>ML058447.1:0-2529515 GCA_003013855.2 Liriodendron chinense
TTTTATGTCTTTTTGTACGGTCTATTTGACTCCCAACGATTAAAAGGTGGGAATTGTTTAAAGAGAGATTTTCATGATGTGGTCCATGCAGAGGATCAGCCAATGGCAGGGTATGGACCACTTTAGTTTGGGATCAGCCTTATCTTCGGGCTCACGTCCGAACAAGAGCTGGTGCAGATGGACGGAGTAGATTTCAACGTCCCCACAGAGCTCTTTGTAGCTGTTGGAAATCGGCATCCCCGTCAATAGCTATTATTGCCTATCAATGTTGTCAATTATAAATTTTACTGTAAATCATTTTCTTATTTAAACTGTATCTTCTCGTAAATTTGAGATTTTTAAAATTTCATAAAAACATAAAACAGCTCAAACCAAGTCACTCAAATCAAAGTAAGTGATCTGTAAGAAGAAGACCATCATCCTTTTTCTTATTCTTTTTCATTTCTCTCGGAGATATTAATACAGAATTTCATAGTAGTCTCTTCATTTTTAGCTGAATACACAATCACATTAGGCGTTGTATTTTGGAAGCAATTCATCTACAACTTAACAACATACTCTAAAAATTTGAATAGGGATGAATTATACTTTAATGATAATGTGTTTTCACGTGTTTTAGCTTATCCTATATTTAATTTTTTCTAATTAATTTATTTTTTGAGATTAAAAATTCTCAAATAAAAAAAAAAAAAAAAAAACAACCCTTCAAAAGGTGGCTAAAAAAGACAGTCAAGACCTATAATACAGCAACAACTCATGGTCCACCAAAAGATACTTAGTAGGTAGTATATGCTGACGTTGGAGATTTTTTTGGATAATAAGCCATCCACATGTCATCATATCAGTGGTTTAAATCACCGGTCTATGAGCCCCACTTGTACCAACTGCAGGCCAAAATGATAGTAAACAAACTCTCAATACGATCGATTTAAAATATTATCTCTACTAAGATTTACTAGAATCCTCTTTGACCTAATAAAATTTGATTCTCAATGAATGGGATGCGGTTTGGTTAGTGACGCTGCCAGTAGCCACATGTGGCTATGGTCGGTGCTTTGTGGGCCCACCATGATGTATGTGTTTTATCCACGCTGTCCATCCATTTTTCCAGATCATTTTAAGCTTGCTCTAAAAATGAGGCAGATCTAAATCTCAGGCAGAGCACCAGAGGAAAACAGTAGTGATTGAATGTCCACCATTAAAAACCTTCGAGGGTCCACTGTAATCTTTATTTGACATCCAATATGTTGAGTAGGTAATACAGAGCCGGATGAAGGGAGAAACCAAATATCAGCTTGATCAAAAACTTTCACGGCCCTAACAAGTTTTTAATAGTGACCGTTCAATCAAAACTGTTTCCTTTAGTGTGGTTCACTTGGTATTTGGATCTAACTCATTTTTGAGGTCATGCCATAAAATAAAAAAAAATGGATGGACGGCATGGATGAAACGCATACATCATGGTGTCCCATTGAGTCGGGGTGATATTTTGTGACCGAACCGTTTATATTATGAGCCTTGCCATGGGCGATAAATTGAAATATATTCTGACATAAGAATATTTATTTTTTAGTCTAACCCATCAAAGGTGAGGCCCATTGTTGATGCTGGAAAAACTGGTCAATCAATAGACGAGGTGAAAATGACCTCCAATTTGATAGATGCAGACGATCTCTTACGGCTATACGTACTGGAGTTGAACTGAAGGTTCCTTAGATCCTGTAGAGCATCAAGGAAGACTAAAAGGAGGTGGCTGAGGTCCAACTGTTAGCCCTCCGATGTTTAAATTAGTCGGATCTTGAGAGATTGAATATCTTATTTTTGATAGTTTTGATTTTCATACCTTGATAATGAAGAAGATGTGTTTATTTATAGACTTAGGCCGCAGAGTTGTATTCCTTTTGAGGAAACGTGATTTCCGTAAAAAGAATAATGGGTTTCCGAGATCTCTGGGCTGCTCCGTAGTAGCTGGAGGTATTTAATCTCTAATTGATGACTCTCCGAACCTTTCTCCTATTATCTCGGCACGAGCCTAAGATTGCTGGTGATTGTTGTTTGAGAATCCAGCTCCTCGTAAGGCCGTGGTCGGTTCTTGGAGAACGTCTAGAAATATATTCCCATCAGGTCGGTTGATACCGACCTGCCTTCAGGTCCGTAGTGGTCATCTCAGGTCTAATAAGTCAGCTCAGTTCTGACTGTAGGTCGGTTTTTTACCCATAACAGAAGCCCCCCTACTCTCGAGTCTAGCTCGTCTGGCTCGAGAGTAACTTGCTGAAAAAGGCACGCCGATCTGGTTGCTTTAGCATTTAGTAGCTGTAACGTCGTCGTTTCGATAGGCGGGAAAGCGGCATTAAATGCATCGTTTGAAATATTGAGGAGTCATCATTCTTTTGTACGACGCGACAACGCCCGTAGGATGTCGCTGAACGATGGTGCCGCCACGTGTCTCCTCAGGCGTTACTTTTCGATTACCAAGCCAAAACTTGCCACGTGGAGCTTTCGTATTAAATGCGATGGGACCCAGGAGCCCCTCAGGTATATAACTTAGGACGTAGGAAAAAATCAGAAATTTCCACTCCTCTCATCTTTCGGATTCTTCAGTCTTCTGAGCTTCCGAATTTCTCGTTCCTTCCGTTTTCTTTCAATCACCCTTCTTCGAACTGGTGTGCCAGCACTCTGGTACGCTCTCTTTTTTCGTTTTTAGAAGAACTCTTACCTTGTAATTATCTTTTTTTTAATGTCGGAATCAGAGACCTCATGCTCTGAAGCGATCCTCAAGGTGAGGTTCGATGACCTCGAGTCTGATTTACCTCCCATGGATCATGAGGAGGTGAATCCTAGAGAGTCCGATTCTAGGGTAAGGGCGACTATTCTCGCTGATGAAGGGGAGTCTGAACTTCCTGGTTAGCTGCCGGTAGTGCGACGGCTCATAAGGATCCTTTTGAGCTATATTGTGTGATCTCGTAGATTACCCAGGACAAGCTGGATGTTGCGAGAGAGATATACGAAATTCTCAATTATATAGAGTTTAGGGTTCCTGACCGAGGTGACAGACTGAGCCGACCTCGAGTTGGGGAGGTGGTGATTTTCTTGATGCACCTAGAAGCCGGGCTGAGGTTGCCTTTACATCCCTTTGTGCGAGAAGTCCTAAGTGTCTTAGGTCTTTCTCCGAGCCAGTTGTAGCCAAATGCTTAGAGATGCATGGTCGGGTGCTACATATTGTGGCAAAGACTCGGGAATAAAGAGCTAACATCAAACGAGCTCTTCTTGATGTACGTTCTCAAGTCCTTGGGAAGCCAGGGACTTTACTATTTCTCTTCACTACTGGGTCAGGCGGCTTGCTGGTTACCAGTTTATCATTTTCCACCAAAACTTGGAAGAGGAAGTGGTTCTTCGAGTCAGGCAGTTGGGAGTCTCCACCGGACGAGCCTCAGCCTTTGAGCTTCAAGGTCCGAGCTGACTTTGCTTTGCCAGGTCAGACGTCATTCCGACCTACCCGTATTCCTGAAATCTTGGTCTTTGCTGCTAAACTTTGAAAGATCTTGTACCTTCTGACATATATTTGCCTGTTTTTATAGTTTCGGCAACCATTCGAGTGGCCTTATCTACTACACAAGAGAGGCAGATCCAGGAAGCTCGGGCCCTTCCTACTGAAGAGAGGGATTTCCATCAGCTGATAACCCTCAGCTCCGTCTGTGAGTCAGGTCGGTAAGTTGAAATAATGATGTTGGTAATCTGCTCATTCTTTAGCCCCCCCCCCCCCCCCCCCCCCCCCCCATTTTGTCTGACATATTCTTCGCATTTGCTGGGACAGGTATGGCTCCGAAGGCGGTCTCTAAGGCTCGCAAGATCCCAACTCGTGTCCTCGACTGTGGACAGAGCTCCGCTAAGCCTCCGAGGAAAAGGGCGGCTACTACCGAGGCCCAAAGACAGTCACGATTGCCCCAGTCTTTCATGTGCATGTCCGGGCAGCCCTTCGGTACGAGCTCTTCGTTGGTCAGGGTTGAGCCCTTGGCCACCCAGCTGCCAACTGCTGACGTTCCAGTCTTCGATGTTCCAGACACATTTGACTCACGGGCCGAGCCCGCGGTAATCCGACCCGTGCCCCATGTTAGTTCGTCCGGCACCCTTACTCAATCCGTTGAAGCCGTCTCCATTCGGCCTTCTGCTGGTGCTGGACCATCTTGTCCTCCTCAGCCACGGGCCTCTACTGCCGCTCCTGTCGGGCACGCTAAATAACGGGAGGATCAGGTCGAGATGCCCCTAACCACGAAGCAATACTCATCCTGGATTGACGGCGTTAGTGCATATATGCGTATCAATCACAGCATCCCGCATGACTTGAACACTATAACCGCATCTGATCATGATCAGATGGTCGGGGTTGCGATAAAAAGCAGCCTCAGGGTAATTTATCCCCTTCTCTATATACATCTTTGTACGTGTGATCTCCCTTCTAACCGTAGCCACTTTTCTTCGCAGGACTCAGCCTTGCTGATCATGATCCACCAGGTGATGGCTGAGCGGACTCACCAAATGCAGAAAGCCCTGGTCGCCTCATCTTCATGGAAGACAAGGACTGAGGTTGCGAAGACTGAGCTAAAAAGGTGCCTGCTCGAGCTGAAGGCTGCTCAGTCCGAGCTGAAGTCCACCCAGTCTGAGCTGAAGGTCGCGCAATCCGATTTGGAGGTGTCTCAGGCGCAGGCCCAATCCCTTGAGGAGGCCCTGAAGGAAGCCGCGGCCAAGGCTCAGTCAGACGAAAACAAAGCTGAATCCCTTGAGGCTGCTCTGAAGACAACTAAGGAGGAGAAGGTGAACTTGGCCGGGCTCCTGAAGAAGGTTCAGATGAAATCTTTGGCGGAGGTCAACGGTTTGAAGACCGAACTGAAGAAGCTAAACACAGTTTCTGAGGAGCTGCACAACCACGGCTTCTAGGACTGCAGACGCCTAGTCCTCAAGCATTTCCCCGACCTCGACCTCGACCTCACGCTCGTGGACGATGATGGAGACGAAGATGAATTTGTAGGGGAGGGGCCTGCTAAAAGACCTGTGCCAACAGAGGCTCAGGTTGGGGATGCCAAAGCCGGCCCGTCAGCGGTTGCAAAAGAATGAGAGGGAATGCCTTCTCTGATGTTTTGTTGTTTGTTTGTTTTTTTTTTTTTTTTAAATGTATACATACACATATTTTTTTTATATATATCCCCTTCTGAGGAAAAATTTTGGTGATACGTTTAAGGCATTTACTCCGTTCTGCATTTGAATGATTAGAATCTGTCTAAGTAGTTCGTACGACTTGGTCGCATAGTTTTTTATTAGGTCATTCGGGTTGCTAAGCCCTTGACCCTTTTGGGGTCGTGCTTGTGACATACGTAGCCTTATGGCTCTGTGGTCACACCGACCCAGTGGTCGAGACCGTAGTTCCCCATTGTCGAGCCAACCTAGTAGTCGAAACGACCCATTGCTACATGCGGCTTAGCGAATCTAATCTTGCGATTTCATGATTGGACTTAGATTGCTTTTGCCGAAGGTGAGCTTGGTATTTAAAAAAAAGATCTTGAAGGAATTTTATTGGATTATCGCCTCGAAATACATACTTTGTACCGTTCGAATCTAGTCTATTCACGGATAGTAGATTTTGAGATGATCGACGTTCCATGGATGAGGGAGAGGTCGACCCTCCATATTTTCGAGCTAATAAGTTCCGGGGCGACACGAGCTGAGCACCTTGTACAGTCCTTCCCAATTGGGTCTGAACACACTAGTTTTTTCTTTGGCATCTTTTCTGACTTTTTTAAGGACGAGGTCACCAGCTCGGAACCACCGTTTCTTTACCCAGGAGTTGTAGTATCGCTGAACTCTTTGTTGGTATGATGTTACTCGTACTTGGGACGTTTCTCTCACTTCGTCAATTGCGTCTAGATTCATCCGTAGCTGATCTTCATTTTGGTTGGGTTGATGTCGGTTCATCCAATTTATGGGCATTCTGACCTCTACTGGTACGATAGCCTCGGCTCCAAAAGCTAAGAAAAAGGGTGTTTCTCCGGTGGATGACCAGCTGTGGTTCTGTAAGCCCAGAGTACTTCGGGAAGTTCTTCTGCCCAAGCCCCTTTCTTCTCTCCAAGCTTCGTTTTGAGGTGGTTTTTGATGATTTTATTGATTGCTTCAACTTGACCATTGACTTGTGAGTGATGAGGAGAGGAATACATATTTTTTATGCCTAAGCCACTGCAGAATTTGCGAAATCTTTCATTGTCAAACTGCCGCCCATTGTCGATGACTATGGTATTAGGAATCCCGAACCGACACACAATCGACTTCCAAATGAAGTATGTTGTTTTTCTTTCTGTGATGGTAGCTAGTGGTTCTGCTTCTGCACATTTTGTGAAGTAGTCGACGACGACGATTGCGTATTTCACTTACCCATTACTTATCGGAAGAGGACCAATGATGTCGACTCCCCACTGAACGAATGGCCACGGTCCAGACATGGGAGTGAACTCCTCAGGTGGTAGATGGGGGACTGGAGCGAATCGCTGGCACCTGTCGCATCTTTTAACAATCTCCCGGGCGTCTTGGGGGATAGTAGGCCAGTAGTATCCCTGTCGGATCACTTTTTGCGCTAGTGCTCGGCTTCTGAAATGGTTACCGCGGCTCTCAAAATGGATTTCGCCCAGTACGTAATCGGCCTCCTCTGGTCCTACACAGCGTAGACATGGAAGAGAAAACCCCTTCTTGTATAAGACTCCATCGATCAATGTGTACCTAGCTGATCTATAGCGGATCCGCTGAGCTTTTTTTTGTCTTCAGGCAGCTCGCCTAGTGTGCTTCGCTGAGGGAGGAATTTGATGGGTATTGTCCTATTGAGTTCGTCATCCATCGTTGATGCTAGTCTTGCGAGGGAGTCCGCGTTAGTATTTTGAGTTCTCGGGACTTAAATGATCTCGTAAGGATCGAAGCGGGACAGTAGCTCTTGAGTTTTCGCAAGGTACGCGGACATCTTATTTCCCTTTGCTTGATACTCCGTGGTCACCTGCCCGACTACCAGTTGCGAATCGCTGTGCACCTTCAATGCTCGGATTCCTATCTCGGAAGCGAGACGGAGACGAGCTAGGAGGGCCTCATATTTAGTCTCATTATTGGAGGCTCGAAACCCAAATCGAAGTGCATACTGAACTTTAACTCCGTCTGGAGAGGTTAAGATAAGACCGTCTCTACAGCCTTGTGAATTGGAGGATCCATCGACGTATAATGACCAGATGGACGTAGTGTGATTATTTTTTTGAAGGGTCCTCCAATTGCTCTTTTTCTGGATGTTGGTTCAGCTTGTGATCGCATTGACCTTCAAGGGGCTCGGTTAATTCGACGATGAAGTCAGCTACGGCTTGACCCTTAATTGTCGTGTAAGGTCAATACTGTATGTCAAATTCGCAGAGCTCAACGACCCATTTGACGAGCCGACCCGAGGTCTCCGGCTTTTACAATATTTGTTGTAATGGTTGATCAGTCAATACAGCTATTGGGTGCGCCTAGAAATACGACCTCAGTCATCTGGCCGAAGTAATCAATGCCAAGGCTAGCTTCTTAATGTTAGGATATCGCGTTTCTGTGTCGAGCAGGGCTTTGCTGACGTACTAAACGGGTCTTTGCGTTCCCCTGTCATCCCCAATCAAAGCTGAGCTGACTGCTGCTGGTGAAACTGCTAAGTACAAAAGCAGTTCTTCCCCGTGCATTGGTTTGGACAACAGAGGTGGAGAGCCAAGATAGGCTTTCAGCTCGATGAGAGCTTCTTCGCACTCCGGGTCCAGGTCATTTCCTTACATTTGCGTAGTTGTCTGAAAAAGGGAAGACATTGATCCATAGCTCTTGAGACGAACCTGTTGAGGGCTGCGATCCTTCCTGTAAGATGCTGGACTTCCTTCACAGTGCTAGGTGAGCTCATGTTAACGAGTGCTTGAATTTTTTCTGGATTGGCTTTGATTCCTTGTTGATTTACTATGAATCCGATGAATTTTTTCGAGCCCACGTTAAAGGCGCATTTGCTGGGGTTGAGTTTCATTCGATATTTCCTTAATATGGTGAATGTGGTACGGAGGTCATCGACATGATTCTGTGACTGTTTGCTTTTGACAAGCATTTCGTCCACGTATACTTCCATCGTCTTACCGAGCTAATCTGTGAACATTTTATTGACCAGGCGCCGGTATGTCACTCCGGTGTTTTTTAACCCGAAGGGCATAACCTTGTAACAATAGAGGCCTCGATCTGTGATGAACGCAATCTTCTGCCTATCGGAAGTGTGCATCTGTATTTGGTTATACCCGGAGTAGGCGTCTATAAAGCTGAGAAGCTTGTGACCCGAGGTTGCATCGACGAGCTGATCTATCTTGGGCAATGGGAAGCTGTCTTTTGGGTAAGCTTTGTTCAGGTCGGTGTAGTCAACACAGACTCTCCATTTTTCGTTGGCCTTTTTTACTAGGACGACTTTAGCCAGCCAATCTGGATAACGTATTTCTTGGATAAACCCCACCTTGCGTAATTTCTGTACTTCTTCTTCAATCACTGTATATCTTTATGTGTTAAAAGAATGCCTTTTTTGATAGACCGGGTTGAAGGTCGGGTCAACATTTAGCCGATGAACCATTACCTCAGGACAAATTCCGAGCATATCTTCATGGGACCATGCGAAGACATTTGCATGCTCCTTTAGAAAGGCGGTTAGCCCTTCTCGCACATTGCTCTTCAACTGAGACCCGATCTTAACAACTCGGGTCGGGTCAGCATCCGATGGTGGAACCTCGATCAATTCTTCGGTGGGTGACCCGCAGGCCTCCTCAAGGGACTGAGCCTGCGCCTAAGACACCTCCGGGTCAGACTGCGCAACCTTCAGCTCAGATTGGGTGGACTTCAGCTCGGATTGAGCAGCCTTCAGCTCGAGTAGGCACCTTTTTAGCTCAGTCTCCACGGCTTCGGTCTTCGTCTTCCATGAAGATGCGGCGACCGGGGCTTTCTACATTTGGTGAGTCCGCTCAGCCATCACCTGGCGGATCATAATCAGCAAGGCTGAGTCCTGCGAGGAAAAGTGGCTACGTTTAGAAGGGAGATCACAAGTACAAAGATATATATAGAGAAGGGGATAAATTACCCTGAGGCTGCTTTCTTTCACAACCCCGACCATCTGATCCAGATCAGATGCGGCTATAGTGTTCAAGTCCTGTAGGATGCTGTGATTGATACGCATATACGCACTAACGCCGCTAATCCAGGACGAGTATTGCTCCATGATTGGAGGCATCTCGATCTGATCCTCCCGTTGTTTAGCGTGCCCGGCAGGAGCGGCAGTAGAGGCCCGTGGCTAAGGAGGACAAGATGGTCTGGCACTAGCAGAAGGCTGACCGGAGCCGGCTTCAGCGGATTGAGTAGGGGTGCCGAACAAACTAACATGGTGCGCGGGTCGGACTACTGCCGGCTCGGCCCGCGAGTCAAACGTGTCCGGAACATCGACGACCGGAACGTCAGCCGTTGGCAGCTGGGTGGCCAAGGGATCAACCTTGACCAATGAAGAGCTCGTACTGAAGGGCTACCCGGATCCGCACACGAAAGACTGGCGCAATCATGACTGTCTTTGGGCCTCGGTAGTAGCCGCCCTTTTCCTCAGAGGCTTAGCGAAGCTCTGACCACGGTCGAGGACACGAGCTGGGATCTTGCGAGTCTTAGAGACCACCTTCTGAGCCATACCTGTCCCAGCAAATGCGGAGAATATGTCAGGCAAAAAGGGGGGGGGGGGGGGGGTAAAGAACGAGCAGGTTACTAACATCGTTATTTCAACCTACCGACCTGAGTCATGGACGGAGCTGAGGGTTATCAGCTGATGGAAATCCCTCTCTTCAGTAGAAAGCACCCGCGTTCCTTCGTTTCCTCTCTTGGATCCAGGGGGCTCGTATGGGAGACAGCTGAGATTAAACTCTTACTTTTTCCTCGTAGAGTGAGCTTGTAGCAGCGACGAGCTTCCTATTGGTCTCCTTTGATTACATCGACCCCGTCGTCGGTCTTGAACTTCATTGTCAGCTGGTAGATAGAAACAGCACCTTTGAGAGCTCGTAGAGTAGGTCGGCCGATGATGGCATTATAGGCAGAAGGAGTGTCTACGACAAGGAAATCGACCATAATCATTTTCTGATTATGTTCTTTCCCTGCTGTGACTAGAAGAGTTATCTTACCTTCTGGCATAACGCTATCTCCTGTAAATCCGGTCAATGCGGTTTTAACCGGTTTTAATCTGGATCGGTCGATCTTCATCTTATCAAAGGCCGTGGTGTATAAGATGTCTGCCGAGCTCCCTGTATCGATCATCATTCTATAAAGTTTCTTGTTAGCAACTACCATCGAAACGACCAGGGAATCGTCATGTGGATGTGGTACTCCTCGATCGTCTTCCTCGGTGAATGTTATTGCATGCAAGGTAACTTTTGCAACCTTCGAAGGTCGGTTGGTAATGTATATGGAGGGCCCAGGTTGTGACGTTCTTCCTTGTCATACATAGTTTTTACGGAAATTACCGGAGTATCCAGTGGATGGTCCGCCAAAAATCATGTGGATTTCCTCCACAGGATTGTTGTCGTTTTGCTCTTTGGTTTGATTTACAGCCCTTCGGTCCTCCTGAGGCTGGGCTATGTAATCTTTTAAGAATCCTTGCTGAATAAGGATCTCAATTTGTCGCCTTAGGTCGAAACAGTCTACCATGTTATGACCATAATCTTTGTAGTATAAACAATGCTTTGATTTCGATCTTCTGTTGGGGTCGGTCTTTATCTTCGTGGGTCGCTCGAAAGTGTGCTTGCCTTTTTCTGCCAAGTACACTTGTTCGATGGTTTTGTTGAGCGGCGTGTACTTCTCAAACCATGGTGCTGAGGTTTTGACTCCTCGAGTAGGGTTGTTTCGACCTGGTGACCTGCGATCAGGTCTATACTTTTTCGAGCTGCCTCCTTCTTGGCGATCTCTACTTTTGGAGGACGTTCTATGTGCATTGACCAATTCATCTGCGTTGATGTGTTTGGCAACTCGATCTAAAAATTTTGCCACGGATTGGGGCGGCTCCTCCCCGACAGACCAAAGGAATTTTCGGTCACGCAGTCCTCAAATCATGGTGTGGAGCAATACGTCCTGAGAAAGATTTTCGACTTGCACGGCTTCAGCATTAAAACGTGCGAGGTAGTCTTTCAACGACTCGTCTTCTTTTTGCTTTACTGCAGCGAGGTGAGTTGAATGTTTCCTCGGGTCGGTACTCCCGATGAATTGAGTAGCGAAGGCTCTGCTCAATTGAGAGAACGAGCTGATCGACCTAGGCTTTAGGTTGCGAAACCAAGTCCACGCCAAGCTTGTTAGTGATAATGAGAAAGCTTTGCATATAATGTGCCCACTGGCTCCGAGGAGTTCCATTCGGACTTTGAAATTTTTCAAATGTTCCGCCTGGTTTCATATCTCGGAATATTGTTTCAACTAAGGGATTTTAAATCCTCTAGGTAGTGGCTCTTCACGAATCTCTTCGGTGAATGGAGACTCAGACAAAACAACTAATGCATCCACTGCAATAGGTACCCGAGCCCGTTACGCTCTCTGGATATCGCCCACCCGTTCACGGAGTTCTTTCAGCTCGACTTCCAACGGGTTTATATTGTCGTCTACTCGATCCATGCCATCGTGGTTGGCTCGCTCATGCTCCAGACGAGCCGACCTCTTCTCTTCGAGCTTATGGCGTAGGTCGTTTGCGGGAAGTTCGTTGCTGACCGAGACTTCGTTTTGGTCGCTCGGCTAGCGACTCCGCGTTCCTCAATTGGAGCTGGCCGCTGAGAACGCTGTAATGGTTGAGTCTGATGAAAGCGTTGGGATTGTTGAGGTTGGGGACGAGACTGTTGCGGCTCGTCGTGATTCTTGCAATCTGGAGTCGGGTGAACCAGACCGGTTAATAGGGCTTTGATTTCATCCAACCTTCGGTCGACATATCCGAATCGTTCGTCAACGCCTCCTAGCCTTTTGGTGACACCTCCCACTTATTCTTCAAGAATGGACAATCTGATCCCTCGATTACGAGATCTCTGTTGTTCGCCTTGTTGAGCAAAGTGAGAGGAGTTCCCACCGATCTGGATGGCAGGAGTTTCGAGAATAGATCCTTCGTCGTCGGAATGTGGGATGTCCGAAGGTCCAGCGATTGCGGGAGCTTTCCCTTTGTATTTCCTTTTTCTTGCCATGGCAAGATGGTCGGAGTGTCTTGAGTGTTTGGGTGAGAATACGGCTTTAGTATCAAAACACGCGATATTCCCACAGACGGCGTCAATCTGTTGATGCTGAAAAACTGGTCAATCAACAAATGAGGTGAAAATGACCTTCAATTCGATGGATGCAGACGATCTCCTATGGCTATATGGACTGGAGTTGAACTGAAGGTTCCTTAGATCTTGTAGAGCACCAAGGAAGACTAAAGGGGGGTGGTTGGGGTCCAGCTGTTAGCCCTCTGATGCTTAAGTTAGTCGAATCTTGAGAGATTGAATATCTTGCTTTTGATAAGTTTTGATTTTCATACCTTGATAATGAAGATGACGTGTTTATTTATAGACTTAGGCTGCAGAGTTGTATTCCTCTTGAGGAAACATGATTTCAATAGAAAGAATATTGAGTTTTCGAGATCTTTGAGATACTCCGTAATAACTGGAGGTATTTAGTTTTTAATTAATGGCTCTCCGAACATTTCTCCTATTATCTCGACGTGACCCTAAAATGGAGGAATTATTGTTTAAGAATCCAGCTCGTCATAAGTCGATGGTCGATTCCTGAAGAATGTCAAGAAATATATTCCCAGCACCGACCTGCAGTCAGATCTATAGTGGTCAGCTTGGGTCTGATAAGTAAGCTCAATTCTAACCGTGGGTCAGCTCTTTACCCAACACATATCATAATCCAAAGGATAATGTCATCATCTATCGCGTAGCAATACAGTGTATGATCTAGCAAATCTTGAGGCACAAAAGTCGAGCTGTAGGGCAGACAATGATATCTTTGTTGGTTCTTGTGGAAATTATGGTCCGTGGCGTCAGCGCATCTGAAAAGATATGGAGAGCCTTGGTTGGAAAAAAACGTTTATAACGAAGGAAAGAACAAAAAGATGAAGAAATATTTTTGTACAAAAAAAAAAAAAAAAAACACGATATTCAGGTGCTTAGTTAGCCCATATTACCTGAATGGGTTTGGGTTTTAGTCCACCTCAGACTCCGTGGATTGATAAAAACAATATTTTATAAAAAAAAAATAATAAGGGAAACTTTATTGAAAACTACCTACTTAACATAGAAAAAAAATTCAATACTTTTTGGAAAGATTTTCAATTAGCTACCTCACAGCCATAACAGTGGACCCTATGGAGTTTTCAATGGTGGACATTCAATCACCACTCTTTCCCGTGGTGGTCCACCTAAAATTTGATCATGCCATAAAATTATCTATAAAAATGGATGGACAGTGTGGATAAAATGCATACGTTATGATGGGCCCACTAAGCACCGTCCAGTGGCAACTTACAATTATGGTTGACCCAAGATATAAGTATAGTTATACGAATCCTAAAGATAAGATCTTCCCTCATATCTAAATCACAGGCGCAGATGGAAGAAAATTGTAATTATTTGCTACAACTAATACTCGGTATAAGGTATGCATAGGGATTGACTGAAACTAACCCTATACTAAGGATACCCGATGATGAGCAGTGGAGAATCTAACCTAAGATACACAACGTTGCTTTGGATTGATTTTAGTTATTGTTTGGATTTTTGGATTGATTCGGAGTAATTTTTGTATTTGCCTTTACTATTTATAGCTTTCCTAAGAGAGATATAAGAACAACTGCTTGGCCACGCATGTAACCAGATAGAAAATAGGGTTACCAATTCTTGATCATGGTCTTTTCTTCATCAAACATACTCTAATATTGATATGGCTTTAACGATTACTCGTTCTGATTTGGAGATTACATAAATGCAAAAGCATTTCTAATATTTGATTAGTCCTTCTATATTTGGCGCGTGCTCTAAAGATATTAGATATGCCACGTGGCTCAATCTACACCAATCTACACCGTTGATTTGATTCTGCCAAATTTTGGTACAAACACTACTATTCTTCTGAAAAAAATTAAGGAGAAAAAAAATGAAAAATAGAAATCCTAAAAGAACATGAAGAAGATATGAAATAAAAGATAAATAAATAAATTAGAGGCACAAAAAAAGTTGGTATCTCTGTTACTTCTTCCTGGAATAATGTGGGAAGAAAAGGGCAAAAAAAAGAAAAGAAAAGAATGAAAAGAACGAGGCGAGAGCTTTTACCCCTCTTTAGGGATTTTTCCTACATGGCCACCAGCAATTTCAGCTCTGTACCAAAACCTTTTGCTTTTAAACTATTTCTTACTTCATATTTCATATAGGTCATGTGGCCGCTTAAACTAATAGATGTTTACCCAATGGAGCTATTAATGGCCAAAAAGTTAGTTTTATCCTTCATTAGACATAGGTCAACCCAATGGAGTTGTTAATGGATAATACCGTCTCACCCTTTTTTTTTTTTTTCAAGGAAATGAACGCCCACCTTTTGAAAAAAAAAAATGCAAGGGGCCATCGGGATCTTTAGAAACGATCCCCCACGTCCATCAGATTTTTCATGTGATTTTAGGGCATGGGACAAAAAATGAGGCAATTGCAAAGCTCAAGTTAGAGCCATTGTGCGCCCACTTTGAACTTTGGATAGTGGGGGTTGATTTCTTACAAACATGACGGTGGGCTAGGTATGGTCAGAGATAGGTTCACCTAAGAGAGGCTGTTGGACTTTGTGGAGTGAACAAGTGTGTTGCCCGACCTAGGTGAGGGTCACCATAATGTTGGACACATATCCAGCCGTCCATCAGATTTTCCATCTCATTTCATGGCATGGCTCCAAACATTTGGCAGATTTGATGCTCAAATGGACCACACATAAGAAAATGGTGGAATTGAACAGCCACCGTTGAAACATCTTAGGACTATCATGGGACCCACTTTGAGCTTTGGATCTGTCTCATTTTTGGGCCAATGCCCTAAAATGAGGTGAAAAAACAGATGGAAGGGGTAGATTTTTCATAAACATGAAGGTGGGCCATACATACAGTCGGGTTTGGATCATCACGACAATCAAAATCATTACCAACCAAAACATTCAAGTCCAGAGTTGGTCAACCGTAGGTGATCCTACCCTGATCTTTGTAACCAATGATCCACTCCATCCATCTGATTTTCCATCTCATTTCAGGAATGGACCTAAAAATGAGGCTGACCTGAAGCTCAAGTGGATCACACCACTGGAAACACTGGGATTGAACAGTTTCTGTTGAAAAATCTTAGGGCCGTCGTGGAACCGACTTTGAGCTTTGAATCTGGCTTATTTTTGGGGTCCATGGCCTAATAGGTTGAAAAACAGATGAACAAGGTAGATTTCTCACAAACATCAAGGTGGCCACACTTACGGTGAAGATTAAGTTGACACAGTAATCAACGCCAGTCAACTTGCGAGCCTGCCGGTTTGATAGACGTTTAGGGTTACTCGACCGTAGGTGGGGCCACTAAGATGATTGTGATAAATCCACTCTGTTCATCTGTTTTGCCACCTAATTTTAGTTCTGGAGCCAAAAAATAAGTACAATCCAAATCTAAGTGGGCCAAACGAATATAAACCAGTGGGATTGAATGCCTGCCGTTGGAACATTAGTGGGGCCACAGGTTGTTTGTGACAAACCCACCACTTCCATCTGTTTTTTCAACTCATTTTATAATATGGGCCCAAAAATGAGGCCGATGTCAAACTCTAGTGGGCCAAACGACATGAAAGAGTGGGGATCGAACACCCACTGTTGGAACATCCTAGGGGCCACTTTGAGCTTTGGATCTACCTCCAATGTTCAGCATTGTCTAAAATGAGCTAAAAAAGCAGATGGACGGGGTGGATTTCTCACGAACATCAAGGGACCATACATACCATTGGGGTTATAACTTATAAGGTGGCATGTCATGATAGCCCGTTAAGTGAAATAAACAATGGGGACAGTTTCGAGAATACGAAAATTATAGACGGATTTTGAGAAATAGTTTAAAAGCCTGAGATTTTTGCCATGGATGAAAACGCAAGCGGCTATATCTAAAGATCCCTCCTATCATTTTCTCATCTTTCTTTCTTTTTAAAATTTTTTGGGTTAGTACACACACCCCACAGTGAGTCACACCTTAATGTTAGACACTCCCTAATTTGGAATAAATGCCAAGACCTCAGTGCTAAAACAAGGCTATCTACCACTTTAGCTATGGATCGGGGTGTAATTACATATTCGCTCTCATGTGGACTTGCTGGGCTGGTTTGACTCGGCTGAGTAACATGTAGACTCGGTGAAATCAGGTCAGAGTCACACCAGAAAGATGCAACAACCTTGGTTCTCCTAACTCACCTGGTCAACTTGACCAGGTCCCGGGTCAATTGTCCATGAACTATGTTTAGGTGGCCTGACCATGAATCACAAAACAATCACTAAAAGCTAGGGACATGTGAATGACAGTAAAAGACCATTAGATGCACTTTTCTTTTTCTTTTTCTTTTTGTCTTTTTTTTTTTTTTTTAAATTTTTGGAAAGTTAAAAGTAGATGTTAAAACGAGCCCTACCTACCATTGAGCAAGGGCTTTGCAACCCTTGCGCGGTTTATAGGGGCACTTTATTATGGCTCATGTGATCACAGAATAGGCGTGATTTCCTTACGAATATTGGTGACCAAACATGATAATTGATGGACGGTTTAGATCAGCATATATAGGTGCAAGGATCTGATATGCATGCATACTGGTGGTCGATCACAGCCTCCCTGGATAACTTCTCAAGAAGAAGTGTGAGGATTTTGGCAGTACCAGTTCATTTGGACAACTTAATAGGAACTGACTGATGCACAGTACACAAGTTGTCACTGAAATTTTTTGTAAGATTCAGGTCATTTGAAGTGTGGACCCTACTCTGACACGCATGTCCTAAAAATCAAACAAGGCTTGACATCAAGCAGCATTGCGCTTTAGACGCGCGTGAATGTGTGTGCCTATATAATTGGAGTACCATCCTTTAAGTTGTCAATCAAAGTAGCCAAACTCCAAACGGCTACACCGACCGACCTTCCCTATATCAGAGGGAGAGAGAGAGAGAGAGTGTGTGTGTGAGTGTGAGTGAGTGTGAGTGTGAATTGGTTACTAGACAGGAGAAAAAGAAAATTTTGAGAAATTTAGGACAGCGTATTAAGCTAGACCCCGGACTCACTCAAGATGGTGTGCAAGCCTTTCCGTCTGACCCACCTTAATGTATGCATTTTGTATCCTCGTCCTCTATATGTTTTCCAAATCATTGTAGGGCATTATTCAAAAAATGAAGCAGATTCAATTACTTGGTGGACCATGCCATAAGAAACAGTGGTGACTGACCACTTATGGACCGTAAGTTTTGGACAAGCTTATATTTGTTTTTTCCCTTGAGCTAGGCTTATGTGACCTTATCAACCGATTAGGACAAATAAACACTAAGGTGTACCCTAAAAAGTTTTTAATGGCCTACAACCCTATGGCTCAGTGGTAGACTCACAATAGTTTCAACATGAAGTCATGGGTTCTAGCACCCATTCTGTGGTGTGAATGCGTGCGTGTGGGCATGTGTGAAGTGTGTAAGCGCTTGTGGAAAAAAAAAGTTCTTAATGATAAGGGTGTTCAATTACTAATATTTCTTATGGTATGATCTGTTAGGAATAAAATACCAGTAGCGAAAGCAAAAGTTGAACACATACGATAAAATATTGCGATCAAACAAGAAACAAAACACAACCAATCACACAAGCATTCAACCACAAGGAATAATTCGATTTTACGTCGAATTTTTTTTTAACGGGTAAAAAATCACGGCACAAAGTGATCCACTATGATTTAAAAGCTTACAAACATTAACAACCCACAAGCAAGAAAAACCCAGAGAAAACCCAAGCTCTCTCTCTCTCTCAAAACACTCTCTCCTCTTTTTACTATACTTAGGAAATCTTGGACACCTAAGATATCTCCTAATCTTGGTTACAACCCGTTTATATAGGTAACAAATCAAAATTAGAAACTATTTATGCAAATTCATGTATCTGTGTTAAAAAACGCGTACACAGCCGACTAGTTGGATCTCATGGCCGACTGATTAGACTGGTAAAAAACAATCCAAAGAAGAAATTGCTAAAATTGTCACGCCAACCTCAACAGCCAACCGGTCAGCCTCCACTATCCGACCGATCATAACAGTCCAAAGCCTAATCAGCGCACAAATTTGAAGACTCTTCCAACAATGTCTTCCTGATACTTGTATCTGCTTCATTTTTTGAAATAATGCCCTAAAATGACATGGAGAAATGGATGGAAGGTGTGGAAATAGAATACATACATCAAGGTGGGCCTCATGGTAAGGGTCGCACGAGCCCGGGGTCTTATCTCATTGGCTGGCGAAATTTAGAAAGCACTCGGGAGAGTGTGGCAGCCTTTCATCCCAAGGCCCTCTTTTATTAGATTGCTACTTTTTCTCTCTTTTTTTCATTCTTTTTTTAACTTGGCGTGCGACTACTTTTACTGTTAATCGGGAATGGTACCACGATGAAATGAGGTTTTGCTAATTCCGTACTTGTAGAGTCCTACACGTTCACACGTTGACACATGTGTATGCATGAAACACGTGTGAAATCTTAAATTTTCATGAGATTGGAATGATGCTTAAATCTTCTGCCTAGAAAAGCAAGACAATTGCACTTTGCAGGTGGTCTACAACATGCAAAGTAAATTGGTGGTTAAGATTTTCTAGCTTTTCATTTGTTTTGATATGCTTAGGCCCACCTGTTTTGTGAATGGCTTGATTTTTATCCGGAAAGATGCTAAACCGTGTAGCTCACCTTGAAGGCACTGTGATATCTCACATACTCTCGTGAAAAATTGATCAAATAATAATTCACAATAATATTGTGAGATTTTCAAAGTCTTCCTATGTTTTTTATTTCTCACATTTTTATTATGAAAGTATTACATTTTTAACATTTTCCAAATTGATTTTCTGATGTATGTGTTTTATCAACACTACTTATCTTTTTTTTCCGGATCATTTTAAGTCATGAGCCCAAAATGAGGCAAATCCAATCTTAGGTGGACCACACCATAGTAGACAGCAGTGGTTGAACGCCCACCATTAAAAACTTTTTCGAGCCTACAAAAATTTTGTATCAAGCTCATATTTATGTTTTCCCTTCATCAGTGTCTGTATGACCTAATCAAAAGGTTGGATGGGAAAGGAACATTACAGTGGACCCTTAGAAGTTTTTAGGGTAGTCGTTAAATCACCATTTTTTCCTAATTGTGGAGTGGGCCCACCTCTGATCTGGATCTGATTCATTTTAGGGTTCATGAACTGGAAAAATGAATGGACGGTGTGCATAAAACACATGCATCATGTTGGGCCCATAGAGCTTTTCCAGCACCAACGTCCCACTGGAGGGGTCAATATCGAAACCGAGTCAGATGGATGTCCCTGTTATTTATACACTGTGGCCCATTTAGTGGTGGGCCCAGAAGATGGGCGGTCTGGATCCTGTAGACTTGCATGCACAGTTTTGGCTTGCACCCCTAATGGAAGCGGATTGCCTGTGGTCACAGGGGCTGTGTGGAGCCCACAGAGATGTCATTGACAAATCCACTCTATCCATCTGTTTTGAAAGTCCACAATTGGTCAGGATTCCAACGTGCATTTGATGGGTCTTATCATAGATGGTTTCCTCATAAAGTTACGCTCTTAAATCCTTACTATCCTAACATTAGACGTGACGTTGGCTCTAATATCAATTGTTAAGAACCTAACAAATGCACCAAAAGTCCCACAACTGATGTAAGGTATAAAGTTAGGCTCTTAAACGCTTGATCGTAACAACCTGGTCCAAATATCACGGCAGTTGATTCACCATGTGGGCCCCACAAATATGAGAAGAACGGGTTAGAAAGAAAGATGAAATAGTGGATATTCCACGTACTACACATGCCGTTTAGAGGATGGCCCCGGCAAGTTTGCCAAGGTGTGGCGATTGGCGGAAGTGGATTGCGCGCTATGTGGGGCCCACCGTGATGTTCGATTCAGTAAATAGGAATATAGATAGGACTTAGGAGTGCCGTACAGTTGTGTTTTTCGAAAATGAGAGGCTATCAGGTTTACCAATTGACATCCATCCATTTCCTTTCCTCTTACGTGGGATCCATGCGGTCCATGACTATCATCTTGTTGAAACTGAGGCGATCCTCTCGTCGGGTGGGTCACCAGTTCACTGAAACAAACCATCGGATGTCCCTTGGACCCGATTTCCCACCTGGTCACTGTTTCTTCCTGACTTCTCCACCTGTTTATCATTATAGTGTGGGCCGCCTCTTTTAAAGATCGGATACCTACATATATGAGACGATGGCACGAACGAATTGGCTGTATGTGGAAGTTTACGTACAGCGGTTGTATATGATCATATTGATGGCACATGTATCTGCTGTGTTCCACGCCCCCAAACCGGACAACCTTATCGTCCTTCCTCACCGCCGCACCCCTCAATTGCGTCCACGTGGATGGATAAAACTCGAGGAGGCGGGATCCTCTGTGTGTTCCACGCCCCCAAACCGGACAAACTTATGTTTTTTTCTGTACACGTCATTACATAAGTTTGTAACATCCTCAGTGCAACCTCATCACACTAAAGCTGCAAACAGGCCGGAAACAGAGGATATGAGACTTGTGTTTTATCCACACCATATATCTATCTATTTTAACTGATAGTCCAGAAAGGAGGTAGATCAAAGGCTCAAATGTACAATACCTCTTATAATGATGCCCACTGTTGAAACTTTCTTAGTGCCGACCGTGGTGTTTGTTTGCCATCTAATCTGTTCATAAAGTCACATGGTCAAAACCTCCCCGTGTCCATCCTGCTAGCCCAAGAAGATGCTTAAGCGTTTCAATGACAGGTCTCAGGTTGGAGTGCTAAGGAGACACACTAACCCCACTGCTGGGTGGGTGCATTGTGTGACTAACTGTGTGGGGGTGCATTGTGCAGCTAATAGGTTAGGTGTGCTGCATGACTAATAAAAAAAAAAAACTTCCCAGCTCCCAAAAAGTTTTACACCAAGGAATATCCCATGAGATCAATCCAAAAATAAAATACTTCTCTCTTTCCTCCTTATATAAACCACGCAAAAGAAAGCACATATGTATGTAACTTGGAGAGATGGGTTGCATATACCATTTGGAGACAATCTTCCTACACGAGGACTCAACATTCTTTCACTTGAAGGCTAGGTTCTCTGATAGTTTAGCTTCTCCTTTTTAATGGGCTTCAACGGCATATATGCTACATTGTCATTGGTGCAATGAGATCTGGTCATATTCCACCGCATCACGAACTTGCATTCTTGTATAGCTAACAAATACTTTGGTTCTGTAGTTGACAATGCCATCACTAACTATAATCTCGATATCCAAGTAACTGCTTCTCCGACTAAAGAAAAAACATAATATATGGTAGATATTCTTTTATCACGATCTTATACATAATCTGCATCTACAAATCCAGCCAACTCTAAATTTTAGCCACCATAACAAATAATTGTTCGTAAGTATCCTTCAAATAATGAATGATCCACTTAACAATAGCCTAATGATCTCTACCTAAGTTCGCCATGTATTTACTAACTACTCTTACTACTTGCATAATGTCCAGCCTCGTGCATACCATGACAAATATAAGGCTCTCTACCATCGATGAATATGATACTTGAGACATATTGTCTTCTTCGCTTATGTGCTAAGACACTGATATGAAGATAGTTTACAACTAATGAAAATGGAGTACTGATTGGTTTAAAATTCTACATGTTGGAGAGGTATAAAACTCTTTCAACATAACATTTTTGGATCATCTAAACTTTTCTATTCTTCCTGCCTATAAGTACAACTATCATAAGAATCTAATTAATAGCATCCAAATCCTTCATATTACATTCCTTATCTAAATGAGCTTTTAATGTTGTAATGGTGTATCTAATAATACATGTTAACAGCATGTCATCCACATATAATACAAGATAACAAAGCCACCATTATCATAGCTACAAACATAAGCACAATGGTTTTCTCATATCTTTAAAAACTTAAGCTCATAAAGAAGGAATTGAATTGCTTATAGCAATACATTGGCACCTACTTTAAGTCATAAAGCTATTTGCTCAACAGATAAATGAGATTCTTGTTTTCTTTAGTAAAGTCTTCAAATTAAGTCATATAAATATATTTCATCAAGATTTGAAAAAAAGATTTTACATTCAACTAATCAAGCTTTAAATAAAAAATCTCTGTCATACTCAACACAGTACAAATAATACTCAATCAAAAAATTGAAGAAAAAAATTCATTAAAGTCAATACCTAATATTTTAACATACCCTTTTACCCTAATCGGGCTTTGTATTTTATATATTTTTATTAGTAGCTTTCTTCAGCTTATAAATTCATTTGCAACCAATAGTCTTTTACCCTTTTGGTAATTCAATCAATTTTCAAGTCTTATTTTTATGTAGAGTTTTAATCTCATTCTCTTTGGATATCATGCATTTTCTAACATCCACAGATTCGTATACCTCTCGATATGAACAAGGCCCATGCTCTATTTTTCTACAATGAATCCTCATTAAAAATAATATATTGACTGATCACTAACTTGTGGGTGGTAGGGTCCCACAATCTATACTCCTTTATTCCAAATGCATAGCAAAAAAAAAAAAAACAAACAAACAAATTTTAGACTTCGCATTTAGCTTAGTCCTGTGCTCTTTAAGAATCTACACATAAGCATCACAATAAAAAGTGCGAATAAACAAATAATTAATAGATCTTAATTTAAACCAAACTTCTTCAGGGATATTGTATTTTAGTGCAGTTATAGGAGAATAATTTACTAAGTAACAAACCATGTTAATGACAAATTTTGCCCAAAATACTACTTAAGCCTAACTAAACTCATCAAGCGTATGATTCATACATTCAATGACTTCCTTCTGGTGTGAAATACTATGGATCGTGTGGTGCCTCTTAATTAATATCATGTTCCTTGTAAAAAAATTTAAATTTCTTCAAGGTGTTCTCTTTCATTATCGAGTTTTCAGACACTTAATTTTCTTTTCCTTCTTATTTTCAACAAATGCTTTAAATTTAATGAAACAAGTAAAAGCACCACTATTCCTCTTTAACTTGTAAATTTATACTATTTTAAAAAAATCGTTAATAAAAGAAACAAAATACTATGAACTTTTCAAGGTTTGATAAGAGTCTCCCATGTATCATAATGAATTAGATTTAAAAATCATTTTGACTGTATAAGAGAAAAAAATAGTTATATGAAACTTTTAAATAAACAATCCTCATAATAATTTAAATTAATAAACTTTAAACCACGAAGTAAATTTTGATCAAGAAGTACATTTAGTCATTACTTGCTCATGTGGCCCAACCGCATTTACTAGATTATAGCAGAGTTTATAACAAAATTAGTTACAATAGCATTATCAATCACAATATCTTTGATTAAACAACGATATAAATTGTTATTTAACTCTCCTTTCACTATCATCGTATCCCTTTTACAACCTTCAATTAACAATTTTCACCAGAAAATTTATAATAATTTTTATGGAATTTTTTCAATGATAGAAGATTCTTTCCCAAGTCTGGTATGTGCCTCACATTAGAAATTGTACGTGTAATGTTAACAAACATAGTAATTCTGACATCTCCAATCTCCATAATTTTATACATGCTATAATCACTCATGTAAACTATGCCACCATCATATGACTGATACACACACACACACACACACACACACAAAACAATCTCTGTGTGGAATCATGCGAAATGAAGTGCCAAAATCTAAGTTTTATTGATGGCTTAAATTCTCTCGTGGAATCATACAACCGACAACACTTTTCCATCATCAAATGGATTGTCTTTCTCAACTAAGTTTCTTAAGAAACCCTTTCAAATCCAATGCTTAACTACGCAAATCAGGTTCGTAATTTTTCTGATTTGCTTTTCTGAGTTTATAATTTTTATGTAAGTCACAATTCTTTCCACAATTCTAATATTTTTTTTCTACCATTTCGACTTAGATCTTGTCTAATTTCTTACATTAGCATTTTTCTTAGTGGATCTTCCTTTAACCATTATAGCATCACTAGAAGACCCCCCATATGTTTTTTTGAGAGACTCTTTGATAAACAAAATAGACACAGTTATATAACTACATACTGAGATTTGGACCGTTTCAGAGATTCCTAATCAAACCATCCCACAAATTTGGAATCAAACAGAGCAGAAATATGACCTTTTATTCATTATCAATCTTCACACGACCGTTGTCAATCTGCCAATCAAGGTACCAAACCCATTCAAGCATTCTTGCAAAGAGGATCATTTCTTCAACTTTAAGTTGTACAGTTCTCAATATTAGAGAAATATTTTATTTAGCATCAATTTTTCTTCATATAGGTTTCACAATTTGTACCATGATCCTTTTATAGTGGTTTGATCGTACACGTTGAGTAAAACTAAATTATCCGGTGATGGAAGAAGATTTGTCATAAGTAATTGATTTTTCTCATCAAATACCTCGTCTTTCATCTCTACATGCTTCTTTTCTTTTTCTTTTTTTCTATCGTAATTGCGCTTCCTTCCTTCATCAACACCACATTCATTTTTAGTTTCCATAACACAATTGAATTCATCAAACTTCGGCTCTTTGAGTCTGATAGAACTCGATTTAACTATCTAGAACACAATTGCAACAAAAATGTCAACACCAACCTTTAGCTTTGATACCAACTATTAAAAAAAAAAAAAAAAAAAAAAAAACTCCATACAAGGCAAATGTAGGCCAAGTCAAAACCATAAAAGAAAATGGCCAAACAAAAAGTTAAGAGTTCAAACTAAAACAAACAAAAAGAGGTATAAAGATTTATGAGGTTTAGTAATATGCTTATTTCATAGGGCAAAAACGCAAATCTTTCTTCCTTACTAGAAGTAAGCGAAACAAAAATACAAGATTTGCATCTCCCACTAGTAAGAAATTCCCACAAAAAAATACTCTAAAAGATGAATGCAAAAATAGAATACATCTTCTTCTTTTTTTCATGCAATGCGCCCACATGGTTAGTCACACGATGCACCCACCCACTGGTGGGGTTAGTGTCTCCTTAGCATTTGGAACATGAGACTTGCTGTTGAAACGCCTAAGCGTCTTCCAGCTGGGCTAGCAGGCGAGACACGAATACATCTTTCTACCGATGCTATGCTCCTCGGCATATAGGCCACACAAGAGAGAGAGAGAGGGAGAGGGAGAGAGCACTAGTCCAAGGAGAACTAGAATCACTGTAACCGTCCATACCATGGATGTACATACATACATGACTTGAAGAGACAGGTGGGTTTGCGTACCCCACTGGGAGACAACCTCGACTCAACATACATCACGGTGGGCCCCACAAGGGGTGAGATGCAATCGGTGTCCCACAAAATTACACGTGACTAAACTATCAAAGCAGATTGTGTACTACCCCTGCCTATGCCAACATCCGCATAGGCATCATGTGGCTGATTTGATTGGTGGGTAGGCTACTGTGAGAGTAGGACCCACACAAAGCAGATTTAAAAGTTGTTCAATCCAATATATTCCTTTGGAGTCTGGATCCTCTGTTGGCTTCCAAGCAGAAAATTCCTACTTGCAGTCTTTTCATTGGTCCTCATCACCCTGACAAGCCTCTGAGTAGGGATTTCCTGCTTGGAAGCCAACTGAGGATCCAGACTCATTCCTTTGACAACGGTTTTTGCACAGGCCGATCATATCCCAGCCAAATTAAACCTATGCCATGTCTGCAGGGTAAGTACTCAATGCTTGTTGGTGAGAATCGGTGCCTGCTATGACGAGGATTGATTACTTAGATGACCAAACTACTTTCAAACAAAAGCACTGGCGAAGACTGATGCCTGACATGGTGACATTTGATTGATTATTGAGCCAGCCATGTGATGCCACTTGAGCATGAACTCGACCAACCCACCTTCAAACATACTTTACATGGCCCATCTCTGCCAGCCAGAGGCACCTAGCCGAATCAAATGTTGTTATATCATAAGAACATGCTTTGGATGGCCCCATTCCCAAAGGGTGGCACATGTCACAATCAAGTCTCACCACGTCAGGCCCGTTCTCACCTTACCCTGACATGAGACGATCTAAAATAAACTGTTCAAATCAATTGTACTAAAAAAAAGGTTCAATAATTAAGATAAGCAGTCCAAGTTCTCTGCACCTTGAATCCACTATGCTTACCAAGAATCACACGATCTTAACCGGAAGCTTGGTGGTGTTTGGCGCTGTGGGGCCCACCTTGATGTATCTATTTTATATCCATGCCATCCATCTGTTTTTCCAGATCATTTAGGGCATGAGCCAAAAAATAAAGCAGATCCTAAGCTCAAGTGGGCCACTACAAGAAACAGTGAGGATAATGACACCCCCACCGTTGAGACCTTCCTGGAGCCCATCATAATGTTTATTTGCCATCCAGCCTGTTGATAAGATCTCACAAGCCTGGATGAAAGGAAAACATAAATATCAGCTTGGTCCAAAAGTTTTGTGGCCCTAAGAAGTTTTTAACGGTGGGAGTTCAATCACCACTGCTTCCAGTGGTGTGGTCTAGTCTACTTGAGCTTTTGATCTGCATCATTTTTGGGCTTATGCCTACAAGCTGGCAAAAAGGATGGACGGAGTGGATAAAACTCATACATCACAGTGGGCCTCACAGTGCTAGTCACCACCCAATCCAGGTCCATCTTAACCGTCCAATCAATGGCAAAAAGGTAGTAGGGTCAATTACAATACAAGAAGATCCATAGATCAGCATGAACCATCGACCATATAGGCCCCAACAATGGATTATCAACGCCTCTCAAGAATCAACTTGATCAGCCACTCCTTATCATCTGATCGATGGCAAACGAAATAGGCCGAAGTAGGCATTTTTCGTTGATTACAGCAAAAGCCATCAATCAAATGGTCCCGACTTTTAATAGCATACCTATTAAAAATCATCACAAGGCGATGGTAACTGTCGGATTAATGATATGAAAAATAGACAATCTTGATCAATTGGAAGGGATGCACTTTCATAACTTGGTTTCTCATGAATCATTCTGATCGCCAGATTCCATCCAATGAAAATGGATGGTGAGATCAAACAGATTGCAACAACAAAGTGTAACCACTAATCTCCGCCGTCCATCTAGTACTGTTCCTTTCCAATGTCTCATGTGCGCCCAATGTGCCACATCTAACAATGTGCCAAATTTTCCAGTCCATCTTCAACACCGCAGCGGGGATTAAACTCGTACAGTTGAAAACTTCCTGGGACAACAAAAGTTTTGGATGAAGCAGATATTTGTGTTTTCCCTTCATCCATGTCCGTGTGACCCTATGAACAAGTTAGATGACAAATAAACATCACTGTGGGCCCTAGGAAGGCTTCAACGGTGACTATCACCATTGTGTCCAATAGTGTGGTCCACTTGAGTCATAGATCTACCTCATTTTTTGGATAGTACACTAAGATGATCTTAAAAAATGGATGGATGGTGGGGATAAAACCCACACATCACGGTGGCCCATTAGAGGCACTGTCCGTTCTGATCTCAAATTGAATGGGGCGTTTGTTTTCCACTTCCATCGGGTAAATACAGGTAAATGCGTAATAATTATCATTTACACGTGTTTAAAGAAATGAGTATTTACTCCTTGAAATGCAGTTTGAAAAGCTTGGACTTAAATGCGTGGACAACACTGTAAGGTATGTAACGCATCCACGCTGTCCATCCATTTTATCGGAACATTTTAAGGCATGAGCCTAGAAATGAGGCAGATCTAAAGCTCAAGTGGCCCATATAATAGAAAATTATGGTGGTAAAAGGTTTTTAATAGTAGGTGTTTAATCTACTGTTTCGTGTGGTGTGATCCATTTCAGCTTTGAATTTGCCTCAATTTGGGTTCATGCCCTAAAATCAGCTCACAAAATGAATGGACAGTGTGGATAAGCCACATATATCACAGTAAGCCCCAGATGAAATTTGCACAATTCTCCATTTTAGTATCCAAAAAGCAAGCTGTTATTATTATCAGTATAGAAAAAAACGAAGGAATTACATTGATAATTAATCATTACCCATTTGCGTGTATCTATACCGGGGAATTGAAAAACAAAGACAAATTAGAATTAAGCTATGGCATCCACTGCTAAATCTAAAGACAAATGACTGGGTTTGCTAAACTGCTAAACCTCGAAGGGCTAGGCAACCTGACATGACAAACATGCCAACACGCATGGTACATCCGAACTGTGCAAAATTTCAGCCAACATCTAAAGAACGGATGGTTTTTCAAAAGTACAATCAATCCAAATTCAACCTACCTACCTACTTGATGGGTGGACCCACCCAATAAAAATTGTACAAGGTCATCCTTACAATGGGACAACCATGTGCACAGCTCACATGTACCAAACATGTGCAGCTTTGGCACAGGTTCTGCGTGTAAAGGTGCGAGTGGAGGGTGCATTTGTGGTGCCAGCAAAACATACAAAACCAAAAGATCGTCTTCTGTATCTCTCTCTCTAGTCAATACAGCACCATTTTTTTTTTCTTCCTTCTCTTTTGAAGAATAGTGCCGAATCACAATGTCACAATCTCAATGTACATGTAAACCTATTTTAGGTACTCTTTCGTCATATCACCCACTTAAAACATCTGCCCTTTATCTGAAAGACCCTCTTTTTAAATTCAGCTTTACCGCTCATGTTGACATTGAATTTCCACTTCGACCACTTCATTTCTCCTTCTGATTCATGTGACTGGCATCCAATTTCCACTTACCACCATTTTCATTTCTCCTTCTGATTCATGTGCTCCAGGCCACCCAGCACAACTCATTAGAACAGGAACTGTTGCTGAAATGACGAGGCCAAGGCCAATTTCAATGGTTGCGCCATGTTTGCCTTATCAAGTTCAATACGGACCGGCCTTCTGAACAATGCATGGAAGGACGGTGATGATGGCCATGAGGATGTGATTAGATTAACTTAATCTAACAACACAAAAGCATCAAAGGGACCCACCACTCCCTCTCTCAAAAGGCGCATCGCAGCACCTCGAGAGAACTTCCTTGCAAAGAGGAAGCAGGGCACTGAAGCAGCATTGCTATGGCACCATTCTATTCTATACTCTGTCTCATAGTACACATGATTGATACCCTGATACAAATGGCACACAAAAAAAACCATCAAAACAGCATTCAACATTTTCACATATCATAATTTGTCAAATGGACAAATTAAGAGTGATAAATTCTACAGGTAAGGTAACAAAAGCAACTAGTAAAGTTGATATGGGATAGATCTGGGATGCATCACTCATAATGAAAATTCAAATGGGTAAATCTCATCATTGGCCAACCAAAATCTGATAACAATGGGAAGCTGCTCCACTTTGATCTTTTAGGAAGTGGTATGAACAAGTGGAGCCCACTATAGTTGTCAAAATCCTACAATTTACGATTAACGATTTATGATTTGAGTCAAATCTAAGGAAAAACGATTTGAATTCCAGCCTGAATCTGTTTTTAAACGAATCCTATGAAATTATACTTGTACACTTCTTTTATAAATTTACGATTCAAATTATACTTGGACTGTTCTTTTATAAACTGAGCTTTCATTTTATGTTTTTTTTATTTGTTGGGCCTTTTAGAATCGTTTAAAAAATGTCAATTATCTTATTTTATTCTTTATAACAGAGAAGATTTGTGAATTTCAATATTCAGAATCCAAAAATAAAGAAATCAAAATATTGTTTTCTTCGGTCCACAAAATTGAAAATGACCCTTTTACTACTATTTCTACACTCAAGAATTGTAAAATGACACTTTACACTTTTTAAGCTATATTTCTTGAAAGATAGATCATAAAGGAAAGGAAAGAATCTTTTAACACTATCATGATAAGTTTGTCCTGTACAAGTTCTCGATTGCCTATATCATGACATGTAGTACTTTTCTTGGTGAATATTTGACGGGCAGTTGATAATTGACGAGTTCTATTTTTTTTCACGATTTATGTATTTTTCTAGATTTTTTTTTTAAGAAAATCAGAGAAAATCTTATGATTTACGATATGGTTTGTGATTCAATACAATTCAATGCCTATTCGACAACCAACTTCCCATCGATCTAACCATTGTATTTGTGATGAAAGATTCAACCATGGAAAAGCTTTGCCATGAGTGCTTCAGATTCAATCATGCCCCCTTATTATTTTCTTATTTATTTAAGTCTGGAAAGTCCTAATTCCTCCTCATTCTGCACTCTAGTTCTATGATATCTACTTAGAGAGAGAGGGAGAGGGAGATATATATATATATATATATATATATATATATATATATATATATATATATATATATATATATATATATGATTATCTGAATTAAGGGTTTAAAGAATTGTCTGAAACCAGTACATGAACAATACATCTGTGTTGGCCCAAAAAAGCCCAATACAGGGCGACATGGGACCGTACCAGTGCAGAGCGATACGATACCAGATACGCCAATTTTAAACCTTGATCCGAATAGCTTTTGAACCTGTCATACAAATTGGGCAAGAGGTGCACAAATTGTACACCTATAATGGGCTCAGGAGACAACTGCACGTGTCAAAATGGTATAAATTATAGAAAGAGGGAAAACCATAATTGTAACCAGGAATGGAACGAGAGTGCATAAGCTGGTGAGCGCTAATTGTTTCGGTAAAAGAAAAACAGGTACAGAAAGCCCGAGTACAACAATGAATCATGCAAGGATGGAGCATTTTCATGCACTCTATATATGTGCCTAAATCTGCAAGTACATTGGTAAAACTACTTGCATAAATTTGGTTAATACTTTGTGGCACTGTTTTGAATATGGAAATCATTTGTTTATTCGAAAACAATACAAGAACCTGCAAACCAATGCAAAGAAACATGAAATATCACAAGTTTTTAGCCTTATTCTCATAATATGCCATAACAGATGCATCGGCAGATCAAACTGTCCTCTTTGTACCTTAAAATCATATTAAAAGAAAAATGAATGCCCATTATAAATGGTAAAAAAGAATACATACACAAATATATATATATATATATATATATATATATATATATATATATATATATATATATATATATAGAGTCCTGCTTCTCCCCCGCACTGGTGCTCACGGGAACTCGTGAGCACCTTTTCGAGGACTCATCACAGGTGACGTGAACCCAAAATCTGATCCATCCATGCGATGCAAAACCTTAAAAAACCTCTAGGGCCCAGATTTCAACCTAATTCAAAACTTTGGTGGGCCGTAACACTGAGAGGGGCAAATCAAGGGAGGAAACTGTTTCCTTTTGCCATGGCCCACCAAAGTTCTGGATCGGGTTGAAAGCTGGGCCCTAGAGGTTTTTTGAGTTGCTGCATCACGTGGACGGCTCCAATTTTGGGATCACATCACGTGTGATGATTTCTCAAACCGGTGCTCACGAAGTCTCGTGAGCACCGGTGCGCAAGAGAGCATTTTTCTATATATATATATATATATATATATATATATATATATATATATATATATATATATATATATATATATATATATATATATATACTTCGCATGGTAAAGGATATAATGCAAGGTTATTCACCTTTATTTCTTTTATGTGTTCAGGGCTTGCATCATCATGTTTGAATGTGATTGGATGCCAACTTTGTCTTTCCATTTCAGATGCAGACTGGTTCCATAGAGCAAATGTCAATGACCTTCGTTCGAGTTCATCTTCAAGCTTGCTCATCTGACAAGAATTTGGGAAAATTGAAAACAGAAAGTGAGATAAACAAAATGAGTTTAATTATTCCAAAAAAAAAGTACCTCGGACTTTCAAATATCAATACTTAGTCCTGTTATGTATTACCATATAAAGGTAATATTACGTTAGGGCCCTTGCTCATGCCTTGGTGGTAGACTCACAAGAGATTCAACACAAGGTCATGGGTTCGAGTACCCATTGTGAAATTACACACTGTGGTGTGAATACGTGAGTGTGTGTGGGGTGTGAGTGTGTGTGTTAAAAAAAAAAGGTTCAAACATGAGATGAAAATATCTTCAGTTATGGTGAATAATTTGAATGACAGATGGGGTTAATTGCTTGGAGAAAATAAAGTTTAATATGCAAGTTAGTGAAATCTTTATCTGAGAAAAAAAAAATTGAAAATCAAGATAATTGACTCCTTACAGCAAGTAATGTCTGAATATAGTGTTCATCTGGGATACAGTCTTGCTCCATCTGAATGACCATTCTCTGCAACATTAAAAATTTGGGGAGTGCTCAAAACCAAGTAGCTCAGCAAGGAGAAGAAATTTCATTGAGGAAAAGAAAACCTCTTAAGAAATTATTCTTCATCATGTCAAACTAGTTTAATTGCTCAGCAAGGTGAATTTACTCAATTAATTCATAGAATATAATCAAGCCATTAAGCTTCAGTGAAGAAGAAGTTTGACATAAAACCAGTGAACCAAGATGGTTCATTAGGTCAAACATTTGTTTGCTTTATTAGTTAAGGAGGGCCTTATCTAGGCAACAATACTTGGAATTCTTTCCATTGCAAAACATAAATGATTCCCTAAATTCACTGGGAAGAACACGTTATATTGGACCCATTCTCATCTTCTTGCCACCATTCCCTTTTTTTGTGATTCGTTTTATTAGGAATATTCAGTCCATGCAACACTATGTAGCCACTCCAAAATGGGTTTCATATCAATGGCTACCTATTCACCTTCTCTTTTTGACTTACGTCCATCCGTTCATCAATTAGGTTACGTATGAATGCTGTACTCTTACTGTACCTGATATGATAGGTCGTATAATGTGTATAGACAGTATAATGCCCCACCCCTTATTAATGAGAATATTTCTTTTGCAGTTCTTGTTGGCAAGGTACTGGATCTAATTCATTTCTAGCTACTCTCATGGGGATGTTCTTACAAAAGGGCCAAAGCACTCAGTTTCACTTTTATTCTTGGAGATTGGATGTTCATCAAGTATGATGAATTTGTATTCTTGGCTCCTGACGAGTTCCATAATTATTGATAATGCTTAAATGGTTCTACTGAGACAGAAACAAAAGTCTCTAGAAAGGGTAGGAAGCTAACGAGATCACCCATGCCTTCATCAAATTGTGTGGTGAGGCCATCACTCTGTATTGAGAATTCATGTCCCTTAATTTCATGAAGTTTCACTTAAGAATTTATGCCCCATTAATAAGAAGAAGAAAGATTACCCATATGCTTGACAGATTTGTATCTTAAGAATAAATTACAATTCTTCATCATCATCTAAACCTTGTACCAATTAATTGGAGTCAGCTACATGAATCCTTTCTGCTTTTCCACAATCAAGGGTTTGGCCTTCAATTAGACCATAGGTCATCAAGTCTTTTCTTACTACCTTCATCCACATCCTTTTGGGCCATCCCCTTGCCCTTCTAGAGCCTTCGACTTGTGCCCACTCACTCCTAACCAACATGGTTCTCGGTCTCCATTGCACATGACCAAACCAAGTTTGCTTTCCCTCATCTTATTACCTATTGGTACTACTTCTAAGTTCACTCGAATGCATTCATTTCTAATTATATCCTTCCCTGGCATGCCACTCATCCATCTCAACATTCTCATTTCAGCTACACAGCCTATGAACATGTTGTTCTTTTACCCTCCAACATCCTGTCCATCTTATAGCTATCCTATAAAATAACCATTTCAGTTTTAGTGGTACATGATGATCACATAAAACTCCAGAGGCACATCTCCATTTCTTCGACCCAGCTTGAATTCTATGGGAAATTTAAAAATACATAACAATTCTCATGATTTAATATATCTGTGGCAGTAAAAGATGAGCAAACTCATGGAGAAGCAGCAATTGTATGTCAAGAAAGTGTTTGAGATGATTGTATAAATGAGGAAAAGAGATCACACAGAGGATTAGGTTTTCCATTGAAGTCTAAGGCTGGCTGCTGCTGCAAAATGACAAGCAATAAAAGATTTACAAAATAGCTCCATCAAATTGAAATGCATTTTCATCTAACACAATCCAAATTGGAGCCTTTCTCTACTACTGCATCAATAAGAATAATGTTCGAAATATAATTATCATTGAGGATAGCCTTTTCCTTCTTCTTTTTTTCAAAAAACCAAAACTAATCAGCTGGTATATTGTTCATATTAGCCATGCTAGTTTGTCAAAATACAGATACATGCTCATCAGTGTTTCGAGCCATGAAAACTATCATAGAACTCAGGTGGCCAAATCTGTTTTTGCACTGTCATTCGACTCGGGATTTTATGATTCTCTTAGAAACAGCATTGTGCTCTGATAACACAGCTAATAATGGTTGTGAACATTAAAGATCCAGTTATCAGCATAAATATCATAATGTCATGGAGAGAGGAGAAAAATTTGCTCCAGAACATCAAAATATTGGAACGAATAAATCCAGCACCTTATTGCTTAAGCAATGTCAAGCTGGAAGTACTTTTTCTTCCACTCATTCATAGAAATATCGGGTTTAAAAGGGAATTTCAGCCATCTTTTCAACCACTGATTATTCTAGATGATCACTGACTACAAATGCAAAGTTAAAAATATCAACACTTCTTGTACTATGCATGCCTTTCTAACCTTTGATTTAATACACCATAGCATTAAAACCTACCTTGCAGTATCTTTTGAAAACTGGAATGACTATATCATCAGCCACGATAACCTCTGCATGTTTTCTTACTAATGTAATCCACTGAAATTTCCACATTAAATTCAAGTTAGACTGTTAGAACAAAGCAAGAGTGCCATAGAGGAACAATGTATTTGTGCCAGAATTCACATGTAACATGTGTGATGATAAATCAGAATAAAAAAATAAAATAAATAAAAAAAACTGACAGGAGGAAAACCTGGGACCCTTTCCTCCATTTGCCCCTTGGTATCGTAAGTGGCATCTTTGGATTATAGAGACCTTCCTTTGTATCAAGAAAGCTAGCATACAGAAACAAGAAGAAGTTGACACAGACAAACTAAAAAAAACTCATATTTTACTTGTTCCTCAGAAAAGTTGGTAAAATACCACTTCATAGAAACACTGAAATATTTAAATACCAAAATACAAACCACTGATATTGAGTTGGTAAAAAAGAAATCTGTAAAAGGATGCATACCTGTCAACAAAACTTTTCGAAGAAGACATGATATAATTGTATACATAGCTGAAGTTGTACAACGGAACACAGCTGCAGGAATCAGTAATTTCATTAAAAATCAAACTCGGAATTCAGGATCAGTTGGAAACGTCCAAGCCATATATTTTTCTGAACAATGACAATCAATTTAGTGGAGAAACAGATTTTTTTACCTACCCAAATAGCAATAGAAAAACAAAAGATGGATAGGACACACACACACACGCAGAGATAATAAGTTTTGGATTCTTTAATATTTCTTAACAAACACTTCTTAGGAAGGTCTAAGAAATGTTCTTCCTCAAAACTACTGACTTAAACTCCCCCTCCATGTTTCCACTAGCTTCTACTCCTTCAATGAAGGACAACACACATTTCTTGATTAAGGACTGAACACATGTTTCTCATGACACCTTGTTGATGGATAAATCATTAAGAAGCTAATGCATAGAAGACCCAATACCAGATACTGCAAGGTCAATTCCCAATCTAACTAATAGCGTAACGCCCCGAAACCCCAGGGGTCGAGTACAAACTTGATCCCCGATATCCCAGGAGTTACTAATGCAAATGTGATGCGTGTCATGCAAGTATTTGGTCAATATGGCATCAAATCATAGTGATAGGTCAAGCTAGGAAATGAAATAGGGACGTACCAGCAATTAAGTAAGTTATACAAACATGTACGAAGGGGTCCACTCAGCCGATCTGATTGGGCCTCTTCTAGCTTGTTAGCTCATGAGGTACCTACATCAATGAAAGTGCCTGGGTGATGTTGTAAAACACCGTCCCAGAGTGGGAGTGAGTCATCAACTCAGTGGTTCTATTTCCCTAAGTTACTCAAAACATTAATGTAATCAAACGTAGGTAATAAAACAAACATACATATATAGCAATCATAAGCATAAACATAAAATCGTTCTAGTCACAACCGACAGTGAGTGGCACCACCACTCCACACGCACAAACACGAACCGCTGGTGGATAAGGCACCATCTCATCACCCGTACAACCATATCTTGTATTATTAATGCATGATGTGCAAATGCATGCCCGATCACCAGTATGTCACAGCAGACAGTGAATGGCACCACCACATCACCCGCACAGACTGAACCACCGCCAGCGAATGAGGCACCACCCCATCACCCGCCCATGCATGCCATGCCGAACCATGCATGATTGACCGAGTCATTAATTATTCCTTTTAGCATCTAGCCGGTTGGCGATGCCACTATACCAATGTTCTATTACCGGAGAGTATTGGAGCTAGAATCTCACCTTACTTGTCACCCCATCGGTCTCATATCGCTCCTACCACTCCGTTGACACAAATCTCCACTTCTAACCCGTTCCATCAGGCTCTAGAGGTGAGTAAGAAGTGATTTCTCCAAAATCTAGCAACCCTCTTAGGACCTTTCCTCAAATCTCTAACATCCAACCCTTATTTTTGTAGGATTTTTCGAGATTCTCCACGATCAAAGGTGCGGACTATTTACCTCTAGGTTGCCTAGCATCAAATGACTTTAGATATAGTTAATGCCTAAATCTTTGGTTAATTTTTCCATCATTGATGTTGAGATGTTAGAAGCATGCCTAAATGATGACTATGTGCTAAAATTTTCTTGTGTAGAACTCCTAGGACTATCATGTGTGCTTAGTATCACTTGTATGTTCATATTTATGTCTCATGCTCTTAAATGATGCTTGATGTATACAACAATTTGCTGTGATGAAGTGATTTCCTATGATTTGTCTAACCCAGGCAAATGGATGAGAATTAGGAGCGGCTGCATGAGGCCGACCACCCCTTGGGACTGGAACCATTGACGGAGGTAGAATGCGGGTGACCGGCTGTGGTTTGAGGACCACGCAGGCCACGGGCGCCTAAGGCCGGCCTCCCCATCTTCGTCTTAGTCGAAGGTGTCGGCCCAACTCCGAGTTGGGCGTGTTGTAACCTGTCGCTTCTATTCGAACTTAAGTATCATTGTTACCACTAGATGGGCCCACTTAAAATCGTACGGCGAATGATCCTCAAAACTCATGAGTTGAGGATGGTGGTATGGGACCTATACCCGAGTTGTCGGCCTACACTGGGGTGGTGTCTCCCTGTAGTAACCATTGAGCACATATAGAGGTGGCAAATGGTCATTCGAGCGGCCCCATCAAATACCTAGCCGATTGTTCCATGCCAAAGCACCACTTGAATGACCCGGGCGTTATTGTTTTAATTTGAGTAGTAAGCCCACTCCTCTGAATATATTATTTATACTAGCAGTTGGGTGACAACCCTCTCGCCTAAGTTGGGCATGGCTGATGAGTCATGGCCAAATCGGGCCCTTGGGCACGACCCGAGGAGGGATCGAGGGGTTACTGGCGATGATATGTGCTCTCCTAGTAGGGAGTCAGATGGTCCCAGATTGGCCGATAATAGAACATTGGCATAGTGGCTTCGCCAACCGACTGGATGCTAAAATGAATAATTAATGACTTGGTCAATCATGCATGGTTCGGCATGGCATGCATGGGCGGTTGATGGGGTGGTGCCTCTTTCACTAGGTGATGGCTCAGTTTGTGCGGGTGATGTAGTGGTGTCACTCATTGTCTATTGTGACATACTGGTGATCAAGGCTTGCATTTGCACATCATGCATTTATACATTAATAATACAAGATATAGGTTGTACGGGTGATGAGGTGGTGCCTCATCCACCGGCGGTTCGTGTTTATGCGTGTGGAGTGGTGGTGCTACTCATTGTCGGCTGTGACTAGAGCGGTTTTATGTTTATGCTTATGATTGTTATAGTATGTATGTTTGTTTCATTACTTACGTTTGATTACATTTATGCTTTGAGTAACTTAGGGAAATAGAACCACTGAGTTGATGACCCACTGGTCCCACTCCCACTCTGGGACGGTGTTTTAAAACACCACTCAGGCACTTTCATTGATGTAGGTACCTCATGAGCTAGTAAGCTAGAAGAGGCCCAATCAGACCGGCTGAGTGGACACCTTCGTACATGTTTGTATAACTTACTTAATTGTTGATACGTCCCTATTTCATTTCCTAACTTGACCTATCATTATGATTGGATGCCATATTGACCAAATACTTGCATGACACGCATCACATTCGCCTTAGTAACTCCCGGGATATCGGGGATCGAGTTTGTACTCGACCCCTAGGGTTTTGGGGCGTTACAAATAGTATCTCTAATAATATCTCACTTTGTAGCAACTAGCAAGAACCCATCAAAGCCACCTAGAACCAGAACCCGTCTGTCATCTTCAAAGCATTCTTCGACAACCATCATTTCGTTCGATAAGAAGGATTTACTTTGACAAAATTGACTTAATTACATGTAGATAGAGATAAGAGTGTGATCAAATGAAGGAGATACCACAACAGGCTATCCTAGGGATTGGACATGAATATGCAAGTATGATGCACAAAATAAGCACCTAATAAATAAGGTACTTCAGAACCACATCTTCAACATTGAGGTCTTGGTTCAAGCCCATCTTACCCATCCAAAAAAGAAAAAAGAAAAGAAAAGAAAAACAGAGAGAGAGAGAGAGAGAGAGAGAGAGAGAGAGAGAGAAGAAGAAGAAGAAGAAGAAGAAGAAGAAGAAGAAATGGAAAAAATCCAAGTCTTTAGAAATACGAAAATTCAACCGTGCAAAACAACATCAGATTTAGCATCTGCACAGCACCCTAATGATACAAACTTTAATGTTTGCAGAAGAGATAGGTCCGGTCACAAGAACTACAATCAACCTTTCAGAATCACTCTTTGTTGTTGTTTACATGATCAGGCACCAGATTTTGTCAATATGAACCTGCATGTGTATGCAAGTATGATGCACAAAATAAGCCCCTAATAGATAAGGTACTTCAGAACCACATCTTCAACATTGAGGTCTTGGTTCAAGCCCATCTTACCCATCCAAAAAAGAAAAAGAAAGAAAAGAAAGAGAGAGAGAGAGAGAGAGAGAGAGAGAGAGAGAGAGAGAGAGAAGTAGAAGAAGAAGAAGAAGAAGAAGAAGAAATGGAAAAAATCCAAGTCTTTAGAAGTATGAAAATTCAACCGTGCAAAACACCATCAGATTTAGCGTCTGCACAGCACCCTAATGATACAAACTTTAATGTTTGCAGAAGAGATAGGTCCGGTCACAAGCACTATAATCAACCTTTCAGAATCACTCTTTGTTGTTGTGTACATGATCAGGCACCAGATTTTGTCAATATGAACCTGCATGTGTGAAGTGATGCCACAAAATACTGAGCATGATAGGCAATAATTTAGAATCATGACTCATTGCAGGCAGCAAATTGTGATGAGTTTCAAGGGCATGCAAGCATTTTTGCAACAGGCTGGAAATGGACAAAGTACGAAAGCAAGGAGATGACCATTGCAAATAAAGAGTCACAGGGAAACAAATTGCTAAATGGAAATCAGTTGTGAGGTCCAGTAGGCAATACATAATGCAAACTATTATAAAGCAGAATTGCACAATAGATTTTTGCCAGTGCGATATTTTTTCAAGCAATATTCAAAATTTTGTTGTAACCTAAAAGTACAAAGGAGATCTATGAGAGAAGTATAGACCGCTCAAGTAAAGAACACCCTAATTTGCAGGATTTACTTGAATATCTGAACTACTTTCCCAGGAAAGGAGTTGGTAACTCTTGGTAGCATAAAAATGAAGTTGGAGTGGGAGTGCAGAAGTGGCAGTAACACTGCATGTGATAATAAATGCCAAACCCAAGGAACACAACAAGCAAACTTTGCAGCTCAAAGACAGCAACAATGATAAGCTACCTATCAGAAACAAGAACAAAGCGCTGGTTTGCCAGAGTCCTGAAGAGCTGCTCTGAATAATAACTGCTCAGCTTCAATCATACTTGATTCTCCCCAAGCCACCTGCAACATGACAACTTGAGTCAAAAGAAACCCTAACAATCCCAGCCACATCTTAGTGCAGAAATGTACCAAACCGAATGCACGGAGACAAAATAAATCCTTAACCTCTCTTTCCTTTCTTATTAACAATCATATCACAACCTTAAGCATGATGGTGAGGAGGCAAACAACCTGTGCTTAATTGAAGAATTTTAAGTAGATAACTCGAAGTTTCAAGTTGCCAATAGTACCTAATGATGCAGACTTATATTGTTCAGGTGTTGAATCTAAAGGCAATATTAAGCTGCTATAAAACTCAGGCCAAAGGGAAAGCTCTGGAAAAAGCAAGGCAATGAACATGGTTGTGAAAGAATTTTGCAAGAAGTGATAGCTAACATTATCATACACAAAGTGGGTCTCTGACGATTTCACATATTGGCCTTCCATTGTGTTGGAAGGACTCCGGTAGGGCCATCTCTTCAGGACAAGCTCAACCATGGGAAGTTACAGTGTAAAAGGGAGATTCTTTCTTTCAGTGGCAGGATTTTCTTGCCAAGGCAACAATATAAAATCTGATTTACTTTGTTCATTGTTTTAGAGAACAACTGGGTGGTGGATCACTTGCATCACCTTCATGGCCCGTTTGGCACCATGGATTTGAGGAGAAGTGAGGAGAAGTGGATTCCATGATATGAATTCTCATCAATTCCAATTCTTATCAATTCCAGATTTTCTGTTTGGCAGCCAAGATTTGGAGAGAAATCAAACATGAAGGAATGGACGGTGTAAATTTTAATCCCACCGTATGCCCACCTTATTAGCCTCGATTTTTAAATCCATTCCATTCATCCATTTTTACAGATCATATTATGCCAAGATCCCAAAAATAAAGCAAATCCACATCTAAAGTGGACCATAAAACAAGAAAAAATGGAGAGTGAGACCTTTATGATGCACAAAAGTTTTGGATTAAACTGAAATTTGTGTGGTCCCTTCATCCAGGTCTTTATGACCTTATCAACAAGTTGGATGGAAAACATGCATCATGTTGGGTCCCATAGTTACGGACACATTACGGTGGGTCCCACGTTGGGAAGGATTTCTCCTCAAATCCCACCTTTTTTTGAGGATTTGAAAAAGGGCTAAAAGTGCCTTTTTGAGTTCTCCTGGATTCCTCTCAAATCCACTTCTCATCAAATCCATGGTGCCAAACAGAATAAAGCAACCAGTTTCTCCTTTCTCCTCAAATCCATGGTGCCAAACGGGCCATCAAAGGAACTTGTGGAATGGCGGGGGCAGCTATAAATGGCGCTATGTAGTTTAAAAGAAAGGAATCAGAAGAAATGGACTTAATCACAAAAGAATCAACAGCACCCTCGAGAGGAAATGGTTGCAATGATTGGGGAAGGGAGAAGATTTCATTGGAAAGAAGTATGGAGTTCAGGGGGGTTGTATCTAGGAGTGCAAGGTTAGGAATTTGGAGGGAAATTGGTTGAGCATAAGAGATTGGAGCCTAAACTTCAAATCCTAATTCTTCGAAAAGAGATTTCAACCACATAAATTCACAAGTTGTATGCACCATTGACCTATATTCAGCTTCAGCACTTGATCTAGCAACCACATTCTGTTTTTTTCCTTTTCCAAGACCGCATAAGAAGGCACAATAACCCATACTCGACCTTCTATCATCTCTCAATCCCGCATTTCAATAACAAGCTAACTGAAAATGACCATGAACTTTGTATAAGATACCCTTCCCAAATCCCAAGTGAACATTTCGAATAGCTAAGGAACCTCATAACTACTACTAGATGTGGTGTTGATGAGGACATCAGGCCCTTTCGAGTGTATCAGTGCAAGAGACGAGTGATGCACAGTGTCCAAATGGTTTGATGATGAGCCGGGATCAAGTCCAAGTTCCTAGATCGTGGTGAAGACCTTACACATGTGTTCGTGACATGTGTAAGTTGCTTGGAGGAGATGATTGGACCGTTGGATCGCGAGGATGGTGTAATCGGACCATTGGTTCATCGTGGCCCACCTTCATCGCGCCATCATTTGAGCCCATCGGGCATCTTAAATTTGAGTTTATCTCGTGCACTTTTACTTATTTGAGTTTTGAGTCAGTGTACGCACGTTTATTTTTATTTTTTTTGCGCGAATGTCATTTTTTTTTTTGAAATTTTTTTAGCAGGGGCATTTTGGTAATTATGCTTAATTCCGAATTTTATAAGGGTATTGCCCTAAACCTTTCTCATTATTATGTTATGTTGATGAAAGAAAAGAAAACCCTTTTGGTGGCTCCTCTCCTCTCCTCTTGTGGATCTCTCTTCCTCCCTCATCTCATCTTTTTTTCCTCTTTTCTCTGATTCTTCTTCTTCTAGAAGGTAAATCTTCTTTCTTCTTTCTTCTACTTCTTTCTTTCACCTTCTCCATCAACCTAAAACTTGAGATTTCAAGCTTACACACGTTTCTTCAGATTTTGTGATTTCCTAAACCAGAAATCATTTGATTTCTTGGATTAGAGAATTCCCTTAAGTGATTGGACATAACCATGCAAGATCGAGGGTTTTATTCCTCGCCGGATCCAATCCACGCATGAATCTGAACCCAGTACAGCGTTTATGTGATGATGGCCCCTTCTATTACATGTTCTCTTATAGATTTCTTAATTATGATGATATTCGCTTAATGTTAAATTGATTTGTTTACATGATTCCACTACGTTCATATGTTTCACATGCATACATGATTAGAATAGGTCGTCCTGCATCAGGTGTCCTCGAACTTTGTATGAACTGACTCACCACATTGACTGAGAAGGCAAGGTAATGGTCAAATAAATGAGTTTGTCAACAAGTATCTTGTACATACTAGGATCTTCTAACAATTCACCTTTCTCATATTCAAGTCTGAGATAATGGTCCATTGGTGTATCAACTAGTTTGACACCCAACATTCATGTCTCTTCCAACAAGTCACAAACATATTTTGTCTAACATAGATTTATTTGAACTCTTAATTTTGCCACCTAGAAAGTATCAAAGAAGACCAAGATCTTTGATATGAAACTCAGTTTGAAGATATGACTTCAGCTTTTCAATACCCTCCAAGTGATCACCAGTCACTATGACATCATCCACATACACGGCAAATATTATGTAGCCAAAGGTAGATTGCTTTGAGAAAATTAAGTGATCTACTTTATTCCCTTTTTAATCTGAATGATATAACCGCACTATTGAACTTCTCAAACAAGGCCTGTGGTGATTGCTTCAACCCATATGTAGATTTGTTTAACCAGCATACTTTAGACGACTCCCTCTAAGCAACATACCCGGGAGGTTTCTCTATGTAGACTTCTTCTTGTAGATCTCCACGTAGAAACGCGTTCTTCACATCCAGCTGAAAGAGAGGCCAATCGCGATTTGTAACTAGTGATATAACAACTGGAACTAAATTAAGATTAGCCGCTGAAGAAAACTTATCCAAATAATCTACTCCATGAATCTGAGTATGCCATTTAGCAACCAACTTGGCATTGCAATGATCTTTTAACCCATCTAAGATGAAGTTAACTGTGTACACCCACCAAAACTTAACTAGAGCCTTACCTAAAGGAAGATTAGTCAACTTCCAGGTATCATTGGAGTATATGGCTTCCATTTCTTCATCTATAGCCCCTTTCCAATTTTCATTTGACAATGCCTCCTATAGTGGCTTACTAAAGGATACACCAGACAAGGTAAGGGCAAATTTATGATAATTTGTTAATAGATGGATAGAAGTGACAAAATTGGAGATAGAATGAGTAACATAAGAGTGTTTACCTTTTTGGACCGCAATAGGAAGATCATTAGCAATCTTAAAAGACTTGGAAGGACTAAGAACCTCAGTAAGTGTAATAGTCAATTGAGTGGACTAAAGAGGAATGGTCAGTAACGCATGGTCTTTTCTCCTTTTTTCCGTAAAAAGTCTAGGTAGAATCTGTCTGAGGTGGCGGTGGCATCTCGAAATCAAATTTTGAAAGAAATGCATTTGGTAAGGGACATTCCGTAGATGTGGCTTGGAGTACACTCATCTGTAATGTAGAATGAAACACTAAGGTGGCATCAACAGTAACAAAGTGCTTTTTAACAGTGGGGGAATAGCATCGATAACCCTTTTGAGTGCAAAAATATCCCCAAAAAAATTATACTTAGCTAAACCAAGCAAAAGTTTATCTCAGCCTGGCCCAAATATATAAACAAAGTAAGTACAACCAAACACTTTAGGAGGAACCAAAAACTTAGTTGATTAGGAAACAGCAGAGAGAATGGTATTTTACCATCTAAAACCAATGAAGGTATCCTATTGATCAAATGGCATATAGTGGGAACTACATCACTCCAAAAGATCTATGAAATATTAATTTCTAGCAATAAGGTTTGACTAACTTCCACCAGATATCTATTCTTGTGGTCAGCCACCCCATGTTGTTGGGATGTATAAGCACAAGAGATTTTATGAATAATACTCTTGACTTTGTAAATAGGTTTGAAAATCCTGAGAAACAAGTTCTAGGACATTATCTGACCTAACCATACACAATTTCACACCAAATTGATTCGTTATTTCATTATAAACATTCTAAAATACACGAAAGACTTCTAACCTATGCTTTACTAGATATAGACATGTTATCCTAGAGTAATCATCGATAAAGAGAACAAAGTACCTAAAACCTAACATGCTAGGGACTCAAGTCAGTCCCCACACATCACTATAGACTAATTTAAATGGAACAGCACTTCTTGAATCAATTCTAGATGGAAAGTGAATTTTATGATGCTTACTCAACTGACATGCTTCGCACTCCAATTTTGACACCTTAGGAAGTGACGTAATGAGAATTTGTAGATTCTGGAGAGACGGATGTCTCAAATGACAATGTCATTAAATTATCAAATTTGCAAGAAGCACTGTCACACTTACTAGTTACCTCTCTAAGGCATACAAATCATTCCTCTCGCGGCCTCCACCAATCATCTTGCCCGTCTTAAGGTCCTAAAACACACAATGAGAAGGAAAGAAGGACAAAACAATTCAAAGACTGTGTTTGTTACTTATAGATAAAGGGCTAATCGGAAACTTGGGTGTATATAGAACTGACGACACAAAAATTAATGCATAAGGCTAAGCAATATCAACTCCAATGAAATTAGATGATGTACCATCAACAAAAGTAACCAACATATTTAATGAAACACAATTAAAGGAAGAAATGAGACTTTGGTTATTAGAGATATGGTCGAACGCCCCGGAATCGATGATCCAAGAAGAAGCAGAAGATAACAAGAGGCATGTTGAGCCAAAGTAGTTGTAAAGGTGGAGTGAGCATTGTGGGATGTAGAGCCACTAGAAGATAGAAAACGCGCATATTCTTCCCATGATAGTGAAACACTAATCTAATCTCCACCAAGATTAGATGGAGTAGTAGGTCTACTATTGGAAGAAGCATCCTCCACCAAAAGGGCTCGATTCGTCTTTGGGGATTTTCCATGAAGATCCCAGCAAAAGTTTGCAACATGATTTATTAAGCCACAATGAGTACATCTACGGTCTCCTCAACCACTTCTACCTCCCCATAGGAATTTACCACCTCTGTCACCACGGAGAGCACCATGCCTAACACGTCCACCACGGCCTCCACATAAACTAGAATAACCAGATGAAGAGAACAATGCAGTTTTATCAAATGCATTAACATAATATTGTCAAATTCATTTGCTAAAGAGACTCTCTGAAACCTTGCATTTCCACTACCACTAAAGAAATGGAATCTCCCAAAATCTTTTCCTTTGCCGATTGATACTCTTTTGGCAAACCAGACAGGAGTTTCACTATTTTCATATCTTTCCACTACTTCTTCATAAGGGTGACATCTGAGAAAATAGGATAATATATGGAAAACTTTTTTCACATTCCAGTCTATTCTGCGAAGTACTCACCAAGGGGCTTATCCTCCTTTTGAAAAAAGACGATATCCTCGTATAATTGATATACCCGAGAAATATTTTATTCTGAGGAGTACATTTTCCTCATAGTATCCCAGACATCTATTGTCATGTTTAAGAATGCCAAATTAAAACTCACCTCAAACTCCATGGTATTCTATAACCAATATCAAATATGGACATCCTCACACATCCATTGTCTGTAGCTAGGATAATATTCCTCCGGTTTAAGATCCATGAGGTATTGATCCTTTTCGCGGGCTAAGAGGAATACCTCGACAGACCTAGCTCATAGAAAATAATTCTTCCCATTAAACTTCACAGAAGTTATTGATGCATTGAAGGAGGGTCCTTGCATTTTCCCAATAGATAAGGAACCAACAACTACACTTTTAGGTTCCATACACATTCCACAATCAATTTACTTTAACAAAATGGGAAACGTTCGTCTTAGAGGAAGATTCACACATAGCTACATGTCCATCATGTTATTACCATAATTCATGTCAACGCCATTCCCACATCGTACATGACTTTACTAGTGAGAATATCTACCAACTCATGAAAAATCAGCAAACCTTCACTATCCGTCAACGCATTAGCAAGGCTCTTTTTTGTGAGTGTTTCCTTCTGCTTGAAGAACATTGCAGAAAACAACATGTTTTCTGCACAACCAGCGAAATGTGTTTCCCTTAAGGTCTAATCATCCCCTATACCTTTGGAAGGTCCCCAAAACTAGATCCAGCAACTTAGGGTGGCATGGAAACTAGATCCTTCTAAAATATAGCTCTGATACCATGTATATGAGATTGAAAAAGGAGAAAGGAAGAGAAAAGAGGAGAGAAAGAAGGAAAATTGAGAGAAAAAGGAGATTCGGGTTGCATGTCCCCACTCCTCCTTTATTTTTAAGTAATAAAAAGTAAAAAATGACAAAACAACCCCTAATACAATATCACTAAGCAACAAGTGAGCCGTAGGTCCATAACCATATCCAAGTGGGCTATAGCCCCATACCCAAAACATTAACAAATATATTAGAACCAATCGATGTCTAGTTCTTCCGCATCCATTCAAAGATAATTTGTAGGCTGAAATTTTCAAGAGAACATCTAGAAAGTCCCACCATAGATGGACCACCCAGAAAAGAAAAATCACTTATCAAAGACCCTCACTATCCATACCAAGCTGAGTTAGAAACAATGGTCCAGATCAAAGACCCTCATTGTGAATGGGCAATAAGGATCTCTAATCAGCGGGATAATTTTCATAGGGGCCATGGAGGGGCCACCTGAACCTTTCGGAGCACGGTATACAAATTATAAAAAAAAAAGTTTGAAACTGGAAGCTAAAGAAGAAGAGAACTACAAAACCAAAATAAACGAGAAAAAACTGACTAGACACGACTTGCCATTTACCATTTGGGGATCCTGATAGTTCATGTAGGTGGTCCAAATGTGGATGCCCCACATGGAATAATCCCGCTGATCGGAGATACTCATATCCCATGCACATATATTCAAATCTGAACCAACTCAACCCTCAAATGGAACTTGAGGATCTCTAATAAGTGTAAGAATTCTTCCTTGTGATCCATCCATGGCGGTACCTTCCAGCTGAAGGATCTGGATCACAACATGGCAAGGTATAGTAGGGGCAAGCAACCCTAGTAGGCAATTGCCAGTAGCATTTCTCATAGGCTCCCAAGCAAAACTCTTGATAAATTGACATCAATGAACAGTTAAATATTAAAAAAGAAAAAAGAAAAAAAAAAAACAGAGGGGAGTCTATTTAATCCTACTAGTTGTATTGCTTTGAATGCATGCAAGTGTCCAATCATCGATCTAGAATGTATAGTCATTCTAACAGTCTCTTGGTAGGTGATGATGCAAGAAGCACGCCTGGGTTTAAAGCCTAGCTGGTGCATTTGTAAATTGTAATGTATATTTTGGGAAAAACAGCTGGACTCTCTAGGGCGAGAGGAGTAACCGCTGTTTCCATAGTAGAAGCAGTTCTATTCTAGGGGCTATCATCAGGCAAAATTGTGTGTAGGGGATTGGGTGCCCTGAGGGGCTATATATATATTCTTTTGGTTCTGCTTTGTTTTCTTTTTGGTCGCCTTTTGGCTCTTAATTAATTCCACTATCTTTGGAAAAAAAAAATCTCTGGAAAAATAAAGATATAACAATACCAACCCATCCAATCTCTAGCAGTCAAGATCAAGCAGAGAAATATAGATCCAATCATTAAAATCTTTTTGACAGACCCACCTTGGACTGATTATGATTTTAAAGAGCCAATTTGGTCAGATGATTCTAAATATTGGATCAAAGGCCACTAAAACCAACGTTCATAACAAAAATGACCAGCATTTAAAGGGCCGCAATCATCCGACCTGTATGATTTCTGTGAAGTGGCTTATCCGTGCTGAGCTGAAAAGGATTGACCGTCCGGATCGATGATCGGATGATCCCACATGTCAAATGCAACTAGTTGTAATGTATAAGATTATTTCCAAAAAAAAAAAAAAAAAACAGGAACAATCACACTACCAAGATGAATAATAAAAAAAATAAACAAAATAGAAATGAATTTCAGTACATTAGATTACCCGAATGCTATTGATGAGCTGACGCCCGTAAAAGAAGGCGCACCTCGTCGTCAACCTATCAAAGACGAACCCGGGCTTCGAATGGATGTAAACAGAGAAACTTCCTTCATCTGCATTCTGTGGACCCCACCAACCTCAATACAACAAATTCAAAGGACAAAAGGAAAATGAGAGAAGTCGAACGGCCATTGGAATTGGAGAAAATGACGAACCTGGAAGAACCCCTGCCACAGGAAATCAAGAGGGAGGTTGCTGCGAACGAGGAAGAGGAACGCGATCTTCGGCATGCCGACGAAGGGATCGGACGGCCTACGGACAACGGCAGCGGCCGCGTTGCGGACCGGGGCCGAGGACGGGAGCTTAGACAGGGAATGGAGCCGGAAGAGGGCGAAGATGAAGATTGCGGTGGTGAGAGAGATCAAGAGCCTCGATCCAGGGCGGGTGGTAAACGATGGGGGCCGCTTCTTCGTCATGGAGGGCAAAAATGGAAATGATTTCGTTTCTCGAATAAAATGACAGGAGAAGGAAAAAGAGGGAAGGTGGAGTACATGGAATGCAGTTAAAAGAGAGGAGAAATCTGCATTTTTCAGATGGGCTTACGTGTTTCTCTCTTCTGCACGGAATTCTCTTCAATGGCGCTTCATGGCATCGGTGCGCTCTTCATGCCATGCGGAAACACGGAGATTCTGTGGCACGTGATTGGCACGTGTATGAGATGGGTCACGCTGCTGGGCTGGGTCCAAGCCCATCATGAGAGGTTGGCACGTGCGAAAGCTTAAAGCTATTTCGTTGATTTCTTTCGTGACGATATTTTGATTCTCAAACCGTGAACTTTGTGATTGCCAAATCTAAATTCATGCATTTGACAAATTCTTTGTGAAATTCTTAGCCGTTGATGAAACGGGTCTGACTCAAAACCAACCCATTACAACCAATAGGTCACTGCTACTTGCCAGCGACCACCTGCTAGCGCCCAAGAAAAGCTCCCCACGCATGCAAGCGTGGCAACTTGTGTGTGATCTTGGCCACTCATCACTTAGTCCCACGGTGATTGCCTCGTAGCTCAGAAACCTGTCTAGCCCACTCATCAACTGAGAGCCACTTGTATGATGACATGTCGACCATCAGTTATCCTTGCCTAGCTGTCCATTGTTTGAACCCTTGGGGCGGACTTGCCTGGGAAAGCACATGAACTTCCTGCGACGGGAGCCCACCATGATGTTTTTGAGATATCTACCCTGTCCATCCTCATTTCCAGATCAGTTTTAGTAATGGGCCTAAAAATGAGGCAGATCCAAAACTAGGAGTGCACACGGTTGAAACCTCGCTGGGGTCCACTGTGATGTATATATGGCATCCATACCGTTCATGAGATGATTCTTAACTGAAAACACAAAAATATTACCTTGACCCAAAACTTCTATGGTCCCATTACTTCAATGGTGAACGTTCAATCCTTACTGTTTTCTTTCATGCAGTCCACTTAGAGTTTTAGATCTACTTTATTTTTGGGCCATGTCTTAACATGATCTAGCAAATCCAATGGACGGGTGGAAATCTCACAAAATAGCACGGTGGGCACACTTAACTTTCCGTTGCAATGAAAGGGAATCCGGGTCCTCCATCTGCCTTGTGAGAAAAAATGACAGAGCAATTTTTGGGTTACCTAGCATGGGCATTCACCTTGGACTCGGATTAGGTACTACCCCCACCAGGACACTAAGGAGACGGACGGGTGCGTGGCACCTCGTCATTGGTGGGGGTCGTAACAGCCCCACTACCTCGGATTAGGTACTACCCCCACTAACAGCCCATCACATCAGTGCGGGCCCCACTGCTCTCCACCAATGACGAGGTGCCACGCACCCGTCCATCTCCTCAGTGTCCTGGTGGGGGGTCGTAAGTACTTATCAGGAGATCTCCAATAAGGTAAATAGCATTGTTGTGGGTAATTCCGAGTTGGCTCATGTACCGTGAGGGAAAGTCTACCGGCCCAGAAGGCCCATCTATCAATGCTCTGGAAAGTTGAGCTGCCGACTCATGCTATAAAGAACAACCTTAACCCTTAAAAGGATCTGCATGCCTATGGTTAAATCATTTGACAGCCACATGTTTACAAAGTAAACGCGATGAAGGTGGTTTGGCTAGTGACCACAACACCATCCAACTAGCTAGTGTCAAAGCTCCATGGGCCCACCATGATGTATCTGTTTTATCAACGCCATCCATCCATTTGGCCATATCATTCAAGGGGATGAGCCCAAAAATGAGGTAAATCCAAATCTCAAGTGGACCACACCACAGTAAAATAGTGTTGACTGAATGTCCACCATTAAAAGCTTCCTAAGGCTCACTGTATTGTTTATGTGCCATGTTATCCAACTTGTTGATAAGGTCATAAAAAACCCGGAAGAAAGGGAAAACACAAATATCAGCTTGATCGAAAAAAAAAGTTGTGACCCTCATCCACATGATTTTAGGATCGTTGAGAAATCTAGCCCATCCATTGTGTGTGTACCACTTAAACAAGAAGTCACGCCAAGTTTTTACCATATGCAAAACTCAAGTGGCCCCGACAAGTGCTTTTAGATATTATAGCCATGATTTTACACTATTTCGCTTGGTATGGCCCACTTGAGTTCCAGATACAGCTGATTTTTTGGATTTCCCATAACCAATAGGGGACCACCAAATGCATGGTGTGGATGCCTGATAGACATCACAGTAGGGCAGACAGAGCTTGACCTCACGGGAACTTACTATATAAAGAGATGCCCACACCATCTAGTTGTATGTCCAACTAGTCAAAATGTGGGGGCCACTATGGTTTTTGTATGATATTTCATCTGTATATAAAGATTGTTTTACTATAAAAACAGAATGCACCAAAAAATTAGGACGATCCAACCATGAAAATGTGATGCTTTATGTGAATGTGGAGTTTATAGGTATTGTTTCATGGTTTCCTATGGTGTACCCCACCTAATAGTTGGATCAACTTGCTTTTGGGTCATCTCATTTTCGTGATGGGATAATCTTAATAGATGGGCAAGATATAATACAAACACCATGGTGAGCCCTAAACACCGACTAGTTGGACGTGTAACTAGTTGCGCATGAGCATTACTCATACACGTGTGTAGGTGACATGGTACTATGAGGTCTCCCATGAGGTCAAGTTATATGGGCCCCATTGTGATGTGTATTGGACATCCACCTTGTCAGTCAGATTCACTATTCCATGATTGGCCACGATCCTAAGAATCAAGTTAATCCATGACTTAGGTCAGCCACACCATAGATAACAGTTTAGAGTGGTTATTAGCCCATTGAAACAATCATGATCGTTTATAGGGCCCACTGAGATGTGGTTCTAAAATTTAGACCATTTAGTGTGTGTGTGTGTGTCCCACTTGGATGAGAGGTTACACTAAATTTCAGCTGCATCCAAAACTCAGGTGGGGCCCAACAAGGGCTTTTAGATGTTTTAGGCATGCTTTCACATTGTTTTAGATTTCATGGGCCACTTGAGTTCTAGATAAGGCTGATTTTTGGGATATCCCATAACCTGGAGGGGACCCACTGAATACACAGTGTGGATGTCTGATGTGCACATCACGTTGGGGCCCACACGCTGGGACCCACCAATTTTTGGGAACTTCTCATGAGGTCAACCTCATGGTACCATTTCCCATATAGGACCTTCTCATGAGGTCAACCTCATGGTACCATTTCCCATATAGGAACTTCTCATGAGGTGGAGCTGTGTGGCCCCCTAAAATATCTAAAAGGCCCACCTAGTCATGTATTAACCTGATTTTTAAGCCAGTGTTTCACCATAGAATGGTGCATCTAACTAATTGGGTAAATGCCCATCCACACCACAGTAGGGCCATATTGTTAATCATGCGATGCAACCACCCTATTAGCTGCACAACACACCCACTTGGTTAGTCACACAATGCACCTACCAATGAAATTAGTGTGTTTTCTTAATATTCCAACCGAAGACCTGTTGTTAAAATGCCAACACGTTTGCAGGCTGACACGATCGAGTTTGTGTTTTCCATTTGACTACGTGACCTTACAAACAGGTTGCGTGGCAAATAAACAACATCGTGAGCCATGGAAAAGTTACAACGGCGGGTGTGTGTGGTCAACTTGAGCATTGGACTTGCCTCATTCTTTTGGAAGTCGATTCCTAATTTCCCATCATATCCGGCACAAGAGGGGCATAGATATCTATGTCGAGGCTGTGTGGGGTCCACATAGATGTAAGTGGCAAATTCACTCCACCCATCTGTTTTGAAAGACCAAAATAGGACATGAGTTTAGAAAACAGGCGGATCCTAAACTCAGGCAGGCCACACCAAAAAACAGTGGCTCATAAACTTCAACCATTGAAATCTTCCCGAGCTTTTACATGCCATCCGAACAGTTCCTAGGGTTATTAACACTCAGATAAACTATAGGCACAAATACCATCCTGATACAAAACTTCTGTCACCGCAGGTGTTCATTCCCCATCGTTTCGTGTGGCATGGCCCACATGAGTTTTGGATCCCAGAGCTGTGTGGGGCCCAGATAGATGCTCCTGACAAATCCACTCCGTTCATCTCTTTCAAAAGAACATGATAGGTCAGAAATCTAAAAATTAGGCACATCCAAAACTCATGTGGAATATACCACATGAAACAGTGGGGATTGAATGCATGGGGTGACATAAGTTTTGCACCAGCATAATATTTGTGCCCACATTTTATCTGGGTGGAAATAACCTTATGAACGGTTTGGATGAAATATAAACATTATAGTAAGCTCCATAAAAGTTTTAATGGTGAATGTTTCCGTTACCACTCTTATCTTTTGTTATAGCCCAACTTAGTTTTAGATATGCCTGATATTTTGAATCCTTTCCTATTGTGGTCTTTTAAAACCGATGGACGGAGTGGATTTGTCACAGACATCTCTCTGGGCCTCACACAGCCCCAGGCACAGGTATATCTTTGTGTCCCAGGTGACAGGGGCGCACGTGTACGATGATCCGAACCATGTACCCCAAGATTGTGTACTAGACACTTGGCGCACGTGTACGATGATCCGAACCATGTAATCTGTATAGTTTTAAACATGTGACATTGTTAGTTGGGCCCACTGGTTATCCGTCTCGATCCACCATCCGTCGTGCCACGTGTAAGGTCGAAGGAGGCTATCATAACAATCCCCTGCTGTCGTGCGTGTGTAATCCCTTCTTTTACTTACCGGTGTTTCCCGCCAGTGACGGAAGAGATGTATGCGCGCGAATGAAAAATGTGGAAGGAGCCTCGCGGTATACATGCCAATTTGTCAGGCATCTGCAAGATCCAGGCCATTCATTGAGTAGAGAACATCGTGAGCATGCACGAGATGAAAATCGGGCCAGTAAAATCATCATGTGCCCACACGTCTAAACTTTTTCAGATGAATGTGAATTTTCATTGTATTTATCTTCCAAACCGTCTATTTACAGGCAGTGAGCTGAAAGACAGGTGAAAACGTGATATCATGCTCCTGTCTTTAGGAATCATTGATCATTTGATGGTGTACATACAACACATGCGGGGATCACTTAAAGGCCCTTGTGATAGATTGTAGGTGGAATACACTTAAGTCATTTTGAATTTACAGCTGTGTTTAGCAGCTTATAATTGAAATGCATGAAATTTCAAAATAAAAATGCATTGGAATTTTATAGCATATTCATGACAATTTGAATTTGAGTACTAAATGATTATTCCTATTTAAGGTACACAAGTGATATTTGACAAGATAATTGTAATAAAATTGTTAAAATATATACTCTGATAAAAAATAAAAGAAGAAAAAGAAGAAGAAGAAAAATCTAAGCCTCGTGTGGGCTACAACCATATGATTACAAACGAGAGACTTGCTAGTAGTTTCTAACCCATGATTTGCATGACTAAGCAATTATTCTATCATTCTATTTATGAAATTTTAGCGATCTAATGGATGATTTAATTATTTTGGAGTACTAATAACACCTTTGGTAGACACTGGGACTCTCCCTATTTGAGGAACCAAAAAAGAAATTGATCTCGAATCATGGGAGGTAAGGATTTCAAAATAGAGCAAAACTTTGTATTTCACATGCCCTTTATTTACCCATAATTTGAAATACCTTGACCCTAATCTGGCAACACAACTCCTGGATTCAGGAAAAAAAAAAAACCCTTGCTGATTTGAGTGTTTGCCAGATTAGGTTTAAGTATCAAATTAGCCTCGCCTTTGGAGGGGATTAGGTGTGGTCAACTTCACTCAACAGTACAACCTTGACCTATGTGGCCCATCTATATGCAGCATATCCATGCCATCCATCCATTCTGACAGATTATTTTATGGCATGAGTTAGAAAATAAGTAAATCCAAATCTAAGGTGGACTACATTTTAAGAAAAGGTGATAATTGACCATTAAAAACTTCCTGCATGCCATAAAAGTTATGGATTAAGCTGACATTTTTTTTTTCCATTCATCCATGTCTGTGTGATCTCATCTACAGGTTGGATGGAAAATAAACATTAGGGCCGCCCTAGGAAAATTTTAATGGTAGGTGTTCAATCACCACCATTTTCTGTAGTGTGGTCCACCTGAGATTTTGATATAATTCATTTTTGGTCTCATTTAATAAAATGATATAGAAAAACGGATGGACGGAGTGGATATACTACAAATATATCAAGGCAGACCCCACGTTCAGGGCCGCACTGTGTTGGGTGAGGCCCGGGCTGCACCTCATCTGCGACCCCCGCGTTCCCTCCTTGTGCGAATCACCTAGGCATTTCTCTTGTACAATTCAAACGAGAAGAAGAGGGAAATAGAAAACCGAAACCGATCTGCTCTCATCTCCATTCCATCTTCAACCTCTTTCTGATTCCCGAGGGATTTCTATGAAACCCTAATCTCTCTCTCTCTCTCTCTCTCTCTCTCTCTCTCTACAGAAATTCATGGCTGAAATCGTCACCCCAAATGCGAAGCAGAGGCCTCCTCCCATGTCTTCTCGTCTTCAATCTCCAACGAGCCCCTTCTTCCTGGGCTCCAACGACGATCAGCTCGAACGCGCCCAAGCCCGCGCGGCCCGTGCAGCCGCCAGCCGTAGGAAATCCACCGCTCATCCTCCGCCTCAGCCTTCGGACCGCTCAGATCTATTCGACAAAGAACAGATTGCAGAGCTCTTCCAAAACTGCATCAAACTCGCCAGCGAAAATGTGTGCAATTGCCCCCCCTCAAAAAATGAGATTTACACAAAACCCACTGTTTTTGACACCTACACCCCTCTGTAGATACACTCCAACCATGGGCTGCAATTTACCAAAGAAAAAGGGGCGTTGGGGGTACAAATATCAGCTCATTTCATATATTTATTTATTCATTTATTTTTATTTCCTGTGGTGTAGAAAATAAACCAGAAAAACACGTGGGATCTGACCCTCATCGATCATCTCAGTGAAATCATCAGGGTTGAATCGGAAGATGATGCCGAGACCAATTTCCAAAAGGTATTTCTTTTTTCTTTTCCTTCTCAGAAATTGATATTTAACCCATCCTTTTTGGTAGATGCACCAGTCTGTTTCTGCCTTTGCATGTCCCTATCTTGTGGGATTCTTCAGTTTGAATTCATTGTTCACGGATTCTACTATTTTTTCCGTTCTCCTTGATATAGGCAAGCTGTACATTGGAAGCTGGAGTGAAGATATACTCGTTGAGGGTGGATTCAGTGCATTCTGAGGCATACAAAGTTCTTGGTGGGATTAATCGGGTGGGCCATGAAGGCAATAAAGGTCTTTCTTTTCTTTTCTTTTCGTGCATTCAAGCTTAAGGTGCTCAAAGAAACGTCTTTATAATGTTCGTAAAAACGGCAAATCATGTTGGCTGGCCTCGCTCCGCAGAAGGAGTGGGCTAGATGCATCTAAAGGAAGGGTTGCCTTTAGACTGGAAAAATTTAATTTCAGCTTCTAGGACTGTGCTTGAAGATTGAGGGCTCCGTTTGGATGCATGAGTGAATTGAACTGCAAATGATCAGTTTACTCAAGAGGAAGTGTTTCCTGGCATTCATAATGAGGACATGGGCCAAAGTAATTGCAATTTGGGCTGAACTCAGTATGAATATTAAGTAGAAAAGTACAATTAGTTATTTCTGCATTTTTAGACTAATAGTTGCAACTCAAACCCATATTGCATCCATATGCACCCTAAGCTTTATCATGTCAAGCTGTTGCACGCTTTTGGGGGTGCTGTCAATAGGATCTGGACCTGCAGGCCCCCAATAGGACCAACCAGATTTTAACAGGTCTAGGTCCAATTTTTCATATCTGTTTAGGAATCTGGTTTGGTTCAGGTCCACCACTTTGGGTCCCCATTTCAAAAGTCAGGTCTAGTTGGGTTTGGGTCAGGTCCAGTTAATTTTAATATTAATATCATACATATTACATGTATATTATTTATTCCAGCAGTGGAATGAGGTTTGCTAAGCCACATGCATATTAGAAAGCCCATTTACATACTGTGCATGTGTCAAAGTGGCACACATGTGAATGAGCTAATCCATGTCATTTAGTGCCCTTATTTGACCTGGACCCATCTGAATCGGACTCTAAACCAGGGTCTGATCTGAACCCAACTCTAACCCAGGGTCCAAAGATTGACTGGGATGGGCACCCATTACTGATAGGAACAGGATCTGGGAAGACCTGAACCAGTTCAGCCAGGGCATGGATGCTCTAGGACCTGAGCTGAAGCTGATCTGTTGACAGTCCCATGCTAAGGCACTTGTTATTTGTCCATGTCATAATATTATGGTTTATTGTAACAGAGGACACTGTAGAAGGCGAGCACATTGATTCTGTACAAGAAGAGGGCCGTCCGAAGAAGGAGTCAGAGAAGAAGGTGGTTGTCTTTGTGACTAATGTGGATTAATGCATTAATTGCCATCTGACACTGTTTAATATATACAGATCTCACCTTTATCAACATTGGAATCATCTTTTGAGGCTCTAAATGTAAAGAAGTTTGATGGTAATTAGCTGTTGCTATATTCTTCTTTAAAGATTTGGTAATTCTGATACTCCTTTCTATTCATATGCTACGATGTTAAAGTGTTCCTGTTTTGTGTTCCAGTGGCCTTCACTGTGGATCCCTTATATCATCAATCATCTGCGCAATTTGATGAAGGTGGAGCCAAGGGTCTACTCCTCAATAACCTTGGAGTATATGGTGGCTGTCGAGTGCTTTTTGATTCACTTGAAACACCAGGGAAGAATATATCATGTGCACCACATACTGATTTATCGGAACAGATCGATATTTCTTTTGCAAGAGGTGCGGCTGCGTATACTGTTTGGTGATTCTAATATCTGTTACATGTATAAATTTGTGCAAATTCCTCTCTCTCTCTCTCTCTCTCTCTCTCTCTCTCTCTCTTGTTGTCCTGACCATTTACTTAGTTTCTTTGCAGAGTACATTGAGCAAATGATGATTCACATGCCTCAGAAGAAAGACATCTCTCCATCGCTGAGGGATATTGTGAATCAGTTCGATGAAGATAATCGGAGGCCATCAGATGTATTTTCTGTAGACCAGACAGCAGTGGATCAGGATGCTTCAGCCAGCTGTAATCAAGCTGAGTTGGAAAACAATGTCTTTGATGACTGTGGTCCATGGGGCTTTGATAACGATGACCAGACAAGCGTGCATGATGACCTCTCAACCTCTGCAGATCCCCATTTTGCAAGTAACTATGAGGTAATCTATTAGTCATGCTGTGGCATTCGTCTAATTGATTAATATTTTATATCATTTACTGGATTCTTTGTTTTGTAGGAGAATGGCAACTATGTGTTCCATGAACCTGATGTGGATGTTAGATTCGAAAAAGTTGCTGGTTTTGCGTTTCTAGGTCTGGGATGTATTTCAAAACAAAATTCTTGGGCAGGTCCTGATCATTGGAAGTATCGGAAAGCTAAAGGTAGATATTGAAGGTGGAAAGCTTGTCTTTGTTTTGCATAATTTAACGCTGTGATGCATGTAGTTGATCAGGTCTGAGCCTGTAGCTCAGTTGGATGGTGCTGTGTTTCAAGCCTCAATCATGAGATGATGACTTAAACCCAGCTTACCTACAAAAAGAAAACACACGACAGTTCATTACTGTAACTTAGATATTGTTTTTCAGGTCCGGAGCAGGATGCGGTTTCGGCAAGTGGATCATTAGCAACATCAAAGAAATCAAAGAGCAGAAAGAAGGCAGCCATTGATATTGATTTCACAAAATCCTTAGGCAAGGAAATGCCAGATATCTTTGCGCTTCCAAAAAATCTGAAGTCATTATTGCTTCCTGCAAGTAGAGTTCCTTGCAATACCACACTTCCAGAAGACTGTCACTATCAGCCTGAGGATCTTGTCAAGTTGTTTCTTCTTCCAAATGTTATGGTAAGACCTGGTGTCTGGTGTTGGATGGAATGTTGTGCTTTTCTTTGCCCTAATTTGGTTCTCTCATCTTTAGATTCCATTTTGTGGCTGTTTCAGTCTTTTGATGATAAAATTCTTCTTCTTCTTCTTCTTCTTCTTTTTTTTTGTAGTGCCTAGGGAAGAGAGGAAGAAAATCTTCAGGTGAGTTGTGCTTCTTTTGGGTGGCTTGATATTTCTCTCTATGCAGTTTTGTATGGCTATATGATTTTACAAAACTGGAGAATAATAGTAACTTTTTTTCATTATATAATTTGCTGAAGAAAACTAATTTTTATGTTTCTAGTTGTCATGAATTGGGTTACCAATCCCATTTTGTTGTGGACCTCTGATTTGTTAGTATTTTTTGCTTTTATGTTAGGCTCCATTTCATCTTTCACTCCTACTTTAGTCTTCGATAATTGTTAAAAACTAAACAAAGATAAAACACAAGAGGTCTATATTAAAAGTAGGGCTGGGTTACTCTTACTAGATGACTTTGAGCCCCTTTGTATCGATATGAGTTACAATCCACTCTCCCACTTGTATGCAATGTGGGACTAAACTCACAAGGCAACAAACATAAAACATAAAATAATAAAAGTTTTGAGTTTGTACTCTCAACGATAATAATTTTAGTAAAACTACAATGGCATGTATACTTAGAAGCACCAAATCCATGGGAGCCACACTAGGGAAGCTTAGTTACAAAGGTCAAAACCTTTAATGTTTTAATGATTTTTATATCAACCTAGTTTGACATTCTTATGTCATTTGTATGAGTTAGAAAATATACATGCAGAATAACATATTCTTTTCATGAATCTAGCTTTGACGCATACAGATAATTCATAAATGCACTGTTCCAATAGTAGCAGTAGTGATAAAGAACTGCTAATCTAGGGTTGACAACTTAGCATTGGGCGCAGATTTTGCCATCACCAAAAAAAAGAAAAAAAGAAAAAGTTTCGGATGATTTGGATGAGTTTTTTTTTTTTTTTTTTTTAAATTTTTTTAACACGACCTGGCCTGAACACCTGAACCTGAACATAACCCACTCGACCCGGCCCGAATACCCAAACCCGAACCCGACCCGGCCCGACCGAAAGCATCCAAAGGTGCTGCTGGTGTCTTGAACCTGAGACCAGCTGATGGTGTGTCTCAAACCCAAAGGTGCTGCTGGTGTGTCTCGATTTAGATGAGTTAATTTGAACATTTTTGGGGAAAAACTGAGATAGTTCTACAAATGGATAATCACTAGAACGAAGAAAAATGTCAAACCACATTAGTCACGTGTTGTTTTAGTGTATAATTGGTAGGAAACCCATGGATGCATGGGCACATAGGGTGGACACCCCACGTGTGCTTGTGTGACGTCTAAGTAGCACTGAAAGTGGTAGAGGTAGTTTTGCTATGTGGGTGGATGTAGTTCTGCATACACGTCTCTTTTCTAATGCAAACCTGAAGCTCTCTTTTATCCTTTAGGGGCAACACTTGTCATCTTGTAATACTACTCCCCAAATTTTTCCTAAAGTTATATTAGCATAGCTACATAACAAACATGTTTATAGGTTTTGATGCAGAGGTCCTCAAGCCACTGCAAATATAATAATTTCAACTTCCTCCCTACTTCTAGCATGTGGGCTGATCATTACTGCTGAGTTGTGAGCCCATCGAGGATGGGGATGGCTAAAAAATTGTAATGTCTGGATGATCCTAGTTAAGTGGCTAAGTGTTATGTTGGTTAGTGCATCAATGTCAATGATTGAAAAAGATGGATCCATTTTGGCGTTGCCTGTTGTTCAATACATGCGCGCCCATGCTTTTTGTGTGGGAAAAATACTTTTTATTTCATATGCATCCATGAAATAAATGTTCTGTGTTCTAAATCTAGGCAACTTGAACATGGGCACATGATCTGTCGGTGTAGGACATGGACATGGTGTATCGAACATGGGGGCTGTGGAAAAGCCTCTCACATCCATATAGATTTATACTTATGTTGAAAAATATATTATGCTATAAGTTTAGATTCATAAATACATTGGACATGGACAAATATCTCTGTATAAATAGAAATAGGTTGGTACTATATAAATGGTATATAAATGCTTCTAAATTATGATATGTGCCCAACATGTCTGACACATGTTTCGGACATGACTTTTTTAATCAGAGAATGTATTGTTATCGTTAGATTTATTGGGAGGCAAGGTGGTTATGAATCCGACACCTCCAAGTTGAGGCAATAGCTGCACACCATTGAGCTCTGGGCTTGAACCTGTTGTTACAGAGGCTGTAATAGTTATGTGAGGGAGCAAATGCCACAACATGCCTTTAGATCGTTTATTTTGCCCTCTCAATTGGCTGTTGGTAGGAGCAGTCTTTATTGATAATCATGGGCTAAGTATTTTGTAATAATATTGTTTCACTTATTTTCTGAACTCATAAAAGTAACTCATTGTCCCTTAAATATACGTAACAAGGTCCGTCTACTGCTTGCATGTATTTTATTTTAAAGTTCGGTAATGCATTTTCTAGAATTTATTGTTGTTTTGAGCATCTCTCCAAATAAAACTAGGTTCTTCCATTATAGGAGAACGCTACTGTGCCCACCTTCATGGGCATGTTAGCATGCACACATTAGCTTTGTGCTCGAAGCTTTTAAATGACATGTGGAACAATCTAATCATTAATCTGGACTGTCCATTCATTCCATATCACTATTGGTAGGCAACAATAGCATGCAAAAATATTCGTGGTCAAGACTGAGAGGAGAAAAAACTTGGTCCAATCATCATCCTAAAAGATCTACTTGGCAGGGTCACAGTGGACTGCTAATGATTCTGATCTTGGCTTGGTCAGATGGTGCTAACCATCCATCTTTGGCTGGTTTGAATGGGTGGCAGTTGTAATAAAAAATAACAGGGGTCATAATCATCTGATCTTTTCTTTTCTTTTCTTTTCTTTTCTTTCTTTCTTCTTCTTCTTCTTGCATCTGGCCTGGCAAAAGTGGTATAGAATTTTTCATAAAGAAAGTGGCATGGAATTAATGGACAGTCCAAAATCTCCAGATTGATGATTGGCTATCCCATGTGTCATTTGAAAGCTTTGGCAAAATGCTAACATGCCCATGAAAGTGGATCTATATTAGATTTTTTGTCCTTAATTATATCAAAGTTATTCATTTCTATTAGTTAAAAACTTTTGCTTCTACCTTTTTTTTTAATGATAAAACACATTTCTGGTATTTAAATTATCATGCTTATTCTCTTGTCAGATGAATCAAGACGAGAAAGCCACGCTAATGAAGGATTTGCATCATGGGATAATGACAGTGAGATCAGTGGCCATTTTGATGATGGGAATGTTCTCAGTGATATGGAAGACTCAAGCACTCTTGTTTCACAACCTCGTCAGGTTCATTTTTACTCTTTTCATTAACTTATTTACTTTACTTTAATCTCTTATGAGGATCAGATTGATATAAACCTGAAGATATTTTGCCATTAGCAGTTCATCTGATGCTAAGATCTCTTTTGGAATAACCGAAAAAACCCAATTTTGGATGATTAAGACGCTTCAGGCTGCACAAAGTAGATGGTGGTTCTTCGTTCAACCAAACATTATGTTTCAAAGTTTGACATGCTTTTTCTAATATTGTTGTTATTTCCTTTTCTTTCATCAGTAAAGTCTGTTACGTTGATTAAAGCGGACATTATCGGGATGGAGAAGCAAGAATCTCTCTTTTGGGGGGCGCATCAAGTTGATTAAAGCGGCTTTCTAATATGCTCTTATATTTCATGGCACTATTTCAATTCCCTTCAAGTGTTATCAAGAGGATAGAAAGGATCCAAAGGGATCTCTTGTGGAGAGGAGTGGAAGGGAAGAAATTTCATTTAGTCAATTGGGCTGAGGTTTTCAAACTGAAGGAGAAGGGTGGACTTGTCATAAGATTGCTGGAGCTTTTCAATTTAGCTCTTCTCACCAAGTGGTTGTGGAGGTTTGGGAAGGGAAAAGACACTTCATCAAACAAGGTTCTTTCTTGTAAGTATGGTGAGGAAAGCAGGCGGTGGTTTACGTCTCCCTTATCTCACTATAGGGCTTTAGGAATTTGGAAGCTAGTACTTAAAAGTGTCAAGCTCCTTTAGAGAGAAATCTCCTCCCCGGGAGATGGGTCGCACATAAGATTATGGGAGGATAGATGGTATGGAGATAGGCCTTTCAACTCAGGTTTTCCACATTTACTTGGGGTGGGAAGGGAGAGAGACTATTGTTGCTCAGTGTATCTCGAGGGTTGGGGAGAAAATGATGTGGAATCCATATTTAGAAGGGACCCTCTAGACGAGGAGATCAATGAGTATATTAGGTTGATGGAACCGTTTCATGGCTGAGGCAACATTATCCACAATGGGGATGGATGAGTTTTAGAACCCAAGTAAGTTTGGAGCTTTTTTCGGTAAGGTCATTCTATTCGTTGCTTCAGGGCCCATCTCTTTTAGAAATCAAGGACCCAATTCGCCATATTTGGAGATACCTAAGACGACCTTGGGTGGTGTGACGCAAGACAGTGAACCTATCAATATGATGCGGAATGAAACTAAAGCGGAATTGTTTAACAATGAATAATTAAATTAAATCTACTCAAATCACACGTGTAGAAAACCAATAAGCAATCAAACATGAATCTCAACCATAAACTACAAGCAAATAGTAAAGAAACCGTAAAATCTTAAAGGCAAGGACCCATGGAAGGTAGAACTTCCATGTCCGAGCATAGAGTTAATCCTAAAGTTCAAGAATGGGGCTCTAGGGTTCCTAGGGTGTGGCTGAAAATTAAGGATTGATGTGGATTAGGGTTAGGATTAGGGTTTAGATAATTTGGTAATTGGGGATTTAGGATTTTAGGCTATGGGAAAGGGAAAATTCAGATTTGGATGTGAGGGGGTGGTTGGATTTGAAAAACGACGTGGGATTGAGTTAGGTTTGATGGAATCAGATAGGAAAAAGTTAGGGTTTTGGAGAAAAACAAAGAAAAAGAGGTTGTGGGCATATTTCGAACGGAAACAGTTCAAGGGTTGTAGGTTTTCGACTTTGGATTTAATGAAAATCAAAAGATCTCCAAATCGGATGAAAGGAGCAATCAACTTACTTGAATTTTGTAGAAAAGAAGATGAGAAATGAGATAGAAGAGGATAATTGGCATCACATCGTTGGCATCACACCAAAGAAGGCTCCAATCACTAGAGGTTCATGCTCATCTCAAGCAAGAAGGGATTCTCAATCAATTTCATAAGCTTTCATTAAGAGAAATAGGGTTTTCTAACATGTATATATATAAGCCAAGAAATAGAAAAGTGCACTAAAGTGCCTAACAAAAAAGAAAAAAAAAAGACGCCTAAACGAATCAGTCCACCGTCGGGTCGGATGATCTGACTGGACTGTCGGATCGTCCAACAGGGTTGTTAGACCGTTCGACAGAGCCCATGTTCTCTCTGGTCTATCAGCTTCTCCGCTCCTCAGTTGTACTCCTGCTGCTCCTCCGTTGTACTCTTGCCTGCTGTACAACTATCATGTGCTCGCCGTGTGCTCCTCAAATGTCGTTGAACCACAACGAGATGGGTGCGACACGTCTCTTACGTTGGTACACTCGGGAAAATGATTGTGATGGTTTGATGTCCGCATCATGGTGGCTTTTGGTTGGCTAGCTGGAAAGAATAATGTCCTCATGATTGATAACTTGAGGAAAAGGCAAATGATTTTACCTAATATATGCATTCTCTATTTACAAGATGAGGAAAGCTTGGATCATCTACTTTTGCATTGTGTTTTCTCTAGGAAAATTTGGAATTAGTTTTTTCGAGTTGTTCGAAGTCAATTGGGTCATGCCCCAACCCATAAGGGACCTTTCTCCATGTGGCATCACTTTGCTAGGAGAGGAAGGAAGAAAAGGACGGTTTGATACTTGGTCCTTTAATTATTATTTAATGATAATACTTCAAATCCAAATCAAGTTTTTCGTAAAGCGAAATGGTTGGTTATGGAATGGGTTGTAAAGAGGGGTGTGTGTGTGTGTGTGTGTTTGTATTCGAGTAGTCGTGCAGGAGTATCATACTCCCTTTTGATATCTATACTATATATAGAGCAGATAACTTCGAAGATGAGCGTGGAGCCAGGAGCACTTCAAAGGCACGAGGACAATAGTCATTTGAGCGATGTTAAGTAACATAGCTGTTGGAAGAGGAGGGAAGGGTATTATTGAAAATAGGAATCCATCGAACACAATCAAGGGTCAGGAGGCCTGGTAATTTGTGTCATATAGAAAGAAGGATTTTAGTAAAAAGCTTCCGAGGAAAACGGATGTATCTAGTTACCCCACTCTATTTGTTCAAGGCTTCACTTAGGGCTGGTTGCTGGTGAACTTCTCGAGGGTTTTCGGCAGGGCGGGGGTGGTGATGGATGTTGTTCTTGCCATAAAGAAGGGGCACGTCGGGTTTCACATTCGTGTGAATGAGCTCAGAGATCAAGTTGTCTCGAGCGGTGGAAATGCTATGTGGGGAGAGTTTTGAGGGAATGAAACTTAGGGGCCAAAAGGCACGGTTCGGGCATGAGATGAAGCATAAGGAGACGCCAAATCCTACTCTTTGCGTTAGCCACAACAACTTGGAACAATCCAATTTATGGCGGTCCATCAGATCGAAGGTCATAGTGCAGAACTGACTGGAATCAGGGGGGACTTGTCCTTCAGTGAAGCAGTTCTTGGAAAAATGGCTACTTAGACCGGGAAGATGATTGGAAGCTCAATCGAGAAGGATATAGGTCCGATGCCATCTAAATGGGTGGAGGTCATGATGCATGAAGGGGAGAAAGTGATTAAACTATCGGAGGAGGGCCTTCCCCATCTGTGGAATGACTTCTTTGTCATAGCTACTACTAAGGAAGGGGCCTTGCTACAACAAGTGAGGGAATGGTTAGATGACTACTGCAGGCTAAATCCAGTGTTTTACATCATTAGGCCCTTTAGCTACAACGATATCTGGATTCAACTGAGCCCATGGGTCAACGTAGATCTTCTCGTTATGGCGGGAGCATTACATACGGAAGGGCCGATCTCCAAGATCCCAACTATGAATGAGTTTTTATCTCGATCTCCAAGATCCAAACTATGAAGGAGTTTTCATCTTTCGGGATGGATGATGTGTGGGTGCTTATTTGGGCGGTTCTCCTTGATGTGTGGTTCTAAGATTTCTTCAGCGTTGCTGCAGTGTGCCTGGGAGATTTGATCGAGTTAGATCCAAGGACTAAGCTTGGGGAGGAGGTAGGAGTGATCAAAGCATGTATTCACAGGAATATAGGGAAGTGCTTCCTTCGTTCATTTCGACTCTCGTCGGAGACAGGAGAATCTGTTTGCCAGTGCAGCGAGAGGAGAAAGGATCGGTAATTCCAAGATGGGGGGGTGTGGTCGTCTGTGGAGGAGTAGGGAGGGGACTTTGGTGAACAACGACCATGGAGGAAGACTCAGCAAGGCTGAAGGAGTAATGCTTGTATGCACAACAGGAACGCCTGCTTCCAAGAGGGACACTTGGTAGCCTCCCATTGGATAAGGCAAAGTCAGGTGGTCGTCTATCGAATGAGGACCTCGCACCTAGCAGTGTCCCTCGGGAGCAACAACGGAAGACGCTCCTCTCCTCGAGAGGGATGCTAGGTTCGGAGTCCGAACTTGTCTCCAACGGAGATCGGTGTGACACGTTGCTGGGTGGTATGCCAGATCTTGACATCTGTCAAGACGTCTCGAGGGTTAGTTCTGAGCCAGAAGTAATTTTTGACTATAGCACATGCGGGTGCGAGGGTAGCGCAATAGTTAAGCCCAATCTGGTAGAGTCCCACACACGTGAGACACATGTTGTTGCTAACCAAGAGATCTCGCCTGCGCCTTTTTACGGCACATGTGATCTCGATAAGGTGCCGAGAGCCTCTTTTCTTTTATGCTCTGAGGTTTTCCCGAGAACACAAGTAGTTATGGAGAGCTCGAAAAGGACTCGCAAGGAGGTCACGGGTTAGGAGGGATCTCGAAGATCCATCTCTGGAGGGTGAACTATATTGGAAGGAAATTCTCGACTCTCTCAACGATGAGGAAATCTTCTTGGAGAAGTCTTCGTCTCCAACTGAAGGGGACCTGATGTTGGCTCAAATGGGTGGAGAGGATGAGCTATTTGAGGAGTCTCTCCTCATCACTCGCTCTGCGCAAAGAGGATGCAAGTACAACCAAGCCCGATCAATCTCGGGAGAAGAGTTGTGGCTTTCGGCCGATCCAGTGACTCGTGCTGACATGAATGACAAATTAGACCAATTGCTGCTCACGACCGATAATGCAGAAGCCTCCGAGAAGCTGTGGCATTTCAATGGATCAGTTTGTATGGGCTAAAGATGTGCTGGAAAGGATGGGAGTTCAAGTAGATCTTTCTTTTAGTGCCGGAGACTAAGACGTTGAAGAATTCTTCCTCTTCGTTTAGGAGAGGGCCTAACAACAAATCCAAGATTTGTGGAGAGATCTCCCAGAGGAGTGAGGAAGCTCCTGAGGTTAGAGTGCTCCATCAATTATGACACAACGTCCAAGGCTAGCGGGAACAAGAGGATCGGATCAGGGAAGGTATGTGAACAATGATTGTGCTATCCTGGAACGTGAGGGTGCTGGGGTGTAGTGATAAGAGAGCTCAAGTTAAGAAGGTCTGTAAAGCTTCTAAAGCCGACATCATCACGCTTTAAGAAACCAAGCTTCAATCAATTTTCGCAGGTACGCTGTCGTCGATTTGGAATGTGTCTTAGTTTTGATTGGGTCGCTATAGATGTTGTAGGAGCTGTGTGTGGTATTATCCTTGGGTGGAAGTTGAGTAAATGGAGTAAGGTGGATTATTTCTTGGGGAATTTATCTGTTTCTGTTCTGCTTCATGATTTGTTGTTGGGATTCCCATGGGTGTTGACTTTTGTTTACAGGCCTTGTGCAAAAAATTTGAGAGGCTAGTTCTTAGAGGAGTTAGATTTTGTTAAACAAAAAATGGGGGTATATGTGGTGCGTGGGCGGTGATTTTAACGTCGTTCGATTTTCCTACGAGAAATCCAAAGGGGGGCTAATTACTAATAGCATGCTAGGATTCTTCGATTGGGTGAATCGACATCATATGGTGGATCTTCCAATGGAAGCGGCTGGATATACCTGGTTTAATGGGCAAGTGAAAGTGATTATGTTTGGTCTAGATAGGTTTCTAGTTTCGGTAGAGTGGATCGATAAATTCCCTTTGCTAGTCCAACGTGGATTGCCTAGGGTAGCATCTGATCACCATCCGATTGTTCTTCAAGTTACCGATGTGAATTGGGGGCCTCGCCCCCTTCTATTTAAGCATTTTAAAAGAAGGCGAACATGGTTGCAAAAGGGTATTTGTTCAATGGAGGGTTCGGGCATCCAAACGTTGTATGCCGATACGTGGAAACGTATGGTTACACGTTACGGGGTTAAAACGGCTTACGCCGTCAAGAAAAACGACTAACGCCCTTATGGATCGCGGCCCCTTCGGTCCGTAACGGCCCCTTACGGTCCATAACAGTTTGTAAAAAACAAAAAAGGGCCGTATCGGAACGGGTTAACGCCGTTACGGCTGTATCGTACGGTAACGGTGGGCCGTTAACGGCACGTATTGGAAGTTCGTGGTTCAGAGTTGAGGAACTAAAGTTAAAAGATGAGTTGGAGAAGATGGGAATGATTCGAGAAGATGGCTAATCAGATTCATATGTGGGATCTTTAAGAAGAAAACGGATCTCTATCCGAAGCGGACAAAGAAAGGAGGAACGACTTATTTGTCAAATATGCGTAGTAGGCTAAAGAGGAAGACATTAAATGGTGACAAAGATTTAGAGTGGCATGGCTTAAAGAGGGGGATAAGAATACTAAGTTTTTCCACAACTTTGCTATCACTCGGGTGAGGGGGAATAGAATTGGAAGATTGCTTGTCGATGGGGAACAAACATCGGATATGGATGAGATTTCTGATGCAATCACTTCCTATTATAAGAATCTCCTTTTGGCTAATAAATGGGGGAGACCCAAGCTGGATCTTCTTGGTTTTAACTAGATTTTTGCACTAGAAGCTTAAGATATGGAAAATCTTATTGTGGAGGAGGAAGTTCGAGAAGTGTTGAAGTCTGTGCGTGGAAAAGGCTCCCAGGGCTAGACAGTTTTCCGATAATTTCTTTTAGAAATTTTGGCATGCAGTTGAGAAGGACATTATGGAGTTTTTTATAGAGTTTGTTAATCGGGGTTGATTATCTACAACGATGGGGGCTTCCTTTATTGTGTTAATCTTGAAGGTAGAAGGAGCAGATCAGTTAAAAGACTTCAGGCCGACCAGCCTCATTGGAGCGCCTTATAGAATCTTGGAAAGGATCCTGGCAGTTAGATTCAAGAAAGTTTTAGAGAAAGTCATTTCGATTAACCAGGGAGCTTTCTTAGCCGGTCGTCAGATTCTAGAGAGTGCTCTGATAGCACATGAGTGCATTGATGCAAGGTTTAGAGAGAATGGAAAGCGGGGATAGTTTGCAAATTAGACTTAAAAAAAAGCTTACGATAATGCAGATTGAGATTTATTGGATTATATGCTTGGGAGATTGGGGTGTGGGTAGAAATGGATGGGTTGGATGAAGGCCTGCGTTGAATCTCCTGTCTTTTCTATTTTAGTCAACGGATCTCCTAAAGGCTACTTTAGGTCCTCTTGAGGCTTAAGGCAGAGGAACACGCTATCGTTGTACTTGTTTGTGGTCATAGGGGAAGCGCTGAGCGCGATTCTTCGTAGAGGAGTGGAGTTTGGTTTGTTTCAAGGGTTCTAAGTTGCTAGAAATGGGCCTCAAGTCTCTCATTTGCAATACACGGACGACACCCTTCTTTTTTGTCCGGTGGATCCAACTGCAGTTGATAATATCCGGAAGTTGATTGTTTGCTTTGAGGTAATTTTGGAGTTGAAAGTTAATGTGGTGAAGTCGGAGCTTCTAGGCATTCACATAGGAGAGGAAGAGTTACATGACTTTGCGGATATCTTTGGGTGCAAAACCGGTTTGTTTCCTTCCACTTATCTTGGTTTACCTTTGTGCTTGGGGAAGCCTTCAATTCACCTTTGGGATAGGGTGATTGAAAGAATTGAGAGGAAGATGGCGGGTTGGAAAGGTAGGTCTCTATCCCTGGGAGGGCGGTTGATGCTTATCAAGACTTCCTTTTCGAACATGCCCATTTTCGAACATGGAAAGGTAGGCCTTCAATTCACCTTTGGGATAGGGTGATTGAAAGAATTGAGAGGAAGATGGCGGGTTGGAAAAGTAGGTCTCTATCCCTGGGAGGGCGGTTGATGCTTATCAAGACTTCCTTTTCGAACATGCCCATTTACTTCTCACTTTTTCGATGCTTGAAGTCAACCATCTCAAGATTAGATAGGTTGAGGAGAGGTTTTTTTTTTTGGTCAGGTGCTAATGAGGCAAGGAAGTTCCATCTTCTAAAGTGGGACAAGGTATGTAGGCTGATTAAGGAAGGGGGAACTGGCATTAAACCGCTAGGGAGATGAATACTTTGCTGGGCAAATGGATATGGAGATTTGGGGTGGAGGAAGGCAAATTGTGGAGGGAGGTGGTGGCTAGTAAATATGGTACTCAGCACATCGGTTGGTTCATGAAATCTTCTTCTTTGTATCGGGCTTCTGCTATTTGGAAGGTGGTGGCAGCTACTGAGCGTCATGTTTTTAGTGCCATTTCCTTCTTAGTAGGCAATGGTCAACATATCAGATTCTGGGTTGACATCTGGTGTGGCGATCAATCACTCCATCAGTTTATCACAGTGGCGGAGTGCTTTTTTATTTTGGGGGTAAGGTTGTTTGGGTGCCTCCTTTTCTCAGGAATCTGTTGGATTGTGAGATTGAGGACTTTGCTAACTTCCTCGAGATGCTTAGGTTTGCGAATGTTGAGTTGCATGATCAAGATACCATGGTGTGGGCCAGAAATGCCTCCAGGAGCTTTTCGGTTAAGTCGTTGTTTTACATGGTATCTAATCTCGGGCAAGGTTTTCCTCCTCATCCTTTCTTTCATTGGTACTATAGGGCGCCTCCTAGCGTGGCAGGTGTTTGTTTGGTTGGTTGGGCGCAAATGGATCCTTACGGTGGACAACTGGTGGAAAAGAGGAATGATTCTTCCTAACATTTGCTACATGTGAATGGCACATGAAGAATCCATCGACCACTTGATGATTCATTTTCCAATTGCTGCCAAGGTGTGGTGTCATTTCTTTTGTTTTTCCATGTGTTCTGGGCAATGCCGAAAACGATGGAAGAATTGCTACGGGAGTGGCAGGGGGGAGGAGTTGGAAAATCCGGAAAAGCTAGATGAAGGCTTCTCATTTCGGCAACGTTCTGGGCCATCTGGAGAGTAAGGAATGAATGTTGCTTTCAAAATATCTAGCCTAGTGTTGTTGTGATTGTTAAAAGAATCGCCGGATTCTTAGAGAGTTGGACTTAGGTGAGTGTAGTGGTTGGTGTTTGTTTGTGGGTGTTGTATTCTTTGCTCCTTTTGCAAGCTTTCTAATAATTTTTTGTCAACTTTCAAAAAAATAAAAATAAAAAGAAGAGCAGATAACTTTTGGGCATTTTTGCTCCCACAATTAATTGTAGTGTGAAAAACTTTGAATATTCAAAGGAACATGGAAAAACATTTTAAATGAAGTTAAGGGTATTTTGGGAACTAGAAAATGTGGTTGTTGTTTGGTGTATGGTTCAGATTTCCCCTGCTAAAGGCCTACAACAAGTTAGATTTTGCCCGCATCCTTTCGGCTATTCGCTTGAACTTCCCTCTATTTGTAGCCAACGTGGTACGTAGTAGTAGGGAAATCATGCAACAAGCCTCTTTGGGGCCCACCATCATGGTTGTGTGAAATTCATACCGTACATCTATTGTGCTGGCTCATTTTAGGATGCTAACCTAACAATGAGGAGATATAAAGCTAGAATGGGCAACATCATAGGAAACCGTGGAGATAGGTCGCGCACAATTGAAGCCATGAGCACCCTTCTTTGTTTCTTTGCATGTATCCGGTAACTTTGCTACAACTTCTCCCTTTTTTCATCCCCTTTTCCAATTTCTCTTACCTTTTCTCTCCCAAGTCCTATCCTCTAGATATCATTAAACGTGCCGCTTCCCCTACTAATTAATAATGGTGTTAGTCTAATGTGGTCAATAATTCTATTATTAATAATATAAAAAGGAGTATGATACTCCGCATGACTACATAAATCTACGTATATATACATCTCTTGACATGGGCTAGGGTTGATAGTGTGTTTGTAGGGAGCCCATAGTGGATTTTTTAGGGTAGCTGGGGAGAATTTTCTTCTTTGTATTAATTGAATGACCTCCCATCATCCTCTATCTCCTTGTTTTACTATCGTTTTAATAAATTTTACCGTTATCGTAAAAAAAAAGGTGAAGTTTATTACCCATACTAGATAGATCCTTTATGATTTCTCATATATGTACCTTAATTTAGTGTATTGATCACCCACAGGCCACAATATACTAATACTAATTTCATGTCTCCATTTCAAGCACTTATGTTTGGAAGAGCCTCCAATCTAGAGTTCTAGAAAGGTTGTAGTTGCTCTAGAGCTGCTTACAAGAGGTGTTTTCAGTATCAATATTGATGCCTGTATCACAAACTTGGTATATGGAAACATATCTCTTATTGCATGGGAAATATCACACGTTTCGCGTAATGTATTGCTATTTTTGGGAAACATTGGGAAATTGGTTGAATTTTTTAATAAAACTCCAGGAGATGTTAAAAAAGACATTAATACACACTTTTAACTCAAAAGATCACAAAAGAAAAGTATACATGGTAAGTTTCTTTTGTACGGGGTCCTAAATTTTCAGTTGTCTGATAGAAGTGATGCAACTATATTCAAATCAGTTCATACAATTTAAACCATAGAAGACATGTATGAAAACACAATCAATACATTCAAAAGCCAAATCTGTCCAGCAATGTACAATGGATTTATTTGAAAAAAATAAACTTTTACTTTATCTTTTATAATTGTTTAAAAATTTATTTTTGAAAATAAATAATTGAGTGTGGTGATGCTAAGATCAACATACACTCATAAATATATAAAAATAAGGAGTAAATAGTATCTTGTCAATGTAGTTTGTCAAAAAGAAAAACTATTTTCTATTTATTTTTCGATATGTTTAGTTATATATTTTTTTTCAAAAATTCTGAAAAGTTCAGCCAATCTATAGATAAGCCTCCAAGCACTCTCATATGATTTTTCCACACTTAAATTGCAAGTTAAAATGGTGAAATCGGGAAAATTTCAGCTTTTCCTCAAATTCCTCCATTTTCCCAAATTCGAAAATTGGAGGTCAAAATCCTTCATTGAGCATGCAAAACATGCAAAAATAATAGATTACTAACTTCGTTTGACAGATTCCAAGCTATTTAAATAAGAAAAACAGTTTAAATTAGCAAAAACTCATGGATTTGATTTCTGGTACTACACGCTCTTTGATCTTGATTTCCGCACCCAAATCTCCTTCTCTCCAAACAAATGAAAAGAACTGGTCAAAATCCTCTCAGCAACATAATCCTGGCAAAAAATTCAGAGAAAATCATTTTTGTGTGTGTATTTTTGGTGACTTTCAGAAGGGGACTGAAGCAAGTGTGATATTGTCGATGCGTATTGGCGACATCGTCAATACCTGTGATGCGTATCTGACAATATCAAAGAATTTATAACAACAATATTTTCAGAATATTGTATTGTATTGTATTGATATATTGTCGATATATCACGATATATCAACTGATACTGGGAAGTTTCCCAACTACAGCCCTAGTTTCTTATCGGCACTATGCAATATCAAAAGGCCGATACCATCGATACTGCAATCACTGCTTACAATTAGTGCCACTAGCAGAGCCAAAGGCCGGGTACGCAACTTGCTTGGATATGGAATGTTATCATATGACATTGAACCAATTATTGGAACATTGTCTACCTCCAAACCCTCTAGCAGTAGCCGCAACTATTGCAACTACACGTACTTATTTGCATTTTCATTATCTATTGATCTAGCATAGTTAAATTACTTCGTACTAATGCTTGTTTCTTCTTTCAAAACTGTAGGTAAATAAAATTGAAGTTCAATATGACAAGTCTTCTAAGCAGGTTGATGTTCATGTATTGAAAGAAACACTCTGGGATCATATACAAGAGTGCATTAAAAAAACTGAGATGGTAAGCCAATTAATTTTTTTTGGCAATTTCTTTGCTGCACATATTATTTTTCCATTCTCAGTAAGGATGTAGAAGATCGATTTGGGTCAATTCTCTCCACTGATGTCTATCAAAGAAATCTAGACAAGAGATTTTTTTTAGTTTGACTTTTCTTTGTCATGGATTGAGGTGATGCTTGTTCTATTGTGTTTCACCGTTGAGTATCTCGCGAAAGATCCATAGAAGAACTGTACACTAGCCTAATGGACTAATGAATCTAGTTGATCTTGTTACTGACTGGTTGCGCTAAAAGCTCTAGCTGTTAGGAACAGTAGAACAATGTATATCAGGGGGTTTGCTGACGCCTCCAACACCTCCCCTCACGTGCGGGCGGTATACTGGCCCTGCACGTGATACTCTGGGCTGATACAATACCAGATGCCCTATAATACCGAATTTTGCAAACTCCGGGACTCGAACACCGGACGTCCTGCTCTGATACCATGTTACTGACTGGTTGCGCTAAAAGCTCTAGCTGTTAGGGAACGGTAGAACAATGTATATCAGGGGGTTTGCTGATGCCTCCAACAGATTTAATTCCTGTTTTTGAGCTGTTAGGGAACGGTAGAACAATGTATATCAGGGGGTTTGCTGACGCCTCCAACAGGTCTAATTCCTGTTTTTGGCTTGTCATAAATATTTTTGATCAATTGAAAATGAAAATGTACGTGAAATATTTTATTATGTTTTGTGCATTACATACAAGATGATTGCGGATCGTCCCAAAAGCAGACAGAATGATATTCCCCAAGGTCCCCTTAAAGCATCCCTGGGAATATCCCTGATGACATTGAACAGATGGGATCCTATAACCTTTTGTTTGCAAACTCTACCAGAGTTTTTAAGGTGCTAAACATCATGGGCATTTTGTACCCATGATGTGCCCATATCTCGCTGCAGCACCTTTTTGCCTTGGTAAAGGCTGGAGGGGGACTCATCCGTCACTATTGCTTGGATGCCTGGGAGATCCCCCACCCGTCTTGTATTGAAGTCTGCTATGGCTGGAATTTCTTATATTTTTTTGTTATTCATGTGATTATACCGTTTTTCAAATATCATTAAACCAAGGATTCCTAATGGTGGATATGGCATTTCAATAGGGACATGAGGAAGAGGTATCTTTCAAGCATGTCTTGAGCAGCTTTCCTGCCGACTGTGCAGCAGCTGCATCCAAGGATATTTCTCCACACCTGTGTTTCATTTGTCTCTTGCATTTGGCTAATGAGCATGGTCTGAGCATCCACGACTGCCCTACTTTGGATGAACTCCATATACGCATTCCTCAGCATGCCAAAGCATTCGTGCAATGATCCTGCCATCCTCCCGCACACCATGGATCTCTGTATTAGCAGGTGCACAGCTGCCTGCAGCTCAATGTCATCCTATACCGTGCTGCTAGTGGCCTTCTTTCCATGATCAAGACTGGCAAGTGACCATGTAAGCTCCAAAACCCTCTGTTTGTTCTCACTTATTTTGTACTTGATATTGACTTATCATGTGTTCCAAATTGACCTTTTTGCTGCTTGCAAATGGGAAAAAGGCTGGCACGCTTTGATTGCTGCAGTTTGCATGAGTCTGTTGTTTGCTGATACTCCTTTTGAAGGTACTTTATTTGTTTTAGGTCAGTATGGCAGCACCCTAATTGAAGGAGATGCTGTTCTACTTCTGTAGTACAAGGTTTTACAAGTATTTCCTAGGTAGAAAGGTTGTATCAACCAAATAGGGTGGATGAAAACCGGGTTCAAAATATCGAAATGCATCATCTCATATTGGGAATGTATTGTGATACATTCATCCGACAATATGGCACAGATGTCTCTGCATTGTGATTTGGCATGTATCAAACTATAGAAGCGATCTTTTGAAAAAAAAAAAAAAAAAACTATTGAAGTGTCTCATATCATATATTGGGAATGTATCATGAGACATCCATCTGGCAACACAATCCAGATGCCTCCTCATTGTGATTCAGATATGTATCAAAGGGAACCATTTGTATTGGTTTGCACCATTGATACATTTTGATACAATTGCTTACTGTCAAAATACATAGCCAACATGATCACATCAATGCTCTTGCATGTGTGATAGAAACCAAGATTATTGGTCACAATATCAGAAGACGCAAAATCTTCTGGTGGAAATTAGAGAAATACTTTTATACTCTGGCAGAGTGAGGGTTGACAAGCAGGCAGTTATAACTAGTGCACTTGGCATACAAATAACTCAAATTAAACTGTCCAAATTCCAAATTGTGGGCCACAAATTTAGATAGATTATATACCAATCATCATATCCATTTAATTAATTAACTGATTGGTGGGCATTTTTATCGATGGTTGAGATGAAAAAGTGCTAATGTCTGGGATTCAGCAAACTGGTGTCCAACATTCAGAGGTTAGCTTTCTCAATCGAGTTTTTATTTTTGGAAAATCTTGTTTGGACTGTTTAATTTGAGTTAATGTATGCCATGCACAATTTCAGAGTGCCTGAGCATCAAGCATCAAACTATGCTGCAGTATCAAATAACTCTACAATGGAAATTATTCTGTGAGCCATCTTCAATTAGCTTCATGGATCCTATCTGCCACCTTCCATGTTGCAGGAGGATAGTGAAATGGGACCATCTACCTTGCGACCCCTTGCTGTGGATGTCCTGCAGTTCAAAATCCACCCTGATCAGTGGTCCAACTACAGTTGGGAACGGTGCGTGAAAGTGATGACTGCTTTTGTGTGATCATTGTTTTTTTTGAAGTGTGGGCCACCACAGCAAAATCCTCTCGGTGGAAAGAGAAACTTTGATACTCTGGCAGAGCATGATGGATGATATGCAGGCTCTTAGAATTACTTAGAAAATGCATGCATTCCATTCAAGTAATTCAAATTAAACTGCTCGTGGTGACCCATTAAATCAACGGTCTTGATCGCTATAGGGAACTTGTGCAGCTCTGTTATGTTGGCATTCCTCTTCAGAGGAAAGCTGGAGCCATCGATCAAACAGAAAATGAGGAATTGTAGGATCCTGACAGGGCAACAAGTGGGCCAAATAAGGGGAGCTCTAAAATCAGCCCATTTAACAATAGGCTTTAGATTTTAGGCAGACCCAATTCATTAGTATATGGATCGAGTACAAGTCCAAATAACCTGGGATTGGGTTGGGTAGGGGTCAAGTCTAGACTGAGGATCCAGTCCCAACCCATTTATCTGTAGGGGTTTGGGATGAGTCTAAATCGAGTGGGTCTAATTTCTAATTTCCTATTTAACATTGGGGATTCTGAATTTCTTGTTTGTGGCAAACATGGAGCTTTCCTGTTGTGCACCTAGTTTATGCATGTGTTGGCTTATGGTTGTTTTATCCAAGCCACTGGTCTGATGTCCCTATCTGGACGGAGATGCCCAAAATTTCTCCCAAATTGGAAGATCCTAATCATCAAATGTTTGATCTTTCTCTGTTGAATGTGGATTGTTGGTGCCTCGTGTATCTGCATGCTAATTGGGGATATTTTTGGGCATGATCCATCTAAGATGGTGACATTAGATAAACAGCTTGGATAAAACAACCATGGCCCCACATTTACTCGTCGCGCAACAGGGTGGTGCTTTTCGCCACAAACAACACTCACCTCTTAACATAGATATCTTGCCTTAGTGACATACATAGATAACATAGTATTTCTTTTGTTTTCATAAAAAATATGTTCGGGTTACACCTTTTTCGTTGCCTTTTATACTTGGAAATTTCATTCCCCAACTTTTCCTCGGAACACTTGCTCGAACTTCTAACTGGGGAATGGAAAACCTAGAGAATTTAAAGAATTATTTGGACTTTAACTAGGTGTATCAACTAAAAAGAATTTAATCATTCCTCAGGAAATACTAGGCCAACTCCAACATTCCCAGGGAAACATAAAAACTAGGGAATGAATTCCCCATCAACTAAAGAGGCACTTAATCACTTTAATTAGGGGGATTTAAAGTTTGAGTATTGAGTTTGTGTGGACATGGATAGCTGTAATGATTATGTTTTCAAACATAGATTCTCAAAAGGGTTGTCTATTTGTATAGCAAGTGAAACTATCCTCATTAGACAATAACCACCTTGTTTCTTGCCTCATTTTTCATAAATCTAAATTTTGATTATTTAAGGCAAAGACCAGGTTGAGTAGTAGGGGTGCCAACCAATAACAAATGGTCCAATATTTGCTACCATGGAATCCATGATTTTTTTTCCCAACTCAAACAACGATAAATGTCAAATCAAGGAAACTGACTGTTGTATCAAGGATTCCTTATATCTAAGCATGCTGATGGGGAGTCCAAATTTGACCCGTCTAAGAGTCATACGGGTCGTATTTGTTGGGTCAATTTTGACAGATTCTAAAGTTAATCCATTTGAACAAGAGTGGTATTTCAAGATCAGACCAGATCCTGAGGAAGGAACATGCTCCGAAGTATCTTGCACATTGAAAGATCCTAGCCACTCGTCTTGGGACTTTTTCATTTGAACATGGACCATTAAAAAGTGACTAATTTTTTGAGTTTTTATCCAAGACAATTCCCTCCATGCAGGGAACTAACTATTTTTTGGGTTCTGATCCAAGGGAACAGTGCGTCATACCATAGGAAAGTTTAGGGTATGCCTCAATTGAGTTTTTGGATATTAGAAAAAGAAAGCAGAACACTATGGAGGAAATAATGAAATTCGAGATGAAAATATCAGATTTGTGAGTTGATGTTTTGACTCGAATGGTCAATATCTCAAGACAAATTTGTTGTCATTTTCTGAATATTTTATTAGGAGCAAAAGATGGAATGACAAATTATTTTCAGGATATAATGAACTTATAGATTGGTGATTCAACGTAAAGATTTACACCTGACAAATCCATAACATATTTTCAAATATTGACACTGATATGCCTCATGAACAATTTTTTTTTTTTTTTGAAAAATACTCATAAACATATTTTGAAGAGTAAAAGTGCAAGAGGGTAGGGATGAATTTATAAGGCTATGGATAACTTGATTTGAGAACGTTCTTGTATCTCTAGACTGTAATGTCCCTGATATATAAAACCTGTAGAGTTATGATGTCCTTCTAAAGAGACGTTCTTGTGCCTCTTGAGAACATATGCATATGTATTCACACAAAATAATAATTTTGTAATGACCGGACGTTACATTTTTCTTTTTTCTTCAGGTAGTTGTTTCTGTATCTTTTGAACAGAGAATTACACAACAATAAAAAAACTGTTGTCATGTGGCAACATATATAACTACCACTCAGATCTTAATTAACTCAACTACTGCCACGTGTAAGGCATAAGACAATGATGCCATGTATATATAGCTATATGTCTGGCACACTCAACCAACATTACGAGTAAAACGTAAAACACAAGCAAGTCAAACCTCTGGCTGGACCCCAATTCACTCCATAATGACACCATGGCTTGGCTTCGAACAAAATGCCAAAAATATTGGCTCGTTAAAACTCTTTAGGCTTCTTGTAAAGATGCACATGTGTGAAGTAGAAAGTTTATTTACAGTGTCAAAAAGTGCCCAAGTAGCCCTATAACCGGCACTTTGTATATGCAAATTCAGTTTTTTCATGGCAAAAACCTCTCTTCTTACCATGAATATTTTTAAAATAAGTTTCCATATTATACATATCTATTTACTTTCTAAAATAAAATATTCAATTTTTGAAATTTACTTTTCTCATAAAAATAGAACATTAGAAGGAACTGATATTATTAGGATTTTATTAGTCATGGTGGAAGGCATTTTATGAATGAACCAGAAGATACCTATAAAAGATGGTGGTCCAACGGGAATCTTCATCTCAATTGTTTTCCAGGTTGTGGCGTGGCCTCCTTTAGCAAAATTCCATATTAAACTCCATGCCCGTATGCTTGATCAAATGTTTAAAACTTCGTTTATGTTTAAAATTAGAAGAAAAAAAAAACTCCTCTTTTGGAACAAATTGAATTAAACACACTTTTTTTTTCAATAAAACACATTTTATTCAAAAAAAACATTTTGTAAGCAATTTAAAAATAGAGTTGCCACCCAACAATACAATTGAGAAGAAAGTGGATATTCTTAGTAGAGACAATCTAATTTATTTGATGATTACTTGGAAAGGGAGGATTTGTTAGAGGTGAAGAACATTGGACTATTTATATACGTTATTGTTTTTGCATATAGAACTTTTATTCGTTTCAGTTAAAATTTTATTTTTTTAACCCTATTTAAATATAATGCACATAAATATACCCATCTAACTGTTTTTTACTCTCTTTGTTTATTTTTTTGTCTGAACTATATTGAGCCCAAACTTTTTTTTTTCCCTGAAATTTTGGCACTTCTGTTTTTCGACCATGCCCATTTTTATATTATATATAAAATCATCGAGATTGAATTATACACGAAAATTTCAGTTTGGTTTCTCTTTTATTTGTCGTAGGCCCTTCTGCTAACCATGCTTTGGACAAGAGCTGTTTTTTGAGATTTAAGGAAAACCTGAATCGATGGACATTTTGGACGGATTGAATGATTGCTCTACATAGCAGTGGGCCCCACATCATGTTGTAGAATAAGCTTATTCTACAACAATTGCAGAGGATACGTCTGCCACAAAATATGCTGGAAGGTGACACTAATACCCTGGAGGTAGGCCTCGCAATGGGTCGGGGTCAACCCAAGCTTAATAAATGGGTCAAGAAACCTGGCCCTACCTGACCTGCTGCCTATTAACTGGTGACCCAACAAGCTTAAAATTTCTAGAGCCCTAACCCAATCTGAACCAAGCCTGTTAATTGCAGAATGGTCTGAGGGGGGCTCAACTGACCCGCCCAACCTGATCCATCACTAAATCTCTCACATAGGCTTCTCGGTTCCTCTTGGCTCTTCTTGCCTTCTTGGCTATCATACACTCGTGGCCCATCCAGATGGATACAAAAGACCAATGATTCGGATTCCTGAACGATGGGGCCCACATGAATTCTAAAAAATGCATCAGTAATTTTTAATCAAAGAAAAGAAAATGTACATACAGCTAGCAATATTTAGTGAATTGCTACAAACTCGAATAGGTCTTGTATGATCGGGGGCATGATATAACGATGGGTCTTTAGATATTGCACAGTGCATCGGGGTTTTCACTTTGTACAGCTGGGCATGGTTCAATGATCCAAAACGTTGATAGTATGGGGCTCGCTCTCGACAGCCCATGCACCGAAAACACTGCATGAGAAGATCCTAGCCATAGAAAATTTGTCCTTTTCTCGGTTCGGTGGTAATCTGGCTGTATTTTCCCTTTGAACCCTTTACTTGTTATCTGTCTATTGAAAGGTTTACAAATTTTCCATCTGGAACATTTTTGGTGCATGAGCCAGCCACGGTCGGGTCCATGATATCAACGGTTTGGATCACTGAACAATGGCCCCACTTGCACAAATTCAAAACAACAATGCAGTGCTGTACGGTAGCTTCGCCAAGCATTGCTAGGACTATCTTGACCGTTCAACATGTGAAGTGTCCTGCTAGGACGATCTTGATCAGAGATTCAAGATCCTCTAATCAGTGAGATTTTCGGGATATGCTCCACTGCAATGGGGCCCACCATTTGGATGGTCCACATTGGTGTGCTTCTTTGAGAGAAGGAGACCTTTTTTGATCTGTTTGAACGTGAAACCTTTGATTGTGGAAAAAGGCTGTCAGCAATGTTGGGAAAGGTTATCCACGGATAGAACTTTCTTGGCGAAAAGGGAGGCCAGAAAAAAGGATGATGAGGGACCACCAAAGCACTCGTACAAGTTGGCGTTGGCGGATGAGATTCTCAACTCCCCAAAGCCAAAACAATGAGTACTGATTTAGTAGTCCTCACTAATTCCATAGCACATGAACCTGGTATCATTTGTCATCGGAACCGTTCATCCCTTTGAACTCAATATGGATGGCCCACCATGCAAAACTCATATACGATGGACAATCCTACGCATCTAATCAGTGGGATTTTGCTCCTTGGACACAAACACCAGAGCTTTATATTTTGGCTGTCCATTTACAAGCTGTTGTTGGGCTTGCCAATTCAACTAACTGGCTACATTTATATATCGCGGGCTAAATCTCATGTGTCCATCAATATGAACGGTTATGATTACTCTAGGTGGGATCCACGTAGGACAGTGGCCCCCTCACACTACAGTTTCAGAAACTAAAACTGAACACCTGCCTTTCTCCGGCAAGCAACAAAGATCCCAATAGACATCTTGTGGGTCCCAGCCAGGAGACTGCGCCACTGGGGATCGCTCCTTTCATAGAGGCCAAGACCACTAAAAAGCGTGCGAATATTCTCACCGACCTTATCAACCACTACCTGATTAACCTTCTTATATGTACTTATCAACCACCGTATAATCAACTTCCTCTTTACGTATAGATAATGGGAAAGGAATCTCCCGCAACACGTATTGGACGCGGGCAGCTCCAGTGTTACCGTTACCACCGTACGCTACGGTGGTACCGGGCAGATATGGGGCCCACGTGATGAATTCATGAAATCCAACCCGTCCATCATATGATTTAGTGCATGTTATCCCTTTGATCCCAAAATCAGTCTGAGATATTCATCATGTAGTTCACACCACAGGGAACAAGTCGAGAAGGAATGTTCTCCCTTGATTTATTTAGAGAGCCCGAGTGTTGTGTATACGAAATCCAGGCCATTCAGATCCTTCATAGTATATGGAAGAAGGGTTAAGCTGATAATCAGGCTGTTTCGATATTCAGAATGCCCCTGGGTAAATCAAGGGGATAACCTATCACGTTATTCCCTCTGTTGAGGCCCCCTAGAGAGTAGGATCAGGATAATTTTTGGCACCTTTCAGTAGTATAAGGTGAGGCATTTGATTGATGGGTTGGATGGTCTTCATACATCACTTGGGCCCACATCTTCCCGATACCAACGTAAGCTTACAATGTTACCGGTATAACTCCAGCGCATTCCATTGTATGCAGCACGTAATGCCTGTAATTGTGACATCCACTTCTTACATCAGGTCTCCGGGCTCGGATCAGGTACTACCTTCATTAGGACGCAAGAGGAGATGGACGGGTACACGGTGCGTCGCCATTGGCTGACGGGCCCACACCTCAGGTCTGATGCAGAGCTGTCAGATCCATTACATCCCACCAACTGGTGTCAGCCTATGACAATGCGGCACGTATCGGTCCATCTCCTCGTGCGTCCTGGTGGGGGTAATATCTGATCCGAGCCCGCGTGCGCCACCTTATGCTCCTACTACAGTCAAAAAACAAACAGCACCATCCAAAGCTTAGGTGGGCCACAACACGGGAAGAAAGTAAAATCGCTCCTATACTATCCAAGCTCATGCTGTATGGTCCGCCAGCGACGGACTTGCTGGTGCCCCACGGCCGCAGGAATTTCCTGTGGTCGAAAGCTATGTGGGGTCCACAAAGATTTCCGTGATAAAGCCACACCGTCCATCAGTTTTACATGACCACAATATGACAGGAGTCTAAAAATCAGGTAGATCCAAAACTTAGGTGAGCCACACCACACGAAAAGGAAGGGATTGAATGTGTACCATTGGAAATTTTGTGGGGGTCACAGAAGTTTTATATCAGTATTATATTTGTATTTACAGTTTATCCGGTGGTACTAACCCTATGAACGGTTTGGATGGCATATAAACATCATGGTCAGCTTCAGGAAGGTTTCAATGGTGAATATTTCCGTTCTAACTGTTTCGTGTGTGGTGTCCACACGAGTTTTAGATCTTCCTGATTTTTTGATTCACATCCTATTGTTGTCCTGCGAAACTGATTGACAGAGTGGATTTGTCGCGGGCATCTCTCTGAGCCCCATATAGCTTCTCACCACAGGAACTTCCTGTAGCCGGGGGCAGAGGCAAGTCGCGTCCGCCCGCCGGTGTTTTGAGTCAGCCGGAAGCAGATTGCGTAGTGAGTTAGCGTGCGGAGTAAACTATGTGGGGCCCACCGTGATTTACATATTTTATCCACTCCGTCCATCCATCTTAACAGGTAATTTTAGGTATGATGCTAAAAAATGAAGCATATCAGAATATAAAGTGGACCACACCACAGGAAAAGTGTGAACTGAATGTCTACCATTGAAAAATTCTCGGAGGACACAAAAGTTTTGGATCAAGCTTATATTTGTGTTTTCCCTTTATCCATATCCATGTGATCTTATGAACAGGTTGGATGAAAAATAAACATCACTGTGGGGCCTGGGAAGGTTTCAACCGATGAAAATCATTATTCCCACTGTTTCCTGTGGCATGGCCCACTTGAGATTTGGATATGCTTAGATTTTGGGCTCAACCACTAAAATGAGATGGAAAACATATGGGCAAAATAGATAAAGCACATACATTCTAGGTGGGCCCAACAGAGTTTACTCCGCACGAAAAAGAGCGTGCGGAGTCAATCCGATTTCGTGCCCTCGAGTGTCCACTCATCCTTGGGGGCGCGGATCAGCTAGTACCAGTGGGAACTAGCATAAGGGGTGGTTTCAAATCTGTGGGCCCCACCATGATGTATGTGTTTTATCCATTCTGTCCATCCATTTTTTTTTAATCTTGTTTTAAGGCATTAGCCCAAAAATGAAATAGATCCAAATCGCAGGTGGACCACACCACAGGAAAACAATGGAGATTGACTCTTACTGTTGAAAACTTTTTGCGAGCCGCTTAAGTTTGTCATCAAGCCCCGATATTTGTTTTTTCCCTTCATCTAGGTCTATGTGGCCTTATCAAGAGGTTGGATGGCAAAAAAACATTACAGTGAGCCCTAGGAAGATTTTAATGGTGGACATTCAATCCCCACTGTTTCCTTATGGTGTAGTCCACCTGAGATTTGGATCTATCTCGTTTTTGGGCTAGTGCATTAAAATAAGATGGAAAAATAGATGGACAGAATGGATAAAACACATACATCATGGAGGGGCCCAGAGATTTGAAACCACCCCTTATCCAGCTGACGCAGGATCCCCGGATTCACCGAGGTGGGTGGATTACCGAGCTGTCCACTGTGTGATGTGTGTATTAAATCCACACTGTCCATTCACTTTGAAAACTCATTTCAGAGCATGATTCAAAAAATGAAGTAGATCCAAATCTCAGGTGGACTATATAATACACTAAACAATGGTACCCAACTATTAAAAGCTTCTCGTGGGTCACAAAACTTTTGTGTCAAGTTGGTATTTGTTTGGTATCTTCATCCCGGTCTTTGTGACCTTTTCAATAGGTTGGATGGAAAATAAACAATCCAGTGCTCCCATGAAGTTTTTAATGGTGGGGATTCAATCACTACTATTTTATGTGATATGGTCCACTTAAGATTTGGATCTGCTTCATGTTTGGGATAATGCCCTAAAATGAGCTTCCAAAATGCATGGACGATGTAAATGTAAGGTATATACATCACAGTGGCCACCCATTTGGGGATCCACCGACCTTAGTGAATCCGGGGATCCACCCAAACCGCGCCCGGTGAGTTGCACCTGTTGAGCTGCTTAAGAAGGATATAAGCCACTACAGTGGGCCCTATACACAAACCTATGTCCCGAACTCGTTGTTCCCTTGTGGTGTGGCCCACTTGAGTTGTGAATCGCACTGATTTTTTCCCAAGTTCCTAACTTCAAAGGCGCATCTAACGGACGGAGTGGATGTCATACAAAAACACGTGGGCTCCACAGTGCAAAGGGTGAAGCATGTGCTGCGTATAACAGATGTTGTAGAGGATTCCGGTCCCATGTAATCCATTCCTTATAGTTAATCCTATCTAACCCATCCCTCAGTCTCCATCATTTCCCAAACAGCTATTTATTTATTTATTTTATTATTTTTTTTTATGTATTTCAAACGAGATAAAATGCCTCTCTCTCTCTCTCTCTCTCTCTCTGACAGTGTATATATACAAACCTTCTGTCCCCTCACTCCTCCCACTACCACTACCATTAGTCCCTTCACAAAAAATGGTGAAGTTACACAAATCCCAGTTTGCTAAGTTAGCTGGCATTGCTCTTCTTCTCCTCATCACTCCCTTTTTATCGACATCGATGAGGTCACCTTATCTCTACCTTCTCTTCAATCTCCTCATTATCGCATTAGGAGCCGAGTCCGGCCTCCTCTCTGCCTTCTCTAAGCCCCCAGATGACAAGAAACCGGTCGTTGTTGTTGCTTCCCCCAAAGCCTCTCCTAACAAGGGTAGCGGCACCGACACCATTGATGGTGTCTGTGAATCATCCGACGGTTGTGAAAATAGTGCGGAGACGGTTGTGAAGCCGGCTGCCGTTGCTAGGATGCAGAAAGTGAAGAAGTGCCCGTCCACACCGAGCCTGTTTTTTATAGGCTGCGGAGGCAACATCGAAGATGAAGGGATGGAAGAAGAGGTAGATGATGAAGAGGAAGAGGAGGTTGACGTCATCGGCGGGCAAGAGCTCTTCACCAAGGCGGAGACATTCATTGGAAACTTCTACAAGCAGCTGAAGATACAGAGGGAGGAGTCATGGAAGAAGATCCACGGGCTCTATCACAAGGCCTTCTGAGATGCGGGGGCTCAACAGCTCTCTAAGGCTCTAGTAAATGATGAGATCACGGTGGACCCCATATTCATAATCCCATCTTGATCAGATGGTGTTGAATTCACGCACCCATATCCGTTACATGTTTTCATGTCCCTGACATTTCCTTCATACACATGGATGACATTTCCTTCATACACATCGAGTCTGATGTCTACTCCATAAAAAAAATCTGTACTGTTACATATGTTTTTTTTTTTTTTTTTAGTGTACGTTTAAGAGTGTCATTTATTGTTTGTATGCTTTTTAAGATGTTCCCTTCGTTCACTTGTGGAATCCAAACAGCTGAAATACTGGAGAAAACCTATTTCCGGCACAGTTACTCTTGCAAAACAAACAAGTGAAAGGTGTTTCCTTTCCACTACTAATGTTAGCTTTACATTGGTTGATAGTATGATGTTTTTCCTTTACAAGGTTGCATATATTTCACTTTCTTTGTGGACAGCTGTAAATTAAAATAAAAGAATTCATAACTTTTTTTAGAGACCCATAGATGTTGTTGCCACTTCTAGTTTGACTGTAAAATAAATGGTCAGGAATCTCCCATCAAGTTCACGGTTCAGCTTTGGTGGTGTGTGACAAACCAATGGCGCAATTTCTACGGACCAGAATCTTCTACAACACCTATTGTATGCAGTGGGCCTGAGCTCTGCTGGGACACCATGTAGAACATGTGAAATCCACTCCATCCATCAGGTGCAGATTTCGATTTTAGGTTGATGGGCCAATATTCAGCCCATTCACATGTTGTGTACAGGGGACAATTGGAGGGACAATGTTACGATCCCAAGAGATTGAAGAGCCTAGCTTGATGCTCATCCTGAGGCTTTGATGTATTGTTTAGGTTCTTAGCAATTGGTATTAGAGCCAACACCCTGTACTGTGTTTAGGTCACGGAAGGGATGACCTGTGAAGAGGGCAACCGGGATCTGAGTGAAAGCTGTCATAATGTTGAAAGAGATACCTAGACAACCAGAGTGCAATTGCAAAGTGGAAAGGACTATCTAGATAACTATAGTGCAACTGCTATGTCTTGAAAATTAAGGGCTACTTGGGAAAGAAGTCAGAGTTAGTGTCACCATGGAGTGGGCTGCTAGTAGGGGCTGAAAGTCGGGCAAGCTGGGTCGGGTTGGTGCTCAACCCTAACTCAACCCAAAGTTCCTATACCTCAACCCATACCCAACCCAACCCAACCCAACCCAGGGTTGGAAATTCTCAACCCAAGCCCAACCCAACCCAGGGTTGGAAATTCTCAACCCAAGCCCAACCCAAGCGGGTTCGGTCGGGTTGATACATGTTAATATTTTCAGTATTACATTAGTCTATTATATTTCAATATACGTCTTATTTTTTGAACTTGTCGCTTTATTAATTATATATGTAGTTATTTATTATAAAACACTTCACTTTTTCCAAACAAACAAGTTAAAATATACAATAATCAGTCGTTCAAGACTCAAGAATATCAAATTCAAGTGTATCAAATTTCAATCATTATAAATTTATTTACTGAAGTAATATAAACTAATAAGTTTACTTAACTAAAGTATAATAGAATTATAAGTAACTTGTATATAGATCGGGTTTGAGTTGGGTCGGGCAACCTGAAACCTCAACCTTTATTATTGGGTTGGTGTTTGCGTAGCCTAAGCTCGAGATTGGATCCAATACTTCATGCCCAAGTCCAACCCAATATCGGGTTAATCACAGGTCGGTCGGGTTAAACCCACCCAACCTTCAGCCCTAGCTGTTGTGGATGTCAGCTATGGCGTGTGGTGAAATATTGTTATGATCCGAATGATTTAAAGAGCTTATATAGTTTGAAGTGTTTCATCAATCTTAGTACTTATGACCTATTACTTAGGTTCTTAACAGACACCAACAGTTAATCAGGTGCACCTCACTTGTATGAATAATTAGGCACTCCAAAATTAAGCCACATCCTAGCCTGGGGCGGGCAACACTTAAACTTAGGGCTTGTTTGGGCGCTCTGACAAAAATCAGGATTCAGAGATGAAGCTCTCATTTTGCGGCATATTTCGATCGCACCCATAATCTTTGGTTTGTGACCCACCTGACATTTTAGGCGACGAATTTTCATTTGGCAAAAAATCTATTAGGTGAAACGTCAATTACGGGTACTTAGCGTTGACATTACGGTGAAATGGGCTCTTTAAAAGTTTTGGTGTGATTTCACATTTTTTTCCTTTACCATGGATGGCAGAATTTTAAATGCAAAACATAGGAACACACACTTGATGGAATTAGTAGATGTCACACATCAGATCACTATGACCCAAGTAGATCTTGCGTGTTTTACCCACAATTTACAACAAATGTGTTGGTATAGATCTTACATGCACATCACGGTACACACCTTAAAAAATCGAGCCCATCTTGTGTGAGAACCAGGAACCAGCCGCCAAGGGGTGAGACCTTCGAGGGGTAAGGTCCCGTTGTGTTCTTACTCTTCGGGTAGGGGTATAATCGGCGATTGGATAGCATAAGCAATAAGGAAACCAAAATAAAATATTATTACCAATGCCAGGGGATATGATTGATTAGCTGATGGGATACATATTAGACCATGATTTTGAATCAGAAGAGAGATTTCAAGAAATTGCAGATCTATTCACTCTATCAATAACCGAGCCGGATCTGATGTATCATAAGGATCTAGACGAGACAAACGAAAGAGGTTAGAGACGACACAATAAATGTCTTGTATTAAGTTTCGTTGCCTTTGTTGGGAGTATACAGAGTCATATCTCACCTCCGAATTCTAAAACAGGAGGAGGTGAGCATAAGACGGAGTGAGTGAGCAACCCAATGTGAAGAACCAGAGCGAAGGGCTCCTCCCAACCAAAGGCCGTAAGGCCAGGGAGGGGCTTGAGCGGGACCGTAGGGCCCACCTCGACATATTCATTGTATATCCATGCTGTCCATCGGTTTTCGCAGCTTATTTTAGGTTACGATCCAAAAAATGAAGCCGATACAAGTTTTAGGTAGACCACACATTAGGAAAAGTGTTCATTGAACTCTCACCATTAAAAGCTTCCTAGCGTCCACCGTAATGTTTATTGACCATGCGATCTATTGATAAGGTAATACAGATGTGGATGAAAGGGAAAAACAAATATCAGCCTAATATAAAACTTTTGTGGCCCACTGAAGTTTTTCAATAGTCATTAACCACTGTTTCCTGTGGTGTGGTCTACCTGAAATTTGTACTGGCTTCATTTTTGGGGTAATATCCTAAAATAACCTGAAAAACAGATGGAATATGTGGATATACAATGCATGCACCACGGTGGTCCCCTGTGATCAGGGTATCACCCCAGTCGGACTCTAAAAAATCCACCAGTGTCTATGGGCCGGTCTCGGGCCTGAAAAACAGAATTTTGAATAGAGCTAGGCCTCTCAATGGAGCGGGTCATAACTGAGATCTGATTCGCTCCGAATCGGTATAATGCGGATTTGGATTTTAAAATAGGTCCGATTATTTAAATGGACCAGATTTGGATATTAAAATAGGTCTAATTACTTAAATGGACCGGATTTGGATTCACAGAAACATATCCGAGTTCGATCCGAATCCGATCCAGATCGGGCTCATTGCTACCTCTGTATATGTTATATTCATGCTGGCCATCCGTTTTCCAGATCATTTTAGGCCATGTCTCAAAATTGAGACATGCCATTCTCAGGGGGACCATATCACAGTAAATAGTGGGATTTGCATCATTTTGATACTAAATTGAATATATTATATTATATATTTTTTTAGATTTTAATGGGCTGGATTCGAACCTCGATCCGACCCGAATCCGATGGTTATATGGATTTTGGATCGGAAATGGATCTAACTATTTATAAATGAATCGGATATGGATATCACCTTTTGGATCCGAATCAGATTCCAATCCATCTATAGACATTCGGACTTGGAGCCGGATCCATTTGGATCTAATCCAGACCCAACCCTTTGAGAGCCCTAAATAGAGGCGTTCCGAAATAGTTCAAAATCCGAGCCCAAACCTAGCTAAGCCTGACCCGTTGACAGCCCTACAAAAATCAATGTTTTAGAACAATAATTATGCCTGAAAGGGAGTTATTTAGTCCAACCTAACTGCCACAATTATAGCATATCTATATCAAAACTTCCAAAGTATCAAGTGCATGTGAAGTCCAGCGCCCTTTCAGAAAGTTGGCTTCACAAAGAGGATCTCTTAGCGCAATGTTCAGCAAGGCCATGACTCTATGTAAAACGACAACCATACATTGATAAATAGTGAAACACAATTGTGGTCTACTCCATGGGGGTTTGTTACTAAGTTTTTCAAAAGGTGATGATAATAATGAGGTCCACCTATTACATAAGTTGGATGTTGCGTATACATGAAAGGTAGAAAATTATCTCTAATTGGACCTTAAAACTATACTCTAGCCACTTGGATTGTGAGTCCTTAACTTCCAGGAACACGGATTGCCTTAAAGCCTTTTGAAGGAACTTCTTGCCTGGGCCGGAAGCTAGTTGGAGCCTACTGTGCCGTTTCTGAGAAATCCACCTGTTCATCCGTTTTTCCATATGGTGTTAGAACATGGGTCTAAAAATGACGGCAGATGCAAGACTTAAGTAGGCTGAGCAATAGGAAAAAGTGGGTTGGGAAAAGCTTACCGTTGAAACCTCCTTAAGTTCCATTTTGATGTTTATATGCCATCATATGGTAGGTCATTCCTATTGGGATGAAATGAAAACCCAAAAATATTAGCCAGATTCCAAACTTCTGTAGCCCCACAAATTTTTCAACGGCCTACTTCAGTTTTGGATCTACATCATTTTTTTTTGTCCATGTCCTAACATGATCTAGAAAAATGGATGGACAGGTGGATTTCTCACAAGCATCACAGTGGGGCACCCCTCCTAGCTTCCCATGAGAAGTTTCGTTCAAAAGGCTTTTGCAGGCATTCAAAGGCAACCAGTGCCCCTTTTTACGGACCTGAGTTTTAGGTACACCCTTGATTTTTTACAGGCCTACCTTTATTGCCTGTGTGATATCTACTCTGACCATTAGATGTAGACTTACATCTAAAAACTTAAGACTATTAGATTCCTACGTTAGACTTACATCTGAAAACTCAAGTTAACCTGTGATTCTAGTGGGCCACAAAAATTGTAATGATTAGGAGAGAGAAATCCACCCTTGATTTTTACTGAGTCCACCATAATTATCATAGTGAATCCATTCAAACCATTGGAATATTCCACACTAAAACATTGTCTTGGGGCAAAAAACCAATGCTCATTAGTGATTTAGGTGAGCCACACTAAGGAAAACAGTTTGGAGGGTGAGATTTACCCTGTATTGTCTTTAATTGTGTGGTCCACCTCAATCACCGATGAGGCTGATCGTTTTATCTTGGACCTAACATGGGGTGACACACACGTCGATCGGGGTTGATTTCACATAAACACCATGGTGGGGTCCACCCTTGCTGATGACCCCATTTCCTTCTCTCCGGCTGCAATTATTAGGAGTAATTACTTGTTAGTTTCTATGCTGGTTGAGCCACACGCATAATCCAACTAGTTGGACTTGAGAGTGCCCACATGTACAAGCTCGATCCAAGAGTAAGTGGGCCACACCATCAAAATAATGTAAATAACAACTGAAAATCCTCAAAATTCGCAGTGTGGCCACCTGCGTTTTGAGTCAAGTTTTGGATGACTCATGATGTTCGAGCTCACCTAATGAACGGTTTAGATGGAATATAACCTATGTTGTATTTTAAAAAGAATTTTAAAATATTTTATTTCAAATTTTCCTTTAAAAATGGTTTCCCTTCACAAGTTTATTTTTGGAGTTTGTGCATTTCCTTTCTCCCACATCGGAAAGAACCAAGGAAAAAATCAAGTATATAAGTTGAGGCTTTATATATGGGTTAGGCCCTCAGGGGGCAAGTGAATTTTGTGGTTTGTAGGAGGGCTATGCACTATTGAACCATACTATGCCAAAAACCACACACGCGCACGCGCCCGCCGGCAGGCCGGCCGCACCGTCGTCGGTGCCAGTCTGGGTTCGGGGCCGGGTTTAGGTCTGGGTCTAGGGTCTACTGTGAGTATACTTGCGCACCTTCCTTTTGCTCCAATGGACACTGAAAGTGTACTCGCACCAACAGTCTTTTGTTTTAAACGTCCAGAGAAGCGTCTGTTTGGGTGGTCCCATCAGTTAGGTTTAAACCCAACGACCTAACCAAATTCAAAACGGTGGATTAAGCACCTAATCAAGTCTATATATAGAATTGATTAAATCCGTTTTTAAATCAATCTGAAATCATCTTCTCTCTCAACTTTACGAAAGCTCTGGACTCGGTTTTGATTTTCTGTTTTCTCTGACTCACTGAGTCACTGCATTTCAAGTTTACGGTATACTTGCTGGTTCGAGCCCTGTACGGCGAGTGCATAGCCGGGACTAGGGTAATAGTCGTTGTATCCTGGAGGCCAACTGTCCGTGACTCCGGTTGCATTTGGAAAGCGGTCTAAGGAGGGCAGATTTGGTTTCAAGCCTAATGACTCGTCACGCCTCGACTCAGTGTTCTTCAAATCAATAAGTTTTTAAAATTTCGTTTTAATTTTCATTTATTTTAATATCTGTTAGTTGTTTTCAACATCTACTTCCAACAACCTACACGGTAGGCTCAAAGAAATGGCTCACCTATCTTTTGAATCGAGTTGAGTTTTGGTATGATTTATGACGGGTAGGTGTGGCTGTCCTCATCATCATTATGCACTATCATGTGACTATTGAGCTCGGGCCCTAACATGAGCTGCCTCAAGTGATCAACTGAGTGGATGTCAAACAAACATCTCAAACATGTTGGTGGCCACAGGGCTTGGGTGGAGATTCGTACGTGCAGTAGAGATTTCAAACTCTCTTGCCTTGGTAAAACAACCCGTCAAATGCAAATTAAGGATGTTATTAATTAAGTTACTAAAAATGAGAGGAAAATTAATAGCATTAAGGGCCCATTTGGATACTACCAAATAAGTTACTTTTTCTACTTACAGCAGTAGATAAGAAACTCATTTCATATAAGTTTGGTTTATGACTAGTAATAAGTAACTTTTTTACTTAAAAGTATATAATCATTTCAACTAAATTTTTTTAGCTTTTTAACTTTTTTGGAGAGATGAAAGGGAGGAAAAGCTGATAAGTATGTTATTTACCAAACATAATTATTTTCTTAATAAGTAGAAACTAAGATAAGCTACTCATGACATAAGTAACTTATCTTAAGCAACTTACGATCCAAACGGGCCCTAAATGAAATTGTTTGATCGATGACATTGAAATTCAAAAACATACCTTGAATAACTGGGCCAGACCAAACTCGAGCCAGACTTAAGGACCTTTCTTCAAAGCCCGAGTTAAAAGAAATTCAAGGCCGCTTTTAAATTGGGCCAGGCTTGGCCTGTGTACAACGTCAGCCCGTCCGAGTCCCGCGGCAAGTGAGTTAAAAGAAAGAAAGAAAGGAAAAAAACTACTTTACGTCCAGTGAATTTTCAAAAAAATTCTTCATAAGTTTATTAACTCAGATGGGTGGCTTGGTGCCCCACCATAATTTTTGTGTGAAATCCACCCTGACCACCAGGTGTGCCAAGCTTGGTTAATCTGGGGGACCAAAACTCAGCTTCATTCATAATTAAAGTGGACCACATGATTGAACATGTACAAATAAACACTTATCCTCCAAACTGTTTCCCTTGATGGGGCCTATATGAATCACGTATGTGTCTGATTTTTGAAGATCCATGCCTAAATTTTGGCGTCGCATCTAATGGTTGGAGTGGATTTCATATAATCTACATGGTGGGCCCTATAAAAATGTAAGGTGGACGTCTCTAGTCCAACTGTTTCCATTCCTTTGGTGGTGTAGTCAAATGAATAACTGGTCAGCCAGATTTTTTCGGACATGGGCATTATGAGTGATTACATATTTAACGACCGGAGTGGATTTTAAATACACATGGCAGAGGGCCCGACAAAGAAATCAAGGTTGGGTGCCCCTCCAAATGTTTAAAAATGAGAATTCCGCTCACACGTTCAAAAATGAATTTTACGTAAAGCCAATCCTTAATTTTTGGCCGTTCCACCTTGTTGTGTACGTGAAATCCTCTCCTGCCATTAGATGAACAATCAATCCAACGTTAGGCACGGTGCCAAAAAGTTAGAAAGACATATCATTCATGGTTAGAGGGGCCACCATGATGACCATATTAAATCCACTCCGACCAGTTAGTTGCCACGGAAAAATTAATTGAAGTATTAAATCCAAACAACATGCACATATATGATTTATGTTGGCCGTTGTGGAGAATCTCCCTGAGCCGAGCTTGGAGATCGTCTTTTGGGAAGACTCCGATACGACCTTTTCACCCCACATCAAATGGACCTAGGTTACGAGAATTGTCCTCAGGTCGATGCTCGACCCGAGCCCCCAACCCGGCGCCGGTCAAGAATATCGCGATATGCCCAATAGGTGGAAGTACGGATCCCCCCACATAAATGCACTGACACATGGCATGACGCTGCTCCTGCCCCCCATAATTGCCCTGACACACTGCATGGCACTGCTCCTGCCCCCATAAATGCAGCAGGGGAGGCGTATGGCCCCCTGCATTATAGTCCTCTTGTCATGTCTAGTTAGGAAGTTGGTGGAGGCCCTCTCCTAGCTCGTCCCATCACGTCTAGTCAGGAAGTAGGTGAAAATCCATCCCAACTCGCCTTGTCCCATCGCGTCAGGCCCAAGAGGAGAGCCCCTCGCCTATAAATAATCTGGCTGCTAGGAACTAAGGTACGCAAACAAATCAACTCAGGCCATCCTGCTGCCCATTTGAAACCTCGACCTGACTTAGGCATCAAAGGGCTAACGGTTGGACCCCGACCCCCATCTTTTGCTCTTCATCGTTGGGGGATGGAGCGGCGAAGTCTCCATCCCCCTACGATGAAGCTCGGTTCGTCGTGCTCATCCCTGAACTTCAGCAGCAACATTGGCTACACCAAGAAAAAAGGTTTGGAGGCTCATTATTTCAATCATGTGGTCCACCTTGTCACGGATGCATCTGAGTTTTGGGCCCTAGAATTAGCAGGGGTGATGCACCCGGTGGTCGAGGTGGATTTCACATCAACATTATGGTGGGCCCACTGTGACACCACTCCTTTCTCTCTCTCATCTTCTCAGTCCAACCCATGCCCCTTCGTCTTCCGAGTTCCAAAACCTTCTTAGCTCTCTCTCTCTCTCTCTCTCTCTCTCTCTCTCTCTCTCTCATTATTTTCGATGGTTGCCTTATAAATACCGAACAGCTGGGTACAGTCGTAGCCTCTCCCAAGTCCCAACCAACCCAGAAGGCCTTGTAGCCATTGTAGCAGAGGGCCTTAAACAGGTCCGTATCTCTCTCTCTCTCTCTCTCTCTCTCTCTCTCTCTCGGGCTAGGCTCGGTGTGTACTATTTTTGCATGTCTTTGCCTGGGCCAAACCGGACCTTTGTTGAACAATGAGGTTGAACTGGGACTGAGCTTGGACCGGCCTCAACATTTGGATTTGAGGCAATATGACCTTACGTTCCATAGACACTCTTGGCAACCCTAGATCTTATCTCATACGATTATGAGGTTTGCTAGAAAATAGGGCTGTAAAGAGGTCAGTGGACCCGATGGGGTACCCAGACCCAACCCATTTAGACCCGACCAAGACCCGACCCATTTGTTAAATGGTACAGGTCTGGGTCCAAGAAAACCCAGTTGCTAAACGGGTCTGGGTCTAGTTTTCTTTATATTAGGCCCGATTCGACTCGACCCGAACCCATTTAGTAAGTGGGCGAGTTTGGTCTATGTTTCAACGGACCCGTCCAGCCCAAACCCGTCCAGACCCGATTTTAAGCCTTGTAAAATGCTTGCATACTTGATCCAGACTCGGACCCATTAGACCCGACCCATTTATAAATGGGTCTGGGTGGATCTCCCTCTACTAGACCCGGATCCATTTATAAATGGGTCTGATGGGTTGACCCGGACCCGCCCATTTAGTAAAAGGGTCTGGGTCTAAAATTTGGACCCCGACCCGTTTAGTAAATGGGTGGGTCTGGTTTTGGCTAAACCCGCCTTGAGCCCGACCATTTACAGCCCTACTAGAAAACATCCCAAACAACTGTTACAGTGAAGTGGGTCTATAACCGTTGGATTTGAAGGCATATTCAGTGATTCAAACCGTTTTCATGATGGACCTTTGTGTGGACGGGGTTACTGGTTTGATTTAAACCAAGCTTTTGACATGCTTCATTTTTGGACTCAAGCCTTAAAACTCAGTAGAACAATCTTACTTGGTAATTGACGGTTGGGATTGTTCAATCCGTGTGATTTTTTGTTATGTGGGCCACAATCCATAGAGCCCAACTGATGGATGCATAGATTCATTGATACAACCACGTGTACACGGATGGGTAGCAATGAACCAACATTTGTTAATTTTTGTTTTGCAGCTCGTCGGTGAAACTATTAAGATCATCTGATGGTGCAGCAACACCGTAGCCATTCAAAGTGGGGCCCACCAACTTAAGTAATGCAGCTACATTGCCTTGTGAATAACAGGACAAGACCTTTTTCATTTTTATTTTTCAGTCCCCTTGGAAGCATGATACAATGCTCAAGCCCTGTGTTTGTGCAGTCAGTTCAGTCTCAGCCATTGATATGGTTCAGAGATATCTTGGTTGAATTTAACGGTTAAACCGTTTTCTTCCTTAGCCATCTATTTCTTGGCCACCTATGGAATGGTTAAGGTCATTCCAATCCACTGATCATTTGCTGCAATGTTCATCCACGGTGAGGAACATCATTTCAACTGTTTGGATGGAAAATCTTTTTAACGGTTTGGATTACTAAACAATGAACCCTAGCATTCTTATGAATGATCTCCGAAAGTTAACATGAGTGATGATCATCAAAAGCCAATTATAGTTTAGCATACAAACCCATCCATGTGCCAACCTCTCAAGTGTGCACCGCATCTGAGCCATGAGAAATGTTTTGGCCTCATCATGAGAAAGATCGTCCAATCTCCAGCCAGACTACATGTTAAAAAAAGAGGGACGGTTTACATCAGGCCGACCAACACTTTCATTCAGCTTACAAATGCAAGCCCACCTCATAATCGTACTGGCCTGACCCAACCGGTGCTCCTGACATCTTGTGCAGCGTACACATTAGCATATATGATTAGGAGAAAATTCAACGGTGGGAATTTCTCTACCTATCTTTTCCTTTAGTGTGGCCCACTTGAGTTTTGAATCTGGCTCATTTTTTTGTCACGCGTCCTAAAATAAGCTTAAATAGATGATAGACGGTTTCTTAAAAACATCACGGTGGCCCCATCTAGTTCCTGCATTAACTTAGTGAAGCTTTCCCCCAAAAAAATCCACATTCCTTTGCTAGTGCTTGCCATTCGAAACTTTGTCCGGCAGCCATTAAAATCTCCTTGAGATACGGATCCCACCCACGGCCAAGATTTGCACTTACCAGAGAATTTTTTTTTCTCGTACGTAGCCCACACACGCAATAACTGTTGACGAAAACCACTTCCTTCGAGAGGAAGGCAAGCGGATCAGGTGCTTCCCAGGTTACACCTTAGTGGGTGTTAACCTTACCGTGGGGCCCACACTGATGGTTTGTTAGATATCCACTCCGTCCATCCGTTTATACAGCCATTTTATTGAGGCTTTACAAGTTGTATCAAGATCCAAATTCCAGATGGACCACAACTCAGGAAAGAGTGGTGATTGAGTGCCTCACCGTTAAAAATTCCAAAAGGGCCCATCGTATGGTTTTTGTTATGTTTATTTGCAATCCAACCTCTTGATAATATCAAGAAGACGTGGATGAAGTGAAAATACAAAGATCAGTTTGATCCGAAACTTTTGTGCCTCTAAAAAGTTTTTAATGGTCGTTAATCACTGTTTCTAGTGATATGGTCGACCTAAGATTTGAATCTTTTTAAGTTTTGTAACATAGCGTAAAATGAGATGAAAAAATAGATGGACGGAGTGGATATACAAAAATTACATCAAGGTGGAGCCCACACAATTAGGTAACACCCACTAAGGTCTTACCTGGGTAACAGCTAATCCGCCTCTCCCTTCCTTCGAGACGAAGGCACAACTTTCTAAACTTTTTAACTTCTCGAGAGGGAGAGATGGTTGATTGCGCTCAGAACACTATATAAGTTGCTATGAATTGCATTGGGACGCTTAGATAGTTCCATCAATGCATCTGCACTGTCCATCAGGCGTAGCACAAATTTGAACGGCTAATATGTGAAAATCACACTGATTAGATGATTCAGTCGATCGTTTGTAAGTTAGCCATCTTTCTTATAACCATTCATCTTCCAAAGCAATCGACTGGATCGTTAGCAGATCCTAATAAAAGCGATTCTGTGGAATCATAAATAATCAACCGTAGAATGCAACAAATCATGGCTGGACGGGTTGATTAAACCTGTTTTTCCATAAACACTCTTAACCGTCCATTTTACAAAAGATTGATTAGATCTTTTGAGTCCTTAAATTAGTGTGATTTTTGCGTAGTAGCTCATTCAATCTTTAATTGAGAAAATGGACAGCTTAGATTGATGGATTGGACCGTCTAAGTGCGCAAATGCAACTAAGAGCGGTATAAATTATTGTGCTATGAGAGTAGTCGATCATTTCTCTATTTCACTTTTGAGGAGATATATGATTCCAAGGTGCGCATGACGCTGCATGGCGATTAGAAAGTCTACATGCGGCACGCATTGACTCAAATTAAATCAAATTGCGAAACTACTTTATCAAGTGACGGTCCAGATAATATTGGTTGAACAATCCTAACCTTTAATGGACACTTGTTTATTGAAACAGGAGTATTGGATAATTTTCATTTTTAACCGTCCAATAAGTGTCCACCAATCCGATAATCAGATTATCAAATAAATGTAAATTTTGGTTTATAATACATGAAAAATAATTTGGATTGTTTAATCAGACGCATGCATGCAACTTTTACGCATAAGGGCCTGAGCATTGTCCTTCACACTGCCGAGTATCAAAGTCTTTTCATATGCGATTACTCTCTTATTGTTGCTTCTCTTTCTTGCTTTACCGAGGGCGACTTGATGCGACCCCGGAACCGGCGATGTGGCTATGGCCCTGACCGTGTGGCCCACCTCGATGTATCTATTGTATATCCACGCCTCCCATCCGTTTTCCCAGCTGATTTTATGACAGACCCAAAGAATGAAGGACATTCAAGTTTTAGATGGACTACACCACAATAAATAGTGGTTATTGAGCATTAAAAACCTTTCGTGGGCCACAAAAGTTTTGAATCAAGCTGATATTTGTTTTTTCATTTCATCCGGGTTTGTATGACCTTATAAACAGGTTGAATGGTAAACATGCATTATGGTGGACTCAAGAGAGTTTTTTAATGGTGGGCTTTCAACGATCACTGTTTCCTGTGGTGTGGTCCACCTGAAATGTTTTTTTACTTATATATTTGGCTCACGTCATAAAATGCGCTAGAAGAATGGATGTACGGCGTGGATATACGACACATACATCGAGGTGTGCCCCATGGTCAGGGCCGAACCCACATGGCTGGTTCCGGGTTCGCAGCCAGGTCGCGTTTTGCTTTACCCTCTTCTTTCCCGGAAATGCTCCAGTGGTTGGAGCACTCTAAGTTAGCGCTACGATAAGTCGTAGTGCTCCTAGTTGCACTGGGACACTTCGTCAGTTCAACCCATTAATCTAGACTGTTCATCTGATCCATCACACATTTCATGGGCTATCCTGCAAAAAATCACAATGATCTGATGATCCAATCCTCCTTTTCTGCCCTTTTTTTTTTACAGCCCTTCGTTTTTTGTTCGAGGATGGGATGGTTAGAATTTCATAACAAAAGTGATTCATTAGAATCATAAGCACTCCATGATGTGTCCTAAAAAAAATAGATGGATTGAATCGTTGATCGGACCTATTTCATGCGAACGGTCTTCACCGTCCATATTAAGAGCTACTGATCAAATGGTTAACATTAAAGGATTAGATTGTTTCTGTGTACCAACGTAGTTAGGAGTACTATAACTTACAGTGCTCTCAGCGTTTCTCTTTACTCTTTCACTTTCCACTTCATTTCTTTCTTCTTACTTGTGGTGGAAGGTCAAAAACTCACTGGCATAAGAAACATCAATGCCTGCTACGGTGTGAAGAAGATATTATAGTGAGGGTTAGATCTGAAGCTCTATCAGCCTTTTTAGGTAATCAGATTCTTAATCCCCGTCATTTGCTTTCCTAATTCAGCCTTTTTTCCTTCAATTACTCAATTTTAATGTACTTTTGGAAAAAAAAGTAATAATTTAGCAAAAGAAATGATGTTGTGTGCTATGTGTATCAAACCTTTCCATGCATAGTTGGATTTGGGCTCGTTGGCATCCACATGATCACCTATGTGGACTGTCCATTAGGTCCGGTCTGCTTTAGATTCTGCCTTGAAAATTCACACTGATTGGATAATCTAAACCATACATTTGGTTGCATGAAAAAAATGGATGGACATGATCGTTTGTAGAAGATATGTCTAGTCACTATTGTTTATGGCCATCTGATTGTGGTGATTTTTGCATAGTGGAAGAATTCTGGAATGATCCTAGTCGCCGGCCAGGACAGATTATGTGGATGCCGTAGACTCCAAATTCAGCTAGGTGCGTGGGAAGTCTTCCATACACTGAGCCCACTATTTCACGTCTCATAAGATCAAATGAAAGCCAAGTGAAGCTTAAAATATAAGAGAACACGTATAATTTAAATCATAAATCGGGATTTGAATTGTAAATCGTAGGATTCAAATCATAAAATCATAGTATTAGTAGAAAAAGGGATTTAAGGTTGGGATTCAAATCGTTTTGCTTAAGATTTGATTAAAATCGTATATGGTAAACTGTAAATCGTAGGATTTTGACAACACTGATTGCGAGAGGCTATAGGGGGAAACCTGCGTCCGTGTACCACACACCATTGACTTCGATGGTGTGTTGACGTCATCATGTGGGCCCACCCATGATATGCGTTATATCCACACCGTCCATTCATTTTTTGAGATCATTTTAGGACCCCCTTGAAAATGAGGCCCATACAAACCTCAAGTGGACCACACCGCAGAAAGCAGTGTGGACAATGATGCCCACCGTTGAAACCTTCCTAGGGCCCACCATGATGCTTATTTACTATCTAACCTGTTTATAAGGTCACAAAGTCCTGATGAATGATAAAAATAAATACCAGTTTGATCTAAGACTTCTGTGGCCCCTAAGAAGTTTTCAAGGGTAGGCGTTCACTCCTCACTACTTTTTGTGGTATGGCCTACTTGAGGTTTGAATCGGCCTCTTTTTTGGTCTCATGCACTAAAACGATCTGGGAAAATGGATGAGCGATTTTGGTATAATATTACATACATCATGGTGGGGCCCACAAAACCTGTTGACATCAACACACCATGGACACACCACCCAATCTGTTGAGAGCGGATTGGGTGAGACCCCAACCTCACCCAAGACCATGCGACCCTTACCGTGGGGTTACAATGGGGCCCACCTTGATGTATGTAATATGTATCCATGTCGTGGGGTTACCATGGGGGCCACCTTGATGTATGTATTATGTATCCATGCCGTCCATCCATTTTTCCAGATCATTTTAGGGTATTATCCTGTAGACACCCCACCTTCGGCTACACTGTTGGTAGAGATAGCTGGATGAATGGAGGACCATACCCCCAAATCCCAAGTCCAAACTCAGCCAAACTCACCCTTGTAAGCCCCATTCCATAGCCCAGTTCAAGCCTGAACCCAGTCAACCCAGTCCTAAACATTAGCCTGAAAAACCCCCCATAAGAAAAGCCAGTCAAAAAATCCTAAAAAAGTCAAACTCACTGAGTCAACCCGTTGAGTCAACCCGCTGAGTCAACTCGTCGAGTCAAAACACCGAGTCAACCCGTCGAGTCAACCCGCTGAGTTAAATCACCGAGTTAACCCGCTGAGTCAACTCACTGAGTCAACCCACCGAGCCAAACAGCAGCCCCGAGGAGCGACCGTACCTCGTTGGAAATCGAGGAACGGCCGTACGGGCGGCCCATAGCAGGCCGCCCAAAAATATTTTCGAGCTCTGCCACTGCCCGCTGCTATAAATACCCCCTCCCCTTCTCATTTCATAATCCACTTCCCTCTCTTCAGTCCGAGTGCGATCTGTCTCTCTATACCTTAGCCCATTCCTCCACCAAGGAGAGCCCGAGTGAGGAGATCCTAGCCCTGGTCCAGCCCAGCCTGACCACTGGTCCAAGTCTCCCAAGCCATACAAGTCTTAATCCAGCCACTCGAAGCCAACCCTTGCGACACCTCCGTCCATCCAGCTACTCTTTTTCCAGCATCATCTCATTTGCATCTAGCATAAGTGCAACATTTACTTTTCTTCCAACCCCCCTGCTTCACTGCAAGCACTTTGATTCTTCAAAAACACTGCATATGTCTTAAATTAAGCACATGTCAGTTCGAGCGTATGCTTTGGGCTTGCCCGTTGTTGGAACCTGTCCATCAGAAACTCTTATTATTCAGACCTGCATTCATGCTTCACTATAAAGCACCTTGATTATCCAAGCACGCTGCATACGTCTTATATTAAGCACCTGTCAGTTCGAGCGTATGCTCTGGGCTTGCCCGTTGTTGGAACCTGCCCATCAGAAACTCTTACTGTTCAGACCCGCATTCATGCATCATGTCATCTATGAGAATGTACGAGGATTAAAACAGACTTTCAAGTATTAGTTCGATTCTGTGAAGTAGAGATCGTACTTCGGTACGGGCAGTGTGTGGGGTGCTTAACCTCTTCCCACCCTGTAACCGTGATCCCTTACCTCGAATCTCTGGCCGCAGATCAATAGGAGTCATTTTAAAGAAAGGAATCTTCGGATCCCCTTCTCTAACGTTTCTACAGGGTCTAGCCGACTGTAGATTCGAAGTAACTGGCTAGTGGCGACTCTGGTCTTATATAAACTCATTTGACACATCCAGTTTAACACGACAACTAAACAAAGCCCTCGAGAACGAGGCAAGCCAGTGGCACAAACGGTGATTTCGCACTCACGCATCCTCCTCTCCTTCTTTTCCCGAAAAGGGGAAGGGAAGAAGAACGTCGTGTGGGGAGCGCGGAAACGGCGAGGGTCCACAGAATGGCGACTCCACTAGGGATGAATTAGTCCCACTAGTCGTGATCCGACTTGAAAAACAGAATCCTTCCCGTACTTGAAAGTCACTAATCCTCGTACAATCTCATCTGCATAGCATTCTACCCAAAAAAAAAAAAAAAATAGCAAATCCCAAAACCCAAAAAGAATAGAGTATAGTCCTCACCATTGTGCCTCCTCGGGCTCAACGTGCACGGAGACAACTTCCCTTCCGCAGCATAATCCGCACTCGGGCTCAGTAAGCCATGTCCGACCACGAAGAAGAAGCTCATTTCTTCCCTGCTCTTGAGATGATCGAAGCGCAACCTCCAGCGCAACAGCCCATTGATAATACGCCAATCATACAAGAATTGGCACAAGGAATGAGAGCAATGCAAGAAATGCTCTTGCAATTCATGCAAGCACAAGCCACCGCAGCAGCCAACAATCAGGTTGGCCCAGTTCAGCAATCTCAGCAGCCATGCCGGGTCCTTCCGGCCTCCAGTTCAAATCAAGCACAACCATCGGAGTCTGCCCAAGACTACCGACAGCAGCCATCTCAGCCCTTCGCTATGGGGCATCCTCCTCAGTACCTTCCTGTAACGACAGGGCCATATCAGAGCGCTCCCGTCGCAGGGACTTCCAGGCAGCTTCCAGTCAATCTTGCAAACAATAGTATCAGTAGATCTCAGCATGTCCTTGTCGATGGGACACCTTTTCAATTTCAGCACATCCTCACCGATAGGATTTCAATTCAATTTCCAGCAACATGGACAGCACTGGCGAATGCCCACAACGGGGGTCAGTGTCAAGCCCACATCAATCAGCGGACAGTGGCGAATACCCAACAAGGGGGTCACTTCCCAGCATCTCAGCCTCTTGCAAACAGGAGCACTTTTCAATTCCAGCACATCCCCGCCGATGGGATTCCAGTTAATTTTCAGCAATCTTCAATTCAGTAAAATCCAGTTAATTTCCAGCAATCTTCAATTCAGCAATCTCCAGTTAATTTCCAGCAAGTTCTAGTTCAACCTTTAGTACAGTCTCCAATTCAATTACAATCCTCTCAAGCACAAGTTCATCAGAATCCAGTTCAGTCATCAAATCAATTTCAGCAACCCGCGGTTGCTTTTCAGCAAGCCCATAGGGTCGAGGACATCGACCACTATGCCGAAGAAGAACGTGCCTTACTCCAAGAGGCACCAGTCGCTCGAACAGATCACTCAGGACTGGACGAGTTGCGGGAGCAGTTCCAGATATTGCAAAATCAGCTTCAGCGACAACAAGGAATTGATCTACCTTCGACCAAGTTCAAAGACTTGTGTCCCTTCCCAGATGCTCAAGTACCTCAAAACTTTGAGGTTCCAAAATTCAAAAGATACGACGGCAGCGGTTGTCCCACAGCACATCTCAAGGCCTTCTGTGGAGAGCTGAGTGCAATCTCAGGAAATGAAGGGGCCCTCATTCGCTTGTTCCAAAAATCTCTGAAGGGCGATGCCCTAGATTGGTACACTTCATTGGACTGCTACCGCATCAGGACATGGGAACAGCTTTCCCTAGGCTTTCGTCGACAAATTCGTGTAGAACCTCAACATGGCACCCAGAAGAGCTGACCTCGCAGCTCTCAGGCAAAAGAGTGATGAGACACTATCAGCTTATGTGGGACGTTGGCGAGCTATGGCAGCTAGAATGCGAACACCTATCAACGACGAAGAACAAATCTCCATGATTGTTCATTCAACATATCCAGGCATATCCGGGTATCTCATCTCGCATCCATATGCGAATTTCTCACAATTGATCCGTGCTGGAGAGCAAGTCGAAGCAGGAATCCGTGCCGGGACAATCTCCCCATGGCCTCATCAAGCCACTCCAATCAAAAGGAACAGAGTGGAAAGAAGACCTATCGGGCACGGGAATGGAAACCGTAGTGGTTCTCCTCCCCGCCCAACAGAGGTAAACAACATCAACACCACTGCTCAAGGAAATCAACATGCTCCCCCACAGGGACGTCAACAGTATCAGCAGAATCAAGTTCAGCATCAGCCTCAGCGGTATCAGCCACAACCGAATCCTCAGCCACAACCACCTCGACAACAGCAGCAGTTCAGAGGAAACGGTCAATACTCATATCAAAATAGGCAAAACTACAGGGAGTTTAGGAAATTTACTCCCCTCTCTCAACCACTCAGTCAAGTCATGGCTACGCTGGTGCAGAAGCAGTTACTTACTCTAATGGCACCTCGGCCTCCGCCTCATCCTCTGCCACCAAACTACCGAGAAAATGAGTATTGTGCCTATCATCAAGGGCGTGGCCACACCACTGATCGATGCTATACTTTGAAGAATGCCATGCAAGACCTGATTGATGACCGCAAGATCGTCATCTCGGTCCCTGGAACTTCTCCAGCAGCTTCCACCAACATCCTTCAGAATCCTCTGCCTCAGCATCCAACGGACCCCAGTTCGTCTCGAGGCCCCACCGTCAACAGCATAGAAGAAGAAGAATGCCTCGATCTCTTCTTCTCCCCCATCCATTCCATTCATGCCTACACTTATGGGCCAACAAATCCTTCTAATCCTTCTCCAATCTTGTAAGGGGCAAGTCCCTTTCTTCCTTCAGTCTCCGAGCCAGTAGTACTTGAAGGAGCTCCTCCAGTTGAGTCAGTCATATTGCAAGGGGCAAAACCCGGAGGTGTGTCAATCACACTACGGCAGCTAGGACGAACAGAGAAACCTCCTGCCATATCAAGAGGACAAGTATTCATTCCATGGGAGCCTCCTGCCCCAGGAACAGTCAAGCCAGGACCACGACCCTATGTGGTCTACAAAGACAAGCCTCGATATTACCCCTTCAGCACAGGCAACAATGTAGTTCTCAAGGCAAAAGCTCCATACGAGGAAGATCTAGTACCCACACCAGCACCGCTGCAAGAACCGGTGGTCCTAGAAGGCAAAGGGGAGGAAAATTATAAAGAGGTCCCATGGCATTATCCAGAATGTGCGGAAGTAGGGAATATTAATCCCAATGGGCGTTGCATCCGAAGAGATAATCAAAACAGAGGAGATCCCAAAGGCACTCTCTCAGGCCTCGGCAACAAAAATGAAGCCGCATACGATGTGGCAACTCAACTCAAGGCAATCCCTGCTCAAATCTCAGTATGGGAGCTACTTTGCACATCTCGCATACACCGAGAAATGTTTGCCAAAACCTTGAATGATGCTCACGTCTCCTCCGATACAGCACCAGAGATGATAGCATTAATGATTGGGCAACTCATGGCTCCACGCACCATCATCTTCACCGATAATGAGTTGCCACCGGAAGGACGCAATCATGGGCGGTCCCTCAACATAGCCTTACGATATAAAGACCTCTGTGTCCCGCTGGTCCTTATCGATAACGGCTCGAGCTTAAACGTCTGCCCGCTCAAAACTGCAGAACGTCTGGGAATCAGTCCCTCTTCATTCCGACCCAGCACTATATGCGTAAGAGCATTCGACAACACCCGTCGATCAGTGGAAGGGGAAGTCGACATAGAGGTACAGATAGGTCCGGAAGTTTCCACCATCACATTCAAATTCTGGATATATCAGCCTCTTTCAACATGCTGCTGGGACGACCCTGGCTGCATAAGGTTGAAGCGTGCCATCAACCCTGCATCAACGAGTGAAATACATCTGTGGAAATCAAGTGATCTCTATCCATGCAGAGAAGGAGCTCATCATTCCTTCCAATTCTGCTGCCACTAAACCAGACATCCCGGTCATCGATATTCAGCACTCTGAAGGAGACATCCCGTTTCACAGTTTCGAATTCGAAACTGTGAACTCTATCGCCAATCCAGAACCGATAAGGGTGGACCGTGTCTTTTCGCTGGCAGAACGTCTGAGCCTCAAATACCGAATGAAGAATCGTTTCAAGTCTAGAAGGGTACCACTAATATATAACCAACGCAAATGGGGGCTCGGATACAGGGCAATCTTCATGGACAAAAGAATGAAGAAATTTCGGTGCTCACCCATCCAATTCGTCAAGCCAGGAGAACCTTCCAAAGATCCAGGAGGGAATCAACCGACTGCACTACACAAAGGCCTCCCGATGAGCCTAGCTTGGGCCACATGGCCCCCCATTCGATGGGATCAGATTCTCGAACCGTCTAAGCCTCCAGAAGAAGAAGGAAAAGATGAAGATGAAGAAGAACGTCAAGTACAACAGCTTCAGGACCAGGTTACTCTGACACCTACTCTTAACCAGGGGCACAACCTGCCCACTTCTCTCAACCAGGGGCACAACCTGCCCACTTCAATCAACCAGGGGCACAACTTGCCCATCTCAACATCAATCAGCAAGGGGGACGACTTGCCCATCTCTGCAGAACCAACATCATCAATCATCAGCCAGGGGCAGAAGCAGCCCATCCATTGGATCAAGAAAGGGAAATGGCCAGCCCTGGATTGGTCCGATGTCCAGATTCCAAACTTGTGTCTCACTGTGGAACCAGACGAACTGCAATGCGAGGTAAGTGACCTGGGAGGGACTGAGTACGACTCAGATCTCGAACCCGACCAGCGAGAAATCATGGTCATTGGGCCAGACCATGATTCTTCGCTCGAATCATCAACCCCCACCTCTTTAGGGGAGGAAGTGTGGGCTCCATAGTGGTCATCCGTTCCCCTAACTTTTGAATCAGCCAAAGAGCCATCTGAGGGCTCTGGCTTCCAAAAAAAAAGCCTGTTTAAGCAGCGACCGGAACTTTGGAACAAGTTGGGCTCAATCATGGTCTGCAATACCCACTTGTTCAAAGTCCCGTGAATTTCAAAAAACCAAAAAAATAAAAAACTTTCAAAAGCCAAAAATATCTAGCATTTCCATTTCAGAAAAATTTCAAAAACCAAAAAATATTTCTTTTCCTTCATTCAATAGTGTGCCAAGTTCGTCTAAAGAGTCACATGAGTTTGAAGTCGAATCATATGATTTCGACATCGAATTAGACTTCGAGCTCATGGGTCTGGGCGAAGCTCGGGATGAGGAAGATGATGATCCGGCTCTCGAACTAGAAGATCTCCTCAAAAAGTTCAAATCAAAAGCCAATGTTGTAGCCGATGATTTCGAGATAGTAAACTTGGGGACGCCTGAGATCCCTAGGGAAGTACGCATCGGAAAATCGTTGCCACTTGAGATGAAGCAGAAAATGATAGAGTTCCTAGCTCCAAGATTGTCCAACTTCGCGTTCTTATGTGAAGACATGCCGGGGCTGGATGAAGAGCTCGTTGTACACCATCTGCCAACCAAGGCAGATATGAAGCCAGTGAAACAGAAACTTCGAAGAATGAAGCCCAAATGGGCTCTGAAAGTCCGAGATGAAGTCATCAAGCAGTACAACGCGGGATTCTTGGTAGTCTCCAACTACCCAGAATGGCTCGCCAACATCGTACCAGTACCAAAGAAGGATGACAAGGTTCGAATGTGCATCGACTTCCGAGATCTCAACAAAGCCAGTCCAAAAGATGACTTCCCTTTGCCACATATCGACACTCTGGTCGACAACACTGCTGGATACAAGGTCTTCTCATTCATGGATGGGTTCTCAGGTTACAATCAGATCAAGATGGCCGTCGAAGATCGCGAGAAGACATCGTTCATCACTCCCTGGGGAACCTTCTGTTACAGGGTAATGCCGTTCGGTCCGAAGAACGCAGGAGCAACATATCAGCGAGCAATGACAGCATTATTCCATGACATGATGAACAAAGAGCTTGAAGTATATGTGGACGACATGATCGTCAAATCTCGCATAATTGAAGGACACTTTGAAGATCTGAAGAAGTTATTCAACAGATTAGAGAAGTACAAGCTCCGCCTCAACCCTCAGAAATGTGTCTTTGGCGCAATGGGAGGCAAGCTCCTCGGCTTTATGGTGAGTGAGGATGGCATCAGGGTCGACGAGACCAAAACCCGAGTAATCATCGAGATGCCCCCTCCTAAAACAGAGAAGGAAATTCGTGGCTTCCTCGGCAGAATTCAATACATCAGTCGCTTCATCGCACAGCTCGCACCTATTTGTGAGCCCATTTTCAAGCTCCTTCGGAAGAACGTTCCAAAAGAATGGAATGATGATTGCCAAGTCGCCTTCGATCGCATCAAGAAATATCTCATGAATCCTCCAGTCCTAGTGCCGCCCACTCCTGGACGGCCACTATTGTTATACATCTCAGTAGCAGCAGAAGCCATCGGCTGTGTCCTCGGCCAGCACGACGAAACCGGGAAGAAGGAACAAGCAATATATTATTTGAGCGGAAAATTCACTGACTACGAGACCAGGTATTCCCCGATCGAGAAGACTTGCCTCGCCTTAGTCTGGGCAACTCAGCGACTCCGTCAATACATGATTGCATTCCCTATTCTCCTCCTCGCTCACATGGATCCGCTCAAGTACCTGTTCGAGAAACCGGCACTCACTGGAAGGATAGCCAAATGGTAGCTACTCCTGTCTGAGTTCGACATCACCTATGTCACTCAGAAGGCAATCAAGGGACAGGCCCTCGCCGATCATCTTGCCACCCACTCCCTCCTTGATTATCAACCGCTCAAGACGTTCTTCCCTGATGAAGATCTCTTACTTATTGAAGAAGAAGAAAAGAAGAAAGATGAGTGGACGTTATTCTTCTACGGCGCAGTAAATTCTAAAGGAAGTGGTATTGGAGCAATCCTCTACTCTCCAGATGATGCCCCTATTCCTATCTCAAGGTGCATAGCATTCGAGTGCACCAACAACATGGCAGAGTACGAAGCATGTATCGCTGGCTTAAGGGAAGCCATAATCTTGGGCGTCAAGAAGCTACGAGTATTTGGAGACTCACAGCTTATCATCAATCAGACCAATGGCGAATGGAAAACCAAGGACGAGAAGTTGATACCATATCATGTGTATCTCGAAAATCTGATCGAAGAAATCAAAGAAATCACCTTCTCATGCATGCCCAGAGCCAAGAACCAGTTTGCAGATGCTCTCGCCACACTCGCATCAATGCTCGAGATCCCAAAGGAGCTTCAGAATGGGAGCTCATAGTCGAAATTTAAGAAGAACCTGCCTTTTGCTTGTAAATAGAAGAAGCCGAAGCTGCCCCTGACAAACCCTGGTATGCCGACATCAAGCAATATCTCGAAACCCAGGAGTATCCAGAGTCAGCAACAGCAACAGATTGCCAAACCATCCAACGTTTGGCCGGCCAATTCACCATCAGTGGCGAAGTTCTTTACAAGCGATCTTATAATCACATCCTCCTTCGATGCGTCGATGAAACAGAAGCTGCAAAGATCATGGGAGAAATACACGAAGGAATCTGTTGCCCACACATGAATGGGCACATGATGGCAAAGAAGATTTTATGACTCGGCTACTATTGGCTCACCATGGAGACAGACTGTTGCCAGCACGTCAGAAAATGCTTCAAATGTCAGGAGCATGCGAATCAAATCCATGCCCCATCATCAGAGTTATACAACCTGACCACCCCCTGGCCCTTCTCCATGTGGGGACTCGACATCATCGGCAAGATTAGTTCCAAGGCATCAAATGGTCATGAGTACATACTTGTGCAGTCGACTACTTCACCAAGTGGGTAGAGGCAGCCTCCTACACCACGATTGCAGCATCTCAGGTGATCAAATTCATGAAGAACAACATCATATGCCGGTATGGAATCCCTAATGCTATCATCACAGATAATGGGACCCCGTTTGTCAACAAGAAGATGGATGACTTCCTCAGCAAGTTCAAGATCCAACGTCATCGATCAAGCCCCTACCGTCCCCAGATGAATGGTGGGGTAGAAGCCGCAAACAAGACAATCGTCAGGATACTCGAGAAGATGGTCGTGACCTATCAAGATTGGTCAGATATGCTCCCATACGCACTTTGGCTCTATCGAACGTCTGTACGGTCTGCTACGGGCGTTACTCCTTTCGAGCTTACTTATGGAATGGAAGCAGTCCTACCGGTCGAGGTGGAAATACCATCGCTACGGGTGTTACTAGAAAGCGGAGTTGAAGAAGGAGAATGGCAACGGGCCAGATTCGATCAGTTGCAGCTAGCAGATGAAAAGCGCATGCGTGCACTAAGTCATTCACAATGCTATCAGAAAAGGATCGTTCGGGCTTACAACAAGGGAGTCCGAAAAAGAAGTTTCAAGGTAAGCGACATGGTCATGAAGAAGATTCTACCGTCGCACCTTCTGGATCCCAGAGGAAAGTTCAAACCCTCGTGGGACGGGCCACTGATCATCAGCGAAGTACTTCCCGGAGGCGCCCTCAGACTCACCAGCATGAGAGGGGTGGATCTTCCTGAGCCAACCAACGCCGACAACGTGAAGATCTTTCACGGGTAAGTTATTCTGACCTTATCAAGAATTACTTTAATAGAGCTGAAGTAAAGAGGTCAAAGCTGAGACCTCTGAGAAATCATTTCCGTCCACCAATAAGTGTTTCAAATAAGGGGATTCAAAAAGAGAAAAATACAAAAAAGAAGAGGGGGATTCAAAAGAAAAAGAAAAAAAAAAGAGAAAAAGAATACAAAAGAAAAAGAAAAAAAAGAAGAAAAGAGAAAGAAAAAGGGAAGCCAAAACAAGGCACCCAAGAAAAAATCAGTCCAAGAAGAAACACAGTCATCCATCCATTCATCTCAGAAGGGTCTTTAGCTAAGACCAACAGCTCTATCATCGTAACTCAGGATAAGGGCTGAAAGACTGCCATCGGCCGGCAACGACGGATTCCCGACCTCTAGCCGCCACAGTTATCCAAAGATCCAAAAAAAAAAAAGAAAAAAAAAAGGAAAAAAAAGAAAAAGTGTGCTTAAACAAAGAGGGCGGGGTGAAAACCCGAAAGGGCACTCCGAGTAAAAACAATAGGCATACAGCGGACTTGGTGAAAACCCGAAAGGGCGCTGAGGGTAAAAACAGCATAGCTGCCAAGGGGCAGGCAAGATCAAACACCCGGGACGTGGTGAAAACACGAAAGGGCGCCACGGGAAAAAATGACGGGAAAAGGCCGGCTGTAGTGAAAACTCGAAAGAGCGCTGTAGGCAAAAAATGGCTCAAAAAGAAAAAAAAATTAAAAGTGGAGGTACCAAGAAGTCAGACGATCCAGATCGGTTCAAGCAGTGAAAGTGCAAGAACAAGAGGAAGTATAGTCAGGAACAAAGAGCTCTACAAATTCTGACAATCTCAAGAAGCAACAGTTTCCATTGCCTACACCTCTAGGGAACCAAAGGATCAACCAAGTTAATCTCGAGACATCGGTCAAAAGCATTGGCCGAGCCCCAGTTCTGATTCCTATATCCTGACACAAAATCCAGACACACTCACAAGACAACTAATGGCGCAATAGATTTTCAAACAGTTTTCTCTTTTCAATTAAATGCCTCATATTTCTTTTACATATGTCATGTCATCTTTTTCAAAAAAAAAAATACAAAAAAATTGCATCATCATCAATCATATATGCAAAAAAGAATGTGCAGGTGGCCAACACAATCAATCTCTACCCTCCTCCTCGGCCACAACAGGTAAGTCCTCTAACTCATAAAAAGATAGCCTCTCTCTCAACCTGCTCACCTACGCAGGTAATGCGCCTCATCGCGCTCAAGGGTACGGATCGCTGTCTCCTCATCAGACAATCTCTGATCGGCAGCCAATCTCCTCGACATCATCTCACAATGATACCGAAGTGCAGAGATCTCAGACAGCAAATGGCCATGAGTAGTCAAAAGGAAGCCAGGATCGATAAACGGGCGCTCCTCAAAGGGTTCATATGAACCAGATGAAGAGCCAGCATCTCCAAGGATATCCTGCTCATCCTCATCAGCAGTCTGGTGCCAGCAGGGGATACGTCGATACAAAGACTGCTCAGCAACCCAGTACTGATATGGGGCGGTCGCTATCGAAAAAGTCCGCAGCTCAAAACCCAACAAATCAGCAGTCAAGTAGCTCACCCAAGAACAATCAACCCGGGTCCTAAAGTCAGAGGATCTAGGTGGAAGTGCTCGACGCCCGATACTCGTAAAAGCGAAAAGAGGAACATCCTGCTCATACCTAAACTGCCGCAGGAACCGAATGGGATGATAAGAGAAGTAAGATCGAAAGCCTACTAACATAAGAGGAAGGCGGTGTGCATCGCAAAGCACTGGAGGAAGTAAAAGCCAAGATGACTCCCAACGAACATTCCAGTCACGAAGTTTAGCAAACATCCTGCGATACAAGGGCTCGCTCATCCTAGCTGTATGAGGAAGAAACTCCATAATGTGCCACATAAGGTCTGGGCGATAGGTGTCAGGAAATGATACAGGAACAGTCAAAGAAAGACGCTCCCATAGCCAGACCTGATCATAAGAAGGGAAAGAAGTTCAGCTAGAGCAAAGCAATTCCTAACAAAGCAAGAAGAGAAAAAAAAAGGTGTAGAAAAGATACCTGAAGAAAAGCACAACAGCCACGAAGGACACGAGAGCGGCCCAGGGCGCAGTCGGTCAGCCTATTAAATAGCTCGGCCAAGATGAGAGAAATGATCCCCTGCCGTCGGATAGCTCGGCTCATCACCTCAAAAAGCAGAGGAGTCTGAGACCTGCGTCATCCCGAGAACAGCACCTCAGCTATCAAGCAGAACATCAGTGCATTCCGAGCAAAGGTAGAACCGACCACACTCCGAGGACCCGAAAAAAGATCATACAGCAAATCCAAGGAGAACACTACATCATCCTGGCCGGCAATGGCAGGCCGAACAAGATAGGGGATCCCGAACCAGTTCTGCGGTGTGGCCGTCTTCGGCGATGTCTTCGGCGAGAAATACTGAGTATAATCCAAAGGTAGGCCTGTCAAGCGTGCAAGCTCCTCCAAAGAAGGTCCCATCTCCATATCATTGAACACAAACAAGTTCAACGAAGGGACCCAATCAATCGAAGCAGCTCCGAGCATCCTCCAATTAATATCAACTCTAGCCATATGGATCAGGCCGCCAAGGCCATAGGACTCCAAGTCCCGAATCTCATAGGCTGACAAGCTGTCAAGCCAAGCAAGCAGCCGTGGCGAGCAAGAAGGACGAGGAAGCAGCTGACAAGTCCTCACTGGTACCCCCTCCAGAACAAAAGGCCCAGAAATCAACGATGACTCATCGAGGATCAGAAGGTCAACGGGTGAAAGAGAAGGAAAAGCTGGAACCTCTGCAGACTCAACAGCCCCTGACCTGTCCCCAGTAACGACTATGTCTGATATAGTCGCATCACTATCTGAAGCTGTCACGACCTCAGCCGCATGGGAGGACTTGCCCACCTCATGAACAGAGTGCGTAAAGGATCGACGATCAGGAGAAGGATGATGGTCTCCATCAAAAGGACTATCAGCAAAGATCACACCGCACATCGTGGCATCCTGACCAATCTGACCGTCGAAAAATACATCTGAACCGTCAAGAAGGATCCCGGCTACCCCGATCGAAGAATCAACGGTCAAATCTGGACCTGCGGCCCTCTCCAGCAGGAAATCAGGGATCCAGTCATCATCCTGTCCAATCAAAGGGATCATCGAGGCATCTACACCGCCCATCATGAGGGGGGCATCATCAATGATCACATCAAGTCCACCCAAGCAAGTATGCCGCACATCTCGACCCTCATCAAGAGCATCTAAACCGTCAAAGGTATCATCTGAACCATCCATTCCATCCAAGCAAGTATGCCGCACTATCTCGACCCTCATCAAGAGCATCTAAACCGTCAAAGGTATCATCTGAACCATCCATCCCATCCAAGCATGAGATCAGCCCATCTATGTCCATCATGACCCCATCTCCTCCATCAATCACATCATCCATATGGCCCACATTCAAGGGATGCATAGCCTCACCTATGTCCCATCCTCCCATCTCATCCATGCCATCCATTCCTCCCACAATCAAAGTCCCATTCAAATCTGGAATTTCAGCCATTCCACCATTAATAGAGCCATTCAAAGCTCTCCCAACAACCACCCTTAATTCATCATCAATACCCTCATTCAATGCTCCATCTCCACCATCAATCAAAGGCACCTCATCATCTTTAAAGCTTTTATCAAGTGCTGAAGTGTGGGACCAACCAACCTCTCCCACAAGGACCCCCAAGCCATCATCAATGGCTGCCCAAGAAAGGACCAAGCTAGAAAAGGACAAAAAGAGAAGGAAAGGGGAGACAAGAGAGATTCATGGCTGCAATCGAACCAGAGAGTACAAAGCAGGTGGGGACAAGGGCAGCAGACAACAGGGAATGTCCGAACCCGAGCCAGCCCAGGCCGCTCAAGAGGCGAGCCTTGGGCGGCCTGCTCTGGGCCGCCCGTACGGACGCGCTCCCTCTCTCTCCGCGGGATTGGCTCCAGGGTTCTTGGTAGGTGAGGCTGACAGTCCACGTCAGCAGATGGCACCCCGTGGGCCGCCCAAGGCTCCGGTCCACTCCAGACTTCGATTGAGGCTGATCAAGATCATATAAAAGGTACCCCACCGGTCCAATCACGAAGCAATGCGGCCAGAACATGGCTGATCAAGTCAAAGAGAAGGAAAGGTGATCAAGTGGGGGCCATAAGCAATCCGAGCCATTCAAGGGCTGGATCATCAGGATCCAAACCATGGGAAAACTCGCATGAGTCATCAAATAATAAGATCAAAGGTTGGATCGTCAAAGGAAGGGTCAGAGTCCAAGATCTGATCATCAAGTGGGCCCACAAAGCCAAGACAAGCAATCTGAGCCGTACAAGCCATCGTCTACACTATGAGAAGCCTTCTTAGCCTCACAAATCATCAAAAGAGGTGCCCCAAAGTAAAGCCGAGGTTTCAAGTGGGCCCACAGGGCCGAATCTATCAATCTAAACCATTCAAGGGCTAGATCATCAGGATCCAAGCCATTGGAAAACTTACACAAGTCATGGAGCAGCAAGATCAAGGGTTCGATCATCAAAAGAAGGGCCAGAATCCAAGATCTAATCAAGTGGGCCCACAAAGCCAAGTCAAGCAATCTGAACCGTTCAAGTCATTATCCATGCAGTTAAGAAGTCTTATCTTCCACAAATCATTAAGGAACAAGTCAAAGGTCAAAACATCCAGACATCATTAAGGAATTTGAGACAAGTCAAAGATTGTATATTCATTCAAAAGAGCTTGATACAAAAGAAGATAAAAGCAAAAAGAACAAGGCCATACAAAGCGGAATACAAAAGCAAGCTACAAGTCACCAACATAGTCATCATCATCCCTCCTCTCGTCCCGCTCCCGACGATAAAGATCCATCAAAGGAGTAGTCTCCGAGCCTCCAGCATACCTGCAACGACCCCCTGGAACATAGAGCGAAGGAAGCAGAGGCCCCTGGCCGTACAGCAAATACCACTCATCATAGTCACGATCCGGGATCGTGAAACGAAATCCGGGCTGGCCCACGAGAGCCTCAGCTCTCTCATCAGCTGGGATCCGAGCAGCTGGAGGAGGTGCAGAACAAGGGACCTGAGCCACCCCAGTGACTTGCCGAAGCAACCTCTCACCCAGATACCACTGAAAAGATTCAGTGTCGGAAAGCATGATACGGAGGCATGAAGCATCATATGCCTCCACACGCTGGGGGGTATAATAAAAAGGGAAGCTGGCATACGAAATCCGAGCGAGCTGCAGCAAATGAGGTCACCACAATCAGTTACAGTACAGCACGAGGGGTAGGGAAAGCAAGATATTTATGTCCTCAACGGTCAACCCGTCTATGTCAGCCCGCCAATTGTCCCCAGAAACTCGGGAGTTCCGCTGACGGTTTTGCTGGTGCCAGTACATGTGGCGATATAGAGAGGGCTCAATATCATCCCGCATCCTCGGCGCGAGATGGGGAAAATGGTCATAAAAGCAGGTCCGGGCAAAAGCACATCTAATGATCAAAGAGAGAAAGAAGGCGAAAGCCTTCAGGAAAGGTGAAAGAAGAAATACCTCAACGACAGGCCAAAAACCTGTGAAGGACCGGCTATGCCGACAGGTCTTGTCCAGACCTTGGAAGATATGGGTCAAGATAGCCCCGTTCCAGTTATAGGGATGATGAAGATCCTCGACTAAATGAAGAAATTTAGGATCAACCCTCTCATTCGCATGGCAAAAAAGGAAGGACCCGAAGGCATAAGTGATCATGGCCCGTGTGGAGGGCCTCTTGCTCGGTGGTGGGGATGACGGAGGCAAAAGTGTTGTAGAACCATCGCATCTTTACTTGATGGCCTTGGAATTCACCCTCGGGTGGGACATCACCGACGAGCCGTAGCCAGTCAGTGGAAGTGAGGGGAGCCAGAGAGCTGACTTGAGGAACAACTGTTCCATGAAACAGAAAGCCTACTTGCATATAAATGTCCAGGGGAGTTATTCCCCATTCACCACAAGGGAGCTGGAAGGTGTGGGTCTCGTCCGGCCACCTCTCGCAAAGGGCCGCGAGCATCATGCGGTTAGCATCGTTGTTATGAAAATGTAAGGTGAGGAGGCCAGCAAAAGGAGTACCAGCCAGTACTCGCTCAAGCAAGGGTTGTGGATCCTTCACCCAGTTGTCCCAGTGATCCCTGGTACCTCGACCCTTGATAGCGGGTAGAGGTTGGTGCTCCATAGCCAAGGAACACATGTGGTCCCCTCGGCGGACGATGAAGGCAGGATCATCCTCATCAATCCTCGGCGACCTCTGGTACCATCCGCCATTGAATCCTACAAGCTTGGCAAGGTAAGTCCATCCCTTTACCCGTTAAAATCCAAATTATCATTTAGGAAACCCATGGGATTGGACTCACATTCAAATGCAAAATCTAAAGTCCAACTTCATGTGTTACCTAGGATATGTATTGGGCCCATTGAGAAAAGCAAGGCCCATCTTAAAGAAGGTAGCATGGCATGCCGTAGGCAAGAAAAGTCTATCATCCAAGGACACATTTTGGACAACAAACGCACTCAAGTGCCATGAGATCAACAAAGGATGAGAATCCTACTTCACATGAGAAGCCCCTCTTCAAAGTCCATATGTGGCCAAGGATTGGCCCACTTTTAGGCCAAAGCCATGATTCTCACTTAAGATGTGCCCACCTTTTACACATGTATATGGACAAATGGAGAATAGGAGGGAAATGGGCCTCCAAGAGAAACCCAAATGCCTCATCTCAATGGATTGGAGGGAGCACGTAGCCCACTTTAAAGCATGAGAACCCATTCATGGATCAACCATGGGCAACCTTATGTGCCTCATCTTGATGAAAGTTTTGACCATGAGAATACAACAGGGAGGTCTACCCACAAACATATGGATCAAAGAGGCCAATGGTAAAAATTTTGATGCACATAGCCCACATGAGGAGTCAAAGTTGGAAATGCCCATATAAGGGCGAGTTTGGGCAACTTATGTGCACCAATTTCTTTACAAAGCAAGGGAGACCATTTGAGCACAAAAGGGCATGGCTTGATGAGTCACCCAACCATCATGAAAATGGATAAGAATGGTACACATAGCCCAGTTAAATATCAAAATCCAAAATGTCCCAAAGCATGGGACAAAAATGGGCAACTTATGGGTATCATTCTTTCTCACAAATTGAAAGAAAAATCACTCATATTTGAGAATGATGGTGGATGACCCACCAAGCCCCTAAAGAAAAGTTCAAGGAGCTATGATCGCATGGATGGCTCACTGGAGGATCATCCATTTGAGGTTGATAACATTAAAGGGAAACTCTTGAGAACCACATTCCTACCACAAGGAAAAATCATTTGAACTTAGTGAGATTGTTGGAACAACTCACTCATGGGACTTGTGGATGATCAAGTAACCCAAGTCCTCCATCCATCAAAAGAAAAAGCATGAAAGGAAAAAAGCCTACATGGACAAAGTGTAGTGGTGCACACATGGTCTAAAGAAATCCAAGCTTCAATGAAGGCCCAAAAGCCCATCATATGGAAAAACTTCAAGGAACCCACCACACTTTGTACAAGGATGTACATCATAATCAAGAGATGGTGAAAGATTTGGGCTACTTGTCCATAAAGGCCCACCTATAAAAAATCTAGCCTACTTGAGATCCAAGTGAAGGATGGGCTAGTCACCTTGGTCCATACACATGTGAAGAAAGATGGGGTCACCCAAAGTGAGCCCCATGAGCCCAAAACTTGAGATGGGCCTTACCATGCCCATGGGCCCAAATCTTGGAAAGAAGATGGAAAAGAAAAAGAAAGCTCCAAAGGAAATGACAAGGGCAAGAAAGTAAGAGGGAGCCCAAAATGAAGCATTGGGCCCAACAAATACACCAAGGGCCATGACTTCACTTTGAGCCCATTTGATACATATGAAAAGAGGCCCAACTCCCATGAAAGAGATAGTATATTTTGCCATGCACACTTGATGGACATAGCAAAATTACCCTTTACATACACATGAAGGGAGTATGAAAAGAAGAAAAAAAGGAAAGAATGGAAAGCTTGCAATGTCCTTCTCCATGCACCACCTTTGAAAGAGATTTGAGATCTAGAAAATGGCCCAAAAATACTTGGGCCCGCCTTCACTCCTTTTGGAATAGCTACATGGAAAAAGAAAAGAGGCATGAGAGGAGATAATGAAGAAGGAAAATAACAAGAAAGAGAAAGGAAGTGGTCCATACCTTTACCACTCACTAAAGAGGGACTACCTTGCTGTCCCAAAACTTCCCTAAGGCCCACCACCTGAAAAGGGCAAAGAACCACCAAAAAAGAGAAAGGAAACTTGAAGAAAGAGAGAGTATGAGAGAGAGAAGAGAGAGATTGCACGTTGAAGGGGGCAAGGGTGCCCCATGTTATATAGAAAAGGGGAGGGCACCCTTTTACCCAGCCCACCAAAGAAACCGGGGGTCAGAGACCGTCCGGGCGGCCCATAGGAGGCTGTCCTACCCCCTACCTATATGAAATGATTTCTCCTCCCCTCCTTGGGAAGAACTCCTCCTTGGGAAGGGTGGTTGCAAGTGAATCTTGTACCTCCATGTAAGAATGAAGTGATGGAAGAGAATGGTGAGAAAAAGGAAGAAATCTCACCAAAATCTCATCCTGTGAGAAATTGGTGGGAAATTGGCTTAATGATGTGGAAAAGTTTCATGGAATTTTCAAGGAAAAGAAAGAAAAAGATTGACTTGGTCAAACAGTGATCTCAACCATCCAAGGGTATATCCTGACGATCTGAACCATTCCAAGAAGAATTCCCAGAGTCTCCTCCCTCGATTGCTACTGTTTTGTACATATTTGCTCGTTCGAAGACCTTAAACTTCGTCGGGATCAATATCCCGAGAGATTTTCAATAAAAACCAGCATCGGTCTTCATTAAGGCCTGATGACTCCGGACACTTTCTAAAAAATAAAAAAAGTGTGATTTCCAGCATCGCTTGCACAGCTTTATGGTCCGAAGACCTTAAACTACGTCGGGATCAATATCCCGAGAGATTTTCAATAAAAATCGGCATCGGTCTTCATTAAGGCCTGATGACTCCGGACACTTTCTAAAAAACAAAAAAAGTTGATTTCCAGCATTGCTTGCACAGCTTTATGGTCCGAAGACCTTTAACTACGTCGGGATCAATATCTCAAGAGATTTTCAATAAAAACAGGCATCGGTCTTCATTAAGGCCTGATGACTCCGGACACTTTCTAAAAAACAAAAAAAGTGTGATTTCCAGCATCGCTTGCACAGCTTTATGGTCCGAAGACCTTAAATTACGTCGGGATCAAGATCCCGAGGGACTTTTAATAAAAACCGGTAGCAGTCTGGATCGTCGAATCAAGATCCGCTGATACCGGACATTTTCCAAAAAACAAAAAATATATGCTCTGTTTGTACAGTTTTCGGTCCGAAGACCTTAAACTACGTCGGGAACAAAATCCCGAGAGATTTCCAATAAAAACTAGTGTTGATCTTGACCGCTCAAATTGAGATTTAACAGCCTGGAACATTTTTCGAAAAATCACAAAAAGAATGTATTTTCAGCATGTACAGATTTTGGTCCGAAGACCTTAAACTACACTGGGATTAATTTCTCGGGGGACCTTTCTCGCTTTCAACTAAAAACCGGCATCGGCCTCGACCGTTGGGATCAAGGTCTGATAACCCGGATCATTTTCAAAATACCAAAAAGATTTCAAGCCTTCCATAAAAACTAGCATCAACCTCGATTACCCGAGTTAAAATCTGGAACTTTTTCAAAAATACAAAAAAATAAAAAATAAAAATAAAAATTTCACCATTAATTTCAACTGCACAAATTTATCTCCAGCGGTCCGAAGACCTAAAACTACACTGGGATTAACTTCTCGGGGGCTTTCTTTCCTAACCTGTTCCAGGCATGGCTGACACTTGATCGTACGGGCGTCTGGAATCTTTTAAACAGGTAAGGGCTGAGGCGGGCAGAACTCCGCAATCCTGTTCGTGTTGAACGCACCGTGATAGACAACCTTGATTTGGAAGTCACTGTTGAATCTGATGGATGTTCCTTGTTCCTAAAACTCATGAAGGGGATTAAGGCTGTTGGGAGGTGGAGCGCACCCTCACGGAATTGTGAGCAACGTAAGGCCCCAAACTGGATTGACTAAGGGAAATGTGAGGATGTGGCTCATTTTGTGGCCGAAGGAGTCCGTCGGACGATACGTGGTCTATGTGCATTGCACATGAGGAACAGGCAACTTTGTGGGTGTGTTGACTGAAAACTCTCAAAATCCCCTCATCCGAAGATGTAAAACTACGGCACTTAACTGTGTGAGACTCGTCTTGCTCGCTGACGTAAAATGGATCGGGTGCCTTACCAGCAGTAGAAGCTGGAAGTGGATGAAAATTCCATACTTTTCCCTGCATTTCAGAAAAATCACAAAATACAAAAACATTGCAAAATCACCTCTTCAAAAATCACAAAAATATTTCCCTTTCAAACAAAATGTTATCAAAAATCACAAAAATATTTCTCTTGCTTTCAAAGAAAATGCTTCGAAAATCACAAAAAAATATTTCTATTGCTTTCAAATCAAATACTTGCGAAAATCACAAAAAAATATTTCCCTTGCTTTCAACAAAATATTGTCAAAAATCACAAAAAAATATTTCCCTTGCTTTCAATCAAAATATTGTCAAAAATCACAAAAATATTTCCTTTGCTTTCAATAACCGATCTTTATCCTGACCACTCAGGTAAAGATTCGGACCACATATTTACAAAAATCACAAAAATTGTCACTAGTCCCCAGCACTACACTTCAGGAGTCTTGAACTCCACTTTCTTCACAGTATGGGATGACGGATCCAATCGCCCGCAAATTGGAATCTTGACCAAAACGGGCAACCAAACACCATCTCAATCACACGTATGCCCAGAAGAACATCTTGAAGTCGGATAGCATCCTCGTACATTCTCATTAGCAAAGAAACAGCATCTTGGGACGATGGACCTGATCGATCACGGGTCGGGATCTTGACCAACCTGCTGACCAAACATCCGCATTAAAAAGAAAAACCCCAGGAAAGCACAACCCTGGAAGTAATAAGCTCTAAGTTCTCTGCATCACCAGCAAAAGCAAAATCATCAAACTGAAAGAGAATGAGCCAAACCATGCATTCATCATGCATCTCCATGCATCAGCATCCATTGCATCAATCATCATGTTTACCTGCTTTCAAAATAAAGATTGGTTAGCCAAAGACCCCACAGGCATCCCTAGTGGAGGCACGTGCAGACCAGATTTTCATTTTAAAAAGACAAAAAAATATTCCTATTTGCAAATAAAAACCCCACGGAGTATCACTCCCTAGAGTAGGTATCTTTTCAAAAATTCAAAAAATATTTTCTCAGTAGAGCGTTCTGCCTCCAACACATCAGGAGATCTTCCATATCTCTGGGTAGGAACCGACACAAAAATCAAATAAGATCCGATGTCTCGCGGTTTCCCCGGAGGCCATTGGATCCAATGCACTCAAAGTACGGTCGAACTGAACTCCAGTGTCAGTGCGGTCGTACCACATGCCAAGATACAAAAGATGAAAGCCAAAAGGCTCGGTCACAGAAACCATTTTGAACAGGTGGAAACTGATGAATTGTAACCCAAGTATCAAAATCAGCAGATTGGGTGGAAAGAGTTCACCCGCACATACCTAGGCGTGGATGCCTGAAGTACCTTGACTGAGTCCAAGTCGGCGTAGTAGAATCCCGTAAGACTATCTGACGCAGGGCGTCTAACCACTTTGACAGTCAAGCGAAACAAGTACTCCTGGAGTGATCTGGGAAAACATCAAACATCACACAATCAGTCTCAGGGTCAGCATCCTCGTAAGACTACGGACGCAGAGGCTCTGCTGTACCTTTCCGATGTTAGTACCGATCGGGAATGAAAGGGTTGCGATTGGGTACCCAGGTTGCAGCAAACTGCAGGGACAATCGCAACGTTTTCTCCAAACTCCCGCGGTATGTGCGAGTTATCAATCTCCAGACAATGAACTGACTTAGATACAAAGGATAACAAAAATTCCAGACCACAATCAAGGAAAGAATGAATTGCAAACTAAGCATCGAAACCAGTAGATCGGGTGGAAAGAGCCCACCCGCACATACCTAGGCGTGGATGCCTGAAGTACCTTGACTGAGTCCAAGTCGGCGTAGTAGAATCCGGTAAGACTATCTGACGCAGGGCGTCTAACCACTTTGACAGTCAAGCGAAACAAGTACTCCTGGAGTGATCCGGGAAAACATCGAACATACAATCAATCACAGGGTCAGTAACCTAGTAAGACTACGGACGCAGAGGCTCTGCTGTACCTTTCCGATGTTAGTACCGATCGGGAATGAAAGGGTTGCGATTGGGTACCCAGGTTGCAGCGCATGCAGGGACAATCGCAACGTTTTCTCCAAACTCCCGCGGTATGTGCGAGTGATCGGTTTCCAAACGATCAACTGGCACAGATGCAAAGGCAAGCAAAGATTTCAGACCATGATCCATGAATGATCGGGTCAGAAGTGGGGTGTCCACTCGCTTTGGCATTCGGTTGCACGCAACCTCTGCCAAAGAGAGGCATCTGTAGACACCCCACCTTCGGCTACACTGTTGGTAGAGATAGCTGGATGGCTACACTGTTGGTAGAGATAGCTGGATGAATGGAGGACCATAACCCCAAATCCCAAGTCCAAACTCAGCCAAACTCACCCTTGTAAGCCCCATTCCATAGCCCAGTTCAAGCCTGAACCCAGTCAACCCAGTCCTAAACATTAGCCTGAAAAACCCCGCATAAGAAAAGCTAGTCAAAAAATCCTAAAAAAGTCAAACTCACTGAGTCAACCCCACTGAGTCAACCCGCTGAGTCAACCCACTGAGTCAGCTCGTCGAGTTAAAACACCGAGTCAACCCGTCGAGTCAACCCGCTGAGTCAAATCACCGAGTCGACCCGCTGAGTCAACTCACTGAGTCAACCCACCGAGCCAAACAGCAGCCCCGAGGGAGCGACTGTACCTCGCTGGAAATCGAGGAACGGCCGTACAGGCGGCCCATAGCAGGCCGCCCAAAAATATTTACGAGCTCTGCCACTGCCCGCTGCTATAAATACCCCCCTCCCCTTCTTATTTCATAATCCACTTCCCTCTCTTCAGTCCGAGTGCAATCCGTCCCTCTATACCTTAGCCCATTCCTCCACCAAGGAGAGCCCGAGTGAGGAGATCCTAGCCCTGGTCCAGCCCAGCCTGACCACTGGTCCAAGTCTCCCAAGCCATATAAGTCTTGATCCAGCCACTCGAAGCCAACCCTTGCGACACCTCCGTCCATCCAGCTACTCTTTTTCCATCATCATCTCATTTGCATCTAGCATAAGTGCAACATTTACTTTTCTTCCAACCCCCCTGCTTCACTGCAAGCACTTTGATTCTTAAAAAACACTGCATATGTCTTAAATTAAGCACCTATCAGTTCGAGCGTATGCTCTGGGCTTACCCGTTGTTGGAACCTGCCCATCAGAAACTCTTACTGTTCAGACCTGCATTCATGCTTCACTATAAAGCACCTTGATTATCCAAGCACACTGCATACGTCTTATATTAAGCACCTGTCAGTTCGAGCGTACGCTCTGGGCTTGTCCGTTGTTGGAACCTACCCATCAGAAACTCTTACTGTTCAGACCCGCATTCATGCATCATGTCATCTATGAGAATGTACGAGGATTAAAACAGACTTTCAAGTATTAGTTCGATTCTGTGAAGTAGAGACCGTACTTCGGTACGGGCAGTGTGTGGGGTGCTTAACCTCTTCCCACCCTGTAACCGTGATCCCTTACCTCGAATCTTTGGCCGCAGATCAATAGGAGTCATTTTAAAGAAAGTAATCTTCGGATCCCCTTCTCTAACGTTTCTACAGGGTCTAGCCGACTGTAGATTCGAAGTAACTGGCTAGTGGCGACTCTGGTCTTATATAAACTCATTTGACACATCCAGTTTAATACGACAACCAAACAAAGCCCTCGAGAACGAGGCAAGCCAGTGGCACAAACGGTGATTTCGCACTCACGCATCCTCTTCTCCTTCTTTTCCCGAAAAGGGGAAGGGAGAAGAACGTCGTGTGGGAGCGCGGAAACGGTGAGGGTCCACATATCCCAAAAATGAAGCAGATCCAATTATTAGGTAGACCATACTATAAGAAACAATGGTGATTGACCATCAATGGGCAACAAGTTTTGAATGAAGCAAATTTTTTTTCCCTTCATCCAGGCTTATGTGACCTTATCAACGGATTGGATAGTACATAAACATTAGAGAAACGTTAAGGTGCGGCCTAATAAGTTTTTAATAGTAGGATGGTCAATCACCATCATTTCTTATGGTATGGTCCACCTGATAATTTGATTTGCTTCATTTTTAGGATATTTCTCTAACATGATGTGCAAAAATGGATGGACGGCGTGGATGCATAATACATACATCAAGGTGGGCCCCACTGTAACCCCATGGTAAGGGCCGCACCATCTTGGATGAGGCCGGGGTCTCACCTAATTCGCTCTCCAATCCACTTCCACTACTGGCAGCATCATCCACGATCCCCAACACAATTTCGGTGGATCCCCGGATCCACAAAAGTCGGTGGATCCCTAACTTTGAATTCATTGTGATGTATGTGCCTTACATCCACACTATCTATCCATTTTGATGGCTCATTTTAGGGCATGATCCAAAAACTGAAGCAGATCCAAATCTTATGTGGACAACACCACAAGAAATAGTTGTTATTGAATCCCCGCCATTAAAAACTTCATGGGGCCACTAGAATGTTTATTTTCCATCCAACTCGTTGATAAGGTCACTAAAACTTGGATGAAGAAACCACACAAATATCAACTTGATCCAAAACTTTTGTTCCCACAAGAAGTTTTTAATGGTTGATTTCCATTATTTTGTGTATGGATGTAAGGCATTAGAGATGTACACGAGCCAAGCTGGCTCGATTAGCTCACTCGACTCGGCTCAGAATAGCTTGATTCGACTCGATTCGAATGCTAGCTCCCAACCAAGCCGGGCCTTTTTTCCATGCTCGAAATGAGTTTCAAGCCTAGCTCGATTCAGTTCGGCTGAAAACTCAGCTCATTTGTAGCTTGATTCGGCTCGCTCGGCTCGACTTGGTTGACTCAGTTGGAGCTTGACTCGACTAGGTATGTTGTTTAGTCCCACATCGGAAGAGAGCAAAGAAATGAGAGGTAAACTCTCTATAAAAGCAAGTGGGGGGTGTCAATGGGCTTTGGGTTGCCTTTGGCCAGTATTTTAAATAGTTTTAGGTCGGGCTTTTAGCCTTTGAGCCCAGTTTTTCATTTTTTCCAGGCTCGAACTTGGCTTGAACTAGGCTCGAACTCGACTCGAAAGCTCGGTCAAGCTAGCTCGATCATGTCAGTCCAGCTCAAAGGCTGAGCCAAGCCGAACGTGAGCTAGGGTGGTCATTGAATGAGCCTAGCTCAAACAGGGCAAAGCTCGACTTGACTCGGCTCGTGTACAGCTCTATAAGGCATATACATGAAGGTGGGCCCCACGGTAAGGGATGCCACCCACCTAGGTGAATCCTCGGATTCACGGAAGCCGCGCCAGCAATCTGCATCCCATGCTTTTATCCCCATCGATCGATATGCCACCGCTGCAAACTACCTAGGGTCCACCTTGATCTTTATCAATGCCATCCAACTTGTTGATAAATCCACACAGACATGGACGAAGGGAAGACAAAATCATCTTGATTGGAACTTCCATGGCCCCAACATATTTATAACGATATGCATTCCATCACCAGCATTCCCTATGTTGGGGTCCACTTGCGCTTCAGATTTGGCTCATTTTTTGGCTCATGGCCTAAAATGAGATCTCAAAATGGATGGACGGCATCAATCACACACATACGTAAAGGTGGGCCCTGTAGAAGGAAGTTGATTGCGTCTGACCCCACCCGAACAATAATCTGTCGGACTAGGGGCTCCTGTGGGGCCCATCGTGATGTCTTTGTTTATCCACTCCTTCCATCCATTTTCTTAGATCGTTTTAATTTATGAGCCAAAAAATGAGGCAGATCCAATGTTCAAATGGACCACACCAAATAGTGAGCTTGGGTTGCATTAAATGCACAAAGCGTTAAATGCAAAAGTCATCTCTGGTGTGGTCCACTTGAGTGTTGGATCTACCTCATTTTTGGGCTCATACCTTAAAATGATATGAGAAAATGGATGGACGGCGTGGATAAACAGATACATCACCGTAGGCCCCATAGGAGCCCCTAGTAGGACAGATTATTTCCAAGCAGGGTTTGGACGTAATCCACTTCCCCCGTAGAATCCTCTGCATGCCTGCCCCTTATTGCCACAAAAAATAAAGGGCGTAGGGACAAATCCATCATTTAGACAAGTTAACAGCACAATTCCATCATTAAGCGCTAGTCAAGGTAAAAGAAGCAGTTTTTTTTTTTTTTCATATTTGCATAACTAAAGCGTTTTTCTTTAAATATTTTGAAAGCATATGTTTATCCTGATATAGCCTAAAAGGCAGGTGGTTATATAGAAAAATATTATTTTTATTTTAAATGTTTTTGCAATTTTATCACGAAATTATCGTGAATTTAACTTGAAAATTCATTTTACACTTACATGCACATGTGTGTATCTGAAGGGTTTTGCCAGTATCCCCACCTTCACAAGGATGTCAGCAATGTCTCTGAACGTTTTAAATGTCACAATAGGTGACCTATTGTTCATCCAATTCATTCATACAACTAGGTGCAAGTCATATTGCAAAAATCATGCCAATCAAGTGATTCTAAGCTTCCAAAGAATGACATGAAAATGGATGGTCAGGATTGACCAAAGAGACAAAATAGATCCAATCATTATCTTGAAACATGTAGTATATAGATCCCACTTTGTATTACTTATTATTCTTATGTAATACTACTTGAATTGATGTAACGACCCGAGATTTTCGACTCTCGTGTATAATACGACGGCCGAATTTCCAAGTAATTTATTAAATAACTAATTTATCAAATAATAAAATATAGCATTCAAGCACAATGGCGGAAACAATTATCATCTTATTCTATCAAACTTACTACGTCATCATCAATGTTTAAATAAGGAAACCAACCAATATCCATACTGATTAATTAAAATACAAAACCATGTCTTCTCTTGAAGACTTATTACAATTCCATAAATGTATCAACTACTCAAAAGAAACATTTAATAAATGAAAACATCGATCAAGTTTCTCCAACATCGTCATCCGCCATGTGATTGTACGAACATTAAACTCTTCTCCTTAAAAATCGGGTTCAATACCTGGATCTTCACCTGCATCATCTAAATTGTGTTTGGGATAGCGTTAAACGCTATCATAGTGGGGAATATTTCCTCCAAGACAATCAAGAATAACAATAACGGTACAGAGTAAACGCAAGCAGTATATTATCATTGAATCAAATCAAAACAACCAACTAAAAATCTTTGTTAATGCGATGCATGGAATGCATGCTCTGGCTAAGGCACCCTGGCTAGAATCACAATACATGAAGTGGGAGACTCCCTGTTACGACTTCATGCTAGCCACTAGTCACCAGAGGTTCCTGGGACGCACAAGCCCATAGTTTTGCCCGACCACGTGAGAAATGGGACGCTCATAGCCCAAATCTACACGTGACAGTGTACGGGAGAAGTAGGACGCTCTAGCCTATTCTCAATTCCGTACACCCACATGGAGCCAAGTGAATGCATGACTTTAGTTTCTCCTTTATTTAAGTGTTTTCGCATACAACCGATTTAAATAAAACTCAATGGTCACTATGGGGAGTCGCAAGCAACCCAGCATAGGCCGACAGCACGAGATTAGTGTCCATAGTACCAACCCCGGCTCATGAGAATTTGTATACCATTAGTGTACACTCATTGTCCCGTTTTATGATTTCATCATGTCCCAAAAGTCAATGTTGTACATCATGGCCAAATTCATTAAAATACTCATATAATGTAAATGGCTCCAATCAAGCATCATGCACATGTAAGGATCCATTGAAAAATAATCACTTCATTCTCTCAGTTAAGTCAAGAGATATTCTTCCATCATGGACACCTCTCATGGGTTCCATCTCTCTAAATCGAATAATTTTACCAACTTAGGGACAAAGAGTATACAATAATGGGATGTCCATATGATGATCTTATACACATATTTCATATCACAATATGAAAACCAATGATATTTGTAAAACACAGATTAAGGAAATAAGGGCATAGATTTTACAAAGATAGATAACACAAATACACATGCTTCTTAGTAAAAAAATCTAGACAAGGAATCACATCATCATATAATGATATTCATTACAAATCCCACATTAAACTTCATGTTATATGGATCAGCAATTCAAAACAAAACAACTTCACATGCCACAAAAGAAACTTATGATAATCATAATATTATTAATGAAAGGCTTGAAGGAAAATCCTCACCTTATGATGAACTTAGAAGAAGAGGGTTGTAGAAGATCCTAGCCGCTGGAAAAATATGAGAAAGAACTCTCTTCTCTCTCTCTCTCTCTCTCTCTCTCTCTCTCTCTCTCTCTCTTCTCTCTTTCTCTAAGGCATGGAGGCTAGGGTTAGGAGAAGGACTTGGAAGTGCGTTGTAGAAATATGGAGAGGGATGTGCACGCGAGGTCTTGTGTAACAACTTCTTGAGGTGGGTTTCTCAAATCTCAATATTCGGATGATCTATGATTAATTCCAATCCGTTCATCTTATCAAGCTCGAAGAGTAGAGTCCGAATACGTAAATTTCTTGATGATCCACATTGTAAATTGGCCGATCCTTGAAAATGGCCTAACGGGTGCTAAAATGAGCTAAATCCCAATTAACGGTCTACGCTTGATGATCAGGGCCCAAATTTTGAAAAAATATATGGTCATGATAGGCAAATAATTGTACAAAGTTTAGTGGTTGATTGATGGTGAGAAATGCCTAGATCTGTAATTTCAACTTTTGGCGGAAAAGGAAGGGGCTGGCTTTCTGGTTCAACGGTGTAGGATTATAGATCGGGGTCCAAATTTTGTGTAAACTCGTAGTCATATGAGTATAATAAGTGGTCCAAATTTGAGAAGCGATTGATGGTGAGAAGTGGGTAAATTGAAAGGTTCAGATTTAAAAAGAGTTGGTAACTCATTATTTCTAAAACGGGATAACTTCGCGCATAAGAAATATGCTTATCAAGGTGGGGCACTCAAATCACACTATTGGTCCATGATAAAGACGATCCAAGTCACTCATTTGAAGAGAAATATTCGACTACGACTAACCATCTACTTTCCTCACTCGATGGACATAAAAATCAAGGGTTAAGGGGCTGATTTGACAATCGGACCACTTCTACTATGATTTAAGGGCTGAAATTTGATGTGTATGGTTAATATGTACCCAAAAGCTTAAATCCAGGGTTTTACGTGAAAGTGATCGTCAGAAACTATAATACTTAAAAATGACAACTTAACTTAAGTTTAACTAATGGCATTTTCGTAATTATCTGAAAAGTGTGTAATTTGAAATCTGATCTTTCTACGATGTTTATGGGATCATTCTAAGCAACTTTTGTAAAAGGGTCCCCTATCGGATCTCCTACGGATGTCCCGCTATTCGCAAATCAACGGTAAATGTACGATAATTAATAAAAAAATAAATTAAAAATGAATTTTCAAAAAGTTTCAAATAAATCTCGAAAATCTGGGGCGTTACAATTGATAATCTAACCATGTGATTAATGGCTTGTAAACAACAGTCGGTTATAACAAATAAGTCCCATTCAAAGGTTTAAGATCATCCGAGTGGCATGATTCTTGCACCATGGCTTGTTCCTAGTTGTATGAATGAATGAATGGGTTAGATCCCCACATGCCATTCAAAAGGGTTAGAGACATTACCAAAACCTATATTTTAAAATTTTAAAATTGTTTATTAATTTGCAATAAATAATTTTAAAATTGTTGAGAACAAGATTTGTCACCATGCTCATGACAACATAGCAAGTGTGTGGTACATCCAAGTGGTAAATTTGGTGACCGATCTATAGAGGAGATGGCCATATGCAAAGTAGGTCAGTCCACTCATCAGGATGGGAAAATTAAATATGAACCATTCTAGACGGATTATCTAATGACTAAAGTGACCCTAGATTTTGCATTTGCTTTTCTTCTTGTGGATGCCACCTTATGCTGCATTCAGGTGTCCCCCACACTTGCGAGAATGGCACATACACTGCAAGATAAGGATATGTGAAACACTCCCAGCCCACAAAGTGCATTAAGAGATAAGGATATGTGAAACACTCCCAGCCTACACAATGCATTAGGGTTCGTTTGTTTCAATGTAAGTACATGTAATTGTACAATAAAAGTATCATAATTATATCCATTCTCTGTTTGAAAATAGAGGAATTACTCGAGCAAAGCTCAACCTTATTTTGTCATCGAAACTCTATTGGCCCCACCATGATGTATATGTTATATCCATGCTGTCTATTCATTTTTTCAGATCATTTTAGCGCACGAGCCTAAAAATGAGGCAAATAAATCCAAAGCTCAAGTGGACCACACCAAAGAAAACAGTGGATTCAACGGTGGCATCGTTATCCCCACTACTTTCTATGATGTGGTCCACTTAAGCTTTGGATCTACCTAATTTTTTTTGGCTCATGCCTTAAAATGATCTGAACAAATGAATGGATGGTTTGGATATAACAAATACATCATGGTGGGGCCCACATAGTCTCCCTAGTTTTGAGTCAAGATCTATCAAAAAGTGTAGACGTCAACATCATACATTAATTGCTATTGACATTTACCATTTACCATTGTAGTTAATAAATGTTAAATTCAGAGAAAATACAAGTAATTACATTGAAACAAACAAGCCCTACGGCCATATCGATTTATAATAATTAGCTCCCTTTAATATGAGCTTCAAATAGGTGAATCATGATGTTATTGGTTTGATTGAAACTGATGCATGTTAGTTTTGGACAATTCTTCATGTACACAACAGTTAACTTCATAAGAAACTAATCAAACATTGAAAGTGATATGACTTCTTTTGTTTTTGTTTTTTTTTTTTCTTTGTATTATCTATTTATGTCTGGTCGAAGCATGGCTATCAAGTTGAAGCTGCTAATTGACAAGGAGAAAAACCGAGTGGTGCTTGCCGAATCCGATAGGTACTTTGTTGATACGCTCTTCAGCTTCTTGACAATACCAATAGGTGCTGTAGTGCGACTCAGCAGCCAGAAATCCAAGATTGGATGCATGGATGCATTGCATGAGAGCATAGAGAATCTCGATTCAGAGTATCTACAAACGGAGGCTGTGAAGGAGATGTTGCTCTGCCCGAGAAGTGCATGGGAAGCTCGAACCAAGGATCTAGCACTAAATGTCGATACGGAGATTACAAGGTATTATGTATGTACATCATCATGTTACACAGGGCCCCACCCCTGGATCAGTACTGTTAAGAATGTCAGATGTCGCTGTGGAGAAGTGATGGGTACAGAGGTAGTTGTTAATAAGTCAAGGCCGGTTATCAATGAGGGAGTCTTTGTGAAGAGGACAATGAGGTTCATGATAGGCGATGATCTACAGGTGGGCCCCATTTCCACGATGACCTGCATGTCACTACTTGATAAGCTTGGAGTCAGAGACAGGGCCGCTCTAGAGGAGAAGACTGTGGATGTAGGTGCTGATGAGGTATGTTATGGTGACTTTTGACCATCTACGCCTACCCACACATGATCACCTAGCTAATGCATGCATGATTCAGACCATCCATCAGGTGTGCTGCGCGCACAATGTGTAAATGTGCGCTCAAGATTCAGGCTGGACTGCTCGCACAAAGCAAATGGGGCATTAAGGAAAAAGTTGGCCATGTTCCACCTGCAGGTTACATCTTTGCCCCACCTATGAGTGGACCAGCCTGATTCTAGGCTAAGTGCATCTACTACACAATGCGACCCACCTAATGGACGTCTCAGCAGACTTGATCCAATATGCACTTGTTGGGATCCAAATTCAGACACATCTATTCAGGTTTGGGTTTAAAATACTGCTATGTCCAATTATTATACTTGATCATCAATGGTTTGGATTCAAATACGAAGTCCAGACCCAGTTATTCATTGAGTTGAGCTGGATTTTCCTCTTCTAACCTAACCAATATACATCTCCACACCCAGCAACCATCTTCTTATCTCCGCTCATAACAACCATCTAATCTAAACTTAAGGGCTGTGAAAACTGGTCGTAACAACTGTCCAATCAAAAGGTTGTGAAAATATCTCGTTTGATGATTAATTTGAGACATTGCATATTAGATTATCTCCCATTGAGCCTTCCAGGAACACAGGACATTGTTGTTGCGCAGCACGCCAACAACGCCGGTGAACTGAGATCCAATCTCAGGTCTCACCCACAAACGATAAACAGGAAGAAATAGCAACTAGAAGAGGAATTGAAATAAACCAACAATCCACAAGACAAAATTTACGTGGAAAAACCCCAACAAGGGTTAAAAATCACGGATGCAAACTTCCACTATGAAGAAAACGAAGTTACAAGTAATACACTTACCTTCTCTGATGCTCCCATGCACAGAGATGGCCCTTGTTGCTAACCCCTTCTCACTTTCTCACCTTAGACATATAGAAAACCTAATTGCATACCTTAATCCTGAGTTACACCCCTTTTTATAGTAAAACATGGAAATAGAACCCAAAATAGGAAAGCCCGTGAAACAAGTTACGGCCGGTTGGGCGCTCGGTCAGGATTGGTCGGGCGCCTGTCCAATGTAGAAATCTTCTAGCGAGCTTAGCAGGGAAAAGCCCGAATTTCGGGCATCCGACCAAACTTGGTCGGGCGCTCGCCTTGGGCACCGGGCGCCCGGTTCACTTGATTGTCGGGTGCCTGACCACTTCCTGGTGGGATTGACTCCACACCTCAACGATCTCCCACTTGGAGATACATCACCGTAGTCCTTCGTCTTCTACATCCTGAGTACACCACCTCCCCGTCTTCAAGCCTAAAGATCAATCAAAGCTGAACAGAGCTTCAGGTTTTCTCGTGTGACTGCCTTGGTCAACATATCCGCAGGATTCTCACTTGTATGAATCTTCTCCAAAGCAATCGATCCATCTCCCAGTAACGAACGTATGAAGTGATATCTGATGTTAATATGCTTGGTCCTTGAATGAAAGGCTGAATTCATAGCCAAGTGTATTGCACTCTAACTGTCACTGTATAGCTTGCAATCTGCTTGCTTCTTCCCCAACTCTTTCATAAAACTTTGCATTTACACCATCTCCTTGCACGCTTCTGTAACCGCAACATACTTTGCTTCTGTTGTACTGATGGACAGTATCTTCTATAACTGAGAGACTCAACTGATTGCAGCACTACCCAGAGTAAAGACATACCCTGTAGTGCTCCTTCTGCTATCAATATTTCCTACTAAATCTGAATCGACGTAGCCCTGTAGCTCGATTTTCGATCCTCCATAACACAACCTTACATCCATAGTATCTATACCAGCTATCTGAGGATGTACTTCACGGCTTCCTAATGTTCCTTCCCAGGGTTGTTCATGAATCTGCTAACAACTCCTACTGCTTGAGCAATATCTGGCCTTGTGCTAACCATAGCATACATGAGTCTCCTTATAGCTGACACGTATGGGACTTTAGCCATTTAGTCCCGTTCCTCCTACGTCTTAGCTCATTGTTCCTTAGAAAGCTTGAAGTGGTTGGCTAATGGAGTGCTAACCGGCTTAGCACCTCCCATACTGAATCGATCAAGTACCTTGGCTATGTACTCTACTTGTGACAAAACTAGCTTCTTGTTTTCCCTGTCACGCTTTATCCTCATGCCTATAATTTGTTTTGCAACTCCTAAATCCTTCATGACAAACTCTCTAGACAGTTGTCTTCTGAGATCTAAGATGTCCTTTATGCTTGATTCGGCTACAAGCATATCATCAACGTATAGAAAAGGATGATATACGACGTATCAAACTTCTTCAAGTAGTAACAGTGGTCTACATGACATCTCCTAAACCCGTTTCCCGACATGAAACTGTCGAACTTCTTGTACCACTGCCTCGGGGCCTGCTTCAGGCCATATAGACTCTTCTTCAGTCTACGCACTTTATTTTCTTTTCCTGGTGCCACGTATTCTGGCGGCTGATACATATATCTCTTCTTCAAGGTCCCCATGAAGAAAGACTTTCTTAACATCTAGCTGCTCTAGATGTAGATCCTTTGTAGCTACTATACTCAAGACCATACGATTGTAGACATCTTCACCACTGGTGAAAATATTTCAGTGAAATCGATACCTACCTTTTGTTGGAACCTTTTCACAACCAATCTGGCCTTACACCGTTTCGAACCATCGTGCTCCTCTTTCAGTCTGTAAACCCATTTGTTATGAAGAGCTTTCTTACCCTTAGGCAGAGTGACGAGCTCTCACGTGCGATTGGACTTAAGAGAGTCCATCTCATCATCCATGGCCTGCTACCACTTAACTCGTGTATCTAACTGTAATGTCTCTTCAAAACACTCTGGTTCACCATTATCTGTCAGCAGTAGATAATGTAAGGAGAGTGAGTATCGGACTTTGGGTCTCCTCTCCCTAGTAGACTTCTTCACAACCGATGTCTGCGACTCTGCCTCATCATGCTCCTGTGTATGTTCATCCTGTGGCATTGTAACACCTGTGTCCGGTAACTCTTCCAACTCTATAAATTCTTTCTCATTGGCCTTGTTCTGTTTTTGCTGCGCATTGTCCTTATGCATCACTTTTTCATTGAAGACTACGTCTCAAAACCGGTAGCCAAAATCATGCTGCCTGTAGCCTATAAACATGCACTTCCTGGACTTAGCATTTAGATTGTTTCTGTGCTCTGCATCAATGTGAACATATGAAGTGCAATCGAACACTTTGAGATGTGCAAGGTTCATTTCTTTCTTAGTTCATGTTTCTTCTGGTAACCCACCATCTAATGGTGCTGAGGGACTTCTATTTATGAGATATACGACAGTATTCACAGCATCTGCCCAAAACGTTTTAGGCAACCCTGCATGTAACTTCATGCTCCTGGCGCGCTCAAGAATAGTTCTGTTAATGCGCTCAGCCACACCATTCTGCTGCGGTGTCCTTGGACTTATTTTTTGATATTTGATTCCATTTGCTGCATAATACTCCTCAAACCATCCCAACTGTTTGGCAAACTGAACAAGATCAATAACGCCCTGGCCTCGTCATCAAAAGTGATGCCAACGGATTCCAATTGGCTCGTGACTTTATTGAACTCGTTTAGATATTCAGCCATGCTCCCACCATCTAACATCTTCATGTTGAATAGCCGTTTCATGAGATGAACCTTATTGGAAGCTGAGGGTTTCTCATATATCGTAGCTAGAGCTTGCATTAATTCTTTTGTGGTCCTTACCTTGGATATGTTGAAGGCGACGCTCTTAGACAAAGAGAGTTGGATCGTTCCTAAATCCTTCCGATCCACTAAAGCCCATTCATCATCTGTTATTTTCTCTGGTTTCTTCTCTTTTCCTTCTAGAGGAACATAGAGGTCCTTCTGATACAGATAATCCTCCATCCGCATCTTCTAGAAGACAAAGTTTGAACCATCAAACTTCTCAATTCGTGTCTTCCCTTCTTTCGTCATCGCTCTCACTTGAACTAAATAAATATCTCTGATATCAGTTGTTGCGCAGTACGCTAACAACGTCGGTGAATCGAGATCCAATCTCCGGTCTCACCCATAAACGATAAACAGGAAGAAATAGCAATTAGAAGAGGAATTCAAACAAACCAACAATCCACAAGACAAAATTTATGTAGAAAAACCCCAATAAGGGTAAAAACCACGGGTGCAAACTTCCACTATGAAGAAAACGAAGTTACAAGCAATACACTTACTTTCTTCGATGCTCCCATACACAAAGATGGCCCTTTTTGCTAACCCTTTCTCACTTTCTCACCTTGGACTTATAGAAAACCTAATTGCATACCCTGATCTTGAGTTACACCCATTTTTATAGTAAAACACGGAAATAGAACCCAAAATAGGAAAGCCCGTGAAACAGGTCGCTGTTGGTCGGGCGCTCGGTCAGGCTTGGTCGGGCGCCCGCCCAATGTAGAAATCTTCCAGCAGGCTCAGTAGGGAAAAGCCCGAATTTCGGGTGTCTGACCAAACTTGGTCGAGCACCCGCCCTGGGCACTGGGCGCCCCGTCCACTTGACCGTTGGACACCCAACCACTTCCTGGCGGGATTGGCTCCACACCTCAACAATTGTGGTAAACATGCACGAGATACGAGCATCAGTTGGGCCCAATTGTGTGGATGCCCTACTCCAAAATCAGGTTGGTCCACTCATTGAAGCAGTCCACATTTTATACATGTGGCCCATCTGATGAATGGACCGGCTTGGGCCAAGTTATACATGGTAGGCGTGCTTGATGAATGGGGTGGATCTTGTAACATGCCTTTGAGTTCCAATGTGAGTCCCATTTGCATTTCTCTTCCTTTATGAGTAATTAGTACTACGAGTTGTGGCATGTGCAATGCATATGAAGAAACTGGTCTAAAGACAGCTAGGAGAGAAATGGAGAAATGGGAGTTATTTGATTGTCTAGCAGAGTGTGATGGTTGATACTTTGGCACTTCGAAACCGTACAAATGGCATATATCAGTTCAATCAAACCACCTAAGTTGTGAGACATGTTGCACTGCCTTTGATGATCAACCCTTGGTACATTTAGGTTTTGATCTTTGGCCATCTGGTCCTTTAGACCCAATACCTATATTCATCCTTTCGAAAGATGCAAAAGGTGTTGATGCGTCCTTTATGCACATAGAAAGCATCACTCTCTTCCATACATTAGCAGTGGATGCTACAATGGCTATCACTTAGGTTGCAAGGGGAATGGTTAAGTCTCTCTCTTGATATCTTGTTTGATAAACATGATATTTACCGAGGCACTGGTGTTGCCTAACCATTCGCCTAGAGACGTTGGATACCTTGCTATTTAACTACTTGTATCAATTTTCCATGGTATGGTCAGACACAATGCACCGGCAACCTTAGCTTGGCTGCATGGGAGATGAAGGTCGAGGGAGCATGGAAGATGACAATGATTCATAATTGGTTCACCCCTGTGACAGGCCATTGGCCTATACATGATTGGGCCATGACAATTTTGCCATCGGTAAGAATGGATGGTAATAAGCCAATTGATTGTTTTCATCGGCCGTCCATTAACTATCCATACTCAGGAAATTAAAAAATCAAATCATTAATATATTTATGATTAAGATATATTTAAGGAAATGTTACCCAAATGGCCCCATAATATGGTATTTCCATGCTTTTGGCCTCCCTTTACAAAGGTTTTCTTTAGCCTTCTTACCACTTTTTGAAAAACCAGTGGATGAAAATACCTTTGCTTGGAGCCTAGCGCACGTACTGACCTCTGAGTGCAGGAGAAGCTTTGTAGCTTTGATTTTGAGGCATATTGTGGCCACCCCTTGGTGATTGAGCTCACTGGAAGGTAGATCCAATCCATTCATCCTCTTTATGACTCACCATTTCTTTGGGAAGGCTGTAACCTTATGTTGATACGAGCTCTTTGAGGTTCACAAAACCCAACAACTGATAATGGTGGCTGTTCATTGTCAATTGTTTCCTTGTGGTGTGGTCGACATGATTGGTGGATGTGGTCATTCTTCAGACCATGGCCTTCCTTGAATTTCTAACGTGAATTGACGGAGTGGATTCGACACATATCCCATGGTGGGCCCTACAAACAGTGTCTAAATTCTTTTTACATGGGGCCTAAAGCAATACGAGCATCCCATTCTTTTTTTTTTTTTTTTTAATTTAATTCGAAGTAGGAGATTGCAAATTCTAAGCTTTTACACATTCCTGGAGAGTTCTTCCTTCGAAACTTCATTTGTAGGACCCACCACCACTCTCCCTTCGGTGTTGGTCTTCGGCATAGGTCTTTGGCGTTCGATTCTCTAACATCCAAGTCTCAAGCCGTGATGGATTTACGGAGTCATTTCATATAATAACTCATCTTCTTTGAAGCTTCCTCCACCGGTTCCACCCCCACTCTCCCTCCAGCGTTGGTCTCCGGAGTAGGTTTACGACATTCGATTCTCCGGCATCTAAGTCTCATGCTGTGACAACATGGACCCTTAACACATGATAACTTGGACCCTTAAAACATGACAACCTGGACCCTTAACACATGACAACCTCGACCCTTAACACATGACAACCTCAACCAATTATTTTTTTAACGGTTACTTACCCCATGACCTTGTGTTGAAACTCCAAGCAAGGGCATTTTCGTCCATTCTATTTTCAAATAACTGTCAGAAGGCCAATAGAAAAAGGATATCTAAAGGGGGCCAAAAATGTGGAAAGACCATACGTTGGGGCCAATTTGGTAAAAATCACTATATTTTACTCAAATAGGAGTAGCACCAATAGGTAATGAGATGATGGAAAGTAGACTTAGATGGGTAGGTCATGTGTAACAGAGACTTAAAATTGTACTAGATAAGAGTCGGTTTAAGTTGAAGGCTCTAAACGAGCAAAAGGGAAAAGCTCGAAAGGATGTGAAAGGAGCTAGTAAGGAAAGACTTAATGACCTATGATCTAATTGAAGTTATGATACTTAATAGAGTGGAATGGTAAAATAGGATTCATATAACCGTCCCAAGTATTTGGGATAAGGCTTAGATGATGATGAGCCATTTAAAGCATTTCTCATGATTTAGTTTCGGTTTATGGTATTCACTGACACAATTTTTTTTTTTAATCCCGACATATCAACTAATTGCATGGGTAAAGTTGACCATGGCAATCTTGTTTTACATAGTATGGATATAAATAAATGAGGCTGGGTTTATGTTTAGTCCCAATTATTTGGGATAAGGCTTAGAAGATGATTAGAGCTAGGCATGGGTCGGGTCAACTCAGTAGACTCGACTCGTCCAACTCGTTTAGACCCGACTCGATCCGAATCGGATGGGTGAGTCGATTTGATTCTAGTACATTTCGCCCAATTCGAACTTCAACCGAGTCTAGTCGGGGTCACCCAGTACCTCGACTCGACTTGACCCGAAATTTGACTAGATGCTGACTTGACTCAATCTGAAACCTGACTTGACTCGGGTATGAGTGGTATATATGAAAAAAAAAAACCATAAATCTAATCTAAACTACCTGCCGCACCTGATTCGAGTAAAAAGAAGAAGGAAGAAAAACTCTGGCAGCGCACGCTCGGGAATTGAAGAAGAGAAAAAATAGGAGAAGAACAAAAAAAATAGGAGAAGAAATTGGGGAAGAAAAGAAAGAATAGGAGAAGAAATTGGGAAATCGGGGCATTTCTTTAGGTACGTTTTCTTGTTCTTCTTCATTATCTTCTTCCTCTCTCTCTCTCTCTCTCTCTCTCTCTCTCTCTCTCTCTCTCATTTATTCGTTGGACAATAACAACAATTTTTTTTGTCCCCAACGGCTCTACTTAGTGTTAACTTGACCCGACTCGATCCCTATAACCGGGTCGAACTCGGTCCTGGCTAGTCTAGGCTAGACTCGGACTCAGATCGGGTCAGGCATGCTGGACTCGGTACCGAGTTGGGTCGAGTTCGGGTCAGGTTTATTTCAGAACCGGATCGGATCGGGTCAGCCCTAACTCGGTCCGACTCGACTCGATGCCCAGCTCTAATGATGATGAGCCATTTAAATCATTTCTCATGATTTAGTTTCAGTTTATGGCATTCACTGGCACAATTTTTTTAATCCCGACATATCAACTAATTGCATGGGTAAAGTTGACCATGGCGATCTCGCTTTATATAGTATTGATATAAATAAATGAGGCTGGGTTTATGTTTAGGGCCATGAACCCATTTCATTACCTCTCACCTCTTTAATGTTGCTGTTCAGTTTGGGGCCCAGCTGGAAGACGCCTAGGCGTTTCAACAGCATGTCTCAGGTTTGAGTGCTAAGGAGACGCACTAACCCCACCGGTGGGTGGGTGCATTGTGTGACTAACAGGGTGGGTGCGTTGTGCAGCTAACAGGGTGGGTGCATTGCATGACTAACAACAACAACAAAAAAAAGGCCATCCCATGTGGTTGTCCTACTGTGAATGATCCACTATTAAGAAACCTGTCCATCAAAGAAGCCGAGTTGTATCGATCTGGTCTTCAAAGGAACATTGCGAATAAAAGAAATGTTTGATTGTTAAAATTCAAAATGTTTCTTAGTGTAGTTGGATAACTGAGCCAAGTTGGCTAACTGCATATTTGATGATTACTCACTACCAAAAAAAGGGGCAAAGGCTACGGACTGTGCATGTCTATAGCTACGGATATAAACCGTAGCTAAATTACTACGGATTTAATCCCTAGCTAAAAGAATTCCAGATCACACTCCCCCTCGGGGCTATATAAGCCCCACCACAAGTGTGTTTTATCTAAGCCATCCATCCATTTTGATAGATTATTTTGAGGCATGAGTTCAAAAAAAGGAGGCAAATTAAAGGTGCAAGTGGACCACACTGTAGGAAAAAGTAGATATTAAGTGCCTATCATTGATCTATGGTGTGGTCCATGTGGGCCTTTGATCTACCCATGTTTTTTGTTCAAACCCTAAAACTATATTTTAAAATGAATGGACGGAGTGGATAAATGAAATTCATAACAGTGGGCCCACAGAACCTTAACAGGAGCTTCCATCTTTGGCTCCGTCCGCGCCCAAAGGGAGCCCGCGGGATGATTTTCATTCTCGCGGGCTCGTTGGAAATTCTCATACCTCTCTCTCTCTCTCTCTCTCTCTCTCTCTCTCGGCTACCCCCTCTCTATACCTCTCTCTCTCACGGCTACCCCCTCTCTCCATACCTCTCTCTCTCTCTCTCGACCTCTCACGGCCTCTCTCGGCTAACCCCCTCTTACCACCATCTCTCTCTCTCGGCCTCTCTCGGCTAACCCCTTCTTACCACCATCTCTCTCTCTCTCTCTCTCTCTCTCTCTCTCTCTCTCTCTCCCCTTCCATTTGAGCACAATTGATTACGAGTGCGGCTGGGGTAGATGATGGGTTTTGCAGGGGGTTTTGAAGAAGGGATGATGGGTACGGACAGGGTCGCTTCAGATGGTGTACGATCGGGACTGGTGGTGCGCGATTGGGGTTTCGCCGGAGTTTGGGGGTGGCGGCAATCGGGCTGTTAGCACGTGATCGGATCTAGGACTGGTGGTGGTGCTGGTTAGGGACTGAGGATGGTCTTTCTGTTGCCGAGCTATCAGGTTTGCGGATGAGGATTGTGGATAGGAATAGGTTGTGGGCTGCCTGATAATATGTCGGGGCTGCGAATGATCTACCGAGGCTGGAGATGGTGCCGGGGCTAAAGGATTGTGTGGGCTGCTGATGATCTACAGGGGGTTTATCTGGGCTAGGGTTTGTTGGGTTTGTGGTGGCAAGTCGGAGATGGAGAGGGAAGTTGCTGCGATTTGGGTTATTGAGGTTGTTGTAGGGTTTGCCAAAAAGGGGTTTGCAGATTGGGGATGGGAATCAAGGATTGGACAGGGGGTGGGGTTTGGGGTTTGGACAGGGGATGTGGGGATGAGGTGCGGAGGGTCTGGCTACTGGTGGATGTGCAAATTGATGCTTTATTTTATTATTATTTTATTATTATTTTTTTATGATCTTCATGTCTTGCACAGGTTGCTGGAAATGACAACCCTTTCATTCTTATTACCATTGCCTCAAAGACCACCAATGTCAAACAAATTACGTCAAAATAAAATGTGATTGAACTTGGTGCTCAGCCAGGTTTGCTCCTTGCAATGATTGCATGATTTTTCTTTTCATAACCATACCTATTTTCTTTGCCTTGTTCAAAGGGCATCAAGATTTTGATTTCTATAGCTGCAACATCTCTGATTGAAAAAAAATATACGTTTTTCTCTTTCAAATTTCAAATTTATATGGTTGTATACTCTTTCTTAAATAACTTAAATCATTGCCATCATGAATGGGTTAATTGTTTCCTTGATTGAAGGAACCAACTTAGCGGTTGTGAATTCGACTGGATTTTCAGACCCATACATGGTATTCACCTGCAACGGTAAAACAAGAACCAGCTCAGCCAAGTTTCAAATGCTAGATCCTCAATGGAATGGTAAGCTATTGAAATTTCTCTGTTTTACATTTCTATTGTTAATGTATTGAGCATCTTTGTGATGTCACTTGGGATTTGGCAAGGGGATAACTGAATGTGTGGTTGAGCCTGAGCTTAAGCAAGATTGTTATCAAGCTTGAAATTCAAGTTTAGGCCAACTGTTTATCACAAATGACATCAAGACCTGGAACAGGCTTCAATTGAAAAAGTTGTTAAACTTTGTCATGGGCATGTTGGTTTATTTGTTGGGCCCAAGTATCAGGCCTAAGCCCAATTTGTCGTTGCAAAGTTCTGCCAGGAATCCTGAAGAGCCAGGGGAGCCTAATGCAGTCCTAGCTGCTAGAAGATGGCAGCCATAACACTTTACTGGAATGTTCCTAGTAGAATTTCAGACAACCAAATAAAACCCATGATCCCAATTTCTCATGTATGGATTTTTATTATTGAATTTTGTTGTGCTTGCAGAAATATTTGAATTTGATGTAATGGATGAGCCTCCATCTATGATGGATGTGAAAGTGCTTGATTTTGATGGACCCTTTGATGAAGCAACATCCCTAGGACACAATGAAATCAATTTGATAAAATATAATTTGTCTGAACTAGCAGATTTTTTTATTTCGTTTTTTGCTAATTTTCGTAGTTTCTCTTGATCGATTTTGTTCTTAATTACTTTCGTTTGCTGTTCTTTCCCTATTGAATATAGAGAGTACTTGTTTCCAAATTCATGTTTGTTGTAGAAGGATTGGATGAAATGTTTTTGTTATTTTAGTCTTCATTTTATTGTATTTGTGGAAGCATTGGAGATGCCCACCAGGTGTTTGATGAAATTCCTCATAGAAGAGATGTATGGACAAACCACAATCCATAACTCGCTATAGATCTAATCTCAGATGTATGGAGATGAACCAGTTTTTCAACAAGGGCTTGAGTCTATTTAAGCAGCTTTTAGATGGGTCCATAGGTGGTGAGGGGTTGAGAGGGAATGATGTTTGTTACTCTACTAATTTTGGTTTCTGGGTGTGCTGAGTTTGGGGATTTGGTTATTGGAAAATCTTTGCACGCCTTTTGCTTCAAAGCGGCAACAATGGGTTTTTGGAGAAGTTCAGTCTGTAATGCGATTATCATTTTGTGTGTGAAGTATGGATCTATGAATGATGCAGCAAAGATTTTTGAGGAGATGTCTCATAGTGATTTGGTCTCTTGCATAATGCCCCAGTTTCTTTATCTTTGTGGTGATGTCCTGAAGTTTGATCTAGCATTTTGGGTGTGACCTTACAGGACTCTAATAGTTCCGATTGGGAGAAGTCCTCGAACAGATGTCTTTTTAAATATATTATATTCAAGTCAGGCCAATCATCTAGTCGGGTGGGCCACAACTGCATTTTGAGTAAGACCATCAGTTTTATAGTATGTTGAATCAAACCATCAGTGAATAATGGTCTGGCCCACTTTATGAGACTGGCCAGATTTTTGCACCAGGTGATCTTCATGTTGGGGCCTATCGTTTGCACAGCACGGATTTCCCATGATGGCAGGAAACATGTGGCTGGACAACAAGTCTACGTACTTCCAGATGTGTGTGATCATTTCTCTTCTTGCTGAGTTTTTTCGCATTCATTTCTGAACTGTGCATGACATACATCTACACCTGCGCGATGCTAAGAGAAGTAATTTCCCACATGCAACTTACCACAACTTATTGTGCCATGCCATCTTTCCAACCAACATGCCACCTGCTTGGGAAATCAGTACCATGAAAATGATAGGCCCCACCATAAATATTGTCCTTCTCAAAAAACACGCTGATCCTCCCCCCACTAGGTGGGCCAAGCCTGAATAAAACTATTGGTTGTCCGTTGATTCCAACCTTAGTTGCATGACCCTTCCATCGATGTGCTGCTCCCACTTTGCATTGCACTTTGCACTCACACTCCCACTCCCAATTCCTAGCTGTTTTGTGTTTGCTAACATTTAAAACAGAGACTTACCTGCTCTCAAACCCAAAGCTGTTGCCACTTTGCTTCACGCTTCGTGCAATAGCATGGCCCACCTGATGAGTGGACCTGCCTGATTTTTGTGCCAAGTGATCTTCATGGAGGGACCTACTGTTTTAATGGTATATACTGAATGTCCTGACATGGTGGCAGGATAGATGATATGGTGCCATAAGTTTGGTACAATACCTGCAGTGATGCATGATGGAATTATATTCAAGTCCTACAAATATATAAGACTCTAAACTGCAGTGATGCATGATGGAATTATATTCAAGTCTTCAATATAGCATTTCGTTAGCTATGTATACAAGTTGGATAGAGGTCCTCATGTCTACTAGCTGGAGAAAGGGACTGTTGACACTCATCCAGATCATGTACTCAATTTTATTCACTACAAGGTATCAACTTTCATCTTTAGTCCTTTTCTTGTTGAAGATTTCATCTTTAGTCTTCATTCTATTATCATTCAAAATAATAGGTCGTAAATGTAATGATTCTTTAAATGCATAGCTGTCTTTGCGTTTACTATCTTGAAGTTCTCACTGCACATTTGGTCTAAGAAAGTCTACTGTTGATTTGGCTTTTAGAGATAAATTTGTCCATTTCTTGATTTTTCTTGGATATTCCTTACATGATTTTTGTCCAATTATTCAACTCATCTTAGAGGAATAGCATTTTTTTTAGAGCTGGAACTAACTTTACTGAGTTTTTAAAGTTATTTCGGTGGTCGAAAGAATCCTACTGTATTCAGTAGCTATCTTTTTTCAGATTCTGTTGGATTTTTTCCGATCATAATGAGGTAGTTTCACAGTTCTTGACTTTCTTTAGTTGCGGGTTCTGGGGTTTGGAAAAGTCCTCTCTCCAAATTGGATGATGACTCTCATATACATTAATGCCCAGACATGGAAATCTTTACCAATTTAAAGCTTTAGGTCAACATACTTTAAAACTCTAGTTTCATATTCCTTTCGGGCATCCCTGAAGAACCCAACTTCTCATATCGGTGGAAATAAATTCTAATGTGTATTTTTAGCTGAAAACCTTGAGATGAGTGTGCTCTGAAGCCTTTTACTTGCATAACAGAATGCTGTGTCCCTCTCAATTGCAATTTTGAAGAAGCTTCGCGGCCGGATCTTTGTGGGTTGTGACAATCATCCTTTATCAAGGTTTTTCTTTTTCTAACCTTACTCTTTGGGAATGTAGCTACTCAGATCATCAATGAAGTAAAAGATAGTGAGCAACCCAAGTCTGTAGATTCATTACTGAACCATTCTATATGTACAACTGTGTGTAAATATGGATAATAATGTGATTCAATTCACGTAACTGCCTAAAAAATTTTAAAAGCAAAGCAGGTTACGTCTATAAATGGTTCTTAAAGCAGCATTTTCTTATAATAGTGTTCATTTTTTATGTGCAAGCTTGGATGCTGGTTCTTTTAAGAATGATGGGATGTGACATGAACCCAACTTGATTCAGCTTGGATCCTAATGGATGGATTGGTCAAATTCAGCTTAAAAGTCCAATCTATTAGCCTCTACTCTCCACAGATAGGAGTATGTTCCTGTTTCATGCTATATATGTTGGCATGTCCTATTTATTTGCAATCTGATCTAGGCAGCAGTAAGTGGATTTGTTTCTGAATAACACCTTGATGTTATTTCCGAATACAAGATTCCTATTTTTTGGTCTAAGAGAATATGATCCTCTGTAGCGGATCGGATTCTGACACTCATATCCATGTCCATGCAAATTGGTTTTAACTCTTGTCAATCACCTTCATTAGGTACCATCATTTTAGTTTGGGGCAACATTATGTTCAGTTGGTGCCCACTTTTCTGCGATCATTTTCAGCCTGTCCATGCAGTGGGATGATTGACCAAATATATTTCAAATCAGATAATGTCAACCATCCTATCATTGGCCTGGACATTAATGCCAGGGATAGGACGCCGATGGTCCATATGCAACAGGTAGAAGTCAACAATCAGATGGGTAGAATTGTCAGTGGAATGTATTGCTGCTTTGCACATCCAAGGTGGGGCCTTCCAGATGAATATTCTGGATCAGTTAGTGGTGGTGGCCCCATGTCTACAGAATGTTGCTCAAACTAAAACTTCATGGCTGAAAATTCTATATTCTTTCAATGAAGAAATGTGCCTAATATTCTTCTCCAACTGCACATTCCTCAAATGCTCCAAGCATTATCCTCTCATCTTCATTCATTCAATTCCTGATCAATCTTGTCATTAAACTAATCTTCGAGGGCTGAACACAAAACTGCTTTTTGCAGCACTTTATTCAATGAAGGTCAAAAGGCCGAAGCTGCAAAGTATCTGCGCAGAGCAGCGGCTTATGATCTTGCTGTTAATGTGAACGTAGAAGAATGTGAAAGGGATGAGGACGTTAGAAGCGGTTGAGGATTTTATTGAAGAACAATCCTTGTGACTCTAGGAGGTGGTATCTGGCAAAGAAAGAATCCTAGTTTTCCTTGCTGGATGGAATTCTAGAAACAATAAACTGGGGAACTGCCTTTTGTTTTCGAGGACCAGTATGGTAATCCAGCTCATGAAAAACCATGGTTATGAACTTATGATGCCCTTTTTTTTTCTTTTTTTTTTCTGAATTCTGCATCTCTGATAATTTTGATGCCCTGTTTTTTTTTTTTTTTTTTTTTTTAATTTTCTGAATTCTGCATCTCTGTTTTTTTTTTTTATGAACTTATGATGCCCTTTTTTTTTCTTCTGAATTTTGCAATATGGCTCATGGAGTTCAATTGTGAATCCATGACTCATGATTCAAGTTGAGAGTTCAGAGATGGATTCCTTGTCTTAGATAGGACTGTCAACGATCTGCTTGGCACAGGCCTGGTCCATTGTCTACACTAGTCCTGGGTGGTGTTTGGATTGAATGCTGCAAAACGAATTGAATTATGAACATTCAGTTCAATCAAGAGAACATTGCCAAATTGCAAGGAAAATTCCCATAGTCAGTACAAGTTGCCTCAAAATTGTTATCTGGAACAAGATCCCTTTGTTACTAAGGTAATTGTGATTTGGTCATTTCCACTGTATTGTAGTAACTATTATTGCGATTCAATTCAATGATGCATCTAAATGCTGTCTTTTTTAATTTGTACTAACGGAATCAATGAATTGGTTCCAATCTCAGATTACAGGGTTGATCCCCCAAAGGACTTTGCTACGAGGATGTGAGAACTACCTAAATCGGCCCCAAGAGAGACCTGAAAATCCAGATGATAATGCAGGGAAAAGAAGTTATGGACGGTGCTTCTCATAGAGTCCTTCCTTTAAGGTAAGCAAAACAGAAAAATCTTTTGTCTCTTCATTGAGACTCATCTTCAGTCAACCCAACTATAGTCATGGAACTTTCAAACATTTAAAACTTGTTCCAACTGTAAAGGAATCTGAAACCCACTTCAAGTAATGGCTAAAATCTGTCCCAGTCAGTTGGAATTTGTGGCCACCTCATATCATTCAAATCTAAGCAAAACCATGTTAACATTGAACTATAACCAACGTTATTTAAGCTTTAGTATATCCTAACAACTTGAAAATGGTTATATCTTTTGCGTAAAGGAATCAGACAATTTTACCCTTCGGGTTGGATAACAATGGGCTGAGACAGTTTATCTTTTTTCTGACCATTCATTTGGTTTGAACCCAAAGCTGTCCGAAAATGGACAGTGTGTGGGAACACAAAAATGTGCAATATGTGGGTCTAATTCTGTCCAAATTTTGGACAGTGTGTGGGATCTGTCTTTATGGCCACCGGTTGGGCCATCTTTGACCCTCAAATCAGCCTAGCTAGACCATGTTTTGGGCCCACAAAACTGTCTAAGTTGGGCCACGTTTTGAGCACACCAATCTGCCTGATTTGGACAACGAATTGCACTCAATTTTACTCATTTTGAACAGTGAGATTTGGTCTCAAAACTGTCTATAGTGGTCAGCGTTAGAGGGTCTCAAATCTGGTCAAGTATTGGTATTTTAATATATAGATGTTAGAAGAACCAGAGGGCCTTCCTGTCAATGTTAGATTTGCTGAGGACAAAAAGCATGGCTTCCTTCTTTAGTGCTTTCGAAACACCATTGGTCAGCGTTAGAGGGTCTCCGGAAGCTTTAAAGGCGAAGGTGGCTGAAGCAGCAGCAGCAGCTAGCAGCAGCAGCAGCAGCAGCTAGGGTGACAGGCATGCTAAGGTGACAGGCATGCTTCTGGAGATGGACCAGACTGAGGTGCTGCACCTGTTGGCGTCTCCGGAAGCTTTAAAGGCGAAGGTGGCAGCAGCAGCAGCAGCAGCAGCAGGTGGCTGAACCCCAACTGATCAACTATCGGCACTTTCTCTGAATGACACGCTCGTTTCCTGAGGCAGGTTAGTTCTGTTTTCTTCATCCATCTGTGTGTGGGTTGAGGAGTTCTTCATCCATCAGTCTTTTCTCATGTGCTCAAGGAAGTATTTTGACTTCTTTTTTTCTAGTATTAGGAAATGAGACTTTTTTTTTTTATATAGAATATGAACATGGTGAGTGGTTTGTGCAGTGATCTGGGGCTTTCATGTGACACCCCCTTTATAGATGGGGCATCACCTTGAAATTGTGTTGATTGCATAATGCTAACCATTTGATTTGTGGATGTTGTTTTTTCATTTTACCCAATGAATGTGGACCTTTTTTCACTTTTGTTGTAGCAATCTGTAGTGAGTTACTGATCTGATCATTCAATAGGAATTAGGATGGAATTTTTCTGATTTCTATGGTTTCACCTATCCATGGTACACTTTTTTCTGGTCTTTTTTTTCTTCTTCTATTTCATCATTATGTATTAGAGATTGTGGCGTCCACCAAACAACCTGTTAGAGGTTCTTGAACTTGCTCAGCTTATTATATATATTTCTTGATGTTTTTTTTTTTTTTTTTTTGTTGTTCTAAGTCTTGAATTGAAACTAAAGTATTTGAAAGTGACAATCAAACAGGGCATTAGACTGTTCAAAATAGGGCTTAAAGTGACAATCATGGCCTATTTATGTGGTGCTGATTTCAGATATGAAATTAGCTTTAATCTGGATTGTTGGAAACCGTATTCCACATTGAACAATTAAAGCCTGCCTGATCTATGATTCACATCAATTCTATTAACTGATCTTTGTTCTGCATGGCTTATCTTGTAGCCTACCTTCACATTTTTAAGAATTATATCCATCAGTTTGTCATGTTCATTAAATTGGTGGAATGCAATTCTTCTTATTGTTTGTGTTGTTGATGAAGGCATGGATACCTTCTATGCAGGTGGTTTGCGGGATAGAGTGGACAGCTATATGTTCAAGGGTGCACTTGCATATGCTCATGTCAAAAGCATGTTACGACTTTCTAGAGTTTGAATTACAAAGTTGGGTAGACACTGACGGAAAATACAAAGTAAACTTTCTGTTTTTCCCTTTTCTGGTATCAGAGGCGAAGGATGGCTTTACAAACACCCACACAAGAACTTCATGGACTATATTGTACAACTTGCATCTTTTTCCTTGCCATTGCTCACTTTAAATGAAGGTATTTCCTAATATTAATGGCAGGTGCGAGGTGCTGTCATGTTCTTCAGTCGGATTTCACTCCTCATGGATCAGAACACCCAGGCAGTCCATATGTTCATGTCAGCTCTCCTTCAGGTAGTAATAATAGTGGCTCTAGTACAATCATGCTTATGCCCGTGTTCCAGACTGTTCTCACTCATGGTTATCATTCACTGCAGGTCTTTGATACTTATGGATTATTATATGGTGAGCTTGCAAGCTTTGTATTCCAACTGCTACGTATCATGCCAAATCTCAATAAAGGCCAACGACTGTTACCCGGTGCACCTTCCGGTACCAATGTGCAGGGACAAAACAACACCAAGTGGCCAAAGCCTGCCAGCAGCTCATGGGACAGTATTTGGGGGGATGGTTGCAGTAAAGAGAAGTGATCATTGTCTAGAATAGATTTGAAAGGAACATCCAGGGATGCATGGACAAAGGTATGAACATTACTGATTTCATGTGTTAGGCCTGCATAGAGTTTGAAACCTTGAGAAGGAAAGATTGGTGCGAAGGAATGATCTAGATTTGTTTCTAGTGATGCCAGCTTCTAGAGGTTTACATGTTTTCTACACTTTTTCAATTGGAAACATGCTTCCTGAGGTTTGACCTTAATCTCTATATGTAGCACTATATGTAGCATCTCTTTCTATTGTTCTTTAATCGTGGATCTCTCTTGCAGTTCGTGCCATTGTGTTTGGATTTCAAAAGCAAGTATTCTTTCTTAAGCTCAAGGTAAGATTCAAGATGGTTTATAAATGTGATTGTGGCTATTATAGTTTATGTTACATTTGGATGTATAAGTGATTGCAATTAAGTTTTCATGAAGTGAATATCCAAAATTGGTTCAATTCCACTTTATTAAAAGTGAATAGTCACTCTCAAAATTTGAGCTATTCTTTTTTATGTTTCTTCAAGAGAGTCTTTTCTTACATTACCCTATGGAATGACCATATATAGATCCAGATCATGCCAAGTTTAATTTTATTCTTGTTTTTGAAAATTTGACTGTATATGAATTCTAGTTGGAGAAAGCCATTGAACAATTTTCAATTTTGATTTGTCCTAGAAGATTATTACTAGACCAGGTATGTTTATCCTTAGTTTTGCCATTTTCAGCTGGTAGATGTGTGATTCACCTTCACTTCCCACACTTTTTTTCACCAAACCTTGTTAAAGAATTATATAGTGATTGTGTAGTGAGAAAGTGAGAAGTTTGATACGGTTTTCAAATAATAATTTCTCAATGGTTGTTGTGCGAGAATTAAGCTCTTGAAGATTGATGGAGCATGCTAGTACTCATTTGTTTTAGGCAGTTTATTCTCTTTCAAGAATCATTTAACTTGCTTCTTCCAAGTACTCACATCTAATCCTATGTTTTTAAATGTCTTTTTTTTTTTTTTTTTATGTAGATAGCATTTTGTCTACTTTTGGATTAATATTTGGTTCTAATTGGCAGTTGACAATCCATTGAGAAGTCGATGATCTTTTGTAGGAAGTTGCAAACTCTTATCACTTCAGGGTGGTGGCTTTAACACTTTCTTTATGGGCTTGCTTCAAAACTCACGCAATCGGCAAGTAACAAATGCAAGCTATGTGGCCTATGGTCTGTGCTTATGAAGTTGCCTTAGATGTTTTAGGCTATAATTGTCTTGACAATTGGAAAAAGAAGCTGAGAACTGTCTTGCTAAAAAATGATTTGGTATAAAAGATGTTTTAGGCTATAGTTACCATTTGCCTCCACTGCATCATCTTCCTCAAAAGCTTGTTATGATCTTCCCCTGCCATCCTAGCACTCCTTAGGCTTTGAATTGTTTGAACATGCTTCAGTATCGACCAATTCCATGCTTTGATGCTAGTAATTTGATTTACTCCAATCGGCTTGAATCAGATCTAGTGAGTTAGAATTTGATTAAGATCAGCTGGAATGTGATTAAATTAGTTGAGAACTATTTAGACCAACTGTAATTCGGTTAAAACACCTATTTGAAACAAAGTTCAAATTTTAAGCAATATTACATCTAATTCAACATTTCCTAAGACCATTTAAATTTTATGTAGGAAAATCTGTCGCTAAGCATTGTTGAGGCGAAAGAATGTTTTACATCAAAAGAGGTACTTATCTTTCTTTATTTGTAATTTTCGATGCTTGCTATGGACTCTTTTAAGTTTGTAGCATATTTATCAAATTTATTTGTAAACTTCAATGACTAGGATGATGGAAATTACTTGTACCTCCTGTAGCCATGTGAGGCTCACATCAATTTGATGAATGACTTTGAGGCTTTGCCCCCCTTTTTTGGTAGTGGAATCATATTGCAAAAGAAGATGAGAACAAAAGGCATTAAGATATAATGCGCTCATGGTTGTTTATGTGATGCAGGAAACAATTCTTCTTCCAAGGCAGCAACTCAGTTCTTTATCAGAGAAAGACTCCAACTGTCCAGAACTTATATGGAACTCAAGGGTCTTGGCTTCTTTGTGATTTTTTCTTCCTTGTAATAAGAACTCTCAATTGTATTTATATTGACTGAACTGGAGATGTGTTTTGAGTTTCCCTAAAAAAAATTCATGACTTCAATGAATGTTGGATTTTTTTTTTTTGGCAGTTATAACAATTCTTTATTTGCATTAACTTAGATAGGTTGATCTATCAGGGCATGTACCAGAAACGGTTAGATATGTTGTTATTATCAAATTTTTTAAAGACACTAGCTACGGATATAGTCCGCAGCCTTGAAAACTAGTCCGTAGCGTGATGTACTCAAATTGCTACGGATCGAATTTATATAGCGACGGATATTATCCGTAGCCGTAGAAAAATAGCTACGGATATAATCCGTAGCTATGGCTTAAAAGGCTATGGCTACGGTACCAATAGCTACGGACCGGATACGGTCCTGCTACGGATTATATCCGTAGCTATAGATGTATAGCTACGGATATAATCCGTAGCCTTTGCCCCATTTTTTTGTAGTGACTGGTCTTATCTTGAATTAGGCTTTGCATATACTGAGACGATTGTTGGTCTCCAACACACCTTTGACGGATGTGTTTCTGCCGAAGCCAGAGGCCCTAGAGGATACTTTTGACGCCCTAAAGTTAAGCGCTGAAGACATAGCCATAGATAAGAAAGACACTGGTAAGAAGCTGAGCTTGAAGCTTCTGATCAGCAAATCAAAGAACAGGGTATTGTATGCAGAGGCCACAGGGGACTTCTTGGACCTTCTGTTCAGCTTCCTCTCCTTCCCCCTTGGATCCATTGTAAATATCTTGAGGCCAGGTTCTTCCATTGGATGTTTGGATAACTTGTACAAGAGCGTGGAAGATTTTAGCGGTGACGACAAGTGTATCATATCTGAAGAATGCAGGACCATGCTACTTGACCCCAATTTAGTGCTCCATTCGGGGTGTGACAACCAGCTACTGCCGGTTGTGGAGGTGGGCCCTAAAACATTCGACATTTCTAATTGTTTTCCTTGCGTTTACTGTGGCGGCAACAATGGACACCGTCCTTGGAGATGTAGGGAGGGCCTACTATTGCATTTCATAAATCCCAAGTTGAGTGATGCAGCCACAGAGTGTGGAGGAGGATTTGTGAAGGGACCGAACAGCATGTTTATGGTAACGGATGGGTTGGATATGGAGCCTCTATCGTTTATTTCAGGCATTTCAATCCTTGACAGATTCGACGTGCCCATCAGCGATGTACAGGAGCGAGTAGTAAGCGTAGGCGAGGATGAGGTAATGTAGATTGCTCTCTACATCAGTTCGATTGGGAAATGCTAGGGTTAGTTATGCTAGGACTGGTTAACAGGCGGTTGGAGGTTAATGTGGCACAGAGGGTTCCAGGCCACTCATCAATTAGGGGCCACCATGGACATGCCTTGGCCGAAAACTCATTGATAGCCATGGATCAGGTGGACCAAAAGTCTGCAATTGAATTATAGATCGTTGGCTGTCATTTTCTTTTTCTTTTTCTTTTACTTTTTACCCATCCGTTTTTCTCATGCAGAGCGGACCACTGGACAAGAAGTCCGGTCTGAAATCTGGGCAAGGGTATGTTCTCGATGCGCCTTTCCTGATGAGTGGCCTAGATTCCTCATAGGCATTTCATGTTGGCACTTGCGCATCAACTTCTTCAACTGATGTAACAAACTGCCATGGCTTTGGATGGCAATCACCCGCAGCACCCGTCAAAAGGATCCCATGCAACAAAAAAGCTCTATGGTGCCCACTGTGATGTCTGTGACATCTACTCCGACTATCCATTGCCCAGCTCATGCTTGGATGTGATCCAAAACATCATGCAAAGTGAGACTCATCACAGGAACTAGTGGGGATGGGACGCACCAATGAAACTTTCTTTGGGCCATGAAAGTTTTGGATCAGGACGATATTAATGTTTTCCTTTCATCTTGGTGGGGCTCACCTTATGAACTGATTGGATGGCATATGAATATCGGTGGGCCCTAGGAAAGTTTCAATGGTGGGCATTCCCATTCCCACAGTTTCCTGTAGTGTAGCCCACTTGAATTTTGGATGTGCTTCACTTTTGGAATCACATCCTCAAAAGAACTAAAAAGCTGATGGACGGAGTGGATGTCAGATTGTTTCAGTTTTTGTTGCATGGCTTCCTTTAATTGGTGTGGCCGGAAGTTCCTGTCCCACGGCTTACCTTTATTGCATTTACTAATGATTACTTTTAGTTTGCATAAGTTGAGCCATGGATGACTGATCCTGACTGTCGATGAGATGAATCTCACCATAGATGGGCAACGCCCTAACACTCTCCTACATGTGACTATCCTAATTACCCTTTCACTGGTTGCCTCTGCAAATAAATGATTTGGAAAAGAAGCAGAACAATGGTCCACATTCAACTGAAAATGGCAAAAGATGTTCCAATCTGGGAGAATTTTGGAGCATGGTCCATCAGGTGGGTTCCATCAAGCCAATGATCTGGATTGCAGAAACTACAACCTGAGAACCCCAGGATAATTTGCATATTCCCGGGCTGAGGATCCATCATTTTTTGAACCATGCACTCAAAGTGAAGCCTGTGATTTGGAGATTGTTGATTTGGTGGGTCCCAACAAGGCCGGAAGATCCTAACCCATGACATTTACTGCAGTCTTCTGCGAATTTTAGCTTATTTTTTTGTTGGCATGCCCATCACCCATATGTTGAAGAGGTTATGCACGTACGCGAACCACGTGTGAGATTCTGGGCCCATCGCAGGACATATCCACTGAAAATTACCCTTGCCCAAAAGGTTTGGTTTGTCCAGTCATCCAGTGGGCCACACATGTACACAAAAGTCGATGAGAAAACAGGCAACTGATGGTCTATAGTCAACTTACATGTGCGGCCCACCTGATGATTGGACCATCTTGATTTTGTTAGTGGTCGACAACTTGCACGTCTCGCATGTTTGTATGCAATCCATGAATAGTCTCCAAAATTTTCAGCAGGGAGTAGAATGCAAAGCTCATATTTGGACTTTTGTCTTTTGTCGCAGGCTCGCTCTTTATTGAAGGCATCTTTGCTCTCTAAAACAGTTCTGAGCGATGTCTTCTGTCAGAAGAATGCAAATCTATCTAAGATCAAGTTGGAATGTGAATGACAATATCAATTAGATGACTAGAATCTCTTATTTTGAACCATGCCCTACCTTACTATGCAATGGAGTATATCCCCTCTCTTTGGTTGTTGTACAAACTTGGATTTGTAACTGATATATGGGTTTTTGAAGCTTGATAGGCCACACTGGCCAACTTCAGAATTGGATGAGGATCATGTAATCCTAGGCTGACTGCTGCTTTTTTTTTTTGTTTGGCCAGTCATGCAATTGGCCCACCCAGTCAGTCATTCAACGCGGAGCAGCGTGGATTTTCACCACTGATGGGTTTTGAAACCAAAACCTCCTGTTGAAACTCCGCAGAGTCTACCAACTGCTTGCTTGGGAATGATCACGTACTTTTTAAGCTGTGATAATTACCATACCTTTCGAGCCATGTGGGTCCATGCATCATGTGTACTTGGGGAGCTGAACTGTTGATTGGGTTAGCATCCTTACGTGCATGTGCACTGTATATCCTGAGAATTATCCTTATCAAAAGCTCAAATAGGACTTACCAAGGGAGCAACATATAATCATACCTAAAAAGCTGTATATATTCAGTTGTTGTGGCCCACCTGAACTTTGAGATTTGATTGATTTTGAGTGTCCCTTCATCAAGGTAGGGTTCACCTGATGAATGGGTTGGGTAACATGTACACATCTGAAGGATGGGTTGAATGTCACTACCAGATCACGGTGGGCTCCACAGCTCCGCGTGATATTGTGATCACTGCACGGCATATACTTGGAGCTGTGATATTGTGATCACTGCACGGCATATACACCGTCTCCCAAGGTTTGCTAGCCCCACAGGCACGTCCCAAACTAAAAATTGTGTGGTACATTATGGGGTTCCTATTGTTGGCGTTTTCCTCCTCATTAGATAGAGGAGAGAGAGAGAGTTCATATTCATGTCCGACCGGTCGGTGCCCCTGGCCGACCGGTCGGACAAAGTGGCTGGAAACCATATTTTCGCTGGACGAAATTTGTGAAGGCCGACCGGTCGGCAGACAGGTCGGGTAATGTGTTTCTATACACAGTTCTCTCTGGACTAATTTTTGGTGGGTCCGACCGACTGGTGGTTTTGGCTGACCGTTCGGAGGTGTGCGCGGACTGCTACTGCAGTTTCCAAATCGGGATAGGACTCTTGCAAATCAATAAATATAAAGCTCTAATTCGGGATTTGGCATTCCCACAAGTTGTTCTACACGTCCTAGGTGAGAGAGAGAGAGAAAAGGAGAAAGAGAGGAAGAGAGGGAGATGAAGCTTGTTGGTAGAGGAGGCATTGCTCGAGAAGGTGATTCACGGTGCAACAACGTCTCGGTTCTTCAACGTCCTCGTGCTTGGGTGAGATCTCTCAGTTTTCTTGTCCTTTCATTGTTATCCATCCTTGTGTGGGTGAAGAAGGTTTGATCCAAGCGGTGTGTGCTTGTGATCGGTTGTAACAGTTTTATGAGATAGTGGATTGTTGATTTGAACTAGGTCCTGTGGTTTTTACCTCTTTTGAGGGTTTTCCACGTAAAAACCTCCTTGTGTCGTGTGGCTGTTTGATTATTGCATTATCTTAGTCCATAATTCTAGTGCATTGGGGGCGAGATCCTAAGGCTTGTGTGAAACGCACCCAACAAAGTGGTATCAGAGCGTTCAAGTTGATTAAACAGGAAGTGGGATTGATTCTGAATTATGGAAGGTGGCTCATCAAGGATGATTAGTCTCAATAGATCCAACTGGACCATATGGAAGGCTAAGATGGAGGACTTGCTTTATTGCAAGGACTTGTATGCTCCAATTATAGGCATGCCAGCGAAGACGAATGATATGTCAGATGATGATTGGAAGAAGCTGGACCAAAAGGCGGTGGGGCTTATTAGACAATGGTTGGATGATTCGATTTTCCACCATGTGTCTACAGAGACCTCAGCCGCTAGTCTATGGCAAAAATTAAAAGAGCTGTATGAGAGGAAGACAGCCGGCAACAAGATATTTCTGATTAGAAGACTTGTAAATCTCAAGTTCAAGGATAATGGTTATGTGGCTGAGCACATGAATGAAATCAGCAATATTGTGAACGAACTCTCCGCTATGAAGATGGTCCTGGACGATGAACTACAGGCTTTGCTATTGCTTAACTCATTACCTGATAGTTGGGAGACATTGGTGGTGTCTCTAAGTAACTCCGCGCTAGGCGGAAAGATATCCGTGGAATAGGTAACGAGTTGTCTCTTTAATGAGGAGACAAGGAGGACGTCTCAAGGGTCTACTCAGCAAGAGGCCCTTGTGACACAGGATCGGGGGAGAGGAAAGAACAGAAAGGGCGGGAAAGCCCGAGAGAAATTCAGAGGCAAGTCTAATGTCAGGAAAGATGTTGAATGTTGGAACTGCGGCAAGAAGGGCCTATTACAAAAGTGAATGTCGCAAGAAAAATGATCAAAAAGGAAAATGGAAGGAAAAAGATGATGAATCAGATTCTACTGCGGTCGCCTCAGATGGTGACATTGTAGTCATTCTCTCAACGGATCATGATGTTTGTCTCACGGCTGCAAATCTGGACACCGATTGGGTGGTCGATTCGGGAGCGTCGTTTCATGCAACTCCACGAAGGGATTTTTTCACAAGTTACAAGCAAGGCAGTTATGGTACAGTGAAGATGGGGAACTCTGGAGTGTCCCAGATTGTGGGAGTTGGTGATATTTGTGTGAGGACCGATATAGGCTGTACATTGGTTCTAAAAGATGTGAGACATATTCCAGACCTTCGCCTCAACTTGATGTCGATGGGAAGGTTGGATGTAGCTGGTTATGAGAGTTGGTTTGTTGGTGGGCACTGGAAACTCATTAAGGGTTCGATGATCACAGCAAGAGGAAAGATGTGTTGCACTCAATACAAGACATGTGTCAGTATATGCAAGAGGTGAGTTGAACGCAGCAGAAGATTCAGCGACAGACATGTGGCACAGACGGCTCGGCCACATGAGTGAGAAAGGGCTTCAGCTACTAGCGAAGAAGCACCTACTTCCAGAGTTGACAGGTACACCTCTTAAAACCTGTATTGATTGTTTATCAGGAAAACAGAATAGGGTTTCATTTGTAAAAACTGCTTCTCATGTTAAGAAAGTGCATTTATTAGATTTGGTTTATTCTTATGTTTGTGGTCCTATGAGGACTAAAACCTTAGGTGGGGCATTGTATTTTATCACGTTTATAGATGATGCATCTAGGAGGGTTTGGGTTTATGTTTTGAAATCCAAGGACGGGGTCTTTGGTATGTTTAAAATATTTCATGCCATGGTCGAGAGGGAGACAGGTAGATCATTGAAGTGCATCGCACTGACAATGGTGGTGAATACATTGGTGACTTACATGAGTATTGTAAGTTCCTAGGTATACGACATGAAAAAACGGTACCCAAGACCCCTCAGCACAATGGTGTCTCTGAGCGTATGAATCGCACCATTGTAGAGATAATCAGATGCATGTTATCCCGTATGAAGTTGCCTAAGATGTTCTGGGGAGAAGCAATGCACACAGCAATGTATCTGATAAACAGGTCTTCATCAGCCCCTTTGAATGGAGAAGTACTTGAGAAGGTGTGGACTGGACGTGATCCTTCGTACAGTCATCTCAGGATATTTAGATGCAAGGCATCCGTTCACGTACTAAAGGACGAGAGGTCCAAGCTCGATACGAAGATCAGGCAGTGTGTTCTTGGGGTACGGTGATGAGAAATTTGGCTTCAAGTTATGAGATCCGACTGAGAATAAGCTCGTCAGGAGCAGAGATGTGGTTTTCATTGAAGATCAGTATATAGAAGACATTGGAAAGTCAGAGAAGACCCAGCCCAGTCCAGATGAGCTGGAAGATTTGGATCCTACTACTCCTCCTGGGGTGCCTGATGACGGGGGAGTACAGCAAGGTGCAGAGGACGAGGGAGTTCCTACAGGAGATGGACAGGGGGAGCAGCTCCCACTTGATCCACCTGTTGAGCCACAGGTGAGGAGGACATCTAGGGACAGGCACCCGTCCAAGAAGTACTCGCCGCATGAGTACATTATGCTTACTGATGGGGGAGAGCCAGAAGATTATTCTGAGGCTCTAGCCGACGAGCTTAAGGGGGAGTGGTTGAAAGTTATGAAAGAGGAGATGGAATCCTTGCATAAGAACCACACATATGACATGATGAAATTGCCTAAGGGCAAGAAAGCTCTGAGCAACAAGTGGGACTTCAGAAAGAAGATTGAGCAGAAGAATTCACAGACAAGGTACAAGGCCAGACTCGTGGTGAAAGGTTTTGGTCAGAGGAAAGGAATAGACTTCGATGAGATATTCTCACTAGTGGTGAAGATGACATCCATACGGATGTTACTTGGGTTGGCGGCTAGCATGGATATGGAGATAGAGCAGTTAGATGTTAAAACTGCCTTCCTCCATGGTGACCTGGAAGAAGAGATCTATATGCGACAACTAGAGGGGTTCGAAGTCAAGGACAAAGAGCATATGGTATTTAGGCTTAGGAAGAGCTTGTATGGGCTGAAACAAGCTCTTAGGCAATGGTACAAGAAGTTCGACTCGTTCATGTTGACACATGGGTATAATAGAACGGAGTCGGACCACTGTGTGTTCACTCGCAGGTTCTTAGATGGTGATTTCTTAGTTCTGCTCTTATATGTTGATGACATGCTCATCATGGGAAATGACATCAAGAAGATTGACAGGTTGAAACAGGAGTTGGGCAAGTCATTTGCGATGAAAGACTTGGGCCCAGCCAGACAGATCCTAGGAATGGAGATAACCATGACAGAAGCAGCAGAAGGCTTTGGTTGTCACAGGAGAGGTATATTGAGAAAGTCCTAGAGCGGTTCAATATGAATGCAGCGAAGCCGGTCAGTACTCCACTGGATAGTCACTTCAAATTGAGCGACAAGCAGTGTCCCAAGACAAAGGCAGAGGTGGAAGAGATGTAGAAGATACCCTACGCCTCGACAGTAGGAAGTTTGATGTATGCTATGGTGTGTACGCGCCCAGACATAGCATATGCAGGTTGGTGTTGTCAATCCTGATAAAGAACATTGGGCAGCGGTGAAGTAGATACTACGGTATCTGAGAGGTTCATTCAGGCTGAGCCTATGCTATGGTGACGGGAAGCCTGTGTTAGAGAGTTACACAGATGCAGATATGGCAGGTGACATAGATTCCAGGAAGTCCATATCGGGTTTCATGTTCACGTTTGCTGGGGGAGCGGTTTCTTGGCAGAGCAAGTTACAGAAGGTCGTAGCACTGTCGATGACAGAGGCCGAATACGTTGCAGTCACAGAAGCATGCAAAGAGATGCTTTGGATGAAGAGGTTCCTATAGGAACTTAGCCTGAAGTAAGAGAAGCACGTGGTCTATTGTGATAGCCAAAGTGTGATACACTTGAGCAAGAATCCAAGTCAGCATTCCAAGTCGAAGCACATAGAGATACGGTATCACTGGATCAGGGATACTTTGGAATAGAAGGTGTTACAGCTTGAGAAGGTCCACACGGACGATAACGGGTCAGACATGATGACCAAGGCTCTGCTCAAGGGAAAATTTGAGGCTTGTAGAAGCCGGGCTGGCTTGAAGATGGTGAACTCCTCCTGAGTTAGAAAAGGGGGAGATTTGTTGGCGTTTTCCTCCTCATTAGACAGAGGAGAGAGAGAGAGAGTTCATATTCACGTCCGACCGGTCGGTGCCCCTGGCCGACCGGCCGGACAAAGTGGCTGGAAACCACATTTTCGCTGGACGAAATTTGTGAAGGTCGACCGGTCGGTAGACAGGTCGGGTAATGTTTTTCTATACACAGTTCTCTCTGGACTAATTTTTTGTGGGTTCGACCGGCCGGTGGTTTTGGCCGACCGGTCGGAGGTGTGCGCGGACTGCTATTGCAGTTTTCAAATCGGGCTAGGACTCTTGCAAATCAATAAATATGGAGCTCTACTTCGGGATTTGGCATTCCCACAAGTTGTTGTACACGTCTTAGGTAAGAGAGAGAGAAAAGGAGAAAGAGAGGAAGAGAAAGAGGGAGAGGAAGCTTGTTGGTAGAGGAGGCATTGCTCGAGAAGGTGATTCACGGTGCAACGACGTCTCGGCTCTTCAATGTCCTCGTGCTCGGGTGTGGTCTCTCAGTTTTCTTGTCCTTTCATTGTTATCCATCCTTGTGTAGGGTGAAGAAGGTTTGATCCAAGCGGTGTGTGCTTTTGATCGGTTGTAACAGTTCTCTGAGATAGTGGATTGTTGATCTGGATTAGGTCCCGTGGTTTTTACCTCTTTTGAGGGTTTTCCACGTAAAAGCCTCCTTGTGTCGTGTGGTTGTTTGATTATTGCATTATCTTAGTCCATAATTCTAGTGCATTGGGGGCGAGATCCTAAGGCTTGTGTGGAACGCACCCAACACCTATATTGTGTGGCCCATGCAATTCAGATGGCCGCACAAATTAGCTAGGTCCGCTCAGGTGCATGCCCCACACATTGGCTGTGAGATCTGTAGTAGTGAATGTGATGCATATAAAGACACCTGCGAGATTGCCCGCCTTCACGATCGCCCTAATCATATTAGCAAATTGGCCTCTGTTTGGGTACAGTAGGAAATAATCACGTATTTGTGTTGGCTTGGATCGATTATAGAGGACTTCTGGTTGGGTTCTGGTTAGAATTAATGGGGTTTTCCTCCTCAGAATAGAGGAGAGCTATGGTGCAACTTGGGTGTGGTCGGGCGCCCGGGCTAGTTTGGTCAGCTGACCGAAAATTACCTAGATGAGGCAAAAAGTTTCTGGACAGTTTTGATAGAAGTTGGGCGCGCGATGGTCTTGTGACCGAGCACCGGGGTGGTCGAAATTGGGAAGTTCCTTTTGATTTTCTCACTGGACAGTTTTTTGTTTGGGCGGGTGCCCGACGACCCTTTTGACCGAGCGCCCGACCCAACGCGAACTGTTTATGTGCAGTTTCCTATTTTGAGACTAATTCCTTCGGCTCTCTATTTAAGGGAGTTCTAAAACGGGATTAGGTATTCCTAATAAGGGTTTAGCACGTCCAAGGAGAGAGGAGAGGAGAGAGAGAGAGAGAGAGAGAGAGAGAGAGAGAGAGAGGAAACTTGTAGAAGGGAGTAGTTGCTTGAAGAGGGAGTTCTTCTGAGCAACCATCGACTCAGTACTTCTACATCCTTGGGATCGGTGAGATCGCTCTAATCTTATTGTTCTCTTGTTATTTATCCACTCCTACGTGAGCGAAGAAGGTTTGATCCAAGCGGTGTGTACTTGTGATCGATTGTAATGCTCTACTTCTTAGTAGATTGTTTGTCTAGACTAGGTCCCGTGGTTTTTACCTCTTTCAAGGGTTTTCCACGTAAAAACTCTTTGTGTCATGTGGTTGATGCTTTATCTTTGATTATTACATTATTATATCCCATAATTTGAGTGTATTGGGGGGCGAGATCCTAAGGTTTTTGTGCAATGCACCCAACAAGAATTTGGGTGGGGTTGGGTCTGATCTTGAGGTTGGCTGGGCTTGGCTTGACCCCTGACTGGAGCCAACCTGTTGGCGTTGCACCCTTAGTTAGGTGGACATGACTATAGTTTAAGTACGTCTAGACGTTATCCCAACGTTGGGGGTGGCTAACATTGGAGGGTGACTAACAATGTGGGTGTATGTACTAACTGTGGGATGTGTGTATTAACTCAAAAAAAAAGAAAAAAAAAAGAAAAGAAAAGAAAAAGAAAAAGTACGTCTAGACGTGTGTAAATTGAATGTGGACCATTGGCATGTTTGCTTAAAATTTCCTTTTTAAAGACATCCATTTTTATTTTTATTTTAGAGAGATAGTTTACCTTTTTCGAACGACACTATTTTTGCATATGCTTAATTATCTTCCAGTGGAGACTACCTTATGCTCCATTTAGATGCCCTGCACACTTGGGAGATTGGCTGATGTAGGGAGAAAACCTATGGTGAAGGAAGAGGGTCGAGCAAGTTTCTGGAAGAAATGTAGCGAAAAAAGAGTCAAGAAAAAGTGATAGAAAATCAGAAATTTTGGATTTTCGATGGCTTTCTGACGATTTTCAGGCCGTTGAGAATCCCGATGGTGTTCAAGACATCGCGGATTTCGACCGCTTGTATTTTGCCTGAAGTTGCTCAACTATTTTTTCCAGTTGTGACCAATCAACCCCCATCTGCGACTAGTCGACACTCAACTAGAGACCAGTCGACAGAACGCACTGATTTGCGTGGATTTTCAGATTTCTAACATAGTTAGGGTTTGCTTTGTGTAATTAGGATTTTAGGTTTAGTTTTTCTCTATTTAAGGTTGCTTAAACTCATTTATTATTATTCATCTTTTCAATACAAACTTGAGTTTTTCTCTGTTTTGCTCGTGGATTTGAGTGTTCCTTTTTGGATTTGAAGAAGTCCGGTCGAGGATTCCCGGAAGCGCTGTGGATTTGGATTAGTTATCCTTGTGAGAGAGACGGTGATTGATCTCTACCTGTTTACGCTGCGCCGAGTTGGTATCAAAGCGAGGAATCCCCTTGGGCCGATATCTCTTTACGAAGGTATATATGGATAAAAATCATGTGGATGGTAATCTAGAAGATTCATTATCTATTGGAAAGAATGAAAGCTTTCCACCGAGGGAGTCGGTTAGCCATGCAAGAGCTGCAGGCACCCCTCTACCGTTTTGTGGATGCGCTAATTCTGCCACGTATTCATGGTGACGTTCAGCCTATCATTGTCGTTGAGTCAAATATTCAAGTTGCTTGTAGAGCGTTCCCAATGACAAGTCGTAGGGTTATGACCCAGATCAATAACGCTCAACATATCGATCCTATAGGAGGCCGAAAGAACTCCCCATCTTCAGTGGTCAGGATCACACCCCAAATGACTCTATGAAGTCGAGTACCGCTTCAACATGCAAATTTCTGAAGAGAGAAAAGTTTCAATCGCGGCATACCACTTGAATGATGTCGCTTGGGATTGGTGATTACACGTTCAGTACTGGCAGAAGCAAGAGATGAAACCACTAATTTACTCATGGTAGCGGATGAAATGACGATTGCTAGCTCGTTTCCTAGGTGATGGAGAAGATCTAGTTGTGACGATGTTGCCATAGGTGTTCAACCCCGTTAACAATGCATACGCTGTCCTTGCGAAATCAGAAAGCCCACCCGAAACTTTTAAAGTGGAGTGGCAATTTTCTGTGGACATGCAGGACTTCGTCAAGGTATCTGAACAAGATGCATGGGACATAGATGATGGGCCACAGGAAGAACAGACATATCTCGTGTTGGAGGATGTAGGCTTGTCTCCTGTATATGCGCTTCCTTCACTCGCGCAAGAATGATTGCCGAGGAGGCTGAGAGAGCGATAAGTCAGGTGTTTCTTGAAGATTTTGTATTACCCTTAATTGATGAGAACATCGTTACAGTGAATGATGTTCCAAATTCTAACTATCCTGGCCCAATCCATAATCCCATCGACAAATTTAATGATTCGAGTGAAGTCCCTGACTTAGAGGGGGAGCGTGACGAACATTCCACTATCACCTCAGAAACTGTTCAAGGTTCTATAAAGGGTGGGGGAATTCAATACCACAGTTGTGATGGACAAGGAGGAAGAACCTATAGACCTCTCAGGAATGGTGGAGTCAGTTTTGCAGGAATCCGTGAGCATCCCATATGATACTTTGGTAATTTCTATTGCGGAAGGTTGGAAGGCGTTGTAGGTTGACATGATGGAAGATACGCTTAAGAGAAGCGACGCAGTTGAAGAACCTTATCTCTTATACAAGATGGAGCAACAGCTAAGAAAGACTAGGAAACACTGACCCCCGAAGTTACGATTGTGTTGTGGATTAAATCCAAAGCAAAACTTGATCGAGGACTAGTTTATTGGAAGTGGAGGGGTTTGATGTAGTGAGAGAACCCCCTAGTGAAGGAAGATGGTCGAGCATGTTTCTGGAAGAAATGGACAAAAAAAGATCCAGAAAAAAGTGCAGAATATTAGGAATTTTGAATTCTCGATGGATTTTCGACAGTTTTTGGGCTGTTGCAAATTGCGACCGGTCGATTTTCACTTATGACTGGTCAAATTATGCCTGAAGCTGTTGGACTGTCTTTGCCAGTTGTGATCAATCAACGCTCAACTAGAGACAGGTCGACAAACCATTGAGACTGGTCGACAGAACGCGCAGATTTGCGCGGATTTTCAGATTTTGTTTTCGTTTTTGTTTAGAATTCTTTCTATTTACGTAATCAGGGTTTGTTTGGGTAATTAGGGTTTTAAAGTTAATTTTTCTCTATTTAAGGTTGCTTAAACTTGTTTCCAATACAAACTTGAGTTTTCTTTGTTTTGCTCATGAATTTAAGTATTCCTTCATGGATTCGAACAAGTCCGGTCGAAGATTCCTGGAAGCTTTGTGGATTTAGAGTAGTTATCCTTGTGAGAAAGTCAGTGATCAATCTCACCCCATCTACGCTGCGCTATTGGCATATGCGCTACATTTATGGGTGCTACATCAGGGCCACCTAATTGACCATTACCATTAACAATTTCCTGTAATCTCTCTTTCTAGGTTTACAAATCCCACATGTGTAAGAAGCCTTATCCATTCAAATGTAGGCACACACATGAATATTGCATGCATGTGTGAAGTATGAGCTATCAGTTGAGACACATTGAGTAGATCTTCTGCCTAAAATATTGGCCATATTCCTCTAAGGAGCCACATTGTACGTGATGAACTGACTATTATAACAAGTGGAAACAGTATCTCGGGAGGCACCATGATCAAAACTGCTGATCCAATAGGAAATGACATTTACATAGAAAAGGTTTAGATCTTTCATCCCAATTGAGTTTTTTGGCTAATAAGTTTGGATGTAATGCCTAAACCTTTTCTCTTTAAGGCTAATTTGGATCGTAAGTTACTTTGGATAAGTTACTTATGTAGTTTCTATTTATTCAACGGATAAGTACGTTTAGTGAACAACATACTTATCAACAAAAAGGTTAAAAAGTATGTTTGGTTTCCAACATTAATATAAGTAACTATCCCTCAAGTTTGTTTGGTCCCCTCATATCTACCATCCATCATGCGGGGCCAACTTTGAGGTGGACCATTTATTGTGTGGGCCCCACCTTTGATGTGGTTCATCCATCACGCATGGCTCACATCTAATGTGGGCCATTCATCGTTATGGCCAGACCTTTAATGTGCACCATTCATTATATATGTAGGGCCCTCTAATGTTGATCATCCCTCAAGTGGGGCCCACCTTCAATATCCACCGCCCATCATGTGGAGTCCACCTTTGATGTGGATCGTCCATCATGTGGGCCCCACCTTTGATGTGGATCGTCCATCATGTGGGCCCCACCTTTGATGTGGAACAATGCAGGGCCTGCCTTGGATATGAGCCACCAATCATTAGGGTTGACCTTTGATGTGGATTGTCCATCATATGGGACCTACCTTGATGTGGATTTTGGCACCCCGGATGCTAGGGGCCGTGGTTGCCCTCAGCCCCCGATATCCCAGGCTCCACATTATGCGATGCATGAGGGTATTGCAGTTAACTGCAGAATTGTAGATTTACCCAAGAATAAACAACTTAATCATGGGCGAAACATTTCCAAAAGAAAGAGAAACATGTGTATATATTTATAACTCCAAAAAAAAAATGTACATAGACTTTATTCCTCACGTTGGGGCCCATTAGGTCCCCCACTTCAAGTTCAGAGTATACTGTTCCCAAAAAAGGCTGTACAAGAATGCCATGTAGGCGCCAAACCCAAAAGAATACTCTCGACGTCTCGACTCTAATAGTCCTGATCGCCTGCGTACTGAAGGTACTCGTTGGCGTCCTCTCCAAGTTCTACGAACTCGGTCGCTTCGACTGCTTCCTGTATACCTGGGTCACATGGGTCATCTGGTTGGTGGTTTAAACCACCACACCAGAAAGGGGAGTGAGTGACCAACTAAGTGGTTTCATTTCCTTAGGTTACACATTCACCAATACAAACAATATAGATAATAACTTCATTTTTCAAAGATAAAATCAAAGAATAACACATCATCACAAGCATGGTTATTAAATGAGATGAGTGCATGTAATGCAAATGCATGCCCGAACACCGATGTTTGTCACAGCCGCCGGTGAGTGGCACTACCACCTCACCCGCATAGACGATGTATGTCATGCTTAACTACACATGATTAGCCGAGTAATTAGTTAAATTCTTTTATCACACAGCCGGTTGGGGAAGCCCCTGTACCAACGTTCTACCAATTTGGCCGATTGGGACCACCTGACTCCCTGCGAGGCGAACGCAGGTCACAGCCAGTTGCCCCTCGATCCTATCTCGGGTCTATAGCCCCGAGGCACCTGGTTTGGCCGCGGCTCGTTAGTTGCTCCCAACACAGGCGGAATAAGGTTCATCGCTCTATCCCATAGTCGAGTAGTAGGTGCGTCACCTCTACGATGCTCAACGGACACTATGGGGAGGCATCACCCCAGCGTAGGCCGACAACACGGGAATAAGGCCAATACTACCATCCCTGGCTCATGAGTCTTGAGGGATCGGTACGCCGTATGCTTTTTAGTGGACCCATCAAAGGGTGCGCAGGTACATGGATTCTACATAAGTGATATAAATACATTGAAACACTTGATACATATATTGCCACTCGACCCGGTGGTGGGCTAGAGTCCTCGGCTAGGAGAAGTAAGGGGAGGACCGGCCTTGAGCATGTACCGCTCGCGTGACCCTTGACCACAGCCGGTCGCCCTGACTTCTACCATAGTCGACCACCCCGCTCCCAAGGCTGCCGACCTGGTGCGACCGCCTCAACTATTGTACTTGCCAGGTCGGAAGCTACTACCCGTCACCCAAAACACTTCCCGATTCCCTAGCTCATGCATAATTTCAATTCACAAAACATATAATACTAGAATCTCAATTATCAAGTATTGGTATAAGTTCTAAGACATCTTAGCATAGAAGATTTGCATAGTAAGAACATGTGTAGGATGATATGATCATGCAAATGACCCTAGCACACACTTAGCATCCAAATCCCTAGACAACGAAATACTACCAATCTCATACAACTTTCCTAGTTACAATCCAACTTCCTAAACTTGGAAATTGAAAGAATCAACTACAGTTGTAGGCATTGGTTGCAAGGCAACACATGGGTAAATGATACACACCTTGGTTTGGAGGAGGATTAAGAAAATCCTGCAAGAAGGTGCTAGAAAATCAGGAAAAATGAAAAAACCTATGTAAGAAGTTATAGAAGATGGGGAATCATCATGGACTTACTTCTACTAACGTCCGGGAAGGTCTCCAATCGCGAGAGAAGCCGGCTAGAGTGACGTAGAGGCGGTTTGGTCCAGGTAGGGTAGCATGTAAGGCTTACCCTTTGAGAATCCTTCTTCCACAACTCCCCCTTTCTCTCCCACACACCCCTCTCTCAGAAAGTTGGCTGATAATGAGAGAAATGGCTGAGAAAGTGGGTTATAAGGGTTGGGGGAATTGGGACATATAGCCCTTAATGATTTAATTTGCATAAAAGTGGCTGTTTGTGCCCTGTTTTGATTATGTGGGACCCACCTGACCCCTCTAGGCCAATCTAACCCATACGATGGCCTTACTATGTTGAGGTCCTTGTTTGGGTATGATTCGGGACCGATCAGACATGGCAATTACCGGATCTAAGGTGACATCAATTCAATGGTCACCGATTGTCGATTGGGGCCCATGTTTGGGGATCATGTGTTGGTTTATATTTGAAATCCATGGTTCACATTCCATGGCCATGCAAGGGTCCATGGGGCCCACACAAGAAAAGTGAATTGAGTAATGATTACTCACTAAAGGTACAGTGCAAGTATACTTGCACTGCCATGTGCAACTGTAGGACACTACAATTTACGATTTCGGGTGTTGATTTCGACGTAACGCTCGCCTATGGGTGTCAAGCCCAGTATGTGGGTGGTCCCTGACAAATTTCGAGCCTAACAGTCTCGGGACGGGCGGCGGAACGGACTCCTACGCGTGTATCTAAGTTCCTGATACTATGAGACTATGGTTCTCTAAGTCATGTGCGGCTAATTATTCGTCCAAAGGGTGATATGTGTCTAGCGGGTTCGAGCATGGGTTCGAGTCTTAAGGAAGGCGATTTTACGGGGCGTTACATCCATCATGTGGGGCCCACCATTATTAATTTCCCTGCAAAGACCACCTTTGATGTGGATTGTCCATCATGTGGGCCCCACCTTCAATGTGGGTTGCTCATCATGCACGAATCACCTTGGATGTGGGCCATTCATCATTAGGGACTGACCTTTGAAGTGGACTGTTTATCATGTGGGGCCACCTCAATATGGGCCATCCATCATTTGGCCTAGCTTCAATGTCCACTGTCCATCATGTGGAGACCACCTTTGATGTGGACGGTCCATCATGTAGGCCCCACCTTTGAAGCAGGTTGTCTCGTAACCAGCCTGCTTTGGATGTGTGCTTTTTATCACTATGGGCAAACCTTTCATGTGGACCATCCATCTGTGGGCCCACATTAATACGGGGTCATCCATCATGTGGGGCCCACCAGCTTTTATGTGGAGTGTCCATCATGTGAGCCCCACCTTCAATGTGGATAGTCCACCACATGGGGCCTCCATTGATATGAACCATGAGAGAGTGCCTCCTTTGACATGGACAATGGAAGAGAGACGTAGAAAAGTCATAAGTTAAAAAGCTTGAAAAAATTGCTTATTAAGATAAGTAACTTTTTAGCACACAAGCAATTTTTATAATGATGGTTATCAAAGTAACTTAAGTGAAAAGAGTAACTTAATTACTTAACATAAGTTAGAAAGTAACTTATTTGGTGGTATCTATGTAATTGGATAAGTAATTTTTCCTACTAATGGTAGGAGTTGGGTTATTATCTAGGATAAGTAAGTTTGGTTAAAAATTAATATCAGTTACTTACTTGCTGAAAATTATATAAGTATTTTAGCATTTTTTCTTTTGCTTTCCAACTCCTGAAAGTAACTTATTTTCTTCATTTGTTTTTTTTGTGACACAGCATGTTGATTGCAACACAACCTGTTGTTGGGCATACAAACTTGATTAACGTGAACACTAACACCAGCTTAATCCATCACTAGTAGGCCACCAGTTTGTGAACCCCACTAATGTACACTGTCTATCCATTTTTAGGCCCAAACTTTCATAGATTTAAATCTCAAATGTGAGCCCCACCATCTGCAAACGGTGGTGACCAAACACCCATGTACCATTGAAACCTCTCTCTGGAGTACCACCCTGCCATATGTGTTAGATCATCATTGTCCATCCCTTTCATCTGATCTTTTTGAGTGTGGGTCCCACCACATGGGATAGTGGAACGCACCATAATTTTGAGGAATCCACACTGTTCATCAAATTAACTCCACTACTAGCAACACGAAGCAATGACACCCACCGTTACACATGCCCTTATGGCCCACCTCTTTGTATGTACTGTATGTCCATGCCATCCATCCTTTTTCCTATTTATGTGATTCCCACCACTGTAGCCTCCATAGGGTCATTGAAATGGTGCCCATAGCTTGAACCCATTGTAATATGTTTGCCATATTCTGAGCTAATTAAGTGGGTCCCACCAGCAGAAAATAATGAGGATAGAATCTCTACTGTTGAAACACTCCCAGGGTCTAGTGAGTGGACCCCACAACAGAAAATAGTAGGGATTTAAATCCACACCGTTGAAACCCCATGGGCTCATGTTGTTTGTATGTATTGTGTGACCAAGCTGGCCATAGCCTTCTTTTTCCTTTTTTGTTTTCTTTCTAGCTCACTTTATGGTACGACCCAAAATTATAAGAATGTCAGTCTCAAGTGGACCCACACAATGAACAGTCTACATCAAAGGTTAGCCCAACATGATGTACAGTGGATGTAATGGGATCAAGCATACTTGATGGATAAATACTTGTGTGGTTAGAAACCAAACATGTCTTTCTACTTTTTGGCTGATAAATATATTGTTTACTAAACATACTCATTTGCTTAATAAGTAGAAACCAAGGTAAGTAGCTTATCTTAAGTAACTTACAATCTAAACGGGCATTATATGTGAGCCCATTTACTACTGAATCTGATTGGGGTTATCCTACATTCTATGCACCAGCTGAAGCACCTTATAATCAGCTCTTAATTAGTCCTAAAAAGGCAGACCCTTGGTTGATTGGAGTCTATCCAGCATTGTATGCTTCTTATGAACTAATGTGGAGAGAGGGAGAGAATATGCTAAAAGAAAGAGTTTACTTGATAGATTCCCACCCAATACATAAATTATCACAAGGGAGAAGTGCTCCACAAGAATATAAACTTTCACAACTTAAAAATAAAGATTGAATGGTTGAAATTTGTTTCCCCTTCATTTTTATTTATTTATATAATCTACATAGAATCTCATTTAGGTCATTCACTTCTAATAAGTATGCCCATTTTGATGGATATTAAAGAAGAATAAAATTAGCGGAAGTTCAAGGTCTTACCTCCGGCCATGATGATTAGCTTTATATTTTGTCAAATATTGAAATCCAAATGGAGTTGATGATAATGGTATGACATAATTCAATAACTAAATACCCTTGATTCAAAGGAGAAATCTTCTAGTCTATTCAAGCACTTCATGCACAGATTAGATGAAAAATCACAGGCTATTTTTTGCTTGTAAACTAGGGACCCTCCATGAAAATAACTTTATATCTTTCTCCCATCAAGAAAGTAGTTACCATATGGAGATAGTGGATGGGTAGTTATCTCCTACACCTTAACCACAATTGCTCAACCAACTAGAAACTTAGAGGGAACGGTTACAATAATTCAAAAGACCCAATAGTTTTAAAAACTAACTAAATTATGGGCTGATGTGGCAATAACTACTTGTGTGATGACATGGCATTGAATGTGGGCCACATCAATCACTATCTCAAATGAGATATATCCAACATTCTCCCACTTGGCCCACATAGACACAACCGATTTTGAAAAAGACACTTGGATTTTTTTTTTAAGTCTTTGGAAAAACATGACATATGGCCATACATTTTGAAAATAAAATTGTTCCCTTTCTAGTTTTGTCAAGAAAACATATATACCCAATCAAAGAATCTCAATACATGAATCATGGCGATAAATACTTTTAAAAAGTGTATTATCTTCCATGTATTACAATGTTATTGGCTTCCTTTAACTGAGTACTTTATGTGATATAATTTCCTTATGAATGGGCTACCCAATGTCCATTCAGGGTCCAACTTTATTGTCCAAATGGACATTCTATCATTCTCTAAAGCTTTATGTATACCAATAATGAGAAGACAAAAAAATAGAATAATCATAAACCATATATTGCAATATTAAGACAAATAAACTCCAAATGAGTTCTTAGATGCATATAATAAATCAAACACAAATGTAACTAATTAGTCCCATATGCCCCACATATTCTTTATACAACTTGGGTGACAACCCTTTTGTCATAGGGTCTGCAATCATTAGCTTGGTCCTAATGTGTTCAATAATTATTCGATGATTCTGAACATTTTCTCTAACAACAAAGTATTTTATGTCGATATGCTTGTTTCGACTACCACTTTTGTTGTTTTTAGAAAAGAAAACTGCTGCAGAATTATCATTGTAAATCCTCAATGGCTTAGAGATAGAATCCACAACTCTAAGTCCTATGATAAAATTTCGTAACCATAATGCCTGTGAAGTCGCCTCATAGCATGCTACAAACTCTGCTTCCATAGTAGAAGATGCGGTTAATGATTGCTTTACACTCCTCCAAGAAATAGCCCCTCCTGCTAAAAGAAAGACATATCCCGATGTCAACTTTCTAGAATCAAGACATCTAGCAAAGTCTGAATCTGAATATCCAACCACTTCCAAATGATGAGATGAACTATATGTAAGCATGTATTCTTTGGTCCCTTGAAGATATCGCATCACTTTCTTAGTAGCTCTCCAGTGTTCAATCCCTGTGTTACTTTGATATCTGCCTAACATTCCAACTGCAAATCCTATATCTGGTCTTGTACAGACTTGGGCATACATTAGACTTCCAACTGCAGATGCATAAGGAATGTTTTTCATCTGTTCCCTCTCTATATCATTTCTCGGACATTGATCTAAACTGAATTTATCACCCTTGATAATAGGTGCAACACTTGGCGAGCAATATTTTATTTTGAACCTTTCCAGAACTTTGTTAATGTAGGCCTTTTGAGATAATCCTAATACTCCTCGAGATCTATCTCTGTGAATCTCTATGCCGATAACATAAGAGGCTTCACCCATATCCTTCATATCAAAGTTCTGTGTGAGAAATTGCTTGGTTTCATATAGCAATCCTATATCACTGCTGGCAAGCAGAATATCATCCACATATAGGACTAAAAATATAAATTTACTCCCACTGACTTTAAGGTATATACATTGATCAATAATATTCTCCTCAAAACCAAATGAAGAAATTACATTGTGAAACTTTAAGTAAATAAAGTTATTATTTTCATATCTCATTATACAACCAACTAGAAACTTAGAGGGAACGGTTACAATAATTCAAAAGACCCAATAGTTTTAAAAACTAACTAAAGTATGGGCTGATGTGGCAATAACTACTCGTGTGATGACATGTCAATTGAATGTGGGCCACATCAATCACTATCTCAAATGAGATATATCCAACATTCTCCCACTTGGCCCACATAGACACAACCAATTTTGAAAAAGACACATTTGATTTTTTGAAGTCTTTGGAAAAACCTGACGTATGGCCATACATTTTGAAAACAAAATTGTTCCCTTTCTAGTTTTGTCAAGAAAATATATATACCCAATCAAAGAATCTCAATACATGAATTATGGCGATAAATACTTTTAAAAAGTGTATTATCTTCCATGTATTACAATGTTATTGGCTTCCTTTAACTGAGTACTTTATGTGGCATAATTTCCTTATGAATGGGCTACCCAATGTCCATTCAGGGTCCAACTTTATTGTCCAAATGGACATTCTGTCATTCTCTAAAGCTTTATGTATACCAATAATGAGAAGACAAAAAAATAGAATCATCATAAACCATATATTGCAATATTAAGACAAATAAACTCCAAATGAGTTCTTAAATGCATATAATAAATCAAACACAAATGTAACTAATTAGTCCCATATGCCCCACATGTTCTTTATACAACTTGGGTGACAACCCTTTTGTCATAGGGTCTGCAATCATTAGCTTGGTCCTAATGTGTTCAATAATTATTCGATGATTCTGAACATTTTCTCTAACAACAAAGTATTTTATGTCAATATGCTTGTTTCAAGTACCACTTTTGTTGTTTTTAGAAAAGAAAATTGCTGCAGAATTATCACAGTAAATCCTTAATGGCTTAGAGATAGAATCCACAACTCTAAGTCCTGTGATAAAATTTCGTAACCATAATGCCTGTGAAGTTGCCTCATAGCATGCTACAAACTCTGCTTCCATAGTAGAAGATGCGGTTAATGATTGCTTTACACTCTTCCAAGAAATAGCCCCTCCTGCTAACAGAAAGACATATCCCGATGTCGACTTTCTAGAATCAAGACATCTAGCAAAGTCTGAATCTGAATATCCAACCACTTCCAAATGATTAGATGAACTATATGTAAGCATGCATTCTTTGGTCCCTTGAAGATATCGCATCACTTTCTTAGTAGCTCTCCAGTGTTCAATCCCTGGGTTACTTTGATATCTGCCTAGCATTCCAATTGCAAATCCTATATCTGGTCTTGTACAGACTTGGGCATACATTAGACTTCCAACTGCAGATGCATAAGGAATGTTTTTCATCTGTTCCCTCTCTATGTCATTTCTCGGACATTGATCTAAACTGAATTTATCATCCTTGATAATAGGTACAACACTTGGCGAGCAATATTTCATTTTGAACCTTTTCAGAACTTTGTTAATGTAGGCCTTTTGAGATAATCCTGATAGTCCTCGAGATCTATCTCTGTGAATCTCTATGCCGATAACATAAGAGGCTTCACCCATATCCTTCATATCAAAGTTCTGTGTGAGAAATTCCTTGGTCTCATGTAGCAATCCTATATCACTGCTGGCAAGCAGAATATCATCCACATATAGGACTAAAAATATATATTTGCTCCCACTGACTTTAAGGTATATACATTAATCAACAATATTTTCCTCAAAACCAAATGAAGAAATTACATTGTGAAACTTTAAATACCATTGACGGGAAGCCTGTTTAACCCATATATGGATTTCTTAAGTCTGCAAACCAAGTGATCTTTCATGTTTGAAGAAAATCCTTCAGGTTGAGTCATGTATACCTCTTCCTCTAGGTTTCCATTGAGGATTGCTGTTTTCACATCCATTTGATGTAACTCTAAATCAAAATGAGCTACTAATGCCATGATTATCCGAAATGAGTCTTTTTTAGAGACTGGAGAGAAGGTCTCATGATAATCAATGCCTTCCTTCTGAGTGAATCCTTTAGCTACAAGCCTAGCTTTATATCGTTCGATATTGCCGGTTGAGTCTCTTTTAGTCTTATAGACCCATTTACAACCAATGGCCTTGACTTCTTTAGGCAATTCAACGAGATCCCAAACTTGGTTCTTGGCCATTGAATCAATTTCCTCCTTCATTGCATCATACCAAAGTGTAGATTTTTCTCCACTCATGGCTTGTAAAAACGTGACTGGATCATCCTCAATTCCAATATCATAGTCAGACTCTTGTAAGTACACAACATAGTCAGAAGAAATTGCAGGTTTTCTTGTTCTTGAGGATATTCTTAATGCCATCTCAACATCTATATTATTTGGATGTTGAACAATAGGCTCTATGACAACTTGTTCCTCATGGAGTGGCAGTTCTAAAACTGGTTGTTCTTTCATAATGATATCTTGAGGATCATTTTGAAGTATAGTTGATTCTTCTATAAAAGTAGGAAGAACAATTGGAACTTGTATTTCTTAAAAAATTAAATTTTGAGGTTGCTCACTCCCACTAATATCATCATTCTCAAGAAACCTGGCATTTCTTGCTTCAACAATATTAGGTGTATGGGAATGACAGAAGAACTTAAATCCCTTAGACTTTTCTGCATAGCCAATGAAATATCCACTGACTGTCTTTAGGTCTAACTTTTTCTCTTGTGGATTGTACACCCTGACCTCAACTGGACAACCCCATATGTGTAAATGTCCTAAACTTGGTTTCTAACCATTCCAAAGTTCAAAGGGTGTCTTTTGAATTGCTTTAGTGGGAACCCTATTTAGGATGTACACAGCGGTTTTTAAGGCCTCACTCCACAAGGATAATGAGAGTGTGGAGTTACTGATCATACTCCTTACCATGTCCATTAATGTACGGTTCCGTCTTTCGGTTACACCATTTTGATGTGGTTCACCTGGCATTGTGTATTGAGCAACAATACCTTGTTCTTTAAGGAACCTTGCAAATGGTCCTGGTTTCTGTCCTGTGCCATGTACCTACCATAATATTCTCCACCTCTATCTGATCTTACGATTTTAATTTGTTTTTCTGTTTGTCTCTCTACTTCTGCTTTATATGTTTTAAAAGCATCTAGTGCCTCAGCCTTTTCATATACCAGATAGAGATATATAAATCGTGTATGATCATCTATAAAAGAGATGAAATATTTCTGACCGTTCAAACATGGAATAGGAAAAGGTCCACAAATGTCAGTGTGTATGATTTCTATTATTTTGGAACTCCTTCTGGCACCTTTCTTAATTTTATTGGTTTGCTTTCCCTTTATGCAGTCCACACAAATTCCAAAGTCAGAGAAATCAAGAGTCTTGAGGACTCCATCATTCACTAACCTTTTGATTCTCTCTATGGAGATATGTCCCAATCTTTTGTGCCAAGAATAAAATCATGTTCCAGATCTTACCTCCAATGATCGCTGATTTTGAAGAAATCATGTTCCAGAGTGTGGCTCTGATACCACAATGATGGATATTAAAGAAGAATAAAATCAGCGGAAGTTCAAGATATTACCTCCGGCCATGATGATTAGCTTTATATTTTGTCCAATATTGAAATCCAAATGGAGTTGATGATACTTCAATGGTGTGACACAATTCAACAACTAAATACCCTTGATTCAAAGGAGAAATCTTCTAGTTTATTCAAGCACTTCATGCATGCACAGATTAGATGGAAAATCATAGGCTATTTTTTGCTTGTAGACTAGGGACCCTCCATGAAAATAACTTTATATCTTTCTCCCATCAAGAAAGTAGTTACTATATGGAGATAGTGGATGGGTAGTTATCTCCTACACCTTAACCACAATTGCTCAACCAACTAGAAACTTAGAGGGAATGGTTACAATAATTCAAAAGACCCAATAGTTTTAAAAACTAACTAAAGTATGGGCTGATGTGGCAATAACTACTTGTGTGATGACATGGCAATTGAATGTGGGCCACATCAATCACTATCTCAAATGAGACATATCCAACACATTTAACTACATTAAGACCTCAAGAGGTTGCAACAAAACTCTACAAAATTAAATAAAAAATGAACTTAGAGACCCATAACAATGGAATTCCTAAGCAAACACCTCTTTTTCCATGAATCATTTTTCATGCATGCCTAGAAGAGCCATGACACATTCTCAATAATTTTCTAAGTGAAGAATATTGGCTTGACTGGCCTTGGAATCTTTAACTTTTTAACCACATCATATTACCGAATCACGCACATTGGGCCCACCACATCTTGCACATGTCTCACTTGTAACAAAGGCGTGGCCTACCATGGTGAAGGATTAAAATGAACAGGACATGCAAACTTTGTGGGCCCACCATATTGTATGTTTGAAATCCACTCTGTTCATCATGTGTAACCCCTTTCATCGTGCATATAGAGATCGGCCTATAAAGAATATAAATAAGCCACACCAAATTGTTCCTGAAGCCTATTAAGTTCATGCTGTGGGGCCATCACTAGTTTTGGATTTTGCTCATTATTGTAACCTCCCTTCATCTTTGTGTGCCACACTGGATGAAATGGGCATAATGAAAGATAGACGTAACCACTTGTGAGCTTGGACTCCATTATAGATTGAGAGATCGATGTAAGTCTGCTTCTTAGACTTTCATAATACGACAGACTCCTCTAAGAGTGAATATGTAACTGCTTGTGAGCTTAGATTCCAAAGAATTTGTTATCTAATATACATCACTATATTCTTCTAGTGTAACTGAATATTTAGAAAACTTAATATCATAACTACATGCCCTTTTCAAGTATCTTAATATTCAATTTAAAACATTCTAGTGATCTTCTTCATGATTACTGGTGTATCTACTTATCTTAGCAATTGTATATGGATGTGAATGCAAAAATTATAAAGATAAAAAATTCAAATGGCCCACCCCACAGATAAACAGTAGGGAATAATGCAAACAGCCACCATTTGAAGCCTTCCTAGGGCCCACCCTCATGTTTATATGCCATCCAACTTTTTTATAAGGTGATTCCCATATGGATGAATGAAAAGCTTAAATACTAGTCTTGTCTAAAATTTTTGTAGGCTAAAACAGGTTTCAATGGTGGGCTTTTAATTGCCATGATTTATTGTGGTGTGGCCCACTTGACTATTCCCTGCAACTAATTGGTTCCACGGGCTGGTGTAACAGCAGCGTCCTTGCGATTCAGTTTGCAGTTTGCAGTTTGCAGTTTGAGGTTTGAAGTCATGGTTGACTTATCCTGACTGTTGATTAGATGAGTCTCACCATATATGGGAGATGCCACATGGCCCGAACGCTCTCCTACTTGTGAAGATCCTAACCCTTACATTGGCAGGGTGTGCAAAGATTATTAGGAAAGTAAGTACAACAATTGCCAAAAGTTTGGCAGGTTGGATGTTTCAATTTGGGAGAATTTTTTAGCATGGGCCGTCCATGGGGGTGTTCCATCAGACTAGCGGTCTGGATCACTGAACCCACACCCTGAAATCCCAAGGAGATTTTGGGTATTCCCGTTCTGAGGATCACCATTTTCTAAACGATGGTCTCAATACACGGGTACATGTACCGCTTATATACTGACTGAAGCACCAATGCTGTGATTTGGAGACTGTTGATAGAGCTGGGAATCGAGTCGAGTCGGACCGAGTCTGGGCTGACTCGATCCAGCTTGGCATTGAAATATACCTGACCCAAACTTGATCCGACTTGGCACCGAGTCTGACATGCTTGACCCGACCGAGCCCGGTCTGGCCTGGCCTGGCCTGACCCAATCCGAGTTGAGTCGAGTTGGTTTTCGGGTCAGGTCGGATCAAGGGTAATCCAAACTTGACTCATTCGAGAGTCGGATTCTGCACTGACTACTCAATCCGGACTCAACTCAGGGTTTTGGATTGGTTCGAGTCGAGTCTGTACATTACAGACGAATCGAGTCAACCAAGTTTACTCGACTCGTGCCCAGCTATAACAGTTGATATGGTGGGGCCCAACATGGATGGGTCCACCAGAAAAGCCTGGGGTTGGAAGATCCTAACCTCTAGTCTCCAGCCTGTGAAATTTACTGCGTCATGCGATTATGCGCGCCCATCAGCCATATCATCAAAGAGGTGATGGATGCACCCGTGTTAACATGGCATACATATCATCAAAGAGGTCAAAGGCCCATTATCCCATACTGGTTGACGTCCATGTCTGTAAAACAACAGGTCTCAGGTACCAGACACACTAGCAGTACCTCCCAGTGCTTTGGGTAGAGTGATCAGGTCAGGTAGTGTTTCAGGTCGCGTAGCCAAAAAAAGAGTACCCATGATTTTCATACCAATTGCATTTAAGGGTCTTTATGACACATGGCTTTGAGACAAAGCATGGAAAAGTAAAACAATGATACTCAACAATTTCTTAAAACTATTTTGCATTGCTTGGAAAATTGTATTTTGGGTTAGCAAGATGTTGCATGCAGGAAATCGTACGTTTTTATTTATTAATGTATTTATGAAAAGTTGTCATTTATTTATACAAGGACTCATTTGCAATGAGAAAAGAGTTTATTTTGAGTTACAAAAAATATTATTTCTTGCAAGTTTACAACTGAAGGAGTCGAGTGCTTCTTTTTAGTTGTGAGTGAGTCCAGCCACATACTGGTCGAGTGATTCTGAGTTCATTGACCCACTTTGTGTTGCAGAAATTTCTAGTTCTCACAGGTTTGTTACTTGCAACGTCTTTGGCATTTCTAGTTTATGGCTATGTTTTTTTTAATTGTTTTCTAGTGATTTATATCGAGTCCATTTTCATCCTACGAAATTTTATTACATTCTATCAAAATTTCATAACATTCTGATTTTGCATTAAAATTATTAAAATTCTTAAAATACAAGTGGGCTGAAGTTGACAATTTTATAGATTGTTCCCTGCAGTCATAAAATCATAATCATTTCATTTTGGGTCTTTATTTTTCTCTGAAGCAAGACTCATCAAGGATAATTTTGGACTTGGAATTACTTCAATGGAATCCATACTTATGAAGATTTACTATTTTGAAGTCAGTGTAGTTTAGTTACGCATTATGACCATATCGGGATATATCACATATATATCCACTCTTTTGTTAAAAAAAAAAAAAAAAAACTCTTATGTAATTAAACAAACTTGGATTTCAGTTAGAATCACAGGACATCTATGCAGTGCACCAGGTTTCTGCCGGGTGGGCGACATACAAGAAAACAATGGATGGTTGAAATTCCATATCCAAGTGACGTGTGGAGCCTGCCTAGTGATTGCCACTTTCTTGGGCAGGTCATCTAGACAACCTGGTCGGTTTGATGATCGCCTCCTACGTCCAACAGAAAATTGTGGGCCCAGCAAAACACTCTGCTTTCGATTGCTCGGTAGAGTACTTAAAGTGAAAGAGAAGTGCAGAGGCTACTCTTTCCATCGACAATGGTAGTTGCGTGAAACATCGGCTATTCATCCGGTGGGCTCCACTGTAGATGCTGTGATCACATGTGTACAAAAGTAAATGGATGCGTTAAAAAAATTGGCCAATGCTCCATATCCTACATGGGTGTTGCCCACTCTGTCCTTTCGAATGGTGGATCTCTTCAGGGAGAGCAGCCTTTGTTTGGCTCACAGTAAAAAAGAAAAGGAAGTCCACTGGTGTGATAGAAAACAATTCAGTCACATGTTTTTTTTTTCCCTCAAGTTTGCTGTCTTTGTTTGGGACTACAATATCAAACTCATTTTGATATTCCAAACCTAATCAACAGAGCCAATTGACCTTGTCTGACCGTTCAATGTGATGGCTACTGATCTGGCTAGGAAGGTTGAAGTTTTAGGCAGGACTGTCAATGTGCTGCACAAAATTTTGATTTTGAGTAGGCCCGAACGAACAATCCGAAATCTGGCACTGAACCAACCAAGGCCTGGACCATTGACAGCACCAGTTTTGGGGGATGCCTCATCCATGGTGAGGTCCAGCTTTTTTTGGTGTATCAGATGATGATCAGATCCATTTTTATCATGGTTTGATAGAGCCACTCTTTCACCAACCATTTGACGAGATAAATGGAAGATCCAGACCTCGTGCCCAATGGACCCCTAACATGGGGGCCATGTCTCAAAAGTAGATTAGTCACCTTCAAATGGACGGTAAGATGCAATGACCATGAACTTCCATGAACTTCAATCACCACAGTTATGTCTCTGCCCATCACTGTTATTTTATTCACATGGTAAAGTAAATCAATTTCTTTCACTTTACAAGAACTATGCTTTTCTAAGAGAACTATGCTGTTTCATAGGTTTCATTAATTACTTCCATAATTTCCTCAGCGAATTTGTAGTATTTAAAGACACTTAGCCAAATCGTCTACCATGAAACTCAAAATAGTATTCTTTAAGTTTAATTTTGTCATCTTTAAACCATATAACACATTCTTCCGAATATTATTACTAATATCTGTTTAGTGTTTTAAGAATTTTCATGTTGAGAACATAATCAATGCCATCTAAGATAAGATATAGTATTTTTTTTTTCATGTCCATGACCACTTGCCATGATTACTCTGGGACCCATTTTGAAAATTTAAAGAGGTTTGCTAAAATACTGTCAAATCACCACTTACTCTAAAAGCTCAGCATATCAGTGTATATCAAGAGACTTTAACACTTCCCGGTAGGGTGGAACTCCATAGGGGGACATACTGGGCAAGGGTGGAGGGACAGTCACTTCTGATGTAGCAGGCCAAGCTCTGTCCAAACACGGCTTGTCTTGTTTAACAAATGACCAAATCCGGCCCACTCTAACCCAAGTCCAGCGTAACTTCTTTTTAACCTGCGGCAATTGATGGAGTGAGGAGAGAGGGAGAGGTCGCTGGCTGGGATTTGCCCCATGCACCTTGGTGTTTATGTGAAATCCACCCTGACCACCGGATCCGTCACCTCATGTAGGCCAAGGTCACAAAATCATCTCCATCCGTGATTTAAGTGGACCACACAATTAGAAACAAGTATACTGAAAAACACTCACCCACCTGAATTATATGTAGCGATGATTTTTTGGATCTCCGACTTAATTTTTTTGGTATGACATATGATAGTTGGAGTGGATTTCATGGAATCATCATGGTGGGCCTTATAAAAGTCATGGGTGGATATCTCTCTCTCAACTCTTTCCTTTATCATGGCCCACATTAATCACCCATCTGCTTCATTTTTTTGCCTTGAACTTAGCTTCCGACTTCACATCAAATGGTTGGAGTGGATTTTACATACACACTGTGGAACACCTTAAAAACCAAGGGTGGGAGTCAGACCGGGAACGGTTGGAGTTGTTTCCAGCTGATAAAAGAGTTCCAAGTCCACTGGGCTATAAGTTATGGTCCAAAATCAGTTGATGACTTTCAACCTTTTATGTCCTTACTACATGCAACCCGCTCAATAGATCCAGCACATTATGAGAATCTTCTTGAGAAAAGTCAGCCACATCCACTCATCGAGTATACCAAACTTGTATTTTACTGTTTGTCAATGGATATAAGTCGTTTTTAGTGGTATGGGCAACCTGTTGGGTAAATGGGGCTGAATTTTTAAATACATGATCCTCATGGTGAGGCCAATCAATTGGAAGAATTGGATTTTACATACACTTGATAAGTTGAATGTTCTATGCTGTGTGGTCAGTAGCTTGCAGTCCAACTGGTTGGTCCAGATATATTCTAGAAAAGAAGATAAAAAAAGTAATTTTAGGTGACATTGACCTTTCATTTTGGACGAGCCCACCATAATGTGTATGTAAGATTCACTGTGATCATTAGATGTGTAATCCCACGTCAAGTCCAAGGGCCAAAAACCCAGGCTGATGCATAGCTAGGTGGGCATACCAATGGGGAAATGTTGGGAGAGCGAGGTCCACTCTTATTTTTTTTACAGGGAACACTGTAATGATTGTATAATATCCACTCCAATCATTAGATGGGGCATGAAAACTTAGGTCCAAGGTCCAAAAAAAGACCATAAATATGTGATATAACCATAACAAAGGGAAACAGTTTTGTATGCTGAAAAGTTGCCCTGTATGTTGTTTCTAATTGCCTGCTCCACCTGAATAATGGTTGGGGCGGACATTTGGATTGTAGATCATTTTTTTATTTTTTATTTTTTTTTATGGGTTAGTTCAGACACCCCATTGTTAGCACACGCACCAACCCCTGTTAGTCACATCAAAATGTTAGCCACCCCCACTATGGGAATCGATACCGTGACCTCAGTGTTGAAACGAGGCTATATTCACTCAATCTGCCACTTGAGCTTTAGATCGTGGATCTAACATAGTGGGACATATCTGATGGTTGGGGTGGATTTCACATAAACATCAGTGGGGCACAATTTTCAAGCTGCTTGGACGTTAGTTCCTTTTTATATTACAAAATTTTCCTTGATGAGCATTGCATAGGTCCCCGTCCAGACCGATGGTTGACATTTTTTATATTACTGAAATGTTAAATAAACAGAAAAAAAAACACTAACTTTTGTGCTTGATTGGAGATAATAGTGTATTTTTTTTTATTGGGTTAATACACACATCCCACTGTTAGTACACACACCCACACTGTTAGTCACCCTGCAATGTTAGCCACCTCCACGTTGGTAATTGATATACCTAGACCTTAGTGTTGAGACATGGTTATTTTCACTCAGTCTACCACTGTCCCAAAGGTGTGGGTGTGGGGAGATATAGTGTATTATAAATTTGTAATATCTATAACTTCCTTGTCTCATGTGGAATTATGGGTTTGTTGGTAAAATTATAAATATCTATAATGCGCCACATCACAATGCATCCCAGCTATCCAAACACGCCCTATGTTTATCGGTATTCAACTTCATGTAAAAGTTAATTAACTGCCTGTGTTGAGCCCATCATATCATGTATATATAAGCCATCCAACCGGTGCATCTAATTGAGTCCCACAACAGTGATGGTATGACCAAAAATCACGTATCTAATCTTCAGTCAGGCTAAACAATAGATATGAGGCACGTCCACCAAAAACTTCTAAATTAATGTGGTGGCGCACATGAAGAGTGGATCGGCCTTAGACACCGTACAAGACACCAGGGTATGCCACACAAGCAACACTTGTTGATGAACAACTCTTCCTTCGTGACGAAGGCAATACCTCTCTTTCTCTTGCTTCCTTGGAAGTGAAGGCAGCATTTTAACTCTCTCTCTCTCTCATTGAGAGGGAGGCGATTTGTTGCGCTGGGAATTCTATCAGTCATGGTGCTCTTAGTTGCATTGGGACACTTAGATAATCCATCATTGTATCCACACTGTCCATCAGGTGTAGCACAAATTTCACGGGCTAATATAAATCACACTGATTAGATGATACAGTCAACGTCCATGTGTTAGCTATCTTTCTTAATTGTAACCATCTATCTTCCACATCCGTAACTTAGCTATCTGCCTGCGACCCTGTGGTTCAGTGGTAGACTCAAGAGTTTCAAAATGAGGTCTCGAGCACCCATTGTGTTGTGAGTGCACCTGCGTGTGGGATGTGTGAGTACGTGTGATAAAAAAAAAAATATAAAACCATCCATTTTCCAAGCCATAGAGATGGCATGGCTAGTAACCTAATTATAAAAGCGATTCTGTGGAACCATAAGCAATCCACAACAGAATGCAACAAATAGATGGATGGACCGGTTGATTGGACCTGTTTTGCCGTAAACACCTTTAGTCGTCAATTTTACAAGCGATGGATTAGATGATTTGAATCCTTCATTCAGTGTGAATTTTGCACAATAGCCCACGGAATATGTGATTGAGCGAATGGGCAGCTTATATCGATGGATTGGGCACAGCGCTATAAATTATTGTGCTATGAGAGTCAATACCCACATAGTTAGTCACACGATATACCTGCCCACCGGTGGGGTTACTGTGTCTCCTTAGCATTCGAGCCTGAGAAGTGCTGCTGAAACACCTATGCGTCTTCCAACTGGGCTAGCAGGCAAGACACATACATTGCCTCAAATTAGACAAACTAAATTGTGGAAAACACTTTCTCTAGATGATTATCCCAGATAATGTTTGTTATACAATGTTAACTCTGATTAATGAACACTTGTTTATTTAAACAGGCGCATTGGAAAATTTTCATTTTTAACCGTCTGACATTCAGATGATCAAATAAGTATAAATTTTGGTTTATGATACATGAGAAGCAATTTGGACCGTTTAATTGGACTTGTATGCCTGTATGCAACTTTTAAGTAATTTGTAAGTGCCATGAGTATTATCCATCACACTGCCGGAGTATCAAAGTTTCCTCTCTTGCTTTAGTTCCTTCTCGCTTTACCAGTTTATTCTTGGGAAATGTTTTAGTGCTTTCGGAGCACTGTAAGTAATGGTGCTGCTAGTTGCATTGGGACACTTAGACAATTCAATCCATTAATCTGGACTATTCATTTGATCCATCACACATTTCATGGGCTATCCTGCAAAAATTACAGTGATCTAATGATCCAATCATCCTTGATCTAGCCCTTTTTATAGCCTTTCTTTTTTCTTGTTTAAGGATGGGATGGCTACAATTTCTTAACAGAAGTGATTGATTAAATCCATAAGCACTCCCTGATGGGTCCGAACAAATAGATGGATTGAATTGTTGATTGGACCTAGCTATTTGCCGTCAACGGTCTTCACAGTCGACGTTAAAGACCATTAATCAAATGGTTAACATTTGTGGGAACGATGATACCTGCATGCCACAAGTGCCAACGCATAAACTTTAACTTTTCTCTTTACTTCTTCTGTCTCGAGGTGAACGACCAACATAAGAGGCGCCCGTGCCAGCTACGGTGTGAAGAAGAGATTATAGTGAGGGTTAGATCTGAAGCTCTATCAGCCTTGTTAGGTAATCAGATTCTTAATCCCTGCCATTTGCATTCCTAATTCAGCTATTTCCCCTCAAATACTTGTTTTAATGCACTTTGAAAAAATTAATAATTTAGTAAGAGAAATGATCTAGTGAACTATGTCCACGGAACCTTTTCATGCACCTAGTTGGATTTGGGGCTCGTTGGCGTCCACATCCCTATCTGGACCGTCCATTAGGTCTAGGGCGTGATTTGTTTTCTTCCTTGAAAAATCGTGCAGAAGGTGGCATGAAAAATTGGATGGACTCGGTTGTTTGATATGTCCAGTCACTAATGCTTATGGCTATCCAATTGTGGTGGTTTTTGCGTATGGAAGAACAGTGGAACGATCCTATAATTGATGCCAGGACAGGTTATGCTGATGCCGTTAGACTCCAAATTCAACAAGGTGCATTGGAAGTTTTCCATACAATGAGCCCGCCAGATCATATCTCATTCGATCATACTAGTTTTGCTAGAAAAACATCATCTTCTATTTTTTGGTTGAGAAAATAGAGAATTATATTCAAAAGAAAGATCCAAACGGATACACATTCGGGCTGGTCGGGGCACACAATGCCCCGGGCCACCTATCGTTAAAGTGCACATTGGGATTATAACCGTTGGATTTGAGGCCATATTCGGTGATTCAAACCATTTGCATGATGGACCTTCCTGTGGATGGGGATACCCCAATTGTAAAAGTCTCATACTGTAATATTTTAACACCGACCACTTAAACTATTATTTTTTTAACATGGACTCTCTTAATCAGTCTTCTTTGGGGTTTTAGTATTGGTCATTTATGATTTTCTTATCGTAAAGATTTTTGAGGTTCAACCCATGTTGCAAAGAGAGTGCTTCTTTCAGCCGCATGAGATACTGAGAGAGGAAGTTGCTACGGATGTCATTATGCATCTAGTTTAATATACAAATTAGTTAGTTGATCATTAAAATGCAGGTCAACCAGACCTGACCTGGTTTAATTTGGGTTGGGTAAGGGTTGGGAAAATCCAACCCGAATTCAATTTGAGTCGGGTTAGGGTTGAGGTGGAAACAACCTGACCTGAATTTGACCGGACCCAAACCCGATCCGACCCGACCCGACCCGACCCAACCCAACCCGACCCATTGCCACCTCTAATTTGGGCCATCATTGATCATCCATGATCTGACCCACCCGAGCTTCCACTCAGTACTCTTTTCCCTCATCTTGCATGCTTTAACCAATGTCCCCTCGTCTTCTAAGGTCTGACTCACGAGTCACGCCCGAAGGTCCAACTCTTCTCCCTCCTAGTTTTGATAGTTGGCCTACCCGAATGGCAGTTGTATATTCCTCTTGTTGAATGTATTCATCTTTAAAAATAAAAAAATAAAAAAAATTTGAGGAAATAAAAATAAAAGGTCCGACTCACAGAGAAAAAATTTGCTACACCTACGGCTCGTATGCTAAATACACGCAAATCCCAGCCGCAGGTGAGGTCTGCATCTCAAAGGTATTTAAATGCTGTGAGAGCGAGCCTCTCCTCATCTTCCACGCTTTAACCCACGTCCCCTCGTCTTCCAAGGTCCGAGTCACGCCCGAAGGTCCAACTCTTCTACCTCCTGGTTTTGATAGTTGGCCTGCCCGAATGTCAGTTGTATATTCCTCTTGTTGAATGTATTCAACTTTAAAATAAAAAAGAAAATTTGAAATTTAAGGAAATAAAAATAAAAGGTTAAACTCACAAGAGAAAAAATTTGCTACACCCATGGCTCGTATGCTATGTATGCGCAAATCCCAGCGGCAGGTGAGTTTCGTATCTCAGAGGGATTTAAATGCTGTGAGAGCGAGCCTCTCCTCGTTTCTCTCTCTTTTCGAGAATGTCTGCCAAAGTCAAGCAAAGGGACGCCTATTTTTTGACGGAAGCTTTGGCAGGGCTGGAACCTAAGTGGGGCCACCGTGATGTTTGTGAAAAATCCATGTCCATCCTTTATGCGATGACATTTAGGATGTGAGAGGCCGCACTAGAGGAAAAGGTGGGTAGGGAAATTCCTACCATTGAAACATCCCTGGTCTACAGTGATGTTTATATACCATGGATGCCGATCATGATGTCATTCCTATTGAGATGAACTGAAAACACAAATATTATCCTGATTCAAAACTTCTGTGGCCCCATGAATATTTCAACTGTAGACATTTGGTACTCACATTAACAGCCCACTTGAGTCTCGGATCTTCCTCATTTTTGGTCCTCATTTTTCGTCGCACATTCTAAAATGAGCTTCATGGTGGGCCCCACAAAACGGATGAACGGGGTGGATTTCTCACACGCATCATGGTGGGCCCCACCTAAGTTCCCAGCGCAGGAACTTCCTGCCAAAGACCTCCGCAAAAAATCCACGTCCCGGTGCTTGCAAATGGGTACGCTTTTATTGTACCGAGTAAACTCAGTTGGGTCCACTGTGAATGTATGTGGTTTATCCATACCATCCATCCGATTATCCCGCTCATTTTAGGGTTGTGCCCAAAATTGAAGCATATCCAAAGCTCAAGTGGACCATACCACTAGAAACATTGGGAGTAATGATTTCCACCATTGAAACCTTCCTAGGGTCGGCAATGATGTTTATTTGTAATACAACCGTTCATAACATCACAAAGACATGGATTAATGAAAAAAAAAAATATCAGCTCGGTCCAAAACTTCTATTGCCTCCATGATTTTCTCAATGGGTGTGATCCACTTGAGCTTTGGATATGCTTCATTTTTGGGCTCAAGCCTTAAAATTATCAGTCAAAATGGATGGACGAAGTGGATAAAATAAAAAATTCATGGTGGGCCCCACAAGGTTTACTCAGTCTCCGTTCATATGAGTGGGGTCCAGATACAGTGATCCAAACCATTGATATGGTTCAGATATCTCTTGGTTGAATTTTAACGGTTAGCTTATTTTTTTCCTAAACCGTCTATTTCTAGGCCACCTATGGCCACCTATGGAATGGTTAAGGTAATTCCAATCCACCGATCAATTGGTGCAAGGTTCACCCACAGTAAGGAACATCATTTCAACAGTTTGGATTACTGAACAATAAACCCTAGCATTTTCATCAATGATTTTCGGAAATTAAAATAAGTGATGATCATCTACAATCAATTGTAGGTTAGCATGTCCATCCATGTCCCAATGTCTCTAGTGTGCACGGCATCTCAGCCATGAGAAATGTGGGCCTCATCATGAAAAGACCGTCCAATCTTCAGACAGACCACCCTGTACAGAAACAAAGGACCATTTAGATCAGACCAACCAACACTTTCATCCAACGTACAAATGCAGCCCCACCTCATAATCATACTAGCCTAATCTAACCAGTGCACCCGACATCTTGCATGGCACATATGCCACGTACACATTAAAAACATATGAGTAGGAGAAAATTCAAAAGGAGGAATTTCGCTACCCACCATTTCCTCTAGTGCGGCCCACTTGAGCCTTGAATTGGGCTTATTTTTTGTCTCACGTCCTAAATGTCATTATATAAATTGTGATGGACGGGGTGGATTTCTCACAAACACCATGGTGGCCCCACCTACTTCCCATGCAGTAAATTCATGCCAAAAGCTTCCGCAGAAAATCCGCGTCTCAGATATTCTAGAGAGAAAAACGAGGAGAGGCTCGCTCTCGTAGTATTTAAATCCTTTGAGATGCGGTACTTATCTGTGGCTGGGATTTGCGCATACTTAGCGTACGCAAGCCGTAGGTGCAGCAAAATTTTTCTCCGACTCAGGTGGCCTTTCTTCCAAAGTCTTCTTAACTCTCTCTACCTGCCTCGACCTTGATGTCATTCTAGCGTTATAAATACCCAACTACTGAACCTCGCTCTCTCTATCTCTCTCTCTCTCCCTCCGATCTAGAAAACACTCTGGGCATTCTCAGGCCTATGTTTAACGATGTGGGCCGGTCTTGGACAGAGTTTGTACTGGCCCTAGGTCGACACGTTTACACCCCTACCACTGTATCATATATTATACGATCATATGAGGTTTGCTAGAGAACATCGATCCCAACCTTCTGTTACAGTACACATTGGGAGTATGACAGTTGGATTTGAGGCCATATTCAGTGATTCAAACCGTTTACATAATGGACCTTTGTGTGCTTGGGATAGTCAACAGTAAAAATTTTGGATCACCAAAAAGATGATTCAGATACAAGGCTAGAGCCATAGTGTATCCAGTAGCAATACATGAGGCTGGATTCTAGCTAACCTCCGATCATATAACCATAGTTGCTCATGACTATTGTCCTTCAATAGGAGCTAATGATAGTTGAATCGCAAGGTTATTGGTTGGACGATCCTTAAATGTACACGGCAGTTAGTTGTAAGAATCTCTAAATTGCAGAATACATAGGACTTTGCTGTGCATCAGATATGTAGATCGAATAACCGGAATAAAGACATACCTGATTGGTGGGCCATCTCCAATTAGAGATCTGGATCTTCCTCTCCTGGGATTGCTGTAGAGAAAACCTTAGATGGGGCTTGTTTTCAGTGTAATCCCGGATTGGGGACCCAGCACCCTTTAAATAGGGTTTGTAGTGGGTGTGGCAGTGTTTGAAACCCACCAAAACACTGCCACCCTTGCTCCACACGAATTTGGCTATCAGGAATCCATGTTCAACTACAATACTGCCACATGCAGTGTAGACGCGCAACCCCTCTTAATTTTATAGATCACGACTGTAGTGGGGTCCACTGATCAGTCCACACATGAATCTGCATCTGTATTCAAATCCGAACCATTGATCAGTCGGCCCACTATATAGAAAACTTACATTCTCCCACTTGGGCCATACTGTTCAATGTCATGGATTTTAATTATACTTAAGTGGTCAACCAATATGTCAAATTCTGTGAACAACGTCTTTTCCAATCTAGTCCATCAAGACTACTAATACTGGATCGTGGTAGTCTACACAACATTAATTGAGGCGAAGTGAGACGAATCACGGTCACTAGTACCATCAATCTTAATGACGTAGATTGTGAACATGGTCGTGTGGTATGAAGGTTACACTCAAGTGTGATTGAAAGTGCTTACCTTCAAGAGGTCCTAGGAGCTTTCTTTAGATGTCTCCAATGAGACAATACTGAAATTCTACTATTCTCAAAATATATTGTGCACACCAAATGAGAGAAATATTATAAACCAAAAGATGGAATCATCAAAGTAAATGAGATCTCTATGAGTGTCTGAACAAAATAGATGTAAACTGAATCTGAAAACTCCCACTAACTAAATGTATCTGTGAGGTCAATGACTCCCATAGACACTACATGCTCCTGAAATGGCACCACAGGAAGCCTTTTAGTGAGAGGATCGGCTATCATCTCTTTAGTACCGATGAGCTGAATATACACCTGATGATCCCGCACTCTATCCTTTACAACGTGATACTTTACGTCGATATGCCTCGACCTCGATGAGTGCTTGTTGTTATACGAGAAACTCACCGCAGCTGAGCTGTCACAAAATATTCTCATAGGTTTCGGGATATGTTCCAAGACCCGTAAACCAGTGAGAAAACTCTGTAGCCACACTGCCTGATTTGTGGTTTCGTGACATGCGATGAATTCTGCCTCCATAGTGGATGAAGCTGTGGTAGACTGCTTTACGCTTTTCCAGGACACAGCTCCTCCACTCATAAGAAAAATGTAACCAGACGTTGACCTTCTTGTGTCGACGCAGCCTGCATAATCTGCCTCTGAATATCCGACCAAATCCAAATGATCGGTTTTGTTGTAAGTGAGTGCAAAGTCTTTTGTCCGTTGCAGGTAGCGCAATACTTTCTTCACTGCAGTCCAGTGCTGAATTCCTGGATTAGAGAGGTACCTGCCTAACATTCCAACCACAAAGGCAATATCCGGACGCGTACAGACCTGAGCATACATTATACTCCCCACTCTGACGCGTACGGAATTTCCTTCATGAGATCCTTTTCCAAATCATTCTTGGGACACTGAAAATTTTCGAATTTGTCACCTTTAACTATAGGTGATTGACCAGGAGAGCAATTCTGCATGCCGAACCGCTCGAGTATCCTACCAATGTAGGCTCTCTGTGACAAACCAAGCAGTCCTCGAGATCTATCCCTATGAATCTCGATGCTTATGACAAAGGAAGCGTCACCAAGATCCTTCATCTCAAACTTTTGAGACAGAAACTTCTTGGTATCACGAAGCATCCCAATATCACTGCTGGCTAATAATATGTCATCGACATACAAAATCAAAATAATGAACTTACTCCCACTGATTTTAATGTAGATACACTCATCCGCCATGTTTTCTACAAAACCGTATGAGGAAATCTCCTTATGAAACTTTAGGTACCACTGACGTGATGCCTGTTTCAAACCGTATATGGACTTCTTGAGTTTACATACCAGTTGCTTTGAGCTCTCAACTTTAAAACCCTCTGGTTGTAACATGTATACGTTCTCATCAAGATCCCCATTGAGAAACGCAGTCTTAACGTCCATTTGTTGTAATTCTAGATCCATATGAGCTACAAGAGCCATTATTATTCTAAATGAGTCTTTCTTCGAAACTGGAGAGAAAGTCTCTTTGTAGTCAACGCCTTCACGTTGGTTGAAACCCTTAGCAACAAGTCTGGCTTTATACCTTTCTATGTTTCCCTTGGAGTCCCGTTTGGTTTTAAATACCCATTTACAACCAACCGGCTTAATTCCTTCAGGTAATTGAACAAGGTTCCAGACTTCATTGTCCTGCATGGATTTCAACTCGTCTTTCATGGCGTTGTACCACTGAGAGGAGTTAATGCTTTGTTTGGCTTGTGTGAAAGATTCAGGATCCTTTTCCACCCCTATGTCAAACTCACGTTCCTGCAAATAGATGACATAGTCATCAGGGATTGCAAGCCTCCTCTCCCTTTGGGATCTTCTTAATGGCTCAATCGGATCAGGATTTTGATTTCCCTCATCAGTAGGTTGTACTTGAGGTTCATTAAGGCGATTTGCAGCAACTGCAGGACTTAATGCCTCATCTGTAGGAATTACTGTCATGGGAATCATGATTCGTTCCTCCTCAAATACAATCTCTCTAACGTTCATGCTCCCACTGTCTTCAGTGTCCTTAAGAAATCTGGCATTCCCAGTCTCAATGATCTTTATAGAATGGGAAGGACAATAGAATCTATAGCCTTTTGACCTTTCAGGGTAACCTATAAAGAAACAGCTTATAGTTCTTGGGTCAAGTTTATTTTGGTGCGGGTTATAGGGTCTAGCTTCTGCACGGCAACCCCAAACATGGAAATAGGTAAGACAAGGCTTTCTCCCATTCCATAACTCAAAAGGGGTTTTCGGTACAGATTTGCTAGGAACTCTATTGAGGATGTGGACTGCAGTCTTAATGGTGTCACCCCACAAAGATAGTGGCAATGTCGTATTACTTATCATGCTTCGTACCATGTCCATAAGGGTTCGGTTACGCCTTTCGGCTACACCGTTTTGCTCTGGAGTCCCAGACATGGTTTACTGAGCGACAATGCCACATTCCTGCAAGTACCTGGCAAAAGGTCCTGGATTCCTGCCTGATTCGTCATATCTCCCGTAGTACTCACCACCACGGTTAGATCTGACGACCTTAATCTTCCTATCGAGTTGGTTCTCGACTTCAGCCTTATAGATTTTGAAGGCATCCAGGGCATCTGATTTCTCATATATCAGGTACAGGTATCCGTAGCGAGAGTAGTCATCTATAAAAGTGATAAAATATTTATGTCCACTCCATGAAGCTGTAGCGAATGGACCACAAATATCTGTATGTATCACTTCTAGTAGACCTACGCTCCTGGTGGCACCCCTTTTCCTCATTCGAGTCTGTTTTCCCTTAATGCAATCCGTACATGCTTTAAAATCGGAGAAGTCTAAGGATTGAAGTATTCCATCCCGCACAAGCCTCTCATTCTCTCGCGAGAGATATGGCCTAATCGTCTGTGCCACAGTATGGAGGAAACTTCATTTCTTTTTCTTCTTTTGATTCCTGATCCATTATTAAGTTGCAGGTTCATGTTTAAGACATTTGCGGCATGTAAGTTTAACTGATATAGATCATTTACTAAAGTACCATGGCCAACTCCATTTAAACCAAAATAGATACTAAAACCTTCATTCTCAAATTTAAAAGTATACCCACCTTTAACTAAGCGAGAGACCGAAATTAAATTTCGTCTCATTGAAGGTACATAGAAAGTGTCTATTAGGTCTAAGTAATGGCCAGATGTTAATCTAAGTCTGCAAAGACGTACTGCCACAACATTTACCTTTATGCCATTGCCAACGTACACTGATTGCTCCGTGTCAGTTGGCGGTCGGCTCTGTAACATATCCTGCATGGAAGTGCATATGTGAATAGAAGTGCCAGAGTCTATCCACCAGGAATCTGCCGATACATCAGTTAGATTGCTTTCAAAACAGACAAGAACAGAATTACCCTTTTCTAAAGTCTATTTTCTTTTCTCGTATTCCAAAAGGGGTACTGAAATAGAATCATTTGGAATGTTAACTGTAAAATAAAACTCACGTTAGGCTATATTGTAAAATTTCAGGCGAATAAACATTCAATTGATTGAGGGCATTCAATTGAATTATCCAGGATGAAGGTGGGCCTAATAATCAATCCTGGTGAGAATCGGCCACATCATCATGACTCCTCCTGTGGGTGGTAGTCATAACATGCAAATGGTTCTCCTGTACTTAAAACTTAAATGGTGATCGTCTGTGTTTTCGTCACCGTTTGCATGTGTTCAAGTCCCTGCTAAAGTGGTGATCGTTTGTGTTTTCGTCACCGTCTGTATTGGACGTGAACGCAATTGTATGCAATCCTTTAACTTAATCCCAACATTACAAGTCTGAACTCATGCGAATCTTCACTGATAGTGGTCACTGTGGTGTCTAATACTACCAGATCCAACTCCATGATTTTCGACTTAGGACTGCAATTATGTGTTCATATCCCTACTAAAATGGTGAACGTCTGTGTTTTCGTCACCATCTGCATGGGAAAGAAACGCAACTGTATGCAATCCTCTACTTAAACCCAATATTGTAAGTCCAGAATTGTGAAAATCTTCACTATTTGAGGTCACTGTGGTGGCTAACACAATCAGATCCAATCCCACAAAATTTAGACTTAGGATTGCAATTTAATCCTGCCCTCAATGGATTAACAATAATGATCTAATTTGACCCAATACGTGCTATAAAATCAGGGCCATAGATCTGGCCCAAAGCATGTTAAAATCAAGCCCATAGATCTGGCCCAAAGCATGCTAAAATCAAGCCCATAGATCTGGCCCAAAACATGCTAAAATCAGGCCCATAGATCTGGCCCAAAACATGCTAAAATCAGGCCCATAAATCTGGCCCAAAATTACCTCAATGGATTAATATTAAATGGTTCAATTTTCATCACATGATCTATACGTCATCCATGAGCGTTTTAAATCTGGTTCACAATATACATAGGATGAACAGTCTATACAGTATACCAGAATAGATGGTTTAGATCTCAGTTTTCTAGACAGAGCTATACCAGAAAACCAATGGCTCAGAGAAAAAACCCCTGCCCAAAACTTGTGTTGGCCCCACATGTGGGTCATGTAGATAGAGCCCACTGAAACACTACGCAAGCATCACACACCCACATTTGCTGCAATGAGGCCCACAAGACGGCCCAGTTGTTAGCCCAAGCCCTGGATTAATCAGGCCCACAAGCCTGCCAACAAAACAAAGGGCGTCGCTGCCCTGTCTCAAAGGAAAAAACAGCCCAACGGCTATAGCAAAGGAGAGAAAAAGAGGGTTTTGAGAAACCCTAACACCGACTGCCGCAATGGCGGCCTAAGCCGCCGCAATTAATGGATGCCGGTGGTGCATCTCCCCAACCATTACAGCGACCTCCATTGCCGCTTCTGACGGAAGCTGGATTCGATGAAGAAGCTGAGATGGATTTGGCTTTTCTTCGCCACCTTCCCCAAATCAGCGACTGCCCGTCGAGTGGCAAGGTTCAATGGCCGGCTCCATCGCATAGCGATGAACGGCATTGATTCTGTATACTGTAAGGGGGCAATAGATGGAATAGGCCATGACTTTCATCGAATTCCAACAACAGGGACAGCAGATTCTAGAGAGATTTTTTTTTTTTTTTTTTTTAGTCTGAATCTGAAGGAGATGTTTTGCCGGAATCCATGGCTCCTCTGTTACGCCACTGTCGTCAGAATCTTCAGTTGCTGTGACCATCAATCGTTGCCACCGGAATCATTAGCGGCTTCAATGGTAGCCACACTCAAGCAACAGAGAGCATAGCCGCAGGTATCATTCTTTACTTCCCTTTCCCTTCTAGGGTTTGGAAGACTGGTGGCCCAGATCTGAATCTGAATGTCTATGAATGGACAGTTCAGATCCGGTCCATAGTGTTACTATGATGGATGTGATAATCCAAAGGGATCTACCATAACCGATGCACAGATGGCTCTGATACCAACTGTAAAAATCTCTAAATTGCGGAATACATAGGACCTTGCTGTGCATCAGATATGTAGATCGAATAACCGGAATAAAGACATACCTGATTGGTGAGCCATCTCCAATTAGAGATCTGGATCTTCTTCTCCCGGGATTACTGTAGAGAAAACCTTAGATGGGGTTTGTTTTCAGTGTAATTCCGGATTGGGGACCCAGCACCCTTTAAATAGGGTTTGTAGTGGGTGTGGCAGTGTTTGAAACCCACCAAAACACTGCCACCCTTGCTCCACACGAATTTGGCTATCAGGAATCCATGTTCAACTACAATACTGCCACAGGCAGTGTAGAAGCGCAACCCCTCTTAATTCTGTAGATCACGACTGTAGTGGGGTCCACTGATCAGTCCACACATGAATCTGCATCTGTATTCAAATCCGGACCATTGATCAGTCGGCCCACTATATAGAAAACTTACATTAGCTTCATTAGAAACTAATCAAACATTGAAAGCAATATGGCTTATTTTGTTGTTAATTATTTTTTTGTTATTATAATTTTTTTCTTGCATGCTCGAAGCATGGCTATCCAGTTGAAGCTGCTAGTTGACAAGGAGAAAAACAGAGTGGTGCTGGCCGAATCCAATAAGTACTTTGTTGATACCCTCTTCAGCTTCTTGACAATACCAATAGGTACTGTAGTGCGACTCAGCAGCCGGAAATCCAACCTGGGATGCATGGATGCATTACATGAGAGCGTAGAGAATCTCGATTCTCAGAATCTACAGACAGAGGCTGTGAGGGAGATGTTGCTCCGCCCTAGAAGTGCATGGGAAGCTGAAACAAAGGATCTAGCACTAAACGTTGATACGGAGCTGACAAGGTATTACATATGTAGATTTTCATATGACAAAGTGTCCCACGGGTCCGACCCCTTGATCAGTACTGTTAAATACTTGCGATGTCCCTGTGGACGAGATCAAAAGGATATAATGTACGTACTTGTTAAGAAGCCAAAGCCGGCTGCCGACGGTATCAACGAGGGAGTCTTTATTAAGGAAAGAATGATGTTCATGATAGGCGATGATCTACGGGTGGACCCCCTTTCTACGGAGACCTCTCTATCGCTGCTTGACAAGCTTGGTATCAAGGATTGGGCTGCTCTCGACGAGAAGAGTGTGGATGTGGGTGCCAATGAGGTATATTATGATGACTTAGCTACACATGATCATCTGGCTACTACATGCATGATCCAGACCATCCATCAGGTGCGCACAATGTATAAATGTGCACTCAATATTCAGGCTGGACCAGTCTTTAGGTGGCCCACACTGCACGAAGCAAATGGAGCGTAAAGGAAAAAATTGGCCAAGTTCCACCTGCAGGGTACATCTCCGCCCCCACTAATGCGTGGACCAGCCTGATTGTGGGCGAAGTGCAGCTACTACACAATGCGGCCCACCTAATGGACGGCTGGTATGTCCCCACATATTTTCCATATTATAGCACATGAGGATTGGTGTAACACATCTGGGGTTAGCAAAACACTAGTATGGTTATCCTAAACTTTTAACAATCATAGATGCGGGGATACACATTTTCACAGCCGTCAGGACTTGGGGTTTAAATGGGTTTGGGTATGTTGAACGGTTCAGCGGACTTGACCCAATATGAATTTGTTGGGATCCAAATTCATAGACATATGCTCAGGTTTGGGTTTAAAATACCGCTCATCCAATTATTATAAATGATAATGGATGGTTTGGATTGAGCTACGAAGTCCCTGCCCAGTTATTAATTGAGTTGAAGTCCTAACCCAGTTATTAAGTGAGCCGAGCCAGGTTCATCCCTTTTCCTAACCTAAATCATTTACATCTCCACACCCAGCAAGCTTCTCCTCGTCTCCGCTCATAACAACCAACCAATCAAACTTCAATGGCTGCGGAAATATCTTATTTCATGATTTATTCAAGATATTACATGTTAGATTATCTCCCATGGAAGTGGTCCACATTTTATACATTTTCCCCATCTAGTGAATGCAGACTTGGGCCAAATTATACATGGTATGCCTACTTGATGAATGATATGATCGTGTCTGATGCCTTTGTGTTCCAATGTCAGACCCATTTGCATTTCTCTTCTTTTATGAGTTACTAGTACTAGTTGTGGTTAATAAGTTAAGGAAGATTTAGAGAATTCTGGAGTTTCTTGCTTATTAATCGAGCCCAATGAACTTTATTTATAGAGATGTACATTCAATAAATGAAAATGAATCATATTATACATGGAAGAAAATTGCTTCTACTAGATCGCTCATGGCTTTTGGCGTGGGTTATATATGACTTGCTTTGGACTTAAATTTTTTCACAAAAATGCTGCTTGCGTAGCGCACGTACTATAATACGTGCGCATATAGAAAGGAACTAAAATACAATCTATATACATGGATAGAAAATCTAGACAATAATTCCCTATCACCCTCTCAAACTGATGTGGTGGATCAATCAACAAAAGTTTCTTAACTAGAAAAGAATATTGTATTTTTGTCAAACTCTTGGTGATAATATCCACAATTTGATCTTAAAATGCAATATGTGGAAGAGAGAATCCCAAACTAAAACATTTCTCAAGTAAAGTGACAATCTAACTCAATATGTTTTATCCTTTCGAAAAAAATTAAGTTATAAGCAATCTGAATAGCACTAGTATTATCGAAATGAAGAGTAGTCTGGTAGGAAGAGAAATCCCAAAATATATAGAAAGGAAATCCACGTAGCCCAATTGATCTCACTGTACGCTGAAGACATAGCTTGATAGTCTGCTTTTGTGTTGGACTTGGGAATCTCACTTCAACCACTTCCAAGATATAAGCAAAGTGCCAAGGAATATACAATAACATGTTGTGGATCGTCGGGTGAGAGTACAATCTATCCATTTAGCATCATCATATGCAAGCTCAAGTAAAGACGTTGTTAAAAGAACAGTGAACGATCTATGATCCCATGTAGATATTGGAGTACTTGCAAGACAACAGTCATGTGCAAGGTACGAGGCTAGACAGCAAACTGACTAACCACCTATATAACATAGTTAATGCCAAGTCTGATCATTGTTAGGTAAACAAAACTGCCATCGAGGCGACAAAATAGTGTAGGCTGCTCCAATATATAGCACACCAACTTGTTTGCCATAATGAACATTCAATTCCATTGGTGTCCTGATTGTCCTTTGACCAAAAATATTGGCAAGGTTGATGAAATCATTGTTATATTTTCGCTTAGCTAACAAGTATACCCTGATTGGTATGAGAGACTTCCAAACTAAAGAAGTATGTAAGATGACCTAAATGTTTCATGTGGGATGATGATTGAAGAACATTCTATAATTCTACTGTTCTAGCTATATCATTGCTGTTGAGAAGTAAATCATCAACATGAAAAATAAGCAGAATAACAAGACCACAGGAGGAAGATCATGTGAATAAGGAGGGACTATGGTTGCTTTGTTGAAACTCATACATAATGACAACTTCATGGAAATGCTAAAACAAAGCACGAGGAGCCTGCTTTAGTCCATATAATATTTTGCAAAGCTTGCAAATCAAGTTTTTCTGAGTGGAACTGGGAGCTTGGGCCATGTATACGATCTCTTGTAAGTCCCAATGAAGAAATGAATTTTTAACATCCATCTGACAAATAGGGCAATCACGGGTAACAAAAATGGAAAGTATTATTCGAATAATCTTCATTTTTCCCACCAGAGCAAATGTTTCTTCAGAATCAATGTCATACTCCTGTTTATAACCCCGCACTTCAAGACATGCTTTGCACCAATTAAAGGATTCATCTGAGTTTAGCTTGATTGAATATACCCATTTACTTCAAATCACTTGCTGAGTCGGGGGTGAGGAATAAGATCCCACGTGTGATTATCTACAAGAGCTTGTAATTCTGATGCTATGACTTTCCTCCAACATTGGTGACAAAAACTTGAGAATCAAGGGGTAGGAATAAAGACAAACTCGAGAGCAGAAAACATAGAGCAAATAAATAGGTTAGGAGAATGTGACGCATACCTAGATCAACATATCTCTAAAAGGCATGGGTCGGTTGTCACCCCGCAATTCGGTTATAGAGTGTGCACGCTCAGACCCGAGTTACGGTCCATGACTTGTACACGAAGTGTACTAAGACCACTTATTCATATCATTTCTAGAAGCACATAATTATCTGTATCCTAAGTCCAAATCCAAATCCATTCAACATTTCATCACACACCCAAATCATCATCTATTACAACCATTCACATCCATTTATCTCTAACTTTTTAACTATTATGCTACTATCTACCCATTTGGGACTTTAAACAAATCATTATTCATAATCATGCATTAATAACTATCCAACAAACAATCTGAACACATTAAGGAAATTCTAAACAATAGTTGATTGAAAAAACTAATAGAAAATCCTAAATAACATGTAATCCACATGCAACTAATTTAGATAATCAAGCATGGTTATTTCACCTTTCGTCAAATATGGCCACAACTCTCGTGGGTCCTCCACCGGTCAACCTCATTCTTTGGTATTTTTTTAAAAGGATTGACTCCAATTTGATCTATGCGATTTTAACATCAATAAGCCATTAGCTGGTCAAGCGTAATGAGTGAACATGTACATCATGGTTTGTGCATGCCACAATTAAAACTAGTACTCACATACAAGTATAGGAAACAAAATGCAATTGATGCAGATGATGTAAATGAATGCAAATGATCGTCCATGATATATCAAGTGGGTATAAGAGAAACCACATTCCGCTTGCTTAATTAGGTTGGATTCCATCAACCCATATTCCCCTACGTCATAAGGCAAAGTTCTATATATTACAGGCATTTAGGATGGTCCTTAGGTCACCCGGTGTTGTACGTACTTATAGGTCTTCTAATATGGTCCTCCAGACTAGTGCAAGAACATAATGTAGTGTATGTAATGTCACTCATCAACTGTATCGTTTATTTACATTCACATATGCTCATCTCTCCATATGAGAGGCAAATCTCAATTTCCATACTTTCGATTGTATGTATTTGATACTAATTAGATCATGATAATAATGATACTAATTAGATCATGATCATGATAATAATCATTCTGTTCCAATACTCTTGTAACATTAAAGCAATTAAATACCACAACATTGCAGGTAAATCATAGTCAATCGTACATCAGTTAAACACAACAACATTCACAGCAATAAAAAAATCCACATTAACCATAATGAAGAGGAAACATGTTGGGATCACTCACCTTTAGTTTGATGATGTGAATTCCAAGATGTTACCCCAAGTTCAATCAACTTATGAATATTCCCTATTACATTGAAGCATCCAATCATACTTCTATTTCAACAGCTTTCATATTTGACCCATGCCTTCGACAAATCAATTTCTAATTTAGATCCACATGAAGGTATATGATTCGTTTGAACTTGATTTCCTTTGATTCCATCTTCACTTCGGAATATTATGGTCATTAATCCTTATTCTGAGGTTCGCTTAATTAATCAAACAATTTAAGTATTCCAAACATCATTTAAATTCGCTTAGTGTTAATTAAAAGATCAAATTCCAAATTTTGAATCAAACTGACTAGTTCAATTGACGTTTGATCGATCGGTCTATCGATATGGGTCAAGACTTTCTTCGATCGATCGAAATTAATTCTAAATATTCATTTTAACTCTTTGAACACTTTTTGTCCACTTTGGTCGATCGATCTTAACTCATCGATCGATCAATTGAACCCATTGTTGATCAATCGAACTTCCCACATCGATCGATTGAACCCATTGTTGATCAATTTTCCAATCGTCTTTGGATGAATTTTGTTGAGTTCAGTCGATCGAACTCCTCTTATCGATCAGTTGAAACCCTGTTCAATCGATTGAACTATCCTGTCAATCAATCAACAACGATAATGCACATTCATCTAACTATCCGATTTTATAGCTTTTTAGAGTTTATTTAATCTTTTAGTTTTTAATAGATTTACCAATAATATGTGTTAGATCTAAACCACCCATTGATTCCCACATGATCAAATTAGGGGACAACTAATAGATCGTTAGATATAAACCATTTGACGGTTGTATCCAACCCAGATTATATTTTTAATGTCCATCTATCAAATGATCACTGTGGCCCACCAAATGATAAGATCCTTTTAGGATTTTGGGCATTGATTTAAGAAATACCTAGAATCCCTACAGATTATATAGAATAGATCTGATGCATTTGATGATCCATTATAGGGTCACAAATACAAATCAACATCTAGCATTAGATCAGATTAGTGTGGTCCATTCGATGATTAGATCGATCTAGATCTTTGGTCCCAAGCATATATGTTTTGTCCATTAGGATCGAATGGTCTATACAGATTAGATCTTGAGCACCTAGATGTACATCAACTAGTTTCTATAACAAGGTAATTTGACTTATTGGATCTATGCTAACCCTTCAAGGTCTCTCTCTCTCTCTCTCTCTCTCTCTCTCTCTCTCTCTCTCTCTCTTCTTTTCTTTTCTACGAGAGATCTCTCTCCTATATCCATCTTAAAGCAGAGGAGAGCCCTAAATAAGGTAACCTCATTCGGAATAACTCATTTTTCAAATTTTAAAAGTTAGTTTGAATTTGAAATCTCTAAAATTTTTGTGAAAATGTTATTTATTGTGAATGTAGGAATCAATACCTCGTCTCTTCCCATAACTAAGAGAGTCTCGACCACTCGACTAAGTGGCATTTTTGTTTATTAATTACAAAATTAAATTCTTAACCTATTTAATCTAAGTTTTATGTGAACTAAAAACTCAGGATCGTTACATTCTACCCTCTTAAAAGAAAATTTTCAGCCTCGAAATTTACTCGAATTATTCTTTGAACATGCTAAGGTATTTCTCATGGATTTCAGCATCTTGCTCCCAAGATGCCTCCTCAGCAACATGATGATTCCATAGAACCTTGACTAGCAGCACTGTCTTGGTTTGTAACACGTGCTCTGTACGGTCCAATATATGAACTAGTTTTTTTATTTTTTATTTTTTTATGTAGGAGGTATCATCTTGGAGCTTAAGATCTTGTCAATCAATAGTATGCGAAGCATCCTTTTGTACTTCCATAGCATAGATATATACATGGAAGACGTTGTGGACACTCACAAGTTATGGAAGCAATGCAAGTCTATAAGCTGCAACTCCTACTCGATCTAACACTTTGAATTGCCCGATAAACCGAGTATCAAGCTTCCCTTTTGTACCAAATCGCATCAATCCATTCTTGGCGAAACTTTTAGAAATACATTATCTCCCACTGAAAATTTGAATTATTACATCTTCTGTTTTCTACGTATCTCTTCTATTGACTCTTAGCTACCTGAAGCCATTTTTCTCCGGATAAGTCCTTCTTCTGTAATCTCTAATTGTAACTTTTAATTCATAGTGGATCGTTCGCTTTGTGATTTGGTTTTTTACCTGTGAGGGGTTTTTTCATATTAAAATTCATATAGTCTTTTCTTGCATGTTGATTTGCTTGATTTTTGCCATTATGGTTTACCTCAAGTGATTCGTTTCCGCTGCTGAGTAGTCCCAACAAGTGGTATCAGAGATAACGTTGGGAGGAAGATTGGAATCTGAGATGAGGTTTCAATGACGTCTAGCATGAGATTCGACATAGAGAAGTATTCCATGAAAGAAAAACATGAAAAGTGACCTGAGACTATGATCAAAGAAGAGTTGAAGAAGACAGATGAGAAAGTAAATATCTCAATCCGGTTCATCGGCTAGGATTAGGTTTTTAAAGTGATAAAGGGGGCACTCGTGATGACGAAGGCACGTAGGTATGGCAATTTTTTCAAGGTGATTAGGAGCACTTCTCACGATGGAGCTGCAGAATCGACAACAGAATCCACTGTTGCTTGTATGTGGAAAGTGCGCAAGGGCCATATGAGAAGAGTAAATGGATGTGAAGGTGCAAGAATAAAGTCGGTGGAGGCACGAGAAGTGGTGGAGCTTTGATGGAGACTAAGTAGATGAAGGATGAGGTTGATAGAGTATAGTGAGGTGAAGCATGAAGATTTTCGTCACGGTGGAGATTGTTAGAATCGGGTGACTCAAATCTATGCTGGACAGAGCCTTCGGGCGACTAACCACCCTGGATTTTGCACAATGAAATCTCTGGGCGATTTTGAGTAGTCATGGGCACCGTGTGACTGACGGTGGGCGCTCGACCAGGCGACCGACTGTGGCGGTCGCTGTTATACAATTTACGCGATCTTGCGCAATTCTGAGTCAGATGTTTCTAATTTGGGTTCTATTACCATATAAGCGGGTATAGACGGGAATTAGGGTACCCTAGATACAAAAGCGAGTTGAGAGAGTTTTAGGGTGAGAGAATAAGCTTGAGGGAGAGCTACGTTGGTCTTTCTTTAAGAAAGCTTTGGTTTCTCTCTGTGGAGCTTTAGGATCCATATAATTCATTCTTCTGTAATCTCTTGTAACTTTTGATTCATAGTGGATTGTTCGCTTTGTGTCGTGATTTTTTTTCCATGAGGAGTTTTCCATGCTTCTCTTGCGTGTCGATTTGCTTGATTGTTGCCATTGTGGTTTCCCTCGTGTAATCCGCTTCCACTACCGAGTATTCCCAACGACTTACACATGATTGGGCCATGATGGTCTTGGCATTAGTTAAGAATGTATGGCAATAGGCCAATTATTTTTTTTTAACTGGCTGTCCATTAACTATGCACCAATCAAGCAATTAAAAAAATTAATTATTCTTAAGATATATCTAACTCAAATAAGAGTAGCATCAATTGGTAATAAGATGATTGAAAGTAGACTTCAGTAATTTGATAATGTGCAAAAGAGTCTTAGAATTGCATTAATTAAGAATCAATTCATGTTAAAGGCTCCAAAAGAGTAAGGGGAAGGCCATAAAGGATGTGGGTAGAGGTATTAAGGATTTTTTCTTAACCTGTGCACTCAGATCCGCACACACAACCCGACACTGACACCACAATGGGTACTCGAACCCATGATCTTATGTTGAAACTCTTGGGAGTCTAGCGTGAGTAAGGACCTATGTATTAAGGAAAGATAGGATAACATATGATCTAATTGAAGTTATAACCTTGTTTGGTCCCTGCGATTAAATGGTATATATGGAATTGCATTAGATGGAATTAACATCTTTATTGCACAATGATTGCATGTCCGAAAATATCATGCTATTTTGGGCATCCAATCCCCACCTTTGGGATCAAATATTCTTCACCTGCAAAAATAAATAATAAAATAATAAAATAAAAATAAAAAAATAAAAAAATTTGCATTGAGCGAAATCCACATTTGGTGGACCATGGCATTGCAATCAACGGACCAAATTCATAGCTAATGTTGGTCACTTGTACACGTATATAACTTGAATGTCACGTATAAATGGTACATATGGACGGAAGGCGTGGATAAAACACATTTTTTTTTTCAAGAAATCGTGGGAAAACCCCACCTGAAAAATATATTAATGAAGCCATGGATGTAGTGGATAAAACACATGCATCAATGTGGATAAAATACATGCATCAATGTGGAGCTATGGATGCAGTGGATTTCAAAATCCACTAGAAATCTCGCGTAGACCAAATGCAATTTCATCCTATATAATCTCAATCCTTCCCATCGTCTCCAAACAATGCCGTATGGAATTTACATGGGACCAAATGCAATGTAACATGGCTATTTCCTAAAACTAATTGCATTGGTAAGGTAGACCATGGCTATCTCTCCCTTTTATTTATTTATTTATTTATGGCCATCTCCCTTTATATACATAATGGATATAGGCAAAAGAGACATAGTTGGTCGTCAAAGGAACATTAAGAAGAAAAAAAATTGTTTGTTTGTTCAAATTAAAATTTTTTTCTTAATGTTTTGGGATACCTGAGCCATATTGGCTAACTACAACTTTCATGATTACTGGTCTTATCTTGAATTAGGCTTTGCATATACTGAGAAGATTGTTGGTCTCCAACACACCTTTGACGGATGTGTTTCTGCCAAAGCCAGAGGCTTTTGATGATTCTTTTGACACCCTGAAGTTGAGCCACGAAGACATAGTCGATAAGAAAGACACTAGCAAGAAGATGAGCTTGAAACTTCTGATCCACAAATCCAAGAACAAGGTGTTGTACGCAGAGGCCACAAATGACTTTTTGGACCTTCTATTCAGCTTCCTCACGTTCCCTCTTGGGTATGTAGTAAAGCTCTTAGGCCCAGCTTCTTCAATCAGATGTTTGGATAACTTGCACAAAAGCGTGGAAGATTTGAGTGGCGGTGATGATTGTATCATATCCGAGGAATGCAGGGCCATGCTACTTGACCCCAAGCTATCACTTCATTCGGGGTGTGACAACCAGCTACTGCCGGTTGTGGAGGGGGGCTCTAAGACAATGGACATTTCTAAGTTTTGTCGTTGTATTTTCTGTCTCAGTGACAACGTCCACACCCAGTCAAACTGCACTGGTCTCAGGAGCCTAATATTTCATTTCATAAATCCGAAGTTGAGTGGTGCAGCCACGGAGTGTGGAGGAGGATATGTGAAGGGCTCGAAGATGAAGTTTATGGTAACAGACGGGTTGGATGTGAAGCCTCTATCGTTTATTTCAGGCATTCACATCTTTGACAGATTCAATGTGCCCATCAGCGATATAAAGAAGCGAGTAGTAAGCGTGGGCGAGGGGGAGGTAATGTAGATGGTTCCAACATCGATTAGATTGAGAAATGCTAGGGTTCGTAAGTCATGCTAGGACTGGTTAACATGCGGTTGGAGGTGACTAATGTGGCACAGAGGGTTCTAGGCCACTCATCAATTGGGTTTCACCATGAACGTGCCCTGGCCCAAAACTCAATGAGATCAGTGGCTATCTTTTTCTTTTTCTTTTACTTTTTATCCTTCCATTTTCTCAGGCAGAGTGAACCACCTAACAAGAAGCCCGGTCTGATTTTTGGGCAAGGGCGTGTTTGCGATGACCCCCTCATGATGAGTGGCCTAGACTCCCCATAGGCATTCTATGTTGGCACTTGTGCATCGATTTCTTCAACCAATCTGACAAACTGCCATGGCTTGGTACACCAATTTCCCCCAACAACCGATAAAAGGAGCCCGTGCAACAAAAAGCTCTGTGGAGCCCACTGTGATGTCTGTGACATCTATTCCGGCCATCCATTGCCCCAGCTCATGCAAGGATGTGATCCAAAACATCATGCAAAGTGCGCCTCATCACAGGAACCAGTGGAGATGGGATGCCCAGCAATGAAACTTTCTTGGGTCCCACCAAACTTTTGGATCTGGCTGATGTTAATGCTTTCCTTTCATCTTGGTGAGACTCTTATTAACCGATTGGATGGCATATAAATATCTTGGTGGACCCTAGGAAGGTTTCAATGGTGGGGTTCCAATTCTCATTGTTTCCTATGGTATGGTCCACTTGATGCTTGATATTTGAATGTGCTTCATTTTTTTATCACATCTTAAAAAGAGCTAAAAAAACTGATGGATGGAGTCAATGTCACTCACATTCAGTTTTCGTTGCACGACTTCCCGTAAGAGGTGTGGCCTCTACTGCGTTTACTAATGATTACTTTCAGTCCACACAAGTTGAACCAATGGCCAACTGATTCTGACTGTTGATAGGATGGATGGCGCCATAGATTGGCATTGCCCTGACACTCTCTTAGATGTGACGATCCTGTCCCTTCACTGGTTTCCTCCGCAAACAGATGATTGGAAAAGAAGCAGAACCAATTGAACGGGCAGAGAAACTCTGCTAGTCACTTCTCTGATTGGTTCAGATCAGCCTGACTGCTCTGACACAGTCAAGATGAAGTGGACCAATCAGAGCAGCGGAAGCAGATATTCCCTGCTCGGTTTCAACAGAGGATCTGAATTCACTGAACAATAGACCACGTCCACCTGAAAATGGCAAAAGATGTTCTTATCTGGCAGAAATTTAGAGCATGGTCCAAATATGGTGGGTTCCATCAAACCAACATTTTGGATGGCAGAACCTACACCCTTAAAACCGACGATACACTGCATATATCTGGGCTGAGGATCCGCCATTTTCTGAACCATGCACTCAAATAGAAGTCTGTGATTCTGAGATTGTTGATTTGGTGGGCCCAAAAAGGATGGAAGATCCTGCTAACCCATGACATTTACTGCATTATGTCCCTTTTATCTGCCTTTTTGCATTCTTCTGCCAATTTTAGCACGTCCATCACCGGTATGATTGAAGAGGCGATCAACGCACATATGCAACCACGTGAGAGATTCTGGCCGAATCACAAGACATGTCCGCCATGAAAAATACTCTTCGCCGAAAGTTTGGTTGGTCCAGTTATCCAGTAGTGGTCCACACATGTATGGAAAATCCGATGAGAAACAGGCAACTGGTGATCTATATTCAAGTCACACGTGCAGATCGCCTGAATACTGGTCCATCTTGGTTTTGTGATTAGCCCACAGCTTCGACATGTTCTGGCATGTTTGTATGCGCGCTGTGAATAGAATACAAACAGGGAATAGAATGCCAAGCTTATATTTGTACTTGTCTTTGATCGCAGGCTCTCTCTCTACTGAAGGCTTCTTTGCTCTCCAAAACAGTTCTGAGCGATGTCTTCTGTCAGAAGGAAGTAAATCCATCTGATATCAAATTGGAACGCGAATCACAAGATCAGTTAGATGGCTAGGATTGTTATATATGATCCATTCCCTACTTACTAAGACATGGAGGAGTATATCTGGTCTCTTTTGTTATTATACAAACTTGGATTTGTAACTGATATTTGGGTGTTTGAGGTTTGATGGAACACATCCCTGTGCATGGCAATAACATACATGGAGACTCTAGCCGTTGGACGTAAAACGGATGTTCCGAAAATTAGATTAGTCATCGTCAAATGGACGGTACGTAAGATGCAAGAAAGAGTCAAATGATTACAAATCAGGAGGGAACGTAAGAGAAAGTGATGGTTAATATTGTCTTCTGTGGTTTTTTAATTCCATGACCCATAAAGGGAGACAAATTGGTGGACGGTTCGCGTTCAAAATACACATCCGGTCCACCTGATGAATTCACTTGTTTGGGCAAGGGCGTTCATGGCGGGCTAGCTTTGGATCTTGTAACATGCCTTTTTTAGTAGGGCTGTAAATGGTCGGGTTTGGAGCTGGTTTAGCCAATAGACCTGCCCATTTACTAAATTGGTCTGGGTCCAAATTTTAGATCCAGGTCCTTTTACTAAATGGGCGGGTCTGGGTCAAGTCTGAGTCAACCGCATCAGACCCATTTATAAATGGGTCTAGGTCTGATAGAGGGATATTCACCCAGACCCATTTATAAATGGGTCGGGTCTAATGTGTCTGGGTCTAGATTTGGTATGCAAGCTTTTTTACCAGGTTTAAAACCGGGCCTGGATGGGTCCAAGCCTGAATGAGTCCCTTGCAAAATAGACCAAACCCGCCCATTTACAAATTGGTTTGGGTTAGGTCAGGTCGGTCGGGCCTAATATAAAAGAAACCAGATCCAAACCCGTTTAGCAATTGGGTCTGTTCTTGGACCCAGACCCGTACCATTTAACAAATGGATTGAGTCTAAAGGAGTTGGGTCTAGTACCCCATCGCTCAGCTGACCCATTTACAGCCCTATTTTTTGAGTCCCAGTTTTGATTTCCATTCTCATTTCTCTTCCTGTATGAGGAAATGGCATAAATGAGGTTTGGTCTACCTTGAGGGCCATGAGAAAGCTATGCTGGTGACTTTCATCATCCCACCATCCATCTGGTTATCGTATTGTCAATGGCCCACTAGTTGGAAACCACTCCTCAAAAAATCCAAGTAGGGAACATCAAGAATAAAAGAACAAACGTTTGGTTATTCAAATAGCATATTTGGGCAACTGAGCCAAGCTCTACCTACCTACACAACAAAAAGAATACATTGATTATTGGTCTTATTTTAAATTGGGACTTTCATCTATTGAAGTGATTGTTGGTTTCCACCACCCCCGTCACCGATGCGTTCCAGCTGAAACCAGATGCTCTTGTGATGATCACGATGCAGTAGAGTTGAAATCTAAGGACGTGGTGACAAACAGCAAAGACACTAGCGAAAAGATGAGCGTCAAGCTTCTGCTCAGCAAATCCAAGAACAAGGACCACAAAAGACTTCTTGGACCTTCTTTTCAAGTTCCTCACCATTCGTTTTGGATCCAATGTAAATCTCTTAGGCCCAGGTTCTTCCGTTGAATGCTTGGATAAATTGTACAAGAGCGGGGAAGATTGCGAAAAGCTGGCCACCCATCAGTTGGTGGTAGCCATGAACATGCCCTGGCCCAAAATTCATGAACAAGCATACGCTGAATCAGTGATATCTTTTTCATCCATTTTTCTCATACAGAGCGGATCACACCGCCTTAAGGCAAGTCGGGTCTGATTTTTGGGCAAGGACGTGTTCAACATGGGCCCCACTTGATGAGTGTCCTGGGTTCATGCACCTGCGCTAGCTTTGACTTCTTTATCCTTTCTGACAATCATGTTACACAGGAATCCGGATCCGATCCGGACTCGTTACACAGGCAGCCCGCCTAACCATAAGCTCTGTAGGGCCCACCCAGATGTCTGTTTCACATCAACTCTGTCCATCTGATTCACATGCTCATGTTAGGATGTAACCCCAAAATTTTATGCAGATCCAAAACTAAAGTGGGCCACACCGCAGGAACAGGTGGGGAATAATGGAAACACCCACATTGAAATCTTGTTAGGGCCACAATGATGTTTATATGCCATCCTACTTTTTCATAGGGTGATTCCCACCAGGATGAATGGAAAACTCATATACTATTATTATCCAAAACATTTATAAGCTCTGAACGTTTCAATGGCAGGCATTTAATCCTGGGTATTTCTTATGGTATGATCTACCTGATTTTTTAATCTGTTTGATTTTTTAGCTAATGTTCCTGCAATTTTGATTTCACCATCTCCTTTGTAGGAAATTTAAGTATGTTTTTGTTTGCAGTTTACATGATGTAGCGAGACATCCTCCTGATTGACAGAGTAGAGCCAAGAGAAGGACATGGGAGTGGGCCTAGAAGAACTCTAGAAAGCCCCAAAAGGAAGGGTCAAAAGTCGGCAAAAGTGAAGGAAACATAGGCCTGACGACCAGTCGTCCACCATCAACGACCGGTCTGACGACCGGCCGACTATTTGCCCAGAAACAACCTAACTCTTTAGATTGTTTTTGGTCATTTGCGACTGGTTGCCCGACCGGTTGGCCACACTAACGACCGGTCGGCACTAGCGTAGAGTGCGCGCACAAACTTGACTATTTCGAACTCTTTGTTTCCGTTTTGGTTTGATTTGCTTTCCTATTGTAATTAGGACACCTAGGCTGTGTAGATTAGGGTTTAGGATACTATTTAAAGTTGCTTTGCTTTCGTTTTTGGGGATTCATTCGTTACTTTTAATAAAATTTTGAGTTTATCTCTGTGTTTGTTCGTGGATTCAAGTTGTTCTTCGTGAATTCAAAGAAAATGTCTCGTGAATTCGAGATATCCCATTGTGGATTTGACGATGATAGGTTGAGGAGTCCCTGTAATTTCAAAATTTGGAATAGTTATCCCCGTGAGAGAGACGGTGCTTGATCTCACCCGCCCTGATTGCATAAAGTTTGTATCAGAGCGAGGAAGACCTTCAGGTGATGGCATCTAGCGATGGATGTGGCAACAATCCCGCTGATGGTGATCAGGGGATCTAATATTTAGCAGAGAAGATGGAGGCTCTCCAGAAAACGTTTGAGGCGTCTATGCAAGGGCTGCTAGTATCTCTCAAGCAGATCGATGTGGCCTTGGCTTCGTAACAAGTTAAGGGTGGTGCACAACCTCACGTGGTTCTAGTTCAGAACAATCCCGTGATCCGTCCCATAGTTCCAGCCATTACCCGTCGACCTAACACAGTGGACTCCGACAGTAACAATGAAGGCGTAGAGGAATTATTTGCACAATAACATGTACATGGCAATGGTCGCAGGGATTGCGCTGAATGCGATTACAGAGGTAAGGTCGAACTCCCCGATTTTAATGGCCTATTACGAATGAAAGAGTTCCTCGATTGGTTGAGGTAAAAAACTTTTTTGATTATATGGACGTCTTGGAGGAAAAAAGGGTCAAGCTTGTGGTCTACAAATTGAAGTCGGGCGCCTCAGCATGGTCAGAGCAAGTTCAACTCTCCCGAACCCGACAGAACAAATTGTCAATCCGGTCGTGGCCTCAAATGCGACAACTTCTTCTGTCATGATTTCTCCCTCGAGACTATGAACAAGTATTATTTCAACAATATCAAAGTTGTCATCAGGAAAATTGGTTAGCTGATGAGTACGTAGCCGAATTCAATCGGTTAGCAACGCACAATGATCTATTAGAAATGGATGTGCAAAAGGCTGCCAGATTTATCAGAGGTTTGCGGACCAATATCCAGGATCGTGTCCAGATGTTACCGATTTGGTCCGTGGAAGAGGCTCTACAGTATGCCCATCACGTAAAGACTCAACTTGCCAAAATTGTTGCGCGCCCCTCTTCCTCTACCCAAGTCACTACGATGGGCCCTACTCAAGGCACATCTTAAGATTAACAACAGCCCGCTGCGAGTGTTGCCCGTGCAACGGAAGTAGTCTTGTGAGGCAACAATGTTTCAACCATTGTACCAGGCCCTAGCAAAATTTCAAATCCCTACAGCCGGCAGCGACCTGATCATTTTTCAAGTGCGGGCAGTCGGGCCACCTATTAAACATGTGTCCTCAACGACCTGGGCTAAAACAGGCATCACTATCGAAGATGCACAAGCTGAATCTGAGAATATTGGGCTGATCAAGCTGATAACAAGGAAGATGATGAAGGGACTAAGTGGCTTTCAGGAGATCAGGATTTATCCTTGGTTCTGCAAGGCAACAAACGCACGTCTGATGCTCATGCACATTCCCAACACCACAACCTATTCCACACGAGGTGTATCGTTGATGGAAGGGTATGTGACGTGATTATTGACAGTGGTAGCTGCAAGAACATCGTCTCCTAAGTGATGGTGGACAAGTTGAAGCTCAAGACCACACCGCATCCTTCAACATATGACATCGGTTGGATTCAGAAAGGAAGCACGACGAAGGTTAATGAATAATGCCTTGTCTCCTTTTCGATCGGCAAGGCTCACAGCGATCAAGTATGTTGTGATATCGTTGACATGAATGCTTGTCACATGATACTAGGGCGCCCATGTAATATGATCAGGATACCATACATCGTGGCAGGGACAACGTCATCACATTCAGCAAGGATGGAAGGAGAATCATGCTTACCCCAGCAACCCCGAGTGACAGTCGTCGAACAATCAATGGAAATGGACAATCTCTTCTTGTTTTACACAGTCAAGCAGCGCATGTTCAAAAGAAGATGCGAAACTCGAAGTCGAGTTTCTTTCAAGAGAGGGCGACTAATGTAGCGATATGTCCTCCTAATCGATTGAGTAGGGCTAAGAGAAGGACCCAGGAGTAGGCCCAGAAGAACTCTAGAAAGCTCCAAAATGAAGAGCCAAAAGTCGGCAAAAGTTAAGGAAACACACACCTGACGACCAGTCGTCCACCATTAATGACCAGTCCGACGACTGCTCGACTATTTGCCCAGAAATGGCCCAACTCTTTAGACTATTTTGGGCAGTTTGCAATCGGTCACCCGACCAGTCGGCCACACTGACAACCAGTCGGCACTAACGCAGAGTGCGCGCACGAACTTGCTTATTTCAAGCTCTATATTTTCATTTTGGTTTGATTTGTTTTCCTATTGCAATTAGGACACCTAAGCTGCGTAGATTAATGTTTAGGATACTATTTATAGTTGTTTTGCTTTCATTTTTGGGGATTCATTCATTACTCTTAATAAAATTCTGAGTTTATCTCTGTGTTTGCTCGTTGATTCGAGTTATTCTTCGTGGATTCGAAGAAAATGTCTCATGAATTCGAGATATCCCACCGTGGATTTGACGAAAACAGATTGAGGAGGCTTTGTAGTTTCGAAATTCGGAATAATTATCCCCGTGAGAGAGACGGTGCTCGATGTCACTCGCCCCGGTTGCGCCATTGTACAATTTGAGGCTATGGTTGACTTATCTTGACTGTTGATCATATGAGTTTCACTATAAATGGTGTTAGTGCACTTTTCTGTGGTATACTAGTGCACCTTGTTTGTCAATTACTTAGGTTAGTGAGTTTAATGTCGGTTGAGCTTAAAGAAGAAGAAGACCAAAGACTCTAGTAGACCTGCTGCATTAAGGAAGAAAAATTATGTAAAAGAGATGCCTTGGTGAGCCTTGAACCTTGACCAAAACCAAAACCCCAAACCTCTAGATGACCGTGACTAATAAGCATACCCTTAGTCATCTTAGATTGGCCTTAGGTGTCCCAAAAGATCACCCAAAGAATGACGAAGAGGTTGTATGAACTGCTGTAAAACACAACTAACAAAAACAACAGAAAAACATGCTAAGACGGGTCGTCCAACCAGTCTGCAATGGACCAAATTGGACAGCAACAATTCTGAGTCCTAGGCCGATATTCGACCGGTCGAGGACCCCAATTCGACTGGTCGGTGAAAGGTCTGACTGGTTGAAAGCTAGTCGTTTTTTGCTCGTTTTTTATCCGTTTGGACTTTTTCTATAAAACGACTTGGGTCGATTTTGAAGGCAAAAAGAGGAATTTTGAGGAGATTGAAGCCACTATTATTAGAGACCATTTGAGGACGGTGGCGATTTTAGTGAAGTTCTGACTGTATCTGGTAAGGGATCTCACGGTAGTGAGTGGATCCTTGATTCAGGGGCTTCATGTCACGTTTGTCCTGACTGGAGTTCATTCACAACATACAGGGAGTATAGTGGAGAATCAGTGTTTGTGGGCGATGGAGTCGCTTATAAGGTTGTGCGTATTGGTACTGTGCGCATCAAGATGTTCGATGGGGTCGAACGAGTTATGGAAGATGTGAAATACGTTCCCAAGATGAAGATGAATGTGATTTCTCTTGGTGCACTCGAGGCGTAAGGGTGCGTGTTTATCGGCCGCGATCGTTGTTGTGAACTGATGAAGGGGGCACTCATGTGTATGAAGGCACGGAGGTGTGGCCATCTTTACATCTTGATCGGAGGCACAATTCACGGTGGAGCTGCGGGAACGGCAGCGAGATCCACAGTTGCTCATATCTGGCAAGTGCCCAAGGGCCACATGAGAAGAGCGGAAAATGGCGTGAATTTGCAAGGATAGGGTCGATGGCGTCACGAGAAGTGGTGGAGCTATGATTGAAGATGAGATGACGTTGTAAGGATGGTGTTGATTCGTCGTTTGAAGCCTCGGTGGAGATTGTTGGAATAGTCTTCAAACTATGCACGACTTGGGTGCTCCAACCGGCTGGACGGCACGACCCAGATGCATGTGAAGCACCCCCCCCCCCCCCCCCCCCCCCCCCCCCCCATGGACAATTTTTTCTATGCCCCAGACCGGTCGGCTGACTTGTCTGCAGGGGGCTCCGACCGACCGGTGGTTAGGCAGGAAATAGTTTTTTCTCCCTGGATTATTTGTCCATTGGCCGGCCGGTCGGCTGTGCGCGCGGATTTCTTACGCAGTCCGCAGTACTGCGCAAGGTATTTCTAATTTCGAATTTTTGCTTATTTAAGGAGTTTTAATTCAACCTAGAATGGTATCCTAAGGTGTCTAAGGTTTCCTATTCGTACTAGGAAGAGAGAAGATGTGTGTGTGAGAGAGAACTTGGAGTTTTCTCTATTTTTCTTTGCTAGTGGGTTGTCAATCTCTGTAATCTTCTGATATTTATAGTGGATCGCTTTGTGCCGTGGTTTTTTACCCATCGAGGGGTTTTTCCACGTAAAATTTGGAGTCTCTTGTGGTGAGTGCTTATGTATGATTGATTGCATCTTGTTTACTTGTTTGATATTACATTACTTCATGTGTTCGGCGTTCCGCTTCCGCTGTCGGTTTTCCCAACAAAAATCACACTGATTAGATGATTCAATCGATCCCAAATAAAAATGATTATGTGGAATCATCAGCAATCAACCGTCGAATGAAACAAGTAGATGGATGGACTGGTTGATGGGACCTGTTTTTTTTCCATAAACACCTTTAGCCGTTCATTTTACATGTGATTGATTAGATGATTTTAATTCTTCAATTAGTATGATTTTTGCACAGTAGCTCATTAAATCTTTGATTGAGCAAATGGACAGCTTAGATTGATGGATTGGGCTGTCCAAATGTCCCGAAGCAACTAAGAGTGTTATATGTGATTGCGTTATGAGGGCAGTGGATCATTTCTCTGTTTCACTTTCGAGGAGATATATGATACTCAGGGTGCGGATGACGCTTCATACTCAGGCACTGAGAAAATCTACATGTGGCACACATTGACTCAAATTAAACCAACTACACTGGGAGACTAGTTTCTCCCAGTGACAGTCCAAAGATAATATTTGTTGAACATTCCTAACCTCTGATTAATGGACACTGGTTTATTGAAATAGGAGCACTGGATAATTTTCATTTGTAACCATCCAATAAGTGTCCACCAATCTGATATTCAGATTATAAAATAAAAGTAAAATTTAGTTTATGATACATGAAAAATACTTTGGAGTATTTAATTAGACTTGCTTGTATGCCATGTATGTAACTTTTACGTAATTTGTAAGTGCCTGAGTATCATCCTTCACACTGCGGGGTATCAAATTTCTCTTTTCCGCTCTTATATTCTCCTATATTGGCTAGCTATTGCTGCTTCTCTCTCTTGCTTTAGTTCTCTCTTTAGCTTTAGGGCTTTACCTAGCACTATAAGTTATAATGATCCTAGTTACAACGAGACACTTAGACAGTTTGATCCATTAATCTAGACTGTTCATTTGGTCCATCACATATTTTATGGGCTATCCTACAATACTTACACTGATCAGATGATCCAATCATCTTTGATCTGGCATTTCTTTATAGCCCTTCTTTCTCTGGTTCAAGGATGGATGGTCAGAATTTCCTAACAAAAGTGATTCACTAGAATCATAAACACTCCATGATGGGTCCTAACAAATTGATGGATTGAATTGTTGAATTGAAGAATATAGATTAACGCATAAGACTGTTTTAGTGTCCCAACGTAGCTAGGAGCGGCACTGGAGCTTTTCTCTTTATTTTTTTACGTTCCTCCTTTGTTCTTTTACTTTCCTCTTTATTTCTTTCTTCTTACTTTTGGTGGACGACCGAAAACTCAAGTGTTATAAGAGGCATCAATGCAGCTATGGTGTGAAGAAGATATTTTAGTGAGGGTTAGATCTGAAGCGCAATCAGCCTAACAAGGTAATCAGATTCTTGATCCCTTTCATTTGCTTTCCTATTTCAGCTTTTTTCCTCAATTTACGATCGAATTTTTTTTTTTTTTTAACAATTTAGTATATAATTTAGTAAGAGAAATGATCTAGGTGAGCTATGTGCTGAGAACCTTTCCATGCACCTAGTTGGATTTGGACTCGTTGGCCTTTGCATCACCTATCTAGACCGTCCATTAGGTCCAGCCTGCTTTGTATTTTGCCTTGAAAAATCATTCTGATTGGATGATCCAAACTGTACAGTTAGTGGCATGAAAATATAAATGGACATAATAGTTTGTAGAAGATATGTCTAGTCAGTAATGGTTATGGCCATCTGATTGTCTGAAAAAAGACTGGAACGATCCTAATTGATGCCCGGGCAGATTATGCGGATGCCATAGAGTCCAAATTCAACAAGGTGCATTGGAAGTCTTCCATACAATGAGCCCACCAGATCATATCTCATACGATCATATGAGGTTTGCTAGAAAACGCCCCAACCTACCGTTACGGTGCACATCGGGACTATTAACTGTTGGATTTGAGGCTTTATTCAACGATTCAAACCGTTTACATAATGGATCTTTGTGAATAGATATATACCCCAATAGTAAAAGTCTCATATGTAATATTTTAACACTGATCATTTAACTCATTTGTTGAATATGGACTCTCTTAATCAGTCATTTTTGGGCCTTTGCATATCGATCGTGAAAAAAAAAAAAAAAAAAAAAAAAACTTTCCGATCCTATACCCTAATTCCTCATGACTGTTGTCACTAATACTGCTGAAAATTTGAAATTTCCACCATATTTTAGTGGAAATTTGACCAAAAAGATATTATCGAGATAATATTGTGATATGTTCGAAATCTTGCCTCTTTTTTTTTGCAATTTAATTAGGAAATTAGTGTGAATTTAACATGAAAAATAATTTTACAGTTACACGGGGTGTGTGCGCGCGAGCAAGTAGGTTAGTAATGTACCCAAACGTTTTAAATATCACACCGGGTGACTTGTTGTCGATCCAATACCTTTCATTGATTCATGCAACTAGGAGCAAGCCATGGTGTAAAAAATTATGTCAATCAAGTGATCCTAAGCTTCTTATAAATGGCACAAAATTGGACAGTCAAGATTGACCAAAGAAACCAAATAAGTCCATTCATTATCTTGAAACATATAGTAGATAGATCCCACTTTGTTTAACTTAGATTGTCATGTAATACTACTTATGATGATTCTAACCATGTGATTTATGGCCCATAAGCAATGAACAGTGGTAATAAATTAGTCTCATTCAAATGGTTCAGATCTTTGGATCGGCATAATTCTTGCACATAGCTTGCTCCTACTTGTATGAATGAATAACTGGCGACGATAGGTCATCCTATGCGCCATTTAAAAGGTTTGGGGACAGTAGCAAAATGCATATATATTTTAAAATTTTAAAATTATTTTTAATTTACAATAAATAGTTTTAAAACTGCCGAGAATAAGATTTGTCAATATGCTCATGATAAACTAGCAAGTGTGTGGTACATCCAAGTGGAAAAATTAGGTGGCCGATCTATAATCTAGATCAGGCCGGGAAAAATTAGGTGGCCGATCTATAATCCGATCTATAAACAGGGCCATGTGCAAAGTAGGCCAGTCCACACATCAGGCCGGGAAATTTCAAGGTGGACCATTCTGGACGGATTACCGAATGACTAAACCGACCCTGTTTTTGCATATGCTTTCTTCCCGTGGATGCCACCTTATATGATGCGTTCAGGTGTACTCCACACTTGAGAGATTGGCGCATGCACTGCAATGTAAGGGTGTGTTAAACACTCCCAACCCACTAAATGCATTAAACATATCAATACACATATCTATATAGGGATTTTCCATCTAGACGCCTGCCTGTTAGGATATGGACCCAAAACCTTCTAATTTAGAACTACTTTAAAAAAACAACCCACCTTCTTAAGATACAGACATTCAAATGCCTGCAGTGACTTTGACCGACTGATGTGAGGAGAGGTGGAGGTTAAGTGTAAAAATGACCATTTTATTCCTTGCGGAGGTGACTTTTCAGTTTTTTTTTTTTTTTTTTTTTTTTTTTCAGTCATGCAACGCACCCACTGGCTGGGTGTGGTCAGCAGCGTGGATATTTCACCACCGATGGGTTTTGAAACCAAGACCCCTTGTTGAAGCTCCACGTTAATTTATGGGATGCTGTTTTTCAACTAAAAGCAGTGTACCCTTCCTAAGGGAAGAAGAACACTACTAGCTAGGTTGGTGGGGCCCACTGCAGTGATACTCATGAAAAGAGATGACACGAAAACATTAGCTACATCCAAAACTTAGGTGGGCCACACTACAAAAACAGAGGGACTAAATGCAAACCATCCAAAATACTTTGCGTGTGGTGACCCACACAAGCATTGGATCTGCATGCCTAGTTTTTGGGCTTCCGCACTTCTACCAGATCACGTATCGGATGGAAGAAGTGGATGCCACATAGGAGTTGTTGGTGGACCACACCACACCAAACAATGAGGATTGAATGCCTACTTTCGAAATTTTTTTGGTGGCCAAAAAGTTTTGAATCAAGCCTATACTTGTGTTTTCCTTTCATCCCGGTCTGCGTGACCTTAAGAACAAGTTGGATGGTTAAAAAACCTGGCTATCATCATTATCATCACGGGCCAGTGTACTTAGGGAAGTGGATTAGGTGTTAGTTGCGTAACATGTTAGTGGGTGCTTCCCAAACTTTGGGGGCCACCTTTATATATGTGTTGTATATCCACGCTGTTTATAAGTTTTTCCAACTCATTTTAGGGTGTGGTCCCAAAACTGAAGCAAATCCAACTGTCAAGTGGACTACACCACAGGAAATAGTGGTCATTGAACACCCACCATTAAAACTTCCTAGGGCCCACCATAATGTTTCTTTGCCATCCAACTCGTTGATAAGGTCAGAGACCTGGATGAAGGGAAAATACAAATATCAGCTTGATTCGAAGCTATTGTGCCCCCTGGAAAAACTTATGGACAGCGAGTATATCGATACTTACATCAAGGTGGAGTACCCCACTAACTTTTTACCCTGGTAGCACCTAATCCGCTCTCATACATCGGGATTGTTGGGTAGTTGTCCATCTGTTGAAAAAGTAGTGGGACCCAAAGTGATGTTCGTAATAAATCCACTAATTTTGTCAGCTCATTTTTGGGGTTGGGTCTAAATATGAGTAGGCTTGTCAATGGGCCGGGCTGAAAATCTGAATTTTGAATAGGGCTGGCCCGACAGCCCGGCCTGAAACAGTTCAAAATGCAGGCAGAAGCCTACCCAAAGCCCAGCTTGTTGACAGCCCTAAATATGAGGCAGACCCAACAATCAAGTGTATGACATGACTTGCAACAATGGTATTGAATGCCCACCGTTAAAACAACGCCAACACACCTTTGAAACTTGTGTGACCCACCATGATGGTTTTTTTAGAAATCCACATTATCCACCAATTTTTCCAGCTTATTTTAGTCAGTGGGCCTAAATATGATAAAGATCCAAAGCTTAAGTGGACTACAGAGCTGGAAACAGTGGTATATATTCAACGCCCTAATTAGAATGGGCGCTCCAAAAGCTTCGGTGGCCAACTGTGATTTTTTTTTATATTTTAAAATCCACCCTATCCACCATTTGTAACAGCTTATTTTAAGGGGTGGGCCCAAATATAAGGCTGATCAAACACTCAAATGGGCCACACTATTTGAAACGGTGGCATTGAATGCCCACCGCGCTAAGACAGCGCCAATTGAAACATTAATGGCCCACTTTGGTTTTGTGAAAAATCAACCCCATTCACCATTTTTGTCAGCTCAGTTTAGGGGGTTGTGCCAACTATGAGGTATGTCCAACACTCAAGTGCGCGCCACCAACTTGCAACATTGATATTGAATGCCTACTATTAAAACAACAACACCTGTTGAAACTTGTGAGGCCCATCCTGATGTTTTTGAGAAATCCACCCAGCCCATTAGTTTAGCTAGTTCATTTTAGTTAGTGGTCCGAATATGATGAAGAACCAAGGCTCAAATGGGCCACACGACTTCAAATAGTGTATTGAATGCCAAATGTTAAAACATAGAAGCTCCAAATACCGTGTGGCCTACTGTTATGTTTTTGAGAAATCCATCCTGTCCACCATTTTAGTTTGCTCATTTTAACTAGTGGGCCAAATATGGCAAATCCAACATTTCAATGGGCCACACCACTTGAGAGAATGATATTGAACACCCACCATTGAAACAATGACAACCCACCTTTTGAAACATTTTGTGGCTTACCATGGTGGTTTTTAGAAATCCACCTTATTCACCATTTTCATCAGATCATTTTAGGAGATGGGCCTAAATATGAAGCAAATCCAATACTCAAGTGGGTCTAAAAAGATTTCAATTGTGGTTATTTAGTCTCCATTTTTTCTTTCAATGTGGCCTACTTAAGCGTTAGATCTACCTCATTTCCGGGCCCACCCACTATCAAAAGTTAGACCCACTTTTCTGAGCTGGAAAAATGGTTGGACGTGGTAGACTTCTCAACATGCATCATAGTGGGCCCTACCTAGGGTCAAGCTGTTTGGATGGCATATAAACATCTCAGTGGACCCACAATGTTTCAACTGTACGCATTGTTGTCTCTACTATTTCATGCAGTGTGGCCCACTTGAGTTTTTACTTGCCTCGTTTTTTGGTCCACCCCCTAACATGAGCTGGAAAATGATTGGACGCAGTGGATTTCTCCAAAACATCATGGTGGGCCTTAGATAGGTTTCAACAGTTATCCCCATCGTTTCTGCATGGTGTGATCCATATTAGAGCTTTAGATTAGCCTCATTTTTTTGTTCATGCCCAAAAATGAGCTGCAAAACTGATGGACTTCGTGGATAAAACGCATACATCACGTGGGCCCCACAGAGCCATGGTTGGCACTGTCCATTACCGTCATACATGCTTGCATGCATTACTGTGGAGACTGGAGACTGAATGACAGCCCTTGAAACACTTGCCCCCCCCAACCGTGATGTTTTTGACAATTCCATTCTGTCTACCATTTAATATCTAATGGTAAAAAATTATAGACGGGATTTTGGAAATAGTTTTAAAGTAGGAGGTTTTCAGTCCATAGCTCAAAAGGCAGACAGCCCTTAGGAAAAATCTCTTTTTTTTTTTGGGCCCATACCCGACCCTATTCGTACCATGACCCATACCCGACCTGGCACGTAGCACTTGGAGGTGTTGTCATGGTGTCTCCAACCTGTTTCAAACTCAGACACAACCAGCGAGGTAACAGGCTGTTGACATATTTAAATACTTAGTTGGCTGGAAACTAATCAAACATTGAAACTGATGTGACTTTTTTTTTTTTCTATTTATGTATGCTCGAAGCATGGCTATCAAGTTGAAGCTGCTAATTGACAAGGAGAAAAACCAAGTCGTGCTGGCCGAATCCGACAAGTACTTTGTTGATACCCTCTTCAGCTTCTTGACAATACCAATAGGTACTGTAGTGCGACTCAGCAGCCAGAAATCCAATCTCGGATGCATGGATGCATTGTATAAGAGCATAGAGAATCTGGATTCTCAGTATCTACTGACAAAGGCTGTGAAGGAGATGTTGCTCTGCCCGAGAAGTGCATGGGAAGCTCGAACCAAGGATCTAGCACTAAATGTCCATGTGGAGCTTCCAAGCTATTATATATGTACAGTTTCATGTATCTTTGGGTCCCACCCCTTCATCAGTACTGTTAAGAATGTCCGATGTCGCTGCGGAGAAGTGATGAATACACACGTAGTTCTTGAGAAGTCAAAGCCGGTTATGGACAGTGTCAATGAGGGAGTCTTTGTGAAGAGAACAACGAGGTTCATGATAGCTGATGATCTACGGGTGGGCCCTGTTTCCACGGAGACCTGCCTGTCGCTGCTTAACGAGCTTGGAGTGAAGGACAGGGCCGCTCTCGAGGAGAAGAGTGTGGATGTGGATACCAATGAGGTATGTTATGCTGACTTTTGACCATCTATGCCTAGCCAAACATGATGGCCTGCTAATCCATGCATGATCCAGACCATCCATCAGGTACACACAATGTGTAAATGTGAGCTCAAGATTTAGGCTAGGTACATCTCTGCCCCACCTTATGAGTAATGGACCAGTCTGATTCTATGCCAAGTGCATCTACTACACAATGAGGCCCACCCAACGGAGGGCTGTTAGCTTCCACATGTTTTCCATATTATAGCACATGATTAAGGATGGGGGTAACACATCTGGGGTTAGCAAAACACTATTATGGTTATCCTAAATATCTGACAATCATATATGTGGGGATACACATTTTCACAGTATTCAGGACTTAGGGTTTATATGGGTTGGGCCTGTTGGACTGAACAGCGGACTTGACCCAATATGAATTTGTTAGGATCCAAATAAAGACATATCTGCTAAGGTTTGGGTTTAAAATACTGCTACATCTAATTATTATACTTGATAATCGATGGTTTAGATTCAAATACGAAGTCCAGACCCAGTTATTAATTGAGTTGAGCCCCATTTTCGCCTTTTACTTACCTAACCAATTTACATCTCCACACCTAGCAAGCTTCTTCTCATCTCTGCCCATAACAACCATCCAATCAAATTTTAGGCTGTGAAAATATCTCGTTTCATGATTAATTTGAGACATTGCATGTTAGATTAATCCCCGTTGAGCCTCCGGGAACCACACATTGCAAACATGCACGAGGTAGGAGCATCAGTTGGGCCCAATTGTGTGGATGCCCTCCTCCAAAATCATGTTGGTCCACTCATGGAAGCGGTCCACATTTTATACATGTCGCCCATCTGATGAATGCACCGGCTCGGGCAAAGTTATACATGGTAAGCCTGCTTGATGAATGATATGGATACTGTAACATGCCTTTGAGTTTCAATGGGAGTCCCATTTGAGTTTCTCTTCCTTTATTAGTAACTAGTACTAGGAGTTATGGCATGTGCAATGCATAAAGGCTGGTAGAGAGGCTGAGAACCGGGAGTTATCTGATTGTCTAGCTGTTTGGCTCAAAATTTGGTTACTGCTACGTGTATATATACGATGCCCGAAATGCTAGAGCCTAATGTAGCTTAATCCAAATTGAGTGCCTTTGACCCCAAGTGCCAAGATAGCTAGAGAGATTGTGGATAGTTGTCTATGACTAAGACTTAATAATTCAACAATCTATTCATCCACATGTAACAAAAAAACTAGGCAATTTTCAAATGGGAAGGTTCATCCTTCTAATCAGTTTCACCTTTTCTCATCGTGATAACAAAAATTGATAAATTAAGATAACACAAGAGTAAAAGGAAAGTAATTGCATTTATAAAAGATCAAGACTTATGAAAGAGATAAATCTTGGGTAATTCAACAACTGTGGTGTAAATGGTGAGATCCTAAAGTCAAGATCTTTCTTAGTCTAGCGACTAGACACAGACAAAGAGAATTGCACTACAAAGAAAAAGAAAATGTCTTCATTGGTCCAACGATGTGGGCATAGACTAAGGGAATTACACTACTGCTGAGTTAAAGTCAATCCAACATCATTAAATGGAGTTGATTCCACTAAAAGCTAAGTTAAGCTAAGAGATAAACTAAGATAATCAACAATACGTAGTAAAGTTATATTGTGTAGGGTTGGCGAGGGCGCAGAGCTCTTCGATCTTCCTTCTATTTATAGAAACTTCGCAGCCACTCCTCAAATTTGTTGATGTGGAAATCATTGTCTAGCTTGCAAATAGTTGTGACTTATTATGCAACATCACATGTATTACTCATTTTTCGCGAGTTGGTCATTGGTTGCGCACACAACCTACGCCTATCACATGGATGAGAATTCTTCTCATGAAGCCACGTGTAGATAACTATTATCCTTTCTTCTACTCAAACGTGCGTTATATGTCGTGAAAATCGGCTAACTCGACATTGCCATTACATTGCTCAATATCTCCTCAAGTAGTTTCAACTATAATGGTGTCTTCTGTTTGATGCTATGTACCATCACCCAAATCTGTTTTTAGCAATGACATTATTTTGATCATAATCCATAATTATAAGCATGAGGCCATTAAGGCGGTGAGGAGTTGGCTTTGCCATGTGAGTAAGACGTGTGACATGCTTCTTATGACAGTAACCAACTAGACTTACCCTTTTTGAGCTACTCGTGACTTTTTTGAATTTGATCAAATTTGGTCATTAGAGCAGTCGAAGAGATCTTCGATTTGTCTCTTATCTAGATCTCGCTACCACGTGGTATCATCAAAGTTGTTAGATCTGACACTGTTAGATCAAGCATAAATAATGCTCCCAAGGTCTTTTCGTATTCTACTGAAATACAAAGAGGTGTAGCCACATGTTATAGTACTGGCGCCTTTCACATGGCAATGCTTAGTTGATTCATAGTTTGCTAGAGTGATGAAATGGTGGATCCTTTGCATAGGACTTCGAATTGATGATTCCATATGGCGTTATCACATTGAGCCATCAATTGTCTGCATCGTCTTTATTTTAAGGATTGCTTATTGTCATCATGCTGCATTAAATACGGGCACGATTTTGTGACGATTTTCATTTATTTATTGTGATGGCACAATAAGGTTTCCTTTGAACTTTCCAAAGCTCAAAGTTTGTTGTAGGATCTCTTTGCAATTGATCTACCAACCCTTGTTTCCCCTAACCTTCTCAAAGAACTTCAGCCATTGATCCATTGCTTTCAAAATTCGCAACTGTAGACAGTAATCTGCGGGTTATGCTATAAATTTTGAACAAAATTGTAGGGATCTTTAGGATGTATGGAGAGATGAGGAGAGAACATGCTCACTTCAGAGATATGCTAGCTTTCTGAGTATGGAACTCATAAGAATGGAAGGGGTAAGAAGTTGTGATTGGAGTATGATGAATGTAAAAAGAAAATAGACCTCTTGCATGGTGAACTTATATGGGAAAAAAATTCAACTCCATGAAATTTGCTAATGTCGGGAGGCAGCAAATTAAGGAGGAACTACGCGTTCTGGAGAATAAGCGTATCGATTTGGGAAACCAATCCGACAAGGCATGCAACTTCTTTAGATAGGTTATTTGTGAGGGTCGTTTTTGAAAGTATATGCATAAAGAAGCTTTTCAAGACATTACACATGCTTTGAATCATTACCACTTCTTCCATTTTATGATCCTTGATGAATAAGTTTAGACCTGACCAGATGGTCACATTTTTTTTTTCTCTTTTTTTAATTGGCTTATGAAGCGTTGGGTTTTCTGTATTGCTTTCTCTTTTTTCTTTAGAATCATGTATATATTTTCGGCCGTTCTACCGACCATTCCAAAACTTCGTCCTTAGTAGGATACTTTGGCCAATTTTGTGCTTATATCATGGCTACCTTTTACAACAATCAACTTGAATTTCGGCCAATACCACATGCGTTTTACTACTTGCTTTTTAGTGCCTCCCACATAGTAAGCACGTACTTCTTTAGGAATTGATCATTAATGGCCGTTTAGGACGCTCGTTCATTTAGATCCTATAATATATATATGCCCGTCCGCAATTGATCATTAATGGCCGTTTAGGACGCTCGTTCATTTAGATCCTATAATATATATGCCCGTCCGTGAAGAACTTCTTTAACTTCGAGTGGACCATCTTAGGTCGAAGAATATTTTCAGCCATTTTCATAAATATTCATTCCAATTGGAAAGATGACTTTCTAAACCAAGGATCCTTTGTTGAATGACTTCCCTTTCATCCTTTTATTGTACGCTCTAGTAATTTGCAACTTATGAAGTTTAAGTGAATCCAAAGTTCTAATCCTGGCTTCATCAACCTCTTCTCACTCAATTAGTATGGCCTCGTTGAATTCGATCCGGGTCAACTGGGATTGAAATGTCACCATGAGCAAAGGTACATTTACCTTTATTGGAAACACAATGTCATACTCATTTAATAAAGAAAATGGGCTAGTGCCAATGTTGGTCCTTTAAGAAGTTTGATAAGCCCATAATACTTTTGACAAAGTATAATGCCATGACTGCGGTTTATCCTCAATCATCCGTTTTTGCATATTTTTGAGGATTTCTCTAATAGACTCAACATGTCCATTGGCTTGAGCATAATATAGGTTGAATTAAGGAACTTGAACTTGTATTCTTTAACGAAAGCTTTGACTTTGACTCCTGTGAATATAAATTCTTTATCGATCGTAATCATTTCTGGTATGCGGAATTGGTAAATAATGTTCTCTCTAATAAACTTAATCACTTTGGCTTGTCCCGATTCTTTCATTGGTATAACTTCAATCCATTTCATAAAGTAATCAGGTGCCACTATAATGAAGATATCCTAATTTGATGGAGGGAAAATTTTTCTGATCAAATCAATGGCCCATTCTTGAAATGGCCATGGTTTGACAATAGGGTGGAATTCTATGACAGATACGCATTGTAGCTCCGATTCCTTGACATGCTTTACACTCTTTTACTAATTTTATATGATCAATTTTTAGACAAAAATAGCCATAATGCTGAATCAAAGCCCTCATTTTCAATCCAGGCTAGTGAGCTCCACATATTCCCTCATGGACCTCTCTTATAATGAACATTACCTTATCCTAACCAAGACACCTTAAGAGGACGCCGTCAGGCCCTTTTTAATAGAGATCATCATTGTATAGGACATGATTCGACGTGATTCTCCTGATCGTTTGGTCTCTTGCCCCTTTGGGGTATTTGAAGTATTCGTTGATTAGTTATCTCTAATCATCTTGTTGTACCTTCCATTGGCACATTTCTAATGACAGCTCTATTTGGAAAACTGATGGTAAAGATCGTTTTTGTATTGACACCAATTTTTTGTCTATCCTTTCAGGGAAACGAACTCTTGTTGAAAGTTGTGCCATTTCATTGGCATCCTCATTCATTCTTGAGGGATAAACTCTAGGATGACTTGATTGAAATTATCTAACAATTGGAATGTCACAACATAATACGGCATCAAAGTCAAACTCGTGCATTTGTAGGACCCTGCAATCTGGCTTATCACCAACTAGGAGACTCCTATTACCTTGATCTAACTCTAAGATTTGATAAAATCTCAAGGTTGATAATTAAGGTCTTATATTCTGCTTAGTTATTGGTGCATTCAAATTCTAGTTAGAATGCATATTTTTGCAATTTTTCGGTTGGCAAAATTAAGATTATCGCTGCACCAGATGCTTAATTGGTCTATCATCCATCGAAGATCAGCTTCCAGGGTGTAACCTAAGCCAAACAGAGTTCTACCACATCTCAAGGGATCTACCTATCAACACTCAAAGGGTGATCGGCTAAGACATTGGCTATGATTTGACTTTTTATAGCCCTTTAAAAAAACATAATTGAAATAGAACTCGAATAATGCCAAGATCCATTTACCAATATGGCCTCTCAGATTAATTGGCCATGTTAGCATATATTTTATTAGATCCATTGAAGCAATTACATGGACCATTTTGGATAACAAATAATGTCAGAACTTTATGGTCGAAAAGTATAATGTTGACAAACACAATTTTTCAATTGGTGAGTCTCACCTTTCAGTGTTGTTTAGTGTTCTGGTTAGATAATAAATCACTTGCTCCACTCGTTTGGCATTCTCTTGCGCTAATAATGCTGAGTCTTTAACTGTTGAGATATATAATCAAAGAGGTCGATCTTTTAGTGGCAAAATCAACACTGGTGGTCTCGTTAACTAATCCTTGATCTTCTCAAAAGCCATTCATTGTTCATTCTCCCACTTGAATTCTTTGTTTACTTTCAATTTCATTAGTAAGAAAGCACTATTTTTTCCCTGAAATTAGAAATAAATAGGCGTAGGAGGTTTATTTGACCAAAAAACCTCTATAATTCCTTCTTATTCTTTAGTGGTTAGGCTTCAAGGATTGCTTAAACCTTGTTTTGGTCAACCTCGATTTTTCTATGATGAATTAGGAATTTGAGGAAATTTTAGCGGATACGTTGAAAGCACACTTGTGCGGGTTCATTTTTAATTTGTTTAGTCTAATATGCTTGAGTGTGCGGGTTCATTTTTAATTTGTTTAGTCTAATATGCTTGAATGATTTTCTCAGGTGCTCAAGGTGATCAGCCACATTGACTAATTTAACAAACACATCATCAATGTAGACTTCTAATAAATGGCTAATCATGTCAAGAAATTTTACATTCATAGCTGGTTTGTAAGTTGTCCCAACATTCTTTTCCTTCTTAAAGTAAGCAATGTACTTATTGGTTGTCTCTCCTAACAATTGTCTTAGATGGAATAAATTAGCCATATAGACTTCTAGCTTAGTTCGAAAAAACTGTGTGAAAATTTTCTTCCATCTTTGGCTATGAATTTATAAAATTCGATGGTAAGTTAATATACAATGTGAAGGTTGTACTAAGGAGAGAATTTTTAAAAAGGTAAGCTTTAGAAAGTCATGGTTTGAAACTTCGTCACACTGAATGGTGAATTGACAGATATGTTCAATGGATGATTAACTACATTCTACCAAGAACAAGGTGAACTCATGAGGTTTGTAACCCCTCGGTAGTTCATAATGCCGATCTAACCACTCCGAATAGGATTTCTTGTAGGTTGGTCAATTTATGCACAGGCCTTACTAATGGCTCGCAACCTATTTAATTAGATTGATCAAATCTTCATGGCCCATCAAGGGACATGAGCGGGTGCTCAATGTTCTTGAGAGATTGGGTTAATCACAGGAGAATAAGGTTAATCGTCAGAGACACTAGAGGTAAAAGAGGTTGCCCCTAGACTTTTCGGTCCTCAAGACAAATTTCCCCCAAGGGCTCCATAGTTTGGCACCTTTTAGTCATATTAGTCGTATGATCGGCCATTGCAGGTGAATTTCCTTCTTTTTTTTATTGGAGGTGGCAAGTTTCGGCCAAACTAATACTAATCAAATTGATTAATCATCTGCTATTGAGGCATCATTTAATCCTGAAAGGGATTTACTTAAGGATAGGAATCCACATTAGCAGGCCAATTTTTTAGGAATCTCTCAAATAAAATGCCCATGAGCTTGTTGAGATTTTCAGCCTATGTGCTCAGCCTGAAGCCGTACTTGCTCAGTTTGGATCATTTCTTATTTGAAAAGCTATATTAATTACAAGCTAGCTTGTACATATTATAGCGTCTGTAATGCTCTTGAAACTATTACTTAAGCAAGCCGGTCCTGCTTCTAGGGGAGCAGGATCTGAGGGACTAAGGAGTTGAGGATACATCCGTAGGAACTTCCTATAGATGTTGTATTTCTTGGTCTTCTGGAATTACAGAAAGCCTAGTAGACCTTCTAGTAATTATATTATATAATCGAAAGCACTACACACGCGTTCTCCTGGGTGTGTCAAAGTAGGTATTTGGGTCAAAATTTAGTTGTTGGTACATGTATGTGATGTCGGGCATGCCAGAGCCTAATGTGGCTTAATCCAAACCTAACGCCTTTGACCCCAAGAAACGAGATTGATAGAGAGACCGTGAATGATCGTCTATGATCAAGAACTTTGCATTTTAGTCATCTATTCAACCTCTTGTAATAGAAACCAGGCGATTTACAAATGGGAGGGTTCAACCTTCTAATGAGTTATTTTTTCCTTTTAGTTGAAAGAACTTTTTCTCTCCATGATAATATAGATTGATGGATTAAGATAACACAAGAGTAAAATGAAAGTAATTACATTTATAAAAGATAAAAAACTTACAAAAGAAACAAATCCTTAGAAATCGAGTGATTTTGACATAGATGGCGAGATCTTAAAGCTAAGATCCCCTTTAGTCCAATGGCTTGGGCATAGACAATGGGAATTACATTATAAAAAAAAAGAAAGAAAGAAAAGAAAAGGTCTTCCTTAGTCCAGCGAAATGGGCGTAGATAAAGGGCATTACGTTACTCCCAAGCTAAAGCATATCCAAGGTAGAAGCATAGATAGAGTGGATTACACTAAAAGTTAAGCTAAGGTAAGAGATAAACTAGGATAAAAAGTGGTGTGCTGTAGATTTGTCTTGTGTTGGGTTGGTGAGGGCCCAGAGCTCTCAATCCTTTTCCTATTTATATAAACTTTGGACGATAGATAGAAAGAGATCTTTGTAGCCACTCATCATATTTGCTAATATGAAAATAACCATATGGCTCGTAAATGGTTGTGGCTTATTATGCAACACCATGTGTATTAGTTATTTATTGTAGGTTGTCCATTAGTTGTGCGCACATCCTGCATGTGCCAATTATGCGGATGAGAGTCCTCATAACGCCATATGTAGATGACTTTTATTATACCTTTCACTCAAACATGCGTTGTGAGCCATGAAAAATGGACAACTCGGTGTTCCCTTATATTGCTTGGTAGCTCCTTAAGTAGTTTCGATTGTAAGGGTTTCTTCTGTATGATGATATGGAATATTGGTCTAATCTTCTTTTAGCCATAATCGTATTTTGATCATAATTCATTATCGGCCATGATACTACTATAGTGAATAGTTGACTCTACCACGTGAGCAAGATGTGTAACACAGATCTCATAACAGGTGCCAAGACTTACCCTTTTTAGGCTACTAATGACTTTTCAAAATCTGATCAAATTCGGCTATTAAAACAATTAAAGAGTTCTTCTATTTGTCTCTTATTTTGATTTCATTGCCATGTGGTAATATTAATTTGAGTTGTTAGATTTGACGTGGTTTGATCATACATAAACATTAGCAAAGAGTGTGATAGTTGATACTTTGGTACTTTGAAATCATACACATGACATGTATCAGCCTACGGGAATGATTTGGAAGATCCAAAACAAAAAATAGTGGTGTTTGTTAGCAACAACATAATGGAGGCAGTCAATCAATATAGATTGATCCGAAATCTTATTCAAATCCAATATAACACTTGTGGGTACATAAGAATATGTATTGAATCGATTCTTTTTAATGAATAGATCCAATTGCAACTTTGAATATGAAATTCAAAGTTATCAAATCAGAAATCCTCTTTATAATAAATGATCTGCTTGCCACGAAATGACCTGGTTCAATAGGGAAATTTCAATTCATTAGTTCTTTCGATACAATCAAATAGATTGCCACAAGGGCACCATATTATAGGAGCCCAAACTATATGATTGAATAAATCCTCCTCTATCTGTTGCGGGTCGAGGGCTCCCTCTCCTTCCCCTCATTCAAACTTCGATTCGTATTTTTCATATAGAAATCTCTGGTCAACGATAACAAGATCCATTTTGCATCATATCTAACTAATTCCTTAGCTCGGACCAAAGAAACAATGTCACTTGATCATTATCAAACTGACTAAAATCTTTTTTATGTTTGTGAGGATCCCACTAGAGCGCCTTCAATCAAACCACCAAAGTTGTGAGACATGTTAGTTGCCCTACCTTTGATGATCAACCCCTGACACATTTGATCTTCGACCACCTTAGTCCTCAGGACCCAAGACCTATTTTCATCCTTAGTCCTCAGGACCCAACACCCTCTTCCACACATTAGTAGTGAATGCTTCCACGGCTATCACCTTGGTTTTAAGAGGGGAATGGTTAAGGGACTCTCATAGTAGTGTTGTCTAACCATTCGGCTAGAGACGTTGGATACTTTCTATTTAACTACTTGGTGCATTGATTTCCAGTGGTTAGACAAGGCACAGGCAACCTTATCTTGGCCAGGCTAGGTAGTGTCGTCTAAGAGAGAAGGATTTTTTGGTCATCTAAGTAGATGCCGAGAGCTAGCCAAGGTATTCTTTTCCTAGATCAAGTGGGTTTGGGGAACCTCAGGGAGAAGTGAAGGTTTTGCTTCAAAAAAATTGGGTGGGCACAACTATTGATTGTGGTTGTGATGTATTTAGGTACATGATAAGCGGAGTTGTTTTCCATCTTTTGGTAGAGCGATGACCCCCCCCCCCCCCCCCCCCCCCCCCCCTGCTGGCTGCATGGGAGAAGGTCAAGGGAGCATGGAAGATGACACTTATTCATAATTGGTTCACCCCTGTGTCAGACCATTGTTACTATGGTGTATACATGATCGGACCATGGTAATTTTGGCATTGGTAAGAATCGATGGTAATAAGACAATTGATTGTTTTCATCCAGCCGTCCATTAACTATCCGCCAATCAGGAAATTTAAAAATCAAATCACTAATACATTTGTGTAGAAGATATATTTAGCTCAAATTGGAGTAGCACCAATAGGTAATAAAATGATGGAAGGTAGACTTAAATAGGTTGGTCTTGTGCAACAGATAGTTAGAACTATATTAGTTAGGAATCGGTTTAAGTTGAAGCCTCTGGAAGGACAAGGGAACAGCCCAAAATGATGTGGTTGGAGGTACTAAAGAAAGACTTGATAAACTGTAATCTAACTAAAGTTATGACCCTTAAAAGAGTAGAATGGTGAAACAGGATTTACGTAGCCGACCCAATTATTCAGGATAGAGCTTTGATGATGTTGATCCATTGAAATCATGTTGTCCGATGATTTGTGTGACTTAGTTTTAGTTTATTGTCTACACTTGTATAATCAACCATCTTACCCTGCTAAAGAATCAAAGTTCCTCTCTTTAGTTTTAGTTTATTGGCTTCATAGTACCCTGATAAATAACCTAAATACTCTTTCTTTTTGGTTTTAAAAAAAAAACGAACCCTCACGAAGTCCTCCAACACTACCAAAAAAGGGGCAAAGTTTTAGCCACTCCTAGAACTAATTGTATGCGTAAAGTTGACCATGGCTATCTCGCTTTTATAAATGAGGCTGGGTTTATGTTTAGGGTCACGAGCCCGTTTCGTTATCTCTCACCTCTATAATGTTGCTGCTCAGTTTGGTGATTAGACCATCCATGTGATTGTCCTGTTGTAAATGACCCACAATTAAGACACCTGCCCATCAAAGAAGCCGAGTCGTGTCCATCTGGTCTTCAAAGGAACATTAAAAATAAAAGAAACGTTCGATTGTTTAAACTTCAAAATGTTTCTTAATGTATTTGGATAACTGAACCAAGTTGGCTAACTACATATTTGTTTGATGATTACTGGTCTTATCTTGAATTAGGCTTTTCATATACTGAGACGATTGTTGGCCTCCAACACCCCTCTGACGGACGTGTTTCTGCCAAAGCCAGAGGCTGTTGAGGATGCTTTTGACGCCATAAAGTTGAGCCCTGAAGAGATAGCCATAGATAAGAAAGACACTGGCAAGAAGATGACCTTGAAGCTTCGGATCAGCAAATCCAAGAACAGGGTATTGTACGCAGAGGCCACAGAGGACTTCTTAGACCTTCTGTTCAGCTTCCTCACCTTCCCTCTTGGATCCATTGTAAATCTCTTGAGGCCAGGTTCTCCCATTAGATGTTTGGATAACTTGTACAAGAGCGTGGAAGATTTGAGCGGTGACGAAGATTGTATCATATCTGAAGAATGCAGGGCCATGCTACTTGACCCTAATTTAGCGCTCCACTCGGGGAGTGACAATCAGCTACTGCCGGTCGTGGAGGCAGGCCCTAAGACAATGGACATTTCTAAGTGTTCTTTTTCGCGTGTTTGCGTTTGCTGTCGCTACCTAGGAGGCCACGGCAGTACTGAAACAAGCCTCGGTTATCGGGACTGCCCACTTAAGGAGCAGCTACTATTGCATTTCATAAATCCCAAGTTGAGTGATGCAGCCACAGAGTGCGGAGGAGGATTTGTGAAGGGACCGAAGATCATGTTTATGGTAACGGATGGGTTAGATGTGGAGCCTTTATCGTTTATTTCGGGCATTTCCATCCTAGACAGATTCGACGTGCCCATAAGCGATGTACAGGAGCGAGTAGTAAGCATAGGCCAAGATGAGGTAATGTAGAATATTGTTCCCTACATCGGTTGGATTGAGCAATGCTAGGGCGAGTCATGCTAGGACTGGTTAACCGGCGGTTGGAGGTGACTAATGTAGCACAGAGGCCAGGTTCCAGGCCACTCATCAATCGGAGGCCACCATGAACATGCCCTGGCCCAAAACTCATTGATAGCCATGGATCAGGTGGACCGAATGTCTGCAATTGAATTATAGACCGTTGGCTGTCTTTTCCTTTTTACCCACCCATTTTTCACATGCAAAGCAATCCACCTGACAAGAAGTCCGGTCCGACATTTGGGCAAGGGTGCGTTCACGACGGGCCCTTCTGATGAATGGCCTAGATTCCTCATAGGCATTCCATGTTGGCACTTGCGCCTCGACTTCTTCAACCTATCTGATAAACTTCCATGGCCTTGGACGCCAATTTCCGTCAACACCTATTAAACGGAGCCCGTGCGACAAAAAGCTATGAACTCCACAGTGGTCTGTACATCTATTCCGCCCGTCCACTGCGCCAGCTCATGTAGGATGTGATCCAAAGCATTATGAAAAGTGCACCTCGGTAAAGGAATCAGTGGGGATGGGACGCCCACCGCAGTTTTGTATCAGGCTGATATTAATGTTTTCCTTTTATATAAGGATACTCACCTTATAAACCGATTGAAAGTTCAATATATCTCAAGAGTTGGACCTAGGAAGGTCTCAATGTGGGCGTTCCCATCCTGCTGTTTCCTGTAGTTTAGCTTGAATGTGCTTCATTTTTTGGATCATATCCTAAAAAGAGGTAAAAAACTGATGGATGGAGATGATGTCACATAGGTTCAGGTTTTTTTTGCACGGGATTTCTATGGCAGGTGTGGTCGGTCCCATGACTTTCCTCTACTGCATTCCCTAATGATTATTTCCAGTTTGTACAAATTGAGCCATGGCTGACTGATTCTAATGGGTTATAAGAAGAATGACACCATAGAAGGGCAATGCTCCAACACTCTCCATGTTACTAACCCTTTGCCTATGCAAACAGATGATTCTGAAAAGAAGCGGAACAATGGTCCACATTCAACTGAAAGTGGCAAAGGATGTACCGACCTGAGAGAATTTTGGAACATGGTCCATCAGGTGGGTTCCATCAAACCAACAGTCTGGATCGCAGAACCTACAACGTGAAAACCCGAGGATACATTGCATGTACCTGAGCTGAGGATCCACCATTTTCTGAACCAAGCGGTCAAAGTGAAGCCTGTGATTTGGAGATTGTTGATTTGGTGGGGGCTCAACAAGGGTGGAAGATCATAATCCATGACATTTATTGCATCACGTCTCTTTTGTTTTGGCCTTCCTTCATTCTTCTGCCAATTTTAGCATTCCCATCACCGATTTGATTGAAAAGGCGATCGTTGCACGTATGCAAACCACGTGAGAGATTTTGGGCCAATAACCATACATGTCCGCTGAGAAAAATAGCCCTGCCCAAAAGTTTGGTTGGTCAGTCATCCAGTGGGCCACACGTGTACACAAAAAATCGACGAGAAAACGGGAACTGATGGTTTATATTCAACTTACACGTGTGGCCCGCCTGATGACTGGACCATCTTGATTTTGTGAGTAGCCCACAGCTTGCATATGCGTGACGGGAATAGTCTCTCCAAAAATATAAATAGAGAGTAGAATGCAAAGCTAATATTTGTACTTGTGTCTTTGGTCGCAGGCTCGCTCTCTATTTAAAGCATCTTTGTTCTCCAAAACAGTTTTGAGCGATGTCTTCTGTCCGAAGAAAGTAAATCAATCTGAGATCAAGTTGGAAGACGAATGATAATATCAATTAGATGGTTAAGATCGTCTTATTTTGAACCATGCCCTACTTACTATCCGCTCTATTTTGTGGTTATACGAACTTTGATTTGTAACTGATACATGGGTTTTTGAAGCTTGATAGGCCACACTTGCCAACTTCAGAATTATTGGAAAACACTACTTGAAAAAGAGGAAAACCCGTCTGAACGGCCCCATTCAGCGGATGAGGGTCATGTAATCCGAGGCATGCTGCTTGCTTGGGAATGATCACATGCTATTGAAGCTGTGATAATTTCCATACCTTTGGATCCATATTGGTCCATGCATCATGCGTACGTAGGATCAGTACTGCTCATTGGGTGAGCTTCCTTACTGGCACCGTGTATCCTTGGAATTATCCCCATCAAATTTTCAGTTAGGACTTGCCAAAGGAGCAACACATAATCATGCATGAAATCTGTACATATTCAGTTGTTGTGGCGCCCCACCTGAATTTTGAGATTTGATTGATTTTAACTGTCCCTTCATCAAGGTAGGGTTCACCTGATGAATGGAGTGGGTGACATATACACATATGAAGGATGGTTTGAATGTCACTACCAGATAATGGTATGCTCCACATATCCCCATGTGATATTGTGAACAGTACTGCATGACATATAGTCCGTCCCTCAAAAGTTTGCTAGCCCCACAGGCACGTCCCAAACTAACAATTGTGTGATACATTATAGGGGTCCATTGGGTGGCCCATGCAGTTCAAATGTCCACACAAATCAGCTAGGTCCGCTCACTAGGACAGGTGCGGGTTGAATGTGGACCGTCATGATGCTTTTAGGCTTCTTTTTTAAAGTCGTCCATTTTTTGGTATGGTGGGGAGCCCATGTGTTGACTGGATTAGCCTTCTTTTTATATATAGCAATCTTCATGTGGTGGCGACTTCTTTTATTTTTTAAGAAAGGTGCGGAGGAATCCAAATTTATTGAAAAGAAAAAGGGAAGCAAAGAGATTCGGGCTGATTCATAAAAAGATCGGACTATACCTATCATATGAGAAACACTATACAAAGATAACCCCAAACTCAACCCAACACTAAAAATATAAAAAGTCTAAGCTAGATCTTTCCTTTTCTAATATATCCAAACCTCGGCACCATTCAAGGTATACTCAAAATCAGAGTTTGATCTTAGCTCAGATCAAAATCAGAGTTTGATCTTAGCTAGCTGTATGCTTAATACATGCAAGTGGAACGTTGTTTTTGGAGTCGAACTATTCTATATCCTTTTGAAACATATGGTTAGTTTATGGTGCTCAATATCTTTCTTTTAGGAAAGAAATTCAAAAAAAAAAAAGCAATCCCCGTGTCTACTCCGGAAGCTCCGCTCTAAACATAAAAGTCCCACACATTGGCTGTGATTTTTTTGATAAATCCACCCCGTCCATCCGTTTTGGGAGCTCATTTTAGGACATGAAAACAAAAATGAACCGGATCTAAGACTCAAGTGGGCCGAAAATGTGAGGATTAAACGTCCACAATTGAAATATTTGTGGAGCCATAGGAGTTTCGAATCAGAATAATATTTTTGTTTCCAGTTCATCCCAGTAGTAGTGACGTTGTGAACGGTATGGATGTCATAAAAACATCATTGTGGACCCAGGGAGGTTTCAACGGTAGTAATTTACCTACCCACCTTTTCTTTTAGTGAGGCCCACTTGAGTCTTGGATCCGATTATTTTTGTTCCCATGTCCTAAAATGAGCTCCCAAAACGGATGAACTGGGTGGATTTATCAAAAAAAATCACTGTGGCCCCACCTTGGTTCCAGCGCAGGAACTTCCTGCTAGAGCCTTTGCAGGAAATCCGCGCCCGGATTTCAGGGATAATCGTGATGATTATTAACTGGATCTTGTTTGGCTCGAGGGAGAAAGACAGTCAAATACCGTATTTTGCGGGGAATGGATTGGGTGCGGCTCTGGCCTCACGCAATACGGTGCTGCCCTTACCGTGGGCCCACCTTGATTTAGTTCTACTGTATCTACGCTGTTCATTTGTTGTTCTAGGTAATTTTAGGGCATGATTCCAGATTCAAATCTCAGGTGGCCATAATAATGGGAAACATTGCTGATGAACCGCATGCCATGTATATTTTCCATCCAACCCGATGATAAGGTAATGAAGGGAAAAACAAATATCAATTAATCGGAAACTTTTGTGGCCATTAATGGTCGGTAACCGATTTTTACTTTTGGTACGGTCCACCTGAGAATTGGATCTGGTTCATTTTTGGAACAATATACTAAAATGATTTGAAAAAAATAAATGAAGAGCATAAATATATAATAAATACATCAAAGTGGGCTCCACGGTAAGGGACACAACATAATCCCTTCATGTGCTTTCTACTGTAGACACCACATCACATATTTCCAACCAAATTTTGGGAGAAATTTTCATCTATAAACCTCAATTTTGACTGACTAGCTAACATAGACCTCCAATGACTTTACTTTCTCATTCTAATCTTCAGTACAAATGTATTTTTTTGCACAGAAATATCCTTGTGAATTCAACGAATACTTGTTGTAACTTGTTAAATTTCAATAAGTTTCTCAAGGTATTTTTGTCTGAAAAAACATTGAAATTTATATTGAAAGGTAAGTTTTGAGAGGTCTATTTTGGCTGCTCGGCCAAAACTAAGGTTTACGACGGAAAATTTCTTGAATTTCGGAGAGAGGAGGGAGCAGATTAGGTGAGAACCCCATCCACCAAGGTGGGTGGGACCCCTGACTGTGGGGGCCACTGTGATGTATTTGACTACATCTATGCCGTCCATTTGTATTAAAAGCTCATTTTAGGGCATGATCCAAAAAATGAATTTTCAAATCTCATATGGTCCATAGTATAGGAAGCTGTGGTGATTGACCATTAAAAAATACTACGGGTCACAAAAGCTTTGGATCAAGAAGAAATTTATGTGGTCTCTTCATCTAGGTGTTTTTGACCTTATCAACAAGTTGGATGGCAAATAAACTTTCCAGTAGAATCCATCAAGTTTTTAATGGTAGAGATTCAATCATGACTGTTTCTATGGTGTGGTTCACCTAAGATTTCATTCAACTTCATTTTTTGGATCATACCCTAAAGTGAGCTTTCAAAATGGTTGGACGTTGTGGATTTAAAGTACATTCATTACTGTGAGCCCCACGGTCAGGGGTCTTACCCACCTCATTGGATTCGGGGTCTCACCTAATTCGCTCCTAGAAACAGAGGACACCTAGGAGTGACGCAGGAAGGACGTGGTAGGTTGATCACCATCTCCCCTAATCGAGAAACGAGTTTCTCGAATCCACGAGAAGAAAGAAAAGGATAATACAAAAAAAGGAAATTAATTCCAAATAATGTTTTTAATAATTGAATTAATAATAAACGGAATTACAATGCATATAAATAGGAAACTAAACCTTAAGTAAAGTATTAGACTCCAACTCAAACTAAAACTCTTAGAAAACACAACTTACTATAAATAGTAAACTTATTATTTATAGAAGTCGTTCAATCCTACTAGAACTCTTGGTTTTCGGCCAAAAATAAAAAGTTATCAAACGGGCCCAACCATATTGTTCTACTAAATATTCTAAGCCCTTTTCATGTTAGACACTAAATCTAAAACCCTATCGATCTAAAGTTATGATCGAATTAAAACTTACTATAAATAGTAAAATTGAAAATAAACTAGCCTAATGACCATTGATACGGTCGAATCTCGTAATTTGGGAATGGACAACCCGACGTAGAGGGGTTGGCTGGCTAAAGTAACTCGAGCTACCAAAATTGATATATTATGTCCCAAAACCCATTTCAAATTATAAGATACCATCAATTTACAGTCAACTCCAACTAATCTTCGTTTGCTCCATCTGAACCATGAAATAATCAGCGACCACTTATACTGGGAGATGGCGCCGCGTCTCCTGAACATTCGTGAAGAGCAGTGGACCGCAGATAGTAACGATGAAAGGTGACAGAGTTGTCACATCAGTCAGGTCACACCTGTTATCCACCACTGCCAAGGTAACAGGTACTCCGTATTCGTTAGTCTCCAGCTGTCTCTTGGCAGTAGTAGTACCTAATCCGAGCCCCTGTGAGTAATAGGAAGGCGATTTGGCGGTGAGTAACTACGCAGCTTGCTAAGTAAACTTTGTGGGGCCCACTGTGATTTATGTTTTTTATCCACTCCGTCCATCCATATTAATAGATAATTTTAAGTATGGTGCCAAAAAATGAAGGATATCAAAATCTAAAGTGGACCACACCACAGGAAAAGTGTGAAATGAATGTCTACCATTGAAAAATTCTCGGAGGACACAGAAGTTTTGGATCAAACTGATATTTGTGTTTTCCCTTCATCCATGTCCATGTGATCTTATGAACAGATTGGATGATAAATAAACATCGCTGTGGGGCCTGGGAAGGTTTCCACGGTGGAAATCACTATATCCCACTGTTTCCTATGGCATGGTTCACTTGAGATTTGGATATGCTCAAATTTTGAGCTCAACACCTAAAATCAGCTGGAAAAGTATATGGACGGAATAGGTAAAGCACATGAATTCTAGCTGGGCCCAACAGAATTTACTGCGCACGATAAGAGCGTGCGAGAGTACCACTACTTTGTCAGTGACTCACTGCAGCATTTCTCTCTGTTCTTCCACTTTCCTCTTTGGCCGTGTTTGTTTTGGGAAATTCCCGACCAAAAACTCAGTGGGATAAGAGGCATCAATGCGTGCTACGGTGTGTAGAAGAGACTTAAAAGAGTGAGGGTTAGATCTGAAACTCTACCAGCCTTGTTAGGTAATCAGATTCTTAATACCTTTCATTTGCTTTCCTATTAATTCAGCTTTCTTTTTCCCTCCATTACTTGATTTTACTGCACTTTTGGAAAAATAACAATTTAGTAAGAGAAATGATCTAACGAGCTATGTCCATGGAACCTTTCCTTGCACCTTGTCGGATTTCGACCCTTTAGCGTCCACATCACCTATCCGGACCGTCCATTCGGTCCAGGCCATGCTTTGTATTCTGCCTTGAAAAATCATACTGATTGGCTGATCCAAACCGTACAGTTATTGGCATGAAAAATGAATGGACATGATCGTTTGTAGAAGATGGCATCCTCCTAATTCAACAACTAGGTATATGGGAAGTTTTCCATACATTGGGCCCACTAGATCATATCTCATATGATTATATGTGTTTGCTAGAGAACATCCCTACCTAACGCTACAGTGAACATTGGGACTGTAACCGTTGGATTTGAAGCCATAGTCAGTGATTCAAACCTTTTGCATGATGGACCTTTCTGTGGATGGGATGCCCCAATAGTAAAAGTTTCCTAGTGTAATAGTTTAACACCCATGATTTAAATCATTTGTTTTGAATATGGACGGTCTCTTAACCAGTCTTTTTTGGGTCTTTGCATATAGATCGTTTACGATTTCTCATCTAGAAGATTTTTTAGGCAGCCACCTTTACCTGCGTGTCTCATCAGATTGAAAGTCTAGATCACCGTGTATTCAGGAGCAATACATGAGGATGGATTCTAGCTAACTTCCAATCATATAACCCGAATTGCTCATGGCCATTAAGGGTGTCAATGGGCCGGGTTGGCCAGTCGAGCTTCAGGGCCTGGCCCACGTCAGGCTGGCTTGGGCTGCAGTATGAGGCCGAAGGGCCTGTTTCCACCTTAAAAATCAAGATCGTTTCAAAAGCAGGCTGGTCTCGGATGTAGATGTCCAAGTGCCTGTAAGCCCGGCCGATATATGTAAGGAAATGGTACTATGAGGTCGACCTCATAAGGGCTTCCTGTGAGGTCCAGCTGTTTGGGCGTAACGTATTCTATGTTGGACATCACTTATATGGCCCACTGAGATGTGGTTCAGACATCCGGCCCATCCATTGTGTGTATACCACTTGGGTGAAGGGTCACACCAAGTTTCAGCTAATCCCAAAACTCAGCTGGGCCCTACCAAGTGCTTTTAGATTTTTAGGCATAATTTCACACAGTTTCAGATGGTGTCACCCATTTGAGTTCTAAATACACTTGATTTTTGAGATATCCCATAGCCTAGAGTGGACCCATCAAATGCACAGTGTGAATGTCTAACATAGGTCACGGTGGAGCCCACGCGCTCAACTTCATAGAAAGCTCCCATGAGGTCGACCTCATAGAACCATTTTTCCACACACACACACACACACACACACACACACACACACACACATATATATATATATATATATATATATATATATATATATATATATATGGAGATAATAATGCACGCTTTTAATGCAAATACGAATGAAACGTATCAGAGTTGGGCGAATGGGTGGACGACTTTATCGCAAGGGAAGACTAGAGTAGTTGGATTGGTGTTTTGGTGGCTCAGGTGATTGCGGGTTGGGCTTGGCTCAATTGACTTGGGCTGGACTCTTTTCCTTCAACTCTTACTTCTCCTTGGTGGAGGGATAAAAGGGGAGATGTGGAAGATTATGAAATTTTTAGATGGGATGAAATGAAGTGTGAAGGGGTATTTATAGGGTCTTGGACTGATTTTGGTAATTCTTGAGAAGTCTAGGGGTAAAAAAGGGTTAAAAGGTTGGGATTTGCAACTACCATGTGGCGCAATCCGAGCGGTTAGATCAAGGGAAGAGATCGTAATTTTAGCTAGGGCAAGGGTAGCGAGGTCTTTTCCCCTTCCAATGCGTTTACCAAGGAGGGAAAGTGATGCCATCACCCAACCTAACCTCCCTTGAAAGTTGGAGACTATCCACATGGTGATGTAGGGGGCTCCACCCACCGTGTGGATAGTCCCCAGTTTTTGTATGGGGTCATCTAGGGTGATGTATTTCCCTAGGTACACTTGGTTTTGTTTTATTGTGGTCTTGAACACTAATGGGCCTAGGCATGGGCTTGAATCGAGCTTAGGTTCACTCTTGAAGTTGAGCTCTGTTTTGGGTTGATTGGGCTAACTATGTTGGCTGGGTTTGACTGAGTTTCACTGAGTTAATAGGGTTTAACGGAGTTAGCGGGGTTGGATTGGATTGACTGGGTGCTTTGATCAGCTTATCGGCCCTTGTATGGGGTGTCTACAGTTGCTTGTAGAGGGGTTTCCACTGCATGAGCTATGAAATATGCTTGTTGAGGTTTCCATGAAAGTTCGAAGAAGCCAACGGATCTACACTCATCTTCTTCTCCTTTTCCTCAAGAAAATCAAATCTCTCTCTCTCTCTCTCTCTCTCACTTTAAACCCCCCCTGTCTTTCATGTGTGGGTTGGACTATTTTGGCTTGTCATGGGCCTGGCCCGAGCTTGGGCCTATGTTGGAAAATGCATTTTGGCCTTGGATAGAGCTCGGCCTGGCCCTTGTGAATGATGGGGTCTCGAGGATTGATGAGGCCTTTTCAGGCTTTTTGTGCTAGTGTGGTTATGCAATTTGACTTGAGGTATAAAATGTTAGACTTAGAGTCTCCACTAGCCAGTTAACTTAAATTTTTGTAGTTGGCTATACCCAGTAGAATCTTTATAAACCAAAGAATTTAGAGATTCCTTGTTTTGTAATGATTCCTGATCTGCGACCTTGGGTTCTGGGTGTGAGACTTTGGTTTCGGAGAAGGAAGGTGTTAAGCACCTTCTCCGCCCTGCCTGCAAGTGCGGTCTCTACTTTGTGGGATTTACTGAACTTTAAGGGATTCAATTAGCCTATCCTTGATTGATGCAATTGATAGATGGACGATTCAAGTTTTTGATGTAGCAGGATCCAGATAACCAACAAGCTACATACATGCACTTGAACAAACTGGAGAAGCCTGGAAGTTATGAAGAGATGCGATACAGATGGAGATGAAAATAATGCAGAGGGTGCAATGTTTAACTCAAGAGTGGGAGTGAGGGATTGGCACGGGCAATCTTCTAGGATCTGTTTACCTTAGAGACATTTAAGAAAGGAAAAATACCCTAGTTAATCCGAGTTTTTGATGTGGCAAGATCCAAGTAAGCCCCAAAGTATACACTCGGATAAACTAGAGAAACAAGGGGGTTGGAGAGAGAATGAGCGTTGCGACTAATTACAAGCAAAGTAAAAAAATTTAAAAAAAAAAACAGTAAATATACCACTTGAGGTGACTGGTAAAATGGAGATGTAAGAGAAGAAAAAAGAGACCCAACAAACTTCACAGAAGAGATAATCAAATATCTTAAATCCCGACCTTACTTCGTAGGATTTAAACCATTGAGATGACTTGTATTGGTTGAATAATGGCTCTAAATGGATTGGATTGGCTTGGATATGAGATAGGCTTTGGATGAGTGACTTTGATTAATTATATCTGGTTGGAGGGTTTGGATAGGCTAGATGGGCTAGGTTGGTTATCTAAGAATGGTTAGATTGACTGGGTAGGATGGATGAGGCTTGGGCTAAATGGGTTAGATGGGTTAGGCTTGGGCTAGATGGGTTAGATGGGCTAGGTTGGTTGGATGGGCTAGGTCAAGGGCCGACTATTTGGGCTAAGCTAGAGAAGAAGCGGCTAGGTTAGAGCCCTTTCCCTCCTCTCCTCATGGTGTTGGTATATTTTGAAATGGGAGGGTGGAGGGGTATTTATAGGTGTGAGGGTTGGTATTGTGGTGATTTTGGGAAAGTTTAGGAGCTAAAGAAGGCTACGATGGCTGTTATTGGTTGAGAGAATGGGTGTGCCACGTGGCATCTTATCATTGGTTGGACGGGTGATAAAAGGAGTAATTTTGAGAAAAACTAGGGGCAAAGTAGTCATTTCAACCTGAGTGGGATTCCTAAAGTTAGGGTTCCGGTTCTCTCTCCTTCACCTACCCTGATGCAAATTTTCATAGACTTTCACATGAGCGATACATGATCTGTCGCCTAATAAGTGGATGGGCCCCAGTTTTCTCCAAGGGCTTTGATGAGACATGGGTTTCCTTTAGGGCTTCCCACTCTTGCTTTATTAGGGTCATAATGCTAAATGTGCTTGGGTTTGGGCTTTTAAGGGTTGATGGGTGCAAACTTTCGGAAGTTTTCAATATTTCGAATCTTGCCACAATTAGTCATCTCACATAGGGTGGGGTGTCTACAACCCTAACCAGGCCCATTGACACCCCTAATGACCGTTGTCACAAATACTGGTAAAAATTTGAAAATCTCGTATTTTAGTGGAAAATAGACAAAACAATCATATCAAGACAATATTGTTATATTTTCATAATCTTGTTTTTTCTGTAATTTTATCATGAATTTAACATGAGAATTCATTTTACACTTAACATACACGTGTGTGTGTGTGTGTGTGTGTGTGTGTGTGGTGTGTGTGTGTGTGTGTGTGTGTGTGATTTATTCCTCATAAACAATGGATGGTTACAACAAATTAGCCCCATGCAAAGGATTAAGATCATCCCATCAGTGTGATTCTTGCACCATGGCTTTGTTCCTAGTTGTATGAATGAATGAATGGGTCAAATCCACGATTGGTCACCCCATGTGTCCTTTAAAGGTTTGGGGATGTTAGCAAAATCTATATTTCAAATTTTTGAAATTGTTTATTAAAGTAATTTTAAAATTTCTAAGAATGATATTTGTCAATATGCCCACGACAACCTAGCAAGTGTGTGTACATCCGAGTGGGAAATGAGGTGGCCGATCTACACTCCAAATGACCATATGCAAAGTAGGCCAGTCAACTGAAAATTGAATGTGGACCATTGGCAAGTCTAATTAATTTTTTCTTTTCTAATTTAAAGAGGTCCATTCTTGACGGATTACCTAATGACTAAAACGACCCTATTTTTGAGAGAATGGGCTTGGTGAACATTGATTTGGAGACTGATTCTCACATCCTTGCAGACGCAGCTTCCAATCCCCAGGCCCCTATTCCATAGCCCATCTGGTATAGGATGTCTTTCATCCGCAGCAATCGCACCCCACCCCCCACCCCCCGAACCTCAGTTTCCTGCCTGCCCTATGAGAGGGGAATGCCGAGGGCCAGCAATGGAGCTCCAGACATGTTATTCACGAATCGTGGTGAGCTGCCAGCCCCAATTAGGGGGCTGTCGTCTTATACAATGTGGGTCCTGGCTATCTCAGAGCGGGGAAGAAGACTAAAACGGGTGCGGGCTGACTCTCTTCTTTGCAATGCTGTTTTGGAGGTATGTTGATTGGTTGTTTGTGTGTGTGTGTGTGTGTGTCTGTTGCTACCGATTTTGGTAGGTGGTCCCCAAACTTTCTGCGGACCCTCCGTTCGGTGAGTCTTTAGGCTAGATTGGGTTTCCTCTGGATAGGAATCTGTTTGGGTATAGGATAGGTGGGCTTCATGATTTTCTTGTGGGACGTCCATTCTTGGCACACGCACTGCAATGTAAGGGTGTGTGAAACACTCCTAACCCACAAAACACATTAAAAATGCCATTACACATTTCTAAATATTTAGCTCCCTTCTTTTTCTTTTATCTTTTTTTGTTCTTTTTTACACCCACACACACCACATGGGTACTTGAACTCATGATCTTGGTGTTGAAACTCATAGTCTACCACTGAACCGTGAGTAGGGACCCATGTCGTGTGTCCCTCCAAGATGAGCTTATAATATTTAGCTCCCTTCAATATGAAGCTTATAATAGGTGAATTGCGAGGTCATGGGTTTGATAGAAACCGATGCATGTTAGTTTTGGGTGATCCTTCATGTACACAACAGTAAGCTTCATCAGAAACTGATCAAACAATATTGAAACTAATATGGCTTTTTTGTTTTTAAGCTATTTATGTAAGGTCGAACCATGGCTATCAAGTTGAAGCTGTTAATTGACAAGGAGAAAAACCGACTCGTGTTTGCTGAATCCGATAAGTACTTCGTCGATACCCTCTTCAGCTTCTTGACAATACCAATAGGTGCTGTAGTGCGGCTCAGCAGCGGGAAATCCAACCTCGGATGCATGGATGCACTGCATGCGAGCGTAGAGAATCTCGATTCTCAGTATCTAAAGACACAGGCTGTGAAGGAGATGTTGCACCGCCCAAGAAGTGCTTGTGAAGCTCGAACCGTGGATCTAGCACTAAGTGTCGATACGGAGCTTACAAGGTATTACATATGTCCATTACCATATGACACAAGGTCCCATGGGCCCCACCCCTTGATCAGTACTGTTAAGAACGTCCAATGTCGCTGTGGACGAGCGATGAATGTGGAGGGAGTTTTTAAGAAGTCAAAGCCGGTTGCAGACGGTATCAATGAGGGAGTCTTCGTTAAGGAAACAATGAAGTTCATGATAGGGGATGATCTACGGGTGGACCCTATTTCCACGGAGACCTGCTTGTCGCTGCTTGACAAGCTTGGTATCAGGGACTGGGCTGCTCTCGAGGAGAAGAGTGTGGATGTGGGTGCTGATGAGGTATGTTATGATGAATTTTGACCATCAACACCAGCTACACATGATCACCTGGCTAAACCATGCATGATCCAGACCACCCATCAGGTGTACAATGTATAAATGTACACTCAAGATTCAGGCTGGACTACTCTTTAGGTGTCCCAGACTGCACGAAGCAAATGAAGCGTCAAGGAAATAGTTGGACAAATTCCACTTGCAGGGCACATCTCTATCCCACCTAATGAGTGGACCAGCCTGATTCTTTGTCAAGTGCATCTTCTAAACAATGCAGCCCACCTAATGGATGGACACATGTTTTCCATATTATAGCACATGAGGATGGGTGTAACACATCTGGGGGGATGCACATTTTCAAAGGCATTCAGGTTTAAATGGGTTGGGTCTGTTGGTCGACGGATCAGTGGACTAGTCCCAATATGAATTTGTTGGGATCCAAATTCACACGTAACCGCGCAAGTTTGGGTTTAAAATACTGCTCGATCCAATATTTTTGGCATATCAACCATCTTACCACACTAGAGTACCAAAGTTCCTTTCTTTAAAAAGCAAGGGAGTCAAGAGATGACTGGCTGTATGGTACCCTCATAAATTACCTAAATACACATTATTTTAGATAGAAACCCTTACCATGGCCATCTACCTTTATATACAGTATGAATATAGATAAATGAGGCGGGGTTTACATTTATGATGTAGGTATCAATGTGGTGAGGTCGATAACCGTCTTCCTCATGGGATAACTACCTTGAATCCACAAGTCTCTTTGAAATCCTCAACAAAGAGCTTCTTCGAATCATGGTATCCCAAAACGGTTACGATACGGCCGTATCGGCCGATACGTATAGGAAACGGTAGTGGCCGTTACGCGTTACGGGGTCGTAACGGCCGTAACGGCCGTTACAGAAAAAACAGGCCGTTACGGCCCTGTAACGGCCGTTACGGGACCGTTATGGCCCCGTAACGGACCGTTACAGCCCCGTAACGGTCCCGTAACGGTCATGTGACTGTTTTTTTCAGAAAATAAAAAGGGGCCGTATCGGCCAATACGGGGTCCGTAACGGCCGTTACAGCCCGTATCGTAACGGTAACGGTGGTGGCCGTTACGGCCACCGTTACCGTTATGGAACACCTTGCTTCGAATCCACGAGGAAAAATCTCGAATCCATGAGATGAATGACGACGAAAGTCGAAATTTTGAAAGTGTCCTAGGCAAAAACGAAAAGAAAACATAAAACCGTGCAAAACTGCGGAACCAGTCGACTTGTCAACCCGATCTGTCGACTGGTCGAATTTGAATGTTGATTGGTCGACAGGATTGGTCGAAATGACCCAAAATCATCTAGAGAGTTCAGACGCTTCTCTGTGTAACCTGGACAGTCTTCGATCGATCAACATGACTCGTCGATCGATCAAAAGTGCTCAAACTTGTCCAGAGAGTTGAGGTTGAATTTCGGGCTATTTCAGCGGGTGTTTGATGATGGTCGACTAGTCGACCAGGGTGCTCAACTGGTCGATTGGCAATTCTTCTTGAGCTTGGGCTCCTTCTTCCGATCCATCCTTGCTATAAATGTAACCATGACCCGTTCTACATTAGTTTACAACAATGAGCCCAGCTCATTACCTCTCACCTCTATAAAACTATTGTTTAGATTTGGTGATTACACCATCCATCTGGTTGTCTGATGCAACTCTAAGGGGTTTGCTTGGGGACCCACCACCCAAAGGTCGGGGAATCACTCACCTAACAAGGGATAGCTTGGGGACTCACTTATCTAAGAGGTTAGGGAATTACTCACCTAACAAGAGAGGAATCACTCAACTCACAAATACAAAGCTTGCATAAAATAACTCAAAGATTGAATTCCTTTTCATTACAAAATAGGCCCTTTTATAGATCAATTACAGCCACTTATAAATACATTAATAACAACCATATGTTTTCAATATATTACTGCATATTTCCAAAACTAGGAAGCAGCTTCCAAAATAATGCCAAATACATTCCCAAGACATACTTCAATTTCAAACTCTTCCCTTTTCCAAGCATGCAACATAGTTCCAAATCCATGCATCTTGAATGCGCTTGGGCTAGAAATAATGGACTCAATACCAAGGCTTGGGCCTAGTTGATGGGTTGGACTTTTCCCTTGAATTGGTCCTGCATCATTGTCCTATTATGAATGACCCACTCATCAAAGAAGCTGAGTTTTATTGATCTCTGGTCTTCAAAGAAACATTAAGGATAATAGAAATGTTTGATTGTCCAAATTCAAAATGTTTCTTAATGCATTTATATAGCTGGGCCAAGTTGGCTAACTACATATTTGACGATTACTGATCTTATCTTGAATTAGGCATTGCATATACTGAGACGATTGGTGGTCTCCAACACACCTTTGACAGACGTGTTTCTGCCAAAGCCAAAGGCTGTTGAGGATGCTTTTGATGCCCTGAAGTTGAGCCCCGAAGACATAGTCATAGATAAGAAAGACACTAGCAAGAAGATGAGCTTGAAGCTTCTGATCAACAAATCCAAGAACAAGGTGTTGTACGCCGAGGCAACAAATGACTTTTTGGACCTTCTATTCAGCTTCCTCACCATCCCTCTTGGGTCCGTAGTAAAGCTCTTGGGCCCAGGTTCTTCTATCAGATGTTTGGATAACTTGCACAAAAGCGTGGAAGATTTGAGTGGAAGTGATGATTGTATCATATCCGAGGAATGCAAGGCCATGCTACTTGACCCCAAGCTATCTGTCCATTCAGGGTGTGACAACCAGCTACTGCCGGTCGTGGAGGGGGGCCCTAAGACAATCGATAGTTCTAAATTTAGTCGTTGTATTTTCTGTCTGCTCGAAAATAGCCACTACAGCGGTTGCAGTGGTCTTACGAACCGAGCACTGCATTTCATAAATCCAAAGGTGAGAGGTGCAGCCACGGAGTGTGGAGGAGGATTTGTGAGGGGACCGAAGATGAAGTTTATGGTAACGGATGGGTTGGATGTGAAACCTCTATCATTTATTTCAGTCATTCCCATCCTTGACAGATTCAACGTACCCATCAGCGATGTACAGAAGCGAGTAGTAAGTGTGGGCGAGGAGGAGGTAATGTAGACTGTTCCTGCATCATGATCAATTAGATTGAGAAATGCTAGGGCGAGTCATACTAGGACTGGTTAACAGGCAGTTGGAGATGACCAATGTGCCTCAGAGGGTTCAGGCCACTCATCAATTGGAGGCCAGCATGAACGTCCCTGGCCCAGAACTCAATTGATATCACTGCATCAGGTGGACCGAATGTCAGCAATTGAACTAAGACCTCTGGCTGCCATTTTCTCTTTCTTTTACTTTTTACCCATCCATTTTTCTCATGCAGATTGAACCACCTGAGAAGAAGCCCGGTCCTATTTTTGGGCAAGGGTGTGTTTGCTATGGCCCTACATGATGAGTGGCCTAGATTCCTCATAGGCATTCGATGTTGGCACTTGTTCATCGACTTCTTCAACCTATCTAACAAACTTCCATGGCTTTGGTTGCCAATTTCTCACGACACCCATTAAAAGGAACCCACACAAGAAAAAAGCTCTGTGGAGCCCACTGATGTCTGTGACATCTACTCCGTCCTTCCATTCCGCCAGCCCATGCTTAGGATGTGATCCGAAATATCATGCGAAGAGCACCTCATCACAGCAACCAGCGGGGATGGGATACGTCCACCAATGAAACTTTCTTGGGGCCCAATGTTTACAAGTGATATTAATGTTTTCCTTTCGTCTTGGTGCGACTGACTTTATGAACGGATAAGATGGCATATAAATATCCTAGGAAGGTTTCAATGGTGGCTTCCCATGCCTACTGTTTCCGGTGGGGTAGGGCAGGTGAATTTTGAATGTGCTTCATTTTTTGGATCACATCCGCAAAAGAACTAAAAAAAACTGGTGGATGGAGTGGATGTCACTGTTGGGAAAAATTGGCAGCGGAAGCGAAAGCCGAACGCGCAGAGTAATACGAGATCAAATGAGAAACATAAAACAATCAATCACACAAGCATTCAACCACACAGAGACAATTCGATTTTACGTGGAAAAACCTCCAAACAGGTAAAAAATCACGGCACAAAGTGATCTACTATGAATAACAAAAGGTTATAGAGATTGACAACCCACAAGCAAAGAGAAATAGAGAAAACACAAGTTCTCTCTTACACAAAACACTCTCCCCTCTTCCTAACACGATTAGAAAACCTTAGATACCTTAGGATATGCCGTAATCCCAATTACACCCACTTACTTAGGATATGCTGTAATCCCAGTTGCACCCACTTAAATAGGCAACAAACTCGAAAATAAAAGCCTCTTACGCAAAACTACATAAAACACTGACACAATCGGTCGTCAGGTCGGGCTCCCGAGCTCCACGTCTGTCACCCCCGTCGGGCACCCAAACCTCCTCAAAAACGTCCAGAGAGTTCGCTGTACAAATCTGGTCATGTTCTGTCGCCGGGAGGTTCTGTCTAACATAAATTTGAGTCGCCCATTTCAACAGTCACATGATCGTAGGTGCAAGTTTCGTTGCACGGTTCCTGAAAGAGGCCTAAGTTCTTGTCCCATGGCTTCCCTCTACTGCATTTGCTATTGAGTACTTTCAGTTTACATGAGTTGAGCCATGGCCACCTGATCCTGACTGTTGATAAGATGGATCTCACCATAGATGGGCATTGCCCCAACATTCTTTTAGATGTGACGATCCTGACCCTTTCACTGGTTGCCTCTGCATGCAAACAGATGATTTGGAAAAGAAGTAGAACAATGGAGCACATCCAACTGAAAATGGCAAAAGATGTTCCAATCTGGCAGACTTTTGGAGCATGGTCCATCAGGTGCATTCCATCAAACCAACAGTCTTGATCGCAGAACCTACGTGATGAAAACCGAGGATGCTTTGCATATACCTGGGCTGAGGATTCACCCTTTTCTGAACCATGCACTAAAAGTGAAGCCTGTGATTTGTAGATTGCTGATTTGGTGGGCCCATAAAGGATGGAACAGCCTGCTAACTCATGACATTTACTGCATTATGTCCCTTGTGTTTGCCTTCCTGCATTCTTCTGCAAATTCTAGCACGTCCACCCCGTATGATTGAAGAGGCGATGATCAACGCATGTATGCAAACCACGTATGAGATTCTGGGCCAATCACTAGATATGTCCGCCGTGAAAAATACTTTGGTCCAGTCATCCAGTGGTCCACACGTCTGTAAAAACTGATGAGAAACAGGCGCAACTGGTTGTCTATATTCAATTTACACGTGAAGCTCGCCTGATGACTGGTCCATCTTGGTTTTGTGATTAGCCCATAGCTTCCACATGTCTCTGCGAATAGAATATAAACAGGGAATAGAACAGCAAGCTTATATTTGGACTTGTCTTTGGTCGCAGGCTCTCTCCCTACTGAAGGCTTCTTTGCTCTCCAAAACAGTTCTAAGCGATGTCTTCTGTCAGAAGGAAGTAAATCAGTCTATGGTCAAGTTGGAACGCAAATGGTAATATCAGTTAGATGGCTAGGATTGTCTTATTTTGATCAATTCCCTACTTACTAAGACATGGATGGGTATATCTACTCTCTCTTTTTTGTTATACGAACTTGGATTTGTAACTGATATTTGTATGTTTGAGTTTTGCTTAGAACACGTCCCTATGTATTGCAATAACGTAGGTGGAGATTAGCCATTGGACGGTAAAACGGATGCTCCCAAAATTAGATTATTCATCTTCAAATGGACGGTAAGATGCAAGAAAGAGTCAAATGGTAACAAATCAGGAGGGAGCGCAAGAGAAAATGATGGCTAATATTGTCTAATTAGTGTGGTTTTTGAACCATGAGCCATCAAGGAAGACACGAATATTGGACGGTTCAGATCCACCGTTGTAACTTTCCTCTGGACGCTGCGAGCATTGATTGAGATGGCTCCAGAGTCGTAAAATAGTCTCGATAGATACTGAGTTGGAGACGCAGGCACGTGGAAGCTCCATTATCGAATCGGTGTACTCGCATGTGTGGTACCGGTTTGAGTAATTGAGGGTAGTTTGCCACCGCGGCACATGTGAACGAGATCTAGGCCATTCATCAGTCGTGGCCCACCATGAGCACGGTTATTTCTAAAAAGTCAGACTGGAGAACGGCTTTGATCTTTACCAGGTACGTGTGCTACGTAGCACTGATAGGCGGCTCATGTCTTTCCAAATGGAAGCAGAGGCGGTGTTTTATTAAGAGTGGGGCTGTGGTTTGGTAATCCAGAGATCTCACAAAGATGGTTATTGGACCCTTTTCAGTTGCAATTTTGATGCAAGTCGAATTTTTCTTCTTGACCGTCTAACTCTAAGCCACAAACAGGAAAAATAGTTCTTTCCCTATCACGGATATTTGTGGGTCATAGTCCATCCATAGTCGGAAGCAGAGGACCAATGGTGTGCGCGGGGTGCCCAAGCCACGATTTGGCAATTCACAATTGACAACGCATGAAAACTGTGTTAAAAATATCATTATAATTTGTCTCAAGAAGAAGAGAGAGCGCGAGAGACGAGGCCAGAGAAGATATCACAGTGGCCCCATAGAATTTACTGTATGTGATCCATGCCCCAATATATTTATATTGGTAGAGAGAGTGATCCATGCCACAATACATTTATATGGGTAGAGAGAGTGCCCAACACATTTTTTCTTTATAACTGCAATACCTTACTAAGAATTTTTTTATTATAGATGAAAGAATCATTTTAGTACTGGGGACCTTCAAATTATTTGTCCTAATGTTTTATAGAATTTAGTGACTGTGAAATCGAAGTAATTGGCCAGTGTCAACTCTAGTAAAATATATTGATCACCCTTACCAATTACACGTATCAAAACGAAAAAAAACATCACGTTAACGTGATCCTCTTTGGGGTCCAGCATCCTCATAATGGTCAATCTACTGCAGATGCATTTGTAACTCCCACTAGTGACCAAACTTGAAAAGCATGATTTCTTAAATTTATAAGGATTATAGTTCTTGTGTACCTGCATCCAAAATTCTTAAAACTAGCTAGCATTCCTACATTCAGCAATCATCCCAACTTTTAAAAAACACTAAAAAAAAAGAGAATCTTAGGCTAGACACCTTATCCCTTCCTTCATAGTGCTATCCATACCCTATCTCAAGCTACAAAGAAGAAGCTCTTGTGTTACCTACCCTTGACTAGCTTGAGGTAGGGCTCTCAATGGGTCGGATCTGGATCGGATCTAGTAGGATCCGGCTCAAAGTTTGAAAATCTGTAGATGGATTTAGATCGAATTCGAATACAACTCGAATCCAAAAGGTGATATCCATATTCGATCCATTTATAAATAGCCAGATTCATTTTCGATCCAAAATCCATATAACCATAGAATTCAGGTTAGATCTAAGTCCGAATCCACCCAATCACAAATCTAAAAAATATATAATATAATATATTTAATTTAGTAGCAAAATGATGCAAATCCCACTATTTACTAAGACATGGTCAACCTGAGATTGCCAAATGTCTCAATTTTGAGACGTGGCCTAAAATAATCTGGAAAACGGATGACTGGCATGGATATAACATATACAGTAAGGTAACAATGAGTCGGATTTGGATTGGATTCAGTTGGATCCGGCTCCAAGTTTGAAAATCTATAGACGGATTCGAATCTATTTCTATGAACCCAAAGCCGGTCCATTTAATTAATCAGACTGTTTTAAGATCCAAATTCGCATTATTCGAATTTGGAGCGAATAGGATCTCAAATCTGACCCGCTCCATTGAGAGCCTTAAGGTCTACACTAAGCAAACACAACAACAAAAGCCATGTCAGCCACCAGCATCTAAGAGTGAGAGCAATGCAGCATCCCTCAACCCCAGGCCACCAACACATCCAATCTTCAGTCAAGCTAAACCATATATATAAGGCACAACCACCAAAGAGTCTTAAATTAATGTGGTCGCCCGCATAATGGGTGGATCAACATGATTTTTGAGATGTCTCTTCTTACAATGGGGAGACCTTGTTGAAACGGGTTAGACACAGGCTGTAAATGGGTCAACGGGTCCGATGGGGTACTCAAACCCAACCCATTTAGACCTGACCCAAACCTGACCCATTTGTTAAATGGTATGAGTATGGGTCCAAGAACAGACCCAGTTGCTAAACGGGTCTGGGTCTAGTTTCCTTTATATTAGGCCCGACTTGACCCGACTCGAACCCATTTAGTAAGTGGGCAGGTTTGGTCTATGTTTCAAGGGACTCGTCCAGTCTAGACCCGTCCAAACCCGATTTTAAGCCTTGTAAAATGCTTGCATACTTAATCTAGACCTAGATCCATTAGACTCGACCCATTTATAAATGGGTCTGGGTGGATCTCCCTCTACCAGACTCGAATCCATTTATAAATGGGTCTGATGGGTTGACTCGGACCTGACCCTGGCCTGCCTATTTAGTAAAAGGGTCTGGGTCTAAAATTTAGACCTAGACCCATTTAGTAAATGTAAATGGGCCGGTCTGGTTTTGGCTAAACCCTCCCCGAACCCGACCATTTACAACCCTAGTTAGACACCGTACAGGACACCACGGTGGGGGCCACACAAGCAACACTTGGTGACGAAGGAAGCCCCCTCCCCTCCTCTCGCTCTCTCTCTCTCTCTCTCTCACTTCCTTTGAGGCGAAGGCAACACTTTTTCAACTCTCTCTCTCACTTCCTTTGAGGCGAAGGCAACACTTTTTCAACATGCGCGCTCGGAAAACCATCAATTATGGTGCTCTTAGTTGCATTGGGGCACTTAGATAATTTATCGTTGCATCCACACCGTCCATCAGGTGTAGCACAAATTTCACAGGCTAATAAGTGAAAATCACACTGATTAGATGATTCAGTCCACATCCGTAAGCGCTATCTTTCTTATAACCATCCATTTTCCAAGCGATAGAAGGGATGGCTACAATAACCTAATAAAGCGACTCTGTGGAAACGTTAAACAATCCACCGTAGAATGCAGCAAATAAATGGATGAACTGGTTGATTGGACCAGTTTTTCCATAAACACCTTTAGCCATCAATTTTACAAGCGATTGATTAAATGATTTTAATCCCTCATTCAGCGTGAATTTTGCATAGTAGCTCATGGAATCTTTGATCGACCAAATCGGAAACTTAGATTGATGAATTGGGCTGTCCAAATGTCCCAATACCACTAAGAGCACTATAAATGATTGTGCTGTGAGAGCAGTGGATCATTTCTCTAATTCACTTTTGAGGAGATATATGATACTCAGGGTGCTTATGACGCTCCATACTCAGGCACTCAGAAATTCTACATGTGACTCACATTGGCTCAAATTAAACCGACTAAATTGTGGAAAACACTTTCTCCAAGTGACGGTCCCAAGATAATATTTGTTGAATAATCCTAACTGTGATCAATAGACACTTGTTTCTTGAAACAGGAGCATTGGAAAATTTTCATTTTTAACCGTCTAAATAAGTGTCCAATATCCGATATTCAGATGATCTAATAAGTGTAAATTTGGTTTATGATACATGATATATAATTTGGACCATTTAATTTGACTTGTATGCCGGTATGCAATTTTTCCGTTTAAGTAATTTGTAACTGCCTGAGTATTATCCTTCACAATGCCGGAGTATCAAAGTATCCTGTTGCTGGTTCTCTCTCTTGCTTTAGTACTCTCCCTTGCTTTTCCGCTTTCTTTTTTAGAAATGTTCCAGCGCTCCGGGAGCACTCTTAGTTAAACTGCTCTTAATTTCACTGGGACACTTAGATAGTTCAATTCATTAATCTAAATTGTTCATTTGGAACATCAAACATTTCATGGAGTATTCTACAAAAATCACATTGATCTGATTATCCAATCATCCTTCGTCTGGTACTTTTTTATAGCCCTTCTTTTTTCATTTTTCAAGGATGGTATGGTTAGAATTTCCTAACGAAAGCGACTCATTAGACTAATAAGTAATCCAAGGGTCCTAACAAATAGATGGATTGAATTGTTGACTGGACCTATTTCCTGTGAGGACGCGGATTGCGTCCGACCACTGGTCGGACCTTAAAGCGGATCAGTGTGGGGACCCACCATGGTTTATCCGTTTATCGAAGCCGTCCATTCATTTTCTAAGATCATTTTAAGGTATGAACATAAAATTAATGAAGATCCAACGATCAAGTGGGCCACACCAAATATTGAGTGGAACTAGTGACGTCATCACTACATTAACGCGCTATTGTTGCGATGACGTCATCAGGTTCCAAATAATATTTGGTGTGGCCGACTTGAACTTTGGATCTTCCTAGTTTTGGGGGGCATATCCTACTATGATCTTCTAAAAGGGATGGACGGTGCGGATAAACAGATACATCATGGTTGCTTCCAACACTGATCTGGTCCGACCAGTGGTCGGACGCAATCCGCTTCCTTCCTGGGACGCGGATTGCGTCCGACCACTGGTCGGACCTTAAAGCGTCCGACCAGATCAGTATGGGGACCCACCATGGTTTATCCGTTTATCGAAGCCGTCCATTCATTTTCTAAGATCATTTTCAGGTATGAACATAAAATTAATGAAGATCCAACGATCAAGTGGGCCACACCAAATATTGAGTGAAACTGGTGACGTCATCACTACATTAACGCGCTATTAAAGACCAAATATTGTGAATGGTCTTTACCGTCCACATTAAAGACCATTAATCAAATGGTTAGCATTTGTGGGATCGACATGATACTTGCATGCCAGCTCATAAAATGTGCTCTTTACCAAGTGAAGAGTCTACATTAAAGGATTAGACGGTTTTAGAGTCCCAACGTAGCTAGGAGCACTATAACTTACAGTGCCCTAAGCGCAGTACTCGAGCATTTCTCCTCCTCCTTTTATTCTCGAGCTCTTTAGTCTCTCTCTCTCTCTCTCTCTCTCTCTCTCTCTGCATTTCTTCTGCCCGACGGCCAAAAACTTTGTGGGCTAAGAGGTATAAATGCCAGCTACGGTGTGAAGAAGAGATTATAGTGCGGGTTAGTTCTGAAGCTCAATCAGCCTTCTTAGGTAATCAGATTCTTAATCCCTTTCATTTGCTTTCCTACTTCAGCTTTTTTTTTTTTTTTTTTTTCCTTCAGTTACTTAATTTTAATGCACTTTTGGAAAAATTAGTAATTTAGTAAGAGAAATGATCATGTGAGCTATGTGGTTCCATGCACCTAGTTGGATTTGGGTCGCTGGCTTCCACATCACCTACATGGATTGTCCATTAGGTCCAGGCCGTTCTTTGTTTTCTGCCTTGAAAAATTATATTGATTGGATGATCCAAACGGTACAGTTGGTGGCATTAAAAAAATGTATGGAGATGATCGTTTGTAGAGAGAAAATTTTTCCTGCACCCACGAGTTAGCTATGCTAGCTAGCTACACCAGGTGTAGAAATGACCCCCACCATGATGTATGTGTTATATCTAGAGCTATACACGAGTCTAGTCGAATCAAGTATCACTCTGCTCGGCGCTCGATTCGAACCCACCTACACTTGCTCGTTACTCGGTTCTACTTGGCTAAGTCGAGCAGCCCCTGCTCGATCAGCAGATCAAGCGAGTTTGAGTCAATTTCGAGTTTCCGATCTGAGTCCGAGTTCGATTATTTTAAGTTGAATTCGAGTTTGTGTTTTCAAGCAAAGTTTGTTAAACTGAGTTCAAAGTACTAATTTTCTACAAACACAATTACAAATTCACAATCACAATCATTAATTCAAATTACTAATTCAATCACCATTAGAATTATTTATTCTAATTTAGTACTTATTCACTATAATCTCAAACAGAAGTTCACAATTATATAATTCATAAACATTACATCAATTTAATATTCTTCATAGGATGAATCACAACCATCATTTGATCTATCAGAAGAACATATATATATATATATATATATATATATATATATATATATATATATATATATATATATATATATGGGAAAATGTACTATGCGGTCGACCTCATGGGAAGTTTCCATGAGGTCGAGCTGTGTGGGCCCCACTATGATGTGTGATGAGCATCCACTCCATCAGTTAAATGCACCATTCCATAGTGGGCCATGGGACTAAAGCTCAGGCCAATCCATGACTTTCGTGGGCCACACCATTGACAACAGTTAAGAGTAAATATCTACCCATTGAAACCTTGATGACTGTTTATAGGATGAAATGAGATGTGGTTAGGAAATCCAGCCCATACATTGTGTGTGTCCCACTTAAACAAGAGTTCACACCAAGTTTCAACCGTATCCAAAACTCAGGTGGGCCCCAACAAGTGCTTTTAGATGCTATAGGCATGATTTTACATTGTTTCAGTTGGTATGGCCCACTTGAGTTCCGGATACCGCTGATATTTTTGATATACCATAACCAATAGGGTACCCATCAAATGCATGGTGTGGATACCCATCACACATCACAGTGGGGCCCACACAGCTCGACCTCATGGGAACTTGCCATAAGGTCGACCGCATAGTACCTTTTCCCTATATATATATATATATATATATATATATATATATATATATATATATATATATTCATTCACTTCATCTGATTCAGAAGGTGAAGAAAGTTTTCCTTCATGCTCTTGTATGACTTGAATAAGATTTTTCAAACTTTCTTTATGGGATGATTTATATGTAATACCCAATACCCTATAAAATTCACCAAGATGAGTGAGAAACTTTGATTTATTATTATTTTTCTTTTTCTTGCTTGTGCTCGATCCTGCTTCATCATCATGTGGTCGATAATGTGTCTCTTTCATACTGCATTTCAAGGCCAACTGAATTTGTTCTTCTTCCAAAGCATGTATATCAGCTTCATTAATTCTCTGTGCGTTGGAAGATTTAAATGGTGTAGATATTTTCTTATTCGAATCTACAAGAGCCTGAAAAAAAAACTTAGACCTCCTTTGGAGCTTTAGGGCACGGTTTTGCATCACCACCCCAACATGTCAGGTGTAACCGAAACTGATTGGTTCTATTAACAAATTCTACCACACACAAACGACATACAACCATCCTTGACTGGGCATTTTATTTAGCCCCTTCTTTTTTCTTATTAAGGATGGGATGGTTAGAATTTCCTAACAAAAGTAGTTCATTAGAATCATAAGCACTCACAATGGGGGTCTGACAAATGGATGGACTGGATTTTTGGTTGGACATATTTCCTGTGAGATGATCTTTACTATCCATGTTAAAAAGCAATTGATCAAACGGTTAACCTTTGTGTGATCCACATGATACTTGCAAGCCAGCCCATAAAATGTGCTCTTTACCAAGTGAATGGTCTAGATTAAAGGATTAGGCTGATTAGGCCATGTTTATTTTACGCTTTCCGCCCGAGTTTCAGGGATAATCGTGATGATTACTAACAGGATCTCGTTTGGCTCGAGGGAGAAAGACAGCCAGATACCGTATTTTGCGGGGAATGGATTAGGTGCGGCTCCGGCCTCACGCAATATGGTGCTGCCCTTACTGTGGGCCCACCTTGATGTAGTTCTACTGTATCCACGCTGTCCATTGGTTTTTCTAGGTAATTTTAGGGTTTGACTTCAAAAATGAAGAAGATTCAAATCTCAGGTGGCCATATAATGGGAAACATTGTTGATGAACTCCATGCCATTAAAACTTCCTGTGCCACCGTAATATCTATTTTCCATCTAACCGGTTGATAAGGTCACGTATACCTTGATGAAGGGGAAAACAAATATCAGATTGATCCTAAACTTTCGTAGTCCATTATTGGTCAATAACCACTTTTTTCCATTGGTATGGTCCACCTGAGAATTGGATCTGGTTCACTTTTGGAATAATATTTTAAAATGATATGTAAAAATGGATGGACAGCATAGATATATAATAAATACATCAAGGTGGCGTACACGGTGAGGGCCACACCGTCTTGGGTGAGGCCAGGGCCACACCTAATCCATTCCCGTGCTTTCTACTGTCAGACATCACATTACGTGTTTCCAACGAAATTATGGGAGAAATTCTTCTAACTTAGTTATACGGATGTAACTTTTCGGACAGAAATGCCACTGTGAATTCAACGAGTACTTTTTTAAAGTCGTTAAATTCCAACGAGACAGGGGTATTTTTGTCTGAAAAAACATTAAAGTTTACAATGGGAAGGTAAGTTTTGTGAGGCCTATTCGGCTGGTCGGTTACAGAGGGATTACAGAGGGAAATTTCTCAAATTCCGCCCGGATCCACCGAGGTGGTTGGGAACCTGACTGTTGGGGCCACTGTGATGTATGTGACTACATCCACAGCCGTCCATCTGCATCGAAACTATGGTGATTGACCATTAAAAACTTACTATGGGTCACAAAAGCTTTGGATCAAGATGATATTTATGTGGTATCTTCATCTAGGTGTTTGTGACCTTACCAACAGGTTGGATGGCAAATAAACATTACAGTGGAATCCATCAATTTTTTAATGGTAGAGATTCAATCACGATTATTTCTGTGGTGTGGTTCACCTAAGATTTTATTCAGCTTCATTTTTTTGGATCATAACCTAAAATGAGCTTTCAAAATGGTTGGACGGTGTGAATTTAAGGTACATACATCACTGTGATCCCCACGGTCAGGGGTCCCACCCACCTGAGTGGATCCGGGGTCTCACCTAATCCGCTCCCAGAGACAGAGGACGCCTAGGAGCACTACTAATTTGGCACTGCAGCATTTCTTTTTGTTCTTCCACCTTCCTCTTTGTTTCTTTCCATTGACTTGTGGTTCACGACCAAAAACTCACTAGGATAAGAGGCATATGTGATATGCCTGCTACGGTGTGAAGAAGTGACTTAAAAAGAGTGAGCGTTAGATCTGAAACTCTACCAGCCTTGTTAGGTAATCAGATTCTTAATACCTTTCATTTGCTTTCCTATTAATTCAGCTTTCTTTTTCCCTCAATTACTTGATTTTACTGCACTTTTGGAAAAATAATAATTTAGTAAGAGAAATGATCTAATGAGCTATGTCCATGGAACCTTTCCTTGCACCTTGTCGGATTTCGACCCTTTAGCGTCCACATCACCTATCCGGACCGTCCATTCGGTCCAGGCCATGCTTTGTATTCTGCCTTGAAAAATCATACTGATTGGCTGATCCAAAGCGTACAGTTATTGGCATGAAAAATGAATGGACATGATCGTTTGTAGAAGATGGCATCCTCCTAATTCAACAACTAGGTGTATGGGAAGTTTTCCATACATTGGGCCCACTAGATCATATCTCATATGATTATATGTGTTTGCTAGAGAACATCCCTACCTAACGCTACAGTGAACATTGGGACTGTAACCGTTGGATTTGAAGTCATAGTCAGTGATTCAAACCTTTTGCATGATGGACCTTTCTGTGGATGGGATGCCCCAATAGTAAAAGTTTCCTAGTGTAATAGTTTAACACCCATGATTTAAATCATTTGTTTTGAATATGGACGGTCTCTTAACCAGTCTTTTTTGGGTCTTTGCATATAGATCGTTTACGATTTCTCATCTAGAAGATTTTTTAGGCAGCCACCTTTACCTGCGTGTCTCATCAGATTGAAAGTCTAGATCACCGTGTATTCAGGAGCAATACATGAGGATGGATTCTAGCTAACTTCCAATCATATAACCCGAATTGCTCATGGCCATTAAGGGTGTCAATGGGCCGGGTTGGCCAGCGAGCTTCAGGGCCTGGCCCACGTCAGGCTGGGCTTGGGCTGCAGTGTGAGGCCGAAAGGCCTGTTTCCACCTTAAAAATCAAGACCGTTTCAAAATCAGGCTGGTCTCGGATGTAGATGTCCTGGTGCCTGTAAGCCCGGCCGATATATGTGGGGAAATGGTAGTATGAGGTCGACCTCATGCGAGCTTCCTGTGAGGTCCAGCTGTTTGTGCGTAACGTATTCTATGTTGGACATCACTTACAGGGCCCACTGAGATGTGGTTCAGACATCCGGCCCATCCATTGTGTGTATACCACTTGGGTGAAGGGTCACACCAAGTTTCAGCTAATCCCAAAACTCAGCTGGGCCCTACCAAGTGCTTTTAGATTTTTAGGCATAATTTCACACAGTTTCAGATGGTGTCGCCCATTTGAGCTCCAAATACACTTGATTTTTGGGATATCCCATAAACTAGAGTGGACCCACCAAATGCATGGTGTGGATGTCTGACATAGATCACGGTGGAGCCCACACGCTCAACTTCATAGAAAGCTCCCATGAGGTCGACCTCATAGTACCATTTTCCCACACACACATATATATATATATATATATATATATATATATATATATATATATATATATATATATATATGGAGATGATGATGCATGATGCTAATGCAAATACGAATGAAACGGATCAGAGTTGGGCGAATGGGTGGACGAGTTTACCACAAGGGAAGACTGGAGTAGTTGGATTGGTGTTTTGGTGGCTGGTGGTTGCAGGTTGGGCTTGGCTCAGTTGACTTGGGTATTCTTTGAGTCAGGCCCTAAACTGGTCTCTCCAAATGGATGGACGGTGTGGATACAACATGTACATTATGTTGGGGCCCACAGAACATGGTGACGTCACTTCGAGATTCGCTACTCAACGTATCAGTAGCTAATCCGCGTCCATTCTGGACGGATTACCTAATGACTAAAATGACCCTATCTTTGCTTATGCTTTTCTTTCCGTGGATGCCACCTTCTTCTGTGTTTCCTCAAAACTTGCCAGATTGGCACATGCACTGAAATGTAAGGTTGTGTAAAACACTCCTAACCCACAAAATGCATTAAACATGCCAATACACATTTCTAAATATTTAGTTCCCTTCAATATGAGCTTATAATAGGTGAATCGCGAGGTTACTGGTTTCACTGAAACTGATGCATGTTAGTTTTGGAATATCCTTCATGTACATAACAGTTAGCGTCATCAGAAACTAATCAAACATTGAAAGTGATAAGGCTCCTTTTTTTTTTGTTTTTTTTTTGTTAATGGTTGAAGCATGGCTATCAAGTTGAAGCTGCTAATTGACAAGGAGAAAAACCAAGTGGTTCTTGCCGAATCCGATCAGTACTTTGTTGATACTCTCTTCAGCTTCTTGACAATACCAATAGGTGCTGTCGTGCTACTCAGCAGCCGGAAATCCAATCTCGGATGCATGGATGCATTACATGAGAGCGTAGAGAATCTCGATTATGAGTTTCTACAGACACAGGCTGTGAAGGAGATGTTGCTCCGCCCGAGAAGCGCATGGGACGCTCAAACCAAGGATCTAGCACTAAATGTTGGTACCGAGCCTGCAAGGTATTACATGTGTTCAACATGTGTCAGAGGGTCCCCCCCTTTGATCAGTACTGTCAAGAATGTCCGATGTCGCTGCCAAAAAGCGATGAATGAAGAGGTAGTTGTTAAGAAGCCAAAGCCGGCTGTGGACGGTATCAATGAGGGAGTCTTTGTGAAGGAAACAATGAGGTTCATTATAGGCGATGATCTGCAGGTGAGCCCCATTTCCATGGACACCCCCCTGTCGCTGCTTGACAAGCATGGTATCAAGGACTGGGCCGCTCTGGAGGAGAAGAGTGTGGATGTAGATGCCAATGAGGTATGTTATGATAACTTTTGACCATCTACGCCTAGCCACACATGATCACCTGGCTAGTCAATGCATGAACCAGACCATCCATCAGGTTCACACAATGTATAAATGTGCACTCAATATTCAGGCTGGGCCACTCTTTAGGTGGCCCACACATATCTGTTTGAGTATGGATTTAAAATACCATCAGCCCACACATTCAGGCTGTGCACTCAATATTCAATGGGTTAGGTCTGTTTGACAGATCAGTGGACTTGACCTAATATGAATTTGTTGGGATCCTAAGTCACACATATCTGCTTGGGTATGGATTTAAAATACTACTCGAATGCGCGTTTCAACCATCTTACTCAACTAGGGTACCAAATTCCTTTCTTTAAAAAACAAGAGGATCAAGAGATGACTGGCTGCAGGGTACACTCATTAAATTACCTAAATACCCTTTTGTTTTTTGGGTTGAAACCCATACCATGTCCTGCAACAAGGGAAAGTACTAGTCACTCCTAAAACTAATTGCATAGGTAAAGTTGATCGTGGCTATAATCCTCTACATATAGATAAATGAGGTTGGGTCTATGTTTACGGCCTAGAGCCAGTTCATTACTTCTCACCTCACTAACGTTTGTTTCTTAAATTGGCTAGTACGCCATCCATCTGGTTGTCTTATTATGAATATTGACCCGCTTTCTAGTCTTAAAAATGTTGGGAGAAGAATCCCTTCTCAACCATACATTCAGAAAAATTTTCGTGGTTCCCTTCCCGTACGTATACGAATTCACACCATATCCAATATTCTCAAAGGCAAGAAAATAAAGAAGGAGCTTTCAATATAATGATATCTCTCTTTCTTATTACATAATATATATTACCCCAAAATGAATTAGGGTTTACATAAAACACCTATGAAATTACTTATTTAACCCGCGATGGTGTTGGTTGGATGAACAGTACATCTTTGATGATCTGGCTCCAGATATCCTTACCATCTCTTAGTTGGAGAATGATCGTAGGCAATAACCCACTAAATCTATTGCATCTGTAAAAGTCATGCCTCCATAGAGAATTTGGTGTAAATCTCCTCTCGGTCTTTTGTTAAAATCCCTTGATATACATTGACATGCAAATCTGTTACATCTGTAAAATTCATGCCTCCATAGAAAATTCGGTGTGAATCTCCTCCCGGTCTTCTATTAAAGCCCCTTGATATACATTGATATGATATCCTCTATTGGAAGTAGTTATTTGACATGGTATCAGAGCGGAAGGTCAAGTGTTCAAATCCTGAGAGGGGGGTTATGGTGTGGGTTGAGTGCTCCTCCTGATACCAACTCCTCCTTTATAGCTTCTTACCTTTCTGTGTTGAATGAACCACACTTCTTCTATACGGGCTTACAGCGGGAGTCCACCTTTAGACGATGGACGGGGACACTGGGGTCGATGTTGGGCATGTCCTCATCGGACCAGGCAAAGATGTTCTGGTACTCGGCAAGAAATTCTACAAACTGGATTTGCGAAACAAGGTCGAGGGCAGACCCTATCTGAATGCACTTTGCTGGGTCCTCAGCGGATATCCAAACTGATACCAAATCCTCAGCTGGGGAGCCTCTTCAGATGTCATCCCCCGAAAAATCCAGGGCGAAGCTTGTTCCAGGCTGCGATTCTTGTCGATAGCTTGTCAAGGTCATAATGGGGGCAACCTGCTTTGCTTTATCTTCCCGAAGTACTGTTTCGTAGCACATACGAGCCTCATTCTTATTTCCTTTGACCACTTTAACCCAAGTTAAAGTGGGGAACTTGATGTAGAGATAGCATGATGACGATGTGGCTCTAAGTTTTGTCATTGATAGTCATCTAAGGATTGCATTGTAAGTTGACTAGCGGTCCACCACCAAGAAATTTACCATCAGATTTATCTTGTTTGGAGCCTCATCGAAAATGACTGGGAGGTCAATGCATCCAACTAATGGAGTCCTGACTAGCTTGAGAAGACTCCTCAACATATTCATACTATCGTAGGCAGTGATGTACATGATGTCTGCAGAGCTGCCAGTGTTCAGCATTATCCGATGAGTTTGATAGTTCGAGACCTTAAGCGTTACCATGATAGCATCATCATGAGAAAAGTGGATTCCCTTTGCATCCTCCTTAGAGAAGGAACTGACCTGGTGTTCCATTTTGGGTTGTTTACTAGACCTCTCTGTCAGGAATACCGTTTGAGGCTCTACCTAAGCCTTCCTCGTGTGGACCTTTCTGGCCTTCTGATAATCGCTACCTCCGGCTGGCCCGCCAAAAATAGTATGGATCTCTCCAGCGGGCTCAAAGGGCTCGGAGGGCTCGGATCCCTCTTGAGTTAGGCATTCTTGCTGCTAAAGCGATCACTCTCGTTGTGGTTGGTCTTGCTGGTGAGGGGATCTGTCGCGTCTTCTAGGGGAAGCGGTCTTGCCGCTCCACATACGTGGGGAGATGACCCCTTTTGATGAGTCTCGATCTCATCTTTGAGGGTCATACAGTTCTCTGTATCGTGGCCATGATCTCGATGGAGCCGACAATACTTTCTCTTATCCCTCTTCTTGGGATCTGTCCTCATCCTGGGTAGCCACTTTGTATACTTCCGGTACTTGATATGCATAAAAAAAAATTCATGTGTGCCGTTTAAGGGGGTGTATTCTGAATATCAACCCTCAGTGGGGCCCAATCTTGGGGATCAATCTTGTTGATCTTCCCTTCTCTTCTTCTTATCTGAGGATGAAAAGTCCTCAAGTTTCTTCTTCTTATCGCAGGGGCTTGAGGTTCGAACCATGTCCGGGCCGCGTCTTTGAGTGTGAGGTAGAATTCCCGGCACATGATTTTAGGGCTCACACCCTCGAACTCCATGAGAGACCTAAAGGTCTCGATGTATTCCACTAGATCTCCCAACCCAGTGTAATGAGTCATGGTTGGTATGTGAAATTTCTTCGGTCGCGATGCCTCCATGATTTCTTTAGTGAATGGTGGATCCATTTAATCCACCATTTCCTGTATGGCTGCAGTTGTGGTAGAGTGATATCGTTGCTCCATGTTGGCAATTTTTTTCTCAAGCTTTTTTAAGTCTTTTTCCCACGCCAATGTGTGATTGGCGTTAGAAACTTTAACGGCTTCGGAGGCCTCGCCCTGACGTTGACATCTAGCATCAAGCATGTCGTAGATCTCCTATGGGAAGATGACTTTCCCAATGTTGAGCGGGGGCTCGGACGGGTGGTCCAATTTGGCTTGCGGTTGGTTGATGTGTCGCTGGGTGATTTTAGCCTTGGTCCTCTCAGGGTAGAGGAGAACGAGTAGAGCACACAGGAACATTAGGTTGCGGAGGAGTGGGAGGGGAGTGGAATTGTTCCAATTATTTTACCATTTGGGCGAATTGAGTGATCTCGATCCATATAGCTAGCATGTTATCCTCAAGAACGTTGACCCCAGCAGCGTCATTGGCCACAAGTGGTGGAGGCTGCTCTCCATAGGAGGGAGAAGCGTTCCCCTGTAGTTGCTGGAAGCTTGCATGGGCGTAAGTCCGCGCAGAGACCGCTGCCCTGGTCGCCCGCATCGTCGAAGGCATCATAAAAGGTTGACCAAATAACGAAGAGAAAGTGAAAAAAGAATAATGTGAGAATGATCTAATCGTTCCCATAGATGGTGTCAATCTGTTATTGCCTAGAATTGTTGTAACAAATCTTGATCAGTAATCAACGGTTAGATCTTTGTCGCTCGGTGTGGACACCGAACAATGAATGGCTGAGATCTTGGAACCTGAGATCCCAGAGAGGGGGGGGGGGGGGGGGGGGGGGGGGGGGGGAGAGAGAGAGAGAGAGAGGGTGTCGGTTGTGCCTGCGGGGGACCCTCCAATACTTGAGTTAATAATCGGGATCGTTAGGATTAATAACTCTAGAGAGTATAATATATCTGGTCGTGTATTTTTACCTTACTTAGAGAGATGCAGGAAGGTCCTTTTATAGGTAATGATCATCCACGACCAAGGGTGATGGATCTCCCAGATCCCATCTAGGATACGTTTCCGGATGAAGGGATACTATCCTTATCGTGTCCGGATTCTACGCGTCCCGGTCGTATAGTTGCTATCTTTGTATAGTGATGCACGGTGCATAACATGCTTAGATCCGAGAACGTTTGGTGCGGTCAGCACTCTACTTCCTCAGGTGAGTAGTCAGCAGAATAACAAATAATAATGACTGAGGCTGAGCCTGAGGGCTCAATTGTATGTTTGTTGCCTGAGGTCAATCTTGAGCGGTCAAGCCTAATTTCGTTATCTGAGGCTGATGCCATATTCTCAGGAGTCTGTCCGATATCTGAGGCCAAGCTTGAGGCCTCAGACTGTATTCATGGTTGTAGATTGGTATGAGGATCCTCTGCCTTGACAAGCTTGGATCCTTCGATTACAAGTATGATGAGTTGTGATTAGTGAACCACATATCGACGGTTGCGCATCTTCCACGTTAGCATAAGGATCTTGCGAGATTTACTGATAATATGGAGTGCATACATTGAGCTGGCGTACACATTTGAAGTTATCGACAATTCCAGTTTTGATCTTTATTTTCATAGTGCATGCATAAGAGATAAGAACAGATGTGATTGGCTATGATTGAGGTAAAGACATCTCTTATTAGAGATAACTGAACTGCTTGGAAGTCTACATGCATGTTGTACCTAGCATGAGATTTTCATGTTTTACACTTTTTTAGTATCCATTTCGTTGGGAGTATTAGCATTTGTGATCGCACCCAGTCTCGCCTCAACAAATGAGGTGATGATTGTCGTGGTCCAATGTTAATAGTTCTAATGGATCGGATAATTCAGGATACTTCACACAATCTATTAAAATATCTAGTAAGTGGAAGTAGTAGACGATTCATTGGAGATTGAGGAATACCATGCATGTCCCAAGTGAAAGAATGTTGGAATTATATGCCATACATGGCTTAATTCCGTTTAATAATGTAATAATCGGATTGGATAAGTCACACGACTATTAGGGTGGGACCTACATTGATGGGTGGACACGAGTATTGTGCATGAAGTTCAATAGTTGTATTGAGACTTGACTCTTCTCCTAGGAAGGAGATTGGGGAGACGTAAGAGTGAAAGAATCCTATGATGGGTGAGATTCTTATCACAATTTCTATTTATTTAAGGTGTAGTCGGTCATCAACTCTGGATACCAACACACGCAAGTTCTTCCCCATTAGAGGATGTGCAAACGTGGGTATACAGAAGGCAGAAGATCGACATGTAAATCTCAGCAGTCGACAAAATGGTCGATCAAGGTACGCATTATATGTTGAATTTCCTAAATTGATGCAAGTGTAAATCCATGAAATTCGTCGCAATTATTCGTACAACTCAAACCAAGAGCTTTGATGCTAGTTATTGGGAGAAGAATCCCTTGTTGACTACACATTGATTACTATTGATCAAAAGAAAAATAGAGAAAAGATAAAAACCATAGCACAGAGATTGTGGTCCCCCCCCCCCCCCCCCCCCCCCCCCCCCATACAATGTGAGAAAAGATAAAAAAAAGCTCTCCATACAATTACATCTTTCTCTTGTGTGTGTATATATATATATATATATATATATATATATATATATATATATATATATATATATATATATGCCCCAAAATGAATTAGGGTTTAGATATAACACCGTGAAATTATGAAATTGCTCGACTTGCAACAGTTCCAGTTAGATAAACAGTACATCTCCATGGTCAGACTTCGCAGATCCTAAGACAAGAATATTAAGAATAAAAGAAACATTTGATTATTCAAAATCAAAATGTTTTCTAATGTATTTGGATAACTGAGCCAAATTGGCTAACTACATATTTGATGATTTTTAGTCTTATCTTGAATTAGGCTTTGCATATGCTGAGAAGATTGTTCAGCTCTGACACACCTTTGACGGACGTGTTTCTACGGAAGCCAGATGCTCTCGAGGATGCTTTTGACACCCGAAAGTCGAGCACAGAAGACATTGTCGTAGATAAGAAAGACACTAGCAAGAAGATGAGCTTGAAGCTTCTAGTCAACAAATCCAAGAACATGGTGGTGTACGCAGAGGCCACAAATGACTTTTTGGACCTTCTATTCAGCTTCCTCACATTCCCTCTTGGGTCCTTAGTAAAGCTCTTGGGCCCAGCTTCTTCAATCAGATGTTTGGATAACTTGCACAAAAGTGTGCAAGATTTGAGTGGTGGCGAGGATTGTATCATATCCGAGGAATGCAGGGCCATGCTACTTGACCCCAAGCTACCCCTACATTCGGGGTGTGACAACCAGCTACTGCCAATAGTAGAGGCAGGCGATAAGACAACCGACTTTTCTAAGTTTGATGGTTGTCTTATTTGTGGCAGAAACACCGCCCACGGGTATACAAACTGCAGTGATTTCACGAAGGGAGTGTTGCATTTCGTAAATCCAAAGGTGAGCGGTGCAGTCACGGAGTGTGGTGGAGGATTTGTGAAGGGACGAAAGATGAAGTTTATGGTAACGGACGGGTTGGATGTGAAGCCTCTATCGTTTATTTCAGGCATTCCTATCCTTGACAGATTCAACGTGCCCATCGGCAATGTACAGAAGCGAGTAGTTAGTGTGGGCGAGGAGGAGGTAATGTAGATTGTTCCTACATCGATTAGATTGAGAAATGCTAGGGCAAGTCATGCTAGGACTGGTTAATATTCTGTTGGAGGTGACCAATGTGGCACAGAGTATTCCAGGCCACTCATCAATTGGTGGACATCATCATGAACGTGCCCTGGCCCAAAAATCATTTTACCGATCCACGCATCAGGTGATTCAGGTGCACCGAATATCTGCAATTGAATTAATACCGTTGGCTGCTTTTTATTTTTCTTTTACTTTTTACCTATACATTTTTCTCATGCAGAGTGAACCACCTGACAAGAAGGCCGGTCTGATTTTTGGGCAAGGGTGTGTTTGCGATGGCCCCCCTAATGATGAGTGGTCTAGATTCCAGAAAAGGCATTCCATGTTGGCACTTGCACATCAACTTGTTCAACCTATCTAACAAACTGCGATGGCTTTGGACTCAAATTCACCCGTTACGAGGAGCCCGTCCAACAAAAAGCTATATATAGTCCACTGCGATGTCAGTGACATCTACTCCATCCATTGCTCCAGCTCATGCTAGGATGTGACTTGCAAACGGCACCTCATCACAGGAACCATTGAGGATGGACCAATGAAACTTTCTTGGGGCTCACTGAAGATTTGGATCAGGCCAATAATAATGTTTTCCTTTCATCTTGTTGGGACACTGCTTATGAACCGATTGGATGGCATATAAATATCACGGTGGGCCTTAGGAAAGTTTCAATGGTTAGCGTTCCCATTCCGACTGTTTCTTGTGGTGTTGTCCACTTGAATTTTGGATGTGCTTACTTTTAGGATCACATCCTAAAATGAACTAAAAAACAGATGGATGGAGTGGATGTCACCTTGGTTCAGTTTTTGTTGCAAGGCTTCCTATAACAGTTGTGGTCGGAAATTCTTGTCCCATGGCTTTCCTCTCACGCATTGGCTAATGATTACTTTCAGTTTTCACAAGTTGAGCAATGGCTTATTGATCTGGACTGTTGATAAGATGAATCTCACCATAGATGGCCAATTCCTCAACACTTGTAGATGTGAGGATCCTGACCCTTTCACTGGTTGCCTCTGCAAACAGATGATTTGGGAATGAAGCAGAACAATGGTCCACATTCAACTAAAAATGGCAAAAGACGTTCCAATCTGGGAGAATTTTGGAGCATGGTCCATCACATGGGTTCCATCAATCAAACCAACAGTCTGGATAGCCAAACCTACAACATGAAAACCCGTGGATACTTTGGATATTCCTGGGCTGAGGATCCACCATTTTCTGAACCATGCACTCAAAGTAAAGCCTGTGATTTGGAGAATGTTTGATTTGGTGGGGCCCAGAAAGGATGGAAGAATCTCAATGTTGAAACACACTCTGTTTACCACCGAGACATGGGTTGGATCCGATGTAAGATCCTCCTCTATGTCCCTTTTGTTTGCCTTCTACTTTCTTCCGACAATTCTAGCACGTCCACCATCCATATGATTGAAGAGGCGATAGACGCAGGTAAGCGACTCATATATGAGATTCTGGACCAGCCGCTAGACATGTCCGCCTTGAAAAATACCCTTCCACAAAAGTTTAGTTGGTCCAGTCATCCAGTGGTCCACACATGTATGCAAAATCCGATGAGAAACAGGCAACTGGTGGTCTATATTCAACTTACACGTGCAGCTCCCCTGAAGACTGGTCCATCTTGGTTTTGTGATTAGCCCATAGCTTCCACATGCATTGCATGTTTGCACACACGGTGCTAATAGAAATATAAACAGGGAATAGAACACCAAAGCTTATATATGGACTTGTTGTTAATCTGAAAACTTAATGCGGAATAAACGGATCGTCTATGCATCAATAATAGAGATTCCATACTGTAATCTTAAAGCCATACCTGATTGGGAAGACATTCCCAATGCCGCCGTATTGCCGAGAAGAACTCTTGGTCTTCTGCACCTTACACCTTTAGGAGAATCACTCAATGGGAACTAGGGTTTTCTCTTGTGTGTTAGTGAGGGGACCAAGACGTATATTTATAGGAAAGAGGGCCAGAGAAGCTTACCCATCACACTTCTCTCCTCTAGGGTCTTCTCACCGTAGGTTTCCATATCTGGCTTAATAACCGCGCATAGGGACCACGGTTCAAGCGTCCCGCCCCAAACCTATTTGCAATGATCACAACTGTAGTGGGGCCCACTGAATCGCTCAATCTGAATAATCCAACGGTCATGATCTAAACTGATGATCATGTGTGGCCCACCCAATGGAGTCTTACATTCTCCCACTTGGGCTACACTGATCTCAGAAAGAAAACAAAACATTTATTTTAATTTTGTGAAAAACATTTCATAAAACATGTTTGTTTCAAAAGTTCCTAATGGGCGCCCTACTGATTTCAAAACAATACCGTTGGATGATTATGAGCAACGCTTGTCAGATCCAGTCCATCAAGACCACTGATACTGAATCATGGTAGTCAACACAACATTTAATATTTTCGAAGTGTGACGAATCACGATCACAAATACCAATAGCCTTAACGACATGGATCAATGATATGGGGTGTGGTATGAAGATTACACGTCTCATGTGATCATACGTGTTTATCTTCAAGTGGTCCTACTGAACGTGTCTCCAAGACACAAACCAAAGTCTTGCTTACTCAAAACTGAATGCGCACACTGAAGGAGAAGCAAGATATAGACTGAATAACAGAATCATCAAAATAAGATCTCCAATGTCTATACCTGAATCGGATCAAACTGAAGCTCCCACTAATCCAATATTTCTTTGGGTCACCAAATCCCATGAAAGACAAATGTCTCAAAAGTTACGTGACAAACTGACCTTTAAGGAGTAGATCCATCATCATCTGCTTTATGCAAATGAGTTCTATAGACATTAGACAATTCTGTACTAAATAAAACTTGCAGCCATATCGCCTCATGCGTAGGCTCAAGAGAAGCTACATATTCCACTTTCATCGTAGATGAAGCAGCCAAATCATGTCACGTTTTTCATTGTATAATTTCATTATGAAAATGTAGCTCGCAATGGAACTCTCGCTGAAGGCAGCTAACAAAATCTGCATTTGTATATCTAACCAGCTCTAAATGGTCAGACCTTCTATATGTGAGTGCGAAGTCCTTTGTCCTTTACAGGTAGCGCAATGCTTTCTTAACTATCCAATGGTTCATACTTGGATTGTTAAGGTCCTGCCCAACATTCCAACTACAAAAGCAATATCTGGACGCGTACAGACCTGAGCATACATGATGCTCCCTACTGCCGACGCATATGGAATAGCTTTCATCTTGTCCTTCTCTAGGTCATTCTTAGGACACTGAAATTGACCAAATTTGTCACATTTTACAACAGGTGTTTGGCCAGGAGTACAACCTTGCATGCCAAACCTTTCGAGAACCCTATCAATATAGGCCCTCTGCGACAAGCCAAGTAATCCACGTGATCTGTCCCGGCTAATCTGAATGCCGATGACAAAGGAAGCATCACCAAGATCTTTCATCTCAAAATTTTGAGATAGAAATTTCTTAGTCTCACGCAATAATCCAATATCACTACTGGCCAATAAAATGTCGTCAACATACAAGACCAAAATGATAAACTTACTCCCACTGATTTTCATATATATGCACTCATCCGCAATGTTTTCAATGAAACCATATGAGGAAACAACTTCATGAAACTTTAGGTACCACTGTCGTGATGCCTGTTTCAACCCATAAATGGACTTCTTAAGTTTACAGACCAGACGTTCTGAGCCTTTGGCTTTAAAATCTTCTGGCAGCAACATATATACGTTCTCCATTAGATCTCCATTGAGAAACGCAGTTTTCACGTCCATTTGATGTAGCTCCAAATCCATATGAGCCACAAGAGCCATAATGATCCTAAAGGAGTCTTTCTTAGATACAGGTGAGAAAGTCTCCTTAAAGTCAATGCCCTCACGCTGAGTGAAACCCTTTGCAACTAGCCTGGCTTTATACCTTTCGATATTGCCCTTAGAGTCCCGTTTGGTTTTAAATACCCATTTACAACCAATCGGCCTAATCCCTTCAGGCAATTCAACAAGGTCCCAAACTTTGTTGTCCTTCATGGATTTCAATTCATCCTTCATGGCATCGAACCAATGAGAAGAATCCGCACTTTGTTTGACCTGTGAAAGGGATACAGGATCCTTTTCAACCCCAATGTCAAACTCATGCTCCTGCAAATAGACGAAGTAATCGTCTGGTATTGCAGATCTTCTCTCTCTATGTGATCGTCTTAATGGCTCATTATTCTGAATTGGGTTTTCCATTTCCTCATCAGTAGGTTGTATTTGAGGTTGTACATGGTCGTCCATAGGGATCTCAGGGTCCACTGCTAGACGGACAACCATGCTACTCTGAATGATTGTGGTGGGAATCACAATCCGCTCTTCCTCAAATACAATATCTCTTAAATTTGTGCTCCCACTATCTTCAGTGTTCTCAAGAAACCTAGCATTCCCAGTCTCAATGACTCTCATGGAATATGATGGACAATAAAATCTGAATCCTTTTGATCTTTCTGGGTATCCAATAAAGAAGCAACTAACAGTTCTAGGGTCAAGTTTTCTTTCATGTGGGTTATATGGTTTGGCTTCTGCAGGACAACTCCATACACGAAAATATCATAGACTAAGCTTTCGCCCTGTCCACAATTCATATGGAGTTTTCATTCCAAAGTTAGGCTGATTGCCACCCGTAGGACCCGTAGAACTTTTGCCTAAAGTGTGCTTTCTTTTCTTATTCCCTTTTCGTCCTTGACCAGATGTCACTAGGTGTGCACTCTGTGTTTTGCTCGACCTTCTGAGTTTCTCTTCCTCCTAAACGTACTGAGATATCAGTTCGTTCAATGTCCACTTTTCCTTTTGAGTATTATAGCTGATTTGGAATTGACTAAATTGTGGAGGGAGGAAGTTCAGAACCAAGAAAATCAGGAGTTCATCCTCAATCTTAAGGTCTAATGCGCGGATTTTAGCCACCACATCAGACAATCCACCAATGTACTCCCTGATATTTCCTTGACCGTTATAGGTGGCTTGAGTCAATTTATGTAAAAGTGAACTCAGCTCAGCTTTATCCGATTTCTGAAATCGTTTTCCTATTTCAGTCAGGAAATCTTTAGCTTTCTCAGTGTCGGGCATGACACCCTGCATGGTCTCAGAAATCGAGTTCTTTATGATCTTGAGACACATCTTATTTGACTTGGTCCAGGCCTTGTAGTGAGCCTTTGCTGAATCCGTACTAGAATCAGTTGGAGTAGAAGGCTCTACTTCCTCCAGGGCCAAGTCCAAGTCCATGCAACCTAGGACTATTTCAACGGACGACTTCCATTTGGAATAGTTGGACCCAGTAGGCAAAGGGATGGAATTGAATTGTGTTGGAATATTGGAAACAGTCATAGCTGGACATTCAAAGCATAAAACTCACATTAATAAACAAGTCCCATATAACAATGCATAAACATAAACCACAAATATCATGCATGTATATTCATTCGATTGATTTGGGCCTTCAATCGAATGACCCAGAATGATGATGGGCCATAATCATCAAAATCTGGCAAGAGCCCAGCGTATCATCACAATTTCTCCTTTGGGCGAAATTATAACATATAGGAGGCTCTACAGAACATGAAGCTGATCTATGCTGGTGAAATAAATCTAAGACGTCCATCACCTTTGGGTGAAATGAATCTCTCATACCTATATCACCATCACCAATCACTTCATCCCGCTCACACCTAGCCAAACGATGATACTTCTTTGTTCTGACCATCGCTCGCTTGAGTATGAACACAACTGAATGCAATCCTATAATGGAGGGTTACTAAATTCCAAGTACAGAAGTCTAGAAGTAGAAATCTTTGCCAATTGAGGTCACTTTGGTGGCTAACACAATAAGCTCCAATCCCCACTCCTAGACTCAAGGATTGCTTAATGGTCTTGCCCACAACAGACCATACTGCAAAAGTTCTGATTCGGCCCAAAAAACACGGCTGATGTTGGTCGCCCATAGGCTTAAACAACTTTAACTGAATGATAGTTGGATTATATTTAATGGTCGACCCTGAATATCAACCATGAAAAATGGGTAATGGCTCTATTTTAGACCAAATTTGAACTTAAAAGTTATAACCAAGATGATTTGATTACCTAGGCCATCCACAAAGTAAAACCCACCAACCATAAACATATATTAGGTTTTATTTGAATCTAAAAAGACAGCCCAGGTATACCAACACAATGGTTTACTTCATCTTGAACAATGGGCCCAAGTACCTAAAGTGGGCCCCTCAAAGTCCAAAAGAAGTAATAAGACACAATGTCTCATGGGTTAGGCCTACAATGAAGGCCCAGACCAGGGCCCAAAAGTATGCCAACTCTGTTGGAAACAGACCCAAAACCTGTTGGAAACAGGCTCAAAAGAGAGTCCATATGCTGGATCAAATATACAGGCCCAACGGCCCAATGAAAATCACTTGGAAATCCAACCCATTTCATCTGATTTACTTAGCCCATCCATTAAGTAAAACATACCAACCATCAATTATGTATATGTGGCTTTTACTTATACTGGAAGGATGACCCAAGTATACACAATTTAAATGGTTAAGATCAACAAGCCCAAGTTAACTAAAGCGGGCCGCACAATGTCCAAAGAGTGAATGGACAATATGCCCAAGGGTTGGGCTCATAACAAGCATCCGATGGGCCCTAAACTGTCCTTGAAAAAGGGCATAGAATAGGCTAATAACGGGCCTAACATATACTGAAAACAGACCCCAAAATCAGCTCATTTCCAGCCATTCAAGGAGCCCCATCCACAAGCCCAAAAGAAACTCAAACATATTCTGAATTCAACTCTCAAAATGGGCCCAAGACATGGCCCATATATATACATGCAAGAAGACCCAACAACAGATCCAGTAGACAAGCCCATGAGCCCAACGGCATCTGCCAAGGTTGGGCCTAATATGGCCATCAAACAGGCCCTCCGTAGGTCATCTTTCAATGCAACACGTTAAGAAACCCATGCCACCTAAAATTGGGCTTGGGCCCGGCTGGCAGGCCTTATTAATTTGATTGGGCCTATCAGGCGGAATGGGCCTAAAATAATTGCTGAATATGCCTCAAATCTAGGCCTCAATTCATCAAGTCACTAGCCAGATTAGGGCCAAAGGTAGTCACAAAATGGGCCCAAAAATGTCCCATGGGTCTCAAAACCTAGCCCATTCACCATTATTCAAGAAGCCATTTTCCCAGGCTGATGCAAACATGTCCTAAAATTGGGCCTTGGACAGCTAAATGGGCCCAAAATTGTCATCAAAGTGGGCCGTGAAGTAGGGCTGAAATCTGCCCAAATGGACCTCCCAAAATGGGCCCATAGCCTGTTAGAAACTGGCTCAAAAGGGACTGCATGATCTGGACCCAATAGACAGTCCCAATGGCCCATTAGGTAGGTTCAAAACGCAGGCCCTGATCTCATTACTGTGAACTGAATATTTGGGTTTCCCGTTCATCCCAGTAGTAGTGATGTTACGAACGGTGTGGATAAATTTTTTTTTTCACAATGGGCCCTACATTGGTTCCCAGCGCAGAAACTTCTGCTCAAAGCTTTCGCAGGAAATCCGCTCTTCCTTAAAACAGCAACTCCCATCCGGTCAAAAAACCCTAGCAGCCGCCGTTTCATCCGGACGACACCCTGGTCGCCGTCATCTCCATCAGCACTGGTCGCAATCCCGGGTGACTGGTGCCGCTGTCGAGAACGGCTGCCGCTCGACAGCCGCTGACGGAGAAGAAAACTCCCATTAACGGCTGCAATCGAGCTGCCCCTTTTTGCAGGTGAACTCCATGGATTCCGGGTTCACGCCGGTCTGATTTTGGAAACGGCAGCGACACTGCAGCAAGGTGTCGGAATTTCACATAATGGCTGCCAGAATCCATGGCTGTCGAGATGCAGACACACGGCTGTTCTTGGAAGAGAACGGCCATGGCTTCTGTAATCAGATCCGGTTTTTTTTTTTTTTTTTTTTTTTTTTTTTTTTTTTTTTTTTTTTTAAATCTCAATCTGAAACTGAATCTGACGGTCACAAGGTGAAAAAAAACCACGATTCCACAGCAATCAGCAATGATGGCCACCGATCATGGCTGGCCATAGCAATCAATAATCACTGGTGCAAGTGGCCAGCCGTGGCCGATGATCACCGATGAAAAAATCGGCAGATCCAGGGCCGATGATCACCGATCAAAAATCAGCAGATCCATGGCCGATGATCACTGACTGACGAGGGAGACATAATGCCATTCACGGATGGAATCCACCGAAAACCATTGTCCCTTTCATTGCTGATCGATTTCTGACCATCCAAATCTATTGGCCATGGCTGCCGCTGATTCCAGTGGCACAGGGTTGCTGCCCCTTTCATCAACAGCAATGGGTGCGGACTATCAGGGAGATGAACCCATTGTCGGATCTGTTTGTAAGGCAAAAATACTGATTCCGAACATTGATCGGCAGACCACCAAAACTCAATGGATAGATCTGATTTGATTGTAGGGCAGCAGCCGTGCTGGATAAGGTTGGACGGCCATGACTGATGGTGTCAAAACAAAATCATCTCTCATCTCCAAGATGAGGGATTTATGAATCCACCACGATTGATGCATAGTATGCTCTGATACCAACTGTTAATCTGAAAACTTAATGCGGAATAAACGGATCGTCTATGCATCAATAATAGAGATTCCATACTGTAATCTTAAAGCCATACCTGATTGGGAAGACATTCCCAATGCCGCCGTATTGCCGAGAAGAACTCTTGGTTTTCTGCACCTTACACCTTTAGGAGAATCACTAAATGGGAACTAGGGTTTTCTCTTGTGTGTTGGTGAGGGGACCAAGACGTATATTTATAGGAAAGAGGGCCAGAGAAGCTTACTCATCACACTTCTCTCTTGTAGGGTCTCCACACCGTAGGTTTCCATATCTGGCTTAATAACCGCGCATAGGGACCACGGTTCAAGCGTCCCGCCCCAAACCTATTTGCAATGATCACAACTGTAGTGGGGCCCACTGAATCGCTCAATCTGAATAATCCAACGGTCATGATCTAAACTGATGATCATGTGTGGCCCACCCAATGGAGTCTTACACTTGTGTCTTTGGTCGCAGGGTCTCTCTTTACTGAAGGCTTCTTTGCTCTCCAAAACAGTTCTGAGCGATGTCTTCTGTCAGAAGGAAGTAAATCAGTCTAAGGTCAAGTTGGAACGGGAATGGTAATATCAGTTAGATGGCTAGGATTGTCTTATTTTGATTAATGCCCTACTTACTATATGACATGGAGGAGTATATCTACTTTCTGTTTTTGTTATACAAACTCAGATTTATAACTGATATATGAGTGTTTGAGGTTTGCTTAGAACACGTCCCCATGTATTGCAATAACATAGGTGGAGACTAGCCGTTGGACGGTAAAACGTATGTTCCCAAAATTAGTTTACATCTTCAAACGGACAGTAAAATGCATGCAAGAAAGAGTCAAATGGTAACAAATCAGGAGGGAGCGTAAGAGAAAATGATGGCTAATATTGTCTTATTAGTGTGGTTTTTCAACCATGAGCCATCAAGGAAGACACAAATATTGGACAGTTCAGATCCACCGTCGTAACTTTCATCTGGACGCTGCAACATTGATTGAGATGGCTCCAGAGTCGTAAAATAGTCTCGATGGATACTGAGTTGGAGACGCAGGCACATGGAAGCTCCCTTATCGAATCGGTGTACTCGCATGCGTGGTATTGGTTTGAGGAATTGAGGGCAGTTTGCCACCGCGGCACATGTGAACGAGATCTATGCCATTCATCAGTTGTGGCCTACCGTGAACACGGTTATTTCTAAAAAGTTAGACTAGAGAACTCATCATGATGGCCATACTTGCCACTTATGGCAAGTCCCCACGTTTATTGAGTGCCCATTTCTTTTGTAGGACTGATTTCGGGCTCCGAATCTCTACATTATAGGTGTTACATCTGATGAACGGCTTTGATCTTTCCCAGGTGCGTGTGCTACGTAGCACTGATAGGCGGCTCATGTCTTTCCAAATGGAAGCAGACGCAGTTTTTTACTATTAAGAGTGGGGCCCGTGGTTTGGTAATCCAGAGATCTCACAGAGATGGTTATTGGACCCTTTTCAGTTGCAATTTTGATAGAGGGCGAATTTTTCTTCTTGACCGTCTAAGCCACAAACAGGAAAAATAGTTTTGTCCCTATCACGGATATTTGTGGGTCATAGTCCATCCATAGTTGGAAAGAGGACCAATGGTGTGCGCGGGGTGCCCGAGCCACGATCTGGCAATTCACAATTGATAACGCTTGAAAACTGTGTTAAAATGCTGGTAATATCATTATACTTCGTCTCAAGGAGAGAGAGCGTGAGAGAGGAGGACAGGGAAGATATCACAGTGGCCCCTACAGAATTTACTCAGTATGCCACAGTACATTTATACGGGTAGAGAGGGTGATCCATCCCACAGTACATTTATATGGATAGAGAGAGTGCCCAATACTGTCCTTCTTTATAACCGCAGTACTTTACTAAGAGTTTTCAGTTACAGATGAAAGAGTCATTTTAGTATCGAGAACCTTCAAATTATTGCTAATGTTTTATAAAGTCTAGCTCACTATGAAATTGAAGTAATTAGTTAGTGGCGACTCTAGTAAAATATATCACCCTTACCAACCACACGTATCAAAATAAAAAAACACCACGTGAACGCAATATGTTTCGGAGGTCAACATCCACAGAATGGTCACTCTACTGTAGATGCCTGTGTAAGTCCCAGTAGTGACCCAACTTGAAAAGCATGATTTCTTAAATCTATAAGGATTATAGTTCTTATGTATTTGCATCCAACATTCTTACATTCAACAATCATCCCAACTTCAAATAACACTAAAAAAAGAGACAATCTTAAGCTAGACATCATTATCCCTACCTTCGTAGTCCTATTCATACCCTATCTCAAGCTACGAAGAAGAAGTTCCAATGTTCCCCACCCTTGACTAGCTTGAGGTAGGGCTCTTAATGGGTCGGATCTGGATCGGATCTAATTGGATCCAGCTCCAAGTTTGAAAATCTATAGATGAATTCATATCGGATTCGAATCCAACTCGGATCCAAAAGGTGATATCCATATCCAATCCATTTATAAATACCGAGATCCATTTTCGATCTAAAATCTATATAACCATCGGATTCAGGTCATATCTAGGTCCAAATCCACCCCATCACAAATCTAAAAAATATATAATATAATATATTTAATTTAATAGTAAAATGATGTAAATCCCGCTATTTATTGTGATGTGGTCGACCTGAGATTGTCATATGTCTCAATTTTGAGACGTGGCCTAAAATAATTTGGAAAACAAGTGGTTGTCATGGATATAACATATACAACAATGTGACAATGAGTCGGATTTGGATCGGATTTAGTTAGATTTGGCTCCAAGTTCAAAAATTTTATAGACGGATTCGAATCTATTTCTGTGAATCCAAACCCGATCCATTTAATTAATCAAACTGTTTTAAAATCCAAATTCGCATTATTCAGATTTAGAGCAGATAGGATCTCAGATCTGACCCACTCCATTGAGAGCTTTAGCTTGGGGTCTACACTAAGCAAACACCAACAACCCCATGCCACCAGCACATCCAATCTTCAGTCAAGCAAAACCATATATATAAGGCACAACTACCAAAGAGTCTTAAATTAACGTGGTCGCCCGGATAATGGGTGGATCAGCACGATTTTTGGGATGTCTCTTTTGACGGTGGGGAGACCGTGTTGAAACCAGTTAGACACCGTACGAGACGGAAGCGGATTGGCTGGTGTACCCTGCACCAGCTAACTTGCTGGTGTCGCCTGCAAGCCAACTTTGTCAGTCCTTGAGCTCCGCGAGGGCAATGGTTCAAAGAAAATCAAGATTATGTGGGCCCCACAATGATGTATTTAACATATCTACACCGTCCATCTAGTTTAAGAGATCATTCTAAGGCATGATCCAAAAAACGAGATACATCCAAATCTCAAGTGGATCACACCACAAAAGGAAGTGGGGACAATGATTCTCACCATTAAAACATTCCTAGGGCCCACCATGATGTTTATTTGCCATCCAAAATGTTCATAAGGTTACACGGACTTGGATGAAGGGTAAAAACAAATATCAGATTGATTCAAAACTTTGTGACCACCAAGAAGGTTTCAATGGTACACGTTCAATGTCCCACTGCATTCTGAAGTGCGGTCCACTTGATCAATGGATCTATTTTAATTTTGGGTAAACCCTTATAACGATGTCGCCAAAATTGGAAGGACGGTTTGGATATACCACTAACCTCATTGTGGGGCCCACAGAAATTGGTGACGTCAATACAGCGAGTTCGCTAGTGTGCGGTGCACCAGCTAATCCGCTTCCGTACAACACACTACGGTGGGGGCCACACAAGCAACACTCGGTGACGAAGGAAACACCCTCCCCCCCTCTCTCTCTCACTCACTTCCTTTGAGGCGAAGGCAACACTTTTTCAACACACTCGCACTCGGAACCTCTCCCTCTCACTTCCTTTGAGGCGAAGGCAGCACTTTTTCAACACACTCGCGCTCGGAACACCATCAGTTACGGTGCTCTTAGTTGCATTGGGACACTTAGATAATCGATCGTTGCATCCACACCGTCCATCAGGTGTAGCACAAATTTCACAGGCTGATAAGTGAAAATCACACTGATTAGATTGTTCAGCCCACATCCGTAAGCGCTATCTTTCTTATAACCATCCATTTTCCAAGCCATAGACTTACGGGATGGTTACAACAACCTAATAAAAGCGACTCTATGGAAACGTTAAACAATCCACCGTAAAATGCAGCAAATAAATGGATGAACTGGTTGGTTGGACCAGTTTTTCCATAAGCACCTTTAGCCGTCAATTTTACAAACGATTGATTAAATGATTTTAATCCCTCATTCAGCGTGAATTTTGCATAGTAGCTCATGGAATCTTTGATCGACCAAATCGGCAACTTAGATTGATGAATTGGGCTGTCCAAGTGTCCCAATACCACTAAGAGCACTATAAATGATTGTGCTGTGAGAGCAGTAGATCATTTCTTTAATTCACTTTTTAGGAGATATGTGTTACTCAGGTTGCGTATCACGCTCCATACTCAGGCACTCAGACATTCTACATGTGACGCACATTGGCTCAAATTAAACTGACTAAATTGTGGAAAACACTTTCTCCAAGTGACGGTTTCAATATAATATTTGTTGAACAACCCTAACTCAGATTAATGAACACTTGTTTATTGAAACAGGAGCAATGGAAAATTTTCATTTTTAACCGTCCAAATAAGTGTCCACCTATCCGATATTCAGATGATCTACTAAGTGTAAATTTGGTTTATTATACATGAGAAATAATTTGGACCATTTAATTTGACTTGTATGCCGGTATGCAACTTTTCCGTTTAAGTAATTTGTAACTGCCTGAGTATTATCCTTCACAATGCCAGAGTATCAAAGTATCCTGTTGCTGGTTCTCTCTCTTGCTTTAGTGCTCTCCCTGGCTTTTCCGCTTTCTTTTTGAGAAATGTTCCAGCGCTCCGGAAGCACTCTAAGGGGGCGTTTGGTAAAACTTAATTTCACGACTTATCACTTAAAAATTCTATTTTTAGTGATTTTAGTAATTCAGACCGTTTGGTAATTAAAAAATTTAAGTGCTTAATTGAAAAAATCACTTAAATTAAGTAGATTATTTTCAGCCATGACAACTTGACTTAAAACTTATATCTGAATGCGGTAAGTGGTTCCTCTTTAAATTTTTAGATAAAAATTGACAAAAGTATCCCTATTAACATTTAATAATGGCAAGGATTACCCTTCTTTGTTTACTTTCCTATCCATGACACCATCCCACGCAAGTACTTGAAGTCACCAAATTCTATAAGCCCCAGCATAATGTATGTATTATATCTACATGATCTATCCATTTGGAGAGATCATTTTAAGGCATGAGCCCAAAAATGAGACAAGTCCAAACAATAGGTGGACCACACCACTGAAAGCAATGGGGACAATGATGCCCACCATTGAAACCTTCCTAGGGCCCACCATGATGTTTATTTACCATCAACCCTGTTCATAAGAACACAAAGACCTGGAAAACACAAATATTAGCTTGATTCAAAACTTTTGTGGCCGTAATAAGTTTTTAATGGTAGTTTTCAGACAAATTATCAAATAGATTTTTCAGTTCTTGTAAGTACTTAAATTCAGCACTTTAAGTTCTCAGTGCTTAAATTAATTTTCAGGCTTAACTTTTCAACTTACCAAACAGCACCTAAGTTAAACTGCTCTTAATTTCACTGGGACACTTAGATAGCTCAATTCATTAATCTAAATTGTACATTTGGTACATCAAACATTTCATGGGGTATTCTACAAAAATCACATTGATCTGATGATCCAATCATCCTTCCTCTGGTACTTTTTTTTTTTAGCCCCTCTTTTTTCATTTTTCAAGGATGGTATGGTTAGAATTTCCCAATGTAAGCGACTCATTAGACTAATAAGTAATCCAAGGGTCCTAACAAATAGATGGATTGAATTGTTGACTGGACCTATTTCCTGTGAATGGTCTTTACCGTCCACATTAAAGACCATTAATCAAATGGTTAGCATTCGTGGGATCTACGTGATACTTGCATGCCAGCTCATAAAATGTGCTCTTTTCCAAGTGAAGAGTCTACATTAAAGGATAAGACGTTTTAGTGTCCCAACGTAGCTAGGAGCACTATAACTTACAGAGCTCTAGGGGCAGTACTCCAGCATTTCTCCTCCTTTTATTCTCGAGCTCTTTATTCTCCCTCTCTCTCCCTCTCTCTCTCTTCATTTCTTCTGGCCGACGGCCAAAAACTTTGCGGGCTAAGAGGTATAAATGCCAGCTACGGTGTGAAGAAGAGATTATAGTGAGGGTTAGTTCTGAAGCTCAATCAACCTTCTTAGGTAATCAGATTCTTAATCCCTTTCATTTGCTTTCCTAATTCAGCCTTTTGTCCTTCAGTTACTTAATTTTAATGCACTTTTGGAAAAATTAGTAATTTAGTGAGTGAAATGATCTTGTGAGCTATGTGGTTCCATGCACCTAGTTGGATTTGGGTCGCTGGCTTCCACATCACCTACATGGATTGTCCATTAGGTGCAGGCCATTCTTTGTATTCTGCTTTGAACATTATACTGATTGGATGATCCAAACGGTACAGTTTGTGGCATTAAAAGAATGTATGGAGATGATCGTTTGTAGAGAGAAAATTTTTGCTACACCTACGAGTTAGCTACGCTAGCTAGCTACACCAGGTGTTGAAATGACCCCACCATGATGTATGTGTTATATCCACTCCGTCCATCCATTTGGCAAGATCATTTTAGGGCATTACACCAAAAATGAGGCAGATCCATAGAACAAGTGGACTCATCATAAAAAATAGCGGGGATTGAACGCCAACCATTAAAAACTTCTTCGGATCCACTTGAGCTTTGGATCTGCCTCGTTTTTGGTGTCATGCCCTAAAATGATCTCTCCAAGTGGATGGACGGCGTGGATACAACACATACATCAAGGTGGGGTCATTGCTACACCCGGTGTAGCCAGCGTAGCTAACTCGTGCGTGCAGCAAAAATTTTCTCGTTTGTAGAAGATTGTCCAGTCAGTGATATTTATGGCCATCCGGTTGTGGTGATTTTTATATAGGAGTGGAAGATGAGGATGCCAACGAGTCCTAATTCAACTAGGTGTGTATGGGAAGTTTTCCATACAGTGGGCCCACTAGATCATATCTCATATGATCATATATGTTTGCTAGAAAACATCCCAACCTACTGTTACAGTACACATTGCAACTATAACCACTGGGTTTGAGGCTATGTTCATTGATTTTTTTGCATGGGGGACCTTTGTGTGGATGGGGATACACCAATAGTAAAAAGTCTCATAGTGTGATATTTCAACACCGATGATTCAAGTCATTTGCTTTGAACATGGACTGTCCGTTAACCTGGTCTTTTTTGGGCCGTTGGGTATCTATACTTTAGGATTCCTCATCTTCAAGATGTCTGAGGCAGCCACCTTTATATGCGTATCTCATCAGATTGAAAGTCTAGATCACCAAAAAATGATTCAGATGCAAGGCAGGATCCACTGTGTATCCAGTAGCAATACGTGAGGATAGATTCTAGCTAACCTCCCAACATACATAACCCGAACTGCGCATGACCGACTTAGGGGTGTCAATGGGCTAGGTTGGCCCATCAGACTTCCAGGCCTGGTCGGGCCAGGCTCCAGCTTAAAAATTAAGATCGTTTCAAAATTTGACCAGGCTGGGACACCCCTAAGCCCAGGCCAACTTGTTAGGGTTATATGTATATGTAAGTCCAATCGGTTGGACACACCTCATGTCGATGCCGTTCATTTGGGGATGGGAGCTGGGATAGCGGATTAGGTGAGACCCCGTCCTCACCCAAGGCAGTGCAGCCCTTACCGTGGGATTACCATGGGGGCTACCTTGATGAATTTATTATATATCTATGTCGTCCATCATTTTTCTAAGATCATTTTAGGACATTATCCCAAAACCGAATCAGATCCAATTATCAGGTGGAACATACTTATATGAAATAGTGTTGATTGACCGTCCTACCATTAAAAACTTCTTAGGGCATACCTTAATGTTTAAGTAGTGTTTATTGATCATCCAATAGAGATAAGGTCATGTAAGCCTGGATGAAAGGAAAAAACAAATATCACCTTGATCTAGAAGTTTTGTGGCCTATTAATAGTCAATCAACACAGGTTTCCTATAGCATGGTTCACTTGATAATTAGATCTATTTCATTTTTCGGATGATGTTATAAAATGATCTGGAAAAACGGATGGATGGCCTGGATACATAATATATACACCAAGGTGGGCCCTGCGGTAACCCCACGGTAAGGGCGGCACCCTCCTGGGTGAGGCCGGGGTCTCACCTAACCTGCTCTTGGGAGTTGGTACTAAACCTAGCAAGAGACAGACGGTCTTGTCTGGGGCTACATGGGGCCACCATGATGTTGTATTTTATCCACTCCGTCCATCTATTTTGAAAATTTGTTAAAATTTGTTTTAGGTGATGATAAAAAAATGAGGCAGATCGAATGCTTAAGTGGACCACACCACAGGAAACAGTGGGGATTGGCTGCGCTACTGTTGAAAAGCTCTTGGGGGCCACGGAAGTTTTGGATAAAGCTGATATCTTTGTTTTTGCTTCATCCAGGTTTATATGACCTCATGAGCAAATTGGATGGAAAGTAGACGTCACGGTGGTCCCAAGGAAGGTTTTAATGATGGGGTCGTTGTCACTACTTCTCTTATCTGTGTGGCCCACTCGAGCCTTTGTTCCGGCTTCTTTTTGGCTCATATCGTAAAATGATTTTTCAAAATAAATGGAAGACACGGATAAAAGGAATATATCACAGTGGCCACCGTAATGTATGGGTTTTATCCACACCGTCCATCCATTTTTCGTGGAATTTTATGCAATAGGACTAAAATTTAGGCAGATCCCAGGCTCAAGTGTACCATTCCATAGGAAGTAAGGGTGATAATGATGCTCACTGTTAAAACTTTCCTAGGGCCCACCGTCATGTTTATTTTCCATCCACCTGTTCAAAAAGTTACATAGACCGGGATGAAGGGAAAACACAAATATCACATCGATCCAAAACTTCTCTGGCCCCAGGAAGTTTTCAATGGTAAGAGTTAATCGCTATTGTGTGGTCCACCTTTGTCTTGGATCTGCCTCAATTTTGGTACAATATCCTGAAATGATACAGAAAAATGGATGAACGGTGCCCATACATCACAGTGGGCACTCGGAACCCTTGCCAGTTCCGAGCTGGAGACAGGGCGGGGTAGCACGAACGTGGATTGGTACTACCCTATCTGTGGCTAGGAACAGACAGGGGATTGAGGGGCCACCGTGGTGTACGGGTTTTATCCACACCGTCCATCCATTTTATCCTATCATTTTATGGTACAAGCCTAAAAATTAAGCAGATCCCAAGCTCAAGTGGCCCACACCACAGGAAGCAGCAGTGTTAATGACAGCCACCATTGAAACCCCTCATAGCGCCCACTTGTGATGGTTAATTGCCGTTCAACCTGCTGATAAGGTCACATAGACCTGGATGAAGGGAAAAACCAACCTTCTGATAAGGTCACATAGACCTGGATGAAGGGAAAAAACAAATATCAGCTTGATCCAAAACTTCTATGACTCCAAGAAGTTTTCAATGATAGGTGTTTAATCTTCACTGCGTGGTCCACTTGAGCCTTGGACCTACCTGAATTTTGGCCTTGAACCCTAAAATGATAGGGTAAAATGGATGGGCAGTGTGGATTAAACCCATACATCACGGTGGCCCCTGCCCATTCCTGGCCAGCGACTGGCGGGTAGTGCCCTATCCGCGCTCTGTGAGAGAGAGAGCACTTACACCTCATGCATTTATTGCAAGTACTTTTTAAGAATCAGGTGTCAGAGTGGGGCCCACCGTATGAGTGATATACGTGAGAAATCCACTTGTCCATCCGATTTGCTAGATCATGATGGGACATGGGCTAAAAAGAAGACGCAGATCCAAAATTCAAGTGAGCCTCCGGACTGGAAAATGTGGGTAGGGATATGTTTCAAGCCCGATTCAAAACTTATGTGACCCCACATATGTTTTAAAGGTGAACGGTCAATCCTCACTATTTTCCATCGTGCAGCTCACTTGAGTCTTGGATCTACCTTATTCATGATACAGAAAAAATGGATGGACAGGATGAATTTCTCACAAATATCACAGTGAGCCCCAGCTAACTCGCTGGCTATCCTCATTTTATTCTTCCGATGCTGCCTGGAAAAGAGGGAAAGAAAAAAGATTCGAAAATAATCTCACTGAGGCCCCTTTTACGTGTATGAACGCCGCTTCTGGAATACCTGTTTGTGGGCGACTGTGATGGATGTGCTTTATATGCACGCCGTCCATCCATTTTTACCGCTCATTTTGGGGCAAGATCCCAAAATTTCAGCAAATCCAAATCTCATGTGGACCACCCTATAGAGAAGAGTGGTGAATTGAATATCCACTATTAAAAACTATACGACCTAAGGCTGTGTTGTGTTTTTTTTTTTACACACACTTACACCATAGCAGGTACGCAAACCAATGACTCGTTGAAACTCTTTTTGAATCTACCGCTGAGACATGAGTAGGGACCCTACTCCAAAAGCTGGGGCCCAAGGCTGGTTACATATCTAATGGTAGGCCATGTTGGTGGGCATCTCATCAGGTGGATTTGGTACGAAGCTTACAGCAACCGTACTGCCGTAACGTGCGTTACTAGAAAAGCCCGTTGACCTGGATTCGGATTTCCTGCAAAAGCCTTTGGCATGAACTAGGTGGGCCCACCGTGACGGTAGTGAGAAATCCACCTTATTCATCCGTTTTTGAACTCATTTTAGGAAATGAGTAAAAAATGAGCCGGATCCAAGACTCAAGTGGGCCGAAAACTTGAGCATTGAACGTCCACAGTTGATATTTTCTTAGGGCCACAGAAGTTTTAAATCAGGCTAATATTTTTGTTTTCAGTTCATCCCAATAGGAATGATGTTATGAACGGTATGGATGGCATATAAACATCATTATGAACGCCGGGGAAGTTTCAATGGTAGGAATTTCCCTACCCACCTTTTCACTTAGTGCGGCCCACTGGAGGCTTGGATCTGGTTCATTTTTGTTCATATGTCCTCAAATGAGCTCACAAAACGGATGGACATGGTGGATTTATCACAAACATCATGGTGGGCCCACCTAGGTTCCTAGTGCAGTAACTTAGGAGGAAATCCGCGTCCCGGTGTTCTTAGGTGCGAATTAGGTGTTAGGTGTTGCCCCTACTGTGTGGAGGTCACCCTAATGAATGTTTTGTATAAGCATGCAGTAATTAAGCAGGTCGAAATCTCAAGTGGACGACACAACTAGCAACAGCGGAGAATGGCCATTAAAAGCTTTTTATGAGCCAAAAGTGTTTTGGATCAAGCTGATCTTTATATTTTCCCTTCATCCAGGTATCAACCGGTTGGATGGAAAGGAAACATTCCGTAGGGCATTACCATGGGCCTTAGGAATTTGTTAACGGCGAGTGTTCAATCACCACTGTTTCCACTGGCATGGTTCACTGGATGTACTTAAATTTTGGGAATTCGCCCTAAAATGGGCTGGAGAAACATATGGACGGAATACACATACAACACGTCATTAAATTGGGCCCTGTGGTAAGGTTAATACCCACTAAGGTGATCTCTGTTTTATCTACCTTGTCCTTCCACTTTGCCAGATCATTTCAAGACATAAGCTGGAAAATGAGTTAGATCGCGCCACGCCACACCCCCCCCCCCCCCCCCCCCATTAAAAACTTCATAAGGCCCATTGTAATGTTTATTTACCATCCCACAATAAGTTTTCAATTTTAGGTGTCCAATCACCACCATTTTCTATGGCTTGATTCACTTGAGATTTGGATTTGCCTAAACATTTTACTCTAAAATGAACGGGGGAAAAAAATAGATGGACAGTGTGGATAAAACACATACACCATAGTTAGACCCTCAAAGATTTACCAGCAGCACACAATATCGCTGCTATGTGATACCCACACAATCCCAGACAGTGTGGATAAAACACATACATCATGGTTAGACCCACAAAGATTTACCAGTAGCGCACAATACCGTTGCTATGTGATACCTGCAGAATATCGTTGCTAATGTTTAATACCCACAAAGAATTTTAGGGATGCCCACCCTCATATATGATGTGGTCCACCATGATGTGTATTTGAGATCCACTCCAACCATTAGATATGTAACCTGCCTTAACCCAAGACTGAAATATCAGGCTGATTTGTGACACATAGCAAGCCTACCTAGGTTGGCTACACATAGCAACCTAGGCACACAATCCGGCCTAGGTTGGCCACACGAAGGGTATAGTGACACACCTGGTGAATGGAGTAGAATTCACATGAACACCATCGTAGGGCCTAACTAAGACAAACCCTTTTCATTTCCTTTTTTATTTATTGCCTAATTTGTTATCATTACTAGCACTAATTAGCAGTATATACCTGTACCGAAGTGGTTTGACATCCAGAAGGTTAGACTTGAGGATTGCTCTCTTTATCTCTCTCCGTGTATACATGTATAGAGAGATGCTCACATGTGAAACAGTTTGCATGGAAGCACGTGAGCACTTTTTAACAAGTGATGTGGGCATAAAATCCAAACGATGAGTCACCTCATGAAACCCCACACTCCAAAAGTTGGGATGATCCAACACATACCAAAAGTTAGCATGATCCAAAAGTTTGGCGAGCTATAGAAAAATAAGAGGCAAACTTTGCTATAGCCCACCAAACTTTTAGATTATACTATCTTTTGGGCCTCGGGAGTGTTTTGCCTCTCACTTTATTATGACCCACTAAAATTTTGGATAAGTTAACTTTTGAACCTTGGAGGCTTCATGAGGTGACTCATCTAATGGATAGTTCAGATATTGTGCCCATATCACGTGTCAAAGAGTGCTCACGAGTTCTCATTAGAACCAGTTACCATGTGATCGGAATTTACTAAAACCATTACCTGCCACTCCCTCCCTAGCGAATATTTTATATGAAATCTAGAAAACAATGGGGGGAGAGAGGACCTCTTGCTCAGAGAGGGGAATTCCACTACATGAGCTATGAAATTTGCTTTATGAGGTTTCCATGAGAGTTTGAAGAAGACAACAGATCTACAATCTTCTCCTCCCTTGTTTATATGTGTGCGTGTATGTGTGGGTTGGCTTATTTTGGCCTGTTGCAGTTCGGGATAGTCCTGGGCCTATGTTGGAAAATGTGGGCCAGGGTTGGATGAAGCTTGGCCCAACCCTGACCAAGCTTGTACTGTACACCCTTAATGACCGTTGTCACAAATACTGCTGAAAATTTGAAATTCCCATGGTATTTTAGTGAAAAAGAGACAAAACCATCATATCAAGACAATATCGCGATTTTTTCAAAATCTTTCCATTTTTTTTTATTCTTATAGAGAAATTATGGTGAATTTAGCATGAGAGTTCATTTTACACTTATATCTACGTGCATGCGTGCATGCGTGCATGTGTGTGAAGGGTTTTGCTAGCATCCCCACATTCAAAACGACTTAGCAATGTCCCCAAACCTTTCATTCATTAATACAACTAGGAGCAAGCCATGGTGCAAAAATCACGCCAATCAGGTGATCTTAAGCTTCTGATCATTGGCATGAATATGGACAGTCAAGATTGACCAAAGAAACAAAATAGGTCCAATCATTATCTTGAAGCATAAAGTAGACAGATCATACTTTGTATTATGATTCTAAATTAAAACTACTTGATTTAATGATTCCAAATATGTGATTTACCTTGTAAACAATGGATGGTTATAACAAATTAAACCCATTCAAAGGATTAAGATCATCCCATCTGTGTGATTCTTGCACATGGCTAGTTGTATGAATGAATAAATGGGTTAGATTGTCGATTGGTCACCCCATGTACCATTTAAAAGGTTTGGAGATGTTAGCGTAACTCATTTTTTTTTTTTTTTAATTTTAAAACATTTTATTAATTTAGAGTTAGTAATTTTAAAATCTCTGAGAACAAGATTTCTCATTATGCTCGAGACAACCTATAAGTGCATGGTACATCCCAGTGCAAAAGACATTCATTCTTACAAATTACCCAACGACTAAAGCAACCCTATTTTTGCATATGCTTTTCTTCCTGAGGATGCCACCTTATTTTGCATTTAGGTGTCCACCACACTTGCAAGATTGGCACATGCACTACAATGTAAAGGTGTGTGAAACACACCGCCTAACCCACAAAACGCATTAAAGGTTTTAATAAACATTTCTAAATATTTAGCTCCCTTCAATATGAGCTTATGATAGGCCAAGCGCAAGGTAATTATTGGTTTGATTGAAACCGATGCATGTTAGTTTAGACGATCCTTTTGGGGAACTACATAAGTAAGCACCAAATCTAATCAAACAAGCGATGAACAAATGTAAATAAATAATTCAGAGAACATGCGACTTTACATGAAAAAACCTGTGGGAAAAAAATATGGCATAAAGTGACAAATAATCCATTATGAAAACGTAAGTACAAGAGATGGAATCAACTTATAGATGCGAAAACCCTTAGATTTCTCCATTCCAAACCCTAAAAACGATTTTGCTCTTATTGCTTTACTCTAATCCTATATTATACCCGTATATATAGTGAACCTGTGGGAAAAAAATATGGCATAAAGTGACAAATAATCCATTATGAAAACGTAAGTACAAGAGATGGAATCAACTTATAGATGCGAAAACCCTTAGATTTCTCCATTCCAAACCCTAAAAACGATTTTGCTCTTATTGCTTTACTCTAATCCTATATTATACCCGTATATATAGTGTTACCTCCGGAATAGAAAATAAATAATGTAATTATGTAAAATTGTGTGCACCGTCGATTGATGAATTCGATCGATCGACACCGATCAAGTGACCATTGATTGATCGACGACCACATATTTGAGTGATTGAATATGCCCAAAAGTGTCTAAAGATCAGTAAACATAGTTATTCCGAATTATCTCAATATATCGAGCCTCTAAGTTTGATTGACTGAACTTGTCCAAAACTATCCAAAGACGAATCTATTTAATCCTGGGTATTCTTGATCAATTGATTAGTCTATTTGATCAATCAAAACCCCCTATTTTAGCATAGATTGAAGATAATATCCAATCAACAAATCCTTCATGAACACAACATATACAGTTAGCTTCATCAGAAACTAATCAAACATTGAAAGTGATATTACTTCTTCTTCTTCTTCTTCTTCTTTTTTTTCTATTTATTTATGGTCGAAGCATGGCTATCAAGTTGAAGCTGCTAATTGACAAGGAGAAAAACCGAGTCTTGCTTGCTGAATCCGATGAACACTTTGTCGATACCCTCTTCAGCTTCTTGACAATACCAATAGGTGATGTAGTGCGACTCAGCAGCGGGAAATCAAATCTCGGATGCATGGATGCATTGCATGAGAGCGTAGAGAATCTCGATTCCCACTATCTACAGACAGAGGCTGTGAAGGAGATGTTGCTCCGCCCGAGAAGTGCATGGGAAACTCAAACCAAGGATCTAGCACTAAATGTCCATACGGAGCCTGCAAGGTATTACATGTGTACAGAATCATATCGCACAGACTCCCATGGTTCCAACCCGTTGATCAGTACTGTTAAAAATTGCGGATGTCACTGTGAACGAGCGATGTGTTCCGAGGCAGTTGTTAAGAAGTCAAAGCCAGTTGCGGATGGTATCAATGGGGGAGTCTTTGTTAAGGAAACAATGAGGTTCATGATAGGCGATGATCTACTGGTGGGCCCCATTTCCTCGGAGACCTCCCTGTCACTGCTTGACAAGTCTGGTATCAGGGACTGGGCTGTTCTGGAGGAGAAGAGTGTAGATGTGGGTGCCAATGAGGTACGTTATGATAACTTTTGACCATCTACACCTAGCCACACATGATCACCTGGATAATCCATGCATGATCCATATCATCCATCAGGTGCGCCCAATGTATAAATATGCACTCAGTATTCCGGCTGGACCACTCTTTAGGTGGCCCACACTGCACCAAGCAAATGAAGCGTTGAGTTCCACCTGCAGGGTACATCTCCACCCCACCTAATGAGTGGACCAGCCTGTTTCTAGGCCAAGTGCATCTACAACATAATGCAGCCTACCTAATGGACAGCTGGTAGGTCCCACATATTTTCCATATTATAGCACACGAGGATAGGTGTAACACATCTAGGCTTAGCAAAACACTATTAATGACGGTCATAGATATGGCAATACACATTTTCACGGCAGTCAGGACTCCGGTTTAAGTGGGTCGGACCTGTTGGACGGTTCAGCGAACTTGAAACCCAATATTATGAATTTGTTGGGTCCATTCATACACATCTGCTTTGGTTTGGGTTTAAAATACTGCTCAAACCAATGAGTATACCTAATCGTGGATGGTTTGGATTCAGCTACGAAGTTCCAACCCAGTTGTTAATTGAGTTGAGCCCAATTCTTCCCTTTTCCTAACCTAACCCATTTACATCTTCATACCCAGTCGGGCCCAATTGTGTGGATCCCCTGCTCTACAATTAGGTTGGTCCATTCATGCAAGTAGTCCACATTTTATACATGTGGCCCACCTGACGAAATGCAGGCCTGAGCCAAGTTATACATGGTAGGCCTGAGATCCAATGTGAGTCCCATTTGCATCTCTTCTTTTGCGAGTGACTAGTAGTAGGAGTTATGGCATGTGCAATGCATGTGCGGGAAATGGTTTTGAAGACGTGGGAGAGAAGTGAAGAAGCAGGAGTTGTTTGACTGTCTAGCAGAGTGTGATGGTTGATACTTTGGCACTTCAAAACCATACACATGGCATACATCAGTTCAATCAGACCATCTAAGTTGTGAGACATATTGGTAGTCCTGTCTTTGATAATCAACCCTTGGTTAGGTTTTGATCTTCGGCCATCCTGGTCCTCAGGACCCAAAACCTATATTCATCTGTTGGAAAATTGCAAAGCCATTGATGCATCCTTTATGCACAAAGAAAGCATTATCCTCTTCCACATATAGGGAATGGCCAAGTGACTCTCTCGATGTCTTGTTTGATAAACTGGATGTTTACCAGGCATTACAATGTTGCCTAACCATTTGTCTAGAGATGTTGGATGCTAATTAACTACCTGTTGTATTGATTTTCCACAATATGGTTAGACACAACACAGTGGCAGCCTTAGGTTGGCTGCATGAGAGATGATGGTCCAGGATGGAAAATGGCATTTATTCATTATTGGTTCACCCCTGTGTCAGGCCACTAGTATGAATTATACATGATTGGGCAATGACAGTTTTGGCATCAGTTATAAGAATGGATGGTAATACGTCATTATTTTTATTCACCAGTCCATTAACTATGCATCAATCAGGTAATTAAAAAATCAAACCGCTAATGTATTTATGCAATCAGTCCCATACCATATAGGTTGTCAGGACGAAAATATACATGCATCGTAAGTCATGTGTGAGGTAGCACTAGTGTTGGGGTACCAACTAGGATCAACAGGAAAAGTTATAGAAATGGCAGCCAAGGCATGGGGAAGCGATTCAGCCTGACACGCATACCAATCATGTTAAGGATGCAACAACCGTTGTAAAATATAGCTCCCAATGGCAAAGACCCTCACTTTCTCAACACCTTCCTCTACTGTACATATCCATCCAATGGCTTGGAAATGGAGCAGGGATAGGACCCAAGCATATTCTCAGAGATGAAAACAAGTTGGCCGACACCCTACCTACGCTTGCTTCGGTTGTTTGGCTCCTTGTTCATGGAACGATAGTCTCTCCCAGAGGAGGGCTCGCCCAAAAAGGCTGGTATCCAACAAAGGGATAGTCTTTTATGAAAAAGTATACTTTGATAAATGTACAATAGAGACTAGGAATTGCATTGAATAAGATATGGATCACTCACTAAATAAATTCATATCTCCTTTATATAACTACAATTTACTGTTTAACTTATGTTAAGTCATTAAATTACTTTTTTCACTTAAGTTTGTTTGGTAAGCATTATTGTAAAAATAATTTATCTGCTAAAAGTTTTTTATTTTTTATTTTTTGTTTTGTTTTTGTTTTATTTTTTATTTATACTTTTATACTTTTTATTTTTCTACATCTCTATCTCTCATAGTCCATATCAAATGAGGCTCTGTCTCGCAGTTCATATTAGAAGAGGCCCTATATGATGGATTGCCCACATTGAAGTTGGGGTTCACACAATGGACAGTCCACATCAAAGGTGGGCCCACATGATGGTTGAACCCATATTCATGTGGACCCATATAATGGATAGTCCACATCAAAGATCGACCCATAAGGATTAATATCCCACATCAAAAGTAGTCTAGGATGACCCACTTCAAAGGTGAAGCCTACAAGATGGACCGTCCACATCAAAGGTGGGCTCTACATGATGGGCAGTGGACATTGAAGCTGGTCCCCATATAATGATGGCCCATATCGAGGTGGCCCCACATGATGGATGATCCACATCAAAAGTCAGCCCCTAATGATGAATGACCCACATCCAAGGCGAGTTGCACATGATGGGCAACCCACATTGAAGGTGGGGCCCACATGATGGACAGTCCACATCAAAGGTGGGCTCCACATGATAGGCAATTAATAATGGTGGGCCCACATGATGGATGATCCACATCAACGTGGGCCCCACATGATGGACGGTTTCGCATCAAAGGTCGGCCCATTGATGAGTGACCCAATCTAAGGTGGGCCCTGTATGATGAACGACCCACATCAGAGGTAGGCCCACATGATGGACAGTCCACATCAAATGTGGGCTCCACATGATGGGCAATGGATATTGAAGATGGACCCCACATGATGGACAATAACTTTGATGGTGGGCCCCACATGATGGATGACCAACATCAAAGCCCTACAGAATGACCAATGCACATTAAAGGTGGGCCCCTAATGATGAATGGGCCACATCTGAGGTGGGCCTCGCATGATGGACAACCCACATCAAAGGTGGGGCCCACACAATGAACTATCCACATCAAAGGTTGGCCCCATATGATGGATGGTGAATGTGAGGGGGACCAAACAAACTCGAGCGATAATTAATGACTATGCTACTTTTTGGATGATAAGTATGTTGTTTACCAAACAGGCTTATTGTTGATTAAGTAGAAGCCAAGATAAGCTATTTGTGGCGTAAGTAGCCTATCTATAGCATCCAAACGCTCCCTTAAGGACCGTTTAGATACCACCAAATAAGTTACCTTTTCTACTTACAACAGTATATTACTAACTTATTTGAAATAAGTAAGTTTGGTTTAAGATCAATTATAAGTAAATTTTTTTTTTTTTTTTACTTAGAAGGTACTTAATCACTTAAGATTAATAAGTACAAACCAAGATAAGCTACTTGAGGCATAAGTAGCTTAAGTAACTTACCATCCAAAGATTCCAAACGCCCCTTTAATGTTTTTGTATAACTGAGCCACGTCGGCTAACCTACCTCTTTGATGATTACTGGTCTTATGTTGAATTAGGCTTTGCATATACTGAGAGGATTGTTGGTCTCCAACACACCTTTGACGGATGTGTTTCTGCCTAAGCCAGAGGCTCTTGAGGATGCTTTTAACGCCCTGAAGTTGAGCCCCGAAGACATAATCATAGATAAGAAAGACACTGACAAGAAGATGAGCTTGAACCTTCTGATTAACAAATCCGAGAACAAGGTGTTGTACGCCGAGGCTACAAATGACTTTTTGGACCTTCTATTCAGCTTCCTCACCTTCCCTCTTGGATCCATAGTAAAGCTCTTGGGCCCAGGTTCTTCTTTCAGATGTTTGGATAACTTGCACAAAAGCGTGGAAGATTTGAGTGGTGGCGACAAATGTATCATTTCCGAGGAATGCAGGGCCATGCTACTTGACCCCAAGCTATCGCTTCATTTGGGGTGTGACAACCAGCTACTGCCGGTCGTGGAGGCGGGCCCTAAGACAATCGACATTTCTCAGCTTTGTCGTTGTGTTTTCTGTCACAGCGATGACGGCCACTCTAAGCCAAACTGCTATGGTCTCAGAAGCCTAGTATGTCATTTTATAAATCCGAAGTTGAGTGGTGCAGCCACGGAGTGCGGAGGAGGATTTGTGAAGGGAACGAAGATCAAGTTTATGGTAACGGACGGGTTGGATGTGAAGCCTCTATCGTTCATTTCAGGCATTCCCATCCTTGACAGATTCAACGTGCCCATCGGCGATATACAGAAGCGCGTAGTAAGCGTTGGGAAGGATGAGGTAATGTAGATTGTTCCCTACATCGATTAGATTGAGATTAGATTGAGAAATGCTAGGGCGAGTCATGCTAGGATTGGCTAACAGGCGGTTGGAAGTGACCAATTGGGGGTTCCGGGCCACTAATCAATTGGGGGTGACCATGAACGTACCCTCGCCCAAAACTCAATGAGATCCATGCATCAGGCGGACCGAATGTCTGCAATTGAATTAAGACCGTTGGCTGTCTTTTTCTTTTACTTTTACTTTTTACCCATCCATTTTTCTCATGCAGAGTAAACCACCTGACAAGAAGCCCGGTCTGATTTTCGGGCAAGGGTGTGTTTGCTATGGCCCCCTCATGATGTGTGGCCTAGACTCCCCATAGGCATTCTATGTTTGCACTTGCGCATCGACTTATTCACCTATCTAACAAACTGCCCTGGCTGTGGACGCCAATTTCCTGCAACACCCGTTAAATGGAGCCCTTGCAACAAAAAGCTCTGTGGAGCCCACTGTGATGTCTGTGACATCTACTCCGTCTATCCATTGCCCCAGTTCATGCTAGGATGTGATCCAAAACATCATGCACAGTGCCCATCATCACAGGAACCAGTGGAGATGGGACGCCCACCAATGAAATTTTCTTGGGTCCCATCAAACTTTGGAATCAGGCTGATATTAATCCTTTCATCTTGGTGGGACTCACCTTACGAGCCGATTGGATGGCATATAAATACACGGTGGACCCTAAGAAGGTTTCAATGGTGGGTGTTCCCCTTCCCACTGTTTACTGTGGTACAGCCCACTCGAATTTTGGATGTTATTCATTTTTTGGATCACATCCTAAACAGAACTAGGAAAAAAAAAAAAAAAAAAAAAAAAAAAATTAGAGAGAGATGGATGGAGTGGATGTCACCTAGGTATAGTTTTCGTTGCACAACTTTCTGTCAGAGGTGTGGTCGGAAATTCTTGTCCCATGGCTTCCCTCTACTGGATTTGCTAATGAGTACTTTCAGTTTGCACAAGTTGAGCCATGGCCGTCTGATCCTGACCGTTCATAAGATAGATCTCACCTTAGATGGGCATTGCCCCAACATTCTTAGATGTGGCGATCCTGATCCTTTCACCGGTTGCTTCTGCAAACAAATGATTTGGCAAAGAAGCGGAACAATTGTCCACATTCAACTTTAAATGGTCATAGTTCCAACCTGGGAGAATTTTTAGCATAGTCCATCAGGTGGCTTCCATCAAACCAACAGTCTGGATGGCCGAACCTACAACCTGAAAACCTGAGGATACTGTACATATTCCTGAGCTGAGGATTCACCATTTTCTGAACCGTGCACTCAAAGTGCAGCCTGAGATTTGGATGGTGGAACCCAAACAAGGATGGAAGATCCAACTCATGACATTTACTGCATTATGTCTCTTTTGTTTGCCTTTCCTGCATTCCTCTGCCAAATCTAGCACGTCCACCATTCATATGATTGAAGAGGCGATCGGCCCAGGTAAGCTAACCACGTGTGAGATTCAGGCCAATCACTAGGCATGTCTGCCTCGAAAAGTACACTTGCCCAAAAGTTTGGTTGGTCCAGATATCCAGTAGTCCACACATGTATGCAAAATCCGATGAGAAACAGGCAACTGGTAGTCTAAATTCAACTTACACGTGCAGCTCGCCTGATGACTGGTCCATCTTGGTTTTGTGATTGGCCCACAGCTTTGATATGTTCTCGCATGTTTGTATGCGCGCTGTGAATAGATTTTAAACAGGGAATAGAACAGCAAGCTTATATTTGGACTTGTCTTTGGTTGCAGGCTCTCTCTCTACTGAAGGCTTCTTTGCTCTCCAAAACAGTTCTGAGCGATGTCTTCTGTCAGAAGGAAGTAAATCAGTTTAAGGTCAAATTGGAACGCGAATGGTAATATCAGTTAGATGGCTAGGATTGTCTTGTTTTGGTCAATGCCCTACTTACTATGACATGGATGAGTATATCTGCTCTCTTTTTTTTTTATTATACAAACTTAGATTTGTAATGGTATTTGTGTTTTGAGGTTTGCTAGAACACATCCCCATGCATTGCAATAACATACGTGGAGACACTATCCGTTGGAAAGTAAAAGGGATGTTCCCAAAATTAGATTAGTCATCTTCAAATGGACGGTCAGAGGGAGCGTAAGACAAAAGTGATGGCTATTATTGTCTTATTAGTGTAGTTTTTGAACCATGAGCCAGCAAGGGAGAGATGAATAGGTGGACGGTCTAGATCCACCATCATAACTTTCACATGACGCTGAGAGATTTGATTGAGACGACTCCACAGTTGTAAAATAGTCTCGATAGACACTGGATTGGAGACGCGGGTACATGGAAGCTCCATTATCGATCGGTGTACTCGCATGCGTGGTACTGGTTTGAGGGCACTTCTGCCACGGCGGCACATGTGAACGAGATCTAGTCAGTCGTGGCCCACCACGAACACGGTTAGGTCTAAAAAGTCAGACTGGACCACTCATCATGCCGGCCATACTTGCGACTTTGACCGTCATTACAGCAAGTCCCCATGTTTATCAACTTCTCATATCTTTTGTAGGACTGATTTCAGGCACGGAATCTCTACAATAGTTGTTACATCTGATGAACGGCTTGGATCTTTCCAATGTGCGTGTGATACGTAGGACAGACAGGCAGCTCATGTCATTCCAATATTGGAAGCAGACGTTGTTCCTTACTATTAAGAGTGGTAATCCAGGTATCTCACGGGGATGGTTATTGGACCCTTTTCAGTTGCAATTTTGATACTCGTCGAGTTTTTCTTCCTGACCCTCTATGCAATCCGCACCAGTACGGAACGGAGATTAGGTGCGACGCCGTATGGGCCGTATCCAACCAGGTGGGTGCCTCGCGCCCTGCTCGTAGGGCCACTTTGATACATCTGTTTTATATCCACAACGTGCCCATCGGCAATGGAAATTGCGTGAGATATGGTTGGTCATCTGGTGGGCTCCACTGTAGATTCTTTGGTCAAAAAGTAAATGGATGCATTAAAAAATGGCTAAAGCTTTGTTAGAATTTATATATTATGGAATTCATAGGACTGTGCAGTGCATCGAATACGAAAATCAAATAATTTGAATAATGAACATATCTGATTGAACCATCTCTAATATCTGGCTTAGATCTTCCTCTCTTGAAATTGCTGTAGAGAAAATTATAGATGAAAATTGTTTTCTATGTGTTTTGGATTGGGGGCCAGCTTTCCTTAAATAGGAATTCGTAGATAAGTCTTGCAATGTTTAAAACCCATCACGATACTGCCACAGGTAGTAGACGCGCAACCCTTCTTATTTCGGTTGAATCACATCTATAGTGAGGTCTACTGATTAGTCCACATATGAATTTGCATTTGTATTTAAATCTATGCCATTGATCAATCGGCCCACTATATAGAAAACTTACATGCTCCACATCCTACCTGTGTGTGTGGCTGAGTAACCTCTGTTTGGCTCATAGTAAAAAGGAAAAGGAAGTCTACGAGTATGACAGAAAATAATCAAATCACATTTGTCTTCTTTTTCAGTTTCTCCTCTTGTTTGGGGACCACAATATCAAACTTACTTTGATAATCCAAGCCAAATTAAGAGCCAACTGACCATGTCTATCCTTTCGATTTCATGGCTACTGATCTGGCGAGGATGGCCGAAGTTTTAGGTAGGCAGGTCAATGTGCTGCGCAAAATCAAGATTTTGAGTAGGCTGAGATTGGCCAGTTCGAAATCTGGCCCCGAACCAAACAAGGCCCAGACCATTGACAGCACCAGTTTGGGGGGTGCCTCATCCATGGTGAGGTCCAGCTCTTTTTGGTGTATCTGATTCCGTCTTATATTCAGGGTTCAATAGCGCCACCCTTTCATCATCCATTTGGCAAGATAAACGGAAGATCTGGACCTCGCATCCAATGGACCCCTAACGTGGGCCCATTTCCCAAAATTAGATTACGCATCTTCAAATGGACGGTAAGATGCAACGACCATGAGCTTCAATCACCACAGTTAGGTCTCTGGCCATAATAGTTATTTTATTCACGTGGTCCAAGTAAATCAATTTCATTCATTTTACAAGAATTATGCTTTTCTATAGAAAAGCTAAACATAGAATGAAAATCCTACGAGTTTTGTTATCTTTAAACCATTTAGCACATTTCTCCGGAATATCATTGCTAGCATCTGTTTCTACTGTTGTAGGAATTTTCATGTTGAGAACATATAGTTTTCATCTCCATGGCCACTCACCATGACTGCTCCGGGATCCATTTTGAAATTGCAAAGAGGTCTACTAAAATACATTATGATATGTTGAGATAAAATATATCCGATCTATACCCGCTGGAAATTTTAATTTTTACAACGACTGTGCTATGACTCTCTAGATGCGGATGCCTCCAAAAATTCTCAGATTGAATATTTCAAATTGATTATACAAAGGCTATAGTGACTGTTCATGTTTAAGTAAATGAGTCAAATTACGTAAATGTTGAAATTCAATGGCTAAAGTCCTAGCATTTTGCATTGCAATATATGGGAATGTATTCCAGCTAGTGCTGGACACAAATTGGGCCAGCTCAAAAGTTCAGCCCGGCCCGTATTGAAAAAGCCCAGTTTAGCCTGGTTCGAAGTGGAGTTTGAGCCGGTGACGAGCCTCCCTAATATGGCATGTTTAATAAATAAGCCAAAGGCAGTCTCTTGAAGTGCTGGCCCAACCTAGCCCAAAGATCAGATGGGCCTGGTTTGGACCGGCCCGTAGGATACTAGATATTATTAAAAAAAAAAAAAAAAAAACTCAAATTCAATTATTCCTTATACTAGTAAAGTTATGCTTTTTTACTTTTGTTTCAAAAACACTCTTATATGTCTATTTTGAAGTTGCACTCCTCCTCCGGAGGATGTTAAACCTATTTAGTAAAGTACTTTTATATATTTTTTTGTGTTATTTCTAATTCTTTAATTCTTTTCTATTTAAAAAACAGTGCCATCACCCGTTTGAACTCGGCCTAGCCTGGTTCAAAATTTTCGACCTAACTAATCTCGACCCAAACTAGATTTTTTTGGAGCAAACCAAACTCACGCAGCATGGGTCAGCCCAAAACACAAATCGGGCCATCCACAAACTAGGGTAGCACAAAAATGAGCCAAACCTAAATTAGGGCTCACTCAACCTGGCTAGAATCGTTGCCCACCTCTAATTCCAGCCACATCAATATCAAAATAATGGAAACTAAGACCATAGGCACTACATACTGTTTTTGTTTAGCATCGATGGCTAAATAGCTATCATTGGGTTGGTGTGGGAGGTCATCGATGATTTGAGTAAGGCATGAGTATGTTGATGAGGGTGACAGCTCCAAATGTTCCTATCGATTGGTCCTCTGATGTAGTGGTTCGTAGACCCAGTAGAGTAATTTATGTGATTCATTATCCCTCCCTCATATTATAAGAGACTGCAAAATAAGGTTATTCTACAACAAATGGGGTTTCTCACCAAATGTTGCAGAACGTATAGGGTGCATTAGTATGAGAATCCATATTGTAGATATTCTCACCCATGAAGCAGGCCAGTCCAGGTGGGTTGTGGTCTATGAGACAAATGTGTGATGAAAGAGAGCTTTAATAAAGTGAATAAATCGCGTGCAATAAAGCTCACTTACATGCCACAATGTGCCAGCATGGCACATAAGTGTGAGAACCAACCTATCCATCAGGTTAGTCCGACCTTCTGCATGTGCATGTACATGTGCTTTATTGTACTTGCATGTGCTCAGCAAAGCTTACGGAAAGAAACCATGTTGATTTTTTTTTTTTTCTTTCACCTCTCCAGCTTTTCCAACGTTCTAACCCGCCAGACTAACTTGATGGACGTATTAAATATTGCACCTGCTGCCGGTGCCGGACCTGCCGGTGCTTGTGGCAGCATGCAAATGGTTTTTCTTGTAATAAGTGGGGATTGCGCAAATCTCTTATATGGCTGTTGTTCAACTGTATAAAGATTATTCAACTATGTGGAAGGGTCATTCAACTGTCTACAAACTAATTCAACAAAGTTTGATCAATAATCAACTTTGCCCAAAATTTAATTAACTGCCATTGTGGTGCCCACGTTTATAAGCCATCTAACCCATTCATCTAATTAAGTCTCACCATAGTAATGGTGTTGTCGGGCCTTCAATTTGTTTATGTTCAGGGGGTTTTGGGCAACCGACCGACTGGTCGGGCGATCGAAATTACACCTTAAAAGGAAGATTAGTCTATGGACAATTTCGGGCGAGTTCGGGTGACCCAACTTCGGGCTTCAGGCACCCGATATTCAAATGTGTTTTTGGCTAAAACTCTCTGAACATTTTTGGTCAGTTACGGGCGATTGAAACATGGCTGTCGGGCGACCAACTTGTTGGTCTTTGTTAAACAAATTGCATGAATTGTTTCTATTTTCAATTATTGCTTATAAAGACGGGTGTAAACGAGTTATATGATAACTAATATGTTTCTAAGCAAGATTAGGGTTTGTAAAGAGTTTTGGTGAGAGAGAACTTGGGTTTTCTCTTGGGTTTTGCTTTGTTGGGTTGTTCATCTCTTGTAAACTTTTGGATTCACAGTGCAGATTGTTTTGTGCGATGGTTTTTTCCATAAGAGTTTTTCCACATAAAATTTGGATTGTTTGCATTGTGATTGCTTGTGTAAATTCAGATTCCACATAAAATCGGTCCCCTTCTATAGCTATAGATTGTAAAATCTTAGAAGAAGTATGGAGTGGTCATTCAATTGACTACTCAAGTATGTGGGTGTTTGGTTGTGAGGCTTACTCTCATGTGCTAAAAGTTGAGAGAGATAAGTTAGACCAAAGGGTGAGGTAATGTATCTTTGTTGGCTATGGTAATGATGTGAAGGGTTACAGATTGTATGACTCTATCACACGAAAAATTACTTTGAGTTGTGATGTCAGGTTTAATAAGGGGTCCTTATTCCGAAAGGATCATGTGTCAATGGAACAAAAAAAAAAATAAGAGGTTGTTGACATCCATATTAACAGAGATGAGACATGGGTCGTGTAACGCCCTAGAATTTCGAGAATTGTTTCAGAATTTAAAAAAAAATTTATTTTGATTTAATGTCGTACGTTTACTTTGCTTTGAAAACATCGGACCATCTATAGGAGATTCGATAGGGGACCCTTTACAAAAGCTGCTTAGAATAACCCTATAAATGTTGTAGAAAGACCAGATTTTAAAAATCTCATCATTTTTAGATAATTACGAAAATGCCATTAGTCAAAACTTAAGTGAAATTGTCATTTTTAAGTATTATGATTTTTGGCCATCACTTTCATACGAAACTTCGTATATGAGATTTTTGACACATTTTAACCGTACACGTCGAATTTCAGCCCTCCGATCATCCTACAAATGCCCCAATCAGAAATCGGTCCATAAGTGGCCCACCTTAACTCGGATCTGCCTCATTTTTCTTGTCAGCGGCTATTTTTGTGTTGTCCACATATTGAACGGTGCATACGACTTCGCTCTACCTCAGTGGACTCCACATTGGAAACCCACCTATTTTATATCTCGGTCAAATACGTTTGACCGAGAATCATGTGAAGAGAGTTTTCATCTCTTCTTCTTCTTCATCCGCTACAACAGCGGGCGCTGCAGTCCGCGTATCGTGACAGCGCCCCACTACCAAACCTAGTTATTTAAAGTTTTATTGTCATCCGTCGCTCGTATGACCTGCTCTAAATCACCGTCCAAACCAAGATTTATCAAGATCTTCCAGTCCGCCTTGCATGGATGGCCCATCTTTCTCCCAAAACTTTATGTGGACCCAACCTATCACCCCAACGGTCCCCAAGTATTGATAGCTGCGTAAGGAGAGATCCACTAGGACTCCTACTCGAATCGGGACTTCAACGTCCGTTCACACCCACTGGCGATCCCATCTCGGCAAACTTCCATGTATCACCCCCTTGGGCGTCCCTGCCTCTTCAGAAATCTCAGAGAGAGAGAGAGAGAGAGAGAGGAAAATCATTTAGAGAGAGAGAATAAAAGGACAGAGAGAGAGAGAACGTTTAGAGAGAGAGAGAGAACAATCGTTTAGAGAGAGAGAGATAGTAAGGAGGGGATCGCGCACCCTTGAGTTGCTGCCACTGGAACCCCGTTCCAGATCTGTAGAAAGAGAAGAAGAAGAAGAGAAGAGGAAAAAAAAGAGAGAAAGAAAGAAGAAAAAGGAATGAAGGAAGAGGACAAGAGAGAAAGGAGAAGAAACCGAGTCGACTCAGCTCAACTTGGATGAGATTTCGAGTTTAGCCACCATTGAAGAGGTAAGATCCATCTAATAACGGTTTTGTTTCATAAGTCTAGCCTAATCCTAATCCCAAATGTTCGTGACAATAAAAACCCTACCAATCTACACCCTAATCTCGTGTTTTCCATAAAGCATTATAGGTTTGGATCAAGTAGGATTTCACGACTCTATCGACAGTCAAAAGCATCAATTTTTAAGAGGTGGGGATTTCCTTTAAGTCCATCTACGATAATATTAAATTCTATGTTGATTTTATGTTTGAAAACTAGGATTTTGTTACAGTGACTTCTTGAAACCGTGCTTGTTGAAATCTTTCCATGTAAATATGAATTGTATGATGTTCCTTGTTGTATATGTTGAATTTCAATGTATGAACTATGCATAAGTGTTTGGAAAAGGAATTGTGATGATATACATGCTTATGAGAAGATTATGCTTGATTTACGTTGTCACATGCTCATAGATGTATTGTTTGCTAAGGGATATTGTATATGGATGTTATGCTAATGAACACTCCTTAACCTCATACTGATGTAACCGTATGATGTAAAGAGATGAACATGTACGAGGACTTGATACGTTGGCATTACCATGTGGAGATTTTGGATGAATATGCCTTATGGTGAAAGTCGGCATTATCATGTGACTTGTTGAATGAATGTGCCTTTATATTGATGATTAAGCATTGGCATTACCATGTATGTGTTGTTGGTTGCATATGCCATGATGTTGAAGTTTGACATTACCATGTGCGCATTGTTGGATACGTGTCAAAGGGTCCTTATTGATTCATTACCTGTGATGGATCCTGTAGACACCCCACCTTCGGCTACACTGTTGGTAGAGATAGCTGGTTGAACGGAGGACCATACCCCCAAATCCCAAGTCCAAACTCAGCCAAACTCACCCTTGTAAGCCCCATTCCATAGCCCAGTTCAAGCCTGAACTCAGTCAACCCAGTCCTAAACACCACCCAGAAAAACCCCCCATAAAAAAGTCCAGTAAAAAAATTCCAAAAAATAAAAAGTCAAACTCACTGAGTCAACTCGCTGAGTTAACCCGCTGAGTCAACCCGTCGAGTCAACCCGTCGAGTCAAAACACCGAGTCAACCCGTCGAGTCAACCCGTCGAGTCAAACCACCGAGTCGACCCGCTGAGTCAACTCACTGAGTCGACCAGCGAGTCCAACAGCAGCCCCGAGGGAACGGCCGTACTCGCTGGAAACCGAGGAGCGGCCGTACGGGCGGCCCATGGCAGGCCGCCCGGACAAAATTACGAGAGCTGCCACTCTCTGCCGCTATAAATACCCCCCTCCCCTTCTCATTTCAACAGGCCATTCGAATCCATTTCAGCCCGAGAGCTCTGAGTCCATCTCTCCACCCTTTAGCCCATTTTCCCACCAAGGAGAGCCCGAGTGAGGAGAGTCTAACCCTGGTCCAGCCCAGCCTGACCACTGGTCCAAGCCTCTCAAGCCATCTAAGTCCTAATCCAGCCACTCGAAGCCAACCCTTGCGACACCTCCGTCCACCCAGCTACTCTTTTTCCAGCATCATCTCATTCGCATCTAGCATAAGTGCAACATTTACTTTTCTTCCAACCCCCCTGCTTCACTACAAGCACCTTGATTACTCAAACACATATGCATATGTCTTTATATTAAGCACCTGTCAGTTCGAGTGTATGCTCTGGGCTTGCCCAGTTGTTGGAACCTACCCATCAGAAACTCTTACTGTTCAGACCTGCATTCATGCTTCACCATAAAACACCTTGATTACTCAAGCACACATGCATATGTCTTTATATTAAGCACCTGTCAGTTCGAGCGTATGCTCTGGGCTTGCCCGTTGTTGGAACCTGCCCATCAGAAACTCTTACTGTTCAGACCCGCATTCATGCATCATGTCATCCATGAGAATATACGAGGATTAAACTAGACTTTCAAATATTCGATCGATTCTGTGAAGTAGAGACCGTACTTCGGTACGGGCAGTGTGTGGGGTGCTTAACCTCTTCCCACCCTGTAACCGTGATCCCTTACCTTGAATCTCTGACCGCAGATCAACAGGAGTCATTTTAGAGGAAGGAATCTTCGGATTCCCTTCTCTAACGTTTCTACGGGGTCTAGCCGACTGTAGATTCGAAGTAACTGGCTAGTGGCGACTCTGGTCTTATATAAACTCATTTAAACATATCCAGCTTAACACGACAACCAAACAAAGCCCTCGAGAACGAGGCAAGCCAGTGGCACAAACGGCGATTTCGCACTCACGCATCTCTTCTTCTTCTTCTTCCGAAAGGAAAGGGAGAACGACATCGTGTGGGAGCGCGGAGAAATCGGCGAGGGTCCACAGAATGGCGACTCCACTGGGGATAAGCTAGTCCCACTAGTCGTGATCCGACTTGAAAACAGAATCTTTCCCGTACTTGAAAGTCATTAATCCTCATACAATCTCATCTGCATAGCATTCTACCCAAAGCCCAAAAAAAAAAAATAGAAAATTCCAAAACCAACAAAAAATAGAAAATCCCAAAACCCAAAAAGAGTATAGTCCTCACCATTGCGCCACCTCGGGCTCAACGTGTTCGGAGACAGCTTCCCTTCCGCAGCATAATCCGCACTCGGGCTCAGCAAGCCATGTCCGACCACGAAGAAGAAACTCATCACTTCCCTGCTCTCGAAATAACCGAAGCGCAACCTCCAGCGCAACAGCCCGTTGACAATACGCCAATCATACAAGAATTGGCACAAGGAATGAGAGCAATGCAAGAAATGCTCTTGCAATTCATGCAAGCACAGGCCACCGCAGCAGCCAACAATCAGGTTGGCCCAGTTCAGCAAGCTCAGCAGCCATGCCGGGTCCTCCCGGCCTCCAGTTCAAATCAAGCACAACCATCGGAGTCTGCCCAAGACTACCGACAGCAGCCATCTCAGCCCTTCGCTGTGGGGCATCCTTCTCAATATCTTCCTGCGACGACAAGGCCATCTCAGAGCACCTCCGTTGCAGGAACATCCAGTCAGCTTCCAGTCAATCTTGCAAACAACAATCTCAGTAGATCTCAGCACGTCCCCGCCGATGGGACACCTTTTCAATTTCAGCACATCCCCGCCGATGGGATTTCAATTCAATTTCCAGCAACAGGGACAGCACTGGCGAATGCCCACAATGGGGGTCAGTGTCAAGCCCACATCAATCAGCGGACAGTGGCGAATACCCAACAAGGGGGTCACTTCCCAGCATCTCAGCCTCCTGCAAACAGGAGCACTTTTCAATTCCAGCACATCCCCGCCGATGGGATCCCAGTTAATTTTCAGCAATCTTCAATTCAGCAAAATCCAGTTAATTTCCAGCAATCTTCAATTCAGCAAAATCCAATTAATTTCCAACAAGTTTCAGTTCAACCTTCAGTACAGTCTCCAGTTCAGTTACCATCATTTCAAGCACAAGTTCATCAGAATCCAGTTCAGTCATCAAATCAATTTCAGCAACCCGCGGTTGCTTTTCAGCAAGCCCATAGGGTCGAAGACATCGACCACTATGCCGAAGAAGAACATGCCTTACTCCAGGAGGCACCAGTCTCTCGAACAGATCACTCAGGACTGGACGAGTTGCGGGAGCAGTTCCAGATCTTGCAAAATCAGCTTCAGCGACAGCAAGGAATCGACTTATCTTCGACCAAGTTCAGAGACTTGTGTCCTTTCCCAGATGCTCAGGTACCTCAAAACTTTGAGGTTCCAAAGTTCAAGAGATACGATGGCAGCGGTTGTCCCACAGCACATCTCAAGGCTTTCTGCGGGGAGCTGAGTGCAATCTCAGGAAACGAAGGGGCCCTCATTCGATTGTTCCAAAAATCTCTGAAGGGCGATGCCCTAGATTGGTACACTTCATTGGACTGCCACTGCATCAGAACATGGGAACAGCTCTCCCAGGCTTTCGTCGACAGATTCGCATATAATCTCAACATGGCACCGAGAAGAGCCGACCTTGCAGCACTCAGGCAAAGGAGTGATGAAATACTATCAGCTTATGTGGGACGTTGGCGAGCTATGGCAGCCAGAATGCGGACACCCATCGACGATGAAGAACAAATCTCCATGATTGTTCATTCAACATACCCAGGCATATCCGGGTATCTCATCTCGCATCCATATGCGAATTTCTCACAATTGATCCGTGCTGGAGAGCAAGTTGAAGCAGGAATCCGGGCCGAGACGATCTCCCCATGGCCTCATCAAGCCACTCCAGTCAGGAGGAACAGAGTGGAAGGAAGACCTATCGGGCACGGGAATGGAAACCGCAGTGGTTCTCCTCCCCGCCCAACAGAGGTAAACAACATCAACACCACTGCTCAAGGAAATCAACGTGCTCCCCCACAGGGACGTCAACAGTATCAGCAGAATCAAGTTCAGCATCAGCCTCAGCGATATCAGCCACAACCGAATCCTCAGCCACAGCCACCTCGACAACAGCAGCAGTTCAGGGGAAATGGCCAATACTCATACCAGAACAGGCAGAATTACAGGGAGTTCAGGAAGTTCACTCCACTCAGTCAACCACTTAGTCAAATCATGACTACGCTGGTACAAAAGCAGTTACTCACTCTGATGACACCTAGGCCTCCGCCTCATCCTCTGCCTCCAAATTACCGAGAAAATGAGTACTGTGCCTACCATCAAGGACGTGGCCACGCCACTGACCGATGCTATACTTTGAAGAATGCCATACAAGACCTGATTGATGACCGCAAGATCGTCATCTCGGTCCCTGGAGCTTCTCCAGCAGCTTCCACCAACATCCTTCAGAATCCTCTGCCTCAGCATCCAACGGACCCCAGTTCGTCTCGTGGCCCTGCAGTCAATAGTATAGAAGAAGGGGACCATATCGATCGCTTCTTCTCCCCTATTCAGTCCATTCATGCCTACACTTATGAGCCAACAAATCCTCCTCCAGTCTTGCAAGGGGCAAGTCCCTTTCTTCCTTCAATCTCCGAGCCAGTAGTGCTTGAAGGAGCACCTCCATATGATATACCAGTTGTTCAAGGGGCACCTTACAACCATTCAAGCTGGGAACCAGTCGTCCTGGAAGGAGCACAATCATACATTGAGCCCACATACGAACCTGTCATCTTGCAAGGGGCAACTCCAGAACAATCCAATCCGCAATGGAAGGATTACACTCATCAGCAGCAAGAGCCCGTTGTCTTGGAAGGAGCTCTTCCGGTCAAGCCTGTCATATTGCAAGGGGCAAGTCCCGGAGGCGTATCAATCACGCTACTGCAGCTCGGACGAACAGAGAAACCTCCTGCCATATCAAGAGGACCAGTATTCATTCCATGGGAGCCTCCTGCCCCAGGAACAGTCAAGCCAGGACCACGACCTTATGTGGTCTATGAAGACAAGCCTCGATACTACCCCTTCAGCACAGGCAACAATGTAGTTCTCAAGGCAAAAGCTCTATACGAGGAAGATCTGGTACCCACACCAGCACCGTTGCAAGAACCAGTGGTCCTAGAAGGCAAAAGGGAGGAAAACTACAAAGAGGTTCCATGGCACTATCCAGAATGTGCGGAAGTGGGAAACATGAATCCCAACGGGCGTTGCATCCGAAGAGATAATCAAAACAGAGGAGATCCCAAAGGCGTCCTCTCAGGCCTCGGCAGCAAAAATGAAGCCGCATACGATGTAGCAACTCAGCTCAAGTCAATCCCTGCACAAATCTCAGTATGGGAGCTACTCTGCACATCTCGCATACACCGAGAGATGTTTGCCAAGACCTTGAATGATGCTCATGTCTCCTCCGATACGGCACCAGAGATGATTGCATTGATGATTGGACAGCTACTGGCTCCGCGCGCCATCACCTTCACCGATAATGAGTTGCCACCAGAGAGACGAGGTCATGGGCGATCCCTCAACATAGCCTTACGATACAAAGACCTCTGTGTTCCGCTGGTCCTTATCGATAATGGCTCAAGCTTAAATGTCTGCCCACTCAAGACCGCGGAACGCCTGGGAATCAGTCCCTCTTCATTCCGACCCAGCACCATATGCGTCAGAGCATTTGACAACACCCGCCGATCAGTGGAAGGGGAAGTCGACATAGAGGTACAGATAGGCCCGGAAGTCTCCACCATCACATTCCAAATCCTGGATATATCAGCCTCTTTCAACATGCTGCTCGGATGGCCATGGCTGCACAAGGTTGGAGCTGTGCCATCAACCTTACATCAACGGGTGAAGTACATCTGTGGAAATCAAGTGATCTCTATCCACGTAGAGAAGGAGCTCATCATTCCTTCCAATGCTGCTGCCACTGAACCAGACATCCCGGTCATCGATATCCAACACTCTAAAGAAGACATCCCATTTCACAGTTTCGAATTTGAGACTGTGAACTCTATCGCCAATCCAGAACCAACAAGGGTGGACCGTGTCTTCTCACCGGCAGAGCGTCTGAGCCTCAAATACCGAATGAAGAATCACTTCAAGTCCAGAAAGGTATCGCTAGTATATAACCAACGCAAGTGGGGACTCGGATACAGGTCAACCTTCATGGACAAGAGAAGGAAGAAATTTCGGTGCTCACCCATCCAATTCGTCAAGCCAGGAGAACCTTGCAAAGATCCAGGAGGGAATCAACCGACTGCACTACACAAAGGCCTCCCGATGAGCCTAGTTTGGGCTACGTGGCCCCCCATTCGATGGGATCAGATTCTCGAACCCTCTAAGCCTCCAGAAGAAGGAGGAAATGATGAAGACGAAGAAGGAAGACAAATACAGCAGCTTCAGGACCAGGTTACTCTGACACCTGCTCCCAACCAGGGGCACAACCTGCCCACTTCAATCAACCAGGGGCACAACCTGCCCACCTCTCTCAACCAGGGGCACAACCTGCCCACTTCAATCAACCAAGGGCACAACCTGCCCACTTCAATCAGCCAGGGGCACAACCTGCCCACTTCAAACAGCCAGGGGCACAACCTGCCCACTTCAATCAGCAAGGGGCACGACTCGCCCATCTCATCACCAATTAGCAAGGGGCACGACTTGCCCATCTCTGCAAAGTCAACATCATCAATCATCAGCCAGGGGCAGAAGCAGCCCATCCATTGGACCAAGAAAGGGAAGTGGCCAGCCCTAGATTGGTCTGATGTCCAGGTTCCAAACTTGTGTCTAGCTGTGGAACCAGACGAACTGCAATACGAGGTAAGTGATCCGGGAGGGACTGAGTACGACTCAGATCCCGAACCCGACCAGCAAGAAATCATGGTCATTGGGCCAGACCATGATTCTTCGCCCAAATCATCAACCCCCACCTCTTCAGGGGAGGAAGTGTGGGGTCCTGAATGGTCATCTATTCCCCTAACTTTTGAATCAGCCAAAGAGCCATCTGAGGGCTCTGGCTTCCAAAAAAAAACGCCTGTTTAAGCAGCGACCGGAACTTTGGAACAAGTTGGGCTCAATCATGGTCTGAAATGCCCACTTGTTCAAAGTCCCGTGAATTTCGAAAATCCAAAAAAATCAAAAACTTTCAAAAACCAAAAACATCTAGCATCTCAATTTCAAAAAAATCTCAAAAACCAAAAAACGTTTCTTTTCCTGCATTCAACAGTGTGCCAAGTTCGTCTAAAGAGTCACATGAGTTTGAAGTCGAATCATATGACTTTGACATCGAATTAGACTTCGAGCTCATGGGTCTGGACGAAGCTCGGGATGAGGAAGATGATGATCCTGCTCCCGAACTTGAGGATCTCCTCAAAAAGTTCGAATCTAAAGCCAATGTTGTAGCCGATGATTTCGAGATAGTAAACTTGGGGACGCCTGAGATCCCTAGGGAAGTACGCATTGGAAAATCATTGCCACCTGAGATGAAACAGAAAATGATAGAGTTCCTAGCTCCAAGATTGTCCAACTTCGCGTTCTCATATGAAGACATGCCGGGGCTCGATGAAGAGCTCGTTGTACACCATCTGCCAACCAAGGCAGATATGAAGCCAGTGAAGCAGAAACTCCGAAGAATGAAGCCAGAATGGGCTCTGAAAGTCCGAGATGAAGTCATCAAGCAATACAATGCGGGATTCTTGGTAGTCTCCAACTACCCTGAATGGCTCGCTAACATCGTACCAGTACCGAAGAAGGACGGCAAGGTTCGAATGTGCATCGACTTCCGAGATCTCAACAAGGCCAGTCCAAAAGATGACTTCCCGTTGCCACATATCGACACTCTAGTCGACAACACTGCAGGATACAAGATCTTCTCATTCATGGACGGGTTCTCAGGTTACAATCAGATCAAGATGGCCGTCGAAGATCGCGAGAAGACATCGTTCATCACTCCCTGGGGAACCTTCTGTTACAGGGTAATGCCGTTCGGTCTGAAGAACGCAGGAGCAACATATCAGCGAGCAATGACAGCACTATTCCACGACATGATGAACAAAGAGCTCGAAGTATATGTGGACGACATGATCGTCAAATCTCGCACAATGGAAGGACACTTTGAAGATCTGAAGAAGTTATTCAACAGATTAGAAAAGTACAAGCTCCGCCTCAACCCTCAGAAATGTGTCTTCGGTGCAATGGGAGGTAAGCTCCTCGGCTTTATGGTGAGCGAAGATGGCATCAGGGTCGACGAGACCAAAACCAGAGCAATCATTGAGATGCCCCCTCCTAGAACAGAGAAGGAAATTCGTGGCTTCCTCGGCAGAATTCAATACATCAGTCGCTTCATCGCACAGCTCACACCTATCTGTGAGCCCATATTCAAGCTCCTTCGGAAGAACGTCCCAAAAGAATGGAATGATGATTGCCAAGTCGCCTTCGACCGCATCAAGAAGTATCTCATGAATCCTCGAGTCCTAGTGCCGCCCGCTCCTGGACGACCACTATTGTTATACATCTCGGTAGCAGCAGAAGCCATTGGCTGTGTCCTCGGCCAACACGACGAGACCGGGAAGAAGGAACAAGCAATATACTATTTGAGTCGAAAGTTCACCGACTACGAGACCAGGTATTCCCCGATCGAGAAGACTTGCCTCGCCCTAGTCTGGGCAACTCAGCGACTCCGTCAATACATGATTGCATTCCCTATTCTCCTCCTCGCTCACATGGATCCGCTCAAGTACCTGTTCGAGAAGCCGGCACTCACTGGAAGGATAGCTAAATGGCAGCTACTCTTGTCTGAGTTCGACATCACCTATGTCACTCAAAAGGCAATCAATGGACAGGCCCTCGCCGATCATCTTGCGGCTCACTCTCTCCTGGACTATCAGCCGCTCAAGACATTCTTCCCTGATGAAGATCTCTTGCTTATTGAAGGGGATGAAAAGAAGAAAAAAGATGAATGAACGTTATTCTTCGACGGCGCAGCAAATTCTAAATGGAGTGGTATTGGAGCAATCCTCTACTCTCCAGATGATGTCCCTATTCCTATCTCGAGGCGCATCGCATTCGAGTGCACCAACAACATGGCAGAGTACGAAGCATGTATCGCTGGCTTAAGGGAAGCCATAATCTTGGGCGTTAAGAAGCTACGAGTGTTTGGAGACTCACAGCTTATCATCAATCAGACCAATGGCAAATGGAAAACCAAGGACGAGAAGCTGATACCATATCATGTGTATCTTGACAATCTGATCGAAGAATTCAAGGAAATCACCTTCTCATACATGCCCAGAGCCAAGAACCAGTTTGCAGATGCTCTCGCCACGCTCGCATCAATGCTCGAGATCCCAAAAGGAGCTTCAGAATGGGAGCTCACAGTCGAAATTCAAGAAGAACCTGCTTTTTGCCTGCAAATAGAAGAAGCCGAAGCTGTCCCTGACAAACCCTGGTATGCCGACATCAAGCAATATCTCGAAACCCAGGAGTATCCAGAGTCAGCAACAGCAACAGATCGCCGAACCATTCAGCGTTTGGCCGGCCAATTCACCATCAGTGGCGAAGTTCTTTACAAGCGTTCCTATAATCACATCCTCCTCCGATGCGTCGATGAAACAGAAGCTGCAAAGATCATGAAAGAAATACACGAAGGAATCTGTGGCCCACACATGAATGGGCACATGATGGCAAAGAAGATTCTACGACTCGGCTACTATTGGCTCACCATGGAGACAGACTGTTGCCAGCACGTCAGAAAATGCTTCAAGTGTCAGGAGCATGCAAATCAAATCCATGCCCCATCATCAGAGTTATACAACCTGACCACCCCCTGGCCCTTCTCCATGTGGGGACTCGACATCATCGGCAAGATCAGTCCCAAAGCATCAAATGGTCACGAGTACATACTTGTGGCAGTCGACTACTTCACCAAGTGGGTAGAGGCAGCCTCCTACACCACGATTGCAGCATCTCAAGTGATCAAATTCACGAAGAACAACATCATATGCCGATATGGAATCCCTAATGCTATCATCACAGATAATGGGACCCCGTTCGTCAACAAGAAGATGGATGACTTCCTCAGCAAATTCAAGATCCAACGTCATCGATCAAGCCCCTACCGTCCCCAGATGAATGGAGGGGTAGAAGCAGCAAACAAGACAATCGTCAGAATACTCGAGAAGATGGTCGTGACCTATCGAGATTGGTCAGATATGCTCCCATATGCACTTTGGGCCTATCAAACGTCTGTACGGTCTGCTACGGGCGTTACTCCTTTCGAGCTTACTTACGGAATGGAAGCAGTTCTACCAGTCGAAGTGGAAATACCATCACTTCGGGTGTTATTAGAAAGCGGAATTGAAGAAGGAGAATGGCAACGGGCCAGATTCGATCAGTTGCAGCTAGCAAATGAAAAGCGCATGCGTGCACTAAGTCATTCACAATGTTATCAGAAAAGGATCGCTCGGGCTTACAACAAGAGAGTTCGGAAAAGAAGTTTCAAGGTAGGCGACATGGTCATGAAGAAGATTCTACCGTCGCACCTTCCAGATCCCAGAGGAAAGTTCAAACCCTCGTGGGACGGGCCGCTGATCGTCAGAGAAGTACTTCCTGGAGGCGCCCTCAGACTCACCAGCATGAGAGGGGTGGATCTTCCTGAGCCAACCAACGCCGACAACGTGAAGATCTTTCACGGGTAAGTCATTCTGACCTTATCAAAGGTTACTTTAATAGAGCTGAAGTCAAGGGGTCAAAGCTAAGATCTCTGAGAAATCATTTCCGTCCACCAACAAGTGTTTCAAATAAGGGGATTCCAAAAGAGAAAAATACAAAAAAAAGGGGGGGATTCAAAAAGGGACAAAAAAAAAGAGAGAGAAAAAGAATGCAAAAGAAAAAGAAAAAGAAAAGAAAAGAAGAAAAAAAGAAAGAAAAAAGGGAAGCCAAAGCAAGGCACCCAAGAAAAAATCAACCCAAGAAGAAACACAGTCATCCATCCATCCATCTCAGAGGGGTCTTTAGCAAAGACCGACAGCTCCATTATCGTAACTCAGGATAAGGGCTGAAGGACTGCCATCGGCCGGCAACGACGGATTCCCGACCTCTAGCCGCCGCAGTCATCCAGAGATCCAGAAAAGAAAAAGAAAAAAAAAAAAAGAAGAAAAAAGAAAATGTGTGCCTAAACAAAGAGGGCGGAGTGAAAACCCGAAAGGGCGCTCCGAGTAAAAACAGTGGGCATACAGCGGACTTGGTGAAAACCTGAAAGGGCGCCAAGGGTAAAAACAGCACAGCTGCCAAGGGGCAGGCAAGACCAAATACCCGGGACGTGGTGAAAACCTGAAAGGGCGCCACGGGCAAAAATGACGGGAAAAGCCGGCTGTGGTGAAAACTCGAAAGAGCACTACAGGCAAAAATGGCTCAAAATAAAAAAAAAAAAGAGAAAAGAAAAAATAAAAGTGCAGGTACCAAGAAAGCAGACGGTCCAGATCAGTTCAAGCGGTTACAGTTCAAGAACAAGAAGAAGCGCAGTCAGGAGCGAAGAACTCTACAGACTCTGACAATCTCAGGAAACGAGAGTTCCCGTTGCCTACATCTCTAGGGAACCAAAGGATCAAGCAAGTCAAATCTCGAGATATCGGTCAAATCATTGACCGAGCCCCAGTTCTGATTCCTATATCCCGACACAAAATCCAGACACACTCACAAGACAACTCATGGCACAGTAGATTTTCAAACAGTTTTTTCTCTTTTCAATCAAATGCATTATATTTCTCTTACACATATCATCTTTTTCAAAAATACAAAAAAATGCATCATCATCAATCATATATGCAAAAATCAGTGTGCAGGTGGCCAACACAATCAATCTCTACCCTCCTCCTCGGCCACATCAGGTGAGACCTCTGACTCATAAAAAGATAGTCTCGCTCTCAACCTGCTCACCTCCATACGCAGGTAATGCGCCTCATCGCGCTCAAGGGTACGGATCGCTGTCTCCTCATCAGACAATCTCTGATCGGCAGCCAATCTCCTCGACATCATCTCGCAATGATACCGAAGTGCAGAGATCTCAGACAGCAGATGGCCATGAGTGGCCAAAAGGAAGCCAGGATCGACAAAAGGGCGCTCCTCAAAAGGTTCATATGAACCAGATGAAGAGCCAGCATCTCCAAGAATATCCTGCTCATCCTCATCGGCAGTCTGGTGCCAATAAGGGATACGTCGATACAAAGACTGCTCCGCGACCCAGTACTGATATGGGGCGGTCGCCATCGAAAAAATCCGCAGCTCAAATCCCAACAAATCAGCTGTCAAATAACTCGCCCAAGAACAATCAATCCGGGTCCTGAAGTCAGAGGATCTAGGTGGAAGTGCCCGACGCCCGATACCCGTAAAAGCAAAATGAGGAACATCCTGCTCATACCCAAACTGCCGCAGGAACCGGATGGGATGGTAAGAAAAGTAGGATCGAAAGCCTACCAACATCAGAGGATGGCGGTGTGCATCGCAAAGCACTGGAGGAAGTGAAAGCCAAGATGACGCCCAACGAACGTTCCAGTCACGAAGTTCAGCAAACATCCTGCGATACAAGGGCTCGCTCATCCTAGCCGTATGCGGAAGGAACTCGATGATATAACGCATAATGTCAGAGCTAGGGATGCCAGGAAGAGGTACAGGAACGGTCAGAGAAAGACGCTCCCATAGCCATACCTGGTCACAGAAAGTAAAAGAAGTTCAGCTAGAGCAAAATAATTCCTAGCAAAGCAAGAAGAAAAAAAAAGGTGCAGAAAAGATACCTGAAGGAAAGCACAACAGCCGCGAAGGACACGAGTGCGGCCTAGGGCACAGTCGGTCAGCCCATCAAATAGCTCGGCCAAGATGAGAGAAATGATCCCCTGCCGACGGACAGCTCGGCTCATCACCTCAAAAAGCAAAGGAGTCTGGGACCTGCGCCATCCCGAGAACAGCACCTCAGCAATCAAACAGAACATCAGTGCGTTCCGAGCAAAGGTGGAACCGGCCGTACCCTGAGGACCCGAAAAAAGATCATACAGCAAGTCCAAAGAGAACACTACAGCATCCTGGCCACTAGCTGCAGGTCGAACAAGATAAGGGATCCCAAACCAGTTCTGCGGTGTAGCAGTCTTCGGCGATGTCTTCGGCGAAAAGTACTGAGTATAATCCAAGGGTAAGCCTGTCAAGCGCGCAAGCTCCTCCAAAGAAGGCCCCATCTCCATATCATTGAACGCAAACAAGTTCAACGAAGGGACCCAGTCAATCACGGCAGCTCCGAGCATTCTCCAGTCAATGTCAACTCTAGCCATATGAATCAGACTGCCAAAGCCATAAGACTCCAAATCTCGAATCTCATAAGCTGACAAGCTGTCAAGCCAAGCAAGCAGTCGTGGCGAGCAAGAAGAACGAGGAAGCAGCTGACAAGTCCTCACCGGTATCCCCTCTAGCACAAAAGGCCCAGAAATCGAGGACAACTCATCGAAGATCGGAAGGTCAACAGGCGAAGCAGAAGGAAAAGCTGGAACCTCTGCAGACTCGACAGCCCCTGACCTGTCCCCAGTAACGGCTATGTCTGATATAGCCGCATCACTGTCGGAAACTGTCACAACCTCAGCCGCATGAGAAGACTCGCCCACCTCGTGAACAGAGTGCGCAAAGGGCCGATGACCAAAGGAAGGACAATGCTCTCCATCAAAAGGACTATCAGTGAAGATCACACCGCACATCGTGACATCCTGGCTAATCTGACCGTCAAAGAATACATCTGAACCATCCAAAAGGGTCTCGGTTACCCCGATCGAAGAATCAACTGCCAGATCCGGACCTGCGGCCCTCTCCAGTAGGAGATCATGAATCCAATCATCATCCTGACCGATCAAAGGGATCATCGAGGCATCCACACCGTCCATCATCAGGGGGACATCATCAATGATCACATCAAGTCCACCCAAGCAAGTATACCGCACATCTCGGCCCTCATCCAGAGTATCCAAACCGTCAAAGGTACCATCTGAGTCATCCATACCATCCAGACATGAGATCAGCCCGTCTATGTCCATCATGGTCCCATCACCACCGTCCATCACATCATCCATGGGGCCCACACTCAAGGGATGCATAGCCTCACCTATGTCCCATCCCATCATCCCATCCATACCATCCATTCCTCCCATGATGAGGAGCCCATTCAAATCATAAAATCCAGCCATCCCACCATTAATGGAGCCATTCAAAGCTCCACCAACCACCATCCCTAGCCCCTCATCAATGCTTCCATTCAATGCCCCATCTCCCCCATCCATTAAAGACATCTCCCCATTATCAAAGCTCAATTGAAAATCTGAAGTGTGGGACCCACCTTGGACAGCCCCCACAGCCCCCAAATCTCCACCATCCATTGCCCAAGAAAGGACAAACCAAGAAAGAGACAAAAGGAGAAAGGAAGATGAGACAAGAAGAAGATTCATGGCTGGAATCGAACGGTCCAGTACAGGGAATGTGGGGACAGCAGCAACAGACAGCAGAGGATGTCCGAACCAGAGCCAGCCCAGGCCGCTCAAGAGGCGAGCTCTGGGCGGCCTGCCCTGGGCCGCCCGTACTGACGCAGATCCCCTCTCTCCGCGGGATTGGCTCCGGGGCTTTTGGTAGGTGAGGCTGACAGTCCACGTCAGCAGATGGCGCTCCGTGGGCCGCCCAAGGCTCCGGTCCACTCCAGATTTCGACTGAAGATGATCAAGATCATACAAAAGGTGCCCCACTGGCCCAATCACGAAGCAATGTGACTGGAATAGGGCTGATCAAGCCAAAGAGAAGGAAAGGTGATCAAGTGGGGGCCACAAGCAATCCAAGCCATTCAAAGACTAGATCATCATGATCTAAACCATTGAAGAACCTACATAAGCCATGAAACAACAAGATCAAAGGTCTGATCATCACAAAAAGGGCCAGAATCCAAGATCTAATCATCAAGTGGGCCCACAAAGCCAAATCAAGCGATCAGAGGCGTTCAAGCCATCATCCACACCATGAGAAGCATTCCTAGCCTCACAAATCATCAAAAGAGATGCCCCAAAGTAAAGCTAAGGTCTCAAGTGGGCCCACAGGGCCAAATCCATCAATCTGAACCATTCAAGGGCCAAATCAGTCAAGATCCAAACCATTGGAAAGCTTACACAAGTCATGGAGCAGCAAGATCAAAGGTTCGATCATCAAAAGAAGGGCCAGAATCCAAGATCTAAACATCAAGTGGGCCCACAAGGCCTAATCAAGCAATCTGAACCATTCAAGTCATCACCCATGCACTAAGCAGTCTCAAATCATGAAGGAATGAGTCAAGAGTCAAAGCATCCAGACATCACCAAGGAATTTGGGAGAAATCAAAGCCTGTATATTCATCCAAAAGGGCTTGATACAAAAGGGGACAAAACAAAAAGTACAAGGCCATATAAAGCAGAGCCAGCTACAAGTCACCAACATAATCATCATCGCCCCTCCTCGCGTCCCGCTCCCGACGATAAAGATCCATCAAAGGAGCAGTCACTGAACCTCCAGCATACCTGCGACGGCCACCTGGAACGTAAAGCGAAGGAAGCAAAGGCCCCTGGCCAAATAGCAGATACCACTCGTCATAATCACGATCCGGGATCGTGAAACGGAAGCCAGGCTGGCCCACCAGAGCCTCAACTCTCTCATCAGCTGGCATCCGAGCAGCTGGAGGAGGTGCAGAACAGGGGACCCGAGCTACCCCAGTGACTTGCCGAAGCAATCTCTCTCCCAAGTACCATTGGAAGGACTCAGCGTCAGAAAGCATAATACGGAGACATGAAGCATCATATGCCTCCACGCGCTGGGGTGTGTAGTAGAGAGGGAAACTAGCGTACGGCATCCGGGCAAACTGCAGTAGAAGAGGTTACCACGATCAGTTACAAGTACAGTACAAGGACAAAGACAAGCAAGATACTTACGTCCTCAACGGTCAGCCCGTCTATATCAGCACGCCAATTGTCCCCGGGAACTCGGGAGTTCCGCTGACGATTCTGCTGATGCCAGTACATGTGGCGATACTGAGCGGGTTCAATGTCATCTCGCATCCTCGGCGCAAGATGCGGAAAATGGTCATAAAAGCAGGTCTGGATGAAAGTACATTTAATGATCAGAGAGAGAAAGGAGGCAAACGGCTCCAAGGAGGATGAAAGAAGAGGTACCTCAACAACAGGCCAGAAGCCTGTGAAGGACCGGCTATGCCGACAGGTCTTGTCCAGACCTTGAAAGAGACGGGTCAGGATGGCCCCATTCCAGTTATAGGGGTGATGAAGATCCTCGACTAAACGAAGAAATTTAGGATCAACTCTCTCATTCGCATGGCAAAAAAAGAAAGGATCCAAAAGCATAAGTGATCATGGCCCGCGCCTTGTGGAGGGCCTCTCGCTCGGTGGTAGGGACGACAGAAGCAAAATTGTTATAAAACCATCGCATCTTCACTTGATGGCCTTGGAATTCACCCTCAGGAGGGACGTCACCAACAAGCCGTAGCCAATCAGTGGAAGAGAGGGGAGCTAGAGAGCTCACTTGAGGGACAATTGCCCCATGAAAAGGGAAGCCTATCTGCATGTAAATATCCAAGGGGGTTATTCCCCACTCCCCACAAGGGAGTTGAAAGGTGTGGGTCTCATCCCGCCACCTCTCACAAAGGGCCGCAAGCATCATACGGTTGGCGTCGTTATTATGGAAGCGTAGGGTGAGGAGGCCAGCAAAAGGAGTACCATCTAGTACTCGCTCAAGCAAGGGCTGTGGCTCCTTCATCCAATTGTCCCAGCGATCCCTGGTACCTCGACCCTTGATAGCAGGAAGAGGTTGATGCTCCATAGCTAGGGAACACATGTGGTCCCCTCGGCGGACAATGAAAGCAGGATCATCCTCGTCAACCACTTGGTGGCCCCTAGTACCATCCGCCATGGAATCCTACAAGCTTGGCAAGGTAAGTCCCTATCCTTTACCCATTAAAATCTAAATTCTCATCCAAGAAACCCATGGGATTGGACTCACATTCAAATGTAAAATCTAAAGTCCAACTCCATGTGTCACTTAGGATATGTGTTGGACCCATTGGAAAAAGTAAGGCCCACCTTAAAGAAGGTGGCATGGCATGCCTTAGGTAAGAAAAGTCCATTATCCAAGGACACATTTTGGACAACAAATGCGCTCAAGTGCCATGAGATCAACAAAGAACAAGAATCCTACTTCACATGAGAAATCCCTTTTCAAAGTCCACATGTGGCCAAGGATTGACTCACTTTTATGCCAAGGTCATGATTCCCACTTAGGATGTCTCCATCTTTTTACACATATGCATGGACAAGTGGGGAATAGAAAGGAAACGGGTCCCCAAGAGCAACCCAAATGCCTCATCTCAATGGATTGAAGAGAGCACATAGCTCATTTGAAGAACATGAGGACCCATTCATGGGTTAACCATGGGCAATCTTATGTGCCTCATCTTAATGAAAATTTTGACCACGAAAATGCAACAAGGAGGTCTACCCACAAACATATGAATCAAAGAAGCTAAGGGTAGAAAGTCGATGCACATAGCCCACATGAAGAATCAAAGTTGAAAATGCCCATGAAAAGGCAAGTTTGGGCAACTTATGTGCACCAACTTTTTCACCAAAAGGGAGACCATTTGAGCACAAAAGAGCATGGCTTGATGAGTCACCCAACCATCATGAAAATGGATAAGAATGGTACACATAGCCCACTTGAAGATCAAAATCCAAAATGTCCCAAGGCATGGGACAAAAATGGGTAACTTATGGGTACCATTCCTTCTCACAAATGGAAGAAGAAATCACTCATATTTGAATGATGATGGGTGATCCACCAAGCCCCCATAGAAAAGTTCAAGGAGCTATGGTTGTATGGACACTCACTTGAGAATCATCCATTTGAGGTTGATAACATCTAAGGGAAACTCTTGAAAACCACAATCCTACCACAAAGAAAACCATTTGAACTTAGTGAGATTGTGGGAACAACTCACTCATGGGACTTGTAGATGGTCAAGTAACTCAAGTCCTCCATCCATCAAGAAAAAGCATGAAAAGAAAAAAAATCCACATGGACAAAGTGTAGTGGGGCACACATGGTTCAAAGAAGTGCCCAAGTTTCAATGAAGGCCCAAAAGCCCATCCACATGAAAAACTCCAAGGAGCCCACTACACCTTGTACAAGGATTTACATCATAATCAAGAGATAGTGGAAGACTTGAGCCACTTGTCCATGTAAGCCCACCTAGGAAAACTAGCCCACTTGAAATCCAAAATGAAGAATGGGCTAGCCACCTTGATCCATACACATGTGAAGAAAGATGAGGTCACCCAAAGTGAGCCCCATGAGCCCAAAACTTGAGATGGGCCCTACCATGCCCATGGGCCCAAATCTTGAAAAGAAGAGGGAAAAGAAAGGATAGTTCCAAAGGAAAAATGACAAAGGTAAGAAAGCATGAGGGAGCCCAAAATGAAGCATTGGGCCCATCAAATACACCAAGGGCCATGACTTCACTTTGAGTCCATTTGATACACATGAAAAGAGGCCCAACTCCCATGAAAAAGATAGAGTATTTTGCCATGCACACTTAATGACATGGCAAAATTACTCCTTACATGCACATGGAGGGAGTGTGAAAAAGGAAAAAATGATGAAATGGAGAGCTTGTAATGTCCTTCTCCATGCACCACCTTTGAAAGACTTGAGATCTAAGAAAAGATCAAGAATGCTTGGGCCCACCTTCACACCCCTTTGAATAGCTACATGAAAAAGAAAAAGGATCATGAGAAGAGACAATGAAGATGGAAAAGGACAAGAAAGAGAAAGGAAGTGGTCCATACCTTTACCACTCACCAAAGAAGGACCACCTTGCTGTCCCAAGACTTCTCTAAGGCCCACCACTTGAAAAGAGCAAAGGATCACCAAAGAAGAGAGAGGAAACTTGAAGAAAGAAAGAGTATGAGAGAGAGAAGAGAGAGATTGCACGTTTGAGGGGGGGAGGGTGTCCCATGTTATATAGAAAAGGGGAAGGCACCCTTTTACCCAGCCCCCTGAAGAGACCAGGAGGCAGAGACCGGGCGGGCGGCCCATGGGAGGCCGTCCTAGCCTCTACCTAGGTGAAACGACCTCCCTCTCCCTCTCCTTGGGAAGAATTCCTCCTTGGGAAGGGTGGTTGCAAGTGAATCTTGTACCTTCATGTAAGAATGAAGTGATGGAAGAGAATGGTGAGAAAAAAAGAGAAATTTCACCAAAATCTCATCTCATGAGAAATGGGTGAGAAATTGGGTGGATGATGTGGAAAAGTTCCATGGAATTTCCAAGAAAAAGAAAGAAGAATTTGACTTGGTCAAACAATGATCTCAACCATCCAAAGGCATGACCAGATGATCCAAACCATTCCAAGAAGAATCCCAAGAATCTCCGCCCTTGATTACTGTTCACATGTACAGTTTCTGGTCCGAAGACCTTAAACTACGTCGGGATCAAGATCCCGAGGGATTTTTAATAAAAATGGGTATCGATCTCGACCATCAAAATCAGAATCGATGACCCAGAATTTTTTCCAAAAAAAGAAAACAAAAAATGTCTTTCCTCTTTTAAAGATTTGGGTCCGAAGACCTTAAACTACGTCGGGATCAACGTCCCGAGAGATTTTTAATAAAAACCAACATCGATCCCAGCCTTTCAGGCCAAGATCTGATGATCTGGATCATTTCGAAAAAAACAAAAAAAAACATGTTTGCCCCTCTTTTGTACAGTTTCATGGTCCGAAGACCTTAAACTACGTCGGGACCAAGATCCCGAGGGATTGTCAATAAAACCGGCATCAGTCTTCTTCAAGATCTGGTGGCTCCGGACATTTTCAGAAAACCAAAAAAATATATACAGCACTTGTACAGTTTCTGGTCCGAAGACCTTAAACTACGTCGGGATCAAGATCCCGAGGGATTTTTAATAAAAATGGGTATCGATCTCGACCATCAAAATCAGAATCGATGACCCAGAATTTTTTCCAAAAAAAGAAAACAAAAAATGTCTTTCCTCTTTTAAAGATTTGGGTCCGAAGACCTTAAACTACGTCGGGATCAACGTCCCGAGAGATTTTTAATAAAAACCAACATCGATCCCAGCCTTTCAGGCCAAGATCTGATGATCTGGATCATTTCGAAAAAAAAAAAAAAAACATGTTTGCCCCTCTTTTGTACAGTTTCATGGTCCGAAGACCTTAAACCACACTGGGATTAATTTCTCGGGGGACCTTTCTCGCTTTCAACTAAAAACCGGCATCGGCCTCGACCGTTGAAATCAAGGTCTGATAACCCGGATCATTTCGAAAATACTAAAAATATTTTAAAGCTTTCCATAAAAACCAGTGTCAATCTCGATTACCCGAGTTGAAGTCTGGAACCTTTTCAAAACAAAAAAATATAGATACAATATAAAACAAAAAAAAATGATTCACCAAAAATTTCAAACTGCACAAATTCATCCCCAGCGGTCCGAAGACCTAAAACTACACTGGGATTAACTTCTCAGGGGCTTTCTTTCCTAACCTGTTCCAGACATGGCTGACACTTGATCGTACGGGTGTCTGGAATCTTTTAAACAGGTAAAGGCTGAGGCGGGCAGAACTCCGCAATCCTGTTCGTGTTGAACGCACCGTGATAGACAACCTTGAGTTGGAAGTCGCTGTTGAAGCTGACGGATGTTCCCTGTTCCTAGAACTCATGAAGGGGATTAAGGCTGTTGGGAGGTGAAGCTCACCCTCACGGAATTGTGAGCAACGTAAGACCCCAAACTGGATTGACTAAGGGAAATGTGAGGATGTGGCTCATCTTGTGGCCGAAGGAGTCCGTCGGACGATACGTGGTCTATGTGCATTGCACGTGAGGAACAGGCAACTTTGTGGGCGTGTTGACTGAAAACCCTCAAAATCCCTCATCCGAAGATGTAAAACTACGGCACTTAATTGTGTGAGACTCGTCTTGCTCGCTGACGTAAAATGGATCGGGTGCCTTACCAGCAGTAGAAGCTGGAAGTGGATGGAAATTCCATATCTTTTCCCTGCATTTCAGAAAAATCACAAAATACAAAAACATTGCAAAATCATCTCTTCAAAAATCACAAAAATATTTCCATCAAATATCTGCAAAAATCACAAAAATATTTCCCTTGCTTTCAATCAAAATATTTCAAAAATCACAAAAATATTTCCTGTGTTTTCAATAACCAATCTCTATCCTGATCGCTCAGGTAAAGATTCGGACCACATATTTACAAAAAATCACAAAAATTAGCATCCCCAGCACTACAATTCAGGAGTCTTGAACTCCGCTCACTTCACAGTATGGGATGACGGATCCAATCGCCCGCAAATTGGAATCTTGACCAAAACGGGCAACCAAACACCATCTCAATCACATGTATGCCCAGAAGAACATCTTGAAGTCAGATGATATCCTCGTACATTCTCATTAGCAAAGAAACAGCATCTTGGGACGATGGACCTGATCGACCACGGGTCGGGATCTTGACCAATCCGCTATCCAAATCTCCGTATCAAAAAGAAAAATCCCCAAGGGAAGCACAACCCTACAAGCAATAAGCTCAAAGTTCTCTACACCCATAGCAAAAGCAAAATCATCAAACTGAAAGAGAATGGGCCAAAGCCATGCATTCATCATGCATCTCCATGCATCAGCATCCATCGCATCAATCATCATGTTTACCTGCTTTCAAAATAAAAGTCGGTTAGCTAAAGACCCCACAGGCATCCCTAGTGGAGGCACATGCGAACCAGATTTTCATTTCAAAAAGATAAAAAATATTTCTATTTGCAAATAAAAACCCCACGGAGTATCACTCCCCAGAGTGGGTATCTTTTCAAAAACCCAAAAATACTTTCTCAGTAGAGCGTTCTGCCTCCAACACACTAGGAGATCTTCCATATCTCTGGGTAGGAGCCAACGCAAAAATCAAATAAGATCCAATGTCTCGCGGTTTCCCCGTAGATCATCGGATCCAATGCACTCAAAGTACGGTCGAACCGAACTCCAGTGTCAGTGCGGTCGTACCACATGCCAAGATACAAAAAAGATGAAAGCCAAAAGACTCGGTCACAGAAACCATTTGAACAGGTGGAAACGATGAATTGTAACCCAAGTATCAAAATCAGCAGATTGGGTGGAAAGAGTTCACCCGCACATACCTAGGCGTGGATGCCTGAAGTACCTTGACTGAGTCCAAGTCGGCGTAGTAGAATCCCGTAAGACTATCGGACGCAGGGCGTCTAACCACTTTGACAGTCAAGCGAAACAAGTACTCCTGGAGTGATCTGGGAAAACATCAAACATCACACAATCAGTCTCAGGGTCAGTAACCTCGTAAGACTGTCGACGCAGAGGCTCTGCTGTACCTTTCCGATGTTAGTACCGATCGGGAATGGAAGGGTTGCGATTGGGTACCCAGGTTGCAGCAAACTGCAGGGACAATCGCAACGTTTTCTCCAAACTCTCGCGGTATGTGCGAGTTATCAATTTCCAGACAATCAACTGACTCAGATACAAAGGACAACAAAGATTCCAAACCACAATCAAGGAAAGAATGAATTGCAAACCAAGCATCAAAACCAGCAGATCGGGTGGAAAAGCCCACCCGCACATACCTAGGCGTGGATGCCTGAAGTACCTTGACTGAGTCCAAGTCGGCGTAGTAGAATCCCGTAAGACTATCTGACGCAGGGCGTCTAACCACTTTGACAGTCAAGCGAAACAAGTACTCCTGGAGTGATCTGGGAAAACATCAAACATACAATCAATCACAGGGTCAGTAACCTCGTAAGACTGTCGACGCAGAGGCTCTGCTGTACCTTTCCGATGTTAGTACCGGTCGGGAATGGAAGGGTTGCGATTGGGTACCCAGGTTGCAGCAAACTGCAGGGACAATCGCAACGTTTTCTCCAAACTCTCGCGGTATGTGCAAGTGAGCGATCTCCAAACAATCAACTGGCACAGATGCAAAAGCAAGCAAAGATTTCAGACCATGATCCATGAATGACCGGGTCAGAAGTGGGGTGTCCACTCGCTTTGGCATTCGGTTGCATGTAACCTCTGCCAAAGAGGGGCATCTGTAGACACCCCACCTTCGGCTACACTGTTGGTAGAGATAGCTGGTTGAACGGAGGACCATACCCCCAAATCCCAAGTCCAAACTCAGCCAAACTCACCCTTGTAAGCCCCATTCCATAGCCCAGTTCAAGCCTGAACTCAGTCAACCCAGTCCTAAACACCACCCAGAAAAACCCCCCATAAAAAAGTCCAGTCAAAAAATCCCAAAAAACAAAAAGTCAAACTCACTGAGTGAACTCGCTGAGTTAACCCGCTGAGTCAACCCGTCGAGTCAACCCGTCGAGTCAAAACACCGAGTCAACCCGTCGAGTCAACCCGTCGAGTCAAACCACCGAGTCGACCCGCTGAGTCAACTCACTGAGTCGACCAGCGAGTCCAACAGCAGCCCCGAGGGAACGGCCGTACTCGCTGGAAACCGAGGAGCGGCCGTACGGGCGGCCGTACGGGCGGCCCATGGCAGGCCGCCCGGATAAAATTACGAGAGCTGCCACTCTCTGCCGCTATAAATACCCCCCTCCCCTTCTCATTTCAACAGGCCATTCGAATCCATTTCAGCCCGAGAGCTCTGAGTCCATCTCTCCACCCTTTAGCCCATTTTCCCACCAAGGAGAGCCCGAGTGAGGAGAGTCTAACCCTGGTCCAGCCCAGCCTGACCACTGGTCCAAGCCTCTCAAGCCATCTAAGTCCTAATCCAGCCACTCGAAGCCAACCCTTGCGACACCTCCGTCCACCCAGCTACTCTTTTTCCAGCATCATCTCATTCGCATCTAGCATAAGTGCAACATTTACTTTTCTTCCAACCCCCCTGCTTCACTACAAGCACCTTGATTACTCAAACACATATGCATATGTCTTTATATTAAGCACCTGTCAGTTCGAGCGTATGCTCTGGGCTTGCCCGTTGTTGGAACCTGCCCATCAGAAACTCTTACTGTTCAGACCTGCATTCATGCTTCACCATAAAACACCTTGATTACTCAAGCACACATGCATATGTCTTTATATTAAGCACCTGTCAGTTCGAGCGTATGCTCTGGGCTTGCCCGTTGTTGGAACCTGCCCATCAGAAACTCTTACTGTTCAGACCCGCATTCATGCATCATGTCATCCATGAGAATATACGAGGATTAAACTAGACTTTCAAATATTCGATCGATTCTGTGAAGTAGAGACCGTACTTCGGTACGGGCAGTGTGTGGGGTGCTTAACCTCTTCCCACCCTGTAACCGTGATCCCTTACCTTGAATCTCTGACCGCAGATCAACATGAGTCATTTTAGAGGAAGGAATCTTCGGATTCCCTTCTCTAACGTTTCTACGGGGTCTAGCCGACTGTAGATTCGAAGTAACTGGCTAGTGGCGACTCTGGTCTTATATAAACTCATTTAAACATATCCAGCTTAACACGACAACCAAACAAAGCCCTCGAGAACGAGGCAAGCCAGTGGCACAAACGGCGATTTCGCACTCACGCATCTCTTCTTCTTCTTCTTCCGAAAGGAAAGGGAGAACGACGTCGTGTGGGAGCGCGGAGAAATCGGCGAGGGTCCACAGATCCATGGAAGAATGGAATTGATGAATATGAAAACTCTTGAATTGATTGGGATAAGGAGTGAACATTAGACATGTACATCATTTAATAGGCTGAATGCTAAATCGACTTAATTAAATGTGAAACTAATCATGCATTCACTGGACCTGTCTTGGTGGGTCAGCCCCTCGGTCGTTAGAGAAAGTGTGTATGGGCCCGTTTCTCTCTCGCTATCTAGTGAAAGTGTGCATGGGCCCGTTTCACTAGTTGGGTTTTGGTGTATGGGAAGAGTGGAGTGATCCCGTCCTAGCTAGAACCTCTAGTGACTAGTTGTGGACCCTCGCCGATTTCTCCGCGCTCCCACACGACGTTCTTCTCCCTTCCCCTTTCCTTTCGGAAAAGAAGGAGATGAGGATGCGTGAGTGCGAAATCGCCGTTTGTACCGCTGGCTTGCCTCGTTCTCGAGGGCTTCGTTTGGTTGTCGTGTTAAGCTGGATATGTTTAAATGAGTTTATATAAGACCAGAGTCGCCACTAGCCAGTTACTTCGAATCTACAGTCGGCTAGACCCCGTAGAAACGTTAGAGAAGGGAATTCGAAGATTCCTTCCTCTAAAATGACTCCTGTTGATCTGTGGTCAGAGATTCGAGGTAAGGGATCACGGTTATAGGGTGGGAAGAGGTTAAGCACCCCACACACTGCCCGTACTGAAGTACGGTCTCTACTTCACAGAATCGATCGAATACTTGAAAGTCTAGTTTAATCCTCGTATATTCTCATGGATGATATGATGCATGAATGCGGGTCTGAACAGTAAGAGTTTCTGATGGGCAGGTTCTAACAACGGGCAAGCCCAGAGCGTACGCTCGAACTGACAGGTGCTTAATGTAAGACGTATGCAGTGTGCTTGAATGATCAAGGTGTTTTATGGTGAAGCATGAATGCAGGTCTGAACAGTAAGAGTTTCTGATGGGCAGGTTCCAACAACGGGCAAGCCCAGAGCATACGCTCGAACTGACAGGTGCTTAATATAAAGACATATGCATGTGTACTTGACGGATCAAGGTGCTAGTAGTGAAGCAGGGGGGTTGGAAAAAAGTAAATGTTGCACTTATGCTAGATGCAAATGAGATGATGCTGGAAAAAAGAATAGCTGGATGGACGGAGGTGTCGCAAGGGTTTGCTTCGAGTGGCTGGATCAAGACTTGGGTGGCTTGAGAGGCTTGGACCAGTGGTCAGGCTGGGTTGGACCAGTGGTCAGGCTGGGCTGGACCAGGGCTAGACTCTCCTTACTCGGGCTCTCCTTGGTGGAAAGATGGGCTAAGGGTGGAAAAGGGTGACTCAGACGGTCGGGCTCTCTCTGGCTCGAAGGGATTGAATGGATCCGAAATGAGAAGGGGAGGGGGTATTTATAGCAGCAGAGAGGGGCACTCTCGTAATTTTTTTCGGGCGGCCTGCCATGGGCCGCCCGTACGGCCGCTCCTCGGTTTCCAGCTAGTACGGCCGCTCCCTCGGGGCTGCTGTTGGACTCTCTGGTCGACTCAGTGAGTTGACTCAGCGGGTCGACTCGGTGGTTTGACTCGACGGGTTGACTCGGTGTTTTGACTCGACGGGTTGACTCAGCGGGTTGACTCAGCGGGTTAACTCAGCGAGTTAACTCAGTGAGTTTGACTTTTTTTGGGGATTTTTTGACTGGCCTTTTTTATGGGGGGTTTTTCAGGGTGGTGTTTAGAACTGGGTTGACTGGGTTCAGGCTTGAACTGGGCTATGGAATGGGGCTTACAAGGGTGAGTTTGGCTGAGTTTGGACTTGGGATTTGGGGGTATGGTCCTCCGTTCAACCAGCTATCTCTACCAACAGTATAGCCGAAGGTGGGGTGTCTACAGATGCCCCTCTTTGGCAGAGGTTGCGTGCAACCGAATGCCAAAGCGAGTGGACACCCCACTTCTGACCCGGTCATTCATGGATCATGTTCTGAAATCTTTGCTTGCCTTTGCATCTGTGTCAGTTGATCGTTTGGAAACAGATCACTCGCACATACCGCGGGAGTTTGGAGAAAACGTTGCGATTGTCCCTGCAGTTTGCTGCAACCTGGGTACTCAATCGCAACCCTTCCATTCCCGATCGGTACTAACATCGGAAAGGTACAGCAGAGCCTCTGCGTCGACAGTCTTACGAGGTTACTGACCCTGTGATTGATTGTATGTTTGATGTTTTCCCAGATCACTCCAGGAGTACTTGTTTCGCTTGACTGTCAAAGTGGTTAGACGCCCTGCGTCAGATAGTCTTACAGGATTCTACTACGCCGACTTGGACTCAGTCAAGGTACTTCAGGCATCCACGCCTAGGTATGTGCGGGTGGGCTTTTTCCACCCGATCTGCTGGTTTCGATGCTTGGTTTGCAATTCATTCTTTCCTTGATTGTGGTCTGGAATCTTTGTTATCCTTTGTATCTGAGTCAATTGATTGTCTGGAAATTGATAACTCGCACATACCGCGAGAGTTTGGAGAAAACGTTGCGATTGTCCCTGCAGTTTGCTGCAACCTGGGTACCCAATCGCAACCCTTCCATTCCCGATCGGTACTAACATCGGAAAGGTACAGCAGAGCCTCTGCGTCGACAGTCTTACGAGGATGCTGACCCTGAGACTGTTTGTGTGATGTTTGATGTTTTCCCAGATCACTCCAGGAGTACTTGTTTCGCTTGACTGTCAAAGTGGTTAGACACCCTGCGTCAGATAGTCTTATGGGATTCTACTACGCCGACTTGGACTCAGTCAAGGTACTTCAGGCATCCACGCCTAGGTATGTGCGGGTGAACTCTTTCCACCCAATCTGCTGATTTTGATACTTGGGTTACAATTCATCGTTTTCACCTGTTCAAATGGTTTCTGTGACCGAGCCTTTTGGCTTTCATCTTTTTGTATCTTGGCATGTGGCACGACCGCACTGATACTGGAGTTCAGTTCGATCGTACTTTGAGTGCATTGGATCCGATGGTCTCCGGGGAAACCGCGAGATATCGGATCTTATTTGATTTTTGCGTCGGCTCCTACCCAGAGATATGGAAGATCTCCTGGTATTTTGGAGGCAGAACGCTCTACTGGGAAAAATATTTTTTTTGGATTTTGAAAAGACACCCACTCTGGGGAGTGATACTCCGTGGGGTTTTTATTTGCAAATGGAAATATTTTTATCTTTTTGAAATAAAAATCTGGTTTGCATGTGCCTCCACTAGGGATGCCTGTGGGGTCTTTAGCTAACCTACTTTTATTTTGAAAGCAGGTAAACATGATGATTGGTGCGATGGATGCTGATGCATGGAGATGCATGATGAATGCATGGTTTGGCTCATTCTCTTTTCGTTTGATGATTTTACTTTTGCTGGAGATGCAGAGAATTTTGAGCTTATTGCTTGCAGGGTTGTTCTCCCTGGGGATTTTTCTTTTTGATACGGAGGTTTAGACAGCTGGTTGGTCAAGATCCCGACCCGTGGTCGATCAGGCCCATCGTCCCAAGATGCTGTTTCTTTGCTAATGAGAATGTACGAGGATATTATTCGACTTCAAGATGTTCTTCTGGGCATACATGTGATTGAGATGGTGTTTGGTTGCCCGTTTTGGTCAAGATTCCAATTTGCGGACGATTGGATCCGTCATCCCAAATTGTGAAGAGAGTGGAGTTCAAGACTCCTGAAGTGTAGTGCTGGGGATAATTTTTGTGATTTTTGTAAATATGTGGTCCGAATCTTTACCTGAGAGGGTAGAGATTGGTTTATTGAAAACACAGTAAATATTTTTGTATTTTTGAGGATATTTTCTTTGAAAGCAAGAGAAGTATTTTTGTGATTTTTGACAATATTTTGATTGAAAGCAAGGGAAATATTTTTGTGGTTTTTGAAAATATTTTGATTGAAAGCAAGGGAAATATTTTTGTGATTTTTGAAGAGGTGATTTTGCAATGTTTTTGTATTTTGTGATTTTTCTGAAATGCAGGGAAAAGATGTGGAATTTCCATCCACTTCCAGCTTCTACTGCTGGTAAGGCACCCGATCCATTTTACGTCAGCGAGCAAGACGGGTCTCACACAGTTAAGTGCCGTAGTTTTACATCTTCGGATGAGGGGATTTTGAGGGTTTTCAGTCAACACACCCACAAAGTTGCCTGTTCCTCATGTGCAATGCACATAGACCATGTATCATCTGACGGACTCCTTCGGCCACAAAATGAGCCACATCCTCACATTTCCCTTAGTCAATCCAGTTTGGGGCCTTACGTTGCTCACAATTCCGTGAGGGTGCGCTCCACCTCCCAACAGCCTTAATCCCCTTCATGAGTTCTAGGAACAGGGAACATCCGTCAGCTTCAACAGCGACTTCCAAATCAAGGTTGTCTATCACGGTGCGTTCAACACGAACAGGATTGCGGAGTTCTGCCCGCCTTAGCCCTTACCTGTTTAGAAGATTCCAGACACCCGTACGATCAAGTGTCAGCCATGCCTGGAACAGGTTAGGAAAGAAAGCCCCCGAGAAGTTAATCCCAGTGTAGTTTTAGGTCTTCGGACCGCTGGGGATGAATTTATGTGGTTGAAACTGGTGGTGAAAAATTTTTGTTTTATATTTTATATTTTTTTTTGTTGTTTTGAAAAAGTTCCAGACTTCAACTCGAGTAATCGAGATTGACACTGGTTTTTATGGAAAGCTTAGAAATGTTTTTGGTATTTTGAAATGATCCGGGTTATCGAACCATGATCCCAACGGTCGAGGCCGATGCCGGTTTTTAGTTGAAAGCGAGAAAGGTCCCCCGAGAAATTAATCCCAGTGTAGTTTTAAGGTCTTCGGACCATGAAACTGTACAAAAGAGGGGCAAACATGTTTTTTTTTTTTTAGGAAAAAATGTCCGGTGTCAGCGGATGGACAATCCAGACTGATGCCGGTTTTTATTGAAAATCTCTCGGGATGTCGATCCCGACGTAGTTTAAGGTCTTCGGAGCAAAACTTTAAAAGAGGCAGATATTTTTTTTGTTTTTCTGAAAATGTCCGAGATCGTTAGGTCTTGATTCGATCCAACTGATGTCAGCTTTTATTGAAAATCCCTCGGGATTTTGATCCCGACGTAGTTTAAGGTCTTCGGACCATGAAACTGTACAGGTAAGTGTTGGAAATGCATAAATCTATTTTTTTGTGGTTTTTGAAAGTACCCGGTGTCATCGGATCTTGATTGGAGCAATCAAGACCAATACCGGCTTTTATTGAAAATCTCTCGGGATGTGAATCCCGACGTAGTTTAAGGTCTTCGGACCCAAAAACTGTGCATGACAGGGAAAGCCTATTTTTTGTTCTTTTTTTTTGTGGAAAATATCCGGTATTAGCGGATCTTGATTCGACGATCCAGACTGCTATCGGTTTTTATTAAAATCTCTTGGGATGTCGATCCCGACGTAGTTTAAGGTCTTCGGACCCTGAAACTGTACAAAAGAGCAACAATCCAGGTTGGAGACTGCGGGAATTCTCTTTGGAATGGTTCGGATCATCAGGTCATACCTTTGGATGGTTGAGATCATTGTTTGATCAAGTCAATCTTTTTCTTTCTTTTCTTGAAAATTCCATGAAACTTTTCCACATCATCATCCCAATTTTTCACCCATTTCTCATGAGATGAGATTTTGGTGAGATTTCTTCCTTTTTCTCACCATTCTCTTCCATCACTTCAATCTTACATGGAGGTACAAGATTCACTTGCAACCACCCTTCCCAAGGAGGAGTTCTTCCCAAGGAGAGGAGGTGAGAAGTCACCTCACTTAGGTGGAGGCTAGGACGGCCTCCCATGGGCCGCCCGACCGGTCTGTGCCTCCTGGTCTCTTCAGGGGGCTGGGTAAAAGGGTGCCCTCCCCTTTTCTATATAACATGGGGTACCCTCCCCCCTTCAAACGTGCAATCTCTCTCTTCTCTCTCTCATGCTCTTTCTTTCTTGAAGTTTCCTCTCTCTTCTTTGGTGGTCCTTTGCTCTTTTCAAGTGGTGGGCCTTAGAGAAGTCTTGGGACAGCAAGGTGGTCCTTCTTTAGTGAGTGGTAAAGGTATGGACCACTTCCTTTTTCTTTCTTGTCTTTTTCCTTCTTCATTGTTTCTCATGGTTCCTTTCTTTTCTTCATGTAGATATTTCAAAAGAAGTGAAGGTGGGCCCAAGTGTTTTGGCCATTTTCTAGATCTCAAGACTCTTTTAAAGGTGGTGCATGGAGAAGGACATTGCAAGCTCTCCACTTCATTTGTTTTCTTCTTTTCACACTCCCCTCATGTGTATGTAAAGGGTGATTTTGCCATGTCATCAAGTGTGCATGGCAAAATACTCTATCTTTTTCATAGGAGTTGGGCCTCTTTTCATGTGTATCAAATGGGCTCAAAGTGAAGTCATGGCCCTTGGTGTATTTGATGGGCCCAATGCTTCCTTTTGGGCTCCCTCTTACTTTCTCTTTCTTGTCATTTCCTTTGGAGCTTTCTTTTTCTTTCCCATCTTCTTTCCAAGATTTGGGCCCATGGGCATGGTAGGGCCCATCTCAAGTTTTGGGCTCATGGGGCTCACTTTGGGTGACCCCATCTTTCTTCACGTGTGTATGGACCAAGATGACTAGCCCATTTTTCATTTAGATCTCAAGTGGGCTAGATCTCCTAGTTGGGCCTATATGGACAAGTAGCCCAACTCTTCCATCATTTCTTGATTATGATGTACATCCTTGTACAAAGTCTGGTGGGCTCCTTGGAGTTTTTATATGGATGGGCTTTTGGGCCTTCATTGGAATTTGGACACTTCTTTGAACCATGTGTGCCCCACTACACTTTGTTCATGTAGGATTTTTCTTTTCATGCTTTTTCATTGATGGATGGAGGACTTGAGTTACTTGACCATCTACAAGTCCCATGAGTGAGTTGTTCCAACAATCTCACTAAATTCAAATAGTTTTTCCTTGAGGTAGGGATGTGGTTCTCAAGAGCTTCCCTTTAATGCTATCAACCTCAAACGGATGATCCTCAAGTGAGCTATCTATACAACCATAGCTCCTTGATTTTTCTTTGGGGGTTTGGTGGGTCATCCACCATCATTCTCAAGTATGAGTGATTTCTTCTTCCATTTGTGAGAAAGAATGGTACCCATAAGTTGCCCATTTTTGTCCCCATGCTTTGGGACATTTTGGATTTTGATCTTCAAGTGGGCTACGTGTACCATTCTTACCCATTTTCATGATGGTTGGGTGACTCATCAAGCCATGCTCTTTTGTGCTCAAATGGTCTCTCTTTTTTGTGAACAAGTTGGTGCACATAAGTTGCCCAAACTTGTCTTTTCATGGGCATTTTCAACTTTGATTCTTCATGTGGGCTATGTGCATCAACTTTCTACCCTTAGCTTCTTTGATTCATATGTTTGTGGGTAGACCTCCTTGTTGTATTCTCATGGTCAAAACTTTCATCAAGATGAGGCACATAAGGTTGCCCATGGTTAACCCATGAATGGGTTCTCATATTCTCCAAAGTGGGCTATGTGCTCTCTCCCATCCATTGAGATGAGGCATTTGGGTTGCTCTTGGGGGCCCGTTTCCTTTCTATCCCCCACTTGTCCATGCATATGTGTAAAAAGATGAGAATCATGACCTTGGCATAAAAGTGGGTCCATCCTTGGCCACATGTGGACTTTGAAGAGGAACTTCTCATGTGAAGTAGGATTCTCATCTTTTGTTGATCTCATGGCACTTGAGTGCATGTGTTGTCCAAAATGTGTTCTTGGATGATAGACTTTTCTCGCCTAAGGCATGCCATGCAACCTTCTTTAAGGTGGGCCTTACTTTTTCCAATGGGCCCAACACATATCCTAAGTGACACATGGAGTTGGACTTTAGATTTTGCATTGGAATGTGAGTCCAATCCCATGGGTTTCTTAGATGATAATTTGGATTTTAACGGGTAAAGGATAGGGACTTACCTTGCCAAGCTTGTAGGATTCCATGGCGGATGGTACCAGGGGCCACCGAGTGGTTGACGAGGATGATCCTGCTTTCATTGTCCGCCGAGGGGACCACATGTGTTCCCTAGCTATGGAGCATCAACCTCTTCCTGCTATCAAGGGTCGAGGTACTAGGGATCGCTGGGACAATTGGATGAAAGAGCCACAGCCCTTGCTCGAGCGAGTACTAGATGGTACTCCTTTTGCTGGCCTCCTCACCCTACGCTTCCATAATAACGACGCCAACCGCATGATGCTTGCGGCCCTTTGTGAGAGGTGGCGGGATGAGACCCACACCTTTCAGCTCCCTTGTGGGGAGTGGGGAATAACCCCCTTGGATATTTACATGCAGATAGGTTTCCCGTTTCATGGGGTAATTGTCCCTCAAGTTAGCTCTCTAGCTCCCCTCTCTTCCACTGATTGGCTGCGGCTTGTCGGTGACGTCCCTCCTGAGGGTGAATTCCAAGGCCATCAAGTGAAGATGCGATGGTTTTACAACAATTTTGCTTCCGTCGTCCCTACCACCGAGCGAGAGGCCCTCCACAAGGCGCGGGCCATGATCACTTATGCTTTTGGATCCTTTCTCTTTTGCCATGCGAATGAGAGAGTTGATCCTAAATTTCTTCGTTTAGTCGAGGACCTTCATCACCCCTATAACTGGAACGGGGCCATCCTGACCCGTCTCTTTCAAGGTCTGGACAAGACCTGTCGGCATAGCCGGTCCTTCACAGGCTTCTGGCCTGTCGTTGAGGTACCTCTTCTTTCATCTTCCTTGGAGCCATTTGCCTTCTTTCTCTCTCTGATCATTAAATGTGCTTTTATCCAGACCTGCTTTTATGATTATTTTCCGCATCTTGCGCCGAGGATGCGAGATGACATTGAACCCTCTCAGTATCGCCACATGTACTGGCATCAACAGAATCGTCAGCGGAACTCCCGAGTTCCCGGGGACAATTGGCGTGCTGATATAGACGGGCTGACAGTTGAGGATGTAAGTATCTTGTTTGTCTTCGTCCTTCGTGTCGTACTGTAATTGACCGTGGTAACCTTATTTGTTGCAGTTTGCCCGGATGCCGTACGCTAGTTTCCCTCTCTACTACACACCCCAGCGCGTGGAGGCATACGATGCTTCATGTCTCCGTATTATGCTTTCTGACGCTGAGTCCTTCCAATGGTACTTGGGAGAGAGATTGCTTCGGCAAGTCACTGGGGTGGCTCGGGTCCCCTGTTCTGCACCTCCTCCAGCTGCTCGGATGCCAGTTGATGAGAGAATTGAGGCTCTGGTGGGCCAGCCTGGCTTCCGTTTCACGATCCCGGATCGTGATTATGACGAGTGGTATCTGCTGTTTGGCCAGGGGCCTCTGCTTCCTTCGCTTTATGTTCCAGGTGGCCGTCGCAGGTATGCTGGAGGTTCGGTGACTGCTCCTTTGATGGATCTTTATCGTCGGGAGCGGGACGCGAGGAGGGACGATGATGATTATGTTGGCGACTTGTAGCTGGCTCTGCTTTCTATGGCCTTGTACTTTTATTTTTGTCCCCTTTTGTATCAAGCTCTTTTGGATGAATATACAGGCTTTGATTTCTCCCAAATTCCTTGATGATGTCTGGATGCTTTGACTCTTGACTCATTCCTTCATGATTTGAGACTACTTAGCTGCATGGGTGATGACTTGAACGGTTCAGATTGCTTGATTAGGCCTTGTGGGCCCACTTGATGTTTAGATCTTGGATTCTGGCCCTTCTTTTGATGATCGAACCTTTGATCTTACTGCTCCGTGACTTGTGTAAGCTTTCCAATGGTTTGGATCCTGATGATCTAGCCCTTGAATGGTTCAGATTGATAGATTCGGCCTTGTGGGCCCATTTGAGACCTTGGTTTTACTTTGGGGCACCTCTTTTGATGATTTGTGAGGTTAGGAATGCTTCTCATGGTGTGGATGATGGCTTGAACGTCTCAGATCGCTTGATTTGGCTTTGTGGGCCCACTTGATGATTAGATCTTGGATTCTTGCCCTTCTTGTGATGATCAAACCTTTGATCTTGTTGTTTGACGGCTCATGTAGGTTCTTCAATGGTTCAGATCATGATGATCTAGTCTTTGAATGGCTTGGATTGCTCGTGGCCCCCACTTGATCACTTTCCCCCTTCTTTGGCTTGATCAGCCATGTTCCGGCCACATTGCTTCGTGATTGGACCAGTGGGGCACCTTTTGTATGATCTTGATCATCTTCAGTTGAAATTTGAAGTGGACCGGAGCCTTGGGCGGACCACGGAGCGCCATCTGCTGAGGTGGAGTGTCAGCCTCACCTACCAAGAGCCCTGGAGCCAATCCCGCGGAGAGAGAGGAACCGCGTCCGTACAGGCGGCCCAGGGCAGGCCGCCCAAGGCTCGCCTCTTGAGCGGCCTGGGCTGGCTCTGGTTCGGACACTCTCCTCTGTCCACTGTCCCTGTCTCCTCATTCCCTGCACGTCCGGGTTCGATTGCAGCCATGAATATTCCTTTTGTCCCTTCTTTCCTTCTCTTTTTGTCTTTTTCTTTATTGATCCTCTCTTGGGCAGCCATTGATGATGGCTTGGGGGCCATTGTGGGAGAGATTGGTGGGTCCCATGTTGTAGCAATTGATGAAGGCTTTAAAGATGGTGAGGTGCCTTTGATTGATGGTGGGGATGGAGCATTGAATAGGGGTATTGATGATGAATTAGGGGTGGTTGTTGGGAGAGCTTTGAATGGCTCTATTAATGGTGGAATGGCTGTAATTCCAGATTTGGGTAGGCCTTTGATTGTGGGAGAAATGGATGGTATGGATAGGATGATAAGATGGGACATGGGTGAAGCTATGCATCCCTTGAGTGTGGGCCCCATGGATGATGTGATGGGTGGTGATGATGGGACTATGAGGGACATAGATGGGCTGATCTCATGTCTGGATGGTATGGATGGCTCAGATGGTACCTTTGATGGTTTGGATGCTCTGGATGAGGGCCGAGATGTGCGGCACACTTGTTTGGGTGGTCTTGATGTGATCATTGATGATGTCCCCTTGATGATGGACGGTGTAGATGCCTCGATGATCCCTTTGATCGGCCAGGATGATGACTGGATTCATGATTTCCTGTTGGAGGGGGCCGCAGGTCCAGATCTGACCGTTGATTCTTTGATCGGGGTTGCCGGGACCCTTCTGGATGGTTCAGATGTATTCTTTGACGGTCGGATTGGTCAGGATGCCACGATGTGCGGTGTGATCTTCTCTGATGGCTCTTTTGGTTGGGAGCATTGTCCTTCTTTTGGTCATCGGCCCTTTGCGCACTCTGTTCATGAGGTGGGCGAGTCTTTTCATGCGGCTGAGATTATGACAGTTTCAGACAGCGATGCGACCATATCAGACATAACCATCACTGAGGGCAGGTCAGGGGCTGTTGAGTCTGCAGAGGTTCCAGCATTTCCTTCTCCTTCCCCCGTTGACCTTCCGATCCTTGATGAGCTGTCCTCGATTTCTGGGCCTTTTGTTCTGGAGGGGGTGCCAGTGAGGACTTGTCAGCTGCTTCCTCGTCCTTCTTGCTCGCCACGACTGCTTGCTTGGCTCGACAGGTTGTCAGCTTATGAGATTCGAGATTTGGAGTCTTATGGCTTCGGCAGTCTGATCCATATGGCCAGAGTTGATATTGATTGGAGGATGCTTGGAGCTGCCTTGATTGACTGGGTCCCTTCGTTGAACTTGTTTGCGTTCAACGATATGGAGATGGGGCCTTCTTTGGAGGAGCTTGCACGCTTGACAGGCCTGCCCTGGGATTACACTCAGTATTTCTCGCTGAAGACGTCGCCGAAGACTGCCACACCGCAGAACTGGTTCGGGATCCCCTATCTTGTTCGGCCTGCAGCTGGTGGCCAGGATGCCGTAGTGTTCTCCTTGGACTTACTGTATGATCTTTTCTCGGGTCTTCGGAGTGTGGCCGATTCTACCTTTGCTCGGAACGCACTGATGTTCTGCTTGATAGCTGAGGTGCTGTTTTCGGGATGGCGCAGGTCCCAGACTCCTTTGCTTTTTGAGGTGATGAGCCGAGCTGTCCGTCGGCAGGGGATCATTTCTCTCATCTTGGCCGAGCTATTCGATGGGTTGACCGACTGTGCCCTGGGCCGCACTCGTGTCCTTCGCGGCTGTTGTGCTTTCCTTCAGGTATCTTTTCTGCACCTTTTTTCTTCTTACTTTGCTAGGAATTGTTTTGCTCTAGCTGAACTTCTTTTGCTTTCTGTGATCAGGTCTGGCTATGGGAGCGTCTTTCTCTGACCGTTCCTGTACCTCTTCCTGGCATCCCTAGCTCTGACATCATGCGTTATATCATGGAGTTCCTTCCGCATACGGCTAGAATGAGCGAGCCCTTGTATCGCAGGATGTTCGCTGACCTGCGTGACTGGAACGTTCGTTGGGAGTCATCTTGGCCTTTACTTCCTCCAGTGCTTTGCGATGCACACCGCCTTCCTTTGATGTTGGTAGGCTTTCGATCTTACTTCTCTTATCATCCCATCCGGTTCCTGCGGCAGTTTGGATACGAGCAGGATGTTCCTCTTTTCGCTTTTACGGGTATCGGGCGTCGGGCACTTCCACCTAGATCCTCTGACTTCAAGACCCGGATTGATTGTTCTTGGGCGAGTTATTTGACAGCTGACTTGCTGGGATTTGAGCTACGGACTTTTCTGATGGCGACCGCCCTGTATCAGTATTGGGTTGCTGAGCAGTCTTTGTATCGACGTATCCCTTGTTGGCACCAGATTGCTGATGGGGATGAGCAGGATATTCTTGGAGATGCTGGCTCTTCATCTGGTTCATATGAACCTTTTGAGGAGCGCCCGTTTATCGATCCTGGCTTCCTTTTGGCCACTCATGGCCATTTGCTGTCTGAGATCTCCGCACTTCGGTATCATTGTGAGATGATGTCGAGGAGATTGGCTGCCGATCGGAGGTTGTCTGACGAGGAGGCAGCGATCCGTATCCTTGAGCGCGATGAGGCGCATTACCTGCGTATGGAGGTGAGCAGGTTGAGAGAGAGGCTATCTTTTTATGAGTCAGAGGACTCACCTGATGTGGCCGAGGAGGAGGGTAGAGATTGATTGTGTTGGCCACCTGCACATTCCCTTTTTTGCATATATGATTGATGATGATGCATTTTTGTATTTTTTTTTGAAAAAGATGGTATGATATGTGTAAAAGAAATATGATGCATTTAATTTAAAAAGGAAAACTGTTTGAAAATCTATTGTGCCATGAGTTGTCTTGTGAGTGAGTATCTGAATTTTGTGTTGGGATATAGGAATCAGAACTGGGGCTCGGCCAATGCTTTGGCCGATGTCTCGAGATTAACTTGTGTGTTCCTTTGGTTCCCGAGAGATGTAGGCAACGGAAACTGTTGCCTCCTGAGATTGTCAGAACTTGTAGAGCTCTTCGTTCCTGACTGCACTTCTTCTTGTTCTTGAACTATGATTGCTCGAACCGATCTGGACCGTCTGACTTCTTGGTACCTGCACTTTTATTTTTTTCTTTTCTTTTTTTTTCATTTGAGCCATTTTTGCCTGCAGCGCTCTTTCGAGTTTTCACTACAGCCGGCTTTTTCCCGTCATTTTTGCCCGTGGCGCCCTTTCGGGTTTTCACCACGTCTCGGGTATTTGGTCTTGCCTGCCCCTTGGCAGCTATGCTGTTTTTACCCTTGGCGCCCTTTCAGGTTTTCACCAAGTCCGCTGTATGCCCACTGTTTTTACTCGGAGCGCCCTTTCGGGTTTTCACTCCGCCCTCTTTGTTTAGGCACACATTTCTTTTTTTTTCTTTTTTTTTTCTTTCTTTCCGGATCTCTGGATAACTGCGGCGGCTAGAGGTCGGGAATCCGTCGTTGCTGGCCGATGGCAGTCTTTCAGCCCTTATCCTAAGTTACGATGATAGAGCTGTCGGTCTTTGCTAAAGACCCCTCTGAGATGAATGGATGGATGACTGTGTTTCTTCTTGGGTTGATTTTTTCTTGGGTGCTTTGCTTTGGCTTCCCTTTTTCTTTCTCTTTTCTTCTCTCTTTTTTTTTGTATTCTTTTTCTCTTTTTTTTTTTTGTATTTTTCCTCCTCTTTCTTTTTTTTGTATTTGTATTTTCTCTTTTTGACTCTCCTTATTTGAAACACTTGTTGGTGGACGGGATGATTTCTCAGAGGTCTCAGCTTTGACCTCTTGACTTCAGCTCTATTAAAGTAACTCTTGATAAGGTCAGAATAACTTACCCGTGAAAGATCTTCACGTTGTCGGCGTTGGTTGGCTCAGGAAGATCCACCCCTCTCATGTTGGTAAGTCTGAGGGCGCCTCCGGGAAGTACTTCTCTGACGATCAGTGGCCCGTCCCACGAGGGTTTGAACTTTCCTCTGGGATCTGGAAGGTGCGACGGTAGAATCTTCTTCATGACCATGTCGCCTACCTTGAAACTTCTTTTTCGGACTCTCTTGTTGTAAGCCCGAGCGATCCTTTTCTGATAGCACTGTGAATGACTTAGTGCACGCATGCGCTTTTCATCTGCTAGCTGCAACTGATCGAATCTGGCCCGTTGCCATTCTCCTTCTTCAACTTCGCTTTCTAGTAACACCCGTAGTGATGGTATTTCCACCTCGACTGGCAGGACTGCTTCCATTCCGTAGGTAAGCTCGAAAGGAGTAACGCCCGTAGCAGACCGTACAGACGTTCGATAGGCCCAAAGTGCATATGGGAGCATATCTGACCAATCTCGATAGGCCACGACCATCTTCTCGAGTATCCTGACTATTGTCTTGTTCGCGGCTTCTACCCCACCATTCATCTGGGGACGGTAGGGGCTTGATCGATGACGTTGGATCTTGAACTTGCCGAGGAAGTCATCCATCTTCTTGTTGATGAACGGGGTCCCATTATCTGTGATGATGGCATTAGGGATTCCATACCGGCATATGATGTTTTTCTTCATGAATTTGATCACTTGAGATGCTGCAATCGTGGTGTAGGAGGCTGCCTCTACCCACTTGGTGAAGTAGTCGACTGCCACAAGTATGTACTCGTGACCATTTGATGCTTTGGGACTGATCTTGCCGATGATGTCGAGTCCCCACATGGAGAAGGGCCAGGGGGTGGTCAGGTTGTATAACTCTGATGATGGGGCATGGATTTGATTTGCATGCTCCTGACACTTGAAGCATTTTCTGACGTGCTGGCAACAGTCTGTCTCCATGGTGAGCCAGTAGTAGCCGAGTCGTAGAATCTTCTTTGCCATCATGTGCCCGTTCATGTGTGGGCCACAGATTCCTTCGTGTATTTCCTTCATGATCTTTGCAGCTTCTGTTTCATCGACGCATCGAAGGAGGATGTGATTATAGGATCGTTTGTAAAGAACTTCGCCACTGATGGTGAACTGGCCGGCCAAACGCTGAATGGTTCGGCGATCTGTTGCTGTTGCTGACTCTGGATACTCCTGGGTTTCGAGATATTGCTTGATGTCGGCATACCAGGGTTTGTCAGGGACAGCTTCGGCTTCTTCTATTTGCAGGCAAAAAGCAGGTTCTTCTTGAATTTCGACTGTGAGCTCCCATTCTGAAGCTCCTTTTGGGATCTCAAGCATTGATGCGAGCGTGGCGAGAGCATCTGCGAACTGGTTCTTGGCTCTGGGCATGTATGAGAAGGTGATTTTCTTGAATTCTTCGATCAGATTGTCAAGATACATATGATATGGTATCAACTTCTCGTCTTTTGTCTTCCATTCGCCATTGGTCTGATTGATGATAAGCTGTGAGTCTCCAAACACTTGTAGCTTCTTGACGCCCAAGATTATGGATTCCCTTAAGCCAGCGATGCATGCTTCGTACTCTGCCATGTTGTTGGTACACTCGAATGTGATGCGCCTCGAGATAGGAATAGGGACATCATCTGGAGAGTAGAGGATTGCTCCAATACCACTCCCTTTAGAATTTGCTGCGCCGTCGAAGAATAATGTCCATTCATCTTTCTTCTTCTTTTCATCCTCTTCAATGAGCAAGAGATCTTCATCAGGGAAGAATGTCTTGAGCGGTTGATAATCCAGGAGAGAGTGAGCCGCAAGATGATCGGCGAGGGCCTGTCCCTTGATTGCCTTCTGAGTGACATAGGTGATGTCGAACTCAGACAGGAGTAGTTGCCACTTAGCTATCCTTCCAGTGAGTGCTGGCTTCTCGAACAGGTACTTGAGCGGATCCATGTGAGCGAGGAGGAGAATAGGGAATGCAATCATGTATTGACGGAGTCGCTGAGTTGCCCAGACTAGGGCGAGGCAAGTCTTCTCGATCGGGGAATACCTGGTCTCGTAGTCGGTGAACTTTCGGCTCAAATAGTATATTGCTTGTTCCTTCTTCCCGGTCTCGTCGTGTTGGCCGAGGACACAGCCAATGGCTTCTGCTGCTACCAAGATGTATAACAATAGTGGTCGTCCGGGAGCAGGCGGCACTAGGACTGGAGGATTCATGAGATATTTCTTGATGCGATCGAAGGCGACTTGGCAATCATCATTCCATTCTTTTGGAACGTTTTTCCGAAGGAGCTTGAATATGGGCTCACAGATAGGTGTGAGCTGTGCGATGAAGCGACTGATGTATTGAATTCTGCCGAGGAAGCTACGAATTTCTTTCTCTGTTCTGGGAGGGGGCATCTCGATGATTGCTCTGGTTTTGGTCTCGTCGACCCTGATGCCATCCTCGCTCACCATAAAGCCGGGGTTGAGGCGGAGCTTGTACTTTTCTAATCTGTTGAATAACTTCTTCAGATCTTCAAAGTGTCCTTCAATTGTGCGAGATTTGACGATCATGTCGTCCACATATACTTCAAGCTCTTTGTTCATCATGTCATGGAATAGTGCTGTCATTGCTCGCTGATATGTTGCTCCTGCGTTCTCCAGACCGAACGGCATCACCCTGTAACAGAAGGTTCCCCAGGGAGTGATAAATGCTGTCTTCTCATGAATGAGAAGATCTTGTATCCAGCAGTGTTGTCGACCAGAGTGTCGATATGTGGCAAAGGGAAGTCATCTTTAGGACTGGCTTTGTTGAGATCTCGGAAGTCGATGCACATTCGAACCTTGCCATCCTTCTTTGGTACTGGTACGATGTTGGCGAGCCATTCAGGGTAGTTGGAGACTACCAAGAATCCCGCGTTGTATTGTTTGATGACTTCATCTCGGACTTTCAGGGCCCATTCTGGCTTCATTCTTCGGAGTTTCTGCTTCACCGGCTTCATATCTGCCTTGGTTGGCAGATGGTGTACAACGAGCTCTTCATCGAGCCCCGGCATGTCTTCATATGAGAACGCGAAGTTGGACAGTCTTGGAGCTAGGAACTCTATCATTTTCTGTTTCATCTCAGGTGGCAACGATTTTCCAATGCGTACTTCCCTAGGGATCTCAGGTGTCCCCAAGTTTACTATCTCGAAATCATTGGCTACAACATTGGCTTTGGATTCGAACTTTTTGAGGAGATCCTCAAGTTCGGGAGCAGGATCATCATCTTCCTCGTCCCGAGCTTCGTCCAGACCCATGAGTTCGAAGTCTAATTCGATGTCGAAATCATATGATTCGACTTCAAACTCATGCGACTCATTAGACGAACTTGGCACACTATTGAATGCAGGAAAAGAAATGTTTTTTGGTTTTTGAGAATTTTCTGAAATGGAAATACTAAATATTTTTGGCTTTTGCAAATTTTTGATTTTTTTGGATTTTCGAACTTCACGGGACTTTGAACAAGTGAGCATTGCAGACCATGATTGAGCCCAACTTGTCCCAAAGTTCCGATCGCTGCCTAGACAGGCGTTTTTTTTGGAAGCCAGAGCCCTCAGATGGCTCGTTGGCTGATTCAAAAGTTAGGGGAACAGATGACCATTCAGGACCCCACACTTCCTCCCCTGAAGAGGTGGGGGTTGATGATTTGGGCGAAGAGTCACGATCTGGCCCAATGACCATGACTTCTTACTGGTCAGGTTCGAGATCTGAGTCGTACTCAGTCCCTCCCGGATCACTTACCTCGCATTGCAGTTCGTCTGGTTCCACAGTGAGACACAAGTTTGGAACCTGGACATCAGACCAATCTAGGGCTGGCCACTTCCCTTTCTTGGTCCAATGGATGGGCTGCTTCTGCCCCTGGCTGATGATTGATGATGTTGACTTTGTAGAGATGGGCAAGTCGTGCCCCTTGCTAATTGGTGCTGAGATGGGCGAGTTGTGCCCCTTGCTGGTTGAAGTGGGCAAGTTGTGCCCCTGGTTAAGAGAAGTGGGCAAGTTGTGCCCCTGGTTGGGAGCAGGTGTCAGAGTAACGTGGTCCTGAAGCTGCTGTATTTGTCTTCCTTCTTCGTCTTCATCATTTTCTTCTTCTTCTGGAGGCTTAGGTGGTTCGAGAATCTGATCCCATCGAATGGGGGGCCACGTGGCCCAAACTAGGCTCATCGGGAGGCCTTTGTGTAGTGCAGTCGGTTGATTTCCTCCTGGATCTTTGCAAGGTTCTCCTGGCTTGACGAATTGGATGGGTGAGCACCGAAATTTCTTCCTCCTTTTGTCCATGAATGTTGACCTGTATCCGAGTCCCCATTTGCGTTGGTTATATATCAGCGGTACCTTTCTGGACTTGAAGTGATTCTTCATTCGGTATTTGAGGCTCAGACGCTCTGCCGGTGAAAAGACACGGTTCACCCTTATCGGTTCTGGATTGGCGATAGAGTTCACAGTCTCGAATTCGAAATTGTGAAACGGGATGTCTTCTTCAGAGTGTTGGATATCGATAACCGGGATGTCTGGTTCAGTGGCAGCAGCATTGGAAGGAATGATGAGCTCCTTCTCTGCATGGATAGAGATCACTTGATTTCCATAGATGTACTTCACTCGTTGATGCAGGGTTGATGGCACAGCTCCAACCTTGTGCAGCCATGGTCGTCCGAGCAACATGTTGAAAGAGGCTGATATATCCAGGATTTGGAATGTGATGGTAGAGACTTCCGGGCCTATCTGTACCTCTATGTCGACTTCCCCTTCCACTGATCAGCGGGTGTTGTCGAATGCTCTGACGCATATGGTGCTGGGTCGGAATGAAGAAGGACTGATTCCCAGACGTTCTGCAGTCTTGAGTGGGCAGACATTTAAGCTTGAGCCATTATCGATAAGGACCAATGGGACGCAGAGGTCTTTATATCGTAAGGCTATGTTGAGGGATCGCCCATGATCTCGTCCTTCCGGTGGCAACTCATTATCAGTGAAGGTGATGGCGCGCGGAGCCAGGAGTTGTCCAATCATCAAAGCTATCATTTCTGGTGCCGTATCAGAGGAGACGTGAGCATCGTTCAAGGTCTTGGCAAACATTTCTCTGTGTATGCGAGATGTACAGAGTAACTCCCATACTGAGATTTGTGCAGGGATTGACTTGAGCTGATTCGCCACATCGTATGCGGCTTCATTTTTGTTGCCGAGGCCTGAAAGGGCGCCTTTGGGATCTCCCTTGTTCTGATTATCTCTTCGGATACAACGCCCATTGGGATTCATGTTCCCCACTTCCGCACATTCTGGATAGTGCCATGGAACCTCTTTGTAATTTTCCTCCCTTTTGCCTTCTAGGACCACCGGTTCTTGCAATGGTGTTGGTGTGGGTACCAGATCTTCCTCGTATGGAGTTTTTGCCTTGAGGACTACATTGTTGCCTGTGCTAAAGGGGTAATATTGAGGCTTGTCTTCATAGACCACATAAGGCCGTGGTCCTGGCTTGACTGTTCCTGGAGCGGGAGGCTCCCATGGAATGAATACTGGTCCTCTTGATATGGCAGGAGGTTTCTCTGTTCGTCCAAGCTGCCGTAGCGTGATTGACACGCCTCCGGGATTTGCCCCTTGCAATATGACTGGCTCAACTGGAAGAGCTCCTTCCAAGACAACGGGCTCTTGTTGTTGATGAGTATAATCCTTCCATTGTGGATTGGATTGTTCTTGAGTTGTCCCTTGCAAGATGACAGGTTCGTATGTGGGCTCGATGTATGATTGTGCTCCTTCCAGGACGACTGGTTCCCAGTTTGAATGGTTGTAAGGTGCCCCTTGAACAACTGGTATATCATATGGAGGTACTCCTTCAAGCACTACTGGCTCGGAGATTGAAGGAAGAAAGGGACTTGCCCCTTGCAAGACTGGAGGAGGATTTGTTGGCTCATAAGTGTAGGCGTGAATGGACTGAATAGGGGAGAAGAAGCGATCGATATGGTCTCCTTCTTCTATACTATTGACTGCAGGGCCACGAGACGAACTGGGGTCCGTCGGATGCTGAGGCAGAGGATTCTGAAGGATGTTGGTGGAAGCTGCTGGAGAAGTTCCAGGGACTGAGATGACGATCTTGCGGTCATCAATCAGGTCTTGTATGGCATTTTTCAAAGTATAGCACCGATCAGTGGCGTGGCCACGTCCTTGATGATAGGCGCAATACTCATTTTCTCAGTAGTTTGGTGGTAGAGGATGAGGAGGAGGCCTAGGTGCCATTAGAGTAAGTAATTGCTTTTGTACCAGCGTAGTCATGATTTGACTAAGTGGTTGACTGAGTGGAGTGAACTTCCTGAACTCCCTGTAATTCTGCCTGTTCTGGTATGAGTATTGGCCATTTCCTCTGAACTGCTGCTGTTGTCGAGGTGGTCGTGGCTGAGGATTCGGTTGTGGCTGAAACCGCTGAGGCTGATGCTGAACTTGGTTCTGCTGATACTGTTGATGTCCCTGTGGGGGAGCATGTTGATTCCTTTGAGCAGTGGTGTTAATGTTGTTTACCTCTGTCGGGCGAGGAGGGGAACCGCTGCGGTTTCCGTTTCCATGCCCGATAGGTCTTCCTTCCACTCTGTTCCTTTTGATTGGAGTGGCTTGATGAGGCCATGGGGAGATCGTCCCGGCACGGATTCCTGCTTCGACTTGCTCTCCAGCACGGATTAGCTGCGAGAAGTTCGCATATGGATGCGAGATGAGATACCCGGATATGCCTGGATATGTTGAATGAACAATCATGGAGATTTGTTCTTCATCGTCGATAGGCGTTCGCATTCGAGCTGCCATAGCTCGCCAACGTCCCACATAAGCTGATAGTGTTTCATCACTCCTTTGCCTGAGAGCCGCAAGGTCGGCTCTTCTGGGTGCCATGTTGAGATTGTACGCAAATCTGTCGACGAAAGCCTGGGAAAGCTGTTCCCATGTCCTGATGCGGTGGCAGTCCAATGAGGTGTACCAATCTAGGGCATCGCCCTTCAGAGATTTTTGGAACAAACGAATGAGGGCCCTTTCATTTCCTGAGATTGCACTTAGCTCTCCACAGAAGGCCTTGAGATGTGCTGTGGGACAACCGCTGCCGTCGTATCTTTTGAACTTTGGAACCTCAAAGTTTTGAGGTACTTGAGCATCTGGGAAAGGACACAAGTCTCTGAACTTGGTCGAAAGTAGATCAATTCCTTGTTGTCGCTGAAGCTGATTTTGCAAGATCTGGAACTGCTCCCGCAACTCGTCCAGTCCTGAGTGATCTGTTCGAGCGACTGGTGCCTCCTGGAGTAAGGCACGTTCTTCTTCGACATAGTGGTCGATGTCTTCGACCCTATGGGCTTGCTGAAAAGCAACCGCGGGTTGCTGAAATTGGTTTGATGATTGAACTGGATTCTGATGGACTTGTGCTTGAAATGATTGTAACTGAACTGGAGACTGTACTGAAGGTTGAACTGGAACTTGCTGGAAATTAACTGGATTTTGCTGAATTGAAGATTGCTGGAAATTAACTGGATTTTGCTGAATTGAAGATTGCTGGAAATTAACTGGAATCCCATCGGCGGGGATGTGCTGGAATTGAAAAGTGTTCCTGTTTGCAGGAGGCTGAGATGCTGGGAAGTGACCCCCTTGTTGGGTATTCGCCACTGTCCGCTGATTGATGTGGGCTTGACACTGACCCCCGTTGTGGGCATTCGCCAGTGCTGTCCCTGTTGCTGGAAATTGAATTGAAATCCCATCGGCGGGGATGTGCTGAAATTGAAAAGGTGTCCCATCGGCGGGGACATGCTGAGATCTACTGAGATTGTTGTTTGCAAGATTGACTGGAAGCTGACTGGATGTTCCTGCAACGGAAGTGCTCTGAGATGGCCTTGTCGTCGCAGGAAGATATTGAGAAGGATGCCCCATAGCGAAGGGCTGAGATGGCTGTTGTCGGTAGTCTTGGGTAGACTCCGCTGGTTGTGCTTGATTTGAACTGGAGGCCGGAAGGACCCGGCATGGCTGCTGAGCTTGCTGAACTGGGCCAACCTGATTGTTGGCTGCTGCGGTGGCTTGTGCTTGCATGAATTGCAAGAGCATTTCTTGCATTGCTCTCATTCCTTGTGCCAATTCTTGTATGATTGGCGTATTATCAATAGGCTGTTGCGCTGGAGGTTGCGCTTCGGTCATCTCGAGAGCAGGGAAGTGATGAGTTTCTTCTTCGTGGTCGGACATGGCTTGCTGAGCCCGAGTGCGGATTATGCTGCGGTAGGGAAGTTGTCTCCGCGTACATTGAGCCCGAGGAGGCGCAATGATAAGGACTGTACTCTATTCTTTTTGGGTTTTGGGATTTTCTATTTTTTTTTTGTTTTGGGTTTTGGGTAGAATGCTATGCAGATGAGATTGTATGAGGATTAGTGACTTTCAAGTACGGGAAGGATTCTGTTTTTCAAATCGGATCACGACTAGTGGGACTAGCTCATCCCCAGTGGAGTCGCCATTCTGTGGACCCTCGCCGATTTCTCCGCGCTCCCACACGACGTTCTTCTCCCTTCCCCTTTCCTTTCGGAAAAGAAGGAGATGAGGATGCGTGAGTGCGAAATCGCCGTTTGTACCACTGGCTTGCCTCGTTCTCGAGGGCTTCGTTTGGTTGTCGTGTTAAGCTGGATATGTTTAAATGAGTTTATATAAGACCAGAGTCGCCACTAGCCAGTTACTTCGAATCTACAGTCGGCTAGACCCCGTAAAAACGTTAGAGAAGGGAATCCGAAGATTCTTTCCTCTAAAATGACTCCTGTTGATCTGTGGTCAGAGATTCGAGGTAAGGGATCACGGTTACAGGGTGGGAAGAGGTTAAGCACCCCACACACTGCCCGTATCGAAGTACGGTCTCTACTTCATAGAATCGATCGAATACTTGAAAGTCTAGTTTAATCCTCGTATATTCTCATGGATGATATGATGCATGAATGCGGGTCTGAACAATAAGAGTTTCTGATGGGCAGGTTCCAACAACGGGCAAGCCCAGAGCGTACGCTCGAACTGACAGGTGCTTAATGTAAGACGTATGCAGTGTGCTTGAATGATCAAGGTGTTTTATGGTGAAGCATGAATGCAGGTCTGGACAGTAAGAGTTTCTGATGGGCAGGTTCCAACAACGGGCAAGCCCAGAGCATACGCTCGAACTGACAGGTGCTTAATATAAAGACATATGCATGTGTACTTGACGGATCAAGGTGCTAGTAGTGAAGCAGGGGGGTTGGAAAAAAAGTAAATGTTGCACTTATGCTAGATGCAAATGAGATGATGCTGGAAAAAGAATAGCTGGATGGACGGAGGTGTCGCAAGGGTTTGCTTCGAGTGGCTGGATCAAGACTTGGGTGGCTTGAGAGGCTTGGACCAGTGGTCAAGCTGGGCTGGACCAGGGCTAGACTCTCCTCACTCGGGCTCTCCTTGGTGGAAAGATGGGCTAAGGGTGGAAAAGGGTGACTCAGACGGTCGGGCTCTCTCTGGCTCGAAGGGATTGAATGGATCCGAAATGAGAAGGGGAGGGGGTATTTATAGCAGCAGAGAGGGGCACTCTCGTAATTTTTTCCGGGCGGCCTGCCATGGGCCGCCCGTACGGCCGCTCCCTCGGGGCTGCTGTTGGACTCGCTGGTCGACTCAGTGAGTTGACTCAGCGGGTCGACTCGGTGGGTTGACTCGACGGGTTGACTCGACGGGTTGACTCGGTGTTTTGACTCGACGGGTTGACTCAGCGGGTTGACTCAGCGGGTTAACTCAGTGAGTTTGACTTTTTTTTGGAATTTTTTGACTGGCCTTTTTTATGGGGGGTTTTTCAGGGTGGTGTTTAGAACTGGGTTGACTGGGTTCAGGCTTGAACTGGGCTATGGAATGGGGCTTACAAGGGTGAGTTTGGCTGAGTTTGGACTTGGGCCGGATTTGGGGGTATGGTCCTCCGTTCAACCAGCTATCTCTACCAACAGTGTAGCCGAAGGTGGGGTGTCTACACTAGTGGCTGGTGAGAAGAGTGGAGTGATCCTGTCTCATATAGTAAGGGTGCCTTAGCCAGAGCTTGCATATCATGCATTGCATTAACCAAGATCTTTTACTGAATTGTTTTGATTTGATTAAATGATAATATCCTGCTTGCGTTTACTCTGTGTCATTATTATCACGATTGTCTTAAATGGATATTCCCCACTATGATATCATTTAACGCTATCTAACCACATATCAGATAATCCAGGCGAAGATCCAGTAAGAGAATCGAACACTACGACGAGGTGCTCGAAGGCTCGTGGCAGCAAGTGACGGACGTTGAAACCGAAGCGGCTTGAAGATGAATTACGTTTATTATCTTTGTAGAGTAGATTTATTTTCATGTAACTTGTAATAAGCCTCTCATTGAGACTAGAAAGTAGAACATTATGTAATTTGTATGATTTAAGGACATTATCTTGATAACGTAGAAAAGAAAAAACTTGAATAAGAACTTAAATTTTCGTCATTATGTTATGTATGCCATGAATGTATGGAATTACAGGTAAGTGTGTGGAAACGTAACCCTGGCACACGTGAGTTAACACCCGGAAGCTCGACCCATCGTGTTGTCCACGAGAGTCAAAATTTTGAGGCGTTACAGGCCGAGACTGAGACGCATGTATAGGTGCGAGATAACGTGGAGCAGCCACTTATGTAAAGAAATCCACCAAAAAAATCTCAGGTTACCGGCGAGGTATAGCAATGACTCGAATGTTGCATTCACCCTTATTACTGATGAGGGGAATCTGTTTACTTTTCAGGAAGCATTTGAAGATATAGATATCGAAAACTGGAAGGTCGCAATGCAGGACAAGATGAACTCTTTGGGACCTTAACATGTCCTTAAATTGTTACCTTAAGGACAGAGGTTAAAACCAAAGCTGGGAAACTTTCGCCCTTGAATGGGATGCTGGGGAGTTCCCAGTAGCGAGGGTCCAACGTTCCTTAAGACGAAACTTGGGTAGGCGCCTCGTGCACCAGCTACCTTAAATGACTCTTTGGTAGGAACATCTGTGATATCTGGAGTTTGCTCCCTCGAGGGTTGATCAGGGCGTCTACCATCAACGGGTTGGTGTGAGAATCCTAAGGAAATCGAGGACAATCGGAGGGGGTAGCACAGGATGGCTACCTGTTACCCCCCCCCCCCCCCCCCCCCCCCCCCCCCCCCAAACATGCATGGGATGATGACGATCTTTAAAGGCAGGAGGTTGTTGCATATACATGGTTTTAGACAAAAAAAAATTATGAAGAAAATCGTTCTTCACATCAAGTTGGCAAATATCCCATTCCTTAACCACAACGATTGTGAGAATTAACCGAATACTTTCCGGTTTGACAGCTGGAGAAAATGTTACAAAAAGATTCTATACCGTCAACTTGATGAAACCCCTTTGCGATAAGGCGAGCCTTTAAACAATCAAGAGACCTATCAGACCGAAGCTTAACTTTATAGATCACCCATTTGCTGCCCACAATGTTCATATCTGGCCGAGAGGGAACTAGGTCCCAAGTGCATGGTTTGCTACAAGAGTTTCAACCTCTTCATTCATGGTGGCCTTCCAACCTCGGTGGTGTAAAGCTAACTTGATAGTGTGTGGTGTAGTGGGTAGAGCAGTGGAGGTGCGAGCAGCATGAAAATCCAGGTACGTGGGGTTAGGCCGAGTGATGCCATGTTTGGATCTTGTTTGCATGCGATGAAGATTGGTGGGACCAACAATGGGTTCGGTAGGAAGGGATGGTAAAATGGGATCGGGAGAGTGGGCCATGACAGGTTAGTCCGTGATAGAGACTAGTGTAGCAGGTTGGGCTGTGTCTGAGAGAGATGGGGATTGGGCCATGGCTGGGCATGTCATGGCATTGTAAAGGCCATGGTTGAGATTGGGCTCGCTAGACTCCGTGTGGGCTAACTCACATAGCAACGGTCGTGGACTGTCGATGTCCAGAGAAGTATGATGGGTCGTGTCTAGTGGAGATATATATCTGGTGAAGAAGTAGCCCTATCTAGTCACATATTTGGTCCAACCGGTGAAGATGAGGGCATCCAATCACTGAATGTGCAAAGCTCCCTCTCAATGGGAGCATCACCATAGAGACGAGTAGGCTCTGTAAAGGGAAGCACCTCCTCATAAAAAACAATGTGCCGTGAGATATAGATCCGACCAATAGGAGGGTATAGGCACTTAAGCCTTTCCTTTTGGTGTTGTAGCCAATATATAAAAACACAAAGCAGAGACTTTGGGGAGAGCTTGTCTTGTCGATAGTCACCAAGGTACGAGAAGCATTTACAACCGAAGACCCGAAGTGCTGAATAATCCGAAAGCCTCCCAAATGACCGGAAGAAAGGTGAATCCATGCCCAGATGAGGTGAAGGCATCCTGTTAATTAGAAAAGTGGTAGTGGAGAAGCATTCAACCAAAAACTGTGAAGGGAGATGTGCATGGAACATCATAGTAAGCCCAAGGCCAGTAATATGTCGATGCTTGCATTCGGCAGTGCCATTTTGTTCAGGAGTTTTTGGACATGCAGACTGATGATGGATTCCAAGATCAGCTATAAGTATTTTTCAAGTTCTCCATCACCAAATTCTCGACCTTCATCCCTCTGGAAAATGCGAATGTTAGCATCAAACTGGCACGTGACAAATTTCTGAAAGTGAACGAAGCATTCAAATAAATCAGATTTGCGACACATATGATAGAACCATATAAATCTAGTGTAGTCATCAATAAACACAACATAGAATCGAAATTGCTCTTTTGATCTAACTGGGGCGAGACCCCACAAATCACAATGCACTTTATAAAATGGAGACCATATGTTTTCATCAATAGGTAGAAAAGGTAGTCGGCATGACTTTCCCATCTGACAACTAGTGCAAATTTGTGATGTCGGTTTATTTTTGGAATCAAATAATTAAAAAAGGTTCATATGCCGTAAATCATCAACAATCCGCTATTGGGGATGTCCAAGTTGTTGACGCCAACCTTCGTTATTTATTCTCCTAAACTGATGTGAGAAAAAAGTTTCAGAGTCTCCATCAAGAGCATATAAACCACCTCGTTTACTGCCCTTAGCTACTACTCGGTTTGTGGACATGTCCTTAATCACAAATCCATGTCCATCAAATTCATATTGAAGAGGATAATCAGTAATAAGCTTACTAACAGATAACAAATCTTTCTTAATATTTAGAACAAGTAAGACATCTTTAAATTTTAGAGATGAAGGACTAGAACCTATGGCAGATGTCCAATATGGGTAATAGACAGATTATCTCCATTTCGAACCTTTATCTTTTCCATGACAGGGACTTGGAGAATATTGTAGATTACTTGGATTACCTGGATTACCTGTCATGTGATCTGTAGCACCGGTGTTAGGGAACCATGTGGAGTCCTGATTATCGGCAATAATCATAGATGCGAGTGACTGAGGACTGTCATTTGGGGTGAAAGCATGATTGAAACGATTGAAGCAAGTAAGAGTCGTGTGGTTCTTCTTATTGCAAATCTTACAGATGAGTTCTTCTTCCTTATTACAGCCTTGTGACTGCTTTGAGGAGGCACCCCTGTCATTGTTACGAGTAGGATTGAAATTTTGATTCTTTGGCCCAAAAAATTGATACCACTTGATGTAGTGAGTATTGACGAGTCCACCAAAAGCTCCAGAGCTGTTGGGGAAGCACCAGAATATCCTTTTATCTACGCCCTCTCAGGAAAACCGCTAGGACCTTTGCGTGGGCTACCCCGCATCTCACAGGTCCCACAGTGGAACCCCCTCCGTGGCCATTCTACATCTCACAGACCCCACCTCATGGGCCATCCCACCCCAATGTAGAGATACACCTGTGTCATCCACCCACACTAGTAAGGAGACTCAAACACTGGTCTATTGCTCTGATACCATTACAAAGTTTGAGAAACTCTATCTCAAGATGACAATGGAGGGTATTGTCCATTATATTTTATAGAGAGTTTACAATGGATTTACAAGGTAAGAATCCATTGGGCCAATCTTCCCAAATAAGGAATAATGCTAACAATATCGTTATGAGATAACTAGAAGGAAATAATCAATCACTCCTAGAATCAACGAATAAATCAAGAGGCTGTTGGCCGTCCTTGTCAGAACGTGAATTGTCCATAGTTGTATGGACTGGTGCCTTATCAGTTGCGTAGTTCGTTGTTTAATTCTCCTCTGTGCTTCCGCAAGGGACATAGATTAACTACTAATAGGTTGAGTAGCTATCTCGCTATTGAAGTGATGTCACCAACTTCTGTGGGCCCCACCATGATGTATGTGTTGTATCCACACCATCCATCCACTTGGAGATATCATTTTAGGGCAAGAGCCAAAACATGAGCTGATCCAAAGCTCAAGTGGATCTCACCAAAGCAAATGGTGGGGATTGATCTTCTGCCATTAAAAACTTCTTGAAGCCACATAAGTTTTCGATCAAGCTGATATTTGTGTTTTCCCTTTTTTCTTGTCTGTGTGAACTTATGAACAGGTTGGATATCAAATAAACATCATGGTGGGCCCTAGAAAGTTTTTAATGGTTGCGTCATTGTCCCCACTATTTTCTTTGGTGGGGTCCACTTGAGATTTGCATCTATCTCATTCTTTAGCTCATGCCCTAAAATGATCTCTCCAAATGGATGGACGGTGTGGATACAACACATACATCACGATGGGGCCCACAGAAGTTAGTGATGTCACTTTAGTAGCAAGATAGCTACTCAACTTGTCAGTAGCTAATCCGTGTCCTTCCGCAAGGTATGAGGGAGGGCGCGGATTAGCTACTGACAAGTTGAGTAGCTATCTCGCTACTCAAGTGACGTCACTAACTTTTGTGGGCCCCACCATGATGTATGTTTTGTATCCATGCGGTCCATCCATTTGGAGAGATTATTTTAGGGCATGAGATGAAGAATGAGGCAGATTCAAATCTCAAGTGGACCCCACCAAAGAAAACGGTGGGGACAGTGACCTCAACCGTTGAAGCCTTCCTAAGGCCCAGCATGATGTTTATTTGAGATCCAACCTGTACGTGAGTTCACAAAGACATGGAAGAAGGTAAAACACAAATATCAGCTTGATCGAAAACTTCTGCGGCCTAATGAAGTTTTTGATGGTAAGAGATCAGTCCCCACTGTTTTCTTTGGTGAAGTCTACTTGAGATTTGGAGCTTCCTCTTTCTTCCAATCGTGCCCTAAAATGATCTCTTCAAATGGATGTACGGCGTGGATAGAACATATACATTATGGTGGGGCCCACAAAAGTTGGTGACGTCACTTCAGTAGCGATATGGCTACTAAACATGTCACTAGCTAATCCGCGTCCGGTGAGGGACAATCATTAAAAAATGTTCAAATTTACGTGATGGCCCACATAATGGGTTGATAGCATGATTTTTGCAATGTTTTTCTTTTATGGTGGCCCACATAATGGATCCGTAACATTGTTGATGAACAACACTTCCTTCGACACGAAGGCAATACATCTCTTTCTCTCTGCATTTCTTCCCTGAGAGACAAAGGCAATTTCTTTACTCTCTCTCTCTCTGCATTTCTTCCCTGAGAGACAAAGGCAATTTCTCTCTCTCTCTCTCTCTCTCACTTTCATTGAGAGAAATTGATGATTCGTCGTGCTCAGGACACTGAGTTATAGTGCTTTTAGGGACACATAGTCCGATCAATGCGTCTGCACTGTCCATCAGGTGTAGCACAAATTTTGCAGGCTCCATTTTTCAAGCCATGGACGAGATGGTTAGCATATCCTTATAAAGTGATTCTGTGGAACCATAAGCAATCCGCTGTAGAATGCAACAAATAGATGGTGGATGGACCGGTTGATTGGATCTGTTTTGCCACGAAACCTTAAGCCGTCAATTTTATAAACGATTGATTACATGATTGAAGCCTTCAATCAGTGTGAATTTTGCTTAGTAGCTCTTGGAATCTGTGATTGATCAAATGGACAGCTTAGATTGATGGATTGGGCTGTCCAAGTATCCCAATGCAACTAAGAGCGCTATAAATTATTATGCTATGAGGGCAGTGGACTATGAGAGCAGTGGATCATTCCTCTATTTCACTTTTGAGATATATGAGACTCAGTGTGCACTCCAGTCACTTGGAAATTCTACATGGCTCACATTAGCTCAAATTAAACCAACAAAATTATGAAAACATTTTCTCCAAATGACCGTCCCAAGATAATATTTGTTGAACCATCCTAACCTCTAATTAATGGACACTTGTTTAACGAAACAGGAGCATCGGAAATATTTTATTTTCAACTGTCCACAAAGTTTTTCTCTTTCCTTTGAAAGCTAATACTTTTATTTCCAGCAAAGAAAAACAACAAACAAACAGAAAAAAAAAAACTAGCTAAGGGCCCAGTCCCTAAACCAACACACCAGACCATGAATAATACACTAGTTAAGGGGTGCAGTCCCTAAAGAAAACCAAAACCCTGGAAAAAGAAACCCCGCATGCTGAAGTACCAATTATTCCTTTTAGACCAAATCACCCACAAATCCGCAAAGAATATGATGCGCCATTTCTTCCTCCCTAAGGCTCCCTATCTTCAGCATGTCACCTGTTAAAAAGTGATTGAACGGATTCCGGCATGAACCAAGCAACACCAGCGAAGTTTAAAACACTCCAAGAAGTGTCCACTGATCCGATATTCAGATGATCAAATAATTGTAAATTTTGATTTATGATGCATGAAAAATAATTTGAATTGTTTAATTGACATTAATTATACGCCACATATGCAACTTTTACGTAATTTATACATGCTCGAGTATATTACACTGCCGTAGCATCGAAGTTTTCTTCTACGATCTTACACGCTTGTTGGGACTGCTTTCTGCTGCTTCTCTCTCTTGCTTTAGTTCGCTGTCTTGCTTTACTGCTTTCTTTTTGGGAAATGTCCCAGTGCACTCGGCTATAGTGGTCCTAGTTTTTCATATTAACTAAGTTACATGTGGTTACCTCTCACTTTTCTTGGAAAAAAAATTAGTGCTCCTAGTTGCACTGAGACGCTTAGATAGTTCAATCCATTAATTTAAATTGTTCATTTGGTCCATCACATATTTCATTGGCAATCCAGCAAAACGCACACTAAGCTAATGATCCAATCATCTTTGATCTGGCCCTTTTTTTTATTGCCCTTCTTTTCCCTTGTTCAAGGATGGGATGTTTAGAATTTCCTAACAAAAGTGATTCCTTAGAATCATAATAATTATTCCATGATGGGCCATGGTCCGTAACAAAAGGATGGATTGAATTGTTGATTGGACCTATTCCCTTTGAATGGTTTTCACCGTCCATATTAAAGGCCATTGATCAAATGGTTCACATTTGTGGGATCGACATGATACTTGCATGCCAGCCTACAAAATGTGATCTTTACCAAGTGAAGAGTCTGGATTAAAGGATTAGACTGTTTCAGTGTCCCAACGTAGCAAGGAGCACTATAACTTACAGTGCTCTGTAGGCACTGGAGCATTTCTCATTCTCCCTTTACTTTTCTCTTTATTTCTGTCAACCTGCTTCTGCTAATATTTCTGGACGACCAAAAAACTAAGCAAGATAAGAGGCATCGATGCCAGCTACGGTGTGAAGAAGAGATTATATTGAAGGTTAGATCTGAAGCTCTATCAACCTTGTTAGGTAAGTAGATTCTTGATCTTTGTCATTTGCTTTCCTATAATTCAACTTTTTTCCTAAATTATTCAATTTTAATGCACTTTTGGGAGGAAAAAAAAAAACTAAGAATTTAGTTGGGTTTTAGCTCGTTAGCATCCACATCACCTATCTGAACGTCTATTTAGGTCCAGAACATGATTTGTATTCTTCCTTGAAAGTCATACTGATTGGATGATCCAAACCATACCGTTGGCGGCATAAAAATGGATGGACATGATCGTTTGTAGAAGATATGCCCAGTCACTAATGTTTATAACCATCGGAATGTGGTGGTCTTTGCATGGTGGTGGAAGAAGAGTAGAATGATCATAATCTACGGCCCTGATAGATTATGCAGATGCCACAGATTCAAAATTCAACTAGGTGCATAGGAAGTTTTCTATACACTGGGTCCACTAATTTATATCTATACGATCACATGATGTTTGTTAGAAAAAATCCAACCTACCGTTCAGTGCACATTGGGACTATAACTGTTGCATTTGAGGCCATATTCAGTGAATCAAACCGTTTGCATTGAGGTCTTGGTATCGATTCCCAAAGTGGGGGTGGCTAACATTGAAGATTTTTTAGGGCAACCTTCATCTGTGTATCTCATCATATCAAAAGTTTGGACACCCAAATATGATCCCAGATACAGGGCTAGAGCCACCGCGTATGCAGTAGCAATACATGAGGATGGATTAATTCTAGCTAACCTCCAATTGTATAACCTTTATAGCTCATGACCACTGTCACAAATATTTCTGAAAATTTGAAATTCCCACAATATTTTAGTGGAAATTTGACAAAATGATATTATCACAATAGTATTGCGATGTTTTCAAATCTTGCCCTTACTAAATTTTTGCAAATTTATCCTGAAATTATGGCGAATTTAACATTAAAATTCATTTTATACTATATATATTTGAAGGTTTTTTCAAGGTCCCCACCTTCACGTGACATTAGCAATGTCTCTGACCATTTTAAATGGCACGAGTGGCCTAGTGTTGATCCAAACCTTTCATAAGGCATGGTGCAAAAATCATGCCAATTGGGTGATCCTAAGCCTTCGGTCGATACACAAAAATGGACAGTTAAGATTAACCAGAGAAACAAAATACCTTGAGACATATAGTAGATAATCCCACTTTGTATTACTTATGATGTTAAAGTAAGATCGCTTGATTTGATGATTCTAACCATGCGATTTATAACTAAAAAACATCGGACAGTTGTAATAAATTAGCACCATTCAAAGGGTTAGGATCATCTTATCGACATGATTCTTGCACCATGGTTTGCTCCTAGTTATATGAATGAATGAATTTCAACGATGGGTTACCCCTTGTGTCATATTTTAAAGATTTAAAATTTATTAGTAATTTATAGTCCTAAGTCAGTTTAAAATTTCTGAGAACCAGATTTGTCACTATGCTTATGACAACCTAGCAAATGCGTAGTACATCCGAGTGGTAAATTACGTGGCCGATCTACGGTCCAGATGGCCATATGCAAATTAGGCCAGTCTACTTATCAACCATATGGCCATATGCAAATTTGGCAAGTCTACTCACCAGGACGTGAAAATTGAATGTGGACCAGTGGATTAAGTAATGACTAAAACGGCCCTGTTTTTGCATATGCTTGTCTTCCAGTGGATGCCTCCTTATACTACGTTCAGGTGTCCTCCACACTTGCGAGATTGGCAATTGAGCTGCAATGTAAGGGTGTGTGAAACACTCCTAACCTACAACATGCATGAAAACGTGTCAAATGCTTGTCGCCCTTCAATATGAGCTTTATATATAATAGGCGAATCGTCAGGATATTGGTTTTTCCGAAACCAATGCATGTTAGTTTTGGATGATCCTTCATATACGTACGACAGTTAGCTTCATGATAAACTAATCAGACACTGAAAGTGATGTGCCTTCTTTTCTGCTCTCTCGTTTTTATTTATTTATTTTTCTTTCTTATGAATGGTTGAAGCATGGCTATCAAGTTGAAGCTGCTAATTGACAAGGAGAAAAACAGAGTCGTGCTTGCCGAATCCGATAAGTACTTTGTTGATACCCTCTTCAGCTTCTTGACAATACCAATAGGTGCTGTAGTGCGACTCAGCGGCAAGAAATCCAATCTCGGATGCATGGATGCATTGCATGAGAGCATAGAGAATCTCGATTCTCAGTATCTACAGACGGAGGCTGTGAAGGAGATGTTGCTTCGTCCAAGAAGTGCATGGGAAGATCGAACCAAAGATCTAGCACTAAATGTTGATACGGAGCTTCCAAAGCATTACCTATGTGAATTACCATGCATCGAAAGGTCCACCAACCCCTCGGCCAGTACTGTTAAGAACGTCCGATGTCACTGTGGACAAGCGATGGATTTAGAGATAATTAATAAGTCAAAGCCGGTTGGAGACGGTATCAAGGAGGGAGTCTTTGTGAAGGGAATATTGACGTTCATGATAGGCGATGATCTATGGGTGAGCCCCATTTCCACGACGACCTTCCTGTCGCTGCTTGACAAGCTTGGAGTCAGGGACAGGGCCGCTCTAGAGGAGAAGAGTGTGGATGTGGGTGCTGATGAGGTATGTCATGATGACTTTTGACCATCTACGACTAGCCCACACATGATCACCTGGCTAATCCATGCATGATCCATACCATCCATCAAGGCGTGCAAAGCATAAATGTGTGCTCAAGATTCAGGCTGGACCACTCTTTTAGGTGGTTTCCAATGCATGAAGCAAATGGAATATTAAGGAAAAAGTTGGCCAAGTTCCACCTGCAGGGTACATCTCTGCCCCACCTATGAGTGGAACCGCCTGATTCTAGGCCACGGTGCAGCCCACCTAATGGATGGCTGATAGCTCCCACATATTTTCCATATTATAGCACATGAGGATGGGTGTAACACATCTGAGGTTAGCAGTAATTATCCTAAAACTTCTAAGAATCATAGATATGGGATACACATATTCACAGCAATCAGGACTTGGGTTTATATATGTGTTGGGTCTGTTGGACGGATCAGCAGACTCAACCCAATATGAATTTGTTCGGATCCAAATTCAAGCACATCTTTTCAGGTTTGGGTTTAAAATACTGCTCGATCCAATTAATATACCTGATAATCGCTGGCTTGGATTCAGATACGAAGTCCATTCCCAGTTAGTAATTGAGTTGAGCCCGGTTCTCCACATTCCCGAACCTCACCCATTTACTTCTCCACACCCAGCAACCATTTTCTTGACTCCTCTCATAACAACCATCACAGCTGCGAAAATATCTCGCTTCATGATTAACTTGAGATATTGCATATTAGATTTATCTCCCACGGAGCCCTTTGGGAAGAAAGGACAAGGTGACAAACATGCAGGAGATACGAGCATCAGTTGGGCCCAATTGTGTGAATGCTCCACAATCAGGTTGGCCCACTCATGGAAACGGTCCACATTTTCTACATGTGGCCAATCTGATGAATGCACCGGCCTGAGCCAAGTTAGATATGGTAGGCCTGCTCGATGAATAATATGGATCATGTAACATGCCATTGAGTGCCAATGTGAGTCCCATTTGCATTTCTCTTTTATAAGTAACTAGTACCAAGAGTTGTGGCGTGTGCAATGCATGTGAAGAAAATGGTTTCGAGTTATTTGATTTTGTAGTGGTGTGATGGTTGGCACTTTGAAACAGTACATGGTGGCATATATCAGTTCAAACAAACCGCCTAAGTTGCAAGACATATTAGTTGCCCTGACTTTGATGATCAACCCTTGGCACATTTAGGTTTTGGTCTTCGGCCATTCTGGCCCTCACCCAATACCTACATTCATCTAATGCCTACATTCATCCTTTTGAAAGATGCATAAGGTGTTGCTACCATGGCTATCACTTTGGTTGCAGGAGGGGAATGGTCAAGTGACTCTCTCAATGTCTTGTTTGATACATAGGAGGTTTCCCCCGACATTGTGGTGTTGTTTAACCATTCGACTAGAGATGTTCAATGCTTGCTATTTTTTTTTTCATAAAGGTGGGAGCACACCTCCTGTACAACTTTGTTGATATGGAAAATGATTTACATGTTGGGAATGGAGCCCGACAGCAGAAGCGAGAAGAACAAGATGAGCGTTAATCACACAACGGCCACAATCAAGAAAATTAAACACCCACAAGAAGGCAATTCAAATTTTAAGTGGAAAAACCCTTCACGGGTAAAAAACCCCGGCACAAAGCGACACCAATCCACTATGATATTAGAAGTTACAAGAGATGGAACTCAAAACCCGGATCACAAGCCCCACAAGAGAAATTTCAAGCTTTCCCAAGAAGAAAATACTCTTCTCAAGTTCTTTCTCTCACCTAGAACCTTTCTCAATCCCCTTTCCTATATAGGATACTCCTAATCATGTATTACACTACTTAAATAAGCAGAAAATCAAAATTAGAAACACCTTATGTAAAACTGAGCAAGAAACCTGACTCCAATAGGAAACCTGTCCACCGGTCGATCAACACCATCGACTGGTCGAGGACCCCTCTCGACTGGTCGTCCGACCGGTCAACAATGCCTGAAAACTGTACAGAGAGTTGTTGTCTTGACTCCTATTTTTCAACCGGTGGATGGCCCTAGTTGCAGCAAATTTGAGTCGTCTGATTTCAACAATCTCCACCACGACTCCAATCTTCATGCAACACCTTGCCACATACAATCCTTCACCTCTACTTCGTCATCATCATAGTTTCATCGTTTCTCGTTCCCCATCGACTTTATTCTGGCACTTCATGTGCCTTGCCACTCTTCTCATGTGGCTCTTTGGCTCTTGCCACATACCAGCAATCGTGGATCCCGCTGTCGATCCCATAGCTCCACCATGAATAGTGCTTTCGATCACCTTATAAAGATGGTCACACATTCGTGCTTTTATCCACATGAGTGCCCCCTTCATCACTTTACAACAACGATCGTGATCAATGAACATGCACCATTTCGCCTCGAGTGCACCAAGAGATCACATTCTTCTTCATCTTAGGGACATATTTTACATTTTCAAGGATGCGTTTGATCCCATCAAACCTTCTAATGTGCACCGAACCAATACCCACAACCTTGTGAGCATAACCATTGCCCACAACCACCGATCCACCATCATATGCCCTGTATGTTATGAATGAACTTCGGTCAGGACATACGTGACACGATGCACCTGAATCGAAGAGCCACTCTCCACCGAGAGACTCCATACCGGATACAGTCAATACATTACACACATCATACTCATCCTCCGTGAATTTCACGGTATTAGCCCCCTCCCTAGAAAAATCTTCATATTTCTCCTGCCTTTTCTTAGGATTCAAACAATCCCTCTTCATGTGCCCTTCTTCACCACATTCCTAACATTTCACCTTGTTCTTCCCCTTACCCTTGGATTTAGACCTTGATGACGAAGATCCCCCATCCCTCCCAGAATTCCTCTTCCTTATAACCAGTGCCTCGTCCGTAGAGGAACCCACACCACCGCTTTTCTTTCTCATCGCCTTTGACTGAAGGGCCGAGATAGTGATCTCAACGCCAATGATTTTCCTACCTGTGCACAAAGAGTCCTTGAATAACTCATATGAATCTGGAAAAGAGTTCAAAAGGATAAACGCTTGATCCTCATTCTTCATCGGTTTATCTACATCCGTCAACTTGTAAATGAGCCTATTGAAGTTGCTGATGTGGCTCTTAACATTGGTCACCTCCATCATCCTCAAGTTATACAACTGTAGTTTCAGATATATGCAATTTTTCATAGATTTCTTCACGTAGATATTCTCCAACTGTATCAGCCACAATTTTCTCTCTCATGACATTGTACAAGGCCTTATCCGTTAAGCACAACTGAATTGAGACATTGACTTTTTCATCGATTATCTTTCACTCTTCTTCTAACATTGCCTCAAGTTGCTTTCCAAGCGCGCCTTGGAGCCCTTATTGAACTAGAACTCCATTCATCTTCACCTTTCATAGTTCAAAATTATTTTTCTCTGAATACTTCTCGATGTCGAATCATATGATAGAAGACGCCATTGATGCCTCGCTTCGGATTCTCTCTACCTCCTCCCAACTTTAGCTTTGATACTACTTGTTGGGAATTCTGACAGCGAAAGCGAATCAAAATGAACAACCACAATGGCAATCACAAAACAACAATCAACATGCGCAAAAAGGCAATCCAATTTTTATGTGGAAAAACCCTCTCACAGGTAAAAACACCATGACACAAAGCAAATTCCACTATGATCTCAGAAGTTACAAGAGAATGAAGAAACAAAACCTGAATCTCAGTCCACAAAGAGAAATCCCAAAGATAACCCAAAGTTTTTCTCACATGAGAAGGACAAGCACAACCCTTTTTCTCATCCCAGAGACTCCAAGCTTTCCCCTATCTTTTTCTCTTGCCCTGGAACTCTCTCAATCCCCTCTAGGAAACCTGGCCCCAATAGAAAATCTCCTAATCACGCATTACACCCCTTAAATAGGCAACAAACTGGAACTAAAAACACCTTGCGCAAAATCGCGCAAGAAACCAACTTGAATTAGGAAACCTGTCGACCGATTGCCGATGGTCGTCAATGCCTGAGATCTATCTAGAGTTCGCTATCCTGAAGTCTGTCATGTCTGACCGGCTGGTCACCATCCACTACCGGTTAATGGCCCCTGTTGCAGAAGATTTGAGGCGTCTGATTCCAACAATTTCCACCACGACTCCAATCTTCATGCAACACCTTGCCACATACAATCCTCCATCTATACTATGTCATCATCATAGTTTCATCGCTCTGATACCACTTGTTGGGAATGGAGCCTGACAGTAGAAGCAAGAGGAACAAGACGAGCGACAATCACACAAAAGCCACAATCAAGCAAATCAAACACCCACAAGAAGGAAATCTGAATTTTACGTGGAAAAACCCCTCATGGGTAAAAAACTACGATACAAAGTGACACAAATCCACTATGATATCAGAAGTTACAAGAGATGGAACCCAAAACTCGGATCACAAGCCCCAGAAGAGAAATCCCAAGCTTTCCCAAGAAGAAAATCCTCTTCTCAAACTCTTTCTCTTACCTAGAACCTCTCTCAATCCCCTTTCACATTTAAGATACTCCTAATCCCATATTACAGTCCTTAAATAAGGAGAAAACTGAAATTAGAAACACATTATGCAAAACCGCGCAAGAAACCTAACTCAAATAGGAAACCTGTTGACTGGTTGATCAACATCGTCGACTGGCCGAGGACCCCTGTCAGACGAAGACCGGTCAACAATGCTTGAAAACTGTACAGAGAGTTGTTGTCTTGGCTCCTATTTTTCGACCGGTTGATCGCTTTAGTTGCAATAGATTTGAGTCATCTGATTCCAACATTACAATCATTTGGGTGGGCCCTACAAAAAGAAAGAGGCCTCAGCTCTTTTTTTTTTTAACATGCACCCCCCCCCCCCCCCCCCCCCCCCCCACACACACACACACACACACACACACACACGGACTTGCACCATAAGGGGTGCTCAAACCCATGACCTCTTGTTAAAGCACGACAATAGGTGCAAAATAGTACTCACCTAACCTATAATCCACATAAAAGACGTACTCAAACCAGAGGAAGCTGAAGGAGCTAAATACAAGAAAAATCTTATCAATTACCACAATATGGTTAGACATAATGCACTGGAAGCTCTGGATGGGAGATGATTGGGCCATAACAGTTTTGGTATCGGTTAAGAATGGATGGTGATAAGCTAATTGATTGTTTTCATCCGACAATCCATTAACTATCCACTAATCATGTAATTAAAAAATCAAATTACTAATATATGTATGCTTAAGTTATATCTAACTCAAATAGGAGTATCGCCGATAAATAATAAGATGATGAAAAGTAGACTTAGATGGTTTAGCCGACCCTATTGCTTGGTATAATGATAATACATTTACAATTTAGTTTCAGTTTATGATGTTATCCTTGTACAATTTTTTTAGCCTCAACGTATTATTTAGAGTACCAAAGTTCCTCCCTTTGAAAAGCAAGAGAGTTGAGATGACTAGCTGCATATAGCGCTGTAAACGAGTCAGAAAAGCTCGGTTAACTCTCTCGACTCGACTTTAATTTGGGTTTGGGTTGAGTTGAGCTAAATTTTAGAACTCGAAATAAGTTCGAGTCGAGCACCGAGCATGACCCTACTCGACTTGGTATAGGGCTCGAAATCAACTCGGTTTGACTCGGCCCGACTCGGTATAAGGTAAGTGATATAAATACCCTTAAAAAAACCCTAACCCCCGGCCCAGCCCCAGCCCTGATCGTTCGCACGAATGATGTTCGTCATCGGGTCCGCGCCCCTGCTTGTCTGTACGTCTCTTCTTACGCCCGTGCCCGGTTACCCATGCAGCCCTGCTCGTCTGTCCACTTAGTGCTCTTCTCTCTTCGTCTCTCTCTCACTCTCTCTCATTGGCCATTGCATCCCGTCTGGCTATGGCGGTCTAGCCAGACACTGCCATGGCCAGATTAATTGTATATTTGTATAAATTATAATATATTATATATATTAATTTAATATATATGATTATATATTATATAAATATGATTATAGTTTATATTTATAGTTTATAGAATCATATTTTATATTTGGAATTAAATATATATGTATTTTAGGTCCGGCCCTAAGTCCAGTCAGCTCAAAAGAAAAAACTCAAACTCAAATCGAAAAGTTGACATCTAACACGACTCGAAACCAAAATACTCAAACTCGCTCGATCTACTAACCGAGTAGGATATTTAGGCTTGATGCCGAGTCGAGTACCGAGCAGAGGTTGGGGGTTCGAGTCGAGTACCGAGCAGAGCCAAACTTGACTTGGTTCGACTCATGTACAGCAGTTGCTGCATGGTACCCTCATGAGTTAATTACCTAAATGCCCTTTCTCTTAGGTAACCTTCCCTTGTCCTCCAATAACCACTCCTAAAACTATATGCATGGTTAAAGTCGGCTATGGCTATCTCTTTATATATAGTATTGATATAGATAAATGAGGCTAGGTTAATTTTTAGGTCATGAGCCTGTTTCATTACCTCTCACCTCTATAATGCTGCTGTTTAGTTTGGTGATTACATCATCCGTTTGGTTGTCCTCTTGTGAATGACCCACTATTAAGAACTCTACCACCAAAGAAGCCAAGTTGTATTGATCTAGTGCGGTCTTCAAAGGAACATTGAGAATAAAAGAAATGTTTAATTGATCAAATTCTAAATGTTTCTTAGTGTATTTGCATCGAGAACTGGGCCAAGTTGGCTAACTACATAATAGATGATTTCTGGTCTTATCTTGAATTAGGCTTTGCATATACTGAGACGATTGTTGGTCTCCAACACCCCTTTGACCGACGTGTTTTTGCCAAAGCCGAAGGCTGTCAAGGATGCTTTTGACGCCCTAAAGTTGAGCCCTGAAGTCATAGCCACAGACAAGAAAGACAATGGCAAGAAGATGAACTTGAAGCTTCTGATCAGCAAATCCAAGAACAAAGTGTTGTATGCAGAGGCCGCGTATGACTTCCTGGACCTTTTGTTCAGCTTCCTTACTTTCCCTCTTAGTTCCATAGTAAAGTTCTTGGGCCCAGGTTCTTCCATAAGATGTTTGGATAACTTGTACAAAAGCGTGGAAGATTTGAGCGGTGACGACGATCTTATCATATCGGAGGAATGCAGGGCCATGCTACTTGACCCCAAGCTCTCGCTTCATTCAGGGTGTGACAACCAGCTACTGCCAATCATGGAGGGAGGCCCTAAGACATTCTTAACTGATTGTCATTTTATAAATCCAAAGTTGAGTGATGCAAGCACAGAGTGTGGAGGAGGATTTGTGAAGGGACCGAAGACGAGGTATATGGTAACGGACGGGTTGGATGTGAAGCCTCTATCAGTTATTTCAGGCATTTGCATCCTGGACAGATTTGACGTGCCCATCGGGGATATACAGGAGCGAGTAGTAAGCGTGGGAGAGGAGGAGGTAATGTAAATTGTTCTCTACTTTGATTAGATTGAGAAAATGGGAGGGAGAGTTATGCTAGTAGGGGTTAAGAGGCGATTGGAGGTGACCAATGTGGCATAGAGGGTTCCACGCCACTCATCAATTGGGGCCACCATGTTATCGATGCATCAGGTCGACCGAATATATGGAATTTTGGACTGTTGGTTCTCTTTCTTCTTACCCATCCATTTTTCTAATGCAGAATGAACCACCTGATGAGACGTCCCGTCTGACTTTTGGACAAGGGTGTGTTAGCTGATGAGTGGCTTAGATTCCCTATAGGTATTCCATGTTGGCACTGGGCGCGACTTGGCTGGGACACCAGGACCAGCAATGTGGGTGGTACACTGACCGTGGGGCCCAACTTAATGCATGCATTGTATATCTATGCCATCCATCCGTTTCCACAATTCATTTTCGAAGCAGATACAAATCTCGGGCAGACTAAGACAGGAAACAATAGTAGTGATTGATTATTAAAAACTGTGTGGACTACAAAAGTCTTGGATCAAGTTGATATTTGTGTTTTCCCTTCATCCAGGTCTGTGACGTTATCAACAAGTTGGATGGAAAATAAACATTGCTGCGGGCCCTATGAAATTTTTAATGGTGGGCGTTCAATGACCACTGTTTCACATAGTGTGTTCACTTGAGATTTGTATCTGTTTCATTTTTTGGACTCATGCCATAAAATAAGTTGGCAAAACAGATGAACAGTGTAGATATATAACACATGCATTGAGGCGGGCTCCATGGACAGGGTACCACCCACATTGCTTGTTCAGGGTCCCAGCCAAGTGGCACCCGGTGGCACTTGCACCTTCTTCAACCTATCTGATAAACTGTCATGGCTTTAGACACCAATTTCCCCGCAACACCTGTTAAAAGGAGCCCATGCAGCAAAAAACCTGTGGAGCCCACCATGATGTTGGCGAAATCTATTCCATCCATCCATTCGCCAGCTCATATCAGGATCTGATCCGCAATTAACATCATGAAAAGTGCATCTCATCACAGGAACCAATGAATTATGTGACACACACCAACGAAACCTTCTTGTGGCCCACCATAGTTTTGGATCAGGCTGCTATTAATATTTTCCTTTCGTCCTAGTGGGACTCACCTTATGAACCAATTGGATGGATGTGGATTGCGTGGTGACCCTGCCACCACCGACCTTCCTGGTGGCAACTCTTGATGGCAGGACCCTGCCATCACCCATATGATTGAAGAGGCGGTCGATGCACCGTGTCAGATACTGGTCCAATCACTAGACATGTCCTCTCTAAAAAATACCCTTGCCCAAAAGTTTGGTTGGTCCAGTCATCCAATGGGCTACACTTGTATGCAAAAGCTGATGACAAAATAGGCAACTGATGGTCTACATTCGATTTACATGTGCGGCCCGCCAGATGACTGGACCATCTTAATTTTGCGAGTATCCCACAGCTTGAACATGTTTTGTATGTTTTAAGTCTTTCTAAAAATATAAATGGGGAATAGGACACAAAGCTCATATTTGGGCTCGTCTTTGGCTGCAGGCTTTGTCTCTACTGAAGGCTACTTTGTTCTCCAGAACAGTTCTGAGCGATGTCTTCTGTCAAAAGAAAGCAAATCAATCAAAGATCAAATTGGAACGTGAATGACGATATCAATTAAATGGCCAGGATCGTCTTATTTTCAACCATGCCCTACCTACTATGGCATGTAGTAGCATATCCGCCTTTTTTTGTTGTCCTACAAACTAGGATTTGTAACTGCTTTATGAATGTTTAAAGCGTGATATATATAATCTACAAAATTGCCAATTTCAGAATTATGAGACATCTATGATGTGCACCTGGTGTCTTCCTGGGCAGAAAGTAAGTGCAGTACATCAATCAGGTGAGCCACATTTGAGAAGACAATGTATGGTTGAAATTAAAAAATTCGCCCAACAGTTCATGTTCAATGTACATGTAAGGTTTGCTAGAGTACGTCCCTATGTGTTGCAATAACATACGTTTAGACTCTAGCCGCTGGATGGTAGGACAGATGCTTGTGAGGATGGTAGGACAGATGCTTGTGAAATTAGATTAATGATTTTCAAATGGGCCATGAGATGCAAGAAAGAGTTAAATGGTTGCAGTTCAGGAAGGAGCATAAGAGGAATTGATGGCTGGTATTAACTGATTAGTGTGGTTTCTGAACCATGAGCCATCTAAGGGAGATGAATAAGTGGACCGTCTGTATCCATTGTCTACCTTCCACTTGGACGCTGAGGGATTGATAGAAATGGCTCAATAGTCATAAAGTAGGGACTTGACGCAAGGAGGACCTGGTAGGTCGATCACCGTCTCCCTAACCGATGGTTTCTCGAATCCACGAGAAGAAATAAAAGATAAAAAGAGGAAATAAATTCCGAATAATTGATTTATTGATAATTGAATCCATAAAAATGAAATTATAATGCATATAAATAGGAAACTAAACCCTAAGTAAAGTATCAGAATCCAACTCCAACTAAAACTCCTAGAAAACGCAACTTACTATAAATAGTAAACTTACTATTTATAGAAGTCGTTCAATCCTACTAGAACTCTTGGTTTTCGGCCAAAAATAGAAAGTTATCAAACGGCCTTAACCACGTGGTTCTACTAGATATTCTAAGCCTTTTTCATGTTGGACACTAACTCTAAAGCCCTACAGATGCAAAGTTATGATTGAATTAAAACTTACTATAAATAGTAAAACTGAAAATAAACTAGCCTAATGACCGTCGATACGGTCGAATCTTGCGATTCCGGCTTGGGCAACCCGGCATAGCGGAGTTGGTTGGCTAAAGTAGCTCGAGCTACCCCAAATTGATATATTATACGTCCCGTAACTCATTCCGGATTGTGAGATATGACCGATTTACGGTCCTGACGGTCCGGATCACTTTTGACCCCGACCAGTCTTCTTTTGCTCCATCTGGGCCATGAAATAATCAGCAACCCGTTCTACATCAGGACTCGATTCGGTAGTGACATCAAATACATGGTTTTGATGTTCCACACACATCACAGTGGGCCCCACATAGCTCGACCTCATGGGAACTTCCCATGAGGTCGAGCTGTGTAGGCCCCACTGTGATTTGTGTTGGACATCAATACCGTGCATTTGATAGGTCTCATTTAGGTTATAGCATATCTAAAAAATCACCCGCATACGGAACTCAAGTCGGCCATACCATCTAAAACCATGTGAAGACATGCCTAAAACATATAAAAGCACTTGGTGGGGCCCAGCTGAGTTTTTGATGTGGTTGAAACTTGCTCAGACCCCTCATCCAAGTGGAACACACACAATGAATGGGCTGCATTTGTAAACCACAACTCAGTGGGCCAATAAACGATCATGAAGGTTTTAATGGGCGGGTTACCCCTCTCAACTGTTGTCTGTGGTGTGGCCCACCTAATTCATAGATTGACCTGATTTTTAAGCCCATGGGCCAACATGGAATGGTGCACCTGACTGATGGAGTCGATGTTGGAAACACATCATGGTGTGGCCCACACAGCTCGACTTCATGGGAATTTCCATAAGGTCGAACTCATAGTACCGTTTCCTATATATATATATATATATATATATATATATACATATATATATATATATATATATACACGGTAACTTTTCAAGAAAGGTTTTAGATAAGCCTATTGTGATAGGTGGTGGGCCCATCATAACGATTATTTGAAATCCACCCCAGCCACCAATTGTGTTAGACTATATAGGTGGTGGGCCCCATCAAGTGTGTTCCTGATTTTTGAACTCTGGAGCGTATTTTGTGTAATGATCACAACTGGCTTTATGAAAATCAAGGGTGGATATCTCTCTTCTAATATTTTCCTTTAGTGTAGAATCAAAGGTCAGCTTAATTTTTTGGCCTGAGCCTAATGTGTGACTGCAAATCGGAATGAATTTTAAATACACATATATAAATTGATATTTCCGCACATATATAAAATTGACAATTTCATGCTTGATTCTTTACGGGTCTTCATAATGTATGTGTAAAATTCACTCTAATCATTAAATGCCACACAAAAATTAAAAAAAGGAACAAAAAAAGTTAGGCAAATACTGGATTCACTGTTTCCCATCGTGGTGGATTTCACATAAATGTTATGGTGATCCACCCAAGCCGCCACTCCTTACTCCTTTCTCATCTCCACGTTTTTACCCACGTCCCCGTCTTTCAATCGTTAAGTTAGTTACGTCCCCTCGTCTTCGGAGAAAGCTACCCATCACAAAAGACAGTGAGGACAGTCACACCCCATCGTTGAAATCTTCCTATGGCCTACAATGATTTTTACTTGAGATCTAACCTGTTCGTAAGTTCACAAAGGAATGCACAAAGGGAAAACACAACTATTAGCTTCATCGAAAACCTCCGTAGTTTTTAATGGTAGGCATTCAATCTCCACTGTTTTTTTATTGTGGGGTCCATTTGAGCTTTGGATCTACCTCATTCTCTGAGTCATGCGGTAAAATGATCTCTACAAATGTATAGACGTGTGGATACAACACATACATTATGGTGGGCCCACAGAACCTGGGGAGCCCATGTCCCACTAAAATAGTAAGGCAGATCTATGGAGCCGTATCCCACTAAAATAGGGAGGGAGCCGATTAGGTGAGATACTAAATCCACCGTGGTACTGGTTGGTGGGACCCCTGACTATGGCTCTCATAGTGATGCATGTACCTTAAATCCACAAAGTCCAACCATTTTCAAAGCTCTTTCTAGTGCATGATACAAAAAATGAAGCGTGCCCAAATCTTAGGTGGACTACACCACAAGAAATGTCGTATTGAATCCCCATCATTAAAAACTTCTTGGAGTCTACGGCAATGTTGATTTTCCATCCAACCTGTAGGTAAGGTAACAAAGACCTATATAAAAAGACCATACAAATATGGTCATCTTTTTTTCTTTTTTTTCTTTTTTTTTTCTTTTTTTTTAATGGCTTAGTTCACACACCCCATTGGTAGTACACCCACCCACCCCAATTAGTCACATCACACTACTCCAAGTAGCCCTTTCCGGGCATGGTGGCTGCAGTCTGGTTATTCAGGTAGTCCTTTCCACTTGGTGCACCTTCTGTGACTTGAACACGAGACGTGATGTTGGATCTGATACCAATTGTTTAGAACCTGACCAATGCGCCAAAAGCCCAGGACTGACAGAATGTGTAAAGTTAGGCTCTTAAACCCTTGGGATCATAACACACGCTCATGGCATCTCCGAACCAACCCACACGGCCTAGCAGCCATTGCAGAAGAAATCCTTAAATAGGTGCCTCTCTCTCTCTCTCTCATCTAAGAAACACTCAGGCATTCTCGGGCCTATGTTTAACAATGCGAGACCCGACCCATTTACACCCCTACCACTAGATCATATCTTATACGAGCACATGAAGTTTGCTAGAAAACATCCCAACCTACTGTTACATTGCACATTGGGACTATTATTTTTTTTTTTTTTTGAAAGGTGGACCTTTTATTCTGTTAGTCATGCAACGCACCCACCCTGTTAGTTGCACCATGCACCCACCCTGTCAGTCGCACAATGCACCCACATTGGGACTATGACCATTGCATTTGAGGCCATGTTCAGTGATTCAAACCGTTTACAGAGTAAAAGCCTCATAGTGTAAATTTTTTTTTTGAAGATTTAAGTTTTATTGAGATAATGGACAACATTAAATTTGGGCGGGCGGCGACCATGCCTATCGTATACCCATCGCCCACAAATCCATCTGTTCCAAATCCATCTGGACCATGGCAGATTCTGCTTGTGTTCCCATAGCAGATTCCAAGCAGATCTAATAGTAAACTTGCCATTCGAGGGCGCAATCCAGATCAATCGGTCACAATTAATGCTGCTTTCCTTAATGGCCTGAAGTATTTCTGTTGGCAAAATGCCTGTTACAATTGTGGAATCCCATCTTCCTGGTTGAACCCAGAAATCACTAACTCTCGCTTCCAGAAGGTCTGGAATTGGATTTGTTCTTGCTGCTGCCAACAATCCACCCCCTGTCTAGTTTTGCCACCAGAAGCTGATCTCACCAGCCCCGATAATCCATCTTGATTTATGGATAGTAAAAAACAGCATCTTTGTTATGTCTCTCCGTATACTTGAGTTGTTAGCTGGCACTGTACCATTAGCGTGTAGGAAGTTGTTGAGATACTTCACCACGAATAGTCTTGCCCAAAGCGTTTACCTTTTAGCAGATTCCAGCTCATCTTCACCCTAAAGGCTTTCATTACATCAGTAATACTGCGAATCCCCAGCCTGCCTTCTGAAGTAGGAGCACAAATCTTCTTCCAAGACACCCAGTGTCGCTTGTTTCCTCCTTGGGAGGTTCCGCAGAAGAAACCATGCAAATTCCTTTTCCATTTTAGAGCGTATAGCTTAGGGTATATTCAACTCTGCCAGAGTGTGTATAGGATAGCTTGAAAGAATATACTTGATGAGCGTAGTCTTCCCTGAAGAGTTAATAACTTTGGATTTCCAACCTGCCACCTTCCCAGTTATCTTTAGAATTAACAGTCGGAAAAGATTTGCCCTAATTCTCCCCTTAACTAGCGGGGCTCCTAGATAAGTAATGGGCAGCTTCGCTATAACGATCCGAGATTTTCGACTCTCGTGTATAACACGACAACCGAATTCCCAAGTAAATCATGGACGAATTGATTTGTTAAATATTGAAATATAACATTCACGCACAATGGCAAAAACAAATGTTCATCTTATTCTATCAAACTTACTACTTCATTATCAATGTTTAAATAAAGGAACCAACTGATATTCATACTAATCAAGCAAAATATCAAGCCATGTCTTTTCTAGAAGACTTATTACAATTTTCATACATGTAACCACTAATCAAAAGAAATGTCTAATAAATGAAACTATCAACTAAATTCCTTCAACATCTTTATCCGCCATGTGATCGTACGAACCATCGAACTCTTCACCTTGAAAGTCAAGTTCGATACTTGGATCTTCACCTGCATCATCTAAATTGCGATTAGGATAGCGTTAAACGCTATTAGAGTGGAGAATATTCCCTCCAAGACGATCAAGAATAATAATGTACAAAATTCAGAATAACGCAATACAATGATATCTTTATTCAAACAAAACAATCAAGTAAAAATCTTTATTAATGCGATGCATAGAATGTATGCTCTAGCTAAGGCACACTGGCTAGAAATCATAATACATAAAGTGGGAGACTCCCTGTCACGACTTCACGCTAGCCACTAGTCACCAAAGGTTCCTGGATGCACAAGCCCATAGTTTTGCCCGACCACATGAGAAACGGGATGCTCATAGCTCAAATCTACACGTGACAGTGTACGGGAGAAGTTGGACGCTGTAGCCTATTCTCAATTCCATATACCCACTGTTAGTGCACTTTATTTTGTCAATCGGCGTGTTGGTTGGTCACGTCTTGTTGTGTGAGTCCCGGTCGAAGATTTGAAGCTCAAGACTTGAAGATTATGCTTCTTCCATTGCTCAAGCTCAAACTAAAACAAGATCTCAGGTAAGTTGCATATAGATCGACCTTAGGAAACCCAAAACATCAATGAATGGTGTAATTACCGACCTAACTTATCCCATTCCTTCTCGACCCTAGCACAAGTTGATCAGAATTGTATGTCCATGGCAAGTGCTAATCGTGATTGAAAACGTGTCCAAACATTGGACTCCATGCACCAAATCACTTCATACTTCATCATTGAAGTGTTCCGCCGCTGTGTTGAAAGATCTCAAGGCAGCTGACCGATTATGACCGGTCGGACTGATCCTTCACCTTAGTCCAGCAACCTTGCTGTAATGAAAAGGTCTAGATAGCCGACCGGTCTTGACCGGTCGGCCAGGCACATCAACATAGACAGCAACCTTGCTGTGATAAATTCAGCTGGACAGCCGACCGGTCTTGACCGGTAGTCCTAAAGTGCAAACTCTGTCCAGCAGCCTTGCTGGGATTGAAAAACTGGACAGCCGACCGGTCTTGACGGGTCGGCCAGAAGATCAAAGAGTGTCCAGCAGCTGTGCTGCGTTGAACCAAGCAGTTTGTTGACCGGTCTTGACCTGCCGGACTGCATTCCATTCTTTATCCAGCGAGGTCAGCCGACTGGTCTTGACCGGTCGGACAGACCCAAATGAAGTGTATCCTTTTGAATTACGACCGGTCTGTCCGACCGGTTGAGACCTCTCTCTGACAGGTCGGACGTGACCGTTTTTTATCCGTTGGGGCCATCATTTGGGGTTCTATATAGCCATATCTTGTGGTCTTTCTTGGTATGCATTCAACACCCATCAAGAGCTAAGTGAGAGAGTCTTTACTCACATCTTCCTACCCTCCTTGCTCTTGACTCCCTTGAGTTCATCATTCAAACATAATCATTAATGGCTTGTCATTGAGTATTCAAAGCTCGGTTTGAAGTATGAACTCAGGATATACATTCATGGCTGACCTACCTTCGAAATATCTTTATGAGGTCGTTTATAGCCATTAAATGCTGAAGTTTGGTAGTTCCCTCATAGCCATTGCATTGAATAGGCAAGAGGAACTTGACCATCTCTCTCCTAACTACCCGGCATAATCATACACACATCATTTGCATCGGTAGCTGATCTTGGGAGCACAAAGAAAAGCTGAAGCACTTGGCACTGAAGCTACTCATCAAAGGTATTAAATCAGGGCTCAATCGTCTAGGTATATCTAGTATTTGAGAGTCCATTTATTGAATCACTATTCCCTAGATTGGGAAACTCCGGCGGGAGTGTACGTGACCGTCCTTGGATTAGGATTGGTGAGAGTTTCAGATCCAAACTCGTCAAGTCCCTGGATTGGGCCATCAGTGGATGGTAAACGCGGTCCTAGATCAAAGGATGTTAATGTTGAAGGTTAATCTGATTTAAAACCACGACTATAGTGAAATCCGGTGGTCTCATAAGTTAAGATCGTGAACCGGGAGTGGAGTAGGGAAACCGAACCACTATAAATCGTTGTGCATTGTGAGATTGAATGATTGCTATGTGTTGAATGATTTAGTCAATCATAAATGCTAACTGTTTGATGAAATGCCTATGATAGTCTTTTCTTGCAAATTAATCATATAATTGTCTTGAATGTTATTGTGGTAATCTTGGTTGATAAGATTGACTTGATTTAGTTTTAAATTGTTATTGAAAATTCAAAAAGTCCTATTCACCCCTCCTCTAGGACATTAGGCATATCTCTAAGTATCTCTACAAGCGGTAAAACCACAATTTCACCCACATGGAGCCAAGTGAATGCATGACTTTAGTTTTACCATTATTTAAATAATTTCATATACAACCATTCTTAGCAGCTCACTGGACACTATGGAGAGTCACAAGTGATCTAGCATAGGCCGACAGCTCGGGCTTAGTGTCTATGGCACCAACCCTGACTCATGAGAATTTGTATACCATTAGTGTCCACTCATTATCCCGTTTTATGATTTCATCATGTCCCAAAAAGTCAATGTTGTACATTATGACCAAATTCATTAAAATACTCATGTAATGTAAATGGATCCAATCAAGCATCATGTACATGTAACGATCCATTAATAAATAATCATTTCATTCTCTCAGTTAAGTCAAGAGATATTCTTCCATCATGGACACCTCTCATGGGTTCCATCTCTCTACATTGAATAATTTTACCAACTTAGGGACAAAGAGTATACAATAATGGGATGTCTATATGATGATCTTATACATATTTCATATATACCACAATATGAAAACCAATGTTACTTGTAACACATAGACTAAGAAAATAAGGGCATAGATTTCACAAAGATAAATAACACAAATACACATGCTTCTTAGTCAAAAATCTAAACAATGAATCACATCATTATATAATGATATTCATTACAAATCCTACATTAAACTTCATGTTATATGGATTAGCAATTCAAAATAAAATAACTTCATATACCACAAAAGAAACTTATAATAATCGTGATATTATTAATGAAAGGCTTGAAGAAAAATTCTTACCTTAAGATGGACTTAGAAGAGGGTTGTAGAAGATCCTAACCGCTGGAAAAATATGAGAAAGAACTCCATTCTCTCTCTTTCTCTCTCTCTCTCTCTCTCTCTCTCTCTCTCTTTCTCTTTCTCTAGGGCATGGAGGCTAGGGTTATGAGAAGAGCTTGGAGGTGCGAGTAGGAATATGAAGAGGGATGTGTACACATGAGGAGAGAAAAGAAGGGCGTGCGTGTGAGGTCTTGTGTAACGACTTCTCGAGGTGGGTTTCTCAAATCTCAATATTCGGGTGATTTTTGATCAATTCTAATCCATTCATCTTATCAAGCTCGAAGACTATGGTCAGAATACGTAAGTTTCTTGATGATCTATATTCTAGATTGGTTGATCCTTGAAAATGGCCCGATGAGTGCTAAAATGGGCTTGATTTCAATTAACGGTTTACGCTTGATGATCAGGGCCCAAGTTTTGAAAAAATATGTAGTCATGATAGGCAAACAATTGTACAAAATTTAATGGTTAATTGATGGTGATAAATGCCTAGATCTAAAATTTCAATTTTTGGCGGAAAAGGAAGGGGCTGGTTTTGTGCTTCAATGGTGTAAGATTATAGATCAGGGTCCAAATTTTGTATAAACTCGTAGTCATATGAGTATAATGGGTAGTCCAAATTTGAGAAACGATTGATGGTGAGAAGTGGGTAAATTGAAAGGTTCAGATTTAAAAAGAGTTGGTAACTCGTTAATTTTTAAAACGGGATAACTTCGCCCATAAGAAATAGGCTTATCAAGGTGGGGCACTCAAATCACACTATTGGTCCATGATAAAGACGATCCAAATCACTCGTATGAAGAGAAATATTCGACTACGACTAACCATCTATTTTCCTCACTCGATGGACATGAAAATAAAGGGTTAATGGACTGATTTGACAATTGGACCACTTCTATTATGATTTAAGGGCTGAAATTTGACATGTATGGTTAATATGTGCCCAAAAGATTAAATCCAGGGTTTTGTGTGAAAGTGATCGTTAGAAATTATAATACTTAAAAATGGCATCTTAACTTAAGTTTAACTAATGACATTTTCGTAATTATCTGAAAAGTACGTGATTTTTTAAATCTGATCTTTCTATGATATTTATGGGATCATTATAAGCAACTTTTGTAAAGGGCCCCTTATCGGATCTCCTAAAGATGTCCCGCTATTTGTAAATCAACAGTAAATGTACGATAATTAATAAAAAAATAAATTAAAAATAGATTTTAAAAAAATTTCAAATAAATCTCGAAGATCTGAGGCGTTACATTCGCCTTCTGAAATCCAGTTAGTTGAGAAATATTGGAGCTTCTCGTTAACGTCGCTTTCTTGGGTAAAATGAAACAGCTTTTCCCCTCATTGATTTTCTGGCGTGACGCTTTCCGTATGAAGATAGAAGATTTAGCATAGCACGAACTGAGGATATCCTGCCATTTAGGAACAGAATCATGTCATCTGCCAACAACGAATGCGATATGAGAAGGCAAGAGCATGGAAACTTAAAAGGGATGCAGACTCCAGAATAAAAAAGATTTCGAATTCCACCGCTGAGCACTTCTGCTGCTAATATAAATACTGCCAGTGAGATAGGATCCCCTTGTCTTATACCCCTGCTTGACTGCAATCCAATCCACTCTTGCGAGAAGCCAAATTTCTGCAAAACCTTGCCAATGAAATTCCATTCTAGTGGATTGTATACTTTTTCCATATCGAGTTTGAAAGTGATATTACCTCCGCCAGTTTTTCTGTCTAAATCATGAACAATCTCTATTGCTACTGGAAATTTTCTGCTATTGCTCTACCTTGGAGGAAAGCAACTTGCTCTTCTGAAATGCTGCCTAGCAGGATAATGGCCAGCCTGTTGGCTAAGATTTTAGAAAATATCTTGTAGTACAAATGATTGGTCTGAAATTTGAAAGTCACTCTGAGTTGAGTTTCTTGGGGATGAGACGTATGGTTGTGCATAAGAGGGCTCTCAGGATAGGCCCACCCAGGGGCGGAGCCAGGATTTTCTTCCAAAGGGGGCAAGGCACAAGTAGGAGGCAACGGTGGGTGCCATTGTCCCCATTGTTTTTGTGATGAGTCCATTTGAGCTTTGAATCTGCCCCATTTTTTTTATCAAGCCATGAAATGATCTCTCTAAATGGTTGGACGGTGTGGATACAACACATACATCATAGTGGGGCCCATAGAAAAGTGAGATCGCCATTGAACCGTCAAAGCTAGACGCGGGAAGTTCCTGCTCTAGGAACTTAGGTGGGGCCACTGTAATGTTTGTGAGAAATCCACCCTGTCCATCCGTTTTGTGAGACCATTTTAGAACATGCGACCAAAAATGAGCCAGATCCAAGGCTCAAGTGGGCCGAAAACGTAAGGATTGAACTACCACAGTTAAAACATTAGTGGGGCCACAGAGGTTTTGAATCAGTCTAGTGTTTATTTTTTCAGTTCATCCAAGTAGGAATGACGTTATGAACAGTATGGATGGCATGTAAACATCACTGTTGACCCCAGAGAGGTTTCGACGGTAGGAGATTCCCTACCTAGCTTTTCCTTTAGTGCAGCCCACTTGAGTTTGGAACCAGCTCTTTTTGGTCTTATGTCCTCAAATCATCTCAAAAAATGGATGGACGGGGTGGATTTCTCACAAACATCACAGTGGGACCCACTTAGGTTCGGGCGCAAGAACTTCTTGCCAAATAGAAAATTCCATCGGCCAAAGCTAATCCGCGTACGAGATTTCCCAAGGACTTGGACCTAGCTTGAGACGGACGGTCTTGTTAGGAGCTCTGCGGAGCCTACAGTAATCTATATATTCTATCCAAACCGTTCATCTATTTTGAAAGAAAATTTTAGTGCTTGAGCCCAAAAAGGAGGTAGATTGAAGGCTCAAATGGACCATACCACATAAACCAGTGGATTGAACTCCTGCTGTTGAAAACTCAGGGGGGGAATTTGCCCCCTCTCGCCCCTACGTGGCTCCGCCGACTTTGCATATTCATGAGCTGGAGATCCACCTTTTTCTGAACGGATGTAAGATCCCAACCCATGACATTTACTGCATTGTCTCTTTTGTTTGCCTTGCTGCCTTCTTCTGCCAAATCTCGTACGTCCTCCCATCCATATGATTGAGGAGGCGATCGGTGCAGGTAAGCTAACCACGTGTGAGATTCTGGGCCAATCACTTAACATGTCTGCCGTGAAAAATACCCTTGCACAAAAGTTTGGTTGGTCCAGTCATCCAGTGGTCCACACACGTATGTAAAATCCGAAGAGAAACAGGCAACTGGTGGTCTATATTGAACTTACAGGTGCAGCTCGCCTGATGACTGATCCAACTTGGTTTTGTGAGTAGCCCATAGCTTGCACATGTCTTGCATGTTTGTGTGCTGCAAATAGGATATAGACAGGGAATAGAACACCAAGCTTATTTTTCGACTTGAATCTTTGGTCGCAGGCTCTCTCTCTACTGAAGGCTTCTTTGCTCTCCAAAACAGTTCTGAGCGATGTCTTCTGCAGTCAGTAGGAAGTAAATCAGTCTATGGTCAAATTGGAACCCTAATGGTAATATCAGTTAGATGGCTAGGATTGTCTTGTTTTGATCAATGCCGTACTTACTATCACATGGATGAGTATATCTGCTCTCTCTCTCTCTCTCTCTCTCTCTCTCTCTCTTTTATATGCAAACTTGGATTTGTAACTGATATTTGAGTGTTTGATGTTTTCTTAGAACACATCCCCATTCATTTTGTGGATCAGCACAGATCAGCCCGAAACCTAAACTGGGCCAATCCTCAAACTAGGGTAGCAAAAAACGAGCCAAACCCAAACTTGTGCTCACTCGGGCTGTTTTTGTTTAGTATTAATGAGTAAATTGCTATCATTGGGTTGGTGTGGGAGGTCATGGATGATTTGAGCAAGGCATGTGTGTTGATGAGGGTGACAGCTCCCAATGTTCCTATCGATTGGTCTTCTGATGTAGTGGTTCATAGACCTGGTAAAGTTTATGTGTTTCATGACCTCGTATTTAGGGCCCGTTTGGATACTGCCAAATAAGTTACTTGTCGACTGAACTTAAGCCGTTGACTATAGGCACTTCAGTTCGTTTGGCAAGTATAATTAAAAAGTAATTTTTCTCTTAAAAATTACTTATCTTAATAAGTATTCTTTTTAGCTTTTTGACTTTTGACTTTTCTACTTATCTCTCATGTTAGGCCTTTTTTTTTTTTTTTTTTTGTTATTACACACCTACACTGTTAGTCACCCTCCAATGTTAATTAACCACCCTCCAATTTGGCTTTTCTACTTATCTCTTCCAGGTCACGCTACATATCAAAGCTCTCTCTCATGGTTCACTCAATTACTGCGCTCTTATACTGTCCATATCAAAGGAGGCCCCACATGATGGACTATCCCATCAAAGGTGGTGCTCACACACTGGACGGCCCACATCAAAGATGGGCCCTACATTAATTGGTGCAAGATCCAATCTAGCAATCAAATTGATCTGATCTTCTACATCTTTCCCAAACATGGTTCTAGTCCACTCACCATGTGGACCGACTATTGGAAACAAGTGAATGGGTTAGAAAACTTCAGCCAAGTCTTCCAGAGCTGTACATTTGTTTTGCAAACTATGGCCCACCTGACCAGTGGATCAACTTGATTCTTATGCCAGGGCATTCATATAGTGGTCCCATTCTGATGTGTAGAATGTATCTCAGACCAATCGTGCTATGCTAGCAAATGCATGGCATCTACATGAGGATTAGAAAAGCTCATTCTATTAGGAAAACTGAACGCTTAGCTTTTTCTTTTCATGTCAATATATTGCTTATAATTATATGTAGATTTGAAATTTTCTCTCGAAAAGTTACTTATCAATGCATTATTACCAAACATACTTATTTACTTATTGGCTGATAAGAATTTTATTTACCAAACATACTTATCTACTTAATAAGTAAAAACCAAGATAAGTAACTTATCTGATAAATAGCTTATCTTAAGTAACTTACAATCCAAACGGGCCCTTAGAGACTGCAAAATATGGTTATCCTACAACAAATGAGATTTCTCACTGAATGTTGTAGAATGAGGCTATTCTACAATAAAATGGATGTGTACAAAGCAGTTCTTGCATGTACACATGTACAACATGGCGCATTAGTACGAGAATCCATTTTATAGATATTCTCAAACATGAAGACAAATGTGTGATGAAAGATAGCTTTATAAGTGAACACATCACGTGCAATAAAGCTCACTTACATGCCACAATTTGCGAGCATGGTATGTAAGTGTGAGATCTAATCTATCCAACAAGCTAGTCCAAACTTACAACCTGATCCATGGCTCAAGTGGTAGACTAAGTGAAGATAACCTTGTTTCAACACTGAGGTCTTGGTATCAATTCCCAAGTATGGGTGGCTAACATTGCGGTTTGACAACCAGTGGGGGTGGGTGTACTAACCCAAAAAATAAAATAAAATAAATGTTAGTAAGACCTTCAGCATGTGCAGCATGTACATGTGCTTTATTGTACTCGCATGCGCCCAGCAAAGTTTACTGAAAGAAACCATATTTTTTTTTCTTTCTTTTTCACCTCTCAAGCTATATTCTAACGTCCTAGTCCACCAGACTATTGAATATGGCACCTTCATGGACGTATTGAATATGGCACCTGCTGCCAGTGCCGGTGCATGTGGCAGCATGCAAATGGTTTTACTTGTAATAAGTGGGGTTGAGATAAGTTTAATCAATATTCAACTTTGTGCAGAAGTTAATTAACTGCAAGTGTGGTGCTCACCATGTTGTTGATAAGCCATCTAACCCATTCATCTACTTATTAAGTCTCACTATAGTGATGGGATGACCAAAAATCACGTATCTAATCATCACCAGGTTAAACTATAGTATGAGGGACAACCCAAAAAAAAAAAAAAAAAAAAAACATTCAAATTCAGCCCACATAATGGGTCGATCAGCATGATTTTTGTGATGTTTTTCTTTTATGGTGGGAGACCGTGTTGAACAATTTAGACACAGCACGAAACACCATAGTAAGCTACACAGCCAACAAGTTATTTGGAAGGTGCGGTGGTGGTTATCTCTTATTGCTGCTGGCATCCCCTTGACGCGTTCCATGTCTCCTGCTTCCTTGGATCTAATTCAAGATTTGGGCTTGTCGTTTAAACCCCCTCGGAAGCTTCGTATTTCTATTGTCAAATGGCTGAAACCCGAGAGGGGCTGGGTGAAAATTAATGTTGATGGTTCTTCTCGTGGTAACCCCGGGCCATCTGGTGGAGGGGGTGTGTGTAGGGGCGATGAGGGCCAGTTTCTCTTTGCCTTCGCCACGGGCTATGGGCTGGGGACAAATTTTTGTGCCGAATGCTAGGGCTATCGCGGATGGGCTAGAGTTGTGTGTGAAGTGAGGTCATAGTAAGATTGTGGTGGAGAGTGATTCGAGAGTCGTCGTGGATTTGCTCGAAAATCGAGCCCTCATCCCATGGAAGTTTCTGTATTGGAAGGCCAGAGTCCAGAAGATACGAGAATATGCCCAAGTTCTTATCGGTTACACTCCTAGGGAAGCTAACTCTGTTGCGGATGCTCTTGCCAGACTCGGGAGTGAGACCCAGGTAGCCAAGGAGTTTCTTTCGGCGGTCTCTCTCCCTTTGGACAGTAGAGGTTTGTTATTTGTCGACCGTCTCGGTCTGGGTTCCATCAGGGAGGATGGAATCTGATGTTCTTTCCATGGTGGGGCTGCCTCGTTGGCGGGCCCTCTGTAGTTCTAGTTTCCCCCCTCGATAGGCGGCCTGGGGTTCTTTTTGTCCTTTTGGCTCGCCCGAATGTATAGCTTCTTTTGAATGATAATAGTGAAATTTTGAAAAAAAAAAAAAAAAAAAAAAAAAAAAAAAAAAAAAAAACTAAGCTTGTTTATGCTTTCCATGAATACTTCTGTAATATATATTTCAAAAATGAACAGAATTTGCCTTTGCTGGAAGAGGAATTGAATAAGGTGGATTCGTCTAAAAAAAAAAAAAAGCTACACAGCCAACATCGTTGATTAACAACACTTCCTTCAACGTAACGTGTAGCACAAATTTCGCAGGCTCCATTTTTCAAGCCATGGACGAGATGGTTAGCATATCCTAATAAAAGTGATTCTGTGGAACCATAAGCAATCCACCGTAGAATGCAACAAATAGATGGACGGACTGGTTTTGCCATGAACACCTTTAGCCGTCAATTTTACAAACGAATGATTACATGATTTGAATCCTTCAATCAGTGTGAATTTTGCATAGTAGCTCATGGAGATTGAGAAAATGGGCAGCTTAGATTGATGGATCGGGCTGTCCAATTATCCCAATGCAACTAAGAGCACTATAAATTATTGTAGCATGAGAGCAGTAGATCATTCCTCTATTTCACTTTTGAGGAGATATATGAGACTCAGGTTGCTTATGACGCCCCAGGCACCTGGAAATTCTACATGGCTCACATTAGCTCAAATTAAACAAACTAAATTGTAAAAAAACATTTTTCGAAGGGACGGTCCAGGATAATATTTGTTGAACAATTATATGCTCTGGAAAATTCACCTAGATTCTCAGTATCTACAGACGGAGGCTGTGAAGGAGATGTTGCTTCGTCCCATAAGTGCATGGGAAGCTCGAACCCAAGATCTAGCACCAAATGTTGATACAGAGCTTCCAAAGTATTACTTCTGTGAATTACCATGCATCAGAAAGTCCACCAACCCGTCGGTCAGTACTGTTAGGAATGTCCGATGTCACTGTAACGATCGATGGAATCTGAGGTAGTTAATGATTCAAAGCCGGTTGAAGATGGTATCAATGAGGGAGTCTTTGTGAAAGGAACATTGAGGTTCATGATAGGCGATAATCTATGGGTGAGCCCCATTTCCACGACAACCTTCCTGTCGCTGCCTGACAAGCTTGGAGTTGGGGACAGGGCTGCTCTAGAGGAGAAGAGCGTGGATGTGGGTGCCGATGAGGTATGTCATGGTGACTTTTGACCATCTTCGCCTAGCCACACATGATCACCTGGCTAATCCATGCATGATGCAGACCATCCTTCAGGTGTGCACAATGTGTAAATCTGTGATCAAGATTCAGGCTGGACCACTCTTTAGGTGGCTCACAATGCACGATGCAAATGGAGCATTAAGGAAAAAGTTGGCCAAGTTCCACCTACAGGGTCCATCTCTGCCCCACCTATGAGAGGACCAGCCTGATTCTAGGCCACGGTGCAGCCCATCTAATGGATGGTTGATAGCTCCCACATGTTTTCCATATAATAGCACATGAGGACAGGTGTAACACATCTGAGGTTAGCAATTATCTTAAACTTCTAAGAATCATAGATATGGGATACACATATATATTCACAGTAGTCAGGACTTGGGTTTACATGGGTTGGGTGTCTTAGACGGATCAGCGGACTTGACCCAATATGAATTTGTTCGGATCCAAATTCAAGCACATCTGCTCAGCTTTGGGTTTAAAATACTGCTCTGGATTCAGATACGAAGTCCATTATTCCCAGTTAGTAATTGAGTTGAGTCCGGTTCTCCCCTTCCTAAGCCTAACATCTCCACACCAAGCAACCATGCATCTTCTATAAGACTCCATTAGGTGGGCCACACATGATCATCGGTTTAGATCATAACCGTTGGATTATTCAGATTGAGCGATTTAGTGGGCCCCACTATAGTTGTGATCATTACAAATAGGTTTGGGGCAAGACGCTTGAACCGTGGTCCCTATTCGCAGTTATTAAGCCAGATATGGAAACCTACGGTGTGGAGACCCTAGAGGAGAGAAGTGTGATGGGTAAGCTTCTCTGGCCCTCTTTCCTATAAATATGTGTCTTGGTCCCCTTACCAACACACAAGAGAAAACCCTAGTCCCCATTGAGAGGTCCCCCTAAAGGTTTAAGGTGCGGAAGACCAAGAGCTCTTCTCGGCAACACGAGGGCATCGGGAATGTCTTCCCAATCAGATATGGCTTTAAGATTATAGCGTGGAATCTCTATTCTTCGATGCATAGACGATCCGATTATTCCGCAATATTAGGTTCACATCTTCTTGTCTCCCCTCATAACAACCATCCAATCAGACTTCAACAGCTGCAAAAAATCTCGTCTCATGATTAATTTGAGATATTGCATATTAGATTTATATCCCAAGGAGCAATTGTGTGAATGCTCCAAAATCAGGTTGGCCCACTCATGGAAGTGGTCCACATTTTCTACATGTGGCCCATCTGATAAATGCACTGGCCTGGGCCAAGTTATACATTGTAGACCTGCTTGATGAATGATATGGATCTTGTAATATGCCTTTGAGTTCCAATGTGAGTCCCATTTGCATTTCTTTTTTATAAGTAACTGGTACCAAGAGTGATGGCGTGTGCAATGCATGTGACGAAAATGGTTTTGAGTTATTTGATTTTGTAGTTGTGTGATGGTTGGCACTTTGGCACTTTGAAACAGTACAAGGAGGCATATATCAGTTCAATCAAACCGCCTAAGTTGCAAGACATATTAGTTGTCCTGACTTTGATGATCAACCCTTGGCACATCTAGGTTTTGAACTTCGGCCATTCTGGTCCTCACCCAATACCTACATTCATCCTACCTAATACCTACATTTTATCCTTTCGAAAGATGCAAAAGGTGTTGCTACAATGCCTATCACTTTGGTTGCAAGAGGGGAATGGTCAAGTGACTCTCTCAATGTCTTGTTTGATAAACAGGAGGTTTTCCCTGACATTGTAGTGTTCCCTAGCCATTCGACTAGAGATGTTCATGCTTGCTATTGTTTTTTTTTTTTTTTTTTCAGAAAGGTGGAAGCACACCTCCTGTACAACTTTATTGATATGGAAAATGATTCACAATCATTTGGGTGGGTCCTACAAAAAGAAAGAGCCCTCAATGCTTTTTTATTTTTTATTTTTATTTTTTTATATGCACTCACTCCCCCACACACTCACGGACTTGCGCCTAGGGGTGATCGAATCCATGATCTCTTGTTGAAGCACAGCAATAGGTGCAAAAAAGTACTCACCTAACCTGTAATCCACATAAAAGTACTCAAACCAAAGGAACCCGAAGGAGCTAAATACAAGAATAGTCTTATCCATTACCCAATATAGTTAGACACAATGCACTGGCAGCCCTGGATGGGAGATGATTGGGCCATAACAGTTTTGGCATCGGTTAAGAAAAGATGGTGATAAGCTAATTGATTGTTTTTCATCCGACCATCCATTAACTATCCACTAATTAGGTAATTAAAAAATCAAATTACTAATATATTTATGCTTAAGTTATATTCAACTCAAATAAAAGTATCTCCTATGACTCAGATGGTTAGATCATGTGAAATAGAGACTTACACCTTCACTAGTTAAGAGTCTATTCAAGTTGAAGGCTCTAAAAGGCTAAGAGGAAAGCTCAAAAGGATGCAGGCAGAGGTAATTAGGGGAAGACTTGATCATCTATGGTCTAACTAAAGTTATAACACTTAATAGAGTTGAAAGGTGGATCAGAATTAATGTAGCCGACCCTGTTACTTGGTATAAGGCTTAGATATATATGATGATGATACATTTACAATTTAGTTTCGATTTATGATCTTACCCTTGTACAATTTTTTAGTCCCAGCATATCAACATCTTACTCTATTAGAATACCAAAGTTCCTTCCTTTAAAAAAGCAAGAGAGTCGAGATGATTGGCTGCATGTAACGTTTGTACACGAGTCAGTAAAGCTCAATTAACTCGCTCGACTCGACTTGACTCAGAATAGATCTACTCGAATCGACTCTAATCTAGGTTTGGGCCGATTCGAGCTGAATTTTGGAACTCAAAATCAGTTTGAGTTGAGAACTGAGCATGGCCTTGCTCGACTCGGCACAGGGCTCGAAATCGACTCAATTTGACTCGGCCTGAGTCGGTATAGGGTAAGTGATATAAATACCCTTTAAAAAAATCCTAACCCCCTTTTCAAAATTCATCTCTCTCTCTCTCTCTCTCTCTCTCTCTCTCTCTCTCCCCCCCCCAGCTAGGGCTGTCAATGGGTCGGATACGGGCCGGATCAGTGATGATCCGTATTCGACTCGAATCCGATTCGGATCACAAGTATATGATCCGAACCTGACCCGTTTAAATTTTTTGAAATCCGTTTTCGATCCGATTATGATCCGACCCGATATCCTGCCAGATATCCGAGAGAGAGAGAGAGAGAGAGAGAGAGAGAGAGAGAGATGCTCGTGCGTGCTGTTTTTTTTTTATCGGGTCGGGTCGTTAACGGGCCGGATCAAGGTTGATCCGAATCCGACCCGAATATTAAACGGATCATCTTTGGGTATCCGTATCCGACCCGATTATCCAATTATTGATCCGAATCCGATTAAATCGGATCGGATACGGATCAAGATCCGTGCCGTTGACAGCTCTACACCCAGCCCCAAATCCCAAACTCTTCCCCTCTTGCCCAGCTCCAACCCTTGCTCATCTGCATGACCGGCATCCGTCGCTGGCTCACCGCCCCTGCTCGTCCATCCGTCTCTTCTTGCGGCCCTGCTCGACAACCCCTACAGCCCTGCTTGTCTGTCTGGTCAGTGCTCTTCTCTCCCCTCTCTCTCTCTCTCTCATTGGTCATTGCATCCCCTCCAGCTAGACGCTACCAAGGCCAGATTAATTGTTTGTATATATATATATATATATATATATATATATATATATATTTTCGTAAGTCCGGCCCTAAGTTCAGTTGGCTTGAAAGAAAAAACTTGAAATTAGGTTCAATGTCGAGTTGCGTCGAGTATCAAGTGGGGGTTGGGGGGTTTGAGTCGAGTACTGAGCAGGATTAAACTAGACTTGGTTCAACTCGTGTACAACACTAGTTGCATGGTATCCTAATAAGTTAATTACCTAAATGTCCTTTCTCTTAGGTAAAAATCCTTTCGGTGTCCTCCAATAACCACTCCTGAAACTATTTGCATGGGTAAAGTCGGCCATGGCTATTTCACTTTATATATAGTATTGATATAGATAAATGAAGCTGGGTTTATTTTTAGGGCATGAGCATGTTTCATTACCTCTTACCTCTATAACGCTGCTCTTTAGTTTGGTGATTACATCATCCATTTGGTTGTCCTCTTGTGAACGACCCACGATTAAGAAACCCTCCCACCAAAGAAGCCAAGTTGTATTGATCTGATCTGGTCTTCAAAGGAACATTGAGAATAAAAGAAATGTTTAATTGTTCAAATTCTAAATGTTTCTTAGTGTATTTGGACAATTGGGCCAAGCTGGCTAACTACATAATAGATGATTTCTGGTCTTATGGCTTTGCATATACTGAGAGGATTGTTGGTTTCCAACACCCCTTTGACCGATGTGCATGTTTTCGCCAAAGCCGAAGGCTGTTGAGGATGCTTTTGACGCCCTAAAGTTGAGCCCTGAAGTCATAGCCATAGATAAGAAAGAAGATGGCAAGAAGATGAACTTGATGCTTCTGATCAGCAAATCCAAGAACAAAGTGTTGTATGCAGAGGCCGCGTATGACTTCTTAGACCTTCTGTTCAGCTTCCTCACTTTCCCTCTTAGTTCCATAGTAAAGCTCTTGGGCCCAGGTTCTTCCATAAGATGTTTGGATAACTTGTACAAAAGCGTGGAAGATTTGAGCGGTGACGACAATCTTATCATATCGGAGGAATGCAGGGCCATGCTACTTGACCCCAAGCTCTGGCTTCATTCAGGGTGTGACAACCAGCTACTGCCAATCGTGGAGGGAGGCCCTAAGACATTCTTAATTAGCGGGCATTTCATAAATCCAAAGTTGAGTGATGCAACCACAGAGTGTGGAGGAGGATTTGTGAGGATTTGTGAAGGGACCAAAGACGAGGTTTATGGTAACGGACGGGTTGGATGTGAAGCCTCCATCAGTTATTTTAGGCATTTCCATCCTGGACAGATTTGACGTGCCCATCGGCGATGTACAGAGCGAGTAGTAAGCGTGGGAGAGGAGGTCATGTAAATTGTTCTCTACTTCGATTAGATTGAGAAAATGCGAGGGAGAGTCATGCTATTAAGGGTTAAGAGGCGATTGGAGGTGACCAATGTGGCATAGAGGGCTCCAGGCCACTCATCAATTGGCTCCACCATGTTATCGATGCATCAGGGTCGACCGAATATCTGCAATGGAATTGTGGACTGTTGCTTCTCTTTCTTTTTACCCATCCATTTTTCTAATGCAGAATGAACCACCTGATGAGAAGTCCCGTCTGACTTTTGGGCAAGGGTGTGTTCGCGTTCGCCCCATCCTGATGAGTGGTTTGGATTCCCCACAGGTATTCCATGTTGGCACTGGGCGCGACTTGGCTGGGACACCAGAACCAGCAGTGTTGGTGGTACCCTGACCGTGGGGCCCACCTCAATGTATGCATTGTATATCTATGCCGTCCATCTGTTTCCCCAATTCATTTTCTGACAGGAGAAAAAAAACTGAAGCAGATACAAATATCAGGCAGACTATAACGCAGGAAACAATAGTGATTGATTATTAAAAACTTGTGTAGACTACAAAAGTCTTGGATCAAGCTATATTTGTGTTTTCCCTTCATCCAGATACGTGTAGATGAAAAATAAGCATTACTGCTGTCCCTATGAAATTTTTAATGGTGGGCGTTGAATGACCACTGTTTCCTATAGTGTGGCACCTGAGATTTGTATCATTTTTTGTACTCATGCTATGAAATAAGTTGGCAAAACAGATGAACTGTGTAGATGTATATAACACATAACATTGAGGCCGGATCTATGGCCAGGGTACCACCCACATTGCTTGTTCCGGGTCCCAGCCAAGTTGCACCCATTGGCACTTGCACCTTCTTCAACCTATCTGATAAACTGCCATGGCTTTGGACACCAATTTCCCGCGACACCTGTTAAAAGGAGCCCATGCAGCAAAAAGCCCATGGAGCCCACCATGATGTTGGTGAAATCTGTTCCATCCATCCATTCGCCAGCTCATATCAGGATCTGATCCGCAATTAACATCATGAAAAGTGCACCTCATCACAGAAACCAGTGAAGATGTGACACACACCAACGAAACCTTCTTGTGGCCCACCATAGTTTCGGATCAGGCTGATATTAATATTTTCCTTCCGTCTTAGTGGGACTCATCTTATGAACCAATTGGATAGACGTGGATTGAGTGGTGACCCTGCCATCACCAACCTCCATGGTGGCAAGACTCTTGGTGGCAGGACCTTGCCATCACCCATATGATTGAAGAGGCGGTCGACTCAAGATTACGAGGACATGTCTAGTGATTGGTCCAGTATCTAACACGGTGCATCAACGGACGCGGATTAGCTACTGAAAACCACAGTAGCAAGTTTCCCTACTGAAGTGACGTCACTTAGTTCTGTAGTCCCCACCATGATGTGTGTTTTGTATCCACACCGTCCATCCATTTGGAGAGATTATTTTAGGCCATGATCCAAAGAATGAGGCAGATCCAAAGCTTAAGTGGACCCCACCACAGGAAATAGTGGAGATTGAATGCCTACCATAAAAACTTCATGGGTCCACAGAAGTTTTCGATCAAGCTGATACTTGTTTTTCCCTTCTTACATGACCGTGTTAACTAATGAACAGGTTGGATCTCAAATAAACATCATGGTGGGCCCTAGTAATATTTCAACGGTGGGTGCCATTGTCCCACTGTTTTCTTTGGTGAGGTCCACTTGAGCTTTGGATCTGCCTCATTATTTGTATCATGGCCTAAAATGATCTCTCCAAATGGGTGGACGGTGCGGATACAACACATACATCATGGTGGGCCCACAGAACTAGGTGACATCACTTCGTGTTCAGTAGCTAATCCGCGTCCGTGGATGCACCGTGTTAGATACTGGTCCAATCACTAGACTTGTCCTCCGTGAAAAAAAAAACCCTTGCCCAAAAGTTTGGTTGGTCCGGTCATCCAATGGGCTACACATGTATGCAAAAACTGATGACAAAATAGGCAACTGATAGTCTATACTCAATTAAGTACATGTGCGTCCCGCTTGATGACTGGACCATCTTAATTTTGCGAGTAGCCCACAGCTTGCACATGTTTCGTATGTTTTAATGCATGCCGTACATAGTCTCTCCAAAAATATAAATAGGGAATAGGACAAAAAGCTTATATTTGGACTCGTTTGGTCGCAGGCTGTGTCTCTACAGAAGGCTGCTTTGTTATCCAGAACAGTTCTAAGCGATGTCTTCTGTCAGAAGAAAGCAAATCAATCTGATATTAAATTGAAACGTGAGTGACGATATCAATTAAATGGCTAGGATCGTCTTATTTTAAACCATGCCCTACTTACCATGGCATGTAGTAGCATATCCACCCTTTTTTTGTTGTTGTACAAACTAGGATTCTTAATTGGTATATGAATGTTTAAAGCGTGATATATAAGCCACAATTGCCAATTTTAGAATTATGAGACATCTATGATGTGCACCACGTGTCTTCCTAGGCAGAAAGTAAGTGCAGTACATCAATCAGGTGAGCAACATGTAAGAAGACAATGGATGGTAGAAATTTGAAAATTCACCCAATAGTTCATGTTCAATGTACATGCGAGGTTAATTTTCTAGAGTACGTCTCTCTGTTTTGCAATAGCATACGTTGAAACTCTAGCCGCTGGACGCTTACGGAGGTTTGTGAAATTAAATTAGTGACTTTCAAATGGGCCGTAAGATGTAAGAAAGAGTTAAATGGTTGCAATTCAGGAGGGAGTATGAGAGGAATTGATGGCTAATATTATCTTATTAGTGTGGTTTCTGATCCATGAGCCATCTAAGGGAGATGAATAGGTGGACCGTCTGTTTACATTGTCTACCTTCTGCTTGGACGCTGAGAGATTGATAGAATGGCTCAATATTCATAAAGTAGGGACTCGATTCGGTAGTGACCCCTCCACTATGTACAATCATCCATGCTGTAAGATTTAGCATTTTTGTGTAAAACTCACCTCACTTCACTAGGTGAGGATAGCCATTGTTATATTCTATATTGAGTTACAGGTATATTACCATTTATGGTATGCTTGGTTGGTGCACAAATTTACTTCTTATATACAAGATTGTTTAGCTGGCAAGACACCTATGGTGAGGTGATTTTTTCATTCATGCCTCCATGATTAACGTGGTGAGAATATTGCGTTTCCATACGCCCCGCAAGTTAAGCGGTCCATCTTGGACAGTTAACTGGTCCCAAAGGAAGCCAAACTGTGAAGAAGTAAGCCCCCCTTAGTGAAAATATCAGCAATCTAATCTTGGGAGGAAATAAATCGGACATCGAGACCTTGATTAGCAACATTTTCTTGTACAGAATGATAGTCGATTTCTATATGCTTAGTGCGTGCAAGGAACACAGGATTAGCAGTAAGATATGTGGCTCCAAGATTGTCACACCAAAGAATGGGAGGAGATGAACTAGATACACCCAGTTCATGGAGGAGGGACTGGATCCAAGTGAGTTCCGCGGTTGCAATTGCCAAACCTCTATATTCGGCCTCTATACTTGATCGAGAAACATTTTTTTTTTGCTTGCGAGCACTCCAAGAGATAAGATTTGGTTCAAGGAAGATGCAATATTCATTAGTTGACCTTTCATCATCTGGGCAACTAGCCCAGTCAGCATCAGAAAAGGCACTCAAAGTGAGTGATGAGAAAGAACGAATAAGAATTCCAAAGTGGGCAGTATGCTTGACATAACGAAGAATCCGTTTGACTGCATTCCAATGATCATTCGAAGGATTTTGTATGAATTGGCAAACCTTATTACAGCAAAGGAAATATCAGGCCGTGTAAGGGTGAGCTCGATATTGTAAGGCACCAACAACACTCCGATATAAGGTTGGATCAGAAAATTGGAGCAACTGAATTTGGAGAGCTTTGCTTAACTACTAATGGGAGTAGTGAGCGGCTTTACTCCATCTGTTTTAGATTTTCGTAGAAGATCAGTAGCATACTTCCTTTGGGAGAGGAAGAGCCTCTTGGTATGTCTGTGTGCCTCTATTCCAAGAAAATAATTTAATGAACTAAGATCCTTGATCGCGAATGTAGACTGAAGCTGAGTGATAATACCTTGAATGCACCCCATGTGTGAGCCTGTGAGAATAATGTAATCAATGTATACAAGCATAAATATGGTATACTGTGTAGTACGTTTGATGAACAGGGATATATCGGCCTTGGAACCCACAAAGCTATCATGTTGATGAAATGAACTGAGGTGATGATACCAAACCCTTGGCGCCTGTTTAAGCCCATAGTGGGATTTGTGGAGGCGGCAAACATGATTAGGAAAGTGTGGATCTGTAAGATTTAGCATTTCTGTGTAAAACTCACCTCAATTCACTATGTGAGGATAGCCATTGTTATATTCTATATTGAGTTACAATTACATTACCATTTATGGTATGCTTGGTTGGTACACAAACGTACTTACTATATACAAGATTTTTTGGCTGGCAAGGGACCTATGATGAGGTGATTTTTCCATTCATGCCTCCATGATTGACGTGGTGAGAATATTGTGTTTCCATACATATATCTCATTGCCACGCTCCAAAATTTGGTATTTGGGTTGGCCAAGCTTGAATCCATATTTCAATCATATGCATGATTTATAATTAAAGCATTCACATTCACAATTCTATAAAAGCACATAACAACAAGTTAATTTTCATAAATAAATTCAAGAAACATTTATTTTTTATAATTTAGACTATCTTTTGTGTTTTCATTATATTTTTTTCATCAGATACGACTATAATAAAAGGCTATTGTTATGGGGATATTCTGAGCTAAGCCCTTGCCCATGAACCACAAGGAAACCCATTTCACATAGCCCAATTCACAAACCGTCCCGCACCTCGCACCTCGCTGAGGCCAACCACTCGAGTTCGGCACAAGAAAGGCTGACCCCCCAGGCTCAGCCGTAAGAAGACGGCCACCTAGAGTAGGTCCAAGATACTTATGGAAGGTCCAGATATTTCCAGATATACTGTCTTCTCTAGAAAAATCTCCACGTTACGATCGAGAGAGAGAATCTTTTCTCCACCGGGACTCTACCGACGTATCCTAGCAGGATCCGTCTCTCCAAACCGCCTCCAAGCTTTAGTTTGGATCTACACCTTAAAGGTAACGAATAATCTAAGCCTCCAAACCCTAATTCTCCTTATTCCTAGACTTGACTTAGGCATCGGAGAGTTCTCCGCTGCACAGCGGCACCTCCCCCCTGCCTTCTCTTTCTCTCTCTTTGTAGGTCCGGCGGACGAAAGGAGCTCATACGTGTAGATTGACAGCTATGTGGCGAATCCTAGCCATCCAAATCCGTTGTCCAAAATCGTGTGACAACAACTACTATTAGATAGACGACAAGTGGGTTGAGCATGCACGTATGACAACAACTACTCTGCTCTGTTTCCCTCCCTTACTAACTTTGTGCCCTAAAATATTATCAAAGTGGGTTGAGCATGCACAACTCGGTAGGATCTTATCCTTCTAATTGTTAAAATTTTGAAATTTATAAAGCTAGCGAAATATAGTCAAAATACAGTATAAAGAAAGTAATATCATGAATCATAACCCAAGATATGCAATGCATGTAATGCTTTCTCTGAATAATATCATAAACAAACATAAACTTGTCCACGCATACTTTTAGGAATGTCCAGGGAAGTATACCATACATGATAGGATGATTTCATAGAATCTAAGGCAGAGCACCATGCACGTCATTTAAGTAACTCGTATCATACACATTAAGGGAACCTAAGGTAGTGCATTATGTGAGGCATTTTAAGGAACCCATGAAATGAACATTAAGGGAATCTAGGGAAGTGCACCATGTGCTACAATTTATGAAACCCATGAATACTTAATTAAGGGGATCCAACACATTGCACCATGCATGACATTTTACAGAACCCAGGGTAGTGTGTCCTCTAGAGAACCCAAAGTAGTGCATTGTGCACAACATTATAGAGGATCAAGGGTAGTGCATTGTGCACAACATTATAGGGGATCGAAGGTAGTGCACCTGATCTCAATCTCAATTCTCATTCAATGCACATATGCACATGATATGAATGCAATCTTACAACGTATTAAATTTAAGATATAAACATTTAATTTTTCACATAATGTTTGCAATTTTCTTATCGACTTCAAGACGAAAATTTTGAGTTTGGTAATAAATTTTAATTTAAATTTTAAAGAAAATTATCAAAATTAAAAAATTATAAGAAATGAGAGGATCATCGATCATAAAAACGGAATTAAACATGGTTGGAGTCAACTCGTATTCGAACTGGACTTGGCTTCATGCTCTCTTTGGATTTTTCTCAGATCGTTTATCCATTCTCTCATTTCAAAAGGGTTTTTAATACTTTCTCTCAGCCTCTTGTAAGGTTTCAAAAATCAATATTGAAGGATTGAACTTCGTGTTTCACGTTGAGTTTACACAAAAAGTTTTGGCAACACATTCCCAACGGTACGATGGTTCAGTTTTTATAGTGTTAACACTGAATTGTATCTAATCTTAGAATTTGAAAATTCTACATTGATCTTGTGGGCCTTACGATGAACAATTTGGATTTCAGAACAGTGAATCATCTCAGCAGCTATGGTGGAGGTTCTTGGTGATGAAGAAGATAGTACTCGTAAATAACAATTCTTCATACAAAGGATGATGCCCTGCCGCTTGTGGTTGGACTAGATTGGTTCTACAAGGCTCATGGACACATGAAATCGAAGTCAATGGGTTCGGCGTTTGAATTGTTTTCTTCCTTATCGCACTTAGTCGATAAAAACATCAATAGGAACAGGAAAATCAGCATTATGATTGGTTCTTTTAGCTAGTTTCAACCCTAGAGATTCCTAGTGGATTCTATGAATGGGATTGATCCAAATTTTAAAGTCTTTCAAAGTTCTCCTTTATATCGAATATTCGTAGTAGGCAGAAGAAAACGACGCAGGGATATTTATGAGTTTATTAGACGATTGAGATTTTTACCTTAGACGGTCTAGATCAATCTGGAATAGTCCACATGGATAGTATTTGGTTTAGAAAGAAGAACTAGAGAAGGAATTCTCCATTCAAATCGTTGTCTACATGCATCGGTTGGTTCTCACATTTTTCGATTACATGCACACATGGACATGTTATACTTTTTTATGCTGGTTCGAACGAGGCATGATCAGGATTGGTTTGTAGGTCGATTTAGGGTCAAGGGTTCCAGTGGTCCATTTATTATACATCTTAAATCATCGCAAATTGATTCCAATCAATCCTTCTTAATCGGATGACTAAGAATGGTTGGATATGAAATTAATGGTTTGATCGCATTTAAAATCATAGATCAAAGAGTCCACAAGGTTCATTGGGGTGCTAGGTATAGATCGATCTATGGTTAGAACTTCTCGATCAATGGTCTGATTGTAATCTTTTGGGAGAGAGTGCATGATATAGGGTGTATATGGGTTTACCAAAACCCTTTTGGTTCTAGAAACTAGATATTTTGTAGGATTCTTCCCTGTGGATTTAAGAGCTCTTAACTTCCCATGAGGTCGAGCGTGTGTGTGTGTGTCTATATATATATATATCACATACCGTTACTTTAGAAGAGGGGTTTGAGAAAGTCTATTGTGATAGGTGGTGGGCCCACCATGACGATTGCGTGAATTCGACCCCAGCCGCCAGGTGGATGACCCGATTGGAAACAGTGTACAGGTAATGGCTTACCCTCCAAGCTATTTTACTTTGTGTGACCCACTGGAATCAAGTGTGTGCCTGATATTTGGACTGTCTGGAGTGTCTTTCGTGTAATGATCACAACCGGCCTGATATTAGTGCAGTCTCTATGAATCAAAGGTCAGCCTGATTTTTTGGACGTGAGCCTAACATGTGACTACACATCGGCATGGATTTTAAATACACATACATAAATTGATATTTCCGCACATGTATAAAAATGGCAATTTCATGCTTGATTCTCGTCGGCTCATCATGATGTATGTGTAAAATCCACTCCCATCATTAAATGCCACACAAAAATTTAGAAAAGGAATAAAAAAAAAAAAAAGAAGAGGCAAATACATGTATTGGACACACTCGTGAGAACATTTTTAGAGGGTGTGCATTTCCCTGTTCACTGTTTCCTATCGTGTGGTCCACCTGAATGAATTGAGCTGAGTTTTACGCCCTGGGGTTAACAAGGGGTGACCCACCTAGTGTCATGGTGGATTTCACATAAACATTACGGTGAGCCACCCAAGCGGCCATTCCTTACTCCTTACGCCTCTCTTCTCCTTCGTTTTTACCCACGTCCCCGTCTTTCACTCGTTAACTCACGTCCCCTCGTATTCTGCGGAGAAAGTTATCTCCACTGAAGTGACATCACCAAGTTCCGTAGCCCACCATAATGTATGTGCTGTATCTACACTTTCCATTCATTTAGGGCTGTTTGATTTTCCATGATACATGTACATATGTGGTAAATGGTAAATATGTGGTGAAACACCTTGTTTGGAAATGGGTGAGTAATTCCACCTCGAAAATCGGTCCAAAAGTGTTGACTCAAACCTGTGGGCCCCACCATAATGTATATGATATATCAGCGCCGTTCATATGTTTTATTAGCACATTTTGGGGCATGAGCAAAACAAAGAAGCAAATCTAACACTCAAATGGCCCGTACGAAAGGAAACAGTGGTCTTAATTCGTCCACTGTTGAAAGTAAGCTATTGTCATTGGGCCCGCATTGAGGTTTATTCATCATCTAACCGGTTCATATGGTCACACAGACATGGATAAAGGGAAAACATAAATTTCAGCTTGATCCAAATCTTTTAGGCCCCCAAGAAGTTTTTAATGGTACGCGCTCGATTCCCACTGTTTCCTTTGGTGTGGTCCACTTGAGCTTTGGATCTGCCTCGTTTTTTGGTCCACGTCCTAAATTCAACCGGCATAACGAATGGGCGGTGTGGATAAGCCACATACATCACAGTGGGCCCCACATTTATTGTACAAATTTTTCGATATTAGTGTTAAAAAAAGTCACCGTCACTGTCTTCATGGGAAATGATGCAGTAATTACCTAGGTAAATAATCATTACCCATTTACAAGGTAATTACAGTTGAGGGAAAAAATCAAACAGGCCCTTTGAAATCACTTTAGGGCAGTAATTACCTAGAGAAATCACTTTAGGGCATGAGCCAAAAATTGAGGCATCGTTGAAATCTTCCGTATGGCCTACAATGATGTTTACTTCATATCCAACCTGTTAGTAGGTTCACAAAGGCATGGACAAAGGAAAACACAACTATTAGCTTGTTAAAAAACTTCTGTGGCCCCAAGAAGCTTTTAATGGTAGGCTATCAATCTCCACTGTTTTCTATTGTGGGGTCCACTTGAGCTTTGGATCATCCTCATTCTTTGGCTCATGCTTTAAAATGATCTCTACAAATGTATCGACGGTGTAGATACAACACATATATCATGGTGGGCCCACAGAACTTGGGGAACCCATGTCCCACTAAAATAGGAAGGCAGATCTATCGAGCCGTATCCCACTAAAATTAAAATAGGGAGGGAGCCGATTAGGTGGGATGCTAAATCCACCGTGGTGGGTGGCACCCCTGCCTATGGGTCTCACAGTGATGTATGAACCTTAAATCCAGACCGACCAACCATTTTCAAAGCTCTTTCTAGGGTATGATCCAAAAAATGAAGCGTGCCCAAATCTTAGGTGGACCACACCGCAGGAAATGTGGTATTGAATCCCCATCATTAAAAACTTCATGGAGTCCACCGCAATGTTGATTTTCCATATCCAACCTGTTGAGAAGGATCACGAAGACCTATACGAAGAGACCACACAAATATCATCTTGATTCAAAGCTTTGGTGGGCCACAAGATGCTTTTAATGGTCAATTACTACTGTTTCCTGTACTATGGTCCATCTTAGATTTGGATCTACTTCATTTTTTGGATCATGTCCTAAAATGAGTTTTCAATACAGATGGACGGCGTGCATGCAGTCACATACATCAAGGTGGGCCCCACAGTCAGGGTCCCACGCTCCTCGGTGGGTCCGGGGTGTCACCTAATCCGCTTCCTATTTTAGGGAAGCGGATCTCTCCATCTGCCTCGACTTTGAAGCAATTCTCGCCTTATAAATACCCAACTACTGAACCACACGCTCACGGCGTCTCCGAACCAACCCACACGGCCTAGCAGCCATTGCAGAAGCGAGCCTTCAATAGGTGCCTCTCTCTCTCTAAGAAACACTCAGGCATTCTCGGGCCTATGTTTAACAATGCGAGACCCAACCCATTTACACCCCTACCACTAGATCATATCTTATACGATCACGTGAGGTTTGCTAGAAAACATCCCAACCTACTGTTACATTGCACATTGGGACTGTTTTTTTTTTTTTTTTGAAAGGTGACTCTTTTATTCTGGCAGTCATGCAACACACCCACCCTGTTAGTTGCGCCACGCACCCACCCTCTCAGTCACACAATGCACCCACATTGGGACTATGACCATTGGATTTGTGGTCATGTTCAGTGATTCAAACCGTTTACGTATTAAAAGCCTCATAGTGTATTTTTTTTTTGAAGATTAAGTTTTATTGAGACAATGGACAACATTACATTCGGGCGGGCGCCACAAAAAAGGGCGGCAACCATGCCTATTCTATACCCATCGCCCACAAATCCATCTGTTCCAAATCCATCTGGACCATGGCAGATTCTGCTTGTGTTAGCATATCGGATTCCAAGCAGATCTAATAGTAAACTTGCCATTTGAGGACACAATCACGATCAATCGGTCCGGTCTATCCGTTATCACAATGCTGCTTTCCTTAATGGCCTGAAGTATTTCTGTTGGCAAAATGCCTGTTACAATTGTGAAATCCCATCTTCCTGGTTGAACCCAGAAATCACTAACTCTCGCTTCCAGAAGGTCTGGAATTGGATTTGTTCTTGCTGCTGCCAACAATCCACCCCCTGTCCAGTTTTGCCACCAGAAGCTGATCTCACCAGCCCTGATCATCCATCTTGATTTATGGATAGTAAATAACAGCATATTTGTTATCTCTCCATATACTTGAGTTGTTAGCTGGCGCTGTACCATTAGAGTGTAGGAAGTTGTTGAGATACTTCGCCACGAATAGTCTTGCCCAAAGCGTCTTACCTTTTAGCAGATTCCAGCTCATATTCGCCCTCAAGGCTTTCATTACATCAGTAATACTGCGAATCCCCAGCCCGCCTTCTGAAGTAGGAGCACAAATCTTCTTCCAAGACACCCAGTGTCGCTTGTTTCCTCCTTGGGAGGTTCCCCAGAAGAAACTTACAAATTCCTTTTCCGTTTTAGAGCGTATAGCTTTGGGTATATTCAACTCTGCCAGAGTGTGTATAGGATAGCTTGAAAGAATATGCTTGATGAGCGTCGTCTTCCCTGCAGAGTTGATAACTTTGGATTTCCAACCTGCCACCTTCCCAGTTATCTTTAGAATTAACAGTTGGAAAAGATTTTCCCGAATTCTCCCCTTAACTAGCGGGACTCCTAGATAAGTAATGGGCAGCTACACCTCCTGAAATCTGGTTAGTTGAGAAATCTTGGAGCCTCTTGTTGACGTCGCTTTCTTGGGTAAAATGAAACAGCTTTTTCCCTCATTGATTTTCTGGCCCGACGCTTTCTCGTATGAAGATAGAAGATTTAGCATAGCGTGAACTGAGGATTTCCTGCCATTTAGGAAGAGAATCGTGTCATCTGCAAACAACAAATGCGATATGAGAGGGCAAGATCATGGAAGCTTAAAAGGGATGCAGACTCCAGAATAAAAAAGATTTCGAATTCCACGGCTGAGCACTTCTGCTGCTGCTATAAATATTGCCAGTGAGATAGGATCCCCTTGTCTTATACCCCTGCTTGACTGCAATCCAATCCACTCTTGCGACAAGCCACATTTCTGCGAAACCTTGCCAATGAAATTCCATTCTAGCCGAATCATATGCTTTTTCCATATCGAGTTTGAAAATGATATTCCCTCCGCAAGTTTTTCTGTCTAATTCATGAACCATCTTTGTTGCTACTGAAATGTTTTCTGCTATTGCTCTACCTTGGAGGAAAGCAACTTGCTCTTCTGAAATGATGCCTGGCAGGATAATGGCCAGCCTGTTGGCTAAGATTTTAGAAAATATCTTGTAGATACAATTGCATATGCTGATTGGTCTGAAATCTGAAAGCCGCTCTGAGTTGTGTTTCTTGGGGATGAGACATATGGTTGTGCATAAGAAGGCTCTCGGGATAGGCCCACCCTGTATTAAGTCGCACGCTGCACTTTAGATGTCATCACCGATAATATCCCAGCATGATGAGAAGAAAACCCCTGAGAACCCATCTGGGCCAGGTGACCATCATTCGGAATTGATAACATGGCGCTGTGCACCTCTTCATGAGTTGAGTAGCTGCAAGCATGGCATTTTTCTGGTCTGTAACAAGTGAGGGAATGCAATAAAGAAGATTTTCTTCGATTTCAGATTGTTGAGAGGAGAATAGGTGCTTGAAGTATCAGACTGTTTCCTGCTCTATATCTTCACTAGCTTCCAGATAATCTCCTTAGTCCAGCTTGATTTTCTTGATCGTCGATTTCCACTTCCTTTCTGGCACAGAGTCATGAAAAAAGTGTGTGTTTCTATCCCCCTCTTCTAGCCAAGTATTTCTAGACATTTGTTTCCAATAAATTTCCTCTTGAAGCTGAGCCTTACCCAAGGCCTTCTTAGATTTTTCGAGTTGAATTCTATCTTCTTCTGAGAGTGTATTTAGCAGATTGTGCTCGGCAGTTTTTACCTCCTCCTCAGCTCATTGGATGTTGGAGAAATGTTTCCAAAAGTGTCCTTGTTCCAGGCCTCTAGAGCATTTTTCAGACATGTCATTTTCAGGAAGAGACAAACCATCGGAGTTGCTGTTATTTCATTGTCCCAGCTGCCCTTAACCATTGCTTTGAAGTCTTCATGAGTGGAAAGCTCTCAACCATTCAGTGTTATACATCACCCTGTCTAATCTAGCCCATCTTAAACTCATTCCAGCTCTATTATTGCACCATGTGAATTTAGAAACCTCGTAGTCTGAGTCGAACAGTGGCCTGCTATCTCCACCGCAGCAATTGGACAAACAGGTGGTGCGCATCCTGTACCATCCCCTTTGTTGAAGGCCTGAGTTGCTTCATTAATCTTCTCAGGCTGCATAATGACAAGCAGATCCTGTGCCTCCCTGGAGGCTCCCCGTGTCATGAGGCTGGTTCAAAACATCTGTCCTCAATTCAGGAATTGGTTCCTCCCGTTGCTGCCCAAAGGATCTCACTACCCATTGTTTGTCCCCTCCATTTGTCTAGATTTTGTTGTCGCTTTAGTCATTGAATTCCTATCACTGTGGGTATTGGAGGCCAGCTCGAAATATGCAAAGATTCGGAATATTCGCCCATCAACATTTAGATCCAAGATGTTGTAAAGGGGAGAGTCCTGAAGCGGATTGATCTTAACTCTAGCATACCAGCAAAGGGAACCATTCAGAGTGTTTGTATCTATTTCAATCAATGAGCCGAACAAATTAGCTACCTGTTATCCTCTGTTCGGATTCGCCATAGCTGATCCCCACTTCCTGACATTCGAAAGATGCATTTTCTGTTGGAGTATTCTGTCCCTGTAGAAGACTATTGCCTCTTTTCTAGATTGAAATTGTAGAAGACATGAAGATTCCGACACTGTGGAAATTTGAACTCAGGGAAGCGCTAAACGTTTCTTTTGAGTATGGACCGTTTCTTTTGAATATGCACTAAAAACTCATAGTGTTATACTTCAACCCTGAGCATTTAAATCATTTCTTTTGAATATGGACTGTCTCTTAACCTGGCCTTTGCATATGGATCGTTTACCATCTTCTCATCTTGAAGATTTTTGAGGCAGCCACCTTTATATGCGTATCTCATCAGATCGAAATTTTGGATCACCAAAAGATGACCCCAGATACAAGGCTAGAGCTACAGTGTGTCCAGTAGCAATGCATGAGGATGGATTCTAGAATCTCCGAACATACGATACAACCCTACTTGCTCATGACCGTTGTCCTTTAATATGAGCTTATAATAGGTGAATCGCAAGGTTATTGTTTCGATTGAAACAGATGCATGTTAGGGGTCGTTTGGATGCGTATAAAGTTTTTAGCAGTAAACGCATTGCACCTGATAAGAGTTTCAGTTGTAAATGGTTTACGTGCTAATCTGTGTAGCTTTTTTAAGTGGTAATATGTTTACAGATAAACTGATTGTATGTTTGGCTAGCTGGTAAAGTGTTTACAATGGGTAAAGTAGTATTCATGCTATAGAGCTTGGGTAGTAAACTTTCCAAATTATGCAAATCACTTGACTTATTTTTTTAGGGACCCTAAGAGCATTAAAGCATGCATACACTAGATGGATTGGATGTCCTCCACCCATCACATTGGGCTCCAAATGCAATCTGAACTTTTCTAATGGTGGACATCCCATCCTTCCCTTTTGTGGTCCATTTGATAATCAATGAGCTGTTGTTTTTTTTTTTTCAAGGCTATTGGAGAGCATCAAGGGAAGCACATGATAGATAGATTGGATGTACCATACACATTATGGTGGGCCTAACGTATCATGAGTGTATATCGACCAATATGTTCTATTATGTATAATGTTTTTTTGCCAAGTTTCATACTACGGCTAAAAAGCTGTAATCTTTATGACGTTTGCAACCTCATCACATTCACGGTGCAACCTTATCATACTGATGTCGTGTAGTGTGACATGGACTGATAAAAAGGCTGCAAATAGGAATTTCTTGTTTTGCAGCCAACAGAGGATGCGGACTCAATCTTTTTACATCTTGTAGAGCCTTCATAGACAAACACGTGCATTAAAACAGCCCCTATAATCAGATTGCCTGTAATTGCTTTACTACTTTAGGACTTTACAGGCATCCAAACAACCCATTAGTTTTGGATGATCTTCTTGTGCACAACAGAGAGCTTCATCAGAACTAATCGAACATTGAAAGTGATACTGATATGGCTTTTATTTATTTATTTATTTATGTATGGTCGAAGAATGGCTATAAAGCTGAAGCTGCTAATTGACAAGGAGAAAAACCGAGTCGTGATGGCCGAATCCGACAATTACTTTGTTGATACCCTCTTAAGCTTCTTGACAATACCAATAGGTACTGTACTGCGACTCAGCGGCCAGGATTCCGATCTCGGATGCATGGATGCATTGTATGAGAGCGTAGAGAATCTCGATTCTCAGTATCTACAGACAGAGGCTGTGAAGGAGATGTTGCTCAGCCCTAGAAGTGCATGTGAAGCTGAAACAAAGGATCTAGCACTAAATGTTGATACAGAGCTTACAAGGTATTATATATGTAGATATTCATATGTCCACGAGTCCCACGGGTCCCACGTGTCAAAACCCTTGATCAGTACTGTTAAATACTTGCGATGTCCCTGTGGACGAGATGATCAGAAGGATATAATGTATGCACTTGTTAAGAAACCAAAGCCGCTTGCGGACGGTACCTATGAGGGAGTCTTTGTTAAGGAAAGAATGAGGTTCATTATAGGCGATGATCTATGGATGGGCCCCATTTCCATGGAGACCTCTCTATCGCTGCTTGACGAGGTTGGTATCAGGCACTGGGCTGCCCTCGAGGAGAAGAGTGTGGATGTAGGGGCCGATGAGGTATGCTACGATGACCTTTGACTGCAACATATGATCATCTTGCTAATACATGCATGACCCTACTGTGATGATTGTGAGAAATCGACCTTGTCCATCTATTTTGCGAGCTCATTTTTGGACATGCTACCAAAAATGAGGTAGGTCCAAAACTCAAGTGGGCTACATGATAGGAAACAGTGGGATTCAATTACCACTGTTGAAACATTTGTATGGCCACAAAATTTTTCTGTTACGCTAAGATTTTTATGTTTTCACTTCATCTCAGTGGGATTGACCTTACAAACTGTTTGGATGGAATATTAAAATCAAGTTGGAGACCAATAAGGTTTCAATGGTAGAAATTTCTTTCCCTAATTTTCCTTCTTGTGTGGCCCACTTGAGTTTTGGATACGCCTCAATTTTTTATCGCGTATCCTAAAATGAGCTCTAAAACAGATGGATGGGGTGGATTTCCCACAAAATGAGCTCAACATCTTACTTAATATTTTTGGAAAACTGAGCCAAGTCGGCTAACTACATATTTGATTATTCAGTACGTAACTCATCACCCTCTCTAACTACATATTTGATGTCTACTGGTCTTATCTTGAATTAGGCTTTGCATCTGCTGAGACGATTGTTGGTCTCAAACACACCTTTGACGGACGTGTTTCTGCGGAAGCCAGATGCTCTAGGCAATGCTTTTGGGTCCCGAAAGTTGAGCCCCAAAGACATAGCCACAGCTAAGAAAGACACTGGCAAGAAGATGAGAGTGAAGCTTCTGGTCAGCAAATCCAAGAACAAAGTGTTGTACGCAGAGGTCACAAATGACTTTTTGGACCTGCTATTCAGCTTCCTCACTTTCCCTCTTGGGTCCATAGTAAAGCTCTTGGGCCCAGGTTCTTCTATCACATGTTTGGATAACTTGCACAAAAGCGTGGAAGATTTGAGTGGTGGTGACAATTGTATCATATCCAAGGACTGCAGGGCCATGCTACTTGATCCCAAGATATCGCTTCATTCAGGGTGTGACAACCAGCTACTGCCGGTCGTGGAGGCAGGCCCTAAGACAATTGACTTTTCTAAGTTTTGTCGTTGTATTTACTGTCACAGCGACGATGGCCACTCCAAATCAGACTGCACTGGTCTCAAGCGCCTAATATTTCATTTCATAAATCCGAAGTTGAGTGGTGCAACCACCAAGCGTGGAGGAGGATTTGTGAAGGGAACAAAGATGAAGTTTATGGTAACGGACGGGTTGGATGTGAAGCCTCTATCGGTTTTTTCAAGCATTCCCATCTTTGACAGATTCAACGTGCCCATCGACGATGTAAAGGAGCGAGTAGTAAGCGTGGGCAAGGATGAGGTAATGTAGATTGTTCCTACATCCATTAGATTGAAAAATAATAGGGTGAGTCATGCTAGGATTGGGTTCCAGGCCACTCATCAATTGGGGGCCACCATGAACGTGAGCTGGCCCAAAACTCAATGAGATCCATGCATCAGGCGGAGGCGGACCAAATGTCTGCAATTGAATTAAGACTGTTGGCTGTCGTTTCTCATGCAGAGTAAATCACCACATGACAAGAAGCCCGGTCTGGTTTTTGGGCATGGGTGTATTTGCGATGGCCTCCACATGATGTGTGGCCTAGACTCCCCATGGGCATTCTATGTTTGCACTGCGCGTCGACTTTTTCAACCTATCTAACAAACTGCCCTGGCTTTGGACGCCAATTTCCTGCAACACCACTTAAAAGGAACCCTTGCAACAAAAAAGCGGTGGAGCCCACTGTTTTGTCGGTGACATCTACTCTGTCCATCCATTACCTCAGGTCATGCTAGGAGTAGGTTTTGATCCAAAGCATCATGCAAATTGTGGCTCATCATAGGAACCAGTGGAGAAGGGATGCCCACCAATGAAACTTTCTTGGGTCCCACCAAACTTTTTGGATCAGGTCGATATTAATGCTTTCCTTTCATCTTGGTCGAACTCACCTTATGAACTGATTGTTTGGCGCATGTAAATACACGGTGCACCCTAGGAAGGTTTCAATGGTGGGTGTTCCCATTGCCACTGCTTCCTGTGGTATAGCCCACTTGAATTTTTAATGTGCTTCATTTTTTTTTTATCACATCCTAAACAGAACTAAAGAAACTGATGGATGAAGTGGATTTCACCTAGGTTCAGTTTTCGTTGCACAACTTCCTGTAAGAGGCTCTACTGCATTTGCTAATTATTACTTTCAGTTTGCACAAGTTGAGCCATGGCCATCTGAACCTGACTGTTGATAAGATGGATCTCACCTTAGATGGGCATTACCACAACACTCTAAGATGTGGTGATCCTGAACCTTTCACGGGTTGCCTCTGCAAAGAGATGATTTGGAAAAGAAGCAGAACAATTGTCCACATTCAACTTAAAATGGCAAAAATTGTTCCTATCTGGTAGAATTTTTGGAGCATGTTCCATCAGGTGGGTTCCATCAAACCAACAGTCTGGATCACTGAACCTAAAACCTGAAAACCTGAGGATATACTTCGCATATTCCTGAGCTGGGGATCCACCATTTTATCAACCATGCACTCAAAGTGAAGCCTGAGATTTGGAGATTGTTAATTTGTTTGGGCCCAAAAAGGATGGAAGATCCTAACCCATGACATTTACTGCATTATGTCTCTTTTGTTTGCCTTCCTGCCTTCTTCTGCCAAATCAAGCACGTCCACCATCCATATGATTGAAGAGGCGATCGGCCCAGGTAAACTAACCACGTGTGAGATTCTGGGCCAAATCACTAAACATGTCTGCCGTGAAAAATACCCCTGCACAAAAGTTTGGCTTGTCCAGTCATCCAGTGGTCCACACACGTATGTAAAATCCAATGAGAAACAGGCAACTGGTGGTCTATATTCAACTTAGAGGTGCAGCTCGCCTGTTGGTTGGTCCATCTTGGTTTTGTGAGTAGCCCATAGCTTGCACATGTCTCTGCGAATAGAATATAAACAGGGAATAGAACACCAAGCTTATATTTGGACTTGTCTTTGGTCGCAGGCTCTCGTCTGTTGGTTGGTCCATCTTGGTTTTGTGATTAGCCCATAGCTTCCACATGTCTCTGCGAATAGAATATAAACAGGGAATAGAACAGCAAGCTTATATTTGGACTTGTCTTTGGTCGCAGGCTCTCTCTCTACTGAAGGCTTCTTTGCTCTCCAAAACAGTTCTGAGCGATGTCTTCTGTCAGGAGGAAGTAAATCAGTCCAATGTCAAATTGGAACGCAAATGGTAATATCAGTTAGATGGCTAGGATTGTCTTGTTTTGATCAATGCCCTATTTACTATGACATGGAGGAGTATATCTGCTCTCTTTCGTTGTTATACAAACTTGGATTCGTAACTGATATTTGGGTGTTTGAGGTTTTTGCTAGAACACATCCACATGCTCCAATTTTTGGCCTAGCCCCCGTCCTCCGGCCTGATACACCAGCCCAAGCCTGGCCGGAAGTGAGTAGGCCCGGAAGCTCACAGGACAGCCCCACCATTCACAGCTCCACTCCAATTGCTTCTTCTTCTTCTTCTTCTTCTTCTTCTTCTTCTCTCTCTCTCTCTCTCTCTCTCTCTCTCAATCCAAAGATAATTCTCTCTTGCTTTATGTTTTTCTTTTTGGGAAATGCCCATTGGGACACTTAGTTCAATCACTTAGTTTAGACTGTTCATTTGATCCGTCAAGGATCATCCTTGATCTTGCTTTTTTATTCTATTATTTCTTTTTTTTATAGCCCTTATTTATTTTTTGTTCAAGGTTGGGTTGGTCAGAATTTCCTAACAAAATTGATTCATTGGAATTATAATCACTCAATGATGGCCCTAACAAATATACGGACTGAACTGTTGATTGGACATATTTCCTATTTCCTAAGAATGGTCTTTACTGTCCATATAAAAGGCCATTGATCAAATGGTTAACATCTGTCGAATCCACATGAAACTTGCATGCCAGCCCACAAAATGTGCTCCTAACCAACTGAAAGAGTCTACATTAAAGGATTAGACTGTTTGTCCCAATGCACTATAGCGTCCTATAGCGTCCCAATGCAGCAAGGAGCACAATAGTGCGCTGGGCTAGCTCATTGGGCTTTTATGCCTGACTCCCCTCGGGCCTGATTTGGACTGTAGTAAAATTGAAGCTCGCGTCTCAGTGGGCTGGTCTTGGACCATGTACAATTGCCCATCAACCCAGCCTGATTCTCTCCCAGCCATGGCCAATTGCAAGTAAAGTGAATTAAACTAAAGCGTAAATTAGGACCTCATTAATTTGGTTTTTACATTCCAATATCTTTCTTAAATTACATTTTCATTAAGATACCTCATTAATCAAGTTAATGTCAAAGTGGTACCTTCTGTTAGTTTTTCTTGACCTCCAATGTAATTTTTCCTAAAATTACAAAAATCACAACAATTAATGAGGCTGCCCAGTCAGAGATAAAAAAGCGAATTGTGTCCTCACCCCCATGAACGATAATTCGTCTAGGGGTTTGATGTAGAACGGGTCACTGATTATTTCATGGCCCAGATGGAGTAAAAGAAGACCGTTCGGGGTCGAAAATGATCCAGACCGTCAGGACCGTAAATCGGTCGTATCTCACAATCCGGAATGAGTTACGGGACATATAATATATCAATTTGGGGTAGCTCGAGCTATTTTAGCCAACCAACCCCGCTATGCCGGGTTGCCCAAGCCGGAATCGCGAGAATCGACCGTATCGACGGTCATTAGGCTAGTTTATTTTCAGTTTTACTATTTATAGTAAGTTTTAATTCGATCATAACTTTGCATCTGTAGGGCTTTAGAGTTAGTGTCCAACATGAAAAGGGCTTAGAATATTTAGTAGAACAACGTGGTTGAGGCCGTTTGAAAACTTTCTATTTTTGGCCGAAAACCAAGAGTTCTAGTAGGATTGAACGACTTCTATAAATAGTAAGTTTACTATTTATAGTAAGTTGCGTTTTCTAGGAGTTTAAGTTGGAGTTGGATTTTGATACTTTACCTAGGGTTTAGTTTCCTATTTATATGCATTGTAATTTCGTTATTATTGATTCAATTATCAATAATTCAATTATTCAGAATTTATTTCCTCTTTTTTATCTTTTATTTCTTCTTGTGGATTCGAGAAACTATCGGTTAGGGAGACGGTGATCGACCTACCACGTCTTCCCTGCGTCAGGGTTGAGTGGGCCCACCATGATATATGGTTTTATCTTGGCCGTTCATCCAGGTTTTACATGTCATTTTAGGATATGAGCCCCAAAATGAGGTAGATCCAAGGCTCAAGTGGACCACACCACAGGAAGCAGCGCTTCCGTGATGATTATTTTCCATCCAATCTGTTCATAAGGTAAGGTAGTCCTGGATGAAGGGAAAAAACAAATTTCAGCTTGATCCAAAACTTCCGTGGCCTTCAAAAAGTTTTCAACAATAGATGTTTAATCCCCAATGTGTAGTCCACTTGAGCCTTTTATCATTTTGGGCTTGCATCCTAAAATGATTTGGCAAAATGGATTGACAGTCAGAAATCACTTTGCCGGATAGATTATCGTCCAAGCATAGTAGGACACTGTAACTATCATTAATTTGGTGTAATTATAAAGATAATCCTAGAAAAAACATCCTAAGGTTAGGTAGATTGCATGGGGAGATGCCTAAAAGTCGATGTTGTGGGCCCATCATGATGCATGTATTTTATCCACACCGTCCATGCATTTTTTGAGATCATTCTAGGGAATGACCTAAACAATATTGAGGCAGGTCGAAATCTCATGTGGACCATGCCGTAGGAAACAGTGATGATTGAATGCACACCTGCCCTACAAAAGTTTTGGATCAAATTGATATTTGTTTTTTGAGAAATTTCCACCTGTAAACCTCACTTTTGGCTTAGCGGCTAAAGTAAAAACTCCAAAACTTTAGTTTCCATTTCTAAACTTATGGGTTTTTTTCGGATGAAAATGCCCTCCAAAACTCTACTTCTTCGATTTTCTTCCCTGAAAAACCCATATTCTTCTTTGTTTTTTTCCTTGAAAACACGCATTTGATCTTCTTCTTCGTTTTTGTTGGTCGAAATATTAGTAGGGTTTGCTCGAGCACAGTAAATAGTGAATGGAGGTGGAAATGGTATATGTGAATCGTGAATGGTATATGTGAATGATGAATGAGAGGTCGAAAATGTGAATAGTATATGTGAATGATAAAGGGGTGGTCGAATTTTCACTGTGAGCAGTGAATTTTTCATCAAATTCGGTGAATTTTCATCTCGAGCAGTGATTTTTTTTCACCAAATTCAGTGAATTTTCATTGTGAGCAGTGAATTTTCACTAATTCGATGAAAAATTCACTACTCACAGTGAAAAATTCACCGATCACAATGAAAATTCACCGATCAAAGTGAAAATTCACTACTCACAGTGAAAATTCACCGATCAAAGTGAAAATTCACTACTCACAGTGAAAATTCACCGATCATAGTGAAAAAATCACCGATCACAGTAGCTAAAGTAAACCTTGTTTTCACCCAGCAGACAAAGTAAACCCCCCAGTTCTCCCTTTATAGACCTCAGTTTTCACCCAGCCCAAAGTAAACCCCCCAAAACTTCTTTTTCTTCTCGAAAAACCCATCTTCTTCTTCGTTTATCTTCCTTAAAAAAAATCCACCGATCACAGCAGAAAATTCACTACTCACAGTGAAAATTTACTGAATTTGGTGAAAAATTCACTTCTCACAATGGAATTTCACTGAATTCGGTGAAAAAATCACTGCTCACAGTGAAAATTCACCGATCAATGTGAAAAATTCACTGCTCAAATGAAAATTCACCGATCATAGTGAAAAATTCACCGATCATAGTGAAATTTCCCTTCGTAGACCTCAGTTTTCACCCAGCATCTAAAGTAAACCCCCTAAAACTTTTTCATTTTTCTTCCTGAAAAAACCCATCTCCTTCTTCATTTTTCTTCCTTAAAAAATCTATCTTCCTTTTCGTTTTTCTTCCTTGAAAAAATTCATCTTATTCTTCCTTGAAAACCCCATCTTCTTCCTCCTTGAAAAACCCATCTTCTTCTTTAAAAATTCAGTGAATCCACGCCGTGATCAGTGAATTTTCACTGTTCATTCGGTGAATTCACCAATCACCGTGTGAAATTTGGTGAATTCACGCTGTGATTGGTGAATTTTCACTGTGCATTCAGTGAATTCGGTGAATTCACCAATCACAGTATGAAAATCGATGAATTCACACTGTGATCAATGAATTTTCACTATGCATTCAGTGAATTCACCAATCACAGCGTGAATTCACTGAATGCACAGTGAAAATTCATCAATCACAGTGTGAATTACTGAATTCACCTTTGTGCATTTGGTGAATTCACATTGTGATCGGTGAATTCACTAAATGCGTAATGAAAATTTTATATGTCCTTTTAATTGATGTATTGGTCACCTTCTTTATTTTGTGAGTTTGTGATTTTAGAAATTATGTGATATATTGGTGTGCTTGTTTGTAAGTTTATGATTTTACAACTTAGATTTGTCGGAAAAACAAAGAAGAAGATGTGTTTTTACCAATAGAAAAACGATCAAGAATATGAGTTGTTTCAGGAAGAAGATGGGTTTTTTTCAGCAAGAAAACGAAGAAGAAGGTGGAATTTTAGGTTTAGCCGAAGAGAAAAATGTAGAGAAGATGGATTTTTAGAGGGTTTATTGTTTAGCCGAAGAGAAGAATAAAGAGAAGATAGGTTTTTGGGTTGGAAAGGAATAGAACAAAAAAAGCAGGGGCATTTTCATCTGAAAAAAAGCCCATGAGTTTAGAAATGGAAAAGAAAGTTTCGGGGGGTTTACTTTGGCTGCTGAGCCAAAAGTGAGATTTACAGATGGAAACTTCTCTAGTTTTTGTTCCCTTCATCCAATTCTTCATGTCCTTATCAACAGGTTGGATGGAAAATAAACAATATGGTGGACATTCAATGGGCCTTAGGAAGTTTTTAATGGTGGGGTTCAATTAACATTGTTTCCTATGGTATAATCTACATGATATTTGGAATTGCTTAATTTTTTTTGTTTACTCCTTAAAAGGAGGTGGAAAAACAGATGGACGGCATGGATGTGCAATACATACATCAAGGTGGGCCCAATAACTAGGCCCACACCATGTTGGTTGAGGCCACTCAATATGTAATCTGGAAGGGGATGAGGATTTTTACAGCAATAGCCCTGAGTTGTGGCTATTTTTTACTAAAAGTCGAATTTCTCATCCGGCTATCTCTTTTGGCCTTTTGACGAGAAATTGAAAATTTTACAGTTGAGAATGCCCCTCTGACCACCATGTGGTTAGGGGGAATCCACCGTGACACAAAGGGAATCCATAGTGCCCAAGGAGAATCGGTTGAAGGGACATTTTCATCCATAAATTTTCAATTTTTCGTCAAAAGGCAAAAAAAGATGAACCAGACCAGAAATTGGACTTTTAGTAAAAATAGCCACACCTCAGGGCTATTGCAGAAAAACTCCCAAAAGGATGCAGATTTCCTGCCAAAATCCTTCCCTAAGAAATTCCTGCGCTTGGATGCTGGGTAGGGGCCCATCGTGATGTTTGTAAGAAATCCACCCTGTCCATCCATTTTTTGAGCTCACTTTAGTACATCGAACAAAAAAGGAGAGGAATCTAAAACTCCAGTGGGCCACACGAGAGGAAACAGTGAGGATTCAATGAACACCGTTGAAACATTAGTATGGCCCTAAAAGTTTTGTATCATACTACATCATTCTTATTGTCACTTAATCCTAGTAGGAATGACCTTATAAACGGTTTGGATGGCATATAAACATCAATGTGTACTAAAATGAGCTCAAAAAATGGATGGACGGGGCAAATTTCTCACAAACATCATGGCGGGCCCCACCTAACATCCCAGTGTAAGAACTTCTCGCGGAAGACTTTGGCAGGAAAATCGTGTCTCCTTACTCCAGGAGCAGATTGCTTTTATTCTAACCTACGCTGGACATAAAGATGTATATGTGCCCAGGGCTATGTGAGGTCCATAGAGATGTCTGCTTGAATTGTCATGCTTGTTATGCTTGAATATTATTGTGCGAATGTTAGAGGGTATGCCCTCACTGAGTTGATCGAGAGCAACTCACTCCCTCTTGCGATGATGTTTAATTTAAAACACCAACCCAGATGTTGCAGGTGACGATCTAGTAAATGAACCCGACTTACTAGGGTGAAGAGTATGAAAGTTCGTGGCAGCAAATGGCGGATGATAAAGCAAAGCGGTATGAAGATGATTTATATTTATTTGTTTTCTTGTTTAAGATAATTTTATTTTCATATGAATTTGAAATAAGTCTCCCGTAGAGACAGAAAGTGGAATATTATATATTTGGTATGGTTTTTAAGACATTATATTTGAGAATGCAGAGTAGAAAGACATGGAATAAGAACTTTGATTTTCGTTATTATGCTATAAATGCCATGAATATATGAAAGATAGGTAAATGTAAGGAAATATGTACCTAATATATTCAGGTTAACACCCAGAACTCGACACATTGTGTTGTCCACAAGAGTCGAAATTTCGGGATATTACAAGCTGAGATCAGAGCATAAACGAACATTTGGGCGTGAAGCCCAACCCATTGGATAATGAATCCACCTTAGGACTTGGGCCCCTAAAAACTAGTAACAAATCAACCTAGGTACACCCTTAAATGATTGTATGAAGTGCTTGAACATAGAAACACGTACCTAGACTTTCCATGAAATCACTAGGATAGCTGTTGGACGTAGAAACTTGACTTTAAGGTCTTGGGAGGAGAACTCCCTTCTAATATTTATCTTTTTGGGGCTCTTTTCCATTTCTCATATATAGGTCGATAATTCTTTTGGATAGATTGGTATAACCCCACCAAAAATTTTAGATCTCTAATTTCCTTGATTTTCCCCCCATAAGGTAGATTTTCAGACCTAACTATAGTACTACTGTCATAAATAATTACCCAAAGAGTAGAAAATTCTGAAAATTTATCTTTAGACTCTTGACTTGATTTTCATCACCCCTGTGAAATTTTAAACCAAATAGACAAGTATGAGAATCAAGACAATTCCGTTAGCAGACGAGACCCTGTTAAAATTAGTGCTGACCTGCAACAATTTTTAAGGTAGTAGAGGTCGGAAACTTATGTTTTATACCGAATTTTACTCTGTAATTTTTTTGGTATGTTACCCACCTAACCTACAAATTATATTTCAAATTTTAGAGAAAATCAAAAATTATATTAAAGAGATAAAATTCAGAGAGTACTTATAGGCCCTAAGTTTCAGATTTGATGTTTTTATAGTTCGTAGCTTGCTAACTCAACCAGACGAAACGTGGTGTATGTGGCAGCGTGCAGATGGTTCTTCTTGTAACACGTGGGTAGTGTTGAGTCCACCATGATGTGTATAAGCCATCTAACATGTATATCTACTGTGGGGGAGGCCATCCATTTTCTCGTATCATTTTAAGGAATATATTACTGGTGACATATTTGCTATTTTGAGATTTGAACACTGAACCTTTCCTTTTATACCATGTCAAGCAATCACTTTCTCCAAAAGCTTGAGCTGGTATCAAGAGACTCTGACAGTTAGCATATCTTAATAAAAAAAATTGTGTGGAATCATAAGCAATCAACCCTACGGAGAATGCAACAAATAGTTGGATGGACTGGTTGATTGGACTTGTATGAGCATAAACACCTTTAGCGGACCATTTTAGCGGTTGACTAGATGATTTGAATCCTTCAATCAGTGTGAACTTTGCATAGTAGCTCATGGAATATGTGAACTGTGATTGAGCAAATGGACAGCTTAGACTGATTGATTGGTCTGTCCAAGTGTCCCAATGCAACTAAGAGCGCTATAAATTGTTGCTTACCTTTGAAGATATATATGATCCTCAGGGTGCGTATGATGCTCCATACCGTACTCAGGCACTCATAAATTCTACATCTGGTGCACATTGACTCTGATTAAATCCACTGAATTGTGGAAACCATTTTCTTCGAAGTGATGCTTCAAGATAATATTTGTTAAACAATCCTGACCACTGATTAATGGACACTTGTTCATTGAAATTCGGGCGTTGGATATTTCAATTTTAAGGCCGTCCAATAAGTGTCCACCAATTCGATATTCAGACTATCAAATAAGTATAAATTTTGGTTTATGATCCATGAAAAGTAATATGGACTGTTCAATTGGACTTACTTAGGGGTGCGAATTAGGTGTTACCCCGGGAACAGCTTAGTGGGTGTTACCCCTACCTTATGGCCCCACATGGATGGTATTATGTATATCCACTCTGTCCATATGTTTATACAGCCCACTTTAGGATAAGGTTCCAAAAATTATGCAGATCCAAATCTTAAGTGGACCATACTACTAGAAACACTGTGATTGAGTGCCCTACCATTAAAAATTCCAAAGAGCCCGTGGTAAGGTTTTGGTAATGTTTATTTTCAATCCAAGCTCTTGATAATGTCAATAAGGTCTTGATGAAGGGAAAATAGATAAATATAAGATTGATCCAAAACTTTTGTCACCCACAAAACATTTTTAATGGTTATTCATCACTGTTTCTAGTGGTATGGTCCACCTAAGATTTGGATCTTCTTAATGTTTTGGATCATATCCTAAAATGATATGAGAAAACAAATAGACGGCATAGATATATAAAAAATACATCAAGATGGGCCCGACACAGTAGGGGTAACACCCACTAAGGTGTTACTAGGGTAACATCTAATTCGTTCCCCTTACTTGTATGCCACGTATTTAACTTTCTTGTAAGTGCTCGAGTATTATCCTTCACACTGCGGGAGCATCAAAGTTTTCTTCTCTGCTTTTACAGTCACCTACTGATGCTTCTCCCCCCTGTTTTTCTTTTTTTTTTGGAAAGATTATTCTCTCTTGCTTTACCCTTTTTATTTTTGGGAAGTGCTCCCTTGCTCTCGGAGCACCATAAGTTAGAGTGCTCCTAGTTGCATTGGGACATGTAGATAGTTCAATCAATTAATCTTAGATTGTTTATTTGGTCCACACATTTCATGGGCTTATCTTGCAAAAATCACACTGATCTAATGATCCAATGATGCTTGATCTTCCTCTTTTTTTTTTTTCTTTTTTTTTTTTTTCGTTTTTTTCTTTGTTTTTTTAAGCCCTTCGACATCTTATTTAAGGATGTGATGGTTAGAATTTCCTATCAAAAGTAATTTATTTAGAATCATAAGAACTCCATTATGGTCCTAACGAATAGAAGAATCCAATTGTTCATTGGACCTATTTCCCGTGAATGGCCTTCACCGTCCATGTTAAAGGTCATTTATCAAATGGTTAACATTGGCGTAGTCGAAATGATACTTGCATGTCCGCCCACAAAATGTGCTCTTTACCAAATGAAGAGTCTGGATTAAAGGATAGATTGTTTCAGTGTCCCAACGTAGCCAGGAGCACTACAACGTACTGCTGCTCTGAGAGCACTGGAGCATTTCTCTTTATTCTTTCACTTTCCTTTTTATTTCTTTCTTGTGGAGAACGACCAAAAACTCAAGTGGGATAATAGACAGCAATGCCGGCTACGGTGTGAAGAAGAGATTATAGTGTGGGTTAGATCTGAAGCTCTATCAGCCTTTTTAGGTAATCAGATTCCTAACCCAGTCATTTGCTTTCCTAATTTAGCTTTTTTCTCTCAATTACTTAGTAATTTAGTATATAATTAAGTAAGAGAAATGATCTAATGAGTCATGTGTATGAAACTTTTCCATGCACCTAGTTGGATTTGGACTTGTCATCCACATTACCCATCTGCACTGTCCATTAGGACAGGTCATGCTTTGTATTCTGCCTTGAAAAATCATACTGATTGTATGGATCCAAACCGTACAGTTGGTGGCATGAAAAATTGGATGAACATGATCGTTTGTAGAAGATATGTCCGGTCACTAATGTTATGGCCATCTGATTGTTGTGGTTTTTGCATAGTAGTGGAAGAAGAGTGGAATGATCCTAATTGACAGCTGGGACAGATAATACAGTTGTCAAAGACTCCAAATTCAACTAGGTGCATGGGAAGTTTTCCATACACTATATGCCTTTGCGTATGGATCTATTAGGATCTTTTCATATTTTTGAGGCAGCCACCTTTATCTGTCTATCTATTCAGATCAAAAGTTTGGATCACCGACAGATCATATCCCCAGATACAAGGCTAGAGCCACTGTGTGTCCGGTAGTAATACATGTGAATGGATTCTAGCTAACATCGGATCATATAACTCTAATTACTCATGACCGTTGTCATAAATATTGCTGAAAATTTGAATTTAATTCCCACGATATTTTAGTGGAAAATTAACAAAACAATACCATGGTAAATTGTGATAATTTCAAAATCTGGCTTTTTTTTTTATATTTTATTATTATAACTTTTAGTGATTTTAATGGAAAAATGCAATTAGATACATATATTTGGAGGGTTTTGTCGAGAAGTTAGCAATGTCTCCTGACCTTTTAAATGGCACGTGAGGTGGCCTATTGTCAATCCGAACCCTTCACTCATATAATTAGGAGCAAGCCATGCAAAAATCATGTCAATTGGGTAATACCAAGCTTCTGAACAATAGCATGAAAATGGACAATCAAGATTGACCAAATCATCTTAAGACATATATATAGTCGATAGGTCCCACTTTGTATTGGTTATGATTCTAAAGTAGCATTACTTGATTTGATGATTCTAACTATGTGATTTATGGCTCTAAACAACAAACGGTTGTAATGAATTGGCTCTATTCAATGGGTTAGGATCATTGGATCGGCATGATTCTTCCACCATGGCTTGTTCCTAGTTGTATGAATGCACGAATGGGTCATATCAATGATAGGTCACCCCATGTGCCATTTAAAAGGTTTGGAGATGTTAGCAAAATCTATATCTAAAATTTAAAGTTTGTTTATTAACTATAATAAATAATTTTAAAATTGCTGAGAACAAGATTTGTCACCATGCTTATGACAACCTAGCAAGTGTGTGGTACATCCAAGTGGTAAAATAGGTGGTCTACTATCCAGTCCAGATGGCCATACGCAAAGTAGACCAGTCTACTCATCAGGACGAGAAAATTAAATATGGACCACTGGCAAGTCTCTTTGAATTTTTTTCTTTTTTCATTTTAAAGACCTACTATAGATGAACTACCTAATGACTAAAACGACCCTATTTTTGCATATGCTTATCTTCCAGTGGATGCCTCCTTATGCTGCGTTCAGGTAATCCACAGTACTTGCGATATTGGCACATGCACTGCAGTGTAAGAGTGTGTGAAACACTCCCAACCCACAAAATGCATTAAAACATGCCAATACACTTATCTTCCATCAGTATGAGCTCATAATATATGTGAATCGTGGGGTAATTGGTTTGATCGAAACTGATGCATGTGAATTGTGGACGGTCCTTCATCTACACAATAGTTAGCTTCATCAGAAACTAATCAAACATTGAGAGTGATATGACTTCTTTTGTTGTTGTTGTGTCTCTTTTTCTTTTTTTTCTTTTTTCTTTTTTTCTATATATGTATGGTCGAAGCATGGCTATCAAGTTGAAGCTGCTAATTGACAAGGAGAAAAACCGAGTGGTGCTTGCTGAATCCGATAAGTACTTTGTTGATACCCTCTTCAGCTTCTTGACAATACCAATAGGTGCTGTACTGCCACTCAGCAGCCAAAAATCCAATCTCGGATGCATGGACGCATTGCATGAGAGTGTAGAGAATCTCGATTATGAGTTTCTACAGACACAGGCTGTGAAGGAGATGTTGCTCCGCCCAAGAAGCACATGGGAAGCTCGAACCAAAGATATAGCACTAAATGCCTATACGGACCTCACAAGGTGTTACAGATGTACAACATCATGTGTTATAGGATCCCACCCCTTTATTAGTACTTTTACGAACACCCGATGTCCCTGTGGACAAGCGATGAATACAGAGGTAGTCTTTAAGAAGTCAAAGAGGAATGTCAATGAGGGAGCCTTTCTGAAGGGAACAATGAGATTCATGATAGGCGATGATCTACGGGTGCACCCCATTTCCACGGAGACCTGCCTGTCGCTGCTTGACAAGCTTGGAATCAAGGACAGGGCCACTCTCGAGCAGAAGAGTGTGGATGTCGGTGCCGATGAGGTATGTTTGTGGTGACTTTTGACCATCCACCCCTAGCCACACATGATCACCTGGCTAATCCATGCATGATCGGGACCATCCATCAGGTGTGCACAATGTGTAAATGTGAGCTCAAGATTTGGGTTCACTACTCTCAAGGTGGCCCACAATGCACGAAGCAAATGGAGCATTAAGAAAAAAAACCAGGCCAAGCTCCACCTGCAAGGCACCGGGTCCCTGCTCATGGCTCAGTGGTAGAGACTGTGTTTCAATATTGAGATCTTGGGTTCCAGTGCCCATGTGGTGTGTGTGGGTGTGAGAGTGTATTAATTAACAAAAAAAAGGGGTACATGTCAGCCCCTGCTGATAGTGGACCAGCCTGATTCTAGGCCAGGTGCATCTACCACACAATGTGGTCCACCTAATGGACGGCTCCGAGCTCCCACATATTTTCCAAATTATAGCACATGAGAATGGGTGTAACACATCTGGGGTTAGTGAAACATTTATGGTTATCCTAGACTTCTAACCACTATATATATGGGGATACACGTTTTCACAGCAGCCAGGACTTGCGGTTTAAATGGGTTGGGTCTGTTCGACGGATATGAATGGGCTCGGATCCAAATTCAGGCACGTCTGCTCAGGTTTGGGCCAAAAATACTGTTGGATCCAATTATCATAGCTGCTCATCGATCCGTTGAGTTCAGATAGGAAGTCCAGATCGGATTGTCCCTTTTCCTAACCTAAACCCATTTAGATCTCTGCACCCAACAACCATCTTCTCGTCTCCGCGGGATTTTGACCTTATGGGCTCACTTGTACGGTGAAATTGCCCGCCTGTTTCTGGCTAAAACTATTTCCTTTGACTGCCCTCTTATATTTTTTTAAACTTTGTTGTGGACGAAAATACGATTATGTATTGAGCCGAGCTCCTGACAGTTATTAATGTGTGGAAGGTGAATTGAGCTGGATAGCAAGAAAGTTGAAGTGGGGCTCATTGTGAGGCATGATGTAGATTCACATCTTCCTTTCAATTCAAGAGCTAATTATAATACAAATTGTAAAAAATCTAGTCAAGGAAGTGGATCACAGCATAAAAAACATGGTAATTTATCTGAGACCATTGAAAAGTTTTTGGTGGCCCCAAATCATTTTGATAAATATCATATTGTTTTTTTTTTTTCTTTTACCTATGTATCTTTGTTACTGTGAACAAGTTTGATGACATATAAACATCATTGTGGGTCCCACAAAATGTAGCATGTACCGTTATAGTTCATCCCTGGTATGGACCAAAAAAGAAACATTTTCATGAGAAGTTATGGTTGTTACCTTTCCCGATTCAAATTTTATATCTATTTGATTTAGTGGACCATCTAATGGTAGATCCATTCCGTTTATAATGTCTGTGGCCCAGGTTTATGTCGAATTATTGTTGAATTAATGATTTTTTAAGTTATTGATTGCCCACAATGATGGAAAAGGGTAAACAGTTTCTAAAACAATATGTTCTTCTTTATTATGTTGTGGATAACATAATCAGAATCTTTTGGTCATCATTTGAATAGTTATATTCCTCTAAATTTCGGAGAGAATAAATGGATTGGATCTAACAAAAAGTTGAAGATAGGGTTGGATCTAACGAAAACTCTATTTCATTCTCTTTCTTCTTCGGGACGCACCACCACCTCCTTTGGCCTGGTTTTCTCTAGCTTAATCTTCTCTTACTCCAGTCTTCTTCTTATACCACAAAAATCGAAAGACATGGTGCCTCCATGTTAGTAGATGTTTTTTCCCCAGATTTGTATTGATGTGGGTCTGTGAATGGTTGTAGTGGTGTTTTCTTCTATATTTGTGTTGATATGTGTTTGTGGATGACCGAAATTATTGTTTTGAAGATGTCAAGATGTGGTACGATGTTGAGACTAGCATGCACTAAGGATCTTGATTGTCATACGCTAAGGATCAAGAGTAACATACACAAAGAGTACTCCTGGTTGACATGCATAAAGGGTCGGGATAGACAGTTCAAATATAATAGCACATGTATCTCTTTTACATTTTAGGGTCGTGATAGCCATCCACAAAGGGTCGTGATTGTCATGTAGTAAGGGTCGGGATAGACAGTCCATACACAATATAGTTCAGGGTCGTGATAACCATCCACAAAGGGTCGTGATTTTCATGTAATAAGGGTCGGAATAGACAGTCCAAACACAATATGGTTCAGGGTCATGATAGTCATCCACTAAGGGTCATGATTGTCATGTAATAAGGGTCGGGATAGATAGTCCAAACACAATACAGTTTAGGGTCGTGATAACCATCCACAAAGGGTCATGATTGTCATGTAGTAAGGGTCAGGATCATGATAACCATCCATAAATGGTCATGATTGTCATGTAGTGAGGGTTAAGATCGTGATAGCCATCCACAAAGGGTCGTGATTGTTATGTAGCAAGGGTCGGGATAGACAGTCCAAACACAATACAGTTCAGGGTCGTAATAGCCATTCACAAAAGGTTGTGATTGTCATGTAGTAAGGTTCGGGATTGCCATCAACACCGTTTGTGGGGCCCACCATTACTTTTGAGTGGAATCCAATCCATCCATTATTCTCGGGATTTCATTTTAGGCCATGGATAGAAGAAAAATCAACATCTGCCACTCATATGGACCACAATATATGAAAACATTTAGTATGGAACGATGACTATTACCATTTTTTAGGTATTGTGGGCTACGCATAGATCAGGTCAGCGTTATATTACCACATTCCCATATAAACAAGGGGCTACAAAGAAAATGAACATATTAGATCTACTTTGAAGTGGACCCAATGACAACTCACATCCACATCATTGCCTTGGGATTAAAGGCTACGTGACTTCTTCTTCACCCAAACTTCGTACCAATATAGGATCCAATGTAAGGGTATTTTCATCCAAAACAAAGTTTAAAAAGTGTCAGGGAGCCAGTCCGAGAAATAGTTTCAGCTAAAAACAAGCGAAGAATTAATTTCACCGTACAAGGGGGCTAGCCCATACGTTCAAAATCCTCTGTCTCTACTCATAACAGCCATCCAATCAAACTTCTCATTTCATAATTAATTTGAGACATTACATATTAGATTATCTCCCATGGAGCCTTTTTGGAACTGTGAACTCCCTCCCACTTATGTGTATGCACACACAGAATGATGCTCACATCTTTGTTGGCTTTTTCTATCGATTGATTCTAGTTTGATTTGATTGGAATATGTGGTTAACTCATAGGTAAAAGTGTATTTGACTTGGAGTTGCCACTAGCCAAAGGAAGCATGAAATTTACAGACAGCTAGAAATCGTAGAAGCACTTAACGGTCGGGGAATCGTAAGATTCCCCAACTCAAGTAACTTGTGCGGTTGGTTTACGACCGTAAATTCTGTGTAAGGCCTCAGTTATGAAAAAGGAAGGGGTTGTGTACTATTTTCTTCTCGTGTAACACACAGTCTCTACTTGATAGAATTTTACGGGCTTTTAGGAAATTTAGCAGAATTTCGGCATTATGACATCTAGCCGTATTTTGTAGAGTTTAAGACCCTGGACAGGCAAAAAGAGAAAATAATCAGCATACAGCCTTACTACGCAGGGTTTAACACCCCAGTAGGTAAAATAAAAATAAAAAAGAAATTAGATGGGAGAGAAAATTGTAGAAATAAAAAGGTGAGTGTGTGTATTGGTGATGTATTTGGAATATGTGGACTAGAATACAAGTTGATTGAGATGTCAAAAGGAAAAGGAAAGACTCGACACCCTTTTCTGCAAAAAAGGGTTGGTTGGATATCCCCGATTCCAACCTTATTCATTGACTTTAGTAGCTTCTTTAGCTTTGAAAATTGTATGCTTTTTGTCAAGTAGAGTAATGACACTATCAAACTTTTGAGAGGAGAGAGAAGCGAGCTGCCGCAAAATCGGCTTGGAGAAATTACTTTGGTAGAACATCGATAGCTTTTCTCGTTTTCTCCAAGCGTCTCTAGACACTCTCTCTTTTAAACCCTCTCCTAGCTCTTTCCTAGCTCTCTGTCTGGATCATCTCCGTCTCTCCCTCGCTCTGCTTTATCCCTTTTGGGACCCAGGCGTGTTGCTTAAATAGATTACGGAAGATGAAGTGTCTTAGCTAGAAGTAACTAAAGGTACATCGCAGGGCACCGTGGCGAAGTAAATTGGACAGAGTATTGAGCTTTGAATTGTGCATATTCTAACCCCAATTCATCACATATTATACATGGGTTGTATGATTAAAAGACTACTTTAATGCATGATTTGTGATTGTAGGAATGAGATAGACATTTCACTAATTCAAGGCTTAAGAGAGCACTTTACATACATTAAAGACCAAGCTTTGATGAGCCAAAAAAGAGAAGAAAAACCTTGAAGAAATCATGTTAAAAGTCCTCAATTGTCTTAAAGAAAACAAAGTACAGAGCTGTAGGGCCATAAAAGTTAAATGCAGAAAGTTGCAGTTTCTAAAGATTGATTCAAAGATTGATCCGTCGATTGATATCGCTCAGCCTAAGCGATTGATTGACAACCTTGAGCGATTGATCGCTCACAGCAGAATTTACAGATTTGTTGTTAGACTAAAGTGCAGATTTGCGATTGATCTCCCAACCTGAGCAATTGATCGCCCAGCCTAAGCGATTGATCGCTCAACCTGTAGATCAATCGACGTAATGCAGATTTTTGAAGAATTACTGTTGGAACTCTCTAGACACTTTTTGGACCCAGCGATCAATCACCCGACCACCTGCGATTGATCACTCGATCACAAAATACAATTTTTACAGTTGAATCGTAGGTGTGATTAATCGCCCAGCCCAATCGATCAATCGACCATGCACCCAATTTAGAAATTTCCAAGTCGGGCTCTGATTTTCTCTGCGCAGTGCGTAAATTCTACGCAAATTATCAAAGATTCTTCATTTGTGGGGTGTGAAAGTTATAAAAGGAGACATGCACTTCAATCCTAGGACATGCTAGGACGTGGGGATCATCAAGGAGGCTTAGGAGATGGATTCTACTTCAAGTTTTCTTAGTTTTTCTTCTAGTTTTAGTTATTTTTATGGTTTTTTAGGCTTCTAGTTCAAGGATGTTAGAGATGAACTAAAACCTCTTAGCTAGGGCTAAGAGGTGAAGCTTTTGATTTGTTTTTGATGAATTGAGGCAACCTAGGTTTCCTTTTCATGTTTTAATTGCATGATTTAGTTTAATATGAGTTTGAATCAAGTACTAGTTCAGTTTTACTTTGATCTCTCGATGACTCTGGGCTCTTGTGATTCTTAGTGATTCTAAACTTAGTAACTTATCTATTGGGCATTGTTTATGCTTGTGTAGTTCATTGGTCTATCATCGACTCCGGGCATGGTAGACCCTTTGATTGCCTTGTGTACAATGACATGATCTTCATGTGGGAACTCATTTAAACTAAAGTTCTTATCTTTAGTTATAATCTAAAATAGTTGTTTGCTTATTGATTTTGATTTAATTAGAGTTCTAATCATTGGTTGTAATCAAGTCTAATGATAGGATTTGATGAAAGCTATGGTTGTGAATCTCAACTAGATTAGAAAGAGGCTTAGCATATACAATTGAGTGTGCCTAAGGCTTGAGCATTGTTGTGGGAATCGAATCAATGAACAAGCAACTGTTTTAGATAAGTGTTGATTGAACTGCTCCATATTCCGATCGGATAGAGATATGAATTCGATTCCGATTGTGTTGTGAGAGACCTAGTTGTGTTGATGCATTGAAACTTATTAAAAGTGGATCCTTACTGCTCTAGTGCCTTTTTAGATTATTATTACCTTACGCATTCATTGTTTAAACCCAATTCTCTAGTGTTTAGATTTAGTTCTTAATGTGATCTTAATTATAAGTTCTTTTAGATAAATTTTGAGAATACTCATACATAAATCTCTGTGAGAACGATACTCGGTCTTTCTGAATTATTACTACATCGCAGCCTTGCACTTGAGGTGAGCAAACACAGAGGACGTATGTCGGCATGTTTCTTGGCAAACCGCCATTGGATGAGCCCGAATATGGCATCTGAAACTCCATATCCGTGGATACGATTTTTCAGGGGTTGTATCGAGGAGTTTTTTAATTATGGTGTTTGTCGTTCCACCGAACTTCATGCTCGTTCGCTTTTCGAAAAGTTCTCTATTTGTGGGCGAACTGAGGCCGATGTTCTCTACTTACCCTACTGCCTTCATGTTTTGCTTATTGGCTAATCTAACCCATTAGCCATTTTTGGGGCACACACACTCTTAACCATACAACTATCTCAAGCGGGGCCCACTTGAAGTCATTAAGTAAGAATCTGGAGCGGTGCTTGCGCGCCGGTGTGCCACCACCTAAAAAGGGTCCATGTGGGACGGTAACCCTGGATACAAATTTTCAGATAGCATATTCAAATTGGGGTGTCTACAGATGCTGCCCTTTGACAGAGGTTGCAGATAACCGAATGCCAAAGTGAGTGGACACCCCACCTTTCCTGGTTAGACATAGACGTGGTATGATCTATTCCAACCAAAGGGTTGGGGAAACATTGCAATTTATCCCTGCGTATTTTGCGGCTTTATGGGCCATAAAATTGCAACCTTTTCACGCCATGATCGGCATGGGTACATCAAGGAAGATTGCGAGTTTGGATTGTAGGTGGTTAGAGACCTTTCGGTTTTTTGCGGCCTTACAAGGATAACCTACTTGGATTTGAAAATGTAGTTCTTGATGCTGCACGATCCCTTTAGGATCGCTTGAAAGACAAGTCGTTTGTAACGAGCAGTTACCTGCACATTTTACAGATTTATGGATCTCCACATTACAAATGCGTTAGGCTTATAGGTGTCCTAGACTAGAGCCACTCATGTTATCCTTTTTGACACTCAATTTTATTTTTATTTTTTTTCACTTTGACTATAATAGACTTTTCCATAAATTGAAGTATGATTGCGCTAACCTGAACGTATTCATCTCGCATTCCGAGATGATCAGGTTAACACTGGAAGTGCAGGTTGGCCATCACATCTTCCACTTGTGATTTTGAAAAGATTTGACAAGTCAGAGGAAATCAAAATCAATTATTTTGTTGCGTCGACACCCATCGGGAAGTATGGAAGACTGCCCAGTGCCTCAGATGTCGTGCACATTGATGTTTAAAAAAAAATCAACTTTTTAAATTTTTTTTAAAAAGATCCCCACTTATAAAACATTGTTCCATGGGGTTTTTATCGCAAAAAAATTTGAAATATTTTTCTAGGCAATTTATTTTGAAGATATCTGCATGATCTCACAGGTGGGCGTCATCAAGCAGTTTTTTTATTTGGTCTTTTTTTTTTTCAAATAATTTTAACTAGTTTTTGTTTCCATTCGGGATTGTAGTGGTTATGATCGAAGTTGGCTTTTATTGCAATATTTTTTTTTGAATTTTTAAAAAATAAGCCTGAGCCATCGCTTGCAATCTAGCAGATGCAATCAGGATTGGCTTTTATTTTAATGGGTTCGTTGCTTGGTGTCCAACTTTAGGCGTTCTTTTTAGTTGACGCAGCGATCTTTGATGGTGCTTCTGTGCCTACAGAGAGAAAGAGATCGCTTTAGTTGGAGGGTTAAAGAGTTTGGGTAGAGGGAGTGAGACTCACTTATGTAGTGGGCTAAGGTTGCTGTATGGTTGGGTGCTTCGGTAAAGCGCCTCTGGCTTGAGTGATGTAACCTGCCGAGATGGATATTATTTTTAGTTAGGCATTTATTTATTTACATGCAGGTATACCCATATTTTTTTGAAAAAGCAAATAGATTATCTATGAAAGAAACGAAAAAACTTTTGTGCTAGCCCGACTGTATGGTTCGGGGTTTGGGTTTTAGTGCTTCGAGCTGTATGGATCAATCATGTTAACTCAACCATGTGTACGTTGATGATTTTTCTGAGTGGACTCCTAGGAGTTATAATATCTTTAGGAAGCGTTTAGGAAAAATTCTTCCCTAAGTCTGAGATGGTCGAAGGATCTTGAAACATTACGATTGTTGTATCTTCTTTGCTTGAATTGTGCTTGTTTGGATTTGTGAATTTTTCTCTCTCTCTCTCTCTCTCTTTTTTTTTATACCATTTTTACTCGTAGCCCCCTTTTGGGTTTTTACCATGTCCAATCTGCCCGTCATTTTTCCTCGTGGCACGCTTTTGGGTTTTCACCACGTCCTGGGTATTTGATCTTACCCACCCCTTGACAGTTGTGCCTTCTAGCCTTCGCTGCCCTTTCAGGTTTTCACTAGGTCCATTGTAAATCCATTGTTTTTACTCAAAGCGCCCTTTCGGGTTTTCACCTCACCCATTCTACTTTGGACACACTTTCTTGCTTTTTTTTCAAGAGTCGCGATTAATGCTAGGATTTCCTTCATTGTCAGCCAAATAGTCTTTAATGGAGCAGGAGATCATGAGTAGTAGAATCCGAAGCTTTAGACCAGTCTGATAAATATTTGTGGTAGGGAGTGAGGGGTTTTTGACATTGCTAGATTTCGAGGTCTATGCAAGAAGCTCGGCATCCACAATGCTTTTGTCTCGCCAAGGCACCCTCAACTCAAGGGGGGCATGGGTAGAAGAGTTATTGCACATCGTATGGGTGTACCAAACTACGGCTCAGACAACTACCTGGGGAAGCACCCTTCTCACTAGCTTTCGGAGTAGAGGCAGTAGTTCCAATTGAGGTCGGAATGCCCTTATACCGAACCGAGTTGTTCCAACCATAAGAGAATGAAGGGAAAATGCTGCTAAGTCTCGACCTGCTTGAAGAACTTAGAGATAGTGCCTAAGAGAAGGTTGCCACCTACCAACAGAGATTTGCTCTGTACTACAACTCGTGGGTTAAACAAAGAAGCTTCAAAGTGAGAGACTTAGTGCTTTGAGAAGTCTCCCTCAGCATGAAATAGCCCAGCTCGGGAACCTTGGGATCGAACTGGGAAGGACCATACAAAGTCACCGATATAGTTCGACTAGGGACATATCGGCTAGAAGACTTAGAAGGACGACCCTCTGCCCCATCCTTGGAATGCAGAGCACTTGAAGATCTACTATTAGTAAAGACTTATTCGGTCGAGCTCTACAAACGCTTCAGGCTTTCAATTTTTCAACAAAACACCTTAAGTGTTAACCACTTGTAATGGTTTACTAAAAATCAATGAAAGGTGTTGTTTTATTCAAAGACCATTCTACTGTCTCTAAGTGACAAACACAATGGCTAGAGAGCCGAGGAGGGTAAGGTCTGAGCAGGCACCCTCCAATTGTGGAAGACTTGCTGCCTACTGTCTTGATTAGACAAAAGGTTCGAGGTGAGGCATAGGTCGAAGATGGCACTGTCCAGTTGAGCACATTGTCTTAATCGAGCAATGATAAAAGAAGGTCAAGCCAAAATAGGCACCTTGCTTGTCTAGTTAAACAACCAGCAAAGCTAAGTCCGAGAGATGTCTAAAGGAGACACTCGTACAAAGGATCGTCTCTCCCACCCTTCACTGAAATAAACCTTACTCGGTTAAGGAAATGGGGGAAACACCTTGACTCCTCCGACCCAGCAGGCAAATGCTCAGTTGCAAGAGTGGGGGGTAACAAGAATACAAGTATATGAGGTATGCAAAAGCATGAGCAGATATTAAAAAGAGATTTTTCATTATTATGAAATTTTTTACATTGTATCAAAAAATTATAAGGCTGGCCAACAAAGAAGGCTACAAAAACATGAAGGCCAGCAGCTTGATTAGCACAAGTTAAGACCATTTAAGGTTGGGGCCCCTCCTGCACAGTGGCGTCCTCGTTGACACCTTCCTTGTCAGGAGACCGGGACTCCTCCTGCTTGACCTCATCCATCCAGGAGAAGTCTAACTCAGGAAAGCATTTCTGGACCTCCTCTTAATAGTCGGAGTAGCTGAGACTGTAAAGATCATCCCGCTCGGCCCTATGCTCATCGAAGGCCTTGTCAGCTTCCACCGCAGCCGCCTCCTTCGCTGGGATATTAGCCTCTACCTCAGCCATTGTGGCTTCAAGCTCTGCTACCTTGGCCCCCAGCTTAACCTTTATTAGCTGCTCTGCCTCCAATTGAGAAACGGCGTCTACCAACCGGAATAGGTCGACCTCATGATCCTCCTTGGTTGTCCTTAAGGCAATGCAAAGAGACTCCTTCTCACCTCTCTCACCTCGACCTGGCCTCAGAACGCCTCCTGAGCTTCCTTTGCCATTGCCAGCTCTTGAGCCTTCACAACAAAGTCGGCCCTGATGACCTACAGCTGGCACTTAGCCTCCTTGACCTTGCCCTTCAGGTCAGTCATGAATTGCCGGACCGCAATGGCACCAAGGGCCTCCTACAACAGAGAAGGGAAGCAAAGAGTTCGAAAAAAATAACAACAAAAGAAGAAACTGCACGACATACCGATGACAGGAAGTATACCTTGAAAGCGGTGGTTGCCATCACCCCAAGGAGGCATTTTGGGAACAACCCTAGCATGGAGTTGACCTCATCTTTAGGCAATGAGCTCCGACCCCAATTAAGGATCATGGCCAAGTGTCGTGGGATGAGAGAAGACGATGACTCGAATCCCCCTACAGCCTGTGCCAAAGCTATGGTGCTTAGGAGCACCCCTTGCCTCTCGAGCCTCCGCAACCTAGACCTGCTTAGTCCTCTCCGAGGCGACCTCAACAACCCCCTACGACTGAGCAGGGGGGCAGCAATAATAACACCTGCCTTAGCCATCGTAGAACTGATCATGTGCGCTAAAGCAGTATGGGGAGCAGGAGAAGGAGCTTGCTTCTTCCTCATGACAGCCCTTCTCCAATCTAGGTCATCCCCTGTAGGAGCCCTCTTCCTTATCTTTGGGGGGGTTAGCTAGAGCTGAAGACATTACTGCGAAGGACAAGAAAACTAAGTCAGTGACTTAAAACTACAGCGCAACAAAAGTAAACTACCTAGTTGAAGAAACTTACCACCAGGAATTAGGTCAAACTGGTATAGGAGCTCATCAACCTCTTATAGTTTCGCTCACTAGCTGGCTATGATCTGGCAACCCCAACTTGGTAGTGCACCAGATGGTCAGGAAGTCTAGGCCATCCCTTGTGAAAAGCTATAACAAGATATGATCTAAGGTCAACAATGAACAAAGAAAAGAAACAAGAAACAAAGTCTAACAGCTCGGTATACATTTCGACCTGGAAATGCATAAGAGGTCGGGACCCGCTATTACAGAGATCTCACCTCGGCCTCCGGTGCCTCTCACTCCCGAGAAGCATAGAACCATTTATCCTTCCAACCTTTAGTGGTGGACGGATTATCAATGATTATGGCCTGACAAAGACTCAGCCAAGAAGAAAAATAGTACCAACCCTTGGAACTGGGTTTTCTCTTGGTTTGGTACAAGTAAAAGAGCTCAGCCGCCATGAGCTCGGAATTTTTGACCCACTACTAAAGGATGCAGCAGCGGAAGATTGCTCGCCACATGTTGGGGTTTAGTTGCCTAAGGGTGACTTTGAGCTGACTAAGGACCTCTCTCACCAAAGGGTAGAGAGGCAGACGAAGACCACATGCTAGGAAGATTAAATACAACACAACCTCCCCCTTGGGAGGCAGGCTCAGTACCTCCTCAGCTCGAGGGATACGGAGACCCACCAACCTGGGAATAATGTACTCCGACCTTAGTGTATACAAGTCGGTATCTTTCAACCCTGATACAAAAGTGTTGGCTGAAAAGATGACCCCGCCAAACGAGGAGGAGGTCAGCTCTTCATCTTGTTGTCCCTCCTCAGCTTGTCGTTCCTCACCCAATGAGGGGCATCCCCTAGATGACCAAACTCAATGTGGCCAGACTCAGTGGATGCTAGAGACTTAGAGTCTAGACGTCGCCCACTGACTCATCCATCAACAGTTAGAGATGGTGGCCACACCAGTGTCTTCCACAGAAGATATTGGAGAAGAAAAAGGAAATAAATGGAGGAGAGGGAGGAGACAGTAATGGACAGGACATACCAGACATAACTTCAGCATGAGAACCTCAAGGAAGAAGATGCTGGAGGGAGAGAAGATGTTAAAAACTGGAAAAATGCCCAAGTCTTGCACACCAAGAGGTCGGCAAAGGTCGGATGTTTAGAAAATCGAATGAGGAAGGAATGAGGAGGGTGTGGGATATTTATAGACTCCCCGCACGCCACTCTCCTTATACGGAATCCATGTGGCAACATGAGGCCGCCTTACTCAACACGCCCCTCCACGTGTCAGCACAAGGTTCGCCCGAGCAGAGTTGTGACGCTTCATCAGATAAGCCATCGCCACGTGTCGGCACGCGGTTTGCCAGGAAGTTGAGATGGCGACTGCGGGATAATGACAATGATGGCGCCTGCTTGATTTATGTGCCAACCATTAATTCTTCGGATACCACCTTTCCAGCTGGTGAAAATCCAAGCTCAATTTAAAATTCAAAGTTCTCGCGTGTCCAAACTACTTTAAGATCTCACTTCCGAGCTCAAGCAGGCAGACCTCAAAAGGAGGGGGGGGGGGGGGGGGGGGGGGTGGGGGGGGGGTTGCAACTGTTGTGGGGAATTCCGAACAGCTGGTCCCTCACATGGGAAAGAAGACCCAACTACAAGTCCTTAGCCATCTGAGCTGAGGAGCAACGACCGATGGTCCAAGCAGAGAAACCATATAAACAGGACAAGTAGTTCTTCCAGTTAAGAGACAAGCCACCGAACTGGGTTGTTAGAGTACAGAGCTCAGTGTGAGAGGACTCGCCCTCCGAGGAAGAGCTACAGTCCGGGTGAGAAGCCCGAAGGGAAGGAGCTCGAGCATCAATCTCCACAGTATCCCAAGTAAACCAGGTCAACCACCGCCACGAAGAATTCGGGGCGAATCTCGCCAAATCCAGACGAGATAATCCCTCTGATATATTTGGGATGAGAATCCCGCCTAATCTCCAAACATGGCATAGTGGCCAGTGGGATTTAGAGGCCCAGAACCTTCCTCACGCCCTATATGTGTACACACACACACACGATCAAGAACTCTAAACCAAAGTATGACAATTCTCGCCTCTACTTCCTTACGCTTATCGTCTACAAGCCTGACTTAGGCATTGGCCACAAGCCTATTGTATCAATTTCCCAAGTATGATTAGACACAGTGCACTGGTAGCCTCAGCTTGTTTAGATGGGAGATGGTAGTCGAGTGAGCAGGGGAGATGACTATTCGTTATTCATTCCCCGTGTCAGGCCATAACGATGGCCTATACATGATTGAACCATGTCGTTTTTGGCATCAGTTAAGAATGAATGGCACTGAGCTTCCGGCTGTCCGTTAACTATCCACTAATTAGTCAATTGAAAAAAAAAAAAAAAAAATCAAATCACTAATATATTCAGGCTGGAACTCCTCACCCAACCTAACTAATATTTGATGATTACTGATCTTATCTTGAATTAGGCTTTGCATATACTCAGACGATTGTTGGTCTCCAACACACCATTCACAGACGTGTTTCTGCTGAAGCCAGAGACTCTTGAGGATGCTTTTGACGCCGTAAAGTTGAGCCCTGAAGACATAAGCATAGATAAGAAAGACACACCTGGCAAGAAGATGTGTGTGAAGCTTCTGATCAGTAAATCCAAAAACAAGGTGTTGTACGCAGAGGCCACAAATGACTTCGTGGACCTTCTGTTCAGCTTCCTCACCTTCCCTCTTGGGTCCATGGTGAAGCTCTTGGGCCCAGGTTCTTCTATCAGATGTTTGGATAACTTGTACCATAGTGTGGAAGATTTGAGCGGTCACGACGATTGTATTATATCTGAGGAATGCAGGGCCATGCTACTTGACCCGAAGCTAGTGCTTCACTCGGGGAGTGAGAATCAGCTACTGCCGATCATGGAGGCAGGCCCTATGACAATCAACACTTATGAGAGCATTTGTTGCACTTTCTGTGGCGGTGATAAGTACTCCTACCACAATCGTTACTGCCCAAATCCGCGGAGCCTAGTCTTGCATTTCATAAATCCAAAGTTGAGTGATGCAGGCTCAGAGTGTGGAGGAGGATTTTTGAGGGGATCGAAGACGACATTTATGGTGACAGATGGGCTAGATGTGAAGCCCCTATCATTTATTTCAGGCATTTCCATCTTTGACAGATTCAACGTGCCTTTCAGCGATGTACAGTTGCGAGCAGTAAACGTGGGGGAGGAGGAGGTAATGTTGATTGTTCTCTACATCGTTTAGATTGATAAATGCCAGGACGAGTCATGCTAGGACTAGTTAACAGGCGGTTGGAGGTGATCAATGTGTCACAGATGGTTCAGGCCAGTCATCAATTGGGGATACATCAGGCCGAACGAATGTCTACAATTGAATCATAGACATTTGGCTGTCATTTACTTTTTGCCCACCCATTTTTCTCATGCAGAGCAGAAGACCTAACAAGAAGTCCGGTCTGATTTTTGGGCAAGGGTGTGTCCGCGATAGCCCCCTCCTGATGAGTGGCCTAGATTCCTCATAAGCATTCCATGTTGGCACTCCTGCATCTACTTCATCAACCTATCTGCCAAATCGCCATGGCTTTGGATGCCAATTTCCCACATCACCTGTTAAAAGGAGCCCGTGCAAAGAAAGATCTGTGGAACCCACTGATGTTTGTGACAACTAGTTTCTCCATCCATTAGGCCAGCTTATGCTAGGATGCGATTGAAAACATCAGATAAAGTGAACCTCATCAAAGGAATCAATGGGCATGAGACGCCCACCAATGATACTTTCTTGGGGCCCACAGAAGTTTTGAATCAGGCCAATATTATGTTTTCCTTTCATCTGGGTGGGACTCACCTTATGAACCAATTGGACGTACGGCATATAAATATCACGGCGGGCCCTAGGAAAGTTTCAACGGTGCACGATCCCATCCCCACTGTTTCCTTAAGGTTTAGCCCACTTGAATTTTGGATTAGCATTATCTTTGGGACACATCCTAAAAGAACTAAAAAAATTGATGCATAGAGTGGATGTCAGTAGGTTCAATTTTTGCTGCACGGCTTCCTGCAGCAGGTATGGCGGGAGATGATTCTAGCCCTTATAGTGGTTGCGTCTACAAAAATATGATTAGTCCCATCAGCAGAACAATGGTTCACATTGAATTGGGAATGGTAAAAGATGTTCCAATCTGAGAGAATTTTGGAGCATGGCCCATCAGGTGGGTTCCATCAAACCAACAGTCGGTATCACCGAACCTACAACCTGAAAACCCGATGATACCTTGCATATTCCTGGGCTGAGGATCCACCATTTTCTGAACCATGAACTCAAAGTGAACCCTGTGATTTGGTGGGGCCCAAAAAAGATGGAAAATCCGAACCCATGACATTTACTATATTGTCTCTTTTGTTTGGCCTTTCTGCATTCTTCTGCCAATTCTTGCACGCTTATCACCCATATATATGATTGAAGAGACGATCGCTAGACATGTCCGCCATGAAAACTACCCCTGCCCAAAAGTTTGGTTGGTCCAGTCATCCAGTGAGCCACATGTGCAAAAACGAATGAGAAAACAGGCAACTGGGATCTCTGCACCAATTGCCATGCCTCAGTGGTAGACTTACAAGACTTTCAACATGAGGTCATGGGGTTCGAACACCCATCGTGGTGTGAGTGCACGAGTGTGTGTGGGGGTGTGAGTGTGTGTTAGCGTGGGTGCATGGGTGTGTGAGTGTGTGGAGGTGTGTGTTAAAATAAAAAAAAATAAAAAAAAGGCAACTGGTGGTTTATATTCAACTTACACCGATGACCAGTCCATCTTAGTTTTGTCAGTAGCCCACAGTTTGCATGTCTGGCATGTTTGTATGCGTGCTGTGAGTACAATATAAACAGGGAATAGAATGGCAAGCTTATATTTGGACTCGTGTCTTTGGTCACAGGCTCTCTCTCTCCTGAAGGCTGCTGTGTTCTCCAGAAGTACAGTTCTAAGCGATGTCTTCTGTCAGAAGAAAGTAAATAAATCTGAGATCAAATTGGAATGCGAATAACAATATTAGTTAGGATCGTCTTAATTTTTTTGAACCATGCCCTACTTACTATGTCATAAAGGAGCATATCCACTCTCTTTGGTTGTTATATATACTTGGATTTGTAACTGATATTGTAAGAGTACTGTTTGAACCTCCATAGGGTACACTTGCTAACATCAGAATTATGAGACATCTATGATGCACAATAGGTGTCCTCCTGGCCTAGAAAGTAAGGGGAGCATGAATTAGGTGGGTCACATGTAAGAAAACAATGGATGGTTTAAATTTGAAAATTTGTCGAAGATGTACATGTGAGATTTGCTAGAATACATCCCAATGCATTGCAATAGCATACGTGGAGACTAATCGTAAACATGTTCCCAAAAATTAGGCCAGTCATCTTCAAATGGACAGTACGATGCAAGGATTTAAATGGTTGCAACTCCAGAAAGAGAGTGATGGCTAATATTGTCTTAGTAGTGTGGTTTCTAGAACCATGAGCCACGAAAGATTTGTAGAACCCCAAGAAGAACGTAGTGTATGCAGAAGCCACAAAAGATTTCTTCGACCTTCCTTTCAGCTTCCTCACCTGGATCTATATTGTAAATCCCTTGGGCCCAGGTTCTTCCATTGGATGTTTGGATAATTTGTACAAGAGTGTGGAACATTTGAACCGTGATATCTGAGGAATGCAGGGCCATGCTACTTTACCCCAAGCTAGTGCAACACCTGTTAAAAGGAGCCCATGTGACAAAAAAGATCCGTGGAACCCACTGATGTTTGTGACATCTACTTTGTCCATCTATTACGCCAGCTTACGATAGGATGTGATCCAAAACATTAGGTAAAGCGAGCCTCATCAAAGGAGCCAATGGTGATGGGATGTGTCACACCTCACAATTCGGATATAGAGTAGTGTGCACGGTCAGACCTGAGTTACGGTCCATGACTTGTACACAATGTGTACGAAGACAATGTATTCATACCTCATTCCCCAGGCATATAGCTGCATGTATTCTAAGTTCACATCCACATCCATTCAATATTTCATATCACACCTAAATTATTATAATCATTCACACTCATAAGTTCCTAATTATCGTAAAACATTAACTATTCTACTAGGTCTACCCATTTGGAACTTTATTCATTATTAACTTGAATTCTGAATTACCAAATCAATAAAATTTGAAAACATTTACAACTATTTAAATCTAAATGAAATGATTTGAAATTCAACATTGAACTAAATTGTCTAATCCAAGGCTACAATATTGTCACTTTTCCTGTGAGTCCTCCACTGATTCTGCCTCATTCCTGGTGTTTGCTCTAATGGATCAGCTTCAACTGTATTTGTGTGGTTTTACCATCAATAAACCATCAGCTAGCTAGGCCCAATGAGTGAACCCATCATGGTTCGTCATGTCGCAATTAAAATAGTACACACAAGTATAAAGTATCCATAACAAAAATATGCATATGAATGTGGAGATGTAATGCAAAGTGAAATGATGCATCAAGTGGGTATAAGAGAAACCGTCCACTTGCTTAAGTTGGATTCCATTAACTCGCTTGCCCCCTTTTGTTATAGGGCAGACTTCTACATATTGTAGGCATCTAAGATGGTCTCTAGGCACTTGGTATTATAAGTACTGCGATCTTCCAGAATGATCTTACATACTACAACGCAAGAACGCTATGCATGAAAATGATACAGTGCACGTAGTGCCAATCATCAATACATCTCGTGTGTATGTACGTTATTATTTACTCATCTCTCCATGTGAGAGGCATATTCAATTTCTATGATTCAATATTATCCCAACATTACTCGGTTCATAAGAATAATCATTCGATTTAAGCATTCATGTATCATTAAATACAACAAGGTTTGACAATTGTAACGAACAATAAATCAATGAAACATAACAGCAAAACATCAAAATCATAGTCATCTACTTTAATTGTAATAGAGAGGAAACATGTTGGGATCACTCACCTTTGTCTTGGTGAAGTGGACTCCGAGCTATTATTCTAAGTCCAAATCAACTAGTAAGTTCCAAAATTTATGTCATAATTCAATCATATTTTATACTTGTACAATCAACTCATCTTTGACTGATAAAATCTTAATCTAGGGTCCATAGGGAGGATCTACCCATTCCATCTTTTATTCCTTTCAATTTCCATCCTCAACACAATACATTGAGATTGCTAATTCTCAATGTGGGGCCCATTTAAGCAATCAAGATGATCAAATCATTGTTGGGGTTCTTAGAATGATTAATTTAGAAATTAATTCTATAGTACACTATCTATATATAGTTTTAGCAAATTAAAATGTCAAGTTTTGAAATCAACCTAACCGGTTGATTGAACCATCAATCAATCAAAGTATATTCTTCGGTCAATCGAAAATAGTCCAATTTTCTATTGGAAGTTGCTGTACACTTTTTACCCACTTCGATTGAGCCAGCATGACTGATTGATCGATCGAACTCGTCTTTGCTCGATCGAACTCCCCCTTCAATTGATCAAAACTAGCTAGAAATTTCATATTTAGTTGGTGGACAATTTTCACCACGATCGAGCAATCGACAATGATGATGAAAGTTTCGTTCATCAAAATCCATTTTTTAAGTTTGAGGGTTTTCTTTATATCTTCAATTTCCATGGATTTATCAACCATATGGGTCATATCTAAACCATCCTTTGGATCCCACATGATCAGATTAAGGAATAGCCATTAGATTGTCAGATCTGAACCACTTGATAACCATATCTAATCCAAATTATGCCTTTTAATGTTCATATATCATACAACCATCGTGGTCCACCAAATGATCAGATTCATCTAGAACTTTTGGATATTATTATAGATTTACCTTAAAATTCCATGATCATAACAGAACAAATCTGATGCATTGACAGCCCATCATGAGATCATATAAACCAATAAAAGGGTAGGATCGGCTTAACTATTGTGGCCCATCCGAATATCAGATCAGTCTATAACTTAAGGCCTCGATGTATTTAGGCCCTAGGGATTAAATGGTCCATATTGATCAGATCTAATCCCTCCAAATTAATTATACCATAATAATCATCACCCTAAAAGACTTTACATGGATTCAAATCTTTCACTATCACTTCCTATGATTTATCCACAAATCAAGGCAAGGGACGTATAGTTGATTAACCCCGTCCATTGCATAGATATGAAAAAATTATGCTAGAAATACAAAAATGAAATAGAAAAAGAATATAGGCTTATTGGATCTGAACTCCCTCTTACTAGATGATCTTTCTTTCATGCTCTCTTTTCTTTAGGTTTTTCTTTAGGACTTCCTACTATGAGAGACTCCTCTCGTATCCCTCTTAAAGGAGAGAAATCTCTAAATAAGGTAGGATGACCATATCTTTACTTATCCAAAAATTCAAATTTTGTCTAAAGTTGCAAAAAGTTTAATTATGCGTCCCTCATAAAGGAGAGAAAAGTACATATTTCCTCATCCAGAAATTCAAATTTTATCCATGAGGTAAGATGAGTACATCTTTCCTTATATTTCTTTATCCAAAAATTCAAATTTTATCCAAACTTACAAAAAAGTTTATTATGTGGTAACAAGAATTAATCCCTCATTTTTTCCCAAAACCAAGAGTATCTTTACTAAGCAGCTAAACAACTCATTTTAATTTATTAATTAATTACAAAATAAATTTCTTAACTCAATAAATGAGTGATTAATACGCATAAAAAATCAAGGTCGTTATAGGGTGCATGGGTGGGTGTGGGGTGTGTGTGTGTGGGGTGCTTATGTAAAAAAAAATGTGACACCAACCATGCATCTTATGTTATCACTCATATATGCTAAGGTACTACATGTACCACCATTCATCTTCTCTTGCGCTCCATATGTACAAAGCATTCCATATGCACCAATGTGTTGCATGTGCCATCATCCATCTTCAATCCCTCCAATTATGCAACATGTGCTAATGGTTCTGGTGTAACACATTAGTGAATGTTATTGAGACCATGGGGCTGATGTAAGACAAGAACCCCCTAATGAAGGGCGTGGATCAAGCACATTCCTATCGCACATGGACTAGAAAAATATCAAGGAAAAGTTGGCAAAATCGACAATTTTCGCATGGATGGACCAAAAGAAGGCAGATCGTAAATTGGCCATAACTTTTGATTTGAGAGGAGTTACAGGATGTACACCATATGGATTCGAACTGAAATTTTGTTTCATGGTGAACCAACCCACTAATGTGGATTGTGTCCATCCATTTCACCTGAAAACGCGCTGTTACAGCAAAAAAAATGGAATTTTAGGAAAAACCTGTTATTTTTAGTCATTTCAAATTTTAATTTGTTTAGTTTTTCTTTATCTAAGAGTTTTAGTTGTAGTTGGAGTCTAATACTCTTTCTTAAGTTTAGTTTACTATCTAAAACATTATAGGGATGATTTTATAATTATTCAATCAATTATCTTACAATTTATTTAGAATTATTTCCTTTTATCTCTTTATTTCTTCTCGTGGATTCGAGAAACCACCAGTGAGGAAGACGGTGATCGACCTCCCACGTCCTCTCTAGCGTCAGTGATATCAGAGAGAGATTTCTTCCTCAGGATGATAGCCTCTAATAAAGGGTTAAATCCTCATCCTAAGGACGGTACTACTCCAAGGGATTATATTATGGTGGTAGATTTCAATCAAGCGTGATGGGAGAATTGGTTGCTCCTACAACGTATACAGGCAACCCTCAACTGCATCGCAGCAGGTGTTAAATTTTTTTCAAGTCCAAGGCGACTATCAACCACCTATGATCGCTATACGGATCAACCCTATATTTCGTGTAGCGCCTAACCGCAGGGCTACACCAGATGATTCAGATCCTAGCGATGAGGAAGTCGAAGACATCATCGTACGACGGCCTGTACATGAAAACGATTGTGTGGACCGAATAGAACATAAAATACAACTCACCGTCATCTCAAAGGTTGTTCACAATTCTGAGCAGGTGGAGGAGACCAATACCTCAATCATAGAGGAGAGGGAAGAAGAGTATGAAATTATTCAAGACGTTATGGAATCAGCTTTGATGGAATCCATGAGCATCCTAGAATCTGTAATACTAGCAATGCAAGAACTCGAGATAATTGTAGTCGTCGAACTTTCTGATGATTTGTTCATTGTGCATGATATTGTTCTTTCTCAGATTGATCATATTTTCAATAACATAAAGAATCTATCTGCCAACCAATCCCAACATGAAGAGAACTTAAGGGATTCTATTGTCGTATACCAGGAAGAGGCTAAGGATATGTATTTTGAACCAATCCCGTTAAATAATCTGAGCACAAATCATAAGCCAAGGTTATGGAAGAAGTCGAACGCTAATTGTGGCCTTAACTTGAAGTGAAACTCGAGGACGAGTTTTTTTCAAGTGGGGGAGAATGATGTAGGACAAGAACCCCCTAATGAAGGGCATAGATCAAGCACATTCCTATTGCACATGGACTAGAAAAAGATCAAGGAAAAGTTGGCAAAATCATTAATTTTCGTATGGATGGACCAAAAGAAGGCGGACCGTAAATCGGCCATAACTTTTTATCCGAGAGGAGTTACGAGATGCACAGCATATGGATTCCAACTGAAATTTCATTTTCTGGTGAACTAACCCACAAAAGTGGGTTGTGTCCGTCCGTTTCACCAGAAAACATGCGGTTACAACAGAAAAATGAGATTTTCGAAAAAACCTGATATTTTTAGTAGTTTTGAATTTTAATTTATTTAGTTTTTCTTTATCGAAGAGTTCTAGTTGTGGTTGGAGTCTGATACTCCTTTCTAGAGTTTAGTTACTATTTAATGCATTGTATGGATGATTTAATAATTATTCAATCAATTATCTTACAATTTATTCAGAATTATTTCCTTTTATCGAAACCGTCGGTGAGGAAGACGGTGATCGACCTTCCACGTGCTCCCTGCGTCAGGGGCCCACCTCGATGTATGTGTTGTATATCCATCTCATCCATCAGTTTTCCAGCTCATTTTAGGGCATCATCCCAAAAAGGAAGCAAATCCAAATATCAAGTGCACCACACAAGAAAGATTAAATACCCATAATTAAAAACTTCTGTTGGTCCACAAAAGTTTTGAATCAAGTTGATATTTATGTTTTCCCTTCATTCAGGTTCATGTGACCTTTAAGATGTTGGATTGAAAATAAACATTACAGCGGGCCCTATAAAGTCTTTAAAGTTGGGCCTATGTTGACCACTATTTCGTGTGGTGTAGTCCAATTGAGATTTGGTTCTTCTTGGATTTGCTTCATTTTTCAAACAATACCCGAAAATGAGATTTAAAACATGATAGATGGCATGCATGAACAACACACATATCAGGTGGATAGTTAAATTCATGAAACGGCCTGCTAGCTAGGTCGTTTTAAGCCTGAACCCCGCTCGAGGTGGGCCAGCCCTGCCTATTGACAGCCGCGTCAACAACACTTCTTGGAGACGAAGGCGGTTAACTCTCCCTCTCACTTCCTTCGCCACGAAGGCACCACCCCATCTCTCTCTTTCACAAGGCTACCGCTCTTTTCTAACTCTCTCTAACTTTCATTGCGATGGAGAGATGATTCGCTGCGCACGTAACCATTTAAAGAGTTGTGGTGCTCTCAGTTGCACTGGGATGCATCTGCGCCATCCATACGGTGCAACACAAATTTCATTGGCTAACTTGTGAAAATCACACTGAAGATGATTCAGTTGATTGTCAGTGAGTTAGCCATCTTTCTTACAACCATCCATTTTCCAAGTCATGGACGGGATGGTTAGTAATTCTTAATAGAATCGATTCTGTAGAACCATAAGCAATCCACTGTAGAACACAACAAAGAGATAGATGGGCTACTTGATCTAACCTATTTTGCTGATAAACACATTTAGCCATCTATTTTACAAGAAAATGATTAGTTGATTTGAATCCTTCAATCAGTGTGAATTTTGCATGGTAGCTCATGGAATCTGTGATTGACCAAATGGACAGCTTCGATTGATGGATTGGCTGTCCAATTCTCCCAATGCAACTAAGAGCGCTCTAAATTATTGTGCTCTGAGAGCGGCGGATCATTTCTCTATTCCACTTTTGAGGAGATATATGATACTCAGGTGCGTATGAAGGTCCATACTCAGGCACTTAGTAATTCTACACGTGGTACACATTGGCTCAAATTAAACCGACTAAATTGTGGAAATATTTTATCCAAGTGATGGTCCCAAAGATAATATTTTTTGAACAATGCCTAACCTCTGATTAATTGACACTTGTTTGTTGAAATAGGAGTGTTGGATATTTTTCATTTTTGACCGTCCAATAAATATTTGCTAATCCAATATTTAGATTATCAAATAAGTGTAAATTTTGGTTTATAATACATGATAAATAATTTGGACTGTTTGATTGGACTCGTATGCCACTTATCCAATTTTTACATAATTTGTAATTGCCTGAGTATGATCCTTCAGACTGCCGGAGTATCAAAGTTTTCTTCTCTGCTTTTACTGTCCCAATGCCGGTTCTCCTTTACTTTATTTTCTTTTTCTTTTCTTCTTTTTAAAGATGATTCTCTCTTGCTTTACCGGACGCGGATTTCCTGCACTAGGAACCTATTTGGGGTCCAAAGTGATGTATTTGATGAATCCACCCCGTTCATCCGTTTTACGAGATCATTTTAGGATATGAAACTAAAACTTAACCGGATCCAAGACTCAAGTGAGCCTCAAAAAAGGAAAAGGTGGGTAGGGAAATTACTACTGTTGAAACCTCCCTGGGTCCACAGTGATGTTTATATGAGATCCATACCGTTCATAACGTCATTACTACTTCGATGAATTAAAAAAAAATATTAGCCTGATTCGAAACTCCTGTGGCCCCAAAAATATTTCAACTGTGGATGTTCAACATTCACGTTTTCCGCCCACTTGAGTCTTGGATCCGGTTCATTTTTTATCTCATTTTAGGAAATGGGCTCCCAAAATGGTTGGACGAGGTGGATTCATCGAAAACATCAATTTGAGCCCCACCTAGGTTCCAGAGTAGGAACTCCCTACACAGGGCTTTTGCAGGAAATCCGCGTCCTCCTTTACCAGTGTTCTCGGAGCACTATTAGTTATAGTGCTCCTAGTTGCATTGGGACAATTAAACAGTTCAATCCATTAATCTAGACTGTTCATTTTCTCCATCACACATTTTATAAACTATCCAGTAAAAACCATATTGATCTGATCATCCAATCATCCTTGATCCAGCCATTTTTTTCATAGCCCCTCTTTTTCTTTACTCAAGGATGGTTAGAATTTTCTAAACAAAGTGATTTACTAAAGTAATAAGCAGTCCATAATGGGCCTGAACAAATAGTGTTAATGCAAGATTTGTTAATTACCGTGTTTAATATGTCGTCAAGTCTATAAAATCACTTGCTGTTGAAGATTGAAGACTTGGAACATCTCTGGCTAAAGCTATTCAGAAGATCGCCATTTCAGACCGGCTTCAATCCTATTTTCTAAACCATTTATCCTAAAACCTTCTACTATAGATGGCCACACCCACTTAGGAACATCCTAGTAGCCCATGCTATAGTCTCTCTTCCATGTTGATCAGCCATGGAGTTGGTTGTCAGGCAGTTGATGAAAAACTAGGTTAAATAGCTAATTGTCACTTCCGATAGGTTCCCAATCCATCGAAAGTAGTTTCGATTGATGCCCGATCGATCGGAGGATATGCCTGATCAATCGGACAAATGTCCAACAAAATTTCAACATACTCCGGACAATATTCAGATCAATCGGAGATGAGTCCGATCAATCGGACAGGGTGTCTCCGATCAATCGGATAAACGTCCAATCAATTGAAACATAGTCCAGCAAATTTCAACAACTATCTGGACACATTTCCAATTAATCGGACCCTAGTCTTCGATCAATCGGAGATGGGCCTTCCGATCAATTGAAACCATGTCCGATCAATCGGATCGCATATTTCAGCAAATTAAAAAAACAGCTAATTTTTCTATCCGATCGATCGGAACCTTTTCCGATCTAATCGAGATGATCGTTTTCTATCCGTTGTAAGTCACTCTATATAGCCATCTTGCTTGGATATTAGAAAATCACCTTGAGCATCATCTAGGGATTGGTTGGGCTTTTTTCACTTGATATCTCTCTTCCATTCCTTAGATTTGTTGAGTTCGTACTTCAATTCATGTTGACTTAACCAACATTGAATAGCACTCAGAGCTTGGATTGAATCATGAACTGAACCCCTCTTTAATGGCTTATTGACCTACTCCAAATACTTATACTCTTGTCATCAATGCCATTAATGATAGTTTAAGTTGAACCCATCCTTCTCATAAAAGCCTTATCCTATAGAAGGTTCTCCAAACCCTAATTGCTCACCTTAGAAGCTACAAGCTAGTATTTAATGCAAGGTTGTTGATTGAGAGAGCTGAAGAAGAAACTGTTTGTGTAAGACGAAACTTCTTCAAACAATGACGCTGATTCGGGGCTTATCTCTTGTAAGTATTTAAGCTTGTAAAGTCCATTGTTTGATTTTCCATTCTTGTTGAGATTGGGGTCTAGAGATTGTGATCCAATCTCGGAGTTGTCCTTGAGTAGGATATGTGTGTCCTTATATAGGACGTGGAAGTCCTTGTGTAGGCCTTCGACACGGGAGAATACGTGCGTTGTCCATGTGTAGGATTAGTCCTCATGTAGTTTGTAAAGGTTGAGAGGTGAATCTCATTTAAAACCTTCGATAGTGAATGCTGGTGTGCTCAAAGGAGTTGAATACTTGAACCGGGAGTGGAGTGGACTCATCGTCAAACCACTATACATCGTGCATAATATTGTGAATGTATTTTGTCCATTATTATATCTTATTTATTAATGCTTATTTGAATGCTCATCTATTATTTGACAAAATGCCCATATGCCATCTTTGAATGATTAGTACAAGCATGCATATCAACTGTTTGATCAAATACTTCTCTTATTATAAATTATCAATCAAGATAGATAGTGTGTGATCAATTATCTTTACTTGCTAGTACTTAATTGTTTAATTGAAGTGTGAATATGATTGAGTTTTTAAATTAGCAAGAAAGTTTAAAAAGTCTTATTCACTCCCTCTCTAGGACATTAGGCATATCTCCAAGTATCTCTACTCGCGATAAAACTACAATTTCAATTGGTATCAGAGAGGGTTCCTCCACTCATTTTTAAAAACCTGGAGTAAGATCCTAAGAGAGATTGAAAATGTCTAGAGAGGACTCCACATCCGTTATTAAGCCTCCCTTCTTTGATATGTCAAACTATCCATATTAGAAAGCCCGAATGTGCATCTTTTTAGAATCCATCGATTCTGACGTAAGGGACATGTTTAAAATTGGATATAACTCCCCAATGGATATTATAAGGAAGAAAGGTGAACCGGATGTCCTCAGACCAAGAGAGAAGGCTATGTGGACAGATTATGATAAAGCTCAACGTGTCTATAATGCTAAAGGCTTGAATGCTATTTTTTGTTCAGTCTCTAGAGATGAATTTGGTTGCATTCAAAATTGTCTAACTAGTAAGAAAGCATGGGATATTCTTGAAGTTACTCATGAAGGAACAAGCATTGTTAAACACTCAAAACTTCAGCACCTCACTACACAGTTTGAAAACATAAGAATGGAAGAACATGAAACATTTATGGACATTTTTACCAGACTGAATAAAATCACAAATGACATGTGTGGTTTAGGGGAACTTATTCCGAAAAATAGACTATGTAGGAAAATTCTGAGATCCCTACCGGAATGGTTCTTTACCAAAGTTATTACTTTAGAGGAATGTCAGGACCTAGATACCATGAATGTTGAAGAATTGCTAGGTTCCCTTCAAACCAATGAGTTACACTTTAAAACTCCCACCCAATCCAAAGGTACCGCCTTGAAATCTTCTCATAAGAAACGAGATTCTGAACATGAAAGTGAAGAAGATCTAGATATGGAAGAAATGATACTTATGGCTAAGAAATTTTAAAAATTCTTCAAAACTAGAGGAAATAGTTCTAGAAGGAAACCCTATCAGAAGGGTAAATTTTTTTACTCAAAGAACAACAAAGGTAAATTTTTTAAGAAGTCAAAAGATCCTTAACGTTACAATTGTAGAGGATATGGTCACATAGCCTCCGAGTGCACCGATAAGAAAGTCAAGAAAAAAGCAATGGCGGCAACATAGGATGATACTGAAGAATCTAAATCAGAATCAAACACATCCCAAAGTGATGAGGAATAAGGCTTAATCAAAATTTGATGGCCTCCATCACTGAAATTGAGCCCCAAATTGAGCCCCTTGCAAAGATTACCAGAGACATTGATGATCATGAATCCTCTAACATTGAAAATGATTCCTCAAGTGATGATGAGGGTGAGGATGATGACCTTCAAGAGGTATATAACCAACTATATATATTGAAAATATGAATACCATTAAGAAGTTGGGCCAAATGAAGGCTAAAAATGATAAATTAACAAAAAGTCTTGATGGATTGAAAATTGTGAATCAAAAGATTGAACAAGATCTAGAAGAGCTGAAAAAGAAGAACGATGATCTTGAACATGAAAAGAAAAAATTTATGAGTGGTGAAACTCTAGATAAGCATACTAGACAAGAGAAAGAACTCAAAGAGGCAAAACTGAAATTAATCATCTTAAATGTCAAGTTATTAAATCTAGAAGACGTTTAACCTAAGGAGAAGAAAGCCTTGAAAAACTCTTGAGTGTAGCAAGATCACCTGTGGACAGAAGAGATTTGGGCTATGACAGTCACATTTTAAAAATTACCTCCGTCCAACCAATGGTGAGAAAGAATTATGGTGCATCGGGGAGTAAAATCAAAGCATCCCCTATTTAACATGCTTGTGATGACATTGGCCACCTAAAATTTGAATGCATAGCTTTTAAAAATTCGGTCAGGAACTTGAAAGGAAAATTTATACCGACCAGGAAAACTGTGCATTCTAGTTGAAATCCTCCGATGTATACTTCACCAAAAAGAGAAAACATGAGAAAAAGTTATCCTACACTTCCTAGGAAGGATAAGAGAATGAATGAATTATTGGAGCAAGTTAAAATACAAATTAAAATCTGCATCTCCCAAGAGAACTAGAGAACCACACTATAAGAATACCACTTATAAAAAGATAACAACTCAATAGATAGTTAAGAACAAATGCTTAGTCATTCATACTGCCCTAAAAGCTGGGAATAACCCTAGATGGTACTTGGATAGTGGTTGCTCTAGACACATGATAGATGATAGATCTCAATTTTGTACATATAACGAATTCGATGGAGGGTCTGTCAGATTTAGTAATGAGAGTATGGCTAAAATCATTGGTAAAGGAACCGTCATAAGGCCAGGACTGCCCAAAATCGAAAATATAATTTATGTTGATGGGCTTAAACACAATCTATTGAGTATCTCACAAATTTGTGATGATGAGCACTCAATAAGTTTCTCCAAAGATATGTGCAAGATCCTGAACTCCACAAGAAACCTAGTTATGAAAGGTCTATGCATAGGAGACAACTGTTATGTTATTGAAAGGTATAACAACCTAAGCTCCCCCACAATGTGTCACATGGCCATTAAGGATGAAACAGAACTGTGGCACCATCGACTCGGTCATGTTCACTATAGGAATCTATCTAAACTTAGTCGAAAAAATTTGGTAAGAGGATTGCCTAAGATAGGCAAAAGACCTAAAGTTGTGTGCATCGCTTGTAAAAAAGGTAAACAAATCAAGGTTGCACACAAGAGGACCTCTATCCTGGATATATCAAAACCCTTTGAACTGCTACACATGGACCTAGTTAGTCCTACTAAGGTTCTTAACTAAGGCAGAAAATTATACTTCTTTGTAGTCATCGATGATTACTTTAGATTCACATGGGTCGCCTTCCTAAGAGAAAAATCTGACACTTTTGAAGAATTCTAGAAATTAGTAAAGCGACTTCATAATGAGAAAAGATACATGCTAGCTAGAATCAGGAGTGATCACGACGGTGAATTTGAAGATCATCGTTTGAAAGATCTATGTGATGAATTGGGAATTCGTCATGAGTTTTCGACACCCAAAACACCTTAACAAAATGAGGTTGCTGAAAGGAAAAATCGGGTGTTGTTGGATATGGCCACAGTTATGCTTAATAATAAGAACCTTGGGAAAATTTTATAAGCCGAAGCAGTAAACAATGCCTTCTATATTATAAATCAAGTTTATTTGATGGCAGGTCTAAAAAAATCTGCTTATGAATTATGGTGTGGAAAGACACCAAATGTGAAATATTTTAAGGTCTTTGGTAGCCCATGCATGTTATATTCTACGAGACCGTGAAAACTTGGGTAAGTTTGACTCCAACAGTGATGAAGATATCTTCTTAGGGTACTCCTTAAATAGTAGAGCCTTTCGTGTCTACAACAATCGAACCTCAATCGTTCAAGAGTCAATCAATGTGACCATAGATGACCAATCTCTAGATGATTCAGTGTCTCTAGGTGATGAAGAAGAAGATGAGGCTATATGCAAGATAGGCAAACCTGATAAACAACCCTCATCTCCAAAAGCTACCACTACTCCTAGTGATGTACCAATTTTCAAGGATCACCCCCTTAATCAAATCATTGGGGATCCTAACACTAGGGTAAAAACCAGGAGCCAATTGGAGCTATCAACAACCACCTGTATTTCATTTCTAAAATAGAACCTAAAAATGCTGATGAGGCTCTAAACGATGAGTTCTGAATCCTTGTAATGCAAGAAGAGCTTCAACAATTCATTAGAAATGAGGTTTGATATCTAGTCGACAAGCTTGAAAGGAAAATGTTATTGGAACCAAATGGATTTTTAAAAATAAATTCAATGAATGTGGGAATGTAATACCAAATAAGGCTCGATTAGTTGCTCAAGGGTATTTCCAAATTGAAGGTATTGATTTTGACGGAACATTTGCCCCTGTAGCCAGACTCGAGTCTATTAGAATTCTTATGGCTGTTGCTTGTGCTTTAAAATTCAAACTGCTCCAAATGGATGTCAAAAGTGCTTTCTTGAATGGTATTCTAAATGAGGAAGTATATGTTGAACAACTAAAAGGATTTATAGATCTTAAATACCTTCACAAGGTATACCGATTGAAAAAGGCCCTCTACGGACTCAAGCAAGCTCCATGTGCATGGTATGAACGTCTAACTCAATTTCTTGTAAACCATCATTTTGTTAGGGGGAGTGTTGACAAAACGCTCTTTATAAGAGAAGTCGAGAATTTAGTCTTGATTGCCAAGATTTATGTGGATGACATTATTTTTAGATCAACATGTGAGAAAATGTCTATTTCCTTTACAAAATTAATGACATCAGAATTAGAAATGAGTATGGTAGGAGAACTTAACATGTTTTTAGGCTTACAAGTAAGACAACTAACATCAGGTATATTCATTACCCAAACAAAGTATGCTAGAAACCTAGTTAAGAGATTTGGCTTAGAATTTGGTCGATCACACACTACACCTATGAGCACCACTGTTAAACTATATAAAGATCTAGCAGGGAAAAGTGTAGATTAACACCTTTATAGAAGCATGATTGGTAGTCTTCTCTATCTTACTACTAGCAGACCAAACATTGCGTTTCGTGTAGGTGCATGTGCTCGATTTCAAGCTGATCTTAAAGAATCTCACCTTATTGCAATTAAGCGTATCATCCGATTTGTAGGATGCACCACTGAATTCGGTCTTTGGTACCCATTTGATTCATCTACAGATATTGTCGCGTATTCAGATGCTGATTGGGTTGGTAACATTGATGATCGTAAGTCAATGAGTGGTGGATGTTTCTATGTTGGAAACTGTCTTGTTACGTGGCATAGTAAAAAACAGAACTCCATCTCTCTATCCACGGCTGAGACAGAATATATTGCTGCTGGAAGTTGTTGTGCGCAATTATTATGGATGAAATAAACCTTGATGGATTATGGGATTAACCAAGGCATAATGACACTATTTTGCGACAATACTAGTTAGTACCATAAATATTTCAAAAAATCCAGTTCAGCACTAGCGCACTAAACACATCGATATTAGGCACCATTTTATTCGTGAACTAGTCAAAGATCACATCATATCTCTTGAACATGTGCCTACAGAGAATCAACTAGCTGATATCCTAACCAAACCCTTGGACTCAGTTCGCTTTGCAAACCTTTAAAAGTCCATTGGAGTAGGGTGTGCTTAATCCAACTAACAATCTCTTTGTGCGTATAGGTAAATCCGACGTATTGGCCTCAAATTACAAGTTCATTTACATGATTTCCATCTTAAATGTTTCATTTTTATATAAAATTGTGTAAATCAAAAAATTGAAACAATCTCTCTAATGGACTAATTGAAACCTTGCTAGAAGGATTTTCGATTGATTGGAACCTATTCCGATCAATCGGAAATATTGGGCAAAGCATTTTTAAAACAACCTTTTCACATTTTTTTTCCGTCTACTTATGCTGTTTTTTTCAAAAACCCTTTGCTAGGGTTTTCTCCTAAGGTCTATCCGGTGCCTTCTAGGTTCGGTGGAGCTCCCATTTGCGTCTTATATGGTCTCCTAACACTCATAGGTAAGGGTTTCCCTGTTTTCCCCTCTTAATTTACGTTCCGTTCAACCCTATTTGGGTGATTTTCATTGAAATTAGGTGTTTCCCTTTGGCATCCCTACCTTACTTAAAAGAATCGGCTGGGAAGGCGTTTTGAGGTTTGGGGGCATTGCTCACCCGGAGGTGGTCTATGTATTTCTCTCCAAAATCATCAATCTTGTCGGTAGTCCTCCGTCGTGTAAAGTAATCGTTGGCGGACGGGTTGTGAAAGTCATGGCAAAAAGATTTGCCGATCTTATTGGTATTCCCATGTCCTCGGATCCTCGACCAAATGATAATCTCTTAAATTTCACCCTTCGAGCTGATTGGACTCGATATTTATGTCTGGGTCCTAATCCTGAATGCGTCGATGGGAGTGTCGTTCATGCATCTGAAATGTCAAACAGATTCCGTGTGTTATATCAAATCTTTAGTACCAATGTTTACCCTAGAAGCACAAACGAATCCGATCTGATTGCACATATGGTCAACATGCTTTATCATGTTGCACATGTGACTTGTCTTTTTCTGTCATCCATTATCCTGCATAACATTTTTGACACTGTTTGCTCGCCTCAAGTGTAAGGCTGCGATGTAGTAATAATTCTCAGTAAGACCGAGGTTGATCCACAGGGAAATAAGTAAATAATTCCAACTACTCCAATAACTAGAATCTAAGAAGTTTAAGAAAACAGTTTTTAACATAAAACAGGAAAATATGAGATTTGGAAAGACCTAGAGCATCAAGGATCCACTTGTAGTAGTTCAATACCAATCCATTCATCCAAGTACAACACAATTAGAATCAAAGTTCTATCTCTCATCTAATTGGATGATATAACATTAAAGCATAAACAGTCTCACTCAAATCTGGAAATCAGATTCTAGTTCTAATGAAGCACATAGAATTCAAACTTGTAGCCTTCAAAGTAACAGCCATGCCAAGAGACTATGGCATGCTCTGGGGTTACTACAATTCAAATTCAAACAACCCAATCATGGCAATCTCAGAGAATTGCAAGGAACTCATGTCCGGACTACACAAACTCTCATAATTCATATAAAAATCCAAGTTTTATTCAAACTAGAAGTTCAAAATTCATCAATAAGAAAAGGGTACATTAAATAAAAGAATTAAAGCATTGAAACAAACTACAAACTTCACCTCTTAGCTCTAGCTAAAAGGTTAACTAAGAAAAAAACATATTAAAACTAGAACTAGAACTAAGAAAATGAAGAAAAACTAGCTATAGGAGGGTAGGTAGCCTCCTAGGACTTGAACTCCTTACTTCTCACGTCATTGACTGCCTTGAAAAAGAAGAAAGCACTTCCTTTTATAATACAACAATAGTACAATAACATAACAGATTTTGTTTCGCTTTGTATGACTTAACTAATGATCGGATTACCTTCAAATCTGATTTGTACCTTCCCTTGAACTTGATCTTTCTCATAAATAGTTTAGATTTTCAAGATTATCTTCTAATTGAGCCCAACAAGTAGATCAGATATCGCCTCTCAAAATCGCGCAATTTGGATACCTCATAAACCAGTCATCTCGCTTTCAATACTACGGAGTGTACAGAGGTCGGATTAATCTCAAATTTGGAACATTAGTAGAAACCTGCTTTCTCTAAATGATAGATGGATTAGATTGTTTAAATCAATTCTAAAATTGAGTGCAAAAATTAGAACACTTAGGCCTTTTTATAAAATATGCCTAGTTGAATCTTTCTGGATGGTCCATCTTTCTTCAACCGGTACGATCAAATCACACATCCTTTTGAACTGAAACTTTGTGGTTATTCATATATGGATGTGGTCTAGAAGATGGTCAAATTAGATTTTTCATATCATCAATGATGGGCCACCTAGATCATTCCAGTGTTGAACAACGAAATCAGGAAACTTTCCGGACAGTTCGTATTGTTTTGGTCACCATGGTCAATCCGTAGCTCAGATCGACACGAAACCACTTGGGTTATTTTGGTGTCGAGCTCCTCTTCGATATGGACATGTTGGATTTCTAAATATCATCAAGATGGGCCCCGTAAACTGGGTTGAAAAATTAAAAAAATGGGACTACTTGTATTTGAAATCTGATTTAGAAAGTGCATGGCCAACTCTGGCAGGCCAGACCACAGGTCGGCCTACATAAAATTGGTCCAAAGATATTTGTATTTCTGGAGGGTTTGGCCGATCGGCCAATGGCTATGGCCGGCCGGCCGGTCAGGCTGTAAATTATGACTTTTTCATACTTTTCTTCCTCCATTGCATTGCATCTTTCCTCCATCTCTTGTCATTATTCTTTGATCTTCAAGACATACAAAGTGACTCTTTTAACCATGAATTGGTGAAGTCTCCCTCTCATTCCTGCAATCACAAAAACATGTATTAGGTTAGTCTTTAAATATGAAAACTATGCATAATGTGATGATGAAAAGGGGTTAGAATATGTAATATTCATGGCTTAACAGATACCCTACCCAACTCCCGAAATATGATTCCATTTGGATGGATCATTACGCTACTGGCTCGCGACTGCGGCTTTACGAATGTTGTTGTTCATCTTGTCACGCGCCGTAAGTTTCAAGAGCTCAACATCAAGAAGATGCAGCTGCCCAAAGAAGACAACGTTGAAGATCGTGACTACTCGCATACTCCCACACCCGTGACCTCCACGACTCATGGAGAATCCTCGGCCCCAATGCCGACTCTTGCTCGACGCTCTGTGAAGAGGCGTCTTCATTCAGAGGCCACTTCTACCCCACCGCCTCCTCTCGCCAACTCAGAGCAAATTATTGCTCAACTTGATCGTGTGGAGCAAACTTTGGCTCAGCATGGAGAGAGGATGACTAGGCTTGAGAGCATGGTTCAATAAGATCAAAGAAATAAAGGATAAGAGATGGAGGAAAGATGCAATGAAACGAAGGAAGAAAAAATGAAGAAAAATCACATTTTACAGATCGATCGACCGGTCGGCCAAATCCTTCAGAAACTGTAATTTCTTTGAAATTTTTTTATAAAGGCCGACCTGTGGTCCGGCCGGCCGGCTGACAAGTTGGCCATGCACTTTTTAAATTCAGATTTCAAGCAGAGGTAGTTCCATTTTTGGTTTTTCGGCCCAGTTCATGGGGGCCCATCTTGATGATATTTAGAAATCTAACTCGTTCATGTCGAAGACGAGCTCGACGCCGAAATAATCCAAGTGGTTTCGTGTCGATCGGAGGTACGTATTGACCGTGGCAGCCAAAACAATATGAACTATCTAGAAAGTTTTCAAATTTCGCCTACTCAACACTAGGCTAGTCCAGGTGGACCACTAGTACTAATATGAAAAATTTAAGCTGGCCATCTTCTAGAGCACATCGATATATGAATAACCACAAAGTTTCAGGTCAAAATTGGATATGTGGTTTGATCATACCGGTTGAAGAAAGATGGACCATCCAAAGAAATTCCAACTGCGCATATTTTATAAAAAGCCCCAAATGTTCTAATTTTCAGACCCAATTCTGGAATTTATTTGAAAAATCTAATTCATCTATAATCTAGAGGATGAAGGTTTGAGACCAATCCGACCTATGTACACTCCGTAGCGTTGAAAGCAAGATGACTGGTTCTGAAGGTACTCGAATTGCGCAATTTTGAGAGGTAGTCACTGATCTGATTAGTGGGCCCATTCAGAAGATAATCTTGGAAATCTAAACCATTTATGAGGAAGATCATATTATAAGGAAGCTACAAATCAAATTTGAAGGCAATCTGATCATTGCTTAAGTCATACCAAGCGAAACAAAATCTGCTATGTTGCTGTACAATTGCTGCATTATAAAAGGAGGTGTTCTCTTCTTTTCCAAATCAAGCAAGGACGTGAGGAGCAAGGAGTTCAAGTCATAGGAGGCTTCCTAGCCTCCTACAACTAGTTTTTCTTCCTTTTCTTAGTTCTAATTTTTAATATGCTTTTCATTAGTTAACCTTTTTGCTAGAGCTAAGATGTGAAGCTTATAGTTTTCTTAGATTGTTTAATTCGTTTTTAAAGTTTCAAGTTTGAATTTAATATTGAACAATGGTTTTACTTAACTTTGAATGAAATTCTAAGTAATTTTTCTTAATCTTATGATGATTCATGGATATTTGGAAGAATTACATTAGTTTCTTAATTGTTATGCAAAGATCTAGACCTATACGCTCCGAGGAATCGGATTCAAGACGCTCTAAACTTGGGTCTTCATGTGGGAACTTCAACCCAAAGTTCTACCTTTTATGAGAAGTCTGAAATATGTGTTGTTTATTTCTGTGATTTGAATCAAGTTCAAATCATGATATAGTTAAGCTTTGTGACAGGGTTTGATGATCATCATAGTTGTGAACTTAATATATTGGAACTAGGATAGACATGTGCAATTGAGTGTGCTCAAGTTCTAACTTGAATTGAGTCGATCATGTTGATGAATAGCACATGGGATAAACTAATTTGCTGAATTAACCGCTCCATATTCACTACGTGAAAAAGTGCATCGTCGAAAAAAACCGTTGTAGATCAGCCAGTCTAGAAAAAAAAATCGACAGTCCGTCGGTTAATATTCGACGGTCCACATCCGTCGAACTCGTATTTGCATAATCGGCGGTTGTGAACCGTCGAAAACAATTCGACGGTCGATAACCGTAGGATATTTCGACGGTTGATAGCCGTCGCAAATAATTCAACGGTCATAACCCGCCGTTCTGGGTAAAAATTATAGGAAATGTCGACGGTACCGGACAGTTGAGAAATATATACGACGGTTCAGAACCGTCGAATTTATGTCTGCACGGAAAATAAAAAAAATTAACATCTATTTTGGTGGGGGTTGTGCCCCAATACATCCTGTAAACCTGTAATTCATAAATAATTTAGAAAACTACAACATTTACTAACACAATATACAAGTACAATCCACTACAGTACATGACACACAATCCTCAACAACCACAATACATAACCAACACAATACAATCGCAATCCTCCACAATCACATTACATAACCAACACAATCAACTATAATCCTCCGCAACCACAATCCTCCATAAGTATCAACAATCCACAACCACATTCTCCACAACTACCAAAGAGTTCCCTCGTTCACCCGTTGCCTCACAGACTCGAGAGATTTTGTTTGTTTAGTATCATTAAAAGCTAAAAGAGGAGGTTTGCTAGAATATTTATCTACGATTTTGACATGAAACCTGGAAGGTTTTGCTGCATTTTCTAGTCTCAAGTTTTAATCATCAGAACTACAAATGTTTCCAATCCAACATAATTACCTTGGCCCGTCCAACATAATTACCTTGGCCCGTCAAACGAGTACAACAGCCTGATTTTTTGTATTCTTCCTACTCTTAGTTAAAGAGGGGAATGTTCAAGTGATGCCTAGGTGTGTAGTTCAAGTTCACCCTAGTGCTCGGGCTCAAGAGAAGTTTTGAGTATTTGCATCATCTCTAGAAGTCCTACTAGAAAAGAAAGAAAAATAGGTATAAGAAGAAAACAAACCTCTTGAATCATGCCCTCGGTTACACTTTGAGCCAAATCCCCAGCAAAATCTCAAAACTTTTGACTTAGTGCTTTGCTCAACTAACAAAGCATAGATAAATAGTGTCATATATAAAAGGATTATCTAGTCTTATACACCATAAGCCCAATAACATTCACAAGAAAGAGAGAAGATTTGCACAAACATGCTTTTACCATAAAAGAGAGAGAGAGAGAGAGAGAGAGAGAGAGAGAGAGAGAGAGTCAAAACCTACCATGTTCCTTTACAACACCATTAGATGAGTGTATCACCTGCAACGCCAATCAAATTTCCATCATGCCCAATAAAACTAGAAGAAAATCTATGCAGTCAAAAGAATACAAGAATTCCTTGGAATAACTGATGCATGTTCTGATATAAATGTTCTCGTGAATCAAATGCACCAAACCAAATGAGAAGCTTGATACACAATAAACAAGTGTTTGACATGCACCAAACAACTCACACTAACATGTCCAGCTAAACATCACCATCCTAATTAAAAAGATTTCATAGAAACAAATATGAGAATGCAATTGTTCTTAGTTTTAAACCATAAGTAATTTTTTCCACAAAGCAATGGTATGGTAAACACAATCGCTAGTTACTCTCTTCCACCAACTAGATGGATATTTGCATCTATATCTTATTTTGGTTTTTAAACAATTTTTTTTCCACAAAGCAATGGAAATGATAAATGCTAATAATTTGAAGTTGCCTTTGAATTGCCATTTCATTTCTTTCAAGTGCAACTTGAAAGTAATGTTTTTGCAATTTAGAGCCCACAATCCTCAATATGTATGCCAAGGAAACTAGAATTTGGTCATTTCCACTTGATTCTTAATTTCAATTTAGCAAGTCTATCTAAAAGCATGAGTTCCAATATCATACTAGTTTCTAACAGTCACAATATGATTAATAAAATGTGCCACATCAAAACAATATTACAGTACAAATATCTATTTCTTCCCTTGAGTCTCATAAACTGTCAGAACATTTCCCTTCATCTCATATGACTATCAAAACATTTCCCTTCATCTAAAATAACCTATCAAAACATCTCAACATTGGTGCCTCTATAAAAGCTCTCGCTTTTTTTCTTTTTTCTTTTTTTTATAAACAACAGAACATAAATCATTCATAGGTTAGCACTCACATGACACCTCATTAGAACAACCCTTCAATTTCCACCCAAGTTTTGACCATCGAGAACATGACACCTCCAAGAGTGAAAAAGAATAATTACTAGCCTGTATCATTTTTTGGTTGAAGCAAACATTCTTCCCTTCGAGAATATAAATGCACGCAACAAGATGTATCCATATGCATCTCTGTATGTATAGACTAAGATATATATTAGAGTTTCTATGATATTTTTAAAAATTGCCCAACTTTTTCACAAAATTTCAAAAAGAAAACTAAATCTATAATAATTCGTGAATTGTTTAGATTATGCCATTACAAACAATCTGAGTATTGAGAATCCGACACTTGCATATTTTTAGAGCTATAAATCAACCAGCTTATGAATCAAAATAGTAGGCCATGTTTCTATTCTCTTTCAAATCATACTACTTACAATAGATGGATAGTAAATCTAGTGCTTCAATTGGGAAGCCAATAAAAGCAGTGGCAAACAACAAAATCAACAAATTCAAAGTTCCCATAGCATTATTCTAAAATGAATGCACTTACTGAGTGCACGCCCATGAGGTTTAAGACAATTCTTGCACAAAAAATGAGAGAAATGACTTGGATAAGGCCAAGAATTCCACCAATAACCAGCTCGCACTGTGACTAATTTCCATGGTCCGGTAATCCAATGGAGCATATACCATAAATGGCAATGTACAAACCTGGGTAAAGAGGCATGTTGCCTCTCAAGTGGGGCAACTTGTCACTCCATTTCCATAGTGCACCTCAAGGTAAGCAAACTGCTGCTTAAATTGAGGCGGCTTGGGCTGTACTGGAATGGATCCTTCACAATCCCTTCATTGCTCCTCAAGGTAAGAAACTTCTTTTCCTGCATTGAAAAACTTGAAGGTAGATTAATAACAGTCTGTAACAAAACATTAATGAATGTAAAACAAGGAAATTAAAAATTACTTCTTCATTATTGCAAATCTCACAAAATTGAAACTCCTCATCAGACTCGGTTAATTCTTGGTTTGATTCAGCTGCATTAATAAAAAGAATTCATCTAGCAATATGAGTCTTCATTTAATAGCTCATGTACAGCACACCACGTGGGCTAGAAATAGATTAAGAAGTATACCCATTGCCCTAGCTTCCTACAAGTATGGTAAACATCCTTCCGATCTCCAAACCTGTGAGAATTCTGAAATAGACCCAACTTCAGTGCTAGAAACAAATGAGGCATTGAACATAACAATGCATTAAAAAATGCAAAAAACAGAAAGGAATATGGTTATATCTTAGCCAAAATATTATATTTGTAGGTCCTGAATGAAGACAAAAAGAACATAAACAAGAAGTGCACGAATTTGAGAATCCATATAACAGTGTAAGGAAGAAAATAACATGCCTCAAGATATTTGGAGCAAATCCACCATCATCTCCAATGGTGCATCCAGCAGAGCCATATTTTTCTGTAATAATAGCTTGCCCTTTCCATAAACAATGAGAGCTAATTCAGAATTAGCAGAGAAACATGGGCTTAGAGGATATAAGCATTGCACTAGTAAAAAGATCAACTCAACATTCTTCTAAAGCTGCACAAATTCATAAGTATACATGCATGAATTATAAATACAAAAAAAAATCAGGATCATAGGTCCATGGATGTGAAGTGAACAGCAAAAAGCATTGAACCTATTTTGACAGAAGGATGGTGGTCTTGGATGATTGAATCCATATTTGGATGGTGTGAATATCCAAGGGTCATATGAGCTATTGCTGCAACAAGATACCAAAATAACCAATGGAACAAAGAGTGCAGGGCATTTTCAACTGATTGGCTGACTTTGTCTTCCTACAGAGAGCCTTGGCAGTTTGAAGAGCCACAACAACACTCAACCTTGGACCGGTCCAAGGTTAAGTGAAGAAAATTTGACATATCATTGTTATTATCTTATACAAATTAGAAGCACTAAGCATTTCACATAAGCCTTTTCAAGATTGGCATAAAATAATCATCATGATTAACCTATTTGACAAACAAGAACAACACAAGATACATAATGAAGTAACGATGGTCAGCAGTTGAGGAGCAAACTAAGGTTTTTTTCCATCTATAAGTATGATGATGGTAAAGTGGTACTAATTGAGGAATAAACCAAAATGTCTGGATGAGGGAAAATGCATCAATGTGGGACCTTCATCAAATAAGAATACAGAGTTAGTCATACAATGAAAAGGAGGATGCATATAACATGCCTGCACAAGATAAGGTGGAAAGGAGATCAACCGAATAGATTGACAAAGGCAAATAGTCGTATATGGGGAAGGATAAACACTATGATTGGGGAGCTGACTGTAGATAAAGACTTCACTTGAAGGATAAAATGGTGGCGGTTATGAGAATGGGTGATAAACTAATATAGTTAAACTGGTTTTGGGTAAGACAACATGAGAAAGACCGGTAATTCCTTAATAGCATTGAATGATGCATAATTGAACTAGAGACAAATTTTTCTAAGTAGTATCTGACCTGTGTAAATTAAATCAACAGACCCCACATTTAAGCACAGGGAAACCTGAGGTAATGACATAAAGATGAAGTTAAAAGACTGTCATTGCTTCATTCCAGGAACCACCATCAGTAATCCACATACATAACTGGATGTTGCTTCATTCCAGGAACCACCATCTGTAATCCAGGCCATTCAAAAACATACCTACCAAGTGACGTATCCATCAATCATGGAGCTCCAAGAAACCACGTCTCTATGAGGTATTTCATCAAACACCCTTCGTGCAAACCTCTCTCTTACATATCTTAAGAAGTTCCAAATATTTCAAATCACCAAAGAAATGTAAAAAATGCAGATTAAAACAGGTCATGCTCAGGCTGACCGTGATCTTCCCCAGACTTCGCCTTCCCAACCCTAGAATTGATCCCCACGCCTTCCTAAAACCCATCCCCAATTGAAAACCCCATTCCTAATTGTAAAAGAAAAAAAAAAAAAAAAAAAAAAAAAACCAGCGCCATCCTCACCTCAAGAGTCATCATTTCTGGTGATTCATTACAGTGCCATCATCATCGTCGACGTGTCCAGTAGCGTCCAGCTTCTTGTCTGGCAACATTTCTGCAGCGCGCTAGCATAGGAATCCAATTCCTCATCAGATCTATCGATTCCTAAAGGGAACGAAAAAGAAGAAGAAGAAATCAATTTCAAATACCTACAAATGGGAAATCGTCATTCAACAAGCTTTTCTGCATCAAGAAAGCGAAGCAGCAAAATACGCTATCGTTGTTGAAGGCATAAGATTCGGCTGCAAGGGATGGTGACCCTTGAAAAATCTCAAGCTCAAGCTCAACCCTAGATCTTCCCTACGCAGAGAGAGAGAGAGAGAGAGAGAGAGAGAGAGAGAGAGAGAGAGATTTTAGGGGTCTTTTTTACTAGAGGAGGGAAATGGAAATGGTTTTTTTCATGAGAGGGAAATGAAAAGATTGTTTTGGTGACTTTTTTACGGACGGATTGAGAGACAGACGGTCCTGTCAAAGGTTTTGTGGGCCCACCGTGATTTATGTGGTTTATCCGCGCCATCCATCCATTTCTCAAGATCATTTTATGGCTTGATCCAAAAAATGAGTCGGATCTAAATCTCAGGTGGACCACACTACAGGAAAACAGCAGTGATTAAATGTCCACCATTAAAAACCTCCCAGGGCCCATTGTAATGTTTATTTGACATCCAACCTCTTGATTAAGGATATAGGGAAAACCAACTATCAGCTTCTTCCGAAACTTCCATGGCCCCAAGAAGTTTTTAATGGTGGCCATTCAATTAACACCGATTCCTTGTGATGTGGTCCACTTGAGATTTGGATCAACCTAATTTTGAGCTAATACCATAAGATGATCTGGAAAAATTGTATGGATGGCAAAACACATACATCATGGTGGGGCCCACAGATCAAAATATTAGTTTTTTTTTTAAATCTCAAATTTTTATCAAACTTCTTAATGTTTTTTCAAAATACGAGTTCTGAATTTCTTTTCAAATTTTTTTATAACTTCTTGATTTTGTTAAAAATGCCAATTTTCTTTCACAATGTCAATTTCTATCAAAATTGTGGTTTTGTTTTAAATCTTAATTATTTTTTTCCAAATCTTGATTTCTTTTTTAATTTCAATTTTTGGTGATCCACACTTTCTGAGATCTCTTTGGTGGCTGGTTCAATTGAAAGATGGTGAAGATGGCGGTGAAGCCAAGGATCACGACTGAAGTGAGGAGGAATCGGCATAGTCGTCGAGAAGATGAGGTCCCAATCTCTCTGGGCCTAGTGATGATCAATGGATGTTGTTTAGTGAGGGAGGATAAAACATGTGTTGTGAAGGCTTTAAATTAGGGTTGTCATGGGCTTGGCCCATCTAGGCCCAGACCACTTAGGGTTGGATTCACCTAGGGCCCCATTTGGACACACTTCCACATAAGGGGTATTGATGCTTGATTCTTCAATAGTCTCGAGTAAGCTTTTTAAGCACCTATTTTGAGAAGGGGTGAGACGGTTTTTGCAAAAGTGCATTAAGATGTCCAATGCAAATTGGGGTTTGGCTCAAATATCCGTTTAGATGTCAAACCCCAGTTTCAAGGATGCGTCCAAACAAGGCCCTAAATTTGTAGGGCTTTGGATGGGCCTTGGCTAGCGCAAGCCTGCCTAGGTGCAACCTCATAAAAAATTAGTGACCCTGATCAGTGCTATATGACCCTGAGATCCAACCTCTTAATTAGGTCATACAGTCCTGGGTGTGGGGCAAAAGTCCAAATATCAGCTTCATCCAAAACTTCTGTGGCCCCGAAGAAGCTTTAAATGGTGGACATTTAATTAACATTGTTTCTTGTGATTGGGTCCTATCTGATCGAGATTTAGATCTACTTGAGTTTTGGACTCATACCATAAAATGATCTAGGAAAATGTATAGATGGCGTGAATGAAACACATACATCATGGTGGAACCATAGAAATGGTACACTTGAGACAGGCAATTTGGAATTTTTAATGGTGAGGCACTAAATTACCATTATTTCTTATGATGTGGTCCACTTTAGATTTGGATCTATCTCAATTTTGGGCTCATACCATAAAATAATTTGAAAAAATGTATGGATGGTGTGGATGAAACACATACATCATGGTAGGGCCCATAGAGCACCGATCAGTACTAACTAGTGGCTAGTCAGGGTCACTAGCCAATCCATACACACTACTTTAACCGTGTGAGTACCGAGTTGAAATATTTTATTTATATTACATCCCATTCATCTGTTCTTAAATGTCATTTTATGATGCCATACCAAATCTCAAGACTTAAAATCTAAATCTCAACAGCTAAATTAGAGTTTAGGGTCCAATGACTGCACATTTCTTGGATTTTCATGAGGTTAGCAAGTCCCAATGCAATTTTGAACAAAACATTTGGATCAATTTAGAATTCTGATCCAGTTACTTTATTCTACTCATCAATATCTTCGATTTGACTAGTCACTACTCACCTTGATCGGATTTTGAATGAGAAAGATATTAGGCGGACAAAATTGATCAACAATATGATGGGTCATATCTTGCAATCCAACAGTTAGATTTGACTAAAATTTAATCTAAATGTCTGAAGTCATTTACTCTTCAATCTTGATCGATCAGATTGTCCAAAATCTGACTAGATCTAGACAAACTGATCGTGCCCATTTAAAGAGTGTTTCGGACGGATCTAGTTCGTTTCATGTCAGATTGGGCTGAATTTTGTTCTATAACCTATTTAGCACATTCCAAATATATCTAACCGTTCAGATCAACTTTAGGATTTTCTGATCATAGAATGTAATCAATCTCATCATTATAAGTTATCCTTGTAATTACACATCATTATACTTAGGCCCTCATTTTTTGTACAAGTGAACTTGTGGGTATTCATAAACCAATATGATAGGCAGGTAACTCAATGACTGTAATTTTTTTTTACTTTCAACCATTCAATAAATGTCCACTAGTAAATTTAGTCCACTCATTTCAAATTTCTCAATTTTTTTCAATCTCAAAAAAATATTTTTAAATATTTTTTTCAAACATTTCAATTTTTTTTAAAAGCTTAATTTTTTTTTTCAAAATCTCAGTCTCTTTTAAAATCCCAATTGTTTTTTATTTCCAGACTTTCGAACTTTTTCAAACTTATCATAAAACGTTTTTTTCAAATTTATCAATTCTATTCAAACATTTCAATTTTTCCAAGATGTAATTTTTTTAAATGTTTTTTTTTAATTTCAATTGTTTTTTTTTCAAAATCTATTTTTTTTTCAAACATTGCAAAAAAAATTCCAAACTTTTAAACCTTTTCTTTTCTCAAAATCACAATTTTTTAAAATATTTAATTTTCTAATTCAAAATGTTAATTTTTGTGTCAAAACCCCAGTGATTTTTTAAATCTTAATCTTTTTTTAAATCTCAATTTTTCTCAAATATCACCCATTTTCTTTTTTCAAAATCCTAGCTTTCTTTTTTTTAATGTTAGATATCTTTTTTTCAAAATCATAAATTTTTGTTAATGTTGGATTTTCGAGAATTCGACGGTTTTAGACCGTCGAAGTTTTCCCCGCTACTGTCATTCGACGGTAATTTAAGGCCCAATATTCGACGGCTGTAGATCGTTGAATTCTTTCGCGCATAAACGAACTATTTCGCACGTTAATTTTCGACTGTGTTAAGTCGACGGTGATTAACAGTCGAATTTGAGGCCCTAAATTCGACGACGTCAAATTTTTTCGCGCGTTAATTTTGACTGAGATAATTCCAGTATCAGTAAGTCGAATTTCAGGTCCTAAATTTGACGTCTTTAGACCATCGAATTTTTTTGCGCCATAATTCGACTGTCAGTAACAGTAGAATTTCAGGTCCTAAATTCGACGTCTTTAGACCGTCGAATTTTTTCGCACGTTAATTTCGACTGAGATAATTCGACTGTCAGTAACAGTCGAATTTCAGGTCCTAAATTCGACGTCTTTAGACCGTCGAATTTTTTCGTTTGTTATATTAGACGGTTCAGGATCGTCGAATAAATTCCATGATTGGGGACCGTCGAATGACGAAGTCGAACTTAGCACTTTTCCACGTAGTGATTCTGGCTAGATAGGATTTAATTTCTATTCTAGTTGTGTAATTAAGAAACTAAAGTAAATTATGCATCAAGGATCACTACAAGTGGATCCTCGGTACTATAGTGCTTCTTTAGATTGTCAATTTCATCTCAAGTTATAGATTATTCTCCTACATTCATATTTATAGATTATTGTAGTTTGATTTCAATAGGAGATTTGTTAGAAGAAATTCTGAGAATTCCTACATTAGTCCTTGAGAACGATCTCGATCTCTACCAAATTATTAATACATCGCAACCCTACACTTGGGAAGCGAACATTAGCACACCCACGTCCACTATTAGTCACACCACAATGTTAGCCACCCCCACTTGGGAATCGATACCAAGACCTTATTTTCATTTAGTCTACCACTTGAGCAGTCTACCACTTGAGCTCCAGATCTGGATGTGTGTAAATCTTCCTACATGTGATAGAAGTGTTATATATGACCCCATCCATCATCTCGATCTTACGCCCCCATATGTGCTAAAGTACTACATGTACCACCATTCATCTTCTCTTGAGATCCATATATACAAAGCACCCTACATGCATCAATGTGCCGCATGTGACATCATCCATCTTCAATCCCTCTAACTATGCAACATGTGCCAATGGTTCCGGTCTAACACATTAATGAATGTTGCCTAGACCATGGGGCTCGCCTCAATGTCTGTGTTGTATATCTATCTCATCCATCAGTTTTTCCAGCTCGTTTTAGAGCATGGTCCCAAAAATGAAGCAAATCCAAATCTTAAGTGGATCACACATGAGGGAATAAATACCCACAATTAAAAACTTCTTGTGGGCCACAAAAGTTTTGGATCAAGTTGATATTTGTTCAGGTCCATGTGACCTTATGAAGAGGATGGATTGAAAATAAACATTAAGCGAGCCCTACAAAGTTTTTAATGATTGGCTTTTGATGACCTGTTGTTTCTTGTGGTGCAGTCCAATTGAGATTTGGATCTTCTTGGATTTACTTCATTTTTTCGAACAATGCCCTAAAATGAGATTTAAAAACTGATGGATGGCATGGATGAAAAAAAACATACATCAAGGTGGATAGTTAAAATCAAGTCCGACCTGCTTTCGAAATAGCTGGAGTTTTAAGTCTAAACCCTGCTCGAGGTGGGCCAAGCCCGGCCCATTGATAGCCCTATCAACAAGGGAGCAATTTTCTTTTTCTTTTTTTTTTCTTTTTTTTTTTTTTATGGGTTAGTTCACACATCTCACTGTTAGTCACCCTTCAATGTTAGCTCCCCACAGTTGGGATTCGATGCCTTGACATCAGTGTTGAGATGAGGTTATCTTCACACAACCCACTTTTGGACAATCAAATGGTGTCCAAATGAGGTGATTCCAAAGCCATTTGAAAAGTTCATCAAATTAACTTTATAACAAGTACGTACAAATCACCCAAATTAGACATGTAACGTTTTAGTTATGATCAGTTTTCGCCGATACACACTGACCACCACCGATACTTACATATCCAATTTGGGTGATCTTATACTTGTTGAAAAGGTAATTTGATAAACTTTTAAATGAATTTGGAATCACTTTATTTGGACACCATTTTATTCTCCAAAAGTGGGCCCATTTTGTTGGATTTGCAACCCACATGGAGTTATGACATTTATGACCACTCATCCGTTTCAACATTCTTCCACTACAACATTTATTTGCTATAATGTTTATACATTTCAACATTCATCACATTTATCTATTACAACATTCTTTCATTTCAAAATTCATCCATTATAACATTCTTTCGTTACAAAATGCATCTCATTCATAAAATTTCACCTTTCATACCAATAAAAAAAAAATAATAATAATAATAAAGGGAATCACCACACCCTCCTCCCTATCACAAAATTCCATCATTGATACTCACAAAAAAAAAAGAAACAAAATCCACTATTATCCTAATATAAACCCACATTTGGCTTTCATAGCTTTTACATTGGAGATTGTAGCCGAAAATCTTAAAAAAAAAAAAAACACTTAAAAGCTCACTAGAATGGAAGGAATGACACTGAAAGCTTGCCGGAGTGGGTCCCACAGAGGTGGCGACGGTCTTAATGGCTAAATGGCCTTTCCCACGCAAATGACTCATTTATTGAATTAATCTCATGTCTTATGTGGGGCCCACTGGATAGTCTTAGAGCAAATCCAAGTCGTCCACATGAAGGAGGTTTTAATTTTTTGTAATCTGTCTAAGTTTGATGGAAAAACTCATCACGAATGGACCACACTAGAGGAAACAGTTCAAGATTAACTCATAACGTTAATGTAGGTGAGAGCCATAGAAGGTTCTAATTTTTTATTTTATTTTTGAACTAACCTTATTGTGGGTTCACGACTATCTGATTAAAGTGAATAGATTAGATTGACCGAAGGGTGGCTCCAATAATTGATTTAATAAGCCTACACCCCTATTCTAAAAGGCCCTCTCAACTTCCGTGTTCCGTTGCAGCCATATGAGGGGACAACTAGACAAATGAGCATTTTCATCCCCAAAATGCCAAACAGCACAAAAAAGACTATAAAAAAAGCTTTCTGACAAAGGGGCCAACATCATTATGACATCACTACTCAAGCACTTTATCAGCTAGCATGTTAGAGCTGAAAGTGAATTAGGTAAGACCCCGGCCTCACCTAAGACGGTGCGGCCCTTGACCATGGGGTTACTGTAGAGGCCCACCTGTATTATGTATCCAGGCATTCATCTGTTTTTCTAGATCAATTTAAGGAATTATTTAAAATATGAAGCAGATCCAATCATCATGTGGACCATGTCATAAGAAACATAGGTGATTGACCATCCTCCCATTAAAAACTTCTTAGGACACACCTTAAGTCTCTGGTGTTTATTACCATCCAATCTATTGATAATGTCACATGAGCCTGGATGAAGGGAAAAAATAAATATCATCTTGATCCAAAGCTTTCTGGGCACATTTTTTGGGCTGGCATGCAAGTACCATGTCGATCCGACAAATGTTAACCATTTGATCAATGGCCCTTTAATATGGAGGGTGAGACCATTCACAAGAAATAAGTTCAATAAAAAATTCATCCATCTATTGTTCGGGCCCATCATGGAGTGTTTACGATTCTAATAAATCACTTTTGTTAGGAAATTCTAACAGTAGTTGAACAAGAAAAAGAGGGGCTATTAAAAAAAAAGGGCCAGATCATGGATGATTGGATCATCAGATCAGTGTGGTTTCTACAGGATGGCTCATAAACTATGTGATGGACCAAATGAACAGTCTAAATTAATGCATTGAACTATCTCTGTGTCCCAGTGCAACTAGGAGCACTATTACTTATAGTGCTCCGGTGCACTGGAGCATTTTAAAAAAAGAACAGGGTAAAGCACGGGACTCCTCACCCAAGGCGGTGCGGCCCTTACGATGGGGTTACCGTGGGCCCACCTTCATGTATGTATTATGTATCCACGCCGTCCATCTGTTTTTTCATTACATTTTATGACATTATTTTGAAAAATGAAACAGATCCAATTATCAGGTGGAATTAATGAGCCGCCAAAGTTTGGACGCAGATTAGCTACTGAGAGGTTGATTAGCTACCTCGGGCGCGGTTTGGGTAGGTCGGTGGATCCCCAAGTGTGGGGCCACTGTGATGTATGTGAATTACATCTACACCGTCCATGTATTTTGAAAGCTCATTTTATGACAATATCTCAAAAATGAAGCAGATCCAAATCTTAAGTGGACCACACCACATGAAACAATAGTGATTGAATCCCATTAAAATATTCATGGGGCCACAGGAATGTTTATTTTCCATCCAGCAAGTTGACAAGGTCACAAAGACCGGGATGAAGAGACCACACAAATATCAGCTTGATCCAAAACTTTTTCGGGCCACGAGAAGTTTTTAATGATTTAATATCACTGTTTACCTTATTATGGCCCACCTGAAATTTGGATCTACTTTCATTTTTTGGATCAGGCTCTAAAATGAGTTCTCAAAATGTATGGACGGCGTGGATGGAAGATAGAAACATTACACAGTAGATGGCACGGTGAGGGATCCACCCAGCTCAGTGGATCCGGGGATCCAGCCAAGCCGCGCTCGCTACCTCGCTAGTGAAGTCATGACGTCACTAATTTCTATGGGTCCCACCGTGATGTATGTATTGAATCCACACCATCCATTCATTTGGAGAGATCATTTTAGGGAATGAGCCAAAGAATGAGGCAGATCCAAAGCTCAGGTATACTTCACCAAAGAAAACGGTGGGGATTTATCTCCTACCATTAGAAAGTTCTTGGGGCAACAAAAGTTTCCGATCAAGCTGATATTTTGTTTTCCCTTCTTCCATGTCTATGTGAACTTATGAACAGGTTGGATCTCAAATAAACATCATGGTGGGCCCTAAGAAGGTTTCAATGGTCATGTCACTGTCCCCACTGTTTTCTTTGGTGGGGTTCACTTGAGCTTTGAATCTGTCTCATTCTTTAGCTCATGCCTTAAAATATTCTCTCCAAATGGATGGACGGTGTGGATACAACACATACATTACGGTGGGCCCACAGAAGTTAGGCGACGTCACTTCAGTAAAGAGATACCCATTCGAACCTGTCAGTAGCTAATACGCGTCCGCCCTTTTACCAAGTTAAGAATCTAAATTAAAGGATCAGACTGTTTCATTGTCCAAACATAGTTCAGAGGTATTTCTCTTTATTCTGATTCGTTGTTCTTGCTTGCGGTGGACGACCAAAAGCTTAGTGGTATAAGAGGAATCAAAGGCAGCTACGATGTGAAGAAGAGATTATAGTGAGGGTTAGATCTGAAGCTCTATCAGCCTTGTTAGGTAATTAGCTTCGCAATCCCTGTCATTTACTTTCCTAATTCAGTTTTTTTTTTTTTTTTTGCTCAATTACTCAATTTTAATGCACTTTGGAAAAATTAACAATTTAGTAAAGAGAAATCATCCAGTGAGCTATGTCCATGTAGCCTTTCCATGCACCTAGTTGGATTTGGGTTCGTTGGTCTCCACATCACCTATCTGGACTGTCCATTCGGTACAGGCCGATGCTTTGTATTCTACCTTGAAAAATCATACCAATTGGATGATCCAAACCATACAGTTGGTGGCATGAAAAAATGAATGGACTCAATTATTTTAGAAGATATATCCAGTCACTAATGTTTAAGGCCATCCAATTGTGGTGGTTTTTGCATAGTGGTGGAAGACAAGTTGAATGATCCGAATTGACGCCTGGATAGATTATGCGGATGCCAAACTCAACAAGGAGCATTGAAAGTTTTCCATACGATAAACTCAGACATGATCCTATTCCATAAAAAGCCAGCAGTCCGGCAATACAGGAAGAGATGATCCACCAACTTTGAATTGGCCGTACACAGCAAACAAATATTTGGGAGAACAATTGTTCGACATATCCCCAATATTACCCGTATCTCTAGCTTAACGGTAACACTGATGGTATGAGAAATTTTGGGTATCAGTGATGTATAGCTAAATATCACCAATGTATTGATATTGCCGATATTTTCAATTGTGTAAATTTCAGATGATTGGAGATTTTTTATAACATTGCCAATGTATTGCTATATGCCAAAATCTATTTATTAAAAAAATTCCATTTTTTTTTATTTGCTCATGGTTGTATGTAGTATTCAATTTGCCTACAATAATGTCAATAACAATACAATATTATCATTATCACAATACGGTTGATATTGAGACCACAATCTTTTGTTTCCTTTTCAATTGTTGATGATTTCTTGGTAAATATTGTGTTGTCAATATTCCAAAATATTGGTGGATGTTTGAATGGGAAGTTGGATGCTTGAATGGATAGATGAGATGGTTGGATGGATAAATGGGATGGATGGGATAGTTGGACCAATTTCTTACGACAATACATGCTTTTAGGCCCCCTTTAAATGGGAACTTGTTCCATATGTAGTATTTTTGCAATTGTTTTATTCCTAAATATACAAATATGTATATGTTAGCATCTCTTGAAGTTTCATTGAAAAATTCCACCATTTCCCCATGTTTCCTTAATGTTTCCTTGCATTTTCGATTATCAGCGATATTTATTATCAATATTAATAAAACTTATAGCGATACTAATACTTCTAAGGGATACCTGTATCCCTTAGGACCTGTTTGAATAGTTGTATTAGAAAGTATTAGAAGAGATTGAATTGCAAATCCCACATTTCCAAACCTATTCCTTATTTGGGATTTCATCATTAGGGCATTGGAAACCACAGCCGATACAACGTCAGGTTAAGAGGGATTCTCTCAATCCCACTTCAATATTCAATAATCTAGCCAAGCTCCTGACAAATTCAAGAGGGACAAAGACAAAATCGAGATCAGATTGCGCTTGGGGCCATGTGCAGCCCACAACGATGTCGTGACAAATCCACCCCGTCCATTTGTTTTAAAAGGGCATAATAGTATAAGAGCCTAAAAATTCAGGAGATCTAAAACTCAGGTGAGCCATGCAACACGAAAAAATGGAAACGGAAGCGTCCACCGTTGAAACCTTCCTGTAACTGACCATAACTGTGGCTCCCGCCATGATGTCTGGGCTATATCCACACCATCCATCCATTTTTCGAGATTAGTTCAAGGCATGGACCCAAAAATCAAGCAGATCCAATGCTCAAGTGGGCCACACCACAAAAAGCAGTGGAGATTAAACGCCTCCCATTGGAAACCTTTTGGGGGCCACAGAAGTTTTGGATCAACTTGATAATTGTGTTTCCCCTTCATCCAGGTCTGTGTGACCTCATGAACATGTTAGATTACAAATTAACATCACGGTGGGCCCTAGGAAGGGTTTCAACGGTGGTCGTCATTGTACCACTACTTTCTATGGTGTGTTCCAACTAAGCTTTGGATCTGCCTCATTTTTAGGCTCAAACCCTAAAATGCTTTGGCAAAGTGGATGGATGGTGTTGATATAACACATACATCATAATGGGGCAATAGCTTGCTGCCTGTCTTGGATAGAAAGATAATTCGTGGTTGGATTTTAAATTCTTCTAAATGCTATACATAGGACTGAATTGCTGAACACACATGATCTTCTCCAATCCAAACATGAGGTTGAGTTTTGAAAATCCAATGGTATTAACAGACAATCTACGGCACACGTAATGATTGCCCTTTTCAAATTTCATCTCATCTAATACCATCTAGTACCGTCTAATCCCACTGGCCAAATAGGCCCTTAAATCATACGAAGTTTGATGGAAAACATCCCAACCTACGATTACAGTGCACATTGAAACTATAATTGGATTTGAGGCCATATTCAGTGATTCAAACCGTTTGCATGATGATCATTTGTGTGGATGGGGATACCCCAATTGTAAAAGTTCCATACTCTTTTGAATATGGACTGTCTCTTAATCAGTCTTCTTTGGGCTTTGTGTATCGATCTTTTCACCTTGAAGATTTTTGGGCAGCACCCTTTATCTGTGTATCTCATCAGATCAAAAGTTTAGATGACCTCAGATATAAGGCCCATCTCGAACCATATAACACTAGTTGGTCACGACCATTGTCACAAATATTGCTGAAATTTTCAAATTCAACCAATATTTTAATTTGTGGAAAATTAATTTTGAATAATATTGCAATAGTTTCAAAATCTCACTAGTTTCTTTCCTTTGGTTTTTTTTTTTTTTCCGGCAAATTTATCACCAAACTATTGTGAATTTAACATGAAACTTTATTTTTTTAACATGAAACTTTGTTTAGATGTTAATAGGTACTGAGGTTGAGCTTTGTGGCCCCACTGTGATACATTTCGGGCATCCACCCCATCAATTAGATGCACCCTTTCATGGTGGGACACTAGCCTAAAAATCAGGTCAATTCATTACTTAGGTGAGCCACACCATATAACAGTTGAGAATAGACGCCGCCCATTAAAACCTTTTTTTATTGTTTACAGGGTCCACTGCATCCAACACATCCAATTTCTATGTCCTACTTAGATGAGGGGTCACACCAAATTTTAGGCCATTCCAAAACTTAGGTGCGCCTAGGGGTGTCAATGGCTGGATTGGCCCATCGGGCTTCTGGGCATGGCCCACCTCAAATCAAGCTTAGGCTGGACTCTGGAGTATCAGAACGGAGGCTTGGGCTTGGGCTTGGGCTTAAATTGCAAGCTAGTTTATAAACAAGTTGGGCTGGACTAGGAAGCCCAGAAGCCTGTCGGCCCACTGGGGTTCACAGAAGTCCTTCCAAGATGATTTATTAGGTGAGGCAGGGGTTACAGCTTAGGGTGAGGCCCTGACTATGGAGGCCACCTCTATGTATGTATTTTATATTGACACCGTCCATCTGTTTGGCCAGCTTATTTTAGGACATGGGCCAAAAAATGATACAGATCGAGATCTTAGGTGGACCACATTGGAGAAAAATACTGGTGATTGAATGCCCACCATTAAAAATTCCCTAAGACCAACTGTAATGTTTATTTGCCATCCAACCTATTGATAAGGCCACGCGGCCCTGGATGAAGGGAAAAGACAAATAGAAGCTTCATCCAAAAAGTTGTAGCCCCTAAGAAGTTTTTAATGATCGGAGTTCAATCCCCTACTGCATGGTCCACCAGAGATTTGGATCTGCCTCATTTTTGGGACCATGCGCTAAAATAAGATAAGCAAAGTGGATGGACAGCGCAGATATACAACATGTACATCTAGCTGGGCTCCACAGTCAGGGCCTCACCGACTAAGCTATTATCCCTACTTCACCTAATCCGTGTCCCACTTCCAATCGGTTGGACTTCCAATTGGGGGTAGTGAGAATGAACCAAAAAATTTGTGAATAGCTCGAGTTTGGTTCATTAAAAGCTCGTTTAAGTTTGTTTGATTATTAAACAAATTAAACCTGTGTAATGTCTTTTAATTTGATTATTGATCAAACCAAACTCAAGCAATAGGCTGAATAAAGTTCGTTTATATTACCTATACATATTTACAAGTATGGATAATTTATATTGCCTATAAATATAAATATGATAGATAATAGGGGTATACACGTTAATAATCAATGTTTTAAATGGCACTGCAGCGTAGCATCTAGTGCACGCTACATAGTGCAAACAAAATGCGTATTTTCAATGTTGGGTACGCTACGCATTGTGTTATGTGTTGATGGAGTCTTCAAACCTGTGCAAAAATAGAGTCCAACGACCGGTCATCTGTTGGACAGTTTTGCACAGCAAGACTTTGGACATGTTTTGGGTTTTTTAGACCGATCGATCGATCAGTCTGCGGGGGGCTCCGACAAGTCACCCGACCGATCGTATTTTGAGGTAGCAAGATAGTTTTGGGACAAAACTCTCTAGACATTTTTTGTAGGTCGCAGACTGGTCAAATGACGTGCAGGGAAAGATATTCTTACGTGGTTTCGCGTTGTATGTTTCCTATTGGGTTGGAGGCCTATTTAAACACCTCCTAATCGTGTTTAGAGGTATCCTAATCAATACCAAGAAGTCCTAATATGAGTTTAGGGCTTGAGGGAGAGATTGTGACGTTGGAGAGTGCTTTGCTCATCTTTAGGATTTGCTTTTGGGTAGATTAGCTCTGTAATCATCTAGAATTGATAGTGGAGGTGTTGCTTTGTGCTGTGGTTTTTTCCCACAAAAGTTTTCCACGTAAAAATGGATCTTCTTTACGTTGATTGCTTGTGTGACAAATGTTGATTGTTTGAATCTTTTTGGTGCTTCCGCTGACCGGATTTCCAATAACTGGTATCAGAACTATCGTTGGAAGGTTGAAGAAGGGAATTTTCTGAGACAATCCCATGGCTTCAGGTACAAAATTTGACGTTGAGAAGTTTTCGGGTAAAAACAACTTTGAGTTGTGGAAGGTGAAGATGAAGGCCATCTTAACTCAGCAAGGGGTCGTGAACGCCCTTAGAAAGCGACCTACGGACATGAAAGATGATGAGTGGACCAAGATGGATGAGAAGGCTATGGCCTTAATACAATTATGCCTTGTAGATGACGTCCTCTATAACGTCATAAAGGAGAAGACCACTATAGAGACATGGACCAAGCTAGAGAACGTGTACGCGAAGAAGTCTTTAGAAAATCGCATGTATCTAATGATGCAGCTCTTCACTTTGAAGATGACAGAGGGGACAGATGTAGAGGACCACATCAGCACATTCAATAAGTTGATTTGTAAGTTGCTCGATATTGGTGAACAGATGAAGGACGAGTATCAAGCCTTAATCTTGCTAAATTCACTTCCTAGTTCATATGAGTCACTCAGGGACTGGTTGTGCTTGGGTAGGGACACTATTATTATTGAGACCGTAGTCTCAGCCCTCCAATCGAAGGTGATGAGACAGAAGAGTGATGACGCTAATTCTTCCTCCAATACATTGATTATGAGGGGAAAAAATTCTGAGCAAGGTGAAGGATCATCATGTTCTCGATCCAAGTCGAAGGGGAAAGGCAAAACGAAGTTAAAGTGTAATACCCCAAAAAATTTGGGCGCACGAGTAAGTACACGAGTGCGTGTTCACATGTGAGCAATTAAATTCTAAGCTGTATTGTTCACACGCATACACACATGTATACAGTTTATACGTGTTCAGACAACTCGTCAGGCCTCTGAAAAACGTAGTACTTAGTTAAGTCGATAGATCGACCGTTAGGGTAATCTGTCGTTACTAGAATAGAAGATTTAACCGTCCACTCTGATTTCGAATTACGCGATTAATGTAAACCGCCGTACATTATCCTGCACACATGTCTGCCATAAATAAGACCCGTACATTGTGTCCATCACAAGGTGTATACTTAGACCAGTGAAAGCTGCTCGGGTGTGTTTGTAACCCCTTAGGATTTTAGAATACCCCAAAAAATTTGGGCGCACGAGTAAGTACACGAGTGCGTGTTCACATGTGAGCAATTAAATTCTAAGCTGTATTGTTCACACGCATACATACATGTATACAGTTTATACGTGTTCAGACAACTCGTCAGGCCTCTGAAAAACGTAGTACTTAGTTAAGTCGATAGATCGACCGTTAGGGTAATCTGTCGTTACTAGAATAGAAGATTTAACCGTCCACTCTGATTTCGAATTACGCGATTAATGTAAACCGCCGTACATTATCTTGCACACATGTCTGCCATAAATAAGACCCGTACATTGTGTCCATCACAAGGTGTATACTTAGACCAGTGAAAGCTGCTCGGGTGTGTTTGTAACCCCTTAGGATTTTAGAATAACCTAAATTATAAATTAGTTATTCAATTAAGAAAATTAAATAAATTTAATATAAATAAATTAATATTAATTAATCCGTAAGAGATTATGGTATGGCTCCTTCATTATAATCGCTCAACATGAACCCTAGGATAGTATGGAAGTGGCAAACTTCGCAAAACTTATAAATCTACAAGTACTAGGAAAGTACCATTAGTCAACTTAAGTTATAGGACCAATTGCAAGTTTTATGATTTCTGGAAATCATTTTCACGCAAAACTCCACATACTAGTTTTAGGGCACGATCTAACCATACACGTCGAATTTCAGCCCTCTGATCATCCTACAAATGGCCTAACCAGAAATCGAGCCATAAGTGGGCCATCTAATCTCGGATCTGCCTCATTTTTTGTGTCACACCTCAAAATTGGGTGGCCTGACTGATGGTTGGGGTGGATCCAGTAAATATATCAAGGCGGGGCCCACGTGCACAGCGTGCACGTCAAGAGATCGGTCAACACGCGTTGACCGCGTCTCTTACGCGTTACGGGCGAACGCCCGTTCGGACGCTGAACAGCGGCAGCGTCACCGCTGCTGCCTTTTGTGGCCCACACCGTCCATCACTGTGGACCCCATAATCTGATCCAACCCGTCCATCTGGTGCGTCACTCGTACGGCCTTAGGAGGTAGGTGACCTCATCATGTTCTGGCGATCGTGCGGTCCACCACAGCCACGTAAGCTCGAACCTAAGATGCTAGAAACCCCAAGATCGATAGATCTGCGATGCATGGGTGGGCCAGGCCTCTTCCAAACCTTCGTGTGGACCCCACCTAGGTTTCCAACGGTCTGTTTGTGCAAAGGAATCCCTGAAATAATCGGTCTCCTTCTCCAACTCGAACCGGGAGTTCTTAGTAGTCCGCGTCGTCCCCGCTTCTCCACCGACTTGGCTGGTTATATGAGGCGTCGTCCATTGATTCTAGGCTTCTAGGAAACGCAGGAGAGAGAGAGAGAGAAGTTGTGAGAAAGGAGAGAAAGGGTGTGGGCGTTAGAGAGAGAGAGAACGAGAGAAGAAGCTGCTCGTACTGCTGCTGTTGTTGCTGCTCGTACCCCTGCTGCTGTTGCTGCTCGTACCCCTGCTACTGTTGCTGCTCGTGCCACGGTTGCTGCTCTTGCTGGGGCGGCAAGAAAGAAGAAGAAACGAGAGAGAGAGAGAGAGAGAGAAGCGATGAGAGAGAGAGAGAGAGACCGAGAGTAGGGGGTGCGTGCAGCTGTCTTACTGTGACAGCACTGCACTTCGGCTGGGTATTGCTCCAGCAAAAAGGTAGAATAGGAAAAAAGAAAAGAAGAAGAAGAAGAAGAAAGAGAAAGGAAGAAGGAAGAAAGAGAAAAAGAAGAAAAGAAGAAAGAGAAAGGAAGAAGGAGAAAGAAGAAAGAAAAAGAAGAAAGAAGAAAGAAGAAAAAGAGGAGAAGAAAGAAAGGAGAGAAAGAAAGAAAGAAGAAAGAAGAATGAAGGAAGGAGAAAGAAAGAAGAAAGAAAAAGAAAGAAGAAGAGATTTACTCTCTACACCGAGTCGATTCGCTGAGTCAACTCAGGTTCGAGTTGGGACTTGTTTGGAGCTTAGGAATCATCAAACTGTAAGTGATTTATCTCACGTAACTTTCTTTGTTAATTTTCTTTAGTGTTCTCCCCTGTTTGTGTTCAATTTATGGAGTCTCCTTCTCTAGTTAGGATTTTAGGCATATTTTTATGCTTTCTTCCTTATCATGGGATTCTAGGTAAGGGATTCCACTTTTTGTTGTATTCTCCAATTTCATATTCACATGCTTTACTTCTCTGGTAGATCTATCTCCACTTTTCTACGTAACTGCCTAGAGGTTAAACATAGGTTAAACGTACTTCCTTCGAATTCGCCTCCTAGGTTTCAAATATAAAAACCCTAGCTCAGCGAAGCGTAGATGCACGATACATTGGTGTAGGTACAACACGTTACATAACTTTAGGTGACTTACTTCTTTAACAACTCTCTTAATGTATGATGAATAATTATTTAATTACAGATGAATAATTATTTAATTACAGATGACACGTGCATGGTATGATTGGGTTTGAATTGTGATATGCATTGTGTGCTTGAAGAGTGCTTCCATAACTCATGACATACACATTCATTATACACTGCGACAGAACAGGAGCATGGTTGATTTGACTCCTGGCGTGCATGGTTGATTTGCCGCCTCGCTGTACCGGTTAGGTGAGCATGGTTGATTTGCGACAGGTTCCTAATGTTCAGTGGCAGCGAGTTCTGGTCGTTTCACTTATTGAGCATGGTTGATTTGCTCGGTTGGATCAGTGGTGCATGGTTGATTTGCCCACTGGCGTGCATGGTTGATTTGCCGCCTCGCTGTACCGGTTAGGTGAGCATGGTTGATTTGCGAGAGGTTCCTAATGTTCAGTGGCAGCGAGTTCCTAGACGTTTATTGCTCTCACACGTATCATGACATACATGACATCATAATAATCATGTTCCATTTATAATAAATCATAAAGTGTATCAATCATAACCTTATCCTCGTCTATTTCATACAATTATATCCGTCGATGATCCACGTCCTATCTTTTATTAACTGGAATATTACCTGTGATGGAAATGACCTCACTGGGCTTTTTAGCTCACCAAATCACCACAGTTCTTGCAGGTTTTCAGGAAGGATAAGACATAAGCAAAGGAGAGTATTCAGGGGGTCTCGAGCGTCAATCGTGCCAGATTTGTTTTATTTTGTAAAATTTCAATGTAATAAGACATTAGTGGAAAAGAAATTTTATATTTGGGAATTATTTTAGATATATAATGTGTGGGATGGAATCTCAAGGAATCTATGCTCGAATTTTATATTCACACCCTGGAACTCGGGCTTTGGGTTATTATACTCGGGTTCCGAATTTCAGGGCGTGACATGAAGTGTTGGGGATGTGGCTAAGCTGGGCATATGAAGAAGGACTGCAAGAGTCCTAAGAATAAGAAGGAAAAGTCGGGAGACTTCTATAGGAACGCTAATACCGCTGAAGCTGAAGAAGGTGGTAATGATGTATGCAAGGTCTTGACGGCGTCAAAGATGAGATCTCTCAGCGATGAGTGGATCATGAACTCTGAGCTTCGTACTAAATGTATCCGAATAAGAGCGTCTTTACTTCCTATAGGGAGTATGAGGAAGGCTCGATATTTCTAGGCGATGACTACGCTTGCAAGGTTATGGGAATTGGTACCATGCACATTAAGATGTTCGATGGGATTGAACGGACCTTGACAGAAGTGAGGCATGTTCCCAGGTTGAGGAAGAATATGATTTCCCTTAGTGCATTCGAGGCATTAGGGTGCAAGTTCACCGGTTTTGACTGGTTCTGCAAAGTTTTAAAGCGGGCTCTAGTAATTATGAAGGGATAAAGGCATGAAAATATTTACAGGCTGATTAGGAGTACTTTAATAGGTGGAGCTGTAACGATTATAGCGGATTCCACGTCTACACGTATGTGGCATGCACACTTAGGCCAAATGAGCAAGCGAAGCATGAAGGTACTCTCTGAACGATCTTTGATTCATTTCTTTAAATCTGTAGACTTTAGTATATGTAAACATTGCATGTATTGGAAATAGTCTAGATTGTCATTTAAAGGAGGGAAACATGTCTGTAAAAGGGTGTTTAAGTATGTTCATTCTGATGTATGGGGGCCATCGCCTGTTATTTTTGTTGGGGGGTCATCGTGATTTGTGTCGTTTATCGATGATTATAGTAGGAAGGTTTCGGTTTATTTTTTGAAAAATAAATCTGATGTCTTCATGACCTTCAACTATTGGAAGGCGATGGTGGAAAATCAGTCAGGGCAGAAACTGAAGGTCTTGAAAATTGATAATGGAGGTGAGTTCACTTCTAGGGATTTTAATACATATTGTAAGGAGGAGGGGATCGCGAGGCACAACATAGTGCGCCACACACCAGAGTAGAATGGTGTGGCAGAACGGATGAATCAGACTCTCTTGGAGAGAGCCTGATCCATGATTAATAATGCTGGGTTGGGCAAATAGCTGTGGACTGATGCTGTTAACATGGTTTGTTACTTGATAAACCGGTCACTCTTTATGGCAATTGAATATAAAATCCTTGAGAAAGTGTAGAGTGGTCGTACGCTAAACTACTCAAGTTTGCGGGTCTTTGGTTGTGAGGCTTACTCTCATGTACCGTCAATTGAGAGAGATAAGCTAAAGCATAGGGCCAGAAAAGGAATCTTTGTGGGCTATAGTGATGATGTGAAAGGTTATCGCATATATGACCCTGTCATACAGAAGATCACCCTGAGCCGTGATGTCAAGTTCGATGAAGGGTCTTTGTTCCGTAAGGATGTAACAAATGAACTGGAAAAATTAAATTTTTTTGATACATATGATGATAAAGATGAGACACAGGCCGATACTGATACGCAGACAGAGGTACAAGATCAGGTGGAGCATCCACCTATGCGAAGAAATCCACCTAGAGATCGCAGGTTACCGGCCAGGTATAATGACGACTCGAACGTTGCATTCGCTCTCATTATGGATGAAGGAGATCCGTCTAACTTTGAGAAAGCACTATAAGATGTAGATGCTGAAAAGTGGAAGATAGCAATCCAAGGTGAGATGAACTCCCTATACAAGAATGAGACTTGGGAGCTTGTGGAGCTTCCTGTGGGCTGAAAAGCGATTGGGTGCAAGTGAATTTTTCGGAAGAAACATGATAGATACAAGGCAAGGTTAGTAGCAAAAAGGTATGCTCAGTGTGAAGGCATGGACTTCAGTGAGATTTTACTGCCAGTTGTGAAGCAAGTATTTACAAGGTTCGTGTTAGCGCTGGTTGTTCAATATGACCTCAAGCTGAAACAGATGGATGTAAAGACTGCCTTCCTGCATGGGGAATTGGAATAACAGATTTAGATGGTGTAGCCAGAAGGTTATACAGTGCAAGGGGTCAAGAACAAGGTTTGTAGGTTGAGAAAATCGTTGTACGGTCTCAAACAGTCGCCTAGGCAGTGGTACAGGAAATTTGATTCCTTCATGTGAGTCAAGGCTTTTCCAGGAGCGAGTAAGATTATTGTATCTATTTCAAGACACCGAATGATGAAAAGTTTCTCATACTTGTGTTGTACGTCGATGACATGCTTATTGCCAGTCATAGCATGTCTAATATCGATATATTGAAGACTCAACTTTCAGGGACATTCGAGATTAAGGATCTGGGGGATGCAAAGAGGGTTCTTAGTACAGATATTCATAGAGATAGGAACATGAGCAGGTTGTGGTTATCTTAGAAAGAATACCTTGAGAAGGTGTTGAAAAAGTATGAGATGGACAAGTTCAAATCGGTTAGCATTCCCCATGCGGCTCACTTCAAGCTTTCTTTTGAATAGTGTCCCAATATAGATGAAGAAAAGCATGCTATGTCTCATATGCCCTATTCAAGTTATGTGGGCAGTTTAATGTATGCCTTGCATGGTCTATACAAGACAAAATATTTCACAGGCTATAGGTGTTATTAGCTGATTCATGTCTAACCCGGGCAGACAACATTGGGAAGCTGTGAAATAGCTACTACGATACATTCGGGGTACACAGGACTACGTTTTGACGTTTGAGAAGTCCAATGGACAAGTTGGTTGGGTACGTCGATTTTGACTACGCATGTAGTGTTAATTGTAGGAAATTGACTTCAGGGTACTCGTTTGTTTTAGCGGGTGGAGCGATTAGTTAGATGTCTAAGCTTCAATCTATTGTGGCTATTTTCACTACTGAACTGAGTATGTAGCGGTGACAGAAGCTTTCAAAGAGGCCGTTTGGTTGAAAAGAATGATAAATCAGTTGGGGCTTCAACAGGAGGCTGTGTCGATTAATTGTGATAGCTCTAGTGCTATCAATTTGGCTAAAAAAAATTTGTATCACTCTCGTACTAAACACATTGATGTGCGTCACCATTTTATTTGACAGGTGCTTGAGGAAGGAGATATGACTCTGGATAAGATTTACACCAGCGTGAATCCAGCGGATATGCTAACCAAGGTGGTCCCAACAAAGAAGTTCAAGTACTACGTAACTTCTCTAAGATTGGCAAAGACTTAATGAATACACAATGGTGCATAAGAAGCGACGACACTATGTTTGATGAGGAGCTTATTTATGAAAAGAAGAGAAGATGGTTCGATATTTTGAAGCCTCGGTGGAGTTTGTTGAAGGAGTCTTCAAACCTATGAAAAAACAGAGTCCAACGACTGGTCGACCAACCGGTCGTCTGTTAGAAAATTTTTCACAGCAAGACTCTGGACATGTTTTGGGTTTCTTAGACTGGTCGGCCGACCGGTCTGCTGGGGGTGCCAACCGGTCGTATTTTAAGGCAGCAAGACAACTTTGGGACAAAACTCTCTGGATGTTTTTTACAGGTCGCCGATTGGTCGATTGACATGCGGGGAAATATATTCTTACGCGGTTTCGCATTGCATATTTCCTATTTGGGTTGGAGGCCTATTTAAACACCTCCTAATCGTGTTTGGATGTATCCTAATCAATATTAAGGAGTCCTAATATGAGTTTAGGGCTTGGGGGAGAGATTGTGAGGTTGAAGAGTGCTTTGTTCATCTTTGGGATTTACTTTTGGGTAGATTAGCTCTGTAATCATCTGGAATTCATAGTGGAGGTGTCGCTTTGTGCCGTGGGTTTTTTTCCGCAAGAGTTTTCCATGTAAAAACGGATCGACTTGGCGTTGATTGCTTGTGTGACGTGTGTTAATTGTTTGAATCTCTTCGGTGCTTCTGCTGACCGGATTTCCAACATTATGTATGCAATGTATCGTGTAGTGTGTAGCGTGTGTTGCATATGCTACTAACTATGTTTGGTTTTTTAAAGAATGAAAACAAATTTTGTTGGTGTGAGTTAGGTGATTTATTTTTAAAATGGTCGTGGTACATCTTCTTACACATGGCAATGTGTAGAGCTATTGGGATCATCCAAATAATGAATCTTAAGCTAGATGGATAATATCTATTCATTTAGGGCCTGTTTGGATTGTTAGTTACTTAAGATAAGCTACTTATTTAATAAGTAACTTATCTTGGTTTCTACTTAATTAGCAGATAAGCATGTTTGGCAAACAACATAGTTATCATCCAAAAAGTAGAAAATTAAGCATGCTTGGTTTCCAACATCATAAGTAATCATCCCTCAAGTCTACTTGGTCCCCCTCACATCCACTGTCCATCATGTGGGGCCAACCTTTGATGTGGATCATTCATTATGTGGCCCCACTAATGTGGGACATCCATCATGTGGGACCCACCTTGGATGTGGGCCATTTACCATTAGGGTCTAATCTTTAATGTGAACCATTCATTAAGTAGGGCTCATCTTCAATATCCATCGCTCATCATGTGGTGTCCACCTTTGATGTGGACCACCCATCATCTAGGCCAGCCTCCCATGTGGGTTGTCCATCATGTGGAGCCTGCCTTTAATATGGGCCATTCTCACTAACCTGACCTTTGATGTGGACCGTCCATCATGTGGGGCCCACCTTGATGTGAATCATCCATTAGGTGGAGCCCACCATTATTAATTGTCCATCATGTGCAGTCCACCTTTGATGTGGACTGTCCATCATGTGGGCCCCACCTTCAATGTAGAGCCAACCTTTGATGTGGACCATTCATTGTGTGGATCGTCTATCATGCAGGGCCCACCTTGGATGTGGGCAATTCATCATTATGGCCTGACCTTTAATGTGCACCATTCATTATGTAGGGCTGCCTGCCTTTGATGTTGGTCATCTATCAAGTAGGGTCAATCGTCAATGTTATTATCCATCATGTGGGGCCCACCTTCAATATACACTGCCTATCACATGCACCCACCGTGCACACCAAGACTGTCTATTCATGTGGGGCCTACCTTGATGGTAAACAACGAGCTTATCCTTTTCCCCCTTTTCACCTCTCCTATTCCTCTCTTCAGCAACTTGTGAAAAAGTTAAAACCTAAAAGTATTAGCTGAAGTGATTATATGCTTTTAAGTAAAAAAAATTTCTTATTAATTATCATAAACCAAAGTTGCTTATCTAAAATAAGTTACTTATCTACTGTTGTAAGTAGAAAAAGTAACTTATTTGGTGGCATCCAAACGGTCCCTTAACGATCTTAAATAATCTTAACCATCTCAAATGAGTTCACCCCGGAATCAAACTTAAATCAAGCCCAAATTTGAGTTTGAGTTTGGTTTGACAAACCAAACTCAAATTATCAAACATTAAACAAACCAAACTCAAACATCTAGGTTTAGGTTTGACTCAAATTTAAATCGAACTTGAGCCACTATTTTGATTATCAAACTCAAACGCAAACATGGTAATATTCGGTTTGGTTTGGTTCATTTACACCCTTACTTCTAATGCATTAATTGATGTCAATAAATGAGAAAGAGAGAAATCAGGAAAAGAGGTTGCCAGCTCAGGTGGGTCCCAGCATGGTATTTATGTGAAATCCACCCCAACCACCTGGTGTGTCACTGCATGTTAGGCCCAGGGACCAAAAATCAGCTCCATCCATGTTTCAAGTGAACCACATGATGGAAACAGTATACAGGGAAACTATCACTGTCCAAACTATTTCCCTTCGTATGGTCCACCTACCTAATGGACAAGGCTGATGATTGATTCCCAGCTGTAATTTTTGGGTGATATCTAATGGTTGGAGTGGATTTTCTATAATCATCACAGTGAGCACTATAAATATCAGGGGTGGACATCACTCTCCCAGCTATTTCCGTTGGTGTGGCCCACTTGAATCACAAGTCAATGTAGTTTTTTTTTGCCATGGGCCCAATGATAGGACTGCACATCTAATGGTCGGAGTGGGTCTCACATATGCAACCACCTAAAAAATAAATGGTCATAGTGCTAATAAGGACGGTTATTTTATGTGCACATCACAAGCATCACAAATCGAGAGCCACTTATTTTAGACATCTTTTGGAAAAGGGGTCGGTGGCATGGGTGGGCTCCACCTTGGTATTTATCTGAAATCCACCCCATCCATTAAGTGTGTCACACCATGTTAGGTTCATGGCCAAAAAAATCAGCCCTATTCATAATTCAAGTGGGCCGCATGATGGGAAACAGTGTACAGGGCAAGGCTTACCCTCTAAACTATTTCCCTTGATGTGGCCCACCTGAATTATGGATGGGCCTATTGTTTGGGTCCTATGTCTATATATTGGTGTGGCATCTAATGGTTGGAGTGGATTTTACATAATCATTATGATGGGCCTGTAATAATCAAGGGTGGACATCTCTCTCGCAACTGTTTCCTCAGCCCACCTGAATCATAAGTAAGCTTGATTTGTTCACTCTTGGCCTAGCATGGGATTACACATCTAATGGTTGGAGTAGATCTCACATCCACATCATGATGGGCCCTTTGAAAAATCAAGGATGTATGTCCCTTTTATAAAATTTCATTGTTGTTGAGGTTGGGTTAGGCTTGGATTGGACTTTTTTGGGCCTATATAAAAAGTTTTGGGCCAGGTTTGGACTGAACTTTTTTGTTCATCATGGGCCCAGGCGAAGTTTGGGCTTAGCTTGAAAGATATGGGATGGTCTTGTACAAAGCTTGGTCAAACCCAAAACTAGCCCGTTGACACACCTAAGTGTGCCCCCCAAAGTGCCTTTAGATGTTTTAGGAATGATTTCTCATGATTTTAGATGGTGTGGCCCATCGAAGTTTTGAATACAATAGATTTCGAAACATCCTATAATTTAGAAGTGACCCACTAGATGCACAACATGGATATCTCATACAAATGAATATGGAGCCCACAAAGCTCGGCCTAATGAGAAGCTCCCATGCTACCAACCTCACAGTACCCCCCCCCCCCCCCCCCCCCCCCCCCCCCCCCCCCCCACACACACACACACACACACACAGATATAAATATTTACATGCATACATATGTATTTGTATGTGTTTACACTTAGCCTAATGCACTCCATGTTGTTCAATGAGACACTGCCACATGTTGACACTCACGTACGAATGAAGGGAGGAAAATCTAACACACACCTTGAGAAATCTTTTATCCATACCCTTCTACAACATGTAACCTTCTGAAAGCAACATGACTTAGAGCTATACGCAAGTTTACAGTCAAGAAATAAGGGACATGATGTAAAGGACACGTGACCATCACATGAGTGACACATGTAATCTGCAGCTATGCAAAAAGCTACTTAAAGCCCTATGATGTCCAGCCAGGATACGTATGGCAATCTAGGATATGTACGACAATGCCATCTCACACAATCATGCCAAAATAGAAAACTTTTTAAAGATGAGCGATGCTTTTTTGGAGACTACGAAAGGTTAGAAGGAGAATCCATTTGAAATTAAAAAAAATCAAATTATGATAGCATAAAGAATTTGAATTCTACTAAAACTCGGCCAATCGTACATTTGAGGTCCAATAAATAAACCTCAGCTCAGCCTCCACCTCTCTAAGCTTATATAAGTAGCATTTAACGAAGAGTTCCAAAACTCACCACACACAAATAATCAATCTCTACAGCACAACGTTGTCATCCTAATTTTAGCTTAGATATTCCACTTCTGTCTAGTCATGCTACAGCAAGTCCAGAATCCTTAGTTTAATTTACATCCGCTATTATCCTATGCCATCACTGTAGTATGTCTTGGGAGTATATTAAACATTCAGAACCTTCATCATCGGATCCCACTAATCATCGAGTTCTTACTTGGCATATCACACCAGTCACATCTTAAAGGCTGTACAACTTGATTGTTTCATCCATATAGGCACTCGTATATAATTATTTTTCTTTCTCTACCTAGTATTTTTTCTTTGCTGATTACATTGTTCATCTTCTTTGATTCATAAAATAAGTGATTTAGCCTTAATTTTTAATCTTATTCGTCTATTATCGTATTACTGAAAAACCTAAGAACGTCATCATCGCTGAAAGAAAAGTCCTTAGTGCAAGGTAAAAATATCTCATTGTAAAGGACTAACCCTCCCTTTCTAAATTGTCAGATCACTATAATATCGATGGTTAAACAGTCAGATCAACGTTCACAGATCTAATCCTAATCTAGCTAATTTGGCACCTGAGGTACAAGTGTTTGATAAATTCAAGTCGAGTATGACTTTGGCATGCTCAACACCATTCCTTGTCGTTCACATATGACTGAATTTGAGCCAGTCGTAACATGTGTGGTAACATGTCTAGATTAAACAACAACAATATTTTTTAGCACTCTCAGTGTAACGTGATGTGCTATTTTGACATTTCTTAATAAAGCGATATGGTTAGTAGAACAAAAAAAGGCTAGTAATCCTCCTGGGGTTATGAAAGAGCTACAAGATGAGGAACAAGAAGTCGAACCCATTGACATGAACACAAGATCCTCTTCTCAATCGAGTGTTACCTTAAGAGAAGTCACGAATCACATCCTTGATATGCGAGAAGATTTGTTGGAGATCACAGAAGGCAACATGGCCCATGTAGAGAGCCTCATTAGACTGATCAAGGGTTTCTTTGAGAGACATTCGACATTAGTGAACCTTCAACCTGCTAATAGTTTTTCAATGGAACTAGCAATACAATGATAGACTGAACCCCTCACAAGGATCAGTCGAGCTAACCCTTAAGGCCATCTTATATCGCCTCTAGTGGTAGTAAGGAGAAATGGCCGATAAAACGACTAGCAGGAACTTATAGACACCCAAAATGTTTATATCCCTAGGGGGCATTGTTTACACCTAGCCGGATGCAATACACTTTGTCCAATGAGACACAGCCACACATGTTGGCACTCATGTACAAACAACGGAAGGAAAATTGTACACGCACCTGGAAAAATCTTCGAACCACTCCCTTTGGCGACATGTAACCTATCAAAAGCAACACAACTCAAAGTCATACGCACGTTTGCTGTCGAGAAAAGAGGGACACTTCATGAAGGACACATGACCGTCACACGAGTGACACTTGTAACCTACAATGCATGCAAGAATTTACTTAAAGCCCCACCAATACCAGATATCTTGCAATCCAGGATACACACGGCAAGGTTGTCTAACACAATCATGCCAAAATGAAAAAACTTTCCAGAGATTATTGATGCTTTTTCGAAGACTACGGAAGGTTAGGAGGAGAATTCATTTAGAATTAGAAAAAAAATCATATTACAATGGCATAAAGAATTCGAATTCCATTAGGACACAACCGATTACACATTAAAAAACCAACAAGTAAACCTTAGCTCGACCACTTCCTTTCTAAGCCTATATAAGCAACATTTGGCAAAGAGCTCTGGGTCCTCGCTAAACACAAATAATCAATCTCTACAACGCAACGCTGTCTATCCTAGTTTTAGCTTAGATATTTCAATTTTGTCCAGCCATGCTACAGCAAGTCCGAAACCCTTAATTTGACTACTTATGTGCCATGCTTGTAATTTTTAAGTGCTTGCATGTCATTCGTCACACTTTCGAATTATCAAAGTTTTTCTCATTTCAAATGGGAGTCTTACTAATTGGTGTGGAGTCGCTGCGATTGAATGCCCATTGTTGTAAACTTCCTAGGGCCCACCATGATGTTTTATTTTCCATCCAACCAATTCATTAGGTCACACATACTTGGATGAAGGGAAAACACAAATATAAGCTTGATCCAAATCATCTATAACTCCTAAGACGTTTTCAACGGTCACAAATAGAGGTGGGCACAAACCAAGACAGCTCGAAAGCTCGGCTCGGATTGGTTTGAAAAAGCTCCGCTTAGAAGTTCAAACCAAACCAAACCTCGGAGACAAGTTCGTTTGAAAAAAACAAACCAAGCTCAAACTAGGGCAGCATCGGCTCGAAGCTCTATTTGATTTAGCTTGATTCAACTCATAGATTATAAGCACACTGTTTCCTATGGTGTGATCCACTTGAGCTTTGGATATGATTCCATTTTGGGATCATGTCCTAAAATGATATGTAAAAACGGATGAACGACATGGATAATACATAATACATATACATGAATGGACACTGTTTCCTTGCACTTATAAAATTATGCTTGTGTACTTTTGTTGGGAAAAGGCTCTTGCATGTCTATTTTGAAGTTGCACTACTTTGGAGGATGTTAAACATCACGTAGTGAAATACTTTTGTATTTTTTTTTCTGACTTTTGAAATTCTTTTTTATTTAAACAAACGAACAAAAAAGGGAGCCACCACCGATTCTAACTCGGCCCAGCTCGATTCAAAAATTTTCTCTGGAGCAAACCAAACTCGGGCCACATGGGTCGGCCTGAAACCCAAACCAAGCCGATCCACAAACTGGGGTGGCACAAAAACAAGCCAAACCAAACTAGGGCTAACTTGGCTATGCCTGGATCGTTGCCCACCGATAAATTTTTTTCTATGGATGAGAGAATGCCTTACCAAGGCATATTTGCTACTCTTGGGATTCAAACACAATACCTTCCGCTCTATACCATGTTAAACAACCACTTTCCCTAGAATCTTGAGCTAGCCATTAGGGATGGTCTATCAATTTATACCAAGGGACTTTAACACTCCACACTTGCGAGATTGGCTCATGCCCTGTGATGTAAGTGCATGTGAGATACTCCTCTCAACCCAAAAAATCTAATAGTTATCTCCCTTTAGTGCGAACTTACAATAAGTGAATCACAACATTATTGGTTTGATGAAAACCGATGCATCTTAGTTTTGGACGATTGTTCATGTACACAACATTTAGCTTCATCATAAATAAATCAAACATTGAAAGTGATATGGCTTCTTTGTTTTTGTTTCTGTTTTTTCTTTATTTATTTATTTATTTATTTATGTATGCTTGAAGCATGGCTGTCACGTTGAAGCTGCTAGTCGACAAGGAGAAAAACAGAGTCGTGCATGCGGAATCCGATATAGTGTTCGTTGATGCCCTCTTCAGCTTCTTGACGGTACCAATAGCTACTATGGTGCGACTCAGCGGCAAGAAATCCAATATCGGAAGCATGGATGCGTTGTATGAGAGCGTAGAGAATCTTGATTTTCGTTATCTACAAACAAAGGCTGTGAAGGAGATGTTGCTCCGCCCGAGGAGTGCTTCGGAGGCTCGAACTAAGGCTCTAGCACTAAATATTGATGCAGAGCTTACAAGGTATTACATATGTGAATTATCATGCATCGGTAGGTCCACCAACCCCTTGATCAGTACTGTTAAGAACGCCCGATGTCACTGTGGACAAGCGATGGATGCAGAGCTAGTTGTTAAGAAGCGAAAATCGGTTGCATACAACAGCGATGAGGGAGTCTTTGTGAAGGGAACAAAGAGGTTCATGATCGGCGATGATCTACGGGTGGACCCCATTTCCACAAAGAGCTTCCTATCACTTCTTAGCAAGCTTGGAGTCAAGGACAGGGCCGCTCTCGAGGTGAAGAGTGTGGATGTGGGTGCCGATGAGGTATGTTTGTGACCATCTATGCCTAACAAGACATGATCACCTAGCCAATCCATGCATGATCCAGACCATCCATCAGGTACACACAATTTGTATATGTGTGCTTAAGATTCAGGCTGGACCAATCCTTAGGTGGCCCACAATCCATGGGGCAAATGAAGGGTTAAGAAAAAAGCTGGCCAAGTTCCACCTGCAAGGTACTTCTTTGCCCCACCTAATGAGTGAACCAACCTGCCTGATTCTAGACCAAGTGCATCTACTACACAATGTGGTCCAACTAATGGACGGCTCAGAGCTCTCACATGTTTTCCACATTATAGCACCTGAGGATTGGTGTAACATATCTGGGCTTAGCAAAACACCACTATGGTTATCCTAAACTTGATATGGAGGTACGCATTTTCATAGTAGTTAGAACCTGAATTTAAATGGGTTGGGTCTGTTGGACATATCAATGGACTTGACCTAATAAGAATTGGTTCGGATCCAAATTCAAACAGTCCTGGATTTGACCTAATATGAGTTTGTTTGGATCCAAATTCAAATAAGTGGACTTGACCCAATATGAATTATAAGTTCGGATCTAAATTCAAACACATCTGCTCAGGTTTGGGTTTTGCTAAGCCCAGAATGTTACACCGATCCTCATCGACCGGTTGGGTTAAGATACGAAGTCCAAAGCCAGTTATTAACTTGAGTCTGGTTCTTCCCTTTTCCTTATAACCAAACCCATTTACCTATCCACACCCAGCAACCAATTTCTCATCTCCGTTCATAATAACCATCCAATCAAACTTTGACGGCTGTGAAAATATCTCATTTGATCATGATTAATTTGGGACATTGCATGTTAGATTATCTCCCATGGAGCCTTTGGGGAACGCGGGAGAATGTGGCAAACATACATGAGATAGGAGGCTCAGTTGGGCCCAATTGTGTGGATGCCCTGTTCCAAAATCAGGTTGGTCCACTCATGGAAGCGGTCCACATTTTATACATGTGGCTCATCTGCTGAATGCACTAGCTTAAGCCAAGATGTACATGATGGGCCTGCTTGATGAACAATATGGATTTTGAAGAAAATGGTTTTGAAGATGTGGGAAAAAGGTGGCGAAGCAGGAGTTATTAGATTGCCTAGGCACATTTAGGTTTTGATCATCAACCGTCCAAGTCCTTGGACCCAACGCCTATATTCTATATTCATCCTTTAAAAATATGCGAATGGTGTTGATGCGTCCTCCATACGCATAGAAAGTATCATCCCTCTTGCACACATTAGTGGTGGTTGCTACAGTTGTTATCACTTTGGTTGCAGAAGGAGAATGGTGAAGTAACTAACTCTCTCAACTTCTGGTTGGTAAATAGGATATTTACCCATGCACGGTAGTCTTGCCTAACCATTCAGCCAAAGATGTTGGATACTATTGTTGCTGATTTCTGGACAACAGGTGAAGTGGGTTGAATGGCCACCTAGGTACCTAGGTAGGATGCCTATCTCCATTATCTAAATGTTGAGCCACTTGGATCTAGAAGAATGATCCTGCAGGACACAAGGAGAAGCTAAGAGGTGGCTAGGGACCGTCCGTTAGTCCTCTTATTCCTAAGTTAGATGAGTCTGGCCAAAGAATGGAGATAGTGATTTAGTAGGGTTTATGCATAAGGATTTGCATACCTAAAAAGAGGAAAGGATACCTTTATTTATAGGTCATCAGAGAATGGTTAAGGGCCATGATCGTGGCTATGATCGTGGACCATTACGCTCGCTGGGGGCAGCGTGACTTTCGGGGGAGTGGTTTACACCTTACCTGTTTGGGAGACATGCTTCGTATTCAATGCGCCTTAATCGACCGCATGGCTGCCAAGCTCTCCTACTGAGCTCGCGCCCTTAGCGGGATATTCCAGGGTCCAGCTCTATGCCCGTGCTGATCAAGGTCTGGGCTGGTCCTTATCGGCTACATATGTCGAGGAAGATCTGAGCTCATATCCTAGCTAGAGATAGCGTTCTGGCCTTAATGGGCATGAAGCTCTGTACTTGCACCTTGGGTTTATGGGCCTTCTTCTATAGATCAAGCTCAGCCTAGTCGAGAAAATACCCATAACAGTAGCCCCCCTGCTCCTTGCTCTGAGCTGCTTTTAAGGGGTAAGGAGCAGCATATTAGGATGAGCTTCATTGGTCCGGGACGACGGGGATCTCAAAATTTTGAATCATACTTGCTGGACTGCCGTACGTTATGTGAGGAATGAGATCCGAAGCATTTATGGGAGTGATTCAAAGGATCGGATCATCTTCTGAGCGTGGTATTCGAAGTGTTGCCATCATGAGTGTATGACGCTATCAGTGTTTTTGAATTCAGTGAATAACCATGTGATGTGTGACCATGGTTATATTAGGTGATACGGTGCATTAATGCTCAGCCCACCCCATCGCGCTAGGTGGAGGCGGTTTGGGTCGGTGAGGAGTTACATCAAATAAAAGCAAATGGGGGGATGACACGTGGCGGGACAATCTCTTATGAGGCACGCTTGTGATTGAGGTGACCCTTTGTCGCCATGTGTCCTTGCAAAGCCGCGAGCCTTTCGGCTATAAATACTTTGCTGCACCTTCCATCTTTCAGAAATTCTTTCGTCCGAGCTCTGCCGACTTTCTTCCGCTTTCGTGCCTTAGCCTTCTCTATTTTCCCAGCGTTCTCTCTAGATCTTTTTGCCAGAAGCTCTGGTATGCTTTTCTGCTACCTAGTTTTCTTCCATTACTCTTTTCTCTTTCTTGTTGCCATGTCTGAATCACTGAATTCTGATGTCATTCTAAAAATGGGGGAGGACTTAGAATCCTCTGTTCCATCCTTTGATTCCTAACCGGAAAGGCAATCTGAAGAGTCAGAAACTGAAATCCAAGGTGAGGAGGCTTCATCCCACCCTTCGAAGAAAGCCCCTACAGAGGAGGAGGATGCTTTAAGGTTAGAGGATCCTGCTGAGATAGCTACAAATGAGGGTCTTGAGCCTGCATCTCTGTAGACACCCCACCTTCGGCTACAATGTTGGTAGAGATAGTTGAATGAATGGAGGACCGTACCCCTAAATCCCATGTCCAAACTCAGCCAAACTCATCCTTGTAAGCCCCAATCCATAGCCCAGCTCAAGCCTGAACCCAGTCAACTCACCCCTAAACATCAGCCTGGAAAACCCCCCATAAGAAAAGCCAGTCAAAAAATCCTAAAAAAAGTAAAACTTGGTGAGTCAACCCACTGAGTCAAATCACCGAGTCAACCCGTTGAGTCAACCCAGCGAGTCAACTCACCGTGTCAACCCATCTCCTAAACCCAGTCGACTCACCGAGTTCCAGACCCCAGCCTCGGAGCAAGTCCGAACCCAGACCTAAAAAAAATTCTACTTCAGGTTCGGAGGTCGTACACTCCGAACCCGAAGCAGAACGGCCGTACGGGCGGCCCTTACGGGTTCTGCCACTGCCCGCTGCTATAAATACCCCCCTCCCCTTCTCATTTCATAAGCCCTTCAGCCTGAGTGTGATCTGTCCATTCTGAGTTCTTCTCCATCCTTTTAGCCCATTCCTCCACCAAGGAGCCTAGCCGTGGTCCAACCCAGCCTGACCTTGGTCCAAGTCTCCCAAGCCATCCAAGTCTTAATCTAGCCACTCGAAGCAAACCTTTGCGACACCTCCGTCCATCTAGCTACCCTTTACCAGCATCATCTCATTTCGCATCTAGCATAAGTGCAACATTTACTTTTCTTCCAACCCCCCTGCTTCACTACAAGCACTTTGATTATTCAAACACATTGCATGCATCCCGCATAAAGCACTTGTTAGTTCGAGCGTATGCTCTGGGCTTGCCTGTTAATGGAAACCTGCCCATCAGAAACTCTTACTGTTCAGACCCACATTCATGCATCAGTCACTACAAACACTTTGATTATTTAAACACACAGCATGCATCTCGCATAAAGCACCTGTCAGTTCGAGCGTATGCTTGTTCACTCCCCAAGTGTAGGGTTGCGAAGTAGTAATAATTTGGAAAGACCGAGTATCATTCCCACAGAGATTTATGAATGGGTATTCTCAGATTTTGTCTAAAACAACTAGTAATTAAGATCTTATTAAGAACTAAAGCTAAAAAATAATGATTTGGGTTTAAACAATGAATGTGTAAGGTAATATCAATCTAAAAAGGCACTAGAGCGCCAAGGATCCACTTTTGATAAGTTTCAATGCATCAACGCAACTAGATCTCACATAACTCAATCGGAATCGAATTCATATCTCTATCCGATCGGAATATAAAGCGGTTCAATCAACAATTATCTAAAACAGTTGCTCATTCATTAATTCGATTCCCACAACAATGCTCAGGCCTTGGGCACACTCAATTGTGTAGGCCAAGCCTCTTTCACAACCATAGCTTTCATCAAATTCTGTCACTAGACTTGATTACAACTAATGATTAGAACCCTAATTAAATCAAAATCAATCAGCAAACAGCTATTTCAGATTATCATAAAAAGATAAGAACTTTAGTTGAATAAGTTCCCACATGAAAATCAGGCCATTGTACACAAGGCAATTAAAGGGTCTACCATGCCCGGAGTCGATGGTAGATCAATAAACTACACAAGCATAACTAATGCTCAGAGGATAAGCTACTAAGCTTAAAATTACTAAGAATCACATGAGCCCAGAGTCATCAAGAGATCAAAGTAAACTAAACTAGTACTTGATTCAAACTCATATTGAACTAAAATTCTTCAATTAAATCATAAAAAGGAAACCTAGGTTGCATCAATCCATCAAAAACAAATCAAAAGCTTCACCTCTTAGCCCTAGCTAAGAGGTTTGAGTTCATCTCTAACATCCTTGAACTAAAAAGCCTAAAAAACATAAAAACTACTAAAACAGGAAGAAAACTAAGAAAACTTAAAGTAGAATCCGTCTCCCAAGCAATCCCCACGTCCTAGCATGCTCTGGTATGAAGAGGAGAAGTCCCTTTTACAGATTGGCACAGAAGATTCCTGATTTAGCAAGGAATTACCCAATTGCGCAGAGAAAATCGAAGCTTCACGCACACGCTGTTGCACTGACGACCGGTCTGGCGACCGGTCTGAGACTGTGGACGACCGGTCGCACGACTAGTCTCAAAACCTCCAAAATCATCTAGTGAGTTTTGTATCTCTGGACTACTCTCGACCTGTCTGGCGACCGGTCTACAGAGGAGAAAGACAGTCCAAAAATACACTGTAGACCTGTCTGGCGACCGGTCTACAGACAGGCCTAAGAACAAATTTCAGCTTTTCTTCTTTATCTCTTCTCTTTCTTTCTTGCTTCTTTCTTCCACTTTTTGTCACTTGTTATATTGATCTTCAATGCATATAAAGTGACTCTTTTAACCATGAATTGGTGAAGTCTCCTTCTCATTCCTACAATCACAAATCCATGCATTAGATTAGTCTTTAAATCATGAAACGCATGCATAATGAGTGATGAATTGGGGTTAGAATATGCACAATTAAGAGCTCAACAATGCTTTGGGCTTGCTTGTTAATGGAAACCTGTCCATCAGAAACTCTTACTGTTCAGACCTGCATTCATACATCATGTCATCCATGAGAATGCACGATGATTAAATCAGACTTTCAAGTATTAGTTCGATTCTATGAAGTAGAGACCATACTTCGGTACGGGCAGTGTGTGGGGTGCTTAACCTTTTCCCACCCTGTAACCGTGATCCCTTACCTCGAATCTCTGGCCGTAAATCAAAAGGAGTCATTTTAGAGGAAGGAATCCTCGGATCCCCTTCTCTAGTGTTTCTACGGGGTCATGCCGACTGTAGGTTCAAAGTAACTGGCTAGTGGCGACTCTGGTCTTATACAAACTCATCCAAATACATCCAGTTTAACACAACAACCAAACAAAGCCCTTGAGAACGAGGCAAGCCAGTGGCACAAACGGCGATTCGCGCGCACGCACCCCTCTCGTTTTCCCAAAAGGAAGGGAGAAAGTCTGGGAGCGCGGAACGACGAGGGTCCACAATCTCTCTATAAGATGGACGAGATTAAGTCCATTATCACTGAGGCCAAGCTTGAGAATTTGAGGATGACATATCAGATACTTGGATCCGTGATCCTCAGAGTCCCCAACCTTGGAGAGCTTCCAAGTTAACCTCCTAAGAGGGTGGTTGTCCTGTGTCTAATCTTTTTCGTATCAGGTCTCCGTCTCCCTCTCCACCCTTTCATGTGAGAGGCCTTAGGTCGCTCGAGTCTGTCTCCAGGTCAGTTGCATCCCAATGCCTAAAAGTGCATTTGTGGTTGCTTCGTCTTGTGGCACCTGGTAGGGAATAAGGAGCTTTCTACGGACGAACTCCTTTTCCTATACAAGTTTAAATCAGAGCCTGGCCGAGGCCTATACTATTTTTCAGCTGGGTCGGGCTAGGGTGGTTCAATGAATACCAAGCTCCCAACCTCCACCAAATTACAGAAGAAAAAGTGATTTTTTGTGTCTGGGGGTGGGAGGCGACTTTGAAGGAACAATGGCCCTTGGAGTATCAAGTCCGAGCTGAATTTACCTTGCCAGGTCGAGATACTTTTTAACCTCTTTAACTTTGGTTGTTTTATTTTTTATTTTTAATTCCACGATCTTGGGCTAACATCAGAATTTGCGGCTGCTTTGGGGAAGAGATAACCGCGCTTGACTTCCAAGCTCCAACAATAGATTTGGAGAGCCAGGTCACGTCTCGTTGAAGAGAGGGATTGTGATCATCTCACTACCCCAGAGAATATCTCTTGTGAGGGTTTAGCCCCTGGAGGTGAGATCAGATTGGCTGTGAGAATGGCCCCCAAAGCTCCGAAGGTCAGGAAGCTCTCAACTGTCATTGTGGAGAGGAGCCAATCTTCTCAACCTCCAAAGAAGAAGGCGGCCATTGGCCTCAAGCCGAGGAACCATCTCGGTAACGTCAACTTCACCTCAACCAGTCCTTCATTTGTGGGCTGGTCAGTTGTATAGTTCTGGGGCGGCACCCTCGCCAGTGCCTTTGCCAGCTCGGGCTATCGCTCCAGCTTTAGCTGCTGCCCCTCCAACAATAGCTGCTCTAGTTGCAGCCCATCCACCCATAAACCTGGCGATGCCTATTTCCTCGTGCCTACAGCCAAGCAGGTGATCGATGTAGAGGATCATTCAACAGCTCAGGACGACCCTTCGAGGCCGTCCGCAATGCCTCGTGAGGAAGTGGATCCCAGCAGGCGGATCCCGGGAGGCTTAACCTGATCTAGATGCCTCCGCTGAGCGAGAGGTTTGCCTCTTGGGTGGATGGTCTCACCACTTACGCACACGAGCTCATGTGTTGGTGTCGATCTTTAGTACTTGGCAGCGTAGGATCCTGATCAGATGGTTGGGACATTTATTAAAAGTTCCATCATGGTAAGTCAACCTCCTTCCAGAGCTTCTCTCCTTTGAGAATTTCTCTTTTGATCTGATAGGTTAGTTCCTACTCCGCAAGATGCCGCTCTCGACATAATGGTCTTCCAAGTCATGGCAAATAGGACAAGGAGGGCCAAGGATGCCTGGCGGGCTGGGGCTTCTTGGAAGAAGAGGACCGAGGAGTTTGAGAGGGTGCTTTAAATGACCAAGTTCGAGGTTGAGGCGGCAAACTCTGAGGCCAAGAAGGCCAAGTCCGAGGTCAAGGTGGCGTTGTCTGACCTAGAGGTTGCACAGTCGCAAATCAAGTCCACTGAGGAGGCCCTCTGGCTCAGTTTGAAGAAGGCCGACAGGATGCGGCAAATAAACTGGAGTCATTGGAGGCATCTCTGAAGACCTCTAAGGACGAGGAGGTGATCCTGGCTAGCTTGTTGGAGGGTGCCTAAAGCTCCACTATAGAGCTGAAGGACATTCAGCGGAATGTTTACAATGTAGGTTTTAAGGATTGCAGGGTTGAGGTTGAGAAACTCTTTCCTGATCTTGCCCTCAGCCCGCTAGATGCCGACGATGAGGACGACGCCGGGGATGACGTTGGCACTGAGGGAGGGACCGAAGAGCCGAGCACGATTGGGGGCAACACTAGCACCGAAGGCGAGGTTGCGGAGCCGAACGTGGCCGGGGGAGAGAGCATAGCTGCTTAATCTGGACTTTTTATTTATTTTTGTTTAAGTCTCTTTTACCCGAATAGGGCTTTGAAACTCTTTTTCTTTTTGTCTGGATGATGATTGCCCCTTTTGGGGTTAAATTTTTAATCGAGCCCTGCTAAGGCTTTTTTTTCTTTTTACTTCATCACTTATGCATTTCTATTTATCACTTTTACATTTCTATTTATTATGCTTGTGATTTTATGTGACTGTGACAGCATGTTCCCTCCCCTGACTCCATGGCCGAGCAGATCTTTACTCGGATCGTTAGAGTAGAGTAAGTAAACGACTTATGAGCTCATAGGCTTTGTTGCCTGGGGTGACCCCTTAAGGTCATCTTGTCTTGATGAGGATCACGTCCTCTATAGTCGGACTGCACCCTAAGGTCAGGTGTGTCTCCATGTGCCTTACTCATTTCCAACCTTTAGCTTGGTTGGTGTTAAGCTCCTAGCCGTTCAGGCCTACTTGACCATCCTTTGCAAATATTTTGAAATAATGCAATAATGAAAAGTCATCTTTACTCAGTTTGCTTCGACTTACAAGACTTTTCTTATTCATACATCTGAAGTCATGAAGTTCTGTAGACCCCCTATACCGATCTGGACTCGTCATGGGTAGTAGATCTTAAGATGTTCGGCGTTCCATTGGTGAGGGAGAGGTCGGCCCTACATGTCCTCGAGCCAGTACGTGCTTGACCGTGTTGAGCTTATGACATTATAGGGACCTTCCCAATTCGGGTTGAACGCTCCCGAGGTCTTTCCTTTGATTTCTTTAAAGACTTCTCAGAGGACAAGGTCTCCTACCCTAAACTGTCGCTTTTTCACCTTCGAATTGTAGTATCTTGCGACTCGCTGTTGGTATGCTGCAACTCGTGTTCGAGATGCGTTTCTTACCTCTTCAAGCAAATTGAGGCCCAGTCGTAGCTGGCCTTCGTTTTCTTCTGACTAGAAGCAGCCAGTTTGGTTGGTCGCTTCCGATCTCAACTAGGGCCACAACCTCGGTTCCGAATGCGAGGGAGAATGACGTCTCGCCCGTTGTTGACCAAGTCGTGGTCCGATAAGCCCATAATACCTTAAGAAGCTCCTTGGCCCATGCTCTTTTGCATTCGCCGAGCTTTGTCTTCAAATGACCCTTGATGATTTTTTCGACAACATCGACTTGGCCGTTGGCTTACAGATGATGAGGAGAAGAGTAAAGATTTTTTATACCAAGCCGCTGGTAGAACTTCCAAAACTTTGCATTGTCGACCTAATGCCCATTATCAGTGACGATGGTGTGAGGAATTCTGAACCGACACATAATGAATTTTCGAATGAAATCGGTTGTCTTCTTCTCCGTAATGGTGGCCAGGAACTTGGCCTTAGCCCATTTTGTAAAGTAATCGACGGTAATGATCGCATACTTCACCTGCCCTTTGTCCGTAGGGAGGGGGCCGATGATGTCTACTCCCCATTACATGAACGGCCCCTGGCCAGACATTGGGGTGAGCTCTTCTGGGGTCAGGTGAGGAACTAGAGCGAACCGCTGGCACTTGTCGCACGTCTTGACAATTTCTCAAGCGTCCTTCTGGATGTTCGGCTAATAATACTCTTGCTGAATGACCTTATGCGCGAGTGCCTGACTCCTAGACTGGTTGCATCAACTGGCGAAGTGGATTTCCATGAGGACATTGTCGATCTCGTCAGGCCTCAGAGGGCAATGGAGAGAAAAGCCTCTCTTATAAAGGACACCCTTAATCATTGTGTATCGTGCCGACCTGTATCGGAGTCGCCGAGCTTCCTTCTTATCTTCTAATAGCTCTCTGTCTTATAAGTAGTGAATAATGGGATCCATCCAAGTCAGCTCAGCATTCACAGTGCATGATTCTTTAACTTCTTACTGAACTATGCTTCGATGGGAAAGGAGGGTTCCCTCCCCAAGTATAGGGTTGCAAAGTAGTAATAATTCGGAAAGACCAAGTATCGTTCCCACAGAGATTTATGTATGGGTATTCTCAGAATTTATCTAAAATAACTTATAATTAAGATCGCATTAAGAATTAAATCTAAACAATAGAGAATTGGTTTTAAACTGTGAATGTGTATGGTAATAATAATCTAAAAAAGGTACTAGAGCACCAAGGATCCACTTTTGAATGTTTTTAACGCATCAACACAACTAGGTCTCTCACTATACAATCGGAATCGAATTTATATCTCTTTCCAATCGGAATATAGAGTGGTTTAATCAACAATTATCTAAAATAGTTGCTTGTTCATTGATTCGATTCCCATAACAATGCTCAGGCCTTGGGCACACTCAATTGTATAGGCCAAGCCTCTTTCCAATCTAGTTGAGATTCACAACCATAGCTTTCATCAAATCCTGTCACTAGACTTGACTATGACCAATGATTAGAACTCTAATTAAATCAAAATCAATCAGCAAACAACTATCTTAAATTATAACAAAAGATAAGAACTTTAGTTGAATGAGTTCCCACATGAAGATCATGCCATTGTACACAAGGCAATCAAAGGGTCTGCGATGCCCGGAGTCGATAGATCAATGAACTATACAAGCATAAACAATGCCCAAAAGATAAGCTACTAAGTTTAGAATCACTAAGAATCACATGAGCCCGGAGTCATCAAGAGATCAAAGTAAAACTGAACTAGTACTTGATTCAAACTCAATTTAAACTAAATTCTTCAATTAAAATATGAAAAAGAAACCTAGGTTGCATCAATCCATAAAAAATAAATCAAAAGCTTCACCTCTTAGCCCTAGCTAAGAGGTTTTAGTTCATCTCTAACATCCTTGAATTAGAAGCCTCAAAAACATAAAAACAACTAAAACTAGAAGAAAAACTAGGAAAACTTGAAGTAGAATTCATCTCCTAAGCCTCCTTGATGATCCCCACGTCCTAGCATGCCTGAGTATGAAGAGGAGAAGTCTTATTTATAGATTGGCGTGGAAGATTCTAAATTGCGCAAGAAATCACGCAATTGTGCAGAGAAAATCGGAGCTTCATGGACAAGCTCTGTTACGCTACCGACCGGATCGCACAACCGGTCTGAGCCCATGGATGACCGGTCACATGACCAGTCGTAAAACATCCAAAACAGTCTAGCAAGCTTTTGGTATTTTCTCCCCTTCCTTGTTTGAGAGCTTGATCAGTCGGACGATCGGTATGAGTGGCAAACGACGGATCTTGATTGGTCCAGCAAGGTTGGCAGCAGGGGTCCTTCTATTGAGTGTGTGGACCGATCGGGTAACCGGTCCTGGGCTATGGGCGATCGGTCCGACAACCGGTCTTAAGTGCACTTTTCTGCACTTCTTTCTTCTTTCTTCCTTTTCTCCCTTGCTTCTTTCTTTAATCCTTTTGCACTTGGTTCCTTGATCCTCAATGTATGTAAAGTGCTCTTTTAACCTTGAATTAGTGAAATCTCCATCTCGTTTGTTGAGCTTCTATTTTATACATTTTCTAGCCCATTACATCACATTACACGCATGGTTTGCATGCTTAAAAGACCCATCTAATGCTTGTTTTGTGTATGTAGGAATGAAAGAGAGAAGTCATGAATTTGTTGCTAAAAGGGTCCTTTGGAACTACATTGAAGACATTGAAAAGAAGCCTTGAAGAATCACGTCAGAAAGACCTGGATCGGCCAGAAGAAAGAAGATTTCAGCATGCATATCAGAAGGCCACCAGGCGCCCGCCCATGTTTTGGTCGGGCGCCCGAAATTGAGAGAAAATATGCTGAACCCACCGGACAATTCTGGACCTGACCGGGCGCCCGACCAAGTGTTGGTCGGGGGCCCGATATTCAAGTGGATTTTTATTAAAAAGCTGCTGACCGAATTCAAGCACGGTCGGGCGCCCGACCAGCGTCCGACGACCGACATAAGTGCATAAGTTTTTACGCAATCCGAGGTGGTTCATGATTTTTCCTATAAAAGGACACCTTGGCATCCTTGCTAAGGTATCCTAGAAGAGTTCTAAGTTTATGGGGAGTAAGGAAAAGCATTGTGGAGCGACCGCAACTCCTCCAACTAGGGTTTTTGTCTAGTTTTTCATGTTTTTGTTTAGTTTTTCTTTGAATTCTAGTTAAAGCATGATAATGCTCGGCTAGAATCTCTTTTCTAAGGCTAAGAGGTGAAGCTTGTGAGTAGTTATTATGTTGAATTCGTTCTAATTCAAGTACTTTGTTTTAAGTTCTAGTTTGAATAAAAGTTGGTATTTTTGGATGTTTTTATAAGAGTTCATGTGCTTTGGACATGAGTTCCTTGCAATTCTCTGAGATTATCATGTTTGGATTGATTATATTCGAATTGTAGTAACCCTAGAGCGTACCATAGTTCATTGGCATGGTCATTACTTCGAAGGCTACATATTCAACTTCTATGTGCTTTATTAGAGCAAGAACCTTATTCTTCAACTTGAGTAGAGATTGTTTGTATTGAATGCCATATCTTATAATTAGAAGAGAGATAGAACTTCAATTCTAGTTGTGTTATGCTTGGATGAATGAATTCACATGAGGGCTATCACAAGTGGATCCTCGAAAGCCTTAGTTCCGTTTAATTACAGATTTTTTACAAATTACTGTTTTAAGTTAGTTTATAAACTTGAAATCCTTAATTCATTGATTCGAAGTTGCTGGAACAACTTGAATTAATTTACCTAATTCCTTGTGGATCGACCTCGGACTTACCGAGAATTATTACTACATCGCAGCCTTGCACTTGAGGCAAGCGAACATCGTTCCTACAATCACAAATCATGCATTAGAGTTGTCTTTTAAACATGCAGACCATGCATAATATGTGATGAATTAAGGTTAGAATATGGACAATTCAGAGCTCAACAAGGAGTTCGATGTGGATCATCGTGTCGAGCTCATCATCAATCGCTGATGCTAATTTGGCGAAGAGTCTTCATTGGTGTTCTTCAACCTTGGACTCGTACGATCTCATGATGCTCAAAGCGGGCGAGGAGCTCCTGAGCTTTATCCAGATATGCAATCATCCTTTTCCCTCTTGCCTAGTACTCGATGGTCACTTGACAGACCCTTCAACCTCTGGACCCCTATAGCCGATGCGAGGCGGAGTCCGGTCAGCAGGGCCTTATACTCTGCTTCATTATTTGAGGCTCGAAAATTAAACCTCAGGGCGTATTGAACTTTTACCCCATCCGGGGAGTCCAAGATGAGGCCTTTCCCGTTGCTCTGCAAATTAGACGACTTGTCCACATGAAGCGACCACATTGGCCCAGGCACGTCCTGCGCAGATGAGCTTTCAGCTTACTCTGTTTCCATCGATTGAACGTCTAGTGCCTCCTGGTCGTTAGGCGAACTTTGGGCATCTAGCGAGCGAGTGAATTCAACAATGAAATCGGCAACAACTTTCCCCTTGATGGTAGTACGTGGCCGATATTGGATGTCAAACTCGCCAAGCTCGATGGCCCACTTCGCAAGTCGGCCCGATGTCTCTGACTTCTGGAGGACCTTGTCATAGTGGCTGATTTGTCAGTACCACTATCAGGTGTGCCTGAAAATAAGGCCTTAGCCGCCTGGTCAAGATGACCAGGGCTAAGGCCAACTTCTCAATGCAAGGTACCTCATCTCTGCAGTCGAGCAAGGCCTTACTGACTTAGTAGATTAGCCATTGCATTCCTTGTTCGTCTTGTACTAAAACCGAACTGACAACTTCAGGTGAGATCGCCAAGTACAATAGCAACTCTTCACCCTGGGCAGGCTTAGATAACAAGGGTGGAGATTCGAGGTATGCCTTGAGTTCCTGAAAGGCTCGTTCGCATTCTTTAGTCCACACCATCTCCTTACATCCTCGTAATTGTTTGAAGAATGGCATGCACCTATCTGTAGCTCTGGATATGAACCAATTGAGAGCCGTAACCTGACCTATGAGGCGTTGGATCTCCTTCACGATGGCGGAGCGAGCTCATCTCGATCAGGGCTCGAATCTTCTCCGGGTTTGCCTCGATTCACCGTTGATATACCTTGAAACCAAGGAATTTTCCTGAGCCGACGCCAAAGTCACACTTGCTCGGATTGATCTTCATTTGGTACTTCCTTAAAATGCAGAACATAGCTCGGAGGTCTTCTATGTGGTTTTCCGACTTTAGGCTTTTCACAAGCATGTCGTCCATGTAGACCTCCATTGATTTACCATTCTAGTCAGCAAGATGTTGATAGGTGGCCCCTATATTCTTAAGTCCGAAGGGCATCACCTTATAGCAGTAAATGCCCGATCTGTGATGAAGGTCATCTTCTACTTGTCGGGGCGTAAATCCGAATCTGGTTATATCCTAGAATACACGTCCATGAAATTAAGGTGCTTGTAGCCTGACGTAGCGTCGACGAGCTGATCTATACAGAGTAGAGGAAAGTTGTCCTTCGGGCAATCTTTGTTGAGGTCGGTATAATCCACGCATACTCACCACTTACCATTAGCTTTTTTAACTAGCACAACATTAGCGAGCTAGTTCGAGTACCGTACCTCTTCAATAAAGCCGGCCTGAAGAAATTTGTCAACTTCCTCGTTGATTGCGGCGTATCTTTTAGTGTTAAAGGAATGACATTTCTACTGAACAGGTTTATAGGCCAGGTCGATGTTCAATTGGTGGACCATTACCTTCGGGTTGATCCCTAGCATGTCCATGGTGCGACCAAGCAAACACGTCAGCATGCTCCTTAAAAAATGCCACGAGCTCTTCGCGGAGCTCGGATCCAAGTTGAGATCCGACCTGAACAACCATGGTCGGGTCATCATCCTAAACTGAAATTGCAATCAAGTCCTCGACGGCCAAGCCTCTTTCCACGGTCTATTCTATGGGGTCCAACAAGGTTGTGTATGTGAGACTTGGCCTTTGTCGTGCAAGGACAATTCGTAGCAGTGTTAGGCGTCCTACTAATGGCACCTGACCACCCCAAATTCCCTCATCAGTCGGGAACTTCATCGTTAAGTGGTAGATGGAGATCGCGGCCTTGAGGGCTCGGAGGGAGGGGCGGCCAATAATCGCATTGTAGACCGACGGCGTGTTGAAGACAAGGAAGTCGACCATCATCATCTTCTAATTCAGGTTCTTCTCCAACCATGATCAGAAGGGTAACCACCCTGTCCGGCATTATACTATCCCCTGTGAATCCAATTAAGGCGGTCATGACGGGCTTGAGGAGTGATCGGTCGATCTTCAATTGTTTGAAGGTTGCGGCGTACAAGATGTCTATCAAGCTCTCGGTATCGACCATCATCTTGAACAGTTTCTTGTTGGTGACCACCATAGAGACTATAAGTGAATCGTCGCGGGTGTGGAGAATCCCTTGGGCATCCTCCCCTGTGAAAGTGATTGTGCGGGAGTCGACTCTAAGCCTCTTTGAAGGTCGGATCGTAATGTTAACGGAGAGCCCTGACTCGGATGTTCGGACTTGTCACACATATGCCTTACAGCATTTGTTTGCTTCCCCAAGTGTAGGGTTGCGATGTAGTAATAATCTCAGTAAGACCGAGGTCGATCCACAAGGAAGGAAGTAAACAATTCAAATTATCCTAATAACTAGAATGTAAAGAGGTTTGTGAAATTGGTTTTAAACATAAAATAGAAAATCTGATAATGAAAAGATAACTAGAGCATCAAGGATCCACTTATAGCTCTCCTTAGATGCATAATTCGCTATGGTTTCTCACTTTCTCAATTAGAATTGAAATTAAGTTCTATCTAGTCGGATGATAGAGCGGTTAAAATAATCAACCTGACATATGTATGATCAATGTACATGATTCACTTAATGCAAGCTAGGACGAGCATACTCAATTGCATAGGTCAGTCCCAATTCCAATAGACTAAGTTCACAATCATGACCATCATTAAGTCCTGTCACAAGACAAAGCTAGATCATGATTTGAACTTGATTCAAATCACATACATAGTCTCAAACATACTTCAGAAATCTATAAAAGTAGAACTTTGGTAGGAAGTTCCCACATGAAGATCATAGTAATAGAGCGTACTCCAATTCCTCGGATCATACAGGTCTAGACTAACACACAACAATTAAGAACTCAAGTAATTCTTCCAAACATCCATGAGTCATCATAAGCACTAAGAAAAACTACTTTAGTACTTGAATTAAACTTCAAACCATTGTTTATAAACATGACATCCAATCTTAAAACCAATAAAAACGAATTAAACAATCTAAGAAAACTATAAGGTTCACCTCTTAGCTCTAGCTAAGAGATTAGCTAATGAAAAGCATATTAAAAATAAAACTAAAACTAAGAAAAGGAAGAAAAACTAGCTGGAGGAGGCTAGGAAGCCTCCTATGACTTGAACTCCTTACTCCCCACGTCCTTGCTTGCCCTGGAATAGAAGAGAGCACCTCCTTTTATAATACAGTAAGAGTACCGCAACATAACAGATTTTGTTTCGCTTCGTACGGCTTAACCAATGGTCGGATTGCATTTAAATTTGATTTGTAGCTTCCTTGTAATGTGATCTTCCTCATAGATGAATTAGATTTCCAATATTATCTTCTGAATGGGCCCACCAATCAGATCAGCGACCGCCTCTCAAAATCGCTCAATTCGGGTACCTTCAGAACAAGTCATCTTGCTTTCAACACCCCGGAGTGTACAGAGGTCGGATTGATTTTAAATTTTGAACATTGGTAGAAGTACTTCATCCTTTAAATGATAGACAGATTAGATTGTCCAAAACAATTCCAAAATTAGGTGCGAAAATTAGAACACTCAGGCCTTTTATAAAATCTGCGCAGTTGGATCTTTCTGGATGGTCCATCTTTCTTCAACCGGTACGATCAAACCACACATTATTTTGATATGAAACTTTGTGGTTATTCATATATGGATGTGGATCTAGAAGATGGTCAAAGTAGATTCTTCATATCATCAATGATGGGCCACCTGGACCTATTCCAGTGTTGAATAACGAAATCTGGAACTTTCTGGACAGTTCGTATTATTTTGGCCACTACGATCAATCTGTAGCTCCGATCGACACAAAACCACTTGGGTTATTTCGGCGTCGAGCTCCTCTTCGACATATAAGTGTTAGATTTCCAAATATCATCAATATGGCTTCAGAAAACTGTTCTGAAAATACCAAAAAGGGGAATAGCCTGCTGTTTGAAAATCTGAAATATGAAATTGCATGGCCGACCGGTCTAGGCCGGTCAGACAGGGCTGGCCTTGTTCCAGCAGCTTTAAGAGAGGGGAGAACAACTGACCGACCGGTCAAGACCGGTCGGACCACCTTGTGGGGCCCCTTTTTCTTTCCTTTCTTCTTTCTCTTCTTTCCTTTCTTCTTCACTCTTTTGTTCTTCCTTTCCTTTGATCTTCGAGGTATGTAAGAAGGGTCTCAAAGCATCCGAATGATGAAGTCTCTCTTTCATTCCTACAACCACAAAACTATGCATTAGATTAGCCTTTAAATCATGAAAATCATGCATAATGAGTGATGAATTGGGGTTAGAATATGCACAATTAAGAGCTCAACACTGGAGTCCCCACTAAAGGGCCTGACAAAAATCTTGTGGATTTCTTCCACAAGATTGTTGTCCACCTGCTCCTCTTATGGGTCATTCTGAGTTGCCGCCCTCTAGTCGTCTTGAAGTTAGGTGACATGCTCTCACAAGAAACCCTACTAAATAAGGGTTTCGATCTGTTACTTTAGGTCGAAGTAGTCTATAGTGTTATCACTGTGGTCCTTGTGAAACAGACAGTACTTCGACCTGGACCTCCTGTTGGGGTCAGTTTTGATCTTACCTAGTCAGCTGAACATTTGCTTGTCCTACACCGCTAGGTACACCTGCTCGACTGAAGTATTCAGTGGTGTATACTGCTCAAATCTGTTAGCCAAAGCTTTGGCTCCTCGGGGGGTGTTGTCTCCGCTAGGTATCCTCGTTCACCTTTGCGCTGTTTTGAGCCGGAGTTGTCTTTTCAATATTTCCTCTTCAAGGACGACCCATGAGCGTGAACTAGCTCCTTTGCATTGATGTGTTTCTGGGCTCAGTCCGGGAACTTAACCACTGACTGAGGTGGCTCCTGTCCAACCGACCAGAGGAACTTCTTGTCTCTCAATCCTACAATCATCGTGTGCAGGAGTACATCTCGTGATAAATTCTCGACTTTGACCACCTCAGCATTAAATCGTGCAAGGTAGTCCTTCAGCGATTCGTTGTCCTTCTGTCTCACTATTGTGAGGTGTGTGGAGTGCTTCCTCGGGTCAATGTTGACGATGAATTGGGTCACGAAGGCCCAACTGAACTGAGCAAACAAGTTGATAAACCTTGGTTTCAAGTTTCAGAACACATGATGTTGTTATTGACGCCGAGGAATTCCATCCGAACTAAAAAAATTCCAAATGCTCCACAGGGTCTCCTATCCCGCTATACTACTTGAGCTAAGGGATCTTGAATCACTTCGGGAGCAGCTCTTCTTGGATGTCATCTTTGAATGGAGACTCAGAGGAATTGACCAACACATTATGACGATTAGAGCTTGGGCCTGTTGTGTCCGTTGGACATCATTGACGCGCTCTCTGAGCTCCTTCAGCACGGTTTCCCATAGGGCAATGTTATCATCTACCGGATCTAAAGCCTCATTTTGTCGAGCTGAGAGGCGCTCCTCTAGCCTGTGGCGCAGGTCATTTTTAGGTAGATCGGCGGCAGATTGGGCTCTTGCTACAGTCGCCCGACTGTTCACCTTATCCTCCGAGGCTCAATCCTGGTCTAGGCGAGACGGTTGTGGCTAGTTGACTCGTGAGGGCCCTCGTGATGAAGCGATGGCGGAGGTGGCGGGACTAGGCTAGCCAGGAGATTCTCGATCTCATCCAGCTGTTGAGTGAAATTCCTGAACCGTTGAGTTGCACCCTGCCCACTTGCTCTTCAAGAGTGAACAATCAGGCCCCACGATTGTGGGACCTTTATCGTTCGCCCTGCTGAGAAAAGTGTTAGGATGAGCCTCCGATTCAGAGAGCGGGTGTCTCGAGCATGCCCTCTTAGTCATTGTATTGAGAGACATGAGATGGCCCAGCCCCCGCCAGTGCCTTTCCCTTGTTTCTTCTTCCTCCTCTAGCCATTGATGGCTCAAACGAAGAGGTCTTTGAGAGTGAAGGGGAAAGGAAATTCTTCGAGATTTTACTGAGAACACAACTTGACTTGCCGATTCCCATATACGGCGCCAACTGTTGTTACTGATTTTTGGACAACAGGTGAGGTGGGCTGAATGGCCACCTAGGTAGGATGCGTATCTCCAATCTCTAATTGTTGAGCCTGTTGGATCTGGAAGGATGATCCTATAGGACATAAGGAAAGGCTAAGAGGTGGCTGGGGACCGACGGATAGTCCTCTGATGCCTAAGTTAGATGAGTCTGGCCAAAGAATGAAGATAGTGATTTAGCACGGTTTGTGCATAAGGATTTGCATACCTTAAAAGGGGAAAGGATACCTTTATTTATAGGTCATCGAAGAACGGTTGAGGACCATGATCGTGCCTACGATCATGGACCATTAAGCTCGCTGGGGTGGCGTGACTTTCAGGGTGTGGTTTACTCCTTGTCTATTTGGGAGACATGCTCCATATTCGGCGTGTCGCACCCTGATCTACCGCATAGCTACTGAGCTCTCCCACCGAGCTCTCGCCCTTAGCGGGATATTCTAGGGTCCAGCTCTATGCCTAGTGCTGATCGAGGTCTGGGGTGGTCCTTATCGGCTACGTATGTCGAGGTAGATCAAGCTCATATCCGAGCTCATACCTGAGATAAAGATAGCTAGCGTTCTAGCCCTGATGGGCATAAAGCTTTATACTTGGGCCCTCGAGCCTATGGGCTTTTCTCCAAATCAAGCTCAGCCCAGTCGGGAAAATACCCATAAATCTTACTATTTGGCCACTTCTTGCATCGATTTTCTATGATATGGTCAGATAACAAACTAGCAACCTCAACTTGGTTGGTTGGGAGATAATGGCCGAGTAAGTAGGGAAGTTGACAGTCTGTTATTGGTTCAACCCTATGTCTAGCCACTAGGTATGTATGGACTATACATGATTGAGTCATGATGGTTTTGGCATATTGGTTAAGAATGAATGATAATAAGCTAACTGATTGTTTTCATCTGTTCATCCATTAACTATCCACCCAACATATCTATCTTAAGGTTTGTTTCGTTGATGGTAAATAGTTTTTGGTAAATGTTTGTAATTGGTGGTAAATAAATGAACATGGGCAAAAAAAAAAAAAAAAGAATCATTTGGTTAATGGTAAACAATAGTAATTGGTTGAGAATTAGATACAAATGCTAGAAACAATTGGCCTTTAAAATATGAGCCCACTTTTATGGCCCACCCAAGGTTCAAAATGTCCTATTTTTGGCCAAAGTATGTATTTCAATTGGCATGTTATAATTATTATGTCATATGTCACATGTACCATTTGGGGTATTGGAATTGATTTACTTAATCTATTCCAAGAATAAGCATCCAAACACAACTTTTGGATTCTATTGTATTCTAATTATAGTCATCATCCAACCACAAGCAAGAATTTCAGTTTGCATGACTCCATTTACCATAGGATTTGGTATGGTGATAAATTACCTAAATATCCTTTGTTTCTTTCGGATAAAAATTCCTTACCATGTACTACGATAATGCAACGTTTTAATCACTCCTACAACTAATTACACTAATAAAGTTGACCGTCTCTATCTCACTTTATATATATTATAGATATAGATAATTAAGGCTGGGTTTATGTTTAGGGCCATGAGCTTGGTTCATTACCACTCACCTCTACGACACCGTTCTTCTAGTTGTCCTGCTATGAATGCCCCACTATTAAGAAACCCACCCATCAAAGAAGCCAAGTCGCATTTAGCTCTGATCTTCAATGGAATATTAAGAATAAAAGAAATGTTTGATTGTTCGGCGCATTACCTCTCACCTCTATGAAGTTGTTGTTCTAGTCGTTATATTATGAACGACCCTCTATTAAGAAAACCACTCATCACAGAAGCCAAGTTAGATCGAAACTTTGGCTTTCAAAGGAATGTTAAATAAAAGAAATGTTTAATTGTTCACATTCAAAATATTGTAAAAGCCTATTTGTTTCTTCAATTACGGTAATAATGTAAAGAAAATGTGCAATGATTACAAACTATTCTTTCCTAACAACATCTGCATTTGTCTACTAATTCCAATATTAAGTTTATTAGCAATAAAATTATAATGATGACGTTTTATATTGATGTCGAATTATCACCAAAATACTGTTGGAATCGGGTGGCTTAAATCTATGCCGAACATGGCCGTCGGGCAACCGACCTCAGTCGATTTTGCACAGTGAACTGTCTAGACGTTTTCATGGGGTTTTGGGCAACCGAAGTGTGGTCATTGGATGACCAAAGGTAGTTCGGACAGTCTTGATCAATCGACCGATCGTATATCAGTTTGCGCAATCTTGCGCAGTTTCGCATAAGATGTTTCTAATTCTAGTTCTATTGCTATATAAGCAGGGTGTAAGTGGGATTAGGGTATCTTAGATGCTTGGGAAGGGTTGAGAGAGTTCTAGGGTGAGAGAAAGAGCTTATGTTAGCTTCGGTTTCTCTTGTGGGGCTTATATCTAGGTGAGTTTCCATCTCTTGTAACTTCAATTTCATAGCAGTTAATTTGCTTTATGCCGTGGTTTTTTTTCAAGAGGGTTTTTCCACGTAAAAATCCAGATTGGCATCTCTTGTGATTGTCGATTTGCTTTATTATTGCCGTCCTCATTTGCCTTTTGTTTGATTCCCGCTTCCATTGGGTTTTCCCAACAAATACACTAATGTCACTGTTTCGATTCGACATTTTTACTCTAGCATCATGAAAAAGTGCAATGAGTATAAATGCATTAACCTCTCTTGCATACATATGTATTTGACCTGCATCGACTCCTGGTTTGATTTGGAGGTGGTATTGTTGAGGTGTGGAGCCAACACACTGGCAGATTTGCTAACCAGGGTGGTTGGGCGCCTAGCCGATCAATGACCAAGCGACCGAAAGTCACCTAGAGAGACTAAAAGTCTCTGGACTATTTTTTATACAGTCGGGTGCTCGATGGTATGTTGACCGAGCGCCCTCATTGGACAGATTTGGTATCCGTCGGGTGCCCGACCAGGCGCGAACTGTTTCCGCGCGGTTTCATATTTTGGCTCCTATTTCCATCTTATGCTATATAAAGGGTTGTAATTCGGGATTAGGGTATGGGATTAGGGTTTCTATACATCCAAGGTGGGAAAAGGAGAAGAGGTTAGCGAAAAGGGCCATCTCTGTGCATGAGAACATAGGAGAAGGTGAGTTTATTCATTGTAACTTTATTTTCTTCATAGTGGAACATTGCATCCGTGGTTTTTTACCCTTATTGGGGTTTTTCCACATAAATCTTGTCTTGTGCGTGGTTGATTTGTTTAAATTCTGCTTTTAGATATTATTTCTTCTTGTTTATCATTTGTGGGTGATATCGGAGATTGGATCTCGGTTCACCAGCGTTGTTGACTTGCTGCGCAACAACTGGTATCAAAGCTATTAGTTTAGTTCAACTGGGAGTGATGACGGAAAAAGGGAAGACAAGAATTGAGAAGTTTGATGGTTCAAACTTTACATTCTAGAAGATGCAAATGGAGGACTATTTGTATCAGAAGGACCTTTATATTCCTCTAAAGGGAAAATAGAAGAAACCAGAGAAGATGACAGATGATTAATAATCTCTATTGGATTGAAAGGTGTTGGGAATGATCTGACTTTGTTTATCAAAGAGCGTCGCCTTCAATATATCTAAGGTGAAGACCACAAAAGAATTTATGCAAGCTCTAACTACAATGCATGAGAAACCCTCAGCATCTAACAAGGTTCACTCATGAAGCAGCTATTCAACATGAAGATGTCAGACAGTGGAAGCGTGGTTGAACATCTAAACGAGTTCAACATAGTCACGAGCCAATTGAAATCCGTTGGTATCACTTTTGAAGATGAGGTCAGGGCTTTATTAATCTTGCCTAGTTTGCCAAACAGTTGGGATTGTTTGGTGATTGCCGTGAGCAATTCCTCAGAATCGATAAAATTAAAATTTGATAATGTGGCAAGTCTAATTCTCAACGAAAAATCTAGAAGGAAAGCATCGAGAATTTCAGGAGAATCTGGGAATGCTTTGAATGTTAAAGGGAGAGGAAGATCGTTGAACAAAGGAAGCAAGAAACACGAGCATTCTAAGTTAAGGAAGAAGTCCAAAGGACCGAAAGACAATGACGGGTGTTGAAATTATAGGAAGAAGGGGCACATGAAGCGTGACTGCAGGGCACTTAAGAAACAAGAAGGAAGCTCTCATGATGGAAAGGATTTAGTAAATGTATCTGAAGAGAGTGACACAGAGGCGTTATTCTTATCTCTTGATGTGCGGAATGAGTCTTGAGTTATAGACTCGGGTGCTTCGTTTTATACCACTTCATCGAAAAATGTTCTTCGAAATATGTGTCAGGTGATTTTAGGAGAGTTTACCTGGGTGATGATGAGCCGTGTAGTATTGTTGGCAAGGGAGACGTTCAGATAAGTCAGAAAGACGGAATAGTCTTAAAGTTGAAGGATGTCAGACATGTACCAAGTTTGAGAAGGAACTTGATCTCAATAGGGCGGTTAGCCGATACAAGATATTTGACAACATTCACCAGTGATTCCTGGAAGGTTACAAAAGGTGCCTTAGTGATATCTTGAGGCAAGAAGGAAGGTACTTTGTACGTGACTTTCAGATCGTATGGTTCACTCGTAGTAGCATCAACTGGAGTGAATGGGCAGTTATGGCATCAGAGATTGGGACATATGAGTGAGAAAGGGATAAAGGTGTTGTTGTCAAAAGGGAAGCTACCAGGTTTGAAGTCTATCGACTTGAAATTCTGCGAGGACTATGTGTATGGCAAACAAAAGAGGGTGAGCTTTAAGAAAATAGGATAAGCTCCAAAGACGCATCTATTGGAGCTTGTACAACTGATGTGTGGGGACCAGTAGAAGTATCATCTCTTGGTAGATCACATTATTTTGTTTCTTTCATTTATAATGCTAGTAAGAAACTGTGGGTCTATTTCTTAAAACATAAACCTGAGGTGTTTGATGTATTTAAGAAGTGGAAAAGTCTAGTAGAAAATGAGACAGGTAAAATTGTAAAGTGTCTCATATCCAATAATGGGAGAGAGTACTGTGATAAGAGGTTTGAGGAGTATTGTGCAGCACATAAAATCAAACATCAGAAAATGATTCCAAGGACACTACAACAAAATGATGTGGCTGAGCGCATTAACAGGACTATCCTTGAGGTTGCATGCAAGGTTGCCCTAAGACGTTTTGGGCAGATGCTGTGAATATTGCCGTATATCTCATATCTCATCAATAGAAGTCCCTCAGCACCATTGGATGGAGGTTTACCAGAGGAGACGTGGACTGAAAAAGAAGTGAGCCTTACACATCTCAAGGTGTTCGGTTGCACTTCATACATTTACATTGATGTAGAACACAAGAATAAGCTGGATGCGAAGTCCAGGAGGTGCACGTTCATAAGCTACGAGCAGCATGATTTTGGCTATCGATTTTGGGACACAGAGAATAGAAAAATCATTAGAAGCAAGGACGCAGTCTTTAATGAGAAAGTGATGCATAAGGACAATTTGCAGCAAAAATAGAACAAGGCCGATAAGAAAGAATACGTAGAGTTTGAAGAGTTACCGGACATAGGTGTTACAATGCCACAAGATCAGCATGCAAAGGAGCATGATGAGGTAACCATAGACACCGGTTGTGAGGAGGTCTACTTAGGAGAGGAGACCACGGTCTGATACTCACCCTCCTTACATTATTTATTGCTGACAGATAATAGTGAACTGGAGTGTTTTAAAGAGACAGTACAGTCAGATACTCAGGGTAAGTGGGAGGAGGCCATGGATGATGAGATGGACTCATCGAGTCTACTTGTATGTGGGAGCTCGCCACTCTACCTAAAGGGAAGAAAGCTCTTCATAACAAGTGAGTTTATAGGTTGAAAGAGGAGTATGATGGTTCGAAGCGGTACAAGGCCATATTGGTTGTGAAAGGATTCCAATAAAAGGCATGTATCGATTTCACTGAAATATTTTTACCTGTGGTGAAGATGTCTATGATTCGCACGATCTTAAGTATGGTGGCTATAAAGGACTTACATCTAGAGCAGCTAGATGTTAATACGACCTTTCTTCATAGGGACCTTGAAGAAGCGATATATGTGTATCAACCGACAGGATATGTGGCACCAGAAAAGGAAAATAAGGTGCGTAGACTGAGAAAGAGTCTATATGGCCTGAAGCAGGCCCCGAGGAAGTGGTACAAGAAGTTCGACAGTTTCATGTCGAAAAATAGGTTTAGGAGATGTCCTGCAGACCACTGTGCTATTTGAAGAAGTTTGATACGTCATACATAATCCTTCTTTTGTATGTTAAGGATATGCTTGTAGCCGGTTTAAGCATAAATGGTATCTTAGGATCTCAAAAGACAGTTGTCTAGAGAATTTTTCATGAAGGATTTAGGAGCTGCAAAACAAATCATAGGCATGAAGATAAAACGTAACAGGGAAAATAAGAAACTAATTGTGTCGCAGGTAGAATACATAACCAAGGTACTTGATCTATTCAGTATGGGAAGTGTTAAGCCGGTTAACGCTCCATTAGCCAATCACTTCAAGATTTTTAAGGAGTAAGGTGTGAAGACGCAGGAGGAACGGGACTATATGGCTAAAGCTCTATACACGTCAGCTGTAGCGAGCCTCATGTATGTTATCGTAAGCACAAGGTCAAATATTACTCAAGCAGCGGGAGTTGTTAGTAGGTTCATGAACAACCACGGGAAGGAACATTGGGAAGCTATGAAGTGGATCCTCAAATACTTAGTAAGTACTATGGATGTAGGGTTGTGTTATGGAGTATCGAAAATCAAGTTAAAAGGTTACGTCGATTCAGATTTAGCAGGAGACTTTAACAACAGAAGGAGCACTATAGGATATGTCATTACTCTGGGTAATGCTGCAGTGAATTAGGTCTTTCAATTATAGAAGATAGTGTCCATTAGTACAACGGAAGCAGAGTATGTTGTGCTACAGAAGCGTGCAAGGAGATGTTGTGGATGGAAGGTTTTATGGAAGAGTTGGGTAAGAAGCAAATAGATTGCAAGCTGTACAGTGACAGTTAGAGTGCAATACACTTGGCCAAGAATGCAGCTTTTCATTTAAGTACCAAGCATATTGACATCAAATATCACTTCATACATTCGTTACTAGAAGATGGATCGATTGCTCTGGAGAAGATTCATACAAGTGAGAATCATATGAATATGTTAACCAAGGCGGTCACACGAGAGAAGTTGAAACTTTATTTAGCTTTGATTGGTCTTCAAGCTTCAAGATGGGGAGGTGATGCACTCCGAATGTAGAAGACGAATGGATCTTTGGTGATGTGTCTCCAACTAGGAGATTGTTGAGGTGTGGAGCCAGCACACCGACAGATTTGCTAGCCAGGGGTGGTCAAGCGCCTGGCCGGTCAGTGACCGGGTGACCGAAAATCACCCAGAGAGACTAAAAGTCTCTAGACCATTTTTTATACATTCGGGAGCCAGATGGTATGCTGGTTGGACGCCTGACCATGTTTGGTCGGATGCCCAAAATTCGGGTGTTTCTTATGAAAACTCACAGGACAGATTTAGTATCTGTTCTGATGCCTGACCAAGTCTAGGCTGGAGCCCGACCAGGCACGAACTATTTCTGGGCGATTTCCTATTTTGGCTCCTATTTCCGCCTTATGTTATATAAAGGGTTGTAATTCGAAATAGAATATGGGATTAGGGTTTCTATACGTCCAAGGTGAGAAAAGGAGAAGAGGTCAGCGAAAAGGGCCATCTCTGTGCATGGGAGCATAGGAGAAGGTGAGTTTATTCATTCTAACTTCGTTTTCTTCATAATCGAACATTGCATCCGGGGTTTTTTACCCTTGTTGGGATTTTTCCACGTAAATCTTGTCTTGTGGGTTGTTGGTTTGTTTAAATTCTGCTTCTAGATATTATTTCTTCTTATTTATCATTTATGGGTGATATCGAAGATTGGATCTCAGTTCACCGACATTGTTGGCTTGCTGCGCAACATGTATAATCATAATGATAGCACATTTCCTTTACATTACTGCATAATTGGCAAATCAGATAGACTTAGTGTTGGCTAACTACATATTTAATAATTATTGGTGTTATATAACTAGGGTCTCGTACTCTGCTTCATTGTTTAAGGCTCGGAAACTGAACCTCAGGGCGTATTGAACTTTTGCCCCATTTGGGGAGGCCAAGATGAGGCCTTTCCTGCTGCTTTACAATTAGATGACCTATCCACGTGTAGCGATCACATCGGCCCAAGGCACGTCCTGCGCAGACGAGCTTTCAACTTACTCTGTTTCCATCGGTCCGAACCTCTGATGCCTCCTGGTTGTCAGGCAGACTTTGGGCATCTGGCGAGCCTGGTGAATTCAGCAATGAAATCGGCAATAACTTTCCCCTTGATGGTAGTACGTGGCCGATATTGGATGTCAAACTCGCCGAGCTTGATGCCCCACTTCGTAAGTCAGCACGATGTCTCTGACTTCTGGAGGACTTGTCGTAATGGCTGATCTGTCAGTATCACTATCGGGTGTGCCTGAAAATAAGGCCTTAGCTGCTTGGTCGAGGTGACCAAGGGCTAAGGCCAACTTCTCAATGCAAGGGTACCCCATCTCTAGTTCGAGCAGGGCCTTGCTGACGTACTAGATTGGCTGTTGTGTTCCTTGGTCATCTAGTACTAAAACTGAACTAACAACTGCATGTGAGATCGTCAAGTACAATAGCAACTCTTCACCTTAAGCAAGCTTGGATAGCAAGGGTGGAGATCTGAGGTAAGCCTTGAGTTCCTGAAAGGCTCGTTCACATTCTTCAGTCCACACCATCTCCTTGTATCCTCGTAATTGTTTGAAGAATGGGATGCACCTTTCTGTAGCTTTGGATTCGAACCAATTGAGTAGTCGCAACCCGAACTATGAGGCGTTGGATCTCCTTCACGGTGGCGGGCAAGCTCATCTTGATTAGGCTCGAATCTCCTTCGGGTTTGCCTCGATTCCCCGCTGATATACCTTGAAACCGAGAAATTTTCCCGAGCCAACCCAAAAGGCACACTTGCTCGATTGAGCTTCATTCGGTACTTCCGCAAAATGCAAAACATAGCTCAAAGGTCTTCTATGTGGTTTTCCGACTTCAGGCATTTCATAAGCATGTCGTCCACGTAGACCTCCATCGATTTGCCGATCTGGTCAGCGAGATGTTTATATGTGGCCCCTGCATTCTTAAGTCCGAAGGACATCACCTTGTAGCAGTAAATGCCCGATCTATGATGAAGGTCATCTTCTGCTTGTTCGGGGCGTACATTCGAATCTGGTTATATCTGGAGTACGTGTCCATGAAATTAAGGAGCTTGTAGCCTGACGTAGCGTCGACGAGCTAATCTATATGGAGCAGAGGAAAGCTATCCTTTAGGCAATCTTTATTGAGGTCGGTATAATTCCATGTATACTTGCCACTTCCATTAGCTTTTTTAACTAGCACAACATTGGCGAGCTAGTCTGGGTACCAGTACCTCTTAAAAAAAGCCGGCCTGAAGAAATTTCTCAACTTCCTCGTTGATCGTGGCCTATCTTTCAATGTTAAAAGAATGATGTTTCTACTGAACAGGTTTATAGGCCGGGTCGACGTTCAATTGGTGGACCATTATCTCCGAGTTGATCCCTGGACATGTCTTAGTGTGACCAAGCGAACACGTCAACATGCTCCTTCAAAAATGCACCGAGATCTTCGCGAAGCTTGGATCCGAGCTGAGATTCGACCTGAACAACCTTGGTCGGGTCGTCGTCCTAAACTGAAATTGCAATCAAGTCCTCGACGGCCGAGTCTCTATCCACGGTCTTCCTCTATGGGGTCCAACAAGGTTATGTTTATGACTGTGGAGACTTGGCCTTTGCCATGCAAGGAAAATTGGTAGCAACATTAGGCGTCCTGCTGATCGCAGATGACCACCCAAATTCCCTCATCAGTCGGGAACTTCATCGTTAAGTGGTAGATGGAGATCGCGGCCTTAAGGGCTCAGAGGGAGGGGCGGCCGATAATCGAATTGTAGACTGGCAGCGTGTTGATGATAAGGAAGTCTACCATCATCATCTTCTGATTCGCTTCTTCCCACACTGTGATCGGAAGGGTAACCACCCCGTCAGGCATTATACTATCCCTTGTGAATCTAATTAAGGTGGTCTTGATAGGCTTGAGGCGTGATCGGTCGATCTTCATTTTTTCGAAGGCCGTGGCGTACAAAATGTCCATCGAGCTCCCGGTATCGACCATCATCTTGAACAGTTTCTTGTTGGCGACCACCATGGAGACTACAAGTGAATCTTCGTGGGTGTGGAGAATCCCCCGGGTATCCTCCCTGGTGAAAGTGATTGCACGGGAGTCGACCCTAAGCGTCTTCGAAGGTCGGATCGTAATGTTAATGGAGAGCCCCGGCTCGGATGTTCGGACTTGTTGCACGTACGCTTTTCAGCATTGCTGGAGTCCCCACCAATGGGCCCGCCAAAAATTGTGTGGATTTCTTTCACAAGATTGTTGTCCACATGCTCCTCTTGCGGGTCGGTCCAGCCCTCTAGTCGTCTTGAAGCTGGGTGACATACTCTCGCAAGAAACCCTGTTAGAAAAGGGTTTCAATTTGTTACTTTAGGTCGAAGCAATCTGTAGTGTTATGACTATGGTCCTTGTGAAACAGACAGTACTTCAACCTGGACCTCTTGTTGGGGTCAGTTTTGATCTTCCCTGGTCAGTTGAACATTTGCTTGCCCTTCACCACCAGGTACACCTGCTCGACCGACGTATTCAGTGGTGTATACCGCTCGAATCTATAAGCCAAAGCTTTGGCTCCTCGGGGGGTGTTGCCTTGGCTAGGTGATCCTCGTTCACCTTTACACTGTTTTAAGCCAAAGTCGTCTTTTTTATATTTCCTCTTCAAGGACGACTCGTGAGCGCTAACTAGCTCCTCCGCATTGATGTGGTTTTTGGGCTCAATCTAGGAACTCAACCACTGACTGAGGTAGGCTCCTGTTTGACCGACCAGAGGAACTTCTTGTCTCTCAATCCTTCGATCATCGTGTGCAGCAGTACATCTCGTGATAAATTCTCAACTTGGACCACCTCAACATTGAATCGTGCGAGGTAGTCCTTCAGCGATTTGTCGTCCTTCTGTCTCACTACTGTGAGGTGTGTGGAGTGCTTCCTCGGGTCAGTGTTGCCGATAAATTGGGTCGCAAAGTCCCGATTGAGCTGAGAAAACGAGCTGATGGACCTCGGTTTCAAGTTTCGGAACAAATGATGTTATTATTGACGTCGAGGAATTCCATCCAAACTCGAAAATTTTCCAAATGCTCCACAGGGTCTCCTATCCTGCTGTACTGCTTGAGCTGAGGGATCTTGAATCCCTCTGAGAGTAGTTCTTCCCGGATGTCATCTGTGAACGGAGACTCAAAGGAATCGACCAACACATCTATAGCGATCAGAGCTCGGGCCCGCTGTGCCCGCTGGAGATCATCGACGCCCTCTTTAAGCTCCTTCAGCTCGCCTTCCCACAGTGGAATGCTATTGTTTAACTGATCTGGAGCCTCGCTCTGTCAAGCTGAGTGGCGCTCCTCCAGCCTGTACCGCAGGTCATTTGCAGGAAGATTGGCTATGGATCGGGCTCTTGCTGTAGTCGCCCCACTGTTCACCTCATCCTCCGGGACTTAATCCTAGGCTTAGTCCAGGTGAGACAGTTATGGTTAGTCGACTCGTGAAATAGGGTCAACTCGTGAGGGACCTCATGCCCTATGAACCGACAGCGGTGGTGGCGGGACTAGGTTAGCCAAGAGATTCTCGATCTCATCCAGTTGTTGAGTGAAATTCCTGAACCGTTGAGTCACCCCGCCCACTTGCTCTTCAAGAGCAAACAATTGGGCCCCACGATTGCGGGACCTTTGTCGTCCGTTCTGCTAAGAAGAGTGTTGGGATGAGCCCTCGATTCAGAGAGCGGATGTCTCGACGATGCCCTCTTCGCCGTTGTATTGAGAGATGTGAGATGGCCCAGCCCCGCTGGTGCCTTTCCGTTGTTTCTTCTTCCTCCTCTAGCCATTGATGGCTCAAACGAAGAGGTCTTTCAGAGTGAAGGGGAAAGGAAATTCTTCGAGATTTTAGTGAGAACACAACTTGACTTGCCAGTTCCCACATATGGTTCCAACTGTTGTTACTAATTTCTGGACAACGGGTGATGTGGGCTGAATGGCCAATAGGTAGGATGTGTATCTCCAAACTCTAATTGTTGAGTTAATTGGATCTGGAAGGATGATCCTATAGGACATAAGGAAAGGCTAAGAGGTGGCCGGGGACCGGTGGTTAGTTCTCCGATGCCTAAGTTAGATGAGTCTGGCCAAAGAATAGAGATAGCGATTTAGCAGGGTTTGTGCATAAGGATTTGCATACCTGAAAAGCGGGAAAGGATACCTTTATTTATAGGTCATCGGAGAATGGTTGAGGGTCATGATCGTGCCTACGATCATGGACCATTAAGCTCGTTGAGGTGGTGTGACTTTCAGGCGTGTGGTTTACGCCTTGCCTATTTGGGAGACATGCTCCATATTCGGCGTGTCGCACCCTGATCTACCGCATGGTTACCGAGCTCTCCCCCTTAGTGGGATATTCCAGGGTCCAGCTCTATGCCTAGTGTTGATCGAGGTCTGGACTGGTCCTTGTCGGCTACGTATGTCGAGGTAGATCCAAGCTCATATCCGAGCTCATACCTGAGCTAAAGGTAGCATTCTGGCCTTGATGGGCATGAAGGTTTGTATTTGGGCCCTCAGGCCTATGGGCTTCTTCTCCAAGTCAAGCTCAGCCCAGTCGGGAAAATACTCATAACACTTACTATTTGGCTATTTCTTGCATCGATTTTCTATGATACGGTCAGACAACAAACTGGCAACCTCAACTTGGTTGGTTGGGAGATAATGGTCGAGTAAGCAGGGAAGTTGACAGTCTGTTATTGGTTCAACCCTATGTCTAGCCATTGGGTACGTATGGACTATACATGATTGAGTCATGATGGTTTTGGCATATTGGTTAAGAATGAATGATAATAAGTTAACTGATTGTTTTCATCTGGTCATCCATTAACTATCCACCAATCATCCAACTAAAATAATCAAATCATTAATATATTAATGTTTAAGATCTATTTAAATCAATTAGGAGTAGCACCATAGGTAATAAGATACGGGAAAGTCTACTTTAATGGTTTAGTTATGTGCAAAAAAAACTAAGAACTGCACCGCTTAGGAGTGAGTACTTGTTTCAAGTTGAAGGCTCTAAAAGGGAAAGGAGAAGGCCTGAAATGGAGTGAGTGGAGGTTGTGGAAAGACTTGATGACCTATAGGCTAGTTGAAGTTATTTCCCTTATTAGAGTTGGGTGGTGGAATAAGATTCATGTAATTACCCACTCAATTTTTTTGGATAAGGCTTAGACAATGAGGATTCATTTAAATAATATATCATGATTTGTACCATTTAGTTTTAATTTATCATATCCCGCTTGCACAATTTTTGTAGTCCCAACATATCACCTATCTTAGGGTTTGTTTTGTTGATGGTAAATAGTTGTTGGTAAATGTTTGTAATTGGTGGTAAATACATGCACATGGGCAAACAAAAAAAAGAAAAACAGAAAAAAAAAAGAAGAAAAAAAAAAAAGAATCAATCGGTTATTGGTAAACAATAGTAATTGGCTGAGAATTGGATGCAAATGAGAGAGACAATTGGCCTTTAAAATATGAGCCCACTTTTATGGCCCATCCAAGGTTCAAAATGTCCTATTTTTTAGCCAAAGTATGTATTTCAATTGGCATGTTATAATTATTATGTCATATGTCACATGTACCATTTGGGTGTTGGAATTGATTTACTTAATCTATTCCAAGAATATGCATCCAAACACAAGTTTTGGATTCCATTGTATTCTAATTATAGTCATCATCCAACCACAAGTAAGAATTTCAGTTTGCATGACTCCATTTACTATAGGACTTTGTAGGGTGATAAATTACCTAAAAATCCTTTCTTTCTTTCGATAAAATTTTTTACCATGTACTACGATAATGCAACGTTTTAATCACCCCTACAACTAATTGCACCAGTAAAGTTTTCCGTGGCTATCTCACTTTATATATATATATATATATATATATATATATATATATATATATATATATATATATATATATATATATATATATATATATATATATATAAAAGAAATGTTTGATTGTTCGGCGCATTACCTCTCACCTCTATGAAGTTGTTATTCTACTTGTTATATTATGAACGACCCTCTATTAAGAAAACCACCAATCAAAGAAGCTAAGTTAGATCAAAACTTTGGTTTTCAAAGGAACGTTAAATAAAAGAATGTTTAATTGTTCACATTCAAAATGTTGTAAAAGCCTATTTATTTCATCAATTATTATAATAATGTAAAGAAAATGTGCAATGGTTACAAACAATTAATCTTTCCTAAAAACGTCTGCATTTGATTACTGGTTCCTATATTAAGTTTATTAGCAATAAAATTGTAATGATGGCTTATATTGATGTTGAATTATCACCAAAATACTGTTGGAATCGGGTGGCTCAAATCTATGTTGAACAAAGCCGTCTGGCAACCAACCTCAATGGATTTTGCACAGTGAACTCTCTGGATGTTTTTACGAGGTTTCGGGCAACCGAAGTATGGTCATCGGGGGACTGAAGGTAGTTCGGGCAGTCTCGATCGACCGACCGATCGCATGTCAATTTGCACAATCTTGCGTAGTTTTGCATAGGATGTTTCTAATTCCGATTATATTGCTATATAAGCAAGGTGTAAGTGGGATTAGGATATCCTATATGCTTGAGAAGGGTTGAGAGAGTTCTAAGGTGAGAGAAAGAGCTTGTGTTAGCTTGGGTTTCTCCTATGGGGCTTATATCCAAGTGAGTTTTCATCTCTTGTAACTTCGATTTCATAGTGGTCGATTTGCTTTGTGCCATGGTCTTTTCCCGAGGGGGTTTTTCACGTAAAAATCTGGATTGCCTTCTCTTGTGATTGTCGATTTGCTTGATTGTTGCCATCGTTATTTACCTTTCGTTTGATTCCCACTTCCATTGGGTTTTCTCAAAAAAATACACTAATGTTACTGTTTAGATTCAAGATTTTTACTCTAGCATCATGAAAAAGTGCAATGATTATAAATTCATTAACCTCTCCTGCATACATATGTATTTGACCATCAACTCCTGATTTGATTTAGAGGTGGTATAATTATAATGATAGCACATTTCCTTTACATAACTGGATAATTGGCAAATCAGGTAGGCCTAGTGTTGGCTAACTGCATTTTGATGATTACCGGTGTTATCTTGAATTAGGTTTTGCATATATTGAGACGACTCTTGGTCTCCAACACACCTTTGGCGGATGTGTTTCTGCCAAAGCCAGAGGCTCTTGAGGATGCTTTTGATGCCCGAAAGTTGAGCAACGAAAACATAGCCATAGATAAGAAGGAGACTGGCAAGAAGATGAGCTTGGAGCTTCTGATCAGCAAATCAAAGAACAAGGTGTTGTATGCAGAAGCCAAAGAGGATTTCTTGGACCTTCTATTCAGCTTCCTCGCCTTCCCTCTTGGATCCATTGTAAAGCTCTTGGGCCCTGGCTCTTCCATTACATGTTTGGATAACCTGTACAAGAGCATGGAAGATTTGAGCCATGACGACGGTTGTATCATATCCGAGGAATGCAAGGTCATGCTACTTGACCCCAAGCTAGTGCTTCACTACGGGTGTGAGAAGCAGCTACTGCCGATCATGGAGGGGGGCCCTAAGACAATCGATAGGGATCCGTATTGCATTTTCTGTGACCTCGACAACAACTTCCACTACAAGGCTACGTGCCCACTTTTTGTGAAAAGTGTATTGCATTTCATAAATCCGAAGTTGAGTGGTGCAACCAAAGAGTGTGGAGGAGGATTTGTGAAGGGACAGAAGACGGCGTTCATGGTAACGGACGGGTTGGATGTGAAGCCTCTATCACTTATTTCAGACATTTCCATCCTTGACAGTTTCGGTGTGCCCATCGGCGATGTGGAGGAGAGAGTAGTAAGCGTAGGAGAGCAGGAGGTAATGTGGATGGTTCTTGCCATCAATTAGATTGACAAAATGTAAGGATGAGCCATGCAAGGACGGGTTAACAGGCGGTTGGAGGTGACCAATTAATGTGGCATAGAGGGTTCCAGACCACACATCAATTAGGGGCCGCCAAGAACGTGCCCAGGCCCAAAACTCGTTGATATCCATGCGTTAGGTGGATAGAATGACAGCAATTGAATTATAGACCATTGGTTGTCTTTTCCTTTTTATCCATCCATTTTTATCATGCAGAGCGGACCACCTGACGAGAAGTCCGGTCTGATTTTTGGGCAAGGGTGTGTTCACGATGGCCCCTCCTCATGAGTGGCCTAGATCCCTCATGGGTATTCCATGTTTGCACGAGCACCGCCATCGACATCTTCAACCCATTTGACAAACCACCGTAGCCTTGGTCCCGCAACACCTGTTGAAAGAGCTCGTGCAACAAAAAACTCGGTGGAGCCCACTGTGACATCCACCCTGTCCATCCACTGTGCCAGCTCATGCTTAAGATTTGATCCAGAAGATCATGCAAAGGAAATCCGATTGCGTACTGAGTGAACTCGGTTTGGGCTACCGTGAATGTATGTGGTTTATCCACGCCCTCAATCCATTTTTCCAGATCACTCTAGGGCATGAGCCCAAAATTGAAGCATATTCAAAGCTCAACTGAACCAACACTACAGGAACAATGAGATTAATGATTTCCACCGTGGAAACCTTTCCAAGGCCCACAGTGATGTTTATTTGTCATCCAGCATAAGATCACACACACAGACATTGGTGAAGGGAAAACACAAATATCTGCTTGATCCAAAACTTATGGGGGCCCGAGAATTTTTCAATGGTACAAGTTCAATTCACATTGTTTACTATGGTGTGGCCCACTTGAGCTTTGTATATACTTCATTTTTTTAGTTCAAACCCTAAAATTATCTTGTAAAATGGATGTACGTAGTGGATAAAATGTATAAATCATGGTGGGTCCTCAGAGTTTACCCAGTAAGCTTACCGTACTGAGTTAGTATGCAATCGGCTTCCCATGCAAAGTAGGAATCATCACAGGACCAGTGGAGATGGACGCCCACTACTGAAACCTTCTTGGGCCTGCCAACGTCTTTGATTAGGTGATATTAATGTTTTCCTTTCACCTTGGTGAGGCTCACCTTATGGACCAATTGGATAGCATATAAATATCAAGGTGGGCCCTTGGAAGGTTTCAATAATTGGATGGCATAAATGGTGGGCCCTAGAAAGGTTTCAATGGTGGGCATTCTCACCCCACTGTTTCCTGCGATGTGGCCCACTTAAATTTTGGATTTGCTTTATTTTTTTGGACATCTTAACAATAACCAAAAAACTGATGGTTGGAGTAGGGCTCTCAATGGGTCGGATCTGGATCGGATCCAACTGTATCCGGCTCCAAGTCCATATATCTATAGACGGATTCGGATCCAACTCGGATCCAAAAGGTGATATCCATATCCGATCCGTTTATAACTTGTTAGATCCATTTCCGATCCAAAATCCAGATAACCATCGGATTCGGGTCGGATCCAGGTCTAAATCCACTACCATTACAAATCTAAAAAATTATATGATATAAATATATAATATAATATATTTAATTTAGTAGAAAAATGATGCAAATCCCATTATTTACTATGGTATGGTCGACATGGCCTAAAATAATTTGTAAAACAGATGGCCGGCATGAATATAACATATAAAGTAAGGTGATAATGAGTCGGATCTTAATTGGATTCGGATCGAACTCGGATATGTTCATGTGAATCCATATCCGGTCCATTTAAGTAATCGGACCTATTTTAAGATCCAAATCTGGTCCATTTAACTAATCGGACCTATTTTAAGATCCAAATCCGCATTTTACGGATTTGGAGCGAATCGGATCTCGGATCTGACCCACTCCATTGAGAGCCCTAGGTTGGAGTGGATGTCACGTTGGTTCCAGTTGTGTTGCAAGGGCTTTCTGTAACAGGTGTGGCAGAAATTTATGTCCCACGGCTTTCCTGTACTGCATTTGCTAATGATTTCTTTCAGTGTACACAGGTTGAGCCAATATGGCTGATTGATCCTGGCCGTTGATGAGATGGATCTCACCAGAGTTGGGCAATGCCGTAACACTCTCCTAGATGGCAACTATATATCCTAACCATTTAACTGGTTACGACTGCAAACATATGATTAATCATAGAAGCAGAACAGTGGTCCACATACAACTGAGAATGGCAAAAGATGTTCCAATCTGAGAGAATTTTGTGGCATGGTCCATCAGGTTGGTTCTATCAAACCAACAGTCTGGATCGTGGAACCTACAACCTGGGAACCCAAGGATACTTTGCATATTCCTGGGCTGGGGATCCAACATTTTGTGAACAATGCACTCAAAAGAGAAACCTGTGATTTGGTGGGCCCAATAAGGATGCAAGATCCTATCCCATTACATTTGCTGCATTATGTCTCTTTTATTTGGCATCCCTGCATTCTCCTGAAAATTCTAGCGAGCCGATCACGCCATTGGCGGATGCAAACCACGTGTGAGATTCTGGGCCAATCACCATGTCCACTGAAAAATACCTGTCCCCAAAAGTTTGGTTAGTCCTGTCATCCAGTAGGCCACATGCATGCAAAAATCGACAAGAAAACAGGTTACTAATGGTCTACATTCAACTTAGATGTGCAGCCCATCTTTATTTTGTGAGAAATCCACAGCATGCACATGTCTCGCATCGCATGTTTATGTGCGTCCAGCGAATGGAATATAAACAGGGAGTAGAACGCTAAGCTTACATTTGGACTTGTGTCTTTCGTTGCAGGCTCTCTCTCTACTGAAGGCTTCTTTGCTCTCCAAAACGGTTCTGAGCGATGTGTTCTGTCAGAAGAAGTAAATCAATCTGAGGATAAATTGGAACGTGAATAACAGTATCAATTAGATGGCTAGGATCGTCTTATTTTAGACCATGACTAATTACTATGACATGGAGCAGCATATCCGCTCTCTTTATTGGCATACAAACTTGGATTTGTAACTGATCTATGGGTGTCTCTCTTTATTGGCATACAAACTTGGATTTGTAACTGATCTATGGGTGTCTCTCTTTATTGGCATACAAACTTGGATTTGTAACTGATCTATGGGTGTTTGAAGCTTATACGCCACACTAGCCAACTTCAGAATTATGGGACATCTATGATGTGCACCAGGTGTCCTCCTGGTCCAGAAAGCAAGGACAGTAAGCCAATCAGGTGGGCCACATGTGCAAAGACAATGGATGGTTGAAATTTGAAAATTTTCCAAAGAGTCCATGTTCAGTACACGTGAGGTTTGCTAGCTAGAATATAGCCTGATGTGCTGGAGTAACATATATAGGTGGATACTCCTGTTGGAAGGTAAAACGGATGTTCCCAAAATTAGATTAATCATCTTCAAATTGGCTGTAAGATGCAACAAAGAGTTAGATGATTTCAATTCACGAGGGGGACGTAAGAGAAAGTGATGGCAATATGTATTGTCTTATTAGTTTGGTCTTTTAACAATGATGACGGTTTAGACCCACCGTCTACCATCAACCAGGACGCTCGACAGATTGATAGAGACGGCTCCACGGTCATAAAAGGGGAGACGATTAGTTGCAGCCCTGGCCTCACACATGGAGGGTGTGGCCCTTATCATGGGCCACACTTTGATGCATGTATTCTATATCAAACCCATCCATTTGTTTTGCCAGATCATGTTCGGGCTTGAGCCAAAAAAAAAAAAAAATGAAGTAGATACAATCATACATATATATATATATATAGTAGGAAATTCATTTTGCGCCATTATGTTAGGGCATGAGCTCAAAACTGATGTAGATCCAATTCTCAAGTGGATAATACCACAGGAAACAGTGGTGATTGACCATTAATGGGCCACAAATATTTGTTTTTTCCCCCTTTATCCAAGTTTATGACCTTATTGACACAGGGAAAAGGGTTTGATGAGGAAGATCATCGTCTACCTCAAGTGTGCAAAACCTTGAATCCACAAGGGAAAAAAATAGAGAATTCAGAATTTTATTAATCAATAATTCTCAAACTTCCCAATTACATCACTTATAAAGAAAAGCAAAACCCTAATTAAAATTTAAAAGTCCTAATTTAATTAAACTAAAATTTACCAAAATAGTAAAATTTACTAAAAATAAAAAATCAAGTATGATTAGAATCAAATCTTAAGAAGACTGCACATACTAAAACTCTAAAATGAATGAGATACATCCAAATTTCCTATAACTACGATTTTGAATTGGAAGGAAGCATTTTCTTGCAAAAAAGATCAAGTGACCCATTTACGAGGTTGGTTGACCCCGGATGGCCTATTATAGTAAAAATTCATAGTTTGTGCATCCCGTAATGATACTCAGATAAATAGTTATTGCCGATTTACGATTTGCACTTTGAATGGCAATTTCTCCCTATTCGAAATGAATTTTTTCAATCCAGACGTGCATGTGGCCTAGTTACATCATGCCCTACGTAGGACTAGGCCTGGATTTGACGGACTACATCCACTTCTGCTCGGGCTTCTTTCAATCCAACATTGCTAAGAATAGGTCTGCGACACACTCTACATCAGTCCCTTCCACTTGAAAAGAACGTGTCTCCAAGTTATCCATCAAACTCAAATCATGATACTCATACAAATCTACCACATCAAACGTCTGTGAGATCCCAGGTCCTCAGGTAGATCAACAACCTAGGCTTTATTATTGATTTTTGAAAGTATCGAGAATGGGCTTATCTTTTTATTTTGCAACTTGTTATATTTCAGTTAGAAATCGCTCATTGCTTAGGTGAACCAACACATTATCACCCACTTCAAATACCTTCTAGCATCGATGTTTATTATCCTCTTCTTTATACTTGACGTTAAATGCTTGTAATTTTTTAACATTAGCATGCATAGTCGTGATTTGGTTTGCCATATTTTCTGTAGTAACACTTATTCCTAGTAACTTAGGCAATGGACCAAGTAAAGCGTGTGCTTGAGAGCTCGCACTATGCCAAAATAGCAAAAAAACGACACAAAAATGGTTGGTTTAACGACGAATTTTGGCCGTCGCAATAAATTGCTAGGTTTATTGATTGACAATCCGTCGACAATTTTAACTACTATATCTGTGGTAAATATAGAAAGTGTCCGTACTAGCTATTCAAAGCAGGTTTTAATAGACGGAATTTTACGACGGACCAAAATACATCGGTAAATGTACATTTTACTGACGTAAATTAAAATTTTCCGACGAATTGGGTCTGTCGTAAACTTTTGCGTCCCCACACCTCGAGGCTTTGGTAATTATTGACGGCCTATCTTGGATTTAACAACAGCTATGGTCCGTCGCAAATCCAAAATTATACTAATTTCTTCCAACTGATTTTTAGTAAGATTTCAGTTTTTAAAAAAAAAAATTTGAAAACAAAAATTGAGAAGTTTAAAAAAATTTGACTTTGAGAAAAAAGTTGTGATGAAAATTGAGAAGCTTAATAAATATCGTGATTTTGAAAAAGTAAATTGAAAAGTTTGAAAAAAATTAACAATGTTTGAGAAAAATTGAACTTTAAAAAAAAAAACAAAGATTTTGAAAAAAAAATTAAAATGTAAAAAGAAACTGAAATTTTGAAAGAAATTGACATTGTGAAAAGAAAATGACATTTCGAAAAAAAAATCGTAGCTTTTAAAAAGAAATTGAGATTTTGTAGTTTGAAAAAAATTGAGACGTTTGATAAAAAAATAAAAAATTTTTTGAAAACAATTGACATTTTGAAAAATAAAAAATTGAGAAGTGTGAAATGAATTGACATTTTGAAAAAAAAAATGGAGAAGTTTGAAAAAAAATATTAACAATGTTTGAGAAAAATTGAGATTTTGAAAAAAAAAAAAAAACGAAAACTTAAAATGAAAAAAGACATTTTCAAAGAAATTGACATTCTGAAAAAAAAAAAAAAAATATTGTCATTTTGAAAGAAATTGAGAAGTTTGAATAAGATTGATAAGTTTGAAAAAAAAAATTACGATTTAAAAAAAAAATTGAATTTATATTTTGAAAAAAAATTAAGAAGTTTGATAAAAAAATAATTAATTTTGAAAAAAACAAAGAGTTGAGAAGTTTGAAAAGAATTGACCCGAACTTTTTTTTTTTTTTTAAAGGCTATATATTAAAGGATGGAAAAGAATACACAGGCAGATTAGGTGAGAACCTGAACTCACCCAAGAGGGTGAGACCCTTACCGTGGGGCCCATCTTTATGACTGTATTTTATATCCATGCTGTCCATCCATTTTTTCATATCATTTTCAGGTCTTACCCCAAAAATGAAGCATATCCAATAATTAGGTGGACCATACCATAGGAAACAATAGTTATTAACTGTCTTACCATTAAAAACTTCTTAAGTACATCTTAATGGGTCTATAGTGTTTACTCACCATCCAATATATTAATAAGGTCACATAAGCTTAGATGAAGGGAACAAAACAAATATCATCTTGATCCAAACCTTTTGTGGCCCATTACTGGTCAATCACCACGATTTCTTATGATATGGTCCACCTGATGATTGGATCTACTTCATTTTTGGGAAATTTGTCTTAAATGATCTGAAAAAATGGATGGATGGCATGAATGTATAATACATGCATCAAGGTGGGCCCCACAACTAGGGTCGTACGATCTTGCGTGATTCCAAGGGTGCAGGTTGGGTACAACCGCCAGGCTAGAGATGGACGGCTCAATTAAGGCTCTATGAGGCCCATCATGATGTATGTGTTTTATCCCCACCATCCATATTATTTTAGGGCATGAGCCCAAAAAGTTGGTAGATCTAAGGCTCAATTGGACCACATCAAGGGAAGCAATGGGGATTGAATGTCTACCGTTGAAAATGTCTTGGGGGCCAACGAAGTTTTGGATCAAGCTAATATTTATGTTTTTCCTTCATTCAGGTTCGTGAGACCTTATGAACAGGTTGGATGGCAAATACATATCATGGTGGGCCCTAGGAAAGTTTTAATGGTGGGTGTCATTGTCACCACGACTTCTTATGGTGGAGCCCACTTCAACATTGGATCTACCTACTTTCTGGGCCTATGCCCTAAAATGACCTATCAAAATGGATGGATGGAGTGGATAAAACACACATGCATCATGGTGGGCCCCACATAGCCACTGGCAAAAAAACGTTCGTTTCGCCAAAAAACGTGTGGTTCCAACAACAAAAATGAGATTTTAGAAAAACCTACTATTTTTAATAATTTGAAATTTTAGTTTGTTTCTTCTTTTTAGAATTTTTTTTATTTAAGAGTTTCTATTTTTGTTAAGTAAGGAGTTTTAAAACGAGTCTACTTAGTAGTAGTGTTTAATTAAGATTTTACTATTTTTAGTAACTTTTTATTTTGGAAAACTTACTATTTTTAGTAAGTATGAATTAGGGTTTGTTTAGGGATATAAGGTTTTTAAATTCATTTTTAATATTAACTTTCATATTATTATTCAATAAATTCTGGTTTTTACCAATTTTCTCTCGTGCATTCGAGATTTTCCTTCATGGATTCGAGGAAGCCCTGTTGAGGAGTCCAAGGAGCCTTGTGGATTCAAGGTAGTTATCCCGTGAGGAAGACAGTGATCGACCTCACCATGTACGTCTCCCCGACGTCAAAGATTTTATATGGATTCAAATCTTTCACTATCACTTCCTAAGATTTGTCGACAGATCAAGGCAAAGGACTTATGGTCGATCAACCCTGTCCATTTGCATAGATCTGATAAAAGTATGCTAGAAATATAAAAATGAAATGGAAAAAGAATATAGGCTTACTGGATCCAGACTCCCTTGGATATTTCTCTCTTCCTCTCTTTTCTTTAGGTTTTCCTTTAGGGTTTCTTGTGAGAGATTCCTCTCGTATCCCTTTTAAAGGAGAGAAATCTTCAATTAAGGTAGGATGAGAATATCTTTTCTTATCTGAAAATTTAAATTTTTTCCAAACTTATAAAAACTTTAATTATGTGTCCCTCTTAGAGAGAAAAAAGTACATCTTTACTTATCTTTCATTATCCAGAAATTCAAACTTTGTCCATGAGGTAAGATGATAAATCTTTCATTTTTTAATTACAAAATAAATTTCTTAACCCAGTAAATGAGTGGTTGATATGCATAAAAAATCAGGTCGTTACAGGGTGCATGGGTGGGTGTGGGGTGTGTGTGAAAAAGAAAAATGTGACACCATTCATCTTCTATTATGACTCATATATGCTAACATACTACATGTATTACCATTCATCTTCTCTTGTACTCCATATGTACAAAGCATTCCACATGCACCAATATGCCGCATATGCCATCATCCATCTTCAATCCTCCAAATATGCAACATGTGCCAATGGTTCCAGTATAACATGTTAGTCAATGTTGCTGAGACCATGGGGACCCACCTCGTTGTATGTGTTGTATATCCATCTCATGCATTAGTTTTCCAACTCAATTTAGGACATCATCCTATGAAACGAAGCAAATCCAAATCTCAAGTGGACCACACAAGAGGGATTAAATACCCACAATTAAATACTTCTCTGGGCCACAAAAGTTTTGGATCAAATTAATATTTGTGTTTTCCCTTCATTCAGGTCTGTGACCTTAACAAGATGTTGGATTGAAAATAAACATTATAGTGGACCCTATGAATTATTTAACATTGGGCCTTCATTGACCACTGTTTCATGTGGTGTAGTCCAATTGAGATTTGATTCTTCTTGGATTTGCTTCAATTTTCAAACAATACCCTAAAATGAGATTTAAAATGATGGATGGCATGGATGAAAAACTCATATATCAAGGTGGTTAGTTAAATTCAAGCCCAGCCTGCTTTAGAAATGGCCGGCTAGAGTTTTAAGCCTAAACCCCGCTTGAGGTGGGCCAGCCCAGCCTATTGACAGTCCTGTCGACAACACTTCTTGGAGGCGAAGGCAATTAACTCCCTTCTCACTTCCTTCGCCACGACGGCACCACCCTATCTCTCTCTTTCACAAGGTTACTTTTCTTTAGAGTTGAGCACAAGCCGAGCTGAGTCAAGCTTTGCCCTGTTCAAGCTAGGCTCGTTTAATGACCACTCTGGCTCGTGTTTGGCTCGGTTCGGCCGTCGAGCTGGACTGAGATGTTCGAGCTGGCTCGACCGAACTTTCGAGTTGAGTTCGAGCCCAATTCGAGCTAAGTTCGAACCTAAAAAAGCAAAGTTTTAAATAGGCCTATCCCAAAGCTTAGCTTAAAACAATTAAAAATTGGGTCCAAAGCCCATTTACATCCCCCCCACTTACTTTTATAGAGAGTTTCACCTCTCATTTCCTTGCTCACTTCCGATGTGGGACTAAAAAACATACATTTTCAAATGAGTCAACTGAGCTGAGCCGAGCCGAGTCGACCTTTGAACGAGCCAAATCAAGCTTGAGTTAGCTCGAGCTCGGCTTGAAAATCATTTCGAGCTTGGAAAAATGGCTCAGCTTGGTTCAAACCCAACCTTCGAATTGAGCCGAATTGAGCTGGTTCGAGTCGAGTCAAGCGAGCTAGCTCAGCTCTACTTCTCTTTTTGAACTTTCTCTCTCTTATTTTCATTGAGATGGAGAGATGATTCACTGCGCACGTAACACTTTAATGAGTTGTAGTGCTCTTAGTTGCATTGGGATGCATCTGCGCCATCCATAAGGTGCATCACAAATTTTATTGGCTTACTGGTGAAAATCACATTGATTAGATGATTTAGTCAATTGTCAGCGAGTTAGCCATCTTTCTTATAACCATCCATTTTCCAAGTCATGGACGGGATGGTTAGCAATTCTTAATAGAATTAATTCTGTGGAACCATAAGCAATCCATTGTAGAACACAACAAATAGATAGATGGGCTACTTTTGAGCTCTTAATTGTGCATATTCTAACCTCAATTCATCACTCATTATGCATGGATTTTATGTTTAAAGACTATTCTAATGCATGGTTTGTGATAGTAGGAGTGAGAGAGAGACCTTTTGAATCTAATGCTAAAAGACCGCTTTAGGACACCTTGAGGATCAAAGGAAGAAAGCCCAAGAATGAAAGAAAGAAGCTATGGAAGATAGAGTTGAGAAACAAAGACAAACACTGAAGAAATCATGTTAAAGGACCTGGCAGGGTCAGAAAAACCAAAGTGCAGAGCTGCAAGGCCATTAAAGTAAAATGTAGAAAGTTTCAGTTTCTAAAGATTGATCCAGAGATTGATCCGTCGATTGATCGCTCAGCCTGAGCGATTGATCGACAAACTTGAGCAATTGATCGCTCACAACAGAAATTGATAAAATTTTTGCTGGACTGAAGTGCAGAATTGCGATTGATCGCCCAAGCCTGAGCGATTGATCGCCCATCCCATAGATCAATCGCTAGAATGCAGATTTTTACGAAATTTGGAAAAAACTCTCTGGACTCTTTTTGCACCCTCCGATTGATCGCTGGACACCAGTCGATCAATCGCCAGATCCGAAAAAGGCAGTTTTTACAGTTATTTGAACTAGCGATTGATCGCCCAGTCTAACAAATCAATCGACAATGCGCCTAGTTTAGAAATTTCCAAGTCTGGCTCCGATTTTCTCTGCGCAGTGTGTAAATTCTATGCAAATTCTCAAAGATTCTTCGTTTGTAGGGTGTGAAAGCTATAAAAGGGACTTCTCCTCTTCATACCAAGGCATGCTAGGACGTGGGGATTACTTGGGAGACGGATTCTAGTTCAAGTTTTCTTAGTTTTCTTCCTGCTTTAGTAGTTTTTATGTTTTTGAGGCTTCTAGTTCAAGGATGTTAGAGATGAACTAAAACCTCTTAGCTAAGGCTAAGAGGTGAAGCTTTTGATTTGTTTTTGATGGATTGATGCAACCTAGGTTTCCTTTTATGTTTTAATTGAAGAATTTTAGTTCAATATGAGTTTGAATCAAGTACTAGTTTGGTTTTACTTTGATCTCTTGATGACTCTGGGCTCATGTGATTCTTAGTGATTCTAAGCGTGGTAGCTTACTTTCTGAGCATTGTTTATGCTTGTGTAGTTCATTGATCTATCATCGACTCCGGGCATGGTAGACCCTTTGATTACCTTGTGTACAATGGCCTAATCTTCATGTGGGAACTCATTCAACTAAAGTTCTTATCTTTTTATTATAATCTGAAATAGTTGTTTGCTGATTGATTTTGATTTAATTAGAGTTCTAATCATTAGGTGTAATCAAGTCTAGTGACAGGATTTGATGAAAGCTATGGTTGTGAATCTCAACTAGATTGGAAAAAGGCTTGGCCTACACAATTGAGTGTGCCCAAGGCTTGAGTATTATTGTGGGAATCGAATCAATGAATGAGCAACTGTTTTAGATAATTGTTGATTGAACCACTCTATATTCCGATCGGATAAAGATATGAATTCAATTCCGATTGAGTTATGTGAGATCTAGTTGTGTTGATGCATTGAAACTTATCAAAAGTGGATCCTTGGCACTCTAGTGCCTTTTTAGATTGATATTACCTTACACATTCACTGTTTAAACCCAAATCATTATTTTCCAGCTTTAGTCCTTAATAAAATCTTAATTATTAGTTGTTTTAGTTAAATTCTGAGAATACCCATTCATAAATCTCTATAGGAACGATACTTGGTCTTTCCGAAATTATTACTACTACTTCGCAAGCCTACACTTGGGGAGTGAACAGCTACTTGATCTGACCTATTTTGCGGTAAACACCTCTAGCCATCTATTTTACAAGTGCGGCCATGTGCTTTCTAAATCAAATTTCAAATACAGGCAGTCCCATTTTTTATTTTTTGGCCCAGTTCACGGGGCCCATCTTGATGATATTTGAAAATCCAACCTGTCCATGTTGAAGAGGAGCTCGACGCCAAAATAACCCAAGTGGTTTCATGTCCATCAAAGCTACGGATTGACCGCGGTGACCAAAACAATACAAACTGTCCATAAAGTTTCCTGATTTCGCTGCTTAACTCTGGGCCAGTCCAGGTGACCCATCATTGATGATATGAAAAATCTAATTTGATCATTTTCTAGACCATATCTTTATATGAATAACTACAAAGTTTTAAACCAAAAGGATGTGTGGTTTGATCGTATCGATTAAAGAAAGATGGACCATCTAAAAAGATTCAACTGCGCAGATTTTATAAAAGGCCTAAGTGTTCTAATTTTCACACCTAATTCTGGAATTGATTTGGAAAATCTAATTCATCTATCATCTAGAGGAGGAAGATTTCTACTAATCTTCCCAATTTTAGATCAATCCGACCTCTGTACACTCTGTAGCATTGAAAGCAAAATGACTGGTCCTCGAGGTACCCGAATTGCACGATTTTGAGAGGCGGTCACTGATCTGATTGGTGGGCCCATTCAAAAGATATTCTTGAAAATCTAAACCATCTATGAGGAAAATCAAGTACTAAGGAAGCTACAAATCAAATTTGAAGGCAAATCGATCATTGGTTAAGCCGTACAAAGCGAAACAAAATCTACTATGTTGTCGTATTATAAAAGGATGTGCTCTCTTCTATTCCAAGGCAAACAAGGATGTGGGAAGCAAGGAGTTCAAGTCCTAGGAGGCTACCTAGCCTCCTATAGCTAGGTTTTCTTCCTTTTCTTAGTTTTAGTTCTAGTTTTAATATGTTTTTTCTTAGTTAACCTCTTAGCTAGAGCAAGAGGTGAAATTTGTAGTTGGTTTCAATGTTTTAATTTGTTTATGCAAGTAACATTTTCTTAATTTTGGATTTTGAGCTTCTAGTTTGAATAAAGTTTGGACTTTTAGATGAATTATGAGAGTTTGTGTATTCCGGACATGAGTTCCTTACAATTATCTGAGATTGTCATGATGGGTTTGTTTAGATTCGAATTGTAGTAACCCCAGAGCATGCTATAGTTTCTTGGCATGGCTGTTACTTCGAAGGCTACAAGTTTGAGTTCTATGTGCTTCATTAGAACTAGAAATCTGATTTTTAGATTTAAGTGGGACTGTTTATGCTTGAATGTTATATCATCCAATTAGATGAGAGGTGGGACTTTGATTCTAATTGTGTTGTGCTTGGATGAATGGATTGGTATTAAACTACTGCAAGTTAATCCTTGATGCTCTAGTTCTTTCTAAATCTCAGATTTTCTGTTTTATGTTAAAAATTGTTTTCCTAAACTTCTTAGATTCTAGTTATCAGAGTAGTTAGAATTGTTTACTTCTTTCTCTATGAATCGACCTCGGTCTTACCAAGAATTATCACTACATCGCAGCCATGCACTAGAGGCGAGCGAACAATAGTCCTTGGACATATCATATCGTCCAATGGAATTGAGGTGGATAAGGCCAAGATCGAAATCATTGCTAATCTACCACCTCCCAAGAGCATACGCGATGTGCGGTCCTTTTTAGGACACGCTGGCTTTTATAGGCGATTCATTAGGGACTTTAGCCACATCCCTTGTCCCCTATGTAATCTCGTTTAAAAGGACAACCAATTTGAGTGGAACACTGAGTGCCAAGTAGCATTTTCAAAGTTAAAAGCCATCCTGACAACCGCACCTATCATGCAACCACCTGCATGGTCACTTCCTTTTGAACTGATGTGGGATGCGAGCGATTATGCTATTGGGGCGGTGTTAGGACAGAAGAAGGATAAGAAACCCTATGTTATCTACTATGCCAGTAGGACTCTGAATCCTGCCCAAGTTAATTTCTCGACTATGGAGAAAGAGCTTAGATAAAAACCTATAGAGCACACCCCCCCCCCCCCCCCCCCCCCCCCCCCCCCTCTTGCGCCCATTCTCCCTCTCGTCCTCTCTCCCTCTTCCTCTCTCGCTCATTCTCCCTATTTCACTCCCTCTCCCTCAATCTGGCTGCCACGGAGGGTTTCTTCCCCAAATCCGGTGATCCATCTCTCAATCACGCTACCACAGAGGTATATCTCTCTCTCTCTCTCTCAAACATTGAATGTTCAGCCCTAAAAGGCCTCTCTCTCCATCTCGATCTATCTCCCTCTCTCTCTTCCTCTTGATCGGACTACTAGCCACGCTCAGCCGCAGCAACCTGGTAACCCATCTCCACACACGGGGTTTGAATCTGTTGAATGCATTGACAAACGGGGTTGAGATAAGGGTTAGGGTTTTGATTTGAGCACACGATTCTTGAAATTGATGTTATTGTAATGGAAATCCATTTTTTTTTTTAGATTAAATTGTCAGCCTCACAGTAAAAATGCATGCTCCAGGTTTTCATTTAGGCCAGCATTTGTACAGGTATGGTCTTCAGTGATCTGGTTGATTCTTGTAGGCCACAATATGGATTGGGAATGAACTGAAGGACTCCTCCATTGAACAATCCCAACCATTTGATCAGTGTACTTGCCTCCTGTTACATATTACGTGTTGAGCCTATTGGTCGTATTTATATTTTAATTGTACATTTGCAGGAAAGTGGTTGGCTAGCCAGATTTTTTAATTGAGGATATTTTCAGTCCATTGCAAACTTTCAGGAAGGTTTTGCTTTCCTCTGATATTTTATTACATCGAATGTTGTTTTTTCATTTTTCTATTGGCTTTGATTTTTTGGAAGGCATCAGTTTTTCTCTATGACCTTTGTAGTATGGTTTGTGTCACCAAGAGTGATGGATTTGGATTAAGTTGCTGTTTTGAGAAAGGCATGCACGATTACATGATGTGCTTCCTCTTTAAATTACGAAAGAGGCAGTGTTAGTCCTTTCCAGCTGGAAATGGGCTTGTCAAGTTTGGTTGTTTGGATGATGCTCGTTAAATATTTGATGAAATGCCCATGAGAAATCTTGTTTGGGTAGAAGTAATTCCATAGTTTTGTGTATGGAATAAGCTAATCTTTTATTCAGTTATTCTATATGGTTTGTGTAGAAGTAATTCCAAAAAAAGAAAAAGAAAAAAAAAAGAAAAAGAAAAAGAAAAAAAAAAAAGATGAAACACAAGGAAATGTAATTTAAGGCTATACTCATAACATTAGTGTTGGCTGAATCCTAAATCATAGGATTTTGACAACAATGGTAATTAGATGCACATTGGTAACTTAGAGCACTTGATGCGTTTTGTATGTGAAGCTTAATGTGCAATGGTTTCTCTTTGATTCAGCTTCTTTTAGGAGATTTCATCATTCTGGTTGGATTGTGTAATTTCAAGCCCATTTTAGAAAAATCATTCACTCAAGTGATTGGTGAGGAATTCTCTTGAGTTTGAGCTTATCTTAAGCTCTAGTGATTCTTCATTTTTATAATGCCTCTTTTTTATGGCCGTTTCTAAGCTAGATCCTTGTGTTTTTTAGCCCAGCATTTGTAATTTTTATCATAGGCAAACAATTGCCGAAGCAATGCATCAAAGGGAATTTTCACTAGACTTTGTGCATTTTATAAATCTGTTGTGTTCTTTTTTAGCTACTTTTATGCTTGATTTCTTTATATTTAGTTTGATGTTTGCTTCATGTAAGGAAAAGTCATCTAAGTGAAGCATCATGAGAGGAATTTTCATCAGAATTGACCCAACTCAAGCTCTAAAGTTTCTGAATCTTTTTATTGTATTTATGTTTTCTCACCATTTTGAGGATGATTTATGTGTTTCTATGACTAGTTTTCTGCTATTCTTTGTTTCATGTAAGAAAAATCATCGAATTAAAACATAGAGAAAGGAATTTTTCGAGATTTTGAGCTGATGTTGAGCTATTGAACTTGTAGATCTTAAAATCATTATACTATTCTTCATGGCCATTTTTTACCAACTTTCCTGTTTCTTTTAGTTAATTTGGCAATATCAGTCTCATGTAAGAGAACGCATCTTGGGTCATTAGGAGAATGTTTGCTAGATATATCAAGTGTTGAGAGTGTTTGCTAGATATCAAGTGTTGAGAAATTAAACTTCAAGTTCTCTCCTTTCTTATTTCTTTTTCCTTTCTCTTTGCTGTTTAAAGCTGAAAGCTGTGAAGTTGTTTTCTTGTGTAAATCAGAAATTTTCAGCTGCTTAAAGGTCAAATCCGTTAAAGAAGTGCCATTTTGGGCAGTAAATCTGAGGTTAATTTTAGCTACTTGAAGCTTCAATATTTGTAAAAATGCCATTCTTTCAATGGTTTATAGCTCGATTCTCCTTAGGAAAGAGAGTTGGCGGTAAATCCTTTGCAATGCCAGGTTCTTGAGGGTTAGATCTCTGCAAATGAAACAAGGACTGTTGATTTTCAGTGGAGTTGCAGTCATTTAAGGCTTCAGATTGCCTCTCTTTCTATCTCTTTGGAAAAAGTAGCAGCTATATAACACTCCATATCCTTGAAAACAATGGTGAAACTGCCATTGCAGAGCGGAAGTAGTTGCTCGAAGTTTTGAACTCTCAACACATTGGCATGTTGGATTATTTTGCATGATCAGGTAAAGCTACTTATCTGCTTTTTTTTTTCTTTTCTTTTTTTCAAGGGCAGGTTGGATTGTCATGAGTTCTGTGGAAAATCTCGTGAGTTGACTGAATTGCCATTTTCAAGGAATGACTAGAAAAGCATTTGAAAATTGCACTGATGAAATAGCAATTTGAAAATTGCACTGAGTTTTGCGTTCTCTGTTTTTTCTCAAACCGAGTTTGTTCCAGGAATTGGGGCAGTCTGAAAACTTTTTATTATGTTGGCTTTTTTTTTTTTTTTTTTTGCCCCTTTCTTTGAATTACTAAACACCCTTCTCTAAATTACTCTCTTTTTCCATCTTTCCTATTCCTTTTTAGCTTGATTTTGTCTTAGTTTCCCATATCTTTAGGATATGGAGAATATGCTATCAAACCCCCATCAGTTAAGATCCAGTTTATTCATCAAATGGGCCTCATTTGGAGATGCTGCCTAAAAATCCCATCAATTGGACAATTTTATCCAATTTGATCAATAGCCATGAATGTGGGCAATTTCTCACTCATTTTCAACAGACCATTTGCATACTCACACTGATTTTGGCCATCGGCTCATGCTATGGCTTGCCGATGAGAATACCAGCTTGATTTTCATTCCAGCTGATCTTCATGGTCTGGCCCACTTTTTGCATGGGACAATGGATGTTCAGCACAAGTAATAGTCTTTTACACACAAGTAATACCTGCATACATAATTTAATTGAACTCTCATCACCTTCCTCCATTTCTGTATAAACTATTATACTAGAACAGCATTCCCAATTTCTGATATTCTTTCAGGTTTCAGTCTTTCATCCTGGCATTGTTTATACGGACACCGAAACTGACCTTTAATTTTCGCCATCCTTATTTCCTTTTAAACGTGCACGTTGTTCGCTTCCCCAAGTGCAGGGTTACGATGTAGTAATAATCTCGATAAGACCAAGGTCGATCCACAGGGAACGAAGTAAACAATTCGAACTATCTTAATAACTAGAATCTTAAGAGGTTTGTGAAATTGGTTTTGAATATGAAACAGGAAAATCTGATAATGAAAAGATAACTAGGGCATCAAGGATCCACTTATAGCTCTCCTTAGATGCATAATTCGCTATGGTTTCTCACTTTCTCAACTAGAATCGAAATTAAGTCCTATCTAGCCGGATGATAGAGCAATTAAAACAACACTCTGCCATATGTGTAATACATGATTTTCTAATTCAAGTTAGGACTTGAGCACACTCAATTGCATAGATCAATCCTAATTCCAATAGGTTAAGATCACAATCATAATCATCATTAAATTCTGTCACAAAGTATAACTAGATTATGATTTGAACTCAATTCAAATCACATAAACAACCACACAGACAGAAATTCCAAAAAGAGTAGAACTTTTGGTATGAAGTGCCCACATTAGGATCAAAGGTCTAGAGTGTATTGAATCCGATTCCTCAGAGCATACAGGTCTAGAATAACTCAAAAGAATTAAGAACTCAAGCAATTCTTCTAAACATCCATTAGCCATCATAAGATTAAGAAAAACTACTTAGAACTTTATTTAAACTTCTAAAAATCATTATTCTTTAATAAATCCAACTTGAAACCAACAAAGCAAATTAAAACATCTAGGTAAACTATAAGCTTTACCTCTTAGCTCTAACTAAGAGGTTAGCTAATGAAAAGCATATTAAAAACTAGAATTAGAACTAAGAAAAAGAAGAAAAACTAGTTGGATGAGGCTAGAAAGCCTCTTATGACTTGAACTCCTTGCTCCCCACGTCCTTACTTGATTTGGAATAGAAGAGAGCACCTCCTTTTATGATACAGTAAGAGTACCGTAACATAACAGATTTTGTTTCGCTTTGTATGGCTTAACCAATGGTCGGATTGCCTTCAAATTTGATTTGTAGCTTCCTTGTAATGTGATCTTTCTCATAGATGATTTAGATTTCCAAGATTATCTTCTAAATGGGCCCACCAATTAGATCAATGTCCACCTCTCAAAATTGCGCAATTCGGGTACCTTCAGAACCAGTCATCTTGCTTTCAATGCTCCGGAGTGTACAAGGTCGGATTGATCTCAAATTTTGAACATTGGTAGAAAACTTCATCCTCTACATGATAGACGGATTAGATTGTCCAAAACAATTCCAAAATGTGGTCCAAAAATTAGAACACTTAGGGCTTTTATAAAATCTGCGCAGTTGGAATATCTTTGGATGGTCTATCTTTCTTCGACCAGTACGATCAAACCACACATCCTTTTCAACTGAAATTTTGTGGTTATATATATACATATATATATATATATATGTGTGTGTGTGTGTGTGTGTGTGTGTGTGTGTGTGTGTGTGTGTGTGGTCTAGAAGATGGTCAAAGTAGATTCTTCATATCATCAATAATGGGCCACCTGGACCAGCCCAGAATTGAGTAGGTGGAATCTAGAACTTTCTGGACAGTTCATATTGTTTTGGCCACCACGGTCAATCCGTAGCTCCGATCGACACGAAACCACTTGGGTTATTTCGGCATCGAGCTCCTCTTCGAGATGGACAGGTTGGATTTCCAAATATCATCAATATGGGTCCTGAAAACTAGGCCAAAAAATAAAAAACGGGACTGCTGCGGTCTAAAATCTAAAAACCAGAATTTGTATGGCCGACCGGTCTTGACCGGTCGTGGCTTGTTTGGTTTGGTCCAGCAACCTTTGTAGAAGGTAGCAGTGTTGGCCGACCAGTCTTGACCGGTCGGACCACCTTGTGGGGCTCCTTTTCCTTCTTTCCTTCTTTCTTCATGATTCTTTGGCCCACCTTAGGTCTTCATCCAAAGTTCCTAAATATGCTTCTTTTAGCTATTGATCGAGTGAACTGTCTCTCATTCCTGCAATCACAAAACCATGCATTAAAATAGTCTTTAAACATAAAATCCTTGCATAATGAGTGATAAATTGGGGTTAGAATATGCACAATTAAGAGCTCAACACCCCCCCCCCCCCCCCAACCAGCATTTTGCTAGTCCCGAGCAAAACATGGGTGAAACAAGTTCAATTCTCCAAAAACCAACTCTCCTTTATAAACTATGCTTTAATCCATTCCAAGACATGCAAGTGTAAAAATTGAAAAAACTAAGTGATAGAGGTTGAAACCTTAAACTTTCAAGAACATAATAAGTACTCATATGGACCTCCCGCTGATTGATTGATAGATAGAAGTATTTGAACAATTTTACCTAGTGTGCTTAGTGAATACTCATCTCATGAAAATTCGGGATTATCTTTTTCATAAATCAGCTAAGCTATGGAATTCAAGGTGTACAGATCAACCCAAACCTATGATAGGAATTTGCCTTACCGTCCTTCCGATGGCTTTCACACTACTTCCTATTTTCGGATTTAGTTACGGGTAGACCATCCCCCGGTTGGTAATAGGTAGCCCTTTTCGAAATTTTCCACCATATTCTCCATCATTCCCAATTTTCATCCTTCCTTTTCCTTTTTCTTTTACATTAGATAGGATTTTTAGAAATCCTTATCTTTCGTTATTTTTCCATGGACAAGGATGGACAAAGTACCCCGGCTTGGTTCCTCAACACCTCAAATCTAAGTCTAGCCAATTCAAAAATCACATAATCCTTTCAAATCATGAAAATCGTGTAATGTGAACTAGGTGTAAAAGTGTTCAAATTTTCTATCAATCATATAAATAGGGGAATTCACATATAAAACCATTATATTAAGAGAAGTTCAAAGCTTGCAACATCTCTCACTTCGTATCTCCTCTTCTTATACTCATATTATCTCGAATGCATAGAAACAAAGTTTTTCAAAAGAGTTTTGAATTTTAGAAAAATAAAAAAAAATTCTACATAATTGCTCGAAATGTCACAAAAGCTATTCATCTAAGGAATCTCACCCCCAACCAAAATCTTACATTGTCCTCAATGTAATAAGATATGCAATATGCATGACATGAGAGCAATGACATAAAATAAAGGAGAGTAAGAACGGGAGTACCTGAGGTAGCAAGTTGATCAATTCTAGCATCTTCCATTGTCTCGATGAGACTTATTCAATCCTAAATGTAGAAAAGAAATCCTAACCTACCTACCTACCTTTGATTAGTCCGATTGACTACATGATCAAATTTGAGCAAGATCTTCATGAATTTAATAGGTTCCTCATGAGGACCATCCAAAGTCCTACTCGAATGTATACATGGGTGCGTTTCTTCATGAAGGTTCAATCATAGTGTGCACTGCACGCATGTAAGGAGAAGATAAGAGCAGCAAAAAGATATCTCCTCAAGTTCCGAATTGGGTTGTAATTGATTAAAAACGGGTCTTCCCAATCAGAATTTTCAATGGGTTGACGAAACCCATGATGGTGGAGACATTCATTAAGTATTTTTCAGTTTGAGTTGTCTCCTCCACAAATTCAGAATTGCATGGTGCTTCCACAAACAATGGTAAAGAGTGGAAATCAGTGGAATGGTGTTCTTCAAGCGCCGATACCATGTCTAACAAACTATCCAACTCCTTAACCATCTCATCATCCAGATCATAGGGGTGGGTCATGCATTCCTCTAGGAAATCGAGAGAGTCAGATGAAGGGTCCTCATTCTCCTTAAGTGATTGAGGAAATTCTGTTTCAATGGCAAGGAATTCCTCCTTTATAGAGGGGAGGTCTTCCAAAGAAAATTTTTCAGATTCAGTGGTAAGCACATCATCTAACATTGGTTGATCTAAAATTTCAGATTGTGCTACCACATCATCTAAAGAAATAGAATTTTCAACCCAAGGGAGTTCTTCCACAGTAGAATTGGGCATGTGTTATTGGTGGAAGGACTAAAAAAGATCCACTTCGGCCATCTCTCTAGCAAGCATATCTTCCGGCGACTCATAAATATTCGGCCCATTGGAAGAGGGAATCATGGACTCACAATCATCCTTCAACCTTCATTATAGGCAATCAAACTATCACTTTCAGATTTTGTGGATTCCTCGGGTTCTTCAACCGTCCTTGAATCTCTTCATCATTCAAATCGAAATAGCTAAAAGAGATAGTTGATTCATCATAATTGATGGTAATGTTAGGATCGCTGAGATCTACATCCCCTAAAAGTTTAGTCATCAAATCGGAAGAGTGTTGGGCTTGGATAGCCTCATCCTCCTCCTTGTTGAGGAATCGGTGTTCCCAATATTAGGTTCAAGATTTTGAGATGGCGAGAGGTTTTGTATGCATTGCTCAGTTATTTCCATAAACTCTCGCAGAGTATCCTCAAGAGTTCGTGTCGGTTATGGCTCATAAGAAAGAAACTCTTGAGGGTAATTGTTGGCATCCATGGTTGGCTCGTCTCCCAAATTGAAATTTTGATGCTCCCACCTATCAGGATTATGCATGTCATATGTTGGGCTATTAGATGGTTGTTGATATGTGTAGCCAATCAAGTGATCATACATTGTCCTAACCGGTGGAATATTATTCATCTATTTCCGATACTCTCCAATTGTCTTACCCGGTGAAAAGTTATGCACATTGTTCTTATTCCGGTAATCTCGCAATGTCTTACTTGGGGGAGTATTAGAAGTAGATTGAGTCTTAGGAAAATATTCATGCTTGTAATGGTTCCAATCATAATGATTTTTATTTGGTTCGACCTCTCTTCTTCCAAAAGGTATTTAGACAATTCACCCGTCCAATCATTCATAATGAAATTATAAAAAGTTGAAACTACCCTAATCTAAGAAGAAAAACAAAAAGAAGAAAGGAAGATGTTACCTATGAAGGTAAAAACTATGTCAGCAAATAAGTTCCTACAAAACACAAAAAACAGAATATTGTTCGTAATCTAGAAAAAAAAATCAGAAAACTTACTTCTAAAAAAAACTAAAAATCCTACCTAATTAAGACTACTCTATAGCTACTAGAACAATTAGAACCGTTTAACTTCTTTCCCAGGCAACAGCACCAAAAACTTGTTCGCTTCCCCAAGTGTAGGGTTGTGATGTAGTAATAATCTCGGTAAGACCGAGGTCGATCCACAGGGAAGGAAGTAAACAATTCGAACCATCTTAATAACTAGAATCTTAAGAGGTAGGTGAAATCAGTTTTGAACATGAAACAGGAAAATCTGATAATGAAAAGATAACTAGAGCATCAAGGATCCACTTATAGCTCTCCTTAGATGCCTAATTCGCTATGGTTTCTCACTTTCTCAACTAGAATCGAAATTAAGTCCTATCTAGCCGGATGATAGAGCAATTAAAGCAACACTCTGCCATATGTGTAATACATGATTTTCTAATTCAAGTTAGGACTTGAGCACACTCAATTGCATAGATCAATCCTAGTTCCAATAGGTTAAGATCACAATCATAATCATCATTAAATTCTGTCACAAAGTATAACTAGATTATGATTTGAACTCAATTCAAATCACATAAACAACCACACATAGACAAAAATTTCAAAAAGAGTAAAACTTTTGGCATAAGTTCCCACATTAGGATCAAAGGTTTAGAGCGTATTGAATCTGATTCCTTAGAGCATACAGGTCTAGAATAACTCAAAAGAATTAAGAACTCAAGCAATTCTTCTAAACATACATAAGCCATCATAAGATTAAGAAAAACTACTTAGAACTTTATTCAAACTTCTAAAAATCATTGTTCTTTAATAAATCCAACTTGAAACCAACAAAGCAAATTAAAACATCTATGTAAAGTATAAGCTTCACCTCTTAGCTCTAGCTAAAAGGTTAGCTAATGAAAAGCATATTAAAAACTAGAACTAGAACTAAGAAAAGGAAGAAAAAGTAGCTAGAGGAGGCTAGAAAGCCTCCTATGACTTGAACTCCTTGCTCCCCACATCCTCACTTGATTTAGAATAGAAGAGAGCACCTCCTTTTATAATATAGCAAGAGTACTGCAACATAACAGATTTTGTTTCACTTCGTACGGCTTAACCAATGGTCGGATTGCCTTCAAATTTGATTTGTAGCATCCTTGTAATGTGATCTTTCTCATAGATGATTTAGATTTCCAAGATTATCTTCTGAATGGGCCCACCAATCAGATCAGTGACCGCCTCTTCAAAATCCTGCAATTTGGGTACCTTCAGAACCAGTCATCTTGCTTTCAATGCTCCGGAGTGTACAAAGTCGGATTGATCTTAAATTTTGAACATTGGTAGAAAACTTCCTTCTCTACATGATAGACGGATTAGATTGTCCAAAACAATTCCAAAATGTGGTCCGAAAATTAGAACACTTAGGATGGTCCATGTTTCTTCGACCGGTATGATCAAACCACACATCCTTTTGACCTGAAACTTTGTGGTTATTCATATATAGATGTGGTCTAGAAGATGGTCAAAGTAGATTCTTCATATCATCAATAATAGGCCACCTAGACCGGCCCAGAGTTAGGTTGGCGGAATCTGAAACTTTCTAGACAGTTCGTATTGTTTTGGCCACCACGGTTAATGCATAGCTTCGATCGACACGAAACCACTTGGGTTATTTCGGCATCGAGCTCCTCTTCGAGACGGATAGTTGGATTTCCAAATATCATCAAGATGGACCACGAAAACTGGGCCTGAAAAACCAAAAACGGGACTGCTGCTGTTTGAAATTTGAAAACCAGAATTTGTATGGCCGACCGGTCTTGACCGGTCAGATAGGGCTGGCCGACCGGTCGTGACCTGTCTATTTTGGTCCAGCAACCTCTGTAGAAGGTAGCAGTGTTGGCCGACCAGTCGGACCACCTTGTGGGGCTCCTTTTTCTTCTTTCCTTCTTTCTTTTCTTTCCTTCTTTCTTCATGATTCTTTGGCCCACCTTGGGTCTTCATCTAAGGTTCCTAAATATGCTTCTTTTAGCTATTGATCGAGTGAACTCTCTCTCAATCCTGCAATCACAAAATCATGCATTAGAATAGTCTTTAAACATAAAATCCTTGCATAATGAGTGATGAATTAAGGTTAGATTATGCACAATTCAGAGCTCAACACACGTTGAATAACACTCATTGGAAACATATGTAGCAGATATTTTCTTTTACTTTGCATGCTGATTCACTCATTTTTACTAGAATACCAAAAATTTGCATGTTCCTCAAAGATAATTTTTTTTTTTTTTGGAATTGTACATGGCAATGTAATGATTCAATGTAATGTGGATTTTGAAGTAAATTTGCACCTTTTAAAATTTCATCATTTTATTAATAGTAATCATGCACATTTTAGTATGGTGGCTTGTCTCATCTCTTATATGCATGTCTTCGCCATCTTCTGCACATTGTACTGGTTTTGAGTAAATAAAAGAGCTACATACATATTTTCATGTATTGCTTTTAGATTCTTGGTTTCTATCACTAGCTCCAGTAAAGAAGTTACTTCTCTGGACAATGCGGAATTCAAGTACTGATGCAAGTACTGATTCGGAGACCACCATTACTTCAAAAAAGAGCTAAAGAAATCACACCTTCTTACTAGGTATTGTTCTTGTAAATTTTCAAGTGCCTCGTATTTCTCCAGTGTAGGGAGAATTGGATTTGAAAACACTCTTTTGTTGCCCTACAGGTTTGTTTTCCTGCTTGACCGGTTTGGTAGAATCAGATGGCAAAGAGGTGTCATTTATTCTATAAAGCACCTCCCAACCATCAGGTGGCTTGTGGTGATCACTACAAGTACAGTAGCCCTTCTAAGACAGTTTTTTCAAAAAAGAATTTTATTGAAGCTTTCTAAGACTCATTGCATTGTCGCAGATATGATGTGGTGATAGATGTAATGGACAACTCCAAGCCGGTACATGATTGGTGATAGTTACGTCGTGTTAGGAAAAGTAAATTACATCCTTTATATAGATATGGACATAATGATTTGTCATTTGACAGAATGTTTTTGCAAATAATATTGGAATGCTTAACCTGCACCGTAGGTTGATGCTTGATTTATAATGGAGTTGCTGAGCATTTATATATGTATTTCCAAATTAGTTCTAAGAACCTATAATTTGTGTGGCTATTGAAGGTTTAATTTCAATATTGCATTAGACATGCCGCTTTTACTAAGAAGACACTACAAGGCACAACATAATTTTATTTTACTAATATGCAGCAAGCTAGATTTGCTCCATTGAAAACAGCTAGAACTTAGGAATGGTGTGCCAATGATTTAAAAATGACTTTCCCCGACGGCCTAAAGCCGTCGGAAAAGTCTTCGTAGATGGCTTTCAGCCGTCGGACGGGCCGTCGCCAAAGGGGGCGTCGGCATTACTTCCCGACGGTCCATCGACCGTCGGTAATTCCGACCGTTAATAGCCGTCGCAAATACCGCCGTCGGTGTTAAGCCGTCGGCCAACTGTTGGAAATCCCGGCCGTTAATGGCCGTCGCAAAGTCCGACGGCATTAAGCCACCATTAGACCGTCAGAAATACCGACCATTAATAGCGGTCGCAATTCTAAGTCTTTGAGAACTTACAATTCGCTCGAGCTTTCTAGGTTCACCAATGCATATGGTCTGACTTCACAGTTGTGCTTGTTGGAACCCCTCCAACATATGGTCACCGACTTCAGATTGGAAACCTTAGGCAGGAGCACCATTTGATGCGTAACCACCTACTAATACCACAGTTGGTTAAAGAAAATGAAAAGAAATTCTTTATTCTTTGAGCATTGAGATTACAAGTACTGATTCAACTGGCTTTCCAGTCCAGTATAACATCAGGATGCGGTATGCAGTCCAATTTCAAAAGTAACATGCAAACACAAAGAAAAGAATATTGAATAGAAGATCTCTTCTTTTTTCCACCTAGCAGAATTCTACTTCAACAAAAGCTACAAACTCGAAGGAAATTCACAATATAACCCAACCATCATATGCATTGGAAAATGTGATTTTACCGAACAAGCCTATTTAAAACAAGAGCTACAACAAAAAGAGCTTCTTCATGGAGAAAATCTCTCGTATATTTTTAACACGGCAAAGAATTAACTACACTAGTAAACCATTTCATAGATAAAGAGTAATGAGCTAGAATGATAACGAAGCTTCTAACATTGACAAATCATTATTTGGTCAGGAAACATTAATCAACTGTCATACAAGAAAAGTTGTAGGACTCTAAGGTGAACTGAGCACTCACAACACAATTAACGTGGAAAGATACTGAAAGCAATCAGCGGCCATGAATCAAATGAAAAAGTAAACAAACAGGAACTGAGCAATCATAGCATTCCATACTTTACAATTCCAACACAACATGAACAGAAGCACTTGATGTCAATCCATTCTGAAAAGCAGCTGTTTTTCTTTTTCTTTTTCTTTTTTAATAGAGAAAAACAAATAGAAATAGCCAGCTGCAGTGACCCACTCATCACTCTGCAGCCAAACAAACAGAGGAAAACAAAAGATACCCACTCCATATAGATGGTTGCTTCGATGGCCACTTACCTTCAGGGCCTTTCCTTCATGTGAAAGACACATTGTCGGACCTCCAAGGCCTTTCCTTCCACGTGAAATATCTCAAGATAAATGTTCTTCCCATTTTTTTATCATCTTACTAAAGTCAATTAGATATTGGATCCTGGAGAATATCTTACCATGCCACTATAATAAAAATAATAACACAATCACAAGCCTGAAAAATTGCCAACAAAGTCTATCCAATACCTTCTTGAATTAAATTTAGATTATATATATATATATATATATATATATATATATATATATATATATATATATATATATATATATATATCACACAACCATTTAATCCTCCATTACATACAAGTAGGGCAGCTGCCAATGCAAGCTTTAGATAAAATTGAAGCTCAACAAAACAAAAGAAGGGTAGAGTTTTCCAAATTACTTATGTAGGACGGCAAGAAGCTTAACAAGAAAGAGGATCTAAGTGCTCTTACCTTCACGTTTCTCCTTGTAGAGTTCCATGAACTCCTCTTCCGCACAAAAAGAAGCAATTGTTCTTAAACTCCCAATTGCATCACTAGCAACTTGACTTGCTTCCTCGTGCATAATCTAACATAGACAAAAAATGACATCTAGGAGTGGGGAAAGAAATCCACATGGAAAAAATAAAAATACCTAATGGAGTGTTGACCCCTGATACATGAGTATACCCACGTCCCCTGAGGATAGTTACACGTTTGAATGGGAGTGGATTCGAACAGGTTGAAGTTCTTGCAACAGGAAGCTACTTGGGGCCACCATGATTTTTGTCAGAAATCCACCCGCTCCATCTGCTTTGCCCAATCATTTTAGGACATGGGACAAAAAGAACGCAGATCCAAAACTTAAGTAGGCTGCACATTGGGCAGGGAAATGCCTACCATTAAAACCTCCCTAGGGTCCATGGTGATGTTTATGTGCCGTCCATACCGTTCATAAGGTCATTGTTACTGGGATGAACTGAAAATACAACAATATCAACATTTCCTTGCGATTAAAAATGGCAATCTAAGTTAAAAATAAACGCAAAAATCAACGGCTTTTCAACACATCAATCGAAGCACCATAATGAGCTTATTTTTAACTTAGATTGCCATTCTTAATCACAAGGAAATGTAAACGATCCAATGTGATCTAGAAGAAGATACACTGGCATAACTGTAAAATGGGTCTGATATACAAGATGCATGCTTTGATGAACTCAATTTTTCGATTTTGGGAATTCAAAAATTACTCAATTGTAATATGTCGATTCCCTATCCATAAGAATAGAGATTTCATTACTCCACCCTCGAAATTATTTCCTAAAAAAGAAAAAAAAAATTGATTTTTTCTAAAGCCCCAAAATAATTTTTCTGTGTATGAAATGAACCAAGCACCCTCAATGTATTTTCTTTTTCTAAATTAGTGGAGTCCTGTGGAGTCACAACATTGTGGTGCCCACATGGTGTGTGTATGACATCCAAAAAGTTGCAAAGGTGCAGTCCACCATGTTGATAAGATGCTTAAAAAATCCGGCTGATTCAATCATCAGGTAGACCATAGCATGGAGAACAGTGAAGACCACCCAAAAGCTCCAAATCCACATGCAGCCCACTTGATGACTCGATGGCCTGAGTTTTGGGTTGCCTAATCCTCATGTTGGGGCACACTTGCTGAACATGTTGGATGTCATATACACATCACATGTTGGTCATGTTGCAAAGGGCATGGTCATGTCACCTCCAAAGGGTTTGTTCTGCGAGTATAGAAAAGTGAAGGCTCTTATTGGAAAAATCAGAAATCTTGAGAATTTTTGTGGTGAACATCCCTAAAAGCTAAACAGAACATCTACATTGTATATCTTTCAGGAAAAAAAAAAAAAACTTGTTGTACAAATTTCATAAATGACGTATGTGCTATGCGTACCAATCCACTGCCAGTTGAAGGACTCATAGATGAGCAAGACAATCCATTTAGCATGCCATTGATCAGACAGGAGAATGATGTAGCATACTGACATGCCAACTTCTCAATGTCCATGATTACATGTTTCGTCATACATATATGTTCACATACGTTCCATCTGTTTGGAGCCCACCGTAATGTGTGAGTGACATCCAACCTACGCCCCATGTTAGGCCTATCTCCCAAAATGCAGCTTCATCTATATTAGTCATGTGGACCACACAAAAGGAAACAATGGGGGCCATTGGGAGGAGATAGCCAAACATAGAAACTGTGCATATGTCATCTAAACTATTCATTGGATGAGCCCAACCAAGATGAAGAAATAAACTGACACTCAGTCCATTCAAAAACTCAGGTGGGCCACAACAAGTGAATATACAGGTTATAAGCTGGATTGTAAGTATCTCCCCTTGTCTGTCTCACCTAAATTTTGGATCTAAATGATTTTTGGGGGTATACAGTAAACATGAGAAGGTGCACCATATGCACAGTTTGGATTGTACATACACATCACTGGTGCACCCCATGCAGCTCGACCGCATGGGACCATTCCCCTATAATAAATTAATAATAACATATTTCTTAAAATTTTCTTATAAATTTCTTTTAACATAAAAAATTTTGTAACTTACTGTACAGATGAAGCCGACATTATTCAAAAGAAATGACTACGCAGATGGGGCCCACATCCTCTCCAAAAAGGATGAAAATCAAGCCCATCCAAATACTATACATATTGAGTTAAAGTATAAGTGCCCACTTGGGACTGTACCCATCCGGGACGAACCACAACGCAAAATATACTAAGAACTGAAACTCCATCTCGTTTTGGTAGAAAATATGCAGAAAAAGGGTACTACCCTTCATTTCTAACTGATCATGTGAGTCCTTTTTCCTTTTCTTAAATTCTAAATGTTTTTAGATTTTTACATTTTGGTGTTTAAGATGGCCAAGAAAAGATTGGGCAAGTTCTTATCAACCCATTTGTTTCCAACACCGAGACTCGACTTTAGATTGGGCATGCCTCACTGTTTGGCCATGGAATTTTGAGACCCTCAAGATAGACAAACATGATCTCAAACATGTGTACAACTTTGCACATGGCTTTTTAGCCTGGTATCTGATGAAGGTGCCTCCACATTGGTCATCTGGATCTTCCACTTGCCTGCAATGTGTCGCCATTGGGACTCATTATGAAATTATTCTTTAATGGCCATCTATAGAGGCTTCAACCATCCTCTAAAGTTTTACTTGTATCAAATTCTAGTTTTCCTTAATGTCTCTCTGTTTCTTCTGTGTTCTTCGATACTCCTTTCAGATTTCAAAAACCTGAAGGTGCTGGCGTTACTTTTTGCCGATAAATTCGAATGTAATGAATCAGCAGGTAGCTATTGAAATTCTGTTATGAAATTCCAGTTCACTCCCTCAGTTCTTGTCTATTACAGTACTTCAATTTTATTTATTTTATTTTTGTTAAAGCATCCACTGCATTTTCTTGGTTGTGCATGAATGGCCCATAAATATATGATGAAATCCTACTCTCTCATAGAAATGTGAGAATAGCAACACTCCAGATATGCATATCCTTTATCTTTCCTGTGTGTAGTTACATGTCGATTTTATTCCTTGTTTACTTCTCAATCTCATAGATATTGATAAAGTAAAAGAAAGATTTCATCCTCTCTTCCTCCGGCCATGTATATATGTAAATGTTGCAAGAATCTTAAATTAAAAAATTGTACCTGAAGTACAGGCATCACGTGTGTTTCCCAGATTCCTCTTGAGCATTTCTAGATCCTAATGTCTCAACAAAATCACCTAAAAAGAAAAAAGAACAAAAACCCTAAAATCTCATGGGACTGAGAGAGAGAGAGAGAGAGAGAGAGAGAGAGAGAGAGAGATTCTTATGGACTGCTGGATTCAAGATGGATCCGGCAAAATCCGACGAAATCGTCGGAGGTGATAATCGGAAAAGATTGTGCGGGGGGAGAGAGATGGAGAGAGCGTGGCTTGCTGGAGGATGAGAGAGACGTGAGAGAGGGAGAGGGAGAGGGAGAGAGAGAGGGAGAGGGATTTGGTTTATTAAATTAAATCTATTTTTTCATATCCGTGTGAGTTTTACACATCACAGGGTTTCCCTACCACGTGATCTGTGGGCCCCACCATGATGTATGTTTGCTATCCATGCTATCCATTAATTTTTCAAAATTATTTTAGCTGTTGTTCCAAAAAATGAGACATCTAAAATCTCTTGTGGACCACACCACAGGAAATAGTAGTGATTGAATTCTACTTTATAAACAGTGGTGCCCCCATCGAAGCTAGAGATGGACAGTCCATAAAGGGGCTAGTGGGACCTAACTTGATGTATTTCGTTTATCCACTCCATACATCCATTTTGAAAGATCATTATAGGTCATTATCCGAAAAATGAGGCAGATCAAAGGCCCACATGGACCACACCAAAATTAATGGTGGAAATTATTGTAACACCTTCAAATATTTGCCGACGGCCCCGCCATTTTCCTCGACGGGTGATAGCTGTCGCTAATTCCGACGGCTGAAAACCGTCGGAAAAAAGGCGGGGCCGTCAGCGAAAGTCATTTTTCTGGTAATGCCAACCTGTCAGCCGGCCGGACCACAAGTCAGCCTTCATAAATATGGTCCAGAGATATTTGTATTTCTGAAGGGTTTGGCCGGCCAGCCGGTCAGGCTATAAATTGTGACTTTTTCATACTTTTCTTCCTCCATTGCATTGCATCTTTCCTCCACCTCTTGTCATTTATTTCTTTGATCTTCAAGGCATAAAAAGTGACTCTTTTAACCATGAATTGGTGAAATCTCCATCTCATTCCTATAATCAGAAAAACATATATTAGATTAGTCTTTAAACATGAAAATCATGCATAATATGATGATGAAAAGGGGTTAGAATATGTAATATTCATGGCTCAACAATTATCCCTTTTAGTACCATGAAATGGCACTTTTCCCAGTTTAATACAAGATTTTTTTCTTCACATTGGGTTAAGACTAATTTTAAGTGATCGAGACATTCATCGAACGTACAACAAAAAACAGAGAAATCGTCCATGAAAACTTTGAGAAAACGACCCACCATGTCAGAAAATATGCTCAACATGCATCTCTGAAAGGTGGCGGGTGCATTACAAAGACCAAACACTACCAAAAAAATGAGCAAAGGCTACGGACTATGTAGGTTTTTAGTTACGGATAAAAACCGTAGTAATACCACTAGGGACATAATCCGTAGCTAAAATGGACCATAGCTATAGATTAACGATCCCCAAGGGGCTCTATATGGCCCACCACAATGTGTTTGTTATATCTAAGCCGTCTATCCATTTTTATAGCTTATTTTAGGGCACCAGAGCCAAGTGGACCACACAATAGGAAACAGTGGATATTAATTTCCTACCATTAATATTTGGTGTGGTCCACTTGACTCTTTGATCCGCCTCCTTTTTAGGATGATACCCTAAAATGAGTGGGAAAAATGGATGGATGGAGTGGATAAACCACATACATCATGGTGGGCCCCACGGAGCTCCCAGCATGACCGCCCGTCCCTAGCTCCGTCCTGGCTGGGGTATTACCCAATCTGCGAAAAAAAAAGAGCCCGCGCTGAAAGAAAAGAGCCCGCTCACCAAAAAACCCTATATTCTTCTTCCCTGTCCATACTCTGCAACCCCACCCTTTCCTCATCCATCATTGTCCCTCCCAACATTGATGCCACCACGCCTTCCGTCAGCCACACCTCCATACAATGCCCCATTGCCATTTTACCCTTCCACCTTTGGCCTTCTGTCAGCGCCATGCACCTTTGGCATAGAATCTCCAAACTAGTGCTTTTGTTACTGATTTGAGGGTTTTTTTCCTTTCCTTTTTCTTCATGTAATTACATCTCTGCATTTTTGTTTTGAAGGGACAGTAGAAGCCCTAATAGCCGAAAAACCCTATCCAACGCTGCCGCCCTAAGGGACACACCACAGCGGGAAAGTCACGGGGAAGCTGATTTCTGACGCATAAAGGGGGGTTTTTGCTCGACTCCAGTGGCCGCACGCCTCCAATGGCAGACACTGTCAATCCCCTGTAAAACCCTATTCCATTTCCCTTTTCTTCCTATTTCTTTTTTGTTCTTAATGCCAGTGTCAACGGATGCCATGGCCCACCCCAGTGCAAGAGTCGATACATCTAGATGGGTTTATCTGTTTTGCAAATCCGAATCTAGAGCTCATTGTCGGCATAGGTGCCAGCGTCAATGGCAGCTAACATTGATGTCGCAGTAGTTTTAGAAGCGAAGAGGAAAGAGAGAGGAAGACAGTGGGTGTTGCTGTGAGCCATGGCTACCTGCAGCAGCTTCATTTTTTTCTTTTTTCTTTTTTCTTTTTGTAATCCATATATGCCATAAAATCCAAATATGAAGACCTCATGGCCGTCAGATCAGAAGAAAAAACGATGGATGCTGCTACCACTAATGGTTACCCCAACTCTATTCATGTGTTAAAAAAATCTCTACAGGCAGATCTAAGATTATTCAAACCTTGATTTCCTTTCTTAGTTGCATCATTATCATTTTTCTTTATATTCTCATTTCATTTCGCTACAGATATTTGAATTTTGGTCATTTTTCGTTTGATATGAATGGATGTTAGGGATTCTGGATCAGACCTTCTCATTTCCGGTAATGTTTTCACTAATTTCTCTCTTACAGTGGCTTTTTATTGAGGAATGAATTGTGGTGTGACTTATGTCTTTGATGAATTTAGGGCTCTGTTTAGTAGTCACCATTCAAATTGGGAGAAACAGTATTTTCGTCTTGGGTTGGCCCCTGTTTCCCCACTTTCTTGTATTTGAAGTGGGATACTTGTTTTTTTTTTTTTTTTTATGGAGCTTTTGTGTTGGTCCATGTCTTTTTTTTTTTTTTTTTACTTTTTTCTGAGAATTGTACTCTCATGAGCTGCAGATATGATGTTGGTGTTCCGGTCATTGGTAGGGATTGTTCTTCTTTTGGGACATTTGTTTATTAAATTATTTTGGTCTTTGCCATGGGTTGTCGTGATTAGGACCTTGTTGTCGTATGATCCGGGGCTTGTATGATCATGAAAATGTTGGTTCTTTCACTGGATGTATTAATTTGAGCAGCACATGTCAGTGTTTGAGATGCTTTGATCCTTTGGAAGGAGTTCTTGCTATTGTATAGGGTTGATTCTGGACAGAGGGTTCATTGATGTCCTAGCTTGGAGGTCTGAGGTTGAACGAGTGTAAAGTATAGCATGTTTATAAGAAATGGCAGTAGATGTTGGCCTTCCCTGAAAAACAGGTCTGTTGGAGAAACAGGCAGACCATGGTTGTGGGCACAATCTCAGCCATCTGTACAAGTTCCGATGGGTGCCGACAAAGTCTATTTTGTTATGGCAATTAGTGATTTTTCATGAAGTACATGTATGGAATAATGAAAATTTGGCTTTAGTTTACCATAGATTCTTAAATTGGTTTAGGTGCTGAGTGAATTTCAGTTTCGATTACTCTTAAGGTGCTAAATTTGGTCACTGTCAGGAAGTTCAGAAATTTCGGACCTACGGAAATAGGTATCTACATTCTTTCTTAGCCTCCTTTGTTTATGAAGAAATGTTTTTCTTTAGTCACCATGTGGATGATGCTATACTTGCATGTTAAACCAACTGATATCCGCAAAATGACGAGGGCAAAAGCTGGAGTACCTTCCCCACAAACAATTTCCACACTTTCTGTTACCTTTGCCTCTGGGTCATATATACTGAGAGTTCTGATTTCCAACTTTGTAGTTTGTAGTACATTAACTACAGTTTTATCTCACCACTCGTCAATTCATAGTGTAAAGATCATGTCATCTTATGCCTTTCCAATTTGAGTTAATTGTCCTGTTATTCATGTTTTTATTGGTTTCATGACTTTCAAGTTGAAAGTTGAATCATTTACCATTGGATTGAGTTGAAACACAGGATCTGAATCATAACCTTAGGATTTAAAAAATGGTGGTTTTGGCATCACAATAGTTAGTTTGTCAGGAGTGCCTTCAATGATTGGTCTTGCCTTACAGTGCATTTAATACACATTGCTTCTTTTTACATTCGAATTTACTTTCTCAAATTCAATGCCATAGCTGGGACAAGGCCCTCATCAGAGGATGATCATGATGGTGATGATAGCCTTGGTAACAACATATAATATTAGTACCATGAACAAGATGCATCTAGTCCTGTGATATTAGGTCACATAAATCCTAGTGTATTATGTTTGTAATCCGGTGCCCTGCCTCTCATCCAAGCACTATATTTCACTTGTACTTGGAGCATCCTTTTTTAAATCTTTCCTAGATGGGAATATTCCTGTGCCATGGTAATATAATCAGTGGACTAGTCTATCATGATTGACTCCTTTTTACATGTTTTGATTTTGTTTAGTATCCAAATATGACAGGGAAAAGCGAGATGATGTATTAGATGAGAACATTGAGAGCAAAGTACAAAAATTGGTAGAAGAAACTACACCTTGATTTAGTTCATTCAAATTCTGAGGTTTGAGCATGTACACTTCCAATCTTGAAAAAATTTGTACTGCTCTCTTTATTTTTTTGGGCTTATGAATCAATATATTTGTGCTTTGTATTTTTTTTTCTTGCCTATTGTTTAGGAAGAAAGGACATGCTGCTGAACAGCCTGCTCAGGTGATTGATGCTTACCACACACTCAACAAACTATTATCAAGGGCGTTGTATCTGGTAAGGCCCCTTTTCTAGAGGCATTATAATTGCACCGAAGGGTTGTAAAATACCTTGGTTCTTCAGTTTGTACAAGTTGAGCCATCATTCATTGATCTAAAATTGTTGATATAATAATAGCCTTACCGTGGATAGATCATGTACCAGAAATCCCCTGGATTAGAAGATTCTAGCTGCATGATATGTGACCTTTTTCTTTGTTGCTTGTTTTTCTCTCTTAACCATCTGTTTGTGGACCACCTTTTGAAGGTTTGCAGGATTCTGAAGGGTTGCAGGATTCTACGAATCCAAGGGACTTTTGGAGCATGCACCATCCACACTTCGTAGTGGGGCCATAATATCAACTCTTTGGACCATTGAACCATGGGCATATTATATCCACACTAGTTTAAACTGAAATCCGGATGGTAATATACAACCTTTCAGCCTAGGCATTTTATAATACTACTTTTCATTTACAGATTTCTAATTGGCCTGAGCATTGTAGACCACCTCTTTTCTATGAGATTAAAAATGCAACTTTCAGCTAGATTTCCATATATGTCAGTCGTTTGTCCTCGTTGCACTTTGTTATAGAATAGCATATTGTTGATACTTTTTGAGTCCAAATGGCATTATATGGTTGGTATAAATCTACAGCATGGGAGGTGGATCCATGAACAAATCATAAGAACTAAAATGAAAGTCAATGTCTATCTAGGCGTCTCTCATTCACATGTATGCTACGTGTGATAGTATAGAAGAATCTTGGAGGCTTTGACCAGATGCCTCGGAAAGATTTGATTTATTGGATGGCGATCATCTCTGGCTATGGAATGCATGGGTTTGCTGATTGGAGAAAATGTTCCCTAGGCTTTGCATTCAAACAAGCATGTATGAATTTTCAAATAATGGTTGCTTGATGATCAAGTAATTAGAATTTCAAACGTGTTATTCTGTTACCAGGCATTCACATATAATCTTAAAAATGGATATAGTCCTCTTGATCACAAAATCAAATAATAACTTTTCTTCTAAAGCGCACTGATAGCCTGCGATAACCACTGAGGTTTCTGGTGATTTGTTAATTCTCACAGGTTCGAAGTCAGATGGGGCTAGGAGGCGGATGAAAGCCTACAGTCCATTTGCAGGTACAAAATTTTACCATTTTGTCTCCAACATAAATTCTAATTAGTGTCACATTTACAATAGAGATTATTGGCAGGAACTTAATGCTAATCACACCATTGTAGCTAGAAGCAACAAAACATCGGGGAAAGGAAAAAAAATCCCAGATGTACGTAAAACAAAAATTATCATTGGTAAGAACAGTAATCAATGATTGCATTCCATATAAGCATGAAACACTAAGGATATGATACATGGTAGTAACCTTTCATTCTCCATTAACATGTTTTCAACGCGGGTTTGAGAGAGAGGGTGCACCATCAACATCCAAAAGCCAAAAGCTACAAACCCACCTCCTCTCTAGCAATGGGCGAATGCTAAATGGAAACCATCAATTCAGAAGAAAAGGACACCAGATTGTATCGTGTTGCTGCAGAGTAAAGGAGGAAGAGATTTCTGAAGTAACTATTAAGCTAAATCTTACATGCAAAATGTGCCATTGTGGTAGATTTGTGTTAGGTCTGAGCTGTTTATTAGGTCCGTCCCACCAAAGCCCAAAAATAAGCCAGCCCCTCATGAGGTGGGTTGCACGTACACATTGACCATGGACCATTATCCTTAAATCTTCAATTTTCACTTGGACAAACAAATGAGAGGGCCAGCCTGTTTTCCCTTTTTTCTTCAATTTGAATTCTTTTTGGCCAGTGTACATACATGATAGAGCCTACCTGATGAACAGTTTGGATCTTGCATGTGTGCTTGCATTTAGATAAATAATGGAAGCAAAAAAGAAAAAAGAAAAAAACTGCAGTTCCAAATGAGCTTCAATACATACCATCTTCCTAACCAAGAATATTCATCAAAGCTCCAGGTAATGCATTTTTCTTTTGTTCTTCATCAGCCATGAAGAAGATCCTGGGGTTTTGCTTCAGTTTTGGCAAACACCTCTTTTTCCTATAGTATGGATACCATCTGAGAATTTTTCCTATAGTACGGAAACTGGTTTCACCTAATGTAACAGCCCGGCATGTCTGAATTCTGTGGAATCCTTTAGAACAAGTGAGAGATTTCCATCATAGGAAAACATCCCATACACTTGTGACAGGTTTGCATCATTTCAAAACATCCCATACACAGACAGTTGCAGCAGTGCTGATTGAGATTGAGTGTCAGGTGGACCACATCACTTAAACAAACTGAAAGCTGATTGTTGTAAAATCTCTCTCCCAACAATTTTAAAACAGGTCCTGGCAAAAATCAAGTAGAATTCGAAGTGTCTGTTTTTTTTTTTTTTTGTTGAACTAGAAATGAGTTGTGCTGAGTTTTCTAGCAGTCATTCTCATGCATGCTAACTTGGTTTGGGATCCAGACCCCTCATCAAATGGGCCCTGCTGTGTAGATTCCGTACATCAAAAGGTTGATGATCAAATCAGCCTGGTTTTTGGGTCTAGGTATCTGTGTGTCTCTTGGCCCATCTAGTGCGAAGCTTCGATTCCTCACATATATGAAAAGTTAGCTTGTGTGAGGATGCATTTGGATGCACCTGATCAGTGGATCAACATTTTCTTTAGTCCATGGGGGTGGGTTTTCTAGCGTTGAATCCACACTGGTATCACCTCAGCAACAGCCAAAGCAGTATATTGAAGGTCCAAACAACCGTGTATGTCACCAATATGTCAGATTGTGTCATGGTTGGTTGCATCTTCAGTTATTTTTAGGTTGTGATCCTTCGGTATGAGTAAATTTAACTCACTCATCTTCAAGATGAGGACCAAGTTGAGAAGCCATTCATGAGACGATCATGGATGAATCGTCTCATGATCCTTTACTTTCCTGTTATCAGATAGTTTCCATATTCATGCTAGGAGCTGATCCCAAACAACTAGGACAAGGCTACAAAGATGATGACTCCACGACTAAATGGAAGTAAACAATGGAAGGAGCAGCAAGTTTCCCATCACTTGGAGAATTTTAATATTCAATTAAATGTTACATTTGCAGGTTGGCAGTGGTATCTATGGGTTGACTGGCAGCTGAACATGTGTAAGTTGTAAATATTCCATCCTTACGTTTCTAAAATCATTGCCTATTTGTTGAGTGGATTTGTCTTGATTTTTAGGCAGGGCATCTACTAGGAGCTACCTGATGAAGAGGACTCATATCATTGCCTGGCTTTCATGTTCATCAACTGGTCTTTCCTTTGAACTCTCTCTCTCTCTCTCTCTCTCTCTCTCTCTCTCATAGATTCATTCACAGAAGAAAAGAAAAATAACCCAAATAACTCATATTTTAATTTTGAATCCGGATCCTCTGTTGGCTACCAAATAGGAAAACCTTGTTTAGACCCTTTCTATTGGTCCCCATCATCACATAGGTCTGCAACCATGTCACATTTTCAGTGCAACCTAATCACACTGACGTCATGCAGTGGATGTGGACCAATGAAAGGCTCCAAATAGGGTTTTCCTGTTTGAAGCCAATGGAGGATCCGGACTCATTTAATTTTAGACGAACACCTACAAGCGTTTCCAAGCCCACAAGTGTGTGCAAAAAGCTCATGTGCATGCCACACATGTGCCGGCATAGCACGATAGGTCCAATATCTAATCCATCTATTACGATGGCACCACTATATTGGTGTTAGCCCAAGAGTTAGGTTGACCCACTGGTCAGTTAGGCCACAGTTTGCAAAATAAATGAGCAGCCGTGAAAAACTTGGATGAAAACATGTAGAAGGTTGGACCTACCTGATGGATTGGATCTTGCATCCGTGTCATGCTGGCATGTGTGACGTGTACATGAGCTAACTTCCCAAGGTTAGTTGCATGGTAACCCATATACCGTGGAGCCTGCTAGATGAGTGGTCTTGATTTTACATGCATTGGCTACACGTCTTGATGGGACTTGATTCCTATCCCTTGAAACAGGACCAACATTGTTCACTCTAATTATTGACTGTTATAGGCAGTGTGGAGTAGGTCTCGGTATCATGTGCTTCTGATAATCATAGATGGACTAGGTCTGCTTTTTGTTTTCCCAATGTTTTAGAACTCAAGACAGGACAGGGTGGTCTGACTGGAACCACGCACCAAAATTCACCTGGCTCAACCTGTTAGGTCACTGTTTTCTTAAAGAAAAGAAAAATTCACCCGTCAAGGTTCAAAACCATGACTTCTACTCGCTAATCAAAGTCCTAAACTCCTGTGCTGGGAGTGAATTGTTTCTATTTCCTTTTTTTAATAATTTAAAATTATAGAGACTATTTACTATCACAAAAATGGGGTGAATGGTGGGTTTTTTCTTTGGAGTAGTGCAGCAGAAGGGGTTTTATTGTCCATTTTCTGTTTTAAGATCTTGACGGATTTTGACGTTCCGAAAGGGTTTTTTTTCTACATATCGACGTTAGAGATAACATAAGGATGTTGCTGCAAAAGCAAGCAGAAGAAATGATTGTAAGTTAATGTATTTGTACAAAATGAGTAAGTGAATAATATTAATCACCGTTTTGATTTTATATCTCTCAGCTTAAAGAATTTGGTGGCGGCTAATGCTTTGCATTAAAGCTATTGAATTATCATAGAATGAGTTGACGTTTGACTGGTTTTTTTTTTTTTTTTTTTCAATTTTGTAGGAAACTATTGGCTACCACGTAGCATGACTAATTATGCAATTTGAATGAAATTCATATTTCATTAACCTTGATGCCAAAAACCGAAAAGGAAAAAACTAAACAAATTCATGATTGTCCACCAAGATGTACAATAAGGCGATCTCATATTATGAGTAGGCACTTGCCCTTTTGATCAGAAGTTTGAGCACCTATGTAGGTCTGGCGTATGCTTATCATTTGCAGGTATACTCTTTTTAGCCTTGGAGGCTTTTTTGTCTTTCCAATTATTTCCTTTGTATAAAGAGTTTTTTTTTTTAATTTTATTTTATGCATTTGGTTCTAACGAATACAGTTGTGATTAATGCAGTCTGTATGCATTTGGAACCTTTTGCAGTCTCCAAATTATAATAGTATTGTTAGCATACATCTCTTCAGTGTTTAAGCATCAAATTGCTTTGTTAGTTTTGCATTCAGGGTTTGTGGTTAAAACCCAATGACCAAGTTTTGCACAAAGATGCTAACTTTGGCGCATGTGGCTGAATGTCACCGTGTCACCAATCAGAAAAATGAGTTTCGACGTCGCTAATCCGCAATAGTAAGTCTCTCTTGTATTGGAATTTATGAATTAACTTGTATATATTTGCAATACTAAGTCTTGCTTGTATGTTCATGGGTTGTGAAAGTTGTGTTTGAATTTCTAGATGGATTGATCTATCAGGGCAAGTACTAGCTTGTATGTTCATGGTTTTTGAAAGTTGTGTTTGAATTTCTAGATGGATTGATCTATCAGGGCCTGTACCAGAAACGGCTAGATATGCCGTTGTTATTTTAAAAAAATTAAAGATATTAGCTACGGATATAGTCCGCAGCCATCAAAAGTAGTCCGTAGCCTTATCTAGACAATGCTACGGATCGGATTTCTATAGCTACGGTTTTTGTCCGTAGCTGTATAAATATAGCTACGGACTATATCCGTAGCTATAGCTTAAAAGGCTATGGCTACAGCACCAATAGCTACGGACCGGATACGGGCCAGCTACGGATTATATCCATAGTTATAGATTTGTAGCTACGGATCCTATCCGTAGCCTTTGCCCCATTTTTTTGTAGTGAAATGGCATCCTTTGGTAAGCAAAGGTACCAAATAGACATGTAAATGTGGTTTTTTCCTGGTCTTCTAGGGCGATTTCAATCTGGTTATATCCGAAGTAGCCATCCAGGAAGCAATAATACGAATGGCCTGCTAACTGTTCGCTCGCCTCAAGTGCAAGGCTGCGATGTAGTAATAATTCTCTGTAAGACCAAGATTGATACACAGGGAAAGAGGTAAACAATTCTAACCACTCTAATAACTGAAATCTAATAAGTTTAGGAAAAACAGTTTTTAAGAACTAAACATAAACAAGAAAAATCTGAGATTATGAAAAGGAGAACTAAGGCTTTTGAGGATCCACTTGTAGCAATCCCATGTTAATTCATTCATCCAAGTATAAAACACAACTAGATTCGAAGTTTTATCTCTCATCTAGTTGGAAAATAAAGCATTCAAGCACATACAATCCCACTTAAGTTAAGAAATCAAGTTCTAGTCCTAGTTGAGCACATAGACTTCAAATATGTAGCCTTCGGAGTCACAGCCATGCCAAGCGACTATGGCATGCTCAAGGGTTACCACAATTCGAATCAAATCAATCCCAACATAGCAATCTCAAAGAATTACAAGGAACTCATGTCCGGAGTACATAAACTCTCATAAAACTTCTAAAAAACCAACTTTATTCAAACTAGAGCATTCAAAATCTAAACTTGAAGTAAAGGTACTTGAATCAAAATGAATTAAACATGAAACTAGCCACAAGCTTCACCTCTTAGCCTTAGCTAAGAGGTTAACTAGAAGAAAGCATTAAAACTAGAAACTAGAACTAGAAGAAGAAGAAAACTAGTTGTAGGAGGCTAGGAAGCCTCCTAGGTCTTGATCTCTTTGCTCCCCACATTGCTAGATGACTTAGGAAGGGAGTGGAGGTCTCCTTTTATAGCTTTCACACTCCACAAACGAAGAATCTTCGAGAATTTATGTACAAGTTATACACTGCGTAGAAAAAATTGGAGCCAGACTTGAAAATTTCTAAACAGGGCGCATGGTCGATTGATCGATTGGGCTGGGCGATCAATCGCACCTGCGATTCAACTTTAAAAACTATATTCTATGATCGGGCGATCAATCGCAAGTGGTCGTGTGATTGATTGCTAGGTCTAAAAAGTGTCCAGAGAGTTCCAGTAGCAATTCTTCAAAAATCTGCATTTTGTCGATTGCTCTATAGGCTGGGCGATCAATTGCTCAGGCTGGGTGATCAATCGCTCAGGCTGGAAGATCAATCGCAAATCTGCACTTTACTCCAGCAACAAATCTGCCAATTCTGCTGTGAGCGATCAATCGCTTAGGGCTGTCGATCAATTGCTCAGGCTAGGCGATCAATCGACGGATCAATTTCTAGATCAATCTTCAGAAACTGCAACTTTCTGCATTTTACTTTTATAGCCCTAGAGCTCTGCACTTTACTTTTTCAGGACAATTCAGGACTTTTAACATGATTTCTTCAAGATTTGTCTTCTCTTCTTTGGCTCATCAAAGCTTGGTCTCCAATATATGTAAAGTGTTCTCTTAAGCCTTGAATTAGTGAAATCTCCATCTCATTCCTACATTCACAAATCATGCATTAAAGTAGTCTTTTAATCATGCAACCCATGCATAATATGTGATGAATTGGGGTTAAAATATGCAAAATTCAGAGCTCAACACTAACCTCTTGAGAATTTGATCCATGAATGGGAGAGGGAAGTGGTCTTTCCGAGTGACTGTGTTTAGCTTCCTGTAATCAATACACATACGTCAACCAGTTGTGATTCTTGTCGGTATAAGCTCTTTTTTTGCATTTTCTATGATGGTCACACTAGACTTCTTGGGGACAACCTAGGTTGGACTTAGCCATTAGCTATCTGAGATGGGGTAGATGATGCCCACATCTAGTAGATTAAGAACATTGGCTTTGACAACCTCCATCATGTTTGAATTTAATCATCTTTGGGGTTGTCTAGTAGTTTTTGCATTTTCCTCGAGGTGGATGTGGTAAGTACAAACTGAAGGGTCCATCCCTTTGAGGTCTGTTATGGTCCATCCTATGGCTCCTTTATGTTCTTTGAGTGCCTCAATTAACTTGATCTCTTAGTCTTTTCCTAAGTGGGAAGCAATGACAACTGGAAATGTTTCACCTTGACCTAGATAAGCATATTTCAATTCAGATGGTAATGGCTTCAGATTAAGCTTTGGCGGTTGAATATTAAACGGTAGAGGTTTTGATGTGGTTAGTGACAATTTTTCAAATTGAGGCCTCCACCGGCTAGTATCTACTGCCTGGTTTTTTCCTTCAATTGCTTGCACAATTTCGTATCTTATGGGATCGTTTGAGTTCTCGAAATGTGTTAAGCATGCCTCTAAGCTTTCAGGTCGTTCTAGTTGGAGGAGTTCTTCTTCCTCAAAAGATTCAATCATGTTAAGTTCAGAGGTTTCATCATCTTCATCCCGTTGCTTTTTACACATGTGGAACACATTCACTTCTAGTGTCATGTTCCCAAAAGAGAGTTGCATTACCCCATTTCGGCAGTTTACAATTGCATTTGATGTAGCCAAGAATGGGCGGCCTAAGATAACTGGTATTTGAGTGCAAGTATCCATAAATGGTTGTATATCTAAGACAATAAAGTCTACAGGGTAGTAGAATTTATCGACTTGAACCAACACATCCTCCACTATCCCTCTCGGTATACAGATGGATCTATCAGCAAGTTGTAATGTGGTTTTGGTGGGTTTTAGTGCACCAAGACCCAATTGCTCATATACTGAGAATGGGATCAAATTTACGCTTGCCCCCAGTCTAATAACGCGCATTCAATCTGGTAGTTTCTAATGATGTAGGAAATTGTGGGACTACCGGGATCTTTATGTTTTGGAGGAGTTTTGTGTGTGAGTATGGCACTCAACTGCTCATTTAAAAAGGCCTTTTGCTGCACATTGTATTTTCGTTTGGTTGTGCATGGGTCTTTGAGGAATTTGGCATAAGAAGGAATCTGCTTGATTACATCAAGCAATGGGATGTTGATTTTTACTTGTTTGAAAAATTCTAGAATATCATGAGAGTTTGAGAGAGTCTTGGGTGAAACCAAGCTTGATGGAAATGGTGCAACGGGCTTGTACTCATGTTCTTTTTTCCTATGGGGCTGAGCTAGATCCATTCTCATTCTCAGAGTACCAGATCCTTAAAGCTTTTCAGCCTTTACCGGAATTGATTTATCGATTTGTTTTCCACTTCTGAGGGTGGTGATGGACTTTGGCTGCTCCATATGTTGGTTAAAGAGATTAGGGGTGCTTATTTCATTCATTGCTTTGGGATTCGGCTGAGGTTGGGCTGGAAGGGTCCCTTCCCTAGTGTTCAATCGTCCCTTAATCTCATCAACTGACACTTTGAGTTCTTGGAACATTTGTTGATTTGTTTGGTTGATTTGCGTTTGCTCTTGCATAAATGCCTTCAAGGTATCCTTCATACTCATTTGATGAGGGGCCATGTTTTGCATTGCGTTTTGAATCGGTGACCCTCTTTGAGTGTTGGTGGGATTGGCCATAGGGCAATTCTTCCAACTAAAATTTGGGTAATTTCTCCAGTTAGGATTGTACGTATTACCCATTGGTCCATTGAAAGGCCGTTGATAATCGTATGTGGTGTTTGCTTGCTCGTGTAACACTTCCTTGAATGCAGGTATAATTGGACAATCTTGTGTAGAGTGTTCATTAGCAGCCTATATTCCACATATGCTTTCAACGTTTTCAGTGGACTTAGAAGGTCCACTTTTCCTAAATTCCATGGCCTCTATTTTCCTTGTGAGGCTGGTTATCTTTGCATTGACATCCTGTCTTTCCTAAGGATGTAGATCCCACCTTTTTCTTTCTGTTGTTGAGGGGTCCTGGGATTACTAGACTTGTTGGTAGTGTCCCATGATTGGGTATTGTCTGCCAATATGTCTAAGTAGCTCCAGGCCTCCTCGGGATCTTTACTCATAAACTCGTCATTACACATTATTTCTACGAATTGGCGCATATTAGAATTTAGCCCATCATAGAAGAAACTTATGACTCGCCACACTTTGTAGCCATGATGTGGACATGTGAGTAGAATGTCCTTGCATCATTCCCAACTTTGAAAGAACATTTCAACCTCCTTTACCGAAAAAATCATGATTACTCGTGTAAGGGTATTCGTTTTATGGGCTGGGAAGAACTTTTTCAAGAATTCCTAGATCATTTCGTTCCAAGTGGCAACAGAGCGTGGCCTTAGAGAGAGAAGCCATGCCTTGGCCTTTTCTTTCAAAGAAAATGAGAATAACTTTACTTTAATTACATCCTCGGTGACATTTGCGTATTAAAGAGTAGCCACTACTTCATCGAATTCTTTCAAATGCAGATATCAACTTTCAGAATCTAGTCCATGGAATTTAGGCAAAAGTTGGATTACCCCTGGTTTGAAATCGATTGTTCTAGCATTATGGGGGAAAATCATACATGAAGAAATAGAGGACTTTGCTGATTGTAGATAATCACGTAGGGTCCTATATGGAGGTGCATTTTGTACCTCGTTCTCTCCATGTTCTTTATAATTCTGATTTGGGTTTGGAGGAAGAGTATCGGGAGGATTCCTTAACGGAGTTTGTTCCATATTCACCAAACTTTCATAATGTTCTAAATATCTTCTAACTCGTTTTTTAATCGAAAGACCTTCAACTAGGCCACCTTCAGTTTGAAGACGGTTTGTGTGGTCACGTTCCCAACGGGACATATACCATACAACACAGTCCGAAACTGAAACCTAATTTAAACAAAAGCTAAACTAAATAAAAATCTAAAAGCTAAATAAAAGAAGTGGAGGGTGGTTGGGGTCCCAAAAGTCAGGATCTTCAAAACAATGATTATGAGTGCCCAAATCATCACCTGATTAGATTTAGGGCCAGTGCATCGAAAATCGCGGTGAAAATCACAACACACATCAGACTTGACCAAAAATGAAAAATTGAGCCAGTGGTGGACCCCACCGTTCATCATGATCAGAACCTTCCAAATTTGGGAAGGTTACTTCAATCATGAAGAAATAGAGCCAGTGCATCGACATCCATCGCAAAGCGGGCCCCACAAGCCCTCCGTTTCGCAAAACCCAAATTTTGTAAAACCCGAGTACGTCAGCGCATCCAGAAATTCATGGTCAGCACATCTAGAAATTCAGACAATTTCACAAAGTGAATTTCAGTACGCACTGCCCTCAGCGCGTCAATAAATTCATTGTCCAGCGCATCATGAAATTCAGCAGTTTTACAAAGTGAATTTCAGAACGCACTGCCCCCAGCGCGTCCAGAAATTCACCTAACGCATCATGAAATTCAGCAGTTTTACAAAGTGAATTTCAGAACGCACTGCCCCCAGCGCGTCCAGAAATTCACCTAACGCATCATGAAATTCAGCAGTTTTACAAAGTGAATTTCAGGACGCACTGCCCCCAGCGTGTCAGAAAATTCGTCCAGCGCATCCAATAATTCAGGAATTTCAGGACGCACTGACCCTCAGCGCGTCCAATAAATCAGGCATTTTCAGGAATTTCAGGACGCACTGACAGCCAGTGCGCCCTAAAAATCAGCATTTCAACAAAGTCATTTTAAGACGCGCCGAGTGATTTTCTCGACGTGCCAACCCATTTTCTCGATGCGTTACACGTGGCGGTCTCCTATTGGCTGACTTCGGGTATAAATACCCCTCCCACCGCTTCATTTGCACGGATCGAGAGAAGGAAAGAGTTGTGGGTTTTGAGATCGCCGGAATCCCTCGCCGGAATCCTTTTTTCGACCGCCGGAAACCCTTTTTTCGATCGCCGAAAATCCCACTTCCTACCGCAGGTCTGGTGAAGAAATAACCTAAACTTATACAAGTGTAGTAGCGCATCGCCAAATACATTGAACCAAGCTTATTTATCGACGCACTGGCCCCAGCGCATCGTAAAATAGGCCAACGGATTAGGAAAATACACATCTTGAAACAAGTCATTTTTTGACGCACTGGCCCAGTGCATCGCAAAATAGGCTAGCAGATTAGGAAAATACACATCTTGAAACAACTCATTTTTAGACGCACTGGCCCCAACGCATCACAAAAATAGCCTAGCGGATCAGAAAAATCAAACACTTTAACAATCATTTTTTGACGCGCTGGCCCCAGCGCATCAGTAAAATCAGGCCAGCGGATTATAAAATCAGCACTTTGAACGTTTATTTCAGCACCTTTAAATCTTCATTTTATGATATTTTCGAGCCCCGTTTGGGCCTATTTTAGGTATTTTGAGCATTCCGGATGCAATGGAGCAGTCAAATAATTCATCCGGCCCACCCAATGAGCAGAATGCAAGCCTTCGGAGTCCGATCTGATCCGACGAGATGAATGGAGCAATTCTCCCGAAAAGAGGCTGCTAGTGCCCAGAATCATACTAATGTATCATCATTACATGTACTATCATAATATGACCCGGATTCAGGTCCGGACTAAGTAAATGGGACTATGGTTAACACGATAAACCATACCAGGAGAGTTATAAACTATCACACACAATTTGTTAAAGACTGACACTTCAAGAACAGTCGATGCCCTACCCATCCAAACGGCATCCGCTGGTTGAGCTGCTTAGGTACATACAACTGCAGATCGGTCTTCCCGCGGTCACCCGTCACAAATGACGGGCGCAGGCCCAGAGTCGCACCCTTCGGTTAAAAGCCCTCACAGTCTCATCTCGGATCTCCGGTTAAAACATGGGACATAGACATCTGACTCGTACAAAGATGGATCAGTCCATAACAGAACATAACAAATACAGGTCTCCGCGACCATACAAATACAGGTCTCCGCGACCATACAAATACAGGTCTCTACGACCACACAAACACAGGTCTCCACGACCATGAACTCTGAGACCATAGTCCCGCTGACTAGTCTTTTGCCTTTTAATCAAGGGTCATCGATCATTCGATATAATTAAGGGCTCGTGCCAGATCACGGTCTGGAATGTACAAGATCTCAGGATCTCTGGAATAAAATTCGCCTTGTAATATCTCTTCTCTTGTGTACTTTTGTGAATGCTTGTGATTGTCTATGAATGTTTCTATTATTCAGAACCCCAGAACAACAAACACCAGAAAACTGCGTCCGAGCATTTTTTCTAATTCTAACAAACTGGCGACTCTGCTGGGGATCGAACTATACTAGAATCTCTGGTTATATCTGAATATAGGGACATTCGAAGATCAATTACTTGCAAACACGAATCTACGCATAGGAAAGCTACCGCAAGGCGTAATGTTTCGGCGCCTTTCGGGCGTCAAACTGACGACTCTCAACGGGAACGTTCTTCCATTCATCTCTAAGGCAATAGACGCTTTAAAAGGTTTTCAAACGGGAACGTTCTTCCATTCATCTCTAAGTCAGGTCGAACAGTTTCCGCCATTGTCCAGGACCACCTGTGTCACACGTAAGTTGACCGGGACCACACTTATGAAGAGCTCCAAGCCCGTGACAGTTCTTGACCCAAGACAGGGGCAGGTTCAAAAAGCACGACTAGCGCTGATCGCGATGGTTCAGGTAGCAGAGGGAGAAGAGGGACCATATGAGGAAGAAGAATTGCCTACAGTCCAAGATCAGATTGACAGATTAGTTCAGGCCAATCGTGAGACGAATGAACGAATGAGGATCATTCAGGAAGCGTTGACCACTTTGATAGCTCAAAACGCTACCAGAAGTCTCGTACCACCTACACGCCAATCAGCTGAAGAATCTCAAGGGGCAGCGGAAGGGCCAACTAATGTCGAACAGCTTACCCAGACCAGGAGAGCCCCAGTGGAGCGAATGACAGCCTCGACTGCGCAAATGTCAAGAGAGGAACTGTCGCAAACGATTACAAGTCTCATGCGATAAGAAAAAGAGAAGGAAAGAGGAACCGGGTATAATATCAAATCCCATACCCGCTAGAGATAGAAGAAATACCGTTCCCAATCAACTACAGATGTCCGGACTTCAGAAAATTCGACGGAAGAGGATCGCAGGAGGAGCATATTACTCACTTCCTCACAGCATTAGGGAATTGGTCGGCCGTCCCACACTACTGTATGCGGCTATTTGGGTCGACACTGACAGGGAAAGCTTTCCAATGGTACATGTCACTACCAGCCGAATCAGTGAGATCTTGGGAACAAATGCAGGATAGTTTTATCTCGAAATTCTTCTCTACGAAAAGAGAAACATCAGTGACAGATCTGGCCTTGATCAAACAAAGACAGGGCGAACCCGTGGAAAAGTTCATGGACCGATGGGGAACGATAGCTGCTCAATGCCAAGAGCTGCCCACTGAGAAAGAACAGATGAAGATGTGTATGCAAGACCTAGACCCAATGATATCATACGGGTTATCGGGGAATAGTTTTCACTCTTTCCGAGAACTGGCCACCAAAGCACACCTGGTAGAAGAAGCCTGCAACACGGGTGAACTTCAGGCCCGAAAGGCAGAGAAGAGAAGGAGGAAGAATTGCAGAGACGCACAATGTAAATAAGGGCAAAGACGTAAGAGATCGAAAGCGACCTGTCGTGGAATCAAAGACGGACATGAAAGCAATGCCTACCCAAGACAGAGGCAAGAGGCCTTATATGCCTCGAGGAATAACAATAGCCGAAAGAAAAAGAGCCAATGGCCCGTATACATTCGACATGGCTGATCTGATCCCCATCATTCATGGAGCAACTAGTGGAAGAAAATGTAATCCGCTTACCAGAACCAATTCATCCACACGAAGTTGGGAGGGTGAATGATCCCCGATATTGTAAATACCATCGATGCCTGAGCCACAAGACAGAAGACTGTTTTAGTCTAAAGGGAAGAATACAAGGGTTGCTCAACCAAGGGGTGATCAGTATGAAATCACCAGAAGCAACAAGGAAGGAAACATCTGGGGTAGTTTCAGCCTTCCCTTCAGAAGAAAACACCCATTTGCACACCCTGTTCCCTGAACCCGAAGAACCCTGGACTTTGGTTAGCAGCAGGAGGAGGCTCGAGAATAGACGGAGACTCCTCAACCGCAAGAAGAAAGGGACTATAAAGAAGAGTAGCCGGGAGAAGAGCCGACTCATCGAGGCTCAGGTACATTGCGTAATGGTATCATTCACGGAACAGCCGTCAGCAGGAGAGACATTACGGGCAAGTGAAGAAGAAGTCAATGCCGTCATCCTCCGATCCGGAAGGCAAATGTCGGAACGCGTTCGGCCTAAACCAGTCGACCCGATGCAAGAAGATGGAAACCCGGATACACCATCAACAAGGCGCCAGGGGCAGAAGTTGAAAGAGAAGGTTGTCGAAGCCACGCCCAATCGGCCGGAGCCGAGGCAAGGGACATCACCAGTAGCATATGATGTCGTATCACACCTACGAAAGGTCCCGGCTCGCTTGAGCATATATGACGCCTTATGTCTCTCAAAGGTATATAGGGAGATGTTGATCAACGCGCTGCTAGACAGTGAAGTCAGAGAAGTGATGATGACAGAAATTGAAACAGAAATGAACGATCCAGATAAGTTTTGGGAAGGAAATGCACCAATTCAGCAAGCAATGCAGATAGATCACCCCTCTGTAATCACATTCTCTGAAGAAGACCGCATGATTGAAGCAACAGACCACAATCGCCCTTTGATGGTTACGGGGACGATTAGAGACACAGAAGTTAAGCGATGCATGCTTGATGATGGGTTCGTAGTAAACATCATGTCGTTGAAGACACTACAGAGGTTGGGTTACAGACCGTCAGCCCTGCGTCCCAGCACCATGGTTATTCAAGGGTTTAATCAAGATAGCCAGCGCACTCTGGGGTGGATCACCGTGATGCTAGAAATGGAAGAACTAAAGACGAAAGTAACATGCCAAGTAATCGACGCAGTAACAATGTATAATCTTCTGCTAGGGAGGCCGTGGCTCCATCAGAATCGCGTCATTCCCTCAACTTATTATCAGTGCTTCAAATACAACAGAGAGGGAGTTCAGTACAGAGTGGCAGCAGACCCAAAGCCATATACAATTGCAAAGTCATTCTTGGCCGATGCCCGGTATTATGACTTGGTCGACGAAAGGGAAGTCACGAAGAAGCCCGATGTAATGCAGAAAGGGCAAGGGGCAAAACCTCGAGTCACCAAGTTTGAACAGAGAAGTAAGCCTCAGTTTGTTACTCAGAAAGAAACCGCAAGACAGTCAGCTGAAGAACCTCAAGGGACTACCAAGAAATTTTATATAATCCCGAAGCACTTACGACAACCAGGGCAATCCGTCTTAGAGATGATATCGAATCAGCACATGAGTGTGCTCAAATCTAGCTTCAATATGCCAGTGCCGAAAATGGTAAGAGTTAAACCTTTCCCAAGAGCTCCTAGTCAATTTGTGGTACCACCAAGTGCCAATGCGAAGAAGGAAATCAAATTTTATTCAGTACCGGATGAACCTGCGCAGTCCAAGGACGAGGCCGAGAAATCACTCCGTTTACCTCAACCAATAGAAGAGGAAAGATATAGTGAAGCCAGCCGTAACATCATGAAGAATATGGGCTTCTGTTACTCAGAATCAGCCTCAAACGGTAGAATGTTAGCCCCATTCGAAGAAAACACCAAAGCTCACCAAGGAAGAGAAGGGTTAGGGGCAAAAATGAAGATTAGACATTTCAACATGGTGACAATCAATCCCACAGAAGAGGCGCAGTCGCAAGAGGTAGTCGACATCATCCAACCCAGTGCCGCACCTGCACAGATAGAGAACGGGGGACAGCCCAGGATAGATGAGCTTGAAGAAATAAATCTGGGAACCCCAGAAGAGCCTAGAAATACGTACCTGAGCAAGAACATCCCAAAAGAAGAGAGGGAGAAATACATTCAACTGTTGAAAGAGAACAAGGATGTGTTCACTTGGACATACTCAGAAATGTCAAGGCTCAGTCCAACAATTGCGATGCACAAGCTGGGCATCATAAAAGGGAAGAAAGCGGTCAAGCAACCTCAACAACGATTCCATCCAAACATAGTGCCCAAGATCGAAGAAGAGGTTCAAAAATTAATCCAAGCTGGATTCATCCAAGAAGTCAAATACCCACGATGGATTTCAAATATTGTGCCGGTCAAGAAAAAGAGCGGTCAAATCCTGAATCTGCGTAGAATTTCGGAACCTCAATGAAGCATGCCCTAAGGATGATTTCCCACTGCCTATCCCAGAACTACTGATCGACAGCACGATAGGATACGCGGTGATGTCCTTTATGGATGGTTACTCGGGGTACAATCAGATTCGTATGGCCCTAGAGGATGAAGAATCGACAGCCTTCCGTACGACACTTGGCATATACTGCTACCGTGTGATGCCATTCGGGTTGAAGAATGCAGGGGCAATGTTCGCTTCCCCAAGTGTAGGGTTGCGATGTAGTAATAATCTCGGTAAGACCGAGGTCGATCCACAGGGACTTATGTAGGATTTCACAAACTCATCCACAAGTGTCTATTGAAACCTACTAACCAGATTCTTGTATGAAATTGATATGAGTAACAAAAGTTGAATTAAATCGAAAGTAACTAATTATAAGAAGGCACTAGGGATTCAAGGATCCACTTGTAGCAATCCTTGATGTTCAATCCGCTGTGGTTTCTTATTCTCTCAACTAGAATTGACATTCAAGTCTATCTAGTCGGATGATAGAGCTGTTTAAACCAAACAGTCTGTAATATGTAAGTTCTATGCATAAGATTCACTCAATGCAGGCTGATCTGAGCATGCTCAATTGCATAGGTCATTCCCCTTTCCAAAAGGTCTAGTTCACAATCATAACCATCCTCAAGTCCTGTCACAAGACAAGGCTAGATCAGGATTTGAACTGGATTCAAAACACATGCACAGTCCATACACATTACAGAAAAATCAGAAAAGTAGAACTTTGGTAGGAAGTTCCTTTATGAAGAACATAGTACTAGAGCGCACTCCGATTCCTCGGATCATACAGGTCTAGACCGTCACAAACCAATTAAACAATTAAGTAATTCTCCCAAACATCCATGAGTCATCATAAGACTAAGAAAAACTACTCAAAAACTTGTATAAACTTCAAACCATAGTTCATAATCATGAATTCCACACTTGAAATCACTTAACTACGAATTAAAACATCTTGGATCTACTACAAGCTTCACCTCTTAGCCCTAGCTAAGAGGTTTAGCTGCTCATGATCCAAGGAAACATGAAACAACTACAAAAAGCATGAAAACAGCAAAGCAAACCAAAAGGAGTTGTGAAACTCCAATCTCCACTTCTACAGCCTCCAACCTCGCTTGAACCCTTCTGGGATACCCTAGGAACGATCCCTAGGTGTCCTTTTATAGTCAGGAGGCTCCACAACTTCGGAAGAATCGAGAAATTGCGTAAGAGTTACGCAGCGCAGAGAAAATCGGGCTGAAATTGGAAGTTTCTAACTGCTTACGCACGGCCGACCGGTCATGACCGGTCGGCCTCAACAGATGGTCATTCCAGCAAGCATGTCCGACCGATCGTGACCGTCGGATGCCTTCATTTATTATCCAGCAGCCATGGCCGACCGGTCATGACCGGTCGGCCTTATACATCATTGGTCCAGCAATCATGTCCGACCGGTCGTGACCGGTCGGACGTCTTCAGCCTTCCTTCAGCGTCTATGGCTGACTGGTCACGACCGGTCAGACCTCCTTGGCCGACCGGTCAAGACCGGTCAGGTCTCCTTTTCTTCTTGTTTTCTTTCTTTCTTTCTTCCGCTTTCTTCCTTCTTTACTTCCTTCTTTGCTTCGGCCCTCCTTTGGGTCTTCATCCAAGGTCCTAAACATGCTCTTTTCAACTTCAAATGGGTGGAGTTCACTCTCAATCCTGTAGTCACAAAACATGCATTAGATTCATCTATAAACCATGCAAACCTCGCACAATGAGTGATGAATTGGGGTTAGAATATGCACAATTAGGAGCTCAACAGGCAACATATCAGCGCGCGATGCAAGTAATCTTCCAGGACATGATGCATAAACACGTCGAATGCTATGTGGACGATCTGGTAGTGAGGTCGGCCGAGCATGAACAGCATAGAGAGCATCTACGGCAAGTGTTCCAAAGACTGAGAATGAAAAGCCTCCGTATGAATCCGTTGAAGTGGGCATTCGGGGTTTCCTCTGGCAAGTTCTTAGGATTTGTTATCAGACACCGTGGCATAGAAATTGACCCGACAAAGATTAAGGCAATCAGGGAGATGCCACCTCCGAAGAATCTCAAAGAGCTGAAAAGTTTCCAAGGTAGGGTTGCGTACTTAAAAAGATTCATCTCGAACTTATCAGGCCGTTGTCAGCATTTTCAAGTCTTAACAAGAAAGGAGTCCAGTTTGAGTGGGATGATGCTTGTCAAAAAGCGTTCGACTCTCTGAAAGACCTGCTTGAAAAAGCTCCAGTCCTTACAGCACCGATCAAAGGGGAGCCACTGATTCTCTATATCGCAGTTGGCAAAAATTCACTGGGAGCCCTCTTAGCCCAGAAGAATGAAGAAGGAAAGGAAAGCGCACTCTATTACTTGAGCCGGACATTAGTGGGAGCCGAGTTTAATTACTCAGCGATTGAAAAGATTTGTCTGGCATTGATCTTTGCCGTCAAGAAACTCAGACATTACTGTCTCTCTCACTAGATAACATTGATATCCAAAGCGGATCCCCTCAAGTTTCTCATGAACAAACCCATGTTGTCTAGGGCGGCTGGCCAAGTGGGCCCTTCTCTTGTCAGAATTTGACTTGACGTACATACCGGCTTGGGCTATCAAGGGGCAGGCAATTGCAGACTTCCTGGCAGCACATCCAGTACCAAGTGGTGAAGAAATAGAATATGATCTCCCAGATGATCAGGTTATGGCAGTTAATGAAGCACGTCATTGAGAGATGTATTTCGATGGTGCGGCCAGAGCAATAGGGTCAGGGGCAGGAGTTATATTCATCAGTCCGCAAGGGGACTTGTTACCCTACTCATTCACAATAGTCCCGACATGCACCAACAATGAAGCAGAGTACCAGGCTCTTATCATCGGGTTACAGTTGGCCCTGGAAATGCAGATCAAGGAAATAAGTATCTATGGAGACTCTAAGCTCGTCATTGGACAACTGACGACAGAATACGAAGTCCGCAAACACGAGCTATCGCCTTATTGCCACCAAGCGCAGTCAATGTTCGACCAGTTTTGGAACAGCAGTATCTCGCACATACCGAGGCAGGAGAATGTACAAGCAGATGCACTCACTAGCTTAGCCTCTGCTTTGGCCAACCCCGGGGGCAGCCCACTTCAGGTAACAATTGAAGAAAGAACAATTCTGCCGACAACCACGTTGCGCAGTGGAGAGTTGAGTGCCAATCCCATTTGCTGCTTCGAGATTACGGAAGAAGAAGATTGGAGAAAATCATTCATCGATTATCTGAAGTACGAATTTCTATCGGAAGATCCCAAAATGCGCACACAGATCAGAAAACGCGCCAACTCATTCGTACTCCAGAATGACGTGCTTTACAAACGATCATATGAGGGAGTGCTGCTGTGGTGTCTAAGCCGAGATGAAGTACATGATACACTGAAAGAAGCTCACGGAGGAGAGTGTGGTGCTCACCAAGGGGGCAAGAACTTACATCATCGTGTGCGACACATGGGTTACTACTAGCCTGCAATGACGAAGGATGCAATAGAATATGTAAAGAAGTGTCACCAGTGTCAAATCCATGCCGATATCATACATTCACCACCGGAAGAATTGCATCAGTCGGTGATGTCCTGGCCTTTCGCAGCCTGGGGCATGGACATGATCGGGCCGATTAGTCCGCCATCTTCCCAGGGGCATCAGTACATCCTTGCGGCGACCGATTATTTCTCCAAATGGGCTGAAGCAGTCACCCTGAGAAATGTGAAAGCCAGACATGTCGAAGGTTTTATTAGTCACACCATATTATACCGACATGGTATCCCTGAGAGAATCACCACGAACAATGGAACACCTTTCAAGAACGCTACTATTGATAAGCTGTGCGCAAAATTCAAGATCAAGCATTGTTATTCATCGCCCTATTATCCTCCTGCGAATGGACTAGCCGAAGCATTCAACAAGACTATCAGTGAAAATTCTGAAAAAGACAGTGGCAGAAAACAAGAAGGATTGGGACAAACGATTACCTGAAGCATTATGGGCATACCAAACTACACACCGCACAGCCACTCGGGCTACACCCTACTCACTGGTGTACGGTACGGAAGCTGTGATCCCAATGGAAATGCAGGTTGAGTCACTACGGGTAGCACTTCGGCACTTCCTGACAACCGAGCACAATGCCAAGATCAGAATGGCCGAACTCGATGATTTAGATGACAAGAGGCTCGCTGCCCAACAAAGGCTCAAAATGTATCAAAATTAAATTTCAGCTGCGTACGATAAGCGTGTCAGGGGCAGATCATTCAAGAAGGGTGATCTCGTGCTAATGATGAAGCGTTCGGCACCGACCCAAGGACTGTTCGCTTCCCCAAGTGTAGGGTTGCGATGTAGTAATAAACTCGGTAAGACCGAGGTCGATCCACAGGGAAGGAAGTAAAACAATTCAAACTATCCTAATAACTAGAATCAAAGAGGTTTGTGAAATTAATTTTTAACATAAAATAGAAAATCTGATAATAGAAAGATAACTAGAGCATCAAGGATCCACTTATAGCTCTCCTTAGATGCATAATTCGCTATGGTTTCTCACTTTCTCAACTAGAATCGATATTAAGATCTATCTAGTCGGATGATAGAGCTGTTAAACCAAACAATCTGTCATATGTAAGTTCAATGCATAGGATTCACTTAATGTAGGCTGAGCTGAGCATGCTCAATTGCATAGGTCATTCCCCATTCCAAAAGGTTCAGTTCACAATCATAACCATCCTCAAGTCCTGTCATAAGACAAGGCTAGATCATGATTTGAACTTGATTTAAATCACATGCACAATCCATACATATTACAGAAATTCAGAAAAGTAGAACTTTGGTAGGAAGTCCCCACATGAAGATCATAGTACTAGAGCGCACTCCAATTCCTCGGATCATACAGGTCTAGACTGATGCAAACCAATTAAGAATTTAAGTAATTCTCCCAAACATCCATGAGTCATCATAAGACTAAGACAAACTACTTAAAGCTTGTATAAACTTCAAACCATAGTTCATAATCATGAATTCCAACTTTAAAACCAATAAAACGAATTAAACAATCTAAATAAAACTATAAGGTTCACCTCTTAGCTCTAACTAAGAGATTAGCTAATGAAAAGCATATTAAAAATAAAATTAGAACTAAGAAAAGGAAGAAAAATTAGCTGGAGGAGGCTAGGAAGCCTCCTATGACTTAAACTCCTTGCTCCCCACGTCCTTGGTTGCCTTTGAATAGAAGAGAGCACCTCCTTTTATAGTGCAGCAATAGTACAGCAACATAGCAGAATTTGTTTCGCTTGGTACGGCTTAACCAATGGTCGGATTGCCTTCAAATTTGATTTGTAGCTTCCTTGTAATGTGATCTTCCTCATAGATGATTTAGATTTACAAGATTATCCTCTGATCATTAAGATGGGCCCAGAAAACTAGTCCGAAAAATCAGAAACGGGAATGGCCTGCTGTCTGGAATCTGGAAGCTGAAATTTACATGGCCGACCGATCAAGACCGGTCGGACAGGGCTGGCCGACCGGTCAAGACCGGTCGGGGCCTGTTCCAGCAGCTTCTGTAGAGGGCAGTAGTGTTGGCCGACCAGTCTTGATCGGTCGGACCCCATTTTCTGCTTTATTTCTTCTTTCTTTTCTTTCCTTCTTTCTTCCTCATCCTCCTCTCTTTCTTCATCATTCTTTGGTCCACCTTGGGCCTTCATCAAAGGCTCCTAAATGTGCCCTTTTGGTCATCAATTGGGCAAAGCAACTCTCATTCCTACAACCACAAAACATGTATTTGATTAATCTTTAAATCATGAAAATCTTGCATAATGAGTGATGAATTGGGGTTAGAATATGCACAATTAAGAGCTCAACAAGGACCGAAAAGTAAATTTGACCAGAAATGGGATCCCGTCTGCATCATCAATGAAGTGTATTCCAATGGAGCCTATCGGGTAATAGATTGCAAAGGGCAGGGCATCAGTTCGCTGGTGAATGGCCGATTTTTGAAAAGATATTATACTTAACATAGGCTTGTCGTTGCAAGTTGTAAACACCCCAGTAGAGGGAAAGTGTAATAAAGTAGACAACGAAAGAAAGGATACCATACAATGACTAAACCAAAATGCTAATCATCTACTTTATGCTTGCACAGGTATCGGAAAGGTCGTTAAGGCTCAAAACACGTCAAGCACGACACCATGCCTTTTCGAGACCATTGAAAATCGGGATAAGTCCTAAGCCAAGGCCCGGCTACATCTTCGTTCACATGTGTAGGTTTGAGTCCTAACAGGGGGATGTTCCTTTCCAAATAAGCACAATCTATGTGCATTCAAACTCAAATGAAACGACAAGCAGGCTAAAGGCACGACATAAATTTAAAACTACAGTAGTATACATATTGTTACAACATTCATCACAACACATTTCAAGTTACAAATAAAGTCATTGTAGCTTAACCTTCTAAAGTTCTCAAACATTGTTCTAATAGGTTAACTGCAGATTCTTCGATCGCCTTCTGTCTTGCCTCAGCCTCAGCCAAAACTTGGGCAGGGTCGGGGGTGTCTTGAAGAGACTGTTTCAGCTCGGCAACATGTGCCCTTACAACAGTGCATCTCGCTTCGTGCTGGTCGACGGAAGACTGCAGAAGTGCCTTCTAACCACTGAACTTCGAAAGTTTGAGATGGACGACAGAATGTTCGGCTCGTAACCGGGCCATCTCATTCTTAATCTCTGCGAGACATTCAGTCGCTTGTTGACACTCAACATCGGTAGCCTCCTTACTGCGGCCGCATCCGCCTCATGTAATTCAAGCTTCGGAAGGAGGGACCGCAAGTGATCGCTTTTTTCCACAACGGAAGGATCAACCCTGAGGTGCCTCGCCTCGTTCACTCGAACCATCCCTTCCTTGAACTAAGCTACGTGACCGACTATCAAAGAAATGTCAATTCCGAGCCACGTAGCGTTGAGTTCTAGTGCCTGCAGTGCTTCGTCCAAAATGGACCATTCATCTCCGTTCTTCAATGAATCAGCAATGTCAGACAGGAGGCTCTTCAGCAAATTTTGCTTTGGTCCTTGACAAGCCTCGGAGAGAAGAAGCGAATACATCAGGCAAAACTGCAGGAATCGGGATGCTGGCAGGAGCAGTGGCTGGCAAAAGAAATGGTAAATATTAGTACACTGAAGAAAGAAAAGAAGCAAGCAAAGCGACAAGGCAAGTAGTATACCAGCAAGAATTTCATCGATCAGTGCACTAGTCAAAGCAGCAGGTGTTGATGAGGTAGGGGCGCGTTCAGCTACAACTTCCGTTGTTGGCTTAGGCAATTTAGGAGAAGGAAGGACGGTGATCTCAGGTGCAGTGATAGCTTGAACTGGTTCAGTGACGAGGGATGCTTCGGCAATAAGCTCCGGTGCACTAGTAACATCTGAAGGCATGATTTCTTGGGAGGGGAGTGCTGCCTCTTCCGTAACATCAGCAGGTCTTGTCTAAGGAGCAGGGCTAGGGTCGATTGCAGCTGCAGCGATGACAGGGTCGGCAAGAGGAGGATCTTCAGCTTGTGCCCCACTGTCAAGGTCCATAGGGATGGGCTCTGAGTCTACTTCGGGAACAGATCTGTCGTACACCAGCTCATTACCCTTACCCTCCTCTGTGGGACGGTTTCCACTCAAGTCTGCCCACGAACTCATCTCCCCCTCTTCCCTCGGTCCACCGGCATTGTCGATCGGGACGCTGCCGGCAACCTTGGAGAGTCGACCCTGTGCCTTCTCGACCTTGTACAGCTTCCATAAGTCCTTTATCTTCTTTCCTCCATCAGCAACGGGGACGCGAGGGGCAGTCTTCACTAGAGGCCCAGAACGCTCAGGAGACGGTTCAGAATCACTATCTCCGGGAACAGAACGTCTACATAGACTCGTCCGACTAGCTGGGCTCTGATCATGACCTCCCAGACCGCCGATCGATGGGGTCCTTGCTGCAGCACCATCACCGCCCTCATCGTCACGTTCCCCACCATCCTCAGCATCGTCATCACCATCGCCGCCGCCTCCTCCAACATTGCCCTCACCAAGATCAGTGTCATTGTCATCCTCACCATCATCACCACCGGCATCTCCGTCTCCTCCAACCTCACCGGCCACATCAGCCCCGTCATCATCATCATCGCCGACGTTATAACGCTCCCTCTGTCCCTCTGCCATGGGACCAACGAGCGGGGAATCCGGATTCCCTTGCACTATGACCCTCTACCCGTAAGCGACCCACCCTTCAAGCGTGTGTTCGGGTTTCTCATGATCTATTACAACATTCAGAGAGGTCATAAGCTTCTGCACGCCTGGAGTGGCCAATTAACGGAGCGGCTCTGCCACATAGCCCAAGCCGTCAGCAGGAGCAGGATCAACGATCGGAGGAGAAATGAAGACAGGGTCGGCTACGTGTCAGTCGTTTCGGATCAAAGAATATTGGTGAGCCCACCACCTCATCCACCCGTAAGTAGCACCGGGAGTATACTCGGTGCCCGGAACAATGAAAGAGAAACCCGATCCGGTGAGCAAGAGCTGTCACCATATCCACTTCCAGTGTATCAGCCCCGTGCCATAAGCTCGCTGCTCTCTCGTCACTGGCTCAAGCATCTCCGGTACGCCTTGGTCGTAGCCAAATTGTCTGGCGAACCGGTTCGGGTAGTACGGTTCTCTCCAGAACTCAGCCCCCTCCCTCAAAGGCAGTGAGCCCTGCCGGATTGATATCAGAAAACAACGCTCGTAGGAGCTAAGGCTCTCGTCATCATCCAGCAGAACCGGGTCTTCACTGTTGGTACCCGAAAAAAAAGAAGAAGTCAACGTCATCGTGGAAAGCTATTTTTGTCTCGATAGTCGCCAAGTTCCCGTTGTTCATCCTCCGCTTCTGGAAAGCATGCAATGGGACCAATCCCCTTTGGATGAAGTCCTTGAGCTCCATGTCGTACACCCAAGGGAAATACACCCCAAGCCAACCCGAGAAGAAGTGCCATCCGCAATAGGAAGAATTCAGTCCGAAGGAGGCAGAACCCTTGTTGCTGATAACACCGCCGAAGGCTCTGTAGATAGAGCACAATACCACCGGGGCCAATGCATAGCGATGGCCGTTAGCCAGACTCCCTGCTACGGAAAAACAGGAGACTCTCACACTATCTGCCTGCTTGGAGCTCGGGAGGGCCACACAGCATAACCAGTAGGCTAAGAATCCGACGAGTTCGTAGGTGGGAGATAGCTTGTTCGGCTGTGGGAACTTCTTCTTCATCTTGGCCTCCAAGACCAATTTATCCCTGCAGAGTCATACGATGCGTAATCCAAGTTGAGAAAGGAAGAAAATCATCAATAGAAGAAAAGAATGGAACGGGACACAAAGAGTGCAACTCAAGTAAAGAAACTAACTTTAGACCGTGATTGAAGTAAATCAGCCAATCCTCAAAAGGCACTTTGTCTCTGGAGCCCGGGAACTGCGGCAGCTCCGCAAACAATTCATAGCAGGCTTCAGAGTAGAAACCTTCATCGACGCCCTTTTTCTTCTTAGATAAATTCTTCACAAACCTCCCTCAAAAGTCACTGGGCGTCCATTCATCATAAATTCTACCGCGGATGGGAAGACGGGCTATCCGATACAAGTCCCAGAGCGATATGCTCATTTCCCCGTACGGCAGGTGGAAGGAGTTTGTAATAGAGCTCCAGTGATTCAGGAACCCCTTGTAAACGCACGGTTCTCAATAAAAGTAGCTCGACGTCGCCTGAATGGCCCGCAGGAGACCCACTTGCTTCAAAGTCTCTTCATGCTGCTCGACTATTCGGCTGGCCCAAGCTTCGTAGCCAGGGTGAGGACTCAGATGTCCTCGGGTCCTGAACCCCTCAGTCGGCCAAATTTCTGCGTCGGACAGAGGGCGAAACCTTTGGCGTAAGGTCTCGTAATAGTGGGCTGGAAAAGGTAGATGTGGGTCGTGGTTTGGCTCCAAGAAAATCATGTCCTTCTCTCCAAGGACCGACTGCAGCGTGCCGTTCTTAGATACGGCACAGTTGAGGAATGTCTCTGGGACAGATGTCCAGGAGTCGACGCTGTAAAATGAATTTGAGCAACACACATCAGATGGCTCGATGCTTGGTAGAGAGCGATATCTTTGGAAGCTCTTGGGAAATCGAATGAATTGCTTTGTGTAGGGGTTATAGATCACAAGAGATGACACCGCCAGCTTCGCGAAGGACCAGACAACCCTCATTCTATCAGACTTCGACTTAGCTTGATTCTCCATGTAGACTTGCTTGGCGCTTTTTCCAGTTGTCTTCGGGCGACCTCGTTCAGCAGACTGAGTAGGCACAGCTGGGCTCGCTTCACCCTCTTCAGACCCAACAACCTCGTCGGTCCGGAAACCTTGCAAAGGAGCGTACCACGCATCCCATTCTTCTTGAGTGCCCTCATCAGGAGGGGTCGGTAGAGCGTTATTGCAAAGGATCTTCCGCTGCACGTTCTTCGGCAGCGTCAATATGCGCTCATAGAAGTTGAACTTCTCTGGAGGGAGGAACCACTGCGGGTTCTGATCAGACGGTCGGGTCACCTTCTTGGGCGAGGTACGCTTGCGCTTGCGCATAGGTGTCTTGGAGCCAAAAGGGCCAGCATTGGAAGCACCACCAGCCATGAAGAGCTGCACAAACACATTAAAGCATCAGGCAAAGCGCAAGTACGAGAATATAAAAAAAAAGAGAAGAAACACATCCAGGTACGATCAAACTTCGAACAACTTAAGTTAACTAGGAGCATTACGTCTAGTTCAACGTGATCTGAGAGTTTCAGATGTACGGGGTCCGACAGATCCTCGAAACTATAAGTATCATGACCAATTCGAAAGAGAAGTGTCAGACCCCGTACGCTTCGGAATAGCACACCCAGTATCATGGAGGGGTGATCAGTTCAAAGGGCGAGCACACTAATAAACACTAAACATGATTAAGTGTGAAGTCCAAAAATTGGGCAAACTTTATAACCTTGGAAGTCAACCCACCCCAGCCCTGACGCGTCAAAAATGGACAATTTCGTAAGTTTGAAGAACAGTGCTCGCTAGCCCTGGCGCGTGCAAAAATTCAGAAGAATTTACCAGTCCCAAAACTATACACGCTGGACCCAACGCGTCGATGAAAAGGGGGGTTCTCCCTCGAAAACACGCGAGTACGCGCTCGGCCCAGCGCGTCACGAAAATGGGGAACTTCACCAAGTCCGAAAAAAGATACGCGCTGGTCCAAGCGCGTCACTAAAATCGGTTTTCCACAGACGCGAGTGCGCGCCAGACCCAGTGCGTCCAATAAATCACTCGAATCCGCCCAAGTCTAATTTTTGTACGCGCTGGGGTTGGCGCATCATTAAAATAGACAAAATCATACCAAGTCCAAACGCGAGTACCCGCCGGACACAGCGCGTCTGATAAATACGCGAATTTGCCAGTCCTATTTTTGGACGCGCTGATGGTAGCGCGTCGAGAAATCGCCCACCTTGGAATTTTGGTACGCGCGGGATGATAATTTGACGCGCTGGCGATGTTTTTTCGACGCACTGGAGACTTTTTTGTACGCTCTAACGGGAGCCGTTTCTAGCCGAAAGTGAAAGTGAAATGATCGAAATGACCTAGAACCTTCTATTTATAGTGGGACCCGAAAATTCCGACGCGATGCAATGGACGTCCGATGTCCATCCCATCGCATCGGAGGGGCATCTGTTGGGGTCCCAAAAGTCAGGATCTTCAAAACAATGATTATGAGTGCCCAAATCATCACCTGATTAGATTTAGGGCCAGTGCATCGAAAATCGCAGCGAAAATCACAACACACATCAGACTTGACCAAAAATGAAAAATTGAGCCAGTGGTGGACCCCACCGTTCATCATGATCAGAACCCTCCAAATTTGGGAAGGTTACTTCAATCATGAAGAAATAGAGCCAGTGTATCGACATCCATCGCAAAACGGGCCCCACAAGCCCTCCGTTTCGCAAAACTTAAATTTTGTAAAACACGAGTACGTCAGCGCGTCCAGAAATTCATGGTCAGCGCATCTAGAAATTCAGACAATTTCACAAAGTGAATTTCAGGACGCACTGCCCTCAGCGCGTCAAGAAATTCATTGTCCAGCGCATCATGAAATTCAGCAGTTTTACAAAGTGAATTTCAGGACGCACTGCCCCCAGCGCTTCTAGAAATTCACCCAGCGCATCATGAAATTCAGCAATTTTACAAAGTGAATTTCAGGACGCACTGCCCCCAGCGCGTCAGAAAATTCGTCCAGCGCATCCAATAATTCAGAAATTTCAGGACGCACTGACCCTCAGCGCGTCCAATAAATCAGGCATTTTCAGGAATTTCAGGATGCACTGACAGCCAGTGCGCCCTAAAAATCAGCATTTCAACAAAGTCATTTTAAGACGCGCCGAGTGATTTTCTCGACGTGCCAACCCATTTTCTCGATGCACTACACGTGGCAGTCTCCTATTGGCTGACTTCGGGTATAAATACCCCTCCCACCGCTTCATTTGCACGGATCGAGAGAAGGAGAGAGTTGTGGGTTTTGAGATCGCCGGAATCCTTTTCCGACCGCTGGAAACCCTTTTTCCGATCGTCGGAAATTCCACTTCCTATCGCAGGTCTGGTGAAGAAATAACCTAAAATTATACAAGTGTAGTAGCGCATCGCGAAATACGTTGAACCAAGCTTATTAATCGACGCACTGACCCCAGCACATCGTAAAATTGGCCAGCGGATTAGGAAAATACACATCTTGAAACAAGTCATTTTTTGACGCACTGGCCCCAGCGCATCGCAAAATAGGCCAGCGGATTAGGAAAATACACATCTTGAAACAACTCATTTTTGGACACACTGGCCCCAGCGCATCACAGAAATAGCCCAGTGGATCAGAAAAATCAAACACTTTAACAATCATTTTTGGACGCGCTGGCCCCAGCGCATCAGTAAAATCAGGCCAGCGGATTATAAAATCAGCACTTTAAACGTTCATTTCAGCACCTTTAAATCTTCATTTTATGATGTTTTCGAGCCCCGTTTGGGCCTATTTTGGATATTTTGAGCATTTCGGATGCAATGGAGCAGTCAAATAACTCATCCAGCCCACCCAATGAGTAGAATGCAAGCCTTCAGAGTCCGATCTGACCGACGAGACGAATGGAGCAATTCTCCCGAAAAGAGGCCGTCAGTGCCCAGAATCATACTAATGTATCATCATTACATGTACTATCATAATATGACCCGGATTCAGGTTCGGACTAAGCAAATGGGACTATGGTTAACACGATAAACCATACCAGGAGAATTCTAAACTATCACACACAATTTGTTAAAGACTGACACTTCAAGAACAGTCGATGCCCTACCCATCCAAACGGCATCCGCTGGTTGAGCTGCTCAGGTACATACAACTGCAGATCGGTCTACCCGCGGTCATCCATCACAAATGACGGGCGCAGGCCCAGAGTCGCACCCCTCGGTTAAAAGCCCTAATAGTCTCAGCCCGGATCTCCGGTCAAAACATGGGACATAGACATCCGACTCGTATAAAGATGGATCAGTCCATAACAGAACACAACAAATACAGGTCTCCACGACCATAAAAATATAGGTCTCCACGACCATACAAATTCAAGTCTCTACGACCACACAAACATAGGTCTCCACGACCATGAACTCTGAGACCATAGTCCCCGCTGACTAGTCTTTTGCCTTTTAATCAAGGGTCATCGATCATTCGATGTAATTAAGGGCTCGTGCCAGATCACGACCTGGAATGTACAAGATCTCAAGATCTCTGGAATAAAATTCGCCTTGCGATATCTCTTCTCTCGTGTACTTTTGTGAATGCTTGCGATTGTCTATAAATGTTTCTATTATTCAGAACCCCAGAACAACAAAACACTAGAAAACTGCGTCCGAGCATTTTTTTTACTTCTAACAGGGGTTTAGAAGGATATTACCTGATCTGACGAAGTAAGTTGAGTTAATCCTACAAAACAAAGTAATAAACAAAGCACTGATAATGTTATATCTAAAAAAAATTAAAATCTAAAACAAATGAAAATCCTAATTAATCCTAGAATTATTAGAATTGCACCGCTCCCCGGCAACGGCGCCAAAAAACTTGTTCCGCTCGCCTCAAGGATAAGGCTGTGATGTAGTAATAACTCGGTGAGACCGAGGTAGATCCACAGGGAGCATGATTCCAATTACACTAGACTATTTAGGATTTTAAATGAGGGTTGAAATTGTGATTAAGAATGGTAATAAACGATTGTAAATCAAAAATAAGAAATGGTTTAGACTTTTTCAAGGATCCACTTCTGGTTGCTCTTTTAATGGGCTAACTCAACCTGGTCTTTTGTAACTCAGCCGAAATCGAAGTCATATCTCTATTCGGCCAGAAGATAGATTGGTTAAATCAGATATGAATTAGGACAGTGGTTACATATTGATTTAGTTTTCGTAGTCATGCTCGGTATGGGCCACACTCAATCGCATAGGCCAATCCCTTTTCCAACCGAGTCAAGTTCATAATCATGGCTTTTATCGAATCCTGTCACTAGACTCGACTAGAACTAATGATTTGAACTTTGTTTGAACCGAAATCAATCTGTAAAACCTCTGTCTAACTTTAGCAATAAACATAAGAACTTTGACTTGTCATAGTTCCCACATTAGGATCGCATTGTAGAAGAAATGATAATCGAAGCATCTATCATGCCAAGAGTCGATGGTAGATCTAAGAATGGTACAGATCTATACGATGCACATAGGTGAGTTGATAGATTTAAATTCATAAAGCATCCCCTAAGCCAAGAGACATTAGACGATCTGAGAAAATCTTAAACTATAACTCTATTCAAACATAAATCAAACCATTGTTCAGCATTAAATCAGTAAAACACCACCTAGGTTAATTCAATCCATAAAAAACAAACCAAAAGCTTCCCCTCTCAACTTTAGCAAAGGGGTCTAGCCAATCCAATACATGCTTGAACTAGAAAATACAAAATAAACTAAATTAAACATGAAAATACAAAGAAAAATCTAAAAGAACCAAGTTGGATAGCCTCCACTGCCCCCAGTACCTCTAGAGCTTCTCTCTGATCTTCCTCCCATTTTCAGACGAGAGTGGAGTGGTTGTTTTGTAGAGAAGGTGGACCAATCGCAAGTTTTCTTTTGGAACAAGAAATCGACGCCCACAATGTCGGGTGCCCGAGCTAAGATCGGGCGCCCGAACTTGCCCAAAAACATCCAAAGGGTTTGCTGGGCGATTTCCATGGTTTCGGGCGCCTAATCTTGGTCTAGGGCGCCCGAACTCCCCTGTTTTTGCGTTCTTTTGGGCTGTTCGAGTTCCGAATGCCGATGTTTCCTTTTCCCTTGCTTTAGCTTGGCCGACACTTGATTCTTTGACTTCCTAAATGCTTGATTTAGCGTTGAGTCCATGCAATCTTGCTCCATTACCTACAAACACAAATTTATGCATAAGAAGACTGTTTTGACAATTTGAAATATGTAAAGGCATGATGATTTAGGGTCTAAATATGTATAATTCAATGCCAAGCACTTCAATTGATAGATTGGGCTGACCAATTCTCCCGATGTAACTAAGAACGATATAAATTATTGTGCTGTGAGAGCAGCAGATCATTTCTCTTTTCCACTTTTGAGGAGATACATGATACTCAGGTGCGTATGAAGCCCCATACTTAGGCACGCAGTAATTCTACACGTGGCACACATTGGCTCAAATTTAACCGACTAAATTGTGGAAATTTAATTTTGTATCCAAGTGATGGTCCCAAAGATAATATTTGTTAAACAATCCAAACCTCTGATTAGTTGACACTTGTTTGTTGAAATAAGAGTGTTGGATATTTTTCATTTTTAACCATCCAATAAATATTTACTAATCCAATATTTCGATTATCAAATAAGTGTAAATTTTGGTTTATGATACATGAAAAATAATTTGGACTGTTTGATTGGACTCGCATGCCACTTATCCAATTTTTACACAATTTGTAAGTGCTCGAGTATGATCCTTCAGACTGCCGGAGTATCGAAGTTTTCTTCTCTGCTTTTAAAGAAATTTCCTTGTCTGTTTTGACCGATCAGCTAAAATAGACCTCCGAAAAATTTTACTTTGGCAGGTCGGTCAAACCTGGGGTTTACGTATGGAAATTTACTGCTTCTCTTTTACGGTGTGGATTTTGCGCAGGAACCAATTTAGGGCCAAAGTGATGTTTTTTGATAAATCCACCCCGTCCATCCATTTTGGGAGCTCATTTTAGAACATGAGAATAAAAATGAACCGGATCCAAGACTCAAGTGGGCTGCAAACGTGAGGATTGAATGTACATAATTGAAATATTTGTAGATCCACAAGAGTTTCGAATCAGGACAATATTTGTGTTTCCAGTTCATCCCAGTAGTAGTGACGTTATGAACAGTATGGATGTCATATAAACATCACTGTGGACCCAGGGAGGTTTCAACAGTAGTAATTTACCTACCCACCTTTTCGTTTAGTGAGGCCCACTTGAGTCTTGGATCTGGTTCATTTTTGTTTAATGTCCTAATATGATCTCCCAAAACTGATGGACAGAGTGGATTTATAAAAAAAATAATAATAAATAACTGTAGGCCCACCTTGGTTACTTCCTCCGCAAGGCTTTTGCAGGAAATCCGCGCCCCTCATTCACTTTATTTTCCTTTTCTTTTCTCTTTTTAAAAGATATTCTCTTTTGCTTTACCGGGCACCGATTTCTTGTCGAAAGCCTTGTGCAAGTTATGGGAACCTACGTGGGATTCAAAGTGATGTATCCGATGAATCCACCCCGTTCATCCGTTTTAACAGATCATTTTAGAATTTGAGACCAAAAATGAACCGGATCCCAGACTCAAGTGAACCTCACAAAAGGAAGGTAGGTAGGGAAATTACTACTGTTGGAACCTTCTTGGGTCCACAGTGATGTTTATATGAATCCATACCGTTCATAACGTCATTACTACTTAGATGAACTGAATATATATTAGCCTGATTCGAAATTCCTGTGGCCCTAAATATTTCAACTGTGGATGTTCAATACTCACGTTGTCTGCCTACTTGAGTCTTGGATCTAGTTCATTTTTGGTCTCATGTCCTAAAATGAGCTCCCAAAACGGTTGGACCGGCTGGATTTATCGAAAACATCAATTTGAGCCCCACCTAGGTTCCTAAGCAGGAACTCACTACACAAGACTTTTGCAGGAAATCCGCGTCCACCTTTACCCTGTTCTTTTTGGAAAATGCTCCAGTGTTCTCGGGGCACCATAAGTTATAGTGTTCCTAGTTGTATTGGGACAATTAAACAGCTCAATCCATTAATCTAGACTGTTCATTTTATCCATCACACATTTTATGAACTATCCAGTAAAAACCATATTGAGATGACGATTCAATCATCCTTGATCTGGCCCTTTTTTCATACCCCCTCTTTTTTCTTGCTCAAGGATGGTTAGAATTTCCCAAACAAAGTGATTTACTAGAGTAATAAGCAGTCCATGATGGGCCCAAACAAATAGATGGATTAATTATTGATTGAACCTATTTCCTTTAAATAGTCTTCACCATCCATAAACGCCATCGATCAATGGTTAACATTTGTCGGATTGACATGATACTTTCACGCCAGCCCAAAAAGTGTGCCCTTTACCAAGTGAAGAGTCAAGATTAAAGGATTAGATGGTTTCACTGTCCAAACATAGGTTGGAGCACTTTAACTTACAGTGCTCGGCATTTCTTTTTATTCTTTTACTTACCTCTTTGATTCCTGCTTCTTATGGTCTTGCCTCCGGTGGACGACCAAAAACTTAAGTGTGAGAAGAGGCATCAATGCCAGCTACGGTTTGAAGAAGAGATAATAGTGAGGGTTATATCTGAAGCTTTATCAGCCTTTTAAGGTAATTGGATTCTTAGTCCCTGTCATGGCTTTCCTAATTCAGCTTTATTTTTATCTTCAGTTACTCAATTTTAGTGCATTTTTTGTAATAATCTAGTGAGCTATGTTTATGGAACCTTTCCATGCACTTAGTTGGATTTGGGATCGTTGATGTCTACATCACCTATCTGGACCGTCCATTAGGTCGAGGCCATGCTTTGTATACTACTTTGAAAAATTGTACTGATTGGATGATCCAAACTGTGTAGTTGGTGGCATGAAAAAAATGGATGGACATTATCACTTGTAGAAGATATTTTCAGTCACTAATGTTTATGGCCATCCAATTGTGGTGGTTTTTCCACAGTAGTGGAAGAAGAGTAGGATGACTGATGTCCGGACAGAGCATGCGCGGATGACATAGGCTCCAAATTCAACAAGGTGTATTGAAAGTTTTTCATACGCAGAGCCCCTCAGATCATGTATCTCATACCATCATATGATGTTTGCTGGAAAACACCCCAACCTACTGTTACACTGCACATTGAGACTATAACCATTGGATTTGAGGCCATATTCAGTGGTGCAAACCGTTTGCATGATGAACTTTTGTGTGGATGGGAGTACCCCAACAGTAAAAGTCTCATACTGCAATATTTTAACACTGATCATTTAACTCTTTTTTTTTTGATAATATGCACTATACCTTAACCGATCTTTTTTGGGCCTTGCATATCGATCATTTATGATCTTCTAATCTTGAAGAGGTTGGAGAAAGCAACCCTGTATCTCATCGGATCAAAAGTTTGGATGACCTCAGATATAAGGTTCACCTCCAATCATATAACTCTAATTGGTCATGGCCATTGTCACGAAATATTGCTGAAATTTTCAAATTCTTCTGATATTCTTGTGGAGAAATTAACAAAACAAAATCATTACAATAATATTGCAATATTTTCGAAGTCTCGGTCGTTTTTTCTTTTCTTTCGCAATTTTATCACCAAAGTATTGTGAATTTAAAATGAAATTTTGTTTAGATATTAGTATAAGGTACTGTGAGATTGATCCCATGAGGTTGAGCTCTCTGGCTCCATCGTGATGCATGTTGGGCATCCACCCCATCAATCAGATCAACCCTTTCATCGTGGGCCATGGCAAAAAAAAATTAGGCCAATCCATACTTAGGTGGGACACCTGAGAGTGGAAGTTCACCCATTGAAACCTCTGTGATTGTTCATAGGATCCACATAGACATCCACCCATCCATCTTCTCTGTGTACCACTTAGCCATTCCAAAACTCAAGTGGGCCCCACAAAGTGCTTTAGATGTTTTAGGCTTGGATTTTTCATGATTTCAGATGTTGTTGCCCACCTAAGCTCCAGATATAACTGATTTTGGAACATCCTATGGTCTAGAAGGGACCACCAAATGCATGGCCCGATGTCCGATGCAAATAACGGCCTGGATGTCCAATAAATATAAGGATGGAGTCCACAGAGCTTGTGGCGCAGTCACAAGCGGGGTGAGATCGATCAACATCTCTCGTGTAAGATTAGAGGTGGGCAACGATCCAATCTGAGTCGAACATGGACTAGATCAGATCATTCAGCTTCTTGAGTAGGTGTGTTCGACCAATGTTCGAACAAACATTCAAACAGTGTGGCTCTATTCAAACTCGGTTTGGTCTAGCCCAGTCATGTTCAAACATATGAATTTCGAACAATTGTTATAAGTTTGAACAATTTCACTTTTTTCACTTGAAAATATTTTTTCCACTACTGAATAGTGAATACCGATTTGTTCACAAATTACATATCACACAAATCACAAAGTTTAAAGTTTTTAACTAACAAAAAAGAGGCAGATACAAAGCTGAAGTGGACCACACCAAAAGAAATAGTGAGGAGAATGATGTCCACCATTTAAACTTTCCTAGGGCCCACGGTCATGTTTATTTGTCATCCAAGCTTCTCTCTCTCTCTCTCTCTCTCTCTCTCTCTCTCTCTCTCTCTGTGGACTCCTCAATCGAGAGTCAAGTCAATAACTAGGTCGAACAAACGAGTCGAGTCGAGTCAGTCGATATTCGAGTCTAGTTCAAAAATAGAAAGTTCGCGCAAACGAGTCGAGTCGAATATTTGAGTCAAACAAACGAGTCGAGTCGAGTCAATCAATATTTGAGTCGAGTTCGAGTTTGAGTCGAGTCGAACAGGGTTGTGATTGAAACTGACTCAATTTTTTTTTTCAAACAAGCCCTGTGTGTTTGAACAAAGTTTACACACGAAGACTTTCTGTTTGAACAGAGTTTTATCAAGTCAATTTGATTCAATCCGAACGATCAAACTCGGTTAGTGTCCAGCTCTACATAGGATAACTAATCCGAACCCACAGATCTATCAGGACTCCTCAACCGATCTTCCTCGAATCCACTAGGGGATATCTTGAATCCACGAGATCTATCTTCGAATCCACGAAGAAACAGAGTAAAAAAACTCAATAATGTTTTTTTATTAAAATCTGAAAAATAACATGATTAACGACAAACGTACGTAAACATGTTTAAATAGAAGAGAATTAACCCTAAAACCCTAGAAACGAGATTAGGACCAATCCTAATTGAAAACGGAAAGCGATAGTTCAAAAATAGAAAGTTTACACGCAACCAATGCAACTGTCGACCAGTTGATAGTTCAAAAATAGCAAGTTCTCACAACCGGCGTAGTCGACAGGGGGCCTCGACCGGTCAAGAATGGTTCCCAACTATCTAACAAGATCAGCCACCTCCAAGAGAATTTCAAACCAATCGGATGATCGATCGTCAGCTTAGTCGACCGATTGGGTGACCGGTCAAGAATAGGTCAGGACAGTCCAGATAGTTGGGTTTTCCTCCGGGGAATTTACAGTCGGTCTACGGACCGGTCGTGACCAGTGCTAGAGGCAAACGACCGGTCGTCAAACCCTATTTTTTCACCATGTTGTTGGGTCTTGGCTCCTTCCTTGTGGTCTTCCTTTGATCATTTATTTGGTCCATCTTCATCATATAGAGCTTAGCTACATCCTCTACATCAGTCTCTCATCCTTGAAAAGAACTCGACCTCGAGTTCTCATTCACTTCCGGCTCGTGATACTCGTATAAGTCGGCGATGTTGAACGTACAGGAGATTTCAAATTCCTCTAGAAGATCAACAACATAGGCATTGTCATTGATCTTTCGGAGGATCAGCACTGGTCCAATCTTCTTATGCTTGAGTTTGTCATATGTGCTGGTAGGGAAGCGCTCCTTACACAAATGGACCATCACTTTTTCCCCAACTTCGAAGACCTTGGCAGGGACGATGCTTGTCTGCGGCTTCCTTGTATTTTTTATTCGACTTTAAGATCCTCTCTGCCATGTTCTCTGCATCAATGCTCCTTCCCGGAACCTTGGGCAAAGGAACCAAATCGAGTGTGTGACGAGGAATTCGTCCGTAGACAATCTGGAATGGAGACTTCCCTGTTGATTAATTCACCATGTTATTGAAGGCAAACTCAGCTTGAGATAATAATCCCATTACTTCGGCTTGTCTCCTGAGATACACCGAATGAGGTTACCCAATGTCTTATTTATAACTTCAGTTTGGCCATTTGTTTGGGGATGATATATATGCGTTGCTGAACTGAAGTTGAGTGACAAATTGACTCAATAAAGTCCGCTAAAAATGGCTAATGAACTTTATATCATTGTCCGATGTAATTGTCTTAAGGATTCCGTGCAACCTTACTACCTCCCAAATGAATAAGTTGGCCACACTTATTACATCATATGTCTTCTTGCACAGTATGAAGCGTGTTATCTTTGAAAACCGATCTACCACCATGAACACAGAATCTGCACCGCACTGATCAATTCGTGGGAGACCTAAGGATGAAGTCCATTGAAATATCTTCCCAATGACCTTCAGGAACGGATAATTGAGTGTAAAGTTCGGTATTTTGGGATTGTCCTTTGGAGGTTTGGCATGTGTGACACCAATGAACCATTCTTCCAATGTTTCGGCCTAGAGAGGCCAATAATACCGCTCTTCGACCAAGGCCTTAGACTTGACGCAACCCAAGTGACCTCCCGGCCCGCCGCCATGGAGCTCGAGTATGATATTGTCATGTAGAGAGTATAAGAACCCGTCCTGAATGTGAAAATCATCGGAATGGTTGTCCTTGCTTCATGCTCAACCATCCTTAAAGTCCTTGTCATCAGCATACATATCCTTAAGGCATTCGAACTTGATCACTTCATTAGCCAAAGTGACAAGGAGAGCGGCTCGACGGCTTAAGGCATCGACAACTTTATTTTGTTAGCCCGACTTGTGCTTCAAAACAAATTTGAACTCCTGTGAAAATGAAATCCACCTGCATGCACACGACTAATGTTAGTCTGACTGTTTATAAATTTGATGGCCTGGTGATCTGTGTACAATATAAATTCCCCATAAATGAGGTAATGATGCCAATGTTGTAGCGCCTGAACCACCGCATAGAGCTCAATCTCGTAGGTAGACCACTTCGTTCTTGCTGCCATGAGCTTGCCTTCTTGTGATAAAACTGCCACAATCCCCACATAGGATGTATCGCAGTCTACCTCAAACACCTTCTCAAAGTTCAGGAAAACTAATGTAACGCCCGATTTTTCGCAACCCGAATTCTAGACCCATGTTTTGAAGACCCGAGCGTTAGCATATGAAGAAAACCCATATTTCAATTCATTTCCAGCTGTCATTCCAAGAAGGGTATTCACTGTGGAAGAAAATAAACCATGCATATAGGAAAGATACAACAAACATCTCAGAGTGGTGCCCATGTAGCTTATACAAACCAAATATCTCTAATTTAATTCAGAATACAGTAATAAACAATTACAATTATATACAAAATTTAAAGCAGCAACCGTTAAACATGGCCCTTTGATCCATGACATCAGCATAACCTGAGCATCCTGCTCCATTCCAGTATACATGTACATTATTCAAATCACATGCACCAACTATACAGTTGAAATATAATAGCATGAGTGGCCAACTCAGTGTGAGATCCCCTCAAGGTTACACACCAACACATTAATCAAGAATAAAAAAATATACAAAACATCCATGATGTAGTCTTTCTTAAATGCATGAATGCATGCACATGTCCCTCAGCCCGAGGATGCACATCCAACTAAAAAATGAGGTCTGGAAGTCACTAAGGACACACATCAGCCCCACAATGCAAATCCATCAATTGGTGATCCGGAAGTCACTAAGGACACACATCGGCCTCACCTAGTGGTCTGAAAGTCACAAAGGATACACATCAGCCCCACAATGCAAATTTATCACGAGTGGTCATCACAAGCGAAAATACCTAAGGTACGTGCTCTCAGTGAATGACGCACTCTATGGTGGTCTAGAGCCAGTGAAAATACCTTGAGGGTACGTGCTCTCAGCAACTAGGCCACCTGACGGTAATATGGCTCGTCACCACACGTCCCATCTGTGCCATGATATGCATGATTAAACCAACTATTATTATTCTAATTTACAACCAAACCAATTATGACATTCCCTTACAACTAGTGGTCTTTCATCACAATAATTCTCTAAAATATTTCCACACAAGTCCAACTAGGGACATAATCAATAAGTTATCTCATAGGACCTTTGGTCCATCAAGTCCATCGGGAATCCAAACAAGTCATCTCAATGGGACATTCAGTCCAACGAGTCCATATAAGGACATAATAAAAAATATTTCTATACTAATCCAGCTAGGGGCATAATCAAGATCTCATCTCATTTAACATTTAGTCCAACAAGTCCATCTAAGGACACCATCAAGAATCTTTCCAATAAATCGCTTCCAAAGGCCACCAGTTTAAGGTCCCATCAAATATAGGTGATTGCAAACATCCAAATTCACATTCCACATTCATATTCCAAACATGAGGAGTGAAAATGACAATTTTAAATTTCATAAATAATTCACAGTTATAAAGAGATTTGCGTATAGAAAAATTAAATATATGATTTATGGCAAAATCAAACAGCAGAGGTAATCATGAGACAGTAAAATTTTTAGCCATAGATGGATAAAACTATTACTTAATTAACATGAAGGCGGAAAGCTCAAGGAAAGGAATTATCACCTTAAGAATCAAAGCATCTCCCAATGTTGCTTGAAACATGCGCACGCACGCTAGAATTCGACCCTACCACGTTTTAGATCATTTATGCGGTTAGATTACCATATCTCATAACTTATACGTTTAAGATTAAACCTAGAGTGGTGGCTTTAGAATTTTAGGGAGTTGGTCTATACAATCTAGATTCAGGGTTTAGGGTTTAAATGACCTATTTAATACTATATAAAGGTGGTGGATCCCATGAATATGGCCCCATGTGGATTTTTAATTAAACATACTTTACATGCAGAAGTGGTTTTGGGCTAAGTTTGGGTCCAATTCGTGTTCACAAGGGGCTAGCTTTCGGAGAAATAAAATGGTCACTTAGCAGACTAATGTGTGGTCTTCAAAAATCATAAGACGGATCTCTTTGTTTCCATGTGTATAATTTTAAACAGAGGCCCAAACATGAGTACCTATAGTTATGCAGAAATGATTTTAGCCCCACTTTAGGCACGTACCGCCATCAAATAGGACAACCTTTTAGCATTCTGTCAAGTTTCCTTGGTAGACCCATGTATGATCTCTAAATAACATAAGGCATGGCCTGCTAGATACACACATATGATTTTTGGCACAATGCCAAACATGGGCACTTGGAATTTCTGCACAGAAATTCCTGCGCACCATTTCCTGGTCCCATCTAGGGATCAACTTTCCGATCATATGGGGCACACTATGGCCTAGGTAATATATTATTTTTCTAGCCACCTATATAGATTGAAAATCCCAATTGGTGGCCCCCACATAGATCGTACATGGGGCCCACCAAGGGTGCCCGAATTTGGCCAAAAACTTAGAAAATCAGACACAATTTTCTTTAAATGGAAAACTTAGCTACATAATGGACAACAAGTACAAGTGAAAATGTACACAATGCCTAGATCAAGGTGGGTCCATAGCTCAGTCCATCAGTTGGCGACAAGGATAAGCGTTACATTTGGTGGGCCTACGGCGTAGTGAGCTGGAAGTGCAGACGGTATAGATTTAAAAACACATACAAACGAAGGGCCCCAGGTATTCAATCTCACTGTTTCCGGTGGCGTGGTCCACATTAGATCTAGATCTGTCTCATCTTCGGACTCATGGCCTAAAACGATCTGGCAAAGTGGACGGGTGGCGTGGATGAAATATACACATAATTGTGGGTCCCACTTGTGGGACCCAAGCTCATGCCCAATTTGGGCTTCTACCTCATGCACGCTGGACATCCAGCAACCTCTCTCTCTCTCTCTCTCTCTCTCTCTCTCTCTCTCTCTCTCTCTCTCTCTCTCTCTATATATATATATATATATATATATATATATATATATATATATATTAGGAATAATAAGCCGAGTGGGTCCCATATGGGAGATCCACTTCGTTCATCACATTGGCCAGACCATAAAGGATTCGAAGAGATCTTCTTTGGGCAGGTTTTGTTGTAACAAAATATGATAGTGGCCTGGGGAAGATTTCAACAGCTTTCATTGTTTCCTTCGGCACAGCCCACTTGAGATCTAGATCAGTCTCATTCTTGGTATCCTACCCTAAAATGATATGGGCAAAATGATGGACGACATGGATTTCTTAGAAACATCAAGGTGTAGCCATGGTGGAACCCACAGTTCTTTTGAAAGAAAAAGAGACAGAGACATCTCTCTCTCTCTCTCTCTCTCTCTCTCTCTCCAGAGAGGACTGTCACCTCTTTTTTTTATATAAATATATATTTCGTGTGTGTGTGAGTGCACACGTGCAAATGTATGTGTACATGAGGGTGTGGGTCCATACACACCACTATAGGTATGGTCCATGATTTGGGTGGTTCGGATCACACAGAAAACGTCACAGTGGGACCCTAAGAAATTTTCAATGGTATGGACGGCTTTAGTAAGATGTGGCCCACCAAAGGTCATATTAGCCTGATTTTTTTGTCCATAGCCTAAAATGACTAGAGAAGATGAATGGACGGCTCGGATCTAATAAATACATTATGGTGGGGTCATGGTGAGCTCCCAGCCATTTTGGTAAAAGAAAAGTTAGGGGCGTCCCTCTCTGGGCCACGTCACATCCTCCATTAATTTTTATTATTTTATATAAATATTATATTATATATATTCTACAAAGTGTGGTGTGTGCAGCGGTTGGACACGGATTGCATGCAACCATCACATGGGCCCATGGTTAGTGGGCTCCACCAAGGTTTGGTTCAAGCCATCTTAGGTGATTTCTCCATCATCCACACCATTCAACGATCCAAGTGGTTTCAGATCTCCACCATGGGGTCCACCAACCATGGGTAACAAGGAATCGAAGCAAAGAAGAGGTGGGAGTGTACTCACCGTGATCTCTTGATCAAGAGCTGGGATAAAAAATGGCCCACCTTGCTCAAGCACTCTTTCATGGATGGGATAGACACCGATGGAGGATGTGAAGGAATAAGGGAAGATAGGGTGTGGATCGTCCTCTCCCTCCCACATGTCCATATCTATTTATCATTGAATATAATATATTTTTTTGTTATTATTTGTTTTGTATTTTCATTAATGAGGGAAGGGGGGTGACGTAGGAAGAGTGGAGGAGAGGTATGGTGTGTAATCATTGCCTCTTTTTTTTATTTATTTTATTAATTATTTTATTTATTTCTTTTCTTTTCATCATTATTAGCTATTATTACTTTTTTTTATTTATTTCTTTATTTTTTTAATATAATAATTGTTGCAATCATGTCAAGGAGAGGGACATGATTGCTTAGGAGACCGTGCAATGGGTCACACATGGGTGGGCCCACGCAGGTGGGTAGAAATTATGTTTATCGGGTGTTTCGATCAAATGATCATATCTTTGCACTCGGGTATCGGATTAACATATAGTTTTCTCTGTTGCGACCGCAGCGATGATGCAGTCATCATAACAGAGGTTTCAAGGTTATCTAGGATAAATTATTAGGGTCCGATACTAAGCGCTTAAAGACCCCGTTTATGGGCCATCGAAGGTGTCAATCGAAAAGCGTGTGTGCTCCGACTGCGTTCACTACCAGAAAAATGACTTTTCCCGACGGCCAAAAGCCGTCGGCAAAACCCTTTACCGACGGCTTTTAGCCGTCGGATGGGCCGTCGGGAAAGGGGGCGTCACAATTGCTTTCCGACGGTTATGGGCCGTCGGAATTTCCGACGGCTATGAACCGTCGGTCGACCGTCGGAAATTCCGACGGTTCATGACCGTCGGCGTTGTCTTTGCATTAAAAAAAACCATCAGCGTTTGTGCACGGCCACGACAAGAAAATTAGCCTTTTACCTCAGGTTGTGACCGTTGTAAAAAACAGGTGTTGCTAGTTGTAAAATGCTCGTAATATACGTCAGGTTCCACCCCTTGTGAAAAGGGTAAACGTTTACAACTACTATGGCCCATTGCAAAAGAAAGTATTAACAATAGTGCTGGCCCGTTGTAAAATCATTAACTTGTTTAGTAAATGCATTAAATATCATGGTTCATGTGAGGTTGTTTTGGTAATTTTGTGATGCTTATATGACTAATGAACACATGGAATAAAAAATTGGGTGTTAGTAGGAAAAAATTACTATTTGCAACGGCTCTGGTACCACCCAAATTTTTTTATTCCCTATGTTCATTAATCACATAAGCATCACAAAGTCACCAAAAGAATCTCACATAAACCATGATATTTAATTCATTCACTTGTCCATTCCATAGCAAGATATCTCACCATTATAAAATGTATAAACCCCAAGAAGCGCACATATAAACAGTAAGATGATACTTAAATGATGAGATAGTGATAATAAAATCTTACCTCATCTTCACCATATAAGTAGGATTCTGGCAGTAGGATCCTCAAGTGTAAAATGTATAAACTGCAATCAAAATAAATAGTTATCATTACAAAATGACAAGACCACAAAACATATCAGGTTAATTCCCTGTATAGCTCAACCTACCTACATGGCATGCCAAGATGGAACATACATATGGTGAACGATCTGAGCAGTCCCTTGGGAGGGTCCCCATTGTGTAGATTACTAAAGACTGAAAATCAAGCCAATTCATGTGGAGAAAAACACAAATGTCCTACTACCTTTTAAACAAGTGAGAGTGAATACCGCCATTTTTGAAATTTGTATCTGCTTCATTTTTGGAACCAAGCTTCTAGGTATGCGCTGCGCCAAAAGACTAGATGACAAATAGCATACCGCCATTTTCAACAAATACATGAGGCCCTCCCTAAGCTGTATGGAGTCATTCGCGTGAAGGCCTGGTTATGAACATCAATCAAAGCAATAAATTATGAAATGAAATCATTAAAAAAAATGAATTAGCAAAAAGGCTTTCTGAAGTGTAGAGATCTGTAGGCTATAATCAACTAGTTATTGCAAAAGCACCTAAAATCTCAACAATTTCTTGAAAAGATGGGGAAGTTAGAAGACTCCAAAGTATGCATGTTCCCATTCCCTAACTGAATTCCACATCCCAATTACACATGGATGCACATTCAATAGATAGAACATAATTTCAATTAGATTTTAGACATTTTTTCTTAAAGGATGTTAGCACTTTTGTTGTTTGTATATAGGCCATTGGTCAGCCTATTATGTATATTACGTTCATAGTCACATCTTCAAACTCAACGCCACTTAGTAAACCAACATTGTTGTCATAACTGCATCAAACAATTCCAACAAAAGGCCTCAATGAGTCAATTTCATCATCATCCCACATGGAATTCACAAGTTTGCTCCATCACTGACATGTGTTCCCTTTGATGACATGCATGACATCAAGGTGTTATTCAGAAACAAATCCACTTACTGCTGCCTAGATCAGATTGCAAATAAATAGGACATGCCAACAAATATAACATGAAACAGGAACATACTCCTGTCTGTGGAGAGTAGAGGCTAATAGATTGGACTTTTAAGCTGAATTTGACCAATCCATCCATTAGGTTGGTCCAACCTTGACATGTTTTCCCAAAAATAAATCTGTTTAACTGCATGTCTTCCTCCAGCAAGTCTTCCTCCGGGATAATTCAGGCCTAATCAGTGCCTGTTGTTGTGCTGTAGCTTGCAGCACAAAATTTCTTGAATCCTCTCAACAAATAAGTCTGGTGGAGTTAAAGCAGCATAACATTGCAATGGAAATAGATCAAACTCTAACGAAATGTTTTGTGGAATTTCAACATGTTACCTTGGAGATGGTTGTGGTTGAATTCGAGGGCTACAAACTATAGAGCTCAGTAAATCCCCATTTATCATGTATTCATGCAAGAAATTGGTGGTGCTGGGATTGATGCCTCTGATTTATGCAAATTCTCATCCAAATCCCTTGAAAAAAGAAAAGAAAAGAAAAGGCACCAAAGAACGAAAAGGGTTAAATAAGAATCTGAATGATTGAGATATCTATGACGTGCATAAGTTTGAATCTCCTTGGTGCTTCCCTGTGGAGTCTTTGCAACCTAAAGAAGGCAATAATGTAAACCCAGACCACTTGTAGATCAAAGCATACTAAGTACACAACACACAACAATATGAAATGGTTACCTTAAATTGAAAGGACTTGTCCAGGAACCGTAAATTGTCAGTAGAGAAATATCCAGCCAAAAAGACATTAATTCCCTGTCTGTCACAACTCCATATAATTTTGGCTTCCCATATAAGCAGCAAATGTAATTAGATAAGTAAATCTAGGACACTAAGGTCATGATCCACAACAACCACATAGTTGAAGAAGGAAAACATATAGAGAGTTGCTGTTTTAAGGTCATGATCCACAACATCCTTCTAGATCTACTTTTTCTTTCACATACACCAGCTTTGTCTTCATCTCCTTCCATTCTCCCAAATTCGTAAAAGATCCTAGATGGAGTAGGAATCTAGGATATAAATCACTATTCACAGTCAAAATCTAGGATATAACGACAAAACACGCAACATTATGATAATCTAATATGCAATTCAACGGTGTTCCTATAACTGAGAAAAGTCTTCATGGTGGGATTCCCACCTCAAAGTTCTACAATTCGAGCACATCAGTTTCCATCTTCACAACCTGCACATCAGCTCTTTAACTGCATATGGCAAAGAGAGATAAAAGAATGAAAAAAAGAAAGAAAGAAAGAAAAAAGACAGTAAGAAAGAAGAAAACTCCTTTATTCATAAGGTGTTCAATATTTCCTGTGTATAACAAATCTGATTACCAAACATATGAACTGCATTGATTAAAAATGCAATTATCAAAACAGTTACGAAATCTTGCATTAGAAACATAATTAACCCTTATTTCTTCCAGCCTGTTAACTACTTGTGACGGTCAGTCCTTTCAATAGGCTGATTAAACAATGCAAAAATCAGTGCCATCCACTCATCATTTGGGACACCCAAAAAAAAAAAAAAAAAAACAATTTCTAGCCATTGTTAAATAGCAAAATACAAGTGTGGTCCACTTAATGAGTGGATATGGCTGATTTCTTTACAATGCATGGTGGGAAGATGGCCATCTGGTTTGATCAAGCTAAATCCAGTCAAAGAGTGTGGAAGAATACACTAGCTATCACTACTCAGAGCGAATTAAATGTCTATCATTGAGAGAAAAAAATTCAGATCCAGCCCACCCTTCTCTGGCCAATTAGACTGACCAAATTTATTCAGCCGACACTCGGAGAGGTTCAACTTTCAAATTAAAGAAAACTATCCCCTGTATGAAACAGAAATTTTGTTTAAGAGTAGCATAGAGATATTGAAGCACATTAAAAGAAATGAAGCTTTTCATAAAAAGAGGGAAGAAAAAAAGACCCATGAAGGTTTGTAGTTTAGTATAGCCATTCCATTACTTCTCACTCCTAAAGCATCATGGAAGCTTGAAATCCTAATGGAATGACATTTCTTCAAGATGGTGTGTTGGTAAGGAACATCCAGAAGAACATGATATATATCTCACATTAAAAAAGAAAAAAGAAAAAGAACTGTCCTGTAGGTATGCACTCACTCTAGAGTGTCTGGAAATGTAGAACCCAATTTAACAGCAGCAATATGGTTGTAGAGAAAAGGAAAAGCAGTATATGAAAATGAAAAATATAAAGCAGCATTACAAGGTAATTTTAACTTGATTTTACGTATTCCAAGGTAAACAACCCAACCCACTAATTGATTTTAACATAATTTTAACAACCCAATACAGTACGTTCATTGAATCTGACCACACAACACCACAGCTGAGGATGGCAAGGTCCTCGCTACTTAATCTGCATCCCAAGTTCAATGGGTGGAAACGGATTGACCCCACTGCCACCCAACTTGGCAGGTGGTGTTGGTGTCGTGAAGCTCACTATCATGTATGTGTTTTATATCCATGTTGTTCAACCGTTTTGCCTGCACTAGATCTAAAACTCAAATGGACACACAGGAAATAGTGGTGGATTCCAAAGCTCCTTGCAAGGATATGCTCGTTTGTACAGAAAAAATGCTAAAACATAACACCAACTGGATATGGGAGTACCAGGTAGTGTCCAGGACTTGAACCATATGATCCTTGGGGAGTCGGATTGCCTATGCCCAGCCTGTTGTAGGAACTTCCTGTGCCAAGAAGCTGGGTGGGGCCTACTGTGATGTTTCTGAGAAATCCACGCCGTCCACCCATTCTGCCAGATCATGTTAGGACATGGGCCCGAAAGTGAAGCAGATCCAAAACTCAAAGTGAGCCGCACGACAGGAAACAGTGAGGATTGAACGTCCACTGTTGAAACATTTGTGGGGCAACAGAAGTTTTGGATCATGCTAATATTTTTATGTTTTCAATTCATCCTAGTAGTAATGACCTTATGAACAGTATCGATGGCATATCAACATCACAGTGGACCCCAAGGAGGTTCCACTGATAGGCATTTCCCTACCCAACTTTTTCCTGTAGTGTGCAGGCCACTTTTGAGTTTTGGATCTGCCTCATTTTTGGGCCCATCCTAACATGATCTGACGGAACAGATGGACAGGGTGGATTTCTAACAAATATCACGGTCCGCCCCACCCATATTCCTAGAACAGGAAGTTCCTGTGACACTATCCCATCTACAACATCCCAGTGGAAGATACTTTTTCAAAACATTTAAGAAAAATCTTTTCAAAACAACTTCAACAAGGCAAGCTTATATTTTCCATAGATAAACCCCCAAACATGATTTGATTTTGAAATTTTCCCAACAGCGTCCATAGAACAGCCATTTCACCAAGACCCATGTTCAAAAATCAATAGAAAGTAATAAAATTTACATACTTCCATCAACATAACAGCATTTCAGCAACAACCCATGCTCAGAAATCAATGAAAATAAAGAAATTTGCAGATTCCTATATCCATATAACAGCATGTTAACTAAGTCCCATGTTAGAAAAGAAAACCATTATAAAATGGTGGAAATTCTCATCGGCAAGCCATAGCATGAGCTGATGGCCAGAATCAGTGTGAATATGCAAATGGTCTGTTGAAAATGAATGAGAAATTGCCCACATTCATGGCTATTGATCAAATTGGATACAATTGTCCAATTGATGGGATTTTTAGGCAGCATCTCCAAATGAGGCCCATTCGATGAACAAACTGGATCTTAACTGATGGGGGTTTGATAGCATATTCTCCACATCCTAAAGACATGGGAAACTAAGACAAAATCGAGCTAAAAAAGAATAGGAAAGATGGAAAAAGAGAGTAATTTAGAGAAGGGTGTTTAGTAATTCAAAGAAAGGGGCAAAAAAAAAAAGCCAAAATAATAAAAAGTTTTCAGACTGCCCCAATTCCTGGAACAAACTCGGTTTGAGAAAAAATAGAGAACACAAAACTCAGTGCAATTTTCAAATTGCTATTTCATCAGTGCAATTTTCAAATGCTTTTCTAGTCATTCCTTGAAAATGGCAATTCAGTGAACTCACGAGATTTTCCACAGAACTCATGACAATCCAACCTGCCCTTGAAAAAAAGAAAAGAAAAAAAAGCAGATAAGTAGCTTTACTTGATCATGCAAAATAATCCAACATGCCAATATGTTGAGAGTTCAAAGCTTCGAGCAGCTACTTCCGCTCCGCAATGGCAGCTTCACCATTGTTTTCAAGGATATGGAGCTTTATATAGCTGCTACTTTTTCCAGAGAGATAGAAAGAGAGGTAACCTGAGGCCTTAAATGACTGCAACTCCATTGAAAATCAACAGTCCTCGTTTCATTTGCAGAGATCTAGCTTAGAAAATCAACACAAGGATATAGCTTAGAAACGGCCATAATAAAGAGGCATTATAAAAATGAAGAATCACTAGAGCTCAAGATAAGCTCAAACTCAAGAGAATTCCTCACCAATCACTTGAGTGAATGATTTTTCTAAAATGGGCCTGAAATTACACAATCCAACCAGAATGATGAAATCTCCTAAAAGAAGCTGAATCAAAGAGAAACCGTTGTACATTAAGCTTCACATACAAAAGGCATCAGGTGCTCCAAGTTACCAATGTGCATCTAATTACCATTGTTGTCAAAATCCTATGATTTACGATTCAGCCAACACTACTGTTATGAGTATAGCCTTGAATTACATTTCCTTGTGTTTCATCTTTTTTTTCTGTTTTTTTTTTTTGAATTACTTCGACACAAACCATATAGAATAACTGAATAAAAGATTACTATTCCATAAACAAAACTATGGAATTACTTCTACCCAAACAAGATTTCTCATGGGCATTTCATTAAATATTTAATGAGCATCATCAAAACAACTAAACTTGACAAGCCCATTTCCAGCTGGAAAGGACTAACACCGCCTCTTTCGTAATTTAAAGAGGAAGCACATCATGTAATCGTGCATGCCTTTCTCAAAACAACAACTTAATCCAAATCCATCACTCTTGGTGACACAAACCATACTACAAAGGTCATAGAGAAAAACTGATGCCTTTCGAAAAATCAAAGCCAATAGAAAAATGGAAAAACAACATTCGATGTAATAAAATATCAGAGGAAAGCAAAACCTTCCTGAAAGTTTGCAATGGACTGAAAATATCCTCAATTAAAAAATCTGGCTAGCCAGCCACTTTCCTGCAAATGTACAATTAAAATAGAAATATGACCAATAGGCTCAACACATAATATGTAACAGGAGGCAAGTACACTGATCAGATGGTTGGGATTGTTCAATGGAGGAGCCCTTCAGTTCATTCCCAATCCATATTGTGGCCTACAAGAATCAACCAGATCACTGAAGACCATACCTGTACAAATGCTGGCCTAAATGAAAACCTGGAGCATGCATTTTTACTGTGAGGCTGACAATTTAATCTAAAAATAGAATAGATTTCCAATACAATAACATCGATTTCAAGAATATTCGTGTGCTCAAATCAAAACCTAAAAATGAGTTAAGCCATAAGCAAACAATAACAACTTACCCAAGGCCCTGTTTGGTAGACACCTAAAAATGAGTGAAGCCATAAGCAAGCACCACCTACACAAGTCGGCATTTGTAGTTGAATAAAAGACCCATGAAGGAAATTTCAAAAAACAAAACTTGAATAAAGCACCACCTTCCCATATGCTGATGGTCTGCTAACTACCCGCTCTTGCACAAACATTCTGAACCAAAAAAATTTCTCTGCATCAATTGCATCTTGGCACACTGCACATTCCGCCAATCCCCATAGCCATAGGAAACAGCAGAGTAGCAAAAAAAAAACTCTGGATCTCCGCACCAGTACGATGAGACATAACAAATCACACTAGCTCTGAAAATCCTGTGTTTTGGGGCAAACCTTCATTTTTAGACCCTTGTGGCAGACCCTACAAATACCCATTTGGTTAACCACCATTGAGGTTTTGTAGCCCTCATAAGTGAGAGTATAAATGACCTCCTACACCCCTAAATTGGATCCCATGTGATCGGTGAACAACACCCAAAATTGGAGCCAGCAATAGTTGTGCAGAAACTGTGCAGAAACTGTGCAGAAATTCCAAGTACCCATATTGGGCCTTGCACCATAAATTCCATGCACACTTTCAGCAGGCCCCACCTTAGGGGTTTTGATGCCCATACATAGGGCTATCAAAAGGTCACATCCTCTTGCCCAAAGTGGACCCCATGTGATCGTGAATCGGACCCAAAAATGGGCCCGACCAATTTCTGCACAACCTGAAAACTGAAAACCTGTTCTAATAGATCTTGTGTGGCCCATGTCTGTGGGGTCCACCAACTGTGTGTGGGTCTTATCTGACCATCCAGACCCTTGACATGGTCCGTTGATCAAAGCGGAGTGATCCCTATCTCAAAATTCACTAAATAATAAACCCACTTATCATCAAATGCCAAATCCATGTGCTGTACAGGCATTCTATCAAACACGTGAGAGGCATCCTTCGCACTCCCACACTTCCCATAAAGTTCTACATGATTTGGCATGATACAATACATCGAAAACTCAAGTGGGCCACATCGCATGAATCAATGGGGATTGATGCCGCCGTTGGAAACACTTGGGCCCACCATGATTTTTGTGCTATCTCCACTCCTTCATCCAAAAGATAGTGGAAGAGAGAGAGAGAGAGAGAGAGAGAGAGAGAGAGAGAAAGAGATTACATGCCCTTGTAGACCTTGGCATGGCCGCCCTATCTTGGGGCGGAGGTAGAGGAGCTTGGGATCGATGAGCCATCGATCATCGATCTTAGCCTCGTCGGCGATGGAATTGGGGCAGAGGTAGAGGAGCTTGGGGCGCAACGAGATAGAGAGGGAGAGAGGGGATTACCAGATATTTGCCCTAAGGGCGGGAGAGCCGATTTGGTAATTTTGGTTTCCCTCCGTCCACGCTGCCACGGGCGCGGATTTCCTACGAAAGCCTTGCGCAAGAAGTTCCTGCGCTGGGAGTCAAGGTGGGGCCCACATTGATGTTTTTTGATAAATCCACCACGTCCATCTGTTTTGGGAGCTCATTTCAGTACAAGAAAATAAAAATGAATCGGATCCAAGACTCAAGTGGCCCTCACTAAAGGAAAAGGTGGGTAGGTAAATTACTACCGTTGAAACCTCCCTAGGTCCACAGTGATGTTTATATGACATCCATACCATTCATAACGTCACTACTACTGGGATGAACTGGAAACACAAATATTATCCTCATTCGAAACTCATGTGGGTCCACAAATATTTCAACTGTGGACGTTCAATCCTCACGTTTTCGGCCCACTTGAGTCTTGGATCTGGTTCATTTTTGTTCTCATGTCCTAAAATGAGGTCCCAAAACAGATGGACGGGGTGGATTTATCAAAAAAATCACTGTGGGCCCCACCTTTATTCCCAGCGCAGGAACTTCCTGCGCAAGGCTTTAGCAGGAAATCTGTGCCCGCTGCCACTAACCAGGTGGCTAGTGGTCGGTGCTCTGTGTGCCCCACCATGATGCATGTGTTTTATCCACACCGTATATTCATTTTTTCGGATCATTTTACAAATGAATCCCATAAATGATGCAGATATAAATATCAGGTGGACCACAGTCAAGTGGACCACACTATAGGCTAATTTGGATTTGTACCCAAAAGGCAGCAGGGTTGTTTGGCCAGCTAATTCTTTAATGGAATAAATTTAGCTCCTAGCTGGAGTTAGTTTAAGAATTCAACTAAAAATGGTCTCATCTCAAAATTTAAGAGAATTCCAATTTGTTCGCAGTTAAACTCCTATAAATTACTATACTAAAGCTGAGGAAAATTCAGTAAACATTATCCAAGGCAATTGTCCCATTCTAAACCTTCTATAATAGGATATTGAGATTGAGCAAGATTACTAAGAATCATACCAGTTCATCAGCGAGAATGACAGAAACTAGAAGTATGTTCTGCGCAACATATTAAAACCATGACTACGCAGTTGATCTATGTTCATATGTAAAACCAACAATTTCAATTCAACAGCCAGGTCCCACCATAAATGGAGCATGCCCCAAAAATTTTCAGTTCAAATGCCATTGCTGCAAATTGTCCGAAACAACTGAAATTTTCAGCAAGCTTCCATCAGTAAACAGAATGTATATAACAAAAGAAGCAGAAAACAAGTGCACCCAAATAACAGGAAACAAAAAGCTCATAGACGCACCAACGGGCAATTATACTGGTGGCATGTCATGAGATTAGTAAAGCAATGAATCTATAAGGTAGTTTTAACAGGTAGTCCATGCAAAATAGCTAAGAAGATTGCTGCATTTCCTGAAATTTGGGAATCAAATTCCATGGGAATGTCCCCATTTGGTAATGACGCCCATAAGATGCAACATGAAAGACATACGAAATTTCCAATTGCATGCCGTTCTTAGAAATGGGAGATTTTTTCCCTGTTTAAGTTATGGAGTGTGTGTGTGTGTGTGTGTGTGTGTGTGTGTGTGTGTGTGTGTGTAATCCCGACTAAAACTACTTGCCATCGGAGTTGCATTTTCATTCATTTTCAGCCTGTACTCATGCATTATCCAATCTGACTTTTTCCCATTCAGGGCTTGACCTCTATATAAGACTAAGGTCTTCCTCATCCCAATCAAGTTATGCTTAAGAGTAAATGGCCTTGTCCCTTCATGTTGCTTTCCAAAACCCTGCTGTCGTTGCTCTATTAGTATGACAACAGTATTAACTAAAATGGAAATTCCTTCAAATAATACAAAATTAACATGATCTTCGAAGAGGTGATAAATGGGAAGTTGTACCCTGAAGATCCCAAGCTTCCTCTGTTTTGATGTTGTCTTCTAGAGAACAAGAAGTCATCAAAATCACAAAATTCCATCACATATGCTCCTGTCCGTTGGCTTCCTCTAGAAGAACCATAAAAATAAGAAAAGGAAAAGAAAGAAAGCTACTTTAGAGGGCACAAATTTCAAGGTACTCATGCTGTGCTTTTATATACCTCTTTTAGGACAAGCATAGTTCTTCAAGCATGAAACGACTCCACTCCTAGATCAATATAAGGTCAAGAGTAAGTAATATTGTAAGATTATATTCAAAGGTGTTTTACATAATTTTAAGAAGAACAGAAGCAGCTGCAACAAAACAAACAACCATCTCTAACAACTCATTTTGCAATTTTATAATAAGAACACTAGAGCTTACGAATTGTTCAGCATCAGAGAGGTCCCGAACAAGTTGCTGGAAATACAAAGAGAAAATTTCAGCTGCAGAATATAAGAAACCATCAAACAAACATGTTATATACATTATAGCCGCGGATTCTTACCGGCTTCCCTGTTGCAGCAACACCACCATAACTCTGCCGTGAAGCCCAAACCCACACACCATCCCTGGCTGAAACCTCCCGCACCACCATCCTTGTTTCAATCCCAGCAAAACCCAATCACTATCCTCGTCCAGCCACAAAACCCAAACTCATCCTTGTCTAGCCGCCATCTCCAAACCCACCACTAATCGGAAAACACCTACTCATCACCCGCACCAGATCCGTACATATACCTCTGTTATCTTCTATGCTTCCTGGCATCCGTTCTTACGTACGTTTCAGAGAGAGAAACCAACTGCAGGATATGGGGGCTTCAAGCAATGACGGTTTTTGTGGTGGGCTGCGAGAAATGGGGGCTGCTAACATGGGCTGCAAGATGATGCCGATGGTGGTCGAAGGAGGGAGAGATATCGAGAGCGAGAGGGGGCGAGAGTGGGAGGGGCCGAGAGAGGGAATAGAAAAAAATAGGGTTTTTTCACACTAGCAAATTGGGGGAGGGAGCGAATTGGGCGCGGGCTTTTTTGGGCGCAGTGAGGAGAATGATGTCCACCGTTGAAACCATCCTAAGGCCCACGGTGATGTTTATTTGTCATCCAACGTGTTCATAAGATCACAAAGAGATAGATGAATGGAAAACCCAAATATCAGCTTGATCCAAAATTTATGTGGCCCCCGAAAATATTCCTACGATGAATGTTTAATCACCACCGTTTCCTATGGTGTGGTCCATTTGAGCTTTTTACCTGCTTCATTTTCTGTTTCATGCCTTAAAATGAGCTGTACAAATGTATGGACGGAGTGGATAAAACAAATACATCATGATGGGACCCACATAGCTATGACACTAGCTTACTGGCTGGTGTTCGCGTCACCAGCCAACCCGCGCCCGTGGTGCCCCACTGGAGCTAGAGACGGACGGTCCAGATAGGGGCTTATGGCCCCACTGTGATGTATTTGGTTTATCTACTCCATCCATCCATTTTAAAAAAGCATACTAGGTCATGACTCGAAAAATGAGGCAGATTGAAGGCCCACGTGAACCACAATACAATCAATGGTGGTCACCATCATCAACTCTTTCCGACAGTGTGGTCCACTTGAGATTTTGATCTGCCTCCTTCTTTGGGGTAAAGCCCTAACATAAGCTTTCAAAATTGATGAACAGCATGGATATACATGATAAAATCATTAAGGTGGGCCCCAAGGGAAGGGGAACATGGACAAGCAAACACGGATTTCCTTGGAAAGCTTTTGGCACGAAGTTCGTGCGCTGGGAACCTAGGAGGGGCCCACCGTGATGTTTGTGAGAAATCCACTCCGTTCATCCGTTTTGTGAGCTTATTTTAGGGCATGCGAACAAAAATGAGCTAGATCCATTACTTGATTGGGCCTCACTAAAGGAAAAGGTAGTTAGGGAAATTCCCAGTGTTGAAACCTCCCTGGGGTCCACTGTGATGTTTATATGCCATCAATACCGTTCATAGCTTCATTCCTACTGGGATGAACTCAAAACACAAATATTAGCCTGATTCAAAACTTGTGGTCCCACGAATATTCAACTGTAGACATTCAATCCTCACGTTTTCGGCCTAGTGGAGTCTTGGATCCAGCCCATTTTTCATCTTATGTGCTAAAATGAGCTCCCAAAACGGATGGACGGGGTGGATTTCTTGCAAACATCTTGGTGGGCCACAGTTAGGTTCCCAGAAGGGGCCTTTTCTTCTGTGGTGTGGTCCAATGTGTTAACTCAAAGTACTGATCAAATGCTCTAATCTATAGGAATAGCTAGCCATCCATTTCATAAGCCATGGACTGATGGTCAGGATTCTCTTCTTAAAGGAGCTATTGAGAACTAAGAGCGATCCATGGTAGGCCCCAACAAATGAAGGGTTTAAATTGTTGATTGAACCTCCTTAATTTTCAGTGAATGATCCTAATTGCCCATTTTAAAGGCAGTTGATCGGTCCGTTGGAATCACATTTGGTTGGTGTAATTTTAATTTACATGGTAATAACACAAGAAATGGGCCCTTGATCATTTAATGAATGATCCAAATCAATCAATCTGACTGATCAAGGGCCCGTAAACTACTAGGAGCAGTACAACTTATAGTCATCCGAGAGCATTGGATCTTCTTATGGAAAGACAAAAAAGCCGTTGATGCTTTTGGCATCATGATGTATGTGTTTTATCCATGTTGTCCATTAATTTCTACTGATCATTTTAGGGCTTTATCTAAAAAATTAGGCAAATCTAAATCTCAGGTGGACCACACCATAACAAAATAGTAGTGATTGAATGTCCACCAATGTTTATTGACATCCAACCTCTTGATTAGGTCATACAAACATGGATGCAAGGAAAAAACAAATAACAACTTGATCTAAAACTTTCATGGCCTCCAAATTAAGAAGCTTAACAGTGGGCATTCAATTACATTGTTTCTTGTGCTAGTCCAGTTAACATTTAGATCTACCATTACAATTAATATTCCATACCGTTCGCAACATCTCAGTCCTCCTGGGATGAACATGAAAAAACAAATTATATTAATTTATATTAGCCTGATTAAAAACTTTTATGATCCTACAAATATTTAAACCATGGTCATTCAATCCTTATGTTTTCAGCCCACACGACTTTTGGATTCCAGCTCATTTTTTGTCTCATGCATGTCCTAAAATGGGCTCACAAAACGGATGGACATGGTGGATTTTCACAAACATCACAATAGGCCCCTCGGTTCCCAACAGTTTGGCTATTGACATTGGTGATCAAGTGCTAGTGGTCGGGCTCTATGGACCCCACGATTATTGTGTTTAATTTATCCATATTGTTCATTCATTTCTCAAGATTAATTATAGCAAGACTTCATCCTATAAATGAGCCATATCTAAATCTCAGGTGGACCACAACACAAGAAAACAATAGTGATTGAATGTCCACTGTCCATTAAAAACGTCCTAGGGCCCTGTAATGTTTAAGGCATGTTTAATGGATAAAACTCATAAATCACGGTGGGCCCCACAAGCACCGATCAGTACCTGCTACAGTAATGGCAAGGTCGAAGACGATATGCAAATTAATCATCGTATAAGATATTCAACAATGTGTTTTAACGGCGTTCAATTAGTAAATGCCATTATGAAGTGGATCTTTAACAATGCTAGATTGTGCACGCCATAAAAATAAGTAATTGATGGTGTTCTTTTACCGCATGCCGTTAACACCTACAATTTGTTGTAGTTGAATTAGAAGATAACAACTTAGTAGGTGTTACCTTTACCGTGTGCGGCCTACCTTGATTTTTTCTGTATATCCATTCCATCCATCTATTCTTTCATCTCATTTTAGGAATCAATCCAAAATTATAAGAAGATCCAAATCTCAGGTGGACCATACCACTAGAAAGAGTGATGAATCACCATTAAAAACATTGTTGTGGGCCACAAAAGCTTTGGATCAATATTATCTTTCTAATTTTCCTTCATACAGATCTTCTTGACATTTATCAATAGGTTGGATTACAAATAAACATCAAGGAAACATTATAATAGGCCAACCTTTGGAAATTTTAATGGTGAGGCACTCGAATCAACATTTCATGTGGTACTGATCCACTTGAGATTAATCTCTCTATAAATTTTGGCCATCACATCTTAAAATGGTCTAAAGAAAACGGATGGACGATGTGGATATATAAAAAAACATCAATGTGGGCCCCATGGTAGGGGTAACACCCACTAATCTGTTACATGCATATATGGGTAACACCAAGCTAATTCGCACCCCAATTCGAGTGATGATTGGGGTACTAGAAACAGACGATCCAAATAGGGGATCATGGGGTCCATGGTGTTGTATGTGATTCATCCATGCTGTCCAACCCTTTTTACATATCATTTTAGGGCATGGTCCAAAAAATGAGGCAGATTGAAGGTCCAAGTGAGCAACACTAAAATCAACAATTGACGACTTGGATATGGCTCCATATGGTGTGGTCCACTTGAGCTTTCGACCTGCCTCCTTCTTTGGGGTAAAACTCTAAAATGAGTTTTTAAAATTGATGGGCAGCATGGATATACATTAAATCATGTAGGTGGGCCCCAATGTAAGGATAACAAGGTGGGTTCGTTTCATTAAATTATGAAAATGAGCATATTTTCGTTTTCCGACGGTTTCAGACCGTTGGAGATTCCGACGGCTAAAAGCCGTCGGAAAAAAGGGCGGGACCGTCGGGGAAGGTATTTTTTTGGGTATTTTTCCCGACGGCCGATAGACATTCTCCGACGGTTTTAGACCGTCGGAAATTCCGACGGCTTAAAGCCGTCGGAAAAAAAAGGCGGGGCCGTCGGGAAAAGTCATTTTTTTGGTAGTGGTTACAGAGGACCGAGGTCTCACAACCTACCCTCCTAACAAAAGTTTCATCTATGTTGGGATTTCAAAAACAATATCTCATGTGTAGACTTTAAAATTTTTATGCTTTAATCAGTGTGTAAATATGTGATTTTACGATTTATTCGAAAGAAAGAAGAATTTAAAAGAACACCCAAGTATTGGAAGACCAAAGTATTACAACTAAGCACGACGTGGAAGACAACCGTTGCTTGATCTTAGTAAAACTCTTGTCAGCCTCTTCGGTCCATTAGAATGGACCATTCTTCATGCAATCTGTTATTTGAGCCATTACGGAGCTGAAGTTTTTGACGAACCGATGGTAGAATGTGGCCAACCCATGAAAACTGTGAACCTCATGGATGTTGGTTGGAGTAGGCCACTCGCTGATAGCCTTCACTTTGTCTTCGTCTACCCGAATGCAAGTGGAAGATATCACAAACCCTATAAATAAAAGATGATCTGTCATGAAGCTACACTTCTTGAAATTCATATATAACTTGTTCTCCTGAAGAATTTGGAGAACTGAAATGCTCGATATGATCCGCCTCATTATGGCTATAAATTAATATATCGTCGAAGTAGACCACGATGAACTTGCCCGTGAATGGCTTTAAGGCTTGGTTCATGAGCCACATGAAGGTGCTCGGAGCATTCGATAAGCCAAAAGGCATCAAAAGCCATTCATATAGTCCTTCCTTAGTCTTATATTTTCCATTCCTCGTATGGACGAATATGAATATAATGGTACTCGCTCCTTAAGTCTAATTTGAAAAACACTTGAGACCCTTCAAACATGTCCAACATGTCATCCAGCTGAGGTATCGAAAATCGATACTTGATAGTGATTTTGTTTATTACTCGGCTATCAATGCACATTCACCAAATCCCATCTTTCTTTGGCGTGAGGAGGGCCGGTACGACGCATGGGCTCATGCTTTCTCTCAGCAAACCCTTCTTCAATAGCTCTTCAACTTGCCCCTGAAGGATCTCTCTCTCCTTTGGGCTCAAGCGATAGTGCGGCCAGTTTGGTAAACTAGCCCCAGAATGAGATCGATGTGATGTTGAATATCTCTTATCAGGGGGAGGCCATGAGGAAGGTCTTCGGGCCACACGTCTAAGAACTCATTTAATAATGGCCAAAGGATTGGAGGGATGGTATTACTTCCATGGTCTTCTCCCTTGACCACCACAATGTAAATATGGCATATTTCTTTCGATTCTTCCACAAACTCTCTTATAGCTAAGAGCGAACTACCCTCCACTTTGGATGGCTTAAGGCGATCCTTTGGGGCCATAGGAGTGAGAATTCTTTTAGGACCGTCCTTAATAAATGTGTAAGTGTTGTCATGCCCTCGATGGGTCGCGTCTCGGTTTGATTATTACGGACGACCGAGGAGCATGTGACATTCTTCCATGTCTATCACATCGCATAATGCATCATCTTTATAACTTCTACCAATGAAAAAAGAGATTAAACACTGTTCGGTTACCTTAGTGTCGCTAACCTTCTTGATTCAACTGATGGAGTATGGGGCTAGATGCATTGTCATAAGTAATCAGAGCCTGTCCACCATCAACTTGGAAATGATGTTCTCACTGCTTCCATTGTCGATAATCACATTGCACACCTTCTCGTTCACTATGCATCAGGTATAAAAATGTTATGGCGCTAAGGATGAACTTTGAGCCTCGGGGTATAGCACAAATGCCTCACTACCAAGGACTCACCACGATCTTGGTCTATCAAGTTGGTGTTATCACCACAATCTTCTTCGGCCTGATCATACTCATTGTTCTTGGGTTCACCCTCAACGAACTCTCCTTCATCATCCCTTCATTCGTGGTTAAGTTGGTTACGGGGTGCTGAGGACACGCATTAGACAAGTGGCCCGACTGGCCATATCGCCAACAATAATTCGACCTAGGACGAGCATATGGATTTGGCGCTTGGCTTAGGCCAATCGTGGAGGACACATTGTGCTGAGGCCTGAGGGGGACTGCTCCCCAGGACTCGGTTTACAATCGTTGGGGATGGCTGAGTACGTCCACCAATAAGTTCCTTCCCTTTAATCTGGGTGCTTCCTGACCCACGATGGTAGTGGGAACATGGGGTGACGGGTATGTTCATGCTGGAACTCTAACGAGCTGAATTTTCGCACGTGTCGTGTATTACAACGCGTCCTCTACTGTCAAGACCGGTTGCATCTGTATTCAGTCCTGGATATTGATCCTTAGGCCGCCAACAAACCTTGCAACCCTCTGAGCATATGTTTTTGATAAATCATTATAAATGGCTAGTCGGTTGAACTCGGTTATGTACTCATCAACAGTAGAGTTACCTTGATGACAATTCTGGTATTGTTAGAATAGAACTTGTTTATAATCGCAGGGTAAAAAATGCGATTGAAGAAGTTGTCACATCCTGGGCCACGATCAGATGGAAAACTCATTATGTCGGGTCTGGAAAAGCTGTAATTGCTCCCACCATGTGGAAGCACCCGACTTTAGCTTGTATGCAATAAGTTACCTTCTTCTCCTCTGGAACATCCATGTATTCGAAGAAGTTCTCAACCTCCGCTAATAAGTCTAAGAACTCCTCGATGTGCAGTAATCCATTGAATGCAGGAAGTTCAACTTTACCTCTGTAGTCATGCTCACTGTGATCTCCGCGATCATTAGCGTGAAGTGGTTGTTGCGCGAAGATATTCTCCACATCTTCATCGCTACCGTCAGAATCCACTACGTTCAGCCGACAGTTAACGGTCAAGAGAGCCGGACGAAACACCGGGTTGTTTTCGCATAGTAATTGCCTCGCCTTGGGCTTGGCGTGGGACCAATGATGCTGCGATCTGATCGAGAGACGCTTGCAGCGCTTACATAAATGTCTCAAACGATCTTTGGAGAGCATTTATCCTCTCCACAAGATAATGAATCCCCTAATCACCTTTAGCGGGATTGTTGCCACAATCTTCGCTAGATGCCATCTTCCCAAGGTTCTCTGATACTAATTTGGCACAGTCGTAGGCGAGGCGAGATCGATCACCGTCACTCTTGTAGGATAACTGATTCGAATCCACGGATCTATCGGGACTCCTCAACCGATCTTCCCCAAATCCACGAGGGGATATCTCGAATCCACCAGATCTATCTTCGAATCAACAAAGAAACAGAGTAAAAAAACTCAATAATTTTTTATTAAAATTTGGAAAATAACATGAATAACAACAAATGTAAACATGTTTAAATAGAAGAGAACTAACCCTAAAACCCTAAAAATGAGATTAGGACGAATCCTAATTGAAAACAGAAAATGATAGTTCAAAAAACAACAAGTTCGCTCACAACTGGTGCAACTGTCGACCGGTCGGACAGGGGGCCTCAACCAGTCGAGAATGGTTCCCAACTATTCAGCAAGATCAGCCACCTCCAAGAGAATTTCAGACCGTTCGGACGACCAGTGGTCAGTTTGGTCAATCGGTCGAGTGACCGGTCAAGAATAGGTCAGGACAGTCCAGAGAGTTGGGCTGTCCTCCAGGGAATTTACAGCCGGTCTACGGACCGATCATGACCGGTGCTGAAGTTGGAGGACCGGTCATCAGACCCTATTTTTTCACCATGCTATTGGGTCTTGGCTCCTTCCTTGTGGTCTTCCTTTGATCATTTCTTTAGTCCATCTTCATCATGTAGAGCTCAGCTACATCCTTTACATCAGATTGACCTCGTAAGAAGCTCTCATGAGGTTGACCTCCTAGCACCTTTTCTCTTATATGTGTATACATACATACATACATACATACATACATACATATAAACATACGTGTCTGCACACTAGGCACATACACGCGACAAATGCTCATGGACAACTGGTTAAATGTCCAACTAGTTAGCGTGTGGGGCCTACCATGGTGTTTATATGACATCTAGCCTATCCAGCAAGGTTTTTCATACAATGAAAATGGGACACCTTACGTGAATGTAGAAGTTTTTGGGTTGTTGTTCATGGTTTTCTATGGTTGCCCCACCTGATAGTTGGATCAACCTTACTTTTAGGGCATCCTATTTTCATGATGGGACAACCTTGTTGGATGGGTGAGATGTCATACAAACACCGTGGTGGCCCCCATATGCCAACTAGTTTGGCATACACCTAGTTGTGTGTGAGCACGGCCCAAACTTTTTAAATAGCATGAGGGTGACCTATTGTTGATTTGAACCATTCATTCATTCATGCAACTAGAGCAAACCATGGTGCAAAAATCACGCCAATCTAGTGATCCTAAGTGTTTGATCAGTAGCATAAAAATGGAGAGTCAAGATTGATTAGAGAAACAAAATAGGTAATCATTATCTTGAAACACATAATAGATAATAGATCCCACTTAATATTACCTATGTTTTTAAAGTAACACTTGATCTGATGATTCTAACCATGTGATTTATGAAGGTGGAGACATTTACAAAACCCTTATTTAAAAATGTAAATTTTTTTATTAATTTATAGTAAATAATTTTAAAATTGCCGAGAACAAGATTTGTCACCATACTCATGAAGACATGGCAAGTGTGTGGTATATCCGACTGGTAACTTAGGTGGCCGAGCCAGTCTACTCATCAGGATGTGAAAATTGAATGTGAACCATTGGTGAGCAACTGTCATACGGTGGCTTATATTTTCAGCTATAGTAAAAAACCCACCTCCTTTTAAACTCTTTTCATGGACCCATTCAACCTTTCAAAATATGGTCGATAATTCGCTTGGCTTGAGTTTAACTAACAGAGTGCTTACGAATTACGCCGTTAGTTTGTAAAAAGATGAATTTACCCTTTCTTTTATGCCAAATCTACTGTATGCATAGACATGCTATGGGCCAACAATGAAGTCACTTTTTCATCCATGTCGTACATTCATTCTGGATAAATTTTTCAGGGCAAAGACAAAGAATGAGGAAGATCTATAAGTCTGGTGAACCTTAGAACAAAAAACAGCAGCAGTTAAACGCCTACCATTAAAAACTGCATTTGGCACACCGTAATTTTCATGAGTCCGGATCCTCTGTTAAAACCAAGCAGGAAAATCCTGCTCATCACCATTTTGATTGGTCCACCTCAGCCTGACTGTGTCAGATCTGAGCCGCTCTGACATGCTCAGATCTGACACAGTCAGGCTGAGGTGGACCAATCAGATCAGCAGCAGCAGAAGTCATCTGCTTGATTTTAACAGAGGATCCGGATTCAATTTTCATTTGCCCTTCAGCCAGTTGATTAGGTCGTGCAGACCTGGTTGAAGGGAAAACGTAAATGTTGGCTTGATCTAAAACAATCTAGTCCAAAATAATCACTATGGTGCACCTATAAAAATTTTAATGGTGCCATTCAATCACCAATGTTTCATGTAATGTGGTCCACCTGATATTTGAATATGCCTCATGTTTGGGATCATGCCCTCAAATAATGATTCAAAATGGATGGACAGCATAGATAAAACATATACATCACGGTGGGGCTCACATTATTTACTCAGGATAGCAACGGCTTGGCAAAGGATCGGAATCAGCCTCCTTTTTTGGGGAGAGAATTAGGTGAGACTATGGTCTCAACCAAGACGTGCGGCCCTTACCATGGGGCCCACCTTGATGTATGCATTCTATATCCACACCATTCATCCATTTTTTTTCATATCATTTTAGGGGATTATTTAAAAATGAAGTAAATTCAATTATCAGATGATCAATAGAATTATCATCTTTCAAAAAAAAATATATATATATATATATATATATATATATATATATATATATATATATATATATATATATATATGACCAGATAGACTATATTATAGAAACAATGGTTATCCAACGTCTTACCATTAAAAATTTCTTAGGGCACACCTTTATGTTTCTATAGTGTTTATTTGCCATCCAATCTGTTGATAAGGTCACAAAGGAAAAAAAATATATTAGCTGGATCCAAAACTTTTTGGCCCATTAATGGTCAATCACTACTGTTTTCTATCATATGGTCCACTTGATAATTGGATCAGCTTTATTTTTTGCATAATGCTCTAAAATGATCTGAAAAAACGAATAGATGGTGTGGATAAATAATGCATACATTAAGGCGGATCCCATGGTAAGGGCCATCGTCTTAGGTGAGTCTCGGGTTTCACCCAATCCGCTCAATCTCCTTTTTTCCTGGCGTAGGGTAAGTTACCCACACAACTAGAGACGGAAGGTCCTGTTAGGGATTTGTGGGGCCCACCATGATGTATGTATTTTATCCACGCCATCTTTCCATTTAGAAAGATGGCATGATCCCAAAAGAAGGTAGATTGAATTTTCAAGTGGACCACACCACAGCAAGTAGTGGGGATTAAATTCATACTATTAAAAATTTTCTAGGGCCTGCTGTGATGTTTATTTTCCATTCAACCTATTCATTTTGTTACAAAGACCAGTTTCAAAGGAAAACATAAATATTAGATTGATCCAAAACTTTTGTGCCTCCAAGAAGTTTTAATTAGAGGAAAGCTTTCAATCCGATGCTTCCTGATGGATGAACAGCAAGTGTGGATAAAACATATAAATCACTGTGGGCCCTATAACCCCTCCCCCATGTTAGCCACCCCCACTAGGGAATTGATACCAAGACCTCAGTGTTGAAACGCGGCTATCTTCAATCAGTCTGCCACTTGAGCTATGGATTGGGAAGCAATCGTGAAGTTGTTGGTTTGATCCATGCATGTTAATTTTAGATCTTCTTTATTTATTTATTTATTTCAATTTTTATTTATTTTTATGTATGCTCGAAGCATGGCTATCGAGTTGAGGCTGCTAATCGACAAGGAGAAAAATAGAGTCGTGTTTGCGGAATCAAATACGTTGTTCATTGATGCCCTCTTCAGTTTCTTGACGGTACCAATAGCTACTGTGGTGCGACTCAGCAGCAAGAAATCCAATCTCGGAAGCATGGATGCGTTGTATGAGAGCATAGAGAATCTCCATTCTCGGTATCTACAGACAGAGGCTGTGAAGGAGATGTTGCTCCGCCCACGAAGCGCTTCAGAGGCTCAAACAAAGGATGTAGTGCTAAATGTCGATGCAGAGGGTACAACGTATTACATATGTGAAAAATGCCGTTTCCAAGGGGCCGACCCCTTAATCAGTACTGTTAGGAACGTCCGATGTCGCTGTGGAGGAGCAATGGTTGACAAGGTAGCTTTTAAGTAGTCAAAGCCAGTTGTGGATGGTAGCGATGAGGGAGTCTTTGTGAAGAGAACAATGAGGTTCATGATAGGTGATGATCTACAGGTGGGGCCCATTTCCACGAAGACCTGCCTGTCTCTGCTTAACGAGCTTGGAGTCAGGGACAGGGCCGCTCTCGGGGAGAAGAGTGTGGATGTGGGTACCAATGAGGTATGTTATGCTTTCGACCATCTATGCCTAGCCACACATGATCACCTGGCTAATTCATTCATGATCCAGACCATCCATCAGGTGCGCACAATGTGTAAATGTGAGCTCAAGATTCAGGCTGGACCACTGATTAATTTGGTCCAGCGAGAAGGGAAGAAGATGAGGACAGTTCGTTATTGGTTCACCCCTGTGTTTGGCCATCGGCATGGCTTATACATTATTCAGCCATGATGGTTTTTGCATCAGTTAAGAATGAATGGTAATGAGCCAATTGATTGTTTTCATCTGGCTGTCCATTAACTGTCAACTAATTAGTCGATTTAACACACACACACACACAAAAAATAAAAAAAAATAAAAAAATAAAAATAAAATTACTAATATATATAGTCTGGACCTCCTTCTCACCAACCCTAACTACATATTTGATGATTACCTGATCTTATCTTGAATTAGGCTTTGCATATACTGAGACAATTGTTGGTCTCCAACACACCCTTTACGGACGTGTTTCTGCCAAAGCTTGGGAATGCTTCTGATGCCCTAAAGTGGAGCCCCAAAGACATACCTACAAATGAGAAAGACACTGGCAAGAAGATCAGAGTGAAGCTTCTGATCAGCAAATCCAAGAACATGGTGTTGTACGCAGAGGCCACAAATGACTTCTTGGACCTTCTGTTCAGCTTCCTCACCTTACCTCTTGGATCCATAGTAAAGCTCTTGGGCCCAGGTTCTTCTATCACATGTTTGGATAACTTGTACAAAAGCGTAGAAGATTTGAGCGGTAAGGACAATTGTATCATATCTGAGGAATGCAGGACCATGCTACTTGACCCCAAGCTATCGCTTCATTCAGGGTGTGACAACCAGCTACTGCCGGTCGTGGAGGCGGATCCTAAGACAATCGAGAGTTCTCTGCTTGATTACGAATATGGAGTCACTGTCTCCCGTTCTTCCCGTAAATTCGGAGGCTTTTTAATCTGCCAAACGGTATTGCATTTCATAAATCCGAAGTTGAGTGGTGCAACCACGGAGTGGAGGAGGATTTGTGAAGGGACTGAACACGATGTTGATGGTAACAGACGGGTTGGATGTGAAGCCTCTATCGTTTATTTCAGGCATTCCCATCCTTGACAGATTGGATGTGCCCATCAGTGATGTACAGGAGCGACTAGTAAGCGTGGGTGAGGAGGAGGTAATGTAGATTGTTCCTTATATCGATTAGACTGAGAAATGCTTGGGCGAGTCATGCTGGGACTGGTTAAAAGGCGGTTGGAGGAGACCAATGTGGCACAGAGGGTTCCCGACCACTCATCAATTGGGGACCACCATGAATGTGTCCTTGCCCAAAACTCATTGATATCCATGCAGCAGTTGGGAGGGGATTAGGTGCGGCCTGGCCTCACCTAACACAGTGCCGGCCTGACTGTGGAGCTCATATTGATGTATGTATTGTAAATCCACGCCGTACATCAGTTTTGACAGATATTTTATGGCATGATCCTAAAAAAATGAAGCAGATCCGTATCTCAGGCGGACCACACCATGGGAAACAGTAGTGATTGACAATTAGAAACTTCCTGTGGCCACAAAAGTTTTGGATAAAGCTGATATATATATATATATATATATATATATATATATATATATATATATATATATATATATATATATATATATATACCTTCATCCAGGTCTATGTTGATTTATCAACAGGATGGATGGCAAATAAACATAATGTTGGGCATTACGGTGGGCCTCAGGAAGTTTTTAATGGTGGGCGTTGAATCATCACTGTTACCTGTGGTGTGGTCCACCTGAGATTTATATCTGTTTCCTTTCTGGGCTCATTCTGTAAAACGAGCTGGTAAAACGGATGGATGGCGTGGATATACAATACCTACATCAAGGTGGGCCCAAGATGGGCGCACCAAATCTGCTCATGCATCAAGTGGACCTTATGTCTGAAATTGAATTATAGACATTTGGCTCTTTTACATTTTTCTCATGCAGAGCGACCCCTAACAAGTAAAGTATGGTCTAATTTTCGGGCAAGGGTGTGTTCGCGATGGCCCCCTCCTGATGAGTGGCCTAGATTCCTCATAAGAATTCCATGTTAGCATTACGCATCTACTTCTTCAACTTATCTGACAAACTGCCATGGCTTTGGACGCCAATTTCCAACAACACTGTTAGAAGGAGCCCATGCAACAAAAGATCTCTGGCACTCACTGTGATGTTAGTGACATCTGCATTGGCCATCCATTACTCGAGCTTATGTTAGGATGTGATCCAAATCATCAGCTAAATTGCACCTCAACAAAGGAACCAATGAGGATGGGACGCCTTTTCTTGGGGTCCGCTGAAGTTTTTTATCAGGCCGATATTATTATTTTCCTTTCATCTTGATGGGACTCATATTATGAACTGATTGATGACATACAAATATCACTGTGGGCCCTAGAAAGGTTTCATGGCATATAAATACCACGGTGGGCCTAGAAAGGTTTCAATGGTGGGCAATCCCATCCCCGCTGTTTCCTGATGTTTAGACCACTTGAATTTTGGATTAGTTTCATCTATGGGATCACATCCTAACCAAAAACCCATGGATGGAGTGGATGTCACTAGGTACAGTTTTTGTTGCACAAGCTTCCTGTAACTGGTGTGGCCGGAAATTCTTGTTCCATGGCATTCCTCTACAGCATTTGCTAATGATTACTTTAAGTTTGCACGAGTTAAGCCATGGCTGACTGATCCTGATGTTTGATAAGATGGATCTGACCATAGATGGACAATGCCCCAAGACTCTCCTAAGTGCTACAATCCCAATGCTTTCACGGGTTGCTGTATGCAAAGAGATGATTAGGACAAGAAGCAGAACAATGGTCCACAATCAACTGGGAATGGCAAAAGATGTTCCAATATGGGAGAATTTTGGTGCATGATTCATCAGCTGGGTTCCATCAAACCAACAGTACTCGGGTTCCACCTGAAAACCTGAGGATATACTTTGCATATTCCTGGCTCAGGATCCATTATTTTCTGAACCATGCACTCAAGTGAAGCATGTGATTTGGAGATTGTTGATTTGGTGGGCCCAAAAAGGATGGAAGATCCTTACCCATGACATTTACTGCATTATGTCCCTTTTTATTTATTTTTATTTATTTATTTGGCTTACCTGCATTTTTCTGCCACCCATATGATTAATTAATGAGGCGATCGACGCAGGTATGCAAACCACGTGTGAGATTCTGGTCCAATCACTAGACATGTCTGCTGTGAAAAATACCCTTTGCCAAAAGTTTGGTTGGTCCAGACATCCAGTGGGCCTCACATGTATGCAAAAATCGATAAGAAAACAGGCAACTGATGGCCTATATTCAACTTACATGGGCAGCCCACCTGATAACTGGACCATCTTGATTTTGTGAGTAGCCCATAGCTTGCACATGTCATGAATTCTCTCAAAAAATTTAAATAATGACTTGTGTCTTTCTTCTCAGGCTCTATCTCTGCTGAGGGCTGCTTTGTTCTCCAGAACAGTTCTGAGCGATGTCTTCTGTCGGAAGAAAGTAAATCAATCTGAAATTAAATTGGAACACGAATGACAGTATGAAGTTGATGCCTAGGATGTCTTATTTTGGACCATGCCCTATTTACTATGTCATGGAGGAGCATATTCACTCCCTATTGTAGTTATACAAACTTGGTAACTGATATATGGGTTTTTGAAGCTTGATTTGTCTCACTTACCAACTTCAGAATGACAGGACTGCTATATATGATGTGCACCAGGTGCCCTCCTGGCCCAGAAAGTGAGGATGGTATACCTATCAGGTCGGTCATATGTAAGAAAATGGATGGTTGAAATTTGAAAATTTGCCAAACACTCCATGTTCAATGTACAGTGAGGTTTGCTAGAATACATCCCCATGTATTGCAATAACATAGGTGCAGCCACTTGCCTTCCCCTTTGGCACATGCCTACGAGATCCAGGGCATTCATCAGTTGTGGCCCAGCATGAACACTGCTGCTTTAAAAAGTCAGGCTGAACCACTCATTATGCAGGCCATATACATGTGACTTGAATTGTCATTGTGGCTAATCATCATGCTTTTTTTTGGTTAATTAGTATACACACCCCACTGTTAGACACCCCCTGTTAGTCACATCACAATGTTAGCCACCCCCACTTTGGGCCCCCACTTGGGAGTTGATACCAAGACCCGGCTAACCCTCACACTTCTTCAACTTTTCATTTCTTTTGGAGGACTGATTTTGGGCAAAGAATCTCTACAATTAGTTGTTACATCTGATGAACGAAGCGGCTTGGATCTTGTTCATATGTGTCACATTGTGCGAATAGGCAGCCTGCATCTTTTCACTTTGACAGTACACACATCTTTTGCATTTTTTTTTTCATTATTAAAAGTGGGGCCCTGCTCCAGCTGAGATCTGTCTGCTTCATTTTTGAGACCATGCCCTAAAATGACAGGGCAAAACTGGTGGACAGCAAAGATATACGGCACATAGATCAAGGTGGGCTCCACAATCAGAACTCCACTTATAAGATTCTATTAGGTGGGTCACACGTGATCAATGGTTTGGATGATCTGACCGTTGGATATATAGATTGAGCATACCAGTGAGCTCCATTATAATTGTGATCGATTCAGATACGTAATGGGGGCCGTGCACTTGGACTGTGTTACATATTGACGGTAATTTAATTGAACATGGAGTTTATACAGTGTGGAGTCTCCCGAGAGAGTAGTAGCCGTAATGGGTTGAGCTACTCCATGTCCTCTTCTATAAATTTATATCTTGATTCTGAAGCTGACACAAGCGAAAATAGTTCCATTAAAAGATTTTCAGAAAGGGTGTGAGGTGCGGAGAGCTATATACAAAAGGCTAAGTTTGTCAATTCATCGATCCAATTATTCATCTAAATAATCTGATGCCTTTCAGGTACTCTTAAGAATTCAATAATTCAGTCTATCATCTTCATAATTGATGATCCATTATTCCCCATTAAGTCTTACACCACCTATCTGGATGGATCCAGGATCGTACTTAATCTGTTTCCCATGATTGATGATGATTTATAGGTGGGCCCATTTCCCCAACAACCTGCCTATCGCTGTTTAACAAACTTCATTTGTTGCTGTTTAACAAGCTTCATGTCAGCGACAGGGCTGCTCTTGACAAGAAGAGTGCGAACGAGTGTGCCGAGGAGGTATGTTTTGGTGTCTGTTAACAGCGTACACATAGCCGCCCATGCTCACCTGGCTAATCTTTGCATGATCCGAGCCATCCATCCATTGGATGAGCCACACAATGAATAAATGTGCAATGAAGATTCAGGCTAGCTAGACTGCTCTCTAGGCTGCCGATATTGCAAAAAGCAAGCGGAGGGTTTTGAAAAAAAAAAAAAAAGGAGGGTTGGTCAGGGTGGGTCTATCTTCAATTTACGTATCCACCCCACCTAATGAGTAGGCCAGCTTGATTCCAAGGCAAGCACCATCTACTACATAATGGGGCCCACCTAATGGATCACTCAGAGCTCCTCCACATTAGCAAATGAGGTTGGTGTAACATGTGGGATTTGCAAAACCACTATTATGGTTACCCAAAAACTTCTAACAATCATAGTTATGAGGTGAAAATGGTTTGGGTCTGCTCGATGGATCAGTGGACCCCGACCCAAATTGAATTGATTCGCACCAAATTCAGATACATCGAACTCTTTTTGGGTTTAAAATATTGCTCGGTCCAATTAGTAATGCTTTGATTACATACCACAAATCCAAATCTCAATATCAAATTGGTTGGGTTAACCCTTCAAAAAAGAACAAAGAAAAAGAAAATCAATTACTAATTGAGTCTGGACTGCCTGTTTTCCTGACCCAACCAATTTACATCTCTACACCCAGCATCCATCTTATCGGCTCGTGCACAGCATCTTAAAGATGGACCCAGGCATCAGTTGGGCCCAATTGTGTAGATGCCGTGCTCCAAAAATTCATCAGGTGGGCCACATGTGTACGTTCACGTTCAACATACACATGTCGTCCACCTGATGAATTCACTTGTTTGGGTAAGGGCGGACTGGATGTTGCAACATGCTTTTTGAGTCTCAGTCCATTAGCATTTCTCTTCTTGTATGAGTAAATAGCATAAATGAGGCTGGGTCTACGTTGAGGGCCATGAGACAGCTTCATTGCCACTCACCTCTGTATGTTGTTCAGCTTGGTGATACCACCATCCATCTGATTATCCTATTGTCAGTGGTCCACTATTTGGAAACCAATCAAAAAATCCAAGTATGGAACATCAAGAATGAAAGAAACGTTTGGTTTTCCAAGAGAGTACCTACCTACACACAACAAAAAGAATACATTATTGATTTTATTTTGAATTGGGCCTTTCATCTATTGAAGTGATTGTTGGTGTCCAACACCCCCTCGTCACCGAGGTGTTCCAACTGAAACCAGATGCTCTTGTGATGCAGTAGAGTTGATAAAATCCGAGGACATGGTGACAAACAGAAAATTAAGCTGCTAGCAAAAAGATGAGCTTGAAGCTTCTGCTCAGCAAATCCAAGAACAAGGTGTGGGATGCAGAAGCCAGTACAGGAGACTTCTTGGACCTTCTTTTCAGCTGCGTCACCTTCCATCGTGGATCCATTGTAGATCTCTTACGCCCAGGTTCTTTCATTGAATGCTTGGATAATTACTTGTAGAAGAGCGTGGGAGATTTGAGCCGTGATGACAATTGTATCATATCCGAGGGATGCAGCGCCATGCTACTCGCCCCCAAGCTAGCGCTTCACTAGGGGTCTGAGAACCAGCTAGTGCCAATTATGGAGGTGGGCCCTACGACAATCAACATTGCTACATTGCCAAGTGTCGCTATTGCATCTACTGCTGTGAAGATCACCAATGCTTGTTTGGTTGCCCATCTGAGAGAACAAGGAGCCTAGTATTGCATTTCGTAAATCCTAAGTTCATTGATGCAGCTACGGAGTGTGGAGGATTTGTGACAGGACTGACCCGATATTCATGGTAACAGATAGGTTGGATGTGAAGCCTTTATCACTTATTTCCGGCATTTCCCTTCTCAGCGATTTAGAAGAGTGTACGCTGGCCACTCATCAGTAGGCGGTAGCCATGAACATGCCCTGGCACAAAACTCATGAACAAAAGTATACGCTGAATCAGTGGTCATCTTTTCCATCCATTTTTCGGGCGCGACTTGGGTGAGACCCCGGAACCAGCTATGTGGGTGGGACCCTGAACCTAGGGCCCACCTGGATGTATTCTTTGTAGATCCATGCCGTCCATCTGTTTCTTCGTATTATTTTAGGATGCAGTCCCAAAAATAAAACTGATGCAAATTTTAGATGGACGACACTCCAAGAAACAGTTATCATTCAACCGTGACCATTAAAAACTTCCTGGAGTCCACCGTAATGTTTATTGACCATCCAATCTGTTGATAAGGTCACGTAGACATGAAAAAGCAAATATCAGGTTGATAGAAAACTTTTGTGGCTCACAAAAGGTTTTTAATGGTCATTAATCAGTGTTTCTTATGTTGTAGTCCACCTAAAATTTTTATTTTCTTAATTTTTGGTACCATAGTATAAAATAATCTGTAAAAGCAGATTAACGGAATAGATCTACAAGGAATACATCCAGGTGGGCCCTAGGTTCAGGGTCCCACCCACATAGCTGGTTCCGAGGTCTCACCCGCGCCCCCATTTTTCTCATACAGAGCGGATAACACCACCTAAAGACGAGTGCGGATCGTAAGGCGTTCCAGCGCCGTTGCTTCTCATTAGTCCACGGCATTTTCGATGACTCCATCTCTACTAATATACGCCGGATTTTTCTCTTCCGAATGCATGGCTAACTACACAACCGACTTTTAACGTGTGAAACTTTTTCTGGGTCTCACCATGATTTTTTTGTTAAATCTATACCGTTCATCAATTTTTCCAGATAAATCTAGAGCATGATGCCAAAAACGAGGTACATCCAAATGTCAAGTGGATCACATCACATAAAGCAGTTGGAATTGAACAAACTTCCGTTGAAACTTTTCTAGGGCCAACATCGAGGCTTATTTTCCATCTGACCTGTTCATAAGATCACACATGCCTAGATGAAGTTAAAATAAAAATATCAGCTTGATAAGAGCATTATATGGCCCAAGAAGTTTTCAATGGTAGCATTAATTCTTACTGTCCTCAATGATGTGGTCCACTTTAACTTTAAATCTGCATTGTTTTTGGGTTCATAGTCTATAATGATATGAAAAAATGAATTGACGGTGTAGATCTAACAAATACATCATCGTGGAGCCCACTTAAATTTCACACCTCCGGTGCTGGCTGTGTGATGCAGGGGAGCGGATTAGGTGAGACCGGGCATCACCCAAGACGATGCAACCCTTACCGTGGGGCCCACCTTGATTTGTTTATTCTACATCCACTCCATACATCCGAATTTTCAGATCATTTTAGAGCATTCTGCTAAAATTTAAGAATATCCAATCATCAGGTGGACCATACTCTAGGAAAAAGTTGTGATTGAACGCCCTACTATTAAAATCTTCTTAGGAATCACCTTAATGTTTCTATGGTTTTTATTTGACATCCAATCTGTTGATAAGTTCACATAAGCCTGGATGAAGAGGAAAAACATATATTGATACAAAACTTTTGTGGCCCGTTATTGGTAAGTCACCACTGTTTCCTATGGCATAGGTAATCGTAAGCCACCACTGTTTCATTTTTTAGATAATTCTTTAAAATGATCCGGAAAAACGGATGAACGGGGTGGATATAGAATATACATGACAAGGTGGGCACCACTGTAAGGGCCGTACAGTCTTAGGTGAGTCCGGGGTCTCACCTAATATGCTCCCGTGGTGCAGCACATTCTCGTGAGAGAAGAAAACGGAGAGTATTTACAGGTGAAACTTCAGTGGGCCCTATTATGATGTATTTATCAGAGCCACACCGTCCAGCCATTTTTTTCATACCATTTTATAGAAGTAGACAAAAAATGAGGCAGAACCAAGCTTAACCGAGCCACCTTACAGAAACAGTCTGAATTGAACGCCTACTATTGAAAACTTCTTGGGGCCATAGGAGGCTCTTATCAAACTTATAGCTGTGTTTTCCCTTTATGAAGGTATGTGTAACATTATTAAAAGGCTAGATAGCAAATAAACGTAACAGTAGACCCTAGGAAGGTGTCAACGGTTTCCATTCAATCTTGGCTACTTTCTTTGACGTGGTTTACTTGAGTTTTGGATATGCCTCGATTTTGGGCTCATGCTCTAGAATCATCTTTAAAAATTGATGGTCGGTGTGGATATGAAACATAAATCATTGTGGGACCCAAAGAAGTTACACACGATAAAAATGATGTTGAGTAGCACGCGTTGTATTTGGTAGAGAGAAATCCCGCGTATCTCGTCAGCCAAAATCCTCTGGGATGATGTGGACCAATGAGAAGCAATGGCGCTGGAGCTTCTTGTGCCTTCAGCACCATACGATCCGCACTCCCTAAAGACAAATACGGTCTGATTTTTGGCAAGGACGTGTTCAAGATGGACCCCACTTGATGATTGTCCTGGGTTCATGCTGATACCTGCGCTAGCATTGACTTCTTCAACCTTTCCTACAATCCTGTTACACATGGAGCCCCTCCTAACAAAAAGCTCTGTAGGCCCCACCCAGATGACCGTGTGACTTCAACTCCGTCCATCGGTTTCACTAGATCATGACAAGATGTGTACCCAAAATTTATGCTGATCCAAAACTAAAGTGGGCCACACCGCATGAACCAGTGGGGAATAATGGAGACACCCACCATTTAAATCTTAAGGCCCACCCTAATGTTTATATGCGATACTACTTGTTCATAAGGTGTTTCCCACCAAGATGAATGGAAAACACATTAGGGGTGTTGGAACTAGAAAATGGATCATAATGACATCCTCTGAGATGTGGTGTTTTGTTGCCCTGGGGTTCTGAATAATAGGGACATTCGTAGACAATCACAAACATTCACAAAAGTACACAAGAGAAGAGATATCACAAGGCGAATTTTATTCCAGAGATCCTGAGATCTTGTACATTCCAAGCCGTGATCTGGCACGAGCCCTTAATTACATCGAATGATCGATGACCCTTGATTAAAAGGCAAAAGACTAGTCAGCGGGGACTATGGTCTCAGAGTTCATGGTCGTAGAGACCTGTGTTTGTGTGGTCGTAGAGACCTATATTTGTATAGTCATGGGGACCTGTATTTGTATGGTCACGGGGACCTGTATTTGTTGTGTTTTGTTATGGACTGATCCATCTTTGTACGAGTCAGATATCTATGTCTCATGTTTTGACGGGAGATCCGGGCTGAGACTATCAGGGTTTATGGCTGAGATGGACGACTCTAGGCCCGCGCCTGTCAATGTAGGGACAGGTGACCTCGGGAAGTCCATTCTACAGTTGTGTGTACCTGCGCAGCTCAACCAGCAGATGCCGTTTGGATAGATAGGGCATCGACTGTTCTAGAAGTGTCAGTCTTTAACAAATTATGTGTGATAGTTTAGAACTCTCCTGGCATGGTTTATCGTGTTAACCATAGTCCCCTTTGCTTAGTCCGGGTTTGAATCCGGATAATATTATGATAGTACATGTAATGATAATACATCAGTACGGTATTGGGCACTGGCGGCCTCTTTTCGGAAGAATTGCTCCATTTAGCTCGTCGGATCGGATCGGACTCCGAAGGCTTGTGTTCTGCTCATTGGGTGACTCGGATGAGCCATTTGACTGCTTCGTTGCGTCCAGAATGCTCGAAATACCAAAAATAGGCCCAAACGGGGCCCGAAAACATCATAAAATGAAGGTTTAAAGGTGCTGAAATGAACGTTTAAAGTGCTGATTTTTATGATCCGCTGGCCTAATTTTACTGATGCGCTGGAGCCAGCGCGTCCCAAAATGATTGTAAAAAAAAAAAAATCTATTTTTATGATGCGATGGGCTATTTTTCTGATGCGCTGGGGCTAGCGCGTCCAAAAATAACTTCATTTTGGAATGTTTATTTTTCTGATCCGCTGGGCTATTTTGCGATTCGCTGAGGTCAGTGCGTCCAAAAATAACTCCGTTTTGTAGGCGACTGATTTTACTGATGCGCTGGCTGATTTTGCGACGCGCTGAGTCAATGCGTCCGAAAATAACTTCGTTTTGTAGGCGACTGATTTTACTGATGCGCTGGTCGATTTTTGTGATGCGCTGAGACCAATGCGTCCAAAATTATGTTTTAAGATGTTGATTTATTTGATCCGCCGAGGGTATTTTCTAATGCGCTGGAGCATTTTTGTGATGCGCTGGGGCCAGTGCGTCGATAAAATAATTTTGGTTTTATCGTATTTCGCAATGCGCTACTATACTTATACATTTTTGGTTATTTCCACCGGACCTGCTGTGGTCGGAAATGGGATTTCCGGCGGTCGGCGAAGGGTTTCCGGCGGTCGGAAAAGAAATTCCGGCGAGGGATTCCGGCGATAAAAAACTCTCTCCTTCTCTCGATCCGTACAAATGAGGCGGTGGGAGGGGTATTTATAGCCGAAATCGGCCAATAGGAGGCCGACACGTATAGCGCGTCGAGAAAATGGGTTGGCACGTCGAGAAAATCACTCGGCGCGTCTTAAATTCCTGGCTGTCAGTGCGTCCTGAAATTTCTGAAAGTGCCTGATTTATTGGACGCGCTGAGGGTCAGCGCGTCCTGAAATTCCTGAATTATTGGATGCGCCGGGAGAATTTCTGGACGCGCTGGGGACAGTGCGTCCTGAAATTGACTTTGCAAAAAGTGCTGAATTTCATGATGCGCCGGGTCAATTTCTGGGCGCGCTAGGGGTAGTGCGTCCTGAAATTCACTTTGCAAAAACTGCTGAATTTCATGATGCACCGGGTCAATTTCTAGGCGCGCTGGGGGTAGTGCGTCCTGAAATTCACTTTGCAAAAATTGTTGAATTTCATGATGCGCTGACCATGGATTTTCTTGATGCGCCGACATACTTGTGTTTTTACAAAATTGAGTTTTGCGAAACGGAGGGCTTGTGGGGCCCGCTTTGCGACGGAAGTCGATGCACTGGCTCTATTTTTTCCTGATTGAGGTAACCCTCCCAAATTTGGAGGGTTCTGATCATGATGACCGGTGGGGTCCACCACTGGTCCAATTTCCCATTTTCTGGTTAAGTCTGATGTGTGCTGCGATTTCTGCCGCGATTTCTAATGCACTGACCTTAAATCTAATCAAGTGATGATTTGGACATTCGTAATCATTGTTTCGAGGACCCTTACTTTTGAGGCCCCAACAAGGGGTTGTTTGGATGCCAGTAAAGTTTTAAGTTGTAAACACATTACACATTAAAAGAGTTTCACGTGTAAATAGTTTACTTGCTAATATGTTTGGTTTTTAATGGGTAATCTATTTATAGGTAAACAAATTCCATCTTTGGCTAGCTTATATTGTATTTACAATGGATAAAGTTGGTATTCATATCATAGAGCTTGGGCAATAAATCTTCCAAAATCCTCAAATCATAGGACTTTTTTTTTTTTTTAGAGGCTCTAGGAGAGCATTAAAGCTTGTGCACACTAGATGAATTGGATGCCCTACACCAATCACAGTGGCTCCGAATGCAATCTGAAAAATTTTAACGGTGGACATCCTAGCCATTCCTCATGTGGTCCATTTGATAAACAACCAGTTGTTCTTTTAAGGCTATTGGAGAGCATCAACGGAAGCACATGACAGATGGATTGGATGTACATACACATTACGGTGGGCCTCACATATCATGAGTGTACAACCATTCTACTGTATATAATGCCTTTTTAGCTGTAAAGACATTACCTGTAATCTAATCTGTTTATATAGCCGGTAAAGCCTTTACATGCAAATACATGCATCCAAACAATCCTTGTAATCAGACTATCTGTAATTCCTACCTGTAATCTAATCTGTTTATATAGCTAGTAAAGCCTTTACATGCAAATGCATGCATCCAAACAATCCTTGTAATTAGACTATCTGTAATTCCTTTACAACTTAAGGACTTTACAGACATCTAAACGGCTCTTTATATTAGCTTATCAAAAACTTTCATGGGCTTAAAAAAGATTCAATGGTAGGCATTTAATCCCGGGTGTTTCTTCTTATATGGTCGACCTGATTTTTTAATATGTTTGATTTTTTAGCGAATGTTCCTGCAATTTTGGTTACATTGTCTTCTTCGTAGGAAATTGAAGTCCTGCATTTCTGTTTGCAGTTTGCACAATCGGAAGCCATGGTTGACTTATCCTGACTGTTGATCATATGAGTCTCACCATATATAGATGAGGTATGCCACAATGCAACAACATTCTCCTACATGACCCTTACATTGGCAAGGTAATGTAGAGGGTCTGACTGAGCTTTACATGATGAAGATGGATCAACGAAAGGACCCGCAGAGGACGTGCCCTAAGGAAGGATTCTCAAGTCAGCAAAATAGGTGAAAAGCGAGCCTGACGATCGGTCGTCTGCCATCCACGACCGGCCCGGAAACCGGTCGAATTTCCCCAGAAAGCCAGTCCAACTCCCTAGACTGCCTAGGGTCAGTCGCGACTGGTCGGAATTTGTTTCCAGAGGGAGCTAATCTCTCTGGATTGCCCAGAGACGTGACCGACCGGTAGTGAACCCTTGTCCAACCGGTCGGCTATTGCACAAAATTACGTGCAAACTTGCTATTTTTGAATTGTTTGTTTCCGATTTGGTTTATTTTTATTTACTATTGCAATTAGAACACCTAGGATGCGTAGCTTAGGGTTTGGGATGATATAAGTAGTTGTTTATTTTCGTTTTGAGGGATGATTTGAATAATTTTAATAGAATTTTCTCTCAAAATTTTACTTAGCCTGTTTGCTTGTGTTCTTCGAGTGGCCCCTTAAGAAATTAAAGAAGCTTATCAATAGATTTGTGAATTCGGATCAGTTATCTTACGAAAGAAGCGGTGCTCGATCTCGTCCCGCCTACAGCTGCGCCATAAGATGTGCAAAAAGATGATTAGTAAAATAAGTACAACGATTCTCAAAATATTGGCCAGTTGGCTGTTTCAACTGGGGGGAATTTTTTTATCATGGTCCGTCCATGGTGGTTCCATCAGACCAACAGTCTTGGTCACTGAATTACCCAGATATTCTTGTTCCAAGGATCCACCATTTTCTAAATAATGGTCTCAATGCACGGGTACGTGGATAGCTTCCTGAAGCACCAATGACAAGTGAAGCCTGTGATTTGGAGACTTGATCTGGTGGGGTCCAACATGGATGGGTCCACCAGAAATGGCTGGGTTGGAAGATCGTAACCCATGCTCTCCAGCCTATGGAATATCCTAACTCATTATGCCATTTTTCGCGCCCAGTGGCCATATCATCAAAGAGGTGATCGATGCACCCGTGCTAGCATGGCACACATGAGATCGCTGCGTCAATCACTAGACTTGTGTACCTTGAGCAAAGCTTGCCCAAAAGTTAGGCTGGTCTGGTCAACCAACTGGGCCACACATGCACGAGAAAACTAGAGAACAGGCCACTGATGATCTATATTCAACTTACATGTGTGGCACACCTGATGACTGTACCATCCTAATTATGTGAGCAGCCCACAGCTTGCACATGTCTCGCACATTTGCATGTGAGCTGTGGACATTCTCTTAAAAAATATGAATAAAATATCAGAGAATACAACGCCAGGAGTATATTGGAGCGGGAATGAGGTGTGGGCCTTAGGAAGGTTTCAACGGTGGAAATCAATATTCCCACTGTTTTATGTGGCATGGTCCACTCAAGATTTGTATATGCTTTAAGTTAGCAACGAATGATTTCCATGGTGATGTTTGTATGCTAGAAAAATTCTAACCGTTGAAACCTCCCTGGGTCCACAATGATGTTTATATGCTATGCATACCGATGATAATGTCATTCCTACAGAGATGAACTAGAAACAAAAATATTAGCCTGATCCAAAACTTTTGTGGCACCACGGATATTCCATTGTTAACGTTCAATCCTCAACGTTTTCAGCCCACTTGATTCTTGGATCTATCTCATATTTGACGGAAAAAATGATTTCAGAAAATGAATAGATGGGTTGAATTTCTCACAAACATCATGATGGGCCATGATTAAGGCAAACCACATAATTGGAAAGAGTGTAGGTTTCTAGCATAGGAACTTTTTACAAAAGGCTTGGCAGGAAATCCGCGCCCATTTAAATTCCGGAAGCGGATTGGGTACAAAGTAACTATGTGGGGTCCACCATAATTTATATATTTATCCACTCCATCCATCTATTTTGCCATCTGATTTTAGGGCATGAGCTCGAAAATGAGACATCTAAATCTCAGGTGGATCACAACACAAGAAAAAGTGGAGATTCAATGTGTGATGCGTGAAAAATCGAATCGAAAAATCAATCAATTTAATCTTATATCAATTCCAAGAAAATTGGGGTCAATTCAATTTCAATTCAAAATTTAAAAAATAAGATCGATTCAATTTCAAAAATTTAGTATCAATTCAATTTAAATTTCATCCAAAATTGAATTGATCGAATCGATGTGCAGCCCTACTACCATTATTGCAAACAAGTGCATGGTCTAGGAAACTTCATGTAAGATTTTGAAAGCCGCACATTTTTTTCACAAACTATGGCCCACCTTAACCTATGAATCAACCAAATTCTTCTACTAAGTCATCAATAAAGGGGATCGTACAATGCTGGCAATGTGTGACGTATACATGAGCTTTATTACATGTAGAGCTATACACGAGCTGATCTAGGCTCATTCAATGACCAACCTAGCTCGTGTTTGGCTCGGCTCGGCCTTCAAGCGGGACTGACATGATCGAGCTGGCTTGACTGAGCTTTCGAGCCAAGTTCGAGCCCTGTTCGAGCATGAAAAAAACAAACATTTAAATAGGCCTAGCCCAGAAGCCCGACCTAAAATTGTTTAAAATCTGTGCCCAAAAGCAGCCCAAAGCGTAATGACACCCCCACTTACTTTTATAGAGAGTTTCACCTCTCATCTCTTTGCTTTGCTCTCGTCTGATGTGTGACTAAACAACATACATTTCTAGCTAGTCGAGTTGAGCCCCAACCAAGATAACCGAGTCGAGTCAAGCTACGGTTGAGCCAAGCCGAATCGAGCTTGGGTTAGATCGAGCTCGGCTTGACAATCCTTTCGAGCTTGGAAAAATGGCTCAGCTTGGTCCGAACCCAACCTTTAAGCCGAGCCAAATCGAGCTAGTTCGGGCCAAGTTAAGCGAGCTAATCGAGCTAGCTTGGCCCGTGTGTAGCTCTAATTACATGCATAAGTGCACTTTAGCAAAGCTCTGAAACCTTGATAATCTCTCTCTCTCTCTCTCTCTCTCTCTCTATCTAGCTATTCTAACATCCTAACCCGCGTCCAGATGAACCCGGTGGACATTGAATATTGCAATTGCCGCCCACGCTGGTTTTTGTGGTAGTGTACAAGATGGTTTCTCTTGTGAGATATGGCTTTCAGCAAAGCTCTTATACAGTTGTTGTTCCACTAAGTATAAAATTTATTCAACTATGTGAAAGAGTCGGTAGCTGTGTTGAGTTGTAAAACTGCTGCAGTCAATAGGTAATTTAGCTCTTTTATTTTATTTTATTATTATTATTTTTTTGTTGTGTGTGTTTGTGTGTTTGAAAAGTATAATAAAATGACAACAATGATAATTTTATATTACTAAGATGCTAAATCAAAAAAAAAAAAAAAAACACTAATTTTTGTGCATGCTAGGAAAGACAATGTATTATAAATATATAATGATTATAATTCATTTGCATTCCTAGCGTCCAATAATGTGTTTGTGGAAGCAGATTACATCCGACCTACCTCTAAGCGTCCAGCCAAATCTATGCGGGGCCGTCAGTGATGTATCTACTTATCCATGTTGTCCATCCATTTTCTAAGATAAAGCTAGGTGGGGGCTTAAAATTGAGCTAAGGACGACACCAAATAGTAAGCTTGGGTTGCATTAAATGTGCATTAAATACACAAAGCATTGAATGCAAGAGTCATCTAGGTTGTGGTCCACTGGAGCATTGGATCTGATTCATTTTTTGGGCTCATACCTTAGTCTGATCTTAAAAATGGATGGACAGCATGGATAGACAGATCCATCTCGGTGGGCCCCATACAAATCCTGTCAGACACTTAAAGGTCCGACCACAATCCGCTTCATGTGATTGTTGGTAAGATCAAGACGATGTCTTTAATGCACAACATCATAATGCATCCCAGCTATCCAAACATGGAGGTGGATTATGTCTAACCTGGGTTGGACCTTTAAGCGCCCGACAAGATCTATGTGGCCCAAGATGATGTATCAGTCTATCCATGCCATCCATCCCTTTTCTCAGGATCATGTTGAGGCATGAGCCCAAAAATGAGTTAGATCCAACACTCTGGCATTTAATGCAACCCAAGTTTACTATTTGGCATGGTCCACTGGAGAATCTATCTTATTTTTGGGCTCATACTTTAACATGATCTTAGAAAAGGAGTGGACGGCATGGATTAACAGATACATCATGGTGAATCCCCACGCAGATCTGGTTGATTGCTTAAAGGTGAGACCGGGGGCGCTTCCTCTAAGCACGCCCTATGTTTAATCGTTAATCAACTTTTTGTAAAAGTTAATTAATTGGCTGTGTTGGGCCCACCGTGTTGTATATAAGCTGCCTAACCCGTGCATCTAATTGAGCCCCGCAACAATGACGGTGTGACCAAAAATCATGTATCGAATCTTCAATCAGGCTATACCATAGATAAACATAGATATAAGGCACAACCACCAAAATCTTCTAAATTAATGTGGTGGCACACAAAATGGGTGGATCAGCCCACGGATTTCCTGCGAAAGCCTTGCGCAGGAAGGTCCTGCACTGGGAACCAGGTGGGGCCTACAGTGATGTTTTTTGATAAATCCACTCCGTCCATCCGTTTTGGGAGCTCATTTTAGGACATTGGAACAAAACTGAACCGGATCCAAGAGTCAAGTGGGCCAAAAACTTGAAGATTGAACGTTCACAGTTGAAATATTTGTGGGGCCACAGGAGTTTCGAATCAGGATAATGTTTGTGTTTTCCGTTCATCCCAGTAGTAATGACGTTATGAACGGTATGGATGTCATATAGACATCACTGTGGATCCCAGGGAGGTTTCAACGGTAGTAATTTCCCTACCAACCTTTTCCTTTAGTGAGGCCCACTTGAGTCTTGCATCCGGCTCATTTTTGGTCTCATGTCCTAAAATGAGCTCCCAAAACGGATGGACGGGGTGGATTTATAAAACATCACTGTGGGCCCCACCTTGGTTCCCAAACTTCCTGCGCAAGGCTTTCGCAGGAAATCCGCGTCCGAGGCTGCGTATTAGACACCGTACAAGACAACACAGTGGGCCACTCAAGCAACACTGGGTGATGAGTAACACTTCCTTCGCGACGAAGGCTAATACCCGTCTCTCTCTCTCTCTCTCTCTCAAAGGTCGAAAGGTGAAGGCAACTTTTTTAATTCTATCGCTTTCATGATTTGTTGCGCTCGGAACACTATTATCAGTAATGGTGCTCTTGCATTGGGATACTTAGATAATCGATCTATGCATCCACACCGTCCATCAGGTGTAGCACGAATTTCACGGGCTAATATTTGAAAATCACACTGATTATGTGATTCTGTCCACATCCGTAAGTTAGCTTTCTTATAACCATTCATTTTCCAAGCCGTCGACGGAATGGTTACAATAACCTAATAAAAGCGATTATTTAGAAAGTCAAACAATCCACTGTAGAATGCAACAAATAGATGGATGAATTAATTGATTGGACCAGTTTTGCCATAAACACCTTTATCCGTCAATTTTACAAGCGATTGATTAGATGATTTCAATCCTTCATTCCGTGTGAATTTTGCATAGTGGCTCATGGAATCTTTGATTGACCAAATCGTTAGCTTTGATGGATGGATTGGGCTGTCCAGGCGTCCCAACACAACTAGGAACGCTATAAATGATTGTGCTCATACATCAGTGGATCATTTCTCTCTTCGACTTTTGAGGAGATATGTGATACTCGGGTGCCCATGATGCTCCATACTCAGGCACTCAGAAATTCTACATGTGGCTCACATTGGCTCAAATTAAACAGACTAAATTGTAGAAAACACTTTCTCCGAGTGATGGTCCCAAGATAATATTTGTGGAACAATCCTAACTCTGATTAATTTACACTTGTTTATTGAGCATTGGAAAATTTTCATTTTTTTAACCGTCCAATAAGTGTCCACCTATCTGATATTCAGATGATCAAATAAGTGTAAATTTTGGTTTATGATACATTGAGAAATAATTTGGACTTGGATATACTATGAAACTTTTACATTTTTAAGTAATTTGTAACTGCCTGATTATTATCCATCTCAATGCCGGAGTACCAAAGTTTAATTTCTTCTTTGCTCTTAAGTATTCTGTTCTTGTTTCTCTCTCTTGCTTTACTCCTTTACCGCTTTCTTTTTGGAAAATGTTCCAGTGCTCTCCGAGCACTACAAGTTATACTGCTCCTAATTTCACTGGAACACTTAGATAGCGCAATTCATTAATCTACATCGTTCATATTGTCCATTACACATTTCATGGGCTATCCTACAAAAATCACATTGATCTGATGATCCAATCATCTTTCATATCTGGCCTTTTTTTATAGCCATTCTTTTTTCTTGTTCAAGGATGGGATGATTAGAATTTCCTAACAAAAGTGACTCATTAGAATCATAAGCACTCCATGATGGGTCCTTTAGATAGATTGAATTGTTGATTGGACCTATTTCCTGTGAATGGCCCTCACCATTCACATTAAAGACCATTGATTGCATGCCAGCCCAAAAAATGTGCTGTTTACCAAGTGAAGACTGAAGAGTCTCGTCTAAAGTATTAGACTTTTTCAGTGTCCCAAGACTCCCAACGTAGCTAGGAGCACTAGAACTTACAGTGCTCTGAGGGCATTAGAGCATTTCTCCTTCTTCTTTTACTCTGTCTTTATTTCTTTCTTTCGTCCGGCGGAAGACCAAAAACTCTGTGGGATAAGAGGTATAAATGCCAGCTACGGTGTGAAGAAGAGATTATAGCGAGGGTTAGATCTGAATTTCTATCAGCCTTGTTAGGTACTCAGATTCTTAATCCCTGTCATTTGCTTTTCTAGTTCAGCTTTTTTCTCAGTTACTTAATGTACTTGTGGAAAAATTAGTAATTTAGTAAGAGAAATGATCTTGTGAGCTTTGTGCATGGGACCTTTCCATGCACCTAGTTGGATTTGGGGTCGTTGGCTTTCAAATTACCTTTCTGGATTGTCCATTGGGTCCAGGCCACGCTTTGTATTCGGCCTTGAAAAATCATACTGATTGGATGATCCAAAGTACCCTACAGTCGGTGGCATGAAAAATTGGATGGACATGATCGTTCGTGGAAGATATTTCCAGTCAAGAATGTTTATGGACATCCGTTTGTGGTGATTTTTACATAGGAGTGGAATGATCCTAAAAAAAAATACGTAGGTCCTCTACTAGTAACAATAACCTCACGGCCCGATGTATAGTTTAAGCAACAGGAGACGGTGAAAGAAAATAGCGATGGTTGTCAATCAAAATTCTAAAAAAAAAAGACCACCACTCTTTACATTCCCTTTATTGGAGTCCCCATAATGCACAAAAAAAAAAAAAAAAATTAATAATAATAATAAAATAATGCACTCCCGTCTTCAGTTCGGGCGCGGATTTCCTGCGAAAGCCTTGCGCAGGAAGTTCCTGTACTGGGAACCAAGGTGGGGCCCACAGTGATGTTTTTTGATAAATCCACCCCGTCCATCCGTTTTGGGAGCTCATTTTAGGACATGAGAACAAAAATGAACCGGATCCAAGACTCAAGTGGGCCTCACTAAAGGAAAAGGTGGGTAGGTAAATTACTACCATTGAAACCTCCCTGGGGTCCACAGTGATGTTTATATGACATCCATACCATTCATAACGTCACTACTACTGGGATGAACTGGAAACACAAATATTATCCTGATTCGAAACTCGTGTGGCTCCACAAATATTTCAACTGTGGACGTTCAATCCTCATGTTTTCGGCCCACTTGAGTCTTGGATCCGGTTCATTTTTGGTCTCATATCCTAAAATGAGCTCCCAAAATGGATGGACGGGGTGGATTTATTAAAAAACATTACTTTGGGCCCCACCTTGGTTCCCAGCGCAGGAACTTCCTGCACAAGGCTTTCGCTGGAAATCCACGCCCCCCTTTTCCGTCTTAACTAATCTGCAACACAGTGGTTATTGAACGCTCACCATTACAAATTCACAGGGCCCACTATAAGAAAATTCGTAATGTTTATTGCTATCCAAGCCGTTGATAAGGCCAATCAGAGCTACATGAAGGGTAAATACAAATATCAGCTTGATCCAAAACTTCTGGAGCCTACAAAAAGCTTTTAATTGTTATTCATCACTTTTTACAATGGTGTGGCCAAGATGAGGTTTGGACGTGCTTAATTTTTTGAATAACACCATCAAATGATTGAGAAAACGGATGGGCGGTGTGGATGTACAATATATTCATCGAGGTGAGACTCAAGGGTAAGGGTGACACCCACTAATGCGTGTTCACAACCCCAAGTGCAGGGCCGCGATATAGTAATAATTCGATAAGACCGAGATCATTCCTCAGTGATGTATACGGTAACAATTTCAAACACAATTAACTAGGACTAATTTTAAACTAAAATTGAATTGTAATTGAAAGAAGGGAATTTAGAAACATGAACTAACAATTGTAATAAAAATTAAGAATGATAGATACTAGGGATTCTAAGGATCCGCTTATAATCATTCACAATGCCAAACTCGTCAATTCAAGTTGATAACTTAATTGGAATCAGAGTTATATCTTATCCAATCGGATGATAGATTTAGTTAAATCATAATTCATAAACTAATATAAGATTTGAACTTCAATAGATTACTTCTACTTAAATATAAGATTTAAACTTCAATAGATTACTTCTACTTAAATATAAGATTTGAACTTCAATAGATTACTTAAATAATAAATTTCAATTCATAGAGAACTCGAAGTATTTATCGTATTAGGAAATCAAGATGAATCTAAGGTTTCTACAAATCAAAACTCATAAAACCACTCTGATCAATCTCAGAAACTCATAAGCATTCCATATAATCTTAATCATAAGAGATATCAAAATTCTCTAAAACTATCGGCTTTATTCAAACTAATCAATAAAAATTAAACATTAAAACCTCAAAATACTTGAATCAAATAAGTTTAAGCATCATGAATGACTACAAGCTTCCCCTCTTTGCCCTAGCTAAGAAATTTAGCCAACCATAGACATGATTGAACTAATCTCTCAAGAACAGAAAATAAAAACTAGAAAAATATGAAAACTGAAGAAACTCCGATGTAAAACTCTCCACCACCCTCAAGATTCTCTCCTTCCTTCACGTTCTAGGGATCTTAGGATGCTTTGGACATGTGGAGAACACCTCCTCATATAGGAAAAATCGAGGACCACCTCAAATTGCGTTAGGATTTCTGCACTGACATCATCCATCGACATGTCGAGCTTGAGCTTCGACCTGTCAAAATGTCCAAATAACAAACAACAACGTACTTTCAAAATTCTGCGAGTTAGATCGACCTGTCGACCTATCCTTGTCGACATGTTGAAATGGACAAAAATAATCAAGAGAGTTTCAGTCTAATTTCAATTAATTCCGCCCTTTTCTAACCTGTCGACCTGTGCTGTCAACATGTCGAGTGTGATCATCGACTTGTCGAAATCCCATTCGACCTGCCGATTTTCATTGTCTTTTTACACTCCGAGCTTTCAACTTTTGATATTTGATTACTTGATTCCTTGACAACTTAGCTCACTTATGACTTGTTCACTTGAGCATCCTAACTCATGCTAATTAGCTTGATTTCCTCTAAATCTCTCTTATTTACCTGCAAGCATGGAAACACACTTAATTAGTTCACTTTAACAATAAAATCCATGTAAAATTGAAGTGGAATTGAGGATAAATATGCATAATTCATCACTCAACAAGGTGTTACTCAGGTAATAGCTAATCCTCTCCTTGCGTGTGGATCACTTGCAATGGTAGGTGTAGCACTGAATGTTGTTTGTGACAAATCCACTCCTTCCATCTGATTTGTGAGCTCAGTTTAACACATGCTATAAAAAATGAGGCAGATCCAAAACTCAAGTAGGCCACATGAGAAGGAAAACTGGGGGAAAGAAATGCCTACCATTGAAAACTTCCTCAGCTTCTTTTCATGCCTCAAATGGCCCCATCCAAGCCAAAATTTCTCCGACAAACTTATCATAATCTGATTAAGCTTCAGACCACTTTTGAGCTGAATTGGAACAAGTTAAGCTCACATTAGACAACGTCATCCCCATGGAGCCAATGTATTGTGAACTCATTGTAAGCGCGTTAAATGGTCCACATGAATTTTGTCGGGCACGCCTATCATGGTCCAAGGAAGGTCCAAAATTGTTTCGAACCGAATTCAACTAAGTTAAGGTTACATCAGGACGTCACCTCACTTCACTCTTCTGCCATATTAGGGATACCTTGGTTACAGCACCTCAAATGAAACCCATACAAGATAAAATTTCTCCCAAAAAGCCTGTAATGTTTTGAGTAAGCTCCACACCAATTATGAGCCGAATCCAAACAATTTAAGCGCACACCATACCACCTCATTGCACTACACACCTCCGGAGCTAAAGTAGTGTGAACTCGGTTTTTATGCCTTAAATGGACCCCATTCAGGCTGAAATTTCATCAGCACGCCTAAGATGGTTCGAGTAATTTTAAACAGATGTTGAGCCGAATTTGACATAGATAATGTCGTATCAGACCACGTCATCCCACTTCAGCCCTCCCAAGCCTAACTAGGGTCACCCTAGTTTCGGCGCCTTAAACGGGCCCAATCGAGGACAAATTTCTCTAGAAAGTCTGTCATGTTCCGAGTAAGCTCCACTCCAATTTTGAGCCGAATTGGAACAAGTTAAGCTCACATCAGATTACGTCACCCCACTTCAGCCCTCCTGAGCCGGATTGGGGTGAACTATGTTTTAGTGCCTCAAACGGGCCACATATAGGTTAATCTTTATATTTTCTTTTCATCCAGGTCTACTTGACCTTATCAACAGGTCGGATCTACATGAAACATTCTGACGGGCATTACTATAGGCCCAATGAAGTTTTTAAGGAGTTCATTCACCACCATTTCCTGTAGTGTCATCCACCTGAGATTCAGATCTAACTCATATTTAAGATAATGCCCTAAAATGATCTAGACAAATGGATGGACGGCATGGATCAGACATAACATGATGGGACCCAAAGATCAGATTCTAGTAGAAAGTAATTTGTGTCATTGTAGGTGGGGAGGTTTATGAGGATCCCAACCTCCACCAAGTTCGATCATAATTGTGAGGCTCACTGGGATGTATGTGGCGTACCTCCACACCGTAAATCATTTTATATTAGATCACAGAGACTTGGATGAAGAGACCAAATGAGTATCAGGTTGATCCAAAAAAATTATTGCCTGTTAAAAAAGATTTTAATGGTCATTAACCACAATTTCCAGTCACGTGGTCCACCTGATATTTAGGTATGCTTAAGTTTTGGGATCAAGTCCTAAAATAACCTGGAAAAACGGTCGGACAGTGTCAATATAATATAAAAGAATCAAGATTGGACACAAACGGGGAGTGTCACACTAACAATAGTATTGCACGGGTAACACCTGATCTGTTCCCTGCCACCAAGTTGTCATGTCATTGTGAAAAATGTTAGTATGGCCCACCACTATAATCAGGATGATCCATGTTGTCCATTTAAATATACAGATTATATTGTGATATTTCTATAAAAATGAGACATATAATGATCAAGTGGACCACACTGGACACATTTCTTTTAATGGTCAAGAAATTATCCACTTTTAACCCTTCCTATGGCCTACCTACTACTTAGATCAGCCTCGTTTTTCTATACATGACTGAGAAGGACGCGAGCCAAGGTATTGACGTTGTTGATCGCTAGATTTAAAAGGTGGGCACCGAAAAAGAGTTCAAGATGCTCACCGAAATCAAGTGGCATAACAGTAATAAAGAATAAAAAAAGAAGTGATTGCTTATCCAGTGAGAATCCCAAACTAGAGCTGCGAGTACCTACTTTTATTTTGAAAATACTAAATTACCCTCTTTGTAACCTTAAGTATTTAAAATACCAATTCCTCCCATTTACTCCCATCCAAACTGGATATTTTGATTTCAAATGCATTTCATTTACTCTCATCTAAACACAATCCCAATTCATTTAACCTCCAATTCCATTGCCTGTTTACTTCCATTTACAAGCTCCCAAACAAGCCATTAGAGCATGCTACCTTATTCTGCATTCAGGCGTCCTCCACACTTGTGAGATTGGCACATGCCCTGCAATGTGAACGTGTGTGAAACACTCCCAATGCATAAAATGCATTAAAACATGTCAATACAGTTTCTACGTACTTGTCTCCTTCAATACAAGCTTATAATAGGTGAATGGTTTGACCAAAACTGATGCATGTTAGTTTTAGACGATCCTTTATGTGCACAACAGTTAGCTTCATCGGAAACTAATCAAACATTGAAAGTGATTTTTTTTTAATGCTTGAAGCATGGCCATCGAGTTGAGGCTGCTAATCGACAAGGAGAAAAACAGAGTCGTGTTTGCGGAATCAGATACATTGTTCGTTGATGCCCTCTACAGCTTCTTGACGGTACCGATAGCTACTGTGGTGCGACTCAGCAGCAAGAAATCCAATGTCGGAAGCATGGATGCATTGTATGAGAGTGTAGAGAATCTCCATTCTCGGTATCTACAGACAGAGGCTGTGAAAGATATGTTGCTCCGCCCAAAAAGTGGCTTGGAGGATCGAACCAAGGATCTAGCGCTAAATGTTGATGCAGAGGTTACAAGGTATTACATATGTGGATTAACATGCATCCGTAAGTCAACCAACCCCTTGATCAGTACTGCTAAGAACGTCCGATGTCACTGTGGACGAGTGATGGATGTAGAGCTAGTTGTTAAGAAATCAGAACCGGTTGCAGATGGTAACAAGGGAGTCTTTGTGAAGGGATCAATGATGTTCATGATAGGCGATGATCTACGAGTGAGCCCCGTTTCCACGAAGAGCTTCCTGTCGCTGCTTGACAAGCATGGAGTGAGGGACAAGGCCGCTCTCGAGGAGAAGAGTGTGGATGTGGGTGCTGATGAGGTATGTTATGGTGAGTTTAATTTGACCATCTACACCTAGCCAATGGCCCAAACATGATCACCTAGCTAATACATGCATGATCCGGGCCATCCATCAGGTGCGCACAATGTAGTAAATGCACGCTCATGATTTAGGCTGGACCACTCTTTAGGTGGCCCACAATGCACGAGGCAAATAGAGGGTTAAGAAAAAAGCTGGCCAAGTTCCACCTGCAAGGTACATCTCTGCCACACGTTATGAATGAACCAGCCTGATTCTAGACAAAGTGCATTTACTGTACAATATTGTGGCCCACCTAATGGACGGCTTGGAGCTCTCACATGTCTTCCAAATCATAGCACATGGTTATCCTAAACTTCTAGCAATTATGGATAGTGGGATACACATTTTCACAGCAGTCAGAACTCGATTTTAAATGGCTTGGGCCTGTTGGACAGATCAGTGGACTTGACCCAGTATGAATTGGTTCAGATCCAAAATTAAACACATCTGCTCAGGTTTGGGTTTAAAATACCACTCGATCCAATTATTATCTCATCCATCGGTTGGGTTCAGATACGAAGTTCTGAGTCAGTTATTTATTGCCTTGAGTCCGGTTGTCCCCTTTCTCTAACCTCGCCCATTTACATATCCACACCCAGCAACAATCTTCTCGTCTCTGCTCCTAACAACCATCCAATCAAACTTTGAAGGCTGTGAAAATATCTTGTTTCATGATTAATTTGAGAAATTGCAATTTATAGACTATCTCCCATGTAGCCTTTGGTAAACACAGGACAATGGGGCAAACATGCGTGAGATACGAGGATCAGTTGGGTCCAATTGTGCGGACGCCCTGCTCTAGAATCAGGTAGGTCCACTCATGGAAGCTGTCCACGTTTGATACATGTGGCCCATCTGATGAATGCACTGGCTTGGGCCAGGTTGTATGTGGGCCTCTTGAAACATGCCTTCTGAGTTCCAATGTGAGTACCATTTGTGTCTCTTCCTGTATGAGTAAATTGTACTAGGAGTTTGATGCATAGCAGTCCGTGGACTATTCCATGGACCGGAGGAAGCCCGATTGGAGACGGGAGTGATCCGGGCTGTCAGGACCGTCAAACAGTCGTATCTCGCAATCCGGGATGAGTTATGGGACGTAAAATATATGATTTTGGGGTAGCTTGAGCTAGTAAAGCTAACCAACTCACTACGCCGGGTTGCCCATGCCAGATTTACAAGATTCGACCAAATAGATGGTCATTAGGCTAGTTTTATTTTGATTTTACTATCATAGCAAGTTTTATTTTGATTATAACTTTTTGATTTGTAGTGATTTAGGAGTTGTGCCCAACATAAAAAGGGCTTAGAAAACTTAGGAGAACGACGTGGTTGGGACGGATTGAAAACTTTTTTTTATTTTTGGCCGAAAACCATGAAGTTTAGTAGGAATGAGAGACATTTATAAATAGTGAGTTTATTATTTATAGTAAGTCGTGTTTTCTAGGAGTTCTAGTTATAATATGAGTCTGATACTGTCTTATGGTTTGATTTTCTATTTAAAGCGTTGTAATCATGTTTTTAGTCATTCAATCAATTATTTCATATTTTCTAGGAATTATTTCCTTTTATATTCTCGTGGATTCGAGAACGCCTTGTGAATCCAAGGTTTCTATCAGGTGAGGGAGACGATGATCGACCTTACCACGTCCTCCCTGCGTCAGAGTTGTGGCATGTGCAATGTACTTTGAAATTGTACACGTGGCATATATCAGTTCAATCAAACTGCCTAAGTTGTGGAATGTGTTAGTTGCCCTGCGGTTGATAATCAACCCTTGGCACATTTAGGTTTTGATCATCAACCATCCTGGTCCACTGGACCAAACACCTATTTCATCCTTTAAGAAGATGCAAAAGGTGTTGATGCGTGCTTTGCACACAGAGAAATTACCACCCTCTTGCACACATTAGCGGTGGATGCTATAGCTGCAATCACTTTGGTTGCAGGAGGAGCATGGTCGAGTAACATCTTCTTAAATCGTACCCCATGATTTGTACCATTTAGTTTTAATTTATTGCATTCCACTTGTACAATTCTTTTAGTCCCAAAGTCTCAGTGTATCAACCAATTTAGCTGTTTGGTTGATGGTAAACAATTGTAACTGGAGGTAAAAAAATGCACATGGACAAAGGGCTCATTTGGATGCTTGTAATCAGAATACTTTGGAGTCCAAATAACATGGTAAATGGAATCTATGTGAATTGAAATCCTCAATTGTGTTTGGATGCCTGTAATTAGAGGTCACTAGAATCTACAAATTTTGTTTAGTTGCCTATAATTGGAATGCATTAAGTGAATCAATTTTAGCACCCCCCAAATTAGTGTATGTGACATTCGACATAATATTTGTAATAAACCCATTGACATAAATACTTTAGCCAAAAATAATGAAATTCTAAGCCTTAGGTGGGTCATAAAAATGGTTCTACTTTTAAAAATCTAACCGTTTCTAGCATTTGCGTCTGATTTTCAGCTTAGTGAGAGGATTCGAATTCACATGATTTTGCTGCATTCCATATCGTACCTAGTGTATTTGGATAACAGACCCAAGTAGGCTAACTAAATATTTGATGATTACTGGTCTTATCTTGAGTTAGGTTTTGCATATACTGAGACGATTGTTGGTCTCCAACAAACCTTTGACGGACGTGTTTCTGCCGAAGCCAGAGGCTCTTGAGGATGCTTTTGACGCCCTAAAGTTGAGCCCCAAAAACATAGCCATAGATAAGAAAGACACTGTCAAGAAGATGAGCTTGGAGCTTCTGATCAGCAAATCCAAGAACAAAGTGTTGTACGCAGAGGCCACGGAGGACTTCTTGGACCTTCTATTCAGCTTCCTCACCTTCCCTCTTGGATCCATTGTAAATCTCTTGGGCCCAGGTTCTTCCATTGGATGTTTGAATAACTTGTACAAGAGCGTGGATGATTTGAGCCGTGACGATGATTGTATCATAGCTGAGGAATGCAGGGCCATGCTACTTGACCCCAAGCTAGCGCTTCACTACGGGTGTGAAAACCAGCTACTGCCGATCATGGAGGGGGGCCCTAAGACAATCAATGGGGTTACGCGTTGCATTTTCTGTGACCTCGACGACAACCTCCACTATACTGCTACGTGCCCATTTACGGTGAAAAGGTTATTGCATTTCATAAATCCAAAGTCGAGTGATGCAACCACAGAGTGTGGAGGAGGATTTGTGAATGGACGGAAGACGGCGTTCATGGTAACAGACGGATTGGATGTGAAGCCTTTATCACTTATTTCAGGCTTTTCCATCCTTAACAGATTCGACGTGCCCATCAGCGATGTGGAGGAGCGAGTGGTAAGCGTGGGAGAGGAGGAGGTAATGTGGATTCTTCTCTACATAGATTAGAGTGAGAAATTGCAAGGGAGAGCTAGCAGGTGTTAACAGGCGGTTGGAGGTGACCAATATGGCATAGAGGGTTCTAGGCCACTCATCAACTGGGGGCTACCAAGAATGTGTCCTGGCCCAAAACTCGTTGATATCCATGCATCAGGTGGACAGAATGACAGCAATTGAATTATAGACGGTTGTCTTTTTCTTTTGGCCCATTCATTGTTCTCACGCAGAGCGGACCACCTGACGAGAAGTCCGGTCTCATTTTAGGACACGGGTGTGTTCATGATGGGCCCCTCTTGATGAGTGGCCTAGATTCCTCATAGGTATTACATGTTGGCACTTGCACCGCCATCGACTTCTTCAACCTATCTGACAAACCGCCATGGCCTTGGATGCGAAGTTCCCTTATATGATATCCACCATGTCCATCCACTGTGCTAGCTCATATTAGGATGTGATCCAAAACATTATGCAAAGTGGGAATCATCATAGGGCCAGTGGAGATGGGACGCTCACCATTGAAACCTTCGTGGGCCCACCAAAGTTTTGGATTAGGTCGATATTAATGTTTTCCTTTCATCTTGGTGGGGCTCAACTTATGAACCAATTGGCTGGCATATAAATATCATGGTGGGCCTGAGGAAGGTTTGAATGGATGGCATTCCCATCCCCCCTGTTTCCTGTGGTGTGTTCTACTTGAATATTGGATTTGCTTCATTTTTTGGAACACATCTTAACATTAACTAAAAAAACTGATGGATGGAGTGGACGTCACGTTGGTTCAGTTCTTGTTTCTGTGGCTTCCTGTAACAGGTGTGGCAGAAATTTGTCCCATGGCTTTACCGCATTTGCTAATGATTCAATTTGCACAAGTTGAGCCATGGCTGACTGGTCCCGAGTGTTGATAAGATGGATCTCACCAGAAATGGGCAATGCCATAACACTCTCCTAGACTGCGATGATCCTAACCTTTTCAGTGGTTGCATCTGCAAACATATGATTAGTCATAGAAGCAAAACAGTGGTCCACATTCAACTGGAAATGGTGAAAGATGTTCCAATCTGAGAGAATTTTGTGGCGTGGTCCATCAGATGGATTCCATCAAACCAACAGTCTGGATCATGGAACCTACAACCTTGCAGTGAGGATGTGACAGGGTTGCAGACCTATGTGATGACGTGGTCCAATAAAAAGGCTCCAAGCAGGGTTTCTCTGCTTGGAGCCAACAGAGGATCCAGATCCAAAACGAGTCCGGATCCTCAGTTGGCTTCCAAGCAGGAAAACTCTGTTTGGAGCCTTCTCATTGGTCCAAATCACACTGCATGGTGTCAGTATGATCAGGTTGCACTGAGGTGTGACCAGGTTGTAGTGAGGATATGACAGGGTTGCAGACCTATGTGACGACGTGGTCCAATAAAAAGGCTCCAAGCAGGGTTTCTCTGCTTGGAGCCAACAGAGGATCCGGATCCAAAACCCAAAGGGTACTTTGCATATTCCTGGGCTGAGGATCCAACATTTTCTGAACCATGCATTCAATGTGAAGACTGTTTTGGTGGGCCAACAAAGATGGAAGATCCTAACCCATGACAGTAGGTGCATTATGTCTCCTGTTTGGAATTCCTGCATTCCTGCCAATTCCTGTGCGCCCATCACCCATGTGATTGAAGAGGCGATCAGCGTATGGAAACTGCGTGTGAGATTCTGGGCCAATCACTAGACATTTCCACTGAAAAATACCCTTGCCCAAAAGTTTGGTTGGTCCCATCATCAAGTGGGTCTCACATGTATGCAAAAATCGACGAGAAAACAGGCTGCTGATGGTCTTCATTCAACTTACATGTGCAGCCCATCTTGATTTTGTGAGTCGCCCACAGCATGCACGTTTTGCTTGTTTATGCTCATGCTGTAAATGTAATATAAACTGGGAATAGAACGCTAAACTTATATTTGGACTCGTGTCTTTGGTCGCAGGCTCTCTCTCTACTGAAGGCTTCTTTGTTCTCCAGAACAGTTCTGAGCGATGTCTTCTGTCAGAAGAAAGTAAATCAATCTGAGATCAAATCTGAGGTCAAATTGGAACGCTATTGACAGTATCAATTAAATGGCTAGGATCGTCTTATTTTGAACCATGCGCTGCTTGCTATGACATTGGGAGCATATCAGCCCTCTTTTGTTGTTCTTCATGCTTGGATTTGTAACTGATATATGTGTGTTTGAAGCTTGATAGACTATACTTGCTAACTTCGGAATTATGGGACATCTATATGATGTGCAGCAGGTGTCCTCCTGGCCTAGAAAGTAAGGGAAGTATGCCAATCAGGTGGGCCACATGTAAGAAGATAATTGATAGTTGAAATTTGAAAGTTTTCCCAAGAGTACTCCATGTTCAATGGACTTGCTAGGGTCGAACATATCCTGATGTATGGGAGTAAAATACGTGGAGCTAGAGCTGGACACGAACTGATTTTGATCATTCGGATTGACTTCGATCGACTCGGTAAAACTCCGTTTCTTGTGGTGTGGTCCACTTGAGTTTTGTATTTGCCTCATTTTTTGTTTAATGCCTCAAAATGAGTTGTACAAATGGATGGATGGAGTCGATAAAACAAATACATCATGGTAGGACCCACAGAGCTTTGACACGAACTTGCTAGCGGGTGTTAGCGTCACCGGCTAACTCACATCCGCGGATATACTACCAGTCTACTCCCTCCATGACCTATCTAGAGACAAACGGTCCTGTCAGTCCTCTATGGGGCCCACAATGATATATTTGCCTATCCAAGCCAGCCATCCGTCCATGTTTTAAAGATCATTTATAACATTATCCAAAAAAATAAAGTGGATCGAAGGCTCGAGTGGACCACACCCCAAGAAACAGTGGGGATGTTAACTATCTATGTTATGTTAAGGCTTTTTATTTTGTTAGTTAAAAAACTTTAAACCTTGTTATTTGTCATTTGTGGTATGTAATTTGTGAACAAAACGGTATTCACTATTCAAAAATATTTTCAAGTGAAAAAAGCGAAATTGTTTGAACTTGTTCGAGCTCTTAAAATTGTAAAACCATATGTTTAAACATGTTTGAACATGGCTCGGCCAGACCAAATCGAGTTTGAGCAGAGCCACCTTGTTCGGATGTTTGTTGGAACACAGCCACTCAATTAGCCGAACGATCCGATCTGTTCCATGTTCCACTCGGATTGGATCGCTGCCCACCGCTACCTGGAGCATACCCACGACTTCAGTAACAAGATTCGCTATTGAAGTGATGTCACTAAGTTCTGTGGGCCCACCATAATGTATGTGTTGTATCCATACCATGTAGGACATCAGCCAAAGAATGAGGCAGATCCAAAAGCGCAAGTGGACCCCACCACAGAAAAGAGCAAGGACAGTGATGGCCACCGTTGAAACCTTCCTAGGGTCCACCGTGATGTTTATTTGAGAGAGAATCTATTCATAAGTTCACACAGACATAGATGAAGGAAAAACACAAGCCTTGAAGAAGTTTTTAAGGGTAGGCTTCAATTCGCACGGTGTTCTGTAGTGGGTCCATTTGAGATTTGGATCTACCTCATTCTTTGGCTCACACGCTAAAATGATCTATCCAAATGGATGGACAGTGTGGATACAATACGTACGACATGGTGGGACCCACAGAACTTGGCGAGGTCACTTCAGCTGTGAATCTCGCTACTGAAGCCGTCGGTAGCTAATCCATCGGTAAAACCGACGTTCCCAAAATTAGATTAGTCGTCATCAAATCGACGGTAAGATGCAGCGAAGGGTAAATGGTTGCAATTCAGGTGTGAGACGTAAGAGAAAGTTATGGCTAATATTGTCTTATTAGTACTGTTTTTGAACCATGGGAGACAAATAAGTGGACGGGTCCGGATCCACCGTCCATCTTCCACCAGGATGTGGAGAGATTGACAGAGACGGCCCCACTGGCACATCCTTATGAGATCTAGGGCATTCATCAGTCGTGGCCCGCCATCAACACGGGTAGGTTTAAAAAGTCAAGCTGGACCACTCATTATGCTGGCCACACATGTGACTTTAATCTTCATTACGGCTAATCCTCACCCTTAATTGTCCGTTTCTTTTTGAGGGACTGATTTTGGGCAAAGAATCTCTACAATTAGTTGTTACACCTGATGTACGGCTTGGATCTTGCTCACGTGCGTCACGTTGCACCGACAGTCAGCCTGCATTTTCCCACTTGGGACCGTGGTTTGGTAATCCGGATCATCGGTCTGTTGAGAATGCTCCAGAGATCTCACAGAGATGACTGTTGGGCTATTTTCAGTTGGAAGTGGGCAGTTGTTGAATTTTTCTTTTTGGCTGTCTATCTCTAAAACGGAAAGGGCCAATGGCTGTGCATGGCCAAGCCACGAGCAAAATTCAAGATGTGAATCCAGCTCATGAATCAGCCTCAAGTCAAGCATTCAGCCCAATTGCATTTGAGGGCTTTTATGATTCATGGCTTGGAGACTGTTGCATGCATAGAAAAATAAAAGCAATCAAATTCAACTACAGTCTTGGGACTATTTTCGATGTATTTTTTTTTTTCTTAGAAAGATGATGCATGCATTAGGAACCCATGACTACTATTATTGTATTTATAAGATATTATTGTAATTGGCTTATATAAGGAATCATTTGCAATGAGAAAGGTATTCACTTTTTAGTTATAAAAAACTTATTTCCTACAAATTTCCAAGGGAAGAAAGAGTTAAATGATTCATCTTTTATTGTGAGTGAGTCCAATCTATACTTAGTTGAGTGATTCCTGGTTCATCAATACCGCTTCGAGGTTGTAGAAATTTCTGGTTCTGACAGGTCTGTTGTTTTCAGCATTTTTTTGAATTTCTAATCATGAATAATTTTTATAATTTTTCTTTTAGTTAATCATTAAGTCTATTTTCAATCTATAAATTTCCTTGCAATCTGATTTTTAGAAAAATTATTAAAATTGTTAAAATACCAGCTGCTTGTAATTGATGATTTTTTTTGGATAATATCATACTCATCCAAAGTTTGGGTTTGTTTTTTCTTTATTTTTAACACACACACACACACACACACACACATACGAAAACTTTCTTTTGTACTTAGACATACTTAGATTTCAGTCAGAATCGCGAGATACCTATGGTGTGTGCCAGGTTTCTGCCCGGTGGGCAACATGGAAGAAAATAATGGATGGTTGAAATTTGAAAAATTGCCAAACAGTCCATATTCAAGGGACGTGTGGGGCCTGCCTGGTGATCAGCACTTTCTTGGGCAGGTCATCTGGACAACTTGGTCCGCTTGATGATCACCTCCTACGTCCACAGAATTGTGAGCTTAGCAAACGCACTGCTTTCCATAGAGATTTGGGCTCTTCGTCGGGCTCCACTGTAGATGCTGTGATCCCAAAATAAGTTCAGCTTGCTTGTCTTGTGATCATACGTGTATAAAAAATAAATGGATGTGTTAAAAAAAATTGGCCAATGCTCCACATCCTACTAGAGTGTGGCCCACTCTGTCCTATTGAACGGTGGATCTCTACAGGATCAGGATTAGTAGCCTCTGTTTGGCTCACAGTAAAAAAAAAAAAAAAAAAAGTCCACAAGTGTGACAGAGAATAATTCAGTCACATGATATTTTAGTTTCCCCTGTTGTTTGGGAATGCAATATCAAACTTACTCTGATAATCCAAACCAAATTAACAGAGCCAATTGACATTCTCAAACCGTTGGATTTGATGGCTACTGACACTACAAAATCACCTTTACCCAGGAAATTTTTACCAAGGAAACAAATTTCCTGGGTAATAGTATGTTTTTACCAACGAAAATAACATTTCCTAGGTAAATACTCATTTGCTTTTACCAAGGAAACTTTTCCTTGGTAAAAGTGATAAATATCAACAACATTAAAATTTCTTAGGTAAAGATGGAATTATTTCGTGGCTAAAAAGATAGGTTTTAGCTTACTTTCACCGAGGAAAATATTCCTGGTTAAAAGCTCCAATTACCCAAGAATTTGCCATTTCGTTAGTGATTGTCCATTTTACCGAGGAAAGTTTTCCTGGGTAAAAGAAAAAAATTTTCCAAAGAGAAACTTCCTCGGTAAAAGAGTAAATCACCAACGAAATGCACATTTCTTGGGTAAGTAGGAATTTTACCGAAGATTATTTTTCTCGATAAAACAGGAGCCTTTACATACGAAACTTTTTCTTGGTAAAAAGTTATAAATGACGAAGAAATTTAAATTGCATCGATAAATGGAAAGTTATTTCGTAGCTAAAAATGCAATAGTTTTAACTTAGTTTAACTAAGGAAAATAAATCACCAGTAAAAGCCCTCATATACCGAGGAAAGTTGGTTAATAATTCTCACTTTTACTCAGAAAATTTGTCCTTAGCAAAAGTCACTTTTAACATACACATCACAGTGAATGGTCTCTCTGAATGGATGTACGGTGTGGTCCAAACATTACCTGCATCCAAACGAACCTTCAGTATACCCTAAATTGGGAATGGGGTCCAATGCAATCTAGTCCATCTGCATTTTGCGGAAACGGAAATGGTATTTGCTGCCGCTGTTTAAATCATCGCAATTGGATGGTCCTGAACATTCATAATCGAACCTATATTCTATGAACAATCTTGTTCATCAGTTTTTGCCTGCTGCTGACTAGACGGTTTGGATCATCCCATCAGTATGGTGTTTTCAAGGCAGACCGTGAAAAGTGGGTCAAGCTAAATGGACGGTCCAGATCAATCTGCAACAGGTGTATGTGAAGGTTCCCATACACGCCCACCTCCAAAAGCTTGTTATCCAAGCTCCATGACAGTTGGGCTACGCTGTGTTGGTCCACTAAAGTCCGACTTGCTTTGGGCTGAGCCTTGGATCTTGTGATTTGGACCGGGTCTGAGTTATAGGCCAGATGACTTTGGCACGAAGCATTGGTCTAGAAGCATGGTCTAGAAGCCTCCTGAATTTGAAGATCTAGCCACCGTTATCTGGAACATTTTCATTTTGCATGTGGATTGTTGTTGCATTTCACTTCTCAACCGTACATCTGTATTCCAGATAAAGACCATCGACGGTGAGGCATAACAAACCAACGGTCCCAATTACAAACCATGGTCACCACTTGTCTGAATTGAAGAACGGTGTGTATGCCGCAAACACGCCGGGCACGTATTATAATCAATAATTCCTCACAGGATAAAAACGTTTCAAAGTTCAAACGGAAGAGTTGAAATTAAGTAAAAAATTAAAAAAAAAATTGATACTCTGGCAGAGTATGATGGATGATATACATGAGCTTAGAAATTTCTTAGAAAATACACATGTGACATACAAATTAAGCCGTTCAAATCATGCATGAAGCAAAAATTAAGCTTTTTTTATCACATGATTATTGGATTGGAGGATGTTTATTGGATGGCAAAAAAATGTAAAATATCCAACGTTCCTATTTCCACAAACAAGTGTCCACGAATCAAAGGTTAGGATTCTTCAACAAATCTGATCTTCAACTTGTGACTTGATGATAGTAAGATACACAATCTACGATTCTCAAGTGCCTCCATCGCGACGCAGAGTTTAGCGTGTGTCCAGCCACTAGGACGGTGGGACCCATATACTGACATAATCAGATAATTTTAACCGTTCATATCATCGTTACTGTTGATGCTGAAAATTAGTCAACAGACGAGATGAGGATCCTTTGATCTTGACGGTTGGATGACGTTGATCTTCTCTTTGAGAGAAGCCTGGATCTGGACCGAAGGTTTCCTGGATCCTACAAAGCACAAAGGAAAGCTAAAGGGGGTAGCTGGGGTCCAGCCATTAGCCCTCCGATGCCTAAGTTAGTTGAATCTCGAAAGATTAAGTCTCTCTTTCGATCAGTTTTTTTGTGTCGTACCTTGATCATGAAGAGGACGCATCACTTTATAGACGTAGGTTACGGGATTACGTTCCCTTTCTGCAGCCGTGATGTCCGTAGAGAAAATCTCGGATCTCTGAGATTTCCTGAGCTGTCCCGTGATCTTTGAAGATATTTGACGAGTTGGTTAGAGATTTCCCGAATTCTTTTCCTCTTATTGCGCGCAAACTTAAGAAAATGGCGGTAACGGAACCAGCTCGTCACAATGAAAGAGGTCAGCCTTATGAGGTCGTTTAGAGGGATCGCCTCTTCTCCCTAGGCTAGGTCGGTCAAACTTGACGACTTGTTTTCAGGTCGTGCTGTCCGTCCTCAGGTAGAATTCGGGCTGAGCAGGCTGATCCAGATCTACCCTGAGGTCAGCTCGTATTCTTCTCACAACAGAAGTCCCCCCACTCCCGAGTTCAGCTCGTCTGTCTCGGGAGTAGCTTAATAAAGAAGATACGACGATCCGGATGCCTTTGGCTCTATACAACTGTAGCGCCGTCATCTCGATGGGCGGGAATGCGGCATTTAATGCGCGCGGTTCAAAAAATCGACGCGCCATCATCTGCTTGTACGGCGTATCAGCGCTCAACCGGATGTTATCGAATGGGGGGGTGCCACGTGTCCAGAGTAGTGCGTTACCTTTTGTACGCTTTAATTGGGGGCTGCCACGCAGAATCACTTCATTAAATGCGAGAGAATCCTTTGAGTATAAAACTCGAAACTTAGCGAATATCGGAAAAATCTTTTTCTTTTCGGATTTTTCTTCCCTTTCTTCCCGGATTCTTCTTCTCCCTTCTCTGATTCTCCTCATCAGGCCGGTATATCAGCGTCTGGGGTACGCTCTTTTTAACCTCAAAAGATCATTTTTCCTTCATAATATCTTCCATTTGACCATGTCTGAGACTTCTTGTTCCGATGCGATACCCATGGTGAGGTTTGGGGATTCCGAGTCGGACCCACCTCTGACAGAGCTTCAGGAGATGGAACCCAGGGAATCCCATTCCAGGACAGCTGATCCTGTGAATGATGAAGGACCTGATGTTCCTGAGCCAGAAGTCGGAAATGGAACGGCTCAGAAGGTTTCTTTCGAGCTAGATAGCGTGGTCTCGCAGATTACCCAGAAAGAACTGGATGCTGCGAGGAGAACGTATGAGATTCCAGAATCCGTAGGACTTAGTGTTCCGGACCGAGCTGATAGGCCGAGCCGACCTTGCCGGGGGGAAACCCTCATCTCCTTGATGCATTTAGAGGCCAGGCTAAGGTTGCCTCTACACCCCTTTGTGCGAGAGGTTCTTAATACCTTAGGTCTCGCACCGAGCCAACTTCAACCTAATGGCTGGAGGTGTATGGTGGGATGCTACATCTTATGACAGAGAGTAGGGAATAAAGAACTGACCTCGAACGAGCTCTTTTCTATGTATAGCCTTAAGTCTCTGAGAGGTCAGGGACTTTATTACTTCTCTTCTCACCCAGGTCAGGGGGGCTTGATAGTGACCGGCCTACCATCTTTCACGAGAATTTGGAAGAGGAAATGGTTCTTTGCATCGGGGGACTGGGAGGCTTCATCGGATGAGCTTCGCCCTCTGGAGCACAGGGTTCGAGCTGACTTTACTCTACCAGGTCGAGCTGCACCCAGATCTTTTTGAACCTCTAATGCTTTTTATTTCTGCTTTTTTAATTCTGACGTGCATCTCTTCATCTGTGCAGCTTCAGTGGCCATTAGGGTAGCCCTTTCTGCGGTGCAAGAGAGGCAGATTCGAGCTGCCCGAGCCTATCCCCTCGAAGAAAGGAATTTCCGTAATCTGATCACTGTAGATTCCGTCTTTGAGTCAGGTCAGCTCGTGAGTAGGACAATCTTGTTGTTCATATTTTGCCCGTCGTTTCCCCACACATTCTCCGTCCTGACATGTTTCTTTATGTTTTGGACAGGTATGGCACCGAAGGCGGTTTCAAAGACCCGCAAGATTCCCGCCAGGATTCTTGAACGTGGGGAGAGTTCTGTGGAGCCCCCGAGCAAAAGGGTGGCCACAGAGACTCAGAGGCAACAACGGTTGCCTCAGTAGTTTGTGTGTGGGTCTGGGCAGCCTCTGGGCTCATCCCTAGCAAGGTCTGAGCCTCTGACTGCCCAATCTCCCGTATATAGGGTTCTGGTTGTCAATGTACCGGATACTTCGAATTTTCGGGTCGAACCGTCTGCAAGCCGACCCGCAACTCATGCCAGTTCCTCTGACACTCCCACTAAATCCACTGAAGCAGGGCCTGCCTGGACCCCTGTTGAAGTCGGATTGTCGCGTCCCCCTCTAACTCCTCGGGCCGCTCACACTACGGCTGCCCGTGGTGCCGAGCCGCGAGAAGATCAGGTCGACATGCCTCCGATCACGGAGCAATTTGCGACCTGGAAGGAAGGGGTTAACGCGTATATGGACGTTAACCACAGCACTCCTCAGGATCTGAGCTCGCTTGCGACGTCAGACCCTGATCAGATGGTCGGAGTAGCAATTGAGAGCAGTCTCAGGGTGAGCTGACTGCCCTTTCTTTTTTGACTTATGTGTTTTGCCATCACACTGCTAACCGTAGTAACGTGGTTTTGTAGGACTCGGCCTTGTTAATAATGATCCGTCAGAGGATGGCCGAGCGAACTCACCACATGCAGAAGGCTCTGGTTGCGGCGTCCTCCTAGAAGACAAAGACTGAAACCATGAAGGCCGAACTGAAGAAAAAACTGTCTGAGCTGGTGACGGCCCAGACGGAATTGCAGACAGCCCAGTCCGAGCTGAAGGTGGCACAGTCCGAGCTGGAGGTGTCCCAGGCGCAAGTTCAGTCTCTCGAGGAGGCACTGAGAGAGACTTCGGCCAAGGCTCAGTCGGAAGAAAATAAGGTCGAGTCGCTCGAGGCTGCTCTCAAGACGGCTGAGGAGGAGAAAGTGGACCTGGCCAAACTCTTGAAGGAGGTCCAGCTGAAGTCTTTGGATGATGCCAAAGGTACAGAAGCTAAGTTTGAGAAGCTGAACGCAATCTCTGAGGAGCTGTACAATCATGGCTTCCAGGACTGCAGGCGGCTTGTCCTCAAACATTTTCCCGATCTCGACCTCACTCCCGTTGACAACGACGAAGACGAGGACGAGGCCGTGGGGGAAGGACCTTCCAAAGGGTCTGCTGCTCAGTCTGGGGCCGGTCCATCTAATGCCACTGAAGGCTAAAACGTCTTGTATTTTTCTTTTTTCTTTTTTGAATGTATATAAAAATCTTGCTTTAATACAAGCCCTCCAGAGGCACATTTTGGCAATCTGTGTTTCATTTTATGTATGAATAAATTTGAGATACCCTTTAGCATCCTTTGATATCAGGTCAGCTCGATAACACAAATCTGATCATTATATTGGAGTAGGCGACTAGACCTGAGGCCGCAATAGTACGGTAGTCAGCTCGGAACGTTAATGAATAGTACGTTATGAGTGAATTAGGTGTCAACACAACGCCTTTGAAGCAATTTTATTGAATCATCATCTCGGAATACATACTTTGCATATGGTCCTGCTCGTTCATGGATAGTAGATTTTCAGATGATCAGCGTTCCACGGATAGAAAAGGGGTCTACCCTCCATGCTTTCGAGCCAATAAGTACCGGGACGACGTGAGCTGAGCACTCTATATGGCCCTTCCCAGTTGGGGCTGAAGACGCCAATTTTCTCTTTGACCTTTTTGAGGACTAGGTCGCCAGCTCGGAACCGCCGTTCTTTTAGTCGGGAGTTATAGTACCGCTTAACTCGTTGCTGATATGCTGCCAGTCGTATTTGGGATGCCTCTCGTACTTCGTCAAGCAGATCCAGGTTCGTCCGCAGCTGCTCTTCATTTTGATCAGGTCGGTGTCGGCTTGTCCTGCTTATGGGCATTCCGACTTCTACTGGCACGATGGCTTCGGCTCCAAAAGCCAAAGAGAAAGGCGTTTCCCCAGTTGTGGACCGAGCTATGGTCCGGTAAGCCAAAAGTACTTCGGAAAGTTCGTCTGCCCAAGCACCTTTCTTTTCTCCGAGCTTCGTTTTGAGGTGGTTCTTGATGATCTTGTTAACTGCCTCGACCTGACCATTGGCTTGCGGGTGATGAGGAGAAGAATACACGTTTTTAATGCCCAGACCTTCACAGAAGTTTCGAAACCTTTCGTTGTCGAACTGTCGCCCATTATCAGTGATTATTATATTCGGAATCCCAAATCGGCACACAATCGCTCTCCAAATGAAATCTGTTATTTTCTTTTCTATAATGGTAACTAATGGTTCTGCTTCCGCCCACTTTGTGAAGTAGTCGACGGCGACGATTGCGTATTTTACCTACCCTTTCCCTGTCGGAAGAGGGCCAATGATATCGACTCCCCATTGAGCGAACAGCCACGGTCCAGACATGGGAGTGAGCTCTTCGGGTGGCAGGTGAGGAATGGGAGCGAATCGTTGGCATTTATCACATTTTTTAACGATCTCCCGGGCGTCGTGTTGGATGGTGGGCTAATAATACCCCTGTCGGATTACTTTCTGTGCAAGTGCTCGGGCACCAGAGTGATTCTCACAACAATCAAAATGGATTTCACGTAACACGTAATCGGCTTCTTCGGGTCCAAACAGCGTAGACACGGGAGGGAGAACCCCCTTTTGTAGAGGATTCCGTCGATCAAAGTATACCGAGCTGATCGATAGCGGATGCGCTGAGCTTCTTTTTATCGGCAGGCAATTCACCTGTTTGTAGAAACTGGATTATGGGATCTTTCCAACTTGGTGTTGCCGAAATCGGATAAACTTCAGTGAGCTCTTTCGACGTTATGCTTCTTTGCAGGAGGAACTCGACCGGTACCGTCCTACTTAACTCGTCGTCTGCTGATGATGCTAGCTTCGTGAGGGAATCCGCATTCATATTTTCGCCCCTTGGGATCTGAATAATTTTGTATTGATCAAAACACGACAGTAGCTCTTGAGTTTTCGCCAGATATGCGGACATTTTCCCCCCTTTCGCTTGGTATTCTGCGGTCACTTGCCCGACCACCAGTTGAGAGTCGCTGTGTATCCTTATGGATCGGATTCCTATTTCAGAGGCGAGGCGGAGACCGGCTAAGAGGGCTTCATATTCAGCCTCATTGTTCGAAGCTCGGAAATCAAACCGGAGAGCATATTGAATTTGGACTCCGTCCGTTGAGGTCAAGACGAGACCAACTCCGCTGCCTTGTGAATTGGAAGATCCATCAACGTGTAATAACCAAGCTGGTGTGTCGCTGTTATTTTCTAGAGGTTGGTCGGATTTGTTGTTGTCTTGAATTTCGTGGGGCTCAGTTAACTCGACGATGAAGTCAGCGACGGCTTGACCTTTGATCGCAGCTCGAGGTCGGTATTGTATGTCGAATTCACCGAGCTCAACAGCCCATTTGACGAGACGACCTGAGGTTTCCGGGTTTTGCAGTACTTGCCGCAGCGGTTGGTCGGTCAGCACAACTATCTGGTGTGCTTGAAAGTATGGCCTCAACTTTCGGGCTGAGGTGACTAATGCCAAAGCCAACTTCTCTATTTTCGGATATCGTGTTTCCGAGTCGAGTAGAGCTTTGCTTACGTAGTAAACGGGCCTTTGTGTTCCTTTGTCGTCTCGGACTAGTACCGAGCTGACCGCTGCTGGTGAAACTGCTAAGTATAAGAGTAATTCTTCTTTATGCACCGGTTTGGACAGCAGCGGTGGAGAGCTAAGGTAGGCTTTCAGCTCGATAAAAGCTTGCTCGCATTCCGAAGTCCAAGTCATCTCCTTGCATTTGCGCAGCTACTTGAAGAAGGGAAGGCATCGATCCGTAGCTTTTGAGACGAACCTGTTGAGTGCCGTGATCCTTCCTGTGAGCCGCTGGATTTCCTTCACTGTGCGAGGTGAGCTCATGTTGAGAAGGGCCTAAATTTTTTCGGGGTTGGCCTCAATTCCTCGCTGGTTTACCATGAAGCCGAGGAATTTTTCCGAGCTTACTCCGAAAGCGCATTTGCTAGGGTTGAGCTTCATTCGATACTTCCGTAATACCTTGAATGTAGTGCAGAGGTCGTAGACATGGTCCTCCGACCGCTTGCTTTTGACGAGCATATCGTCCACGTATACTTCCATAGTTCTGCCAAGTTGATCTGCGAACATCTTGTTTACCAGTCGTTGGTAGGTTGCTCCGGCGTTTTTTTAGCCCGAAAGGCATGACTTTATAGCAGTAGAGACCCCGATATGTAATGAACGCTGTTTTTTACCTGTCGGGAGCATACATCTGGATCTGGTTATATCCAGAGTAGGCGTCCATGAAGCTGAGGAGCTCGTGCCCAGCAGTTGCGTCAACGAGCTGATCTATCTGTGGTAGAGAGAAGCTATCTTTAGGACAGGCTTTATTCAGGTCAGTGTAGTCCACACAGACCCTCCATTTCCCATTGCTCTTCTTAACGAGGACAACGTTCGCCAGCCATTCTAGATAATGTATTTCTTGGACAAATCCCGCCTTGCACAGTTTCTGCACTTCTTCTTCAATTATCATGTATCTTTCTGTGTTGAAAGTACGCTTTTTTTGACGGACCGGTCTGATGGTTGGGTCGACATTTAGCCGGTGGACCATTACCTTCGGGCAGATTCCGGGCATCTCTTCATGAGACCACGCAAAAACATCCACATGCTCCTTCAAAAAGGTGTTCAGGCTCTCACGTACCTTGTCCTTCAAACATGATCTGATCTTGATGATCCTGGTCGGATCGGTCTCCGACAAGGGAATGTCGATCAATTCTTCGGCAGGCGACTTGCGCACTTTCTCTTCTTCTCTTGGGTCGAGGGAGGTCGCATGAGATACGGTTGATACCGTGTTTTTACTTTTCCCTCGTAGGGAAAGCTCGTAGCAACGACGGGCTTCCTGCTGATCTCCTCTGACCACACCAATTCCTTCGTCAGTTTCGAATTTCATTGCAAGGTGATAGATGGAAATGGCAGCTTTGAGAGCTCGCAGGATAGGGCGGCCGATGATGGCGTTATAGGCAGAGGGGGTATTTACGACAAGGAAATTAACCATAATTATTTTCTGGTTGGGTTCTTCTCCGATGGTAACCGGCAGAGTTATCTCTCCTTCAGGCATAATGCTATCCCCTGTAAACCCGGTCAATGCTGTTTTGACCGGTCTCAACCTGGATCGGTCAATCTTCATTCTCTCAAAAGCTGAAGCGTACAGGATATCAGCCGAGCTCCCCGTGTGCACCATCATCCTGTGGAGTCTCTTGTTGGCGACCACCATCGAAACGACAAGGGAGTCGTCATGCGGGTGTACGATCCCTCGAGCGTCCTCTTCGGTAAACGTTATTGCTTGCAAGGTCACCTTTGCGACCTTTGCGGGTCGGCTGTTGATGTTCACAGAGGGCCCCGGTTGGGATGTTCTTCCTTACCGTACATAATTTTTGCGGGAGTTCTCGGAATCTCCAGTGGTCGGCCCTCCCAAGATCATGTGGATTTCTTCCACAGGATTATTACTCTGTTCCTCAGTCAGGTCTGCAGCTCGACCTTCGTCCCTCCGGCCGTCCGAACGCTGAGCGATGTAGTCTTTCAAAAATCCTTGCTGGATGAGGGCCTCTATCTGTCACTTTAAGTCAAAGCAATCCACGGTGTTGTGACCGTGGTCTTTATGGTATAAACAGTACCTTGATTTCGACCTTCTATTGGGGTCGGTCTTTATCTTCGTAGGTCGTTCGAAGGCATGCTTGCCTTTCTCTGCTAAATACACTTGCTCGATGGTTTTGTTGAGCGGTGTATACTTCTCGAACCGTGGTACTGGTAATTTCGTCCCTCGGGCAGGTCCATTCCGAGCCGGTGACCTTCGCTTTGACCTGTGTCTTTTCGAATTACTGTTTTCCCGACGTTCTTTATTTCTGGACGTCGGTCGATGAGCGTTAACCAGTTCCTCGGCGTTGATGTGCTTGGCCGCTCGATCTAAAAATTCGGCCACAGAGTGAGGTGGCTCTTCCCCAACAGACCAAAGGAATCTTTGGTCTTGTAGTCCTCCGATGATTGTGTGTAACAGTACGTCTTGTGAGAGATTTTCGATTTGTACAGCTTCAGAATTGAAGCGTGCGAGATAATCTTTCAGGGACTCGTCTTCTTTTTGCTTGATCGCAGCAAGGTGAGTTGAATGCTTCCTCGGGTCGGTGCTCCCGATGAACTGAGTGGCGAAGGCTCGGCTTAATTGAGAGAACGAGCTGATTGTCTTAGGTTTCAAGTTGAGAAACCAAGTCCATGCCGAGCTCGTCAAGGACAACGGAAAAGCCTTACACATAATGTGTCCATTGGCTCTGAGGAGGTCTGTTCGGACTTTGAAATTTTCTAAGTGCTCTGCCGGATCTCCTATCCCTGAATATTGCTTCAGCTGAGGAACTTTAAAACCTTTGGGAAGGGGCTCTTCACGAATCTCGTCGGTGAACGGTGATTCAGACGAGTCGACCAGTGCGTCCGCTGCGATCGGTGCTCGGGCTCGCTGTGCTCTCTGAATATCGCCCATTTGTTCCCGGAGTTCTTTCAACTCGGCCTCCAGTGGGCTTAAGTTGTCGTCTAGCCGGTCGCTGGCTTCACGATCAGCCCGTTCATGCTCGAGACGAGCCGTCCTCCGTTCCTCGAGCCTATGCCGTAGATCGGTAGCAGGCAAGTCTGTTACTGGCCGAGATCTGGCCCCGGTTGATTGGTTGGCGGCCTCGTTTTCTTCGACCGGAGAGGGGTGTTGAGAACGTTGTGACGGCCGAGTCTAGTGAGAGTGCTGGGATTGTTGAGGCTGGGAGTGGGTATGCCGAGGCCCTTCACGGTCTCTGCCATTTAAAACGGTTGGATGGACTAGACCAGTTAGCAGAGCTTTAATTTCGTCCAGTCTCTGGTCCACGTAGCCGAGTCGTTCGTCAACGCCCCCCAGCTTTTAGTTGACCCCTCCCACCTGCTCTTCGAGAAGGGACAACCTGATTCCTCGGTTACGAGGTCTCTGTTGTCCCCCCTGCTGAGTAAAAAGAGGAGAATTCCCACCGAGCTGGATGGCGGGGGTGTCAGGAAACGATCCTTCATTCTCGGAGATATGATCGTCTCATGGTCCGGCGATCGCAGGTGCTTTCCCTTTATACTTTCTCTTTCTGACCATGATGAAAGGAGGGAAGATGTCGAGATCGTCTTAAGCGATAGGGCGAGAACACGGACTTCCTGGCTAAAGGAAAAAGGCATGATTCCCACAGACGGCGCCAATCTGTTGATGCTGAAAATTAGTCAACAGACGAGATGAGGATCCTTTGATCTTGACGGTTGGATGACGTTGATCTTCTCCTTGAGAGAAGCCTGGATCTGGACCGAAGGTTTCCTGGATCCTGCAAAGCACAAAGGAAAGCTAAGGGGGGTGGCTGGGGTCCAGCCGTTAGCCCTCCGATGCCTAAGTTAGTTGAATCTCGAAAGATTAAGTCTCTCTTTCGATCAGTTTTTTTGTGTCGTACCTTGATCATGAAGAGGACACATCACTTTATAGACATAGGTTACAGGATTGCGTTCCCTTTCTGCAGCCGTGATGTCCGTAGAGAAAATCTCGGATCTCTGAGATTTCCTGAGCTGTCCCGTGATCTTTGGAGATATTTGACGAGTTGGTAAGAGATTTTTCGGATTCTTTTCCTCTTATTGCTCGCAAACTTAAGAAAATGGCGGTAACGGAACCAGCTCGTCACAATGAAAGAGGTCAGCCTTATGAGGTCATTTAGAGGGATCCTTCTCCCTAGGCTAGGTCGGTCAAACTTGACGACCTGTTTTCGGGTCGTGCTGTCTGTCCTCAGGTCGAATTCGGGCTGAGCAGGCTGATCCAGATATACCCTGAGGTCAGCTCGTATTCTTCTCACAACAGTTACCACCGTAAATTAAAATAAGCTATTTCCCAAATTATGGTTCAACGATGATCTCACATTTGATTTCTACAGCTGAATCTGAGCCATTGAAAAGTTTCTTTCGCTGTTCCAAATTGATGGCGACAATCATGGGGTAAGCGCGATCAAGATCAAATCCATTCATCATGTAGGCCACACTCAAAATGTGTTCTGCCACCACATTCAGGATGGTTTTCTTAGATGGCTATGAGAAGATAGTGTTCAAAATTAGCCAATGGTTCAGATTTGAAAAGATAAGAGAGTTGGATATTGGCTAACGGTTCACATTCAATGAATGCTTGTTCCTGCCATCACAAGAACCGGAATATGGTAGACCATCTCCACAGTACTATGGTTTGGGAGATGACGTTAGAAAAACACATTATACGGGTGATCTTAGTCATCCGATTGGTGTCCATCAAAGCAACGGTAGAAAAGAATGCTATTAAAAACTAAAATGAAAATTTTCTAATTGGTGTGATTTTCTACACATAAGACATCTATGATAGGGCCCACTAGATTCAGGTACCCAATTTTCTCCAGACACATCTTCTGCGGAGATATGGATCTACTGTATTCCGGTTCTCGGTGCTCCACCGTATCATCTCCCAACTAGTCCTACTCCCTCTAAGGGCCTGTTTGTTTGGGTGAAATACTGGGGAATGCATTGTAAACAGGTTATTATTACTTTTACACTAGTTTGTTTTTCCAGGGAATTACTGCCTTGGAAATCATGATAAATTTAATTGAATTTTACTTATTTGTACATGCACAAAAACATAGGGCCCACTGTGATGAATATGTCATATCCATGCCATCCATCGGTTCCACAAGCCTAATGTAAGGTGTGCATAAAAAAATGAGGCAAATTTACAACTAAAATGGGCCACAACACAACAAACAATAATTACAACGGACCTTAACCGTTAAAAGTTGATGCCTTCCTAGGGCCCACACTAGTGTTTATTTGTCATCTGGCCTGTTCATTAGATCATACATACATGGATAAAGGGAAAACTAGAAAATCAGATTGATCCAAATATTTTGTGGTCCCAAGTAATTATTAACGGTAAAAGTTTAATACCCACGTTTTAATCTAATGTGGTGCACTTGAGCTTTAAATCTGCCTCATTTTTTGTCTCATGCCTTAAAACGAGATGGCAAAATAGATGGACAGCATGGATATGGTCTATACATCATGGTGGGCCCCAAAGTTTTTTGGCTCCAAAATTTTTCCCGCCTCTGTTTTGCACCAAAATTTTCAACTGGTCACTGTCAGCTTTGAAATTAGAGATGGAAATTACAATGTAAATAATGATAACTATTTACACTGCATTTACCACCACTTCTCAGAAAACAAACAGGCCCTAAAAAGAAACCCCTCTTTCGCTCTCCCTCTCCCTCTCAAAAACCTTTCATTCTCTCTCCTCTCACTCCAGATCTCTCCCTCTCCCTCACCCTCACGGCCATCGCTCCAAATCTCTCTCTCTCTCTCTCTCTCTCACTATGGCTCCGATTGCCGTGAGGCTATGGCTCCGATTGTCGAGCCTCACGGCCATCGCTCCAAATCTCTCTCTCTCTCTCTCTCTCTCTCTCTCTCTCTCTCTCTCTCTCGCTGTGGCTCCGATTGTCGAGGAGCATCCTCTCGCCGTGGCTCCAATTGTCAAGGAGCATCCTCTCGCCGTGGCTCCGATTGTCGAGGAGCATCACCAGATCTCCCAAGGTAGTGGTATTTTTTTTCTCTTCCTCTTTTCTTTTTCTTTTTCTTTTTCTTTTTCTTTTTCTTTTTCTTTTATTTATTGTTTTCTGTGAAATCTTGTGGAAGATTAGGTTTTGAAATGGCATTTTGTGAAGCTCTTTGTTGTTAGGGTTTTAATTCTTTTCATATAGTTAAAAATGCGATTAGATAACCTCGTCCACATGAGTTTGGGATGGAGCTGTATTTACACCTCACATAGTCCTGCCTCTACGGTGGTGCTGGCACCGCTATAGTACGATTGTTTGTACACTGAAATATGCGTTTGTTTGTTGAAATATGACCGTTCGATGTTTTTCATTTGACCAGTTGGATGGTAGATACAAGTATAATGGCGTGGGTGGGTGTGTGAGTGCGGATAAAAACAAAAAAAAATAAAAAAATCACAAGCATAATTTTTTTTCTATAATACAGCTAAAATGGGACTTGATTATTGGTGGGGGCCCACCATGTCGTATATCTAAAATCTACTACGGCCATTAGATTCTTAATCCCATTTTAAGTCAATAGCCAGAAAAAAATCATGCTAACTTGTTATTTAGGTGAGCCACACCAAAGTAAACAGTTGTGAGTGTGAAGTATACCCTTCAGATTTTTTAAAGCGCCCACTGTAATTATGGTACAAACTCTGGCCATACCAAGGGAAAGTTTGGAAGGCTATTATTGCTTTGTACAATATGTTCAATCATGTGGTCCACCTGAATGATGAGTGTGGGTGATTTTTTAGCTTAGATGTCCTATCATTAGGTGAAGAATATGGTGGTCGGGATGGGTTTTGCATAAACATTATGGTGGGTCCCACCGAAGTAGACGAACCGTTTGATCCCATCCACATCCAGCTGGACCTATTTATTTTGTAATTATATAAGCATGTGGGATCCACCATCTATTACGTGTATGGCATGCTTCAACCCACGCGTCTAATGCATCCTTGGTTCTTGTGGGCACATGGTTCTAGCCAGTCGAATCTCAAGACCATGGCCATTAAAAATTCTAGGATTTTGTGGGCTGCATAAAAAATTCCAATTGTGAATATTTTTGTGGGCCCATGGTTCTTGTAGCTCTTTTTTTTTTTAATTATTAATCTGGTCTACATAATCATTTTATGTTTGGAGTGGATCAGTGGGCCCACACTCGTTTATTTTTTTATGTTTGGAGTGGAACTCTTTGCTCAGTCTACACCAAGCAAATGGAAATCCCATCACAGGGAACAAGGTAGGAGGGGACTCCCACGGTTGATTCTCACCGCACCCATTTGAGAATCAACAAATGGATATCCCATCTTCAGGAATCGAACACAAATTGCCAATGGGGCACATTTTATAGAGCCAGGATGTTTATAGGGTGGTCCCCTCAGTGCATGTCCTCTCCTAAGAAAGAAGGCTGGCTCGTTGGGTGAATGACACCTGTTGATTTCTTCATTACGTGCCATGCTAGATGAATGGACTGACCGGATTTTGGGCCGACGAACATTCACCATGGGGACCACCATATGGACACCCTGAATCCTGTATGTGCCATGTTGGCAAACTCACATGAGTTCTCTGTGTAATGGACTATGCATGATCGATAATCTATGAGCACAATCTCAGATCATTGACAGGTTAAAGGAATTGATAAAGTTCAACGCATACCAGGTAACTAAGTTATTTTGTCGAAACTTGCGCTTGTGGCAATAGTCACTTTGCCTTTTCAATCTGTCTAATTGAATTGGGACATGGTTGCAGGTTGCTCCTGCTAAACTGGAGCAATTGCTTCAATCCCATCCAGAGATCGCTGATGGATAGGATTCTTGATCTCAGATTCTTGATTTCGTCAATTCATCGATGATATTCAATTTTATATCAGTATCTCCAAAATCATTTATAGTTTCTATTTGGCTTCAACCTTATTTATATTCTAGGATGGTTGAAGGAACTATCCTTTTTATAACCAACTACTTTCTTTTGGTCCAGTTGAATGGTTAGGGTTGCCAGATCAGTGCACTTTTTCAACTACTTGTTTGCACGTGTGTGAAAACAAGTTACTGATCAGTGTGAATTTTGAGGTGTGCCCCACTCGAGGTAAGGCCTACCTGATGATTGGTTCAGATCTTAACTTGCTTAAGAAAACTAAAAAAAAAAATAACACAGTTCATACATTTCTCAAAAACACCATGTTAAGAATGATGCATAATTGAAACAGAGACAAATTTTTCCAAGCAATATCTTACCTGTGTAAATTAAATCAACAGAGTCCACATTTAAGCACAGGGAAATCTGAGGTAATGACATAAAGATGAAGTTCAAAGACTGTCATACTTTCCCTGTTCTGGTTTTTCCATTTCTTGCATCGTTTAGTTAGGTTACTTTCCATACTTAGCTATTTTCAAAGCTCTTGACTGCACCAACTCAGTTCCTTCTCCACAGCAGGATAGTACATTCCTGTTGCCCTGTGACCTCATTAAATGAAACGTCTGGCATTGATTTTTCCAGAGGCTGAGAAATAGTATTTAAAACTCAGATATTTTTATTGTGCTTTATTTGTAGGGCTGGTTTTCATTTGCATTTAGCTTACTTTGGGTACTCATCTTTCCTAAAGACACTAGCTTTTTGACTCATTGGAGAAGTTGGTTTGAATGATTAGAGCTTTTAGAAAGTGGGTTGTTGCTAACATGCCTCACACAAAAAGGATTATTGGTCTTCTCTGATGAGCATGGTATCCTTACAATTAGCTGCCTACGTGTGTGTATATATATATATATATATATATATATATATATATATATATATATATATATATATATATATATATATATATATATATATATATATATACTTGTTTACATTTTGAAACATATGCTTCCCCTCCCCTGCACCTGAATATGTTGCTGCTTCACTTCATGCTTCACACAAGTATATGATGTCAAAGATCACTTCTTGTCTTTGCTGTCACAATCTCCATGTCCAATAGCTTTAGCCGATCCTTACACTGGGGTCCCTGTCTCGTTATCTTTGTGCAATGGATGCTGTTTGCAGCTGTGCATCTGTAATCAAATTGCAGATTTTCTGAATGTGCATGACTTCTGCAAATTGCATCCCTCTTAACATATTCCTGTCCTCTAGATATTGAGGAAAGCCTACCTGCAAATTGCATCCCTCTTAACATATGCTCGTCTTTGTCACACAGGATATCACGATGGCACCGGGGGGCAGCAAAAAACGATCTTATGCGGGATCCACCAGTACCTCACAGGTTGGGTCAAAGCATCCATCAGAGTCTCAGCCTCCCCCACAGTCTCAGAATCCGTCACAGTCAGTGTCGGAGCCTTCTATCCATCAGACCACAACTACCACTGCATGTAAGTACTGTAATATTTAAACTTAATGTTAATTGCATAATGTGTAATCACACAAACAATCATTAATTCATGTATAACATTTAATGATGCCACTTAGGAAATGAAAGAAAGTCCTGAAGAAAAAGAAAGAAAATTGCAAAGGAAAGCAAATATTTTCTTGCTTTTCATTCTCAGTCATGAAGAGAACAAAACACCTTAATCTGATGGTGGATCAAGTCCAAGGCCTTGTTTCAATTCCTTGAAAATTTTATACAAATTGGCTACTTGAAAACTAGTCCCCACTTGAGCTATAGGGACCGAATTGCAGCCTAGTTCTCAATACCCACATGCATCACTAATAGTCTCTCCTCATTTCCACTGTGAACTCTTTTGGACGAACCATGTCAGTGTGTCAGTTGAGTACATGACCCTTGTCTTTGTTTGGCAGAAAAAACAGAGTGCCTTGATCTCTTGACATGGATTTGAACTCAATGCTGTATTTGTGTAGACTGTATCTAGCTCCTACCAACAAAAGGAAAGATGCTAATTAGGCTAAAAATTGTGGCAATTCATCTGCTGTGCAGGCATAGCAATCTAGTGCTTCCAAAACATGATAATTAGACTGTCAGATTGTCTGAACCGTTTGATTTGCTGGCTGGATTTGGACCGTTGTCCAACTTGTGGGCACGAGTTGGATGGTTGGATCATTCAATCAGTGTAATTTTCAGACAATGATGCATCACAATGGGCCCCACAATTTGGAACTTCTTGCTTGATATGCATGTATGCTACATATAACAAGCATTTAGAAATTGTGGTGAATAGCGAATGCAAACCATTGTCGTGTAGTTGGCATGAAGTTAGAAGCTAAGGCAATTGGAACTCATCTGAGGAATGTATTAGGAAATGATGAGTAAGAATAATTTAAGATAATGCATACCTTACGAGCCGTATGATCCAACTCTAACTGGTTTCCAGCTTGTGAAAATTTTCCTCACTTGTTTGAATGCCATCATGAAGAGGCCAAAGAAATATACAAAGCCAATCTGTATCTTTGCTAGGACATCAAAGATACATGTGAGACGATCTTGTCCCTCGCCATTCCTTCTGCTCAATGACAATCTCACCCCCATTGCTGACAGAGAAAGAACTAACAATATGAGAAATCTCATCTGCAACGAGTGATGGGACTGACGGCAGCTTACCCAAGTGAAAAGAGGGGGAAGAAAACATAGAATGATTGTACCAAAAAAGGCATACATACAAACACTTTTCTTGGCCAAGTGTGACCACTCCTGCAGATTCAAATTTGATTCTGATGCCTTGATGAGCTCCATAAGAGCTTGATTGACCTGAAAGTCCCACATTAAGATACGTGTCCAATAGCCATGAAATGTTAGTCCATGAAAGAATTCTAATTCACAATCTATTAGCTGCCATGTTCTGGCTTCTGCATGCCAGAGATGATCCAATCTTAGACATGCTGAAGCCGCTAAAACTAGGGGTGCAACTCGAGTGGGTTGGGTTGAGGATCAAAATGAGCCCAACCCTCAATAGAACCCGACCCGACCCAATTTCTAACCCGGTGTGCCAAACCCAAAGTTCTTTTTACTTGACCCAACACAACCCCAATACATGTGACTATTGCCAGCCTGACCAAACCTGACCCGAATTTGCTCAACCCAAACCCAACCCAATCCAAACCCAATCCGAGGACCTTGACAACCTGGACCAAACTTTGGATCATAATTACTTGTATGAACACCTAACTGCATATTTTATTTACAAGTTTTAATTACTAATATTGTAGTTATTTTATTTTGCAGATTGTTTGTTGGTGATAGCGGGGATGTTCGTGCTGATTGATTTTTTTTTTTTTTTTTTTTTTTTGTATTGGTTGTATGTACCGGTGGGATTGACATTTCGATTTTATTCAAAACATTATTACGGTTGAATGGTCATTTTGATTGGCATACGATTGAATGTTCAATCAGGTGATTGGGATATTGAATATTGAATGTTCTATCAGGTGATTGGGATATTGAATGTTCCAAAGAGATATTGAATACTGAATGCTTTCAGGTGGTAGGGATATTGAATGTTCCAAAGAAATATTGAATGCTTTCAGGTGGCAGGGATATTGAATGTTCCAAAGAAATATTGAATGCTATCAGGTGGCAGGGATATTAAATGTTCCAAAGAAATATTGAATGGTAGGGATATTGGATGTTCCAAAGAAATATTTGTATGTACCGGTGGAATTGACATTTCAATTTTATTCAAAGCATTATATTGAATGGTAGGGATATTGGATGTTCCAAAGAAATATTTGTATGTACTGGTGGGATTGACATTTCGATTTTATTCAAAGCATTATTACGGTTGAATGGTCATTTTGATTGGTATACGATTGAATGTTCAATCAAGTGATTGGGATATTGAACATTGAATGTTTTATCAGGTGATTGGGATATTGAATATTGAATATTGAATATTGAATGCTTTTAGGTGGTAGGGATATTGAATATTGAATGCTTTCAGGTGGTAGGGATATTGAATGTTCCAAAGAAATATTGAATGCTTTCTATTGAATGCTTTCAGGTGGCAGGGATAGTGGATGTTCCAAAGAAATATTTTGTTGGCAAAGAAAAGGTAATTCTACTACCTTTTCCTAGGAAACATTCCTTGGTTGTAGAGTTTTTCCAAGGAAAATTTTCCTCAGTAAAAGTCGCATAATTACCGACGAATTAAACAATAGCCACGAAATTGTTGACTTTTACCGAGGAAATTTTTTGTTAGAAATGGTCAACTTTTTACCGACAAAAAATTTAATTTCATCGGTAAATCTTTTCCACGAGGGTGATATTTCGACGAAAATAGCGACGAACATTTTCGTTGGGAATAACTTTTACCGAGGAAATTATAACATTTAGCTAGAAAAATTTCCTCGGTAAAAGTCATATTTCTTGTAGTGTGATCTGGCTGAGAAGGTGAAAGTTTTAGGCAGGCCTTTTAATGTGCTGCACAAATCAAGATTTTGAGTAGGCCTAGAAGGACAAGTTCCAGATCTGGTACTGAACCAAGGCTCAGACCATTTACAGCCCTAGTTTTGGAGGATGCCTCATCCATGGTGAGGTCCATCTCTTTTTGGTGTATCAGATGATGTTCAGATCCGTCTTTGTCATGGTTCAATAGAGCCACTCTTTCACCATCAAGATTTGGGCCTTGCACCGAATGGATCCCTAACATGAGGACCCATGTCCCAAAATTATATTAGTCATATTCAAATGGGCGGTAAGATTCAATGACGATGAGCTTCAATCACCACATAGGTCTTTAGCCATCATAGCTCAATTCCTTTCATCTTATAAGAATTATGCTTTTCTAAGAGGGGTTAGGTCTTTGGCCATCATAGTTATTTTATTTGCATGGTCTAGTGCTAAATCAATTTCTTTCATGTTACAAGAATTATGCTTTTCTAAGAGAAGTTAAGCATATATTTAGGATGTGGTTCATAAGTTTCATTAATTACTTTCATAATTTCCTTCATGGTTGATGGAAAGGCAACCTTGTTTCCATGAAACTCACTTTTCATTGTTTGTCAAGCCTTTTTATAGTTGAATTTGTGGGAAACACCATTTCTCACTTTTTACTTTCATCGGTAGGTTAAAGCTCAAATTTACCACCATGTGCCCCCCATATCACAATGTGTCACGTAAGCTATTGTCCATCTTCGATTATGCCCCACAAGTGCCACTATGTCACATATGGTAATATACCAGATGTATCTCCATCCATCTTCTGTTGTGCTCTATGTGTAAATCTTATTGCATGTGCTAAAAGTGCTACGTGTGACTGCAACCATCTTCTCCTGCCCCACTGGTGCCATGTGTAAATCAGCACTGTTTACAGCTTCAAGCACCTCATATGTACCATGTGTTCCAGAATTAAGCTTCTAAGTGCCCTGTATTACTATCCATCTTCAAGCATCCTACATGTGCCATATGTGCTAACATGGCATATGTTAGCAATTACCTAGTTCTTCAAAAAAAAAAAAAAGGATCTTTTATTTCAAACTACAAATCTGAAAATAGATCCTAAATTTCTAGAAAGTTAATTCTCTCTCTTGCTTTACCCACTTCTTTTTGGTAAATACTCAAGTGCTCCTAGTTGTATTGGGACACTTAGGGGACATTTGGATGCCTCTAAAATTGATAAGTTGTAATCTGATTATAGGTAATCAGATTACATGGAGTACTGTTTGGATGGGTATATTTACTTGTAAACAAATTACATGCTGTAATCATATTAAACATTAAGGGCCCGTTTGGATACCACAAAATAAGTTGCTTTTCTTGCTAATGACAATAGTTAAGTAATTTATTTGAGATAAGTTAGTTTGATTAATGAATTATTATTATTACTTATTTGCTGAAAATCGGTCAAGTATTTCAGCATTTTTTTTTCTTTTTTACTTTTTCTCCACCAACTAAAAAGAAAGGTGCTCGTCCATAGCTGTAAACAGTTCTGATTTTCAGTGGCAATCGCCCAGCCCAACATGTAATGCATGGCATATGCGTACCTAAATCAAAACCATCCAAATGGTGGGACTAACTTTACGATAGGGAGTATAACCAAAACTGAATTCAGAGGATAGCCCTAACCTCTAATTAATGGATATCTACTTGTTGAATTCAGACCGTTGAATAGGCATCATTTTGACCATTCCTTTGATGGCCTTAGTTAGGCGGGCAGAACAGCTTGCTTACCATTACTTCTAGTTGAATACCCCATCAAATAAGGGCCCTACAATTTGGATGCTTTGGATTGAGGTACATGCAGTGCCACTTGTTTTGTCCCTATGTGCATGCATGTCCCCAAAATAATGATGAGGGCCAAATCTTCATACAGTCGTCCATTCAATGGTCACTAGGATTGCCTTTCTTTTGTGAGGGAGTGATTTGATACTCCGGCTACATGCGATGATTGATAAGTAGGCATTTGTGGATTGTATTAGCAACATACAGTAGCGCAACTCCAACCAACTAAAATTTGGGACCCACTTTACATAGAGAGTGTAACCAAATAAAACTAGATTAAGAGGATAACCCTAACCTTTAATTAATGGATATCTACTTGTTGAATTCGGACCATTGAATAGGCATCATCTTGACCATCCCTTTGATGGCCTTAGGCGAAAAAAATAGCTTGCTTACCGTAACATTTGGTTGAATAGCCCATCAAATAAGGGCCCCATAATTTGGATGCTCTGGATTAAGGTACACGCAGTGCCACTGGTTCTGTTTCTGTGTGCATGCGTGTCCCCAAAATAATGACGGGGCCAAATCTTCATATAGTCGTTCAGTCAATGGTCACCGATTTGCCTTTCTTTTGTGAGGGAGTGATTTGATACTCCGGCTACGTACGATGATTGATAAGCATGCATTCGAAGATTGTATTAACCGCATAAACCAGCTCAGCTCCAACCAACTAAAATTTGAAACTCATTATCACTGAATATATTAAAATAGATGATGCATAGTGGCTGTTTGAAGAAATGCCGAGAAGAGAGATGCTTGTCTATAGCTATAAATTGTGGTACAGGGCTGATAAGTATGTTGTTTACCAAACATACTTATTTGCTTAGTAAGTAGAAACCAAGATAAGTTACTAAGAAGCATAAGTAGTTTATCTAAGTAACCTACAATCCAAACGGGCCGTTAATATGGTAAAAGGGTATGTTTCATATTAGACATGGATTTTAGGCAATAAACATAATTTTTTTTTTAATCTCTCAATGAAGGAAAACCATGGGCATTTGTGAAACATCTTGCAAACCTCTCAATCTTTGTAGTGAGAGAGCTTTGACGGACTGTTTGCAAAGATTTACAGGGCAATCTAGATGCCCTACTTCATAGAAGTAGATTTCCTACGAAAATCTTTCATAGGAAGAAGCTAGGTGGGGCCCACCATTATGCATGTGAGAAATCCACCCTATCCATCTGTTTTGCCAAATCGTTGTAGGACATGGTTTCCAAAATGCAACAGATCATTGGAAAAAGGTGGGTAGGGAAATGCCCACTGCTGAAACCTCCTTAAGTCTACTATAATGTTTATATACCATGCATACCCTTCATAAGGTCATCCTTGCCGAATGAACTGAAAACTCAAAATATTAAGGGGGCGTTTGGCATCTCTACTCTGATTCAATAAGAGCTTTTTGAATAAGAGCTACTTCAATGAGCTCTTTTTGTTCTAGTTCTTGTTTTAAATAAGCCAGTTTGGAAAAAAAATAATAATAAATAAATTTTAAAAAAAAACTCTTATTTAAAATAAACACGTTTAGTAAAACTTTCAAATAAAAGCTTTTTTAAGAGTAGTTGATGTCATTTTTAAAGATTACAACAACTTAAATATCAACTAACCATCATGTGGGCCCACCTTCAATGATCATCATCCATCATGTGAATTCCACCTTTGACGTGGACTGTCATTTAAATGGGACTTACTTGATGTGCATGTTCCGTCATGTTGGGCCATCCTTTGGTGTGAGTCATCTATCATGTGGGGCCTACCTTTGATGTGAACCTTTCATTACATGGGCCCACGTTGAAGTGGGGCCCCACTTCAATATGAGTCATTCATTATGAGGGGCCCATCTTTGATGTCCACCATCCATCATGTGGGTCCTACCTTTGTTGTGGACCACTATCATGTGGGGCCCACATCAAGTAGGTAGTCCATCATGTGGGACCCATTTGATGTCCACCATCATCATGTAGGTCCCACCTTGGCTGTGGACTGTCCATCGTGTGGGGTCCAACCTTCAATATGGGTCATTCATCATGTAGGCCATGTCAACCTTCCATCATGTGGTCCCACATTCAATATCCACCATCCATCACTTGGATCCTACCTTTGATATGGACCATCCATCATGTGGGTCCCACCTTTGTTGTTGTGGACCATCTATCATATGGGGCCCACTTCATGTGGATAGTCCATCATGTGGGACCCACCTTTGATGTCCACCATCCATCATGTAGGTCCCACCTTTGCTATGGACCATCCATCATGTGGGGCCCAACCTTCAAGATGGATCATTCATCATGTGGCCCCACATTCAATGTCCACCATCCATCATGTGGGTCCCACCTTTACTATGAACCGTCCATCATATGGAGCCCACTTGATGTGCATAGTCCATCCATCATGCGGGGGCCACATTTAATGTGGGTCATCCATCATGTGGGACCCACCTTTGGTGTTCACCGTCAATCATGTGGGGCCCAACCTTCAACATGGGTTGTTCATCATGTGGGCCTACCTTTGATGTCAACCTTCTATCATGTGATCCCACCTTCAATGTCCCCCATCCATCATGTAGGTCCCACCTTTGATGTGGGTGTTCATCATGTGGGGCTCACCTTTGATGTGACCATGCATTATGTGGGCCCACCTTGATGTGGAAACCCACCTTCAATATGAGTTGTTCATCATGTGGGCCCACTTAGAGATATTCTAAAGAAGAGAAGAGGGCAAGATGGGAATAACTTAAAAAGTTGAAAGACAAACTTGTCTAAAAATTAATTAAAAATATCTACCACTTAAACTAAATAAACTCTTAAAGAAAAAGTGACCTCCCTCTTACTTACAATTTAAGATTTTTTTTACGGGTTTCTAAAAAAATAAACTCTAAAATGAAAGCCTTACCAAATGATCTATTTTCATAATAAGAGTTTATTTTTTTAAATAAGCAAACAAGCTATTATTAATAGATTTGCCAAACACCCCCTTAGCCATTTTCAAAAAATTTGTGGCCGCACAAATGTTTCAATTATATGCAAATGTTCAATTCTCACTATTTCTTGTCATGCAGCTCACTTAGATCTGGCTTATTTTCAGGCCCATGTGCTAATATGGTATGGTAACATGGATAGATGGTGTGGATTTCTAACAAGCATCACTGTTGGCCCTACCTAGATTACGGTCATAAGAAGTTCCTGCCAAATGCTGCTCTAAAAAAATGAGGAAGCTTGTCATGCGCACCACCACATTCATTGTATTTAGACATGCTAAAAGTGTGGATACCACCATGATGTATGTGATACATCCACACTGTCCATTCCATTTTGCAAGATCATTTTACAGCATGAGCCCAAAAACGAAGGTGGTCAAACCTCGAGCAGAACACACCACAGCAATGCAGTGGGGAATGAACGCTTGGGAGCTACAATAGTTTCTTATCAAGCTTATACTTATAAATTATAATATGTGGATGCCACTATGGTGGATCCCTAACTGTGGAGCCGACTGTGATTTATGTACATAGACTGGGATTTATGTACCATACATCCACGTGGTCCATCTATTTTGACCTGCTAATTTTAGGCCATGATACAAAAAATGAAGCATATTCAAATCTTAAGTGGACCATACTACAGAACAATGGTAATTAAATTGAATCTCTACTATTAAAATCTTTTTGGGGGCCATGGGAAACAATTTAAAATCCAGGCCGAGGCCAACCCTAGGCCTGACCCATTGACAGCCCTACCTCAGTGGATCCACCCTGCCCGTAAAAGCTGTGTAGATGTATAAAAGGGAATTTGAAATAGTGGGCTTGCTAAGGGCCCATTTGGATACCACAAAATAAGTTACTTTTTCTACTTAACAGTAGTAGATAAGTAACTTATTTAAGATAAGTTTGGTTTATGATTAGTAGTAAGTAACTTTTTTACTTAAAACTATATAATCACTTTAGTTAAATTTTTTAGCTTCGTAACTTTTCATAAGTAGCTGAAGAAAGGAAGAGGAGAGCCGAAGAGAGGAAAAGTTGTGGGTGTGCAAAGTGTGGGCAGGTAAACATCAAGGTGGGCCCCACATGAATGGACAATGTGGGTGTGCACGGTGGGTCCACATGATGGGCAATGGATTTTGAAGATGGGCCCCACATGATGGATAATAACATTGATGGTGGGCCCTAGTTGATAAAAGACCAACATCAAAGGCAGGCCCTACATAATGAATGGTGCAAATTAAAGGTTGAGCCATTATGATGAATTGCCCAAATCCAAGGTGGGCTATGCACGATGGACGGCCCACACAATGAATAGTCCACATCTAAGGTTGGCTCCACATTGAAGGTGGGGCCCACATTGTCCCATATTTAATTTTTTTGGTTTTGAATTTAAAGACTTCTATCCTAGATGGATTACCCAATGACTAAAACGACCCCATACTTTCATATGTATGCTCTTCTTCCATTGGATGCCACTTTATGCTGTGTCATCAGGTGTCTTCCACACTTGCCATATTGGCATCATGGCATGCAATGTAAATGAGTGTGAGACATTCCCGACACGAATTGCATTAAAACATGCGTATAATAGGTGTACACGTGAGGTTAATGGTTTGACCAAAAACGATATGTGTTAGTTTTGGACAATCCTTCATGTACACAACAGTTATTAATCCAACATTGAAAGTGATTTTTTTGTTTTTTTTTTTTATTCTAATGCTTGAAGCATGGTCATTGAGTTGAAGCTGATAATCAACAAGGAGAAAAACAGAGTCGTGTTTGCGGAATCCGATGCATTGTTCGTCGATGCCATCTTCAGCTTCTTGACAGTACCGATACCTACGCTGGTGCAACTCAGCTGCAAGAAATCCAATGTCGGAAGCATAGATGCGTTGTATGAGAGTGTAGAGAATCTCGACTCTCGGTATCTACATACAGAGTCTGTGAAGGATATGTTGCTCCGCCCAAGAAGCGGTTTGGAGGCTCGAACCAAGAATCTAGCGCTAAATGTCGATGCAGAGGTTACAAGGTGTTACAGATGTGGATTAAAATGCATCCGCAAGTCCACCAACCCCTTGATCAGTACTGCTAAGAACGTCCGATGTCACTGTGGAAAAGCGATGGATGTAGAGCTAGTTCTTAGGAAGTCAAAACGGGTTGCAGATGGTAACGGCCATGGAGTATTTGTGAAGTGTGGGTGACGCAGGGAAGACGTGGTAGGTCGATCACCGTCTCCCTAACCGAGAGTTTCTCGAATCCACGAGAAGAAAGAAAATGATAAAAAAAAGAAAATTAATTCCGAATAATGTTTTTGATAATTGAATGAATAATAAAATAAGCATAATTAACTTGCTTTAAATAATAAACTAAACCATAAATTCGTACCTAACACTAACTTGCAAAGGAAAAAAGAATCCTAACACAATTAGAAAAGAAACTAAAAAATCTGCACAAACTGTATAACGTCAGGACCGTCTTACTTCCGCTGATACGAACAATCCACATATCTGATTGCCATGAAACTTTATGATTTTTTCTGACATCGACGTACTCTTCAAGATGGTCGGCTCAGATTATCCATATCAGTAGTAGTGGGCCACCTGGACCATCTCCAGATTTAGTGGGCGGAATTCGGAACTTTCGGATAGTCTGTACCATTTTGGACGCCACGATCAATCTGTAACTCGGATCGATGTGAAACTTATTGGGTTTTCTCGGCGTCGAGCAGCTCTACGAAATGGACGGAACGGATCATCATAAATGATCAATATGGACCCCACAAGTTGGGTCGAAATCCATAAACGGGAATAACAATTTCCTGTTTTGGTTAAAACTCTAAAATCAAAATTCCATAGTTTACTCTTGTTTTTCTTCCTGTCCATCTCCCGTAGGAAGGTGCGTGATCCACGCCCTCGATCATAGGGTTCTTCCCCTACATCATTCTTCCCTACTTGAAAAAAACTCGTCCTCGAGTTTCGCTTTAGGTTAGGACCATGATTTGATGTTAACTTCGGAAGTCGATGCTTGCTAGCCTTATCTTGGAATGCAGCAACAAATTTTTCCAACTTCTTCTCCACGCTAATATGAATAATTGCAATCTTCTCTGACACATCGAAAGTTGGCATTTTCTGAGAAAGGACAATTTCTTTTACAATGAACAATTCATCAGGAAGTTCGGCAACTACGATCGCCTCGAAACTTTGTGATTTTTTCTGACATTGACGTACTCTTCAAGATGGTCGGCTCAGATTATCCATATTAGTAGTAGTGGGCCACCTGGACCATCTCCAGATTTAGTGGGCAGAATTCGGAACTTTATGGACAGTCTGTACCATTTTGGACGCCACGATCAATCTGTAACTCGGATCGACGTGAAACTTGTTGAGTTTTCTCGGCGTCGAGCAGCTCTACGAAATGGACGGAATGGATCATCATAAATGATCAATATGGGCCCCACAATTTGGGCCGAAATCCAAAAACGGGAATAACAATTTCCTGTTTTAGTTGAAACTCCAAAATCAAAATTCCATAGTTTACTCTTGTTTTTCTTCCTGTCCATCTCCCGTAAGAAGGTGCATGATCCACGCCCTCGATCATAGGGTTCTTCCCTTACATCAGTGGGCCCAATTTCCACAAAGAGCTTTCTGTCGCTGCTTGACAAGCATGGAGTCAGGGACAGGGCCGTTCTCGAGGAGAAGAGTGTGAATGTGGGTGCCGATGAGGTATTTTATAGTGACTTTTGACCATCTACACCTAGCCAAATATGATCACCTAGCTAATTCATTCATGATCCAGACCATCCATTAGGGATGCGGATTAATTTCCTGCCAAAGTTCCTGCGCTGGGATGCTAGGTGGGGACCACCGTGCTGTTTGTGAGAAATCCACCCCGTCCATCCGTTTTATGATCTCATTTTAGGACATGCTACCAAAAATGAGGCAGATCCGCAACTCAAGTGGGCCACACCATTCATTAGCCAAAAATAATGAAATTTTGGGCGTTGGGTGGGCCATAAAAGTGGGCCCACTTTTAAAAATCCAACTGTTTCTAACATTTGGGTCCTATTTTCAGCTTGCTGGGAAGACTCCAGTTCACATGATTTCGCTGCATTTCATTATCATTGATTCTCATTACTACTGTTTACCATCAACCCAAACGAACCATAGTGTATTTGGATAACTAAACCAAATTCCTAATTACATTTTCAAGGCTGAGGTCTTGGTATAAATTTTCAAGTGGGGGTGACTAAAGTTGGGTGGTTGTACTAACGGCGTGTGTACTATCTCAGATAAAAAAAAAATTAAAGAAACTTCAGTGGGGGTGACTAACAGCGGGATGTGTGTCACCTTCAATCTGATGCATGTTAATGGGGTTCGGGCCATCAACCGGGTTGTCAGGCACCCAAACCTACCCGAAAAAAGCAGATTGGGTCTATGGAGAAGAACTCATGGCCTCGAATAATCATATTTTGGAATTCGGTGAAAACTCTTTGAACGTTTTTGGGCCAGTTCGAGCGCCCGACATCAAGTCATGCTAGGACGGGTTAACAGGCGGTTGGAGGTGAACAATGTGGCATAGTGGGTTTCAGGCCACTCAACAATTAGGGGTCACCAAGAACTTGCCCTACCCCAATATTCGTTAAGTCCATGCATCAGGTGGACAGAATGACAGCAATTGAATTATAGACCGTTGGTTGTCTTTTACTTTTTACCCATCCATTTTTCTCAGGCAGAGCGGACCATCTGACGAGAAGTCCGGTCTGATTTTTGGGCAAGGGTGAGTTCGCGATGGCCCCCTCTTGTTGAGTAGCGTAGATACCTCATAGATATTCCATGTGGCACTTGCACCGCCATCGACTTCAACCTACTTGACAAACCACCCTCGCCTTTGGACACCAATTTCCGGCAACACCTGTTAAAAGGAGCCCACTGTGACGTCTGTGACATCCAGAGTCTATCCACTACTGTGCCAGCTCATGGAGTATGGATCCTCTGATGGATTCCAAGCAGGAAATCGCCTTTTCATCGGTCCACCGTGATCTGCAACTCTGTCACACCTCAATGCAACTTGGTCACACCTCAATGCAACCTGGGCGCGGATTTCCTGCCAAAGCCTTGCGGAGGAAGTTCCTGCGTTGGGAACCAAGGTGGGGCCCACAGTGATGTTTTTTCATGAATCCACTCTGCTCATCCGTTTTGGGAGATCATTTTAGGACGTGAGAACAAAAATGAACCGGATCCAAGACTCAAGTGGGCCGAAAACGTGAGGATTAAACGTCCACAGTTGAAATATTTGTGGAGTCACAGGAGTTTCGAATCAGGATAATATTTGTGTTTCCAGTTCATCCCAGTAGTAGTGACGTTATGAACGGTATGGATGTCATATAAACATCACTGTGGACCCCAGGTATGTTTCAACGGTATTAGTTTACCTACCCACCTTTTCCTTTAGTGAGGCCCATTTGAGTCTTGGATCCGGTTCGGTTTTGTTCTCATGTTCTAAAATGATCTCCCAAAACGGATGAGCGGGGTGGATTCATGAAAAAAATCACTGTGAGCGCCACCTTGGTTCCCAGCGCAAGAACTTCGTGAGCAAGGCTTTAGCAGGAAATCCGCGCCCATGCAACCTAGTAACATGACATCATGCATTGTGATGTGGACCAATGAAAAGGATGGCCAAGCAGGGATTTCTTGCTTGGAAGCTACCGGATTCTAGGAGACTGATCCGGTGGGTGGCACCTCATCATTGGTGGAGAGCTGGTTGAGGCCCGCACCGATGTGATGGTGGTGCGCTAATACCCCCATCACATCAGTGCAGGCCCATTGCTCTCCACCAATGATGAGGTGCCACGCACCCGTCTGTCTCTTTAGCGTCTTGGTGGGGGTAGTATGTAATCCGAGTCCCACTATATATATTGAAACCTTCTTGGGCCCGCTGAAGTTTTGGATTAGCCTGATATTAATGTTTTCCTTTCATCTTGGCCCTGCTCACCTTATGCACCAATTGGATTGCATATAAATATCATGGTTAGAAGTTTTCAATAATTGGATGGCGTATAAATATCATGGTGGGCCCTAGGAAGGTTTCAATGGTGGGTATTCCCATCCCCACTGTTTCTTGCAGGTGTGGCCCACTTAAATTTTGAATTTTCTTCATCTTTGGGACCACATCTCAACAATAACTGAAAAAAAAAAAAAAACTGATCACGAGTACTGGATGTCACCTTGGTTCAGGTTTTGTTGCAAGGGCTTCCTGTAACGGGTGTGGCAGATATTTATGTCCTATGGCTTTCCTCTGCTGCATTTGTTAATAATTACTTTCGGTTCGCACAAGTTGAGCCATGGCTGATTGATCCTGACTGTTGATGAGATGAATCTCAGGCAATGCCATTACACTCTCTTAGATGGGGACGATCCTAACCGTTCCACTGGTTGACTCTGCAAACATATGATTAGTCATAGAAGCAAAACGGTGGTCCACATTCAACTGGGAATGGGAAAAGATGTTCCCATCTGAGAGAATTTTGAGGCATGTTCCATCATGTGTGTTCCATCAAACCAACAGTCTGGATCGTGGAACCTATAACCTGAAAACCCAAGGCTACTTTGCATATTCCTGGGCTGAGGTTCCAACATTTTCTGAACCATTCACTCAAAGTGAAGCCTGTTTTTTGGTGGGCCCCAATAAGGATGGAAGATCCAAACCCATGACATTTGCTACATCATGTCTCTTTTGTTTGGCCTTCCCTGCATTCTTCTGCCGATTCTAGTGCACCCATCACCCATATGGACTAATGTATGCAAACCACATGTGAGATTCTGGGCCAAGCACTAGACATGTCTACTATGAAAAATACCCTTGCCAAAAGTTTCGTTTGTCCAATCATCCAGTGGGCCACACATGGATGCAAAATTCAACGAGAAAATGGGTTACTGATGGTCTTCATTCAACTTATGTGCATCCCATCTTGATTTTGCGAGCAGCCCACAGCATGCACATGTCTCGCATGCATGATTGTGCAGGCTGTGGATAGATTATAAACAGGAAATGGAACGCTAAGCTTATATAGGGTACTTGTGTCTTTGGTCGCAGGCTCTCTCTCTATTGAAGGCTTCTTTGCACTCCAGAAGAGTTCTGAGCGATGTCTTCTGTCAAAGAAAGAAAATCAAAGTTGACATCAAATTGGAAAGCGAATGATAGTATCAATTAGATGGCTAAGATCGTCTTATTTTGGACCATGCCGTACTATATATGATATGAGGTAGCATATCCACTCTTTTTGTTGTTATATAAACTTGGATTTTAGCTGATATATGGGTGTTTGAAGCTTGATAGACCACACTTGCCAACTTCAGAATTATGAGACATCTATGATGTGCACCATGTGTCCTCCTGGCCCAAAAATAAGGGACAGTAAGCCAATCAGGTTGGCCACATGTAGGAAGACAATTGAATGTACATGTGAGGTTTGCTAGAATATATTCTGATGTATTTGGAGTAACATAGATAGAGCCTCTAGCCGTTGGAGGTAAAACGGACGTTCCCAAAATTAGATTGGACATCTTCAAATTGAAGGTAAGATGCAACAAGGAGTTAATGGTTACAATTCAGAAGGGGGATGTACAAGAAAGTGATGTACAAGGAGTTTAAGATCCGGACTCTTCATTATGAATCCAGATCCTCTGCTCGGCCCAAACAGGGAAACACTGTTTGGCCCAATTTAATTGGTCCACACAAGCACAAACTGCATTTAATGCAATAGTACTGACAATGTCAGTGCTGAGGTGGACCAATCAGCTCAGTGCCAAATAGGATTTCCCAATTGAGTCCGGATCCTCTGTTGAAACCAAGCAGAGAAACTCTGCTCGTCACTTCTCTGATTGGTCCAGATCAGCCTAACTGTGTCAAAGCTGAGCTGCTCTGACACAAGATGAGGTGGACCAATCAGAGCAATGGAAGCAGAGGTTCTCTGCTCGGTTTCAACTGAGGATCCGGATTCTTCCTTATTTGGTCCAAGCAGAAGATCCGAATTCTTTTATTAGTAGTGTGGATTTTGAACAATGAGCCAGATCCACTGTCTACCTTCCAACGGGATCTGGAGACATTGATAGAGACAGCCCCACAGTCCTAAAAGGGGTCTCCATAGAACTGGATTGCATATCCACAGCGTCCATCCACTTTTCCAGTTTTTATGATGAGACAACCTTGTTGGACAGGCAAGATGTCACGCAAACACCATGGTCGACCCCACACGCCAACTTCGTTGTATGTACACCTATTTGTGTGTGAGCACGTCCCAAATCTTTTAAATGACACAAGGGTTGATCTATTCATTCATACAACTAGCTAGAAGCAAGGCATGGTGCAAAGATCATGCCAACAAAGTGGTCTAACTTTCTGATCAGTAGCATGAAAATGGACATTCAAGGCTGATTAGAGAAACCAAACAGGTCCATTAATTAACTATGCTGAAATTTATTTATTAATTTATAATAAATAATTTTAAAATTGCCGAAAACAAAATTTGTTACTACTGTCATGTCAACATGGCGAGTGTGTGGTCTATGATCTGAGTGGGAAATAATTAGGTGGCCGATATGGACGTTCCAGATGGCCATTAGCAAAGTAGGCCAGTCTGCTCACCAGGACGCAAAAGTTTAATGAGGAACATTGGCGAATCTATTTAATTTTTTTGGTTTTGAATTTAAAGACAGTACATTCTAGATGGATTACCAAATAACTAAAACGACGCTTTATTTTTATATGCTTTTATTCTAGTGGATGCCATCTTTATGCTGCGTTCAGGTGTCCTTCACACTTGCGAGATTGGCACGTACCCTGCAATGTTAACGCATGTGAAACACTCCCAACCCATCAAATGCACGTTTCTACATACTTATCTCCTTCAATACGTCCTTACAACATGTGTGACCGTGGGGCCACCATGAGTTATATGATGTATATGCACTTCGCCCATCAGTTTTCACAGCTCATTTTAGAGCATGGTCTAAAAATACTGAAGCCGATACAAATCTTTAATGGATCATATCATAGGAAATAGTGATCATTAAACATCCATTGTACACAAATAAACACTTCCTAAGGCCCACCTTAATGTTTATTTGTCATCCAAACATCCAACCTCTTGATAAGGTCACACAGACGGATGAAGGAGAAACACAAATATCAGCTTGACCCAAAACTTTTGTGGCCACTTGAAAAGTTTTTAATGGTGGCATTCAATCCCCACTATATGGTCTACTGGAGATTTGGATCTACTTCATTTTTAGTACCGCACCCCAAAATGAGCTAGAAAAACTGATGGATGGCTTGGATATACAACACATGTCAAAGTGAGCCCCAAAGTCAGGGTGAGTGTGACCGATAGTGTTACCCGGTAACACCTGCTCCCTTTCAAAGCACACGTACATAACACTAGGTAACGTGTTGACGTGGAAAAGTTGTGTGTGCTCACCATGATGAATGTGTTATATCCACACCAACTAACCATTTGGTGAGAGCATTTTAGGGCATGATCCCAAAAATTAGGCAAATCATCCAATTAAGCTCGACTGGACCACCTCTTAGAAAACAGTGGGAATTTAATGCCTACCATTCAAAACTTTTTGGGTCACATAAGTTTTGGATCATATTTGTGTTTTCCCTTCATCCAGGTTTGTGTGACCTTATCAATGGGTTGCAAATAAAATCATGGTGGTGTAGGACCTTTATTAGGTGGGCTCATGATCATAATATTAGGTTAATGTGATAATTAATCATATTATTGTTAAAGATAAATACGGGCCGTTACGCTCCACAGCAATTTAGATAAATATAGAACTCTTAATTATATAAAGTTGAAGAAAGAAGTTGTGATAAATTTAACTTCTTCTTCTGGATTAGCTACTCACAAGTTGAGTAGCTATCTTGCGGCTGAAGTGCCGTCACTAACTTTTGTGGGGCCTACTGTGATGTATGTGTTGTATCCACACCATCCATTCATTTGGAGAGATCATTTTATGGCATGAGCTAAAGAGTGAGACAGATCCAAAGCTCAAGTGGACCCCACCAAAGAAAACAGTGGGACAGTGACGCGGCTGTTGAAACCTTCCTAGGGCCCACCATGATGTATATTTGAGATCCAACTTGTTCATAAGTTCACAAAGACATGAAAGAAGGGAAAACAGAAATATCAGCTTGATCGAAAACCTCTGTGGCCCCAAGAAGTTTTTAATGATAGGAGATCAATCCCCACTGTTTTCTTTGGTGGGGTCCACTTGAGCTTTGGATCTGTCTCATTCTTTAGTTCATGCCCTAAATTGTTCTCTCCAAATGTATGGAAGGTGTTGATGCAACACATACATCAAGGTGGGCCCAAAGAAGTTGGGGACGTAACTTCAGTAGATAGCTACTCAACCTGTCAGTAACTAATCCGCGTCCTTCCTCTATATTTGTCCTGTTCCTTTTCTCCACCAACTCGTACAAACCACAGTCTCATTGAAACGCCTTCTTAATGCGTTAAGTTGCATAAGATCCCTGCAATTTTTCATCCAAGCAATCCATTGAAAGTGATATTGTTTTTCTTTTGTTTGTTTATTTATTTATTTGGGTAAGCTTGAAGGCTTGAAGCATGGCTATCGAGTTGAAGCTGCTAATCGACACGGAGAAAAACAGAGTCGTGTGTGCGGAATCAGATACATTGTTCGTCGATGCCCTCTTCAGCTTCTTGACGGTACCGATAGCTACTGTGGTGCGACTCAGCAGCAAGAAATCCAATCTCGGAAGCTTGGATGCATTGTATGAGAGTGTAGAGAATCTCCATTCTCGGTATCTACAGACAGAGGCTGTGAAGGATATGTTGCTTTGCCCAAAAAGCGGTTTGGAGGCTCGAACCAAGGATCTAGCGCTAAATGTCGATGCAGAGCTTACAATGTATTACATGTGTGGATTAACATGCATCGGTAAGTCCACCAACCCCTTGATCAGTACTGCTAAGAACGTCAGATGTCACTGTGGAAAAGCCATGGATGTAGAGTTAGTTCTTAAGAAGTCAGAACCAGTTGCAGACGGTAACAATGAAGGAGTCTTTGTGAATGGAAAAACGATGTTCATAATAGGCGATGATCTACGGGTGGGCCCCATTTCCACGATGAGATTCCTGTCGCTGCTTGACGAGCATGGAGTCAGGGACAGGGCTGCTCTCGAGGAGAAGAGTGTGGATGTGAGCAACGATGAGGTATGTTATTGTGACTTTTGATCATCTACATCTTGCCAAACATGATCACCTAGCTAATCCAAGCATGATCCAGACCATCTATCAGGTGGGCACAATATTGTAAATGTGCGCTCAAGATTCAGGCTGGACCAAAAGCTGGACAGGTTCCACCTTCAAGGTACATCGCTGCCATACCTTATGAGTGAACCAGCCTGATTCTAGACAAAGTGCATCTACTATACAATGTGGCCCACCTATTGGACGGCTTGAAGCTCTCACATGTCTTCCACATCATTGAACATGAGGACGGGTGTTACACATCTGGGCTTAGCACTATTATGGTACAGGGATGAACAGTTTCACAGCAGTCAGAACTCGATTTTAAATGGGTTGGGCCTGTTGGACAGATCAGTGGATATAGGTGGTAATGGGTCGGGTCGGGTTCGAGTCGGCTCGTTTCCACCTCAACTCTAACCAGACCCAAATTGAATTCAGGTTGGATTTTCAAACCGGGTGGGGTCGGGTTTTGTGGACACAATTATAGAAATGGAACGATTTGATCCTTTCATTTGAACTGTCGATTAAATTTCTATCAACAATCAATTACATATAACCATTAAGATAATTTTATTAATTTATTTTGTGGACCATTAGCTACCATTCAATTCTCCAATAAATGAGCACCAGAAATTAAAAATAAAAAATAAAAAAAAATCTCATAATATTTTAGTTCTACATCTCATAAAATATGATCATTGGTGTGTACATATTTATTAAATTGACAGACATGTGGACCATTCCAGTGAGAAAAAAAACTATGTATTATTTAACTAATAAGAAAATCAATATATAAAAGTCTACTTAACACCTATATGATTCACGTCGGGTTGGGTCGGGTCAGGACAACTCAAAAATTGAATTCGGGTCAAATTTTCCAACCCTAAACTGGAAAAAACCAGGTCAGGTCAGGTTGAATTTTGCCACATTTAGATATATCAAATATGAATTGGTTTGGATCCAAATTCTACGAAGTCCAGAGCTAGTTATTTATTGCCTTGAGTCCGGTTGTCCCCATTCTCCAACCTAATCTTATAATTGGAATGCATTAAGTAAATCAGTTTTAGCACCCCAAATTAGCGTTCATGACATTTGATATAATAATTGTAACAAACCCATTGACATATATACCTCAGCCAGAAATAATGAAACTCTAAAAATCCAACTGTTTCCAGAATTTCAGTCTAATGAAAGGATTCGAATTCACATGATTTTGCTGCATGCATTCCATTTTGCATTGATTCCAATTACCATTGTTTACCATCAACCAAGCTACCCTAGTGTATTTGGATAACAAACCCAAATTGGCTAACTGCATTTGTTTGATGATTACTGGTCTTATCTTGAATTAGGTTTTGCATATACTGAGACGATTGTTGGTCTCCAACACACCTTTGACGGATGTGTTTCTGCCGAAGCCAGAGGTTCTTGAGGATGCTTTCGACGCCTCGGAGTTGAGCCCTGAAAACATAGCCATAGATAAGAAAGACACTGGCAAGAAGATGAGCTTGGTGCTTCTGATCAGCAAATCCAAGAACAAAGTGTTGTACGCAGAGGCCACAGAGGACTTCTTGGACCTTCTATTCAGCTTCCTCACCTTCCCTCTTGGATCCATTGTAAATCTCTTGGGCCCAGGTTCTTCCATTGGATGTTTGAATAACTTGTATGAGAGCGTGGATGATTTGAGCTGTGATGATGATTTTATCATAAACGAGGAATGCAGGGCCATGCTACTTGAACCCAAGCTAGCGCTTCACTACTGGTGTGAGAACCAGCTACTGCCGATCATGGAGGGGGGCCCTAAGACAATCGATAGGGATATGTATTGCATTTTCTGTGACCTCGACAACTACTTCCACTACAAGGCTACGTGCCCATTTTTTGTGAAAAGTGTATTGCATTTCATAAATCCGAAGTTGAGTGATGGAAGCACAGAGTGTGGAGGAGGATTTGTGAAGGGACGGAAGACGACGTTCATGGTAACGGACGGGTTGGATGTGAAGCCTCTATCACTTATTTCAGGCATTTCCATCCTTGACAGATTCGACGTGCCCAACAGCGATGTGGAGGAGCGAGTCGTAAGCGTGGGAGAGGAGGAGGTAATGTGGATTTTTCTCTACACAGATTGAGAAAATGTGAGGGAGAGTTATGCTAGTAGGGGTTAAGAGGCGATTGGAGGTGACCAATGTGGCATAGAGGGTTCCACGCCACTCATCAACTGGGGTCCACCAAGAATGTGCCCTAGCCCAAAAACTCGTTGATATCCATGCATCAGGTTAGACTGTTCTCTTTATCTTTTTGCCTGTCCATTTTTCTCACTCAGAGCATACCACCTGATGAGAAGTCTGGTCTCATTTTTTGGGCTAGGGTGTATTCGTGATGGGGCCCTCCTGATGAGTGGCTTAGATTCCTCATAGGTATTCCATGTTGGCACTTGCACCGCCATCGGCTTCTTCAACTTATCTGACAAACCGCCATGGCCTTGGATGCCAAGTTCCCCTCTATGACATTCACCTTGTCCATCCACTGTGCCAGCTCATATTAGGATGTGATCCAAAACTTCATGCAAAGTGGGAACCATCACAGGACCAGTCGAGATGGAACGCTCACCATTGAAACCTTCTTGGGCCCACCAAAGTTTTGGATTGGGCTTCATATTAATCTTGGTGGGGTTCACTTTATGGACCAATTGGATGGCATATAAATATCATGGTGGGCCCAAGAAGGTTTCAATGGTGGGCATTTCCAATTCCACTGTTTCCTGTGGTGTGGCCCACTTAAATTTTGGATTTTCTTTGATTTGGGACCACATCTTAACAATAACTAAAAAACTGGTGGATGGAGTGGATGTCACATTGGTTGAGTTTTTGTTGCACGCAGCTTCCTGTAACAGGTGTTGCAGAAATTTATGTCCGGCTACTGCATTTGCTAATGGTTACTTTGAGCTTACACAAGTTGAGCCATCAGGCTGACTGATCCTGACTATTGATTAGATGGGTCTCGTCATCAATGGGCAATGCCAATCCTGACACTTTCACTGGTTTCATCGGACAACATATGATTAGTCATAGAAGCATAACAGTGGTTCACATTCGACTGGAAATGGAAAAAGATTTTCCTATCTGAGAGAATTTTGTGGCGTGGTCCATCAGGTTGGTTCCATCAAACCAACCGTTTGGATCATGAAACCTACAAGAAAACCCAAGGATACATCGACATATTCCCCGGGCTGAGGATCCACCATTTTTCTGAACCATGCACTCGAAGTGATGCCTGTGTTTTGGTGGGGCCCAACAAGGATTACTGCATTATGTCTCTTTTGTTTGGCCTTCCTGCATTCTTCTGCTAATTCTAGGGTGCCCATCACACATATGACAAGGCGATCAGCGTATGCAAACCACCAGTGAGATTCTGGGCCAATCACTAGATTCTGAAAAATACCCTTGCCCAAAATTTTGGTTGGTCCCGTCATCAAGTGGGCCCAAATGTATGCAAAAATCGACCAGAAAACAGGCTGCTGACGGTCTACATTCAACTTGCATGTGCATCTCATCTTGATTTTGTGCGTAGCCCACAGCATGCACGTCTTGCGTGTTTAAGCGCGTGCTGTGGATAAAATATAAACCGAGAATAGAACGCTAAACTTATATTCGGACCTGTGTCTTTTGCTGCAGGCTCTATCTCTACTGAAGGCTGCTTTGTTCTCTAGAACAGTTCTAAGCGATGTCTTCTGTCAGAAGGAAGTAAACCAATCTGAGATCAAATTGGAACACTATTGACAGTATCAATTAAATGGCTAGGATCGTCGATCAGGTGGACCACATGTAAGAAGACAATGGATAGTTGAAATTTGAAAATTTTCCTAAGGGTACATGTTCTATGTATTTGCTAGGCTCAAATATATCCTGATGTATGGGAGTAACATATGCGGATCATCTATCCCTTGGACGGTAAAACGGGTGCTCCCAAAATTAGATTAGTTGATGTATAACAGGTTGCGGAGACGTTCATGGCGAGGATAGATAGAATGAAAGAGCCCAAGTTCAAGAAGAATTAACAGGCGACAGCATAGCGTAACTGGTCAAATATATCATTCAACTGATCGTACATGACCAAACACCAACCTGAAATTTCAGGAAATTCAGCTTTAATTCGCTGGACAGTTTTTAATGTTTTTGACCGGTCGATATTTCTGGACAGTTTTGGGTCATTTCAACCCATTTACACTCAAAATTGACCAGTCGAGTTGACAGGTTGACAGGTTTAATAGTTTGTGCGATTTTTTATTTTCTTTCCATTTTTGTTTAAAACTCTCTCTAATTTGTTTTTTGGGTTTGCTTTGAAGTATTTAATGATGCTTAAGATGATCATATTATTATTCAAAAAATTTGAATTTTTGCCTATTTTCTCTCATGATTTGAAAAAAGCTCTAATGAATTTTAAAGAGACTTGCGGATTTAAGGTAATTATCCTTCAATGAAGATGGTGATTAACCTCATCACGTCCTTTCCTGCCACATTAGTCCTCATCAAATCAAACCAATGCTTAGATAGCAAAGCATATATGGTTGCAATTCAGGTATAAGACATAAGAGAAAGTAATGGCTAATATTAATTGTCTTATTACACCATGTTTGGCACCTTGAATTTGGTGGTAAATGAGTGTATTTCAAATCCAAATAGCTACCTTTTTTGCACCTAACAGCCATGGATTTGGTAAATGAAATTAGAGGTATTTTAAATCTACTTTATGGTATATTTTGAAATCCAAGTAAAATACTAAGATCTGATGTAATCTAATAGAAATGCCCTTTTTTTTTTTTTAGTTTGCTTCATTTTTACGGGCGAAGGTGTCTCCAAGTTACTAATCAATTAGACACATAACACATTGATGATACCACAAAACAATCCAATTTTCGGCTACAACACTAAAATCACATCAATAGAATGATTTGAACCATCCAATCATTGGACATTTAAATGGATGGCTAAAAAACATCAATGAGTCATCTATTTGTGATTCTTCTATTTGTGGTCCACCCAAGGCTTAGAATTTTCTCTTTTGGGGTGCTTATTATAATTATTCTATAAAATATCTCTCTCTCTCTCTCTCTCTCTCTCTCTCTCTCTCTCTCTCTCTCATTTGGGATATGAAAGTTAATTTAGTTATAGGGCCATTTCGATGGGAGTAAATAAAGGTAAATGGTATTTAGGTTGTGTTTGGATGAAAGTAAATGCACATAAATAAAATGAAATGGGAGTAAATGTGCATGTAAATGAAGAAAATGAGGTGAAATGCCTTTTTAAGCTCCCTTGGAAAGTCTCACATGTATCAAATGTGCCACTGCACATATCAGGCTAATGATACTCTCCAACAATCCAAATATTAACTATATCACTAAAATCACACCAAAAGAATGATCCAAACCATCCAAAGGATGACCGTCTAAATAAATGGTTAAAAAATGTTCACAAATTGCTTATTTGTAATCCTTATATTTGTGGCCTACTTAATGCTTGAAATTTTCTCATTTTTTTACTAAAGTATATATTTCAATGGGCTTATTATAATCATTTTATTAAATATTGCATATGTACAATAAGTTGAGATATTAAAGTTGAGTTAAGATATCATATATATTCTTGTGAATATATTGAAAAATTGAAATGCATACAACTTTCTCCCATTCACTCCATCCAAACTGAGAGTGGATTGTGGCCTTTACGTCGGTTTACCGCGGGGTCTACCTTGATGTGTGTATTATATATCCACTTTGTCCAACTGTTTATACACATAATTTTAGAGTATTATACCAAAAATTAAACAGATCCAATTATCAAGAGGACCATAGCATAAGAAACAGTGGTGATTTACTATTAATGGGTCACAAGAGTTTCGGATTAAGTTGATATTTGTTTTTTTTTTCTTCCTTCATCCAGTCTTATTTAACCTTATCCCCAGATTGGATGGTAAATAAACACTACTAACACATTATGGATCGCTCTAAGAAGTTTTTAATGGTGGAACAAGCAAATCACCATTGTTTCTTATGGTATGGTTCACTTGATAATTGGATCTATTTACTTTTTAATATAATGCCTCAAAATGATGTGGAGAAATGGATGGACAGCATAGATACATAATACATACATTAAAGTGGGCTCCATGATAAGGGCCGCACTCTCTTAGGTGAGGCTGGGGTCTCACCTAACCCGTTCTCATCCAAACATAACTGTGTAAAGTCATCTACTCTCTATTCGATTACCTTCAAATTTATTTCCCATTAAGGGCCGTTTGCAAGTAGAGCCTTGTATATGCTCGACGCATACCAAATCGAAGCTCTAGAACGGGTTGGGTACAACCCCACTAGGACGTGGAGACGGACAGCCATGCTCTGTGGGTCCCATAGTGAGTTATATGTTTTATCCACACCGTCCATCTATTTTCAAATATCATTTTAGGAATTGGACCGAAGTCAGATAAAAGGCTTAAGTGGACCACACCACATGAAGCAGAGGGGATTTAAATCCTACTGTTGAAAAATTCTCAGGGACCACAGAGGTTTTGGATCAAGCTGATATTTATGTTTTCCATTCATAAACATCTATGGGACCTTATGAACAGGTTGGATGGCCAGTAAACATCACAGTGGGCCCGGGGATGTTTTCAATGGTAAGATTTCAAGCCCCACTGCTTCATATGGTGTGGTCCACTTGAGCCTTTTATCTTCTTACCTTTTGGTATCGTGCCTTAAAATGATCTTTCATTATAGATGGACGGTGTGGATAAAACAAAGAATTCACGGTGGGCCCCACAGAGCCCCTGACATGACCGTCCGTCTCTATCTGCGTCCTGGTGGGGTAGTACCCAATCTGCGGTCCAACCTTCCACCGGGATGTCGAGAGATTGACAAAGACGGCACCACTGGCACATCCGTATGAGATCTACGGCATTCATCAGTCGTGGCCCGCCATCAACACGGGTAGGTTTAAAAAGTCAGGCTGGACCACGGCTAATCCTCACCCTTAACTGTCCGTTTCTTTTGAGGGACTTATTTTGGGCAAAGACTCCCTAAAATTAGTTGTTACATCGAATGAACGGATTGGATCTTGTTCACGTGTGTCACGATGCACCTACAGCGGCAGCTCGATCGTGGTTTGGTAATCCGGACCATCCGTCTGTTGAGAATGCTCCAGAGACCTCACGGAGATGATTGTTGTGCTATTTTTAGTTGGAAGTGGACAGTTGTTGAATTTTTCTTCTTGGCTGTCTTATCTCTAAAACAGAAAAAGCTAATTTTGTCCTATCACAGATAATTTCGGACGCGGATTGCGTACTGAGTAACTCCGCACGCTAGCGTGCGGAGTAAACTCTGTGGGGCCCACAGTGATTTACGCATTTTATCCACTCCGTCCATCCATCTTAACAGAGCATTTTAGGTATGGTTCCAAAAAATGAAGCATATTAAAATCTAAAGTGGACCACACCACTAGAAAAGTGTGAACTGAATGTCTACCATTGAAAAATTCTTGGAGGACACAGAAGTTTTGGATCAAGCTGATATTTGTTTTTTCCCTTCATCCATATCCATGTGATCTTATGAACAGGTTGGATGACAAATAAACAATACTGTAGGGCCTGGGAAGGTTTCAACGGTGGAAATCATTATTCCCACTGTTTCCCGTGGCATCATCCACTTGAGATTTGAATATGCTTAAATTTTGGGCTCAACCACTAAAATGAGCTGGAAAAACATATGGACGGAATAGATGAAGCATATACATTCTATGTGGGCCCAACTGAGTTTACTCCGCACGATAAGAGCGTGCGGAGTTACTCCGCATGCAATCCGATTCCGATAATTTCTGGGTCATGATCCAACCACGAGTGGACGCAAAGGGCCAATGGCGTCCACGGGCATGTCAGAACTGAAAACGCGTGTAAACTGTGCTAAGACGCGCTTATTCCTCTCTTGTAAAAGAAAAGCGGGGGACACAGAGAGGAAAGCATCAATGGAGGAGAGAAGAAGAAGAGCGTAGACTCCTTCATAGTCCTCCAACCACCCTAGAGAGAGAGAGATGGATGAGGTGATGACAGTAGCTGATGCGTCCGCTTCTCGTTCGACAAATACGTCTACCCCTTCTTCAACCCTCGCCACCAATCTTCCTCTTGTCTCTGCATTTCTTGCCTTCGCCACCGCCCAATTTCTCAAGCTCTTCACCACCTGGTGAGCACAATAGCATTACCCCCTTCTTCCTCATTCTTTTCTCATCATCATCATCATCTGGGATCTTTTATGAATGAATTTCAGAACAGACTGACGATGGGCCTGAGGAGAGGAAACCTAATGTCAACTGCACAATATCACACTGATTCTATTGGGACGCATGGCACACATCCGTGCTCTGGCCGAAAAGTCACACCAGTCGTATGATCTGACTGCTCAAACGGAGGACTTATGTTTAATGAATATTAAAGACCAGCTCTCTCGTTTACCAAATCATCTTTCTTTTTTTCTTTTTCTTTTTTCTTTTTCTTTTTTTATGAAAATTTGTCCTTTGGAATCGCTAGAATCATCCGGCCGGTGTGTTTTTCTTCTGTGTGATGGCCCATATGTGATGGGTCCCACGGATGAGTGCTCTGGATGTTGTACAATGTCTTCATCATCATTGCCATTTTGTGGTTTAGGTAGTAGCATTATATCCATCTCATCTTGGAAACTGTAGCTGTGGAATAGCATCATATACCTGTCACTACGTCTGATGATCGGGAATGGCAATGTGGTTTACAATGTATTTTCACTTGCTTTTTAGCTTTTGGTAGTATGGAACAAGTCTCTGAATGTTTAGTGGGTAGTATATGTATCCAAGATAATATTATAATATTCATTTTCATTTGGGCTTCCCTCATTTTCACGTCAATTTCTGTTTCATGTCATGATTTCTTTCATAATGTCACAAATGCGACCACCTGATGAGTGGATAATGCAACTAGATCAAGGAAGAAACTAATTGCAATAAGCTTCAACGTGCCAGATTGAAAGTTCAAATCACAAAAGAGCAGAGATGCAATGACTGTGAGCAAGTTCAACAATCCTCTAGTCTTTTACTAGAGATCACCACTTCCTCCTCTCCAACACACTACCACAGAGAAACAAGAGAACTTCCCTAAAGAAAATATCTTTCAACTGTCTTATACCCAGTGTTTTAAATAGCGAATAGCGTGTAGCGTTGCATTCACCCCTCTGAAGCGTGAGGCGTAAGCTACATAGCGTGTAGCGTAAGCTACATGCTACTTCTAGATTTTTAATCAAGGTTGCACTTGTTTGCACTAATTCCATGATATTCACCAAATTAGACTGATTAATATTGAAAAATAACAAATTTTCATGATATTTGGTGCAACCAAATGCAACTTAAAGTAATAGGAAAGGGTAATTGTTAAGTATAAAGGTAAAGATAGAGCAACAAAACTGATTTAATACTATTAATTGTATTTTTTTACTAAAATCATTAAATATTGAAAATAGAAAAATATAACAAATCATTGAAAATATTTTTTGATTTCAATGTTTTAAGGAAAAACAACTTGTAATGCGAGGTAAGTAGCGTGTAGCATAGTTTATGTAGCGTGCAGTGTATGCAAATTATCATGTAGTGTAGGCTACACGCGACTTGAGCTATTTTCATGAGCTATGTAGCGTTAAGGCTAAGCTACACTACATAGCGTAAGCTACACGCTACATAGCGTAGCTATTTAAAACACTGCTTATACCATAGGTCTATGCTTTATTATAAATGAGTGCCAAGTGCTTACAAGATTTTCTCTTTGAGACTATCTCTAACATAATCTAAGGAATCTAAAAATAGGATCCACTGCTAGCCAATATCTTCAAAATAAGAAAACCCTTAAACAAGAAAGTCTAATAATACTTATTTTCTAACAAAGAGATCTCTAACATAAGAAAGCACTTAAACAGGAAAATCTAAAATACTAACTTCCTAATAAAGAGATATTTACTAATATAGGGATGTGAAAGAAAGGAAATTAGGAACAAACTAAAAAAGGAAAGTAGGCCTTTTCTTGTACAGACATGTGGAGCATGCACGTGTCGGATGTGGGGTGATTAAATCGGTGGACCAGTCTTTTGAACCAAGGCATGTTCAAGGTGGTGCTTACCTAATGAACAGACCGGATTTCACGTCATCGGTGTTTGCTCAGCTTTGTAGCATTCAAATGACCCTAATAGAGATATCCACATGTCAGATATGGTGGTAGAAGTAAAAAAGAAAAAAGAAGAAAAGTTTCACGAGCATGCATATTACATATAAAAATAAGAACCTTGGCTGCATGTACATGGGGAAGAGCTGAATTCGCTGCAGTTTCTAACAAATGGCCAATGCGTAGATGGCTGCTCTCTGTTGTGGACACATGAACTACTAAAATTTAGTAGATTAAAAAGGAATATGGCTGTGATTCATGGTAATATCAGTATTGAAATATGTGCAAGCATTTGTATGCGGACAGGCACTTGAATGCAGGCATTTGTATGTGGATTAGTTCCTTTTTTTTTTTTCTCGTATGCATTAATGTGCGCATACATATGCCTGCATGCACATGGATTGATGACGATGATGATGATGATGATGATGATGGTGTGGCACATGGATTAATTCACTATGCACGAACACCAAAGTATCCATACACTCAAACAAGTGAGCACACATTCAAACCCACACACATTGGTCATGCATATATGCTAATGTTTGCGCACATCTCTAATGTATATAACGCCAAGAGCATATGGACATTTTTGCCCATCCAATTAGTTTTAGGAGGGTTGTGGCCTTTGAGATTAACATAATGACATTTTTAAGATAAGGGTATTTATGGAATTTTGAAAATCTGCATGCTTATAAACCAATTACTAGGATTTATCGACGTAAATGAATAGGTTGGATTTAACCTGTTTCCCCCCCACTCCTTCTTGTGCTCGAGTAGCACGCTCCCACATCTGGCATCATTTCCCTCCGTTTTTCTCTCTTCTGAAAATCTCTGTCGATTTTTCTCTCCCGTGCCCTCTCCATGTGCATTGCACTTCCCACTTCCTCTAGTGTACGTAATAACGATAGGGTTGCTCATATTAGTTTTTCTTTTACTTTTTAAAATCTAGATCTTGTCTGAGAAGCAATCTCTTTTTTTCTCATTGCTCAAGCATTCAATATGTCTGTCCTAGACATGCAGGTACAAGGATAGGAGATGGGATTCTAAAAGGCTGCTTGGATCAGGTGGAATGCCATCATCGCATTCAGCAACTGTGACAGCTGTTGCTGCAGCTATTGGTTTACAAGAAGGGACCGGAGGATCATCATTTGCCCTTGCCGTGGTTTTGGCAGCTGTTGTATGTACTTATTAACCAGGTCTTGTTCATTTCTTTTGTATTCGTGTTGTGTTTGTTCATGTATTTTCTTGTCATTTATATGATTGAGTTTAGGTGGTATGAGATTGCCTTCAAGAATTTGTTAAATTCAATTTGAAATATGTGATCCTGTTAATTAAAATTCAGGGGAGCTTGCTTACTTGTAATTGTAAAGCTATTTAATTCTCTATTTATTTTTTAATGTTGGAGAATCTTATGATAATATAATTTAGCACTTTAAATGTTGAGCTTTTGTTACTATTGGGGAAATTCAATCAGTGAGCAGCATGTCAATTTCCTTATCTGGTGTACTGTACCTAGTTTGGACATGTGGCATGATGATCCATGATCACCATTCATTGAGTGGGTCCCATCCTGAATGTACTGCTGTTTACACATCGTAGGAATTGAATGATACTGCCCATCTGATTGGTGGAATTTTCCCTTTCAAAGCTAATTATTTCCAGTATTCTCTTCTACTATCCATTTGTCTGTCAAGATCAGACAATCAAGATGATCCAATCTGTGAGATTATCCTGTGGGAAAAGATTGTGGAAGCTAAGTTCTCATCGAGAGTCAGTGTGTTCATACCTCCCACCATCCATAAATATTGGGTGGGAATTGAACACTCATTTCAAAATGGATTTTTGAAAATTCAAATTTTGAGATGCTGCTAGATTCTTGCCAAAATGGTATTAGGTAATCTATGCATGACTCTCCATCTTCGGTGAAAACAGAAGTATTCCTTTAGAAGCTGGCTGTTTAGCTTGATTAGGTTTCCAATCCATGTGCATAGCAGCCTTTCTCCTTCTCTCATGTTCCAAGGGAAGCATATGATGAGGTGGATAGTCTCGCTAAGAGGGGGGCTGACTAATATAGACCTCCATATCGAAAATAGAAACTACTAATTCTTCTAGTTTTTTTGTTATTTTCTGTTTTGTAGCTGGCTACAGATATTGCTTGTATAGAGCTTCCCAAAAAAAATAAAAAATAAAAGTTCCGCTTTCAAATCAATATAGAAGAGAAAAGAAGGGGAAAAAGAGGAAGAAAAAAATTGTTGTAGAGAAGAGAATGAGAAGAGTAGAGAATTGGGTGGATGAGAAGAGTATGAGAAGACTTCGATATACTTGGTTCTCTTATGATAGATTGGATTGTTTGCAATATGGGCGGCTTCTTTATTACCACAAAATAACTGCATTAGTAGGTCCACTGCAAAACCATTTCCGTAATGGCTTTTTGATCCACACAAGCTCACACGTGGTATGATCCATCACCCTATATTCTGCTTCAGCATTTGATCGGACTGCACCGCTCTGCTTTTTGCTCTTCCACATTACCTAATTTCCTCCCACAAATATGTAGCATCCGGTAGTCGACTGCTTATTAGTTAGAGAGTTTGCCCTATTTGTATTGGAATACCCTATGACCTAAAGATGATTATTCCTTGTGCACAAAATTCCCTGGCCTGGAGCTCCCTTGAGATACCACCAAATCTGAACAACTGCATCCATTTGAGGAGCTCATAAACTGGCTCTTTCACCATGCTCAAAGCATATGATTTTTTTGGCCTGGTGATGGTCAAATAGATAAGCTTTCTGACCAATCTTTTATGCCTTCTTGGGTCTTCAACTAAGTTTCATTGAGCACCAACTAATTTATGATACGAATCCCCCTTTTTCTGGACATTGTGACAATTTTATTGGTAAAAGGCCAAAGCCTAAAGAATACAACCAACCAAAAGAAAAAAAAGACAAACACTACGATTAACTCTATCTATATATTGGAGAACCAAGCAGCCACAATAATCCTTGCTTCCTCCAATGTAGACTTTTTCGGATTTAGAAAGCAGCGACTGTTTCTTTCTAGCCACAAAACCCATATTCCAACAGGGAGACAAGATGCCATACCTCCTTTCCTCAGTCCCCTTTTCCTCCGCCATGTTAAGAAGTGAACAATACTTCTATGGAACCCGACATTACCCAAGTGAACCCAAGCTTACCAATGAACTTGACCCAGATCTTCACCACGAACTCGCAATGAATGAACATGTGATTCACTAATTCCTCAGCTTTATAACACAAAAGACATGCATTTGATAGAATCATCCCTCTCTTGCTTAAGTTGTCGACTATAAGCACCTTGTTCCTACCCACTAGCCATGCCAAGGTAGCTAGCTCCCTTCGGCGGAGCTCCATATCGCCAAACGAATGTTGTATGGCTAAACTCCATGACATTTAAGCCACCTTTGAATCTTTTGTAGGCAGATTTAACCGAGAAGGTTCCGGACTTTTCATCTAACCACCTCATCAAATTGCTTTATGAGATCACTGGGCAAACCTTACTTGACAACTCCAATATACTTTGAAGCTTCTCCAAATCATCCTCAGATAAAGTCCTCCTACAAGGAAGGGCCCATACAAGTGAATCACCATGGATCAAAAAACATCTTGCCACCACTATAGTCACCTCTTGAGCAATCCCTGCTAATCGGGGGAACCTTTCCCTCAAATTTTGATACCCTACCCAGATATCCTCCCAAAATCTGATTGCCTCCCCATTATGCAATGAAAAAACCCACTCCTTCCCAAATTCTATCTTTTAAAGAGGCCACCGCTTTCCAAAGAGATGATGCCCTATGCAACGATGACACCTTAATCCATCTAGAATCTTCTTGTATACCATACTTTTTACCTACAACTTCTCGCATAAGCTACCCTCCCCAGCCCCAAATCTCAACACCCATTTCCCCAGTAGAGCTAAATTCATAACTTAAACAACCCCCCCCCCCCCCCCCCCCCCCCCAATTGGCCATTTGAATAAGACATATAGTAAATTGGTAAGTTGGACATTGCTGCTTTAATTAACGTGAGTCTGCCACCCAATGGCAAGTGTCTATTTTTCCAACTAGATAACTTGCTAACAAATCTTTCAATGACTTTATCTCAAAAATACTTCAATGGCTTTCTTATGCACAAAGGGAGCCCAAGATATATTGTCGGAAAAGAACCTTCTCTACAGCCGAATGTCTTGACAAGCAAACCCACATGTTCCGTCGATAATCCTATCCACCTTGGCTACATCCGCGTTGCACATGAGCAATGTATCATCTACATATTGTAGGTGTGATACTTGGAAATGAGAGTAATCGACTTTAAACCTGTTAATTAAACCGATTTCCACTCCTTTATCAATCAACCGGCCCAAAGCCTCCATCACCACCACAAATAAGGGGACAATGATCGTCTTGCCACAAACCTCTTAAAGCTTGAAAGACACCATTTAGGGATCCATTTACTGGAATAAAAAATTTTGCTGATTGAACATATACAAATCCACAATCGCCATTTTGCTCCACATCCCAAACGACCCAACATATAATCTAAGAACGCCCAATCCACATGGTCGTAGCTTTTTCAACGTCCAACTTGCATACCACCCCTTTCCTTCCTTTCCTATTGTGTGCATCAATGACCTCATGGGCTGTCAACACACTATCCACAATCTGACAACCCTCTACAAAAGGCTCTTGAGATTTGGAAATCACTTCACCTAGCATCGAGCGAAACCTTGACGCCAAAATCTTCGCCAATATCTTGTAAGGGCCTTGCAAAAGGCTGATTGATCTATAGTCCTTTCAATATCTTGTAAGGACCTCCCAAAAGGCGGAGAGTTTGAAGGACTATAGACATGAGCACCATCTTGTGACAGCATATCTAACCTTTCTGGGAACCAATGGGGTGACCACAACACATCACTTCTCGACCCAGTAGTTTGCTGGAGGATTGGTTGTATGTTCCTTCAGCTTTGACTATCAGAGCCACCATGGATGGCCCCTACGAACTTTCTTTGACCATCTTCATCCTTTTTGGGGAGTTGAGGGAGGTTTTCTTCGACCCAAAATCAGACGCCTTGTGGTGAAGGCCTCAGAGTGTATATGACATTTGTTTTTTTTTTTTTTTTTTGAAAGGTTCAAAGTGTATATAACATTAGTTCAGGAATTTTTCAGGCTTACCCATCAGAAAAGTTCCATGCCTTCATGTATGCCATTATTCTGTTGCATTATATCATTCTAACTTTAAAAACCATTATTCATCTATGTCTTATTTTATTTGTTTCAGTTCTATGCACTGCCACTTTGGTCGAAATTGTTTTTACGCATTTAATAGAGATCATGTTTTGTAGAAAATGGGGGAAATTGAATACAGAACTAAAGAGGATTGAGTCTGAAAGTAGGTACAGTTTGTAGTCAAATTCTGCTCTTTTTTTATGTCACAGAACCGATGAGAAAATGCTCAAAATAGAATAAGGGACTGAATGTTTCCAGCAGCCTTCTAGTAGCAAGACTAGGAAATATCCAGAAGAAAACTGTCTTTAGTTGTTACAGACTAAGAAACAAAACTTCAAAAGTTTATGAAATAATCAATCTTCAAAATGTATATCCATACGTTTGGCCTTTTAGTCCTTATAAGCCTTTGTATACAAGTTCCGTTATTTGTGTAGAAGTCCAATTAAAGTCTTGCCCTGGACTTTCCTTATCTAATTAAAACTTCTAAGGTCTTTCCTTAGCCAATCAAGGCATCATCCCTTGCTAAAACAAGATGTAATAGAAAAGGAAACTAAACAAGAAAAAAATCTAAAAATTCTTATGCTTATGGGTCTTTTGGGCCTTATGGTTTGTTAAAACCTTTAGATAGGACCTCCTAATTGGACATGTGGACTCCACAATCCAATTTATTCTTTATATGGTCCATCTTGATTCATCCTGCGGGTTCCATGGATCAGTTGGACCATTAAATGGGCTGTCCAATTGGTTCAAACGTGGTGGAACAGGATTCGTGTAGCCGATCCAGTTAATTGGTATAAGGCTATAAGGCTTAGATGATGATGATGATGATGATGATGAATTGTTCAAATGGGTCCCATGGATTGTAGGCATCATCATCTGTAATAATTATTTTGATCTTTCTGCAGGTAATGTACGATGCTACAGGGGTTAGACTGCATGCTGGCCGGCAAGCTGAGGTAAGTTCTTCCATGGAAGCCAAGTATGTTCTAGTTCTTAACAATTTTCCTTTCCTGGTTTTTCAATTGTACTTGTCTACAAGAAGTGAGACCTGAAGTTGGCTGTTCTGTTGTTGGGTTTACTAGAAAGGGTTGCGCATCTCAAAAAAAGCAGCAAGGCTCGTGGTTTAGATTGCACAACTGGTACTTGTCTAATCGTCCCCCATAAAAGAGGCATTTTGGTCAATGCATGACCCTTTTAAGGAAGGACCAAAATGACTCCTCAAGGGGAATGTGGAAGTGAGTTTGGGGCTAACCTTGCAAAATTCTTCTGTGGTATGTCGATTTTGTTTCAAAAAATGAATATGGAAGAGTGCAAAACCAGTTTTAGTGTGACTCCCACATGAATCATTTGAGTGGGCTATATCAGCAAAAAAACAATTCATTTGAGTGCGCTATACTTATGTGTAATGTCTGCATGAGCACGATGTTGTCAAAAATCATATTTTTGTCATTTTATTCATCATTCTTCACAGGTTTTTAAGTATCAATGAAGAAAACTTTGACGCATGGTTAGAAAATTATTTTATTCATCATGTCCCTTTTCAACTGGCTGCAGTTAGTGCCAGCAAGGTTAGAAAAGTTGAGGGACTTCCTTTGGAGTGGTTTTGTAGAAAATCACAAGTTTCACCTTATGAAATGGGAAGAGGTTTGTAAACCGTACACTCAGGGAGGGGCGGGTTTGAGGGATTTGAGCTCTATGAACCTTGCCATCGTAGGGAAATGGCTATGGCATTTTGGAACTGAAGAAGGCAATTTTTGGTGAGAGATCATTGCAGTTAAATATGATCTTAAGGAAGGAGGTTGTGAAGTGGAAGCTGCAACTCTCTGTAGGACCTCGAACACTTGGAAAGTGATAGTCTCCTTTCTCGATAGCAGACGGTTCATCAGGCAGATTTTGGGAGGATATATGGTGCGGCGACCAATCCTTGCAACAAGAATTTCCTAGTCTGGTGTGTTTGGCTCTTATAAGAGATATTAAAGTGGATGATTATTTTTCTTCTAGCAGGGCCTTTGCAACTTGGGCACCTTCATGTAGACAGGGTTTATTGGACAGGGAGCTGGATGAATACATCAGATTATTGGCCTGTCTGCAGGCCTTTCAAACCCAAGTTAGAGGTCTCTATGGTGTGGTGCATTCATGGTTCGAGGAGGTTCTTGGTTAAATCCTTTTATAGGTTGCTTCGTGCGTCTAGGCCAAGTGACTCATGTTCATGCATATCATTTTGGGTTTTATAGTGTGCCTCCCAAGGTTGTCACATTCACATGGTTCGTGGGAAGGAAAAAGGCCTTGACGATAGGCAATCTCCAAAAGAGGTCAATGTTCATCCCATACATATATTCCCTATGCATGAAAGTGTCAGAGTTTGTTGATCACCTGATTATCCATTGACCCTTTACCGTCAAGGTTTGGTGCATATTCTTGCTATTTTCGACACACAATGGGTAATGCTCCAATATGTGGGAGAGCTTCTTTGTGCATGGCATGGAGGAAGAGTGGGAAATATGGGTAAGATTTTTTGGCACCTCATGCTTCTGGTTATTTGGTGGGTTATTTGGGGTTGAAAGAAATAATTGCTTTTGGAATAGGGCAGGTTCAAAGGAGATGGTTGTGGGAAAGATAAAGGTGGAAGTGATTAATTGGGCCCCCCGTTTAAAAAATGTGACTGATTGTGACCTTCTTTCTTTTTTGGATTGTAATTTTGTGCCTCTCTTTGTTGTATTCTTTTACCGTTTAGCTTTTGCTTTTGGGTCTTCAATAAAATTATTGTTATCCCTTAAAAGGAAAAAACTTTGATGCATACTGGTGCTTATAAAAGCCAAGAGTCTTGCTTTTGAATGGGCTAGAGCAGTGTTTTAAATAGCGGTAGCATGTTACGTAGCATTCAACCTTCTATAGCGTGTAGCATAAGCTACATGATACTTTTGTTTTTTAATTTAAATATAGAAAAAAATGATAAATACTAAGAAAAAAGAAAAAAATACAAAAATGCCTAAACGATGATTAATTTTTTCAAGTATAAGCATATTCAAATAAGTTATTAATTATCATTTATCAAAAGCCAATCCACGTATAAAGTCATAAACCAAATCAAATAATTATTACATCAACAACTTTCTAAGTAAACCATTTTAATTTTTTTGAATAAAACCAATCACATAAGTTAAGAGTATTAAGTACAGTATAGATGTCATCTATACAAAGAGGAGTTTTGGAAAACCCTCTTTTGAAACCCTTTTTCTTTTTAGTTTTGTTTTAAAGGTATTGTAGCGAGTGAGTTTCGCACCAACTTTAACAAAGGATCACCATTTTAAGTGAAAGTAAACAAAGAAAAGTTTAGTTTTAACTTTACATTTTAAGTTTTTTTTTTTTTTTTTAATATGAATTCTACACCATTTTTAACAAACAAAAGTAAAATAAATAAATGTTCTTATCACTCTTTAAAAATAATAATAAAAACAAAAATGCATTGTAGTGTACACTACAAACACTACACGCTACGTAGCTGTAGCGTACGCTACAAGGGATTTATGCTATTTAGCTATGCTACGCTACGGGCACTATTTGAAACACTGGGCTAGAGTATCAAAGTGTTGGGGGACTGAAGGGGAAGCCTCCTCTCTTGCAGGAGTGTTGGGCTGTTGGGCAGAATCCTTCCCTAAAACCTACTCAGGCCTTCCATTGTGTATTGGAAAGCCTGCAAATCATCTTTATGATGTCGTTATTAAGAGAATGAAGAGGAAACTCTCCCCCTGGAAAGGTAGATTGTTCTCCTTGGGAGGAAGACTTACCCTTATCAAATATGCTATTTCGAACCTTCTCCTATATTTTGTCTGTTTTCTGTTTCGCAAAATTAGTCATCTTGAGGATCGATGAGTTGTGCAGTTTTTTTGGCAAGGGGGTGCCCAGCAAAGCAAGTTTCATCTTCTTAATTGGGAGGAGGTTTGTAGGCTTTATAATGAGGGTGGAGCTGGAATTAGAGTCCTGGAGGAGGTTAACTCAGTGTTGCTGGGAAAATGGGTGTGGAGGTTTGGGGTGGAGAGCTTGTGGAGAAAGGTCATTGCGGGTGAGTATGATGTCATGAGTTTTAGCAGCCGTAGATGGATCAAGGACTCGATCTATAGGGCTTCTTTTAGCTAGAAATGCATCGCTTGTATGGCAAGTAAAGTTCTCCTTGAAATACGAATCTCAATAGTTCAATTATGGGATGACATTTGGTTAGGGGATTCTTCCTTAAGATCTTTCTTCCCTTGCCTTGCGAGGTTGTGTCCGGACCATATCTGCATTGCTGATTGTTTCAACGTCCCCCAATGGCGTGTGGCTTCCCCCTACTCGCTGCAACTTGACCGATGATGAGATTGAGGAGATGACGAATCTGCTTTCTTTGTTGGAAGGCATCAATCCCAATGAATGCCAAGGATGATCTGTATTGGCTTTGGGACAAGTCAGGCGGATTTTCAGTGCGTTCTCTCCTTGAGGCGGTCCAGGGGACGGGCACTGCAATTAGATGCATTCGCCCAAACCCCATGCAGGTACATTCCAGAAAACAAAAGGCATTTTGTTAATCTTCATTATGTTTTTAAGATAGGTTAGTGGAGCTCAGTGTTTTGAGATCATCGTTCTATGAGGATTCTGTGGAAAAAAATTTCCCTGGCTGATCCAACAGTTCAGGGTTTTGCTTGTACTTCCTGTGAATACTCACAAATTGAGGGAAAATGATAAATGACCCCTTGAATGCTGGCTGATTGGCAAATCTGTTTTGTATACGGAAATCTGCAATTTTATTTTCTGAGTTTTGTTGTTGGTTTGTCCTGTTTTGTGTCCTTGACAATGTGTTATCCAGAAGCACTAATATTTCATTGTCAGTTGGGTTCACGTCTGTGGAGACCAAACGTTGAATCTTATCATGCAGATATGTATATATATGTATATGCATGCTTGAGGCTTGAGCCATTTAAGAAAAATAAAAGGAGTTTCCTGCTTATCAAAATGTAAGGAAAAATGATAAACAATCAGTTGAATACTGGTTGATTCATGTAAATCTTCCTTTTTTATTCATATTTTCTGTTTCGTATATGGAAATCTGCACTTCCGTTTTCTTTGTCCGGTTTTGTATTCTCATCATTACGTTATCTAGAAGCATTAATATTTCATTCACAATTGGCTTCACTTCTGTGGAGAGCAAACACTGGTTCCTATCATGCAAATATCCGTATATGAGTATCTGCATGCTTGGGATATTTAAAAAAAAAAAAATTCTTGCTTATTATTTCATTAGTTTTTCATTGAAGTTATTATGTGTTGTGAAATGCAGCTGCTGAATCAAATAGTATGCGAACTACCTCCCGAACACCCTTTATCTAACGTCAGGCCATTACGTGAACCTCTTGGTCATACTCCACTTCAGGTAGTTATAAATGTAGCCAAGGTTGATGCTGCATTCTGCTTTCATGTTCTTTACAGATTCTTTCTATGATATATTGACATGTTTCCATGGAGGTTACATGTGTTTGCTTCATGTTAGATTGAACTCTTTCAATACATGACAATATTGGATTGACTGTACCCTTCAATCCACATTGTTAAGTGTGAAATGAGAAGTAGAAGGTTTTGGGTTATCTTTTCAGTTGTTGTTGTGCTTGTTCTGATCATGGCAGATGCTCCTGGCTTGAATTTGCATTCAAGCAAGGCATACTTACCAAAGAAGGATGAAAAAGAAAGATAATAGATAAACTAAGAGACATTGGCAAGAACTTTTGTCCTAGTGGGCCCCACCATGTATACAAGATCTAGTCTGTTAACCATGTGGGCACCACCATGTACGTGCCTTGACCCATAAATCAGACTGGTCCAGTAATCAGTGGGCAGGCACGTACATGAAATATCGACTGTTGGTAAAATCTTTTAACCGGCCAGTTACCAGAACAGCCTGATTCTTGGGCCATAATACATAGGCAGCAGAGCCCACCTGATGAAAAACCCAGGTCCTGCACACAGGCTGAATTAGCATGTGTGGGGAGTAGGATCTGGGGTCCTAGTATAGGGAGTAGCCATCACAGATTCACATTTCTCTTGTACTACTAGGCAAAATGTGCAGTATCTTTCCTATACAGCAACTGCAATTACAGTGCCCCATAATCAAGCATGAATTGCTCCTTTGGGATCACTGAACCACACTTGTGAAGTTTCAAGTCATTAGCATATTCAAGTTTCATTCAGTTGCAAAAGCCAAAAAATACATATGAACCCTGATAAACAAAAAGTAACCACGGCATTGGTGACCTTAGAGACAAGTCATTTGTACTAATTTTAGAATTTGTCTCTGGAAACCTAGGGGGGTATTTTATAGGGCTAAAACCAATGTCATTGAATGGGCATTGGTGTCCACTAAACTATGTGGATGTAGCCTAGCTGGTCAAGATTGGAGAGCATTGTAATTTTTTGTAATTCTTTACGGCCCGTCTGTCTTGTAAGGAAGCAGTTACCTTTTGAAAAAACCAAATGTAATTTTAGAACTGTAGTATTTAATCAATGTACTTTATAAATATGGGCCAACCAGGTCTGCCTCCTCAGCTGTGAGCTCAAATGCTTACCAAAATACTAAAAAGTTGGTTTGACTCCATGAGTTAACCTCTGAGTCAACTGAAAGTCTGAAACCTGAGGCGAGCCCATGGACTCAGCTTTCTTATAAATTTTAATAAACTTGGTGTGATCCAGTTTATGTGGGTGTTTGGAAATTTTAGGTCAGCTTACTATATATTGTCTATCAGTGTTCATTTCTCATTCAGGATTAGCGCCTGTAGCTCAATGGTAGACAGCAGGCACTTCACCATCGACGTATCAACAAAAGGAAGTTTTTTTTATTTTTATTTTTACTTTTTTATTTGAAAAGGTAGACAGCATGTGCTTCAACATTGAGATCTCGGTTTCAATCCCAGCTTAGCTATCATAAAAGGGTTTTTTTTTTTTTTTTTTGAAAGGTAATGGAGCAACTGTCACATGTATCAATACTTCTGTGGATTCCTTTTTCTGTTTGTAGTGACCAACATTTTTAATCGCGTTAAATAAGCATTTTATCGTTAACAAGACATTTTTGTTTAACAATTTTAGTCATCTTGATTGTTGGGTTTGATGCTTCTTGCCTTAATTTGTATTCGGCAGGTTGTGGCTGGTGCTGTTTTGGGATGTACAGTATCCTACCTATTGAGAAATTCTCCGCCAGCTTGATTGTTAAAGTGCTTTCAAGGATCAAAATGGTATTGTTGACATTAATAGAACTTGTAGGGGCGCAGCTAAGTAGCTTTTAAGTGTATGTTTATGCTGGATGCTGTCACTTATTCAGCCAATGAATGTGAAGATACGCCATATTTATACAGAGATTTTCTTGTTTGGTTGGATCCCTATTTTCCAATGAAACTGGCTTCTTCTTCTTTTTTTTTCTTTTTTCTTTTTATATATCGTTGTTATTCTTTTTTCCCTTCAAATGGAAAATGAAGTATGTAATATATGCATATTGCTGATCGCTGAGCCTCATTAATGCATTCTAACAATCATGTCTCACCTTCTCTAAGAATATTTTGAACATTTATGATAAGTAAGAAACCCTTAAGAAAAAGATAGAGAAATGATGTTTACACCCCATTTTTTGTTTTTCTTTTTATGGGTGCAGCCCTTTTTGTCATTTTCCATGTTCCATCCAGGGCTTGTTTGGATTGAGGTAAACTATGGTATAAAGGAGAGCAAAAACGTGACATAAGCTGGAGGTAAACTGACATTAGCGCTATGGAAGCAAACCCTTTGAATTTGTTTGTTTTGCTAAAGAGAAGTCTTGAAAAAATGCAATTCCTTCGCATTTGTTACTGTTTAGAGTGAACCCAAACAATGTTTTCAGTATTATTATCAACAGATGTATAGCACCTTTGGGATGCGGAAACATATTAGGTATCACATGGGAAAATATCAGACGTATTGTGTATGTATCGCTGTTTTTGGAAAACATTGGGAAATTGGTCAAAATTTTCAATGGAACTTTAGGTATGTTAAAAAGACATCATTAAACACTTGGAACTCCAAAGATTACAAAAATCAAGTACATACAACTAGTTTTCTTTGCATAAGGTACTATGCACTGTCAGATAGAAGTGTTGCAACTGTATTAAAAATCAATTCATGTAAGTAGATCACTAATATTTTTATAATTCATTTCACTTACTAGCACATTCAATCTACTAAAAACTGACACTAAATGTTTTATGATATATAATGCATTTATTTAAAAACATATTTTTAATTATTTTTTATGATTTTTTTAAATTAATTTTTTAAAAATAAATAATCAAGTATGGCTAATGTTAGGATCAATATACACATAAACATAAATTATTAGGCGCACATAACATCTAGTCATCTAATTGTTTTTGAAAAAAATTATTTAATTAATTTTTTTGAATAAAATTATTTAATTAATTTTTAACGTTTTTTAATTAAGAATATTTCAAAATTTTCAAAAAGTTCCATCAATTTGTCAATCAGCTCCAACCAATCTAATGTGATTTTTTTCAACAAGTTAATGAGTGAAAACAGAAAATTTTGGAATTTTTCAATTTCTCCAAATTCGAAAATCAGAGGTCATTGCTCGAAAATAAAAATAAAAATCAGAGGTCACAACCTTTGAATGAGCATGAGAAAAATGCAAAAGTATGGATAATGCAGTTTATTCCACTGATTCCAAGGAATATAAACAAGAAAAGTGTTAAAATTCATAAAAGAAACTAATTTAGGTTGCAGCACACTCTAGATCTCAATTTCCGCTACTCCCATTTCCAAATGAGTGGTCAAAATTTTCTTAGGAATGTAATGAAAAAAAGGGGGGGGTGGGGGGGTCGACGATTTTTCAATATTTTTTGGCCAAGGGGATTGACACACCAAGATATCGGTGATATATTGTGATACATTGATCGAAATTGGAAACTTTCCTAAATTAAGCTCAGTATTATATCGGTATTGTACTGTATTGATAATATTGACTAATATATCAGTTGATATTATTGGTAATGCAATTATCAATCTTATAAAGGGAAACCTTTTTTTCCCTCCAAAATTGCCATTTAAAACAATACATGGAAGGTAAACCCTTTTCCCTTTGACTTCTGAAAAAAAAGAAAAAAAAAGAAAGGGTACTCACTTGTTGAGGGGTAAACAAATGCAAAAACTTTCTACAATATCCGTTGCTTCCGAAACAGGTGAAACAGGTGCAAGTGTCTTGCTAATACGAACTGGTTGCATTCCACCGTTTGTGTCCTATCAAATAGGCCCAAAGAGAGATCTTGTGCTGAATTATCCATCAGGAAATTTGATGAGAAAGGGACAAAGCTGCTGTCTACTGAGCGATGTCTAGCACTTTTCATCTCATTTTAGTCTCATGGGCGTAGCCTTTATTGGACCTGATTTTAATGTTTGCAGCTGTAGATTTGAGTCATTTGACTATACCACTTGGAAGCATCTGCAGAACCCAGATTCAGGTCCATTAGGGTAATGGACTTGGTATGTGTTTTGTAGGTCAAATAATTGGGCTGTGTGCAAGCAGGCCATGGCTTGAGCTCAGCTCTTAGACAGGCCTCACTAGTGCCCGTTGAGAAATTTTTTACAATATTAAAAAATAAAGAAAGGCCAAAATAATTGCAGTTAAAATCCAATTGCAATAACTGGAAATTGATATTCACATCCAAACTGTTCTGACAGCCATCCTTTTCTACTTGTTAGTATTACATCAGAACAACATTTTGCTGTAGTACTATCATTTATTTTATTAGACTTTGAAGGGTATCCTAAAAGCAATTAAGTCCGTGTGGTGAGAGAAGGATATGCCCTTCCTCCCCCGAAATTGTCAGTTCTACTTGGGGCTGTGAATGGACTTAGGGCTGTAAATGGTTGGGTTCGGGGCGGGTTTAGCCAAAACCAGACCTGCCCATTTACTAAACGGGTCTAGGTCCAAATTTTAGACCCAGACCCTTTTACTAAATGGTCGGGTCCGGGTCGGGTCCGAGTCAGCCCATCAGACCCATTTATAAACGGGTCCGGGTCTGGTAGAGGGAGATCCACCCAGACCCATTTATAAATTGGCCGGGTCTAATGGGTCCGGGTCTGGATCAAGTATGTAAGCATTTTACAAGGCTTAAAATCGGGTCTGGACAGGTTTGGGCTAGACCCACCCACTTACTAAATGGGTTTGGGTCGGGTCGGGTCGGGCCTAATATAAAGGAAACCAGACCCAAACCCGTTTAACAAATGGGTCTATTCTTGGACCCAGACCCGTACCATTTAACAAATGGGTCGGGTCTAGGTCGGGTCTTTTGCCTGGCTTTCAACTGATCACGCCAGGCTACCTGGCCTCCCTAATCAAATTTTGTTTTCCTCGGCCCTGGCCAGCCACTTACAGCCCTAGTTCCACCCACTGACAGCCCTACCTTTATAGTGGATCACTTAGTCCTGCACTGCAGCTTTACCTCAGTGGTGTGGAACTGATTCTTTGATCTCATTGTGAGGGGCTGATACCAGGTTCCACAGAAAATTCCTCCCATGCTGTCCCAAGCACAGCATGGGATTAAGCTCAGACAGAAAGAGAGACTGTTTGGAGACCTCTAGATCCATCACCAGTTTATGGTTGATACATGTGGAGTGGAGCTGAATGATAGATGTTTCAGGAACCAGCATTAAGCTGTACCGGAGAGGCATTCAAGAGCGCAAGATCCGATGTCATAGCATAGGTCTTGATTATAAAGCCCTTTTCGCATTGTGGCGTAGCTTCTTTTTTTTTTTTTCTTTTTTTTTCTTTTTTCTTCTTCTTTCTTTTTGGAGTTCTTTTTAGTTTGCTGCCACTCTGCATCCTCTTTTAACAAAAGTATTATGAACTTTCAAAAAGAAAGAAAGAAAGAAAGAAAGAAAAAAACCACTCAAATAGTAACAAAATCACGTGTTGATTTTTTATGCATAAGGTGAACTCTACAATTTGAATGCTGTGTTGTGTTAAATTATCCACTTTCCTACAATTATAAGGGCATTTTAGTCATTAAAAGTTCAGAAAGATAACCAAATTTTTTGGTTCATAAAAGAATATATTTTGTACAATGTTTTCACTAGTGTCATTTTGATACTACAAAAATGCATGTGCGTTGTTGCATCTGCTGAGTAAATAAGAACTTGATGCACTCTGAATTTTGAGCAAATACATTGGTGAATGTAATCACGTCTCTGACACTTCATGTATCTTCAAGGACTGACGTCAACGGAGAGAGTGAAGATGATAACTGAACTGTAAAGATTATCGGCCTACCTTTTGCTGCTCTAAGATAACATTCAAAATCCTGCCAGGAACATAGATTCTCTTCTTTATTGTCCTCCCAAGCAAGTACTTGGAGAGCTTCTCATCCGATGACGCCAATCTGAATGCATCATCCTCTGTGCATGCTTCCTCCACATGGATGGTACCCCTTGTCTTCCCGTTGATCTGAACAGGCAGCACAACCCTCGTGTCTTTTAAGTACTCGGCCTTGGCCTGCAGTCGCAAATGGTAACCAGTTTTTAAAAAAGTGACATGATCACAACAGAGGAGCAATTCCAAGTATAGGATCACAACATGACAATGGAAAATGATGAAAATGCACAATCGAAAAGTTCTGATAAAATCCATGACAGAGTCCTGCATAACATGTAAAGAAAAACTGCAAACATAGAACAAAACCTGAGTTTTTCAGCAGACATCCAAAAGAAGAGAAAAACAATGAAAGAAGAAAAATGAATTAGTGATCCCTTTTGAGGCATGAGTTATCAAATCGTAAATCGTATGGTAAATCGTTTTCTTGTCTGAATAGTATCGTATCATAAATCGTAAGATTTTTTCAGATTTTCATAAAAATATCATTAAAAAAATAAAAAATAATTATACATAGATGAGAAAAATTAAAAAACATATCAATCATCCATTTTCTCATGAATATACTAAAAACACAATTTAACCATGACATTAATCTAGTCTAGTGATCAACTGTATGTATAAATTATAATGTATGAATATGATATATGATGTATAAACTATTTAATATTTAGAAGCAAATGAATGCTTATTCTAATGAGGGTGGACCCTAAATAATTTTAAAAAATCAAAGCCCTAAAAAAATTTGGAACAAAATGAAAAAAAATAAATGAAAAAGACATAAACCAAGGTATATTTTACGTAAACAATGGAAGGGAAAAAGAAAAGATTAAATATGTATTCTACAATCTGCGTCTTTAAAAAATTCACAAAAATCAGCAAAATAATGAAAATATACTTGGTTTTTCGAGGAAAAAAAAAACTCACATTTTCACCTAAATATGAAAGAAATAAAATAGAAAAAATTATATGAATATTTTATATGAATTCTTACGTATTTTGAGGTAGAAATCGAATGCAACAAGCGGCGTTCGATTCCGTTATATGACGAAAAAGATATGTCGATTTCTTTCTCTAGGTTTCCAATGGCCCACAACCTCCAAAAGTCTCCAAAATCTCTCAAAAGTTGAGAAAGAGGTTTTTCTATGAAGTGTGGAGCCTAAAAACACTTTAAAACAGAAATATCTAAAAAACAATTGGGAAAAAAAATGAAAAATACCAAAATTTCCACTGGGCGCTGCCGGTTTTCAAACAGGATTATCGAATCGTATGATTCACGATTTGATCGTACGATTTAGATCAGAATCGTACGATTCAACTCCAAATGCAATTCCGACGTGCGATATGGATCATACGATGGTACAATATGATACGAATCATACGATTCGTATCGTATATCATACGATAATGATAATGCCACATGACTCACTTTTGGACACTGTTTGTAGATTTCAAATAAAATCTACAGCTTCCTCTTCACTTTACTATCAATGTTTAATATTTGTTCAGAACAAACCCCAAAGAAACATAAGTCTTCCATTAGCGGTTGCAATCTATTTACTGGGTGTAAATCATCAATGCTTTTTCCAAATTTTCTCATTTGTCTAAAGGCAGTCTAATGAATATATTGGAGAGAAATGCTTTTTCCCAAATTTTCTCATTTGTCCGAAGGCAGTCCAATGAATATATTGGAGAGAACTTATAACTGCAGTTAATGCCAGCATAATCAATTCCATTTATTCTCAAGTTAGTGTTAGATTAGCACGCTTTTTCTTGCCTCTTTTCCATGAAATTTGGTAATATGAAATGATGTTGATAGCACTTGGTGCTCCCATTATAAATTTGATGATAAGATTGTGATCATAACATTTAATGACCAAATGGATTATAGTCTGAAATCATCCAAAATCATATTTCAATAGCCAGTTTCTTCTAATATTGAGGCTTTCAGTAGATTGCCACTACTGATATAAACTGAAATCAAATTACTCGAATAACCATACATGGTAAAAAGAGCATAAAATGGGGTGCTAAGCATAACTATTGCAGTCTCGCTAGGGTTGCAATTGGGTCAGGGCTGGTCTGAGGCTGTCCAGATACGGACCATGACCAAGACACTTGGATCCAGGTTCAGTGATAACTTAGTCTTTTTGTCCAGTTATGACCCTGTGCGTTGAGCAAGTATGGGGCTTGATAGTATTCAATAATTAAGTTTTGCATGGCCTGGAGAACCTGTTGGATTTTAGGTGGTCATAGGCTTAAGCGAGCCTGATTAATAACTGGATCTAAAAACTTAGGCCGAGCCCAGACTGTGGCCTGTAGGCTCAGCCTAAATCTGACCACAATGAGCTAGCCCAGCCTGAGTACAACCCTAGGTTAATGCTCCCACACAGTTTCATTTGACAGGATGCTAATGCTGGTATCTGGTGATCTTTGACAAGATACCAAGGGCTGCTTTTGAGAGTTACCCAGTGAAAACATAGCATAGAACATTGATTTTTTTATTTATCATTATTATCTTTCTTCAACTGAGATGTTTAATGGTATTTTGAAATAAAATTGTGGAGGCCCATAGTGCATTTGATGTCGTGCGTTAAAATAGATTTAAGTAGGTAGATTGCAAGAAGAGTTTCATATAACTCCACATCCAGCAAATTACAGATCCATACCTCAGGAAAACGCTCGTACGCTAACGAATTTGAGTGTCCCAGGCGAAACCAGAGCTCCTCAGCCATGTGAGGTGCATAAGGTGAAAGTAACAGGACAAACGGTTCAATAACTGATCTTGGACTACTTATCCCACTGAAAATATTAAAGGAAAATAAAAGAGTGAGTATATAATTTGTAACTAAAATCTCTAAAATAGAATCAACAAATCCTAAATAAAGCATCCTTTCAACCATGACAACAAAGACATGCTCCTGTTTTCGATTCATGGACAATATAACAGGGTCTAGATAGGGACTCAAAAATTTTATATGGAAATGAAGTAACAGACAGTATATGGATCATGAATAAAGTATATCTAGCTAATAAAAACACATGTTCCCACATACATGGTTAAACAAACTCATAAGGTCAAGTCCTCACATAGGGTAGGTCTTGATTGCATGAAGCAAGTGCCAAAGGCTTGCTTGCATAGAACAATTACTAAAACAATTTAAGATGCGTATTCCTATTTATTAGGACGATCATGATTAACTGGTTATTGTGCATATAAAAACTTAGATTTAAGAAGTTACCCACATCTTATGAGTAACAGAAAGTGCAAATAGAAAAGTGCAGTGACAGTGGTATCAATTTTATCATGGTCATAGTAGCTGATGGTCTGAGGGAGTTCCAGAGAGGAAATGAGAATCAAAAGCAAAAGAAGCACGTTGGGTGAAAGATTCATGTGGCTAAAGAACCCCATGCAAGTGCACAAACAGAATAGCTGATACTAGTCCAGACAATCAATGTCAAAATAAACCGCCATAGAACCCCATGCATTGTAATTGTTCGGAAAATAAATAACCAAAAAGCAAAATGATAATGTACATCGACACTACCAACTCAAAAGCATATGACTGCCAACACAGAAGCAAAAGAAACAGATCAAGTAAAAATATAAGAATGAGAGATGAAAAGAAAAGCCACCATATGCACATTTTGGAACCACTTGAACTAACATAGCACATCCACTGAAGAGGTAAACCTATGACAATGCAGTATGCCCCATGCTAGAGACATTAAGCCCTGATGATTAAAATGACAACCTTGTATGCTGCATTAATAAACTCCATCATCGCAGAAATTCCGGTGTTAAATCGAGTTTCTTGAATTTCCTCTGACACCTACAAATCAGATCAATAGGTCAGTATACAGTTTCCTATTAATCAATTAGGCAATGAAGAATCTCTTGGATTTCTCTAATTATAGAAATATGAAAAAGAATATCACCTTTGCAATGCACTTGTGGAGAGAACGAAGTTGTTCCAAAGTAGGCTCATCATCAGTAACAACAGATCCACCTTTATATGATCCATTAGGCAAAGAAGAACCAACAATCAACCTCCAAGTCCTCCCCAGAAATCGATGGACACCTTCGATACCACCAGTATTCCACGTTTTTGAGTCTCTACAAACCAAAGGCAAAGGTTCTCACAGTAAAAAGGAAAGAGGTAACATGGTTAATAGTAAGCGGGACGAAAAGGCTACCTTAGTGGGCCCATGAACATTTCATACAGACGAAGAGAATCTGCACCATATTCGGATACAACATCATCAGGATTAATGACATTTCCTCTACTTTTACTCATTTTGTGAGCTCGTGCAATCAAACGAATGCTTGGATTATCTTTCAGTACATACGAATCTCCAGATTTCATGACCTAAAAGGGCTCAATGTTAGTTTTCAGATATTGTAACAATCAATAACAGGTGAATGGACAAAATCAAAGTCATTTAGAATTTGAAACTGACTAAGAGTATTTTGAAATGCATCATATAGGAAATAAATGGAAGATATTTTAAAGGCAGAAGGACAGACCTTTTCCTCCGGTACTCTTTCTTGACGATACTGCCCCATGTTATCAGTAAAGTCACCAGATATTAATTTCCCTTCCCAGTCTCTGAATGCCATATACTCAACCTGTTTCACAAAATATTAGATATATAATGATGATTATCATTTTGGCACAAGCAAGCAACTATACTTACTTCTCCAAGTATTATCCCCTGATTTATGAGACACTGGAAGGGCTCTTTGGTGGAAACAACACCTATGTCATAGAGGACCTGGAATATAAAACTATCAGTTCTTGAGAAATTCATCATCACAACAAAAACTAATTCAGAATAAAAATCAGGATGGTGGGACCAGAATTTGAAAATTGTCAAGTTAAATTAAAATTAAGAAAAAGAAGGAGAGAATTATAAGCACAAAACGACTACATCTGCTCGTGAGCTCCATTCCTTGTCAAACTAGTTAACAGAAGCACTGTTGTCTCATGTGAAAAGGGAAAATTACAAACAATAATAAGATAAGATTAACTGATAAACTCTTCTTGGTAGAGAAATACCAGCCAGTCCCCAGCCCAGGTAAAGGAGGGTTCATACCAGGTGGGTAGCTGGTCATCAAACTTTTGCGAAGAAAATAATAAGAAATCATGTTACTGGTGAAACAGGATTCATAAAGTGGCCCCAAATAGCTGGGACAAGGTAGTGGCAGTGGCGTCAGCAGTGGTGATGACGATGATGATGTGGTGAATAAAATAATGGGTTAACTAAGGAAAATTTTCAACAAGATAAAGTAACAGGAAACTGTTTATTTCACAGATGATATCCGGAACCCAAGTAAACCAAAGATAACACGGATATGCTCTAGAATAAAGATTCACAGATTTATTTATTTATTTATTTATTTGTTAGATCTTTCTATGGAATGCTTCTCCCTAACACCTATCGGCCAATTGTCTGGATTGCAGTGCGTACGATGTTCATTTAAAAGTAAGCCGCAGTCTAATCTAGTGACTCCTGCCAAGCAGTCATTTCTTAGCACACTGATTGCATGACTTTCTTCTCAGTTGCTGCTACAGTCCAAATATATGTGGATAGATCAGGGCAGGCAATAGTAAAACACTCCACATGCTGCCAAGCTAGAAGGCCAACTCAAGTAGAGTCATTTTACCAGGTAAACACCTCAACCCATAACATAACATTCTAGCTGGAAAAAAGATATAATGGCAGGGACAAAGATTGAAGTCAACAAGCAAATTGGTACATGGTTATGCCCTGGTATGTTGCACAGGTATTCACGTCAACTGCAACGCACATTATATAACATCTGGGTACAAATACAAAGGTTAAAGAACTTCAATAGTTCCCAAAAGAGTATCCGCTCAGGCATAGGTTTATCTCAGAATCCTCTGATCCCCCTTAATGACTTCCACTTTGTCTGAGATGTGTTAATTTTCAGGGATTCTGAACTAAAAACACTGACATGACCCGACCCCAACCCCTTGCCACCCTTAATGAAAGTTATCTAAACATCCGAATTCCGATTAAGTAATTCTCAAGTCCTATCAACATCCATTGTCAGCGTGGAACTGCACTATACCTGAAATAGGAACATGTAGTCGCAAAATTAAGAAAGAACGACCTTCACCAAATTAATCTAGACTTTCTTCAACATTTCATATTTTTCCTCAAGGACCCATTTGGATAGTGGGAAAGGGAAAAAAAAAAAAAAAAATTGTAATGATTATCCAGTTAGGTCAGTAGAGGGAACGACTTTGCCTTGATTTCCAAGCCTTCCATGATTGCTATTTAGACATGGATTCCATTTTTGAAGGTCTTGTTTGGATAGTACGTGGAAATCTAAGAAAGCTCTCAAAATAGTCACTTCGTATCTTGTGCATGAAAATTTGAATATGGTGTTTGGGTAATGATTGCTTTTAGAAATCCAATATGTCATTTGCTATCAAAACATAGTGAAATGTCCCATTATGGGAAAAGTCTTCCGTTTTCTTTTATTTTTCTTTTCCAGTTATCCAAACAGGTTTGCTTTTTTCTAATAATAATAATAAGACTTCTTTTTCCATCTGCTGCAACATATCATCCAGTGCACAAAGGTACCACATGACCTTACTCTTTACATATTACAATATCGTTGCAAAAATGAATGGATCTTTCTCTAAAGGTCCCCCTCTCAGGTGGAGGGAAAGCCCTTTCAAGATGGGAGTAGCTTATGTGTCTTGAAAGCCCTGCTTCCAATGATAATCCATAACTCCACAACTACTCAGAAGAAATGTTGATGGAGTTCAATCTAATTACTTACAGCTTAAAGATGACATAGTAAACAAAAACAATAAGAAAGATATTTTCTGTTACATTTACATATGCATATAGAAACATAACAGAATATAAATTGTTTCAAAAAAATGCAAGCAGCACTCAAGGCCACACTGCTTGTTTTACCAACATAAAAAGATCAACAAAAAGTCAATGGAGTTCCATATTCAGATTTCCAATAGAATGCAGCTGTTATTATTGATTGTGAATATCATTTGCAAGCATGTGCACTTACGAGTTCTAATTTTCTGTAGCATATAAAGAGAACGTTTGATAGGCTTAATATATATATATATATATATATATATAAACAGAGAGAGAAATGATAAAATTTCTCCAATAGTAATTCCAGCATTTCCTATTAATTTATATGCCAAGAAGAGAACCCGAAGGTAAAAAATTCTTAGGCTACCATTATGTCCTGAAATTAGAGTAGAGACGATTTTGGAAAAATAACCTTGTGCCAAAACCTAGCATAAAGTAAATGAAGAACAGAATGTTCAGCACCGCCTACATAGATGTCCACAGGACCCCAATAGCTGCAGATGAAGACATACCAGAAACAGTTTACTATCAGACATGATTCACATGTATTTCTGTTGGAATCTTTTGGCTAAAAGAAGAATAAGAAAACAGAGTTTCTGATGAAAGATGAGAGAAATTTGAGGAAAAAAAAAGTATATATGGGAAAAGCTATTCTAACCTTTCCTTCTTCTTATCCACCAAAGTTTCAGAATTTTTTGGGTCCATGAATCTCAAATAGTACCTGCATGGAAATTGCATAATACAGCACCTTACATTTCTTGCTAGAGAAGTTCCATCGAATTCTACATCAACAAATGATGTGAGAAGAATCTTGGTGACTACATGCAAGATATGAAATAACACAACTAAAAGGAAATGAATACATCTGTTTCCTAAGATTAATCTAAAATGATTTCCACGAATATTCAACATTATGGAACTAGGAATGTTAATTGAATATGCCTAAGCCAGTGGATTGTTCTTCCAAAGTGGGGTTATGACATTTGCCAAGGAAAAAAGAAAAAGAAAAAAAAATAATATTTTTAGATGGGCATCTATGTCATTTCAGATCTAACAGACAAAAACAAGATGTGTCTATCCAATATTCCCAAGACTAACCAAGGTAAGACTGCAATTCAGAGTAGTCAATTCCTATGCATAACATAATAAGTAAAAAGGAGGTAACCATGCAACTAATACATAATCATACAACCAAGCACGTTATGAGTTCATGAAAGCAATTATATAATGTCCTCGAGAGACAAAACACCAAACCTACTCCATCGATGTTTGAAGGAACCCTGGGGAGTAACCCTAAAACAATCCTTCACAATCAACAAATTTTCTCTTACCTCAACTAATTTTTTGGCCCAAAATTGCTCTAGCTTTATGCTCAACAAAACTTTTATTTCCAGAAACTACGTAGAGAGACCAGATGCAAAATAACTCAAAAGGCACAGACAGTAAATTAAAAGAACACTAATGAAAGCCATATTGCAAAAAAAAAAAAAAAAAGTACCAGCAAGAACCAGCCCACTGTGGCATAGTACTTGTTTCTCGCATTGCAGGTTTTCCAGATACAGAGTCAGATGTTTTAACCTGAAAATTAAGAGGTATTTATGAGAAAGCACATATAATGGTAAACAGAAACAAGGATACAAGCAAAAGAGAAGAAAAAAGAAAATTCCATATGATGCAAATAAATCTATCAGTTATCTTTCCTTTTCTTTATTATTGACATGGAAACTACGTTCAACACGATTTGAGAAGCTTGGAGAACATATGATGTTGGTTTTACATAAGAGAGGAACAAAAGGAGGGTCACTCTATTAGCAGTTCTTTGGGCCATTTGGGAAGAAAGGAATAATTAGTGTTTCCTCAACAAAAGCCTCTCCCCTCAACAAAAGCCTCTCCACTGTTGGAGTCTTCAGTAGCGTCCTTTTGTTAAGAGATTGGTTCCTTGATTATTCTGGGTTTGTGTTTGTCCTCTTGGGGTCTTTTCCAGCCATGGGGCTGTTGTTGTTGCTGTATTTTTAGTTTTTGTTTTCTAGTTTTTCCAGCGTCCTTTTTCCTTCTCTTTTGTTTTCCTTTTGTTGTTTTCTCTTTTCTTCAAAAAAAAAAAAAAAAGTTCTTATGAACAAAGAACACGCAACGCTAGCTGGAGTTCATTCTCAGCTTCAACATACCAGATGTGGAGCTGAAGGGGCTGAACTCTAAGAAGGTGTGTCTTTGCATATTGAGAATTCATTGGTTCGAAATAGACAAATCCAACTTATTTTAGGGAATAAAATGAATTCTAAAGTTCCAGGGGTATCTTGTTAAATATCCCAAGCTTAGTAGGAAGCTGCAACTGGAAGCAATATGCTAGCTGGAACCCATGCAAGTAAAGGAGAAAAAGTTGATGTCAGGGGGGCAGCTGGTTTTACTGCCAGGCGATGATAGGAATTCCTGTTTCGAATATGATGATTGGAAAACAGCATTTGCAGAGCAGACCCCAGATCTGGGACAAGGCTATGATGACAACTACAACAAGGAAGATTATGATGAAGAATAAGAAAAAAAAAAATCTGAGAGGTTAAGATCATGGTGTGCCATAAAGGCTGTTACGTAAAAGTAATGGTGGCAACCGTTACACATTAAGAGGCCGTAAAGGCTGTAACAGCTGTTACGGAAAAAATGACCAGCCCCCATAACGGCCAGTTACGCCTCATGGACCATTACGGGGCCGATACAGGTTTTTCGGATTTTTTCCAATAATAAAAAAAGAGAGGCCATAACAGCTGTTAGACCCCGTATCGTAAAGGTAATGGTGGTGGCAGTTACGGCCACCATTACCGTTATGGAATACCTTGGTTAAGATTGGAGCAGAAGAGGCCAAACTTTGAGAAGGCACATCTTTGAAGATTGACAAGTCAGTAGTTTGAATAAGACATGTGGATGCTACACTGACAAAGTGTTGCAAGAGTGACAACTATTCATGCAAACAGGTTTTATGAGCCCCTTGTTTAGGGTAATGGTTGTCACTGACATAATTAATAGAATTTTTATTGGATTCACAACATTCACTGCCCGATCTCCTTATTAAGAGGAAAGATAAAAAGAAAACAGAAACAAATATAGGCAGTTTTTTTTTTTATTGTTAATGAAGCAACTTTATTAAAAGCCCGAAGAGTAGCAAGATACATCAAGTGTTTTAAGTATCAACGATATTGGCTGATATATCCCACGATATATCTTGTATCCCACCTGTGCTATACGAAACGCACAAGTAGTGCAATATATCCCACATGTTCAATCCGGTGAGCATTTTCAATTTTTGATCTTTTTTTTTCCCTGTAAATCATGTTAAATCGGTGTCAAATTGTTACAAATCCATGATTTTTCATATTTTGCATGAAAAATCATGAATTGAAAGCTTTAATTTCGAAATTTGGAGATGGGGCCGAGTTGTGGAAATTTGAAAAGAAATCAAAATTTTCTAATTTCTCGCAAATCGGTTGCAACCTTTATGTCCAAACATAAAATCAAACATGTATGTAACCTGATCTAGTGATTCTTCTTTTTCGTTTGAATGTATTGCTTATGTTTCCACATGTCTTCTTACATTTTTAAATCATATGAATCGACTTTGAATATACTTGCATCAATTCAATTAGACAATGCATAGATTAGGACCACATACAAAGAAAACCAATTATGTGCACATTTTTTTTTTTGTAGTGTTTTGATTTACAAGTGTGTATTGATGTCTTTTTTAACAATCACTGAAGTTTCATTGAAAAATTCAAGCAATTTGCCAATGTTTCCCCATGTTTCCAACAACAACAATACATTATGCGATACAACCGATATATCCCATGCGATAACCGATACGTATCTGTATCCTAAGGTTGCGATACGTAACGCGATACCGATATTTTGAACACTGGATACATCAACGGGGAGACGAGAGGTCATCTGATTACAAGAATATTGAGGATGTCTTGTCTACAACACTCCTAAAATTCATTGGTGCCACGAGCCCATTCAAAGACCTTCTCCCAAGCAGAACATAACACTTCCTCCTTTTACAATGCTACACCTACAATACAAAACACTATTGTTTTGCTCCTTCCATGACAAACCATAACCCAGCTAGCAAAGCAAGATGGCACAATACTTGCCTCTTACTTTCCCAAGAGAATCCCTTCCAAACCTCTAAGAAGGAAATGGAGCCCGCATTAACACGAAACTTCAAGAAATTCAGCAACGGATACCACAAAAATCTTGAATACTCGCAAAATATGAAGAGATGATTCATCGATTCAGCCTCCTTGAGATGCATTGAGCATGAATCGGTAGTCCCCATCCCTCTATTTCTCAAGTGATCTATGGTTAAGACCTTGTCCTTTCAGCTAACCATGCAAACACCATCACCTTGGGAGGACCTGATAAGTCAACACCGGAACGATAGGGGCCCTCTTTAGCGTTGTACCTTCCCCGACTATGGAAGTGTAAAATGATGTAACTTAAAATTTTCCATTGCTTTCTTTAATCCACCTCTATTATCAGCTATTTGAATTAACAGGATACGATTGTTGGGAAGCTGTAATAATCTCACAAGCTCCTCAAATTCGGTATCCGGAAGTACTCTATTTTTTTTTTTTCTTTGAAAGGTAACACCACCAGGGATTGAACCCTGGATCACTCACACACACTACACTCTCTACCAGCTCATCTAACTAGCGGGAGACCGGAAGTCCTCTATTTTGAATCTAGGCAATGCTTAAAGAAAATTTTCAAGAGGAAAAAGGAAATATTCTTGACTTAGCAATAGCTTGAATTGTCACAAGTATCTATTCATTTAAAAATTCCATAAGTATTTCCATCCAAAAACAGGCCAAGTATAACAAACTATAGAAAGGAACCATAACATGCTCCACATCCGTCCATGAACTATAAAGATATTCAAGAGAACCATCATTATTTTTACTATCATCATCTTAGCCTTGCTCCCATCAATTTGGGGTTGGCTTTTAAATGGTAGAATGGCAGAAGTTCTATAATTGGCTTCCCACCCTCCTCTTTTACCCAGGCTCTTAGATAGAAGAGGTTCGCATTGACACCACTCACATGACAACACAGTCGAACCCAATATTGACCCCCAAACAACTATTACATACGCTCCCCAAAGGGCAAGCAAAGTAGGGTTGTAGAGGGGGAATTACCATGCAACTGCCAAGCACAATGCATCCATACACATGAAAGGTCATGCTCAAGTAGTTGGTTGCACAGAAATGCAGGCACCCACCGAGACATGATTACCAACACAACTTACATGCCAAATGGTCAGGCCCCACTCTGCAGCTTAGCTGAACTAGCATTGCATGCTCTAGACATCAACTGTTTGCAAATTCAAGAGAAGAATGGATTTTGTCTTCATTTGAAAAAAATTGAATTGTCAAGGTATTTCCATACAAACAACATGTCCAGAAGAATGGGGAACCACCAAAAAGAAACAAAGAAAAATATGCCAAAGGTAAAGCAAAGATAATGGAGCAAGTTTTAAATTGGGTATACCCAAGAGACTGCTTTTGCTAATGGTGGTTCCCCTGTTCCAGTGGGTGTGAAATCGTCCAACTCAGGTAGGGTAACAGGAAGCTCACTCTCGGGAATTGGGACAATGTCACCTGTATCATCCAGAAAAATCACTGGGAAAGGTTCTCCCCAATAACGTTGCCTGGCAAAAAGCCAGTCTCGCAGTTTGTAGTTCACCTAATCCAAGAGAAGGTCAGCAAAGATGCAAAATATGATGTACAAATAATTACACAACAGCACTGCCAAATTAATTGAGAAATTCAAGCACCTTTTTCTTCCCACATCCACTACTTTCAGCCCATTCAATGACTTTGGAAGAAGCTTCTTTATTAGGCAACCCATTGATATTCAACCCAGATGCTGAATTTGATGAGTTTATTATAATGCCTTCTCCTGGATATGCTTCTCCGTAGTTACTGAAACTTTTATCATCTGGGATCACAACCCAACTGACTGGAATGCCATATTTTAAAGCAAACTCATGGTCACGAGAATCATGCGCAGGTACAGCCATTATTGCTCCAGTACCATAACTGCAAAACATACTCAAAGAATTACCTATTCTCTGAAATATCACATACTGTAAGAAATAATTGCATAAAATATGCTATTAAGAATTTATTTATACAAGCGTAAGTAACAGTGGATTCAGGCATGAGGGCAGAGAAGCTCTGTTTGAATATGTTAGGAAGCATAAATTCCTAGGAAGCAGGACTGCAGGAATGGGAGCGTAACCTTGGGTAGAAGGTTCCTGCAACTAAGAGCAGCCTATAAGCAGTGAACTGCATAAAGCAAGTGCTTTCTTATTTTTTCTTAGTAATGCAGAAGAAAAAGGTGGTAGATGGGTAGCACCACAAACTAGTAATGCAGAACAGATGGGTGCTGAACTGATGGGACCACAAAATGCAAAGGTGGGTAGCTGGGATGTTCTCAAGTCAATTATAGTTGCACAAAATGCAAAGAAAAGCAGCAACAGATTTGGGCGCCGGAGCAGGGAAGAATCGACTCCAACTGTTATCAATAAACGGCTACAAAGTGGGAGTGAGAGCACAAGTCCAAAGCGCGGAGTTTCAACACGAGGTCTGGGGTTCAAGTACCCATAGGTGGTGAAATCCCACTACTGGCGTGAGTGCGGGGGTGTGTGTGCGTGGGTGGGTGTGGGGTGTGTGTGTTAAAAAAAACGTGGTTTGAAGCAAGAGAAGCACCAAATTAGAAGGATCCTGCAACTAAGAGTTCTCAGTGAAGCATCCAGATTCCAAACATGATCTGAAGTGATTAATTAAACTAGTTTACCTGATGGGAATAAAGTAAAACTAGACAAAACACCAATGCAACAAAATGACTGCCACTACCAATTCGAGGAGGTAATTCTGTATACAGCCGAAATTTTAACAACATGAGGATGCAATCCTTGTGGTAAAACTAAGCAATAGCTGACACCAGCTAATAGAAATGCAAGGACAACCAAATGCTCCCAACTATGCTGCCATATATGATTGAAGATGAGTCTGCTTGTGCAGTAATAAGTCTGACTGACCGTGACCACAACCATGATTATCAACTGATCTCATGCACAATTTGGCAAAACGCTTAAAAAAAAAAAAAAAAAAAGGACAGGCTGCACCTCTCAAACATCAGACAACATTGCCTAGACATGCAGCTCTTTCTTAAGATCTTGGCAGGCAGATTGAAGAGCTGCTAACCACACGACAGGTTTTCCTTTGATCCTCTTATAACGTCACTAATATTCCCGTTTATCTTACTAATTGTTCATGTTCTCCAAGCTATGAGGATTGTTAGTTTGTCACTCAAAACCCAAACTTTCAATTCATAGTAAGATACGGTTGGTGACTTACTTTTCCTTTTAACAATCTGGCGAGAGGTACACATGTTGCAGTTCAAAACTCCTACGAGTGATTGGGAAGAGATTTCTCTAGGAGACAACCATAAGGACAATCCAGTTATGTCTTCTTGTGTCTGGGTAAACATTTGATTCCATGTGATTCATAGAATAGTTACAACCTCAAAGTTAATCAACTAAAACAAGATTTCAATGAAATAAGTAGTTCTGTTGCCAACCCATGACTTTGTATTCACTATCTATGTACAGATGAGCCCTGTTTTTTTCTCATTCTTGGATCCATCAATTTGTATGTTACACGAATTATCACAAACAAACAATTATTACTTCACCATAAGGACGAGCCCAAGAGCACATGTAAAACTTTGATAGCATTAAACTCGATTTGAGGAAATCTTGGCATTCTTCATGTGGCAGCGGAAGGAAGCCGCCTCACAGATAGTAGGGGATTGATTGCCTGAACTTGGAACTTCACTCCAATCCAATTGCATAACAATTCAATTTTACCCCAAAATGAAATGCAATTATTTAGAATTACAAAAAAAAATTGAGCACAGAAACTTCAGGGAAGGTTAAGAACAAAGCAAGACATACCTTCCCAAAACATAATCTGCGATCCATATTGGAATAGCTTTCCCAGTTGCTGGATTTCTAGCATAAGAACCACTAAAAACCCCAGTTTTTTCTTTCTGGAGCTCAGTTCTCTCAAGTTCGCTTTTCCTTGATGCATGTTCTCTGTATTCTTCCACCTGCGTTTACAGATTAGTTCTCTTCTTTTTGCCTGAGAGGTTTCAAGAGAACATCTGTGCAAATCATCAAATAAACTGAAAAGGGAAGCAACTGAACATACACATATGCTTTGTGTCCCAGATACCAATGATGATAGAAGGGGATGTTCAGGCGCTACAACTAGATACCTGCCCAAAGAGAAACAGTAATGTAAGTAAATAAATGCCATTCTTAGTCCAGATTGGACAAGAATGAAGGATTCCCTAAGCCAGACCATGTGAAACATATGAATCGCAGTTCATATGGATAGATTAAAAGGAAATCAGATTATACGTTGCTCCAAAGATGGTATCTGGTCTAGTTGTATAAACAGACAGCTTTACATCTCGTTCCTGTCCATTCGAATCAAGTACCCAGAAATCCATCTCAGCCCCTTCTGACCGACCTATCCAATTCCTCTGCATTTCTTTAATGCTTTCAGGCCAGTCAAGCTCATCCAAATCTTCAAGAAGACGATCGGCATATGCAGTAATCTTAAGCATCCATTGGCGCATTGGCTGCTTGGTAACAAAAAGGATGTTAGCAAAAGATCACACAGAATAAAGAAGGTACAATCTTGAAGAGAACAAAGTAGTATATTGTTGAATTCATCAAGGCCTTTGAGCTTATTAAATATAAAAGAATCAAGGTCAGTTAAACTTGTTCTCTGTCCAACAACTGCATACCTTTCTTATAACAGGATGACCCCCACGCTCACTAACACCATCCACCACTTCCTCATTTGCCAAGACAGTTCCCAAAGCAGGGCACCAGTTAACTGGTACTTCAGCCTGAAAATGTATGCTCCAAACCATAAGAAGTAAATATCAATTATCAATCACTATCACTAGCAGGTAATGCCAACCACAACTTCGGAGAATACAAGAAGTGCAGTACATGTCTGCTATAGCATAGGCAACAAAGTTACAGTCAAGAAAATACAGCATCAACAAACTCCAAATATAATAAAAGTGGAATAAGGTTGTTATTTATGACCTGATATGCAAGTCCTCTCTGCAACAACTGAAGGAAAATCCACTGGGTCCACTTATAATACTCAGGCTCAGTGGTAGAAATTTCACGATCCCAGTCATACGAGAAACCTAATGATTTAAGCTGCAAATCACGAAGTAAATAATCAAATGAAGAAAGAGTTAGAACCTACCATAACCAAGTTTAGTTTAGTCCGTGAGTGAGACTAAATCAACATTAAGCCAGCCATTAAGAAACAAATAATTTATAGTATGACCTGAGAACGAAAGCGTCCAATATTTCTCATAGTTGTGGCTTTTGGATGGGTTCCTGTCTGTAGAGACAGGATAAAACATCAATGATATGCAATCTAGTAGAATACATTACACATAACCATCTTGCACGCCAAAGAGACAAGCAAGCAAACCTCTATAGCATATTGTTCTGCAGGCAATCCAAAAGCATCCCACCCCATTGGATGCAAAACATTGAAACCTTGCATGCGTTTATATCTAGCAAGGATGTCTGTGGCAGTATATCCTAAGGGATGACCAACATGTAGTCCGGCTCCACTGCAAAAGTGAAATTCAGGAACCAGCAAATGATTAATTGATCATTGACTCATAAATCTACATTGCAGCAAGATAATATCAATTACATGAACCTTCTATAAGGAACTAAATAGAAACAGGACAGAAGTTCATAAATAAGAAATGCAAGAAACAGGGAATCTCGGTTAGTCCCATGCTTTTTGTTGAAAGATGATGAATATTTTGAAGGCATGTGAAAAGGCATTACAAAAGATCCAAATATGAATTGATAGTGAGTGACCATTTGTCATTACATGTTTAACTCACTTGTTAGCTACTTCATTGGCACCAATGTTTCAAATAGCGCTCATAGCATACACTACGTAGAGTAGCATAGCTATAGCGTACTAAATAGTGTAAATTAGCGTAAGCTACAATGTATTTTTTTATTTTTTTTTATGTTTTCTTTGTATCTAATGTTGAGAAATGTGACACTTGTATTGTATTTAATACTTTTATGCAATGGGATTTTTGTTTCTTTTCATACTTGTGACGTGTGGTTTCAATTACTTATTATTAATTAAAGCGGTTTATACGTGGATTGGCCTCTGATAAATGATAATTAATAATTTGTTCGAACATGCTTTTTTCTTTGTTAGTCATGCAATGCACCCACCCTGTTAGCTGGGCAACGCACCCACGTGGTTAGTCACACGATGCAAACACCCACCAGTGGGGGTTAGTGTGTCTCCTTAGCACTCGAACATGCTTATACTTGAAAAAATAAATCATCTTTTAGGCATTTTTATATTTTCTTTTCCCTTTTTTCTTACTATTTATCGTATTTTCCTATTTTTAAATTAAAAAATAGAAGCATCGTGTAGTTTATGCTACGCTATTTACGCTACACGCTACCGAAGGCTGAGTGCTACGCAACACCCTACTGCTATTTAAAACATTGATTGGCACCTTTCGCACCAAAGAGCAACTACATCTTAAAGAAACGGCAAGGGATCTGTGTATGCACTTATGCACTTATGCTCTGGTATTACTACACTAATCTCAAGGATATGTGAATTAAACATCCATGATCCTGATTACACCTTGTTATTGCAGCAGAGATGGAGAACAATCAGTACCTATAGCGACTGGATACAAAGACAATCTTCCCACATCATAAATCTGATTCTCCATTATTGGCCTTTGATGAAATGAGATGCATATGGAACAAATTTTCACAAATATAGGTCCCACTAGAATTACATGACAATCAATTCAGCAGTCTAGAAATCATTTCAGCTGGTAGTAACATTTAGGAGTATACAACCAAGCAACTATAAGAAATACTTTTTAAACATCAACAACCACAAACATAACATCCTCTACATTAAGAGATGCAAGCAACCAGGAATTTTTTTTTATTTTTTTTATTTATTTTTTATTTATTTTTATTTTCTTTTGTAACCCCTCCATGAAAACCCATATCCGTTCCTGGTTCTGACTCTTTCTAAGAAAGATGCTAAAACAAGGCCAAACAACAATTGCAGTATCAATATTGCACAATGCTGATACAATACTGGGCTTTAGTTGAGAAACTTCCTAGTATCGGTCAAGATACCACAATGTATTGCTATGTATCATTATGTATAACAATGTAACGCAATGTATCGATGATACCTTAATTGCAGAAGTTCCCTTCGCGAAATAATGAAAAATTTTGCCAAAAATCCAAATTTTTTTTTTTTTTTTTTTTTGAATTTTTGTTGCTCTCATTATATTCCAAGGAAATTTAGGCCACTCCTTTTTAATTGTTTGGAGAGAAAAAAGGGATTTGGTAGCAGAAATTGAGATTGAAGTGTGTGGTGCCAGAATATAAATTGATTAGTTTTGCGAATTTGAACAGTTTTTTCTTGTTTAAAGCCCTTGGAATCAGTGGAATGAAATTCATAATCCATGCTTTTGCATTTTTTACATGCTCAATCAAGGATTTTGACCTCTGATTGTCAACTTACGAGAAATTGGGGCAAAGTTGGGGAAATACGAAATTTCCCCCCATTTCACCCATTTAACTTACAATTAGAGGTTGAAAAAATCATATTAGAGTGCTTGGAGGTTGATCTACAGATTGACGAAACTTTTTAATATTCTTGAGAAAAATATTCTTCATTAAAAAATGTTAAAAATTAATTAAAAAAATTATTTGAAAAAAATTAAATTGACTAGATTATGTATGCCTAATATTGTGTATTTATGAGTGTATATTGATCCTAACATCAGCCACATTTGATTATTTATTTTTAAAAATTAAATTTTTTTTTTAGAGATAACTGCAATTTATTAGAAAACTCGCAAAGCGAGAAAAGAATACCACACCCACAAGCCAGATAGACTCTAACGAGGAAAACCGGCTGGGGCCAGCTTGACATACATCGCCCACTCCTTAACAAAGGAGATCACCTTACACATCACCACATTCTCCCCCTCTTCCACATTTTGAAAACAACGAGCACTCCTAGAGCCCCAAATAACCCACAATATAGCCATAAAAAGCAGAAGCCAATAAGTTTTACCAGCTTTACCACCCCTACCATGCCCAGAGCAACTCATGAACGGATCTCGGCATAACCCAAGTCACATGACATGTCTCCAAAAGGAAATCCCAAGCCTTCTTGGCAAACGAGCAATGAATAAAAAGATGATCAATCGTCTCTTCATCCTTCATGCACATAAGGCAAATGTTGGGAAGGACCATCGCTCTTCTTTGAAGGTTGTCAATGGTGAGAATCTTTTTCCAACCTACTAACCAAACAAAAGCCGCGACCCGCAGAGGAGCTCTATAAAACCAATGGTGGAACGGATGGGAAGGGACGGAGGAGGAAAGCACCTGAGAGATGATAGAGTGCAACAATCTAACCAAGAACTTCTAAGATTTACAGATAGACCAAATAGCCCTGTCCTCCTCTTTCACATCCATCCCAACCGAGTGAAGGTGGGCCGAAAGAGCTGCAAATTCTTCAATTTCCATATTTGTCATGTTCCTGCAGAACGGGGGACTCCACACAATCGATTCACCAATGAAGGAATAGCAATGATCCACGGGGATGAACCTATCCGGGGCGAGGGCGACGATAGCTGGGAATTTGACCTGGAGTAGAAGAGATCCGCACCAAGTGTCGACCCAAAATCTAATGCGAGAACCAAAACCAACCTTGAAGGCAATGCCTATAATAACCAAGAAATGAGTATCCATAATCGCTTTCCAAGCACCTGAAGCTCTATACAGAGAGGACCTTTTAGCATACCAACCACCCTCCTGAACTCCATACTTGGCCTCTATTAGTTTCCTCCACAACTTACTATCTTCCCTACAGAATCTCCAAATCAATTTTCCCAAAAGAGCAGAGTTCATGGAAGAAGGAGATTTTATGCCTGCGCCTCCCTCTTTCATAGGTTTGCACACCTCCTCCCATCTTAGCAAATGAAACTTCCTACCCTCCCTCGATCCATTCCACAAAAAGTTTCTTCTAAGCTTCTCGATCTTATCGATAACGAACTGTGAGCATTTGAAAAGGGACATCAAATAAATCAGCATGTTGGACAACACCAATTTAATCAACGTGAGACGGCCCCCTAAGGAAAAAAATTTAAATTGCCACGCAGCTAACCTTCGCTCAATCTTCTCTATGACCCTGTCCCATAAGTGAAGGGTCGGCTTGCCAATGCAAAGGGAGAGACCAAGATAATTCGAAGGAAAGGATCCAAGAAGACAACCGAACACTGCTGCAAACTGGTTCAACTCCCTTCTGTTAACATGAATGCCCAACATTTCTGATTTACTCGCATTGATCTTCAAACCTGAAACAGCCTCAAAACCAATCAGAATCTTCCGCAAATTTTGCACTGACTCCGCATTCGCATCACAGAAGAAAAGAGTGTCATCGGCATAAAGGAGATGGGAAACACTATTCTGCATACCCGCAATCTGAAATCTTGAGAATAATCCATTTTCCTCCCCTTTTTGAAGCATCAAGCTCAATGCTTCCATGATCACCACAAACAAATAGGGCGACAGAGGATCTCCTTGCCTAAGTCCTCGAGAGGCCCTGAAGAATCCCTTAGGGGATCCATTCACCATAATAGAGAACGAGGCTGACCGAATGCAAGCTGAAATCCACCCTCTCCATTTGGAGCCGCAACCGAGCTTGGTCAATATGTAATCTAAAAAAGCCCAATCAATATGGTCATAAGCCTTTTCGATATCCAACTTGCAGACCACTCCCCTCTTCTTCTCGTGACGTCTGTAATCTATACATTCATGTGCTATCAAAGCCATGTCTACAATCTGGCAACCCATAACAAAAGCTCCTTGGCAGTCGCCAATCACTTTAGATAAGAGGTCCCTAAATCTGTTGGCGAGAAGCTTGGCTAAAATCTTATACGGACCTCCGATAAGACTGATGGGTCTAAAATCTTTAGGCTGCACAGCCCCTTTCACCTTAGGAATGAGAGCAATAAAGGTGGCCCCCATCTCAACCGCTAGGTGACCACTCTCCGAGAATTCAACCACAAAACAGTGACATCTCTCCCCACGACATGCCACAATTGTTGAAAAAAAGCAATAGGGAAGCCATCGGGGCTTAGAGACTTATCCCCACACATGGAAGCTACCATAGATTTAACCTCTTCTTCTGTGATCGGTCTTTCAAGACTTGCCGCGTCTTCAGGCGAAAAGCTGCCAAACTGCAAGTTGTCCAATCTCGACCTCTTCCAGGATTCCCCAATAAGAGATTTTCATAGAAAGAAAAAATGGTCTACCAAATCTGATTTTTGTCAGTGATAATACCCCTGGTGCTCTGGATGCTTAGAATTTTGTTTGTCCGAGCTCTTGAGCTCACAATATTATGGAAAAAACTAGTATTCTTATCCCCTTCCTTAAGCCAGATCGCCCACGATCTCTGTCTCCATTTGATCTCTTCTTCCTTAACCCTGTCCTCGAATTTAGAAGCTAGCTCAGACCTATACTTACGATCCCCCTCCGACAGCCCTATAGTTTCTTCCTTCAAATCGAGCTCATGGATCTCTTGGACAAGCCTTTCAAAAGCCTCTTTCTGCTGCCCATACACCTCTTTTTTTCACTCTCTCAACTTATCTTTTAACATCTTTAGTTTTCTAATCAGCTTGAACCCTGCAAAACCGTTCACTGAGAAGGATGCCCACCAGTCAGCGATAAGCTGCTTAAAACCTTCGATCTCCAGCCAGAATAATTCAAATCTGAAGGGTTTCAAGCCCCAGTCTTCCTCGTCAGCCTGAAGAAGAATAGGTCTATGGTTGGAAGACACCCTAGGAAGTCCCCTTTGAAAAACAAGCGGGAATTTCGCTATCCAATCTGTGGACAAAAGGAATCTGTCAATGCGAGACATAGTGGGATACTCCTGACCGTTGGACCATGTAAATCTAGCTCCTCCTAGTGGCAAGTCCACCAGTTGATGTCTCTCCACCCACGCTGAGAAGTTATCCATGCTTTTAGTAATCTTGTCTCCACGGGATTTTTCAATGGGGTATCGCACAACATTAAAGTCCCTTCCCAAACACCAGGGATCCTCCCACCTCGCCCTGACACTGTCTAGCTCTTCCCAAAAGGAGTTTTGATCCTGGTGCTTGCAGGGCCCATAAACAGCAGTAAATACCCAGGAGAAACCAGAAGAAGGCTCTTTCAGAAGAACTGAGACCTAAAACTTTCCCATAAAAGAATCCACTTTCGACCATCTGTTAGCTTTCCACGCTACACAAATCCCCCCCGCTGCACCAGACGCATTCAACGACAACCAATCTAAAGAATTCTCACCCCACACAGAGAGAAGCATACCTTTATCGAAGGACTGAAGCTTGGTTTCCTGAAAAGTGATGATTTCGGCTTTAGAATTCCTGCAAATTTTGTTTATTTGAGCCCTCTTGGATTTATTCCCCAACCCACAAACGTTCCATGATAGAATCCTCATTGGGCACCTCCCCTCCCCATTCTCGCCCTTATCCCTCCCGAAGCTCTACTAGAACTGTCATAGTTAATGGAACACTCGAATCTCAAAAGCTCTCGACAACCCTTAGTAGCACTCTTCGAGTTTACCTGCTGTGTCTCAGAGAAGAACGACAAGGCTCTTTCTTTGGCAAAGCGAAGGAATGCCTGTACGTCCTCATTAGAAGGTCCGAAAGTTAGACCTACGAATCCTCCCACTTTCTCCAAAACTTCCTTGGCCCATATGTTCTGTTATGTTGAGATATTGTCATGCGGATCCATTCCGATCAAGGCCCTAGAGTGAACTTCAGCCATCAGGAATGTGTGTGCCTTCTCTGCACATAAGGGGGTTACATCCAAAGCTTCCTGAAACGACTCTCCTTCGATGTTGGCCTCGATCAGCGCCAAGTCTCCTCTATGCTTTGTCTCGCTCAAAGACAACTCCTCTCCTAAATTTGCAGCAGACAAGGATCTCTCTCCTTCCGAATCTTCATCATAATCGCTGTCCCTGAATTCATCGCCGAGTTGAGATGAAGATCCCCTTTCCTCACCTTCTTCGCTGCCATGTAAGTCCTCTGGCTGAAGATGACGTCGAGCTCCTGCTTTTCTGCATCGCATTTCTCAAAGTCTCCAGCCTGCGACGACTTCAATGACAGCTTAACCGATTGCGGGGGAGGCTTAAAAACAACTTCCTGTTCACACGAGGGAACAGAATGTGTTGTCTTAGAATGATCGGCACATGGAGCTTCGGAGGCATAGGAAACTAGGTGAGAGGCACGAGTAGAAGGGGGCTTGTCAGCACGTGAGCCATCCTCTGCAACTCCTGCAACCACTGTGGACGATATCACCTGGCTCCACACCATCATAGAGAGAAAACAATGGTTCGGATGAGGCTGCAGGTCCCAAACTGACTTCAAGAGGATCGAAAGATGGACATTGTCCGAGCCTCGTCCCGCACACAATCAGAGTTGCCACGTGTTAGGTTTCGAGGGTGGTCCGGCTCCGAGCCTAAAACAGCTCTTAGGTTCGGGAAGGAGTATCCCCTAGCCGAATTACCTTCAGGACAAATAAGGCCATGGGTCGCAATATCGGCCTGGTCTGGCTCAACTACCTCGAGATCACCTCTGGGAGATCTACACATGTTCCTTTCATCTACGAGAGCTTCTAGGGAGCATCTGGTCGGTGCTTCTTCATCTTCTACCTGAAGACTAGCATCGTTTCCTTCCGGCGGACGAGATTCCCTCAGTCTCCACAAATCCTCCCATCTAGGGCGACATCCTCTCGTCTTCCTCTCGTTGAACTGGCATGACGATCTTCCTTTCTCCAATCATTACTGTGATGTAGGGTGGGATGTGAGAGCCCTTTTTCACCCGGATTCGAACCCTGATAACCCCTACCTCCTCATCAGAAGGTCCAAAAGTCAGACCTACTGAATTAATTTAAATTTAAAAAATTATAAAAATAATTAAAAAAATACTTTTAAATAGATGCACCATAAGCTACAGGATATATTTAGTGTCAGTATTTAGTACATTGAATGTACTAATAAGTAATATGAATTATAGAAATATTAGTGATTTCTTTATTTAATTTATATGTGAACAGAGTTTTAATACAGTTGCATTACTTTTGTTTGACAGCGCATAGTTTAGTACCCTACACAAAGAAAACTTATTTGTATACTTGATGTTTGTAATCTTTTGGGTTCTAAGTCTGTAATAATATCTTTTTTAACATCCCTGAAGTTTATTGAAAAATTCAACCAATTTCCCAATGTTTTCAAAAAAATAGCGATATATTATACGATAAATCCAATATTTCCCATGCGATACCTGATATGTTTTCGTATCCCAAGGGCACGATACATCCATTGATACTGATGCTAAAACATTGGGGCCAGATACAAATTCACACCCCATCATATCAGACTTTCTGCAAACCTCTTGTTGTTTTGTGACTATCGATTCAAATAAAAAAATTTAAAAAAAGGATCAGGGTGCCTCTCCAAGGGGACTGTAGACCATTCACATAAGATGAGCCCCGACAGAAAAAATTTAAAACAGGATCCTAGTGTTGATTGCTATTCTAGGAAAACTCTGAATTAGGACGTGTAAAGCACAAAAGGATGTTATAAAAGTTTTAAATGGATCTTTCAAGTTCCACGATGAATTTGAGGTTGATGAGGTAGCATAATGGAAGGGCCATCATGCATCTAAAAGACCAACTTCAACAATTGCAATGCTTTCCTAAATTGTATCTAGTTCACAATGATCAAGACTTTGTACCATTATAGTTAAAGATCACCACTACTCAGCATTGATGGGGAATTTGTACTTGCAACTTTGTTCACCATCATCATCATAGCCTTGTCCCAGCAACTTGGGGCCGGGATACTTGAAATTTGTGTTATCTAGGTAAATAGAGGCTGAATTTGTTACAGTACTGAAATGAATTGATACAAAATGAAGTTGAAGTGACCCAATTCGGTTCCCTTGAATCCCAATCTTGTTATTTTCGAGTTGGGACTCCCAGATAAATAAATAAATAAAAAGTCATAACTGCAATTCACAGATTACTAGTCATTTCCTCACTGTTGAAATTCAATCCAATAACACTGCGCATCCAAACGCAGGAGCATAAATCATTTTTACAAAACATTCTCTGGATGACTCACTAGGTTTCGGAGTAATGAAAATCAAACACCTTATTTGCAGCGCACAGAAAAAAAATCATGGACGTGGAATTGTGACAGACCTGGGATAGGGGAACATGTCGAGTATGTAGAACTTGGGCTTGGATGGATCGATCTCGTCTGGGGTCCGGAACGTGCGGTTCTCTTCCCAATAGCGCTGCCAACGAGGCTCAATCTCGTCAAATGGGTATGCCTTCCTCGATTGCTGTTGCTGCTGAGTTTCGACTCCATATTCCTCCTTGCTGCTGCCGCTGCTGCAGGTTATGGCGCTGCTTCTGGAGATTCGGAGACGGAAAGAGGTGGAGGTGGTTTTAGATGAGCGGCGAATGATTCTGGGGCTTGGAAGGACGGGAATATGGCGGGAAGGAGAGTGGAGTGACAGTTGCAACTGTATCTGCATTTGCATTTTACGAAGAAAAAGGAAACGAGAGAGTGGTGTGGGCGTGGGAGATAAACAAGACGAAGAGAAGCAGATAGGATGGCGCTCCAAATACCGCCAAAATCCCATCCGCTCGTTTATTTCCCGACAACGTAGTAAACGGCCTCAGTTAGGTGGGCCAGACTGGTACTTCTCTACTGGGCCTGCACTTTTTGGGCCATTTCGTCAATCTTGGTCGGGATTTTTCTGGTAACGAATCGCTAACACAACTTGCGTGGTTTTACGGCAATCCAGACCGTCCAAATCTCTGATCCAACTGAAAAACTGAAAATTGCACTGAGAAGACAGCATTAACCATCTGATGCTTCCCTTAAAATTTAGACCACTCACTATTTTACTTTTAACCATCCATTTGGTAGCCATAAATGGATGGTTTAGATTGATTGATCAGATCGATTTTAGACAATGGGACCCACAAATTGGATGGTCTGGAGAGCACCGAGTCATCTCTCCCTGATAGTGAGCACTGATTTGGTGGGCCACACCGTAGATGGAAGACATCACGAAAAATCTCCCTTGAACTTTTTGGGCAAGAAATGCCAATTGCTATAGATAGGTGTACACTAGCTTCACACCCGAGAACAAGTCATACATACATGAGATCAGACCAGCTCATCAGGTGATCCTCACCATGCAGAATCCATGCATCTACAACTAGGCAAGTATGATCATCAGGTGGGCCACAGATATACGGAAATTCACCCACTGGTCAAGTTCACTTAAACGGTTTGCATGCCTGGGAGACAGGTCTGTCAATGGGCCAGGACCTGGGGTAGGTCTTGGCCTGGATTTTGAACCGTTTCGATCTGAGCCGCTGGGTCGGTCCTGTGTAAATTTCTAATTTGTCAGGCTCGAGCCCGGCCCATTGACACCCCTACTTGGAGAGGTGTGGCCAACCTCATGAACACGCAATGCTAGGCATTATCCGGTCCTCAAGCTGGGGATTTTTGCACACTATCCTTGAAGTTCAAAGTTTGTACCGGCGGTGGCCATGGTTCAATGATCAAGACTGTTGGTATAATGGGTCCCACCATGTACCCTTTCAATCTCTAATTCTTTTCAGGTTCACAAGGACTGTTTTTGTATTACTTTTCATAGCCATCAATTTGCCGGTCTCCAATCAAGGGATTAAGTTCGTACGATCAGGACAATATTTTCCGTGGCATAGTCCACCCACATGTAGGTACCCACCAGGAAGAGGCCTGGATCACTGAAACTTGGGTCCGCTGTCACCGCAGTATGCATGTCTTGAGGGTATGATCATATAATCTCGCATGGATTTAGAAGTAAATAAAATTGGAAGCTGGTGAAATACACAATTTTGGTATATTTTGATTTCAATGAAATTAAAGTGATATGCTTCTTTTTATGGAATCAAAGTTTACAGTTTTTTTTTTTCATTTTTTTCCTCTTTTTATTTATATCTGCTTTTTTTCTACTTTTTATTTATTTATTTACTTCATTTTAGACCTAATGTTAGGCTACTAATCTAATGTACACATAGTATGTTGATATATTGTAAAACAATCCTAATTATCAACCGCATCACTAAATCACATTCCTAACTGTCCAAACATTGGCAATGTAAATTGATGTTTGAAAAAATGTTGACAAGTCATTAGTTTGGGATCCTTATGCTTGTGGCATACTCGACGTTTAGAATTTCATCATTTTTTGCCAGAGTATATATTTTAATTAGTATATTATAATCATTTTATCAAATATTATATGTATACATTGATTTTAGATTTTAAAGTTGATTAAGTAATCAAATTCAAGCTTTGTAAATATACTACAAAATTTCAATGCATTTTCAATTACAAGCTGTCAAATATAATTGAGGATTTAAAATTCTCTTAATGCTCATGTAATTGTAATTTGGATTCCAATACAAGCTCCCAACAAGCCTTAGGGTGTGTTTGGCATCTCTACAAATATGAGTTTATTAGCTTATTTCTCAAAAAACTAAGCTTTAAAACGGTATGGTATAAGTCTTAACTCCAATTTTATGAGTTGGGAAGGAGTTACTTCTTGAAAGGGAGTATTTATCTTTTAAGGGGTAGATCATTTTGGACTAATTTTTAAATAAGTTTATTCTTAAAATTTTCAAATAATTCTCATCATACTCTCTTCAAGGTAGGCTCGCATGATAAATGACCCACTTAAAGGTGGGCCCACATGATGAATGGTCCACATCAAAGGTGGGCCTCCATAATGTACAGTCACATCAAAGGTGAGCCTCACATGATGGATGATCAGGATCAAAGTGTGGCCCCACATGATGGATGATCCACTATCAAGCAGGACCTACCTAATGGATGGTCCACATCAAAGGTGGGACCCACATGATGGATGGTGGACATTGAATGTGGGACCATATGATGGATGGTTGAAATTAAAGGTGGGCTCACATGATGAATGTCCCTATATTGAAGGTTGGGCCCTACATGATAGATGGTGGACATCAAAGGTGGGTCCCACATGATGGACTATCCACATCAAGTGGGCCCCACATGATAGATGGTCCACAACAAAGGTGGACCCACATGATGGATAATGATCATTGAAGGTGGGCCCCTCATGATGAACGACTCATATTAAACATGGGGCTCACATCAAGGTGTGCCTAAATACTAACCCCATACTAAGGAGACAAATTAACCCCACCGATGGGTGGGTGTATCATGTGACTAACCGTGTGGGTGCATTGCGCAGCTACCAGGGTGGGTGTGTTGCATGACCCAAAAAAAAAAGGTGGGCCTACATAATGAATGGTTCACATCACAGGTGGGCCTCACATGATAGATGGCCGGCATCAAAGTGTGACCGAGCATGACGGAACATGCACACAAAGTGGGTCCCATTTGATGGGCAATCCACATCAAAGGTAGGACCCACATAATGGAGAATGGTCATTGAAGGTGGGCCCACATGATGAACAACCCATATTGAAGGTGGGGCCCACACAATGAATGGTCCGCATCAAGGTGGGCACACATAATGGACAGAGTGGGCTTCGCATGATGGATGGCCCATATTAAAGTATGACCCCTCATTATGGACGATCCACATCAAGTGAGCCCCACCTAATGGATGGTCCATATCTAAGGTCTCGCATGATGGACGACCCATATCCAAAGTGGGTCACACGATGGATGATCCATATAGAAGATGCGCCCCGTACGATGAATGGTGGATATCAAAAGTGGGCCCCACACGACGGACAAATCAACTTCAAAGGTAGGGCCCACACTATGGACACATTAGATGTGGACTCCACATGATGGGTGATGGACATTGAGGAGCCCCACGTAAAGAACAATTAGCATTGATGGTGGGCCCCACATGATGGATGACCTACATCAAAGATGGGCCCCTAATGATGAATGTTCCACATCCAAAACAGGCCTTGTATGATGGACAACCAACTTTGAAGGTTTGGCTCACACAATGGATGGTTCACATCAAATGTGGGCTCTATATGATGGTTGATCTACCTCTAATGTATGAGATAATGGATGGCTCAAATGTCATAAAATATGAAGATTGTAGTCATCCATTCTTTTGCAATTTTGGACATGATTTATCTACGGTGAGATCCGCCAAAACAACCATTTGGATTACTATTATGATAGGGTTATTGCAATCTTAAAAAATGACATCAACTGCCCTTAAAAAAACCTCTTATTAGAAGGTTGGTACCAAACGTTCTAATTTCGAATAAGAGTTTTTATTAGACTTGAAAATGTGATTTTGGCCTTATTTAAAACAAGAGCTAGAACAAAAAGAGCTTATGGGAATAACTCTTATTGAATAGAGTAGAGATGCCAAACGAGCCCTACAAGTGGTCCTCATGGCTCAGCCATTGGAACCTTTGATTTTGCGGGCCCCTCTCATGGCTGAAAGCATTGGCCGTTGGGAAGATCCTAACGTTTGTAGTGGTGGCCAGCAAAATAAAAGTAAAGAAAGAAAGCAGAGAACCACCGGTTTGGACTACAAACTGAAACCTGAGAGAATCTTGATATTCACAACTGGCTTGGATCATGTGACTAGAGCAAGTTGTAGTCCGCTAATCCAGGACCACAGGATGAACGGTGAGGATAGTCCGCTAATTCAGGACTATCCTCATTTTCACCTGTGTGTGTGTGGGTGTGAGAGAGAGAGAGGTTCACCTTACAATCAATGAATTATATGAGATAAATCCCCTACAAGCTGTTGAAAATTTTGGCATTCTGCCACTTACAAGGAACATATGAAGAATATTACAATCGCCAAGGATGGCTGCTCTGAAATTAAGCTAACCAAACCATTGGAATCAATGTAAAATTAATAAAGAATGCTTGTGTGCTTGCATCCCGGGACCAAAATTGGTAACATGCGGATGTCCTTTGGGCCTTGTCGGCTAATTACGATAGAGCCCATCTGCAAGAAGTCCAACCTTACGCATGAGTGCTTGAAGCCACTGCCCGGTTTCTGGGTCATCCTGAAAAATATGTCAATGTGAAGAAGAGGATATCGAATGTTGCAAGTGGGATCGAAATGCATAGGCTCTTTTAGTGATTTTTTAGAAGCATTTACTCCAAAGAGGAACCACCTAACCATACAGGCACCAAATACCGATGATGATTGGGAATGCTGATCTGGTGGGCCACTATGTGGATGGGCTAGAGACCAACAATCACATAAATTAGACAAATCTGACCATCCACTTTAGAGCTTTGCCAGTTGAATGTAGTACTGTTGATTGTTTTGAGTGAATCATGCTGCTTTCAGACCAATGATCAGATGACTACCACAGTCCAGTCGTGTTGAATTTTGAATTTTGGGATATGGACCATCCACATGGCCCGCCACAGGAAGATAATAAATGAAATAACAGGTCTTGCAATGCAGTCTGCTTACTATCATGAGCTTCTTGTTATTTATGCCCTGTTTAGATAGAAGAATAAAAAAGGGGTGCGCTTCAGTGGTACTGGTATCAATGTAAGCTTATAGTGGTACCAGGTAGAAATGGGGCCCACATGGTGTATGTATCACATCTCAGGTTACCCCCATGGCCTGAAATTTAGCATGATCTTAAAATCTGGTGGAACACATCAGGGAACAAGGTGGGAGGGGACACTCACCCTTGATTTTCACTGGGCCCCACCTAAGTTGCAGAACAGCCTGATTTTTGTCCTGAGGGCTTGGATTCCATCACAACATGGTGGGCCCCCACGCAAATCAAGGGTGGGCATTTTCTCTCAGCTTGTCCCTGCTCTGGGGCCGACCTGAGCTTTTGTTTGTGCTGATTTTTGGGCATTGAGTAGCATTGAGGTGAAACAACTGATGAATGGGTCAGATGTTGCGAATACATTACGTGGGCCCCACTTCTGCCTGGTGGTACTGTAGCTTTCTTGGATGGTTAATGAGGTGCTAAGTGTTCCATCCAAGGTATTCCGTAATGGTAACAGTGGCCATAATGGCCACCATCGTTACCTTTACAATACGGGCTGTAACGGCTGTTACAGCCTCCGTAATGGCCGTTACGATCTCTCTCTCTCTCTCTCTCTCTCTCTCTCTCTCTCTCTCTCTCTCTGTTTTTTTTTTTGGAAAAAAATGAAAAACCTTTACCAGCCCTCTGATTCACTGTTATGGGGCTGTTACGGCCTTTACGACTGGGTAACGGGCTGTTATGGGGGTTGTACCGGCCTTTACGGGTCATTTTTTCCATAACAGCTGTTACAGCCCCAGTAACGTGTCACAGTTGCCACCGTTACCTTTACATAACAGCCTTTATGGCCCATAACATTCGTTACGGCACAGAATGGTTCAATCACAACGGTAATTACCTTGAGTTGAAAAATAAGCAAGAAATCATACTATGGAAGCCATAAACCACATCACATGTAATTAGAAATCTCTGCCCTATGCTACAAACTGGTGAAACACTTGCAGAGCCAATTCATAAAAGATTTCTGCAAGTCGCTCAAAGGGGCACTCACATATAGGCAACCACTGAACCTCGCATCTGTTAACATGTGAGGAAGTATATTCTGCAACACCTCAAAAGCTCTGCATTTTAAAAAAACAAGAGGTAATTGCCATATTATCTGACAGGCATATAAACATGAGCATAAAAAAGGACTCTTACAAGACAACTAACAATCAGACAGGTTTATGCACCAACCTAGGATGATCTGAAAGTCTAAGGAAACAACGAATGATATTTTTTAGCAGTTGCTTGCCCGGTCTACCAGAGTGTGATGCAATCATTCCCCATAGAGATTGACTTATGGCAAGATACCGTTCAGCTGTGTTACAGGCATATTGCAGCCCAAAGTCATCCATGAGAATTTTATGAAGAATAAAGGTGGCCACCTATATATTGAAATGGATCAAAAGTGATGAGTTATAATTCAAAATCATCAATAAATTCAAAGATGACAACAATTCTTCAGCATCACAACCAAAAAGCATTTGATTAAAATAAAGTAACAAATCAAGAAAGTGAATGGACTACATAAACAAGGACCCAACACTTTTTCCTTTTTTTTTTTTTTCTCTTTTTGAAATTGTGCTGTGTCGACATGTGCCCACATTACCAACAGTCCTGATTATGGCTCATCAAAAAATAGTGTTTTGTTTTATTATTATTATATTTTATTTTTAGGTTTTTAGATATAAGTAATTAGCTGTTCTTTTACATTTTATTTATTTCCTGAAGTTTACATAAAATAATCAACACAAGTTATTCAATATAATATTTTTATCATTACAAATGTTGGTAAGGATGAGTTGGTGAATCTCACTTTTGAAGGCCACCATCTCCAACACCACATACTCTTGTTCATAAGGATGAATTGTTTCTTACATTTTTATTTATTTCCTGAATTTTACTATGTACAATAATCACAACATATTATTAAATATAATATTTTTATCATTACAAATGTTCACAAGGACGAGTTGGCAAGTCTGACTATTGAAGGCCACCATCTCTAACACCTCATATTCTTGTTCAAGTTACATAATAAGCAAAAAATAAAGGACTAACAATAAACAAAAACAAACTGATGGATTGACAAAATAGTTCCATGGCAACAACAGAAATTAAAAGAAAATTAGCACAAAGGGGGCAAGCACCTGAAATCAAACCAAAAGCTACAACCAACCTAAACAGACAGCAGAAAAAAATCTAAGGAGAATCATCTTTTCATTGACCCCTTGATTAACCAGCCAATCTATGTCATTCACATCCTTCTTCATGTGAGCCAGACCACATGCAACTCTTACATTTTTCTGACAACCTGATGCTGCCCATGGAATGCCACCCACTACACAACACGTTATATGCTTAGAACACTCATCTGTATAGTGGCCACAGGCCCACAGCTAATAAGTGAATGATCAGAACATTGAGTTTCCAATTCAGAAGACAGAATCTAATTCAAATCGAGATGAATGAACTGCTGTTCACGTCTCTAAACATGTACCATTGAACCCTAAGTATACTACATTGCTCACCTACATCACCAACTAAAATCTTGAACAATATATCCTACAAGGTGGATTTTTCATTTGTAGAAGTCAACCTAATGTGGTAGGTCAGACAATGATCTTCCAATCAAACATCCTAAAATTGGTCCTTTCTACATATTCCTTTAGTGGATAATCAGTACTCTAAGGGCCTGTTTGGTAAAACTTATTTTCTGCACTTATCACCGAAAATGGTATTTTCAGTAATTATTCTAATTCAGACTGTTTGGCAAATGTAAAATATTAAGCACTTCATTTAAAATTTCACTGAAAAAATCTGATTTTTTCCAGCTATCTTCCTTCCGCTTAATACTTAGTGCTGAAAGCGGTAAGTGATTTTAAAGTTAAATATTTTTTAAAATGGCAATTTTACCCTCATAACTTGAGGTGAGAGCTTTGACGGAGGAGGCTTGAAGCCTAAATGATGTGTCAAAGGTTTTTGCCTATCATGATGTATGTGTTATATCCGCACCGTTCATCCATTTTGCCGGATCATTTTGGGGCATGAGCCAAAAAATGAGGCAGACCCAAAGCTCAAGTGGATTCACACCATAAAAAGCATTGGGGATAATGACGCCCATTGTTGAAACCTTCCTAGGGCCCACCATGCTGTTTATTTTCAATCAAATCTGTTCATAAGGTCATATTGACCTAGATGACGGGAAAACACAAATATTAGCTTGATCCAAAACTTCTATGGCCCCCAAGAAGTTTTCAATGGTAGATATTCAAGCCCCAGTGTTTTTTGTGGTGTGGTCCACTTGAGCTTTGGATCTGCCTCATTTTTTGGATCACGGCCTAAAATTATCTAGAAAAATGAATAGATGGTGTGAATCTAACAAATACATTGCAGTGGGGCTCACAAGACTTTGCCATATCATCAAGATAGGAAGCAATCCAATTTCGGATTGCCTACTGACACTATCACTAGTTGGTAGCTACTGGACAATGCTATGTGGGCCCACCATAATGCATGTATTTTATCCACGCCGTCCATCTATTTTTCCAGATCATTTCAGGGCATAAGCTAAAAAAATGAGATAGATCCAAATCTCAAGTGGACCACACCATAACAAAGTAGTGATGATTGAATGGCTACCATTAAAAAGTTCCTATCGCCCAATGTAATGTTTATTTTCTATCAAACCTATTGATTAGGTCACACACAATTGGATGAAGGAAAAACACAAATATCAGCTTTATCCAAAACTTTTATAGCGCCAAGAAGTTATTAATGGTGGGTGTTCAATGACCACTTTTTCATGCAGTGTGGTCCACATGAAACTTAAATCTACCTCAATTTTGGGCTCATATCGTAAAATGATCCAAAAAAATGAATGGACAGCATAGATAAAATACATGCATCGTGATGGGGCCCACTGCAAACATTAAATATGAGATGTTGTTTAGCTTCTCTTATTAGTTGTTCTATTTAGAACACCAATTGAAGGATTATAATTATTCTATTAAGAAGAATAGAATACATGGTCTATCAATCGAAAAATTATATTTGAGAGAATGTATATAAATTAGGAGTAAATGTGCCAAATTTGGTTACATGATAATAACTAGTTTTGTCTCATACTCTATAGTGGACATAAATTGAGACAATAGGAGAAAATATGACAAATTGCCAATTTTCAAACATTTACGATTTGTGTTTACCAATGTAGCGTATACTGCAATGAATTTTTTTTTGAAGTTTTTTTAAATGCTATAAAACTCATGTCATTAAAAATAAAAAAAAAAAAAATAAAAAAAAAAACTTAAAATGTAAGTTAAAACCAAACCTTTTTATGTTTACATTCACTTAAAATGGTGGTGGTCCTTTGTTAAGGTGAAACTCACATACTAAAAAACCTTTAAAACTAAAAAGAAAAAGGGTTTCAAAAGAGGGATTTTGAAAACCCCTCTTAACCTATGGGATCTTTTCTTTTTATACTTGTGAGTTATAACTTGTGATTTCAATTAGACATTATTAATCAAAGTGGTTTGCTTAAATAGTTGTTGATGCAGTAATTATTTGATTTGTTTTATGATTTATATATTGATTTTTTTTATAACTTTATATATGTGGATTAGCTTTTGATAAATGATAATTAATAACTTGTTTCAACATGCTTATACTTGAAAAAATGAATCATCTCCTAGGCATTTTTATATTTTTTGTTTTTTTTCTTACTATTTATCATATTTTTCCTATTTTTATATTAAAAAATAGAAGTATCGTGTAGCTTAAGTTACACGTTATACTATTTACGCTACACACTACAGAGGGTTGAATGCTACGCAACACACTATCGCTATTTAAAACATTGGTTTAAACCTAGATGTGCAAGATACATCCAGTGTTCGTGTTGTCGGCGAAAAATCGATATTATCGCCGATAATTTCAATATCGCTGGACTTGCGATACCGAAAACTCAAAAATTCGTTTCTCTTCGAAGTATCGGCGATATTTCGTCAATAATGTCGATTGTGATGAAAATATCAACAATCCGACGATAATATTTGCATAGACAACCTTAAATTAAAAAAAAAAAAAAAAAAGGAAGAAAGAAAGAAAAGCAAGAGATATTAAACGAGATAGAGAGAATTGAACAAAAACATACTTACAAAGGGGAGAATCAAACAGAGAGATTCTGTGGTGAAAGATAGCTACCCACATTGGGGCTGCGGAGGGAGCGTGCGTCAATTTTTAGGGTTTTGAAAGAAGGGGTCGAAGCTCAGCTCTTTTTAACTTTACTTTTTAAGTTTCTTCTAAAATGTGGGTTTTACACCATTTAAAAGTATAGGTCACCACTATTATACATCGAAATAAAACTAATAGTTTACATAGCTTTTTAAGTTATTTTATAGTGTGAGTTCCACACCATTTAATAAAACTAGTTCACCACCACTTTAAAAAAATTACAAATAAAAAAACATGGGATCGGATGGTTAAGGGAACGGATTAGGTGCGGCCCGTGCCTCACCCAAGATGGTGCGGCCCCTACTGTGGGGCCCACCATGATGTATGTATTCTATATCCATGTTGTCCATCCGTTTTTCCGGAACATTTTAGGGCATGGGCTCAAAAATGAAGAAGATCCAAATCTCTCGGGTGGACCATACAACAATGGTAATTGAATGTCACACCATTAAAAACTTCCTAAGGACCACCTTAATGTTTCCATAATGTTTATTTTCCATCCAACCTGTTAATAAGGTCACATAAACATGGATGAAGGGGAAAAACAAATATTAGCTTGATCCAAAGCTTTTGTGGCCCATTAATGGTTAATCACCATTGTTTCCTATGATAAGGTCCACTTGAGAATTGGATCCACATCATTTTTAGGCTCATGCCCTAAAAGGATCTTGCAAAACAAACGGATATAAAAGACATATATCAAGGAGGGCCCCACAGAAAGGGCCACCATCTTGGGTGAGGTCGAGGCCACACCTAATCCGCTCCCTACAGTTCGATGGTTGGATGTATGGATGGGATGGTTGGATGGATGGATGGATATTTAGATGATTGGATAGGATGTATGGGATGGTTGGATGGATAGATGGGATGGATGTATGGATGTTTGGATGGGATGGATGGGTGGATGATTGAATGGGATGATTAGATGGATGGATGGATGGAATTTTGGATGATGGGATGGATGGATGTTTGGATGGGATGGTGAGATGGTTGGACGGATGGATGCTTGCATGAGATGGATGTTTGGATGATTTGATGGGATAGATGGATAGATGAGTGTTTGGATGGTTGGATGGATGTTTGGATGATTGGATTGTTGGATGGATAGATGGGATGGATGGATGGGATGGTTGGGTGGTTGGAAGTATGGATGGGATGAATGGATGGGATGGGTGGTTGGATGGATGGCATGGCATGGATGGTTGGATCATCAAGCATATGTACTGTATTTATAAATTACATGCTTATTTATTTATGCAGGGATGTAAAATGTATGAATGCATTTATGCTTATTACTTAGTTTAATGAGATTTAGGTGATTGTTGTGTTACTGTTAGATTGATTTCTTACGACAGCACATGCTTTTAGCCTCTAATTAAATGAACACTTATTATGTATACATTCTTTTACAATTTTTTTATTCCTAAATATGTAAATATATGTATTTAAGCATCTCCTAAAGTTTTACTGAAAAATTCTACTGTTTCCCTCACATTACCAGTTATCGGCGATAACGATATTATATCTTTATCTCCGGCCAACGAACCTTGTAGCGATACCGACAATTCAAACATTGGATACATCTACACGGTATATTTGAACTTGTAGACCAAGGGTCAGCTATCTACAAGATACATTTGTCATAGTATGAATCCATTGTGATACATCTCCAATAAGATTCGATACCTTCTACCATCAACCTAGGTATGATATTGAATTTCATAACAATTATCAGGGGAGGAATGCATCAATGATAAATTCCAATTCTATGCACTTTTATTGGCATGTATTGACAAAACAATACAAAAGATACGTCTTGATACGTATACATATTGCTAAATAGACTTCTGTGCTGCATCACCTGATGATTTGTATGTGTGTTCCTGGTACAATATAGTATGTTCTGATATTTGCTTTAGACAGCTATGTTTAACCCAACTAAGACATTTGGTAATACAAAGATTGCCTGCGAGAGATGAGAAACAGATAATAGAAAGTACTCAAATTTACAAAAGTGATCCACTCACTGCCTTTGAAATTTCAGAGCCAAAATCCATGGAAAACAAACACCGAGGGACTACTTCTGTCCCTATAAGGTATCTAATACTTTCTCTATCATCAATCTGCAAAAGAAATTTTAAATATAATTTCCTTAGCTTGTTAAAGGAACCAAAATCCAATGAACAATAACAGATAAATTCATTTTTAACTCATGCAATATTTTGTTAGCCATCAACTGATCAAAGCACTGCTTCCATGAATTTTTTTCCTTTCCATGACAACATGATTGAACAAAAATAGGCAGCAAATTAATGATTTTCCTCATAGATATACTGAAAATTAGATTTTAACTTGTTGGTTCAGATATTTTGGAGAAGTAACCAACAAAAGGTGATGAGCATTTCTGAGAAACTTTAGAGAGACACTGCAAATCCATAGAAAGACCTTTGGGATTTTTTTATTATTGGTTTCCAGTTGCTGCCATTGCTAATCATAATCAAGAAATGCAAACACTACTGGTGAGGGTAGAATCTCTAAGCATTCTCTGAACATAATCATGAAATGCAAACGTGACTGGTGAGGGTTGAATCTTGAATCATTCCCTCACAGCATCTGCAGGACACATTCATCAGGTGGTCTCCACCATATATATTCTGGTGCAAAAATAAGGCCAGTCCAGTCATCTGGTGTGCCCCATGTGTAAAAAAAAAAAAAAAAAAAAAACGAGAGAGAGAGAGAGAGAGAGAGAGAGAGAAGAGAGAGAGAAAAGAATGACTTGATGGTTCAAACTCCTACTCAAGCATATCCTTAGCAAGGCTCGATGAAGATCTTTTCATGGTCATGGGTCTAATGAAAGTAGCTAGAATAACGTTCTACATACAATATATGGCAATTCCTTTTAGCAATTTGCATGATGACACAAGAGATACATTTAAAAGAGCAATGACACACAAGATATAAAGCTCCTTAGGAACCATCCAAGCAACATCATGAAGGGGTCCGCTACATGCAATGATATATGAGATATAAAGCTCCCTAAGAACCATCAAAGTAACAACATGAAAGGGTCCATCACTTGATTTACTGGGTCAGTGATTCTCAATCATCAAGCTTAGTAAATACTCTTGAATGAACCTATCCAGTCTAGTTTCAATGCAAGGTGTGCCTTTCAATTTTCTCTTCCCCCAAGCTATGCAAAATGTGCAGAAAAAGATAATGATTTACTTATATCAAGCCAACTTATAGCTTCTGTGTATATTCCTATGTGACAGGTAAATCTACTGAGAAAACAAATATATAGCAGTTGTAGTCGTGGTTTGCTCATCAAACCAAAGTCGAATCAGTAATCATAGAAAATCTATTTGCATAGATTCAAAGGCTCTCTTGAAGGACAGAACATACTGTTAGTGTGTATAGACTTAGGTCGTGCTTTGCTCATCAAAACAAAGTCAAATCAGTAATCATGAAAATCTATTTGCATAGATTCAAAGGCTCTCTTGAAGGACAGAACATACTGTTAGTGCGTATAGACTTAGGTACACTGGAAACACCATAACCAATATTGTATACGAACTTGTGTATATCCACAGACTGCCATAAAGTTTTGACTTAGTCATAGCCTCATAGGACAGCTAGCATAGACAACTTGTGTATCTTATCGTGTGTAAACGGATTTGCTCTTTAAATAAATTTACAGGGAGAAGATGTAAACACAACTACACGAGATTACTCTCTCCCTTTCATGATTATTTCTTTACTTTCTCTCGTGTTGTTTTGATTTTCATGGTATCAGAACATGTAGTTTCTCTTTTCTTCTAATTTCCTTCTTCCTTGTTTGATATCGTCCGGTAAAGTGATGAAAGAGAGGTCGTTCTCCATCATCATTCCACCGTTGCAGAAGTGATACATCAATGGGAAAAGATTTCATCACGAATTCTAGAAGAAGCAATCACAGTCGGAAAAGGTTTTCCAATCTTCTGGAAAGTCAGATGGCATCGTTTTCCAGTCCTTTGCTTGAAAACTTCCGTGATCTTCAGAAATCTTATCTACAGTTGCTAGTTTTGCTCAAAAGCCCTCCCAAGCTGCACGATTCCTATTCCTATCGGAATCTTTCTGGTCACACTCTGTGGCTTCACATCTGCCACAGACATCTCCAGGGATATCAGGTTTTTTATCCAAAAGAATCTTCTCACATCTAATTTGAGAAATACGATTATTTCAGTTGCCTTCAAGGCTGTTTTAGCATTCCAATGTCAGAAAACCCTCCGTTTGACGACCTTGTCATCATCATCTCGAAGCAGTTTATCAAATACTTCATTATTTGAAAGGTGTGCCTGATCATGGTTTTCTTCATTTCAATCATGGAGACTTGAATACCAGTATATTTTGTGATGTTGAATATCATGGTTTAGTACAAGAAACAATCTTTTGATGACAGTTCATCTATTGAAGTTCAATATCGTGCAATGGCTCATACTGCTTATGAACTGATCTGGGTGAAAGCTCTCCCTTAGGACATGGGATTTCCAACATCTCCCTCCATTCCCTTACATTGTGACTGACAACCAGGCAGCCATGCATATTATATTGAATCCAGTCTTCCATGAACATACCAAGTATATTGAAGTCGACAGTCATTTTTATTTAGGAGAAATTGGCTGCCAAAGTTCTTCACACACCATTAGTTCATTCAGAAGATCTGGCGAATATCCTTACCAAAGCCACATCCACAGTTCGTCTAAAAACCATTTGTGTCAAGCTTGGCATGAACGGTATCCATGCTCCAGGTTGAGGGGGATGTTAGTCTGTATAGACTTAGGTACACCTGGAGAACACCATACCCAATATTGTATATAAACTTTGTATATCTGCAGACTACCATACAATTTTGTCTTAGTCATAAGACAGCTAGCACAAACAACCTGTGCATCTTATCGTTTGTAAACATATTTGCTCTTCAAATAGATTTACAGGGAGAAGACATAAACACAAGAGAGAATATTCCCTCTCATGATTATTTATCTACTTTTCTTGTGTTCTTTTGATTTTCACATACAATTCCACATTTTAATGTATAGTTCTACTGAATCAAATCCACTAAAATATGCAAGCACTGAGTACCTTTACAAGCGTGCCAATTACTCCCAAGCTAGTAAGCCTCAAATCTTCAATGGGTGTTGTGTTCATTCTAGTGCTTAAAAATGGGTACAAGTATACAGGTATGTTAGCTGCAAGAGAACAGGCCATGTATTCTGTTAATAATGTCCTACACAAACAATTTCCAAAATGGTTAATGAAACAGATGCATGTTAGTGGAAGAAGAATCAGATAACTCAAAGAACAATTCTATAAATGTTAACCATAAGTCCATAACAAAGTAAGAACATGAACTGACGGAGATTTTAACAAAGTAAGAAGAACATGGACTGACGGAGATTACTACCCATCAATTGATGAAATTTCCATGATCCTGCATATTTAAGTTTTTTCGTAATACAATTGTCGTCACTCCTCAGAACCAAGAAGCGCGCCCATAGAATTCAAGATGGGTGAAAGAACTGGAAATGTGTCTCTAGAGTTTTATGTGATTGTCATGCATCACTCAAATTGAAAAGGAAATTTTATTGGATAGATATAGGACCAGTCATGCTTTATGGGACAAAATGTTGGGCTGTCAAGGAATAACATGTTCATAGTTTGAGTGTAGCTGAAATGAGGATGTTGAGATGGATGAGTCGCCGCAGACTGCAAGACAAGGGTAGAGTTAGAAATGCATGCATTTGAGGGTACTTAGGAGTAACACCAATAGGTAATAGAATGAGGGAAAGTAGTGTTAGATGGTTTGGTCATGTGCAACGAAGACCAAGAACCATGCCGATTAGGACTGAGTTGGTACAAGTTGAAGATCTAAAAGGGCAATGGGAAGGCCCAAAAAGACATGGATGGAGTAATGCAGGGGCATTTTCACACAGGGCTCGAGTGGGGCAGCCTTTGTGAAGCAGGGGCACACTCGGGGTGGGCGGCCCGTGTGAGAAGGGTGGCTCATGTGAGGCGGGCCCCATCCGTGTGAAGTGGGTGGCTATGTGTGAGGCAGAACCTATGTGAAGTGAGGCCCACGAAGGAGAGTTCGGCCGAGGGCTTGGCCTGTGTGAAGCAGGAGCCTGGGCTATGAGATAAAGGGATTGATTCGCCACGCTTTATAAGTTCGAGCTTTTAAAGCAAGTGGTAAGTTGTCCTGCGTCAAATTGGTATCAGAGTGGGAGGTCTCACGTTCGAAACTCCTCACCGGGGGTGATTAATGCAAGGACATTTTCACACCGGGCTCGAGTGGTGCAGCTTGTGTGAAGCAGGGGCACACTTGGGGTGGGCGGCCTGTGTGAAGCAGGCCCCAACCGTGTGAAATGGAACCCATGTGAAGTGGGGCCCACGAAGGAGGCTTAGGGCGAGGGTCTAGCCTGTGTAAAGCAAAAGCCTGGGCCATGAGATAAAGGGATTGATTCACCATTCTCTATAAGTTCAAGCTTTTAAAGCAAGTGGTTAGTTGTCCTACGTCATGGAGGTAGTAAGAAAAGACTTCATGACCTATGGTCTAACTGAAGCTTTGACCCTTGATAGAGTGAAATGTTGAAACAAGATTCATGTAGCCGACCCCAATTAATTGGGATAAGGCTTAAATGATGATGATGATAAACACTCCTCACACCTGAGAATGAGGAAGCGTGCTTCAGGTTACTAATCTAAACAAACCCTAAAAGATGGAGAGACAAGAGAAGAACATACTTAAATCACACAGAGAGGCAAGATGTAATTAAGACTCCCAAAGATCAAGGCAACCTCATTGACTTAAACTCCCTGTGTAGCATTACATAAGAAAGATTTACCCATCATCTACATTGGAAAAGAAGCTCATCTAAATCACACCAAACCTGTATTTGCTTTATCACAACCATTGAAGTTGACTTTCAAGGCGCTAAGAGGTAGGGACACTTGTGTGGGCCAAGAGCGCAGGAACACTAGAAAAAGCCAAGAAAATAAGAAAGCAGTGCAACAAAGAATAAAAGCATATGTCTACTACCCCAGGCATTTACTTGAGATACAACAAACCCCACTGCTGATTCCCTATCATTCCTTTCTTGACATAAGTGAAGAAGTAACCAACACAATTACAAATACATATTCTCTTACACTTCCCCTCCAGCTAAAGCATAGCTATGCACATACCCAGCTTGCCCAAAATCTGGTGAATACAAGAACAATGGAAGGCTTTGTGAGAATATAAGCTAAATGATTGTCCAACTGAACAAATGGAGCATATGGTAATTTTGAGGCAACCTTCTCTCTATCAAAGTGATAGTCAACTTGATATGCTTGGTTCTCTCATAGACAATTGGACTAGAAGCAATAAGAAGAGATCTACACGATGTGTGGCACACACATCTGCACTGCGGGACCTGTGTCTTGTAGGTGTGTAGCGTATGTACAACACCCGAGCCAAGTGGGGTCACCATCATGGGCATTTGCAATCCAATTTATCCACAAAATTAGGCACATTACATTCACCATACATAAGAAGAAGAAAAAACTGCTTCCCAACCTAGGCGGTCCCCACACAAATCTATGCTTGGCATCCTCTTCCTATTGTTCCATGTGGTGTGGCCCATATAAGTTGTTGATTTGTTAGATTTTTATCCCACTTCGTTATAGGAAAGAGCTCACCCAATGGACACCCCCCCCCCCCCCCCCCCCCCCCCCCCATCTCATGTCTTACATGGTACAAATTAGAAACTTTTCTCATGATTACCACTTACAAACACAACAAGCCTCATTGCGTTAAAAGACAAAAATATACATATTTTTTTGATAACCGGGTTATCCAGGCCTCTTAGAGCACCTGACTAGGTCCTCACCTGACAATAATAATAATAATAATAATAATAATAAATTACAAAAATAGAAAGATGAGAGAAGAAGGCTGCCATGTAGGCAGCCCCATTTCGGAACTAGGATTCACTTAGTATATTATCAATGTGTATAGCTGCTTGATAATCACACTATAATGGAACAGGCATAGAAAACTTTGAGATACATTTCCTGAAGAAGAGATTGAAGCCATATAATCTCACACATAGAATGGGACATCGCATGATATTTGTGAGTAGTGGTCGATGTAAGGCAATGACTGCCCAAGCTTGCTGCTACTAGCAGTCCATGTACTAGCCCACACAGTTTAATAATCGTCATGCAGGCAAAACTAGAGCTTTTTTTTCCTGATCCACACAAATAGAAGGAACAGGTTGGGATACACAAAGTTTCAAAAGCTCATGTTTTGCCCTACATGAAGCTGTGACTAAGGTATCTACAGAAAAATGATGGAAGAGAACCACTACGCAACCCCTTGGACTTGATGGTGACCGGTGGAGATGTGTTTGTGGCTGGTGAGGACGAGGATCCAATTTACGGTTAATTTGGCAGAGACTTGGACAGGGCACATTGACACTCCCATTAAAGATAGTACAAGATGCAGGAGACAGGAGCATTGCTGTCAACAAAGTTATGGTTAAAGAAGTGGTGTCTCAAGATGATTCCTTTTAACTCCTTGATGAAGGGCTGGCATCTAAAAGTGAGGTCCATGAGGCATCAAGGTCACATGGGGGCTGTGTGGTAGCTTGAGTAATTAAGCGAGTGACAATGAGTGGGCTGTATACCCGTCTAATAGAGATGAGAGCAGAGATGATGGAGATGATGACGGTGTCAAGGATGTGTGTATAGAGATTCCAACTCAAACTCATCTTATCCCATTGTGGAGAGGGACTTTGACCATGTTACACAGGATCCAGACCATGGTACTTGCACCCCATCATGGGCTTCTAAACTGAGGAAGCAGATCTTGGGTTGTAGGAGATAGGTGACACAATGAGGCTATTGCGCAGAGCACTGAGTCCATAAAAGTTATTTTCAAGGAGCTCCATTTCCATGCTGCATTATAGATATGGCTCGTACGCCTATGGGATGAGCAAATCCATTGAATATAGCACACCATTATTCGACTATGGATATGGTCATGAGTGCGAATATAGATATGGACAGAAATATGGCTATAGTAGATGTATCTAGGATATGGATATGAGTATGGAGGTTTACAGCCACAGGTTCATAATAAAGATGTATTATTGCAAGCTTCATAATAAAATATGCACTGCTATAAGCTCCAAAAGTATAAAACTGTAAACACAAAATGCTAACAAAGAGATGAGAAGGGCCATAATAAACATGAAGGAATCTGTGCTCTCCGAAATAAATTGGAACTAAAGTAATGTAAGACAAATAAACAAATCATGGCTAGCACTAACAATGATTGTATCTACCAATATAGTGTGTCAACTCAAGGAGAAACATAACTCCATCACACATTAATCGAAGCTTAAGTTATTTTCCATGATTTCTATATTCAGCCACTTTGTTACTTGAATTAAACTTCAAGAGGATCTAAGTTAGCATGTCCTCACACATTAATAAGGATACTACAGAATTACCATTCAACAAAAGATGTCTTGTTTCTGGGTGCAACGCTATGCTCTGTATAGAAATTCAAACCGAAAAAGAATTAAATCAGTTGTGTGCAAAATTTCAGAATGAACAAATAGGGGAAAAAGAAATAAAAACTCTACATCCATAATACACTCATGAAGCTCCCAGGAGCCCAAGCCAACAGTAATACACAAAAGCAACTAGGCACACAATGTCTTTATAAATAATGCACAAGTCAACAAGAAGACAAGTCAAGATGGCTTTAGTTATTTGCTGAAGGAACAAACTCAACAAGGAGCAACAAGATTGACATATCAAGGATCTGATATCTAGAAGAAGGGGGAAGGATGTACTGATTATATTTAGGGCAGCAGGTACAGGCAAGAATAAAAAAGCATCTATGTGTCGGCCTATATAAATCTTGATCTTCCCTCCAAGAGGATAATATATATTATTAATAGTGACAGATCTGAAAGGTTTGTTGCAGAGGATCCTAATGTGGACCCTCATCAGCCTTTCCTACCTTGTAAATGTCATGGTGGTGATAGTTGTCAAGGGAAGTAAAAGAATGATTTTGGAATGGACATCTCAGAAAAGGGAAGGCCTTTTGGAGATATGTTGCCAATCCTTCTTCAAACAATACGTAAACACAAACCCTACTCAACGTTTCTAATTGATCTCAAGCAGTAGTCACTGGCTGCATAACATTCCCTAAATTTCCCAAGTTTACAGCTTTCTGTAACTTTTTTTGGATAGTTAGGATTTTATTATAAGCAAAAAGAAGACCAACTGATTTCTAGTTAATTTCTGGAATTAGCTGATTGTTCCTTTTTGCTCACAGTATAACACAGGATGAAGAAATGCACAGTTGTGTGATGCAACAAAAGAAATCAAATGCTCAATCTAACCAAGAAACAATATGAAGAAGAATAAAGAGAGGTCACATGTCACAAAACAAATAAGGAGGATGTGAGCAAACTCCCTGCCTGAATCTAAAACCATATGCACCCCATATTAATCTAATATTTGTCAACCCATTTAATACATAATTACATAACAAAAACCTTAAATACCTCTCGTAATGGGTAAATAATTTTATCCCACCACAAAAAATAGTTCATAATTTGTTGATAACTTCTCAATTCTTGAAATGTTGCACAGTTACCGAGCATTTTATGGAGGTATATGGGCCAAATGACCTAGAATGAAAAGCAATATTTTGCACCGGCTGTCTGAGGTTTCTTGGTGGGGATTTCAACATGATCCACTTTGGTTACGAGAAAATGGGAGGGAGCAGAGTCATAACTTCCGTGAGGAAGTTTTTTGAACTTGTAGATAGGAATGACCTTATTGATCTTCCTTATGTAGAAGTCGATTAACTTGGTCTAATAACCAAGATATGCCTGTCATGTGTAAGCTCAATAGATTCATCATCTCTTCTATGTAAGTAGAGTCACGACTTCTATGAGGAAGTTCACGGAATTTTTGGATAGGAGTAGTTGATGTAAGACATATGATTTAATGCTGGCATGCAACATGGAGATTATTAAAGAGTCCATAAAGTAATCCAAATAACAAAAGATGTTAACCTACCACATGATTAAGAGTAAACAATAGGAAATAAAATATGATTTAACATAAATCACATGCCTGCATGCTATGAAACCATATAAATCAATTAAAACTAGTTCCAATGGAAGGATAGGACTTCCAACTTACAATAGGCACGATCCACATTCAAGGGGCTGACTTGTAGGTTCTAAGACTAGGGTTAAGGGGAAAAAACATGAGATTTGGGCATTTGGTAAATGGAAATTGGGGATTTTGGGATTAGGGTTTTTTTTTTTTTTTTTTCAGAAATTGGGGAAATAGGAATTTGGGAATCTAAGGTTTTGATTAGGGTTAGGGGATTTGGAATCAAGGGGTTTTGAGGGAGGGAATTAAGAGGATTGAAGGGTTGTCCATACAGTTAGGTTCTGGGAATTTAAAACTAAAGTTTGGTTGGGGTCAAGGTTGGATGATGAAAAGATGAAGAAAACTAAGACACTTAAGTCCTAAAGTGTCCACGATCGAGGCACGACATGATCAAAACTCAAAAGTGATCAAACGGCTTGATGCACGCAATCCAATGGTTTGATCGATGCGTGCACTCGATCCAACGGTCCAGACTCCTCAAGAATGCAACCCACATGCATCCTCCTAGTGTAAGGTCTTCAAAGATGCATTAAATGCAGGTGGGGTCTTCAAAACGGTCCGTTTGGCCCACTTGGGCCCACGTAATGGTCATCCATCTAGAAGGAAACTGGTGATGATCTCCTCCTCCTCTGATAGACCCTGAATGGTGCTCTGATGTCTTCATCAACTCTCCTCAGCTGAGAAAGATGTCTTTGGAAAAATAAAACTTTGATAACATTCCAAGATGTTGGGGTCGAATCGTAGAAGCTCCATCTCTGTAATCCACGTGTAGTCTGACACAGGCCTGTCCTTCCACTTGACGAAGTACTTTTGATATCCATCATGCATAGTGGAAACCGCTTCTTCATCTAAAATATCCTATATTTCTTCTCATAGGTATGGATGGTATGTGTGGTAAAGGTTAAAAAGAGGGGCCAGGTAATGCCCAGGTGCTATGGGATAGGTCATGGTCACAGGAGTCATTGAAATTCATGTGAGGGTCAGGGAGGGTCCATGAAATGGTACAAGATCTTCCACATTAAATGTGGAACTGATACCCATGTTAGGTGGAAGATCTATCAATTCGGACCCAGTCTTATCAAGATTTTATACGGTCTAGTTTTACGGGCTTATAACTTTTTTATGGTTCTCTGTGGAAACCTTTCTGGATGTATTCTAATCATGACTTCATCACCCATAACAAACTCTTTAAATCTACGGTGTGAGTCAGCAATCATTTTGTATTTTTCATTACTTACATTAAATTTTTTTTCTAATCTCCACATGCAAGTCATGAATATGGGGTGCAAATGCATGTGCAGACTCGGACAGCCTATGGGACACTGACATGGGTATGGCATCTATAGGGGTCCTAGGCTCATCTACTTGTCTTTCTAGATCCACTTTCTCCTCGAGACTCATTTGATCGTGAGGAAGGTTTGGTAAAGTAAACGCGTGAATGTCCCACACAGGTGTAAGCCCATCCAGTATGTCCTCTGGGATAACATCACTAGACTCCCCCAATACTAGACTCACCTTAGGAGGTCACTCTACACCACCCTCGACTGTAACATCCGGTTCCAGATCCACTTTCTCCTCGAGACTCATTTGATCGTGAGGAAGGTTTGGTAAAGTAAACACGTGAATGTCCCACACAGGTGTAAGCCCGTCCGGTATGTCCTCTGGGATAGCATCACTAAACTCCCCCAATACCAGACTCACCTCAGGACGTAACTCTACACCACCTTCGACTGTAACATCAGGTGGCATCTCCATACTAACCTTATGTGTGACCTCAATTGCCATGTGGGTATACACCGTCAAATAAGCTTTAATCTCCCTGTCAGACTCTTTGGCATTTTTTATAGGGAGCGACTCAAACTAGAATTTCCCCACATCTTCAAGATCATGTTTTTTGACTTCCTCTTTTCTGGGGTGCTCTTAGGCGAGAGAGGGTTTAAGATAATCATCTTGCATTCATACATAAACGAACACATATTCGTGCGACCGAATAGTGTTGCATCACTGTCATACAACCAAGGCCTACCCATGATGATGTGGCCGACATCTATAGGCACCACATCACATCGTAGCGTGTCTTTGTAAGATCCAAACTGGATAGGGATGAGACACTGCTAGGACACTGGAATGGAGGATGCATTAAACCAGGCAACGCGATATGATTAACCATGGAAAACGAGTGTTAAACCTAGCAAAGCCATTGTGCTCGCTAAGATCACGTTGGTGCAACTACCGCTATCAATAATCACTTTGTAGCTCTTATCAACACAATTGACATAAGTATGGAGGATGGAAGTTTTACGCCAATCGTCTTTCTCCTTAACCTGTGTTAAGGAAAATCGAACGACAACAAGAGGAGAAGTCTCAAGCCCTTCAACCTCCTCATTGCCCGAACTCGCCTGAGGTTCATAGACCTCTTCATCTTCAAATTCACCCCGCTCATCCTCAGCCATCTCACCAATTACAAGTGCCTTGCCTAGTTCTCTGGTGGGCCACTGTTGAGCGAAGTGGCCATACCCTTGGCACCTGTAACATTGTGTGAATTCAACAGCTCGCTCACTAGTACCAGCCAACCCTTTACCCTTAACATCCCTAGGGTTGGATTGAGAACTAGTAAGGGGCTTGGATTGACTCCCAAAGTCAGATTTAGCTCCCTAGGGAGTAATCTTAACATTTGAATCCCGAAAGTCAAATCGTCTCCCAAATTGCGACTTGAGGTAATGCTTGCACCACTTGGTACATTTATTCCAAGGTGCGGACATCGTGAGAAAAGAGTTCTCGTTGAATGTCGATTTGGAGGCCTATTTTAAAACGGAAGAGTGTAATCATTGGGTCCTCCCCAATATCACATCGCGTTATATATTCCTCAAATTTAGCGATGTAATCCGACACGGGCATTGTTCCCTGGCGAAAGAAATGTCATTAATCCAAGAGCCTTTGACGGTACGAGAGGGGGAGATACTTTTCCTTCAGAATTCCTTTTATTTATACCCATTGTGTGATCGGGGCATCTCCAGACCTCTCAATCTTCCATCCATGTTGGTCTAAAAGAATTTGACCTAGCCCGCCAATTTCATCTTAGTAAACCTCACACGACGGGCATCAAACATGTCACGCCACTAAAAATAGTGGTCCATATCTGCCATCTAGTCAAAGAATGCCTTGGGGTCTAGGTGACCATCAAAACTAGGGGTTGAAATTGCGTCGGTAGTCTAACACGACACCCTATGCTTTACGTGCGGAAGCTTTCGGAGCTACTAGAACTATGGCTAAGTCCTAGAGGGGCGGTGATTAGGACCGTTTAAAAATCCCTTTTAAAATCATCTTACCTAATTAAACTAATTAGAAATTATAAACTATATAAACAAGAACACTTAGCTTCCAAGCTTAAGTGGGTCTAATCACAAGGCTAGTATATGATAAACATGTAAACGACCTAGCCTAAGCATGCATAGATAATCAAATGATTTAACTAATCAAGAACCTAATCTATGCAACCTATATAGACTATATGAGAATGGATCATAAAGCTCAAGTGTACACTACTTAGTGAAAGTACATCTTGTATGTGAATGTGCCTAATATAGTGTCTAGCATACATTCTTATCAAGCATTCATAATTAAGCAATTAAACATACAATGCTAAGATAACAATGTGCTCAAAACAATCACAAACACAAGCATGTATAGTAGTTCGACTTTGGGTCTACTCCACTCCTGGTTCAAGTACTCATCCCTTGAGCAAACCGGTATTCACTAGGGAGTTTAAATCAGGTTCTTCCCAACCTAAGTGTTTCAAATCGGTTCCACCCTACCAGGGAGTTTGACAAGGTTCCTCCCAACCTATGACGGAGATTTTACTGATTTATCTTCCAACTAAGATAATGGGTTTCATCCAACCCAAGAGTTTGACAAAGATCCTCCCTACTCTTCAGTTCTAATCCAAGAACGTAGCGTACGCTCCCGCTGGAGGCTCCCCTTGAAGACTTGTTCGAGTTTGTAAATATTAACTCTCACACGCAATCTTCCACGAGGAAGGAGTACAAATGGACTCTCTAAATGACAACTTACTTATTGGATTGAGCCCATTCTTCAGCGCCTTGATGGATTGCTAGATCTCTGCTCTCCCGTGCTTCAATCAGCTCCCCTTTGCTCCCCTAATCGTGTTGCCGCTGTGTTGCCAAGTCTTTAGCTCCACCAATCAATCACCTCGCATGTGATGCTCTTGAGATGCCCAAGGTGATAGGAGATGGTGTGAATTCTCTACAACTAGTAGGAGTTGGCTGCCTAGAAGAATTCCACCTAATAGGATCTTTAGAGAGGTTTAGACAAAGGATCTACATATGGTCAAGGTGCCTAAACTTCTAAAGATCCAGAGAAAGCAAGTCCATCTTCACATGAGCTTTAAATGCTCCATCTTGTGATTAAACACAATGAAGATGGTTTGGAATGCTTAGGATTAGAGCTTAATGGTATGGACAATCAAGGTGGCTTCTAAGAATCTAATGGCACTCATATCTCTCTTCATACCCCTAAAATCGAGCCAAGCCTTCTTAAAAGAAAAGCTCCAATGGTTGGAAAACGACCTCCAACGACTCTTAGCCGACTGGTCGGCCAGGAGTCGCCGACCGGTTGAATATAGAGGACCGATTGGTCCAGTAGGGGGCCTGGATAGGGTTTGGTTGTTCTCCTAACTGGGTCGATCACGACCGGTCGGACAAACCAACCGAACAGTCATCAGACCGGTCGTTTTAAGGCCTGGGAATTATGATGCTTGTTGTCCCATTTTCCACTCTAACGACCGGTCGGCCATGGGTCCAAGACCGGTCGGCAGGGCATGTTTTTTGCTATTGGTTTGGCTTGTTTCACAGCAGTTCATGCAACCTATTTGGCCATTCTTTGGGTGGTCTTTTGGGACACCTAAGGCCAATCTAAAATGACTAGAAGTATGCCTATTGGGTCAAGGTCATCTAGAGGTTTGTGTTTTGGTTTTGGTGTTAGTTCAAGGCTCACCAAGGCATCTCTTTTACCTGTTTCTTCTTCCTTGATGCAGCAAGTCCGCTTGAGTCTTCGGTCTTCGTCTTCTTTAAGCTCAACCGACACCAGACTCACTGACCTACGTAATTGACAAATAAGGTGCACTAGTATGCCACAGAAAAGTGCACTAACAGGGGCCTCAACTTGAACATTCTTCATGACATGCGCATTTGGGTCATGGCAGTCATGACGCTCCTCACGATGTGGTTGCACATGCGCTCCACCATGTCCAACACCTTTGCCACATCCGTGTCCGCGTCCTTCAAGTTGACCCCCGGCTTACGATTGGACATCTTCCCCAGTGTCGGGGTTTGCTTGGAGGGAGGCTTCTAGTTGATTGACGTGTGCATTGGTTGTGGTCAATTGAGTAGCGGTGGTCCTATTGTGAGCCTCAATGGTCGTAAGACAGTTGTTGATAGAGGTCAATGTTGTCAAAATCGTTATCACATTGCAAATCGTAGGAGGAGTTGAATCGTATCGAATCGCAAATCGTATCGTAAATCGTAAGATATTTTTATAATTTTCTTAAAACGTTGAAAAAATGAAAAATATAAATAAATCAGAAAAAAATTTAGAACTCATCAATCTTCCTTTTGCCATCAATGCGCACCAAGTAACACCATGTTATGATAATGTTTTAAAGGATTATTATTCCACGATCGAGGCAGGACACGACTAAAAGTGGTCAAACGACTTGATATGCGCAATCCAACGGTCCAATCGACACGTGCACTCAATCTAACGATCCAGACTCCTTAAGAATGCAGCCCACATGCATCTTCCTAGCGTAGGGTCTTCAAAGATGCATAAAATGCATGTGGGGTCTTCAAAACTGTCCACTCGGCCCATTCGGGCCCACGTAATGGTCATCCATCCAAAGGGAACTAGTAATGATCTCCTCCTCTGTAAACCTTGAATGGTGCTCTGATGTCCTCATCAGTAGCATTATTGATCTTCCTTATGTGGAAGTCGGATACCTTGGTCCAATAACCATGATATGCCCATCATGTGTAAGCTCAATAGATTCCTCATCTCTCCGGTGTGGGAAAGCCACTATGTGGAGTTTGTGCAGTTTTCTCTCCCAAGGCCTACTTAAGACCATGTTCACACTGCCTTGTTCCACCTCCTTTCCAATTTTAAAATTGGTTGGTAAATCAAGATTGATTTAGAAATGGTGGCAGGGTGGTAGAATGAACATGTGGTTAGTGGATAGGCCAGTTCCAAATCATAAAGAACCATTTGTTTATCAAATCTAAGTGGAAGGATTAGAGTCAGGATATGTTCAGAGTAGATGCGAGGAAATACCAAGTAGAGGAATGCTCACCTGCACACCAGTTCTCACGAGAACTCACGAGAACTCACGAGGACTTTTTGAAAACTCATCACACGTCATGTGAGCCCAAAATATAAGCCGTCCACATGATGCAACACCCAAAAAAACCCCGAAGGCCCAACTTTTACCCTAATCGAGAACTTTGGTGGGCCATGGCAAAAGGAAACAATTTCCTCCCTTGATTTGCTTCTCTCTCTCTCTCTCTCTCTCTCTGTGTGTGTGTGTGTGTGTGTGTGTGTGTGTGTGTGTGTTATGGCCCACTAGAGTTTTAGATCAGGTTGAAAGTTGGGCCCTAGGGTTTGGGGTACTGCATCACATGGACGGTTCAGATTTTGGGCTCACATCACGTGTGATGAGTTCTCAAAAAGTGCTCACAAGTTCTCTTGAGACCTATGCGCAGGTGAGCATTTTTCATACTAAGAAATATTAGCGACATCGACAAAGAGGAAGAGGAGGGTACCGTTGCACAAAATAGGGGGTTTCTTAGGGAATTCCTGAAGTTTGAGCATCAAGTCGATAACTCTTTTGGTTGAAGAATTGTCGCTTGCTAAAGAGAAAATAATGGACTTCTATGGCCAGCTTTACCATAAAGAAGAATCTCTTAACCAAAGCCTGAGTCTCTTGTTTCAAAAATTTCATGAGACGGAAGCCTCCTAACTTGAGAGAGATTTTGATGAGGTGGTTAGGGGGATTTGGATAAAGACAATGCCTCGAGCAATGTTTACAGTATTGGTATCATTATAGCTATCGATGACTGGGGCTATGGAAATATATATCGGTATCACTAATATTATCATTGATACTTGGGAAAAATATTGTTGTCTGGGAGAAACATTGGGGAAACATTGAGAAAAAGGTGGAATTTTCAATGAAACTTCAGGAGATATTAAGGGCCTGTTTGATTTTTCAATTCCTAAGTAAATACCCTGTAAATGAGCAATTATTACCTTTTCACCCCGTTTGAAAATCCACAAGATTTTCTGCTTCGAAAATCGGTCCGAAAGAATTGGTTTGAATTCATGGGCCCCACTTTGATGTATATTATATATCTATACTGTCCATCCATTTTGTAGGAACGTTTCAAGGTATGAACCAAAAAATGATGCAAATACAATACTCAAGTGGCCCACACGAGGAAATAGTGGCCCCAAGAAGTTTTTAACAGTAAATGTTCGATTTCTATTTTCCTGTGGTGTGGTCCACTTGAGCTTTGGATCTGCCTCATTTTTTGTCCCATGACATAAAGTAAGCTGGAATAATGGATGGACGGTGTTGATAAACAACATACATCACGGTGGGCCCCACAATATTTTTGTAAAGTTTCTCGATTTTAGTGTCTAAAAAGTACGCTGTCAAAACAAGCATTGGGAAAAATGCCAGAAATACTTGGGTAAGTAATTATTACCCATTTACAATGCATTTACCAAAGAATTAGAAAATCAAATAGGCCCTAAAAGAAACACGTTTACATAAATAAGAACAAAAAATATTACAAAAAACAACTATACATAATAAGTTTCCCATTTTATAATGGTCTAACCATGTGTAACCGAAAAAAAAAAATTAGTAGAAAAGAAAAAATAATATATATATATATATATATATATATATATATATATATATATATATATATATATATATATCCAATCAATAGATTGGCCAACATTCATTAATATATAAAATTTCCACATTAATTAATAGTGAGAAACATTTTCCAATATACAAATGGAAAAATTAGGATATCCTAAATTCCCACTACTTTTCACTTGCATGTTAATTTTTCATACGTACTACCTAAGCACATGACCAATTGTGAACAATATTTTCATGAACAAGAGATTTTGTGTCCTATCTCTCCTGTGTCATTGGCTTGACCACCTGCACAAGATCCAATGCAATGTCCATGGTGAACTCCATGGGTCTAACCATGCTATGCACCTATGCACAACCTGTAAGATGCAACTGATGAGATATGCTCCTGGATAGTAACAATATTGCATTAGTCATTAATAAAGTAGTCTTAATGATGGCTTAAGCAAGAATCCAATTGGATTTCTATAAAATCCAATATATGCAATGAGAAATGACACCAAGTTTTGGAAATGGGAGGCAAACACTTGGTTTTCATCTTAATCTATCTTTGCTAAGTTGTGCAACTATGGTCACCCTTAGTGCCTGTGCGCCAAAATTTGGAAGGCTACTCTTCCCCCTCAGCTTCAAGCTTTTGTGTGAATCACTATCACCAACAAAATTCTCACTATCAACACCTCAAAAAAAGGAATGTGGTGGTCGTCAATAAGTTTTGTCATGTGCGGGAGAAGAAAGGAATCAACAGATCATCTCTTTCTGCATTGCTAGGTTGCTAGAGGTATTTCGGACTTTTATTTTAATATCGCAATAATTTTATTAAAGCAAAGGAGTGTCAAGATAGCGCAAAAGAGTATACAAAGGAAAGGAAACATACAAACATCCCAACAATCTACAAATTTTAATATCGCAATAATTTTATTAAAGAAAAGGAGTGTTGAGATGGCCCAAAAGAGTATACAAATGAAAGGAAACATACAAACATCCCAACAATCTACAAAATGAAAGAGCAAGCATTCCCCCACCCCCCAAACACGACCCACACTAACCAATAAAACCCGTCGCTCTCAAAATCACCCAATCAATAGTGTGGCTCGTACTTCGGAAACATCTCCCATTTCTTTCTTCCCAAAATTCCCATAAAGCTGTTAACAATTGCAAGTGCCAGATTGCCCTCCGATTCTTCCTAAACTCCACATCGTGCCTTCCCACAAGAAAATTTCCACTAGAGCTCAACAAAGCCCAGAAGATGGTGTAGACTATGTAGTTAAACGCACTAGGCGCAACCTAGGCAACTACCCCTAAAACACCAAAAATGCCTAAGCACACGCCAGGAGATTCCAGGCACAGTTTTTTCTTTTAGAAATTTATATTAGTATCATATATGTTATTTATAGATGCATATTATTTTTATAATAGTTTTAGTTCTAAAGCTAATTTTAACACTATGAAATAAAACTAAGTGAAAAGCTATTGTGTATTTTAAATAAAGTGATAGTTAAACACCACTTCCAAAAACTTACATCTACTCAAACATACTAATGAATCCACAAAAACCCTAAATTTTCAAAATTTCCTAACTTAGAGACCTTAATTTCATAAAATTTCCAATTCCTCTTTAGCTTAAAATCCCATATCCCCAACTTTCATAAATTCCCCCAATTCTAAACCATACCATTCCAATTTTCCCTAAATCCTATTCCTAAATTTCCTAATTTCCTGACTCCCCAATTTCCCCAACCCAAAATCATAACTTGCTAAATTTCCTAAAATTTCTAAACCCTAAAATACCAAATTTTCAATATCCCCAAATCTTTTAGCCTAAATTTTTTGGTTTCCCTAAGATCCCCAATTCATGTCTATCTCTTGTTGGCATAAATGGAAACTCAAATTGCCTTTAAGAAGCCTAATGTAGTGCTAAAAACACCAATAGAAAAAAGAAATCAAGATTTCATGAGTTCACAAAATATCTAAGAAATTTCGGAGATAAATAAAAGACTTGGTATAATTAAATTAGGAAAGTATGCTCCAAAGCGATTTATAAGATCTCTTTCCACTCTTAATGGGTGTTAACATACCAAAGCTAACATTCCTTGATGTATCAAAAAGTGTAAAAAGTGACAACATTATGCAGGTGGTAGCCTAGCATTAAGTAATAAGCACATGCCTAGGCTTACGCCCAGGGATAGCACCTCTCCTAGGGCCCAGGCATACAGGTAGCTTAAACACCTATGTTCAAAATGACATTAACTGCACTAGTTTTAGAGTGAGATGGGTTTTGGAGAGCTCCCTGTTTGATGTGATTGTTGGCTAGAATTCATGTGTGTTATTCGATCGTGGTAGCCGTATCAAGTCAATGTTTCCCTAAGCTATTACTTGGGGATTTGGAAAGAGAGGAATACGAGAATTTTTCATGAAAAGCTTATGTCTGCCAATACTCTTGCTAGCTCCCATTGTATCCCCAGTTTTGCGGTGGGACCTTATCCTCCCCAAATTTTTTGGTAATCAAGGGCCTTGGTTGTTTTATTGGGCCTCTTTGTTGTTCTTTTGTTTTGTTTGTGTTTCAATGTAGTGATGATAAGGTCACTTTCTAGTGTTGTTTTTCTACTGCTATTATTTAATTAGTGAATTCTACTGCTCAACCGGGGGGGGGGGGGGGGGGGGGGGGGGGGGGGGGGGGGGGGGGCAATTTATGGCAACGGCAAAGTTCCTTTGATTATGGATGGAGGAGCATGCATAGGGATGAGTTATTTCAAGCAAATCAAAGAAAAAACCCACAGCTCTGCCTCAGTAGCCATAAACCCAATCAGTAGATGCAACAACTCCTTCCTCGTTGAGCTTCCACTCTCCAGTCAGAGGATCCCTTGCTACATGAATAACAAAAGGACGCCCAACATCCTCAAAAACCTCCAAACCATATAATGATTTTCCATGCATACATAATCAAGTGCAGTAACTTTAAATAAAACAAAAATGTTGGATGGATAGTCAACCTGAAGAAGAGCAAGTGCATTGCAAACTCGCTTTGACGCACTTGCAGAGAGGGTAGGGGGTAAAAGTTCATGGTATACTGAAACTATCTCCTGCAAGTAGTCATAAATTTGGGCATTAGTTGCAAATAAGGCGATCTATTCATAAAGTGGGATGCTCCTAACTATACCTGCAAGTTTGCTAGTCCATCTTAAAGCATGGTTAGAAGATGCAAAGAGATAAAGAAGCACAAATGTTTTGCATAAAAACATTATAAGAAATTTGTATAAGAGAATATGTTGGAGGAGTCAGCAAACCCCCTGATATACAGTGTTCTGTCGTTCCCTAACAGCTCGAGCTTTTAGCGCAACCGGTCAGTAACATGGTATCAGAGCAGGACGTCCGGTGTTCAAGTCCCGGGGTTTGCAAAATTCGGTATTATAGGGCATCCGGTATTGTATCAGCCCAGAGTTTCACGTGCGGGGGCCAGTATACCGCCCGCACGTGAGGGGAGGTGTTGGAGGCGTCAGCAAACCCCCTAAGATACATTGTTCTGCCGTTCCCTAACAGCTCGAGCTTTTAGTGCAACCGGTCAGTAACAGAATAATCAGTAACATTCCTTTCAATAGATCAAAAACAAAACATTGGAGCAAAATGATTCATCCAATAGAAATCCTAATTCAGTAAAGAATGAATGCACAAGCTAGGGCCAAGCTCACATGCAGTCACACAAACACACACACACGTGTGTGTGTGTGCAGAGTATACCATGCGCATGTAAATCAGAAAACAAAGTTTTCTCATGATATAGCATACTAAGTTATTACTACAGTTCTATCTAATTTTGGAAAACTGTAGTCTATGGTAACTGACAATTCCCTGCCATATTTAGTTGGTAATAGTTTGGAGAAGAAAAAATGAAGATCCTCATATAAAAAATGTAAAAGCTTGTGTCATTGATTAACAAACATGCAGTTTGCTACTAGTTGGAGATTTAGTTTTGGGAATCCATATTTTCTTTAATGCTCCTAACTATAATGCAAGTTTGCCAGTCCAACATAAAGTATGAGTAGAAGATACAAAGAGCTGTAGCATAAAAATATTGTAACAAAGTTTGTAAAGAGAATAATTGTAATATTCCTTTCGGTAGATCGAAAACAAAACATTGGAGCAAAATGAAACATCCAATAGAAATCTTAATTCAATAGAGAATGCAACACAAAAGCTAATAGGGCCAAGGTCGTAGAAAGAAAAAAAAAACATGTAGAGAGTATCATGTCAATTGGAAATTAAAGTTATTAGAGCACCCATATAAAATTCTTAATTATTACTATAGTTTAAAGCATCAATTTTGTGGCCCTTCAGGGAAAAAAGAAGAAGAAGAAGAAGAAGAAGAAAGAAAGAAAGAAAGAAAAGAAAAGAAAAGAAAAGAAAAGAAAAAAGAGCAAAAGAAAAAAGAGCATCAATGTTGATATATCTGATTATTGGATCGGTTTCAAGGTTTTCAGCTACCTGTTAGTAAGTGCGACCAGTTGGTTTGGAAAATGGAGAGTTTGTATCAGCTTTCAATGCGTTCTTTCTACAAAGTGTTGCATGGGTCGTTATCTGGGGAGCACAGAGGCACACTTCTCATGTTTGGCACTATGGAGCTCCCCGAAAACTTGCAGTATTTACTTGGTTGGCAGGGAGAAATAAAGAGCTAACAGTTGTCAACCTTCAAAAGAGGAAAATGGTGATACCCAGCATTTGCATTATGTATGTACAATGCGGAGTTGGTCAATCAACTTTTTATTCTATGTCCATTCACTAGAGAGGTGTGGAAAAGGTTATTGAGATATTTAGAGTGATGTGGGTGGTGCTAGGAACTATTAATGGTTTTTTTTTCTAGCGTGACAAGGAGGCAATATAGGGAAAAAAAGGGAAGGCGATTTGGAGACTAACTTTGTTGGAAGGTCTTTGGACTATATGGGGGAAAGAAATAACCATTGCTTTCATAATCAAAGTGGTTCAGCTCTAGAAGTGTTTAGAAGGGCTAAGTTGGATGTAATGGAGCGGGCCTCACATTTAGATTCTTTGGCTGATTGTAATCTTTCCCCTTTAAATTGGGCTTCTTTGTTGTAATTTGCCTAAGGTTTTTTTAGGCTTTCTTTAATAAAATTTCGTTATCTGTCAGAAAAGAAAAATCATGAACAGTGGAGACCTGTTTTCGTTCCTTAGCTTTCCTTTCCTTTTCCTTTTTCCCACAAATCTGGTGACTTGTTTCTTTGTAAAATAAATAAATAATAATAATAGAGATTTTAGTTTCAAGCAAGCATGTTTCCTTTTAATCATGTTTTGAGGCAGGAGCTGATTTATGTAGTGTATCAGGAGCTGATTTATGTACTGGACCGTCATCCCCTCTTCCATTATATGTGCCTACACTCTTATTTCTGGAAACACTTCAGGCATGATTCTACAATAAGGGCGTGTTTGGATTGCCCTTTCCCACAGTAAGGAAGAAAAATAAAATGGCAATTATTAATGTTGAACGTGTTTGAATACGCTGCTCGAAAATCAGAAATCAGGGCCTTCTTTTAACTCAGCCATCTCATCAGTGTAAACGAAGACAGGAAGATGAATCCCATCTCAAATATGTTCGGACTCAGTGGATCTGTCCATCATACTGGACCTTGCGTGTGGATTGTCCATCAAGTGGGCCCACCTTTGACGTGGATCATCCATCAAGTGGGGCCCTCGAAAAGAGTCGCATTCTTTGATACGGTCCAATGCTGCAAATATCCAACCATCGGAAAACCCATGCACTCTTATACTGTTGATCATCCAGCTCTATTCAAACGGGTTCATCGTGCGACTATTTACAGCAGAAAACAGCCAACGCCACGTGTCTAGTGTAATCATTACACCTTTACAGTGTTTTACCATGGTACAAGGCAATCCAAACACGCCCTAAGAAAACTATGATAGAATTAGGAAGGAAGAAGTCACAACTGGAAAGACACCCAGGCATGATTCCACCTAAAAAAAAAAAACTATTTCAGCAGATCTGATCTGGTGGTTCATTGCCACAAAGTGCCCCGGAGGTCTTGATAGGAGAGACATCACTCATCATCACCCTCGCAGGGAACTAATTAATAAGCCAATTGGCAACTGAAATGATCACGAACACATATATATTCACAGAGGTAACACGTTGTTGTCAATGAAAATCTCTGCCATGGACAGTAACAGAGCCTGGGTAAAAGAGGAAGGTTGTTGCCCGATGGGCAGCCGATCATATAACTTTTGTGGAACTACAATTTAAAACCTGAAACCAAATTGCCAGGATAAAGGCTAAGGCAATGATGATGATGAATAATAATATTCAGATACAAAGAAGCATGTCACTGACCAAAAATGCCAGTTCCTTAAAAAAAGGAATTAAAAAAAAAAAAAAAGCAATTTACATAAAACCAAGAAAGAGAAATTGTAAGTAGCATTATTGAATGCTTAATTTTTATGCTAGTAGTCAGTGTCATATAGACTGTCCATGTCAAACTGACAAAAGAGAAGGGAACCACACCTGTAAGAGTACAGCAACAGAACCAAAAGAATGCCACAACAATGGACCAAGATCTTGAAATGCCTGTCTTTGCTACAAGAAAATGAAGGAAAGTCTACAATTCATCCATATGAACACAAACAACAAATATGACAAAAGCATTAAAAGGAACAATTTGAGAGAACGTCAACAGACTGTATAAGAGATTCAATATGCCTGCATTTGTACTACTAACATGAATAAGAGTTAGAAACATCGGTTCTCTTTCTACAGTCAGTCAGACTCTTTAATGCAACGGAAAGAAATTATGATGTGCTCTTATTTGAACCCTTAGATAGGTTGGAACCCCAGAATGCAAAGTTCGAATAGACTAGACTTTAACAAATATCCAGTCTTGTTGTTCATAATTGGGTCCTTTTGTTTCCATCTGATTGGTTGCCCAGAGGGAGTACTCTCAGGTAGGATCTGTGGTTGGGTTTTTTTTTTTTTTTTTTCTGGCCTCTGGCCCTAATAATATCGCTGCATCTTTCAAAATAAAGAACCAAGTATCTGATTTTGTAGCAAGTGCTTGCGAAATTTTTTCATTCCTTGTTGTATGGTGCTTGACATTACAATCCAGGCTAATGAGGCTGGTGGTTGTCTCACGTGCTAAGTCTATTTATACCAAGACATTTAGCTCCAGCCCTTCTGTTTGCCTTAACTATGTCAAGGTTGGAAATGAAGAACAAGATTCTTACAATTGCAGATGCAATGAACTTGAGAAAAGACATTGCATGTGAGGACTCTTCTGCACTGTGGTGGGGACATTGAAATGTTAATATTCAGTTGCATTGTCCTCATTAAACTCCATCAGGTAAAACCTAATGATTCTAAACCTGTACCAGCAATCCCACACCCTAACCTCAATGCGTCAATCACTCAAGTAAAGCTTGCAGCATAGCAATTGTAATCTTATCGAGATAAATGGCCAAAATTTACCTGTCAAACAAAGTTCTTTTTTTCCCTAGGGGCTTGTTTGTTTAGAGCGAAAACTAAAGTTAACCATGCAAAAGAAAATGACTTCTTTCGATAAGATACTTCCCTTTATTAAAGAAACCAAAAAAAAATCCTTTTGTAAAAGTATTTCTTAAAATGTATCTAAAACAATTTCCACAGTAAAACATGTTAAAATCTCTTTTCCTTGGTGGGAAAAGAGTTGACCCTCTAATGTGATATTTTAAATGGCAAAAAGTTGTCATTACTGCACTTTTCTTTGGTTTGGGTAGATATACCCTTTAAAGACAATTCATAGCATATGTGTCAACCTGGTTCACTCTCGCGAGATCCAGTCCATCCATCTGGTTGGACTGGACTCGGGTTGCATAGCGTAGAACACAGCACCAAGGTCGGCACTATGGTGATGTGGCAAAGTTTTGTGGGTCCTACCATGATGTATGCGTTATATCCACACCATCTATGCATTTTGCCAGATCATTTTAGTGCATAAGCCCAAAAATGAGGCAGATCTAAAGCTCAAGTGGAGCACACCACAGAAAGTGGTGGGGCGCTATTGAAACCTTCCTAGGGCCTACCATGATGTTTATTTGCCATCCAACCTGTTCACAAGTCTCACAGATTTGAATGAAGGGAAAAAACAAATATCAGATTGATCCAAAACTTCTGTGGCCGCCATGAAGTTTTCAATGATAGACATTCAATCCCCACTTCTTTCTGTGGTGTGGTCCACTTGAGCTTTGGATCTGCCTCATTTTTGGGCTCATGCCCTAAACTGATCTGGCAAAATGGATGGACGGTGTGGATATAACACATACATCATGGTGGGGCCCACATAACTTGCAAAGCCAACAAAGTATGGACCTCAGTGCTGTGTTCTACACAATGCAGTCCGAGTCCAGTTGGACCATAGCGAATATGCCCTGGCCCACATCGAATATAGACCATTGGTCCACTTTTTAACAACGTCCAATTTTCTCAAACACCCATGAACAAATCAAGAGTGGACCATCTTAATTTGCCACTGGTCCATTTTTTTTCACAACATTCGATTTCCTCAAACACACATGGCCCACTCACATGTGGACCAGCCTAATTTTCCGGCCAGGGCACATTCATTTGAGGGTCAAGGGCCCAAATTTTGCAGAGAAGTATGGATTCAATGAATCACCTCTTCAATCTATCCCATGCAAATCACCTGCACTTTCTGAAGGAGAAGCAAATTCGGTGCCTCCATGTCCACAACCGTCAATTCACTTCGGCAAGCGAATTTTCAGCCACTGGATTGAGATTTTATAGTTCGGCTAAGTTACGGCTTAAATGGCTTCATCCGAAGCTCCTTTTTTCGACCCAAGAATTCAAACAGACGGTAGCAGATATAGAGAGGAGGCACCGAATCAGTTCTCTTTATCAAAATACGGGAAAAAACAAGAAGAGGGATGAAAGAAAAAGAAAAAAAAAAACTAAAAGAAGAAGAAGCTACCATCGCCAATTTGCGTCAGCCCAATCTACAACACAAATGTAGCCTCTTACAGGGATCAGAAGCATTCATCTGGTAGGCACCACCACCATGAATGGTCCGTGCTTCGAAAGTCGGAAGAAACCTATCCGTCCAGACAAACACGGAGAGCCACTCTCATTCAAAAGCGGGGTCCACCAGATGAACGGCTCTCGTCACCGAAAATAAGCTACGTGCTTTCCTTATAAAGAAAGAGAAATGAAGAAAGAAGGTATAAACCTGACAGAGAATAGCCATTGCTCTCTCTCTGCGATCCGGTTCGCGTAGGTCGAATATCAGTTTCTCTTTCAAATCCATTTTCTTTTGCTTGTGCGTAAAAGTGAGATTGGGAACGAGATTGGGAACGACGACGAAGAGACTGGAAGAACGCGCGGGTGTATATATGCAAATGGGCCGCTGATTTGATACTCTGGCTGCGTATGAGGGCTTGATACGCAGGCCCTTAGAGATGGCACACGTGGCATTCATTAATTCAAATCCAACCGTTGGATTGTGCAATTCAGTGTAGGTAAGGTATATTCCAACTTCAGATGGATTGGAAAATCCTACTCTCTGATTCGGGCAAATTTCGTTGTTGAAGTAAGGCCATTGGATACTTTTCATTTTTAACCGTCCAATATATGTTAATCATTTTGAAACGAAAATGGTCAAATGAGAGAAATTATTGGATTCATTTAACACCTTGACTTCCAGGTATAATTTGAACCATTTATTTTTATGAAAAAAATCTAATTTTTAAGTGCCTGTGTATCATTCATCGTACTCTTCCAGAGTATCACAGTTTTTCTCATGCAAATTTACCTTCCATACGCTAGGACGCGGATTGGTACCATCACCGCGGCACCGCCATTTCCGAGCTCGGGACAGGCTGGGCTCTTAGCTGCTACCGTAATGTATGGCTTTTATCCACACCGTCCATCCAGTTTTTCTATATCATTTTAGTTTAAGATTCAAAAAATGAGACAGATACAAGGCTCAAGTGGACCACACCACAGGAAGCAGTGGTGCTAATGATGACCACCGTTGAAACTTTCCTAGGGCCCACCTTGTTGCATGTACTGCGCACCACTGTTTCCTATGGTATGGTCCACTTGTTGGATATGCTTTATTTTAGGTTCATGCTCTAAAACTAATCAGGCAAAACAAATGGACGGATATAAAATACATGCATGGAGGCCCAACGGTAAGGACCGCACCGCTGGGGATGAAGCCGGCCCGCACCTAATCGCTCCGCCAAAGACTTTCGCATAGAGTTCCTGGCTGGGAAGGTAGGTGGGGTCCTCGGTGATGCTTTTAAGAAATCCACACCTTCCATCCATTTTTCCAGCTCATTTTAGGCTATAAGTAAATAATGAGGCGGATACAAAACTCAAGTGTGCCACACCAGAGGAAACAACAAGTATTGAACACTTATATGGCCAGGGAAGCTTTGTATTAGGATAGGATTTTTGAGTTTGTAGTTTATCCTAGTGGGAATGACTTTATAAAGGGTTGGGATGGCATATAAACATCAAGGTGGACCCAAGAAGGTTTCAACAGTAGACATTTCTTTCCCTACTTTTCCCTCTCGTGTGGTCCACTTTAGTTTTTTATCCACCTCATTTTTTGTCGTATGTTCTAAAATGATCTAGAAAAATGGATGGACGGGGTGGATTTCTCACAAACATAACGGAAGGCTCCACGTAGCTTCCCGGCGAAGGAACTTCGCTTGGAAAGCCTTTTGCAGGCAAATCGCGTCCCATGCAATTCGGGCGCGGATTAGATACTTCCCCCACCTGTCCCGAGCTCGAGACAGGCTAGGCTCTGAGGGCGACCGTGATGTATGGATTGTATCCACACCATCTATGCATTTTTCCATGTCATTTTAGGACATGGTACAAAAAAGTAGGCACATCTAAGTTTAAGTGGGCCACACCACAGTAAGCAGCGGTGCTAATGATTTTTACCGTTGAAACCTTCCCAAGGCCCACCGTGATTTTTATTTGCCATCCAATATGTTCATAAGATTATAGAGACCTGGATGAAGGTAAAACACAAATATCAGATTGATCCAAAACTTCCTTTGAGACTGAAGAAATTTTCAACGGTCATCCTTTAATCTTCATTTCATTGTCCAATTGAGTTTGGATCTGCCCCATTTTTGGGCTCATAATCCTGAAATGACATGGAAAACGGAATGGACGGTGTGGATAAAATCCATACATCACGGTGGCCCTCTTAGCCCTAGCCTGTCTCGAGCTCGGGACAGGCGGGAAAGTACCGTAATCCGCGCCCATGCAATTCTTCCGCATGCACCCCTATTTTTGTATATAATCCGCACGCATTTTGAAGGGTCGTTCGGATGCGTGAACGCCTCAATTTATGAGAAGGTAGTCCCCGTCGAAGATTTAAATCCTTGCCATGGACGTCCCGGATTGTGTTTGGACGCATAGAGAGGGGCTGGCGTGGATCTTGCTGTTTTGTTTTTAGATGGCCCACTTGAACCACCTTTTACTGAAAAGTGAGTCGTCGGATCATCCTCTCTTTTCAAATTGAGTCTATGTAGTGTTTGGTTAATGTACGGACCCACTTGAAATGTGTAAGTGAACACGACACACGCCCTATATAAACGGTCCAAAATGGGAACTTACTCTGTCTCAAAATCCAGGCCGTGTAACGACGGGTTGAGTCTTCCATTGTCAAGGTAAAACAATTGCGGCCAAGTTAATGAGCGGACCCACCCGATTTCTGTGCCATTGCATGTCCATGGTCTGATGAGCCCCACGGATGGACCAGATCTCGTACACATACGCCAACCGAATTTCTCGAGCTCCAACGTAGGAAAAGGGAGCTATTTGATACTCTGGCTGCGTCGGACACTTGATACGCAAGCACTCAAGAAATGTTATACGCCGCATATATTAACTCAAACTAAACCGACTAAACCCAATTTGATTGAACAATCCTGACCTACGATTCATGGATACTTGTTTTTGAAATAATACCATTGGAGGTTTTTTTTTTTCATTTTTAACCGTTCACTAAATTCCCATTAATCTGATAGTAAGATAAGCCGATAGAAGTAAATTTTAACTCATGATACATGTAAAAGGGTACCTATAATTTGGACGGTTTTTCTTCGAATTAAGTGTACGCCATATAAGTGCGTGCGTATCATCCATCACACTCTGCCAGAGTATCGAAGAGAGTCTCTCCAGAAAATAAGGATATGCACGGTGTTCTCGGTTTTTCGGGTTGTACATGTTCCGACTTCCGACGGTTCATTGATCCAGACTATTGGTACATTGAATGGAGCAGATCCAAGATTGGAAGATCCTATACGTCTGGCAATTTTCCAGGAGGTATTAGACAATGCTCCGTTGGAGTGATTGTACATCGCTGTCCAGTTTTTGGTTCATACAAATGGACCCATTTTTCAGTGATCTAGACCGTCTGCAATATGGACCTCATGGTCAATGATCCACGTACTAAAAACATCCCAGATGGACGCATCCCAAGCCCTTGAATAAGGGACCAACAAAGAAACGGTTAAAAAGGAATTACAACATTGTTTCCAGATATTCTATAGCTAATATTCTCCAGTCCTATGGTACTTTTCAGCATACAGGCCATCCACGCTGGGTCCCATGACATCAACGTTTTGGATCACAAAACAATGGGCCCCTGCCTGTAAAAACTGAGATTCCGGGCAATCTCCTTTTACGGTCGGGACTCGGGTGTGGCACGGCACGTTTAGCCGTTCACCTCTATATGCAGGCACAGATTGAAGGGCCCATCTCAAAATGGGAACTCAGGATCGTTCTAACTGATTTATTCCTGGCATTTCCTACATATGGTGGGGGCCATTATATCAACAGTCTGGATCACTGGACTATAGAACCCACACGGACGTTGATGCTGAGCGTGCCAGATTCAGCCATTCAGCAGGTGGGCCCAAAGATTAGACCGGGTTAGTCATCAGGTGGGCCACACGTGCAATCCGATATGGACAAGTCCCCTCTTTCAACCGACATTGTTTTCATACGTGTCCAGCCTGATGAATGGACCAGCCTAATTTTTGGGCCATTGGGTATAGGTGATGAAGGCTCCAGATGAACCGCCCAGATATTCCCACTCCCGATTGGTAGCACATATCGCATTATCATTAAGGAAAGCAGTGCACCTCCCCACGGCCACATGCACACCTGGCACGTGTGGGATATTATAGCCATGCATCAGGTAGGCCCCACCTATAAACAACCTGGCCCAAATGTTAGGCTGGTCAACCCCATCAGGCTGTCCACTTATGAAAACAGTGGATGGTTTAAAAGAAGTCAATGGTCCCAGTTAAATGTACATGTGGCCCACAAGGTGGAGCATTCTGATTCTTTGCACGGGTCTGCTACGGAATGGGGTTTAGCAAAAGGCCGAATGCATAGAATCTGCATGTGTGAAAATGGGCTGTATGCTATTTCGAGGTAACATTTTACATGCCTGTGTATCATCCATCACACACTGCCAGAGTAAAAGTTTTCTTGAGAACTAATAAAATGCATAATGGCTACACAGTCCAACTCAGGGAACTCGAGCTAAGCAGCCTTGCCGTCTTGGCCGGCTTCACAAATGGGCTTGGATATCCTCAGTCCGGCTCAGTTCACTAGAGCTGTCTACAGTCGTATCCCACTCCCTACCTAAATGATATTCAGGTCTCCACCCAACAGTCGACTATGCCCACTGGACAATCCTGACCAGTGGCTCCAAGATGGACTATAAAAGGAGAATGATATTGATGCTCTGCCAAAGTGTGATGGATGATACACAAGCACAGTAAAAGAAAAACAAAATATATGCATAATGCTTACACCCCACCCCTACTGCAAATGTTCCTACCGGAACATGCATTTATATATAAAATTATTCACATCCTGCTACCAAATACAAAAAACAGATACCGCAGATAACATTTAGCTAGTTATAATCTCTTGGCGAATCTATGGTAAGATCCTCCACCGAGGGTAGCATTTGGTTCCACCAATCGGCATGATATTTCATGATTGATCAGTCCAATTTGGTGGAAATTATCTTGAAATTTTGGGCCCGTTTGGACACCACCAAATAAGTTACTTTTTCTACTCACAGCAGTAGATAAGTAAATTATTTGAGATAAGTTTGGTTTATGATCGCTTAGGGGGCGTTTGGATCGTAAGTTACTTAAGATAAGCTACCTATGCCTCAAGTAGCTTATCTTGGTTTCTACTTATTAAGCTGAAGTGATCAAGTAACATTAAGTAAAAAAGTTACTTATAATTGATCTTAAACCAAACTTAATTATCTCAAATAAGTTACTTATCTACTGCTGTGAGTAGAAAAAGTAACTTATTTGGTATTTAAAGTTAATCACTTCAGTTTAATAAGTAGAAATCAAGATAAGCAACCTGAGGCATAAGTAGCTGATCTTCAGTAACTAATGATCCAAACGCCCCCTTAATGATATTAGGTACAACCAAACACACCCTAAAAGGCATCTCTAGATCAGATTGTCAGTAAATGTTTTATTTCTACCATTGCCCTTGGAGCCTCTTTGGACATATCTCCTGCAAAAGAGGTTTCCGCAAGTTCTTTTTTCTCAGTCAATATTTTCATCGTGAGTGGGATTTTTAGTGCCAATTTCATCGAGTGGGAACCATACAAGGGTTTGCAAAAGTGCATCCAAACACACAAGGCAAACTCAAAATGTGAGGGTGCATCCAACAGGCCCTTAAGCCTTAACAGTGTAACAGAAACCATGATTGAGATGGGCACATGGAAACATAACTGCGACAAAGAAGTTTATTTTCAACGGGCAAAAATTGCTGAGCTCAGAAGACTTCATTTATCGAATTCATTAGCAAGTAGCTTTTGCATTGTATAAAAATTGGAAGGCAGAGAGATCCATACATTTAATAATTGACAAAAAGGCTATGATTAAGGGGAATTAAAGTCAAGATGTCAATTTGATCATAACTTTATGAGTGTACAAAGATATTAGCATTTAATAATTTGCACGATTACAACGGTAGAGAGGTTAAGGAACATGCCATCCTCTTAAAAATATGAGTAGAAAGTTGAAGATTACTTGCTTTCTGCTTTCTTTGGATACTCCCTCGCCCCAAATATTGTTGATCCAACTCTGACGTTCGTACTTCCCATTTCAATCTGCAGAAAATCATTGCATATAAAATGTCAATATATGTTACTTGTATAAACTGCACTTCATACTCTCTCATATACATTTAGGGCTGTTAGCAGGTTGGGTTCAGTAAGGATACCAGTGTACCTGTATCAGACCCAACTAAGGGAATTGGATCCATGTCCTGTTTGGTTCAGATAAGGATACCATGTATGTCCAGATCTGATTGTGTTTGGGTATTCAGTGGTCCTTAGCATAATTTCAAGCATGAAATAGTATTCAGAATGGGGTTTGGATCTGGAATCAAGCCTGGAGCCAGGCTCATGGGATCTGGATTTGTGTCTTTATAAGAAACATGCTTGTTGTGTGAGTTTTAGACAATAAATATATATATATATATTTTTTTTGAAAGATAATGAATTTTATTCAGGAGGCACAAAGGCAAAAAACAACAGAGAAAAATAAAGTACAACAGCTGGACCACCAGCACCCACAAGCTCAAAGCTCCCACTCCCTTAGAAGTGAAAAAACCTTCCTGACTACCACACCAGGTGGGAGCTGCCATTTCTCTCCCCCCATATGGACCAAAGGCCAGGCGAGCAAAGCAAGCGGCCACTTCAATCTACTGATAGAACAAGAGCCACCTTCATGGCAGGGGCAGAAAAAGACCCTCCATAGACTTAGGCATTAGCCTCGGGATCATGAAAAAGGATAGGATACTGACCCATGCATTCCAAGCAAAGGGACAGTGGATAAAAAAGATGCTCCACCATTTCTGCATCCCTCTTGGAAAGGAAACAGACGTTCGGCAACTCCATCCATCTCTTGCATGAGTTATCGATGGTTAGCACCCTGTTGTGCCCAGCCAGCCACACAAAGGTAGCCACCTTGGGAGGAGCACCGTAACAACAAACGAGACAAGTATGGCTCCCACTATGGTTCAAGCCTGGGGGAGATAACAAGCCGCAGAAAGAACAGGTGGAGAAGCCCCCGGATCGGTCTCTAAGCTAGAAAAGTGATTCGATATCTCCTGGAGACGAAACAATCCTTCCAGGCAAGAGAGAAGCCGCACCAATTCATCCACTTTGTTGTCCATAAGGGTGGCGCCAACACACAGGAGAAGCCAAACCCGCCAGAGAAGCATCAAGCTACTGATATGTCCTCAACAGGACACAACCTTGGGGAACTCATCCCCGCACCATACATCATCCCAAAATCTAATTCTTTCCCCATCTCCGACTGAAAACCCAACCCACTTAGGTGCCATCTTAGCAATTGATAAAACTAAAATAGTACCTGACCGGACCCCATTCCTAATCGAATAGAATCTAGTTGACCCACATCCCACCAGATTACTAATTGGTGCTGAAATCTAGATCCAAATCGAATTAAATCGGGTTGGATTTGGGAACCCACGAATCCAGGCAACCATCGACAGCCCTTCATACATTCCCTGATGAAAAATATACAATGTCTGATCGAGCTTTTGTTCCGCACAACAAACTTTACATGTGGTTTCCACTAGGTGATCCAAATTATTCATATAGGAGTAGAATGCAAGGTAGATGAGGTGCCCTCCCAAAATCTCCCCATCAGAGGATCATAGCCATCAGCAGGTTTGGCCCCATTAAATGAGGAACATTGAATCGTCCATCTTCATTAGATGAGTGGGATCATCTGATAGGGAAGATAGAAGGCCATAGCTCATTACATGAGAGCACACTAGATCAGTGGCTTTGGTTACATAAATGTAGGCCCCACCAGTAATATTCCTGGATAAAACATAAGATAATGCTACTTCTCTCATTCAATCACCATATTCCCTTACCGCTTGCTCAAAGTCAGCAGACATGCCCATTGACAGCTCACACTCCTCTTCACTTATTCCAAGCGCCTTGCAGACCTCGATCCTACAGTCAGACAATGTCTATTTCTCCAATCGACCAAAAAAAAAAAAAAAAATTAGAATATTCAGTAAAATCAAACCGAAGAACTGACTGACTGGTGGTTCCAGCAGTATCACCTTGAAATTCTCAGGAGTTGATGAGTAATCAAGCATTCCTATTGTCATTAGGCCGGAAAACTCAAGGTTTGGGCACCCCAGCTTAACATGTTTAGCCAGTTCTACGCAACCTGAGGGATCAACGCCGGATTTCGCTGCAATCGAAACAGTCATTCCATTAATTCATTAATCTCCACACATGCTATGTGATGCAATTGTCAAAGGAGACAACAAACATAGCCGAACTCTATGATGTCACAGAAGGCCACTAAAAAACCCGAATCAAACAGGAGTTTTTAATGCTTAGAACTCTCATTCTAATTCAAAAACATTGAATATGGGTATGTTGAAGGGGTAGCTCAACAGGGCTGAAGCATAAGCAAAGAATGATTGCATGACTTCAACAGAGTAAACAAATGGAAAATAAAATAAGATTTACTTATTTCAGTGAATTCTGTTGCTGATATTATTTTTAAGACCAACTGAACATCACTGCAGATATGAAAATAAACAATTTTTCCTCTTTCCTACTCACATGCTTCCCCACTGGTATTAACTTGGACCAAAACTTTGAGAGGCTTTCTACCAATGCTTGCAACAGCACGATCAAGATGATTTGCAATCTGCACAGGACACAAGGCAAGGTGACAATGGTACCCTGAGTAGCAACAAAAGTACATAAAAACTAGGCAGGTTGTTACACGAGCAGTTCATTTTTCTTTCTATATGATGACACTTTTTAATAAAGAAAAGGAAGGCAAGTTGCTACATGAAGCAAGCTAAGGGGGCGTTTGGATCTTAAGTTACTTAAGATAAGCCTACTTATGCCTCAAGTAGCTTACCTTGATTTCTACTTATTAAACAGAAGTGATTGAGTAACTTTAAATAAAAGAGTTACTTATAAGTGATCATAAACCAAACTTACTTATCTCAAATAAGTTACTTATCTACTACTGTTAAGTAGAAAAAGTAACTTATTTGGTGGTATCCAAACGGGCCCTAAGAGATTCTGCAAATGCCAATTACAGGTTGAAAACAGCAAGCTAGGTGTAGGTCAAAGTGAGTATACCAGGTTAAGTAACACAGAGAATTACTCAAGTGAAGAACAATGAGTAAAAACAAGCAACAGGTCAAGCGATAAACACTCAGAATTGTGGCAGAGAAAACATTAGCATTGATCAAGAGATACAGAAGGCATGCTAGCCCCACCTGCACCCTCTCTTCATGCACCTCTACACACAACCTTTGTGCAAATCTGGCAAGTGCATGGGACATCTAAGCATACTGTATGCAAAAATAGGCCGAGCTACTCATAACAGAGCATATATGCACGTTCAGTGTGGATAGACGGCGAGTGTTTTAAACTGTGCATTCTTTTCAGCAGTGATGGCCCGCCTAATGAGTGAACCAACCTGATCTTTTCATTTGGTCATTTTTCCTGGTGGGGACAACCTTATGCACCACGCAGATGTCCGGCATGCCTGCCAGGTTGGTACAGTGTGCACATGGAGAGGTTGCTGATGGGGCTAGTAAACATCAGAGCTATATTCTGGGTAAGGCAATTGCATTGGCAGAAAGATTTGCTCCCACTTAGAAAAGAAGGAATGAAATCCACTACTGCAAAGACCTTCTGATAGCAAATTCAACAAAATATGGATCAGCATATAATCCATGAAATGAGCTGGTTACAGTTTGAATGTCTAAAAATATAAAGGGGGCAAACAATAAACACAAGATTTCTGTACGGACAGAAACTGCATGTGTTTTTGTGTTACTTGTTCCCCATCTGTGTTTGGCTACTTGTACACCTAAAAGGACCCCATATCAATGTACCACTATGGCACGCGTAACTCAAAATGCAGTTGTAGCTTATCCACAAGTACAGGGTGTAAGCCAACATATGGAAGAAATTTCACCCAACTGGTTAGTCTCCGTGACAATTCTTTGACATTTTTTTTTTTTTTTTTTGAGCGATGTTGACAACCTTGTATTTTCACTATTCTTAACCTAAAATTTGACAATTGTGCTTGAAGCCTGCAATTCTGCTGTTGAAGCTCTGTGCTGTTGTTAGAGTGTCAAGTTACGAGTTCAAAACCTACAATCACTATTGTCCCAGATCTCAAACTAGCACAGTTATGAAAAATCAGTTAAGAGTACCAGGGGTATATGGGGAGAATCCTCTGCCCTTACCTGTGCAGACTACTGCATATTTAGGGAAAGCATCTAGCGGGTGCAAAAGATATAAAGGCTGGTAGGCTATGTTGCACAGAAATTTTCAAGAGCAATGATAAAAGTATCAAAAGTAATGTTAATACAACGATTATTTGCCTAAATGTTTACCTTCTCATCATCCACAGTCTCAACCATTTCAAGATTGGGGACAGCAGCTGCATAATTGGTAAATACAGATAGACATCCATCAAACAGAAATCCAATCTCAAGCAAAAAATGAAATGAAAAGACCTAACCTCAAAAATGGAACATAATGGTTACCAAGAAAATGCTAAGATTATGCATAACCAAAGGCAAGAAGATATATTAAAAAGGCTATAGCGAATGGAAAGAAATGGGAGGCTGCCTTATAGCAGTAGGGTAGTTTTTGTGTGGTTTTGTCTTTTTTCCTTTTTGTATAATGTATTCTTTTGGCTTTGGCCCAGAAATAATAAATCATCACCTTTCAAAAAAATGAAGACATATAATCATAAAATATGTCTGACTATTCACTGGAAAATATAATCTCCCAACCTTGTGATGAGCACTTAATTTTGTATAATTAATCCTGATTATTTAGAATGTTATCATTAGTTTTCTGGTTAATTATCCCTGATTAGGCAAGTTTTCAATGTTCAGGTAATCAGGAAAGGTTGGACAAGATCCAAGCCAATCAAGGCGATTTATGGCCCAAAAGTAATCAATGTCAAGCGGGTGGCAATCCTAAGGAAAATCAGGCCGTAAAGATCAAAGGATGGATCATATTCTATGGTGGACAGCACCACAACCGTTCATTGGAAGTCCAGGATGTGCATGTTTGATGGTAGTGATTTGGAGATTACACGAGTTTGAACGATCAAGATTGAATGTCCACATGTGGGACCAACCATGCCAAGCAAAAGGTGGACCCCACCTTTCACTATGCAACGTCCAAAAAGGGTTGTCCCTCGTCAACACATCACGTGCAACAATTGCAGCCCATCCAAGAAGATTAAAAATGAACAAATTTACAGATTATGGTTAGCTACTTCACTGCGAGCAAATCCAAGAAGATTTAGTTCACTACCTGAATGCCACATTGATGGGCATCCATATTGTATCACTAATTCATCATCATCATAGCCTTGTCCAAGGCTCCAAGCAATCTGGATCAGCTTTATGAATCCTGTTTCACCTGTCATTGTATCCTTAGTTAAAGGGAACTAATGCTCAATAATTTTTCTCGAGGGTGAATGAGATGCCTATGTTAATGATGCCAACGATAGTCATTGAGATTATGGTCATGAAACTCATAGACAATGTGGTTGGGATGAAGCATTGGTGATGAGACCAACGAAGAGGACTTCCATAGTTTTAGAGTTGATTAGTAGCAATCTTAGGAGATTTCAGACTTTGAGTTTGCTCGTAGGACAGACAATGTTTGGTTTCCTTGAGCTTTTCATCATTCTTCCATTCTCCTTTCAATAGAGTTAGGCTTGTAGTTGGGTTGAAGTTAGGTCACCCATAGTTCTGTTTAGTAGACCATTTGTGACTTTGATCAATGTTCGAAGAATCCTCGATATTATCAAAATATCCCCGATATTATCCGTATCTCCAGCTTGGTGATACTGATAACACAGGTAGCAATACCGATAACACCGCTAGTATTAGAAATTGGAGGTATCAGAGATGTATTGCTAAGTATCACCAATGTATCAATATCACTAATTTATCGCCAATATTTTCAACCATGTAAATTCCAAGGGTCGCTTGTATTACCAATGTATTGATATGCTAATGTATCGCCAATATTTTCGACTGGTAAGTTGTCGCTTGTATCGCTAGTGTATCGACGATATTTAGATAATGTCGTCAATGAATCGATATTGCCAAAATTTTGTTTATCAAAAAATTTCCATTTCAATTTTTTTTTTTTATAGGTGTATGGTTGTATACAATATTCAATTTGTCGACGATAATATCGCGATATTATCATTGTCGCAACATGGGTGATATCGAGACCACAATTTTTCATTTCCTTTCTAGTTATCAACGATTTCTTAGGGTGTGTTTGTTTAGCCATGGTAAATTGTAAATTCCTGTAAATTAGCAATGATTATTTATGAGGGTAATTGCAAGCAAGCCGCAATTTTGACATGACAGTTTCACTAAAACCAAGGAACGAAAGAATGAAATAGGAAAAATTTATGGGGCCCACCATGATGTATATGTTTGATCCACGCCGCTCATCTGTTTTATCGGCATGCCCTAAAATGAGGCAAATTCAAAAACAGATGTGGATCATATGGAAGCTAAAATGAAAATTGAACATCTACTATTGAAAAATTCTTAGAGTCCATAAAAGTTTTGGATCAAGCTGATATTTATTTTTTTGGTTCATTCATGTCATACTGACCTGTTGAACAAGTTGGATGACAGGTATGCATCACTATGGGCCCCATGCAAAATTTCATTTTTAATGGTGGATATCATTATCCACTTGTTTCCCATGGTGCGGTCCACCTGAGCTTACAATCTATGTCATTTATGGGCTGGTGCCTTAAAATGAGTTGGCAAAAAAGATGGACGGCATGGATCAAACACATACACAGATTTTGCACATCCAATGCGTGGTTGCAATCTCGCTTTTCGAGGCATATTTATTGCAGCATTTCCATCTCTCTCCAAACGACTATGAAAAGTAATCATAGCCCATTTGCGACCATTTACGGGGGTAAATGGGTAAACAAACATTCCCTTAGCGAAATATTGTGTGTTGTCGATATTCTAAAATATCGATGGATGTTTGGATGAATGGTTTGATGGATAGATGGAATCGATGGGACGGTTAGATTGATTTCTTACGATAATACGTGCTTTTAGGCCTCATTAAATGAAAACATATTAGTATGGATTCTTTTTTAATTTTTTTATTCCTAAATATGCAAATATGTGTTTTTTAGCATCTCCTGAAGTTTTAAAAAAAAAAAAAAAAATTACCGTTTCCCGCATGTTTCTTCAATGTTTCCCCGCATTTTCAGTTATCGGCGATATTATCAGCAATATCAATATTGTTTCCATATCCCCAACCAGCGAAACTTGTCACAATACCGATACTTCCAACACTGGCTTTGATTAAGGCCTCACACATATCCAATGCATACAACCTACATGCCACCACATGTGATGGCATGGCAGACAGATGCAATATCCAAGCCAAATATCCAGCCCAAAAATAAATCTGGTACACTCAGCAGGTGGGCCATGATATTAGAAACAGGTGGGTGGGTTAGAAACCACCGGCTAAGTTCTACTCAGCTGTACTTTTTTTTCGTAAACTGTGCCCCACCTGACTAGAGGACCAACCTCATTCTTGGGCCAGAGTATCTACACTGTAGTACCCCCTGGACGGATGGATTGGATCTCGTGCCTATGTTTCAAGCTAGCAGATGTGCAGCATGTACATGGGTTGACTTGTACAAGCATGTAGGCTAATAAATGCTCTATGTATGTACATACATCATTTGATAATAACAATCAATGATAACTCAATTGGTCGTTAAAGATTTACCATCATTAATTTCCTGTAAATTGTGACAAAAAGAACTCATTTTGAATTTAGGATTATTACAAAGTTACAGCAGCAATGTATGCATGTCGTGGTGAGCTCAACGCGAACTTGATTGGCCAAACCTGAAATTTTGGTCATGTTAGGTTGGGTTGGGCTTGGAAATCCTCAACCCAATCCCGGGTCACATTGGGCTTAAGTTGAGGCTCAGGGCCAACCTGAACCCAACCCTATATTACATATATACTGTAAATTATTATATTAAATGTATGCATAGCATAAGCTACTAAATTACTAATATTGGTAGAGTGTACTATCCAATCCGACCTGACCTGACCCAATCCAACCCGATTCGACTTGGCCTACACGACCCAACCCAACATGGGCTTGGGATTTGGGATATAGTACTCTGTCTGGCCTCGAGTTAATTAGGTAATAAATTCATTACTTGCTGCATTCCAATGTGTTTCACAATTTGGCACCTGTTGTAGAAATCTTGCTGAATGGAAGTGCTGGAATCGCAGTTATTAGCATTAGGAGACAAGTCAGACATATTTTTGTCTCTGAACATTTTAATTTTATTTTATTTTCTTCTTTTTCTACCTCTACATTGTCTATTATAATGTATTATCACTTGAAAATTTTCTTGTCACTGTATGCTTCTTAATGTAAATACCAATGGAAGACTCCTCACTTCACATGAATTGTGTGAGAGTACTAAATGCAACCGAATTTAGCAGCTAATTCCATAAATAGTTCCCAGACATTCTCAAAGTTTCCAGTTTCGGGACTAGTGTACTTTAGATGAATCAGACTCCAAATTCCTAATTGGAAGGATTCCCGTGCAAATTACAAAATTGCATGAGATTATGGTATAGAATCCATTCGATCTTTGAAAGCATCCAAGATTGGGCAAACTTCACAAGCTTAGGCTGCGTTGGATGCATGCGTGCATTGAATTGCAAGCAATCAGTTTAACCAAGCAGAAGTGACAAGAGATTAGTCATATCTCCTAGTACTCATAACGAGAAAATAGCCCTCAAATTGCAACACCGTTTCTTCCAAGTCCAACTTGGAAGTATAGAAACTGCAATTAGAGTCAATCACTCGACGCAAAGGCTCAAGGAAGAAATTACAACCAAGTTATTTCCACTTTATTAGGCCTTGTTTGGTTGCCACTTCAAAATGATTTCATCTCCATTTAACAAACAGTAATTATGTATCAGACATCATAGCTTATAAAAATAACGGGTAACCAAGATTATTCTTAATCCTAACCAAAATCTCTAAATCATATTACTATTAATTAAAATGAGATGAACTCAATCTTTAGTGGCAACCAAACAGGGCCTTAGATTAACAATAGCAATTCAATTAGATACTACATGCCATGATTGCATTATTGGCTGAAAACGCATATACTCAAGGAGTTCGATTGCAATTCGCACTACGAGAAACTGAAGATATGAATTGCGGACAAGATGGTACACATGCAAGAGATCCGTGCCAATCATTAGGTGTGGCCGACAGAGAACAGGCACCGGCTAATAAATCAGACCAATCCATTCATTACCTAGGCCACACTCATACAGGGAAAGCGAATGGTCAGAAAGAAAACGCCAAGGGCATGTTCTTATGAGGGATGCACATACCAATAAGGGATTTGGCTTTGTTGCTCTGCAAGTGCCCGATGAAATGCCATTCGATATCTGCAGGAAGCTGCAAAAGAGGGAAGCGAGCTGCTACGTCAGAAATGAGAAATGAAAGTCGGTATGTGGAATTTCAAGAAGAGGAAATTACCTGAGGGGCCTTATCGATGAGCTCTTGCACGTAGTTCTCGCCAAAGCAGCGGTGGCCAGCGTCGTAGACCTGTTGGATGAGGGAGAAGGGCTTCGTCTTGCTGACAGCCACCACCCTAACTCGCTCCACAGGCCTTCCTGACCTCTCCGCTGCCAGGTGGACTCGTTGCAGCACCGAGCGAAGGGCCGTTACAGCCGCGCTCTCCATGGCAGCTGCAGCCATCCAACGGTTGTGATTTTAGTTCCCTTTCCGTTGACTGCGGGTGGTTTTAGGCAATTTGGAATTGAATTCGGATGGTGCTTGCCTTGATTTCCTGGACTAGGCTCCTTTACTGGAGAGACTTTGATACTCTGGCAGTGTGATGTATGATACTCAGTAGTTATAAATTGCATACTTGGCATGCGATTAATTTAAAATAAACCGTCCAAATTATGGACCCATTTTAGATGTGTCATGAGTCGAATATAAGATTATTTGATTATTCCACAATTCAATCGCTTTAGTTTTATTTAATTAAAGTCACATGTACTTTTTTAGATGTGTCATGCGTCGAATTAAAACCCTTCTAGAGCATCAAATAACTTCCGTGGTCTCGGGTGAGCTATTAGAGCTGGTAGAGAGTGCAGCGCATATGGGTTATCCAGGTTCCATCGTGCGCGACGTGGCTGCGACCATGGAAGGGCCGGAACCAGCAATGTGGGTGCGAACCTGACTGTAGGGCCCATCTTGGTGTAGTCGTTGTATATCCACGCCGTTCATCAGTTTTTCCAGATTCTTTTAGGGGACGGTCCAAAAAACGAAGTAGGTAAAATTTTCAGGTGGATCACACCACAGCAAACAATGGTTATTGACCATTAAAAACCACTTGTGGGTCACAAAAGTTTTGGATCTGGCTGATTTTTTTTTTCTTTTCTTTTCATCCGGATCTATATATCTTTATCAACAGGGTTCCATGCTCAATAAACATTATGATGGACCCTCGGAAGTTCTTTATGGTTGGTGTTCCGTGACCACTGTTTGTTGTGGTGTTTTTGGGCCGTTTCCTAAGGGCCCCTTTTTCATACCACTAGATAAGTTGCATTTTTTGGCGATGGCAGCAGTTAAGTAATTTATTTGAGATAAGTTAGTTTGGATAATAAATAATTATCATTATTTATTTGTTAAAAATGGGTTAAGTATTTCATTTTTTTTTCTTTTTCTTTTTCTTTTAGCTTTTTAACTTTTTCTAGCCATCTTGCAGAAGAGATCCTATCTCCATCTCTGGCTTGGCTTGGCTTGGCTTGGCTTGTAGATTTGATTTTATAACTAGTTGTTTCTAGGCTTTATCTTTGGGTTAGGCCCTACCTTAACCTCAACGAGCCTAGATCAGACCATTTGACATTCAGCAGGCCAGGCAATCTAGGCCTAGCGCATCTACCATAGGACTAAAATAGTTTTGGGTTCTTTAAAGGGGTTCCCCCTCAACTTCACTCGGACATTCAACATGCATGCACTATTTTAGCCATCCAAATGGTGGGACCCATTATGAATGAAGCATATGCAGGGATCTTACCACTTGTTGATCTTAACCTTCCATTTTCCTCATTAAATTTGGTTGCTATCCATTTTAGTTCTAGCCATCCAATACTCCGTTGACCATTCACTAAGAGAATTATACGTGGAGATGTTGGTCCCACCACCCAAATGCCTGAGAAGATAGATGATGCACAGTGCTTGTCCGAAGAAATGCCGAGAAGAGAGGTGCTCGTCCATATCTATAAATTATGGTACAGAGATAAACAACATACTTATTTACTTAATAAGCAAAAACCAAGATAAGTTACAAAGAAGCATAAGTAGCTTATCTAAGTAACTTACAAACCAAACATGCCTTACAATAAGTTAGATAAATCGATGGAAGGCTTGGATATACAATAAATACATCAAGATGAGTCCCATGGTTAGGGTCGCACCCACATTGCTGGTCTTGGGGTTGTGGCTCGTGAAACCTTACAAGTGCCGACAATTCAAGTTGCGTATTCCATTATGAATGGTCCATCTAAAATCGAGTGATCAAGCAATCTTAACCATCCAATTAACATTTTAATAAAATAATGGTTGAAAATAAAATGTTACTCTCCGATGCAATTTTTCGACTTTGCTCCATCCACAACTGATTTATCCAGAGTTGACGTCCGTTCTAAGAGCCACCACCATTTTCTAAATAATGCAAAACTAACACAAAAGTGTAGCCTGATTTCTTATTTGGCTACTAGACTACACTAGTACTCTCTTGGCTTAGGTGAAGTATTACACGTGTTGTCGCTAGGATTTAGCCAATAGATAAGATCAATCAAGGCCGGCCTTATGGTCTTTTCTACCCTCTTTCCAAGATAAAGCAAGCTTATATTCCAATGCAGGTCATTAGCCATGTAAGAGAAAATAAAAATAGTCAGCGAGGAGGTGTTGGTGGCTAGCTGTAGACTCTTCGATGCCTAACTCAGGCAAGTCGAACCCAATCGTAGGGTTGTGTAGGTTAGGAATTGTGTACCTTGTTTTGTGGAGGGAGCCCTATTTATACGCTGTGGATGAGGTTCCAGGCATTAGAGTCATTCGTGGATACGTTAGGAGAGTCGTAAGTGGGCAGGAATCTCTGTTGGGGAGCCTTCAAACTTGTGCACGTGTTGGGTGCTCAGATCGGTCGGGCGACCGGTCTGGCTGTGTAACCCAATTGCACAGAAGGACGGGACAGATCTCTGTGTTGCCCTAGGCCAGTCTGGAGGGGGCTCTGATCTGTCGGGAGAACAGTCGGCAGTGGGGCAACATGTGGCATGGATCTCCCTTGACTGTTTGTGCGCTGGTCGATCGGTCGTGCGTGCGCGCGGTTTTCTTGTGCAATACGCAGTACTGCGTAAGATGTTTTCTATTTTCGGTATTTTGCTTATTTAAGGAGTTGTAATCCGGAGTTAGTATCCTAAGGTGTCCAAGGTTTCCTAATCGTGTTAGGAAGAGAGGAGAGAGTTGTGTGAGAAAGAACTTGGAGTTTTCTCTGTTTATTCCTTGCTTGTGGGATATCAATCTCTGTAATATTCTGTTATTCATAGTGAATCATTTTATGCCATGGTTTTTTTTAACTCGTAAATTCAGATTTTCTTGTGGTGAATGCTTGTGTGTGGTTTGATTTCATATTGTTTCTCATTTGATCTTGCATAGCTCTGCGCGTTCGGCTTTCGCTTCCGCTATTGGTTTTCCCAACAATCTTGTCCTGTAACTATAAGAGAGATTTATGAGTGAAATAGGACCGGTCTGGTCCGTATTTGACGGATTTGTCCCGAACTTGTCACGCCACCTCTTTAGTAGTAGTCATCCTGGTCTACTCGGGATACGGAGCTCGACACTCAAGCTCCTTCTTTTTGGGTTTCTCACCAAGATTATAGATATTCTTTAAACGTTGAGGTGAAACTCTGCACAGACAATCTCCATATTCAGGACACTAGTCGTTGCCCCTAAGTTAGAAGGGCTCATCGACCTGTCTCCTCGATCCCATAGCTCTTCAGCTCAGAGAAATGGCCGACACTACAAGAAAAAAGGCCTTTCACCTCAGTTCAAAACATTGGCTAAAAAGGTTAAAAACTGAGGCTAAAGCCTTTAGCCTCAGTTTTGCCTCAGTTACCCAAGTCGAGGCTCCAACCCCTGTGGCTAAAGGCTTTAGCCTCACTTTTAGCAACCGAGGCTAAAAAGGCTTTTATAGCCTCAGTTTTTCAATTGTGGTTAAAAGATTTTTTACCTACAGTTGCCTCGAACGAAGGCTAAATCAAGTTTTTAGCCTCCATTGTTTCCAACCGAAGCTAAATCTATTTTTAACCTCAGTTCTCAACAACCGAGGCTAAAGCCTTTAGTCACCGAAGTTGCAACCTCAGCTTGGATAACTGAGGCTAAAGAGATTTAGCCTCTATTGTCATCAATTGAGGCTAAATCCAATTTTTAACCTCAGTTCTCAATACTTGAGGCTAAATCCAGTTTTTAGCCTTGGTTGATGCCTACAGAGGCTAAATCCATCTTTGGGCTCAATTTCTGCCAACTGAGGCAAATAATATATTTAAGCTTCAGTTACAAACTGAGACTAAAAGTGTTTCACCAATTCAATTGTATAATCATTCATTCATTCACATTAAAAAAATGTTCATTTCAATCAATCCGAATAGACACAAACAAAACAAATACAGGTATGAGTGAGACAATAATCTGATAAACGCCTATTTTCTACTGTTAAATTTTTACAGCAATGTACAAAGGTTTCGCACCGATCCCATTGGATGTGTTGTGAGCTTGACCATTGCGTTCACCATCGGCAGATTGGGTTGCTATAGCATCAATGAAGAGTTCGAGCATATAGTTGGGCCACCAATTCCTGTTCCAACAAATCACTCAATATATGCACCCTGGCTGCTAGCTCTTCACACTTGGCCTAGCACAAACAAGAAGCATAACATAAAAATTAGATTTTATCAATTGAAGTTGGCAAGCCATAATTTGGTTATTTCTACATTATTAAACATAGCAATTCAATTCAATAGTGCTTCTAAACACCTTAAACTAGGGCAGTCTAGGCAACCTAAATCATATTACCTAATTCTTTGAAAGTCATACCCCAACTGTAAATCAGTTAAAATAAACAAAGTCACAGTTCAATACAATTTCATTCACTACTCATGGTAGAACTATATCAACCTAGATCAACCGATAATTAATTCTCAAATCACTGCAGTCCAAAAATGAATCAATTCAAATTTGATTTCTAATTCAAGATTTGAGCAAATTAAAGTACATTCCTCAATGTTTAGAAACTTCTCTTGATTAGAAAAAGAAAAATCTTAATTAGGTGGGCCATCTTGAATCATTTGATTAATTTTGGAAGTGCATGAATTAATGGAATTATATGAATTGGAGTATTGCACTAGTCCATCAATGATCAAACTAATGATTGGGTAAGAAATGGCTGCATCAATACAGCCACTGTATCTGATCATGTTGGGTCTAATTATATCGTTGGTTGTCCATTAGGTGTCCAGGCCAATCGAAAACGTTAAGATGCAAGTAAACTAACCAATGTAAAATGTTATCGATCCATTTAAATTAAGCTCAGAGTTGATTTTGGTATGGGGTAATAGATGAGTGGGCCCCATCTGGTTGCAGAGAAATCATGTGATTTCTGTGGGTGTCTGATTGCATTAGATGCATGGCCCACCTGTATTGTGCATCTTCAATGCTAGATGCTAATAAGCAGGAGATTGAAGAGATGAAACAGAACAAACAATTAAGAAGAGAAGAATTTTGGTTGTGAGATTCTTGTAAGAAGCAAAATTCAGTAGAGGTATCTGTAGATACAAAAGAAGTTATGATATGGTAAATGCAGAAGTTATGAAGCAGCAATGAGGAAGCTTCTGGGCAAAAGATCAATCCTTGGAAACATGACATATCTGATCAAGACCAATTGGTGAGTTTGGATCTAGAAATTTGTCTTACAACAACATGTTGTTGAAGGAGAAAAGTGAAGTACACGTTTATGTAATGCAAGAAAAACCATTGAAATATTTATTATTATACTGCCACATATGAATGAAATTATTAAGGAAAAACAATTGTTCATTCAACAAGGGTTGTGACAACCTCTTATCTTCAACAAGGTATAGCCACTACCCTTACCGTGAGGGGCCCACCTCTTCATTACTGTAAATCTCACAAAATTGAAATGCCAACCTTTCAAAACACAAAAACAGGAAGATTACTTTCCTGTAATGCTGTAAACAGAACATGCACATGCACACACATGCACCTTTAAAGTCCTGCAGGTAAATAGTTGGACAATAGAGTTATCATCCAACTAGTGTCTAACACGGAATGCATCAGGTGTTAATGACATCAACTCATACGAAAGCCACTGGCTACCATGAAGATTACCTATTACAACAATTTGGGCAATCAACTGATCAGGACATCCTTCATGCATAGATCACTTAGTGCAACAATCTAGGCAATTAACTTATCATAGACTTCTGGGTATCATTTCTTTTAGAATCCATCCGCACGTCTCACATGCTTAATACTGGTCAAAAGCATATAAAGTTATTCAGAAACTTATTATTTATAAATCGGGGTAATAACCCAAATACTCCAAAACAGACAACTAAAACAAGCATTTCAACTCAATAACCCAAATACAAAATACCCAAGAAAGACAACATTCTACTTGATATTCCAATTCTGAAATTTCATAGAGCTACATACATGTGCACGGCCCATAACTTCAAAACTCAGTGACTCAATTCGAGCTCGAACAACTAAAGTTGACTTGATGAGATTTTGAGGTGAGTTAAAGTAAAGCCAGCTGAGTTACTAGATTTACTAGATTTTTTTCTTTCTTTGGCTAAAAAGGTGCTATGGTAAGGCTAGTTGCTGGACTAGAACTAGAGTTCTAGGCATGGACATGGTCATACATGCTTGAGATTCTACCATTCATCAGGTGGCCCCACTGTGTGTGTGCGCCCTGAACAACAATTGATGATAGAATTAGAAGTGTTCCTTGAAGTTGCCCTCATCAGCACATATGGATAAGAATACAAAGGCGATGCATAGTAAGCATTATGGTGACATTCAAGTCCTGCCCTCATCAGCACATATGGATCCCCATGGACTACTTTTAAGTTGCAACAAACAGAGGATTCAATACTACAGACTGCTATCACACTCAGAAAAGCTGCACCAATACTCATTGCCAGTTGCTGCTAAATACTATCAAACAGAATGTGTGGTACAACTGCAAACAGAGAAACAATTGTAAATTGCAAAAGATAAAACTCCAATTCTAGTAGATTTTGCAATTAAACTACCAATCCTTGGTAGTCTGCCCAAGTACGAATTTGGTGTTGCACAAGATGGACTGCCCTCATCAGCACTAACATGACACAAACTAAGCAGTGTTTCAATAGCAAAGAGAGGGAAAGGCTACAAATGTTGACCATCAAATCGATTTCAATTATAGGCCTCTTGACATAGAAGTTTGACAAGGTAAAAAAACTGGCAAGAGTCTGAAAGGCGTAAAGTAATCTCACAAGAGAGTTTACCAAAACATTAACATGCATGTGAAAAGAAGCCAACAAATATGACGGTTAAAAAATGTTGATGAGTCGCCTATTTGTGATCCTTGCATTTGTGGCCCACCCAAGGTTTAGAATTTCCTCTCTTTTTTTTTTTGGCTAAAATATATATATTTTAATGGCTTATTACAATCATTATATCAAATATGACATATATACACTAATTTTGGATATGAAAGCTGATTTAGTTAATCAAATCTATGTCCGAAGAATTCTAATGCCCTCCAAATAGAAGATTTGGATTCCAATGCATTTCAACCAAACAAAAATGAGGATTCAGAATCACCTTGATTCCAATGTAATTGTGATTTGGATTCCAATGCACTCCAAATCCAAGCTGCCAATGTAGCATGATAAGCATCCTAACATTTTATCCCCTGCAAGAACTTTCACAGTGTGGTTAAGTAGAGTTACAAATGGTAGTTAAAAGGGTCATCTTCATACAGGCTCAGTACATGCAAGAGCTAAACTTTGATACTCTGGACAGTGCGATGAATGAACGATACACATATAAGAATTACTTAGAAATTGCATATGCGGCAAAAAATTTATGTTTATTTTACTATCTGACGATCAGATTAGTGGACGCATATTTGGACAGTTAAAGATGAAAAATATTCAATGGTCCTATTTAAATAAACAAGTGTCTACTAATCGGATGGTGGGATTGTTAAAAAAAAAAATACAATTTTGGGCCTGTAAATTACAGTGTCTATTCCACAACTTAGCTGGTCTAATTCGAATTAATGTATAACATGTGTACAATTTTTCATTGTCCGCATGCCGACCGCTAGTTAGTGTTGAGAGAAAATTAGGGTTTTGGGTAAGTAAATCTCGCCCACATCCTCTCTATTTATAGAGAAACAAGATGAACCTCAGCCATTCAAGCAATGAGCATACCAACAAGGGAATGGATAGAAAAAACCACATGCAATGAGGATACATTTGAAAATGAATTGATTGAACTGTCCCTAATGGATCAGGTTCCTTTCAGAATTAGCCCACCATGAGTTGCAAAACCACATGCAATGAGCATACCAACAAGGGAATGGTGATTTTTCATGGTTTTCTTCCTAAACAAACAGGCCGTAGTAAGCTGGCTAATAGGCAGCTGTGAATTCTTGAGGTTTCTTAGTATTATGAGTGCATCAGATTTATAGCTAAAATAGGTATACTACAAATAGTACCTTGAGATGAAGAACATGGCTATCTTGACCATACTCATGCCTAACCTCACTACAGTTACTAACCATTTGAAAAAGTAAATGGGAATTTCCAAAGAAACAAACAAACAAACAAACAAACAAACAAAGAAAAAATAAAGAGGTTTAAGATTCGTGCTAATGCTTTTATAAGCAGGTGAACTACATATTTCATATTTGCTGCCTCAAAAAACCTGTTTGAAAGAAAAAAGAAAAAAAAAGAACTTTTTTTGGCATCCGGGTTGCCCGAATGTGTATTATGGCTGTCCTCCCCTACCTTTTGTGAATAATACTCATTTCTATTAAAAAAAAAAAGTCAGGTAGCCTTGGCCCATTGCCACCCCTATATAGATCTATAACCTTTTAGCTGCTTAAATCAATGTACATGTGTAATGTTCCACTTAAATCAGTAGAAATTCGAAATATGTATTTCAAATGCCTGACATTACATAAATCAATGATAAATATCAAAATTCTAAATATATAAAACTAAATTACAGCTTAAATCAGTAGGAATCGGATCAAAATCCAACAAAATCTCTTAGAATTGAGAGACATAAGTTGGATTCAGATCAAAATAGATAAAATAATCAGAAAAATCAAACCCTAAGTGGAAAATTTTGGAGAAAGGGGGAAGCTCACCTGATTTCCTTTGAAGATGGAAATCTCGAAGAAATGAAGAAAACCCTAGAAACCGGATTGATGAGGATTGGAACAGAAATTCAGCAGAGAAACCCTAGATTGATGATCAATCTATTTACAAAAGGAAAAAAAAGAGAGAGGAAGATTTCGATTGCGATGTGAATCTCGATTGGTTTAGATCGAAGATTTGCAGGATTTCTGAAAAAACGGAAGCTAGTTTTAGAGATTTGAGAGGAAATCTATCCAGAAACTTACTTGTTTTTTGAGAATCGGCGAGGAAAAGGAGGAGATGTTTACCAAACCCTAGAATTCGTTTCTTCGCTGCAGCAGCCCTCTCTCTCTCTCTCTCTCTCTCTCGATTCTACTTTGCTTCGCGGGTTTTTAGTTTGAGGAATGCGTCGACAAGTGCGCTTTTCTACCACTTGCCTCTCACACGATGTGAAATGCCACGCGTGTGAGAGATCGAATCTGCTCTTTGGTGGGCCACACCCTGTAGCTGATTTCTTTTCACAAAATTAGTAGATTGAATTCTAGTGTGGACCCATACTTATACCTAACAAACGATGGTCTAGAGAAAATAATCAACAGTTCACATTCAGAATAGATGTGTGGCACATTTGATGATCAGATCATCTTGAATTGTTAGATCAGGAATTCAAGAAGTGGACCTGCATGATGAGCTTCTTGGATCTCACATGATTATGCATCATTGCCGCGTTTAAGAGGCGATTGTGTAAAAACACGATTAATCCCCTTGCTTATTACACGTGGCATCATGTCACATGTGTGGAGAGATCGGCCCGCTGATCAGGTGCATACACGAAAAGTCTGGCCTTCTGCTGATTTTTTTTTTAATTGATGAATTTTTTCGAAATTCTTAATTTTTTAAAATTTATCAAGTTTTATAAAGTTATTAATTATTTTCAAAATTATAATTTTATGAAAATTCTCAATTTTTTTAAGATTCTCAATTTTTTTAAAATCTTATTTTTTTTTTATATTCTCAATTTAATAGAACTTATTAATTTTTGAAGCAAAATAATGAACTTTTAGTCTCAGTTTCTAATTAACTGAGGCAAAATAGTATGCTTTTAAGCTCAATTTTATATCAAATGAGGTATTATGGTAGACTTTTAGCCTCCATTTTCTTATAAGTGAGGCAAAATGGTATACTTTTAGCCTTATTTTCTCACAAGTGAGGCAAAATGTTAGACTTTTAGTTTCAGTTTTTTACCAACCGAGGCAAAATGTTAAACTTTTAGCCTCATTTTCTCACAAGTGAGGCAAAATGGTAGACTTTGAGCCTCAGTTTTTTACCAACTGTGGCAAAAAGTTAAACATTTAGCCTCATTTTCTCACAAGTGAGGCAAAATGGTAGACTTTTAGCCTCATTTTCTTTCAAGTAAGGTAAAATGGTAAACTTTTAGCCTCAGTTTTTTTACCGAGGCAAAATGTTAAACTTTTAACCTTATTTTCTCACAAGTAAGGCAAAATGTTAGACTTTTAGCCTCTTTTCTCACAAGTGAGGCAAAATGGTAAACTTTTAGCCTCAGTTTCTAACGAACCAAGGCAAAATGGTAGACTTTTAGCCTCAATTTCTAACCAAATGAGATAAAATGGTAAACTTTTAGCCTCAGTTTCTGACCAACCGAGGCAAAATGATAGACTTTTAGCTTCATTTTCTCACAAGTGAGGCAAAATGGTAGACTTTTAGCCTCATTTTCTCACAAGTGAGCCAAAATGGTAGACTTTTAGCCTCAGTTTTTTTACCGAGGCAAAATGTTAGACTTTTAACCTTATTTTCTCACAAGTAAGGCAAAATGTTAGACTTTTAGCCTCATTTTCTCACAAGTGAGGCAAAATGGTAAACTTTTAGCCTCAGCTTCTAACGAACCAAGGCAAAATGGTAGACTTTTAGCCTCAATTTCTAACCAAATGAGGTAAAATAGTAAACTTTTAGCCTCAGTTTCTGACCAACCAAGGCAAAATGATAGACTTTTAGCCTCATTTTCTCACAACTAAGGCAAAATGGTAGACTTTTAGCCTCGATTTTTAACCAAATGAGACAAAATGGTAAACTTTTAGCCTCAGTTTCTAACCAACCGAAGCAAAATGGTAGACTTTTAGCCTCATTTTATCAATAATTGAGGTGAAATGGTACACTTTTGGTCACACTTTTTCACAATTGAAGTAAAATGGTAGACTTTTAGCCTCAGTTTCTCACCAATTGAGGCAAAATGGTAGACTTTTGGTCACACTTTTTAGCAACTGAGGCTAAAAAGCATATTTAGACTCTGTTTTTTGAATTGAGGCTAAAAAAAGTGTGGATAAAGGCCTATTTTCTTGTAGTGCGATGACTTGTACCTAAGCCTCTAGGCCTGTCAGTCTTCTCTCCTGGGTGGGATAAGTTCGGAATTCCCCACAACAATATGAAATGATAGGAGCTCCGCATCTTTTAGATGTTGCACGCGGTTTTCCCTTGTGAGAAGTGGAGGCTGGGGCAGGTAATCCAAACCATTGGCTTCTTGTGTCCCGTCGTGGATGGAGAAACTGCCAATAATCTCTCAGACCGGAAGGTCGAGCAAAATTTGAGACCTTTTTTATTTTGAATGTGCACGGTTTTTATATTCTCTTCTTAACTGTCTATCTGTAGGTGGCAAAGAAATGCTGAGATCGGTTCATCAAAGAGATTTTAGCGTAGTTCCATTTTCGAGGTGGGGCACAACAGATCAATGGTCTGGATTACCAAAGGAGATTTTTAGCATAGTCCATTTTCGAGGTGGGGTACAACAGATCAATGGTCTGGATTACCAAACCATGGCTCTCACTCGTTAGAATTGAAACTGTGTATACTGTTGAAAGGTGTGGGCCACGTATAATGTAATTGAATGGGCCGGGCGTTTTGATACAAGTTGTTATCTTGGCGGCTAACAACTGAACCCAGAAGAAAGCTCGCTCAAAGCCCAGTATCATGGATTCGGTGGTGCTCGTGCTGCCCCACTATCAGGTTCGAGGATTGATTACTCGTCCGAGTCGAATCCGACTCATAGACGATCCGGTCCAGTCTAGTTCAGCACCATGAGTTGGGATTGAGAATGGAGGGAGTTTGGCCTGACTAGGCCGAGTCACATGTGAGTTTCTACTTGAGTCAGGATCAATAGAGTCAGTCCGAGTCCGAGTCCAAAAACCATGATCATGGTTTATGCCATGGATTGCTCAGGACTGACTTTTTCTTTCAGGCCTTTTGGAAGATTTTCTTTTTCTCGGTAACAAATAAAAATTTATTTATATTACGGAAAGCATCCAAAAAATTAAAAATAAAAAATAACCCGCAATGCATTCCGATTAACATATTGATGGAAATGTCCAGTTGAGATTCCCTCCATGAGGATTGCCTCATGCAAAAATCAGCGCAGTCCCTCATCAACTAGGCCTTACCTGAATTTTTATTAAATAACCAGCAGCTCATTGTTTTCTATGGTGTGACCTACTTGATGAGTGGCATAAGGCTGATTTTGCACAAGGTAACATATTATTTGACTTGGAGCTTGCACACACATAATAGATTGAAAGGCATATTTTTATTTATTAAAATATTAGGATCAATGTATATTGCCCGGTCGCTGGCTAGATTGTTATTAATCAGGTATAAGTGTACCTTTCTTTTACATAATGCATCACGGACACACCCAAATGCATAAATGAGATGTCCACCTTGCATGCAATAATTGTACCTTAGGGGGCAAACGGGTAGCAACTATGATGTAGGTCGTGGTACAAATACATTCCTGTGGTTGGACCAAAAGAAGGCCAAATGAAAAGTGAAAATCCATCCGATCTAAGCCTAGTATTACATAGGGCATGACATAACCGAGCCCCATACACGTTGAATTGAGGAAATTCATTACAAGTGGGAAGAAATTGCTCTTCGAAGTGTGTATCATAAAACGGTCATAATATTTTTCTCTGTGCATCGTCATGAGATGCATGGCCTATCAATTTTTATTGTAACAGATCATCTAGGATCAACTGACATATATATAGATTTTTATTGTATTTCCTCATTTTTGGAGTCTTAGTTTTCCTTCTTTTTTTTTTTTTAGATAAATTGTAAAGATACTAACTTCCTCCTGTAAAGATAATTTAGGACCTTTTATTTTTGCAAAAATTTATTATTTTTGGTAAGTTCTATTTCAGCAAAATTAAGACTTCCATTAGAGTTAAAATCTGTTATTTTTAATAATTAGAAATTAGATTTTTTATTTATTAGTGGGGGAATTGAGAGTTGATGCACATTATTCAATAAAAATATTTGAATTTTCTCACCTTTTCTTATAGATTAAAAAAACAACTTTATAGATTCAAGGTTTTATGTGCACACTTGATGAAGACCATAATCTTTCTCTCACCTTTTCACGCCCTTCCTTCCGTACCTAAGGACAGCCCCAGTCCACTTCATTTTGGGCTGAGCCAACAGGCCTGGTTTTTAGACCAGACAAGAAGCTAGCTCCGTCTTCAGTTATTTAAATAGCTTGGGTGACTTGGCTCTTTCCTAAGTGAGTTCACTCATCTGAGTTTTAGTCATCACCAAGTTTTAGAACTCTCATTGTTGTAAGTTTGGAGCACAATGAATGGAAGGTTCATCACCCGACGTTAACCAGGTTCGGAAAATGGACCTGACCCTAATCCAGCTAAACCCTATCTTTAGCTAGGTCCAAAAGGTCAGACCCAGACCGGACCCAATTTTTTAACTTTTCCAATAAATAAGACCCAGACCTGCTAAAATCATGCGGGGTTGGTCGTCTACCTGGGTTCAGTGTCCATTGACAGCCCTAATCTTTGAGTTAGGTGCACGTTAGGCTGCAACCGTTGGGTTAGTTACATGTCCACAATAGTTGTGTGCTGCCACTAATTTTGTAACATAAGCAGCATATCTTGTAACTTACAGTCTTGCCTTTGGCAAGGGCCCAAATTACCTGTAACTCTGAACATGGATCATTAAAAAAGAGCTACTTGTGTGCTTTAGATGTAGGGCCAGGCCACAAATTGCTCTGAAGATTACGGTGCATAAAATAATAATTTTAATTTTTTAATTGTAGGCCCCACATCTAACACACGCATGTAATGTTTTTTTCATTATTGGTCCACTCCACATGAACTGCAAACGCCGAGCCACGGAATGTGTGCCTGTGGAAGCACTAGATCACAAACCAGAGGAAAATATGATCAGGTACTACATGTGGCTGATAATCACTAGAAAATCCAAATACATAGGCAGTGGTCACACGCAAATTGAAATTTGCGTTACTTCCCATAAAATTTTTAATGGAAGGGAGGCTGCATGACGGTGACAGCATGCAACACCTTCCAGGTACGAGAAATTAGATGAATTCTGTAGGTCCCACCATAATATGTGTTTATCCAAACCGTTCATTCATTTTGCTAGATCATTCTAGGGCATGATCCAAAAAATGAGGCAGATCCAAAGATTAAATGGACCACACCACAAGAAGAACATTTAAATGATTAGCATTCAATCTCCGCTGTTTTCCATGATGTGGTCCACTTTTTTTTTTTTTTTGTTAGTCATGCAACACACTCACCCTGTTAGCTGTGCAACACACCCACATGGTTAGTCACATGAGCACCCACCCACTAGTGGGGTTATTGTGTCTCCTTAGCGTTTCGTAACCTGAGACCTGCTGTTGAAACACCGAGGTGTCTTCCAGCTGGGCTAGCAGGCGAGACACCATGGTGTGGTCCACTTGAGCTTTGAATATGTCTTATTTGGACCCCAATTCTTAAAATGATCTGAACTAATTATGAATGGATGGCGTGGATGTAACACATACATGATAATGGGCCCATAAATTTTTGGCTTGGAGTCAGGTGTTATATCATGAAAATTGATCCATATTTAGAAATTCCATAAAAATACATTCAACCAAACAGGCCACATGAAATGCAGCTGCAGACAGAAATCTCCTTTCTTTTCTGTAATCAACAAAAACCAATTCCATAAAGGATTAGATCTTCAATCCATCAATCAAAATAATAAAGAGAAAAAGGAAGGGGGATATTTGGCACGTGTACACAGTGCATCCGTGCAAGAAACATTGTCTCCAGCAGACTAATTACTTGGCCGAGTCAGTGCCAGTGCGGCGTTTGAGAAACAAGGTCCAAGTGATGATCTCCAATACAAAAGCTATTAAACCCAAACCACAAAGGATTCCAACATAAGCCCACTTCCACTTCTCTGCCGGTCTTATAATATCGATGCCTTGGAATATATTCACTGCTATCAACGAAAACAATGAGTAGCCCAAGAAATGGTGGTATATGTGCCAATACTTGCGGTAGTCATCGTTCCTCTTCGGCCTCAGCCATAAAGCCAGCATCTGATGACATGACAGCAACAACCGTTAGGTGCAAACATGGCAAGTGTGCGAAATCAGGGCCGTTTATCTTGTTAGTTCCACGTGAACATGATGCCGTGGTCCACTCTTTTTTTTTTAAGTGCCTGAGCATGGCTAATGAAGTTGTCCAGCAACAAGGGAGTTTAATGATACTCCAGCAGTAGGACGTTTGATATGCAGGCACTCACGAGTTGCACGCGTGGCATGCATGGAATCAAGTTAAACTGATTAAATTGCAGAACTACGTTGGCCGGCCATTTTAGCCCAAAATTTATTTGGTGGAAAAACTAACCATGATTAGGTGAACAATATCTTTAAAAAATGATAATAGTATCCCTCTCACCTCCTCAAAAAAACTTGTTTTCAGATTAAAATCTGGATTCAAGTGAAATCTAATTTTAACTAGTGTGTTTAGCAACAGATTCTAATAAAATAGGATTCATTCCATCTTGGAAATCTAAATCGGCTGGAATCAAGATTAGTAGAAACTGATATGGGACAATTTCCACCCAAGGGAAAAGGGACGCGGATTGCGTCCGACCCCTCGTCGGACCTTTAAGCATCCGACCAGATCTGTGTGGGAGCCCTCTGTGATGTATCTGTTTATCTACACCATCTATCCCTCTTGTAAGATCATATTAAGGTGCAGGTCCTATAATGAAGCGGATCTAATGGTTTAGTGGACCACATCATAGATGACTCTTACATTTATTGCAACCTGTAATTATGCTTTTTGCATTTAATGCGTACTAATTCAACCCAAGTTTACTATCTAGTGTGGTCCACTAGACCCTTGAAACTGCATCATTTTTAGGTCCATGCCTTAACATGATCTTACAAGAGGGATGGACGGCGTGGATAAACAGATATATGATCAAGGAGATCTACCACACAGATATGGTAGGATGCTTAAAGGTACGACCAGGGTTCGGACGCAATCTGCGTCCAGGGAAAAGAGGGGAAGCAACCGTCATTCAATATTGACAATAATGCCCCTAGGGTGGTGCCCGCCTCAATTTATGCATTGCACATCTATTATGTATGCATTTTATATCCACATGGTCCATTTGTTTTGAGAGCTCAATTAATTATGGGCATTAGACAAAAAAATGAGGCAGATCTAAATCTCAAGTGGACCACACCACATAAAAATAGTGTTGATTGACGTCCACCATTAAAAACTTCCTAAGGCCTACTATAATGTTTATTTGCCATCCAACCCGGCCATCTTTCTTGCAGGACCACTATAGGCCAAGGGTGAAGTTCACAGGCAGATCTAAAGCCCAAGTGGGCCTATGCCATATGCAACAGTTGGATTACACTGTTTTCAACCAAATAGAATATGGATTACACAATTTTCAACTAAACAACAAATTCCTGATTAAATTTGGGTTTCCAATCCAGCTTCTGCAATTTTGGATTCCAACAATGGAATCTAGATTTTCTCTGGAATCTGGATTCTTCAACCAAACATACCCTTAATCTCTCCTTTCTCTCCTCCCACCCTAGACTTGTTAGGGATAAAAAGGTAATTATGTGGTCAACGGTCAACTATAGTAGCAATGATATGTAGGGGTGGCAATGGGCCTGTAAATTTTGAATAAGCCCTGCCCGAAATAGTTCAAAATCTGAGTGGAGACCTACGCCAAGCCCGCCGTTGACAGCCCTAATGATATGGTTCCGTCACTTTTTGCTACAGATTTTGACCACAGGGTGGTTTGATGTGGGTCATGTGGTAATACACACAAGGGAAGGGAGGGTGTCATTGTCTTTAGGCTAAAAGGGAAGTTGTTATGTGTCAAAAATCCCTTTTTAATTTTAACCTTCTAATAAATGTCCACCATTCCGAAACTCAGATAATCTAACGAGCGTGAATATTGAGTTCATGATCCTGGAACTATACTTTGCCTAGCTTAGTTTGACTTATATACCACACATGAATTTGTTGAAAGGAATTAGCTAGGTTCATCGGACCCAACCCATGTATTAAGGCCTAGAGCCTCTACCCATTATTTTAATAATATAAATAGACGAAGGGATGCCAGGGTTTAAACTAGGGCTGTCAATGGGTCGGATACGGGCCGGATCAGTGATGATCCGTATCCGACCCGAATCCGATTCGGATCACAAGTATATGATCCGAACCCGACCCGTTTAAAATTTTCGAAATCCGTTTCCGATCCGATTATGATCCGACCCGATAACTGATCGGATATCCAAGAGAGAGAGAGAGAGAGAGAAGAGAGAGAAAGAGAGATACTCATCTATTTTTATTTTATTTTATTTTATTTATTTATTTTTTTATCGGATCGGGTCGTTAACGGGCCGGATCATGGTTGATCTGAATCCGACCCGAATATTAAACGGATCATCTTTGGATATCCGTATCCGATCCGATTAACCGATTATTGATCCGAATACGATTAAATCAGATCGGATACGGATCAAGATCCGTGCCATTGACAGCCCTAGTTTAAACACCCAAACAACCTCTCTCTCTCTCCATTGCTAGCCGTCAACAGCAATTTTAGTAAGAGAAAGCAAAGAAAGCAAGCATATGATATAACTGGGATGTAAATTAATATTAGCGTTGGGGAAGCAAACACTTCATACTGGTTTGTTTTGCAAAGAGGAACTTGAAAATTAAATGCATTTCCTTTGCAATTGAAACTATTTGAATTGCAATTCCATGTAGGAAAATCATTTTTCTTTTCAAAATTATCATTTAGAATGTCACATTAGAGGTAAACTCTTTTTTCTTTGTACATACACTCTTTTATTACCGTTTACTTAAAAAAAAGGTCATACTTCTTTGTTGAGGAGGCATACGTAAAAAAGAAACCATTTGCCGTAACATTCCTCATTTTGTAAGTACAAACGCGTTATTCACAGAAAATTGAATGCTTTCCAAATATGCTCTTCTAAGCAAGTACGTAGTGTTTGCATATCATCCATCAGTCTACCAAGGCATTAAAGATTTGGTCAGGAGAAAAATAGAAGAGGAATGGTACTTTCATCTTGATGAAGTGTGTTTGCTTTACCGTCCAAAAGGAGAGAAATTGACTAATGGTTTAAGTTCCGAGTTCTCATATGCGAGTGCACTTGAGCAGACTCAAGAAAAAGCCGATGTCCAGCAGGGTGATGGATGCACTCCATCTAGTTCTAATGAAAAGTGCCACATGCATGTGTATGGGCGTGGGGCCCATGCTGAATGGCCATACTGAAAAGGGCAAAATCATCATTTCAGGTCACGAGTCTTTGCTTTTTCACCGTAAGTTCCACACATAATGCAAGCACTTGGCACTTTCATATGAGTTGAATAGAGTGCATCCAGTGCTTTGCTGGACCCAATTCGCATACAATTCAAGCTGCTATAGCCAGCATTGTTTTTTTTTTAGGGGGTTAGTACACACACCCCACTCACGCACCCACTGTTAGTCACACTAGAATATTAGCCACCCCCCAAGCTGCTATAGCCAGCAGTTTTTTCAATATGAGAGGCAGACTCCATTGGGGGTTTGCCACATTTCAGTGTCATGGGACTCATGATAGGGAGCAGATTAGGTACTTCCCAAGCTTGTGTAGAGCTCGGGACAGGCTCGACATGGCATGTGTGTATTAGTGGAGAGCACGTTGTTAGAAGAGGCCTACCACGTCAGAAAGCCTGACACAAGCCTGTCATGTCTGCTCTCCACTAGTACCCACGTGCCACGTACTGGCTTGTCCGAACTTTGCATATGCTTGAGTAGTACCTAATTCGCGTCCCTCATGATGACCCATCCACATGAGGCGCTGTCTACAATGGACCTTGACCTGTTTTTTGTGGGTCTGACATAATCCTTCAAACTTCTTTGGAAACTAAGTCCTATTAGAGTCAGCCATTTTGGACCCCATAAGAATGGTTCTAACTAGGTCTATTGTCTTGGACCGTCGGGTGTTTGGTGCATGGTATTAGAAGGGATGGAATAGTATTAGGTAGGATTAACATCATTTATTGCACAATGATTACATGTCTAGTAATGCCATTATATTTTAATCTTCCAATCTCATGTTTCGGATCGAATTTTTGCTATGGGAAAAATACTAGATTAAGTAAAATCTTGTTTGGCGCACCATGGAATTGTCATCAATGAACCAAATTCATAATGGATGTTGGTTACTTGTACATGTATATAACTATAATGTCATATGTAAAGGGCGTATATGGATGGACGGATGTTGGTCACTTGTACATGTATATAACTATAATGTCATATGTAAAGGGCGTATATAGATGGACGGCATGGATAAAACACATGCATCAATGTGGGGCCCACATGCATGTGTAGTGGATTTCAAAATCAACGGAAATCATGCATGGGACCAAATGCAATTCCATCCCACCTAAGCCCAACCCTCTCATCCTCCCCAAATGCTAGATGAGATTTGCACGGAACCAAATGTAATTCCATCCCAATCCCAACCCTCCCATCCTCCTCATTGCCTCGAGTGCAATTCCATCAACAGGAGCCCAGCTAGGCAAATAAGGTCCAAATTGTTGGAGATCTCTTCAATCTAACACTAGTGGGTCTTTGATCGACTGACAGGCTTTGGCTTGGTCGACCAAAAATATCTTGGATGAGGTAGTAACTCTCTGGATAGATTTGGCCTGAGTTTGGTCGTCCGAAGGATTAGGTCAGTCGACTGATCGTTGGTGCGCTATGTATGTTGGTTTGCATGGATTTGTTTCTAATTCCGGTTTGTTTCTATTTAAACAGTGTAATTGTGGAATGAGGGCAATTGCCTATTGCCAAGGAGTCCTAGATGTGCGTGAGAGGGTTGAGAGAGTTTTAGGGAGAGAGAAAAGCTTGTGTTTTCTCTTGTAAGGGCTTAGATCCGCAAAAGTTGTTCTTTATCTCTTATAACTTCGATTTTATAGTGATTCTTTTTTGCCGTGGTTTTATCTCGTAAGGGCTTTACCACATAAACTTCGGATTGTCTCTTGTGTGTAGTTTTTCTTATTGCCATTGTGATTGCTTCATTTGACTCCACTCTGAGTTCCTCTCTTCCACGGGTTCCCAATAAGTGGTATCAAAGAGTATATTAGGAAGCAGATAGAATATGAGACGATGATCAATGGCATCAGGCATGAGATTCAATATAGATAAGTATTCCATGACCAGGAAAAACAATTTGTGAATTATAGAAGGTAAAGATGAAGGGCTTCCTAGTTCAGCAAGGATTGGAAGATGCACTCCTTGAAGAGTGACCGAAAACTATAAAAGAAGAATAGTGGAAGAAGTTGGATAAAAAAGTCAATATCTCAGTCCAGTTGTGCCTAACGGAAGATATTCTCTATAATGTCCTTAAGAAGAAGACTATGAATGATACGTGGGCGAAGAATTCTTTAAAAAATCGCCTGTATTTGAAGCTTCAGTTATTCAACCTGAAGATGGAGGAGGGGATCGATGTTGAGAGTTACATCAGCAACTTTAATAGGCTTATTTATAAACTGTTGGATGTAAATGAACCAATGAAGGATGAAAATTCAAGTAGGCATTTTATTGAATTTTCTTTCAAAATCATATAAGTTGTTTAAAGGCTCTTTATGTATAGGTAGGATGACCATCATTGTTGAGATCGTTATTTTAAGCCTTCCAGTCGAAAGTGATAAGAAAGAAAAGCGGTGACATGTATTCTTCTATGAATGCACTGGTTATGAGGGGAAGAAATTTTGAGCGGGATGAAAGATTTTTGCAATCGAGATCTAAATCCAAGGGCAAAGAGAAGGGCAAGTTAAATTGTTGAAATTGTGTAAAGATAGGGATACATGAAGATGGATTGTCTGAATCCCAAGTTGAAGTAAGAGAAATCTGAAGATTCTTCTAGGGAGACCAATAACGTAGAATCCACAAAAGACATGAGTGATGATTACGACGTATTGACTTATTCAAATTTGGACATCTCAGTGATGAGTAGCTCTTGGATGATTAGGTGCATTGTATCACGTGTGTCTTGGCCGAAGTTCATACATCGAATACAAGAAGTATGATAGTGGTTCAGTGTTCTTAGACAATTACTACGCCTGCAAGGTGATGAGTATTAGTTCAGTGCGCATTAGGATGTTCGATGGGATCGAGTGCATTCTGATAAATGTGAGGCGTGTTCCTAAGTTAAAGAAGAATTTGATCTCTCTTGGTGCACTCGAGGCAATAAGGTGCGAGTTCACTAGCTTCAATTAGTTTTATAAAGTTTTGAAACGGGCACTCGTGGTGATGAAAGCACGGAGGTACGACCATCTTTACAAGTTGATCGAGAGCACTTCATTAAGTGGAGCTGCAGCGGCTGTAGCGAATTCCACGTCTGTACGTATATGTGGCACGTGTGCCTAAGCCACATAAGCATGCAGGGACATACGGTATTGGAATGAAGACGGTGTGTGAATGAGAAGTAATAGAGCTATTATGGAGATGAAGTAGAGATGAAAGGTGGAGCTTCGGAGTAGTAGAATTTGAGGATTGAAGCCAGGGTGGAGATTGCTAAAGATGTCTTCAATTTGACACTAGGGGGTCTTCGGTCGACCGACCGATCTTGGTTATGTCGACTGAAAATACCCCAGATGAGTGTTAGTGCACTTTTTGTAGTATACTAGTGCACCTTGTTTATCAATCACTTAGGTCAGTGAGTATAGTGTCGGTTGAGCCTAATGAAGATGAAGACCGAAGACTCAAGTGGCCCTGTTGCATCAAGGAAGAAGAAACAGGTAAAAGTGATGCCTTGGTGTGCCTTAACCTTGACCAAAACCTAACCCTTAACCTCTTTGATGACCTTGAACATATTAGGAAACCTTTAGTTATCATAGATTAGCCCTAGGTATACCAAAAGACCACCCAAACCTTGGCCATAGAGGTTAAGTTGTGAAAGAGTTGGGTCAGCAAACTGTTGAGCTGAACCAAGGCTTGTCCAACCGGTCATGGCCGGTCGGCTGGACTGGACCGACCGGTCAAGACCGGTTGGACTGACCCCAGTCTAGGAAGCAACTGCTATATGAGTGCAGGCCATTGGGCCGATCGGTCTTGATCGGTCAGCAGGTCTGGTCCGACCGGTCACTGACCGGTCAAATCGACCCCTTTATAGAGATAGCAAGTGTTCTTGCTTACTTAGTTTAATTTGTTAAATTGTGTAAGTGGGCAAAAAGAATTTCAAAAGGTCCTAATCACCCCCTATAAGACTTAGCTATAATTTTAGTTGCTCTTTAAGCTTCCGCACATACGAAGGTGTCGTGTTAGACTACCGATATAATTTTAATGAGGTAGTAACTCTCTAGACATATTTGGCCGAGTTCGATCACCCGAAGGTTCGGGTCGGTCAACCGATGGTCGATGCACTGTGTAGGTCGATTTGTGCGGATTTGTTTTTAATTCTGATTTGTTATTATTTAAAGGGTGTAATTACGGGATTAAGTTAATTGTCAATTATTGAGGAGTCGTAGACGTGCATGAGAGGGTTGAGAGAGTTTTAGAGAGAGAGAGAGAGAGAGAGAGAGAGAGAGAGAGAGAGCTTGGGTTTTCTCTTGTGAGGCTTAGATCCGAGTAAATTATTCTTCATCTCTTGTAACTTCGATTTCATGGTGATTTACTTTGTGTCATGATTTTTTTCTACAAGGGTTTTTCCACATAAAATTTAGATTACCTCTTGTTTGTGTGGATTTACTTGTTGCCATTGTGATTGCTTCGTTTGATTCCATATGAGTTCCTTACTTCCATGGGCTCCCAACTCAAACATCTAGTTTAAACCTTGATTAGTTCCAAGTTTTAAGTCTTAAAAACAAGAACCAGACTAAATTAACCTAGAAGTAGCAAGACCCAAGCACGAATGACATATCACATGTGTGTTCCAAAATATACAGTGTATGACGTGCATGCATCTTATGTTTTAATAAATGTGCATAAATGTTCCCTTCATAAACTTTCATGTTTATTTATAAGGACAAATATATGTATTCACCGAAAAGCTGGCATGGATGTATCAATTCATAAGGTCAGGTACATGTAGTTGCCAAAAGATATATGGATATTAATCTATGTGTGTATTATAATCACGTAACTTTTCACAAAAAAGGTCCCGGTATATATACTCAATCTTTTTTGTTCTTTCTATATATACCCGACCTTAGCTTATTTAGAGAGTAAAAATCTTTTCTTCTCATTCTCCCTTCTTTGATTCCTCTTGCTTCTTAAGTAAGATTGTATCTTCTTGGTAATGGCCGGAACAAATGATAGGCAAAATTTTGATACTGTGATTAGATGAAAACTCTGCAAGAGTATAGACTTGGTTGAAACATGTAAGAGCTTTGTTGTGTCGATCTGAGGTATAAACTTAGAGCTAGACATGAATTGAGCTAGCTTGGTTAAGTCGCTCGACTCGGCTTGAATAAGCTCGACTCAACTTGGTTTGAAAGTTGGGTTCAGGCTAAGCCAAGTTGTTTAATTGAGCTCGAAAAAATTTTGAGTCGAGTTTGAGCTAGCTCAAGCTCAACTCGATTCATAACTCTTAAGTGCAAACTTTGCAAGAGTATAGATTCGGTTGAATCATGCAAGAGCTCTGTTGCACCAATCTAAGGTATAAACTTAGAGCTAGACACAAATTGAGCTAGCTTGGTTAACTCGCTCGACACAACTTGGTTTGAAAGTTGGGTTCGGGGAGAGCCCCCCCCCCATTTTTATTTTTGCCCTAGCCGACTCGAAAGCTTGAACTCGGATCGAGTTGGCCCGAGCTACTAACCAAACCAAGACGAACTAGCTAGTACAGCTCGAGGACCGAGCCGAGGTAAGCCGCTGGCCAAATCGAGTCGAGTTGTGCCAAGCTTGACTCAGTTCGGCTCGGTGTCCAGCTCTATGTCAGCTGTCTTCAAGAAGCTGTATTACAGAACGCTTCTTAGTAAAAAATCTTCAAATGGAACATCCAATGAAGAGTAAATCTAACATGGTAATGTGTATACAATTGTATATTTACATCTCATACTTCCTAACAATCCAAACCTGACCTGTTGACAGCCCTACATCCAGGATCAGCTTGTCAGGTGTTCCTGAGTGAGCTGTCCAAAATTCTATAGGCCCAATCAAACCGTTAACCCTAGTATTTTGGGCTATGCTCCCATCTCGAATACGGCTGAATTTGTAGAAGCCGTAGATTAGCGAATATGCATGACACAGGGGCTATATATGGATGTGCTAACACAGTTTATAAAACTAGCATGAATATTGGAGCCCATAATAGAAGAACTTACTTGCAATGAAGCCACGCCAAAGACAGTAATGCCAAGAATCTTGTGAGTGGTAAAGGTGTAGTTCGTCGAACTTCTGCCGAGAGATATCCCAATTGCCCAACCGATGGTGCCAATTATGTAAGCCACCGCCTGAGCCGGAACATGAAAGCGAAACCACCGCTCCGATGGGAAAGGGAACGACTTGAAATACCTTGCGACGATTATCCCGAGAGGCAAGATAGTTCCCCATCCTATCATATTTAGTACTCCATGCACCTGTGCCAAACACAACTTAATCTTATTTATCTTTGTTTATTAATATAGCCTTAAGACTCGGATGAGTCGAGTCAACCAGGATTTTGGATGAACTGATCTGGTTTGACAGCACTAGTTGCCTAGAAGTTTTGCCGTGACTCAGACCAGCTGGTCGTTGTCTGAGTCGCAGAGGATTTTAACCATGTTCTCTAATAAAGGGTTGATAAAATTACACTTAGAAATTCTCCTTATGGAAAGGTTAAAATACATGGAGTGCAACTTGTAACCCAAGCTCAGTGGGGCCCGTAGCGATGTTTGTGTTATATTCGCTCTGCATAACTATTTCTCCAACAAATTTGGAATTCCTGTTTGACAAATTTGGAATTCCTGTTTGGCGCCGACCTCAGTGGTCCACATCAGACAGGCCCAAGCACGAGGGAGATAAAAAAAAACTAAGTATAAGAAACAATTGAAATAACCCCACTGTTGAAACCTTAATTAGGAGCATGAGGGAGATAAAAAAACCAAGTATAAGAAACAATTGAAGTAACCCTACTATTGAAACCTTAATTAAGAGCAGAAGTTTTAGATTAGGCTGATATTTTGTTTTCCTTTCATCTAAGTAAGAGTCACCGTATGAAGGGTTGGATGCATATAAACATAACGGTGGGCCACAGGAAGCCTTCAAAGGGAGAGCGGATTAGGTGAGACCCCGGCCTCATGCAAGACGGTGCAGTCCTTACTAGGGTTACCGTCGGGCCCACCTTGATGTATGTATTATGTATCCACGCAGTCAAACTGCTTTTACAGATCATTTTATGACATTAACGGGAAAATGAAATAGATCCAATCAGGTGGACCATACCATAAGAAACAGTGTTGATTGACCATTATGGGACACATAAGTTTTGGATCAAGCTGATATTTGGTTTTTCCTTTCATCCAGGCTTATGTGACCTTATTAACAGATTAGACGGTGAATAAACACTATGGAAACATTAAGGTGCACCCTAAGAAGTTTTTATATGATAGGGTGGTCAATCACCACTATTTCTTATGGTATGGTCCACCTAATAATTGGATCTACTTAATTTTTGGGTTAATTCCCTAAAATGGTATGGAAAAACAGATGAACGGAGTGGATACGTAATACATACATCAATGTGAGCCCCATGATAACCCCACGTTAAGGGCGCACTGTCGTGCGATGATGCGGGTCTCACTTATCCCGCTTTCCAAAGGTGGCATCTTTCCTGCTAATTGACATTTGTGTCTTCCCTTGCTGGGGTCCCTGTCTTAAAATGAGCTGGAGAAACGGTTTGATGGACCGCAGATAACACAAAAGTCACAGCAGGCTCCACAGAGCTTGGGGTCACAGGAGAGGGAGTGGATTAGGTGTTACCCTGCAGGGGACGCCGATTTCCTGCGAAAACCTTGCTCAGAAAGTTCCTGCGCTGGGGACTTAGGTAGGGCCACAGGGATGTTTTTGATAAATTGATCCCGTCCATACGTTTTGGGAGCTCATTTTAAGAAATGAGACCACAAATGAACCGGATCCAAGACTCAAGTGGGCCAAAAACGTGAGGATTGAACATCCACAATTGAAATATTTGTGGGGCCACAGGAGTTTCGAATCAGGCTAATATTTGTGTTTTCAGTTCATCCCAATATTAATGAAGTTATGAAGGGTATGGATGTCATATAAACATCACTATGGATCCTAGGGAGATTTCAAAGGTAGTAATTTCATTACCCACCTTTTCCTCTAGTGAGGCCCACTTGAGTCTTGGATCTGGCTCCTTTTTAGTATCATGACCTAAAATAAGCTCACAAAATGGATGCACCGGGTGGATTTATCAAAAAATCAATATGGGCCCCACTTAAGGTTCCCAGCTTTCACAGGAAATCTGCGTCCTATCCTGATAGGGCGCGGATTAGGTACTCCCCTGGCCTGCCCCATTTTTGGGCTCTAACATGGAAAAATGAATGGACAGTGTGGATAAGATCCATACATCACGGTAGGCCCTCAGAGCCCTAGCCAGTCCCTACTTGGGACAGGCCGGGGAAGTACCTAATCCACACCCTACCTCATTGTTAGTACACCCACTCACCCCATGATGGAATCAATACCATGACCTCATTGTTGAAACGAGGCTATCTTCACTCAGTCTGCCACTTGAGCTATGGACCTGGCTGTGTGCGAATTAGGTATTACCCTGATAAAAGCTTAGTGGGTGTTACCCCACCGTGGGGCTTACATTGATGATTTTCTGAATATCCATGCTGTCCATCCGTTTCCATGGACCGTTTTAGTATTGGATACCAAGATTTATACAGATCCAAATCTCAGGTGGATCGCACCACATGAAACAGTGTTGATTGAGTGCCCCACCATTAAAAATTCCAAATGGCCTATTGTAACATTTTCTTAATGTTTATTTGCAATTCAATCTGTTGATAATGTCAATAATAATTTTATAAAGGGAAATTAGAAAGATGATGTTGATCCAAAGATTTTGTAGCCCGCAAAGTGCTTTTAATGGTTTTTCATCATTCTATTGGTAAGATCCACATGGGATTTGGATCTTATTATAATTTTTTATTAGATCCCATAATGAGATGTAAAAACAGATGGACGGTATGGATATACAAAAAATGCATCAAGATAGGCCCCACACGGTAGAGAGCTAACACCCACTAAGTAACGGCTGATTTGCTCCACCATGTAGGACGCGGATTGCCTATTTGCCAAGGCTTTCGTACGCATCTCCTATGCTCGGAATCTAGGTGGGGCCCATCATAATGTTTATGAAAAATCTACGCTGTCCAAACATTTTATGAGATCATTTTAGGCATTGAGATAAAAAATGAATGGAATCCAAGACTCAAATGTGCCAAAAACGGATTAAACTTCCACAGTTGAAATATTCATGGAGCCGTTAGAAGTTTCAATCAGGGTAATATTTGTGTTTTCAGTTAATCTCAGTAGGAATGACATTATGAACAATATAGATGGCATCTAAACATCAGTGTGGACCCCATAAAGGTTTCAACCGTAGGAATTTTCCTACCCACCTTTTGCTTTATTACGGCCCACTTAGTCTTGATCCCATTCAATTTTTTGTGGCAACGCTAAAATGATCTAACAGAGCGGTTGGACGGGTAGAATTCTACAAACATTGAGGTGGCCCCACCTAGATTCCGATAGCAGCCCTTCGCAGGCAATACGCGTCCCCACTGGGTAACATTACCCCTGACATGGTAGCGTTTCTCTGACTTGCAGAAGCTGTAAGATTGGGGCACCAACTTTCACGGGCTGAGTATGGAGTCCCTTTCCGACATGTATCTGCACGCTAATGATATGCCGCTATGGATAGAATGTTTTGATCCTTTGTTCATTTGATTCTTTTCTATCAACATGGGTGTTTCCCTTAACCTTTGATAATCAAAGGGTTCAAATATTATTTCAATCTGTGACATTTTAGTCTTCATTCATCCATCATGAGTTTCTTCAAATAATCAGTTTGGATCATTGAAAGGGACCTCGATCCAACTACCAGTCCCGACACATCAAATCTGGGGTAAAAATCACCTTCCACTCCTCAGGTGGGCCACATTGTGCAGAAAATTGAATTGGTAAAAAAGAAAAATCTAGTTTTGCAGCCCATCTGAGAAGTGAAACAGCTGATTTTTTTAGACAGATGATCAGATCAGTGTGACACCACTAAGCGTGGGTTCCATTTGGATGCTGTGAGATTTGAGCTTTTCATCATTTCGACACTATTTACATCGTCTACTTTGGTGGGCCATAGTGTATAAAACAAATGGATGGCTAGCAAGAAAGAAATTCGTTCTAGCCATTCATTTCTTTACATTTAAGCCTTTAAAAGCTAGTCATCTCTCAATATTGTATCTTCTTCCTTTAGTTAATCAACTAAAAACCTTCCTTTTATCTAATGAAACGACCGAACCAGATAATTTATGGATTTATTACCTTTCTTAGATGTTGACGGTGATGGAGAGCACTCTGATACTCACCAGAAATAAGATTAATGGTCTCACGGCAATCAAAGTTTTCGATAGTGGTACCATGCATTGAACGGCTCGTGATCGACCGCATACTCGCCGATTTGCCACACGTGATTCAATCTCGATAAATTGTACTCCGGCGTGGATGTAAAATCAAGTCTCACGAACATGGTAAGGTGGCCGTCCGAGTAGCTGATGTTCCTTACCTCAAAATCCACTTCAATTGCCGACTGTTGTAACCGGCACCCATGCTTGGTGTCACTGGTGATGTTGAAAGGCAATAATTCAGCGGACCCGTTCGAATTTTTGAAGGCGATGAGGGCTCTGGTGCCCACCATTTCCGCTTGCTGGCCGGGATTTACACCCCACGCCACCCACCCGGAGTGGAATGGTGCACGGAAGAAGAAGTCGACGGTCCTCTTGGTCACATTATTAGTCCCATTGTGGTAATTCCATCCAAATTCAGCTCCCAGAGCGTCCAATCTTCTGCATTGTGTGATTCTTCCGTCTCTCACGAAAGAAGTACCCTCGTCACCACACTCCATCGAATGGGCGTCGACAGATAGGCGGGAGAGGGATGATGATGATGCCGCAGAGAAGATGAGGATCACAAACACATGAAAAGAAGGCATGTTTGGGAACTTCATTGGCTCCAATGTTCTTGATAGTGTTTTGCAAATATAAATGAATGAATTTAATTATATGTAGTTGGGTGGAGTAAAGAACACTCATTCAATGGCCGTTTTTTGTTATTCTCATGCATGTTTTTCCCTACTTTCAAGAGTAGAAAAGCATGGTTATAGCAATATTTTTAGTAGTTGTGAAGTTCTTCCTTTCTTGGTGATGAAGATTGTAATGATACGGCTACATTGAGATACTTGCATGATTGTACAATTCATGCCCACCTTTCTATTTTCTAAAAGAGATTGAAACTTCAAAATCTAACAATTCATGTGTTTTGGCACAAACAAGAATATATAGTTAGAAAAGGAGTTTATATTCACGTACACCTTTGTAACAATATACCCACAAATAGAAGAAAAAGGGTGTATTTATAAAAAAGGGTGGGGTGTACAGAGCTGAGGGAGTAACACAGTTACATGTATATAAATACGAGAGATTCATGCAAAAGAGTAAAGAAAAGGACCAGGATTGCGTCTCGGTTCAGTCACGGGTTCTGTGGGGCCTACCGTGATGTATGTGTTTTATCCATGCTGTTCATCCATTTTTGAAGATCATTTTAGGTTATGAATCCAAAAATGCTGAAAATCCAAGAATCAAGTGGACCACACCACAGGAAGCAGATGATAGTGACGCCCATTGTTCAAACCTTTCCAAGACATGTTTATTTGCTATCCAACCTGTTCATAAGGTCGCATAGACATGGAGAAAGGGAAAAAAACAAATTTCATCTTGATCCGAAACTTACGTAACCCCAAAAAAGTTTTTAATGGTGGGCGTTCAATCCCCATTGTGTGGTCCACTTAATCCTAGATCGGCCTCGTTTTTTGGTTAATTCTCTAAAATGATCTGAAAAAATGAATGAACGGCGCTGATAAAACCCACACATCACGATGGGCTCCACGGAGCCCCTCTTTGGACCGAATCCGTTCATGCGGGTGCAGTACGCAATCCGCTTCCGAAAGAAAAAGGAGGACCCATGAAAGAGATATACTCGGGTTCTGCCATAGCGCTATAAACTATAATGCTTAATCCACTGATCTAAAGCTGTTCATTAGTACCAACGCATATCTCTTAGGTTACCGTGCAAACATCACACCGATCTGACGAACGTACATTAACCATTTGATCAATGACATTTGATATGAACGGTCAAGATTGTTCATGCAAAATAGCTCCAATCAATAATGTACTCGCCCTGCTGTAAAAATAATCTATATCCACTAATAAATAATAAAAATACAATCAAGGCCCACCCATGAGTGAATTGGGCTGATCTTTGCATAAGGTGATCCCTATCGTGCATTTAAACTATTGGACGGGTTAGATATTGCATCAAGTAGGTCCTAGTTTCCTCCCCGATATTGCATCTTAACCGTCCACGTTTCGTGTTATATGCCACACCGGCCATTAAATGAAAATCTTATTGAAAAACTGATTTTTTTACTAAGCATGGAAATTGAAAAGTAACTTTCCTAATGGGTCATATGCATCAGGATCATCAATGAAGTATGAATTAAAGAGCATTGCTTCCATATAGGGAAGCGGATTGCGTAGTGAGTAACTCCGCACGCTTGGATTGCGGAGTAAACTCTGTGGGGTCCACCGTGATTTAAGTATTTTATCCACTCCGTCCATCCATCTTAACAGAAAATTTTAGGTATGGTGCCAAGAAACGAAGCATATCAAAATCTAAAGTGGACCACACCATAGGAAAAGTGTTAACTGAATGTCTACCATTGAAAAATTCTCAGAGGGGACACAAGTTTTGGATCAAGCTGATATTTGTGTTTTCCCTTCATCCATATCCATGTGATCTTCTGAACAGGTTGGATGACAAATAAACATCACTGTGGGGCCTGGGAAGGATTCAACGGTGGAAATCATTATTCCCGTTGTTTCCCGTGGCATGATCCACTTGAGATTTGGATATGCTTAAATTTTGGGCTCAACCCCTAAAATGAGCTGGAAAAACATATGGACGGAATAGATAAATCACATAAATTCTAGGTGGGCCCAACAGAGTTTACTCCGCACGATAAGAGGGTGCGGATTTACTCCGCACGCAATCCGATTCCTCCATATAGTACCAGTGAGAAGATGAACCGTTCGGATCAATCTAGGATGCTGTGGAAACATGCTACGGTACGAATTGTGATCGGGTACACCGTACCCTATCAAATACTCTCTTAAAGTGGGACTGTATTATTCTATCTGTGCAGGACATCGAGATTCTAAACCGAATTTTTTAGTAAGAGAAATGATCAAGTCTGAAAAGTGCATGGAAACCTTCCCATCTACGCGTATTTGGATTCGTTGGCATTCTTAATCGGACTGTCCTTTAGGCCCAGTCATCTCTTCTCCTGCGGACGCGGATTAGCTACTGAACTTGACAGTAGCCAGACTCGCTACTGAAGTGACGTCACCACGTTCTGTGGGCCCACCATGATGTATGTGTTGTATCCACACCGTCCATCCATTTGGATAGATCATTTTAGGGCATGAGCCAAAGAACGAGGCAGATCCAAAGTTCAAATGGACCCCACCACAGAAAACAAGTGGGGACTGTGATGCCTACCGTTGAAACCTCCCTAGGGCCCACCATGATGTTTATTTGAGATACAACCTATTTATAAGTTAAAACAGACAAGGAATAAAATAAAACACAAATATAAGCTTGATTGAAAACTTTTGTGGCCCAAAGAAATTTTTAATGGTAGGCCTTCAATCCCCACTGTTTTCTGTGATGGGTCCACTTGAACTTTGGATCTGCCTCATTCTTTGGCTCAAGCCCCAAAATGATATCTCCAAATGGATGGACGGTGTGGATACAACACATACCCAGAGAACGTGGTGACGTCACTTCAGTAGCTAGTCTGGCGACTGTTTCAGTAGCTAGTCCGCGTCCTTCTCCCATGCAAAAGTCACTGCAATCTGATGTCTTCAGGCATCTATAATTGGACTTATCCTCTATGAATGATCTTGATCATCTAAAGCATATACATCACGGTGGGGCCCACAGATTCCTGACATGACCGTCCCTCTCTAGCTTGGTCCTAGTGTGGGGGTAGTACCCCATTGCGTACCATCCGTACGTGTATGCTCAAGCCTCCATTCTGCATCAGCGGGGTGATGGTTACTGAACCGTTGATATACTGGACCTCGCCTTGGATGGACTGTGCCCCCAAAAATCTCCTATATTAGATCCGGTGTTACCGAAATAGACAGTTTGATAAAATTTCTGCAGTGGCCCACACTCAACATAAAAGATAGGTGCAAGATCTTCCTATCAGGGAATTCTTATATACAGCTTGGTTCAATTGTAGAGGGCCTATCAGATGCATAAATGAAAAAGAATACATGGATCGGATGATCCTGAAAGTTTGATTGGATGTTATCAAATGAATATCTACCTTGAAAATAATCAATCGTCCAAACTTAACTAACAGATGATAATTATTTGGAGATTTGGATCGTCCAAACAATTCATGTTTTTTTTTACCACACTATTTGACGATCTAGATTGAGGAAAACATATGCCACACACACCGTCGATGTGTGCATGAATACCGATGGAAATACACATCCAAACTGTCATTTGTCCTCTCCTTTCTCTTTTAATAAGGTAAAGAAAAAAGACGAAACAAAGGTTACTCGTGTTTCACGTAGCTCCCAGGGCCTTGTAGGATTTTCCTGGGAAATGGAAATATCTTGAAACAAATCATTATTACTTTTTTACCTTGATTGAATTTCGGTGTAATTCTTACTGTGTAAATCAGTCCAAAAGAAGTAGTTTAAAATTATGAGCCCCACCATGATATATATGATATATCCACTCCGTTCATTAGTTTTACTTGAATATTTTAAGATATGAACAAAAAAAATGAGGCTGATCCAACATTCAAGTGGCCCACACCATAGGAAACGGTGGCAATAAGAAGTTTTTAACGATAAGTGTTGGATTTCCTTTTTCCTGAGGTGTGGTCCACTTGAGCATTGGATTTGCTTCATTTTTTGGTCCATGCCCTGTGTTTGTTTGCCAAAAAATATGAATGGTGTGAATAAGCCACATACATAACGGTGGGCCCTACCTATATTTCACATTCTCTTCGATTTTAGCAATGCAAAAGTAGGCAGTCAAATCATACATGGGTAACTAGGGATATAAATGGGTCAGCGGACCCGATGGAGTACCCAGACCCAACCCATTTAAACCCGCCCTAGACCTGACCCATTTGTTAAATGGTACGGGTCTGGGTCCAGTAACAGACCCATTTGCAAAACGGGTCTGGGTCTGGTTTCCTGTATATTAGGCCCGACCCAACCTGAACCAAACCCATTTAGTAATTGGGTCGGTCTATGTTTCAAGAGACCTGTCCAGCCCAAACCCTGTCCAGACCTGATTTTAAACCTTGTAAAAATGCTTGCATGCTAAATCCAGACCTAGACCCGTTAGACCCGACTCATTTATAAATGGGTTTGGGTGGATCTCTTTCTATCAGACCTAGACCCAGACCCAAACCCATTTATAAATGGGTTTGATGGGTTGACTTGAACCCAACTCGAACCTGCCCATTTAGTAAAAGGGTTTGGGTCTAAAATTTGGACCCAAACACATTTATTAAATAGGCGGGTCTCGGAACCCTACCATTTACAGCCGTATAGCTAATCATTATATATTTACATTGCATTTTTTCTAAGAATTGTAAAATCAAACTGGAAAACAGCCGCATGGCTAATCAGAAAATAATCATTATACATTTATATTGCATTTTTCTGAGAATTGTAAAATCAAACTGGAAAGGGAGTTGCATGATACTCAGGCAGCGCTTGATACGGTGGCACTCATAAATTGTACACATGGCAGCATTGGATAAAATTAAACCAGCTAAATGGAGCAACTCACTGTCCTGAAAGTTAACAGTCACAAAAACAAACTGTTTGAACCATGTTAAACTGTCAATCGTGGACACTTATTTTTTGAAGTGGGACCATTGGATACTTTCACTTTCAACCGTCCAATAAATGTCCACCAATCTGACAGTCAAATAATCAAATAAGGGTGACTATTGGTTTGCAATACATCTAAACTGGGAACCATAATTTGACTGTTTAATTTTATTTACTTGCATGCTCAGCATGCAACTTGTAAATAATTGCTAAGTGACTGCATATCATCCATTGCACTCTGCCGGAGTATCGAAAATTTTCTTTTTCCCAGATGTCTTTCTTAGGTACAGAAAAGAATTCCATGCGTTGCTTGAAAAAGCACGCGCATTTGATATATTGTAAGGTCCTGATCCAACGGAACCTGAAGGGTGTCATAATACGCCAGTTTGTATGTATAGAGCCCATGGTTCGGATATCCACACCGTTGATCTTAAGGAAAACTCAATGGATCTATAGTTCCTAAAAGAATATTACAGATTACGTGATTCCAACCCTTAGATTAGCGGCTGAAAAATAAATGGTTAGAAATGAAATACACTAATGGTTTGAAATAACAGCCATGGTTAAGATGAATAGGATCATCCAATGTGGAAAATTTTACTGCTCTGTCCCATTCATGGTGAGTCCCATGACATCAAGGGTCTGGATTAACTAAAATCAGTCCCAAATTCTACAAAACACGTAGGGCACTATTCATGATTGGATGCATACGACCATGGTTAAAAGGAAACTGCCCTAAAATGATCTTCACAGACAGATGGACAGCGTGGAAACATAATACATACATCAAGGTGGGCCCCACGGTAACCCCGCATTGAGGGGCCGCACCCTCTTGGTTGAGGCCGGGGTCTCACCTAGTCCCCTCTCGGTAAAAGGGTTAAAAGAACCGGTGACTCGGACCAACTCGTTAGGTCCCGAGTCGAGTCGTACATGCCAATAGGTAGCATATCTGCTCGAACCGGCTTTCTAGTTCCTGTGCGTTTGCTCAGGTCACATCGGCTTTCTGGGTCCGTATCCAATGAAAACGTTCCTGGACAAGCTTCATTTAAAAATCGACACGTGGAGCCCACCATCACGTTTTAATGACATCCAATCAATTCATCATGTGCTTTTCGTGATGTTCTCTTTGGATCCAAAAAAAATCAGGCTGGTGCAAAACTCAGGTGGGCCAATCCATGTAAAACCATACCTAAAACCACTGAAATCACATGTTATGGCCGTCCGCCTCATCTTTGGAATAGCCTGATTTTTTTGGTTGTCCATTCATTCTGGTTTTGATTCATCTTGGCATATAAAATGCACAATGGGGGTGGGGCACGCATACAATCTATGGGGCCCACCATGAGAACATGTACGTTTCAGATCATCAGACCATCTGAGCACGTGGGCCCACTGTTCGAGGAGGCAAAACGAACTCCATCCACTTTTCTCCTTTTACTTTTTAATGTTCTGTCTACCGTGTTAAGAACGATGAAAGCTGTACAATGGAGCGCAAGCAATGAGCCTGCTTTACAGCTGATCTGTACAATGGACCACATTCCATCAGACATTCTACTTTATCTTTTTCTTTCTTCTTCATCGTAGTTGTCATATGAGGAACCTGAACCCGGCTCTTCCCTCTAGAGAGGACACGTAGAAGCCATCTCGATTCTCGAGCATCATCTCATGACTTTCTCTTTTAATGGCCCATGTTGGCAAAGTGAAGGCTCGTCCATCAAATAAAGAAGGCCCACCCTGATTGGCTTCCTGGATTAGGAAACGTGCTTGATACGTGACACGTGGAAACAAGCACCAAATGCATGTTTGGTGCTCCTATGGCTAGGATAGTCCGTTTTGCGTGATTTTTCAACCGAGCCACAACAATATGTAGGGTCCATTAGATGGGTGGCTTGGATCCACCTAGCTATCCAATGCAAGATCATGAGTTTTTTGCTTGGCAAAACTAAAGACGGACAATTTCTTGAGTGGGGAACAAGTAATACCGTCGATAATAAAAGTTGGAAGGATTCCCTCCGTAGGATTCGTTGGTGGGGTTGGAAAGTTTGGGCTTTTTAATGCATTAGCCCCTAAGTGTGTTTATTTTTATTAAAAGTCCAATTTCTCGTGGCCTCTTTTCAATTTGGCCTTTTGACGAGAAATTGAAAATAGTTCGGTCGAGAGTACCCCTCTGACTGACTGCTCTGCGTACGAAAGCCTTACAGATGAAGGCTTTAAGGGCCAAATGAAATGAGAATGTAGGGCCCATGAAATTAGTAATTGTGGACATCGGTTGGACAATCTGATCCGTTCACATTAAAAGAAGCATTTCTAAATACATAAGAGGTATTTGATTTCATATCCAACAGAGGCCTTGTGGGCCCAATTATTTCTATGGTGTGGCCCACCTGGGATCTGGGTCTAGGTCTAAAATGAGGCCCATGGCCTAGAGTGATCTAGTAAAAAGGATGAACGGCATAGATTAAATACATACATCATAGTGAGTCCCATGAGTGGGACCCTATTCATGCCCAAAAAGGGGCTTCCGCCTTCACGGACGTTGGACAGCCTAGCAACCTTCCTCTTTACTTTATTTCTCTTTCTTTTTTCTTACAATTTTTTTTTTTTTGTTTTCTTTTTCATACAGGTGGCGTCATGTGTGGACGATCCACTTCATCCATCAGGTTGACCAACCTATGGTAGGCCCAATGAGTCCTATTTTGGATAGGGGAGGATTCAATAGTGCTCAAGAAGATTCTCGAGTGCTTAGTGGGATTCTAGAGTGCTCAGTGGGATTCAATAATGCTTATGAGAATTCAATAGTGCTTAGGAGGATTCTAGAGTGGTCGGTGAGATTCCAGAGTGGTTAGGGGGATTCCATAGTGCTCAGTAGGATTCTAGAGTTCTCAGGAGGATTTCATAGTACTTAGGGAGATTCCATATTGCTTAGTGGGATTCCAGAGTGCTCGGGAGGATTCCATGTGCTCAGGGGGATTTTATAGTGCTCAAGGGGATTCCATAGTGCTCAATGGGATTTCAGAGTGATCAGGGGGATTCCATGGTGCTCAGGGGGATTCCATAGTGCTCAATGGGATTTCAGAGTGATCAGGGGGATTCCATGGTGCTCAGTGAGATTCAATAGTGCTCGGGAGGATTCAATAGTGCTCAGGAGGATTCCAGAGTGGTCAGTGGGATTCTATAGTAGGTCAGTGGGATTCCAGAGTTATCAGAAGGATTTCATAATACTCAGGGGGATTCCATATTGCTCAGTGGGATTTCAGAGTGCTCAGGAGGATTTCAAGTGCTTGGGGGGATTCCATAGTACTCAGGGGGATTCTAGAGTGCTAAGTGGGATTCTAGAGTGCTCAGTGGGATTCCAAAGTGCTCAGTAGGATTCCAGAGAAAGAATATAGCAAGGAGGAAGCAGAGAAACTTGTGTTGTTGCTTTGTTGACATGATGCTGATGTTGATGATGCCAGGCCTCCTGCGTCTTAACAGTTTGCCGGACTTCCCTTAAGGAGAACGTCCACCTTGGTGTACTCTTCTCTCTCATGCCAGATCTCCTTGAGAATCGCGGCCATGTCCTTCACCATTGGCCTTTCATCAGGGTGGGGTTGACACAAAGGAAAGCTACACCCAATGCCTGAAGCATCTCCTCCACTTCTGAATCGAGGCTGCCATGTAAGCTCGGATCAAGGACCTTAATGCATCCTTTCCTATGCCTCACCCAGTCCACGATATGTAGCCCATCAGAGATTGTTAGATCGATTGTTTGATTCCTTATTAAAACTTCCAAGACGACAACACCATAGCTGTAGATCCAACCTGTTCATAAGTTCACACAGACATGAAAGAAGGGAAAACACAAATATCAGCTTGATCGAAAACTTTTATGACCCTAAGAAGTTTTTAATGGTAGGACATCAATCCCCGCTGTTTTCTTTGGTGAGGTCCGCTTGAGCTTTGGATATGCTTCATTCTTTGGCTCATCCCTTAGAATGGTCTCTCCAAATGGATGGATGGCGTGGATGTAACATACGCATCATGGTGGGGCCCAAGGTGGAGCCCACAATAGAGCCCCAATGTAACGCTCGCGAGGGCTACCACCGCTTGAAAAGCCTTACTTTGCAATGCTTCCATATGAAGAGCAGTAGGTCAAAGGGACATTTTCGACCATCACATTTTCAATTTCTCGGTTAAAGGCCTAAAATGGAAAGAAGCCACACGAAATTGGACTTTTAGTTATATTAGCCACACCTCGGGCTAACGCGGTAAAAATCCCTAGAAAGTTAAGGACAACTTGGATTGGAAGTTCACGTGCTTTCATGTTGAAGTTGCGGTCTTGTGGGAGGCCGGTTCGGATATGAGTCCACGCCAGTTCGGATATGAGTCCACGTAGAGTATGCTTATTCTACCCGGGTTGCACGTAGGGCTCAGAGGGTGTGGGTAGTCACATCCAACCCGTCGAGCAAAGTTGTCCAGCCATAAAAGTTAGATGCCTCAATGATGGACTCGCTTCCATAGTGACCCCTCCTCTGAAAGAGATCAATACTGGGAGGTGCTGGATACGCTTTATGGGCTCCACCATAATGTATGTGTCTTATCCACATTGTCCATCCATTTTTCAAGCTCATTCAAGTGCATGAGCCCAAAATGAGGCAGATCTAAATCTCAGGTGGACCACACCACGATAAATAATAGTGATTGAACACTCACCATTAAACACTTCATATGGTCTCTACAGTTAAATTAGTGTTAATCATGTAATTTAGTATAGACAACTTATACAAGGGCTTGGAGCTAGAGGGACCTTTGTGGATGGTGATCCAGAGACCGGTTCCTCTACAACATTGAAGAGAAGGATGGAACGGTTTATGTTCTAGGTGCTATCTCGAATGGGACACAAGGATGATCCTGACCATCAATATGTGCAGCCGAATGTGAACTTTTTAAAAATAATTTGGTCTAATTTAGGTCAATAAATAAATGGTCAGGCTCGCTGTTTCAGAATAATTGTTGGATCAGTGACCATTCAAAATACCAACCTATTAATTATGGACGCTTCTGATCATCCGAATGCCGATTTGGGCCCAATGGCTGACACATCCTGGCAATCGTGAATCAGGGGGCAGGAAGAACGGTCATTTGACTAGTATTAAGGGAGAAAAGCGCCCCTGGTTGATAACTTTGTGGTCCAGTCCCGTCCAATTTTGGGCGATACTGGATCCACCAAGGTGGGTGGGATCCCTGACCGTGGGGCCCACCTTGATGTATGTGCCTTATATCCACACTATCCATCCGTTTTGAAAACTCATTTTACAGCCTGATCCCTAAAATGAAGTAGATCCAAATCTCAGGTGGACCATAATATAGGAAACAGTGGTAATTGACCATTAAAAACTTCTCGTGGGCCACGAAAGTTTTGGATTGGATGGCAAATAAACATTCTGGTGCCCCATGAAGGTTTTTAACGGTGGGGATTCAATCACGACTGTTCCCTGTGGCATGGTACACCTAAGATTTTGATCTGATTCATTTTTTTGATCATGCCCTAAAATGAGCTGTCAAAATGGATGGACCGTGTGGATGTGAAGCACATACATCCCAGTGGGCCCCACAGTTAGGGATCCACCGACGTAGGTGGATACGAGGGATCTACCCAAACTGCGCCCTTCAATTTTGGGACATGGCCCATCCACTGTGGTGCCCAACAAACGCTACGTTGCTGATCGCAAGATATATTCTAGCATCGACAGCCCCCAAATGGTGCTCAAAGCTACACCTAGCCCGCGGACTGACCCGTGCTTTGGTCCAAGGCCCGAGCCCGGAAAATTGGCTAGGCCTGGGCCCAACCCTGAAAATTGATAAAATCCATACTGCCACTTGAATCTTCCTAATTTATCCATTGATCAAGTGGGCCTGAAATGCATAAAAAGAATAGATACTTCAAAGAATTAAACCAATGGTCTAAATTCGAGATGCATGGTTGCCCATTGGAACGGCAAATTGTGCGACATCACTCATGTTAAGTATAAAGCCGGGTCAAACGGGACTGGGTCGAGCTAAAATGACTTTATTCCAAACGCCATCAGATAATAATAATAAAAAAAAAAAAAAAGGAAAAGAAAAGAAAAGAAAAAGAAGGCTAAGAGGTCCATTTCTAAACCGCAGCCGAAAGCTAAGAGGGCTTAAAATTTGGTCCGGGTCATTCCTCTGGCCTAGTTTTCAATCCCAAGAACAGCCTGAAGCAGGCCAGTCCAGAGGGTCCGTGGGCCAAACCGGCCCATTGACAGTGCTACAGGGGAGCATGACGGGTTTTGATGGATTTAGGTAGGGGTGCACATGGTTTGGTTCCGTTTGGTTCTAGGGTGAAACTAAAACCGAACAATTCCCAAGGGTTCCAGGAGGATCAAAACTAGAACCGGACTGTTTTCACCCCTAGAACGAACCGGAAGTGGACCGTAAAAAACCGGAAGTGGACCGTAAAAAAACTGGTTCAATTCCAGTTCGGTTGTATAGTTATGGGCTTTTTATAATCCAGCCCAATTGCATGGTTTGTTTCTATAATCCAACCTAATTACATGATTTTTTTTTATTATTATAATCCAACCCATTCATACCTCAGGGCCCACCATGGGCATACCTTGATATGTTTGTTACATCTACACCGTCCATCCTTATTATTAAGCAATGTTTAGGTGGGCCACATTAAAAAAAAATTAGATAGATCCGAATTTAATTAGACTACTCGTCAAGAAACAGTGAGGGTTGAACACCCAGGGTTCGGTTCCAAGTTCGATTTCGATTCCTCGGTTTGGTGATGTGATTAGTTCCACGGTTTGGTTCTACAGAATCCCAAATCCGATTTGGTTCTATAGAACCCCAAATGGAGAACCGAACCAAACTAGCCAATTTTTTATTATTATTTGTGAACCGGTGCGCTTGAGAACCAAACCAAACCGAACTAACCCTTTTCGATCGAGTTTACCGGTTCCGCCCGTTCCGTGTGCACCCTAGATTGAGGGCCCCACTATCATGAGGGGTCTTATTCCCGCGATCAGAAGGCAAGCGTTCAATCCATCTGGTCCATTCATCATGCAGTTCACAGTCAACTTCATCAAATGAGCCTTTTCTCATGCAAGTGTGACGTGCTTGATCACGGCATGTCAACAACATACTTACCTGATCAATGGTCCGATCTCTGACTTATATAATCCGACGGTGGGAACGAGGCCCAACATGGTAGCTGTGAGGTGGGACCTGCATTCTAACAAAGCCCACGAATTGACTAGATCTCCTGTGCAAAATTTAGAAGATCTACCCTGAATTGCAAGAGCAGGCTGAAGGAATGCAAGGTAATCGGTGCGAGGAAAGGAGACCATTAGTAGCACATTTGCGGACGACCAGGCAGACGTGTGTTTAATCAAGGGCATTCGTTAGGTGGTCCTAGCGCGAACATGCTCTGGCCGAAGAATTAGGCAGCGTGCTTATCAAGTGGGCCACGTAGTGAGAAAAGTCGATGGTTGGAAAAGAGATCAATGGTCTATATCCAATCATAACTATGGCCTCTCCAGCCTCCGTTTTTGTGGGAGTGCTTCAATGTGCACCAGCTGATGTACGGATTAAGATCTTGCACTTATATGCGTGAATTGCGGTAGCGCTAGCCTTTTTCTCATTCATCTCAAACATCTCGAAATTCCTTTCAAAAGGTTTATGATGACGAGCACAAACATTAGTTCTCCATCTCCATGGTCAACGTGGCTATATTTACTGTGATCGGGACCGTTGATATGCCTGACCCTTCATCGATGGACCACAGCACTATCAAACAATCTCAGTCGTTTGATCGATGGACTTTTGCGGATTAATAAGTTAATTTCCCATTTAATTTTCTACTTGAATGCCGATGAATGGGAAAGGTTCACAAGTATTTTTGAACCATCTATTATTTTTGTATAACGATAGCCAACTTGATGATTGGACCAGGCCAATGGGCCAGCCCGAACCATTCATCAGTGGCCTGAACAGGACTGGCTTGGACACTCGGCATATATTTCAAGCCGTTAGATTCGAAAAAATCTTGAAAACTTGATTTTTTACTTTATTTATATACTTTTTTTAATTGGGTTTAGTTTAGTTTCACGTTGGAAAGTTATTTGAAAAATTAAGTCTTTATATTAAAACTTTCTCACTAATGCTTTGTATTAGAAAACAAAGGTACGTTAACGGAGCAACTCGCACGCATACGTATTGCCGCGGCGAAGCGCAGTGTATATATCCTTGATCGAACACTTTTGATATTCTCTACACATATTTTGTATCCTTACCCAGTATATAAGACCTTCTTCTTATGGAGAATTCATCTTTAAGACAGCTACTGTAACATGCCTTAGCTCTTCAACTACTCTTGTTTATTTTTTTATTTATTATTTTCAATGTCTACTATATTTCTTTAAATTAGAACCAACACAAGCTTGGGCTCAATGGTCAAGCCAAGCACTAGCTCTACTCGGCCAAGCGGCTTGGACCATTACCACCCCTAGATGGAGGATGTCCATGGTGGAGCCAGCCGGGTAGCTGTCCCTGATCACCCCCACATGAGGTGGAGATCAGCTGATGTTATATAGAAAGCTTGATTTTCATTGAATTCAAAGTGATACTTTAATTGCAGTCAACGCCTCCCTTAAACCATCCTTAGCAGACAAAATAAAAGATAATCTCTACAAATTCGTAAGTAAAAAACCACTTAAAGACAGCCTAATTTTATTATTTTAGTTGGAGGGGAGGAGTTTGTCAAAATTTGAAATGTTAGGCCTCATGCAGCCAAACAAGTCCAAAATTTGATATAAAGACGAATTATACACGGCTTTTCAGTTCGTGAATCTGGGCCCATCGTTCAGTGGTCCACACCATTGTGCTGTTGGACTGTATCATTGATGGACCATGATCCGAAAATTTCCTGGTTAGGACAATCATAACCGTTGGGCGTCACCAGTCCGATCTATCCTCAGGCGGATCACGTCAGAATTTCTCAGGGTTGAAGTTCTTATCTACGGACCCATACAATGGATGTACCTAGCCCAAAAATCACGCCGATCAAATGATACTGGCCGTTGGACTCTCGATGATTAGGGTTGGAACATTGGAAGAAAAAGCTGACTGAATCAACGGCTGACAATCGATGGGCGAATATCATCTAATAACCATCAGGTGGGATGATTTGTCAGTTTTGGTTTCTGGAATATGGTCCTCCTACTGTAGGGCCCAGTAGATGAACGGTAGAGATCTCATAAATATGTGACACATGTAAAGAGATGAAGTGGATGTTTAGTTCTGGAACCTTTCTGGTGAACAAACCATGGTAACACCCTGTGTGCATTTTTCACCATCTCTTAAATCCTGGTGACTCATCAACCACAACGTCGCAAATGTATAAATCAATCCGGACCGTCCAAATTATGTGCTCCATCATGGATGGAGCTTATCCTGTCTGATTATAATCTTCCTAGGCAATTGAATTTGGTCCATTTGATTCCAGCAGTTGGACCATCTGTTGAGTGCGATTTTCAGGATATGTTCCATTAGTGAGGGACTCACGATTTGCTGTGATGCATGGCATGGCCCCTTTGGATCTTATTAGGAGAGAATTCATGAGAGATGCAAATACCAAAAGTTTCTTCTGAATGAGTCGCATCACCACCGGAACGTCAATCATATTCAATCGCCTAATTAAAATTATTACTGCTGAATGAAAAAACATTATGTGGCTAAATAACCTTTGATCAACAACAGGTAATGGAAAATTTTCCTCTCGTAAGATAAAATGAAAAGTAAATGGACAGATCAGATGCCATGAAATTAGAGTGCATAGACCCTTAATTTGCATGCATCGATCATCATGGATAAAGTCTTAATATATTGTTACAGATATTTTTTTTCTTTCCTTTTCTTACCATGCAATTGTAAATCTTTCCTTCACTAACATTATATTCATTCTCAATTTTTATAATGCATAATTAAATATATCTAATTTTGACACCTCAAATTTGATATAACTAGTTTCAATAATCTAAAACACAATTGCACTACAATCGTTAACAACAATCTTGTGCTCAACTTTCGACTCTGACGTCAAATAAAAAAACACTCATACATGATTGATATAAGACAAACCAAACTACTAAAAGAAAATGAACAATCCACAAGCTAAGGGACTGTTTAGGCAGTGATAATAAATGAGATTAGGTGGTATGGAATTGCGTCCCATGCCAATTCCACCATTTGTTTGATAACAAAAGGAAGGTTTGGATTAATCCTGAAATCACGTTATTCTAGTGTCAATGGTGGATTCGGCTGGATTTTTGGTAGATTTTAAATCCACCATAGTTGTGGGCCCCACATTGATGTGTGTATTTTATCAACACCGTCCATCTACACATGCCTTTTACAATAATCATTCAATGCTGCATATGCGCACCAACGACTAAAAATCAAATGAAATGTGGTCCACTGATTGTAATCTCATGGTGCACTAAAGGTGAAATTCATATGATACAGTGTATTTGCCCAAGGAAGGATTTGATTCAAACAGTGGCAATGAATTAGGCTAATCCCATGATATTTCTAGGCATGTAATAAATGAGCAATAGATGCTATAATCCCATCTAGTACCATTCCATCCTATGAGATACAACTGTCCAAACAAGCCCTAAAGGATTAAACCAAAAGGTATAGAGATTTATGTCATTCAATAATAAGTCTAGGCTCATAAGTCAGTACCACAAGTTGTTTCTTTACTACAATAGGGAAATACCAGAAGTAAAAAAACCTTCTTTCTCATTTAATTTTTCTTGTATGATATCTTATAAGATAAATTAGTTGAACACCTCTTTGTGCTCCTCCTTATATCGTTGACAAGAGAGCAAGTAGACAAGCCCGCAGAGAATCTTCACAAAACCCAAGAGAAAGAAAGTAAAGCAGGAGATATGAGCACAGGATTAGATGTGACATGGGAAACATCCGAAACATCCCTCGGGGATACATTTCGCCTTGTCATATCTCTCTCTCTCTCTCTCTCTCTCTCTCTCTATATATATATATATATATATATATATATATAGTCCGCACAAGGAGTCTTCAAACCATAAGAGTGAGAAAGTACACTCAATCAGTTTCAGAACAAGAACATGTAAAATCAAATAAACTTGGACCTCCATTTTTTTTCAACAGAATATCCACTCCATCCATCAATTACGCTCCTCAATTCCATACCTTAGGTATAAAACTCAGCTAGATCTACAGCTCGGGTGCCCACATCACAGGAAACAACGAGGTATGTGGCTCCACCATGGTTTGTATATTTCATCAAACTCGCCATCAGGTTTGAGTCACCAGAAGCAAAATAACAAAATCAGCCCGATCTAAAACTAAAGTGGGCCATATTGCGTAAACTTAAAGTTTTAGGCATAATTTTACATTGTTCCTAGTGTGGCCCACCTGAGTTTGTACCCGTATGATGTTTTGAATTACGGTGAACATAAAGGTTCTCACGAGATTAACAAAGTGGATGTGACAACACCTAGGTCTATAGCTCAAGTGGCAGACTGAGTGAAGATAGCCTCGTTTCAGCACTGAGGTCATGGTATTGGACATTGTGATGTGACTTACAAGGTGTGTTAGACGATTCCGGGAATGAAATTTTATACTGAGCTTGTCAAAACGTCTTCTTTTTTCAACACGTTGAAGCTTAACCAGTCTCTTTTTATATAGGTAAGTAGATACTTACGCGTAGTCAATGCACAGTGGTTCCAGATACTGGAGTTGTGTTCTTTCACCTACTCGTGTTCTTGTTTCTGTACGGCAGCTACTCTTTTTTTAAATTCTTATACTGCCTAACTCTGACAAAACTAGCAGTAGATGTAGACCACTGTATATTATGTACACAACTCCCATCTCCCGTGTCGACTCCCCCACTATAAAATCCCCCAGTCTCCCTTCCATACCCTCCACCCCATCTCTCTCTCTCTCTCTCGCTAACCATGAAGACCTTACTCATCGTGTTAATAGTCATAGCTTTATTCATGGCTCGTATCAATGCTATTACTGACTGCGAAGAAGAAGAAGAAGAAGAAAACTTTGTCCAGGAAGAAGAAGTTCCTGCATTGGACTTTGAATCGATTTCAACTCACCTCTCTTCTGCCCAAAGCGAACCGTCTTCATTCCGAGGATTGGGTCGGTCCCTCCTCACCAAGAACAAGCGTCAGCACCTCAAATGCAACAAGAACCCACGAATTTGCCGGGCTAAGGGCAGCCCAGGGCCCTCTTGTTGCAAGAAGAAATGCGTCGATGTGAGGACAGACCGCCTCAACTGCGGCCTCTGTGGGAATAAGTGCAAGTACAATGAGACATGTTGTAAGGGCAAATGCGTCAACCTGTCATTCAACAAGAGGCATTGTGGACTTTGCAACAACAGCTGCGGAAGCGGAGATTTTTGTTCATATGGCCTGATGCAGTTATGCTTAGAAACATTAGCGTTCAGTCGTCCACTAGTTTTATATGTTCTTTTCATTTTTTGGAAAAGTTTGTAAGTTCAATGTCCAATTAATGCTCTTTTCAACAGTAAGCTAAATTTTAGCCATGCTTATTTGGGTTCCTTTCCTTTCGTCTTGCTTGGAGAATTGGAGTTTTTTGGTGATGAATGTGGAGCTTGCCAGGGTACAGTAATGGGCCACCCTATTGTGGTTAATTGTACTAATTGCACCCATAGATTGTTGCCATCCGCAGTTCCTAAAATCTCTTTATTATGTGAAAATTAGAGATATACATCCTCTCTGCTTTTCAATTTTGTAAATACCTACCCTGACCCTTCTATTACCATCTATTAGGATTTGAGAGTCATTAGAGGAATCCATACCAAATAACAAAGCTGACATACAACAGTGCTACCATCTTAAGTAGGGCCGATAATTTGAACGGGGTGAATTGAGGTACGTCCAGGCCGAGTGATAATAGATTTTTCTTAGGGCAGTTTTTTCGTAGTTTTAATTTGAGATTAAAGATGGGAGTGAAGCAGTCATTTTCTCAAAGACAACGTCATTAACGAACTAAGGCAGAAGATAGGGATCAACTTCACAAATCTGATTTTCTTATGTCTATCTTCGATGGGGACACTTCTCTCTTTCTCCAAACTCTTTCACTTTCTCTAGAAATGTATTAGGTTAACCCTAATTTCGCAAAGCAGTGCTTATATAGCACTTAAGCCAGAATTAAAATAATTCGTCCGAAATTGCACTAGTCTGCGCAAACCAATGGTTAATCAGTCGGTCGATCGACATCTCCAGATGACCATGAGTTCGGTCTTCCGAAAATAGCCAAAAACATCCAAAGAGTTCATTATCAAATTTCAATTTTTGTCAGTCACCTAAATAAGATAGTCGGTTGACCGATGACTCTGATCAAACACTTCTCTCCTCACTCCTAACGAGGAACACCCAATCATCAAGGAACCTGGAAGAACCAAGAAAACAGAGGAAACATCCGACAAAAATAAAAAACCGTGGGGAAGCGAGTAAAATTGCATGGCTAAGGAGTGCTAGATACAAAATCAAACCTGCTTCATGAACGGTGTCCTGATTCACACAGTCCTAGCAACACAGATCATCAAGTACATTTGTTCCGACGCTTTTCCATTGTACCGGAGGACCCATTGTTTAGTGATCTCATCGTGGATTTCGTGGGGGCAGGCCAAATGTGTATGACCTACACCAAAAAAAAAAAAAAAAAAAATCTCAAAAAAATCTAGGCCATTTGATAGGTTGCTGGCACAGAAATGGTCACTTTGGTACCGATGAAATTTCTAACCATTATGAATTATTGTAGAATGCTGCTTAGAGGCCAACAAAATATTCAATGAGGCGGCAAGACAGCGAACAGTGTAGAATGGGAGATTTTGAACGTCTTATCCATGGTTCAAATTATCATATGTCATGAACATATCAGTAATCAGTGACACATCAACAAATTTTAAAGGTAAAACATATTGAAACAATATTTTACGTTGCATTCTTGTGTATATTTGTTTTTTCAATTAAAAATCCTCCATCTATTGATAAATAATATGAATATTTTGTTCAAGGACTAAGTAATTAATGCTGAGGATTTTTTGGTGCATGGCTCATACACTGTGAGACCCATTATTTCAACGGTTTTGATCACTGAACAGTGGGCTCCCCTTACACAAACTGGAAGCCGAACACGCCAGACGACCTAAAAACCATGCCGGTCTGCTCGTTAAGTGGGTAAGGCGTTTAAGCCCATCAACTCTCTATTAATGTCCATTTCTTACCATTTTTGGTCCACCTAATTAATGGAAGGACCAGAATCTTTGGTCCTAGCAGCCAACTCGATGAACACGCTGAATCTGCACATAAATTGGCACGTGTCAAGAACCTTTTACTTTGGACTTGGAAGTGCTCGGCCCAAAATAGCATCCACTACAAAAGGCTCCTTAAGAATTATTACGCAGGAAGTATATAGAATATACTTAGCGTTTTATAAGTTTGTCCGGTCAATACACGTAAAACGTGCTTCTTCCTCATTAGGCCCACACGTTGGATCTCACAGTTCTCAACTAACGGAGTTATGGAATATTATTGAATTGTATGGAGTAATTTCAGTTCACATGGCTTTTGTAATTATGCTTAGAAACTCATAACCATCAGAGGAAATGAAATTTGATGAGGAAAAGTGGAGCTTGCCAAGGTAGATCGGTGGGCCATATATGGGCCAACAGGCAGCACATTTCCTTTGTACAAGTGGAGCCCGTTGTTCATTGCACTCGTGTGTTACTTCAGTGGAAAATTCTCTCTCTGAACAATGTGGACCACACACATTCGGTTAATCTGACCATCTGCTTTCTCCTGAATGCACATTCATGGTTTTTAACCAGGTGTCATCTTTATGATATACCCTAGGGCTGTAAATGGTTGGGTTCGGGGCGGGTTTAGCCAAAACCAGACCAGCCATTTACTAAATGGGTCTAGGGTCCAAATTTTAGACCTAGACCCTTTTACTAAATAGGTGGGTCTGGGTCAAGTCCGAGTCAACCCATCAGACCCATTTATAAATGGGTTTGGGTTTGGTAGAGGGAGATCCACCCAGACCCATTTATAAATGGGTCAGGTCTAACAGATCTGTGTCTAGATTTAGTATGCAAGCATTTTTACAAGGCTTAAAATCAGGTTTGGATGGGTCTGGGCTAGACAGGTCCCTTGAAGCATAGACCAAACCCGCCCACTTACTAAATGGGTTCGGTTTGGGTTGACCAGGTCAGGCCTAATATAAAGTAAATTAGACCCAAACCTATTTAGCAAATGGGTCTGTTCTTGGACCTATACCCGTACCATTTAACAAATAAGTCAGCTTTGAGGCGGGTCTAAATGGGTTGTGTCTGGGTACCCGGTACCCATCGGGTCCGCTGACCCATTTACAGCCCTAGATATACCCAGCTTTGGCACGGCTCGGGCTCGAATCGCATCCGCTTCTAAAAGGGTTCGCTTGATAGTTACAACACAGGCTGTGTGTAAAAGATAAATGCTCTAGTGCTCTGAGAGCACATATAGGTTACAGTGAGCAGTGGGAAACTTGAAGGTTTAATCCATTAATCTAGACTGTTCATTAGGTCCAATGTGCATTTCATGGGCTACAATGAAAACATCATAATATTCTGACAATGTTATATCGTTTGATCCATGGCCTTAAATGTGGACGGTCAAGATCAGTTACACAAGGTAAGGTATTAGACCCATATTGATCCATATATTTCTTAGAAGCATAATGGATTGCTTATGATTCAAACTAATAATTTTTGTGAGGCAATCATAATCATCCCATCCATGTCTCGGATAAAGGATGGATATAGAAAATAAGGCCAAATCAACATCAATGGACTGCACCGTTTGATCAGTGTAATTTTTATGTGAGAAAGATGTCATAAAATGTTTCTAAATATAATGGACGGTTCAGATTGACTGACTGAACTTTCTAAGTGAAGTGGTGCAACTAGAAGCACTGTAACCACTGCTTAGATCAAAACGGCGTTTCGGCCGCAAAAGCCCATTGGCGGTTGCATCCAAACCACTAGGGAAGATGATAGGGTAGAGCCTACAGGACCGGAAGAAGGTAAGAACCATCTGTCCTTGGTCTACGTGGCAGGGTGATACATCAATCAAGGCCATCCAATCTCTATCATGTCCCCTCACCTGATTAAAGTTTATAATAAGTGGCCCCACGTCATCCTTATCCCATCATTATACGTTTAACAAGTGATCATTTCTGGAGGAGAGAGAGAGAGAGAACACCCAATCAGTTTCAGTTCATGGAAATATAAACTAGAGAATGAAATTTTATAGAAATATAAACTAGAGAATGAAATTTTATAGTGAGGCGAAGGTTCCATTCGTAAAAAAATCTTCCTCGTTTACAACACACGGTTGACCAACAAGGGAGGTTGAATACATTGACCCTCTTTCCATAATAAATAAAGTACAAACACGCGCACAAATTCAATGTACAATGGTCCTTCTACGTGTGTGGCAGCTCCTCTTTTTTTAAGTTCTTAAAATGCTAAAGGCCTTTATAAAGCTATGAGTACAAGTGGACCACTATTCACAACCCCATCTCCACCACTATATAAATCTATATCTCCCTTCCAAAACCCACCTCCCATCTCTCTCTCTCTCTCTCTCTCTCTCTCTCTGAGCATGAAGCTAGCAAGGACCTTTCTCATCTTGGCAATAGCCATGGCTTTAATCTCGACTCATATAAGTGCTATTAGTGAGGAGGAAGAAGAAGAAGTAAACTTCATCGAGGAGGAAGAAGTTCCTGAATTGGACTCTGACTCGGTTTCGACATCCCTCCCTCTGGCTGATAGCGAACCGCCTTCTTTCCAAGGATTGGGCCGGTTCCTCCTTGCCAAGAACAAGCGAAAGCCCCTTAAATGCAACAAGAACCCACTAATTTGCCGGGCTAAGGGCAGTGCAGGGCCCTTTTGTTGCAAGAAGAAATGTGTCGATGTGAGGACGGACCGCCTCAACTGCGGCCTCTGTGGAAAGAAGTGCAAGTACAATGAGACATGCTGTAAGGGCAAATGCATCAACCTAGCATTTGACAAGAGGCATTGCGGGCGTTGCAACAACAGCTGTGGAAACGGCAATTTCTGTTCATATGGCTTGTGCAATTATGCTTAGAAATATTAAGTCAGGCACTAATTTTAAATTCATATTCTTTTCATTTGATTCTTTCTTTTCTTAAAACAAAATTGTAAGGGGTCAATCGTCCAATAAATGTAATCTTCTCATTGTTTTGAATAGCTACATATATTTCAGCCATGCTTATTTCAGTTCCTTCTCTTCATTTTTTGCTTGGAATTTAAAGGAAGCAGTGAAGATCGAGTTGGGTGGTGGGCGAATGTTGAGTTTGCCAAGGTAGATTAGTTGGCCATTGGCCAACAGGCTGCACAACATTTTCGGGCTTTAATTTCCTTTGTACAAGTGGGGCCCGTAGTTCAGTATTCTTAATCCTTGATATTATGGGGCCTAACGTGTATATTGATCTCCACCCCAAAACGTTCCAAATGGAATAACAATAATAATAATAATTTCTGAGCATTCAAGGGAAATATAATTTCCTTGATATATACCCCAACGTGTATTAATCCTTGATATTAGGTCTAATGTGTGCTACCATGAAAATATTAATACATATGACCATTGTAACCCTATGTCAATCACGATGATTTTATAAATCTATTTGTTGCGGCCCACCATAGGTTGCTTATGATTCTAAAGAGTCCCTTTTGTTAGGCCACCCTAACCAATCCATACATGACTTGGAAAATGGATGGCTAGCTACAAAAATAAGGGAAGTACTTCAGGGATGGATTGGACCATATCATCAGTGTGATTTTTGCATGGTAGCCAATAAAATGTGTTTTGGACTTAATAATAGATGGTTCAAATCGATCCATTCGACTGCCCAAGTGATGGAATGCAACTAGGAGCACTGGAGCATTTCTCTATAATTCTTAATTAACCTAGAAATGCAATTGCTTGTGGGCAATCGTCTTTGCTCTCTCAATCCATGACAAGGCCCGCATGGCTGCCTGGGCAGATAATCTGAAATGTTGATATAGGTAGGCCTTGGCTGTTAAGGGTTGTGATAAGTACGGTAATATATATTTCATGCTTCCCCCCCCCATTTTTCATTTCTGCATATACTTCCTAGCGCAACTGTAGGTAGAAAGAGATTGATTACCGTCTCCTTGTAGGATAATTGATCCAAATTTATGAACTTATCGGGAATCCTCAACCGATCTTCCTTAATTTCTCAAATGACACGCGAAGAACACGAGCAAATAGAGTAAAAGCTCAAGTTTTATTAATAATAAGCAAGATTACCTTAAAAATGAATTTTAATAAACTTATTTAACCCTAAACAAATCATAATTTGTACTTATTAAAAATAATAAGTTTTCCAAAATATAGCACCTAAGCCAGAATTAAAAATAATCCACCCAAAAATGCGTTAGTCTGCCCAAACTGACGGTTAATTAGTCGATTGATCGACATCTCCCGATGACCATAAGTTCGGTCGCTCAAAAATAGCCAAAAACGTCCAAATAATTTATTGTCAAATTCCAATTTTTGTCAGTCACCCGATCATGTAAGGAACACCCAATCACCAAGGAATCTAAAAGAATCAAGAAAACAGAGGAAGCAACTACAAAAATGAAAAACAGAGGGGAAGCAAGTAAAATTGCGTGGCTAAGGAGTGGTAGATGCAAAAACAAACCTCTTCTTCATTAATGAAGTCCGCACGGTCCTAGCAACACAGATTATCAAGTACATGCGTTCAGGCATTTTTCTATTGCACCGGAGGACCCATTGTTTAGTGATCTCATCGTGGATTTCGTGGGGCTAGCCAAATGTGTAAAAAAAATATAAAAAAAAATCTAGGCCATTTGATAGGTTGCTGGCAGAGAAATGGTTACCTTGGTACCGATCAAATGTCTACCATCATGAATTATTGTAGAATGTTGTTGGGAGGCCAAGAAAATATCCAATGAGGCGGCAAGACAGTGGACGGTGTAGAATGGGAGATTTTGAACGTCCTATCCATGGTTCAAATTATCATATGCCATGAACATATCAATGATCACCGATAAAATCGATTTACCGAGCTTAACAGTGTGAAAATTTTGAAGGTAAAACATATTGAAACAATATTTTATGTTGCATTCTTGTGTATATTTGTTTTTTCAATTAAAAATCCTTCCATATATTGATAAATAATATGAATATTTTGTTCATAGACTAAGTAATTAATGCTGAGGATTTTTTTTGGTGCATGGCTCATTGACGCAGGGAGGACGTGGTAGGTCGATCACCGTCTCCCTAACCGATAGTTTCTCGAATCCACGAGAAGAAATAAAAGATAAAAAGAGGAAATTAATTCCGAATAATTAATTTATTGATAATTGATTGAATAAAAAATGGAATTACAATGCATATAAATAGGAAGCTAAACCCTAGGTAAAGTATCAGACTCCAACTCCACCTTAAACTCCTAGAAAACGCAACTTACTATAAATAGTAAACTTACTATTTATAGAGGTCGTTCAATCCTACTAAAACTCCTGGTATTTGGCCAAAAATAGAAAGTTATCAAACGGCCTCAACCACGTTATTCTACTAAATATTCTAAGCCCTTTTCATGTTGGGCACTAACTCTAAAACCCTACAGATGCAAAGTTATGATCGAATTAAAACTTACTATAAACAGTAAAACTGAAAATAAACTAGCTTAATGACCGTCGATACGGTCGAATCTCGCAATTCCGGCCTGGGCAACCCGGCATAGCGGGGTTGGTTGGCTAAAGTATCTCGAGCTACCCCAAATTGATATATTATACGTCCCGTAACTCATTCCGGATTGTGAGATACGACCGATTTACGGTCCTGACGGTCCGAATCACTTTCGACCCCGACCGGTCTTCTATTGCTCCATCTGGGCCATGAAATAATCAGTAACCCGTTCTACATCACTCATACACTGTGAGACCCATTATTTCAACGGTTTTGATCACTGAACAGTGGGCTCTAAGGCGTTTAAGCTATCAACTCTCTAATATTGTCCATTTCTTAGCATTTTTGGTCCACCTAATTAATGGACGGACCGTTTGATCAATATAATTTTTATGTGAGATAGATGTCATAAAATGTGTTCTAAATATAATGCATGGTTCAGATTGACTGACTGAACTTTCTAAGTGAACTGGTGATACATCAATCAAGGCCATCTATCTAGTGGGACACATCATGGATGACCCATGTCTCCAAGTATCAAACGTTTGTGTAAAGGCATGTCTGGGGTTGCGATTACAGCTACTCTATCAGCCCATGTTTGAGATACCACTGGGCATTTTCACATCTCCTGAGACCTGGTGACTCTTCCACCGCAAAGTTCACATATTTATATGACAATCTGAACCGTCCATATTATCGGCTCCATTAGTCAATTCTAGATGGAGCTTATCACGAAGATCGTAACATCTGTATCGGCCAGTCAAACCACCAGTTAGACCATCAGTTAAGTGTCAAACAGGATATGTTCCATCTACAGGGGACCCATAATTTGGCCATGATGTGCGGCTTCAGATCTTACCCTCATATGGGGGCACAGAATACATGTGGGAGATCCATGTGCACCGCACATGGCACACGTGTGTGAGATCTGGGCCATTCATACTGTGGGCAAAAAATAGCGTTGGTCTGCTAATCGGACGTGTTAATTAACGCGCGTCTACCACAAAAATTTAAACCTTAAAAATTCAACAAACATATGTTGATCACTTGATGAGCTCAATGGCTGATTTTTTGTATTTGACATGATTAGAGTGCGGCCTACCTGATGAATGGCTCAGATCTCTAGCACGTGTGCAATATCCAAATCTCTTTCATGTCCCCTCACCTGATTAAAGTTTATAATAACACATGTCATCCTTATCCCATCATTATACATTTAACAAGTAATCATTTCTAGAGGAGAGAGAGAGAGAGAGAGAGAGAACACCCAGTCAGTTTCGGTTCATGGCTGGATAAACTAGAGAATGAAATTTTATAGTGAGGCGAAGGTCCCATTCATTTAAAAATTTCATCGTTTTCAACACACTTGTGTTGGCCAACAAAAGAGGTTGAATACATTAACCCTCTTTCCATAAAAAATAAAGTACAAACGCACACATTTTCAATGTACAATGGTCTTTCTACGCGTGAGGCAGCTCCTCTTATTTGAAATTCTTAAAAAGCTAAAAACCTTTATAAAACTATGAGTACAAGTGGACCACTATTCACAACCCCATCTCCACCACTATATAAATTCATATCTCCCTTCGAAAACCCACCACCCCTCTCTCTCTCTCTCTCTCTCTCTCTCTGAGCATGAAGCTAGCAAAAACCTTTCTCATCTTGGCAATAGCCATCGCTTTAATCATGACTCATATAAGTGCTATTAGTGAGGAGGAAGAAGAAGAAGTAAACTTCATCGAGGAGGAAGAAGTTCCTGAATTGGACTCTGACTCAGTTTCGACCTCCCTTCCTCTGGCTGATAGCGAACTGCCTTCTTTTCGGGGATTGGGACGGTTCCTCCTTGCCAAGAACAAGCGGAAGCCCCTCAAATGCAACAAGAACCCGCTAATTTGCCGGGCTAAGGGCAGTGCAGGGCCCTTCTGTTGCAAGAAGAAATGCGTCGATGTGAGGACGGACCACCTCAACTGTGGCCTCTGTGGGAAGAAATGCAAGTACAATGAGACATGTTGTAAGGGAAAATGCGTCAACCTAGCATTCCACAAGAGGCATTGTGGGCGTTGCAACAACAGCTGTGGAAACGGCAATTTCTGTTCATATGGCTTGTGCAATTATGCTTAGAAATATTAACATTAAGTCGGGCACTAATTTTAAATTCATATTCTTTTCATAAAACAAAATTGTAAGGTGTCAAGCGTCCAATAAATGTAATAATCTTCTCATTCTTTTGAATAGTGACAAATATTTTAGCCATATATGCTTATTTCAATTCCTTCTCTTCATTTCTTGCTTGGAATTTAAAGGAATCAGTGAAGATCGAGTTGGGTGGTTGGCGAATGTTGAGTTTGCTTAGGTAGATTAGTTGGCCATTGGCCAACAAGCTGCACATCATTTTCGGGCTTTTCCTTTGTACAAGTGGGGCACGTAGTTCAATATTCTTAATCCTTGATATTATGGGACCCAACATGTATATTGATCTCCACCCCAAAACGGTCAAGGGAAAAAATTTTCCTTGATACCCCAATGTGTATTAATCCTTGATATTAGGTCTAACGTTTGCTACCATGAAAATATTAATACATATGACCATTGTAACCCTATGATCAATTACCATGATTTTATCAATCTATTTGTTGCGGCTCACCATAGGTTTCTTATGATTCTAAAGAGGCTCTTTTGTTACGCCACCCTAACCAATCCGTACATGACTTGGAAAATGGATGGCTAGCTACAAAATAAGGAAAGTAATTCAGGGATGGATTGGATCATATCAACAGTGTGATTTTTGCATAGTAGCCAATTAAATGTGTTCTGGACTTAATAATAGATGGTTCAAATTGATCCATTCGACTGTCCAAGTGATGGAATGCAACTAGGAGCACTGGAGCATTTCTTTATAATTCTTAATTAACCTAGAAATGCAATTGCTCGTGGGCAATCATCTTTTCTCTCTTAATCCATGACAAGGCCTGCATGGCTACTTGGGTAGATAATTTGAAATGTTGATATAGTAGGCCTTGGCTGTTAGAGGTTGTGATAAGTCGGGCTTAGGTCCCTAACTACACAGTAATATATATTTCATGCTTCCCCTTCATTTTTCATTTCCGCATATACCTTGTAGCACAACTGTAGGTCGAACGAGATCGATCACTGTCTCCATCGTAGGATAATTTATCCGAATCCACTGACCTATTGGGAATCCTTTACCGATCTTCCTTGATTTCTCAAAGAACACTTGAAGAACATGAGCAAATAGAGTAAAAACCCAAGTTTTATTGATAATAAGCAAAATTACTTTAAAAATAAATTTTAACAAACTTATATAACCCTAATTAAACCATAATTCGTACTTACTAAAAATAGTAAAATTTTCAAAATAAAAAATTACTAAAAATAATAAAATCTTAATTAAAAACTACAAGTAGAGTCTTTTTAAAACTCATTATGCAACAAAAATAAAAACTCTTAAATAAATAAAAACTCTAGAAAGCGATAAGCATATTAAAAATCAAAATTACTAAAATAAGTAGTTTACCATAAAATCTCATTTTCCGTTGTAACCGTGTGTTTTCTAGAGAAATGAATAGAATAGTGGGTCGGTTCACCCCAAAACGGGGTTTCAATAGAAATTCATATGTTGTGCGTCCTGTTACTCCTCCCGGATCAAAAGTTATAACTGATTTACGGTCTACCTTCTTTTGGTCCATCCATGCGAAAATTATTGTTTTTTTTTTTTTTAACTTTAATTTCCTTGATTGTTTTTCGGTCCATGTGTGATAGGAATACGGGTGATTCTCGCCCTTGATCAGGGGGTCCTCTCCCTACATCACCACCCTACTGCTTTCTAGATACCCTGGCAAGCTCGACATTCACCAGCTAAAGACTCCATTCTCCAAGCAAGAAATGAAGAAAAGGAATTCAAATAAGAATGACTAAATATATAATTTACTGTTGAAAAGAACATTTATTGGATTTGACTTCTTACAAACCTTTTCAAAAAACGAAAGGAAGAAAAAAAAATGAAAAGAACATAAATTTATAGTGGACGACTGAATGTTAATGTTTCTAAGCATAACCGCACAGACCATATGTACAAAAATCCCCACTTCCACAGCTGTTGTTGCAACGTCCGCAATGCTTCTTGTTGAATGCCAGGTTGACGCATTTGCCCTGACAACAGGTCTCATTGTGCTTGCATTTCTTCCCACAGAGACCACAGTTGAGGCGGTCCGTCCTCACATCAACGCATTTCTTCTTGCAACAGAAGGGCCCCGGGCTGCCCTTAGCCCGGCAAATTCGTGGGTTCTTGTTGCATTTGAGGTTCTTGGGCTTGTTCTTGGCGAGGAGGAACCGGCCCAATCCTTGGAAAGAAGACGGTTCACTTTCAGCAGAAGGGAGGTCAGTTGAATCCGAGTGATCAGAGTCTAATGCAGTAACTTCTTCCTCCTGGACAAAGTTTTCTTCTTCTGCTTCATCGTCAGTAATAGCATTGATACGAACTATGACTAAAGCCATTACTATTGAAACGATTAGTAAGGCCTTTGCTAGCTTCATGCTTAATTAGAGAGAGAGAGAGAGAGAGAGAGAGAGAGAGAGATGGGTGGTGGGTATGGAAGCGAGACTGGGTTTTTATAGATTGGTGGAGCTGACGCGGGAGATGGAGCATGTGTACACACGATACAATGGTCGACTTCTACGGCTACTTTTTAAAACAGGTAGAGTTTGGCAGCTGAAGAATTTCAAATAAGAAGAGCTTACACACAGAGATAGGAATTTGAGTAGGTGAGGGAGCACAACTCTTAAATCTCATCCAATCTGGAAAAATTGTACATTGACTACGTGAACGTATTTACTTCATCTATTCTACATGGAAAGAGGCCCGATTGGCCGATTCTTAAATCTCATACGCTTGGTCAAACTTCAACGAGTTGAAAAAAGTAGACATTTTGACAACTCTTAGTATAACATTTCATTCCTTGGTTTAGGTCCGGAACCTGTTTTATACAGCCGCATACAGCACCCGCAATTGGTGGGATCATGTTGCTTGTGAAGCATCCACTTCGTTCATCTGGTGAGAACCCTTGCGTTCACGGTACAAGAAGAATGATCATCGGGATACAAAACTAAGATGGGTCACACCATTGGAAATAATGTAAAATTGTGCCAAAACCTCCAAGTTTATCCAATGTGGCCCACTTGAGTTTTGGATCAGTATGGTTTTGTTATTTTTGCTTCATCTTGGCGATTCACAGTATAAAATTATTCTCTGATTTACATATATTTTTGTGCTGAATCTGATTTGGCTCTCTCTCTCTCTCTCTCTCTCTCTCTCACTCTCATTCCAAGAAATGATCTAGTGTTAAAAATGGACGATGAAGTTTCTTGTGCTGGTATCTAATAATAGTCAGGCTAACGGATCAAGATGGGACACTTCTTATAATTTTTAATGAGGTGATGGGTCATGATGGAGGATCGGATAGTGATGATCTCTCATACACGTTGAATTTTTGGTATGCGGTGATGGGTCTTGCACAAGTACTGTAAGATCTAAAGTGGCATGGAACACATTACTCGTGGGTCTTGATTAAGTAGGTTGGACATCCTGAAAATCACACTTAACAAATGGTCCAACTGCTCGGAATCAAATGGACCAAATTCAATGGCCGATGCAGGCTTTAAGATCATACAGTGTACGCTTCATCCATGATGGAGCAAATAATTTGGACGGTCTGGATTGACGGATGCATGTGGAACGTTGCGGTGGATGAGTCACCAGGATTTAGGAGATGGGTAGCTTAACATGCACACGGGACGTACGCTAACAAGGTTTGTTCACCTGAAAGGATCCATTCCACTCTGTCTCCGCACATGTGTCATATATTTAGGAAATCTGGACCATTCATCTACTGGCCCCACAGCTGGAGAATTGCACTCCAAAAATCAAAACCGACAAATCATCCTAGTTGGTCTCCATTAGAAGATATTCGCCCATCAATTGTCAGCCGTTGTTTTTCTCTAGTGGTCCAACCCTTACCAGAAAAAAGTCCAATGACCAGTACTGCCATTTGATCGGCGTGATTTTTGGGGTTGATACACCCATGGTCAGAAGAAAACTTTAGGCTTGAGAATTGCTGAAATCATCCGCCTGAGGACAGATTGGACAGGCAACGCATGACACTATAGCCTATAGGTGACTTTCAGATCATGGTCCAGTGATGATGGGGCCCATGAGGACAATGGTGTGGATCACTGGATCATGGGTCCCAGATTCACCAACTAAAAAGACTTTTACATCACGTAATTCGTCTTTAGTAACAACAACATGATTTTAGAGTAGCTAGTTTGAGTGCATGATTCCCTAACATTTCGGACTTTGACTATCTGTTCTCCACCCTTCGAACTAAAATGGTGAAACGAGATATGAATCATATGATACGATGGGCTAAGTGCGCGTGTAGTTTCCCAAGCACCCAGTATCATTTGCACTTCTTAGCACCTACACCACCTATTGGGACCATCCAAAAGGTCCAGCCCACTCCTCATGGGCTGCCTCTGAGAAAAGGTTCATAGTAATAGGATAATCAAAACCATCCTCTCAGTTGCATGCAAAAATGGATGGATAAGATCGTGATTAGAAGATAAGTCCAATCACGGATGTTTACAAACGTCTGATTGTTGTTATTTTTGCATGGTAATAGAAGAAGAGTGAATGGAGCTAATGTATCTAATGGTAGTAGATTTTGTCTATGGAATCTAAACCACTTATAGTTTCCATTTTAACCGTTTGGCTTGATGGGCCACAGATTAGATGTTGGGATTGTCCAGTAGCTATAATCTTTTTTTTTTTTTCCCTATTTTCCATTTTCCATTTCCATTTGGACGGCTTGGATGAACTTACATAAGTGCCATGCGCACAATGGATGAGTTGCTCTTACAAACCAGCTACGGAGTTCCCAGCAAGTTTTCATGGTTTTTTTGAATTTGTTAAAATATAAATTGAGGAAATATTATTTTCATGAAAATGGTACTATCGTTTTTTGTAAATTTTGTGTCAGTTTCATTTTCATTTTTCTCTGGTTTATGGAAAAATGTCATATTTTCATTTATCTGCGCAGTCCCAAAAAAATCAATAGTTCCAACAAATTGAGAAAAAGTGAAGGGGATAACCCTTTTTGTAATGGCTCGTAGAACCGCTCTTCTTAAGATTCAAGTGCATACTCGAACCCGCTAGACATATATCGTCCTTGGATGAATAATTGACCATACCTAACTTAGAAAACCATCGTCTCATAATATCAAGGACTTAGATATGCACATAGGAGTCCATTTCGCCGCCCGTTCCGAGATCGATAAGCCCGAAACTCGTCGGGGACCACCCACATAGTGGGCTTGATATTCTCAGATGGGCGTTACGACGAAATCGGCACCCGAAACCATAAATTTGGATGTCTTGCAAATGCACATGAGAGTGCAAGTGTACTTGCACTATACCTTAAGTGAGCAATCATTATAAAATTCACTTTTTTTTTTGTATGGGCCCCATGGACCCTTGCATTTTCATGGAATGTGGACCATGGACTTTAAACATAAACCAGCACATGATCCCCTGATATAGGCTCCGATCGATAATCAGTTACCGTCGAACGGATATCGCCTTGGATCCAGCAATCGTCATGTCCCGATCGGTCCCAAATCGTACCCAAACAAAGATCTCACCATGATAAGGCTATCCTTGGGGCTGGATCAGCCCAGAAGGGTCAGGTGAGCCCCACATGATCAAAACAGGTCCCAAAAGATCACTTTTATATAACTTAAAGCATTGGGGCTATATGTCCCAATTCACTTAACCCTTATAAACCCATTTCTCAGCTCCCTCTCTCATTTCTCAGCCATTTTCTGAGAAAGAGAGGTGCGAGTAGGGCTCTCAATAGAGCGGGTCAAATCCGAGATTCGATTTGCTCTGAATCTGTATAATGCGGATTTGATTCTTAAAATAGGTCTGATTAGTTAAATGGATCGAATTTGAATCTTAGGTCCGATTACTTAAATGGATCGGATATGGATTCACAGGAACATATCCGAGTTCGATCCGAATCCGATTAAGATCCGACTCATTGTCACCTTACTGTATATGTTATATTCATGCTGACCATCCGTTTTACAAATTATTTTAGGTCAATGTTGACCGTACCATAGTAAATAGTGGGATTTACATAATTTTTCTACTAAATTAAATATATTATATTATATATTATATTTTTTTATATCTGTAATGGGGGTGGATTCGGACCTAGATTCGACCCGAATTCGATGGTTATATGGATTTTGGATCGGAAATGGATCTAACAATTTATAAATGGATCGGATATGGATATCACCTTTTGGATCCGAGTTGGATCTGAATTCGATCCGAATCCGTCTACAGATATACGAACTTGGAGCCGGATCCAGTTAGATCCGATCTGGATTCGACCCATTGAGAGCCCTAGGTGAGAGAGAGAGAGAGAGAGAGAGAGAGAGAGAGAGAGAGAGAGAGAGCTAGAAGAAGAAGGATTTGCAAGGGAAGGCCCTTACATGCTACTCTACTTGGGCCTAGCCACCTCCACAACACTCAAGCCGGCACCTCTTACGTTGGGGATCCTTTCGGGTGTCGGTAGAGGTAAGTCCATGTCAAATCCCCCATTTTCTCTAGCTTCCTACATAAGTTTTTCCCTTTTTCCTAATGTTTGATTTTCTTCAAGTGCAGAGGTTCAATTGTAATATTCCTGTGAGTACAGGGCCAATCCCACGAAGACAGTCTATTGAGAAAACTTCCTACAGATAAACTAAATAGGTAATGAAAATAGATATCAAAGAATCTATCCCAAATAGATTAAGGATTTGGATTGATATGGAAAAATCAAATCAAAGCATCGAAGTTCCACACACGGACTTAACAAACCATCTATCATGACTGATAATGATAACTCAACTAGATCAAAGCACTATGGTCTGTCTAGTAGGAATGTTTAACAATTAAAACATGTAAAAAGGAGTAGAAAACTGCCAAGGATTAGAAATCTCAAGTTCTACATCGTTAAAACATACTTCTGAACTCAAGAAATTGTAAGTATTTGAAATCTATGAGATCACAAATCAAACAATGTGGAAGGACAAAAGCCTCTCCTATCTAAGAAATTTGTATTAGCTAGATCTAAGTATCCACCATATGTTCTCACATGATGGATCAAAGATTTTCCTAATACATGATAACATGTATCAATCTTAAAATTCCATCATTAAATTATTAAGGAATCATCATGATGGATAATATATTGAATCCATGTACTTCCCTTCTAGCTCTAGCTAAAAAAGAATTAGAAACGCATGTTTAAAAAGGAAAATGGACAAGAAAATAATAAAGAAAAGAAGAGAAGAATTACAAGAATAAAAGAGAACTTGAATTAATCTAAAGAAATTAACACCTTAATGAGCTTGCATGAATTGAAATTAAAATAAAGAATCAAGTAAAAAAATTTCTCTCTTTCTCTCTCTCTCTCTCTCTCTCTTTGAAAACTCTTAGGAAAGAATTTTAAAAGAAAAGGGAAAAAATGGGAATATAATTTACGAAATTTGATTCCTCTTTTATAGACTTGCACCGTCTCGAAATTTACAATTTAACAGCCTTAGGGCTATTTCTGCACTTTCTAAATATTGCTTTTCCAGCCTTGCAGTTATGGATTTGGTCTTTTCAGGACATTTTATGCACCATTCAAGCATCGTATTACCATCTTTTAGACTTTAAATTACATTTTTAACTCGAATTCATCATAATTCACGCAATCACTATTAAACATGAAAACACATGTAATTAGATCACTTTAGCCATATAATTCATGTAAATGCAAGATGAATGCAGGGTTAAACATGTAAAATTTGTCACTCAACACACCCCTCAACCAATATTTTACTAGTCCTCGAGCAAAATATATGAAATTTATATATATAAAAAAATATGTATCAAGCCTATCAATCAAATACATTAGAGTTTCAGAATAAGTTACACATAACTTACGCAGAATAATGAAAATGTATTCTAATTCCTTAATTAATTCCAATAGATTGAGTTACCTAGATTTCTCAAAATTTAGAATAATTATGATTTAACACTCACTTACGCATAATGATACTGGAGTACCTAAAGTTAACAGTTGTGTACAAGACATTTATTGTGAAGAATTGTCAGTTCCCGTGCCTTAGAAAATGTTTGCTTTGTTGAGGTGCCATGGTCTCACGATCCGGTATATTGATCCATAGGGACCCACCAATGATGAATGATGGTCCCAAAATATCCAAATTAGAAGATCATGCCCCTTTGATATAGATGCAGTTGGAAAAAAAAAAAAGAGTAGAAGTTACAAATGTATCCACATTCAACAGAGAATATAGGCCAAAGATCAAGTGCTTGGGATCTTCAAATCTAGGATACTTCCCCATCCATGGTGTGGCACATCATACCAATAGTCGTCACATGCACAGAATTCAGCGCATAAAGAAAACTAAACATTTGCTGGCTCGGGACTCAATAATTCTCGCTTCTTGTAATTACATTGACAAAAGAAATGGATTCATACCTTTTGTGAGCTGGAATCCACCAGTGGGGTTTGCCTTGATAGGACCTCCAGGTCATCAGTGCCCATTGTAATGAGGAGATTCCAAATAGGCTATTGGGATAGGATGGTTTGGGTGGATTCTGCCTAGAAAATATCCTGCCCATTGCATTTCCTAATTTAAAATTCTGGACCATGAACTTGTGTATGTGAATTTTTTGATTGATAAATTTTGGACCATGAACTTGTTGAAATTTTGTTTAAGCTTCTATCTGGGGTTCACCTTGTAAATCGTGTTATTGATCTATAACTATGTCTATGGAATGCTTCAGGTTATGATCCATACATTCTTGCAAATTTGTCTCTCATTCAAGCATATAGTTCTTGAATTTACTAAAGTAGGGGAGAAACGTAGCAAGCATCCCTGTGCTTGTTGATAACATGAAATCAAACTAAAATTTACTAAATTGCATCTTCTTTATGTAGAGGCATGAAGCATGAAATGGAAAGAAAAGCCATTTTGCTTGTAGTGAGCTTTAGCCACAGTTTGGAACCAAGGCTAAAAGCCTTTTTTTCTTGTAGTGACCTTTAATATTCAAAGTGCTCTCTTTTCCTCTGTTTAGCTTTCTGCGATCTTTTTTATTTTTGGTTTCACCATCTTTGATTCAATGGCTGTGATTTCATTGTCGTATGTAGGCAATGTTCTTCTACTGAGAAATCACCTGAACCTGAGCTTGGACACGTCTGAAGTTTCGCTGCAGAAATTTCTCTCGCTTTTTGCTGAAAGATCAATAGATTCTAACAGCAATGTCCAGGTAAGACCCCTTTCTGGATTTCTATTGGTTGTGATTTTCTTTATATTGCTTATATTTATTTATCGTGTATAGGATAAACATGCTGGATACATGCAAAACCAGCAATGGAACATTGTGGATGTGATCGACCTTCTCCCTTGTCTTACAACTAGGATTGACGTAAACCTTCATTTCAGGAAGTTAACACCGAGCTGCTCTCTTTTGTTAATTTTTGCATCTACCCATTGTTTTAATTCACACCTTCAAATTTCCTGGTCATATATGTAGAACACCAAAAGATGCACTTTCTTAGCATCATTCAAATGTGATTATGTCAGAAAACAACTCTGTTCATAAGAATTAACTGACAAGAAACTTTAGTAAGGCCATTGAGCACAACGTATCAATGACTGTACCATCAGAATAGATTTTTGGAAAATTAAATAATGAAACGCAAAAAAGAAAAAAGAATAAGAAAAAAGAAGAAGATCAATGCATGATGATTCAAGAAAGATGTTGAGGATTCAAGAAAGATCAACGCATGAGGATTCCATCAACATGATTGATCCAGAGAAAAAGAAAAAAGAAAAATCCAAAATGTGGCTATGATTCTTCTCTGTTAGAAGTCCTTTTTGCATGTTTTTATTCTTTTAACATTACATTGCTAGCTTTGTTCAAGTGTTTTTCTGAGGTTTCATGCTTGTCATAATCTCCCCGTAGGTGGCATTTTGCAATTCTTCCAATTGTTGTTTCTTGCACGTGGTTGCTCCATTTACTGGTCATTATTTATTTATGGTTCTTTGTTGTTCAGAATTTTTTAAGACTGTCAAAGGTGTTACTGGACAAGTGTCCATTGAATCTTCTGAATTGCATCCATTCAATCCTGTGAATGCTTCCCAAATTAATGTGAAGTACTTTTTGAAAAGTTAACAAATTCATCAAGAGTAGAAATTGCTCAACTATTAAATGACTACATGGGTTTTTTAATCTTGAGTTTATCCACAAGTTTAGGTCGCATCAATTCACAACTGTCAGATAGTGTCCACTGAACATGTTATATATAAAAAACAGAGCAGTAATACTTACCTAGTGGGCCACACACAACTGTCGAGTTCAGTCAGTTCTGATCACCCATTTCTTGTACAAGATCAAAGGACCAACATTGTTTTTAGTTGACGTGCTTGATGAATGGCCTATATGTAGCGTGCCTGATGAATGGTTGAGATTGATATTGAAGTGTGGCACTTGTGTGCATGCTAATAATGATCAATCATAACATGTCAGATTATCAAATTATTGTATGTTTTTGTACCGGAGGTTTGCACTTTTGAGTCAAATTCATGGATGGCACATGTAATTTTTTTTTTTTTTTTTTTTTTATAGGTTTGGCAATCAAGATCAACTTTTGGTTTTATTTTTGAAATGTGGGTCCTCTAAAGTTAGGAAACCAGTTGAATGGTTCGAATTGATGGGCCCTTCCATTAGTTTTGGGTACTCCCTACCGTCTGTATTCTTCAAATCTGATCAAACAGCTTGCTGTAGTCATTAAGTCGGGTTTCAGTTTTTGTAAACCAATGCATAGTCACCAAGAGAAATTACCCAAGTCTCATTGTTAGTGCAAAGAAATTCCTTTTATATTTGTAGTTTTTCGCCATTGCTTGTCCTTCACTTGAGATTCTCTCCTTTGTCAGCAATTGACACTCCCTTATCACTGAACCAGTGACTCGTGGCGATCCCTGATCGATCACGTAGATCTCGATCCTCCACTCGAGACACGACAGCCACAACGCGCTATTGCGCTTTCCGTGCACTACCGTTGTAGTCACGATGTCTTACGAGCAATCTTTCTCTTGCTTACGTTGCTACTGCAACCAATTTCAAGTGGGAGTGTCTCCACTGCACACGATCCGATTCAGCGACGTTTATGATGCAAAATGGATCTTATTCTATCGTTGATCAGAGATTTCTATATGAGAAATACGAATCGGAGTTTGAAGAAGGGGAAGGAGAAGGAGCCCTCGACCCACAACAGATAGAGGAGGATTTATTTAATCACATAGTTTGGGCTCCTAGAATATGGCCCTAGAATATGGCGCCCTTGTGGCAATCTATTTGACTGTATCGAAAGGACCAATGAATTAGGATTTCTCTATTGGGCCAGTCATTTCGGGGCAAGCGGATCATTTATCATAAAGAGGATAAGCTTCAAGAGAATGATTCGAAGTTCTTGCAGAGTAGAACCATACAGTACCAGACACGAGATAGATCTTCCAAAGAACAAGGCTTTTTTCGAATAAGCCAATTCGTTTGGAACCCTGTGGATCCATTCTTTTTCTTATTCGCACCTGGTACCTAACCTCAAGTCCAGCTTGGAGAAGTCACGCGCTCCTCCCAATTGGTCGAACAAGTCCGCTATGAGAGGGATAGGGTACGTCGTTTTTAATGGTCAACTTGTTCAACGCCCGATAGTCGATGCACAATCGTACGCTCCCATCATGCTTCTTCTGGAACAACACTGGGGCTCCATATGGCGCTTTGGATGGTTGGATGTAGCCTGCATCCAACCACTCCTTGAGTTGTTTCCTCAACTCTACCAACTCAGGTGGCGCCATCCTATCTCTGGTTTAGGTGGGTAGCCCAGCGAATAGACATCCACAGGAATTTGCGTATCGACTCCCCGAACGGTACTATAAGAATCGGTACTGAACATCCCTCTTGTAATAGTACAACCTCCTATAGCAATGACATATTTGGTTCAAGCATTTACTCATATAATCTCACTAAAGAAGGAGCCCTTTTCATTGTTATTGTGCCGGCTGTGAAAATGAGGTCCGCTTGCCTTCGATAGATATGTAAAAAGCGGGTCCGATTACACTTATTCCTAATCCTAAATGGAATGTAACGACGTAATGATCCATATGTAAACATAGCATCTATTTACATACACTCGAATGACCATTTCTCATAATGAGAATGTACATAACCCTATTTCGGTCTGGTCCAGTATGGAATGAACTTATAATCTGATGATCAAGACGATTCCATGATTATAAGTTCATAATCCCAGCCCATTTCCATTTTGGGTGGAACAGATCTATTAATTCTTTTATTCTAGTTAGTAAAAGGGATCTTGAACTAAGAAATAAACCCTAGAAGCTAAAACAGGGTATCCTGGGCAATTGCCATAATTGGGTTCATTGATATTCCTGGTATAGTAGATGATAGCACACATACAATCATACTCAATTCGATGGAATTGTTTGATCTTAAAGGAGACTTGGGCAACTTGGGTGCTCCTGTTGATGGACTGTTGGTGGGACTGCATTGACTTTGTTGATGGATGTGGAGAGGAGGCACGGTATGTTCTCTCTTTTCTCCACTTTGTGTTAAATTGCTTATTAGACAAATCATCTGGTGCATTCCCAAAATTGTAGCCATGGGACTATCAAAACACTATAGACAATGGCCTGCAAATACAGAGTTGATAAAAAATATATATAAACATCGGTTCACATTCAACAGGCAACAATTATTTATTTTAGATGGTTATTAGTTTTCATGAATCTTGTGCTCATGATGTAATGGATAGTGTTATTGTAGTTGATTGTCTTTTTCCCACCGGCTATATGGGTGTTGTAAGGGTAGTAAATGTTATGATTTTGGAATTTATTTATTTCTTTATTTTAGGTGGGTACTTGTTTCTATCATGAAATTTCTGCTTGTGATGGAAGTACATGGTGGAATATTAGGATATTCTGGTATTTCTATTCCTCATTGATCAATTCATCTAGGTGAATTATAGCTAGGAAAATAGGTGTTGCAGACGATCGGGTCCCACCACTCACTTGTATTTCATAGTGCAGAATGTCATCACTCCGACTCACCACCTGCACTCTGCTTCTATGCAAGTGTGATGGACAGGTTCACAAATGACAAAGGACAAGGGAAATGACGCTTGTAGCACGTCCCATAATGAAACCAGGCATGATAAAGAGAAACTTTGATGCTCTGGCACAATGTCATGGTTGATACTGTTATCTGCAATTTTCTCTAACATCTTCAGGTTATATTAATTCTTGGCAGCAAGTTGGTGATTACATAGCCATGGATGATGATGCAACCTTAGAACTGCATAAGAGAAGGGTGGCTGCGACTGATGACAGCAGCGAGTTCATATGGCATCGAGTCAGTATACTTATTAATCCTCATATTCTGTTTTCAGAATTTCACTTGAGGTTACTAGGATGGGTTTCCATTGAATCTTTGGTATAATTGAGTCATAAATGTTGGATAATCTTTTCATATTCCACTCAAAACCCATATCTCATCTTCTCTTCTTCTTTCCACATTCCTCTCTGTGTACTAATCTCAACCCCTTCTCATGTACTTATCTCACCACCCACCATGTGTACTCTCAATGGAATCGATGCCCGATAGTTGTTTGAGGATATGTTTGTATATTAGTCTTAAAAAGCATGAGCTTGTATAGAAGCATATAGAAATAAATATCAACTCAATAAAAAATAATTAGGGCCCCCTTGAGTGACAATTAAAAATTAGTTCACCTCATTTAATTAATAATAATTATGTATTAGAGATCATAATTTATATAAATAGTTGGTTATTAGGATTATTTTATTCCCTACATATATCTATATAAATAGTTGGTTATTAGGATTATTTTATTCCCTACATATATCTATATAAATAGTTGGTTATTAGGATTATTTTAGTCCCTACCACAAATATATGATCTCTAATACATAATTATCTATAAAATTATTTTAAAGTGGCACCAAACATGGCTTTAGCCATTGATATATAGAAAAAATATATGATTTTTAGCCATTGATCAATAGAAAAATAGAATTAATTTATTTATTTTTAGGTGTATAAGTGACAACATTTACTTTGGTTTGTTCCCACGTGAGCTAGGGAATTCGGCAAGTCCGCAAAGCTATAAGCTTGGTTTTTTTCTCTTTAAATTCTATTTAGTTGTTCTTCTTCAAAATTGTCATATGATGTCTTTATAATTTTGAATTTTCCACCCAATTTATAATGATTACCCTTCCAGCTACTAAAACTCTCGCTTACATATAATGTAGGGTTTGGTCCAGGCTGTTGATGTAAGCAACTATGGGCTGAAACCGTTTCTTAAGATTCACGATTACCTCAAATCCTCCGAGTTATTCCCCTGTGCTCTGCTCGGGTACTTTAGGAAACCATTATCTTCATAGTGGTCACAGATTTTTTTTAGTCTTTTTTGTGAGTGCATATGAGAAATTATTGTTTGTTATGCATTGGGATGTTGAGTACATGATTAGTTTCCTAATGCACCTAGTCCATACAATTGAATCTAGATAGCTTGATGTTGACCTCTTTTCCAATGTACTTTGTGCTGCTACAGTTTTATCTCTTTAAAAAATAAAAGACATAAGATTTGGCCTGTGGACTCTTAAGGACCCACAAAAAATAATTCTGCTTTTATGCATTTTTCTCATTTGATGAAAATTTAGTTTAATTTGATATACTGAATTAGTTTCTACCGTTGCTAACTAAAACAATTTGGATGTTACTTTTATTTTATTGATTGGGTTGATATATTGAACTAGTTTCTATTGTTTTGATAATATTAGGTGTAATAAATTCAAGATGCATGCACTCTGATTTTTTTTTTTGTAAAATAATTGAAAGGTAGTGGCATTATCAATGAAATATTTCTTTGGAGAAAGTAGTATTTTCAAAAAAGTATTTCGTTGGTGATATTATTAGCTTTTTGCCAGGTAATATTTAGACGGTAATTCTTGTACTTTTTCCAAGGAAAAGTTTCCTCGATAATAGTTTCATCACGAAATTCTAGACTTCTACCAACAAATACTTTCGTCGGTAAAAGTCATTTGTGTCATCTTAACAACATGAATTGCATGCTGTAAAAGACTTTTTTACAGTGTTCTTTGAACGTTGTAAAATGTAATGTTTTAACAGCATGCATTTTACACCGTGAAAAACTTTTTTTTACGGCATTCTTTGAACGTTGTAAAATGTTCACACTTTTAACAACATGGGGTTCAACAACATTTCACCGCACGTTTTGAAAGCCCTTTCATAATGTTTTTCGAACGTTGTTAAAAGCGATATTTGTTGTAGTGAGGGTGGTTGATTGACCGATGACTTTGATCAATCACTTCTCTCCTCACTACTAACAAGGAACACCCGATCATCAAGGAATCTAAAAGAATCAAGAAAACATAGGAAGCAATTATAAAAATGAAAAATAGAGGGGAAGCAAGTAAAATTGTGTGGCTAAGGAGTGGTAGATGCAAAAACAAACCTCTTCTTCATTAACGAAGTCCTGATTCGCATAGTCCTAACAACACAGATCATTAAGTACATCTGTTCGGGTGCTTTTTCATTGTACTGGAGGACCCATTGTTTAGTGATCTCATCGTGGATTTCGCGGGGCAGGCCAAATGTGTATGACCTACCAAAAAAAAAAAAAAAATTCAAATCTAAGCCATTTGATAGGTTGCTGGCACAAAAATGGTCACCTAGGTACCGATGAAATGTCTACCATCATGAATTATTGTAGAATGCTGCTTGGAGGCCAACAAAATATCCAATGAGGCAGCAAGACAGCAGACGGTGTAGGATGGGAGATTTTGAACATCTTATCCATGGTTCAAATTATCATTTGTCATGAACAGATCAGTAGTTTTCATTCCCTTCGCTATAAATGCACGCATGTAAGTAATTATTACTGTTTCTTGTTTCTTGTGTTTGATAAAAATCGATAATTTCTATTTGTAACAAGGGTATGAAAAGGACCCACATGCATTCATGGGCCCTATTATGGTGTCAGTAAAATATACATGCTGTCCATCCATTTTATCATAACATTTTAGGGCACAAGCCCAAAAATGAGGCAGATCCTAAGCTCAAGTGGCCCACATCATAGATAATTGTGGTCATAAAAGGCTTGTAATGATAGGAGTTTAATCCACTATTCTATGCAGGCGTGGTCCACTTGAGCTTTGGATTTGTTTCAATTTTGGGTGCATGCCCTAAAATTTACTCACAAAATGGATAGACGGAGTGATAAGTGATTTGTATCATAGTGGGCCCCACAAAAAAATCACACTCTCCTCATTCTTTGTGCACAAAAAGCAAACTCAATTGTCATTATTGGAACATGTGTAAGTAAATGCATTGTAAATAATGATTACTCATTTAAGAAATGTTATGCAGGAATGAAGTATATAACACATGCTAGTGTTTTACAAGTATGTACGGGCAATACAAGTAAAACGTGCTTCCTTCCTATTAGGTGGGATGATAGGTTATGTTGAGAAGGATACATAAGCCCTTGGCTCTCGAAGTTCTCAGCTGATGGAATTATGGAATATTTGAATTGTACCTAGCAATTTCTGTTCATATGGCTTTTGTAATTATGCTTAGAAACCCGTAGCCATTAGAGGAAATGAAATTTGATGGGAAAAGTGGAGCTTGCCAAGGTAGATTAGTGGGCCATGGGCCAACAGGCAGCACGTTTCCTTTGTACAAGTGGAGCCCGTTGTTCATTGCTCTCGGGTGTTACTTCAATGGAAAATTCTATCTCTGAACAAGGTGGACCATACACATATAATGAGTCTGACCATATGTACAGTCATGGTGTTCAACCAGATGTCATCTCATCTTTGTGATATATATACCCAGCTTTGGCACGGCTTGGGCTCAAATTGCATCCACTTCTAAAAGGGTTCGTTTAAGAATTGCAATACAGGCTGTGTATAAAAAGATAAATGCTCAAGTACTCTGGGAGCATTTCTAAGTTACGCTGTTGCATTGGGAAACTTGATGGTTCAATCCATTAATCTAGACTATTCATTAGGTCCAATGTGTATTTGATGGGCTGGCTACAATGAAAACATCATAATATTCTGACAATGCGTGTTAACCGTTTGATCCATGGCCTTAAATGTGGACGGTCGATCAAGATTATTTACACAGGTTAGGTATTAGACCCATATTGATCCATATATTTGTTAGGAAGCTTAATGGATTGCTAATGATTCAAACTAATCATTTTTGTGAGGCAATCATAATCCTCCCATCCATGGCTCAGATAAAGGATGGATATAGAAAATAAGGCCAAATCAAGATAAATGGACTGCACCGTTTGATCAATGTAATTTTTATGTGAGATAGATGTCATAAAATGTGTTCTAAATATAATGGACGGTTCAGATTGACTGACTGAACTTTCTATCTAGTGGGACACATCATGGATGACCCATGTCTCAAGTGTCAAACGTTTTTGTAATTAAAGGCATGTCTTGGGTCGTGATTCAACCACCAGCCCTCATATGGGGGCACAGAATACATGTGGGAGATCCATGTGCACCGCACATGGCACACGTGTGTGAGATCTGGGCCATTCATGCTGTGGGCAAAAAATAGTGTTGGTCTGCTAGCGCATCTACCACAAAAAGTCAAACATTAAAAATTCAACAAACATATGTTCATCACTTGATGAGCTCAATGGCTGAATTTTTGTATTTGACATGATTAGGGTGCGGCCTACCTGATGAATGGCCCAGATCTCTAGCACGTGTGAAGTATGCGCGGATACCTGTATTCTACAGCTCACATGTTCAAATGTTTGTGGTGGATGATGAGTCTCATTACCATCCAATCTCTAACATGTCCCCTCACCTGATTAAAGTTTATAATAAGTGGGCCCCACATGTCATCCTTATTACATCATTATACATTTAACAAGTGATCATTTCTGGAGGAGAGAGAGAGAGAGAGAGAGAGAGAGAGAGAGAACACCCAATCAGTTTCAGTTCATGCATATATAAACTAGAGATTGAAATTTTATAGTGAGGCGAAGGTCCCATTCGTAAAAAAAAATCTTCCTCGTTTTCAACACACTTGTGTTGACCAACAAAGGAGGTTGAATACATAGACCAGCTTTCCATAATAAATAAAGTACAAACGCACACATATTCAATGTACAATGGTCTTTCTACGCGTGTGGCAGCTCCTCTTATTTGAAATTCTTAAAAAGCTAAAAACCTTTATAAAACTATCAGTACAAGTGGACCACTATTCACAACCCCATCTCCACCACTATATAAATTCATATCTCCCTTCGAAAACCCACCACCTCTCTCTCTCTCTCTCTCTCTCTCTGAGCATGAAGCTAGCAAAAACCTTTCTCATCTTGGCAATAGCCATGGCTTTAATCATGACTCATATAAGTGCTATTAGTGAGGAGGAAGAAGAAGAAGTAAACTTCATCGAGGAGGAAGAAGTTCCTGAATTGGACTCTGACTCAGTTTCGACCTCCCTTCCTCTGGCTGATAGCGAACTGCCTTCTTTCCGAGGATTGGGACGGTTCCTCCTTGCCAAGAACAAGCGGAAGCCCCTCAAATGCAACAAGAACCCGCTAATTTGCCGGGCTAAGGGCAGTGCAGGGCCCTTCTGTTGCAAGAAGAAATGCGTCGATGTGAGGACTGGACCACCTCAACTGTGGCCTCTGTGGGAAGAAATGCAAGTACAATGAGACATGTTGTAAGGGAAAATGCGTCAACCTAGCATTCCACAAGAGGCATTGTGGGCGTTGCAACAACAGCTGTGGAAACGGCAATTTCTGTTCATATGGCTTGTGCAATTATGCTTAGAAATATTAACATTAAGTCGTCCACTAATTTTAAATTCAGTCTTATCATTTGATTCTTTTTTTCTTAAACCAAAATTGTAAGGTGTCAAGCGTCCAATAAATGTAATCTTCTCATTCTTTTGAATAGCGACAAATATTTTAGCCATGCTTATTTCAATTCCCTCTCTTCATTTCTTGCTTGGAATTTAAAAGAATCAGTGAAGATCGAGTTGGGTGGTCGGCGAATGTTGAGTTTGCCAATGTAGATTAGTTGGCCATTGGCCAACAGGCTGCACAACATTTTCAGGCTTTTCCTTCATACAAGTGGGGCACGTAGTTCAGTATTCTTAATCCTTGATATTATGGGGCCCAACATGTATATTGCTCTCCACCCCAAAACGTTCAAGGGAAAAATAATTTCCTTGATACCCGAATGTGTATTAATCCTTGATATTAGGTCTAACGTTTGCTACCATGAAAATATTACATGAAAATATTAATACATATGACCATTGTAACCCTATCATCAATTACCATGATTTGATCAATCTATTTGTTGCAGCCCACCATAGGTTCCTTATGATTCTAAAGAGTCTCTTTTGTTACACCACCCTAACCAATCCATGCATGACTTGGAAAATGGATGGCTAGCTACAAAATAAAGAAAGTAATTCAGGGATGGATTGGATCATATCATCATTGTGATTTTTGCATAGTAGCCAATAAAATGTGTTTTGGACTTAATAATAGATGGTTCAGATTGATCCATTCGACTGTCCAAGTGATGGAATGCAACTAGGAGCACTAGAGCATTTCTCTATAATTCTTAATTAACCTAGAAATGCAATTGCTTGTGGGCAATCGTCCTTTCTCTCTCAATCCATGACAAGGCCCGCATGGCTGCTTGGGCAGATAATCTGAAACGTTCATATAGTACGCCTTGGCTGTTAGAGGTTGTGATAAGTCGGGCTCAGGTCCCTAGCTACACGGTAATTTATATTTCATGCTTCCCCTCCATTTTTCATTTCCACATATACCTCCTGGCGCTGTCGTAAGTAGAACGAGATCGATCACTGTTTCCATTGTAGGATAACTTATTCGAATTCACAGACCTATTGGGAATCCTCAACCGATCTTCTTTCATTTCTCAAAGGGCACTCGAAGAATATGAGCAACCAGAGTAAAAATCCAAGTTTTATTGATAATAAGTAAAATTACCTTAAAAATGAATTTTAACAAACTTATATAACCCTAAATAAACCATAATTCGTTCTTACTAAAAATAGTACGTTTTTCAAAATAGTAAGTTACTAAAAATAATAAAATTCTAATAAAAACTACAACTAAGTAGAGTCTTTCTAAAACTTATTATTCAACAAAAATAGAAACATTTAAATAAATAAAAACTCTAAAAAGAAATAAAGAAACTAAAAATTAAAATTACTAAAATAAGTAGTTTTTCATAAAATCTCGTTTTCCAATGTAACCGTATGTTTCTAAAGAAACGGACAGAATAATGGGTCGGTTCACCCCAAAACGGGGTTTCAATAGAAATTCATATGTTGTGCGTCCTGTAACTCCTCCCGAATCAAAAGTTATGGCTGATTTACGGTCCACCATTTTTTGGTCCATCCATGCGAAAATTATTGTTTTTGCTTCACTTTAATTTTCTTGATCGTTTTTTCGATCCATGTGTGATAGGAATACGGGTGATCCTCGCCCTTAATCAAAGGGTCCTCTCCCTACATCACCACCCTACTGCTTTCTAGATATCCTGGCAAGCTCGACATTCACAAGCTAAAGACCATTCTCCAAGCAAGAAATGATGAAAAGGAATTCAAATAAGAATGACTAAAATATAATTTACTGTTGAAAAGAACATTTATTAGATTTGACTTCTTACAAACCTTTTCAAAAAACAAAAGGAGGAAAAAATGAAAAGAACATAAAATTATAGTGGACGACTGAATGCTAATGTTTCTAGGCATAACCGCACAGACCATATGTACAAAAATCCCCACTTCCGCAGCTGTTGTTGCAACGTCCGCAATGCTTCTTGTTGAATGCCAGGTTTACGCATTTGCCCTGACAACAGGTCTCATTGTGCTTGCATTTCTTCCCACAGAGACCACAGTTGAGGCGGTCCGTCCTCACATCAACGCATTTCTTCTTGCAACAGAAGGGCCCCGGGCTGCCCTTAGCCCGGCAAATTACCGGGTTCTTGTTGCATTTGACGTTCTTTGGCTTGTTCTTAGCAAGGAGGAACCGGCTCCACTCCTTGGAAAGAAGACAGTTCGCTTTCGGAAGAAGGGAGGCCAGTAGAAACTGAGTTGGAGTCTAATGCAGGAACTTCTTCCTCCTGGACAAAGTTTCTTCTTCTTCTTCTTCTTCTTCTTCTGCTTTGTCATCAGTAATAGCATTGATACCGGCCATGACTAAAGCAATGCCTATTGACACGATGAGTAAGGTCTTTACTAGCTTCATGGTGAGTGAGAGAGAGAGAGAGAGAGAGAGAGAGAGAGAGATGGGAGCTGGGTATGAAAACGAGACTGGGTTTTTATAGATTGGTAGAGCTGAGGCGGGAGATGGGCTGTGTACACACGATACAATGGTCGACTTCTACGGCTACTTTTTAAAACAGGTAGAGTTTGGCAGCTGAAGAATTTCAAATAAGAAGAGCTCACACACAGAGATAGGAATTTGAGTAGGTGAGGGAGCACATCTCCAATCTGGAAAAATTGTACATTTGACTACGTGAACGTATTTACTTCATCTATTCTACATAGAAAGAGGCCCGATTGCCGATTCTTAAATCTCATACGCTTGGTCAAACTTCAACGAGTTGAAAAAACGTAGACATTTTGACAACTCTTAATATAGCGTTTCATTCCTTGGTTTAGGTCCGGAACCTGTTTTATACAGCAGCATACAGCACCCGCAATTGGTGGGATCATGTTGCTTGTGAAGCATCCACTTCGTTCATCTGGTGAGAACCCTTGCATTCACGGTACAAGAAAAACGATCATCCCAATACAAAACTAAGATGGGCCACACCATTGGAAATAATGTAAAATTGTGCCAAAACCTTGAGTTTTGGATCAGGATGATTTTGTTATTTTCGCTTCATCCTGGTGACTCACAGTATAAAATTCTTCTCTGATTTAAATATATTTTTCGTGCTGAATCTGATTTGGCGCTCTCTCTCTCTCTCTCTCTCTCTCTCTCTCTCTCATTTGAAGAAATGATCAAGTGTTAAAAATGGACGATGAAGTTTCTTGTGCTGGTATCTAATAATAGTCAGGCTAACGGATCAAGATGGGACACTGATGACATGTGGGTTCCACTTCTTATAATTTTTAATGAGGTGATGGGTCATCATGGAGGATCGGATGGTGATGATCACTCATACACGTTGAATTTTTGGTATGCGTGTCTTGAACAAGTACTGTAAGATCTAAAGTGGCATGGAACACATTACTCGTGGGTCTTGATTAAGTAGGTTGGACATCCTGAAAATCACACTTAACAAATGGTCCAACTGCCCGGAATCAAATGGACCAAATTCAATGGCCGATGCAGGCTTTAAGATCATACAGTCTGGACGATCTGGATTGACGCATGCATGTGGAACGTTGTGGTGGATGAGTCACCAGGTTTTAGGAGATGGCTTAACATGCACACGGGACGTACGTTAACAAGGTTTGTTCACCTGAAAGGATCCAGTCCTCTATCTCCGTACATGTGTCATATATTTAGGAAATCTGGACCGTTCATCTACTGGCCCCACAGCTGGAGAATTTCACTCCAAAAATCAAAACAGACAAATCATCCTAGTTGGTCTCCATTAGAAGATATTCGCCCATCAATTGTCAGCCGTTGTTTTTCTCTAATGGTCCAACCCTCACTAGAAAAAAGTCCAATGACCAGTACTGCCATATGATCGGCGTGATTTTTGGGGTTGATACATCCATGGTCAGAAGAAAACTTTAGGCTTGAGAATTGCAGAAATCATCCGCCTGAGGACAGATTGGACAGGCAATGCATGACACACGGTTATGATTGTCCTACCTATAGGTGACTTTCAGATCATGGTCCAGTGATGATGGGGCCCATGAGGACAATGGTGTGGATCACTGGATCATGGGTCCCAGATTCACCAACTGAAAAGACTTTTAGATCACGTAATTCGTCCTTAGTAACAGCAACATGATTTTCAGAGTAGCTAGTTTGAGTGCTTGATGCCCTAACATTTCAGACTTGACTATCTATTCTCCAGCCTTCAAACTAAAATGGTGAAACGAGATATGAATCATATGATACAATGGGCTAAGTGCGTGTGTAGTTTCCCAAGCACGCAGTATCATTTCGTTAGCATCTACATCACCTATCGGGACCATCCAAAAGGTCCAGCCCACTCTTCATGGGCTGCCTTTGAGAAAAAGTTCATAGTAATAGGATAATCAAAACCGTCCTCGCAGTTGCATACAAAAATGGATGGATAAGATCGTGATTAGAAGATAAGTCCAATCACGGATGTTTACAAACATAGGATTGTTGTCATTTTTGCATGGTAGTAGAAGAAGAGTAAATGGAGCTAATGTATACGGTCCAGAGGTGATTTGGATGCCAATGAGTCCAAATACAACTTGGAAAGTTTCCATGCGCCAGCCCTCTATAGCTCATTTCTGTGATGAGCTAGGCGCATGCTAGCTCACCTAGAAGACGCTTAGGCTTTTCAACAGCGGGTCTCAGGTTCAAAATGCCAAGGAGATATACTAACCTTACCAGTGGGTGAGTGTATCGTGTGATTAACTGAGTGAGTGCCTTGCACAGCTAACAGGGTGGTGCCTTGCATGAACAAAAAAAAAAAAACTCATTTCTCTAATGAAATTAGGCTTGCTGTGCTCCCCTTCCTGTGGTTGTTTCCTTAAACAAGGCTTTGACTCGTTTTGTATAAAAAATAAAAAGAACAAAAAAAGAAAGAAAGAATGAATGAGAGAAGGAAAAGGAAAGAGAAAATGGTTTTGCCTCATGATAAAGTAGGATTGGAAGTCAATAAAAAGTGAGTTTTCGACAGTAGTTTTAGATTTTGCCAATGGAATCTAAACCGCTTATACACAGATTAGATGTTGGGATTGTCCAATAGCTGTAATTTTTTTTCCTAGTTGCCATTTTCCATTTTCATTTGGACGGCTTGGATGAACTTACATGAGTGCCATACACTCAGTGGATGAGTTGCTCTTACAAACCAGCTACGGAGTTCCTAGCAAGTTTTCATGGTTTGTTTTGATTTGTTGAAATGTAAATTGAGAAAAAATATTACTTTCATGAAAATGGCATTATCATTTTGTGTAAATTTTGTGTTAGCGTCATTTTCATTTTTCTCTCGTTTATGGAAAAATTTCATATTTTCATTTATTTGCTCAGTCCCAAAAAAATTCAATAGTTCCAACAAATTGAGAAAAAGTGAAGGGGATAACCCTTTTTTAATAAGGTGGCCTTACATGATAGTCACATTGTGGCAGCCATTACCCACCTTCAAAATGCCCGCGTGAGCACCATGTGACACCATTTCATTTTCATGCATCACACTTGTACCACCATGACATATGTGCAACAATATGTGCTATTACCAATCTTTTAGTGACCTACATTTTAATGTGTCACACACCCAATGTGGCATGTGTGGCATGTGCCAACCTCATTTTTGAACGCCCTAATGTGCTCATGTACTATTGAGTCACATGGCTACAGTCCATCTTTAAGGACTTCATATAGGCAACGTGTGCCAATGTGCGACATGTACAATATATACTGACCATCTTCAAGTGCTCCAAATGTTAAAAAGTTCATTCAAATGCTCCACATGTAGCAATGTGCCACATAAACTTCATAAAATGAAAAACAAATATCAGCTTGATTCAAAACTTTTGTAGGGCATAATAAGTTTTTAACAGTCAACAACTATTGTTTCCAATGATATGGTCCAGCTAATATTTGGATATTCTCCATTTTTTAGTCCATGCCCTAAAATAATCTAGAGAAACAAATGAACGACGCAGATATAGAATACATGCATCAAGGTGGGCCCCCCACGATAAGGGCCTCACCCTAGTGCCCACCTAATCCCCTCTCACTCTCTCTCTCTCTCTCTATAGACTCGAAGTATGTCAGTTGTAGTCGACCATGGCAGTATGTTTATGTGGAAATGTTCTATGGGCCCCACCACAATGTATGTGTTATTTCCATACTGTCCATCCATTTTTTTATATCCTTTTAGGGTGTAAGCCAAAAATGAGGCAAATCCAAAGCTCAAGTGGACCACGCCCACGGTTGAAATGTTAATAGGGCCCACCATGGTATTTATTTGCATATAACCTGTTCATAAGGTCACATAGACCTAGATGAAGGGAAAACACAAATATCAGCTTGATCTAAAACTTTTGTCTCACGAGAAGTGTACAATGGTAGGCATTCAATCCCCACTATTTTCTGTGGTGTGGTCCACCTGAGCTTTGGGTTTGACTCATTTATGGGCTCATGCCCTAAAATGATCTGGCAAAATGGATAGATAGTACCTGTGGATGTAACACATGCATAACGGTGGGGCCAACAACTTTGCCATTTCGGTGGTGTGTGCTCTCCTACTAGATATGCATGTCCATTATTCTTCTTTCCCAAACCATTGTTTGCAAAAGAGAGGATTTCGGGTGAGATGGTTTCGGGCGGGAGAGAGGGAGAGTGGAGAGATAAGATTTCAGAGGAGACGGTTTGGGGTGGTGGAGAAAGAGAGGGTTTCGGGAGAGATGTGAGTCAAAGAAAAAAAAATTAAAATTAAAATAACGGCAGTATTATCTTTTTCAAAATACAACATTTGATGTCTAACTGTATCATACAATGGCAAGTTAAATGACTAACAGTGGAAAGGGTGGGTGTGTTTATGAATTCATCTATCGACCCTTACCTACATGGCAATATTATATGCTCCCCCTCTGTTTTTCATTTTTGCAGATAACCCCTGTTGTTTTCCAGATTAGTTCAGATTCCACTCGACAAGAAACCACCAATCCGTTAAAGATGTTATCCTTGAGAAAATGACTGCTTTACCTGTCTTTAATTTCAAATCAAAATTACGACAAAACTACCCTAACAAAAGTCTATACCCTCGTGGTCTGGACATACACGAATCCAACCCGTTCAAATTATTGGCCCTACTGTGGATGGTAGGGATCTCCAAACTTAGATGGGTCCAATCGCTTCTAATTGACTTCTGTATTGGTGAACATTTGTATACCAACTTTGTTGCTTGGTATGGATTCTTCTAATGCATCTGAAGTCCCAATGGATGGCAATAGAAGGGTCAGGGAAGGTATTTACAAAATTGAAAAACAGATTGGATGTATCTGTAATTTCCACATAATGGGGAGATTTTAGGAATTACGGATAGCAACAATCTATGGATACAATTAGCACAATAACCGCCACAGGGTGGCCCATTACTGTACCCTGGCAAGCTCCACATTCAGCACCAAAAGACTCCATTCTCCAATCAAGAAACGAAGAAAAGGAACTCAAATAAGGATGGCTAAAATATAATTTACTGTTGAAAAGAACATTTAACATTGGATTTGACTTCTTACAAACTTTTTACAAAAAAATTAAAAGGAAGAAGAAAAAATGAAAAGAACATAAATTTATAGTGGACGACTGAATGTTAATGATTAATTCTAAGCATAACTGCACAGACCATATGTACAAAAATCCCCACTTCCGCAGCTGTTGTTGCAACGTCCGCAATGCTTCTTGTTGAATGCCACGTTGACGCATTTTCCCTGACAACAGGTCTCATTGTACTTGCATTTCTTCCCACAGAGACCACAGTTGAGGCGGTCCGTCCTCACATCAACGCATTTCTTCTTGCAACAGAAGGGCCCCGGGCTGCCCTTAGCCCGGCAAATTCGTGGGTTCTTGTTGCATTTGAGGTTCTTCGGCTTGTTCTTGGCGAGGAGGAACCGGCCAACTCCTTGGAAAGAAGATGGTTCGCTTTCAGCAGAAGGGAGGCCAGTAGAATCTGAGTAAGAATCTAATGCAGGAACTTCTTCCTCCTGGACAAAGTTTTCTTCTTCTGCTTCATCGTCAGTAATAGCATTGATACGAGCCATGACTAAAGCCATGACTATTGACACCATGAGTAAGGCCTTTGCTAGCTTCATGGTGAGAGAGAGAGTGAGAGAGAGAGAGAGAGAGAGAGAGAGAGAGAATATGGGTTGTGGGTATGGAAGGGAGACTTGGATTTTATAGAGTTGTGAGAGATGGGTGGTGGGTATATATGAAAGGGAGACTGGGATTTTATAGGGTTGTGAGAGATGGGTGGTGGGTATATATGAAAGGGAGACTGGGATTTTATAGAGTTGTGAGAGATGGGTGGTGGGTATTTATGGAACGGAGACTGGGATTTTATAGAGTTGTGAGAGATGGGTGGTGGGTATGAAAGGGAGACTGGGATTTTAAAGAGTTGTGGAGCTAACGCAGGAGAAGGGGGTTGGGTACACACGATACAGTGGACCACACTTCCACGGCTAGTTTTATAAAACTAGTAGAGTTAGGCAGTTTAAGCCTTTTAAGAATTTCAAAAAAGAGGAGCTATTACACATAGAGACAGGAATACAAGTAGGTGACGAAGCACAACTCCAATATCTTAGACCTTTCTACATTGACTACGTGTTAAGTATTTGCTACTTTCTTTATTGATATACAAAGACGCCCGATTCTAAAATCTCATACGTTTGGTCAAACTTCAACGCGTTGAAAAAAGAAGAAATTTTGACAAACTCCGTATAAAACTTCCTTCTCCGATTTAGGACGGGAGTCGTGTGGTACACTTGTTGAATAGCATCAACAATCGGTGGGACCATGTTGCGTGTGTAACATCCACTTCGTTCATTTCATCTGTGGGGACCATCTTGATGTATGAATTTTGTATCCATGCCGTCCATCCACTTTTCCAGATCATTTTACAGCACCATCTTAAAAATGAAGAAGATCCAAATCTCCGGTGGACTATACTTTGGGAAACAGTGGTGATCGAATGCTCTTCCATTAAAAACTTTTTAGGGCACATCTTAATGTTTTCATATTATTTATTTGCCATCCAATCGGTTGATAAGGTCACATAAGCCTGGATGGAAGGAAAGAAGGAATATCAGCTTGATCTAAAACTTTTGTGGCCCATTAATGGTCAATCACCACTGTTTCCTATGGCATCATCCACCTGATAATTGGATCTGCTTCATTTTTTGGATAATGCCCTAAAATGGTATGGAAAACAGATGGACGTCATGGATAAAGAATACATAAATCGAGGTGGGACCCGCGGTAAGGGCCGTACCGTCTTGTAGCGGATTAGGTCATGAGACCCGGGATCCACCAAGGTGGGTGGGACCCCTGCTTTGGGCTCACAGTGATGTATTTGTCTTAAATCCACACTGTCCAACCATTTTGAAAGATCATTTTAAGGTATAAACACAAAAATGAAGTTGACTTAAATCTTAGGTGGACCACACCACTTAAATCTTAGGTGGACCACACCACATAAACAGTCATGATTGAATCTCTACAATTAAAAACTTCATGGATTCCACCAGAATGTTTTTTTCCATCCAACCTATTGATAAGGTCACAAACACCTAGATGAAGAGGCCACGTAAATATCATCTTGATCCAAAGATTTTGTGGCCCACAGTAAGTTTTTAATGGTCAATCACCACTGTTTCCTGTACTATGGCCCATCTGAGATTTGGAACTGCTTCATTTTTTGGATCATGCCCTAAAGTGAACTTTCAATACGGATGGACTGCGTGGATGTAGAAACAGACATCACAGTGGCCCCACTGTCAGGGTCCCACCCACCTCGGTGGATCCGGGGTCTCAGCTAATCCCCACCCGCACATTACAGGCCAAACCGTGGGGCGCGACTTGGGTGAGACCCGGGAACCAGCAATGTGGATGGGACCTGAACCTATGGCCCACCTGGATGTATTCATTGTATTTCCTTGCCGTCCATCTGTTTCTCCAGATTATTTAAGGATTTCGTTCAAAAAATGAAGCAGATGGAAATTTTAGGTGGACCACACCACAGGAAACAGTGCTCACCAAACACTTACCATTAAAAACTCCCTGCATCCACCGTAATGTTTATTGACCATCCAATCTGTTGAAAAGGTCAGACAGACCAGGATGAAATGAAAAAACAAATATCGGATTCATAGAAGACTTTTGTGGCCCACAAAAGGTTTTTAATGGATATTAACCAGTGTTTCTTATGTTGTGGTCTACCCGAAATTTACACCTGCTTCATTTTTGCCACCATGGCATCAAATAAGCCTGAAAAGAAGATGAATGAAATGAATATATAATTCATGCATCGAGGTGGGCTCCTACGGTCAGGGTCCCACCCACATAGCTGGTTCCGGGGTCTCACCCAAGTGGCGCCGAAAACGGTGGGTCCTACGTGGATTGGACATATCCTGAAATTCACACTTAGCAGATGTACAACTGCTCGGAATCAAATGAACCAAATTCAATGGCCGATATGCAGGCATTAAGATCATACCGTGTAAGCTTCATCCACGATGGAGCACATAATTTAGACGGTCTGGATTATGCCATGCATGTGGGACATTGTGGTGAATGATCCACCAGGATTTAGGAGATGGCTTAAAAATGCACACGGGACGTTAACACGCTTTGTTCACCTGAAAGGATCCAGTCCTCTTATCTCCTTACATGTGTCATATATTTATGAGATCTGGACCGTTCATCTACTGGGCCCCACTACAAGAGAAGTGTACTCCAAAAATCGATACGACAAATCATCCTAGCTGGTCTCCATTAGAATATATTCGCCCATCAATTGTCAGCCGTTGTTCAACATGCGTTTTTTCTCTAATGGTCCAACCCTTAACCAAAAAAGTCCAATGACGATCGGCGTGATTTTTGGGGTTGGTACACCCATGGTATGGGGTCAGTAGAAAATTTCAGGCCTGAGAATTGCTCAAGTCATCCGCTTGAAGACAGATTGGACAGGCGAAGCATGACACACGGTTATGATTGTCCTATCTAGGTGATTTTCAGATCATGGTCCACTGATGATGGGGCTCAAGAGGACAATGGTGTGGATCACTGGACCATGGGTCCCAGATTCACCAACTGAAAAGATGTTTAGACCGCGTTATTCGTCCTTAGTAACAGGTACAGAATTTTGGACTCGTCTGAGTGCATAATGCCTAACATTACAAATTTTGACAATCTCATCCTCTCGACCGAAGATGAAGAAATGTGATCTGATACAATGGGCTAAGTGCGAGGGTATTTTCCCATGCACGCAGCATCGATTGGACTTCTTAGCATCTACACCACCTATCTTGACCGTCCAAAAGGTCCAGTGCACTCTTCATGGGCTGCTTTGGGTAAAAAATTCATACTAATAAGATTATCAAAACTGTCCTCTCAGTTGCATGCAAAAATGGATGGATAAGATCGTGATTAGAAGATTAAGTCCAATCAAAGATGTTTAGAAACATCTGATTGCTGTTATTTTTGCATAGTAGCAGAAGAAGAGTAGATGCAGCTAATGTACGGTTCAGACGGGTGATTTGGTCGCCAATGGATCCGGATACAACTAGGAAAGTTTTCATACACCAGCCTACTATAGATCATTTCTCTAATGAAGGCAAGCAGCAAGCTGTTCTCCCTTCTTGTGGTTGTTTCCTTAAAGAAAGCTTTGACTCATTTTAAGGGAGAGAAAATGGGTTTGCTTGCGGTTAAAGTAAGCGGAAAAGTCAATAAAAAGCAAGATTTCGACTAGGAATGGATTTTGCCCATGGAATCTAACCCAATGATAATTTCCATTTTAACCGTAGGTTTGATGGCCACAGATTAGATGTTGGGATTGCCCAATTGTTGAGATTTTATGTTTCCTATTTTGCCATTTTCCATTTCCATTTCCATTTCCATTTGGACGGCTTGGATGAATGTACATGGGTGCCATACACACAGTGGATGAGTTGCTCCTGTGAACCAACTATGGAGGAATTACTAGCAAATTATCATGCATGGCTTCGTTGGATTCGGTGAAATATAAATTGAGAAAGATTATCTTTATGAAATGATATTTTCATTATTTATTTTTGTAAATTTCTTATTAGTGTTGTTTTTATTTCTCCATAGCTTATTGATAAAGGCCCTATTTCATTTATTTGCTCAGGTTGGAGAAAAGATAGTTCGAAGAAATTAAGAAAAATTAAAGGAAATAACCTTCTTGTTTATAAATTGTCCAACATGGGAGATTGGGAGTTAAACATGCCATTATTAATCTTCTAAGTACTCTTGCATGTGCAACCTTTCATATTTAAGTGTTCACATGTGCTAATGTACCGCATTTGCAGCATGTGCCACTATCCATTTTAACTCATCACATATGTACTAATATGACACATGCAACATGCATGTGTCATTGCCCATCTTTTAGGGTCTGTTTGGATACCACTAAATAATTTACTTTTTTTACTCACAACAATAGATAAGTAAGTTTGGTTTATGAACTATAGTAACTTTTTTTTATTTAAAAGTATATAATCATTTAGTTAATTTTTTTAGCTTTTTAACTTTTCATAAGTTGCCGAAGAGACGAATAGCAGAGATGAAGAGAGGAAAAGTTGTGAGTGCGCACAGTGTGGGCAGGTAAACATCAAGGCAAGCCCTACATGAATGGAAGAGTGTGTGTGCACAATAGGTCCACATGATGGGCAGTGGATATTGAAGGTGGACCCCACATGATGGATAATAACATTGATGGTGGGTCCTACTTAATAGATGACCAACACTAAAGATGGGCCCTACATAATGAATTGTGCAAATTAAGGGTCGGACCATAATGATGAATTGCCCACATCTAACGTGGGTTTTGCATGTTGGACGGCCCACACAATGAATGGTCAACATCAAAGGTTGGCTCCACATTGAAGGTGGGGCCCACATGATAGACATTCCACATCAAAGGTGGACTCCACATGATGGGCAATTAATAATGGTGGGCTCCACGTGATGGATGATCCACATCAAAGTGGGCCTCACATGATGGACGGTCCACATTAAAGGTCGGGCTAATGAGAATGGCCCACCAACGCGGCCCTGCATGATGGACGACTCATATGAGAGGTGGGCCCACATGATGGATGGTCCACGTCAAAGGTGGGCACCACATGATGGCCGGTGGATATTGAAGATGGGCCGCATGTGATGGACAATACCATTGATGGTGGGCCCCAAATGATGGATGACCAACATCAATGGTGGGCTCCTACCTAATGAATGATGCACATTAAAGGTCAGACCCTACTACTAAATGGCACACATCTAAGGTGGGCCCCATATGATGGCCGGCCCACATTAGTATGGTCACACAATGAATATCCTCATCAAAGGTTTGCCCCACGTGATGGAGGGGGACAAAATAGGCTTGAGGGATGATTACTTATAATGATGTTGGAAACCAAATATTCTTTTTCTAATTTTTGGATTTCAAAAAGTATGTTGTTTACTAAACATACTTTATTTGCTGATTAAGTAGAAACCAAGATAAGTAGCTTAGGTAACTTACCATCTAAACGGGCCCGTAGTGAGCTACATTTCAATGTAGGGCACACGACACACCCAGTGTGCCACCCTCATTTTCAAACATCCCTGCATAGGATGCATTTAATGTTGAGTCACATATATCACATGACCACAATTAATCTTTATGTTGCGCTTCACATGTGTCAATGTGCGACATGTACAATACATGTATTGACCATTTTCAAGTGCCCTACATGTGCGAAAGTCTATCCAAGTGTTTCACATGTGACCCAATTCATCTTAAAGCAGTATACACAAGCCAATGTGTCACGTATTGTACCACATGTGCCGCCATTCTTCTTTAAGCGTTCCACTTGTGCGACACATGTTAACATGCCACGTGTACATGTGCCACCAATTTATTCCATCTTCAAACATCCCTCACGTGCCAATCTCCCACATGTTGCCAATGTGTCATAACACAATCCATCTTCAACATACACACTCATCACCTTCCATTTTTAAGTAAAAATTTTATGGAAAATATTTTCTTTTTCAAACAAGAAAATAAGAAAATCTTGATGAAAAACAATTAAGAGAAACAACTTTTCATTTCTCACCGTTTCTAAAAATGGCAATTCCTGAAAAACACTATTTTCTTTATTAAAAAAAAAAAACATGAATCTAATTAAGCCCTCAAAAAAACTAGATTTACGCTAGCTTGAGGAGAACATGCTCATTCTAATAATAATTTTTAGGAGAAATGATCAGATAATACAGTATGAGTAATGACAAAAGCCTTTTTCGCAGCTAAATTATCATATATGTGAAATATTGCAACTGTACAAAGGATGGGCCGAACCATGATGAGCACCTGGTATGAAATATAATCACACACATCTACCCATCGAGTGGGCCACACCATTTATTATGGGTAAATCCGAGCTGTCTCTAATAGGATCACAAAACCGATGATGACATCCGATCCCGAGTACAGGTACCTAAGCGGATACTACATTCCGCCCGATTGACACCTTTGCCGACCGTGTGGCATCATGCCAAGATAGACACGTTTGAGAATGTCCGGTTCAGCTTTAAGTAGGCGCTCAGCTATCCATTAAGGACGAGCGCGCCCTTCCCCGAATATGCGTTTAGTCTTTGCCAACACCCGAACGATCCTTGACAAACGGCACCCAACTATGGCGAATGCTTATCAGATCCACACGTTCATCTACACCGAACGCTTTATCCTGAACATTTAAGACTCGGGTAACGTCCTCCGTAAGTTACGGGATCTAATTTCTAGAAACTGTCAGGCGAGATATCCGCCGTGTGTAGAGAATCTCGCAAACCGCCCCAAAGGCAATCCTAGTATCTAGCTACACTAAAGCCCACTTACGTAAGAAATCATATCTCTATGCTATTATAATCCTAGCCAAATACGGTAAGGATGTACATTATAAAAAGTAACACATGCTACGAACACAGGTACACACTACGCAATACAATTATATACTTAGCTTTTATAGCTTTACTCACATCACAGACTTAACCATCGGAGGGTCATCAGCTGACACCCCCAGCGGCCATCCTAACCCTTGGTGGTGATTGTAGGTTTCATCAATCCAACTCATTCATCTTTGGTCCTCGATCAGGCGATTGAGATTCAAGTTGATCCCTGATCAACATCTGGTGACATGTTTTAACCTCAACACCATTACACTAAGTCATACTAGTGCATTGATATTGACTTTGCATCCATCTTTCTGTGAATCGTCCTAATTCGCGGATCGAATTGAAGGAGAGACTAAAGGGGTGATTCCGGATCCAACATGGCAACCTATCCTAGGTGGGCCCCCACTAGAAACGTGCCCCAGCTCTTGCCCATTATTGAGTTGGGCAGAAAGGGACTCGGCACTTGTGGCAGGTAGCCTGTGCAACAAAAAGTTCTATGGGACTCAAAATTCATCCATCCATCTATTTTAGAAGATCTAAGACTGAAGTGGCTACAACAAAGAATACAGTGGGGATGCAAATGCCCCAAATAGAAAGCATTATGGGGCCACCATGATAGTTGTATGCCATTCAACGAGTTCATATGGTGAGTCCCATGGCAGTATGTTTATGTGGAAATGTTCTATGGGCCTAGGGCTGTAAATGGTCAAGTCCGGGGCGGGTTTAGCCAAAACGACCCGCCCATTTATTAAACGGGTCTGGGTCCAAATTTTATACCCAAACCCTTTTACTAAATGAGCGGGTCCGGGTCAAGTCCAAGTCAACCCATCATACCCATTTATAAATGGGTCCGGGTCTGGTAAAGGAAGATCCACACAGGCCCATTTATAAATGGGTCGGGTCTAATGGGTCCGAGTCTGGATCAAGTATGCAAGCATTTTACAAGGCTTAAAACCAGGTCTGGACAGGTGCCTTGAAACATAGACCAAACCCGCCCACTTACTAAATGGGTTCGAGTCGAGTCGGGTCGGGTCGGGCCTAATATAAAGGAAACCAGACCCAAACCGATTTAGCAACTGGGTCTATTCTTAGACCCAGACCCGTACCATTTAACAAATGGGTCGGATCTGGGTCAGGTCTAAATGGGTTGGGTCCGGGTACCCCATCGAGTCGGCTGACCCATTTACAGCCTTATATGGGCCCCACCACGATATATGTGTTATTTCCATACCATCCATCCATTTTTTTTTATATCCTTTTAGGGTGTAAGCCAAAACTGAGGCAAATCCAAAGCTCAAGTGGACCACGCCCACGGTTGAAATGTTAATAGGGCCCACCATGGTATTTATTTGCATATAACCTGTTCATAAGGTCACATAGACCTAGATGAAGGGAAAACACAAATATCAGCTTGATCTAAAACTTCTGTCCCCCGAGAAGTTTACAATGGCAGGCATTCAATCCCCACTATATTTTCTGTGGTGTGGTCCACCTGAGCTTTGGGTCTGACTCATTTATGGGCTCATGCCCTAAAATGATCTGGCAAAATGGATAGATGGTACCTGTGGATGTAACACATGCATAACGGTGGGGCCAACAACTTTGCCATTTCAGTGGTGTGTGCTCTCCTGCTAGATATGCATGTCCATTCTTCTTCTTTCCCAAACCATTGTTTGCAAAAGAGAGGATTTCGGGTGAGATGGTTTCGGGCGGGAGAGAGGGAGAGTGGAGAGATAAGATTTCGGAGGAGACAGCTTGAGGTGGTGGAGAAAGAGAGGGTTTCGGGAGAGATGTGAGTCAATGAAAATAAAAAATTAAAATTAAAATAACGGCAGTATTATCTTTTTCAAAATACAACATTTGATATCTAACTGTATCATACAATGGCAAGTTAAATGACTAACAGTGGAAAGGGTGGGTGTGTTTATGAATTCATCTATCGACCCTTACCTACATGGCAATATTATATGCTCCCCCTCTGTTTTTCATTTTTGCAGATAACCCCTGTTGTTTTCCAGATTAGTTCAGATTCCACTCGACAAGAAACCACCAATCCGTTAAAGATGTTATCCTTGAGAAAATGACTGCTTTACCTGTCTTTAATTTCAAATCAAAATTACGACAAAACTACCCAAAAAAAAGTCTATACCCTCGTGGTCTGGACATACATGAATCCAACCCGTTCAAATTATTGGCCTTACTGTGGATGGTAGGGATCTCCAAACTTAGAGGGGTCCAATCGCTTCTAATTAACCTCTGTATTGGTGAACATTTGTATACCAACTTCATTGTTTGGTATGGATTCTTCTAATGCATCTGAAGTCCCAATGGATGGCAATAGAAGGGTCAGGGAAGGTATTTACAAAATTGAAAAACAGATTGGATGTATCTGTAATTTCCACATAATGGGGAGATTTTAGGAATTACGGATAGCAACAATCTATGGATACAATTAGCACAATAACCGCCACAGGGTGGCCCATTACTGTACCCTTGCAAGCTCCACATTCAGCACCAAAAGACTCCATTCTCCAATCAAGAAACGAAGAAAAGGAACTCAAATAAGGATGGCTAAAATATAATTTACTGTTGAAAAGAACATTTAACATTGGATTTGACTTCTTACAAACTTTTTACAAAAAATTAAAAGGAAGAAGAAAAAATGAAAAGAACATAAATTTATAGTGGACGACTGAATGTTAATGATTAATTCTAAGCATAACTGCACAGACCATATGTACAAAAATCCCCACTTCCGCAGCTGTTGTTGCAACGTCCGCAATGCTTCTTGTTGAATGCCACGTTGACGCATTTTCCCTGACAACAGGTCTCATTGTACTTGCATTTCTTCCCACAGAGACCACAGTTGAGGCGGTCCGTCCTCACATCAACGCATTTCTTCTTGCAACAGAAGGGCCCCGGGCTGCCCTTAGCCCGGCAAATTCGTGGGTTCTTGTTGCATTTGAGGTTCTTCGGCTTGTTCTTGGCGAGGAGGAACCGGCCAACTCCTTGGAAAGAAGATGGTTCGCTTTCAGCAGAAGGGAGGCCAGTAGAATCTGAGTAAGAATCTAATGCAGGAACTTCTTCCTCCTGGACAAAGTTTTCTTCTTCTGCTTCATCGTCAGTAATAGCATTGATACGAGCCATGACTAAAGCCATGACTATTGACACCATGAGTAAGGCCTTTGCTAGCTTCATGGTGAGAGAGAGAGTGAGAGAGAGAGAGAGAGAGAGAGAGAGAGAGAATATGGGTTGTGGGTATGGAAGGGAGACTTGGATTTTATAGAGTTGTGAGAGATGGGTGGTGGGTATATATGAAAGGGAGACTGGGATTTTATAGGGTTGTGAGAGATGGGTGGTGGATATATATGAAAGGGAGACTGGGATTTTATAGAGTTGTGAGAGATGGGTGGTGGGTATTTATGGAACGGAGACTGGGATTTTATAGAGTTGTGAGAGATGGGTGGTGGGTATGAAAGGGAGACTGGGATTTTAAAGAGTTGTGGAGCTAACGCAGGAGAAGGGGGTTGGGTACACACGATACAGTGGACCACACTTCCACGGCTAGTTTTATAAAACTAGTAGAGTTAGGCAGTTTAAGCCTTTTAAGAATTTCAAAAAAGAGGAGCTATTACACATAGAGACAGGAATACAAGTAGGTGACGAAGCACAACTCCAATATCTTAGACCTTTCTACATTGACTACGTGTTAAGTATTTGCTACTTTCTTTATTGATATACAAAGACGCCCGATTCTAAAATCTCATACGTTTGGTCAAACTTCAACGCGTTGAAAAAAGAAGAAATTTTGACAAACTCCGTATAAAACTTCCTTCTCCGATTTAGGACGGGAGTCGTGTGGTACACTTGTTGAATAGCATCAACAATCGGTGGGACCATGTTGCGTGTGTAACATCCACTTCGTTCATTTCATCTGTGGGGACCATCTTGATGTATGAATTTTGTATCCATGCCGTCCATCCACTTTTCCAGATCATTTTACAGCACCATCTTAAAAATGAAGAAGATCCAAATCTCCGGTGGACTATACTTTGGGAAACAGTGGTGATCGAATGCTCTTCCATTAAAAACTTTTTAGGGCACATCTTAATGTTTTCATATTATTTATTTGCCATCCAATCGGTTGATAAGGTCACATAAGCCTGGATGGAAGGAAAGAAGGAATATCAGCTTGATCTAAAACTTTTGTGGCCCATTAATGGTCAATCACCACTGTTTCCTATGGCATCATCCACCTGATAATTGGATCTGCTTCATTTTTTGGATAATGCCCTAAAATGGTATGGAAAACAGATGGACGTCATGGATAAAGAATACATAAATCGAGGTGGGACCCGCGGTAAGGGCCGTACCGTCTTGTAGCGGATTAGGTCATGAGACCCGGGATCCACCAAGGTGGGTGGGACCCCTGCTTTGGGCTCACAGTGATGTATTTGTCTTAAATCCACACTGTCCAACCATTTTGAAAGATCATTTTAAGGTATAAACACAAAAATGAAGTTGACTTAAATCTTAGGTGGACCACACCACTTAAATCTTAGGTGGACCACACCACATAAACAGTCATGATTGAATCTCTACAATTAAAAACTTCATGGATTCCACCAGAATGTTTTTTTCCATCCAACCTATTGATAAGGTCACAAACACCTAAATGAAGAGGCCACGTAAATATCATCTTGATCCAAAGATTTTGTGGCCCGCAGTAAGTTTTTAATGGTCAATCACCACTGTTTCCTGTACTATGGCCCATCTGAGATTTGGAACTGCTTCATTTTTTGGATCATGCCCTAAAGTGAACTTTCAATACGGATGGACTGCGTGGATGTAGAAACAGACATCACAGTGGCCCCACTGTCAGGGTCCCACCCACCTCGGTGGATCCGGGGTCTCAGCTAATCCCCACCCGCACATTACAGGCCAAACCGTGGGGCGCGACTTGGGTGAGACCCGGGAACCAGCAATGTGGATGGGACCTGAACCTATGGCCCACCTGGATGTATTCATTGTATTTCCTTGCCGTCCATCTGTTTCTCCAGATTACTTAAGGATTTCGTTCAAAAAATGAAGCAGATGGAAATTTTAGGTGGACCACACCACAGGAAACAGTGCTCACCAAACACTTACCATTAAAAACTCCCTGCATCCACCGTAATGTTTATTGACCATCCAATCTGTTGAAAAGGTCAGACAGACCAGGATGAAATGAAAAAACAAATATCGGATTCATAGAAGACTTTTGTGGCCCACAAAAGGTTTTTAATGGATATTAACCAGTGTTTCTTATGTTGTGGTCTACCCGAAATTTACACCTGCTTCATTTTTGCCACCATGGCATCAAATAAGCCTGAAAAGAAGATGAATGAAATGAATATATAATTCATGCATCGAGGTGGGCTCCTACGGTCAGGGTCCCACCCACATAGCTGGTTCCGGGGTCTCACCCAAGTGGCGCCGAAAACGGTGGGTCCTACGTGGATTGGACATATCTTGAAATTCACACTTAGCAGATGTACAACTGCTCGGAATCAAATGAACCAAATTCAATGGCCGATATGCAGGCATTAAGATCATACCGTGTAAGCTTCATCCACGATGGAGCACATAATTTAGACGGTCTGGATTATGCCATGCATGTGGGACATTGTGGTGAATGATCCACCAGGATTTAGGAGATGGCTTAAAAATGCACACGGGACGTTAACACGCTTTGTTCACCTGAAAGGATCCAGTCCTCTTATCTCCTTACATGTGTCATATATTTATGAGATCTGGACCGTTCATCTACTGGGCCCCACTACAAGAGAAGTGTACTCCAAAAATCGATACGACAAATCATCCTAGCTGGTCTCCATTAGAATATATTCGCCCATCAATTGTCAGCCGTTGTTCAACATGCGTTTTTTCTCTAATGGTCCAACCCTTAACCAAAAAAGTCCAATGACGATCGGCGTGATTTTTGGGGTTGGTACACCCATGGTATGGGGTCAGTAGAAAATTTCAGGCCTGAGAATTGCTCAAGTCATCCGCTTGAAGACAGATTGGACAGGCGAAGCATGACACACGGTTATGATTGTCCTATCTAGGTGATTTTCAGATCATGGTCCACTGATGATGGGGCTCAAGAGGACAATGGTGTGGATCACTGGACCATGGGTCCCAGATTCACCAACTGAAAAGATGTTTAGACCGCGTTATTCGTCCTTAGTAACAGGTACAGAATTTTGGACTCGTCTGAGTGCATAATGCCTAACATTACAAATTTTGACAATCTCATCCTCTCGACCGAAGATGAAGAAATGTGATCTGATACAATGGGCTAAGTGCGAGGGTATTTTCCCATGCACGCAGCATCGATTGGACTTCTTAGCATCTACACCACCTATCTTGACCGTCCAAAAGGTCCAGTGCACTCTTCATGGGCTGCTTTGGGTAAAAAATTCATACTAATAAGATTATCAAAACTGTCCTCTCAGTTGCATGCAAAAATGGATGGATAAGATCGTGATTAGAAGATTAAGTCCAATCAAAGATGTTTAGAAACATCTGATTGCTGTTATTTTTGCATAGTAGCAGAAGAAGAGTAGATGCAGCTAATGTACGGTTCAGACGGGTGATTTGGTCGCCAATGGATCCGGATACAACTAGGAAAGTTTTCATACACCAGCCTACTATAGATCATTTCTCTAATGAAGGCAAGCAGCAAGCTGTTCTCCCTTCTTGTGGTTGTTTCCTTAAAGAAAGCTTTGACTCATTTTAAGGGAGAGAAAATGGGTTTGCTTGCGGTTAAAGTAAGCGGAAAAGTCAATAAAAAGCAAGATTTCGACTAGGAATGGATTTTGCCCATGGAATCTAACCCAATGATAATTTCCATTTTAACCGTAGGTTTGATGGCCACAGATTAGATGTTGGGATTGCCCAATTGTTGAGATTTTATGTTTCCTATTTTGCCATTTTCCATTTCCATTTCCATTTCCATTTGGACGGCTTGGATGAATGTACATGGGTGCCATACACACAGTGGATGAGTTGCTCCTGTGAACCAACTATGGAGGAATTACTAGCAAATTATCATGCATGGCTTCGTTGGATTCGGTGAAATATAAATTGAGAAAGATTATCTTTATGAAATGATATTTTCATTATTTATTTTTGTAAATTTCTTATTAGTGTTGTTTTTATTTCTCCATAGCTTATTGATAAAGGCCCTATTTCATTTATTTGCTCAGGTTGGAGAAAAGATAGTTCGAAGAAATTAAGAAAAATTAAAGGAAATAACCTTCTTGTTTATAAATTGTCCAACATGGGAGATTGGGAGTTAAACATGCCATTATTAATCTTCTAAGTACTCTTGCATGTGCAACCTTTCATATTTAAGTGTTCACATGTGCTAATGTACCGCATTTGCAGCATGTGCCACTATCCATTTTAACTCATCACATATGTACTAATATGACACATGCAACATGCATGTGTCATTGCCCATCTTTTAGGGTCTGTTTGGATACCACTAAATAATTTACTTTTTTTACTCACAACAATAGATAAGTAAGTTTGGTTTATGAACTATAGTAACTTTTTTTTATTTAAAAGTATATAATCATTTAGTTAATTTTTTTAGCTTTTTAACTTTTCATAAGTTGCCGAAGAGACGAATAGCAGAGATGAAGAGAGGAAAAGTTGTGAGTGCGCACAGTGTGGGCAGGTAAACATCAAGGCAAGCCCTACATGAATGGAAGAGTGTGTGTGCACAATAGGTCCACATGATGGGCAGTGGATATTGAAGGTGGACCCCACATGATGGATAATAACATTGATGGTGGGTCCTACTTAATAGATGACCAACACTAAAGATGGGCCCTACATAATGAATTGTGCAAATTAAGGGTCGGACCATAATGATGAATTGCCCACATCTAACGTGGGTTTTGCATGTTGGACGGCCCACACAATGAATGGTCAACATCAAAGGTTGGCTCCACATTGAAGGTGGGGCCCACATGATAGACATTCCACATCAAAGGTGGACTCCACATGATGGGCAATTAATAATGGTGGGCTCCACGTGATGGATGATCCACATCAAAGTGGGCCTCACATGATGGACGGTCCACATTAAAGGTCGGGCTAATGAGAATGGCCCACCAACGCGGCCCTGCATGATGGACGACTCATATGAGAGGTGGGCCCACATGATGGATGGTCCACGTCAAAGGTGGGCACCACATGATGGCCGGTGGATATTGAAGATGGGCCGCATGTGATGGACAATACCATTGATGGTGGGCCCCAAATGATGGATGACCAACATCAATGGTGGGCTCCTACCTAATGAATGATGCACATTAAAGGTCAGACCCTACTACTAAATGGCACACATCTAAGGTGGGCCCCATATGATGGCCGGCCCACATTAGTATGGTCACACAATGAATATCCTCATCAAAGGTTTGCCCCACGTGATGGAGGGGGACAAAATAGGCTTGAGGGATGATTACTTATAATGATGTTGGAAACCAAATATTCTTTTTCTAATTTTTGGATTTCAAAAAGTATGTTGTTTACTAAACATACTTTATTTGCTGATTAAGTAGAAACCAAGATAAGTAGCTTAGGTAACTTACCATCTAAACGGGCCCGTAGTGAGCTACATTTCAATGTAGGGCACACGACACACCCAGTGTGCCACCCTCATTTTCAAACATCCCTGCATAGGATGCATTTAATGTTGAGTCACATATATCACATGACCACAATTAATCTTTATGTTGCGCTTCACATGTGTCAATGTGCGACATGTACAATACATGTATTGACCATTTTCAAGTGCCCTACATGTGCGAAAGTCTATCCAAGTGTTTCACATGTGACCCAATTCATCTTAAAGCAGTATACACAAGCCAATGTGTCACGTATTGTACCACATGTGCCGCCATTCTTCTTTAAGCGTTCCACTTGTGCGACACATGTTAACATGCCACGTGTACATGTGCCACCAATTTATTCCATCTTCAAACATCCCTCACGTGCCAATCTCCCACATGTTGCCAATGTGTCATAACACAATCCATCTTCAACATACACACTCATCACCTTCCATTTTTAAGTAAAAATTTTATGGAAAATATTTTCTTTTTCAAACAAGAAAATAAGAAAATCTTGATGAAAAACAATTAAGAGAAACAACTTTTCATTTCTCACCGTTTCTAAAAATGGCAATTCCTGAAAAACACTATTTTCTTTATTAAAAAAAAAAAACATGAATCTAATTAAGCCCTCAAAAAAACTAGATTTACGCTAGCTTGAGGAGAACATGCTCATTCTAATAATAATTTTTAGGAGAAATGATCAGATAATACAGTATGAGTAATGACAAAAGCCTTTTTCGCAGCTAAATTATCATATATGTGAAATATTGCAACTGTACAAAGGATGGGCCGAACCATGATGAGCACCTGGTATGAAATATAATCACACACATCTACCCATCGAGTGGGCCACACCATTTATTATGGGTAAATCCGAGCTGTCTCTAATAGGATCACAAAACCGATGATGACATCCGATCCCGAGTACAGGTACCTAAGCGGATACTACATTCCGCCCGATTGACACCTTTGCCGACCGTGTGGCATCATGCCAAGATAGACACGTTTGAGAATGTCCGGTTCAGCTTTAAGTAGGCGCTCAGCTATCCATTAAGGACGAGCGCGCCCTTCCCCGAATATGCGTTTAGTCTTTGCCAACACCCGAACGATCCTTGACAAACGGCACCCAACTTTTACTCAGGTTATGGCGAATGCTTATCAGATCCACACGTTCATCTACACCGAACGCTTTATCCTGAACATTTAAGACTCGGGTAACGTCCTCCGTAAGTTACGGGATCTAATTTCTAGAAACTGTCAGGCGAGATATCCGCCGTGTGTAGAGAATCTCGCAAACCGCCCCAAAGGCAATCCTAGTATCTAGCTACACTAAAGCCCACTTACGTAAGAAATCATATCTCTATGCTATTATAATCCTAGCCAAATACGGTAAGGATGTACATTATAAAAAGTAACACATGCTACGAACACAGGTACACACTACGCAATACAATTATATACTTAGCTTTTATAGCTTTACTCACATCACTGACTTAACCATCGGAGGGTCATCAGCTGACACCCCCAGCGGCCATCCTAACCCTTGGTGGTGATTGTAGGTTTCATCAATCCAACTCATTCATCTTTGGTCCTCGATCAGGCGATTGAGATTCAAGTTGATCCCTGATCAACATCTGGTGACATGTTTTAACCTCAACACCATTACACTAAGTCATACTAGTGCATTGATATTGACTTTGCATCCATCTTTCTGTGAATCGTCCTAATTCGCGGATCGAATTGAAGGAGAGACTAAAGGGGTGATTCCGGATCCAACATGGCAACCTATCCTAGGTGGGCCCCCACTAGAAACGTGCCCCAGCTCTTGCCCATTATTGAGTTGGGCAGAAAGGGACTCGGCACTTGTGGCAGGTAGCCTGTGCAACAAAAAGTTCTATGGGACTCAAAATTCATCCATCCATCTATTTTAGAAGATCTAAGACTGAAGTGGCTACAACAAAGAATACAGTGGGGATGCAAATGCCCCAAATAGAAAGCATTATGGGGCCACCATGATAGTTGTATGCCATTCAACGAGTTCATATGGTGAGTCCCATGGCAGTATGTTTATGTGGAAATGTTCTATGGGCCTAGGGCTGTAAATGGTCAAGTCCGGGGCGGGTTTAGCCAAAACGACCCGCCCATTTATTAAACGGGTCTGGGTCCAAATTTTATACCCAAACCCTTTTACTAAATGAGCGGGTCCGGGTCAAGTCCAAGTCAACCCATCATACCCATTTATAAATGGGTCCGGGTCTGGTAAAGGAAGATCCACACAGGCCCATTTATAAATGGGTCGGGTCTAATGGGTCCGAGTCTGGATCAAGTATGCAAGCATTTTACAAGGCTTAAAACCAGGTCTGGACAGGTGCCTTGAAACATAGACCAAACCCGCCCACTTACTAAATGGGTTCGAGTCGAGTCGGGTCGGGTCGGGCCTAATATAAAGGAAACCAGACCCAAACCGATTTAGCAACTGGGTCTATTCTTAGACCCAGACCCGTACCATTTAACAAATGGGTCGGATCTGGGTCAGGTCTAAATGGGTTGGGTCCGGGTACCCCATCGAGTCGGCTGACCCATTTACAGCCTTATATGGGCCCCACCACGATATATGTGTTATTTCCATACCATCCATCCATTTTTTTTTATATCCTTTTAGGGTGTAAGCCAAAACTGAGGCAAATCCAAAGCTCAAGTGGACCACGCCCACGGTTGAAATGTTAATAGGGCCCACCATGGTATTTATTTGCATATAACCTGTTCATAAGGTCACATAGACCTAGATGAAGGGAAAACACAAATATCAGCTTGATCTAAAACTTCTGTCCCCCGAGAAGTTTACAATGGCAGGCATTCAATCCCCACTATATTTTCTGTGGTGTGGTCCACCTGAGCTTTGGGTCTGACTCATTTATGGGCTCATGCCCTAAAATGATCTGGCAAAATGGATAGATGGTACCTGTGGATGTAACACATGCATAACGGTGGGGCCAACAACTTTGCCATTTCAGTGGTGTGTGCTCTCCTGCTAGATATGCATGTCCATTCTTCTTCTTTCCCAAACCATTGTTTGCAAAAGAGAGGATTTCGGGTGAGATGGTTTCGGGCGGGAGAGAGGGAGAGTGGAGAGATAAGATTTCGGAGGAGACAGCTTGAGGTGGTGGAGAAAGAGAGGGTTTCGGGAGAGATGTGAGTCAATGAAAATAAAAAATTAAAATTAAAATAACGGCAGTATTATCTTTTTCAAAATACAACATTTGATATCTAACTGTATCATACAATGGCAAGTTAAATGACTAACAGTGGAAAGGGTGGGTGTGTTTATGAATTCATCTATCGACCCTTACCTACATGGCAATATTATATGCTCCCCCTCTGTTTTTCATTTTTGCAGATAACCCCTGTTGTTTTCCAGATTAGTTCAGATTCCACTCGACAAGAAACCACCAATCCGTTAAAGATGTTATCCTTGAGAAAATGACTGCTTTACCTGTCTTTAATTTCAAATCAAAATTACGACAAAACTACCCAAAAAAAAGTCTATACCCTCGTGGTCTGGACATACATGAATCCAACCCGTTCAAATTATTGGCCTTACTGTGGATGGTAGGGATCTCCAAACTTAGAGGGGTCCAATCGCTTCTAATTAACCTCTGTATTGGTGAACATTTGTATACCAACTTCATTGTTTGGTATGGATTCTTCTAATGCATCTGAAGTCCCAATGGATGGCAATAGAAGGGTCAGGGAAGGTATTTACAAAATTGAAAAACAGATTGGATGTATCTGTAATTTCCACATAATGGGGAGATTTTAGGAATTACGGATAGCAACAATCTATGGATACAATTAGCACAATAACCGCCACAGGGTGGCCCATTACTGTACCCTTGCAAGCTCCACATTCAGCACCAAAAGACTCCATTCTCCAATCAAGAAACGAAGAAAAGGAACTCAAATAAGGATGGCTAAAATATAATTTACTGTTGAAAAGAACATTTAACATTGGATTTGACTTCTTACAAACTTTTTACAAAAAATTAAAAGGAAGAAGAAAAAATGAAAAGAACATAAATTTATAGTGGACGACTGAATGTTAATGATTAATTCTAAGCATAACTGCACAGACCATATGTACAAAAATCCCCACTTCCGCAGCTGTTGTTGCAACGTCCGCAATGCTTCTTGTTGAATGCCACGTTGACGCATTTTCCCTGACAACAGGTCTCATTGTACTTGCATTTCTTCCCACAGAGACCACAGTTGAGGCGGTCCGTCCTCACATCAACGCATTTCTTCTTGCAACAGAAGGGCCCCGGGCTGCCCTTAGCCCGGCAAATTCGTGGGTTCTTGTTGCATTTGAGGTTCTTCGGCTTGTTCTTGGCGAGGAGGAACCGGCCAACTCCTTGGAAAGAAGATGGTTCGCTTTCAGCAGAAGGGAGGCCAGTAGAATCTGAGTAAGAATCTAATGCAGGAACTTCTTCCTCCTGGACAAAGTTTTCTTCTTCTGCTTCATCGTCAGTAATAGCATTGATACGAGCCATGACTAAAGCCATGACTATTGACACCATGAGTAAGGCCTTTGCTAGCTTCATGGTGAGAGAGAGAGTGAGAGAGAGAGAGAGAGAGAGAATATGGGTTGTGGGTATGGAAGGGAGACTTGGATTTTATAGAGTTGTGAGAGATGGGTGGTGGGTATATATGAAAGGGAGACTGGGATTTTATAGGGTTGTGAGAGATGGGTGGTGGGTATATATGAAAGGGAGACTGGGATTTTATAGGGTTGTGAGAGATGGGTGGTGGGTATATATGAAAGGGAGACTGGGATTTTATAGAGTTGTGAGAGATGGGTGGTGGGTATTTATGGAACGGAGACTGGGATTTTATAGAGTTGTGAGAGATGGGTGGTGGGTATGAAAGGGAGACTGGGATTTTAAAGAGTTGTGGAGCTAACGCGGGAGAAGGGGGTTGGGTACACACGATACAGTGGACCACACTTCCACGGCTAGTTTTATAAAACTAGTAGAGTTAGGCAGTTTAAGCCTTTTAAGAATTTCAAAAAAGAGGAGCTATTACACATAGAGACAAGAATACAAGTAGGTGACGAAGCACAACTCCAATATCTTAGACCTTTCTACATTGACTACGTGTTAAGTATTTGCTACTTTCTTTATTGATATACAAAGACGCCTGATTCTAAAATCTCATACGTTTGGTCAAACTTCAACGCTTTGAAAAAAGAAGAAATTTTGACAAACTCCGTATAAAACTTCCTTCTCCGATTTAGGACGGGAGTCGTGTGGTACACTTGTTGAATAGCATCAACAATCGGTGGGACCATGTTGCGTGTGTAACATCCACTTCGTTCATTTCATCTGTGGAGACCATCTTGATGTATGAATTTTGTATCCATGCCGTCCATCCACTTTTCCAGATCATTTTACAGCACCATCTTAAAAATGAAGAAGATCCAAATCTCTGGTGGACTATACTTTGGGAAACAGTGGTGATCGAATGCTCTTCCATTAAAAACTTTTTAGGGCACATCTTAATGTTTTCATATTATTTATTTGCCATCCAATCGGTTGATAAGGTCACATAAGCCTGGATGGAAGGAAAGAAGGAATATCAGCTTTATCTAAAACTTTTGTGGCCCATTAATGGTCAATCACCACTGTTTCCTATGGCATCATCCACTTGATAATTGGATCTGCTTCATTTTTTGGATAATGCCCTAAAATGATATGGAAAACAGATGGACGTCATGGATAAAGAATACATAAATCGAGGTGGGACCCGCGGTAAGGGCCGTACCGTCTTGGAGCGGATTAGGTCATGAGACCCGGGATCCACCAAGGTGGGTGGGACCCCTGCTTTGGGCTCACAGTGATGTATTTGTCTTAAATCCACACTGTCCAACCATTTTGAAAGATCATTTTAAGGTATAAACACAAAAATGAAGTTGACTTAAATCTTAGGTGGATCACACCACTTAAATCTTAGGTGGACCACACCACATAAACAGTCATGATTGAATCTCTACAATTAAAAACTTCATGGATTCCACCAGAATGTTTTTTTCCATCCAACCTATTGATAAGGTCACAAACACCTAGATGAAGAGGCCACGTAAATATCATCTTGATCCAAAGATTTTGTGGCCCACAGTAAGTTTTTAATGGTCAATCACCACTGTTTCCTGTACTATGGCCCATCTGAGATTTGGAACTGCTTCATTTTTTGGATCATGCCCTAAAGTGAACTTTCAATACGGATGGACTGCGTGGATGTAGAAACAGACATCACAGTGGCCCCACTGTCAGGGTCCCACCCACCTCGGTGGATCCGGGGTCTCAGCTAATCCCCACCCGCACATTACAGGCCAAACCGTGGGGCGCGACTTGGGTGAGACCCGAGAACCAGCAATGTGGATGGGACCTGAACCTATGGCCCACCTGGATGTATTCATTGTATTTCCTTGCCGTGCATCTGTTTCTCCAGATTATTTAAGGATTTCGTTCAAAAAATGAAGCAGATGGAAATTTTAGGTGGACCACACCACAGGAAACGGTGCTCACCAAACACTTACCATTAAAAACTCCCTGCATCCACCGTAATGTTTATTGACCATCCAATCTGTTGATAAGGTCAGACAGACCAGGATGAAATGAAAAAACAAATATCGGATTCATAGAAGACTTTTGTGGCCCACAAAAGGTTTTTAATGGTTATTAACCAGTGTTTCTTATGATGTGGTCTACCCGAAATTTACACCTGCTTCATTTTTGCTACCATGGCATCAAATAAGCCTGAAAAGAAGATGAATGAAATGGATATATAATTCATGCATCGAGGTGGGCTCCTACAGTCAGGGTCCCACCCACATAGCTGGTTCCGGGGTCTCACCCAAGTGGCGCCGAAAACGGTGGGTCCTACGTGGATTGGACATATCCTGAAATTCACACTTAGCAGATGTACAACTGCTCGGAATCAAATGGACCAAATTCAATGGCCGATATGCAGGCATTAAGATCATACCGTGTAAGCTTCATCCACGATGGAGCACATAATTTAGACGGTCTGGATTATGCCATGCATGTGGGACATTGTGGTGAATGATCCACCAGGATTTAGGAGATGGCTTAAAAATGCACACGGGACGTTAACACGCTTTGTTCACCTGAAAGGATCCAGTCCTCTTACCTCCTTACATGTGTCATATATTTATGAGATCTGGACCGTTCATCTACTGGGCCCCACTACAAGAGAAGTGTACTCCAAAAATCGATACGACAAATCATCCTAGCTGGTCTCCATTAGAATATATTCGCCCATCAATTGTCAGCCGTTGTTCAACATGCGTTTTTTCTCTAATGGTCCAACCCTTAACCAAAAAAGTCCAATGACGATCGGCGTGATTTTTGGGGTTGGTACACCCATGGTATGGGGTCAGTAGAAAATTTCAGGCCTGAGAATTGCTCAAGTCATCCGCTTGAAGACAGATTGGACAGGCGAAGCATGACACACGGTTATGATTGTCCTATCTAGGTGATTTTCAGATCATGGTCCACTGATGATGGGGCTCAAGAGGACAATGGTGTGGATCACTAGACCATGGGTCCCAGATTCACCAACTGAAAAGATGTTTAGACCGCGTTATTCGTCCTTAGTAACAGGTACAGAATTTTGGACACGTCTGAGTGCATAATGCCTAACATTACAAATTTTGACAATCTCATCCTCTCGACCGAAGATGAAGAAATGTGATCTGATACAATGGGCTAAGTGCGAGGGTATTTTCCCATGCACGCAGCATCGATTGGACTTCTTAGCATCTACACCACCTATCTTGACCGTCCAAAAGGTCCAGTGCACTCTTCATGGGCTGCTTTGGGTAAAAAAATTCATACTAATAAGATTATCAAAACTGTCCTCTCAGTTGCATGCAAAAATGGATGGATAAGATCATGATTAGAAGATTAAGTCCAATCAAAGATGTTTAGAAACATCTGATTGCTGTTATTTTTGCATAGTAGCAGAAGAAGAGTAGATGCAGCTAATGTACGGTTCAGACGGGTGATTTGGACGCCAATGGATCCGGATACAACTAGGAAAGTTTTCATACACCAGCCTACTATAGATCATTTCTCTGATGAAGGCAAGCAGCAAGCTGTTCTCCCTTCTTGTGGTTGTTTCCTTAAAGAAAGCTTTGACTCGTTTTAAGGGAGAGAAATGGGTTTGCTTGCGGTTAAAGTAAGCGGAAAAGTCAATAAAAAGCAAGATTTCGACTAGGAATGGATTTTGCCCATGGAATCTAACCCAATGATAATTTCCATTTTAACCGTAGGTTTGATGGCCACAGATTAGATGTTGGGATTGCCCAGTTGTTGAGATTTTATGTTTCCTATTTTGCCATTTTCCATTTCCATTTCCATTTGGACGGCTTGGATGAATGTACATGGGTGCCATACACACAGTGGATGAGTTGCTCCTGTGAACCAACTATGGAGGAATTACTAGCAAATTATCATGCATGGCTTGGTTGGATTCGGTGAAATATAAATTGGGAAAGATTATCTTTATGAAATGATATTTTCATTATTTATTTTTGTAAATTTCTTATTAGTGTTGTTTTTATTTCTCCATAGCTTATTGATAAAGGCCCTATTTCATTTATTTGCTCAGGCTGGAGAAAAGATAGTTCGAAGAAATTAAGAAAAATTAAAGGAAATAACCTTCTTGTTTATAAATTGTCCAACATGGGAGATTGGGAGTTAAACATGCCATTATTAATCTTCTAAGTACTCTTGCATGTGCAACCTTTCATATTTAAGTGTTCACATGTGCTAATGTACCGCATTTGCAGCATGTGCCACTATCCATTTTAACTCATCACATATGTACTAATATGACACATGCAACATGCATGTGTCATTGCCCATCTTTTAGGGTCTGTTTGGATACCACTAAATAATTTACTTTTTTTACTCACAACAATAGATAAGTAAGTTTGGTTTATGAACTATAGTAACTTTTTTTTATTTAAAAGTATATAATCATTTAGTTAATTTTTTTAGCTTTTTAACTTTTCATAAGTTGCCGAAGAGACGAATAGCAGAGATGAAGAGAGGAAAAGTTGTGAGTGCGCACAGTGTGGGCAGGTAAACATCAAGGCAAGCCCTACATGAATGGAAGAGTGTGTGTGCACAATAGGTCCACATGATGGGCAGTGGATATTGAAGGTGGACCCCACATGATGGATAATAACATTGATGGTGGGTCCTACTTAATAGATGACCAACACTAAAGATGGGCCCTACATAATGAATTGTGCAAATTAAGGGTCGGACCATAATGATGAATTGCCCACATCTAACGTGGGTTTTGCATGTTGGACGGCCCACACAATGAATGGTCAACATCAAAGGTTGGCTCCACATTGAAGGTGGGGCCCACATGATAGACATTCCACATCAAAGGTGGACTCCACATGATGGGCAATTAATAATGGTGGGCTCCACGTGATGGATGATCCACATCAAAGTGGGCCTCACATGATGGACGGTCCACATTAAAGGTCGGGCTAATGAGAATGGCCCACCAACGTGGCCCTGCATGATGGACGACTCACATGAGAGGTGGGCCCACATGATGGATGGTCCACGTCAAAGGTGGGCACCACATGATGGCCGGTGGATATTGAAGATGGGCCGCATGTGATGGACAATACCATTGATGGTGGGCCCCAAATGATGGATGACCAACATCAATGGTGGGCTCCTACCTAATGAATGATGCACATTAAAGGTCAGACCCTACTACTAAATGGCACACATCTAAGGTGGGCCCCATATGATGGCCGGCCCACATTAGTATGGTCACACAATGAATATCCTCATCAAAGGTTTGCCCCACGTGATGGAGGGGGACAAAATAGGCTTGAGGGATGATTACTTATAATGATGTTGGAAACCAAATATTCTTTTTCTAATTTTTGGATTTCAAAAAGTATGTTGTTTACTAAACATACTTTATTTGCTGATTAAGTAGAAACCAAGATAAGTAGCTTATCTTAAGTAACTTACCATCTAAATGGGCCCTTAGTGACCTACATTTCAATGTAAGGCACATGACACACCCAATGTGCCACCCTCATTTTCAAACATCCCTACATATGATGCATTTACTGTTGAGTCACATATATCACATGACCACAATTAATCTTTATGTTGTGCTTCACATGTGCCAATGTGCGACGTGTACAATACACATATTGATCATTTTCAAGTGCCCTACATGTGCAAAAGTCTATCCAAGTGTTCCACATGTGACCCGATCCATCTTAAAGCGGTATGTACATGCCAATGTGTCACGTGTTCTATATTGTACCACATGTGCCGCCATTCTTCTTTAAGCGCTCCACTTGTGCGACACATGTTAACATGCCACGTGTACATGTGGCACCGATTTCTTCCATCTTCAAACATCCCTCACGTGCCAATCTCCCACATGTTGCCAATGTGTCATAACACAATCCATCTTCAACATACACACTCATTACCTTCCATTTTTAAGTAAAAATTTTATAGAAAATATTTTCTTTTTCAAACAAGAAAATAAGAAAATCTTGATGAAAAACAATTAAGAGAAACAACTTTTCATTTCTCACCGTTTCTAAAAATGGAAATTCCTGAAAAACACTATTTTCTTTATTAAAAAAAAAACATGAATCTAATCAAGCCCTCAAAAAAACTAGATTTACGCTAGCTTGAGGAGAACATGCTCATTCTAATAATAATTTTTAGGAGAAATGATCAGATAATACAGTATGAGTAATGACAAAAGCCTTTTTCGCAGCTAAATTATCATATATGTGAAATATTGCAACTGTACAAAGGATGGGCCGAACCATGATGAGCACCTGGTATGAAATATAATCACACACATCTACCCATCGAGTGGGCCACACCATTTATTATGGGTAAATCCGAGCTGTCTCTAATAGGATCACAAAACCGATGATGACATCCGATCCCGAGTACAGGTACCTAAGCGGATACTACATTCCGCCCGATTGACATCTTTGCCGACCGTGTGGCATCATGCCTAGATAGACACGCTTGAGAATGTCCGGTTCAGCTTTAAGTAGGCGCTCAGCTATCCATCAAGGACGAGCGCGCCCTTCCCCGAATATGCGTTTAGTCTTTGCCAACACCCGAATGATCCTTGACAAACGGCACCCAACTTTTACTCAGGTTATGGCGAATGCTTATCAGATCCACACGTTCATCTACACCGAACGCTTTATCCTGAACATTTAAGACTCGGGTACGTCCTCCGTAAGTTACGGGATCTAATTTCTAGAAACTGTCAGGCGAGATATCCGCCGTGTGTAGAGAATCTCGCAAACCGCCCCAAAGGCAATCCTAGTATCTAGCTACACTAAAGCCCACTTACGTAAGAAATCTTATCTCTATGCGATTAGAATCCTAGCCAAATACGGTAAGGATGTACATTATAAAAAGTAACACATGCTACGAACACAGGTACACACTACGCAATACAATTATATACTTAGCTTTTATAGCTTTACTCACATCACTGACTTAACCATCGGAGGGTCATCAGCTGACACCCCCAGCGGCCATCCTAACCCTTGGTGGTGATTGTAGGTTTCATCAATCCAACTCATTCATCTTTGGTCCTCGATCAGGCGATTGAGATTCAAGTTGATCCCTGATCAACATCTGGAGACATGTTTTAACCTCAACACCATTACACTAAGTCATACTAGTGCATTGATATTGACTTTGCATCCATCTTTTTGTGAATCGTCCTAATTCGCGGATCGAATTGAAGGAGAGACTAAAGGGGTGATTCCGGATCCAACATGGCAACCTATCCTAGGTGGGCCCCCACTAGAAACGTGCCCCAGCTCTTGCCCATTATTGAGTTGGGCAGAAAGGGACTCGGCACTTGTGGCAGGTAGCCTGTGCAACAAAAAGTTCTATGGGACTCAAAATTCATCCATCCATCTATTTTAGAAGATCTAAGACTGAAGTGGCTACAACAGAGAATACAGTGGGGATGCAAATGCCCCAAATAGAAAGCATTATGGGGCCACCATGATAGTTGTATGCCATTCAACGAGTTCATATGGTGAGTCCCATGGCAGTATGTTTATGTGGAAATGTTCTATGGGCCTAGGGCTGTAAATGGTCAAGTTCGGGGCGGGTTTAGCCAAAACGACCCGCCCATTTATTAAACGGGTCTGGGTCCAAATTTTATACCCAAACCCTTTTACTAAATGAGCGGGTCCGGGTCAAGTCCAAGTCAACCCATCATACCCATTTATAAATGGGTCCGGGTCTGGTAAAGGAAGATCCACACATGCCCATTTATAAATGGGTCGGGTCTAATGGGTCCGAGTCTGGATCAAGTATGCAAGCATTTTACAAGGCTTAAAACCAGGTCTGGACAGGTGCCTTGAAACATAGACCAAACCCGCCCACTTACTAAATGGGTTCGAGTCGAGTCGGGTCGGGTCGGGCCTAATATAAAGGAAACCAGACCCAAACCGATTTAGCAACTGGGTCTATTCTTAGACCCAGACCCGTACCATTTAACAAATGGGTCGGATCTGGGTCAGGTCTAAATGGGTTGGGTCCGGGTACCCCATCGAGTCGGCTGACCCATTTACAGCCTTATATGGGCCCCACCACGATATATGTGTTATTTCCATACCATCCATCCATTTTTTTTTTATATCCTTTTAGGGTGTAAGCCAAAACTGAGGCAAATCCAAAGCTCAAGTGGACCACGCCCACGGTTGAAATGTTAATAGGGCCCACCATGGTATTTATTTGCATATAACCTGTTCATAAGGTCACATAGACCTAGATGAAGGGAAAACACAATATCAGCTTGATCTAAAACTTCTGTCCCCCGAGAAGTTTACAATGGCAGGCATTCAATCCCCACTATATTTTCTGTGGTGTGGTCCACCTGAGCTTTGGGTCTGACTCATTTATGGGCTCATGCCCTAAATGATCTGGCAAAATGGATAGATGGTACCTGTGGATGTAACACATGCATAACGGTGGGGCCAACAACTTTGCCATTTCAGTGGTGTGTGCTCTCCTGCTAGATATGCATGTCCATTCTTCTTCTTTCCCAAACCATTGTTTGCAAAAGAGAGGATTTCGGGTGAGATGGTTTCGGGCGGGAGAGAGGGAGAGTGGAGAGATAAGATTTCGGAGGAGGACAGTTTGAGGTGGTGGAGAAAGAGAGGGTTTCGGGAGAGATGTGAGTCAATGAAAATAAAAAATTAAAATTAAAATAACGGCAGTATTATCTTTTTCAAAATACAACATTTGATATCTAACTGTATCATACAATGGCAAGTTAAATGACTAACAGTGGAAAGGGTGGGTGTGTTTATGAATTCATCTATCGACCCTTACCTACATGGCAATATTATATGCTCCCCCTCTGTTTTTCATTTTTGCAGATAACCCCTGTTGTTTTCCAGATTAGTTCAGATTCCACTCGACAAGAAACCACCAATCCGTTAAAGAAGTTATCCTTGAGAAAATGACTGCTTTACCTGTCTTTAATTTCAAATCAAAATTACGACAAAACTACCCTAAAAAAAGTCTATACCCTCGTGGTCTGGACATACATGAATCCAACCCGTTCAAATTATTGGCCTTACTGTGGATGGTAGGGATCTCCAAACTTAGAGGGGTCCAATCGCTTCTAATTAACCTCTGTATTGGTGAACATTTGTATACCAACTTTGTTGTTTGGTATGGACTCTTCTAATGCCTCTGAAGTCCCAATGGATGGCAATAGAAGGGTCAGGGAAGGTATTTACAAAATTGAAAAACAGATTGGATGTATCTGTAATTTCCACATAATGGGGAGATTTTAGGAATTACGGATAGCAACAATCTATGGATACAATTAGCACAATAACCGCCACAGGGTGGCCCATTACTGTACCCTGGCAAGCTCCACATTCAGCACCAAAAGACTTCATTCTCCAATCAAGAAACAAAGAAAAGGAACTCAAATAAGGATGGCTAAAATATAATTTACTGTTGAAAAGAACATTTAACATTGGATTTGACTTCTTACAAACTTTTTACAAAAAATTAAAAGTAAGAAGAAAAAATGAAAAGAACATAAATTTATAGTGGACGACTGAATGTTAATGATTAATTCTAAGCATAACTGCACAGACCAGATGTACAAAAATCCCCACTTCCGCAGCTGTTGTTTGCAACGTCCGCAATGCTTCTTGTTGAATGCCACGTTGACACATTTTCCCTGACAACAAGTCTCATTGTACTTGCATTTTCTTTCCCACAGAGGCCGCAGTTGAGCCCGTCTGTCTTCACATCAACACATTTCTTCTTGCAACAGAAGGGCCCCGGGCTGCCCTTAGCCCGGCAAATTCGAGGGTTCTTGTTGCATTTGAGGTTCTTCGGCTTGTTCTTGGCGAGGAGGAACCGGCCAACTCCTTGGAAAGAAGATGGTTCGCTTTCAGCAGAAGGGAGGCCGGTAGAATCTGAGTAAGAATCTAATGCAGGAACTTCTTCCTCCTGGACAAAGTTTTCTTCTTCTGCTTCTCATCGTCAGTAATAGCATCGATACGAGGCATGACTAAAGCCATGACTATTGACACCATGAGTAAGGCCTTTGCTAGCTTCATGGTGAGAGAGAGAGAGAGAGAGAGAAAGAGAGATGGGTTGTGGGTATGGAAGGGAGACTTGGATTTTATAGAGTTGTGAGAGATGGGTGGTGGGTATATATGGAAGGGAGACTGGGATTTTATAGAGTTGTGAGAGATGGGTGGTGGGAATGAAAGGGAGACTGGGATTTAAAGAGTTGTGGAGCAAACCGCGGGAGAAGGGGGCTGTGCACAACACGATACAGTGGTCCACACTTCCACGGCTAGTTTATAAAACAAGTAGAGTTAGGCAGTTAAGGCCTTCTAAGAATTTCAAAAAAAGAGGAGCTGATACACATAGAGACAGGAATACAAGTAGGTGACGAAGCACAACTCCAATATCTTAGACCATTCTATATTGACTACGTGTTAAGTATTCCTACTTTCTTTATTGATATACAAAGACGCCCGATTCTAAAATGTCATACGTTTGGTCAAACTTCAACGCGTTGAAAAAATTAGAAATTTGCAAACTCAGTATAAAATTTCCTTCTCCGGTTAGGACGGGAGTCGTGTGATACACATGTTTCACGCGGCGTGAATAGCAATCAACAATCGATGGGGACCATGTTGCGTGTGTAACATCCACGTCGTTCATTTCATTTGTGGGGGACCATCTTGATGTATGTATTCTGTATCCATGCGTCCTTCCACTTTTCCATATCATTTTACAGCACCATCTTAAAAATGAAGAAGATCAAAATTTCAGGTGGACTATACTTTGGGAAACAGTGGTGATCGAATGCTCTTCCATTAAAAACTTCTTAGGGCACATCTTAATGTTTTCATAGTGTTTATCTGCCAACCAATCGGTTGAGAAGGTCACATAAGCCTGGATGGAAGGAAAAAAAGAATGTCAGCTTGATCTAAAACTTTTGTGGTCCATATTAATGGTCAATCACCACTGTTTCCTATGGCATCGTCCACCTGATAATTGGATTTGCTTCGTTTTTTGGATAATGCCCTAAAATGATATGGAAAACAGATGGACGGCATGGATAAAGAATACATAAATCGAGGTGGGCCCGCGGTAAGGGCTGTAACCATCTTGGAGCCGATTAGGTCATGAGCCCCGATCACCGAGGTGGGTGGGACCCTGTCTTAAATCCACACTGTCCAACCATTTTGAAAGATCATTTTAAGGTATGAACACAAAATGGAGTTGACTTAAATCTTAGGTGGACCACACCACAGGAACAGTCATGATTAATATCTACCATTAAAAACTTCATGGATTCCACTAGAATGTATATTTTCCATCAGACCTGTTGATAAGGTCACAAACACCTAGATGAAGAGGCCACGTAAATATCATCTTGATCCAAAGATTTTGTGTCCCACAGGAAGTTTTTAATCGTCAATCACTACTGTTTCCTGTACTATGGCCCATCTGGGATTTGGAAATGCTTCATTTTTTTTGGGATCATGCCCTAAAGTGAACTTTCAATATGATGGACGGCGTGGATGTAGTCACAGACATCACAGTGGCCCCCACTGTCGGGTCCCACCCACCTCGGTGGATCGGGGTCTCATCTAAACCCCCTCCCGCGCATTACAGGCAAAACCGTGGGTCCTACGTGGATTGGACATATTCCTGAAATTCACACTTAGCAGACGGTCCAACTGCTCGGAATCAAATGGACCAAATTCAATGGCCGTATGCAGACATTAAATCATACCGTGTACGCTTCATCCACGATGGAGCACATAATTTAGACGGTCTGGATTATGCCATGCATGTGGGACGTTGTGGTGAATGATCCACCAGGATTTAGGAGAAGGCTTAAAAATGCCACACGGTTGGTCACCCGAAAAGGATCCATTCCTCTTATCTCCTTACATGTGTCATATATTTATGAGATCTGGACCGTTCATCTCCTGGGCCCCACTACAAGAGAAGTGTACTCCAAAAATCGACACGAACAATCATCCTAGCTGTCTCCATTAGAATATATTCGCCCATCAATTGTCAGCCGTTGTTCAACATGTGTTTTTTCTCTAATGGTCCAACCCTACCACAAAAGTCCAATGACGATCGGCGTGATTTTTGGGGGTGGTACACCCATGGTATGCGGTCAGTAGAAAATTTCAGGCCTGAGAATTGCTCAAGTCATCCGCTTGAAGACAGATTGGACAGGCGAAGCATGACACACGGTTATGATTGTCCTATCTAGGTGATTTTCAGATCATGGTCCACTGATGATGGGGCTCAAGAGGACAATGGTGTGGATCACTGGACCATGGGTCCCAGATTCACCAACTGAAAAGATGTTTAGACCGCGTTATTCGTCCTTAGTAACAGGTACAGAATTTTGGACTCGTCTGAGTGCATAATGCCTAACATTACAAATTTTGACAATCTCATCCTCTCGACCGAAGATGAAGAAATGTGATCTGATACAATGGGCTAAGTGCGAGGGTATTTTCCCATGCACGCAGCATCGATTGGACTTCTTAGCATCTACACCACCTATCTTGACCGTCCAAAAGGTCCAGTGCACTCTTCATGGGCTGCTTTGGGTAAAAAATTCATACTAATAAGATTATCAAAACTGTCCTCTCAGTTGCATGCAAAAATGGATGGATAAGATCGTGATTAGAAGATTAAGTCCAATCAAAGATGTTTAGAAACATCTGATTGCTGTTATTTTTGCATAGTAGCAGAAGAAGAGTAGATGCAGCTAATGTACGGTTCAGACGGGTGATTTGGTCGCCAATGGATCCGGATACAACTAGGAAAGTTTTCATACACCAGCCTACTATAGATCATTTCTCTAATGAAGGCAAGCAGCAAGCTGTTCTCCCTTCTTGTGGTTGTTTCCTTAAAGAAAGCTTTGACTCATTTTAAGGGAGAGAAAATGGGTTTGCTTGCGGTTAAAGTAAGCGGAAAAGTCAATAAAAAGCAAGATTTCGACTAGGAATGGATTTTGCCCATGGAATCTAACCCAATGATAATTTCCATTTTAACCGTAGGTTTGATGGCCACAGATTAGATGTTGGGATTGCCCAATTGTTGAGATTTTATGTTTCCTATTTTGCCATTTTCCATTTCCATTTCCATTTCCATTTGGACGGCTTGGATGAATGTACATGGGTGCCATACACACAGTGGATGAGTTGCTCCTGTGAACCAACTATGGAGGAATTACTAGCAAATTATCATGCATGGCTTCGTTGGATTCGGTGAAATATAAATTGAGAAAGATTATCTTTATGAAATGATATTTTCATTATTTATTTTGTAAATTTCTTATTAGTGTTGTTTTTATTTCTCCATAGCTTATTGATAAAGGCCCTATTTCATTTATTTGCTCAGGCTTGGAGAAAAGATAGTTCGAAGAAATTAAGAAAAATTAAAGGAAATAACCTTCTTGTTTATAAATTGTCCAACATGGGAGATTTGGGAGTTAAACATGCCATTATTAATCTTCTAAGTACTCTTGCATGTGCAACCTTTCATATTTAAGTGTTCACATGTGCTAATGTACCGCATTTGCAGCATGTGCCACTATCCATTTTAACTCATCACATATGTACTAATATGACACATGCAACATGCATGTGTCATTGCCCATCTTTTAGGGTCTGTTTGGATACCACTAAATAATTTACTTTTTTTACTCACAACAATAGATAAGTAAGTTTGGTTTATGAACTATAGTAACTTTTTTTTTTATTTAAAAGTATATATCATTTAGTTAATTTTTTAGCTTTTTAACTTTTCATAAGTTGCCGAAGAGACGAATAGCAGAGATGAAGAGAGGAAAAGTTGTGAGTGCGCACAGTGTGGGCAGGTAAACATCAAGGCAAGCCCTACATGAATGGAAGAGTGTGTGTGCACAATAGGTCCACATGATGGGCAGTGGATATGAAGGTGGACCCCACATGATGGATAATAACATTGATGGTGGGTCCTACTTAATAGATGACCAACCACTAAAGATGGGCCCTACATAATGAATTGTGCAATTAAGGGTCGGACCATAATGATGAATTGCCCACATCTAACGTGGGTTTTTGCATGTTGGACGGCCCACACAATGAAATGGTCAACATCAAAGGTTGGCTCCACATTGAAGGTGGGGCCCACATGATAGACATTCCACATCAAAGGTGGTGACTCCACATGATGGGCAATTAATAATGGTGGGACTCCACGTGATGGATGATCCACATCAAAGTGGGCCTCACATGATGGACGGTCCACATTAAAGGTCGGGCTAATGAGAATGGCCCACCAACGCGGCCCTGCATGATGGACGACTCATATGAGAGGTGGGCCCACATGATGGATGGTCCACGTCAAAGGTGGGCACCACATGATGGCCGGGGATATTGAAGATGGGCCGCAATGTGATGGACAATACCATTGATGGTGGGCCCCAAATGATGGATGACCAACATCAATGGTGGGCTCCTACCTAATGAATGATGCACATTAAGGTCAGACCCTACTACTAAATGGCACACATCTAAGGTGGGCCCCATATGATGGCCGGCCCACTTAGTATGGTCACACAATGAATATCCTCATCAAAGGTTGCCCCACGTGATGGAGGGGGACAAAATAGGCTTGAGGGATGATTACTTATAATGATGTTGGAAACCAAATATTCTTTTTCTAATTTTTGGATTTCAAAAAGTATGTTGTTTACTAAACATACTTTATTTGCTGATTAAGTAGAAACCAAGATAAGTAGCTTAGGTAACTTACCCATCTAAACGGGCCCGTAGTGAGCTACATTTCAATGTAGGGCACACGACACACCCAGTGTGCCACCCTCATTTCAAACATCCCTGCATAGGATGCATTTAATGTTGAGTCACATATATCACATGACCACAATTAATCTTTATGTTGCGCTTCACATGTGTCAATGTGCGACATGTACAATACATGTATTGACCATTTTCAAGTGCCCTACATGTGCGAAAGTCTATCCAAGTGTTTCACATGTGACCCAATTCATCTTAAAGCAGTATACACAAGCCAATGTGTCACGTATTGTACCACATGTGCCGCCATTCTTCTTTAAGCGTTCCACTTGTGCGACACATGTTAACATGCCACGTGTACATGTGCCACCAATTTATTCCATCTTCAAACATCCCTCACGTGCCAATCTCCCACATGTTGCCAATGTGTCATAACACAATCCATCTTCAACATACACACTCATCACCTTCCATTTTTAAGTAAAAAATTTTATGGAAATATTTTCTTTTTCAAACAAGAAAATAAGAAAATCTTGATGAAAAACAATTAAGAGAAACAACTTTTCATTTCTCACCGTTTCTAAAAATGGCAATTCCTGAAAAACACTATTTCTTTATTAAAAAAAAAAAACATGAATCTAATTAAGCCCTCAAAAAAACTAGATTTACGCTAGCTTGAGGAGAACATGCTTCATTCTAATAATAATTTTTAGGAGAAATGATCAGATAATACAGTATGAGTAATGACAAAAGCCTTTTTCGCAGCTAAATTATCATATATGTGAAATATTGCAACTGTACAAAGGATGGGCCGAACCATGATGAGCACCTGGTATGAAATATAATCACACACATCTACCCATCGAGTGGGCCCACACCATTTATTATGGGTAAATCCGAGCTGTCTCTAATAGGATCACAAAACCGATGATGACATCCGATCCCGAGTACAGGTACCTAAGCGGATACTACATTCCGCCCGATTGACACCTTTGCCGACCGTGTGGCATCATGCCAAGATAGACACGTTTGAGAATGTCCGGTTCAGCTTTAAGTAGGCCGCTCAGCTATCCATTAAGGACGAGCGCGCCCTTCCCCGAATATGCGTTTAGTCTTTGCCAACACCCGAACGATCCTTGACAAACGGCACCCAACTTTTACTCAGGTTATGGCGAATGCTTATCAGATCCACACGTTCATCTACACCGAACGCTTTATCCTGAACATTTAAGACTCGGGTAACGTCCTCCGTAAGTTACGGGATCTAATTTCTAGAAACTGTCAGGCGAGATATCCGCCGTGTGTAGAGAATCTCGCAAACCGCCCCAAAGGCAATCCTAGTATCTAGCTACACTAAAGCCCACTTACGTAAGAAATCATATCTCTATGCTATTATAATCCTAGCCAAATACGGTAAGGATGTACATTATAAAAAGTAACACATGCTACGAACACAGGTACACACTACGCAATACAATTATATACTTAGCTTTATAGCTTTACTCACATCACTGACTTAACCATCGGAGGGTCATCAGCTGACACCCCCAGCGGCCATCCTAACCCTTGGTGGTGATTGTAGGTTTCATCAATCCAACTCATTCATCTTTGGTCCTCGATCAGGCGATTGAGATTCAAGTTGATCCCTGATCAACATCTGGTGACATGTTTTAACCTCAACACCATTACACTAAGTCATACTAGTGCATTGATATTGACTTTGCATCCATCTTTCTGTGAATCGTCCTAATTCGCGGATCGAATTGAAGGAGAGACTAAAGGGGTGATTCCGGATCCAACATGGCAACCTATCCTAGGTGGGCCCCCACTAGAAACGTGCCCCAGCTCTTGCCCATTATTGAGTTGGGCAGAAAGGGACTCGGCACTTGTGGCAGGTAGCCTGTGCAACAAAAGTTCTATGGGACTCAAAATTCATCCATCCATCTATTTTAGAAGATCTAAGACTGAAGTGGCTACAACAAAGAATACAGTGGGGATGCAAATGCCCCAAATAGAAAGCATTATGGGGCCACCATGATAGTTGTATGCCATTCAACGAGTTCATATGGTGAGTCCCATGGCAGTATGTTTATGTGGAAATGTTCTATGGGCCTAGGGCTGTAAATGGTCAAGTCCGGGGCGGGTTTAGCCAAAACGACCCGCCCATTTATTAAACGGGTCTGGGTCCAAATTTTATACCCAAACCCTTTTACTAAATGAGCGGGTCCGGGTCAAGTCCAAGTCAACCCATCATACCCATTTATAAATGGGTCCGGGTCTGGTAAAGGAAGATCCACACAGGCCCATTTATAAATGGGTCGGGTCTAATGGGTCCGAGTCTGGATCAAGTATGCAAGCATTTTACAAGGCTTAAAACCAGGTCTGGACAGGTGCCTTGAAACATAGACCAAACCCGCCCACTTACTAAATGGGTTCGAGTCGAGTCGGGTCGGGTCGGGCCTAATATAAAGGAAACCAGACCCAAACCGATTTAGCAACTGGGTCTATTCTTAGACCCAGACCCGTACCATTTAACAAATGGGTCGGATCTGGGTCAGGTCTAAATGGGTTGGGTCCGGGTACCCCATCGAGTCGGCTGACCCATTTACAGCCTTATATGGGCCCCACCACGATATATGTGTTATTTCCATACCATCCATCCATTTTTTTTTATATCCTTTTAGGGTGTAAGCCAAAACTGAGGCAAATCCAAAGCTCAAGTGGACCACGCCCACGGTTGAAATGTTAATAGGGCCCACCATGGTATTTATTTGCATATAACCTGTTCATAAGGTCACATAGACCTAGATGAAGGGAAAACACAAATATCAGCTTGATCTAAAACTTCTGTCCCCCGAGAAGTTTACAATGGCAGGCATTCAATCCCCACTATATTTTCTGTGGTGTGGTCCACCTGAGCTTTGGGTCTGACTCATTTATGGGCTCATGCCCTAAAATGATCTGGCAAAATGGATAGATGGTACCTGTGGATGTAACACATGCATAACGGTGGGGCCAACAACTTTGCCATTTCAGTGGTGTGTGCTCTCCTGCTAGATATGCATGTCCATTCTTCTTCTTTCCCAAACCATTGTTTGCAAAAGAGAGGATTTCGGGTGAGATGGTTTCGGGCGGGAGAGAGGGAGAGTGGAGAGATAAGATTTCGGAGGAGACAGCTTGAGGTGGTGGAGAAAGAGAGGGTTTCGGGAGAGATGTGAGTCAATGAAAATAAAAAATTAAAATTAAAATAACGGCAGTATTATCTTTTTCAAAATACAACATTTGATATCTAACTGTATCATACAATGGCAAGTTAAATGACTAACAGTGGAAAGGGTGGGTGTGTTTATGAATTCATCTATCGACCCTTACCTACATGGCAATATTATATGCTCCCCCTCTGTTTTTCATTTTTGCAGATAACCCCTGTTGTTTTCCAGATTAGTTCAGATTCCACTCGACAAGAAACCACCAATCCGTTAAAGATGTTATCCTTGAGAAAATGACTGCTTTACCTGTCTTTAATTTCAAATCAAAATTACGACAAAACTACCCAAAAAAAAGTCTATACCCTCGTGGTCTGGACATACATGAATCCAACCCGTTCAAATTATTGGCCTACTGTGGATGGTAGGGATCTCCAAACTTAGATGGGTCCAATCGCTTCTAATTAACCTCTGTATTGGTGAACATTTGTATACCAACTTCATTGTTTGGTATGGATTCTTCTAATGCATCTGAAGTCCCAATGGATGGCAATAGAAGGGTCAGGGAAGGTATTTACAAAATTGAAAAACAGATTGGATGTATCTGTAATTTCCACATAATGGGGAGATTTTAGGAATTACGGATAGCAACAATCTATGGATACAATTAGCACAATAACCGCCACAGGGTGGCCCATTACTGTACCCTTGCAAGCTCCACATTCAGCACCAAAAGACTCCATTCTCCAATCAAGAAACGAAGAAAAGGAACTCAAATAAGGATGGCTAAAATATAATTTACTGTTGAAAAGAACATTTAACATTGGATTTGACTTCTTACAAACTTTTTACAAAAAATTAAAAGGAAGAAGAAAAAATGAAAAGAACATAAATTTATAGTGGACGACTGAATGTTAATGATTAATTCTAAGCATAACTGCACAGACCATATGTACAAAAATCCCCACTTCCGCAGCTGTTGTTGCAACGTCCGCAATGCTTCTTGTTGAATGCCACGTTGACGCATTTTCCCTGACAACAGGTCTCATTGTACTTGCATTTCTTCCCACAGAGACCACAGTTGAGGCGGTCCGTCCTCACATCAACGCATTTCTTCTTGCAACAGAAGGGCCCCGGGCTGCCCTTAGCCCGGCAAATTCGTGGGTTCTTGTTGCATTTGAGGTTCTTCGGCTTGTTCTTGGCGAGGAGGAACCGGCCAACTCCTTGGAAAGAAGATGGTTCGCTTTCAGCAGAAGGGAGGCCAGTAGAATCTGAGTAAGAATCTAATGCAGGAACTTCTTCCTCCTGGACAAAGTTTTCTTCTTCTGCTTCATCGTCAGTAATAGCATTGATACGAGCCATGACTAAAGCCATGACTATTGACACCATGAGTAAGGCCTTTGCTAGCTTCATGGTGAGAGAGAGAGAGAGAGAGAGAGAGAATATGGGTTGTGGGTATGGAAGGGAGACTTGGATTTTATAGAGTTGTGAGAGATGGGTGGTGGGTATATATGAAAGGGAGACTGGGATTTTTATAGGGTTGTGAGAGATGGGTGGTGGGTATATATGAAAGGGAGACTGGGATTTTATAGAGTTGTGAGAGATGGGGTGTGGGTATTTATGGAACGGAGACTGGGATTTTATAGAGTTGTGAGAGATGGGTGGTGGGTATGAAAGGGAGACTGGGATTTTAAAGAGTTGTGGAGCTAACGCGGGAGAAGGAGGTTGGGTACACACGATACGGTGGACCACACTTCCACGGCTAGTTTTATAAAACTAGTAGAGTTAGGCATTTTAAGCCTTTTAAGAATTTCAAAAAAGAGGAGCTATTACACATAGAGACAGGAATACAAGTAGGTGACGAAGCACAACTCCAATATCTTAGACCTTTCTACATTGACTACGTGTTAAGTATTTGCTACTTTCTTTATTGATATACAAAGACGCCTGATTCTAAAATCTCATACGTTTGGTCAAACTTCAACGCTTTGAAAAAAGAAGAAATTTTGACAAACTCCGTATAAAACTTCCTTCTCCGATTTAGGACGGGAGTCGTGTGATACACTTGTTGAATAGCATCAACAATCGGTGGGACCATGTTGCGTGTGTAACATCCACTTCGTTCATTTCATCTGTGGGGACCATCTTGATGTATGAATTTTGTATCCATGCCGTCCATCCACTTTTCCAGATCATTTTACAGCACCATCTTAAAAATGAAGAAGATCCAAATCTCTGGTGGACTATACTTTGGGAAACAGTGGTGATCGAATGCTCTTCCATTAAAAACTTTTTAGGGCACATCTTAATGTTTTCATATTATTTATTTGCCATCCAATCGGTTGATAAGGTCACATAAGCCTGGATGGAAGGAAAGAAGGAATATCAGCTTTATCTAAAACTTTTGTGGCCCATTAATGGTCAATCACCACTGTTTCCTATGGCATCATCCACTTGATAATTGGATCTGCTTCATTTTTTGGATAATGCCCTAAAATGATATGGAAAACAGATGGACGTCATGGATAAAGAATACATAAATCGAGGTGGGACCCGCGGTAAGGGCCGTACCGTCTTGGAGCGGATTAGGTCATGAGACCCGGGATCCACCAAGGTGGGTGGGACCCCTGCTTTGGGCTCACAGTGATGTATTTGTCTTAAATCCACACTGTCCAACCATTTTGAAAGATCATTTTAAGGTATAAACACAAAAATGAAGTTGACTTAAATCTTAGGTGGATCCACACCACTTAAATCTTAGGTGGACCACACCACATAAACAGTCATGATTGAATCTCTACAATTAAAAACTTCATGGATTCCACCAGAATGTTTTTTTCCATCCAACCTATTGATAAGGTCACAAACACCTAGATGAAGAGGCCACGTAAATATCATCTTGATCCAAAGATTTTGTGGCCCACAGTAAGTTTTTAATGGTCAATCACCACTGTTTCCTGTACTATGGCCCATCTGAGATTTGGAACTGCTTCATTTTTTGGATCATGCCCTAAAGTGAACTTTCAATACGGATGGACTGCGTGGATGTAGAAACAGACATCACAGTGGCCCCACTGTCAGGGTCCCACCCACCTCGGTGGATCCGGGGTCTCAGCTAATCCCCACCCGCACATTACAGGCCAAACCGTGGGGCGCGACTTGGGTGAGACCCGGGAACCAGCAATGTGGATGGGACCTGAACCTATGGCCCACCTGGATGTATTCATTGTATTTCCTTGCCGTCCATCTGTTTCTCCAGATTATTTAAGGATTTCGTTCCAAAAATGAAGCAGATGGAAATTTTAGGTGGACCACACCACAGGAAACGGTGCTCACCAAACACTTACCATTAAAAACTCCCTGCATCCACCGTAATGTTTATTGACCATCCAATCTGTTGATAAGGTCAGACAGACCAGGATGAAATGAAAAAACAAATATCGGATTCATAGAAGACTTTTGTGGCCCACAAAAGGTTTTTAATGGTTATTAACCAGTGTTTCTTATGTTGTGGTCTACCCGAAATTTACACCTGCTTCATTTTTGCTACCATGGCATCAAATAAGCCTGAAAAGAAGATGAATGAAATGGATATATAATTCATGCATCGAGGTGGGCTCCTACGGTCAGGGTCCCACCCACATAGCTGGTTCCGGGGTCTCACCCAAGTGGCGCCGAAAACGGTGGGTCCTACGTGGATTGGACATATCCTGAAATTCACACTTAGCAGATGTACAACTGCTCGGAATCAAATGGACCAAATTCAATGGCCGATATGCAGGCATTAAGATCATACCGTGTAAGCTTCATCCACGATGGAGCACATAATTTAGACGGTCTGGATTATGCCATGCATGTGGGACATTGTGGTGAATGATCCACCAGGATTTAGGAGATGGCTTAAAAATGCACACGGGACGTTAACACGCTTTGTTCACCTGAAAGGATCCAGTCCTCTTATCTCCTTACATGTGTCATATATTTATGAGATCTGGACCGTTCATCTACTGGGCCCCACTACAAGAGAAGTGTACTCCAAAAATCGATACGACAAATCATCCTAGCTGGTCTCCATTAGAATATATTCGCCCATCAATTGTCAGCCGTTGTTCAACATGCGTTTTTTCTCTAATGGTTCAACCCTTAACCAAAAAAGTCCAATGACGATCGGCGTGATTTTTGGGGTTGGTACACCCATGGTATGGGGTCAGTAGAAAATTTCAGGCCTGAGAATTGCTCAAGTCATCCGCTTGAAGACAGATTGGACAGGCGAAGCATGACACACGGTTATGATTGTCCTATCTAGGTGATTTTCAGATCATGGTCCACTGATGATGGGGCTCAAGAGGACAATGGTGTGGATCACTGGACCATGGGTCCCAGATTCATCAACTGAAAAGACGTTTAGATCACGTTATTCGTCCTTAGTAACAAGTACAGAATTTTGGACTTGTTTGAGTGCATAATGCCTAACATTACAAATTTTGACAATCTCATCCTCTCGACCGAATATGAAGAAATGTGATCTGATACAATGGGCTAAGTGCGAGGGTATTTTCCCATGCACGCAGCATCGATTGGACTTCTTAGCATCTACACCACCTATCTTGACCGTCCAAAAGGTCCAGTGCACTCTTCATGGGCTGCTTTGGGTAAAAAATTCATACTAATAAGATTATCAAAACTGTCCTCTCAGTTGCATGCAAAAATGGATGGATAAGATCGTGATTAGAAGATTAAGTCCAATCAAAGATGTTTAGAAACATCTGATTGCTGTTATTTTTGCATAGTAGCAGAAGAAGAGTAGATGCAGCTAATGTACGGTTCAGACGGGTGATTTGGACGCCAATGGATCCGGATACAACTAGGAAAGTTTTCATACACCAGCCTACTATAGATCATTTCTCTAATGAAGGCAAGCAGCAAGCTGTTCTCCCTTCTTGTGGTTGTTTCCTTAAAGAAAGCTTTGACTCATTTTAAGGGAGAGAAAATGGGTTTGCTTGCGGTTAAAGTAAGCGGAAAAGTCAATAAAAAGCAAGATTTCGACTAGGAATGGATTTTGCCCATGGAATCTAACCCAATGATAATTTCCATTTTAACCGTAGGTTTGATGGCCACAGATTAGATGTTGGGATTGCCCAATTGTTGAGATTTTATGTTTCCTATTTTGCCATTTTCCATTTCCATTTCCATTTGGACGGCTTGGATGAATGTACATGGGTGCCATACACACAGTGGATGAGTTGCTCCTGCGAACCAACTATGGAGGAATTACTAGCAAATTATCATGCATGGCTTCGTTGGATTCGGTGAAATATAAATTGAGAAAGATTATCTTCATGAAATGATATTTTCATTATTTATTTTTGTAAATTTCTTATTAGTGTTGTTTTTATTTCTCCATAGCTTATTGATAAAGGCCCTATTTCATTTATTTGCTCAGGCTGGAGAAAAGATAGTTCGAAGAAATTAAGAAAAATTAAAGGAAATAACCTTCTTGTTTATAAATTGTCCAACACGGGAGATTGGGAGTTAAACATGCCATTATTAATCTTCTAAGTACTCTTGCATGTGCAACCTTTCATATTTAAGTGTTCACATGTGCTAATGTACCGCATTTACAGCATGTGCCACTATCCATTTTAACTCATCACATATGTACTAATATGACACATGCAACATGCATGTGTCATTGCCCATCTTTTAGGGTCTGTTTGGATACCACTAAATAATTTACTTTTTTTACTCACAACAATAGATAAGTAAGTTTGGTTTATGAACTATAGTAACTTTTTTTTATTTAAAAGTATATAATCATTTAGTTAATTTTTTTAGCTTTTTAACTTTTCATAAGTTGCCGAAGAGACGAATAGCAGAGATGAAGAGAGGAAAAGTTGTGAGTGCGCACAGTGTGGGCAGGTAAACATCAAGGCAAGCCTTACATGAATGGAAGAGTGTGTGTGCACAATAGGTCCACATGATGGGCAGTGGATATTGAAGGTGGACCCCACATGATGGATAATAACATTGATGGTGGGTCCTACTTAATAGATGACCAACACTAAAGGTGGCCCCTACATAATGAATTGTGCAAATTAAGGGTCGGACCATAATGATGAATTGCCCACATCTAACGTGGGTTTTGCATGTTGGACGGCCCACACAATGAATGGTCAACATCAAAGGTTGGCTCCACATTGAAGGTGGGGCCCACATGATAGACATTCCACATCAAAGGTGGACTCCACATGATGGGCAATTAATAATGGTGGGCTCCACGTGATGGATGATCCACATCAAAGTGGGCCTCACATGATGGACGGTCCACATTAAAGGTCGGGCTAATGAGAATGGCCCACCAACGTGGCCCTGCATGATGGACGACTCACATGAGAGGTGGGCCCACATGATGGATGGTCCACGTCAAAGGTGGGCACCACATGATGGCCGGTGGATATTGAAGATGGGCCGCATGTGATGGACAATACCATTGATGGTGGGCCCCAAATGATGGATGACCAACATCAATGGTGGGCTCCTACCTAATGAATGATGCACATTAAAGGTCAGACCCTACTACTAAATGGCACACATCTAAGGTGGGCCCCATATGATGGCCGGCCCACATTAGTATGGTCACACAATGAATATCCTCATCAAAGGTTTGCCCCACGTGATGGAGGGGGACAAAATAGGCTTGAGGGATGATTACTTATAATGATGTTGGAAACCAAATATTCTTTTTCTAATTTTTGGATTTCAAAAAGTATGTTGTTTACTAAACATACTTTATTTGCTGATTAAGTAGAAACCAAGATAAGTAGCTTAGGTAACTTACCATCTAAACATGCCCGTAGTGAGCTACATTTCAATGTAGGGCACACGACACACCCAGTGTGCCACCCTCATTTTCAAACATCCCTGCATAGGATGCATTTAATGTTGAGTCACATATGTCACATGACCACAATTAATCTTTATGTTGCGCTTCACATGTGTCAATGTGCGACATGTACAATACATGTATTGACCATTTTCAAGTGCCCTACATGTGCGAAAGTCTATCCAAGTGTTTCACATGTGACCCAATTCATCTTAAAGCAGTATACACAAGCCAATGTGTCACGTATTGTACCACATGTGCCGCCATTCTTCTTTAAGCGCTCCACTTGTGCGACACATGTTAACATGCCACGTGTACATGTGCCACCAATTTATTCCATCTTCAAACATCCCTCACGTGCCAATCTCCCACATGTTGCCAATGTGTCATAACACAATCCATCTTCAACATACACACTCATCACCTTCCATTTTTAAGTAAAAATTTTATGGAAAATATTTTCTTTTTCAAACAAGAAAATAAGAAAATCTTGATGAAAAACAATTAAGAGAAACAACTTTTCATTTCTCACCGTTTCTAAAAATGGCAATTCCTGAAAAACACTATTTTCTTTATTAAAAAAAAAAACATGAATCTAATCAAGCCCTCAAAAAAACTAGATTTACGCTAGCTTGAGGAGAACATGCTCATTCTAATAATAATTTTTAGGAGAAATGATCAGATAATACAGTATGAGTAATGACAAAAGCCTTTTTCGCAGCTAAATTATCATATATGTGAAATATTGCAACTGTACAAAGGATGGGCCGAACCATGATGAGCACCTGGTATGAAATATAATCACACACATCTACCCATCGAGTGGGCCACACCATTTATTATGGGTAAATCCGAGCTGTCTCTAATAGGATCACAAAACCGATGATGACATCCGATCCCGAGTACAGGTACCTAAGCGGATACTACATTCAGCCCGATTGACACCTTTGCCGACCGTGTGGCATCATGCCTAGATAGACACGCTTGAGAATGTCCGGTTCAGCTTTAAGTAGGCGCTCAGCTATCCATCAAGGACGAGCGCGCCCTTCCCCGAATATGCGTTTAGTCTTTGCCAACACCCGAATGATCCTTGACAAACGGCACCCAACTTTTACTCAGGTTATGGCGAATGCTTATCAGATCCACACGTTCATCTACACCGAACGCTTTATCCTGAACATTTAAGACTCGGGTAACGTCCTCCGTAAGTTACGGGATCTAATTTCTAGAAACTGTCAGGCGAGATATCCGCCGTGTGTAGAGAATCTCGCAAACCGCCCCAAAGGCAATCCTAGTATCTAGCTACACTAAAGCCCACTTACGTAAGAAATCATATCTCTATGCGATTAGAATCCTAGCCAAATACGGTAAGGATGTACATTATAAAAAGTAACACATGCTACGAACACAGGTACACACTACGCAATACAATTATATACTTAGCTTTTATAGCTTTACTCACATCACTGACTTAACCATCGGAGGGTCATCAGCTGACACCCCCAGCGGCCATCCTAACCCTTGGTGGTGATTGTAGGTTTCATCAATCCAACTCATTCATCTTTGGTCCTCGATCAAGCGATTGAGATTCAAGTTGATCCCTGATCAACATCTGGTGACATGTTTTAACCTCAACACCATTACACTAAGTCATACTAGTGCATTGATATTGACTTTGCATCCATCTTTCTGTGAATCGTCCTAATTCGCAGATCGAATTGAAGGAGAGACTAAAGGGGTGATTCCGGATCCAACATGGCAACCTATCCTAGGTGGGCCCCCACTAGAAACGTGCCCCAGCTCTTGCCCATTATTGAGTTGGGCAGAAAGGGACTCAGCACTTGTGGCAGGTAGCCTGTGCAACAAAAAGTTCTATGGGACTTAAAATTCATCCATCCATCTATTTTAGAAGATCTAAGACTGAAGTGGCTACAACAAAGAATACAGTGGGGATGCAAATGCCCCAAATAGAAAGCATTATGGGGCCACCATGATAGTTGTATGCCATTCAACGAGTTCATATGGTGAGTCCCATGGCAGTATGTTTATGTGGAAATGTTCTATGGGCCTAGGGCTGTAAATGGTCAAGTTCGGGGCGGGTTTAGCCAAAACGACCCGCCCATTTATTAAACGGGTCTGGGTCCAAATTTTATACCCAAACCCTTTTACTAAATGAGCGGGTCCGGGTCAAGTCCAAGTCAACCCATCATACCCATTTATAAATGGGTCCGGGTCTGGTAAAGGAAGATCCACACAGGCCCATTTATAAATGGGTCGGGTCTAATGGGTCCGAGTCTGGATCAAGTATGCAAGCATTTTACAAGGCTTAAAACCAGGTCTGGACAGGTGCCTTGAAACATAGACCAAACCCGCCCACTTACTAAATGGGTTCGAGTCGAGTCGGGTCGGGTCGGGCCTAATATAAAGGAAACCAGACCCAAACCGATTTAGCAACTGGGTCTATTCTTAGACCCAGACCCGTACCATTTAACAAATGGGTCGGATCTGGGTCAGGTCTAAATGGGTTGGGTCCGGGTACCCCATCGAGTCGGCTGACCCATTTACAGCCTTATATGGGCCCCACCACGATATATGTGTTATTTCCATACCATCCATCCATTTTTTTTTATATCCTTTTAGGGTGTAAGCCAAAACTGAGGCAAATCCAAAGCTCAAGTGGACCACGCCCACGGTTGAAATGTTAATAGGGCCCACCATGGTATTTATTTGCATATAACCTGTTCATAAGGTCACATAGACCTAGATGAAGGGAAAACACAAATATCAGCTTGATCTAAAACTTCTGTCCCCCGAGAAGTTTACAATGGCAGGCATTCAATCCCCACTATATTTTCTGTGGTGTGGTCCACCTGAGCTTTGGGTCTGACTCATTTATGGGCTCATGCCCTACAATGATCTGGCAAAATGGATAGATGGTACCTGTGGATGTAACACATGCATAACGGTGGGGCCAACAACTTTGCCATTTCAGTGGTGTGTGCTCTCCTGCTAGATATGCATGTCCATTCTTCTTCTTTCCCAAACCATTGTTTGCAAAAGAGAGGATTTCGGGTGAGATGGTTTCGGGCGGGAGAGAGGGAGAGTGGAGAGATAAGATTTCGGAGGAGACATTTTGAGGTGGTGGAGAAAGAGAGGGTTTCGGGAGAGATGTGAGTCAATGAAAATAAAAAATTAAAATTAAAATAACGGCAGTATTATCTTTTTCAAAATACAACATTTGATATCTAACTGTATCATACAATGGCAAGTTAAATGACTAACAGTGGAAAGGGTGGGTGTGTTTATGAATTCATCTATCGACCCTTACCTACATGGCAATATTATATGCTCCCCCTCTGTTTTTCATTTTTGCAGATAACCCCTGTTGTTTTCCAGATTAGTTCAGATTCCACTCGACAAGAAACCACCAATCCGTTAAAGATGTTATCCTTGAGAAAATGACTGCTTTACCTGTCTTTAATTTCAAATCAAAATTACGACAAAACTACCCTAACAAAAGTCTATACCCTCGTGGTCTGGACATACATGAATCCAACCCGTTCAAATTATTGGCCTTACTGTGGATGGTAGGGATCTCCAAACTTAGAGGGGGCCAATCGCTTCTAATTAACCTCTGTATTGGTGAACATTTGTATACCAACTTTGTTGTTTGGTATGGACTCTTCTAATGCATCTGAAGTCCCAATGGATGGCAATAGAAGGGTCAGGGAAGGTATTTACAAAATTGAAAAACAGATTGGATGTATCTGTAATTTCCACATAATGGGGAGATTTTAGGAATTACGGATAGCAACAATCTATGGATACAATTAGCACAATAACCGCCACAGGGTGGCCCATTACTGTACCCTGGCAAGCTCCACATTCAGCACCAAAAGACTTCATTCTCCAATCAAGAAACGAAGAAAAGGAACTCAAATAAGGATGGCTAAAATATAATTTACTGTTGAAAAGAACATTTAACATTGGATTTGACTTCTTACAAACTTTTTACAAAAAATTAAAAGTAAGAAGAAAAAATGAAAAGAACATAAATTTATAGTGGACGACTGAATGTTAATGATTAATTCTAAGCATAACTGCACAGACCATATGTACAAAAATCCCCACTTCCGCAGCTGTTGTTGCAACGTCCGCAATGCTTCTTGTTGAATGCCACGTTGACACATTTTCCCTGACAACAAGTCTCATTGTACTTGCATTTCTTCCCACAGAGGCCGCAGTTGAGCCCGTCTGTCTTCACATCAACACATTTCTTCTTGCAACAGAAGGGCCCCGGGCTGCCCTTAGCCCGGCAAATTCGCGGGTTCTTGTTGCATTTGAGGTTCTTCGGCTTGTTCTTGGCGAGGAGGAACCGGCCAACTCCTTGGAAAGAAGATGGTTCGCTTTCAGCAGAAGGGAGGCCGGTAGAATCTGAGTAAGAATCTAATGCAGGAACTTCTTCCTCCTGGACAAAGTTTTCTTCTTCTGCTTCATCGTCAGTAATAGCATCGATACGAGGCATGACTAAAGCCATGACTATTGACACCATGAGTAAGGCCTTTGCTAGCTTCATGGTGAGAGAGAGAGAGAGAGAGAAAGAGAGATGGGTTGTGGGTATGGAAGGGAGACTTGGATTTTATAGAGTTGTGAGAGATGGGTGGTGGGTATATATGGAAGGGAGACTGGGATTTTATAGAGTTGTGAGAGATGGGTGGTGGGAATGAAAGGGAGACTGGGATTTAAAGAGTTGTGGAGCAAACGCGGGAGAAGGGGGCTGTGCACACACGATACAGTGGTCCACACTTCCACGGCTAGTTTTATAAAACAAGTAGAGTTAGGCAGTTAAGCCTTCTAAGAATTTCAAAAAAGAGGAGCTGATACACATAGAGACAGGAATACAAGTAGGTGACGAAGCACAACTCCAATATCTTAGACCATTCTATATTGACTACGTGTTAAGTATTTCCTACTTTCTTTATTGATATACAAAGACGCCCGATTCTAAAATCTCATACGTTTGGTCAAACTTCAACGCGTTGAAAAAATAAGAAATTTTGGCAAACTCAGTATAAAATTTCCTTCTCCGGTTTAGGACGGGAGTCGTGTGATACACATGTTTCACGCGGCGTGAATAGCATCAACAATCGATGGGACCATGTTGCGTGTGTAACATCCACTTCGTTCATTTCATTTGTGGGGACCATCTTGATGTATGTATTCTGTATCCATGCGTCCTTCCACTTTTCCTTATCATTTTACAGCACCATCTTAAAAATGAAGAAGATCAAAATTTCAGGTGGACTATACTTTGGGAAACAGTGGTGATCGAATGCTCTTCCATTAAAAACTTCTTAGGGCACATCTTAATGTTTTCATAGTGTTTATCTGCCAACCAATCGGTTGAGAAGGTCACATAAGCCTGGATGGAAGGAAAAAAAGAATGTCAGCTTGATCTAAAACTTTTGTGGTCCATTAATGGTCAATCACCACTGTTTCCTATGGCATCGTCCACCTGATAATTGGATTTGCTTCGTTTTTTGGATAATGCCCTAAAATGATATGGAAAACAGATGGACAGCATGGATAAAGAATACATAAATCGAGGTGGGCCCGCGGTAAGGGCTGTACCATCTTGGAGCCGATTAGGTCATGAGCCCCGGATCCACCGAGGTGGGTGGGACCCTGTCTTAAATCCACACTGTCCAACCATTTTGAAAGATCATTTTAAGGTATGAACACAAAAATGAAGTTGACTTAAATCTTAGGTGGACCACACCACAGGAACAGTCATGATTGAATATCTACCATTAAAAACTTCATGGATTCCACTAGAATGTATATTTTCCATCAGACCTGTTGATAAGGTCACAAACACCTAGATGAAGAGGCCACGTAAATATCATCTTGATCCAAAGATTTTGTGTCCCACAGGAAGTTTTTAATCGTCAATCACTACTGTTTCCTGTACTATGGCCCATCTGGGATTTGGAAATGCTTCATTTTTTTGGATCATGCCCTAAAGTGAACTTTCAATATGGATGGACGGCGTGGATGTAGTCACAGACATCACAGTGGCCCCACTGTCGGGGTCCCACCCACCTCGGTGGATCGGGGTCTCATCTAACCCCCTCCCGCGCATTACAGGCAAAACCGTGGGTCCTACGTGGATTGGACATATTATCCTGAAATTCACACTTAGCAGACGGTCCAACTGCTCGGAATCAAATGGACCAAATTCAATGGCCGATATGCAGACATTAAGATCATACCGTGTAAGCTTCATCCACGATGGAGCACATAATTTAGACGGTCTGGATTATGCCATGCATGTGGGACGTTGTGGTGAATGATCCACCAGGATTTAGGAGAAGGCTTAAAAATGCACACGGTTGGTTCACCCGAAAGGATCCAGTCCTCTTATCTCCTTACATGTGTCATATATTTATGAGATCTGGACCGTTCATCTACTGGGCCCCACTACAAGAGAAGTGTACTCCAAAAATCGACACGAACAAATCATCCTAGCTGGTCTCCATTAGAATATATTCGCCCATCAATTGTCAGCCGTTGTTCAACATGTGTTTTTTCTCTAATGGTCCAACCCTTACCACAAAAAGTCCAATGACGATCGGCGTGATTTTTGGGGTTGGTACACCCATGGTATGCGGTCAGTAGAAAATTTCAGGCCTGAGAATTGCTCAAGCCATCCGCTTGAAGACAGAATGGCCAGGCAACGCATGACACACGTTTATGATTGTCCTATCTAAGTGATTTTCAGATCATGGTCCACTGATGATGGGGCTCAAGAGGACAATGGTGTGGATCACTGGACCATGGGTCCCAGATTCATCAACTGAAAAGACGTTTAGATCACGTTATTCGTCCTTAGTAACAAGTACAGAATTTTGGACTTGTTTGAGTGCATAATGCCTAACATTACAAATTTTGACAATCTCATCCTCTCGACCGAATATGAAGAAATGTGATATGATACAATGGGCTAAGTGCGAGGGTATTTTCCCATGCACGCAGCATCGATTGGACTTCTTAGCATCTACACCACCTATCTTGACCGTCCAAAAGGTCCAGTGCACTCTTCATGGGCTGCTTTGGGTAAAAAATTCATACTAATAAGATTATCAAAACTGTCCTCTTAGTTGCATGCAAAAATGGATGGATAAGATCGTGATTAGAAGATTAAGTCCAATCAAAGATGTTTAGAAACATCTGATTGCTGTTATTTTTGCATAGTAGCAGAAGAAGAGTAGATGCAGCTAATGTACGGTTCAGACGGATGATTTGGACGCCAATGGATCCGGATACAACTAGGAAAGTTTTCATACACCAGCCTACTATAGATCATTTCTCTGATGAAGGCAAGCAGCAAGCTGTTCTCCCTTCTTGTGGTTGTTTCCTTAAAGAAAGCTTTGACTCGTTTTAAGGGAGAGAAAATGGGTTTGCTTGCGGTTAAAGTAAGCGGAAAAGTCAATAAAAAGCAAGATTTCGACTAGGAATGGATTTTGCCCATGGAATCTAACCCAATGATAATTTCCATTTTAACCGTAGGTTTGATGGCCACAGATTAGATGTTGGGATTGCCCAGTTGTTGAGATTTTATGTTTCCTATTTTGCCATTTTCCATTTCCATTTCCATTTGGACGGCTTGGATGAATGTACATGGGTGCAATACACACAGTGGATGAGTTGCTCCTGTGAACCAACTATGGAGGAATTACTAGCAAATTATCATGCATGGCTTCGTTGGATTCGGTGAAATATAAATTGGGAAAGATTATCTTTATGAAATGATATTTTCATTATTTATTTTTGTAAATTTCTTATTAGTGTTGTTTTTATTTCTCCATAGCTTATTGATAAAGGCCCTATTTCATTTATTTGCTCAGGCTGGAGAAAAGATAGTTCGAAGAAATTAAGAAAAATTAAAGGAAATAACCTTCTTGTTTATAAATTGTCCAACATGGGAGATTGGGAGTTAAACATGCCATTATTAATCTTCTAAGTACTCTTGCATGTGCAACCTTTCATATTTAAGTGTTCACATGTGCTAATGTACCGCATTTGCAGCATGTGCCACTATCCATTTTAACTCATCACATATGTACTAATATGACACATGCAACATGCATGTGTCATTGCCCATCTTTTAGGGTCTGTTTGGATACCACTAAATAATTTACTTTTTTTACTCACAACAATAGATAAGTAAGTTTGGTTTATGAACTATAGTAACTTTTTTTTATTTAAAAGTATATAATCATTTAGTTAATTTTTTTAGCTTTTTAACTTTTCATAAGTTGCCGAAGAGACGAATAGCAGAGATGAAGAGAGGAAAAGTTGTGAGTGCGCACAGTGTGGGCAGGTAAACATCAAGGCAAGCCCTACATGAATGGAAGAGTGTGTGTGCACAATAGGTCCACATGATGGGCAGTGGATATTGAAGGTGGACCCCACATGATGGATAATAACATTGATGGTGGGTCCTACTTAATAGATGACCAACACTAAAGGTGGCCCCTACATAATGAATTGTGCAAATTAAGGGTCGGACCATAATGATGAATTGCCCACATCTAACGTGGCTTTTGCATGTTGGACGGCCCACACAATGAATGGTCAACATCAAAGGTTGGCTCCACATTGAAGGTGGGGCCCACATGATAGACATTCCACATCAAAGGTGGACTCCACATGATAGGGCAATTAATAATGGTGGGCTCCACGTGATGGATGATCCACATCAAAGTGGGCCTCACATGATGGACGGTCCACATTAAAGGTCGGGCTAATGAGAATGGCCCACCAACGTGGCCCTGCATGATGGACGACTCACATGAGAGGTGGGCCCACATGATGGATGGTCCACGTCAAAGGTGGGCACCACATGATGGCCGGTGGATATTGAAGATGGGCCCCGTGTGATGGACAATACCATTGATGGTGGGCCCCACATGATGGATGACCAACATCAATGGTGGGCTCCTACCTAATGAATGGTGCACATTAAAGGTCAGACCCTACTACTAAATGGCACACATCTAAGGTGGGCCCCATATAATGGCCGGCCCACATTAGTATGGCCACACAATGAATATCTACATGAAAGGTTGGCCCCACATGATGGAGGGGGACAAAATAGACCTGAGGGATGATTACTTATAATGATGTTGGAAACCAAATATTCTTTTATAATTTTTGGATTTCAAAAAGTATTTTGTTTACTAAATATATTTATCTGCTGATTAAGTAGAAACCAAGATAAGTAGCTTATCTTAAGTAACTTACCATCTAAATGGGCCCTTAGTGACCTACATTTCAATGTAAGGCACATGACACACCCAATGTGCCACCCTCATTTTCAAACATCCCTACATATGATGCATTTACTGTTGAGTCACATATATCACATGACCACAATTAATCTTTATGTTGTGCTTCACATGTGCCAATGTGCGACGTGTACAATACACATATTGATCATTTTCAAGTGCCCTACATGTGCAAAAGTCTATCCAAGTGTTCCACATGTGACCCGATCCATCTTAAAGCGGTATGTACATGCCAATGTGTCACGTGTTCTATATTGTACCACATGTGCCGCCATTCTTCTTTAAGCGCTCCACTTGTGCGACACATGTTAACATGCCACGTGTACATGTGCCACCGATTTCTTCCATCTTCAAACATCCCTCACGTGCCAATCTCCCACATGTTGCCAATGTGTCATAACACAATCCATCTTCAACATACACACTCATTACCTTCCATTTTTAAGTAAAAATTTTATAGAAAATATTTTCTTTTTCAAACAAGAAAATAAGAAAATCTTGATGAAAAACAATTAAGAGAAACAACTTTTCATTTCTCACCGTTTCTAAAAATGGAAATTCCTGAAAAACACTATTTTCTTTATTAAAAAAAAAAAGCATGAATCTAATCAAGCCCTCAAAAAAACTAGATTTACACTAGCTTGAGGTGAACATGCTCATTCTAATAATAATTTTTAGGAGAAATGATCAGATAATACAGTATGAGTAGACAAAAGCCTTTTTTCCAGCTAAATTATCATATATGTGAAATATTGCACCTGTACAAAAGATGGGCCGAACCATGATGATCACCTGGTATGAAATATAATCACACACGTCTACCCATTGAGTGGGCCACACCATTTATTATGGGTAAATCCGAGCTATCCCTAATAGGATCACAAAACTGATGATGACATCTGATCCCAAGTACGGGTACCTTAGGTGGATACTACATTTCGCCCGATTGACACCTTTGCCGACCGCGTGGCATCGTGCCTAGATAGACACTCTTGGGAATGTCCTGTTCGGCTCTAAATAGGCGCTCAGCTATCCATTCAGGACGAGCGCGCCCTTCCTCGAATATGCGTTTAGTCTTCGCTAACACCTGAACGATCCTTGACAAACAGCACCCAACTTTTGCTCGGGTTATGTCGAATGCTTATCAGATCCACTCGTTCATCTACACCGAACGCTTTATCTTGAACTTTCAAGACTCGGGTAACGTCCTCCACAAGTTACGAGATCTGATTTTTAGAAACTGTCAGGTGAGATATCCATCGTGCGTAGAGAATCTCGCAAACCGCTTCAAAGGCAATCCTAGTATCTAGCCACATTACGGCCCACTTACGTAAGAAATCATATCTCTATGCGATTAAAATCCTAGCCAAATACGATAAGGATGTACATTATAAAAAGTCATCCATGCTACAAACAAAGGTACACACTACACAATACAATTATATACTTAGCTTCTATAGCTTTACCCACCATCACTGACTTAAGCATCGGAGGGCCATCAGCCGGCACCCCCGACGGGCGTCCTAGCCCTTGGTGGTGATTGCAAGTTTCATCAATCCAACTCATTCATCTTTGGTCCTCGATCAGACGGTTGAGATTCAAGTTGGTCCTTGATCAATATCTGCTGACGTGTTTTAGCCTCAACACCATTACACTAAGTCATACTTGTACATTGATATTGACTTTGCGTCCATCTTTCTGTGAATCATCCTGAGTTGCAGATCGGATTGAAGGAGAGACTAAAGGGGTGATTCCAAATCCAACATGGCAACCTATCCTTAGGTGGGCCCCACTAGAAACGTGCCCCAGCTCTCGCCCATTATTGAGTTGGGCAGAAAGGGACTCGGCACTTGTGGCAGGTAGCCTGTGCGACAAAAAGTTCTATGGGACTCAAAATTCATCCATCCATCTATTTTAGAGGATCCAAGACTGAAGTGGCCACAACAAAGAAAACAATAGGGATGCAAATGCCCCAAATTGAAAGCATTATGGGGCCACCATGATGGTTGTATTGTAAGTTTTCTATATAGTAGGCCGACTGATCAATAGTCCAGATTTGAATACAGATGCAGATTCATGTGTGGACTGATCAAAGGACCCCACTACAGTTGTGATCTACAGAATTAAGAAGGGTTGCGCGTCTATACTACCTGTGGCAGTATTGTAGTTGAACATGGATTCTTGTTGCCCAATATTCGTGTGGAGCAAGGGTGGCAGTGTTTTGGTGGGTTTCAAATACTGCCACACTATCTACAAACCCTATTTAAAGGGTGTTGGGTCCCCAATCCGGGATTATACACTAAAAACAAGTTATACACTGAAAATAAGCCCCATCTAAGGTTTTCTCTACAGCAATCCCAGGAGAGGAAGATCCAGATCTCAAATTCGAGATGGCCCACCAAACAGGTATGTCTTTACTCCAATTATTCGATGTCCATATCTGATGCACAGTAAGGTCCTTCAATTCCGCAATGTTCAGAATCTTACAGTCGGTATCAGAGCCGTCTGTGCATCCATTATGGTGGATCCCTTCAGATTATCCAATCCATCGTTGAAACCCCATGGACCGGCCGATCTGAACCGTCCTTTCATGGACATCCAGATTCGGATCTGGGCCACGAGTTTTCTAAACCCTAGACAGAAAAGGGAAGTAAACAGTCATACCTGTGGCTATTCTCTATGTTGCTTGATCATGGCTGAAGTTGAAGCTGCCATGAATTTCAATGGCAACGGTAGATGGTCACTGTAGCTAGAGATTCCAGCGACGGTGGCGTAATAGAGGAGCCGTGGATTCCAGTGAAACATCCTCTTCAGTTTCAGAACAAAAAGAAAATTTAATTAAATAAAATAAGATAAACCCCTATGGGCCGATCCATCAACATCAGGTCCACAATACTGGAATAGGATTTTCTCTTTTCTTCACTTTTTTTTATCGTGGCAGCGGTGGGGTCCTTAATCAGAGATGCCATGGAAATCCGGCGACGGTCAATGCTTTCTCCGGCAGCGTCATGTTATCACCGATAACCATTATTGGCAACGGAACCCCTCACCATGGCTATCGCTTGAGGAGAACCAATCTATCGCCATGAATGGCTATGGCGATTTCGCCTCTGCCCCTCCAGCGGCTGCTGCTTTCATTTGGAGTTGATGGTGAAAGTAGAGTGGCGGCTCCTATTGCAGATAAAAGGGGTTAGGGTTTCTACCCCTCTGTCGAGACAGGGATAGAATGCCCCTTTGGTTAGGCGCCCCTTCCTTACTTTCTCTGTCCTATGGGCCCCTTGTGTGGGCCATTGGCTTAAACCGTTGAATTGAGTTGCACCATTTAGAAATATGTTGACACTGTGTATGGGATCGACTTGTTATCCCACATTTGACACATCCATTATGTGTGCACAAGCTATCTGGACCACCAACTACATGGACGGTCAAGGGTGTGTATACACTATAATATTAACATCACACATGTGAGTCTTGATGTGCACTGTTTATGGGTCCTAGTTCATCACACCCCATCTGGAGTATAGATATGGGCTAGGGTTTTCTTAAACTCTTTTTTTTTTTAATTGTAATGGGCCAGTGCCCTTTTGTGTTATACGGGTTGCTATTAGCCTCTAAGTGGGGCCCTGTTCACAATTTTTTTTTCTGGACCAACGTCCATTCCAGATAATATATGCCTTGTTTATTGGCCCAACACATCATAGATCCTCAATGGGCCAATTTTTTTTTTCTTTGGGTCGGGCGTCTTGGGCCTGTCCTTGGGCGTCTTGTCCAGTGGACTTGTCAAGCTGGTCCTGTCCAATGGACCTGTTTTGGCGTGATATCTTTTAGTGGGCCTTATACTAGGGTTCGATTTATGGCTGTTTCTATGCCTATTTTGGCCAAGTTTTAGAGCTTATCTTGGGCTAGATTTTGCTGGTCTTTTGGGCCTGCTTTAAGGCTGATTTTAGGCCTGTTTTTGTCAGACTCTTTGGCTCGATTTTAGCCTGAATTTGGGACTGTTTTGGCCTATAATTTGGGCCTGATTTGTGGCTAGTTTTGGGCTTGGTGTTGGGCCTAAGTTTTAGCCTGTTTTGGGGCTTAATTTTGGCCTGATTTTTAGCCAGATTCTGGGCTTATTTTGGGCCAGATTAAGGGTTACTTTCAGGCCAAATTTTGGGCATATTTAAGGCTTAAATTTGATGCTCTTTTGGGACCTATTTTGGCTCATATTATGACCAGATTTTTTTGCTGTTTTCTAGGCGAAATTTGAGCTAATTTGTGGGCCTATTTTTAGCATATTTTGGGCTTGATTTATGGGCCTGATTTTAGCATATTTGGGCCTGATTTTATCATGTTTTTTGCCATATCTATGGGCCTGATTTTAGTATATTTTGGGCCAGATCTATGGGCTTAATTTTAACATCTTTTGGGCCAGATCTATAGGCCTGATCTTAGCATGTTTTGAGCCAGATCTATGGGCCTGATTTTTAGCATGTATTGGGTCAAATTAGACCATTAATTATTAATCCATTGGGGGCAGGATTAAATCGCAATCCTAAGTCTAAATTTTGTGGAATTGGATCTAATTGTGTTAGCCACCACAGTAACCTCAATTAGTGAAGATTTTGACAATTTTAGACTTGTAATATTGGGTTTAAGTAAAGGATTGCATACAGTTGCGTTTGTTTCCCATGCAGATGGTGACGAAAACACAGACGTTCACCATTTTAGTAGAGATATGAACACATGATTGCAGTCCTGAATCGAAAATCATGGAGTTGGATCTGGTAGTGTTAGCCACTACAGTGACCACTATCGATGAAGATTTGCACGAATTCAGACTTGTAATGTTGGAATTAAGTTAAAGGATTGCATACAGTTGCGTTCACGTCCAATATAGATGGTGACGAAAATATAAACGATCACCACTTTAGTAAGAACATGAATACATGCAGACGATGACGAAAACACAGACGTTCACGATTTTAGTAGGGATATGAACACATGATTGCAGTCCTGAGTCGAAAATCATGGAGTTGGATCTGGTAGTGTTAGCCACTACAGTGACCACTATCGGTGAAGATTTGCACGAATTCAGACTTGTAATGTTGGGATTAAGTTAAAGGATTGCATACAATTGCGTTCATGTCCAATATAGACGGTGACGAAAACATAAACGATCACCACTTTAGTAAGGACATGAACACATGCAGACGGTGACGAAAACACATACGATCACCGTTAGATTCAAGTTCAGGAGAACCATCAGTATGTTATGACTACCACCCACATGTGGAGTCATGATGATGCAGCCGATTCTCGCCAGGATTGATTATTTAGTCCCACCTTCATCCTGGATAATTCAATTGAAGGTCCTCAATTAATTGAATGTTTATTCGCTTGAAACTTCATTATATAAAGTCTAATGTGAGTTTATTTTTCAGTTAACATTCCAAACAGCTACATTATAGTACCCCTTTTTACTGGCTCCAACCACATCACATGGAAGGAGTCTATTGAGATTGTCCTGGGGTGTATGAAGTTGGACATTGCTCTAAGAGAGCCAGAACCTCCTAAGCCTTCATTTGAAAGCAAAGAAGAGGAAAAAGCTCACTATAAGGCCTAGACAGAGTCCAATATCATGTGCCTCAAAATCATGAAGTACGCGATTTCAGAGGCCATGAAGGGTGTCATGCCTAATAGTACAGATAAGGCCAAAGACTTCCTAACCGAGATAGGCAAGCGCTTCACGAAATCAGAAAAGGCTAAACTATGTTCATTACTCAGCAAACTGATCTGTGCAACCTATAACGGTAAAGGAAATATAAGGGAATTCATTATAGAACAGATCCAAGTAGTATCCAAGATACTCAACTTAGGACTGAAATTTTATGATGATTAGTTTGTCTATCTGATCATGATTTCCCTGCCTCCTCAATACAGTACGTTCCAGGTGAATTTCAATACTATTAAAGACAAATGGACGTTAGGACGAACTGATTTCTCAGTGTGTCCAAGAGGAGGAAAGGTTGGCTAAGCAAGGCATAGTACATAATGTAAATTTCGTAACCCCAGGACAAGGGAGAAAATGGAAGAATAAGAAAAGGAAACATAATTCAGAAAAACGTTCTTTGAATCCTACAGATGGCAATTAGCCACAATTTAAAGGCAAAGCAAAGAAGAAAAAATGGGGTCCTGATGATGGATACTTCTTCTGTAATAAGCCAGGATATCAGAAAAGGGACTGCGAAGGCTTTAAAGCATGGTTGGTAAAGAAAGGTAATCATCATGATCTTGTTTGTTTTGAAAGCAATCTGACTGAAGTATCTATAGATTCCTGATGGATAGACTATAACACTTCTATTTACATATGCACTTCCATGCAGGATACAGTACAGAGCCGAATGCCAACTAACACGGAACAATTAGTGTGCGTTGGCAATAGGCGTAAAAGTGAACGTTGCGGCAGTAGGAGTCTACAGACTTAGATTAGCAAATGGTTATTATTAGACCTAGTAGATATTTTTATGTGCCTTTTATAAGGCGCAATTTATTTTTTGATTTCTCTTTTTAATTAAATGTGGATGCACTTTTAAATTTGAGAATGAAAAGTTTTAGTATTTACTTTGATTTGAATTTAGTTGGCCATAATTTGTTGGTGAATAAGCTATGTCAGTTGAACTTACATATCGCAAACGTTCTAAACATAAACCTGCAGCATAATAGAGTAGGAATAAAGAGAAAAAGAGGAATGAAGTTTTCTCCATCTTATGACATAGGCAATTAGGCCATATCTCTTATGAGATTATGGAAAGGCTTGTGTAGGATGGAATACTTCAATCATTGGACTTCTTTGATTTTAAAGATTGTACAGATTGCATTAAGGAAAAACAGACTAGAATCAGAAAAAAATGAACCAACCAGAAATGTAGGAGTAGTAGAAGTGATATATACAGATATTTGTAGTCCATTCCCTATAGTCTCATGGAGTGGACACAAATAATTTATCACTTTTATAAAAGACTACTTTCGCTACAGATTCATAAACCTAATAAATGAGAAATCAAATTCTTCCTTTTGTGATACTTTCTTTGTCATAGGCATCGAGATTCATAGGAACAAATCTCGAGGACTGTTTGATTTGTCATAGAGATCCTACATTGGTAGGATACTCGAGCGATTCGGCATGCAAAGTTGTTTTCATACTTGAATACCTATAATTAAAGGTGACAAGTTCAGAAGTTTTTTCAATGCCTCAAGAATTATTTAGAAAAGGATCGCATAAAGTAAATTCCGTACGTAGTCAGCAGTGGGAGTATAATGTATGCTCAGTTCTGTACGCGCCCGAATATTACTTTTATGGTTGGAATATTGGACAGGTAACTGCAGAAAGCGTTGCACTACCTGCAATGGATGCAATGAATGAAAGACTTTGAACCCACCTACAGAAAAGTCGACCATCTGGATTTGGTCGATTATTCAGACGCAGATTATGCTGGCTCGTCGACACAAAAAAGTCCACGTTCGGTTACATTTCTTTCTTATGAGTGGAGGAACTGTGTCTTGGAAAAGTGTAAAACAATCCACCACAACTTCATCCACTGTAAAGGCAGAATTTGTCGCATGTCACGAAGCTACAAATCAGGCGGTGTGGCTACAGGGTTTTCTCATTGGTTTATGGGTCTTGGAGCATATCCCAAAACCTATGAGAATGTTTTTTGTGACAATTCAGTTGCGATACATTTCTCGTACAATAGTGAGCACTCATTAAGGTCGAGGCATATTGACGTAAAGTATCATATTGTAAATGATAGAGTGTGGGATCATCAAGTGTCTATTAAGCTTTATCGGTACTAAAGAGATCATAACTGATCCTCTCACTATAGGGCTTCCTGTGGCGCCATTTCAGGAGTATATAGTGTCCATGGGAGTCATGACCTCGTAGATACATTCAGTTAGTGGGAGTTTTCAGATTCAGTATAAATCTATTTTGTTCAGACACTCGTGGAGATCTCATTAATTTACTTTGATGATTCCTTCTTTTGGTTTATACTATTTCTCTCATTTGGTGTGCACAATATGTTTTGAGAATAGTAGAATTTTGGTATTGTCTCATTGGAGACATCTTAAGAAAGCTCATAGGACCTCTTGAAGGTAGGCACTTTCGATCACGCTTGAGTGTAACCTTCATACCACACGACCATGTTCACAATCTACGTCATTAAGATTGATGATACTAATGACCGTGATTCGTCTCGCTTTGCCTCATTAATGTTGTGTAGACTACTATGATCCGGTATTAGTAGTCTTGATGGACTAAATTGGAAAAGACGTTGTCTACAGAATCTGACATATTGGTTGACCATTTAAGTATAATTAAGATCCGTGACATTGAACAGTATAGCCCAAGTGGGAGAATGTAAGTTTTTTATATAGTGGGCCGACTGATCAATAGTCCATATTTGAATATAGATGCAGATTCATGTGCGGACTGATCAGTGGACCCTACTACAGTCGTGATCTACAGAATTAAGAGGGGTTGCGCATCTACACAGCCTGTGGCAGTATTGTAGTTGAACATGGATTTTTGTTGCCCAATATTCGTGTGGAGTAAGGGTGGCAGTGTTTTGGTGGGTTTCAAATACTGCCACACTATCTACAAACCCTATTTAAAGGGTGCTGGGTCCTCAATCCGGGAATTACACACTGAAAACAAACCCCATCTAAGGTTTTCTCTACAGCAATCCCAGGAGAGGAAGATCAAGATCTCAAATTCGAGATGGCCCACTAAACAGGTATGTCTTTACTCCAATTATTCGATCTCCATATCTGATGCACAGTAAGGTCCTTCAATTCCGCAATGTTCAGAATCTTACATGTATGCCATTCAATGAGTTCATATGGTGAGTCCCATCACGATGAAGTCCTGTTCCAACGCTTCGATGGGCCCAAAGAAGTTTTCAATGGTGAGCGTCTTGATCCCCACAGTTTCTTGTGGCGTGGCCCCCTTTAGCTTATTTTTAGGCTCATGTACTAAAATAAAATGAAGCAGCTGATGGATACAGTGGATGGCACACACATATCACAACACAAGGGCGTGATATATGACCCTACACGTAGGCCCACTTGGCCCAAGTTAGACATTGGAGGTTCAGTAGTTGGACGTTGGGTCTTGGACTTGAGCCCCAGAACTAATTGGGCTAGGATCTGACGTTATATCTGGCTAAATTCTCGAGAAGTCGGCATAGATTGGCCCAACTTATTTAACAATTATGATCAGCTAGCTGGTCGATCCCAAGCCTGATTTGGCCTGGGTGTGATATAGGACCCTTACAAGATGGGTTGAACCTAGGCCTTGGCCCTAGGGCTCCCAATGGAGCGGGTCAGATCCGAAATCCGATTCGCTCCGAATTCGCATAATGCGGATTTGGATCTTAAAATAGGTCCGATAAGTTAAATGGACCGGATTTGGATCTTGAAATAGGTCCGTTTACTTAAATGGACCGGATATGGATTCACGGGAACATATCCAAGTTTGATCCGAATCCGATTAAGATCCGACTCATTGTCACCCCACTGTATATGTTGTATTCATGCTAGCCATCCATTTTACAAATTATTTTAGGCCATGTCGACCATACCATAGTAAATAGTGATATTTGCATCATTTTTCTACTAAATTAAATATATTAAATTATATATTTTATATCATATATTCTTTTAGATTTGTAATTGGGGGTGGATTCGGACTTAGATCCGACCCAAATCCGATGGTTATATGGATTTTGGATCGGAAACGGATCTACCAATTTATAAACTGGATTAGATATGGATATCACCTTTTGGATCCGAATCCGTGTACAGATATATGGACTTGGAGCCGGATCCAACTGGATCCGATCCATATCCGACCCATTGAGAGCCCTACTTGGCCCGACCCATTTCAGGCCTGCAACTAATTAGTCCGTCTGTCTACCATTCAGCTACGGCTAGAACTGAAATCGGAACGTAAAGCTCTCGTAAGCCACACGCGTGTAGAAGTCAGCTAGTGTACACGCTACAGGTGTAGTACCCACGCCATCCATCAGGTGGGCCTCACAGTGTCGATATTATTTCCTGAGGAGAAAGGAGGTTCACTTGATGAAATTCATAGACAGCTCGATCGCATGGATTGAAACATGGATGCCATTCTTGTTTATCATCAACAATTAATAAACTTTCTTTTATATATATATATATATATATATATATATATATATATATATATATATATATGAATTAACTACTTTTCTTGGCATGCATCGACTTTGGATAACTCCATTTTTTCTGTGGGAAATTAGACCAATTTAAAGATCATGCCTGAATTGAGTTGATCACACTGCAGTGTGCAGTATCTGATGAATGGCCCAGATATCTGACATGTGGTGTCCGCTGGATATCTGACATTTTTTTCCACCCGCTCACATGGGGCCCTCTGGGAATTACGAAACTTAAAGGGAAATGGCAACCAACGGTCTATAGGCAATGCAAATGGGTTGCTCGTTGAGAAATGGGCTGGGCCTGACTTATAGGATTGGCAACTTATGAAGTTCCTATGCAACCCCCCGGACGCCCACTGCCTGAGGTACAGCTCGTAATATTCCCATAACAACACCACCTTTAGGTTCCACAAAAATATCATAGAAATAATTAAATTTAAAAAATAATAAAGGAAAGGCCACTACTTTTTTTCTTCTTTTTCTATAAAAATGGCGTCTTTCCTTGCTCGTTAAGCTGTAACAAACTCACGCTAAAGAAGCTTGCGCTTATTCTATGCCCAAGAGTTACGCTAACCGTACATGCGTGTCGAGCGCTGCTTATACACACGTTCAAACGGAATCGGATTGCTTATCGTGCGGAGTAAACTCAGTTGGGCTCACCTAGAATGTATGTGCTTTATCTGTTCCGTCCATATTTTTTTTCAGCTCATTTTAGTGGTTGAGCCCAAAAATTTAAGCATATCCAAATCTCAAGTGGACCATGCCACAGGAAGCAGTGAGAATAATGATTTCCACTGTTGAAACCTTCCCAGGCTCTACAGTGATATTTATTTTAGATGGATGGAATGGACAAGCGATTTGTATCATGGTGGGCCTACAAAAAAATCACACTCTCTTCGTTCTTCTTAGTACACAAAAAGTTAAAAAAGCAAACATATAATGTAATTGTTGGAAAATGTGTAGGTAAATATACAGTAAAGAATGATTACTCATTTACAGTATATTTATATCACTAAACTAAAACAAACAGGCCCATTTGAATACCCCTCATCTGTAACTTTTTAATTTATCTTTAGTTTATAAGTTTTTTTTTTTTTTTTGGTTTAACTTAACTACTTAGGTTAGTTTGATAACTACTTTTTGATTTAACTTAAGTTATTTGATAACTACCATTGTAAAAGTAACTTATCAAGGTTTTTTTTTTTTTTTCCCCCCCTCGCATTTCAACTTTTGACTATTCTACTTCTCTCTCTCCTCATGTGATGGATGTGCCATATTAGTGGAGGCTCCACATGATGGGTGGTCCACATCAAGGTGGGGCCCACATGACCCACATCAAAGTTGGGGCCTACATGATGGTGGGACCACATCAAAGGTGGGTCCCACATTATAAATTACCCACGTCAAGGCAAGCCACATAATAGATTGTCCACATGACCCTAATAATGAATGGTCCACATCCAAAGCGGCTCCACATGATAGATAACCCACATTGAAGGTGGTCCCACTTGATGGACAATAACATTGAAAGTGAGCCGCACATGATGGATGACCCATGTCAATGTGGCCCTACATACTGGACATCAAAGGGAGGCCATTAATAATGAATGGCCCACATCCAAGCGAGCTATGTATGATGGATGGCCCATATCAAAGGTGGGGCCACGTGATGGATGGTCCACATCAAAGGTGGGGCCCACATGATGGGTGATGGACACGGAAGGTGGGGCCCACATAATGGACAATTTATTTTGATGGTGAGCCCCACATGATGGATGACCCACATCAAGGTGGGGCCCCATATAATGGACAATCTGTATCAAGGGTGCTGATGATTAATGACCCACATACAAGGTGGGCCCTGCATGTGGCTCACATCGAAGGTGAGGCCCACATGATGAATGGTCCACATCAAGGGTGGGCTTTATATGATGGGTGGTGGATTTTAGAGGTAGGCCCCACATGATGGACCATAACATTGATGGTGCGCCCCACATTATGGACCATAACATTGATGGTGCGCCCCACATGATAGATGATCCATATTAAGGTGGGCCCCACATGACGACATTCACATCAAAGGTTGGCCCTTATGATGAATGACTCACATCCAAGATGGGCACAACTTGATGGACGACCCATTTTGAAGTTGGGCCATGGATAGCCTACATCAAAGGTGAGCCTCACAAGGTGGATGGTGCACATTGAAGGCAGGCCAAGGTGGACTCAAAATAATAAATGGTCCATATCAAATGTTGGGCCACAAGATAGACAGTGGATATATTAAAGGTGGACCAAACAATCTTAAAGAATAAATACAAATATGATGTTAAAAATCTAAATATACATTTTCACATTTTGACTCATAAGTATGTTGTCTACTAAACATATCTACTAAATAAATAGAAGGCATAATCATAACTAGCTTATATAAAGTAACTTGACTCAACTGCCCCCTTGATATTAAGGTCAAACTTTTGGAACCAGATCCACTCTGTTGGTCTAAATTTAGACCCACCCATCTTTGGGTTAGGTTCAATGGCCCATTGAGTCGATGCAAACCATTTGCCCCCTTACCGGCTGATTAGATCTTTTGGGATAGAAATTAGGTAATTTTGCTCTAAGCTCATTTCTTGTGACATTGTTTATAGGGAGCCTGTGCAGCCAAGAGGTATGTGGGGCCTACCATGATGTTAGTGTGACGTTTACTTCATTTTTTAGTTTGGCCGGCTCATGTTAAGATATGAATTGAAAAATGAGGCGTAACGAAATCTTGTGTGAGCCACACCACGGGACAGTGGGAATGGAAACACCTACCATTGAGACCTTTAGGGGCTATGTTGATGTTTATATGTCATCCAATCCGTTCATAATGTGAATCGCATCAAGATGAAGGGAAAAATGAAAAATATTAGCATGATCAGAAATTTTTGTGGGCCTAAGAAAGTTTCAATTGTGGGTATCCAATCCCACTATTTCTTATGATGTGGCCTACTCAAGTTTGAAATCTGCCTAATTTTCTAGCCGATATAATAACATGATTGGGTACAACATATGAATAGAGTGGATGCCACAAAGAGATCATGAAGGACCCCTAGAGCTTTCAATTAGATGGCTTACATAAGTGACATAGGAAAATTGCGACCGTTTCACTTGTCAGGTGGGCCACAATTAGAGTTGTACATGAGTTGAGTTGAGCCGAGCTTTGCCCTGCTCGTTGCTCAGCTCGAACTACCCAGTCCCTACTCATTGCTCGACTTAACTTGGTTGAGTCGAGCATGGACCTGCTCAATTAATAGACCGAGCAAATTAGAGTCGAGCTTGAGTCCTAGCTTAGTCTGAATTAAGAGTCTTTTGAGCCGGTCGCTGGTTGGACATCTAAAAATAACAAAATGAAATGGCCTAAGAGGAAGTTCAAGAAAAAATGGACAAGAAAAAAAACTAAAGGAGAAGAGATCTTACCGAACATGAAAAAAAAATGAAAGGAGGAGGGATTAGGGATTCAGGCTAACAGAGCAGCTTGGGGGTGGCCTGATGGCAATGGGCGAGCACATAGGCAGAGCGGGTCAGCGTCTCAGGGAAGTTCGGGGGTGGCCGGCCGTCGAGCTAAGAAAGAGAGGGATGGATGGAGTGAGGCCAGTGTGCCCGACCATCGAGCTCAATAAGGGAGGGTTAAGGTTAGGAAAGTCGGAGAGAGGAGGGCACTCGGGTGGATAGATTAGAAATAAAATTAGATTATTTTTTTTTGAGCATTTATACTTCGAGTCAACGAGTTCAGTCGAGTCAGTCGAGTCAAATCGAACTGAGTTCGAGCTAATATTCGAGTCAAGCCGAGTCAAGCCAAGTCGAGTGTGGCCATACACGGTGATCAGCTCGAATTCATTCAAGCACGTAAAAAATAACTCAACTTAGCTCAAACTCACTTCGGCATATACAACTCTAACCATAATGTACAAAATAAATAGACAGTTAAAAGAGACTCCGCTGGAAATGTGTATTGTGGCGCACAAAATAAATTGACAGGTATAGGAAAATCCGCTAGCCATGTGCACTGTGGCCACGTGAGCCTGACTTTTCAATCAGAAGATCTAAAAACTTGAGGTTCACTTACATTGCTACTGGGACCTGTGCTTGTGTTGAGAAAAACTCTGATACTCTGCAGAGTGTGGTGAATGATACGCAGGCACTTAAAAATTAGTTATAAATTAAATACGGAGCTTCAAGTAACTCAAACTAAACTCTCCTAATTATGGGTCTCTATTTAAATTGTTAAGAAAAAGGACCAACGATCCAGAGGAAAAGGCCGAAGATTTGAGGGCTAGGATATTTCAATATGTATAAGAAACTTGGGACATCCTCCATCTGTAGTGGATCCCGTAAGATCAATGTTCTGGATAAGTGATCCACAGGTCCCACTTATACCAAATGGGCTCACAAAGGTGTTAATCACCTATTACCGTGACTCTATAATTCATCGGTCCTGAGTCTATGCTCACTTAATTGGACACGGCTTTGGCTTTGGCAGGGAGCTCCTAAACTGATTGCCTGTGACCCCGGGCACATAGAGCTCTCTGTACCTTGGGGTTGTGTAGGGTACACAGAGATGTCCACGACAAATCCACTCTGCCTATGTGCTTTGAAAGACCACAATAGAAAAGGATTCTAAAATTCAGGCAGATACAAAACTCAGGTGGACTACACCAACAAAACAGTGGGAACAACAATGTCTAACGTTGAAACCTTTCTGGAGCTGACCATGATGTTTATATGCTATCCAAACCGTTTGTATAATTATTTACCACGCAGATAAACTTTAGGAATAAATATCATCCTGTTACAAATCTTCCGTCATGGCTAGGCATTCAATCGCCACTGTTTCATGTGGCATGGCTCACATGAGTTTTGGGTCTGTCTGATTCTTAGAATGCTGTCCTATTGTGGTCTTTCAAAATAGATAGACCGAGTGGATTTGTTAAGGACATCTCTATGGGCCCCACACGCAATGCTCCTGCTGAGATGCTAGGTGGGGCCCACCATGATGTTTGTAAGAAATCCACCATGTCCATCCATTTTTAGAGCTCGTTTTAGACGTGCAACCAAAATTTAGGTAGATCCAAACCTCAAGTGGGTGATGCCAGAGGAAACAGTGGGGATTCAATGACCCCAGTTGAAATATTCATATCATCCGACTTAAATTTTAGCCATGTGTACTAAAATGAGCTCACAAAACGGATGTACAGGGCAGATTTCTCACAAACATCACGGTGGACCCCACCCTGCATCCCAGCGCAGGAACATCTCTTTGGCAGGAAATCCGCGTCCCACTTTATTCAAACGAAGAAAAACTTTGATACTTGTGGACGATACACTGGCACGTAGAAATTACTTAAAAATTATATATATATATATATATATATATATATATATATATATATATATATATATATATATATATACTTACGAGTAATTCAGTAAAAGGTTTCAAGACCACAAGTTATGGTCCACCTCCCAAATAACTTCAAAAATATTAAGTTCATGTGGCATCCAAAACTTCTAATAGGTTGGCCCCCATGAGGATAACCTAGAGGAAAATTCAGCCCCAATATCTACTCAACAGCTGTCCACATCATAAAGTACAATGTCTAGCCATTGATAAATAGAAGAAATATAAGTGTGGTCCACTCAATGAGTGGATGTGGCTGATATTTTTTACAAAGTTAGACTCATGAATGGGCCAACCCATTAGATGAATTGGATGTTGTAGGCACATGAACGGTTAAAAGTTATCCACTGAGTAGATTGTAAATAGCAACTCACTAATTCAAATTAAACCATTCATACTGTGTGTACCAGTTTAGATGTAGTCATTTGGTTATCTGATCAATATTAGATTAGTAGGCATTCATTGGACAATTGAAAATGAAAAAAAAAAAAAATCCACTGGTGTTATTTTAACAAAAATAAGTGTCTGCAAACCAAAGGTTAGGATTATTCAACCCATTTGTGTTTTTGAAACGCAACTGAGCCACAATATCAAGTAACTCCACATGCAAAAATCAAACTTAGCTCTATCACCTTACTTGCATATGCATTTCCGTGTGCAGTTGCTGCTTTTATTTGAATTCTTGAAAAGTTGAAAAGAGCCTAACTCCCTTTTACTTGAACCAACGGTATTGTATTTCTCCTATATAACAACTAATAGTAAACGGTCCTGGTATTGGGCCACGTACCACAGCCAACCGCATTTCCCGCGTCAACCCCCCTTGCAAAATTCACCTTATAAATCCCCACCCTCTTCCCTCCCAAAGCCCATCATCCCTCTCTCAAAGCCCATTATCCATCAATCTCCTAAGCTTCTTTCACCCCATTGGCACTGATTCCTCTACCTCCTCTCCTTTGAAACTATGAAGTTGGTCAAGACCATCTTCATCATGGCTATAGCCATGGCTCTAATCATGGCATGCACCAGCACGATGACGGTGGATGAAGAAGAAGAAGAAGAAGTACCTTCCTTCGGGGCCGACTCCATCCCGACCGACCTCCCATCGTCTGAAGACCGTCCACCTTCTCTCCGAGGGATAAGCCGCTTTCTCGCTGAGAAGAAACCGAAAAAGCTCAAATGCAGCAGGAACCCAAAAATCTGCCTCGCCCGGGGAAGCCCTGGTCCCAACTGTTGTAAGAACAAGTGTGTGAACCTGACAAGGGACCGCCGCAATTGTGGAATTTGCGGGAAAAGGTGCAAATTCACTGAGGCTTGTTGTAGAGGGCAATGTGTGAACCTTACGTTCGACAAGAGGCACTGCGGCCGATGCAACAACCAGTGCACGAAAGGCGATTATTGCATATATGGCATGTGCAATTACGCTTAAGAGGCGTTGAGATTAGTCATTCATTTGTAAGGAATAAAAATCCGCTATGTGATCTTTCGGGTGGGGCTCAGTTCATTTGCATGTTCCTCTTTGTGGGCTGAGAGATTTCCTAAATGTAATGCATAATTGCAGTTTTATGTTAATTTACATGTTAACAAATTATATGTTTGATCTTATTCATCATGACCGTTTCATCTCATTTTCAATTTTAGAGAGGGGAGAGAGAGCGTATTTCTTCGTTGTTGTGGACAGAAAATCATCGTATCTTGTCATTAGTCATTCAAGAAGATTAAACTAAATAATACAAACAGACACGCGATGGGTTTTTAAGCTAAAGAAATGGTATTTAGGTAATTAGCATGAAGCTAGGTCTTTAATCAAAGAACCTGTTTTTTTCTCGCAGGCTTCTCATTCTCAACGTGCATTTCATGTGCCATTTCTACCAGTGGCTATAGTTGTTATTGGATTTGTTTCCACAATGACATTTATATTACTATGCTTAGCAAGAAGAGAGGTCGGTTAGCTGCACGTGAGGCATATGTGCTAACCTTTTACGTGTGTGGAACGTATGATCACCCATGCAGAAGGTGTCCCACTAGCCAGATGAACTGGTATAAAGATTAGTCTGGTCCACTCATCAGGCAGGCAACAGTTGTACGTTGAAGGTGGACCACTGGAAGTTTTTTTTTAAACTGCCCGATTGTGATTCCACAAGGGTGGCCCGTCTGATGAATGCATGGATCTGATTAACACATCAGGTCATCTTTACAGTGGATTCCACCTGGTACACGGTTCAGATCATGTCCTTCACCTTCCAGGTTGGCATTTATGGCATGCGTAGAGGTGCTTTTGGGGTTACTGATATAATTTTATGCTAGATTGCTGTAGTCATTTACGCTGAAATGGTGCTTCAAAGCTAAAAAAACGATAAAAGCCTTCATTTCGAAGTCTCAATGTCCAAAAGCAGTGGATTTCCCATGAAAGCCGTGTAATCACATGCTCGAGCTCCAGACGTCTGATTCTTCCATCAAAGGCGCCCATTTACATGCTTTGTCAAACACACGCATCGTTTTCCTCCAAAGATGGTCATTGCACCTGATCTCCGCTAACCCGTGTGGTTAGTCTAATCTCTACGTGTTGGCACATGTACGTAGGATCCAAGCAGTCTATCAGGCGCTCTGATGGCTAAAAAAATCAGGGCAGTCCACTTATCCGGTGGCTACGCTGTCGGAAATAAATGGGTGTATAAAACAGGTTCCTCCATTAGGTGACGACAGGGTGTCGCAGGCCTGTGCAGGAAGTTCCTCCGCTCAGAAGCTAGGTGGGCCCCACGTGATGTTTGTGAGAAATCCACCCAGTCCATGTATTTTTTCCGGATCATATTATGACATGTGCAAAAAATGAGGCAGATCCTAAGCTCAACTGGGCCGCAGGACAGGAAACAGTGAGGATTGAACCTCCACCATTTAAACATTCATGGGGCCATTGGATCAGGATAATATTTTTATGCTTTCAGTTCATCTCAGTAGGAATGACCTTATGAACGGTTTGGATGGCATAGAAACATCACAGTAGACCCAAGGAGGTTTCAACGGTAGGAAATTCCTTACTTGATTTTTCATGTCGTAGGGCCCACTTGAGTTTTGGATTTGTCTCATTTTTTGGACTGTATCCTAACATTATCTGGAAAAAAGGATGGATAAGGTGGATTTCTCACAAACATCACAGTGGGCCATAGCCAGCTTCCAAGGGAGTTCCTGCGACCTAGGTGACATGAGAAGGTGGGAGAAGGAAGAACTCTTGATACAATAGTAATCTACTATTTACTATTCATTAGTCAAGTTGCAGGGTGATGCATCGATTAGGTCACTCATAAGTAGGGCCCAATCATGGATCATATGGGTTTTGTCTAAAAAAAATACTCCTTTTAGATGATCCTATCCATCTGATCTGTGGCCATTAAAGTAATGGTGCAAAACAGAAACAGTCAACGGTAAAATAAGCGGTGGGGTAAATTTAGAAAAAGTAATGGATTGGATTGTCACAGTGGGTTTTACGTTTTAGAAAAGTAAGTCATCCCTCCTGGTGCCCTGCCTGTGGGTGGACCTGATGGATACATCACCCTCGCACCTCCCCTATCTTTTGAGCCATTCATTTATTTTCAGTATGGTCACTATTGAATGGAGTACTGTCCTGATTATTGGGCCAGGCGATTTATACAGGAGGGACTACGTTATGGACACAGTTTGGATGTGACGACATTTGCTGCATAGCGCTCTTGGGCGCTTAGATGGACTCGATTCGGTAGAGGTAGAGGTGGACAACGATCCGATCCAAGTCAAACATGGACCAGATCAGATTGTTCGGCTGCTTGAGTGGGTGTGTCTGAATAATGTTCAAACAAACATTCGAACGGGATAGCTCTGTTCGAAACTTAATTTGGTCCCAATCATGTTCGAACATATGGATTTCGAACAATTTTTACAAGTTCAAACAATTTCGCTTTTTTCGTTTGAAAATATTTTTTTTACTACTAAATAGTAAATACTGATTTTTTCATTCCGTGTGTCCCACCGTGATGTATTTGATTTATCCGCTCCATCCATCCATTTGTACAGCTTATTTTAAGGCATTAAATAAGAAATGAGGCAGATACAAAACTCAAATGGACCACACCACAGGAAACTCATTGAGGAGAATGATGTTCACCATTGAAACCTTCCTGAGCTCACAGTCACATTTATTTGTCATCACCTCCCCCCCCCCCCCCCCCCCCCCCCCCTCTCTCTCTCTCTCTCTCTCTCTCTCTCTCTCTCTCTATATATATATATATATATATATATATATATATATATATATATATATATATATATATATATATATATATATATATATAATCGAGTCGAGTCGAGTCGAGTCGAACAGGACTGTGTTTGAAATTGAATTGAATTTTTTTTCGAACACACCTTGTGTGTTCGAACAAAGTTCGAACAATAAGATTTTTTGTTCGAACAGTGCTTTATCGAGTCGATCCAAACAGTTAAACTCAGTTCGTGTCCAGCTCTAAGTAGAGGGCTCTCCAGTGCCCAACTCCAGCTCGGTACGACAAAGCTCTTTGAGCCACCATGATGTGTATTTTATCCATTTGCTATCTCAGGGCCTGAGCACAAAAATGAGGCAGATCCAAATGTCAAGTGGACCACACCACATGACCCTGGCGGTTGAAACCTTCCTGGGGCCTACCTTGATGTTTATTTTCCGTCCAATCTTAATTAAGCGAAATTACAAAAATCAGCTTGATCCAAAACTTATGTGACCCACAAGAAGTTTTCAAAGGCAGGTGTTTGATCCCCATTCTTTCCTGTTGTGTGGTCTATTGAGCTTTAACTAGAGATTAAAATGTCATACTTGTTGGATATAACATGTATGCATGTCGGGTTATGCCAGGTTACGTCAGGTTAAAATAAGTTGAGCCCACGACTGTTTCATGGGGGCAAAGTTAGTAGGTCCAAGATCAGTCCAAAGCCGGCTCAGGTTCGTCAGGACAGTTGGGTTACCTGGCCCATTGCCACCCTTGGGTAAATTGGTCGTTGGACCAGATGGGACGGGCTGATCAATTGGGCCTCAATCTATGTTCTCTTGGGCCCAGCCCGTTATTTGTTAAATGGATAAAAATCCGCCTCGGAAACATCTCGTTGAAAGCTGCTTCTCGAGGTTGGTAAACTGGGAGAGAGAGAGAGAGAGAGAGAGAGAGATGACGGTGGTCGTCGGCAGCATAAAATTCAGAGCTCGAGATTACAGCGCCGAGCAAGCTGCCTCTTCGCTCCCTCGCGTACCCACTGAAAAGCATCCACTCGCTGCTCACCGTTCCTCCCACCAGGTTTCACCTCTTCTCGTTTTCTCTTCTTGCCCGTTCTCGGATTTCTTCTGCAATTCCTCTTCAATAATCAGAGAATCTTTAAGCCCATTTCCCTATATTTCCTTTCTAAATTATTCGAACTGGATCCGTAATTTCATCATCTTCCTTTCGTATTTTCGTCACTCTTGCTTGAATCTCAAAATAAACAACTCTGAATGCCCACACCCCGGAAATTGCTTTCATTGGATGTCGATGATACTTCATCTCAGTCCAATCAAGAACCTGCAAGTGGATGGTTAAAAGAAAAAGGGCACTGATCAACATTCAACATTAAAAAACTGTTGATCGGATGGTACAGATCATCTGTTCAGAGTGATTTCTGGGCAGTGGGTAATCTAATGTGGGACCTGCAAGGTGGACGGTTGACATCCAAACTTTTCCTCTCCAATTTCCCTATTCCTTACCTGGCAATTGCAGCATCGAATTTTTCTGTAGCTATCTGTTTAATTTCACAGTTGTAACCGTGAACATTCTATCTTGTTTAGTCTTTAGATTGCTAAGTACTGTGAGTGAGCTTGTTTACATAATCGACAAGGTTGACAAAGACATGGACTTGACTCGGTCCTCCTACAAAATTTGACTTGAGTGAGTCATTTTTTTTAGTATTGTTTATAAACATACATAATTATGGATAAATGTTAAAACCAGTGGCTAATTGCAAAAATCTGCAAGGTGTAAACTGAAAAATTCAGATTCTACAACTGATAATTAAAAGAAGAAGAAGAAGAAGAAGAAGAAGAAGAAGAAAGTTCAGATTGTGCAAACTGCAAGCAGTGGCAAATTGCAAAGAACTTATTGTGCAAACTACAAACTGCATGCCAACTGTTGTAGCAGCAAAAGCGTGTGGTGTACACTGCATGAGGACTGTGTCAGTTACACTGTTAGTGGGTTCCTTTTGTTGCCATACCAGAGGGCCCACACCGGTGTTTGATGGACACCAACACGCGAGGGAGACAGAGAGAAAGCCTAACAGAGAAAAAAAACCCTAAAATGCTATTGATAATAGAAATATAGTGTTGAATGTTATTCCCATAATCCCAATTTCCCCTTTTGGCCTTTAATACCAACTTGCCTGAGTCCTAAGTTGATTCAGCAGACTCAGGAGCTTTAGGTTTTTGACACATGTGTTAAATTGGCATTTACTCACAATAGATATTTGATTCCTATTCCCATAATGCCCCTTTTGCTTTTTAACTTCAATGCTAGCTCATGCAAGTCCTGAGTTGGCTCACCCGATGCGGTTTGGGCGAACAGCAAGTGTCGTGGGTGTGCTCCCCACAGACGTAGGTTCGATTCCCCTCCCTGGCATTACCCGATGCACGTGTTTGCGGGTGATTGCGTGCATCCACAGGGATTAGTCTCGCCTCAAAATGGGGCAGGGATACCTTGACGTCATAAAAAAAAAGTCCTGAGTTGGCTCGGTGGACTCGGGAGAGTTAGATTTCTAAAACATAAGTTAAAATTGGTCACGACTCACTCGGAGTGAGTAAATTACTTGAAAACTTGGGGACAACTTGACCGAGTCATGTCCAGTTTCAGTCTCCACCACATCTGCACTATTTTGACTCGGTGGCCTTAAAAAATGAGTCGACTCGCCGAGCCAACCAACCATATCTCAAATTTGATTGTTTGTAAGTCATGAGGATTGTGTGTGTGTGTGTGTGTGTGTGTGTGTGTGTGTGTGTGTGTGTGTGTGTGTGTGTGTGTGTGCGTGCGTGCGTGCGTGCGTGTGTGTGTGTGTGTGTAAAAATATCCACATGTAATCGGTTAGTTGGGGTAAGGCTTAGATGATGTGACACATGTAGACTTTTGATCCTCGTGATTTACCGGTGATTAAACTAGAGAAGTGATTAAGCATTATATATTTATATCTATTTATAATTAATCAATTTACACTGTCCATTTGGTCCAACCCACTTTTCATGAGCAATTGGGAAAAAATTACACCGAGTGAACGATTCTAGCCGTTTGATCAATAGTATATAAAATGGAAGGTCAAGATCATTCGTAGAAAAAATTGTTAATTCAACAATTGAAACACTGATTTGGTGGGCCCTCTCTTTGATTGAGCATGGTTCTCAAGAATTATTTTCATTTACACTATCCTAAGCATCCCACCCCTGGCTTGGAAGAAAGATACCTACTAGAGAGAAGGACATAATGTGGATGGATATTTCTCCAAAAAAATGTGGATGGATAGGATCATTCTACTTGTGTAATATTTGCAAGCTGGCCCATGAAGTTTGGACTGGAACTAATGAATGATCTACATCCTGACGCAGGGAAGAGCGTGATACAATAATGAGAAAGATCACCATCTTTCTCAAGTAATCAAAACCTTGAATCCACAAGAAATAATAATAAGAGAAAATTTGAATATTTTTTTTGAATAATTTTAGTGTATATGATTTATCCATTACACCACTAATAAATAAAAAATAAAATCCTAATTTGAAATTACCCAAAATAGCAAAATTCTAACCCTAATAGAAGTCCTAATTCAACTAGAATAGAACTTTCTCGGAATAGTAAGTTTTGCCAAAAATAAAGTCCTAAATTAACCTTACAGGAGCATTCCTAGCATGATTACAAGCAATTCTTGAGAAAAAATGCACATACTAAAACTCTACAAATAAGGAAATATGACAAAAACCAGAATTACTAAAAATAGTAAATTTTTCCTAAAATTCCGATTTTGAACTGGAAGTGTGCATTTTCTTGCGAAACGGACGGAAGTACCATAAAGATAGATAGGTCGTACGATAATGATACTCTGATAAAAAGTTATAGCTGATTTACGATTCATACTTCGAATGACAATTTCTTCCTATTTGGATTAAATTTCTTTGTACTGGAGCCTGGGGCCCAGTTATGTCATGCCCTATGTAGGACTAGGCTTGGATCTGACATACTACTTCCGCTTCCGTTTGGCCTTCATTTGGTCTAGCCATGCTAGGAATGTATCTGTGCCACGTCCTACATCAAATCCATTGATCAATTTGTCCATGCATCAACATGCAATTCATAGTGCCATTGATCTTCTCTCATAATACATGTTCAATCTTTTTTTCTTTTTTTTTTTTAATTAATTACTTGAAGGCATTCCTCAAAAGCTTATTTGTGCTTGACCAAGAATTCAATTCTGTTCTATGATAGGTTGATTCTGCAGATCATGAGAAGGGTGATTTCTATGATCCTTTAAGAGGTCCTCATGGGAATTTGGTTTCTGACCAGAATGTACAGAATACACATGAAACTACCATAAGAGAATCCCCAAATGAAGCAAATCAATTGTCATCAAAAGGATGGGCTGCTTTCAGGAGATCCTTGATGCAGAAGTTTACCCTCTCCCAAACAGTCTCTATTTCAGCAGTGAGCTTCTCATCCTCCTGTAATCATATTTAGTGAAAATTCTACCCACTTTTCTAAGTGATACCCTGATCTGGTGAGACACACCTAAAGGCATTTGTTTTTCAGACCAAAGCTTTGTAATCTGAGAATTTTTTGGAACATTTTTTTTTGTAAATACATAATGGAATCATTTTCGTACCTTTGGCTTATTTTCCTTTATTTATTTATTTGGAATCATGATTCTGTTTCAGTATTTTTTGGTCAGTTTGCACTCCAAGGTGTTTGTGATGTCTCTGTAATTCAAGAAGTTTTCCTTGTTTGTCTCAATGGTCCATATGACCCTTCAAAAAGGAAAGCAAAGCAAAAGAGCCCTAGGGTCCACATTTAGATATCTTTCCTTCTAGAAATAAGACCTTTTGTTTTGCTTTTTTGTACTTCTGTGACATTGAGGTTTTCTTGTTCTTGTAGATGTCTGACGTTATAATAAAGGGTGGCAAAGGTATGATATCTCTGTCGCATCACCTGGAAAAGTTTTGATCACTGGAGAATATTATTTCATTTTCTTTTGGTTGCTACTTGAAATATAGTTTGTCAGAATAACCATTGGATCCTTGAGACATTCAATGTGGAACTTTGCTGCATCAGAGAAATCTTTGACCAGTCTGCATCTCGAGGAGCTGGAAGATCCACAAAGAATTGCTAAAGAGGAGGTCAAAGTTGTTACGCGACAGGAATATGTTTCACGATTACATGAACTTAAAGATGAGATAAGCCGTGCTTGGCGAGCCGAAGACCGCGTAACATCTCTTAGATTATCTATCAAGGCAAGGATACCAAACTTAATCGTGGATGTATCAATAATGTTCATTGAAGGTCGATCCTTCTTTTTTTTTTCTCTGTTGGAGATGGAATGTTCATGTGTAAATGTGAACATTCTTTTTTCCACATGCTAGTTAAGATTGCAGTTGTTGAAATTGTGACCTGGCTTTATCATTTTTTTTTGGCTATGTTCTTGTTTGGTCATTTGAGATTTCAATTTTTGTAGTCCCCCTTTTTTTAAAAAAAAAAACAAAAAAAAAAACAAAGTGGTCCATTATGTTTTTGGCTTCTATTCTCTTGATGCTATTGATGTGTGATCAAATGGGTGGTGGGTTGTGGCCAAGGTATCCCAAAACGGTTACGTATCGGCCGTATACGTAACGGAAATGGTCATAACCATTATGCGTTATGGGGTCGAAACGGCCATTACAGAAAAAACAGGCCGTAACGGTCTTGTAACAGTTTTTATTTTTTTTTTATTTATTTTTAAAAAAGGGCCGTAACGGCTGATATGGGGTCCGTAACGGCCCGTATCGTAACGGTAACACCGTTATGGAACACCTTGGTTGTGGCGGAGCCGCGGAGGAAGATCAGATGTGTTTGTTTGGCTGTGTTGGAGAATCAATGCAAATTTGCTGATTTTTTGAATGTGGGGTCAAACTTTCATGGAGAGGGAACTGGTCCCTAGGGGGCAATTTTACTTACTATTTCTTTCATTGCCTCACACCATCCACCAAGGAGAGTTTTTGTGCTTTTGTGTGTGCACATGGCTGCATACGAGATGGTTGACCATTTTTCTTTCTTTTTCCTTTTTTCCTTTTCGATATGACTTGATCGTTTGGGTGAAATTTTTAAGTTGTTCAAGATCTCTTGGATGCTCCAAGGAATGGTTTCTGATTCTTTCAGAGGCTGGAATAGGGAACCATTTGAGCGAGGGGAGTAGTGCTTTGGCAATTACTTAAACTAACAATCCTTTCGGTATCTCAAAGGAGATGAATAGTCGATCTTCAAGACCAAGGGAAGGACTCGGCATGATCTGCTTGTCAAAATTAGAGGATACCTATTTAGTGGGCCCTTGCATGCAAGGAATCTATATGTATCTTAAAACTTGAAGAAAGAAATTCTGGGTATCTTGCATTCAATTAAAACCCTCTCACCAATTGGGACATGGAAGCTAATTTGGGTTGGGGTAAGAAAGAGAAATCCGTTTCGCACTGTCACTGATGGGGGTGTGGAAGTTGAACTCTATGTGCTTCTTTGGAAACTTGGGTATACCCAGGCTGGGATGCATTCTTAAAGATTGGAAAGATAATATCCTCTTCTCCTTTCTCACAGGAAGGAGATGAATATTTGGATATTTGAGAATAAGCAAAGGACTCGACATAATCTGTTTGTCAAAAATAGTGGTTGCCTTATTTAGTAGGCCCTTTTAAGGAATTTGTATATATTTTGCATTCAAACCTTCTCACCAATTGGCACATGACTAATTTGGTTGGAGGTAGGAAAGAGAAATCTATTTTGGGTCGAGTGTATAGGGATGTGGAAACTAAACTCTGAGGGGCTACTCTAGCAACCCCCTTCTTGAGAATATACGGGCTGGGAGGCACTCTTAAGGACTGGAATGACATATCCTCGTCTCCTTTTTTGGCCCTACGAGATGGACCTGATTGAGTCGGGGTCTAAAGCGCTTTTTTTTGGGGGGGTGTGTTTCTTCAAATATTTTTGTGGTATTCAATACATTGGTTGTGGAAGGTATGCAATAAACATTTTTCTTTGGTCTACTCATAATCAATTGAAACCTTGGAGGCTCGCTTTTCTGTCCCAAATTAGACACTTGATCTTGATGGTAAACATTTCGTTTTCCCTTGTTGATGGGGATGTTGATTTGATGGTTGGTGCTTTAGTGAAAGAGGGAGCTAGTGTCTCACTTTGTGTATCTGGAATTCATTCCCTTTGATGTAGTTCTTTTCTTTAATAGATAATTTTCATTACCATTAAAGAAAAAAAGAAACAATGCCATGGAGATTGGATGCAAAATGGGATGTGGTGACTGAGTGAGTGGATAACTTTTTGTCTGGAAGAGTCTTTACCTTTTGTTAGGGGTAGGACTACTCTTATCAAATTCGCTTTAGCTAGCATGCCCAATGAACGCAGTTGGATAATATCGGCCGATATAATCGGTATTTCACCTGCCCAATATGGAACCCCACTCAAGTTAATGGTTTTTAGGATATCGGTGATATTATCATGATGTATCACAATGTATTGACGATACTGAGAGAGGAGACGAAAAAAACTACAAGAAGGAAAAAAAAATACCTCATACATGTTCTTCCTCTTCTTATTCTTCTCCAAGCCTCCTTTCTCTGCTACGTCTCTTCCTCTCCTTCTCCTCCTCCAATCCTCCCCTCTCCATGATACGTCTGGGCATGATTCCAGTGTGAAAGTTGGCACTAATTTGGGTGTCAGGTGATTGGGTGGTGTCTGCAAGTTAGAACTAGTAAACACTGTTGGGATATTGTTGTTGTTATCTTTCCAGGTTTACCCAAATGTAGTGTGACACCAGCAATATATTCATGATGCGGACATCAGTGGTGCACCCTTTAGAGTGTACCAGAGGAGGCGACGTCGCAGATCGAGTGTTGGAGCAGAAGAGTTGATGTGGATGGATGCCGGGCCCATTGGGCCCATTTTCTGACGCGTTACGAGTACGCGAGATGCAGGATCGCGCAGGAGCATCATGACCGCTGGACCATGGAGCGGATTTACATTTAGGCGCTTTTCTATTTATTTCCTTGTTTCTAGGCGCTTTAGTGTCGTTATTTACTTTAGACGTTTTTTATGTTATTTCTTTGGTTTTCAGGCACTTTAGTGCACTTTTTTTATTTTCGTAGCTTATATATACTGTGAGAACCCTATTTCGAAATTATTGAATGAATAGAAAATTCGCGAGTTTCTTCCTCTTTGTTGAGAGATTAGGGTTTCAGGATTGGCCCTCGGGTGTTGAGGATTCCACCCCGGAGTTTCCGTTTTCTCTTCTCTCTTTCTTCAAGGTGCGAGGAAAGGTAAGCTTCTTTTGATTCCTAATTCGTACTTCATGATAACCCATTGTTTTTCGACATCCCTCGTCCTTTTCTGAAACCCCCCCCCCCCCTTTTGATATGATCGAAAAGAGGGATGCCTAGCCACGATAACCGGATCCAAACTTGACTGTGGACTGGTCTATGCTAGATCTGGGATATCCTCATATCCCTAGATCCTCCCTGTTTTACGATTTTACATGGTTTTATGCAAAGGGGCATGATCCGGACGGACGGATTTCATCTTCGTGTTGAGATTTGTTAGTTTCCTCTGATTGAAAGTAGTTAGTTTCGTAATTTTATTATTTGAATATCTTCCAACTTGATATACATGCATCTAGGGTTAGATCATCGCATGCCCCTGCATCAATTCATCTTATTGCGCATGGATCCAAATTTGTGTATGAATTTAAGTGGCGAAGTATGGGCATTTGAACGATCATGCAAATCAAGGCTTTCCTTTCTATTCTTCTAATGAATGCTGACTGTATCTTAGTGTAGAACATTTATTTTCAGGGGCTAGACTCGTACGATAGTTTAACTCCATTTAAAAAATGGTGGCAACTGTTCAACCATACACATGGCATATCTGAAAAGTGATCCGGATCGCTAAAATCTCTGAATCAATTGTGAATGGAGCATAACCAAACATTACATGGAGGACATGATAGTAACCATCTGATTTTTCCTCTTGAATTTGGGCACTCACTATTTTAATTTTTAACCTTTAACTTGATAGCCATCAACCGTGGTTTTTTTTTTTTTTTTGAAAATCAGTTGTATGGTTATGATTTCTCAATCAGCATAATTTTAGATATATGCTCCATCCACATTGTGCCCCATGATTTGAATGGTCTGGATATTTGTACTTGAGTGCCACATATGAGCTAGATGAGTCGCCACCATTTTCAAAATGGTGGTTAACTATCATAGAAGTCTAGCCCTATTTACAGAAATAATAATTCTATTTGTGCAGTTGCCAGGCAATAATACTTTTATTTGTGCAGGTTGCCAGGCTCCTGATGGACACATCTGTTTTACAATTTTATCCTACATTATTTATTTTAGTTACAGATGTAATGGATATGCTTGGTGATATGGTGTGGGAACGCATCAAAAGAAGGGCAGAATTTTCCGATAATGGAACTTTAATATGCTATTTGCCAGGTCTAGATCTGCACTCTTTTATTTATTTTTTAATTGAATTCTAACATCCTTTGATTCAATTCAATTGATTGTGGTAAATTAATCAAATTGCCTGTATAAGGTGGGGATTCTTGAGTCTATGAAACTGGATATGGATGTAGACATGAATATGATTTAACGCTCTTCTAATCTATGAAATCACATTCATATGGTCATGAATGTTAAACAAATGCCCACTAAAATTAAGTGAAAACGTTCATAAAATGGGTAAGAAACTAGAAATTTGATGTCATACATCGAAATCTTGGACTCTCTAGACTAAATTACTATTTCCAACTCTTTTCTATAGGTAACCAAAGGGATTATTCGTTAGAAAAAAAAAATGGAAGGATAAGAAATTACAACCATCAAGATGATGGATGGGAGATGCTAATACAAATCAAAGATCTCAAGAACCCCTGATACAACCAAATCAAAGATCTCAAAAACCCATGATACAACCAAATCAAATATCTCAAAAATCCATGATACAACCAAATGGTTACACCTCATCCAATCGAATATGAGGCCCATATAAGGGTCCTGATCAAAGATCTGGATTTTGCAATGAAGAGGTAGACCACTTTGAGGGCGTAGATCGATCTGATGAAGGATCAACTGTCTAGATGTCCATTCTGGACCAAATCAATGGAATCCCATGACTTGGGGTAACTGTTTACGGTTTATCATACTTGTATCTCATGATTTAGTAGCCATTTATCATGCCTTGTTAGTGGTAACCCAGTAAGAGGAGAGTCTAATTATTTGCAGCCACTCAGTGGTGATTCTATTAACCTATTCAATGAACTGCATGTGTATCACATCCTGGGGGACATGAGTGAGAGGGCTTGCAATTGTTAGACACATTAACTTTTATCATTGATTGGCTGTTTGTGCAAGCATTCTGCGAATCCTACAACTTGCATATTAATTAATAGATTGTAAGCAGAAAGCCAGTAATGACAGCATCTCACTGTTTGAACTAAGACATCCATAAGACGATTACTTGATCAACAAATTTGGAGTCTATATACATTATCATATGCAACATAACTTTTTGCCAGTATAGCCAAGTCATTCGATGTTTGATTTTCTGTTATTGAAGGATAAGGTTCATCACCTATCAGCCAAATTTCCTATAGAATGATCTCATGTCCCTGATTTTGCTAAGAAACCTTCTCTTTTAGTCCTGCACTTTAACATCCTGATTTTTTTATTAGTAAAATCAATTTATTTAAAGAGAAACGAGTGAAGAAAACATAGACACAATAATAATACAACAAAGCAGCACCACCAGCTGCCGGAACCCACATGGAAACCCACTCCACTGCAAGGGGATGATTTCCACCCCAATTACAACTTTCTCAAACAGAATATCATGAACTCTAGATGGGAAGTTCCTGGTTTCGCATAGAAATCAGCGTATCATTCGCTTCTCTACTGATATGATGGAAGGAGACTGGATGGCCTTTGCACAAATCCAGGACTTCTTGAATCAAAACCGACACTCTCTTGGACTCCGAACAGAGACACCCCATTGAATTACAGTTTGGAATCACCTTCAATCGCTACAGGCACCAAACCATTTGACACCACCAAGTCGCTTGGAGAAGAGCAGCAGACTCAGCAAAGTTGGAGTCTTCAAAACCAGCTGGCCAGAGAATTCTATCAAGCTATATCCATTGTGGTCTCGAATACAACCAACCATCCCTGAGAAACCTGGTTCCCAAATGAGCAACCATCGAAATGTCTTTGACTTATCCACATTGGGGAGGAAACCCAGCCTCCTGATTGCCAGCAGAGATAGTGTGGGTGTGTGATTGAATTACCTGTGATCTTCATATTCTCCTGTCTGTTGTATGATAATTTTGTTCAATATTTCATCAAGGCTTCCCTTTTTAAAATCTACAAGCATTGGTTCCTTTTTATAATTGATGTTCCTTACAATTCGGCCATACGATTGTACAAGACATCACATGTGCCACAAAAATATTTCATTACAGTTTGGCCACATTCTTGTACAAGACATCACATGTGCCACAAAAATATTTCCTTACAGTTTGGCCATATAATTGTACGAGACATCACATGTGCCACAAAAATATACATATGCTTTTAATATGAAGCCCATATCACTGTGATATTATTATTAGATTGTATGTATAATTTTTGTTTCTTCCACACTCACAATTTACCTTTGTGCTTTAAATGGATTATCTGTTTTGTGGTTTCAATTTCTCATGAATTGTTTCTATTTCCTTTCCATTTCTGTGGTTTAAATCTTCTTGAAGTAGTTTATGCTACAACTACTTGTAACCCTACTCAAGCAAATGTCACAACAAATATTTCTCATTAAACCTGTCTTTGTTTACTGCAGAAAACTTTAAAGCCAGTGACGTTTGCAATGACGCCAAGGAAACCTGTAATAACTGGTTCTGCAAAATTGGTTCCATCCGTGAGCTTCTTCCACGAATGTTAAGTTCTAATAGTTATTGGCTTTTGTTACTTTTTCTGAACTATTCTTCTCATGATGTTCTTTGTTAATCTTTGTCATTGTTTGTCTTAGATTTTTTTTTTTTTTTTTTGGTAATGTATATAATATCACCACCATAATGACCATCAATATCATCACCATCATCACAACCATCACTTCATCATCATCCTCATCCTCATCATTCTCCAAGTCCTCGTCATCCACTCTATGAAGAGCTATAACTTCAATTAGACCTTTCTGGCATTTCTATATTGTTCAAAATTTTCATTGTTTCTATGTCATTTATTCTATTAGCAACATAAATACTTGCTGTTTCTTTTTGTTCATTCTATTCAGGCAAATTAATAAAATGAAGATTGTAAAGTGGAGGTGTGAGGGTGAATGAGAAACAGAATGTAGGTGTGCAAATGGGTCGGGTTGTTACAAACAGATTATAGATGGATCTAACTTGGGCCCGTTATGTTGGATCTGGATCCAAAGTACCACTCCGATTATCAAATCGGTTAGGTTGGATCCTCTCAAAGTTGACTTGACCCACCCTGCCTCAGACCCGACTTTTAATTGCGTTGGGTTGGGACCACCCAAAAATGGACCAGATCTGGGACCAGAATTGATCTGCTCTAATTCCAATCCTTTGAATTCCTTTAACGAAGGTAATTTAGGCAATAAATTAAAACCTAGAAGCCTACATAAACAAAACATGTGGTTGGGCGCTTAACAGGTAAGTCTTGATTAAATGGGGAATTAGAAATTGGCATGTCCTACTTAGATCCTAAAAGCCGGCTCATATGTAAATGGATTGGGCTTGGATCCTCTTAGGCTAGATCTGATCAGACCTGACTTTTGTTAGATTACACCCAACATGGACCTGGGGCTGAAATCAAGACCTGATTATTAAATGGGTCTAGAACTCTCTTCAACCAGACCTAGCCTGACCCATTTGCATCCTGAAAGAGTGTAGAGGCTAGGCCTCTAGTGACTAGTCATCATGGGTGATTTCTCCAACAGTGTCTGGTAGGTGTCCTTTGGAGTTTCCTGTGGAGATTTGCCGACACTTTGGAATTGTTAATATCATTGTTTCTTTAACAATGTGCTCCAATAGAGGTTAATGCAGCTGCCGATGAGAAGGCCTCTGGTTTTTAATATTGACCGCGCACAAGGATCTAATCTTTCACACACACACACACACACACACACACACACACACACAAAGAGGCGCAATTTTCCTTATTAGGACACTGTTTTTGGCTCTTTCTTCTTGGTAACCAGAATCCCTCTTTTTGCTTCTTTTCCATATTTAGAATTTCACTATGGGAGGATTTAAGAATGTCTAAAGATCGGATTCTAGAGATGGCTTAAGATGAGGGTTCAAGATTGTAGACATTTGGACGGTTATTGGGAGATTTTTGGCTATTGCAAGTTGCATTTTTTTGGAAAGTACAGGTGGATGGTTCTTACAGGTGATAGGCTTTAAGGTGTTGGTTTTGGAGAAGTGTTTAGGCTGCTAGATCTATGTGATTGAATGTTCATTTTTATGCATCATTCTGTTAACCCATTCAAAACGGGGTCTTTACAACATGATATTTATCTTTATTTAGATCATTCTGGCAGATACATATATGGTCAGCCCTTTTTTATTCTGGGTTTATATTATCTTTTTCTTTATTATGCTTTGGGACAATAATATCTTGTATATGCTTTCTTTGCTTTTGCATTTCTTAAACCACAGACCACATTGTCATTGTCTATTATATGGAATGCAAGGTCAGCCAAAAAACGTGACTGCAGTAAGCTGCCAAAGTACCAATTTTTCTTCCACAAGTGGGAATCATGATATTACAATAGAGAACACAAAACTGATACTTTAACCAGGGGGCATGTGTGCTGGACCTTCGGTTTCTTGCTCAGTAGCTACTGCTGAATTTAGGTGTCTGCAAATATTACTGCTATGGGTTGCCTTATCTGCTTATTGCTGCTGCTATGTATTTTATGTTCAAGTGTTTGAGTTGACATTACTTGGCACAAGCTATCATCTGGTAGTCTAGTGTTTTGCATGCATTGAAGATCGTAGACTCTTAATGCAAAGATACTTGACTACTAGAATATACTGAAAAGTGCTATGACTAACTCTCAAAGCACCTCAAGTTTGTATTAAGTAAATATAAATGTCAATCATTAGGCTCCAGTGCTTTTGTACCTGTAAAATATTTTCTTAAAATTCTTTTAACGTGGTTGTTCTTTAATTTGATTTTTGTTCAGTTATTTGGAGCTGGCCATTTTGCGGTGTTACCGCTTCCTGTACGACAGTTATGCGGATACCCTCCAGCGTTTGACTATGATGATAAGAGGTGTAGCAGATCCAATAGCATCTGCCTACTGCCGTTTATATTTGGCCCACTGTGCACTGAGATTACCTCCATGTGATATAGGTAGAACACATTGATTTTCATTGAGATAAGCATGCACACACATCTATACTCCTATAAACAACACATTCATACAATACAGATGCATTCATACAAGCATGAAAATTATCATGCATAAATAAATACTAGGACTGGAATATAGCTGTAGATTCTTACCAAGGAAGATGGATAAATTTTGCATGCCTACATATATAAATTTGCATCTCTAATATATATAATGCGAGCAGCCAGCGTCAAGATTTTCCATGCAATTAGGTTTTCAAATGGCTAAAACTTCGTGTTATTAAAGTACATGGGAAGGGTTTTTAGGCAGAAGAACAGGCATTTAAGTAATTAGGTGAAGCCTGTTGTGTGCTAAACGTATTCTCCACCAAAGAAACCTACGTTTAGAAACCGCTTTCCCTCCTCTCTATCACACAACTTACAGAACTCTCTGTCCTTTTCTCAGACGTAATTCTCACATATGGCCATCCACCCCACCCAAATTGTGGGGCACAGTATGGATGGAGCATATGTCTAAAATCGTACTAATCAAGCAATTGTAACATCCAATTGATGGCTATCAAATGGATTGTTAGAGTTAAAATAATGAGTTGTTCAAATTGTAAGGGAAAAATATCATGTTATTAATGTAGTTTTTAGGCTATGCTCCATCCACAGTTAGGTCACAATTTGGATGGTTTAGATTGTCCTACAACTACGCCATGTGTATGGTTGAAGAGTCACCAATTGCCACCAGTTTTAAAATGGTTGTGAACTATCATAAGAATCTAGGGCGCCAAAAAATCATACTCTTCACAACTACTTCGCCACCTCACTCTCCCAGTATTTGTGTATTAACTCCTTTCACCACCTGCCACTTTTCTGGTACTCATACACATGAGCGAAAACTTTTTGCTCAGCCTGTACTATGTATTTAAAACATTGACATTAGTAGTGCTTCAATTGTTTGACATGTTAACCTTTCTCATCATCCCCATAATGCCCCTTGCGTGTTTCTGAAGTAGTGTCACCGAAATCTTCAAACTTCCTGCGGTTAATGTCAGACCCCATTCAAATGCTTGTGTTTGTACTAAAATTTTGAAGTAGTCAGGTTCTTAATTAACATCATTATGATCAAAATGTCCTAAGTCACTGAATAATAATCAGGTTCTTTCTTGTGCTGGATTATATCCTAGACTTTGTTCCTTGTTTTGTATAATGTACTGCAGTTGGTGCTACTGTAAACAAAGCAATGTTTTAAATAGCAGTAGCATGTTGCATAGCGTTCAACCCTCTGTAGCGTGTAGTGTAAACAGCATAGCATGTAGTTTAAGCTACACGATATTTCTATTTTTTTAATTTAAAAATAAGAAAGATACGATAATTAGCTAGGAAAAAAAAGCAAAAAATATAAAAATGCCTAACGGATGATTCATTTTTTTCAAAGATAAGCACATTCAAACAAGTTATTAATTATTATTTATTAAAAGCTAATCCACATATATAAAGTAATAAAAAAATCAATAATCAAATAATTATCGCATCAACAACTCTCTAAGCAAACTACTTTAATTAATAATGTCTAATTGAAATCACAAGTCACAACTCACGAGTATGAAAAGAATTAAAAATCCTAGAGGTTAAGAAAGGTTTTCGAAAACCCTCTTTTGAAACCCTTTTTCTTTTTCATTTTAATGGTTTTTTAGTGTGTAAGTTTCACACCAACTTTAACAAAGGATCACCACCATTTTAAATGAAAGTAAACAAAGAAATGTTTGGTTTTAGCTTTACATTTTAAGTTTTTTATTTTATTGTGTGAATTTTACACCATTTAAAAATAAAAAAACAGTACTTAAAAAAATAAAAAAAAATCATTGTAGCGTACACTACAAATGCTATACGCTACGACCCCTGTAACATACGCTACAGGGGATTTGCACTATTTAGATGTGCTAAAAGCGCTATTTGAAACACCAAAACAAAGTTACTTCATTCTCTCACGTCTTCTTCTGAAGGAAGACTTGTGACCCAAGTTGTTAAGGGAACTAATAGTAGACTGTTGTATCCCTAGCAAGATTAGAATGCTTTAGCAGCAGCATAATCTTTGTCTCTAAACCAATCAGGGAAATAGAACAATGTTTGTTGCATTATAAGTTTATGAAGCCTTTTTTCGCTTACCACAGATAGGGCCTTTTGGAGACAGAAACCCAACCCCAAGTAGCTGGGAAAAGGCTATGATGATTAACATGTTGTTGCATTAACATTAATCTTTATGGATAAGCTTTCAGTTGGTAGCATTGTAGTTCCAACCTGTGATAACCAACAGTCAGTGGAGAGGGTGAAAAAACATATCCATTTCTTTGTGATCCATATGATATGAATCTTGATGCAAGTTCAACCATAAAGAATTTGATTGATAGTAAGTGTCTAGTTTCTTTTCTGTATATCTTGTACTGCATAACATTTTTAGTACATGCATCATATTAGTACTCACAGCTGTCTTTCCTCCCATTTTCGTGATTTCTTCAGAAACCCTGGATATCTCATGAAGGCCTTGATATATATTGGTGCCATTTCTCTCCTAATGCCACATGATACATGGAAATAAATGTTGACCTTTGACCATTTGAGAGAGGGAGAGAGAGATCTTCGGCCCTTGTTTGCACCTTTTCTTATTGCCAGAGATGCTTTTGAATCACATGATTAGATACTTATGGAACGCTTTTCCCTTGTTCACAATCAAAAGTTCCAAATTATATCTTCGGGCATTGAATAATTATTTTCCAGTGGTCTATTTAGTAATAAATTTTTCTTAGGCAAATATCTTGTCTCATTTAAAATTTTCCATTGGAATGGAAAGTTGCCTGCTTCTTCATATTGACAGGAGATAGAACACTCCACCGCACGTTCAGAATTTCATATGTTTACTACCATTAATATAGGCGCTTACCTTTAAAGCAAAAAAGAATGTCAGGCACCTGATGATTCAACACAGGATTTCCTTTCTGCCCACATTGATAGCCCTGTTCATAATGATTCCTAGTCTTCTCACTTGCAATACTTCATGGTATATCAAATAATTCATGCTTTTTTCATTCTTTTAACTGACCATATTTCTTCCTTTTTCATCCGTAACGTATTATTTTCTTCTTTGGAAATTTGTAACAGGATTTCTCATTATTTCAATGAAGGACATCACTACTCTATTGACGCGGATTATTTCGGGAAATGGAAGAAGTCATGGAAATTCTTCTGAGAATAGGAAGTTGCTTATTGCCTTGTTGGAGCCTACAATTGAATGGATTACGAAATGCATATTTAAGCACACCGTTCAGGTTAGTAGGACAAATGTGAAAGTTATTCATGTAATGATTGGTCCATTTGTATTTTGTATTCCTTGTATGCATGCAAAAATGATGTTGAAATGTCATTTTTTTCCTTCACCTATGTAATGGCCTAACTATTGAACTAATCAAAATTGAACTTTACACAAACAATTGTTTTTTGTTAGCATGTATTACTTTTATGCAAATGCTCTATTGAGCCTGTTATGTGCTGTAAGTTGTATTTAATACATTCTGACATCATTATTCAATTATGTATAGTACTATTTGGAGTTTGAATCTCTTCACCTGTCAATGTCATTGGAGCTTTAGTTCTTCAATCAGGAAATTGGATTAGTGGTTTAAGTCCCTGGGAAAGTGTTCTGAATTGTAGTCCTTATGTTTAAAGGTTAGGGTTTATACAACATAGCCACACTGATATAATGTACTCAGTCTATGTACTAATCGATTTAACAAGCTAATAGTTTTCCCTTAGGGTTGAACTACTAAATATAGGATAGCTGTACCTAGATTGGTCTTTTTATTCTTCACCAAGGCCTCGTCCAAACATCACTTTCAGTGGTAACAAGCAGGTTGATCTATGGAGTTTCGATGCGGATGCCTTGGACAAAGTTATGCTAGGGGATGAGATCAGTCTCGTTGTGATGATGGTGACCTGGCCTCCACCAGATTTTGACATGTGAGAATCCATGGACCCCACTAAATGATATAATAGATTATGGTGAAATCCAACATGAGAACTGTGTGAACACTGACCATGCGGACTGTGAGTGCACCAGCAACTTAAATAGGTCACCATCTTTTCTTATCTTTTTCAAAAGGTAACGTAACTTGTATTAAAGAACACCAAAGGGCGAAATATTTACAACAAAAGACCCGCCTCTTCTAGCCACTCTCTATTGCTAGAGGCAAAAATACAATTAACCCATTTAATGGGAGTTTGGCCTTCCTAAAACCTCCTTCTCTGGCTCGTGGGTGTCCCGAAAGATTCTATTGTTCCTTCCCCCCACCCCCACTGAGACCACAAGATCGCTAGCAAGACTAGTCTTCAAGCCTCCCATCCTTTGTCCTCCTCCCCTTCTCTGTGCTGAGCTTGAAGAAAAGCTTGGACGGAGACGAGCATCACCCAGTGCATATTGAATATAGCTAGGAATTGATTGCGGACTGTCCGAGCCACCACTTAGTGAATGAACAAGTGGTTCACTAACTCCATGCCCTTCCTACACAAAACGCAACAATTGGAGATCACCATTGAATGTTTTTTGCAGATTATCAATTGTCAACACTCTGTTTCTTCTAACAAGCCATGCAAAAGCTGCCACCTTTGGGGGAGCCCTATAGGGTCAAACGTGGGAAGTAGGGGCAAACCCCGTTTGAGATGACCTAGCCAAAAGCACCTTGTAGACGGATTTAATTGAGAAATTGCCAGATTTAGATCACACCATGGAATCCCAAAACATTGGACTGCAGTCTACTATGATGAAGGCGTATCAAAAACCAAGCAAACTCCACTTTCTCGTCAAACAAATTCCTTTTGCAATGGGGGGCACTGAACAACCTTCAGAAGTGTCGAAACAATGATCAACAGAGACCATTCCATCCAGGGCAAGGTGCACTATACCTGGGAACTACTCCTAAAAAGGATGGTCACCATCTTTGACCTTGGAGGATCGAGATTGTGATCACTTGATAGTGGGCCCAACACCTAGATGAGAGTTAGTTGTCTTTTTTTCTTTCAATCTTTTAAATAAATGTGGATTGAGCTTGGTTAGATGTTTCTTTTTTACTAGGTTTTTGCTTAGGGATTAAGCCGACTTGAGGGTATATTAAATATTGTGGTTTGTCCTACTTTAGTTATCTAATTGTTTTCGGGTACATAAATTGAAGGACTACGATCAATCCTATTGGCTCCTTCGTGGACTCCCCGATTTTTTATGTTAACATCTAAACCCTACTCGACTCTGTTGTGGTTTTCCCATTGATGGTGTTTTTTCTTAATTTGCTGCTGAGGTAATCGCCAAATCACAAAACATGATTATCCTGCATTGATTCTGATCATCGTCACCATCTGTTACCAAGATTTTAGATGTCAGTATTGGGGGCTAATTGGTTGTGCCCAAGAATGGCACTATATGAGGTGTATATCAGATGATGCAGATGACTTTATCTTTTTGTTCAAAAAATTTGAGAAAATTATCATGAAAATAGAAGAAAAATGAAAAGAAGTATATTTATGTGTTTTTTTTTTTTTTCCTTTTTCTTTTTATTCTCTTTAACATGGCATGAGTGGTGTTTAAGAACTTTCTTTGATAAGTTGATGTCTTTCAGCTTGAACCACGGAATTAATTTCGACCAAATAGGTCCTAATTGAACACTAATCAACCATGAATTGGTGGATTAGTGCCCACTACATTGCAATACAAAAAAGAAAAAAAAAGTGTTGCGCAGCACGCCAACAACACCGGTGAACTGAGATCCAATCTCCGGTCTCACCCACAAACGATAAACAGGAAGAAAATAATAACTAGAAGTAGAATCACACAAACCAACAATCCACAAGATAGAATTTTACGTGGAAAAACCCCAACAAGGGTAAAAAACCACGGGTGCAAACTTCACTATGAAGAAGAACGAAGTTACAAGCAATACACTTACCTTCTCCTATGCTCCCATGCACAGAGATGGCCCTTTTGCTAATCCTCTCGCCTTTTTCTCACCTTGGACGTATAGAAGCCCTAATCCCTCTCCTAATCCCGGTTTACACCCCTTTATATAGTAAACCCTGTAATTAAAACACAAAATAGGAAACCCGCACTTTAAGTCCGCGGCCGGTCGGGCGCCCAGTCATAACTGGGTCGGGTGCCTGACCATTACAAAAATCGTCTAGCAATAAAAAACATAAAACAGTGTATTATCGGGCGCCCGGTCACTTTGACCGCCGGGCGCCCGGCCGTTCAGAAAACAGTCCAGCGGCTGATGCTCAAATATCATGAATATCGGGCGCCCGGTCATTAGACCGTCCGGGCGCCCGACCATTGACTGGTGTGGCTGTCTCCACACTCAACAATCTCCCACTTGGAGACACATCACCACATAATCATTCGTCTTCTACATCCGGAGTGCACCACCTCCCAATCTTCAAGCCTGAAGACCAATCAAAGCTGAACAGAGCTTCAGCTTCTCCCGTGTGACCGGCTTGGTCAACATATCTGCAGGATTCTCACTTGTATGAATCTTCTCCAAAGCAATCGATCCATCTTCCAGTAACGAACGTATGAAGTGATATCTGATGTCAATATGCTTGGTCCTCGAATGAAAGGCTGAATTCTTAGCCAAGTGTATTGCACTCTGATTGTCACTGTACAGCTTGCAATCTGCTTGCTTCTTCCCCAACTCTTCCATAAAACCTTGCATCCATACCATCTCCTTTCACGCTTCTGTAGCTGCAACATATTCTGCTTCCGTTGTACAGATGGATACTATCTTCTGTAACTGAGAAATCCAACTGACTGCAGCACTACCCAGGGTAAAGACTTACCCTGTAGTGCTCCTTCTGCTGTCGATATCCCCTGCCAAATCTAAGTCGACGTAGCCTTGTAGCTTGATTTCCGATCCTCCATAACACAGCCCTATATCCACAGTACCTACCAGATATCTGAGGATCCACTTCACAACTTCCTAATGTTCCTTCCCGGGGTTGTTCATGTACCTGCTAACAACTCCCACTGCTTGAGCAACATCTGGCCTCGTGCTAACCATAGCATACATGAGGCTCCCTATGGCTGACGCATAAGGGACTTTAGCCATGTAGTCCCGTTCCTCCTGCGTTTTAGGTCCTTGCTCCTTAGAAAGCTTGAAGTGGTTTGCTAATGGAGTACTAACCGGCTTAGCACCTCCCATGCTGAATCGATTAAGTACTTTGGCTATGTACTCTGCCTATGACAAGAGTAGCTTCTTGTTTTTCCTGTCACGCTTTATTCTCATGCCTAGGATTTGTTTTACAGCTCCTAAATCCTTCATGGCAAACTCTCTAGACAGTTGTCTTTTGAGATCTGAGATGTCTTTCATGCTTGATCCGGCTACAAGCATATCATCAACATATAGAAGAATGATGATGTACGACGTATCAAACTTCTTCAAGTAGCAACAGTGGTTTGCATGACATCTCCTGTACCCGTTTCCCGACATGAAATTGTCGAACTTCTTGTACCACAGTCTCGGGGCCTGCTTCAGGTCATATAGACTTCTTCGGTCTACACATCTTGTTCTTCTTTCCTGGTGCCACGTATTCTGTCGGCTGATACATGTATATCTCTTCTTCAAGGTCTCCATGAAGAAAGGCTGTCTTAACATCTAGCTGCTCTAGATGTAAGTCCTCTGTAGCCACTATACTTAAGACCAGTGTTTTAAATAGCTACGCTATGTAGCATGTAGCTTACGCTACGTAGCGTAGCTTAGCCTTAACGCTACCTAGCTCACGAAAATAGCTTAAGTCGCGTGTAGCCTACGCTACATGATAATTTGCATACATTACACGCAACATAGACTACGCTACATGTTACATACCTCACATTACAAGTTATTTTTCATTAAAACATTGAAATCAAATAATATTTTCAATGATTTGTTACATTTTTCTATTTTTAATATTTAATGCTTTTAATAAAAATGATATAAGTAATAGTATTAAATCAGTTTTGTTGCTCTTTCTTTACCTTTATACTTAACGATTACGCTTTCCTATTACTTTAAGTTGCATTTGGTTGCGCCAAATATCATGAAAATTTGTTAAATTTCAATATTAATCAGTCTAATTTGGTGAATATCATAGAATTAGTGCAACCAAGCGCAACCTTGATTAAAAATCTAGAAGTAGCATGTAGCCTACACTACACACTATGTAGCTTACGCCTCACGCTTCAAAGGGGTGAACGTTACGCTACATGCTATTCGCTATTTAAAACACTGCTCAAGACCATCTTCACCACAAGTGAAAATATTTCTGTGAAATCGATACTTGCCTTTTGTTGGAACCCTTTCACAACCAGTCTAGCCTTGTAATGTTTCGAACCATCGTGCTCCTCCTTCAGTCTGCAAACCCACTTGTTATGAAGATCTTTCTTACCCTTAGGTAAAGTGACTAGCTCCCATGTACGATTAGACTTAAGAGAGTTCATCCCATCTTCCATGGCTTGCTCCCACTTAACCCGCATATCTGACCGTAATGCCTCTTTAAAACACTTTGGCTCACCATTATTTGTCAGCAGTAAATAATGTAAGGAGGGTGAGTATCGGACCTTGGTCTCCTCTCCCGAGTAGACCTCCTGACAACCGGTTTCTGCAGTTCTGCCTCATCATGCTCCTGTGCATGCTCATCCTATGGCACTGTAACACCCGTGTCCGGTAACTCTTCCAACTCTACGAATTCCTTCTCATCGGCCTTGTTCTGCTTTTGCTGCACACTGTCCTTATGCATCACTTTTTCATTGAAGACTACGTCCTTGCTTCTGATGATTTTTCGGTTCTCAATATTCCAAAACCGGTAGCCAAAATCATTATGCCCGTAGCTTATAAACGTGCACCTTCTGGACTTCGCATCCAGCTTGTTTCTGTGCTCTGTATCAATGTGAACATAAGAGGTGCAAACAAACACTCTGAGATGTGCAAGGTTCACCTCTTTTCCATTCCATATTTCTTCTGGTAGCCCAACATCCAATGGTGCTAAGGGACTTCTGTTGATGAGATATACGGCAGTATTTACAGCATCTGCCCAAAAGATCTTGGGCAACCCTGCATGTAGCCTCATGCTCCTACCGCGCTCGAAGATGGTCCTGTTAATGTGCTCAGCCACACCGTTCTGCTGCGGTGTCCCTGGAATCGTTTTCTGATGTTTGATTCCATTTGCTGCACAATACTCCTCAAATCTCTTGTCACAATATTCTCCCCCATTATCCGATCTGAGACACTTCACAGTTTTACCGGTCTCATTTTCTACCATAATTTTTCACTTCTTAAATACATCGAATATATCTGATTTGTGTTTTAAGAAGTAGACCCACAGTTTTCTACTAGCATCATCAATAAAAGAAACAAAGTAACGTGAGCCACCAAGAGATGATACCTGTGCCTGTCCCTACACATCAGTGTGTACAAGCTCCAATAGATACGTCTTTAGAGCGCATCCTGTCTTCTTGAAGCTAACTTTTTTCTGCTTGCCATACACGCAATCCTCGCAGAATTCCAGATTGATTGCTTTCAACCCTGGTAGCTTCCCTTTTGACAATAGCACTTTCATCACTTTCTCACTCATATGTCTTAACCTCTGATGCCATAACTGCCCGTTCACTCCAGTTGATGCGACTGCGAGTGAACTATATGATCCGGAAGTCACATACAAGGTACCTTCCTTCTTGCCTCGAGATATTACCAAGGCACCTTTTGTGACCTTCCATGCATTGCTTGTGAATGTCGTCACATATCCGGTATCGGCCAACTACCCCACTGAGATCAAATTCCGTCTCAAACTTGGTACATGTCTGACATCCTTCAGCTTCAAGACCGTTCCGTCTTTCTGACTTAGGTGAACGTCTCCCTTGCCAACAATACTGCATGGCTTATCATCACCCAGGTAGACTCTCCCGAAGTCACCTGACACATAATAACGAAGAACTTCTTTTGATGAAGTGGGATGAAACGAAGCACCCAAGTCTATAACCCAAGACTCATTATGCGCATCAACAGACAAGATCAACGCCTCTGTGTCACTCTCCTCAGATAGATTCACTAAATCCTTCCCACCTTGAGAGCTTCCTTTTTGTTTCTTAAGCGCCCTACAATCACGCTTCATGTGCCCCTTCTTCCTGCAATGCCAACACCCGTCCTTGTCTTTCGGTCCCTTGGACTTGTTCCTTGACTTAGAACTCCCATGTTTATTGCTACCTTTGTTTGGAGATCTTCCTCTTCCTTCAACGTTTAGAGCATTCCCTGAATCCCCTGAAGCATCCGATGCCTTCCTTCTAGATTCTTCGCTTAGAATTAGACCGATCACATCATCGAATTTCAACTTCGTAGACCCTGAGGAATTGCTCACGGCAATCACCAAACCATCCCAACTGTCTGGCAAACTTGACAAGATCAATAGAGCGCTGACCTTGTCATCAAAAGTGATGCCAATGGATTCCAATTAGCTCGTGACTGTATTGAACTCGTTTAGATATTCAGCCACACCCCCACCATCTGACATCTTCATGTTGAATAGCTGTTTCATGAGATGAACCTTATTGGACGCTGAGGGTTTCTCATACATCGTAGCCAAAGCCTGCATCAATTCTTTTGTGGTCTTTACTTTGGATATATTGAAGGCGAAGCTCTTAGACAAAGAGAGTCGGATCATTCCTAAAGCCTTCCGATCCACTAAAGCCCATTCATCATCTGTCATCTTCTCTGGTTTCTTTTCTTTTCCTCCTAGAGGAATGTAAAGGTCCTTCTGATACAGATAATCCTCCATCTGCATCTTCTAGAAGGCAAAGTTTGAACCATCAAACTTCTCAATTCTAGTTTTCCCTTCTTCCGTCGTCGCTCCCACTTGAACTAAACCAATAGCTTTGATACCAGTTGTTACGCAGCACGCCGACAACGCCGGTGAACCGAGATCCAATCTCCGGTCTCACCCACAAACGATAAACAGGAAGAAAATAATAACTAGAAGTAGAATCGCACAAACCAACAATTCACAAGACATAATTTTATGTGGAAAAACCCCAACAAGGGTAAAAAACCACGGGTGCAAACTTCACTATGAAGAAGAACGAAATTACAAGCAATACACTTACCTTCTCCTATGCTCCCATGCACCGAGATGGCCCTTTTGCTAATCCTTTCGCCTTTTTCTCACATTAGACGTATAGAAGCCCTAATCCCTCTCCTACTCCCGGTTTACACCCTTTTATATAGTAAACCCCGCAATTAGAACACAAAATACTGAAACCTACACTTTAAGTCCGCGGTCGGTCGGGCGCCCGGTCATAACTGGGTCGGGCGCTCGGCCATTACAAAAATCGTCCAACAACAAAAAACATAAAACAGTGTATTATCGGGTGCTCGGTCACTTTGACCGCTGGGTGCTCGGCCGTTCAGAAAACAATCCAGCAGCTGATGCTCAAATATCATGAATATTGGGCGCCTGGTCATCAGACCGTCCGGGCGCTCGACCATTGACTGTTGTGGCTATCTCCACACTCAACAAAAAGAATTTGAAAAAACCAAAAGGAAAAAAGTGATGGTTTTTCCCTTCTTCCAATTTTTCCCAAAATGGTTCATTTTGCTTCGATTCATCAAGACCCAGTTAAATCTTGGGTTTTGATCCTCTAAATAGGCCTATATTTAGTCTAAAATGACCTTCTAATTTTCCTTCATGGTTCAAATGGAGTGGAAAAACGATAAGAAAATTCAAAATGGGCCTTAAGACCGTATCAAGTTTGTGTTGCTTGAGTTATCTCATTGTTTTCCAGTCAGTGTTTGAAGTATGTTATCACTACAAGTTTTGTTGGCCGGGGATACGGAAACATTATTGATATTGCTGATAACTGGAAATGGGGGAAAACATGGGGAAACAGTGGAATTTTTCAATGAAACTTAAAGAGATGCTAAAATACACATATTGCATATTAGGAATAAAAAATTGCAAAAAGAATGCACACATAATAAGTTTTCATTTAATGGGGGCCTAAAAGCAAGTGTTGTCATAAGAAATCAGTCCAATTATCCCATCCATCCATCCAACCATTCCATCTACCCATCCAACCATCCAACCTTCCACCCAAACATTCATTGATATTTCAAAATATCGACAACACATGATATCTCGTCAAGAAATTGTCGAAAACTAGAAAGGAAATGAAAGATTCTGGTCTTGATATCGCCCATGTTGCGATAACGATGATATAACGTTATTATCGTTGACAAATTGAACACTTCATAAAAAAAAATTGAAATGGAAATTTTTTTATTAAACAAATTTTTGGCGATATCGATGCATTGGCAATATTATCAAAATATCACCAATACACTGGTGATACAGGTGACACTCGGAATTTACATAGTCGAAAATATTGGTCACACATTGGCGATATCGATGCATTGGTAATACAAGTGACACCTGGAATTTACACAGTAAAAAACATTGGTGATGTCGATACATTGTCAATACTTAGTGATACATCGTTGATACCTAGAATTTCTGATACTACCAGTGTTATTGGTATCGTTGAGCTAGAGATGGATAATATCGAGGATATTTCAATAGTATTGGGGATACTTCGAGCAATGTTTCCAGTACATAAATTGAAGGACTACAATCGATCTTGTTGGCTCCTGGCGAAATCCCCCATTTTGAGAAAGATAGCCTTTGGAGACAAATTATTGCCACCAAATACGACCTATCTTCTCTAGGGTGGTGGATTTAGTAATCCTCGTTGTATCGCGCTTCTTTCCTCTGGAAAGGCATTGCTAGGGTGGCCCCATTGGTGTTTGATAGATGTCAATTCTCTCTAGGCAATGGGTTAAATATTACGTTCTGGTTGGATTGTTGGGATGGGAACTCCACGTTATCTAACTCCATTCCTGCGCTCTTCGCAGCAACCAATAACCCAGATATCTTGGTTAAGGACTGCTTTGTTGAGTTCGAGGGGGTAGGGACGTGGATTCCACCCACTAGAAGAACCTTCTCTGAAGTACAATTGCAAGACCTAACCCAGCTTATTTCTTGTTTACAGCTCATCGCTTCCTCTCCAACAACAGAAGATGAGATTAGATGGTCTCTCATTGGATCAGGACTGTTCTCCGTAAAGTCGTTCTATTCATTCGTCCTCTCCCGAAGTTTCAACCTCCTCTTCTCACACGGGTCCGTTGTGGCTCCTACGATGTGCCCACTAAGCTGGCAGCCTTCGGGTGGTTGGCTGGAAGGATTTGCATTTTGACGATCGATAACTTAAGGAGATGACACAGGACAATGGGCCTATCAATATGATGCGGAATGAAACTAAAGCGGATACGTATAACAATGAATAATTAAATTAAATCTACTTCCATGTCCAAGCATAGGGTTAATCTAAAATCCAAGGATGGGACTCTAGGGTTCCTAGGGTATGGCTGAAATTAGGGATTGATGGGAATTAGGGTTAGAGTTTGGGTGATTTAGGAATCGGGGATTTATGGATTTAAGGCTTAGATTTGGAAGAAAGGGGATGTCCGAATTGGAAAGTGGTGTGAGATTAGGTTAGGTTTGAAGAATTTACATGGGAAAAGTTGGGATTTTGGGGAAAAATGAATTTTAAAGTCGCGCTGGCCTATGCAAAATTAGAAATGGTTCAAGGATTGGGGGTTTTGGGATTGGATTCAAGAAAAATCAAAAGATCTATCAATCCGATGAAAATAATCAATCAAAATACCTGGATTCGTAGAGAAGAAGAAGAGAAGAAAGATAAAAAAGGATAGGCGGCTTCACACCAAAAGGGGTTCCAATCACGGGAGGTTTCAAGCTCATCTCAAGCAAGAAAGAGTTTTTTTTTCTCTAATATTCATAAACACATCATGAAAAATAGGGTTTCTAACAAAGCCTATATAATCCATGTCTAGAAAAAGTGTACTAAAGTGTTTAAATAAAAGAAAAATAACAAAACGACGCTCATAATAAAACAGTGCACTAAAGTTCCTCAACAAAAGAAAAATACCAAAACGATGCTCAAAATAAATCAGTTTGAGCGCGCAGTTGGACCGTCTTGCTCCTGCTGTGCTCCTCAAATGTCATCAAACCACAACGAGATGGGTGCAACACGTCTCCTACGCTAGTATACTCGGGAGAAGGAACATGATGTTCTGATGTCCCCATCAGGAGAGGATTTGTTATCCCAAATGTGTGCCTCCTTTGTGTTTACGCAGAAGAAACGGTTGACCATTTATTCATCCATTGCACATTCTCCTCTGACATTTGGTGAAGTATTCTTCCCTTAGCTAGTGTCACTTGGTCTATGCCTAATTCATTGGAAGCTCTATTCTTCAACCGGCATGGAGAACTTGGTGGAGGGCTTGGGAAAAGGAAGTGGAGGACCATTCTTCTCATTGTTCTTTGGGCAGTTTGGGTTGAAAGAAACAATCGGTGCTTCCGCAATATTAGTGTCTTTGCAGTTGGGGTTTTCTCGAGGGTCTTAGCCCTTTTCTGGGACTAGGCTCCTTAGGTTGTTTTCGTCTCGGGGTGGTCACTAGTCGTGGGACTGATTGTTGTGGCTTATTTAGTTGTTTCCTTTTTGTAGCTATTTTCTTTTTCTTTTATGTTCTTCCTTTTTTTGTTATGTTTTGTCTCTTCTTCCTTTAATAAAATATCATCTTAAAAAAAAACAAAAACAAAAAAACACATCTAAACCCTACGTGACTTTGTCGTGGTTTTCCTGTTGATGGTTTTTTTTTTTTTAATTTGCTACCAAAGTAATTGACAAATCACAAAACATGATTATTTTGCGTAGATTTTGGTCATCGTCACCATCTCTTACCAAGATTTTAGATGCCCAAAAAAAGACATTCTATGGAGTGTATATTAGATGATGCAGACAACTCTGTTTTTTGGTTAAAATTTTTTGGGAAAATTATCACGAAATTAAGAGAAAAAATTATCATGAATGGTGTTTAAGACCTTTCTTTGATAAGATGACATCTTTCGGCTTGAACCGCTGAATTAATTTCGACCAAAGAGGTCCTAATTGAACACTAATCAACTTCCACTACATTGAAATACAACAAAAAGAAGTTGAATAAATTGAAACCGATCCTTTTGATTCCTTGGCGAATCCCCCATTTTCGAGGTCAACATGTAAACCCTACTTGACTTTATTGTGGTTTTCCCGTTGATGGATTTATTTATTTATTATTAATTTGCTGCCAAAGTAATTGCCAAATCACAAAACATGATTATCCTACGTAGATTTTGGTCATTGTCGCCATCTCTTACCAAGGTTTTAGATGTCGGTAGGGGGGCTAATGGCTGTGCTCAAAATGACATGATACGAAGTGTGTATCTGATGATCCTGACAACTTTGTTTTTTGGTTCAAAAGTTTTGGGAAAATTATTATGAAAATAGGAGAAATGAAAGCACTAGATTTATTTATTTTTTATTGACATGGCATGAATGGTGTTTACGACCTTTCTTTGATAAGACGTCTGTCAGCTGGAGCTGCTGAATTGTTGTCAACCAAATAGGCCCTAATTGAACACTAATCAACCATGAATTGGTGATTAGGGCCCACTACATTGAAATACAACACAAAAAGTTGAAAATACAACACAAAATAGTACGGGTTTATCCTCTTCTTCCAACTTTCCCAAAATGGTTCATTCTGCTTCGATTCATCAAATCCCAGTTAAATCTTGTGCTTTGATCCTTATGATAGGCCTATATCTAGTCTGAAATGACCTTCGGAGTTTCCTTCATGGTTCAAATGGAGTGGAAAAATGAGAAGAAAATTCGAAATGGGCCTCAAGGACCGTATCAGTGTCAATACGGACCAACATGGGCCTTCCTTTGTGACAACCACACTCCTATGTATCGGAGGACCTAATACAGTTACGACACATCCAACATGGCTGCATTGTAATTGTCGTCCATGTCTCTTAGGCTAAAACCGGACTCCTCTCGCCACAACATCAATTGGGTCCACTTTCAATCTTTCTAGCTAGCCACTATTTTAGTACCTCTCTTTTGTAGTGGTTCATGAGTTGCATTAATGCTTTATGATATCTATTATTTGTTCTGTTCATGCATGATAGATGCTTCTCATGCCTCTTGGTTCTTGTTCCCTGTAAACACACACACACACACACACACACACACACACTATCTTTTCTCAGTAGTACAACACACACACACTCTTTTTATCTTTCCCGTACTATCTTTTCTCAGTAGTACAACACACTTATATCTTTTCTCAGTAGTACAACACACACACTCACTCTTTTTTTATCTTTCCCGTACTATCTTTTCTCAGTAGTACAACACACTTATATTTAATTTTCCATTGAAGTGGAAGGTCAATGATATTCTTGTGGAGCTTGGATTGTGGACGAATCTATCAAAGATGACTGGGAATGTCCCATTTATTTCAGTAGTCTTGTATCATCTCCTCAAGGAACTTCCAGATGAAATTGTTTATAGTAATGCCTTGGAGATTGTACATCTGATTGAGTGCAGTAAGGATATTTCCATTGATCAGGTAAAGTGACATGAACATCTCACCATTTATGTTGGAAATAGTTGGTAATAATTATAACAGGTGCTCCTTTATAAGCAGTTTTTGATATGTGAGCATGCAGTATTTGAACTACAGGCTGCTTGGACTTAAACTCTGTGAAAGCAAAGCCCAATTGGATTCTGTCAGTGCCATACTGGATAAGGTTTTTCAGGTAGTCTAGGTTGCTTCAGTAATGCAAGTTCCTTTTTTTTTTTTTTTAATGGCTGTTGCATTTATCCTTTTTTGTAAACATGTGAGGCTTCTCCCATCTTAATGGTCAATATATATTTTTTATTATTTTGGTTTGATGATTTTGAGCATTTTGTGACAATTTTATTGTCCCTATTCTATTCACAAAGGTTGTCTTAGTAGCACAATTATCTTCCTGGCGATTTAGCAACAAAATGATTATCAACCTTAATGGGCTCAGTCCTCTATATGAAGCTAGGAGTGTGTAGTGATCTACATCTCCTTCTACGTGGGTTTTCATGGAGGAAACGCCTGTAATTTCCATCTGGGATTTCTCATGAGAAACACACCAAAACGAATGTTTCAGAGCCCAGACTAGATGGTCAGACAGTGCCAGTTTGGACTGAACTGGCTACAAAAATGTGTGGGTCAGTAACCCTATAACTTTTAATTAATTATATCTCAATCCTCAATAATCAGCCTACCATATTATTTATCAAGATTTTCAGATCTTTAAGAATTTATTAAATTTTTCGTTATTTTGCTATCTTTAAGAATTTATTGAATTTATCTTTCAAAAAACACTTTTGCTATCCTTTTTTTTAAGGGTAACTTAAGTTTATTAGCACCAAACAAAAAGTAGAAAACAACCAAAGGAAAAGAAGACAAGAGATGGTGAGATATCATCCCACAACTTAGCTTCAAGAAAGGCCTCCCATATGGCTCAAAATGTCCCTCCACCACATCCCTTGAAAAGGGGCAGCCCTGAAGCTAAAGAAACAATTCGACCTTTCACCTAGTAATATAATGGCATTGTTCTCACTGACAAGGCCCCAACACCATTTTCTTCTCGAGCTCATCCGCTGGCACTTAGATCTCAATCTTGTTGCTTTCCATCATATTCTTGCTTTTCTTGTAATCAGAATTTCCTTCTCTTTTTCCATATTACTTCTTTCCAATCTTCACCCCTATCATCCTCCCACCAACCTATCTACCATTCAGGGCTTTGGTAGGTCAATTCGCCTCAACCCTGATCTGAATATCACAAAAACAAAGCGTACAAGCCCTGATGTATCCAGTTTGCTGGTGTTAAAAACTTCATGACCACAACTTCCCTGTGTCAAAAGACCATATTGATTATAAATAAAGAAAACGAATTCTCGAAATCCTCCCTCAGTGAACCTTGACTCAATTCAGCTCCCAGTACTGACCACAAAGTTGCTCCCAACAGTACAGGAGAGCAGAAAATGGCGACTTTGACACCACGCCCTGAACTCCTCAACCCAGTTTGCAGGTCTTCAAGTGAAATTTTCCAAAGACATGACCATTGAATCACATTAGAAGAATCACATCAGGCCCCAATGAGATACAGCACAACTCTTAGATTCCCATCAAAGGTACCCAAATATCCACTTTGCTGGAATTGCAGGAACCAATTTCCAGCGGGACCTGAAAAGAGCCTCCTATGTCCTCTTCATATCAAATAATTCCACCAACAATCACATACCTGGGTTGGTCAACGAGCAACCATCCAAATTGAAATTCAACATCTCCTCAGAGGATAATGCTAGGGAGTGGATCCACCACTCACCCTCTCATTTGATCTATCACTGCGAACCCTGACTGATTGAGGCAAATAACTTGCACAATGATGCCCACAAGATTATGCAGACTCTTAACTTTACCAATCACCTTTTCAGATTTTTCTTCTTTATTCTGATATGTCATATTATTTCACTTGTCCAAATTGATCTCACCACAGCCACAAAGCAAAGGCCCACAGAGCCATCCCCTTTCTGTGCGAAACCCATGCATCCAACCTACCACAAGCTGTGGGACTCATTTTGGCACAGACCATACAACCCTAGACAACTTGCAATTGCGAATTGAATCTGCTACTTTGATTAACAAAGAGCTGACAAGAATGATCTGCTTTTGTGCACAATTACCCAAGGAAATGTTTTTTTTTTTTTTTGCTGAACACCAAGCAAGAGAAATAGATGCTGATCAATTGAGAAGAAGATATGAAGCCACGTGAAATCATTATGAGGATGACATTGAGAAAATTGGGAAGGACATTCTATTGGATATTACAATGATAACTTCAAAGAAGCAGGTGAGGAGGACATGTTCAAGGCTCCTGGATGGCTCTGAGCCAAGGTTGCATTCTAGGATCTGATCAATTGTACTCCAAAGGATGGGACAATGAGTCGATTGATCTAGGAATAAATATTCTGTAGTGGAAAGTTTGCCTTATATTACACATTTTCCCTGCACTTTACTCACTAATCTCAGTATTGGTTGAACGTAAATGACATATCACATGGTTTATCTGCTCAGGTAGCCCTGGCAACATTTGAACTCAAAGCATCAATGCAGCTATATATATAGAGACACGCACGCACGCACACACACAGAGACACGCACGCATGCATCAGCGAGTAAGATGTAGTGTACACACACATTATTGTACAAAAGTCAGTGAGTAAGATGTAGTACACGCACACAAATTATTGTACGAACATCAGCAAGTAAGATGTAGTACAAACAACTAGTTGAAATATTCTTACAATCAAAGGATCAAATGTTATGTTTCTCTTACTTTCTACCTTTTTCATACACATTCACATGTTTGAATTGGTATACTCTTATTTTCAAATACTGGTTCTTAGGCAGAGATTTTATCCATCTGTTAACTAGCAGCTGTTTCCACCTATTGCTATTGCTAAACTTAATACATGATTAGCAATTCAAGGCATTCGAATAATGAATGACTAGGTTCCTCAGATTATCTCCATTTTCCTGCAACTGTTACTGATGTGGGAAAAATAACTAGGTAGTTTGATATTTGCTGCCTTATGTTATGCATTTATTTGTTCATTCTAGTTGGGTCAGTGGTTTCCTATTGTATCTCCTACTGCAGGTGTTTACTCGATATGATGACCTTAACGAGTATTTGAAGGTTGCAGATGCTTACTTGGATATTGTCCTTCAATTTCAGATGGTACTTTCAGTGGGCTTGTGACTAAGGATCTTCTGTTTGGTTTCTTTCATCTACTTCTGTTCTTTCAGTTCTAATGATTCCATTCTGTCTTTAATCATATTCTCTAGTTACATTTTGGCTTCTTTAGCTTTTCTTGCTGCATTGGCATTCTAAAGATGAGTTAACAATTAGAAAAGCTAGCAAATTTTCCTCTTTTGTTATTTTTCTTGTGTTTTAGATATTCAAAATTCAGAGAGTGAACTTAGTTTTTTTGAAATCATGACATAAGGTTATGCTGTTAATTTACTACCTATACGACTATTCCAGCACTATGTTAACATCTCATTTTGTTCAGTGAACTTTCTAAGCCCACACACATATACAAGGCTGCTCCTGCACATGCCACACATCTGCCACTTCACAAATTGGTATGAGATCCAAATTCCAATCCATTTATCGGAGAGGTACCACCATTTACATGCTGTTGCCGAAGAATCAGGTTGGTCCACTCATCAGGTAGGCCACAGTTTATGAAAGCAATATATGACTGAAAAAAAAAAAACTTTAATAACTTGGCTGAAGTTTTTCTACCCATCCAACTGCTTCTAAAATCATAGCCCATTTATTTTCCTGCTGAATGGAACATATTTATTTTCATGCAATGAAATCTAGGCAGTCAATCCCACCTGGTGGACAACTTGGATATTGCGCCTGTACCCTACGCTGGGACATGTGGTGGCATGTGCATGAGCTGCCTTGTACACGTTTTTGGGCTTAGCAAAGCTCTTGTTCACTTAGGCTGAATTTAATCAGTCTATATTTGGTTATTGCTAGTGGAGGTTTGAACAGGAGATTTCTTTGATTAGCTGACTTCTAGTACGAAGCCAATCCTTGAAAAAAAAAAAAACACTTTATGTTCTAAAAATACCAAATCCCTGAAACCAAACCATTGTGCACGAAACTTACATATTGCATTATTCATTATTTACCATTATAACTTGTCCATGCTGTAGTAATCCTGCAGGGAATAGTTTAGGCTGTTACCAGGATTTGAAGTAGTCTCTAAGCTGTTTCCATCTATTATCACTTTGATGTTGTAAATTTGAAGTCTGTAAAAATAATAGTAAATTTCTGACAGTGTTACAGATGAGCCATCAGCCATTTATGCATTTGATATATTGTTCTATCACATGTTTAGTTATTTTAACCAACTCTTTAATACTACAGTACTATTTTTCTCTATATCAGTTCATGAGAGATCTGTTTAAAACCATCCATGGTACAAGCTCACTCAAGCACATAGTCCAGGTTGACTCAGCAAGGTGTATGATTGAGTGCAACCCAAGATAGAGCTGGATAAGAGAATGAGAGTAGCTACAAATTTTTTTTTGGAAGAAAGAGGTTTTGCTTTAATAAGGATCCCGGTTGCCAATTGAATCAGTTGGCTAGTTTTTACTTGATCAAATGACTCTTTGTATATTCCTCTATATATTTCATTTCAGCCTGAGCTAAATAAAGGATATTCTTTGACCCGTATCTCTCCTTATCATGCTTTGTGTAATATGATCAGTAGTTTTTGTCATGAAACCTGGGGTCCCATGCTCGCATAATGCTCAACCTCTTTTTTTTTTTTTTTCCGGTCATTTGATGTTTATGCTGGCATTTTAAAGTATTATTCACTAATATGTGGCTTAGTGTTAGAACTAGAAAATGCACAAGGCAGTTTTCTGTGTATTGTTGCTCTGGGGTTCTAAGTAATGGAAACATTTATAGACAATCACACGCATTCACAAAGTGCACAAAGAAAGATATCAGAAGGCAAATTTTATTCCAGAGATTCTGAGATCTTGTACATTCCAGGCCGTGATCTGGCACAAGCCCTTAATTACATCGAATGATCGATGACCCTTGATTAGAAGGCAAAAGACTAGTCAGTAGGGACTATAGTCTTAGAGTTCATGGTCGTAGAGATCTGTATATGTTTTGTTTTGTTATGGACTGATCCATCTTTGTACGAGTCAGATGTCTATGTCCCATGTTTTGATCGGAGATCCGAGTTGAGATCGTCAGGGTTTTTAACTGAGGGGTGCGACTCTGGGCTTGCACCCATTGCTAGAACGGGTGACCTCAGGAAGACCAATCTGCAGTTATTTGTACCTGAGCAACCCAACCGGCGAATGCCGTTTGGATGGGTAGGGCATCGACTATCTTGAGGGCTTCAATCTTTAATAAGCTTCATGTGATAGTTTTGAACTCTTTCGATCCAGTTTATTGTGGTAACTGTAGTCCTGTTGGCTTAGTCTAAACCTTAACCCGAGTCATATTATGATAGTACATGTAAGAGTGCTACATTGGCATGATCCTGGGCACTGGCAGCCTCTTTCCAAGAAACTATTTTGTTTGTTGCGTTGGATCAGATCGGACTCTGACGTCTTATATCCTTCTCATTAGGTATCCCAAAAGAGTCATTTGATTGTTCCATTGCATCCGGATTGTCCGAAATACCTAAAATAGGTCTAAATATAATATAAAAATCCTCAAAATGGGGTCTGGCGCACCCTAAACAAAGTCTGAAAAATCCTGATTTTTAGGGTGCGCCAGACTATTTTTCGGGTGCGCCAGAGTCTGGAGCACCCTGAAAATAGGAAGTATTTAGCGCTGATTTTTAAGGTACGCTAGAGTCTGGAGCACCCTGAAAATAGCTAAGTTGAAAATGTTGATTTTGGGGTGCGCTAGAATTTGGAGCACCCTGAAAATGGCTAAGTTGGAGATGTTGATTTTTGAGGTGCTCCAGACCATTTTATGGGTGCGCTAGAGTACTTAGGCAATTTCGAAAGATCTAATGTTTTGTTGGTTTCATGCCGGACCTGCGGTGATTGGAGGTAGGTTTCCGGTGTGGGATTTCAGGCAAGGGTTTCTGGCGAGGATTTCGAATGTCCAGAGGGTAATAACTCTCTCTCTCTCTCTCTCTCTCTCTCTCTCTCTCTCAGTACGGCTGTACAAATGAACAGTGCGGAGGGGTATTTATACCCGAAAATCCCGGAGGATGAGCCAATTACCGAGTGACACATCAAGTGCACCCTGAAAATGGCTATTTTTTTGTGTGGGGCACCCAGAAAAATCTAGCGCACCCTAAATTTTTGAAAAAAAGAGTTTGCGATCTTGTCTTATTTTTAAGGTGTGCTAGCCTCTGGAGCACCCTGAAAATAGGTATTTTTCGGGTGCGCCAGAGTCTAGAGCACCCTGAAAATAGTGTAACTGAACTTTGCTGACCCTGAAAATAGTGTAACTGAACTTTGCTGAAATTATGCAAATTATGCATTTTCTGGGTGCGCCAGACTTATTTTCTAGTTGCGCTAGACTTCTTAAAAGCCACTACGTAAAGTTGTGAAATCACGTATTTTCTGGGTGCACCAGACCTATTTTCTAGGTGCGCCGACGGGCAGTTGTTTTATATTTCTTGTCTTAAGTGTTTTATATTTCGAATTTGTGGGGCCCGCTTGATGATGGGTGGTCATGCGCTCTTCTCAGTGGTCCATCTATGTGCCTATGACTCAATTTTGGTAATGATCTAGTCATCGTGCGATGTGGGGCCCACCAAAGGTCATTTTTGTGCCCGAGTGGGGTTTGGCGCACCTTGTAATTTTTCTTGAATTTCAGGGTGCGCTAGAGGTCTTTGTACTTGCGTTCTTTTATCTCTAATTCAGTTTGAATTGTGGGTGTTTTGGTGTGATTTTGGAGGTGATCCGGACTAGTTTTCTAGGTGCACCACCCCAGTATTCCATGAGATTTTGTTTTAATGAGTTGGATATTTTGGGAACCCAACACTTAGATTATTTTGTTTTGTGTATAGATGTTGACATTTTAGTCTCATATTTTGAGTATTGTAGCTGCACTTGTATAAGTTCTCTTTTAAGATGCACATACCATCTCAGATAATCATAACTTCATTTTAGATGATATTTCTAGTGGACATGCAATAAGGTCAATGACAGTATGAAGCTCTGTATATTTTCAGGAGTTTTTGGTGTATAAGGCATCCAATCTACACACAACCACATGTGCCAATGTGGCATATGGCCATGAGATGCAAGCCATTCATCAGGCGGTCCCATCATATAAATTCCCTGGAGCAGAAATCAGGCTGGTCTACCATCGCATGGATGACAAATTCAGAAATAGAATGCCTTAGAATCACTTGGCCAAGTTTCTGTCATCCGTCCATTTGTTCAATAAATAACTGCCCATTTGTTTGGTAAATGTCATCCCACTGCTCACCTGATAAGTGGACCAGACTAATCTTGGCCCAGAGCATCTACATGATGGGATTGGGACCTACTTGATGAACGGGTTGTATCTCACACAAGCGTGCAACACCAACATGTGGTGGCTTCTTGATGGGCTGCCTTATACATGCGCATGCTTATCGAAGCTCTATTTCCTTACATGAATGTATCTATGTAAGAAAGCAGTGCATGCATGTATGTGCGCATGTATGATTTCCATGCTAGTTTCCAACTAAAATTGCTTTCTCAATGACAGGGTAACTATCTGGCGATCATTTTAGATGGTATTTCACTGCGTGCATCTAATAAAAAGATCACTGAAAATGAAATGGAGAGTTTACAATCCATACTGATTAAGATTCTTACGCATTTCAGTGATTTGGAAGAGGCATTTGCTTTGGTAAGATTCTTCCTCGTTGCAATATCAGCTGCATGACATCAATTTCTTTTTGAGCATGCGATATCTTATGTCTAGTTTTTGTAGTGGCAGTATGTAACAACAGTCCTTTTTCTAGTTGTAAGTTGGACGAAGTTGATTGTTTTGAGTTTTAGCAATTATAATCACATTAATCATCACAGTGGCAGAAGATATGTCAACATAATGTAGCATACGCGGCATATTTTCTCATGATTCTTCATTTAGTATGGGGATTCATGCTTCACATAGGATATTTTAAAATGTTTTATTAGAAAAGAAACATGTTGAACTTGGTTCTCCATGATGCCAATACGTGTAATTTAATAATAGGTCTTTGAGAAGTGGCATTTTTCTGCATGTTGGGCTTCAGTTTTGTTGATAACATTTTCTGATAAGCAGCTGAAATTTTATTGAAGAAAGAGAAAAATGTAAAAGCTAAGAAAGAGGCAAAGAGATTCAGACTGTTTGGTAGCAAGTAACCCACTCTTCATTCCATCTCTAGCAAGGGAATTGGCAGCCTTATATGCCTCAATCATAACAGGGGAAAATATGCATATTTTGAATGTCTTTGAGGGCAAACAAAGCCTCCATTGCTCTGACACCCATTTGATAATATTGTGAGAATCACATTCCCCTATTAGAGGACTTGATATTGAAGAGATAAGAAATGCATAACACATGATGAAGGGCTCAGGGATTCTGTCCCATTCAACACTTTAATCTGTATAGCTTCTCCCACAAGTTAAATTCTTAAGTCTGTGTTATTGTTTCATATTTGCTTCTTTGTCCATTGATTTATTGCATTATAGAGTTCGTACAGATCTTAAAACTTCCAAGATTAAGTCAAACATTTTGCAGAGAAGCCTTATACTAAAAACTTGACATCCCTTAATTAAATTTAAGTTAAAGGTGAACTTTATGGAGTTGGGTGTCAACTATCTACTATGGGAACAGGTGGTTTAGGAGTAGAATGGGCAATGAGTATGAGGTTTGGTTCTTAAGTTGTGCCTTTGTATGAAGATTTTGGTCATTTGGGCCCTCCTTGATATGGATTGTAAAGTGAATTTTTGTTTCATGACATCTCCACAATGATATGCTATGTTTACTCGTTGATTGTAATCAACCTATGTAATAGACTATTAGATAGCCTCCTGATTGATGCAGGGACATGTGATGACCTAACCCTAGATGCATGTATAGATGGAAGATATTCAAATAGTAAAATTAAGCAACTAACTGTTTTCAATCAGAGAGATTAACAAATCTCAACATAGAGATGAGATCTGTCCGTCCGAATCATGCCCCTTAGCATAAAAATTACGTAAAACTGTAAAATAGGGAGGATCTAGGGATATGAGGATATCCCAAATCTAGCATAGACCAGTCCACAGTCAAGTTTGAATCCGGTTCTCATGGCTAGTCATCCCTCTTTTCGTTCTTACCAAAATGGGAAGATTCAGAAAAAGGACGAAGGAGATAGAGAAACAATGGGTTGTAAGAAAGTACGGATTATGAAAACGGAAGATTCTTACCTTTCCTGCACCTTGAAGAACTAGAAACGAGGAAAATCGAAAACTGAGGTGTAATCCTCAGCACTCGAGGGCCAATCCTGAAACCCTAATCTCTTGGTAAAGAGGAAGAAAAGCATATGAATTTCTATTCATTTAATAATAATCGAAATAGGGTTTCTTACAGTATATATAGGCTACGAAAAGGTAAAGTGCACTAAAGTGCCTAAAAACAAGAAAAAGAACAGAAAAATGCCTAAGACTAAACTACAATCATAAAATAACGTCTGACTCGTCCATAGGGTCCGAAAACATAACTAAGAAAAATTAAGAAAAAATTGGGAACGGGCCACGAAAGTGGGCTCGGGTCGATCCAACGGTTGGATGGCCCGATCGCCATCCAATCTTGGATCCATGGTCGAAACACTTAAAATCAGCAGCCCGCACACATATCCGACGAAAAGAGCCTCCATATGTGCATGTACGCGTTTTGGATCTTCGTGGTCCATCAATGAAGTGGCCTGAGGGGCCCAGCATCCATCCACATCAACTCATCTGCTCCAACACACGATCTGCGACGTCATCTCCTCTGGTACACTCTAAAGGGTACACCACTGATGTCCGCATCATCCTGATTGTAATCAACCTATGTTATAGACTATTAGATAGGCCTCTTGATTGTAATCAACCTAAGAAATAGTCTATTACATTGAGCTTATGGGAGTTTTATGCTCTCATTGCCAATCTCCAGCTCGGACAAAGGAGGGGGTGTAGCAGGCATCAACCTTTTGCCATAACTTCCAACATGAATCCGAAACAATATGCATTCCAAACTCAGCCCTTAATAAAGTGAAATGGAAGAAAATGATTTATGTAGTTGGGATTAGGCCATCTCCAAACCACTATCCATTTGGGGTTTCAACAAACCTATTTGATTGCAAACATGCGATATTTTCTATCATGTTTTGGCAATGCTATAGTGCTAATATCTTTTATGTGATTTGTCTTCATTTTGAGCTTATTCTCTAGAGAGATTTTCTTTGAAATCTTTGTCTAATATCATGAAGTGTCTTTAATGTTGTTCACTTACATTGAATATTTATTTGTTTTGAAGTTTTTCTAGGTTCTTTTTTTTTCTTTTGTCCTAACAATTGTTCATTTAGTCTGCCTCTAAACTTCATGTGGAGATAGACTTGAACCCATGGTTATGAAAATTTCATTTATTTTTACATAAGCAGTACTACTCTCAACCCTCGCTAATTTTTCAATAAATTGGTCCAAGTTAGCATCTTGCTCATTAGCTGAGCTGGTCGTGCATGCTCCCCTTCTAAAGGGGAGACTTGAGCTCAAGTCCTGTAGATATACTGGTTTTGGTCCCACCTGAGCTGCGCATGAAAAAATCCATCCAATGTGGAGATAAAATTCACCCACAGTTATCAAAAGTTTTATATGTATTTTTACGTGAGCAGTACTACTCTCAATGCTCACTAATCTTTTCATGTGTATCACATGCAATAACTACCATTAAAGAATATTTAAATAGTTTAATCTATTCTCTTTTTGGTTATTTTGTAGAACCATTTTGTTGAGGTCTTGGATGTGATGCACGGAATCTCACGCAACATTGTCAATATGCATATCCTAACTAAAGCAACAAGGTATGTTCATTGATTTAGTTCTGCCATCTCCATACTGTGTCATTGACATTAGGAAAAGTGTTTTGCTATTTTGGTAGACATGAATGGACATGCATAGCAATCATGACACCCACTGCAGTGTTCGAAATATCGGTATCGCGTTACATATCGCACCCTTGGGATAATAAATACATATCGGTTATCGCACAGGATATATCGTTTGTATCGGGTAATTTATTGCACTTTTTGGGAAACAAGGGGAAATATTGGGAAATGGTTGAATTTTTCAATGAAACTTCAGGAATTGTTAAAAAAGACCTGAATACACACTTTTAAATCATAACATCTCAAAAAAGAAGTGCAGATAATAAGTTTCCTTTGTATAGGGTCCTAAGCTATGCGTAATCTGACTAAACTAATGCAACTAGATTAAAATTAAATGCATGACATTTAGAGTGTATGTGATGATCATTTCATCAAACACTCTTAAATACTTCGAAATTAGTCTCAATTAATAGTTGGTTGAAGGGAAATTTCGGAAAAAAATATTTTAATATTTTTTACTAATTTTTAATTAAAAATGATTTTTTATTTTCTGAAAATTGACAAGGACTTAAATAAACAATAGATCAACCCTTATAGATGCTTGATTTCATGTTTGAAGTGGAGCATTGCATGCAATTTAGGAGAAATTGGGGAAATTCAAATTTCCCTAAATCAGACTATCTACATTCAAATTTCGAAATTAGAGTATATGTGATTATCATTTCATCAAATACTCCTAAATACTTCGAAATTAGTCTCAATTGATAGCTGGTTGAAGGAAAATTTTGAAAAAACATGAAGAACCAATGGATATCGAAATCAAAGCTCAAACGCCATGGTTTTTCATGCAAAACATGAAGAACCAATGGATTTGTAACCATTTGACACTGATTTAACATATTTGAACAAAAAACAAAGGGACCGGAAATTGAAAATGCTCACTGGATCAAATATGTGGGATATATCGGCACAACCTGTGTTTTGTATCGCACAGGTGGGATACAAGATATATCGTGGGATATATCAGCCGATATCGTTGATATTTAAAACATTGCACCCACTCTCTACTTTTTCTGTAAAACTTGATGGTAATATTGAATAATACAGTAGTAAAATATTAGTTCATTTAAGTATACATGGGGTAAGAACGTTTCCAGATAAATAGAAGTAGAATAAATGATATGGTATAGTAGGTAAATATAATAAAAAAATGAGAGAAAGATGTAAAATCTTTTGGAAGAAAACTCTAGCCACCATTTAATTACAAAACGAGAAGCTATATGGACTAAATACAAAACAAATGGTGGAAAGGAAACTGGTTGACCATGTTCTTTCTGAATATCCAGCCTTGCGGGATTGTACAGTTTCCTAACTATTTTCTTCAGGCATCTTAACTACCTCCTTTGCATGGCTTAACCAAAAAGGCATGTTTTAGGTATCTGACTTTGGTGGCTCTACAGTTACATAAAAGAGGTTTCATATTTCTTGGCTTATTATTACAAGATAACCTAACAATGTTGTAAATATGCTGATGTAGTGATGGTATCGGGGGTCAAGATCACTAGAAATTCATTAAAAGCCATCTGGTTATGAATGAAACTCGCCGTGACCATCAATGTTCTCTACTGTTTAGTCATATGATTTATATTATTTCCAACAAAGATTTTTTTTTTATGTATATGTAATCATATATTTTGTGCATACCTCATAATTGTTGGTGTGAAATATATTCATGTCTGTTTATTTTAACCACATTTTATTGGACAGGAATGGCTGTATTCGTGATCCTGTAACCATACAGTTACTTTTCGAAATTTCCCGTGCTCTTCATGATAGTATAGACTTTCGAAGCATGAAAGATGATGTTCATCAACAGTCAGCACGCCTCATTTCTCGTTTTGTCCAGATGGTAAATGATTATATTATTATTAAAACTGTGTTATGAATTTGAAGATCATAGAGTGACAATTATGTATGCCCATTTCCTGTTTAGGTGGACTTTGGAGATGATTTAGAAAGTCACTTGACCTTTTTAGTTGAATGCCGCATAGCTTTTGGTAGTATCAATGACCTTAAGGTTTGTAATCACATTCATACTGGCAATTTACTTGGCCTTCTGTTTCAATGCATTATCTTCATTATATTCGATCTGATTTGCGTTTTCTAGATTTTCTGTTGGCCATTTGTCTCGAATGAATGAAAGGAAAAAGAGGTCATAGAGATAAAAGTCGTAACCTTGCAAGAAGCAACCAGGATAAGAATTAATGCCCCTATCATAATTTTTCAGTTTTTTTTATTTTTTTTAATATTTTAGTGTAAGAGTTACATAATGCGCCATTCCACACATCAGGTCCTCTGTCTTTAGGCCTTTCAGTCCCTGATATTAGCATGTGATTTGATGGTTTTCATTGTACTTCTGAAAGTATGGAATAATGCATAATGCTGCTTATATTTTATGATGCTGAAGATTTTGAACTTGTTCTCCATGGCTGTTTTAGTAGCTCTTGAAATGGCCATGACCTATACACAAATTATTAGATTTTAGATGAAAGAAATAAATCAATTTTGCTGATGCCTCTCCTATTTATGGTGCACTGTTTTAAACTTATTTTACTGAAGAAGTACTGAATCAGCTCATGAATCTGCTCATATAGGAATAGGATGAGGCTGAAATTTTTTTATTGTGTTTATATGAAAAATTATAGGATTCAAAGTTTTCAAAGGTTCGAACAGGGAGCAAATTGATGAAGAATGGAGTGTGGGTCTTGCTTTGTCTTGAAGTTGATTTCAAGGGAAGGAGGGAGGGAGCATGGTGTGCCGTAATGGCCTGTTGTGGGACCGTAAAGGCCATTACATAAAGGTAACGGTGGCAACCTTTAGATGTTACGGGTTTGTAAAGGCCGTAACGGCCATTATGGGAAAAATGACCCGTAACGGCCTGTTATGCCCTCCATAAAGGCCGTAATGGCTCTATAACAGTCCATTACAGGGCTGATACAGATTTTTCGGATTTTTTTTTCAATTAAAAAAAAAAAGGACTGAAACAGCCATTTCGGGGGCCATCGCAAGCCATTACAGCCCGTATCGTTAAGGTAACAATGGTGACCGTTACGGCCACCGTTACCATTACGGAATACCTTGGGAGGGAGAAATAAAATAAAAGAAAAAAAAAAAATAGTGGTTTGCGATTTTGTGCCCTATTGCTAGGAATTTTGGTCTAGAGTGTTTTTGGTAAAGCATTTGGATCAATGGTCTTGAAAATTTTTTGGCGCATCCTCCAATGGATGGGCTCCTGAGCTCGGTACTCTAGATCACCAGACTTTTTTTTTTTTTGAAAGTTAAGATATTATTAAAAAGAAAGGAAAAACAACAGGCCCAACAGAAAACAAACAAAGCAGGAAGAAACACCTAAAAAGACAAGCTATAATAAACTCAAGCAGACCCACACCTGGCAAGAAAACCTCAAACCCCAAAAATGAAAAACAGATTACGGAGCCCAGTTTCTGAGCAAGACTAGGACCCTAGAAAAAATCGCAGCTGAAGAAACACTGATATTCCTGGAGCATCGGTTATTTCTTTCAGCCCAAATAGCCCAAAAGGCTGTTAGGAGGATGATCTTCCACTTCCTTTTCCCAAGCGCTCCTCCATGCTCACCATGCCAATTGAAGAAGTGGGCTTCCACCAAATGTCAGCGGAAAACAGAAATGAATGAACAAGTGGTCAACTGATTTTCCATACTTAAATAGAGAAGACAGACGTTCAGGATAACAAAACCTCTCCGTCTAAGATTATCAATCATAAGAATGCAGTTTCTACCATCCAACCACTCGAAAGCCGCGACCTTGGGGGTCATACCATAAGACCATAACGGGCCCGTGTAGGAAGAAGGTGAAACTTCCGAAGAAGAGAGGGAGTTGTAGAACATTTTCATTGAAAAACACCCTGATCCAGTGAGAGCCAATTTCAGACCATCTTCAGCCGTAGGAGAGGGAGCAAGAAACTATAACCGAGAAATATTCTGGGTCAAATCCTGCAGCTGAATATCAGAAAGAGTTCTCCTGGTAGGGGGAATCGACACTCTAACTCCTTCATGTTCGACAAAGCAGTCCTTGAACAATATATTCAGGTTATTTGTCGCTGGAAATAGCGTAGGAAAGAAACAGCCAGCGTGGAGTTCTCATCCCAGCAGTCTAGCCAGAATCTAATATTCATACCATTACCAGGGGAAAAGTGCCATCTATCAAACACCAAGGGAGCCACCCTAGCTATTCCTTTCCACTAGAAGGAAGCACGATACATTGAGGACTGCTTCGTCCACCACCCTAACTGAGAAATACCATATTTGGCAGCAATAATCTGCCTCCAAAGACTCTCTTTCTCAACATTAAACCTCCACACCCATTTCACAAAAGAGAGCAATATTCATAGTTTCAATGTTCTGGATATTCGCTCCCCCTTCAGAATACGAATTACAAACCGCACTCCATTTAAGGGGAAACTTACTCCCAACCTCCACGAATTCCACATGAACTATCTCCGAACTTTATCAAATTTCAAATTATCGACTTTGGACATTGGAATAAAGAAAGGAGGTAGGTAGGGTTAGAAAGGGAGGCTTTTATCATATTCAGCCTTCCTCCCAAAGAAAGCAGATTAAGCTTCCAGATAGAGAGCTTTCTCTCAATTATTTGTAGAAGTTTATCCCATAAAGCCAAAGGAGGTTTACCAATATATGAGGGTAGACCCAAATAAAGAGTGGGAAGAGAGCTTACCAGTCGAGAGAAGAAGTTAAAGAATTTGTTACCTCATTAGACAGGTTGATTCCAAAAATCTCACTTTTGGAAAGATTCACTCTCAAACCTAAAACAACCTCAAACCAACAGATAGTCATCCCAAGAAAAGTAACCATATTTTCATTAGCTTCACAAAAAATCAGCGTGTCATTGGCAAATTGAAGATGGTTAATAGGCCGATGAAAATTTTCCACAGAATCTAGGATACAATTCATGTCTCCATGCATCAGGACTAATGCAGGGGCATTTTCACATCGGGCTCGAGTGGGATAGCCTGTGTGAAGTGGGAACACACTCGGGGTGGGCGGTCCGTGTGGGGTGGCTCGTGTGAGGTGGGCTCCACCCGTGTGAAGCAGGTGGCTAGTGTGATGCGAACCCATTGAACCGGGGCCCACGAAGGAGGGTTCAGCCTAGGACCTAGCCAGGGTAAAGTAGGAGCCTAGGTTATGAGGTAAAGGGATTAATTCGCCACGCTCTATCAGCTCGAGCTTTTAGAGCAAGTGGTTAGTCAGTCCTGCATCAAAGTAGGTATCAGAGCAAGAGGTCTCGTGTTTGAGACTCCTCACCGAGGATGATTAATACATGGGCATTTTCACACTAGGCTCGAGTGGGGTAGCCTGTGTGAAGCAAGGACACACTCGAGGTCGGCGGCCTGTGTGAGGCGGGTGGCTTGTGTGAGGCGGGCCCCACCCATGTGAAGCAGGGTGGCTAGTGTGATGTGAACCCATGTGAGGTGGGGCTCACGAAGGAGGGTTCGGCTGAGGGCCTAGCCTATGTGAAGCAGGAGCCTAGGTTATGAGATAAAGGGATTGATTCACCACGCTCTATCAGTTCAAGCTTTTAAAGCAAGTGGTTAGTCATTCTGCATCAAGGACCCTATAATTCAACCTATAACGTGTCTAGTTGGATCACCAGACTATGGGCATCAGGATACGATTCATCTCTCCATGCATGTGAGGTGGGTGGCTCGTGTGAGGTGGGCCCCACCCATGTGAAGTGGGTGGCTAGTGTGATGTGAACTCATGTGAAGTGGGGCCTACGAAGGAGGGTTCGGCCGAGGGCCTAGCCTGTATGAAGCAGGAGCCTGAGTTATGAGATAAAGGGATTGATTCACCACGCTCTATCAGTTCGAGCTTTTAAAGCAAGTGGTTAGTCGTTTTGCATCAAGGACTCTATAATTCAATCTATAACAGTGTCCAGTTGGATCACCAGACTATGGGCATCAGGATACGATTCATGTCTCCATGCATCAAGACCCTTATAATTCAACCTAAAACGTGTCCAATTGCATCACCTCACCTGAGTCAATGCTGTTGAATGTGTAAATGAACAAGTGAACTGTTTCTCTCTGCGAACTCTATATGGTTATGGATGGATTTGATATAGTGAATCTGGTCTGAAGCTATCCTATTTATCTATTTCTAAGTTATCTTATTTGGTTCTTGCTTTTGACTGACAGGAAACTCTTGTTCACTCTAGCAATTATTTAGCAATTAAAGCTATTAAAGATGCATCAAAGATTTTGGGTTTTGTCAGATCTTGTATAGCATTCAATGAAGTTACAATACCTTCAATTTCGGCTACCATTGCGCGTATGAATCTATATATTGAAACTGCAGAGGTAGTGCTATTTTCCTTTTATCCTATTTTGTTCTACTTGTAGCTTGTTCAAACACCTTGACACTATCCTTCTTCTAAATTGCAGGTTGCTTTGTTGGGTGGTTTAGTTTCACACACACATGGACTCATTGATTCAGCAATTAGCACTTTGCAAAGTTTGGAGCTAGTGGATGGTTAGTTTTGTCTGTTCTTACAGCAAACGACATTTGGGTGATATAAATAGTTATATTGCTTGAGTATCATTTATTACATCTTCGGTTGAATAAAGAATTAATCTTGAATGTATTAAGAATTTTGAATATTGAAAATAGCATGTCACTGAACTTATGTGATTAATGTGCTTCATGGTCTTATCTTTGCTCAATGCTCATGAACACAAACACTTGATAGGTTTCAACCACTGACAACTAGCTAGCCTACCTACATGATCCCACTCGTACAAAGACGTGGACTCTCCCAGTAGTGCCTCAAAAGAGTCAACTTGCACAAGTTCCCAAATGGATTGCTTAAACATGAAACCGGATAGTTTGCTTAAATATGGAACTTGCCATTACCAACATCTGGCATGGCTTAGTTCTTGCCCTTTGTAGGGTCTAATAGAACTTGTCTGGCTACTACCCCACCCCCCCCCCCCCCCAACCAAAAAAAAAAAAACCCTTAATTGAATTTGAAGGTGAGTCTTGCATTTTGCAAGATGAGTAGAGGAGATCAGGGAGTTCAAAGGAAACCATCTCGGTTGCCTTCTCTCATGTTTGTAGGGGATATAAAACTTTATGCGGATGATTTAACTATAAAGAGGTCTAGTCTCCATAACCTTGTAGTTGGAGATCCACTTCCTCGTTTGATTTTCCATTTCATTAATAATTTCTTGCCAATCTTAAAAAAAAAAAGAAGGTTAGAGCACCTTTGGCTCAACAACAGTCATGCTCCCATTATATCATCGTTTCAAAGATGGCAGAAATCTAGCATCATTTCAAAATTTCAATTTTCAAAGGTCCATTTTTGTTGCCATTAAAAAAGAATGGATCATTTTGAAATGCTTGTTAAGATTCCATCCACCATTGTGGATGGTGAGACGTATGTGTTCACTAACTCTTATGATCATGTGAAGATTTACCAATATTATAAATGCTAATGAGCTCATTGGCGTTGATAAAGGAGGCTTGTTCAATTGGTCCAACATGTATTAGAGGCAGATTGAGTGTGAACTCGACAGATTATTGGTTTCAAAACATTGGGAGGACCACTTTTTGGATGTTGGTTCCACCATTCTTTCCAAACTGTTCCTTCAGAGGCTAGGATTATTGAAGGGGACCATTCCTAGCTCAAAGTTCCCGTCTTTGTTCAGATCAGTGTTTTCATTATCTCCGATATTATCAAAATATCCCCGATATTATCTCTATTTCTAGCTCAGCGATACCGATAACACCTGGTAGCGATACCGATAACACTGATAGTGTAAAAATCTAGGTATCGGAGATGTATCACTAAATATCGCCAATGTATCAATATTGTAAATATTTTCAATTGTGTAAATTTTAGGCGCCATTTGTATTGTCAATGCATTGATACTACTGATGTATCGCCAATATTTTTTACTGTGTATCGTCAATGTATCTGCAAATATTTCGATAATATCACTAATGTATCGATACGCCAAAAATATGTATGTTAAAAAAAAATTCATTTCATATGTTTTATGGGCGCATGGTTGTATGCAACATTCAATTTGTCGACGATAATATTGATAATATCACGATATTATCATTATCGCAACATGACAATAATGAGACCACAATCTTTAGTTTCTTTTTCAGTTGTTAACGATTTGTTAGGAAATATCATGTTTTACTGATATTCTGAAATATCAATGGATGTTTGGATGGAAGGTCAGATATTGGATGGATAGATGGGATGGATGAGATGGTTGGACTGATTTCTTACAGCAGCACATGCTTGTAGGCCCCCATTAAATAGAAACCTATTATGTAGGCATTCTTTTTTCAATTTTTTTATTCATAAATATGCAAATATGTGTATTTTATCATCTCCTGAGGTTTCACTGAAAAATTCCACCGTTTTTCCCATTTTCCCCCATTTCCGGTTATCAGCGATATTATCGGCGATATCGATATTGTTTCTGAATCTCCGGCTAGCGAAACTTGTAGCGATACCGAAACTTCGAACACTAGTGATGAGGTTCTTTTGAAATCTCCATGAGGATGGAAACATCCTTTGCTTTATGGCATTACCTTCGACTCTATATTCTCATGAGAATGCATCATAGCTAGAGACAGAAGTCTAGGTACAAGAAATCAAGTTTGTGGTCATGGACATGAAGGAGATAGGCCCCTGGGCCTGATGGCTTTACTAGGGTTTGCTTCTTCTACGAAATGTTAAGTGAGACCTTTGTTGGTTTTAACGAATGTTTCAGCTAGAAGCTAATTCATAAAGGTGGAAATGCTACCTTCATTTCCTGATCCTGAAAAAAAGGGAGCAGTGGAAGTGTTAGATTTTCCCCTAATCAGCCTAGTAGGGAGTGTTTATAAAATCCTAGCTAAAGTTCTCTCTGGTACATTGAAGAAAGTCATGTGCGAATTTTCATCCCCTTTCCAGGGCGCTTTTGTGAAAGAGTGCCATTTTTTGGAGGCAGTCCTCATCGCAATGTGTGTGTGATTCTAGAAGAAGACATAAAGACCAAAGTATCAAGTGTAAAATTGGTATGGAAGAGGCCTGCAATAGCGTTGATTGTTCTTTTCTTCTGTATCTATTGGGAAGACTGGGATTTGGGCAAATGGATTAAATAGATTGAATCGTGCATAGCGACTGGCAACAGATCACTTCTCAATCCTAATTAACGGGTACCTGAAAGGGTACTTCAGCAGTTCTGGAGGTCTTCTTCAATCCACTTTTGCCTTTCCTCTGTTCTTGTGGAAGCTCTTGGGAAGTTACTTCAGGCAGCCACAGATTTGGTATTCATAAAGGCTTACTTGTGGGGAGGACAGGGATCACCATCTCCCATTTACAATGCACTAATGATACTATCCTCTCTTGTGAAGTATCTGATGTCCAGATATTATCAAAGCCATTTTGAGATGCCTCAAAGCTTGTTCAGGTCTCCAAATTAACTTTTCTAGAAGTTCTATTGCAGGGGTTGGTGTCTCATATGAGGTGGTGAGGGAGATCGCTGCTCGTTTGAGATGTAAAGAATCCTCGCTTAATCGTTCATCTCTATCTTCCCCCTGGGACTGACCCAAGAGCTTTGTTGACCTGGTATCCTAGTACAATCGAGCAGTTCAGAAAAGAAGATATCTATGTAGGGGGGAAAAAATCTTATCTATCATCAATGTCACGGTTACTCTGACCAAGGCCACTCACTCTAATTTTCCAACCCAATACATCTCTCTTCAAGAATCTGGTCAAGGTGGAGGAAAGATTGGAGAAACTGCAAAGAGATTTCTTTTGGGTGAGAAGATCATTGTCCTAAAAATGGAACCCATGGAAATCCATGTTTCGATAGTGCTCGTGGAAATAAAATCATTAGATAGTTGTTACTTTTTCTATTCTTGTCTACTCTTTTCCTGCAATCCAAAAAGCCAAGAGCAAGAGAAAATGCAAGAGAATACAAAAGGATGATCAATCATCTCTCTTTTCCTTTATTTCTATGTAGAGAGGTTACAAGAGATGAGTAATAGGACTTACAATCTTATAAGGGATAATTAATGGAAAAGATAAACACTGTACATGGTCTGTCCTACTCCTACGGGAGCACTGGAGCCAAAACAATTTAGTGCACTGGAGTACGATTCCATTGTACATGCTCACATACTTCTAACACTCCTTGTGAAGCTAGAGCATAGATATCACATATCCAGCTTGCACACAATCTCTTATCCAATGACGACTTGAAACCTTTTTGAAGATGTCAGCCAATCGATTGTTAGAATGAACATAGTCATTGTTAACAAATTTTCCATCTGTTAGAATGAACATAATCATGGTTAACGAATTTTCCATCACCTTCTCTCCAACAATGTGACATTCCACTCTAATTACTTAGGCCTCTCATGAAAGCTTGGATTATTAGCAGTGTGAATCGCAGCTTCTTTGTCAACCAACTTCAAAACCCACCTCAAGAAGACAAGTTCACAAGCAACACTCTCCATCACCTGGTATTCGGCTTCTGATGATTGAGCAATGACATTTTGTTTCTTACTTTTCCTAGATACCAAGTTGCCCCTATGGAAGTACAGAAACCAGTAGTAGATGTTCTATCATCATATGATACTGCCCAATCTGCATCGCTATAACCACACATTCAGATGACCATGATCGGAGAAGACCTTTCCCTGGTGTTGCTTTTAGATATCGAAAAATGCGATATACTGCCTTTAGGTGATGAGCACAAGGGGCATGCATGAAGTGACTGACCATGCTGACTACATAAGTGATATCTAGCTGAGTAATGGTTGAGTAAATTAAATCTACCTACCAACCACCAATAGTCACCAGGATCATCTGATGCTTTTGATCTGTCCTCATGGAGGCAATGATCAGTTTTTGTGTGATTATAGAGCAGCTCTATAGTCTATACTCTCACACTTCCTAGTCAATAGATAATAATGACAGAAATGAATTTCTAGAAAATGGATAAAGCATTGACTTACCTACTCAAGACAAAGAAACAAAGGGAAGTTTCTTATTATTTTTCTTTATCAATAAGGGATATTTATTTAACTCATTGATTTTAATCAACCTACGTAATCGACTCTTACATAGTGCTTGTGGGAGTTTTGTGATCTCATTACCGATCCCAAGCCTATATAAAGGATGATTGCATCAGGTTGGCAGGCAGTGTAATACTTTTGCCATAATTTGATCATGAATCCTGACAAAATGGAATTCCAAAGAGTGGAACAGCTGAACAGGATTTGTTTAGCGACCCCAATTAGTTGGGATAAGTCTTAGATGATCATGATTTTTTTTTTTTTTTTTTTACAACAACAATGGATGATGATGATGATGATGGGTATTTATTTAAAAAGAAGAAAAAAGTAACAAAAAAAGAAATTTATTTGCATTGAGGGTCTTCTCTAGTCTAATTGGTTCTAGTGATTCTAGTGAAGCTACAATAGACTGGAGTAAAAGCTGTATTTTTGTGGTGATCAAAGGTGATTCTTCTAATGTGTTGTCTTGGGTGAGCGGTTTGTTGGCAGATTGGATTGTGGAGTCTCAAGCATTGTGTATGAACTGGCCTGTTCTTTTCTCCCACACTTTTTTAATGAATGAACGTTTTTTTAATGAAAAGAAAAAACAACACAAAGCATGAAACAGTGACCTAAACAAAGCAGTGTGGAAAAGCAGAAACTCTAATATAACTGAAGCCATAGGCCAACCCACATGGCTCCAACTGAAACCAAAAGACTAGGCCTTTCCACACCTTCCTTACCTAACCTATCCACTCTATTCTTAGGAGAGCTGGCAAACATGACAGAAAACAGCCATACAAGAATAGCAAATATCTGCTTGCCTCTTTTCTTCCACACTTTTAGGAAAGGAATTCTGAGGCGGATGCCTAAGCATGAAAGGGTTTTCATAGACCAGCTTTGAATTTTGTAGTTCAATGCTTCCATTTATAGTCTCTCACTAAACATTTGCTCTTACAGAATGGAAGTGCCTGAGCTATTTCTCAGTCCATATTTTCTTGTAAGCTATTTAAAATAGGTGGGTTAGCAGCTTGTCTGCTATTTAATTTGGCAGGCAGCCTTGCAAATGCTTCCATTTATAGTCTCTTACTAAACATTTGCTCTTACGGAATGTAAGTGCCTGAGGTATTTCTCAGTCCATATTTTCTTGAAAGCTATTTAAAATAGGTGGGTTAGCAGCTTGTCTGCTATTTAACTTGGCAGGCAGCCTTGCAAAGCACGCATAACAAAGCATCTGTTGAACATGAACAGTAGAATGTTTTTTCAAACTGTAGGATAGATTTATTTTTGTGTAACAAAAAGTATTTCGATTTTTTTTTTTTTTTTTCAGTTGTTTGGTTAGGAATCACATTTCTTAAGAGATAAAATGTACAATATGTCCGATAAGAAAACGAATAAGCATTCCACTTCCAAGAGAAGATCATGATGCACCTTTCTCAGTCAAAATGCTTGCATTTTTTTTTTTTTCTTTCGTGATAGTATACTTAAAGAGTCAAAACCTTTGCCTTTCTGTTACTAACATAAAGCACAATCTTGATGGTGGACTGCACCTCTTGGCTGCCCAAGCTGCACTTGTAGAATCTACTTCTACAATAAGAGGCCCCAAAATACAGCTCGTACTTACAAGCATGCACATGTGACCTTTAATGCAGGGGCATTTTCACACCGGGCTTGAGTGGGGCAGCCTGTGTGAGGCTGGGGGCACACTCGGGGTAGGGTAGACCGTGCAAAGCGGCTACACCATGCGAAGCGAGACCCATGCGAAGTGGGGCGGCTCACGAAGGAGGGTTCGACCAGGGGCCTGGCCTGGCCTGACCTGGGCTATGAGATAAAAAGGATATTCTGTGCCTTCCCCATCAGCTCTGGAGCTTTTGGTTAGTTGGTCGGATGTCCTGCGTCATCCTTGCAAGATTTTGTTCACTCACAGAGTTACGGGCATCCTATACAACCAATTCTAACATGCTGACTTCAATGTTGACAGTTTGACACTCCAGGTGCACAAGATCTATTTTAGATGACATGAGCTGTATGTTGACCAATAGGAACATTTTTGTTTCGTGCTAGTTCTTGCTCATGGAGCATACCGAAAGCATTCTCATTCTACTTCTAGCAAATTAATTTTATGAGTCCAGACACTTCAGACATTTCAAGAGCAAAAACCCAATTTTCCAATGTTATGTTTGGTTGTTATTTGTCATAATGTTGTCCTATGTTGTAAGCAAGAAGTTTAGTTGCACGAGTTGCTTATACAAGGTACACTAGCTCCTCTCTATATAAAGGACCTCTTGAAGCTGCAATGTGGCATGTGGCTTCAACAGCTTTTCCCTAGATTGCCTCAGGTTTGTTTTTTGTAATTAAAATGTATTCTTCTTGGGTGGCTTCTGCTTACTGTTTAGTCCATGGAAGAATTTCAGTTCCTGATATGCATGTCAGTTGCACCTCAACAACTATTTTAGCAAAATTGTTTTCTTTTGTTTTTGTTATTACTTCTATAACTTATATGTAAATCTTTTGTTGGAAAAGATTATATGAGGAAACACAATTGGATTGTTATGATCCAACAATGCCGTGAAGGGACTTGCCCATGCATTTTATTTATAATATATGAAGTAAACCTTAGCATTCATTGCAATTTTCCTTCATCTTTTTCCAGAGAGTGGTTTGTTTTAACTTCATTTATGATCAACTATCCCCATGCTTTATTATCAGTTTGGCCATTTGAGATTAATGTGATTGGCGTATGGTTTTATCATGTTCGTGTAGGATCCAGATCAACAATTGATGTAGGTGCTGTGCTCTCCTTAACACGGAAAATATGCAGCTTCTTAGTTATGGTTCCAGGTTATCCAATCTTTCTATAACTTCTCTTAATTTTTTCTAAAGTCAACATGCTTTTCATTAATATGAATAATGTTGCCTGATAATTCACTAATGCAATGGCTTCATGCACTTCATTTTGGATAAGATATTTTAAGAGTTTACTTTTAAGCATAGTTGATTGTTTCATAAAATATTTAAAAACGTGGAAGAAACAGGTTTATCTCATGATATGGATCAAAGCGAACATAATTGATTATTCAGGAAAAAAAAAAAAAGTAAACATTATCGGTCCCTTATCCTAGCAACTTCTTCAATCATCCCTTGTCCATTATGCGTATAGATATGGATCTGGTATTGTGGTCTTTACTTTGAACTAAATCCGCAACTCACATCAATGTAATCCAAAACAGTTGCTTAATGGCCATAACGGCCATTACTTAATGGTACCCACTGTTATGTGTTGTGAGATCGTACCAGCCACTACAGAAAAATTGACCTCTGACGGTCTGTAACATTCATAACAGTCCGTTACAGGGCCGAAATAGAATTTTTCAAAGGAAAAAAAAAAAAATCCGTGACGGCCATTATAGCCCATATCATAACGGTAATGGCAGTGGCTGTTACAGCTTGCGTTACCATTATGGAATACCTTGACCCACATGCATCATTTTCCTGACATGATTGTAGAATTAACTCATCTATGAAGTACATACAAAACCTATTATACCAGAAAAGGAGACCATGATGCTGCTCTTGAATGAATCCCTGCATAACAGATTTACATCAAGTTTCTCAGGACACCATTTTCTTACCTAAAGTTCTTCTGATTGAAGGTAATCCTGAAGAAGGAATCGCTTGCATCCCAAGGAATATATTGTCTTTAGTTAATTCTCAGTCATGGTAAATCTCTCACAGCAGGTTTTGTTATTGTCATCTGTGTGTTTCTTGCTACATTATCAATTTGATATTTCTGAATTCTGACACATTGGCATAGGATGACTCCGGCATTGAGGATAAAGACGTTTTGTGCAATTGTTTCTTTGTCAGCAACTTTATCCCAGAATAAGATTCCATACTGTGCATGCAATAGAGAGGTATGATTTCTTCTTTTGTTGCATGTATGGTTGATAGATTATTTGATTGGATCGATGACCATAAAACATGTACTAGGTTTTTGGATGTTCTCATGTTGTATCAATGACCATAAGACATATACCAGCTGTCTTACATATGCTTTTCCTGCTCGAAAATGTTATGAGTGCACTCTAGGCTTTTTTCCCCTTCTTTCTATGAAAAACTTAAATTTATAGAAAGAAAATAGCAAAATCACCAGAGAGGCCAGGTTGCAACAAAGAAAGACCCTTTCGTGACTCTTTACCTTGCAAGAAGGTCAGTAGTGCCATTATAGCCTCTTCATCCTATATGTGAGGAGGCTACAACAGTGTGGGATCCAAGCTTCAAGATTTTGTCAGAGTCCACAGTTTCTTATCAGTGAAGACAGCTGTTTGTCAGCATTAACACCCAGGTCCATAGCTCAAGTGGTAGACTGAGTGAAGATAGCCTCGTTTCAACACTAAGGTCATGGTATCGATTCCCATAGGTGGGGGTGGCTAACATTGTGATGTGACTAACAGGGGGGGAGGGTGGGTGTGCTAACAATGGGGTGTGTGAACTAACCAAAAAAAAAAAAAAACTGTTTGTCAGCATCAGCAGCACCCTCCTTTATCCAAGGACTGGAGAAAAGTGAAAGTTAGAAAGCCAAGGATACCTTCACCTGCAAATCATCCTTTGAGCCTAGGAAACCAAAGAACAACATCTGGACATCTCCTTTATTGTCCCTAAGAACACCTTACCGGCATGATGCGGATTACCTCCCATTCACATTGAGCTTCCAAGCAGTAGGTGGTGGGTTATCCATTTAGGCTTAACCCATCTTCATTTTACTGGCTGTCTACAAGGAAGATCTCCAATCCAAGCCAAGTTGCGAGTGGAAATAACGATGAAAATCTGGATCTTCTCCCCAACATAGTTCATGAAGTCAAGTGGAAGGGAATTTAAAAACGCTTTATCAAGAAAGTTCCCACTATATGTAATATTAGTGTTAATGTTTGCTATCCCTGCCAAGAGAAGTCTTATTATGGAACTCATCACCATTCCACATTGAATATGACCATTGACTGAATAAGGCACATGGACATATAAGAATGTACGTTACTAATAAATTGCTGATCAATATTCTTACTGTGATATTGGGAGTATATGTTCTCGTATACATGCTCCTGTGTCATCCCAAATAACCAATCATTCTAGATACTGTCTTGTCATGGCATTCCGAACTCTTACTAACAATTTGAATCTATAATGATGTCAGTAATTTGTGATTTTTCCACAGCCCAAAATCAAAATGGTAACTGCTAAAAATCTTCTTTTAAGAGTAATTGTTTCCAGAAACTCATCTACTAAGCATTTATCTGACCATAGGATGTCCTATAAATATGAAGCAGTTATCATTATAATGAAGTTTGTGTGTTCCTTGGAATTCTCTGTCATATAATCGTTTTGCTTGCCCATCTAATCCAGGTTGTGAGCAATGACCAACTATTTTTCGGAGAGCCATCATATTCTCAAGAACTTGTGTCCATTTCGAGCTTTGTCCTTCAGAATGTGGTTGATGGTATTCAACAAGAGTTGTCCACTGTAAGTGTCCTTTTTTGTTGGTATTTTCTCCCCTTTCTCTGTCAGAGGATATATCATGGATAGACTGACTGAAGTGTGGAATGGTAATGCTTACATCCAGGCTGCCCGTGGAAATATGGCACTCGAAGCTTGCAATTGCATCATTTCATCCTTTGAAGTAGGTTTCTTGACTCATGCAGTTTTGGAGTGATATAACTGATTATCTGGATATTCTGTCACAGTTAATGTTAAATCATCTAATGATAGTAAAGCTGCAGAGGATCTGATGATTTTTTTTATTTTTTATTTTTAATTTTCCCTGCACTTGATGTTGTGTATTCTGCAGGCAAGTGATGAAATATCGCTCGTTTGCAAGAAACTGATTGAGATTGCAAAGTCCTGTTTGCATGCGAATGACAAGTACCTGCGTTCCACAGTGAACTTCGTAGACAAACAGATTTCGGCACTTACAGAGGATGTAGCTACTGCTTTTGTCCAAGATACACCGCAGCCTGGGTTCCAGGGACTAAAGTAGGTTTTTTTTTTTATTGGTTACTTCCTACCAATGACGGCGGAGAAGATAAATCGTGATGAATCCCATAGCTTTTCTTATGTGCTCTCTTGCAATGGATGATGCATTTAAAGATCCTGAGTAGCTGAAACTTGCATTATGGAGGGCATGCCCTGTTGATCATCACAGGGACAGTGAAAGTTCCATGGAATGGAGGGTGGTACCTATTGCTAGAGGTAGAGGAGTGCACTCGCATTGGCAAGGGAGTGGGTCCTTTTCAGTGGTGGATATGTCATGCATCACATCAGAAGTGTTGTTGTTGAGTAGTTTTTTGGTTAATATTACAAAGAAAATAGTAGGTCATGTAAACAAGTACTTGGACAATGCACCTGCTCATAGATCACAGTTTTGTAAATATTTATATCATCGTTAATCCACTCCACTGACTAGATTGCAAAACAAGGGAAAATGTTTTCAAACTTAATCTTTCTTAAAACTCATGCCTAAGACTGAAAAATCTGTACCATTTTTTTCTGAGGCCAGCAACAAATAGCTGGGACAAGGCCATGATGATGATGACATTTACAGTATCCTTGTCCTTTGGATTGTAAGTTACTTAAGATAAGCTACTTATCTTGGTTTCTACTTATTAAACAGATAATATACATTTGGTAAATAACATATCAGCTAAAAAGTAGAAAGGCATGTTTGGTTTCTAACAACATAAGTATTTATCCCTCAACTATGCTTTTGGTCCCCCTTACATCCACTGTCCATCATATTAGGCCAACCTTTGATGCGGACTGTTCATTGTGTGGGTCCACCTGAGACTAGAGTCCTTACAATTTTGGGTCATACCATAAAGTGAGCTGGAAAGAAAACCAAAAGAAAGAAAAGGGATGGCTAGCTTGGTCACACAACACATACAACAACATGGGCTTAGGGGGTTTCATTGGTGTGAATTTAAATCGCCACTGTTTTCCTGATTGTAGGGTCCACTCACTAGACCTCAGTAGTGTTTCAACGTAGATATTCTATCCTCATTTTTTTTGCTAGTGGGACCCATTTAATTAGCTTAGATGGCAAGCACACTACTGTGGGTCCCAGCCGTGGGCACCATTTCAGTGGACCCTAAGGAGGCCACAGTGGTGGGCATCACATTAATAGGAAAACAGATGGATGGCATGGACATACAACACTTACAGAGAGGTGGGCCATTAGGGCATGTGCAATGGTGGGTGTCATTGCTTCCTGCTGCTAGTGGTGGGGTTACTTTGATGGATAGTATAGATTCCTCAAAATTATGGTGGGTCCTATTGGGACTCGCGGAAACATAGGAGAATCAAGCAACGCATACATAGAGGAGAATCAAGCAACGCACTCACAATCACACAAAGCAAATATCAACATAGAGACGATCTGAATTTACGTGGATAAACCCTTGCGGGAAAAAACCACGGCGCAAAGCAATGAATGCACTATGGATCAAAAGTTATAAGAGAATTTTACGGAATCAAGCCCCAAAAGAAAACCCTATGTTTTTACCTCACAAGACTTTCTCAAACCCTTTAGAACATCTTAGTTACCCTAATCCCGCAATTACAAGTGCTTATATAGCATTAAGTCCAAATTAGAAACAAAACATGTAAAATCGGTCAAAATTGCATAACTCTGCACAACCGTTGATTGATCTACTGATTGATCAATGGCATCGGTCAATCGATCAGCCAAGATGGTCGATTGATCGCGCAACCACAAAAGTGTGCAAAGAGCTTGCCTGTAGAAAAAACTGATTTTTCGATTTATGATTTATTGCGATCGATCGACTACTCAATGCCCCCTGTTGCTGCATAGATTTGAGGCATCCATTTTTCAACAGGTCCATTATCCCACGTGGTGGGACCCACACTCAAAAGGATCGAACGAAAGGAGTGGACAGAGGTGATCTAACACATATGGCAGGGTGGGGCTCACATCTGAATGGACAGCGGTATGTAGGTGTTTGGTAACCACCGTTTGCAGATGGTGGGGCTCACATCTGAGATTTAAATCTGTCAAAGTTTGGGCGTGAAAATGGATGGATAGTGTGCACATCACATCTGTCAGTGGGGTCCACAAACTGGTGGCCCACTAGTGATACATTAAGCTGGTGTTAGTGTTCACGTCAACCGGGTTTGTATACCTAGCAAAAACTTGGGTTGCAATCAACCTGCTACGTCACAAAAAAAATTTTTTAAAAATGAAGGAAATAAGTTGCTCTGAAAAGTTGAAAAGCAAAAAAAAAAAAAAAAAATTTGCTGAAATGCACATGTAATTTTCAGCAAACAGGTAAATGATATTAATTTTTAACAAAACTAACTTATCCTTAGATAAGTAACTTAACTGATGCCATAAGAGGAAAAGTTACCTATAGCCCTTAGTTACATGGCAAAGTTGCTATTTTTTTCCCATCTTATCTACTTAAAATGCCCCATTTGGTCTGCAGAAACAGGAGCTGTCCTTCAGCCAAATGCATTGATGCAGCACACATGGATGAGGCTGGGATTATCACCTATTCTTCATCCTTTGGTGCCTGTTTATCGGTTCTCGTCTGATGGTCAGGATTACCCTACCAATGCAGCTTTCAAGGTACCGATCCTGTGGGCTCTACGGTCCCAATAGAGCTGAACGGTCTCAGTTTCCACTAAGAGTTTCCCTATCATCGGTCCCTGAACAATTGATGATTGGAAATCAACCTCAATAGTAGCTATAGGTTCTTGTTGATGTCTCCCCCATCTAGAATCCTAAGCCTACTTAGCCGCTATTATAGTGAATTCAGCGATCCTTAGAAGGACCTTCCCATTTCCCCAACTCAAAACTTACATGCAGATAGCACCTCATAAATCAAGCAGTCTACTATACCCTGCACTCTTCTTCACACCTTCCTTTGCCATCAGTTCCCTGAACAAAGCAGCGTCGCCCCATCTTCCTGCCCCTGCATACATATTAGACAACACCACATACCACCCCGAATGTCTCGGCTGCAGTTCAATCAGTCTCCACCCTGCAGTCCCTCCCAATTCTACATTCCCATGAACCTTACAGGCACCCAGAAGAGCACCCCAAACTGTAGCATCCGCCTCCATTGGCATCTTCCTGATAAACTCAGCTGCATCCTCCAGAAGCCCTGCCCGACCTAATAGATCAACCACACACCCATAATGCTCCATTGTTGGAACAATCCCATAGTCCATGCGACATTGAGTTGAACCACTCCAGCCCCAATTCCACCAGCCCAGCACGTGCACACGCAGTCAGCAACCCGACATATGTGACCCCATTCGGCTGCATTCCTTCCAATTGCATCTTCTCAAATTCGTCCAAGGCTTCTAGCTCCCTACCGTTAGAAGCCAATGACGAGATAATAGCGTTCCATGTACACACCTCTCTCTCAGTCATTTCACTAAACACTTTGCAAGCATATCCCAAGCAACTACTCTTCCCATACATGTCGATCAATGCTGTCCCCAAAAAGGTCGATACAGTAACCTCGTTCTTGATAACGTAAGCATGGATCTGCCTCCCTTGATACAAAGCTCCTCCATCTGAATTTGCGCAAGCAGAGAGGATGCTGACCAATGTTGCTTCATTTGGTCTCACTTCATGCATTGTCATCATCCTCCCAAACCACTGAATTGCATCGCGGGACTGCCGGTTCCTCGCAAACCCATTAATGATACTAGTCCATGAAACCACATCTCGCTCGGGCATCCGGCTGAACAGTTCGAGAGCGGAATCTGCATCTCCATTCTTGCAGAGGGCATCCAGCATGGAATTGCAGGAGACAACATCTGGCCAGGAAATTTCGTCGAACGCCCGGTGGGCATCCGGAAGTGTCCCAAGCTGCGCATAGAATTTGACGGTGCAGCTATTAATGAAGAGGTCGAACGACAGTCCACGCCTGATGACTTGGGCGTGGATGGATTTTCCTGTGGGCGGAAACGGCGAAGCGGCTTGGATGAGAGAAGGGAAGGTGTGGCTGTTGGGTGGGGTGGGGTGAGCGAGCATGTGGGTGAAGAGGAGGAGGCTGTTGTGGGGATTTTGGAGGTGGAGATGTGCTCTGATGAGTGTGTTATAGAAGAAGGTGCTTCTTGAAGTAGCATTTGCATTGGAATTTGAGTTTGGATTTGAATATGAGATGGGAAGATGTGGGTGAAGGATGCCTGATGTGAGTAAAAGGGTCTGCACTTGGAATAGATGGTGAGTGCTTCTACATTGGTTTTGAATGAGTTGGAGGAAGAGCTTAGGAGTATAATATGGCATGAGTGAAGATCGTCTGTGTTGAAGGCACCGACCCCGAAAAATTCAGTGCCGTCTGTTCTCATTGGTCCATGTCATAGCCAATGACGCAGCTCACACAACAACCCGATTTTCTCTCTAATCGTATGGATTGCTTCCATACCTGGTACACAACCCCACTTTTACCGTGTGGAATTTCTCTAGTCCTTACCATGATTTTTCTGTTATATCTGCACCGTCTATCAATTTTTTCAGATTATTCTAAAGCATAAGACAAAAAAATAGATACGCTCCAAAGCTCAAGTGGATCACACAACAGAAAGCTTGGAATTGAATAAGTAACGTTGAAACCTTCCTACTATCCACCGTGAAGTTTATTTGTCATTTAACCTCTTCATAAGCTCACTCAGACCTTGATGAAGTGAAGGGAAAACATAAACATGAACTTGATTAGAGCCGTCTGTGGCCCTAAGAAGTTTTCAATGGTGGGTGTTCAATTCTCACTCTTTCCTGTCGTGTGAACCACTTGAGCCTTGGATCCGACTCATTTTAGGCCTCGTGACTAAAGGGTATGAAAACAAATGGATGAACAGTGTGGATCTAATACATACATCATGATTGGCCCACAGAAGTTCCACGTTTCAAAAAATTTAGGGCTACAGAAGGCTCTGATCAAGCAGATATTTGTTTTCTACCTTCATCCAAGTATGGGTGGCCTTATGAACAAGTTAGATGTCAGATAAAGCCTCACGCTTGGTCCTAGGAAGGTTTCAACCACAGTTTGTGTAATCCCCACTGCTTTCTTTGGTGTGGTCCACTTGAGATTTGGGTGTACCTCATTTTTGGAATCATGATCTAAAACTATCTAAAACAATTGATGGATGGTTTGGATGTAACACAAAGGTCATGGTGAGGGACGGTGAAGTTTCACACGTTGAAAGTTGTGCTATGTAGCACTGTGGGAAGAGACAAGTTCAGGGTATTTTGTGAGCGGGAGATATCGGAAATGACGATGGCGAATGAGAATCGCCGGCACTGGAATTTCCTGTGCTTTAAACCTAGACGATCCGCACTCATATGGGATATATCTACCTCTTGCTTTTTGCTTATATTAGTTAATTTAGGACCCGTTTGGGCATAATGTCGAATACCGGCATTTGTGGTTTTATCAAAAACCAATTGCCAGGATTTATAGCCTAAAACTTCGGATGGTTTACAAACCGGAGATTGTGGGTGCAGTCTAACATGCTGCAGAACGTGGGTTTTAGATCTAAATGAGGGTTTCATATCTGATTTCTGGTTTTCTCAGTGCGTCCAAACAGACCCTTTGAACACAAATGGAAGTTTGTTGTCTGCTATGGGTGAATTTCTCCCCTTCTTATCCACCTTGGACGGTATTGGGAAGTGGGTGCTTCCTTTGGCTTTATGAGCGTGGGACACATCGGTGGGGCCAAGGTTTAATGTATTGTCTGAAACTGATGCGTATCACCGGACTCAGATTGCATACTGACACAGCCAGTGGTGAGTTGCCGTTGGAGGATGCTCTGTGGGCCCCACCATGATGTATGTGTTATATCCAGGCAGGTCATCTTTTCAGCTCATTTTCGGGCATGAACCCAAAAAAGAGGCAAATGCAAATATCAGGTGAACCACAGAAAACACTAGTAATGGAATGCCCACAACTAGAAACTTCATATGTGCCATGAAAGTTTTGTATAGAGCTGCTATTTGTGCTTTCTCTTCATCCCCGTCCCTGACACCAAATCAACAGGTTGGATGGCAAATAAACATTACAGTGAGTCCTAGGAAGTTTTTAGCAGCATCCATGGACTAGTGTTTATAGCATCCATGGATCATCGTACATTTGTGAGCTCCATTGTCATGTCAGTGAGATATACATGCTGTCTATTCATTTTAAAGGAACATTTTAGGGCAAGGGCCCAAAATTGAGGCAAATCCAAAGCTCAAGTGGCCCACACCATAGGAAATTGTCGTCGTAAAAGGTTTTTAATTGTAGGAGTTAAACCCACTATTATGTGTGGTGTGGTCCATTTGAGCTTTCGATTTGCCTCAATTTTTGTTGCATGCCTTGACATCACCTTGCAAAATAGATGGACGGAGTGGATAAGCCACATGTATTATAGTGGGCCTCACAAAAAATCCACACTCTCCTCGATTTCAATGCACAAAAAGCAAATGGCCCATTATCATTCTTTAAAAATGTGTAAGAAAATACATAGTAAATAATCATCACTCATTACAGTAGTGTATTTACCAAAAGGGAAATAAAAAGCAAACAGGCCCTTTGAAAATGGAAAACTTGTTTCATGCCTTCACAAGACCTCATTTCCTCTCCAATATTTTTCAGTATTCCGAAACACTGCCTAAGAGGAGATCTAGTGTTTTGAAGTGGAATGCGTTGGAAAAGAGAAGCTTGGTGGATGATAATGACCACGACGACAGTGGTGGCAGGGATGCCAGTGGTGAAGATGGAGGAAATTCAACGTTTTGATCTATTTCTATCACATGGATTCCTTTACTCACTTTGATAGTAATAAAGGACCATTGCCCCAAACAAAACAGCATGTGGTGAGCACCCGTTTGGGATGATTAATTTTATCTAAAAACTCTCAACAAATAAATCAAGAATGCCATGATCAATAGGCCAAATGAAACAGTATTAACAGCTGATAACACTAATAACAGTCATTAATTTGATTTCAAAATAGCCTATTCTCATTGCTTTGAACTCCACATGTTACCACCTTGTTTGGTCTCATTTTCCTCAAATACCACACCACAGCTCCTACACCAACGACAGCTGCAACGGACACTGCAGTTGTAGTTCCTGCAATGAACCACCATTAAAGAATGAGAAGTTATCAAGAACATCAGCAAGCAAATGCTTGTAAATGCCATCTGATTGTAGACAAACACACCCTCCTCTCTCTCTCTCTCATACCTGCAATCACTCCAACTCTACTCTTATGACTAGAGGAAACAACATCTGCCCAAGAATAAGAATGATATTACATGAGAATATAAGAAACAGGGGCTGTGTTTGGTAGTACATTTGAATTGAATTGCAAACATTCAATGACAAAATCAATGGCATTTCCTCATAAGGATGACAAGGAAGCAGCCCACAAATTCAAGCGACAAGTTGGAATTTGGATGGTAATTGCACTTTCACTATTTCAATTTTATTAGACTAATTGCTGCAATTCAATTCGATAACGTTGGAACAATTTCAAAAATGAAAAACGGCTAAGCTTCTTTGGCTATGAAGATTCAACATGGAACAACTCTCCAACTTCACTAAATTTATCTATACAATCTAGATGCTCGCGGATCTTTAGACACTTGTCTGATAGTTCATAACCATTTTAAAATTGGCCCTCTCTTCAGTTCAATCGTGCACATGGCATAGTTCTTGGGCAATCCAGAAAACAGAAATCGCTGACCGAGTTATGGGTGGAGCATAACCAGAAGATTACATTGACAAGTTGATACTGATCATCGCCTGTAACTACTCCTTGTTTTACTTATAACTATCCATTGGATGGATGAGATTTCTTGATCAATGTAATTTTAGAGATCTAGTTCATCCACAATGTGCTCCAATCTGAACAACAGCATTGCATTAGGGGTCATACCTGAGGAGAACGAGTTACCACCATTTTCAAAATGACAATAAACTATGAAAGGAGTGTGGCTTTACAAGGATTTGACAAAATCAATTGGTCTCTTGCACCTTCACAAAATTAACTGAAAATGTCTTAATTTATATATAAATGGTGATAAAAGGAGATGAACGACATCATCTAAACTTAACATTTGAGCCCATATTGGAGCTATATATAGTCTATGTTGTGGCTGTGGTACTCTACTGATGTGAGAATATGGGTGGCGTCTCTAACAAGGATAGGGAGACACTCTACCCCTCTCTCCTCTATTAGTCTCCTAGCTCTTTATAAGTATGTGCTTATGTACATGTTTAGTGAAGCCTAGTTTCAATAGGACTACTGCATACATTTTTTCTAAAGTGATTTATGTAAAGGGGATCATAAGTAAAGAGAGGTATTCCATTAATTTTTCTTCCAAGGTATTGTTTTATGAAATTTTTATATGGATAAAAAAGAAGTCAATTTTATATTTATATTTCTTTTGTTTTAGTGAAAAAGAAAATTTTATATTACTCCATATGAAATAGTTCTGCTGCAGAATTATATAAATTTCTGCACTTTTAATTATATCGAGATCAGTGAGTTCATGCTTCATTAAAGGCATGTGTCATGTCCAACTGAAGTTATGGACCATGCCGCCAAAAAAGTGCCAGGTTATCCCGTCAAGGGCATGGTAGCGGTATAGACCATCGAAATGCAGCTATCAATATAAAAAGTTGGCGAAGGTTGCATTTTTCAAGCACCGGGTCAGACGTTTGTACGGTAGCCATTCTGACCTCTGACCGCTGATCCTGGATTGAGCCTTGCGTGCCACGTGTACAATCGAACAGTGGAGACCCACCGCTCAGAGAAATGAAGGAAATAATCCAGTGCGATCACCGATAGCAAAAGGCCACTCATGCAAGCGGATCTCTCATCCCATCCAATCTCGATCAGGCAACGATAGGAACTGGACCCCACCTCAGCTAATACTCTGCCAATGCAAGTGAGCCCCACTTCCCCATGAAAATGCACCATCTCACACACTATGACCAGATGGAGAAGAACCAACAGAGCATCCAAACAATCTCAAAAAACAACCAGAAAAGCTGAAAAATCATACATACCTGTACAGTAGGTGGTGACATTGCCTTCATTACAAAGACACGAGAAGCTCTGTGATCCCACGTCGAACCCGCACGTCCCAGCACCCTTTGTACCGTCCTGGCACTGCAGGCAACGGGTCGTGACCGGAATGTCGAAATCGATCCGGATCCCATATTCAGGGACCTGATCATACGGCGGTGCCACGCTCAAAACCTTCCAGTAGATGCTTGTATACGTCGCGCAGTGCTCAAGCATCATACGCAGGGACTGCGATGCCTTGGGGTAGTACGAGCAGCAGGTAGAATAGTAAGGAGATGCCGGCCTCCGGCTCAGGGCTGACGGGCACTCGGGTATGTTCCGGCAGAGATAGCTAGAGCTGTCGCAGGCCGAGCCGCACTGGTCGGGATTCCGCTCGCAGTACGCCGTCTTGGGCTTGACGATGACGGAATTAACGTCACAGCCGAAGAAGAGGTACTCGTTCTGTGGGGAGAGGGTGAAGTGCGTGCTGGTGTCGAGGCTGAAGGGGAGTGTCGGACGGAAACGAGCCCCGTCGTTGCAGGTCCACATGGACGGATCCGATACAATGATGTGGGGATCGTCATAAGCGATTCGGAGAACTGGGTATCTGCCGGATGGTGTCCTGAATTCGAGAGTGTTGGAATTGGAGCAGACGAGGATGTTGCGGTAGTATGGGCTGCCGCATCCATCGTCGATGCCGAAAGGGTAGTTGATGGGAATGTGGCCGCAGGAGGTTCGGCAGACAGGTGGATTGGGGTGTGGTAGAGGTGATGGAGGAGAGGAGAGAGAGGAGGAAGAGATGTGAAATGGAGATAGAAGCCATGTTGGAGGTTAGAGAGAGAGAGAGAGAGAGAGAGGTGAAAGGAGAGAAGGTGCAAACTACAAAGAGAGAGGAGAGTGGGATTCTTGTCTGAGGTTTTTACGGAGGAAATAGATTATTCCCTGAGCATTTCAGTTGCGGGGAATGATCACATGAGTCTCGAAAGTATGGTGATTTACCATGCGTTCGAGTTGTGTAGGGCCCACCCATATGGAATCCAAACCGTAAATCTAGTGTGACTCCTCATGTAAACCGTGCATGGAAAGTATCATTCTGTCAAAAGCTTAAGTGGGACACACCACGGAAGCAATTACAATCACACCTAAAATCCATACATTCACTTTTTGTGGCCCACATAAATTCTGGAATGACTCTAATTTCAGTACGCCACTTCATCCTGATGGGACTCACCCGATGAATGGGTTGGATGACATATTAAAAACACCGTGGACCCTATGGTGAGCATTGCCCTCCTTATTAGTCCCTTTGGTGTGACCCACCTGAGGTATGTATCAGGCTGGATTTTGGAATCCAGACATGGCGTTTGGAGGAAAATTTTAGATGTTACTCACACATTAGGGTGGGCCCCACAAGTGATCGAACGCATTTTAGTGGGGAAATGATACGATCGATCAGCCACCTTAAAGCATCTATCTAGAAAGGTATGGAGAATAGATTGTAACCGTATATGTAGTGGTCCATTGCTTGATGAACAATGATTTAAAAATAAAGCTAATAAAACGAATCGATTCATCCTGATTTTTTTCTATCACCTCATGAAATTCAACCTTTTACTTTTCTATACTTTCATCATTTCTTTGAAGGCTAACGATCAGATTACTAGGTGGATTTTTTTTAAGCTGAGATTTTAACGATGGGCCATCAATGGTAGGATGCACCTGTTTTACGGTACGGATCCACATTTTTATCTGACACGTGGTCGGGAAAAGGGTAGACCTACCATATAAAGGTACCGACGACTCTATCGTATCAGTTCCTCTTGTTTTAGCTTTAAAGGAATGCTAATCTGCAGGTGGCTGCATGCAAGTTTTGGGCGGTTCGCTTGGCACAGTACACGTGGCTGTTGATCTGGCGATCGGAGCTGTTTATTGGTGGATTGCGAGGTGGATAGGTCCTGCATTGAAAAATCAAGGAGATTGGACAGTGAAAACCGTCAGATCAGTATCCTGAAAAGGGACTGTTAAAGCAGCGGTCCACATTCAACTAGCAAAATTAATACCAACTGAACGGTTATTGTCAGCCTAATCACTGAGATGTTAGGCTTATAGCCCACCATACTATTGGCCCACCAGATCAACAGTCCTACTCACCAGAAAGTTTTGCCACGTGTACCGGGAAGAGGGAACAACTGCATGGAACTATAATACGGGAGCGGATTAGGTACGGTCCCGGCCTCACCCGTCACGGTGCAGCCCTGACCGTGAGTCCTACCTTGATATATGTATTGTATATCCACGCCGCCCATCCGGTTTTCCGGATTATTTTAGGGCATGATTCCAAAAATGATTCAGATCCAAATCTCAGGTGGACCACACCATAGAAAACAGTGGTGATTGAACCCTTACAATTAAAATTTCCTAAGGCCCTCCTTGATGCCCACTGTAATATTTATTTTCCATCCAACCTGTTGATAAGGTAACACAGACCTGGAAAAACAAATATCATCTTGATCCAAAACCTTTGTAGCCCATGAGAAGATTTTAACGGTCAATCACTATTTTTCCTATGTTATGGTCCACCTGAGATTTGGATCTGCTTCGTTTTTGGGCTCTTCCCCAAAACTAAGCTGTAAAAACGGATGGACGGCATCAATATACAATAAATACATCAAGGTGGGCCCTAAGGTGAGGGCCGCACGGTGTTGGTTAAGGCCGGGGTCGCACCTAATCCGCTTCCTATTAAGCAGAAACAAGGCAGTATTAGAATGTCACTTTAGCTTTAGCTTTTGCTTTTGTGCTTTTATACTTTTGCTTTGGTGCGTGGAAAGAAGGGATTGATATGAGGGCGAATAAGATCCCAAAAGAAGAAACGGGTAGCTAATCAGTTTGAAGATCAATACGTGGCCCATCTCTGTGGGGCCAGAAATGAGCTACGGTTCGGACAACTGCTGTGACTTTGGCGCTTTTGTTCATGGTCCACTAGACCAAACAATCCTGAATATTTTACTTGGAGGGCACACACTTCGAGCGGAGATGAAGAGCGACGGTTAGCAGGAAGCGGATTGCGTACTGAGTGACTCAGTATGCTAAGCCTACTGAGTAACTCTGTCTGGGTCCTACTGTGATTTATGTATTTTATCCACTCCGTTCATCCATTTTAAAAGATAATTTTAGAGCTCGAGACAAAAAATGAAGTATCCAAAGATCAAGCAGACCTCACTACGGGAAACTGTGAATTGAAATTCTACCGTTGAAAAATTCTTCAGGGCCACAGAAGTTTTGGATCTAGCTGCTATTTGTCTCTTCCATTCATCCATGTCCGTGTGATCTTATGAATAGGTAGGTTGACAAATAAACATCACTGTGGGACCTAAAAAGGTTTCGACGGGTGGAAGTCATTATTCCCACTGTTTCCTGTGGTGTGGTCCACTTGATATTTGGATATGTTAGAAAAATGGATGGACGACGGGGATAAACCACACACATTCACAGCGGGCCTAACTGATTTTACTCAGTACGATAAAAGCATTCTGAGTAACTCAGTACGCAATCCGATTTCCGGTCAGCAAAGCTTTTACCCGTCAAGCGGGGCCAGCAGTTGGGATCATTAACTTCAGTCATGGCCCCACTATTAGAAAATGATCGAAATTACGGCGAAGACACAGATGGGACACGAGTCATATCAATATAATAGATATACTCGAGCAGGGGAGGGTAATGTGTCGTTAATCCGAACCGCCAAAATATCTGGTCCAAGCATCAGATGGGACACGTGTACATTGGATATAGATCCTTTCTCTAAACCATATCATATGGTCGGGGTCCAACTGACACGTAGACTGGCCTGATTTTCAGGCCAGGGAATATTCTCGACTGCCCATAATGTCAGGGACACACACGGGTGCTCTTCAGAATCTCTTTGTAGCACGAACGAATACCTGCAAGGAGAGAGAAGAGGTTAATCTTCGTAGGTGCCGACGTGGCACGTGGATGATGGGAGCGGATTGACTGTTACCCCAGGGCTGTGTGGGGTCCACAGCGATGTCCGGGACAAATCCACTCCGTCCATCTGTTTTGAAAGATCGCAATAGGACAGAAATGTAAAAATCAAGAGGATCCAAAACTCATGTGGGCTACACCAAATGAAACAGTGGGACCGTTCAAACATTCCTGGAACTTACCATGATGTTTATATGATATCCAAACCGTTCATAGGGTTATTACCACTCAGATAAACTGTAGCCCAAAATATCAACCTGATACAAGACTTCCGTCGCCCTAGTTCAATCGCCATTGTTTCGTGTGGTATGGTCCACATGAGTTTTGGATCTGCCTGATTTTTAGATACCTTCCCTACTGCAGTCTTGCAAAATAGATGGATGGAGTGGATTTGTTAGGGACATCTATGTGGGCCCCACACAGCTCTAGGCATGGTGGGGAATGGGTACTACCCCACTAGGACCTAGCTAGAGACTTTTGGTCCTAGGCCACGGTGATGTATGAATTTTGGATCTGCCTGATTTTTAGATACCTTTCCTACTGCGGTCTTGCAAAATAGATGGATGGAGTGGATTTGCTAGGGACATCTAGGTGGGCCCCATACAGCTCGAGGCATGGAGGGGAATGGGTACTACCCCACTAGGACCTAGCTAGAGACTTCTGGTCCTAGGCCACGTTGATGTATGAATTTTGTCGACACCATTCATCCATTTTGACTGGGGCTGTCAACGGACCAGATCTTGGTCTGGATCCGCTCCGGATCCGATTCGATTTTACTGGATTCAGATCAACAATCCGAATCGTCGAGTCGAATTTAGATCTTGTTAATTGGATCCGTTAAAATTTTAGGTCGGATTCGGATCACCTTGGATTTAATCCGAATTTAAAATGAATTAAATAATATTATATATACTTTATATATAAATACATATAAAAAAATCATATATTTTATCTTAAGTGGACCACAGTATTTACCATCCAACCTATTAAATAGTATCCACATGTATTCGGATCGGTCGGATCGGCCAAATCTCAATCGGATCGGATTTCGGATCAAATGTTTAAAGATCCGTCAGATTTCAGGGTCGGAGTCGCATCATCCGGATCACAAATTGGGTCGGAGTCAGATCGTCCCTGATCTGCTCCAAATCCGATCCGTTGACAGCCCTAACTTTGACTAATAATTTTAGGTGATGAACCAAAAATGAGTCAATCCGAGCTATAGAAAACAATGAGGATTGGAAAGGTGGTCCAAGGGGCCACCATAATATATGTGTTTTATCCACACTGTTCATCCATTTTGCCTAATCATTTCATGGTATAAGCCCAAACATGAGGCAGATCTAAGGCTCAAGTGGACTAAACCACAGGAAGCAGTAGTGATAGTAGCATCCACCGTATCACCACTATATATGGTTATTGTGTGTTTTAAAAAAAACAATTTGTTCATGAGATCCCACAAACCTAAATAAAGAGAAAATATAAGTACCAGCTTGGTCCAAAACTTTTGTGGCCCTTAATAACTTTTCAACAATAGGCATTCAATCACCAATGTTCCCTATGGTGTGGCCCATACATGAAACATCACAATGGACCCCATAGAGTCCGGTCACCAACGGTATCCAGTGGTGCTTGGGTCACCATGCAGTCACTTCTAAGTATAGACTTTGATAACAACTTTCAAACGTGGTTCATGTGGGCCCAATCAAATCCCACCACGTTCCAGCACCACCAAGAGGCACGGTGCTTTTTAATAATGATTCCCTGGATCTATATCCCACTGTGAGCATTGGCGTCCTTTCAAATCTTCTCTCCCCTTCATGCTTTAACTCAACATCTCTTTGAGTAGAGATTAGGAGAGAGTTTTGATACCTTGGCAGAGCATGATGCTTGATATGAAGACACTCAGAACTTCTACACCTAGCAAAAACTAGCACAAATTATTCCTTACAGCTTGACTTGGACAGGGGTGAGTCTAAAATTTTTAAAACCCTTGAAAAATCAACTTGCACGGAGCTGAAAGGTCTATTAACTCAAAAGCATCTAGCATAGCCTCCAAGCCCACTTCAGGAGCTAAAAGATTTCTTGACTGAGTAGCATCTTGTAATTACTTCCACGCATTGAGACTGATTTTATTAACTATAATATCCTTCTATAAAAGAAAGTAGAGATAGCTATTAGAATCACTTCGACTTCATTTTCTTTCCTTTCAATTCATTTTAGACATAGAGCAAAGGTTAAGTACCATATCTTCGCCACATAATGCAAACTTGCTAGAAGACTTGATCGAGCCAGGCTTAATTGTATCCCGAGATAATGTAGCTGAATCCCTTGTACACTTGGAAGGTTTTGACCATCTTAAAAAAACGTATAGCTGGCATGTACCTTTAAACCACTATCGACATTTTGTAAATACAAGACATTTTTCATATTTTATTTTCTACAGTTTGGATCCCCCAAGTCTAGTTTTAATAATAATAGTATATGTATTGAATGTATTAATTATATAGCATGGAATCAGGTTTCTTAAGCCACATGCATGTAAGATTGAGTTATGCAACATGTATCAAAATAACATATATGTGTCCAGTTTAATTCATCCGCCAAGTAAGCTCAATTATGTAAATACATTTACTTGATCCAAACCCAACTCAAAACCTAGATCCAAATACCCGGTGGTTACCTAACAAGTACCCAAACCCAACCCAATCTAGGGGTGCAAATGGGTCAAGTCAAGTCGTGGGAGACCTGGACATAATTCATTTAATAATCGGTCACAATTTTAGACCCAAACTCAATTAAAATTTGGTTGGGTCCAGTGCAAAGATAGCTAATTCATAAATTTATTGGATCACATGGGTTGGATTTGGGTCCATGAGTTGGGCGTAGAAATTACAATTGAGTTTTCCAATTGACCGTGGCTATCAAATTTGATTGTAGAAAACTAAAAAAGGCCCGTCAACCAAATTCAATAGGTAAAAATCAAATGGTTAGGGCAATTTGATTGGTGTGGTTTTTAGTATTCATCATCGACAATGGCGCCCATGATCCACGTCATCTAGATTGTTACAAATAATGGGTGGCTAAGCATGTTTTGGAAAGAAAAAAAGAAAAGAAAAAGTAGCCACTTATTAGTAGTCTTAGCCCAAAAGAAAACAACAAACTGACATAATTAGGATCTGGAATTTGAACATAGCCCCATAGTCAATAACCCATGGGGTTGACCTAACCCATTTGCACCCCTATCCCAATCTTCAAGATCCAGACAAACCCAGACTTAGAAGGGTCGACTGGTGAGACCTAATCATGTCATCTCAGGCAAGGGTACTATATTCGGGACCCAACCAATCGAAAGTCCTGGCAATGGCAATCGTAGCCTTAAAAAAAAATGAAATTTTATAAATAATTGCCTACTTAATTTTCCTTTACATTTTTCAAAATGGTTTTCAATTGAAGTAAATTATTATCATTAGATTATCTTTCGTGAGATTTATTAATGGTGGTTCGAGCACAGGGGTAGCACGAGTGGCCCCCGCCTTGATGTTTGCATGAATCCACCTCAACTACCAGGTGAGTTAGGCCAGGGCCTAAAAAATCAGCCTCATCCATAATTAAAGTGGGCCACATGATTGGAAACAGTGTACAAGGTAACACTCACCCTCCAAACTGTTTCCCTAGGTGTGGCCCATTAAAATCACAAATGCGCCTGATTTATTGGCCCAAGCCTAAATTTTGGTGTGGCATCTAATGGTTGGAGAAATTTTCATGTCATCATCACAGTAGGACCTATAAAAGAAAACAAGTGCTGGCATCTCTCTGCCAATTATTTTGTTTGGTGTAGCCCACCATCATAGGTTAGCTTGATTTTTTTGACTTGGGCTTAATGTGGGATTACACATCTAATAATCAGAGTATCTCGTATACACATTATAGTAGCCCCCAAAAAAATCAAGATGAGCGTCTATGGATAGCAGCCTCTGGGAGCCCTACCCATGCAGCATTCGCCTCTCTCGATGGCTTTTTCTTTTGTTGTGTGTGTGATATTGGTATGATTGAAATGATATTAATGTAAGACTTGAATTGCTACCAGCTAGTTACTACAAATCTACGGTCAACTAGACCCTGTAGAAACGCTTAAGAAAAGACGCTCGAAGATTCATGATCCTAAGATGACTCATTAATCTGTGTCCAGAGATTTGAGGTAAGGACCACAATTACAAAGTGGAAAGGTGTTAAGCACCCACTTCGCCCGTACAAATGTACGGTCGCTACTTCACAGGATTAAACCAATTTTGAGGATTAATTCTTATTCAGTGTTATGCAATGCTATGATCAGTGTGAGTCAATATGAATTTCTTGTGGGCAAGTTCTAACCTAGTGGCAAGCCTCAGAGCATACGTTTGTACTGACAGGTGCTGAAGTGATGCATGGATGTAATGCAGTGCTAGGTGTGAGTCAGCATAAATATCTGGTGGGTAAGCTCTAACCAAGTGGCAAGCCTCAGAGCATATGTTCGTACTGACAAGTGCTGAAGTGATGCGTAGATGATCAATCCAATGCTAGGTGTGAGTCAGTACGAATTTCTAGTGGGTAAGTTCTAACCAAGTGGCAAACCTTGGAGCATACATTCGTACTGACAAGTGCTGAAGTGACGCGTAGATGCAATGTAGTGCTAGGTGTGAGTTAGCATGGATTTTTAGTGGGCAAGCTTTAACCATGTGGCAAGCCTCAGAGCATACGTTCATGCTGAGAGAGTGTCGAGGTGATGCGTAAAATGTAACGTACACTGGTCAGGGTTTCTGATGGGTAAGATCCGATTAAATCGATGAACCACAAAGCATACGCCTAGACCAATATTAATGCAAGATGAGATGCAATAAGTATGAATGAGATAAGTGGGGGGGTTTAAGAAGAGAGTATATGTTGTACAATGTTAATGTATGGTTAGAAAAAACTGGTTGACAGCTAGGTGGACGGAAGTGTCGCAAGGGGTTGGCTCGAGTGGCCTGGGTTTGAAGTTAAATGGCTTAAGAGGTTAGGGCTAGGGTTATGGCTAGGATTAAACCAGGCTTAGGCTAGGCTCACTTCTTCACTCTCGCTCTCCTTGGTAGTGGGGTGGCTAGGCTAGATGGCTAGGGCTAAGACCAAGGACTAGGCTAAGGCTAGGGGATGAGACTTGTGGGTGCGTTAAAGGAAAGATAGGATTTTTGTGGATGCTTGAAATGTGAAGAGGAGGGGACAATTTATAGCCCCCAACCTTGGTTTTTTTGTAATTGTGGGTAAGTTTAGGGGTAACATAGGGTTGAATGACTAAGATTGGAGATTACCGTGTGGCAAAAGATGGATGGTTGAATCGATTAGTAAAATTGTAATTTGGGTTCAAGAGAGGGGCATCAAAGTAAATACACTTGTCTCGCACACTCAGGGTATGTAAACGGACTTCTAGCATGATTCAGGAAGGAAACGGCCCGGAGAGAGGGACTGTCAAGTGGTTGGCAGCACACAGGGTACCGCCAGCTCTCAAAGGAGCCCCCCTCACTTCGACAGGTTCCTCCCTCAAGCGTGTGGTGTGTCATACTTTGAGGTTTGAAGGCTTTTTGTTTCCCTTAGAACTCCAATCTAGGCTTTGATGTGGGCTTGGTTCAGGCCTGGTTTCTGGATTTGGGCTTAACTCAGTGAGTTGACTGGGTTGATGGATAGGGGTGTGCTGACCAGGTGAGTTGACTCGATGGGTTGACTCACCGAGTTGGCTCAGGGTTCTAGCCTTTCGGGATTTTTAAGTTTTAGGACTTGGCTAACTGGGTTGATTGGGTCGAGTTTTGGGTTTTGGCTTGGATGGGGTTTGAACTAAGGTCTAGGATAAGGTTAAGACCTGAGGTTTGGGCTAGGGTTTGGTATAGGATTAGGCATCGAATTGAATGGGATCGGTCCAACCTTCAACCAGCTTGTTGGCCCAAGGTGGGGATTGGTCCAACCTTCAATCTTCAACCAGCGTCCCATCAAAATCTTTAATATATTAACCAAAGAAGTTAAGAGAGGGATGACACCCTTGATTTTCTATGGCCCATCATGATGCTTATGTAAAGATCCATTATGATGTGTATTTAAAATCTACTCCGACTATTAGATGTGTGATCATACATTAGGTCTACGGCAAAAAAAATTAGGCTAACTTATGATTTAAGTGGGCCACACCAAAGGAAATAGTTGGAAGAGAGACATCCACCTTTTATTTTTACAGAGCCCACCCTGGTAAGTATATAAATCTACTTTAACCATTAAATGTCACGCAAAACTTTAGGCCTAGGGCCCAAAAATAAGGCCATTTGTGACTAGTTGAGCCACACCAAGGGAAAAGGCTTAGAGGATGAGTGTTGTCTTGTACACTATTTCCAATTGTATAGTTTGGGGTTGAGTTCTCACTCTAAGCTTAACAAGCAATGACACACTTGGTAGTCTAGGTACTAAAATGCCTTTGATCACATGGTAGATCGTTAAGAATTAGATTAACAATGTAGTTTATTGAAAACCTTTTTTGAAAAAGGCATATAATAAATTCTATATTAGTAGGTTGTTTTTGTAAAAATTTTAATTAAGAAAGGGCTTTTTACCTAAATGCACTCATGGTTTCCTAGAAGTATGAAAATAGTAGCACTTTTTTTATCATTATTTTTCTACATGTTTGACCACCTTTTGAATTTTCATTGGACAAAAATGCATTGCATTGAGCCTTGTGTCAATAAATGCTCATGTAACTTGTTTTCTATACTTAGGCCATCTTTTATTACTACTTTCTTGCTAACTCTTCTTTTACCACATCACTCCAATGATTGTTCATGCTTTTTTATTATTCTCCAACAATTTTTTGTGCTTTTTGACTATTCTCTCCATTAAAATTATCATCTTAGAAAAATAAATTCTAAGTTTGTTTGGAAAGAAATGAGAGAAAATAAGATAAAAAAATATTATACAAATTTAAATTTTAGAAAATGAATTCTTCTTCTTCTTAAAAAAAATGCTTATGAGCTTGAATTTATTCTCAAATTTGAAAAGTCAAGTGGTGTACTTTCTTTTATCAATATTCTTCGACTAAGTACTCTCTTTTACCACTACAATCTAGTTATCTTTCATGCTTTTTTATCGTTCTTTAATAACTTTTAGTGCTTTCTAACTACTCTCACTGGCAAAATTGCCACCTCAAAAAAATGGACTCTAAGCTTGAAAAAAAAAAAAGACAAAATTTCACTTTTAGAATATGGATTCTTCTTCTTTATTTAAAAAAAATGTTTGTGAACTTGACTTTAAGCACAATTTTGAAAGGTCAAATGGTATTCTAATGAGATAATTCTTATCTCATTTCAAAGCTTATCAAATTATCTTTCTAACAAGCCTAAGATTGCCCACATTCGACTTGTATCAAGGGATTGTGGCCTTTTTTTATAAAGCAATGCGAAAATAAAAGCAAACGTCACCATTAAATTTGGGCCCACTTTTGAATGGATAAATAGTATTAAAATGTGATGATTCTAAAGTCATTCAAAAGTTATCAAATCATCTTTCCAACAAGTACAAGATCATCCTGAATTGACCTGTAACGAGTGAGTTATGACCATTTTCGTGACATCACGAGATAATGGAAAGTAGATCAAGTGCGATCAACGACTTTCATGAATTTTGATACCACTTTTGAATAGTCAAATGGTGTTTAAATGAGATAATTCTAACTCTATTTAAAATTTCATCAAATTATCTTTCCAACAAGTGCAAGATCACCCTAATCTAACATGTAATGAGGGAGTTATGACCTTTTTGCGGGATTGTGCGATGCATGAAACAAGAGTGAATATGACCAAATGCCATCATATACTTTGTGCCCACTTTCGAACGACCAAATGGTATCCGAAGGATATTATTTAAAAGTTCATTGAATTATCTTTCCAATAAGCAAAAGATCACTCTAATATGACCTATAACGAGAGAGTTATGACCACTTTTATGGAATCGCATAATGCTGAAAAAGAAAGTAAACATAACCAAATGTCATTATAGATTTTGGGTCCACTTTTAAATAGTCAAATAGTGTCCAAATGAGATGCTTCAAAAGTCATTTAAAAGTTCATTGAATTATCTTTTTAATGAATACAAGATCACCCCAATCCAACCTAGAACGAGAGAGTTATGAGCTAGCATTTTCTTGGGGATCACATGATGCTGGAAACAAGAGCAGATATGAAAATGAAAGCGAATGCTAGCGCATGTGTACGCTCATGTTCACTTTCATTTTCGTGTCTACTCTTGTTTCCAGCATCATGTGATCTTAGGAAAATCGTCATAACTCCCTTGTGTCATGTCAGATCGGAGTGATCTTATATTCATTATAAAGATAATTCGATAAACTTTTAAATGACTTTTGAATAATTTCATTTGGATGCCATTTGACAATTCAGAAGTGACACAAAGTCTTTGATAGCGTTCAGTCGCATTTCCTCTTGTTTCCAACATCACACGATCTCATAAAAATGGTCATAACTCCCTCGTTTTATGTTAAATCCCAGGTCATTTCATGCTCATTAGAAAGAATTCATTAAACTTTAAATAGATTTTTAATCATCTCATTTGGACATGCTATTTGACCATTCAAAAAATGGGCCCAAAGTTTATGATTGCATTAGATTGTATTCGCTCTCATTTTTCATTATCGCTTAATCTCATGCAAACAATCATAACTTCTTTGTTATAAGTCGAATCAAGATGATCTTTTACTTGTTGGAAGATAATTTGATCGATGAGCTTTCAGATGATTTTTGAATCATCTCATTTGAAAACTATTTGACTATTAAAATCTAACGCCCCGGTGCAGCCTGGCTGTGGTCCGAGCATGGGCTGTCATTCGGGTCCCTTGTGGGATCGATCGAGCTTCAAAAATAGCGCTCCAATTGGTAGGGTCTGGGTAAGGTTAGTCCCACATCGGATGGGTGAGCACCTTGATTCTGGGCTATATGTGTGTGGTTCTCACTTAAAGGATACAACGCGTTTTGGGGGAAACCTCGAGAACAAAGCCGTGAGGCTTTGGCCAAAGTGGACAATGTTGTGTCCTTGGGTGGGGCATTAAAAAATGGTATCAGAGCTGAGGGCGACTCTACCCTGAGGATGGGGGAGTCTAACGCCCCGGTGCAGCCTAGTTGTGGTCCGAGCATGGGTTATCATCTGGGTCCCTTGTGGGATTGGTCGAGCTTCGAAAATAGCGCTCCAGTTGGTAAGGCCTGGGTAAGGTTAGTCCTACATCAGATGGATGAGCGCCTTGATTCTGAGCTATATGTGTGTGGCTCTCACCTAAGGATACAACGAGTTTTGGGGGAAACCCCAAGAATAAAGCCGTGAGGCTTTGGCCAAAGCGGACAATATTGTGTCTTTGGGTGGGGTGTTACAAAATGGTATTAGAGCTGAGGGCAGCTCTGCCCTGAGGGTGGGGGATGCTAAAACCCCGGTGTAGCCTGGCTATGGTTCGAGCGTAGGTTGTCATCCAAGTCCCTTGTGGGATCAGTTGGGCTTTGAAAATAGCGCTCCAGTTGGTAAGGTTAGTCCCACATCGGATGGATGAGCGCCTTGATTCTGGGTTATATGTGTGTGGTTCTCACCTAAAGGACACAACGTGTTTTAGGGGAAACCCCGAGAACAAAGCCGTGAGGCTTTGGCCAAAGTAGACAATATTGTGTCCTTGAGCATGGGTTGTCATCCAGGTCCCTTGTGGGATCGATCGGGCTTCGAAAATAGCGCTTCAGTTGGTAAGGGCTGGGTAAGGTTTGTCCCACATCAAATGGATGAGCAACTTAATTTTGGACTATATGTGTGTGGCTCTCACCTAAAAGATACAACGCGTTTTGGGGGAAACTCAGATAACAAAGCTATGAGGCTTTGGCCAAAGCGGACAATATTGTGTCTTTGGGTGAGGCGTTACAAAATGGTATCAGAGTTGAGGGCGGCTCTACCCTAAGGGTGGGGGATTCTAACACCTCGGTGCAGCCCGACTGTGGTCGGAGCGTGGGTTGTCATCTAGGTCCCTTGTGGGATCGGTCAGGCTTTTAAAATAGCGCTCCAATTGGTAAGGTTAGTCCCACATCGGATGGATGAGCGCCTTGATTCTGGGCTATATGTGTGTGGTTCTCACCTAAAGGATACAACTCGTTTCAGGGGAAACCCCGATAATAAAGTCGTGAGGCTTCTGCCAAAGCGGACAATATTGTGTCCTTGGGTGAGGCGTTATATAAAAAGTGTGCTTAAAGTCCACGATGATATTCGGTCATGTTCACTATTGTTTTCATCATCACATGATCGCATGAAAATGGTTATAATTTCCTCGTTACATGTTGAATCAAGATGATTTTATAGTCATTAAAAATATAATTTGATGAACTTTCAAATGACCTTGAAATCATCTCATTTGGACACCGTTTAACTGTTTAAAAATGGACCCAAAATCCCTGATAGCGTTCATAAGCCGCTCGATGTTGTTTTAAACATCACACTATCCGATAAAAATGGTCATAACTACTTCGTTATAGGTCAGATTGGAGCGATCTTATGCTTATTGAAAATATAACTTGATAAACTTTCAAATGGCTTTAGAATCATCTCATTTAATATTATTTCACCTTTCAAAAGTGTACACAAAGTTCAACTCACACTTGCTCTTATTTCCAGCATCGCACGATCCCACGAAAACAATCATAACTTGCTCATTACAGATCATATCGGGACGTTATTATACTCATTGGAAAGATATTTTGACGAAGTTTCAAATAACATTGAAATCGATACCATTCGTCCTTTTAAAAATGAACTCAAAGTCCAATTCGTGTTCGTTCTCATTTCTAACATCACGTGATCCTATGAAAATGGTCATAATTCTTTTGTTACAGGTTAGATCGAAGTGATCATCATCTCGTTAAAAAGTATTTCGATGAACTTTCAAATGAAACTAGAATTGTCTCATTTAGAAATTGTTTGGCTTTTTAAATGTGGGCTCAAAGTCCAGCTCTTATGAAAAGACTAATATGAGCTTATTCCTTTTTAAAAAGAATAAAAACTTGTCGTTTTCTAAAAATGGAGTTTTTGTATCTCTCTTTTCTTTTTATATTAGTTTATTCCCAAATAAACGCATATGAGCATAGTCTTTTCAGAAATAAGAACTCATTTTTAAAACGTAAAGCTTTTTATATATCTTTTTTTTTTTTTTATCCGTTTATTCTCAAGTAGATTTGTACAAGTAAATCTTTCAAAGAAAGAAAAATAACCTATATTTTAAAACTAGAGTATTTGTAATATTTTTTTTTATTTGATTTTCTCTCCATTTTTTCATAAATAAATTCATTTCAACATAATAGCTATTAAGAAGAATTTATTTTTCTAAAGTGGATTTTTCTGTCACAAGAGTAATCAAAATGCATGAAAGAATATTAAAGAGTAGTCAGAACGTAGGAAAAATTATTGGAGAGCAGTAAAAAAGTACAAAAGATCATAGGAATTCAGTGGTAAAAGAAGCGTCAATCAAAAAGTTGTAATAAATAAAAATATGTACACAGAAAAATGAAAAAATATTTACGAAAATTTTTGTAAAAATAATAAATAAAAAAAAACAATGAAAAATCATATCAACATGAAAAGTTGTGATACTTGGGCACTCCCACGGAACTTTCGTATATCTAAGTAACAACCTAAAAATAGAATCATAATTTATATTCATGATCCATCGAAAAACGGGAACCTTCATTTGGATCGTTTAATTTAAATTAGTTGTATGCCAGGTCAGCGATTCTAAATAACTTCTAAGTGCAGTGGACCATCCATCACTCTCAGCAGGGCATCACAGTTTTTTTTTTTACCTCAAAATCTAGCCAGGTCCGCTCATCACGTGCGACGACACAAGTGGACACCAAACACAGATTAACGATGGCGTTTTCCCCGGCTCTCCTTTCCCCCATTCGATCATGACCCTCCTGATTGATGGATTTTCCTGATCAATGGTCCATGGCATTTTCAGGTTTGGCCCTTCCTAACAGATGGCCAGGATCACTTCCACATGTTTCCAAGTCAGCACGCGCCCCCGCGATTCGTCCTTTTAATATCCACTCGCGTGCAGTCGACCCTCCATTCCTACCCGATAACTGAGGTAAGAGAGAAAGGCGTACCCGTTATCTCCACCGTTGCTGCTTCTGCATCTCTTCTTCCCAAAAATCTATCAATATTCAAAGGTTAGGGTTAGGGTTTGGAGAATGGAAATGGAGGTGGTGGGGCGGCACGCCCTCCTCTTCGACGACGACGCCATGGCCGCCTTCGTAAATTCCCAAGCAGCCCTCATCGATTGGAATTCCCTCCTTATCGACCGTTATGACGTCCGTCATCTCCTTCACAGCCTCCCCACCTTCACGAAACGCGGCACACCTCCTCTCTCCGATCCCGATGACGGCCTCTCCCTCTCCGATCTCGATCGCGAGCGATACCTAGATCTTCCTCCCGACGACTGCCACGATGATAATGCTTCTGAAGGTTCGTTTCCGCCCCTTCTCTCCTCTCTTTTCTTTTTTGCAGCCAGCCACGAATGTTTACATGGTTTTTGTGTGAAATTCTCTATCCTAGGGCTTGAAATTTCAGTATTTTCATTGTTTAAACGAGCTCTTTGGGATTTGATGGGATTGGAAAATGAAAATCTATTAAAACGACTGCACTCTGGCTTTAATTCAGAAGAAGAACGAAAAAAAAAAATCATAATAACTTCATAATGAATGCTTATACTTGCGATCAGGATATTATTTCTACTTTTGGTTATTTTAATTTCCCTAGATGGTTAGAAGATGTCGGATTTGATAGTTCTCACCATTCATCGAAAACTGCAATATAATCATCCCTTTCAGGGTGAGTTTGGGCGCACCCACAAAATTGGGTTGGCAGGGTTTGCATGGGAGATGCAATACGCTTGTTGTTTGGGGCAAGGTTGAAAACGGGATCCGCAATATGCAAACTTCTTCAATTTCCTTTCACAGTTCTTCATTTCTTCTGCCACTAGTGATTTCCATCCAGTCTATCTACGCTATCTATCTTGGCAAATAGTAACACCCAAATGTATACCAAGTAGGGAAAATGCATGGAATTGCATAAAATTTCAATTTATCAATTCATGTAACTATTGACTTGGATTGTCTTGGCTGTAATTGTCTGGTAGATGTATAAACGTGCCACTGTATTATCTTGCTAGATATTGGGCTTCCACACATTTATCTCAAGCTAACCACTAAGTGCTTTTGCACTTCTTACATATCATTTTAGAGCGTTGATGCTAGTCATGAAGTGTTTTCACACTTCTTAGATGAGAATTGATGGACAATTACGGTTCATATCCTTTCTTTGTCTATGTATTTGCGGAAATGCATTGCATACCTGATTTGCTAATACATTTGAGTAGGAGGCCAAAATTAAAATTCTCAACACTAGTCTTTTTCTTATGTATTCACACAAGTTGATTCCTTTAAAAAAATAGTCAGCACCATTCTACTTGAAATTCATAGGGAATCTTGTTGACAGTCTTTACCTTTGGAGAATCCTCAACTGGAATTCTACTAGCATATTATAAAGGGTGGAGGTTTTCCCTGCCTTTCCAAAAAGAAGTTGGTCTTTCACATATAATGGGATTTCCCATATGGGGCTAGGTGATACCTAAGTAAACATTGCACTTGAAAGTGTATAAACTGAACAGAAAGATCCTTTGAATCCTGTATCCTTAATGCTTTCAGCCACCTCTTTCTTTTATCAGGTAATGCCTTGTTGTATGTGTTGAATATTAGCTCAAAGCATCAAAGCTAGCAATGACTGCTTTGATGCTAACAATGCTTGGAGCATCAAATTCTTGAGTCTTGACACAATAAGGCAAGAAATAGGTTTCATACCAAGGAAGCTGGCAGATCTTCAGATCTTAAGTTTCTTATGCTAGCTCTTGTTGAAATCTGTTGATACTGTTATCTTGTGAAAATCCTCAGGTCCTCTGTTTTAGGTTACTCCAGGCTACTTTGGGATCGTTAGATTTTTTGGTGATGGCTTCATGGATGAGGATAAGTCCATCCACTTCCACCTTGGCAATGCTTGTCTGGTATTAGCACATTGACTTTAGAATCACCTTATCTCTCTGGGAGTCTGGGTACTGGGTAAGGCTTTAGGAAATTTCCAAAGAGACCACGAAAAACTGATGAGCGTCGCTAAGGATGCCCACAGTAATTTTCTTGGAAATAATGCAATGGTGGTATTTTCCATGTGTTTGGTTAAGAACGAGATAGCCGAATGCTTTCTTATAATTCTGGAACCAATTTTGTCATTAAAATAATAAAATAGAATTTTCCCTTCTTGTAGTGGTTAAGATGATTTCTATGAAAATGGGATGAAGAGAAGTGGTTCATTGGTAAGAGCATCATATGGACGATTTGATGGAGAAACTTATATGGTCCACTTGGCATGCGTCATCCAGATGAGCAGATAGCGGTGTTTGGATATAGTTATTTTATGATGATTAAAGTTATGATGACAACAGATATGTGGTGCTAAGCAGTGAAATTAGCTATCTATATAAGCACGTGTGGATAGTGCAAAGCCTTTAATACTGGATGCTTTCTCACATGTCTGCATGTGTGGGAGGCTGAGTGCAATTTTTTGGTCATGCTCCACGAAAGTTGATTCAGCAATTTGGACAGTCCTTATTGTCTTATAATCATGACATGCGTACAGTTTTCAAGTGCATGTGCATCAACCATCCGACTCCAACCATTGTATTCCCTTTCCTCATAAAAATCAAAATCTACAGTGACTTGCATAGGCGGAATGTGGTAGGTGTATGGAGGTTTGCCTACTGCAGTACTGCTGATTTGGGGGGGTAATAATTTTGTGTATAGAAAGCCCACAACATACATCGGATGGGCCACCTCGTGTTTGTCATTGATCCCCAAAATAAGACAAATCCAAAACTGACGCAGGACATCCAACCAACTCACTAAAAGCTCTGGAGCTGATGGGGGAGACACAGAATATCCTTTTTATCTCATAACCCAGGCTAAGCCAGGCCCCGGTCGAACCCTCCTACGTGGGCCCTAAGTTGCATGGGTCGCGTTTCACGAGTCACCCGAGTCGCACAAGTGGGGCCCGAGTCGCACGGGCCGCCCCACTTGAGACTGGACCATGAAAAAATGCCCCTGCATTATTCACCCCCGGTGAGGAGTTTCGAACACGAGACCTCCCGCTCTGATACCAATTTGACGCAGGGCATCCGACTAATTCACAAAAAGCTCCAGAGTTGATGGGGGAGGCACGGAATATCCTTTTTATCTCATAGCCCAGGCTAGGCCAGGCCCCGGTCGAACCCTCCTACGTGGGCCCCAAGTCGCATGGGTCGCGTCTCACGAGTCACCCGAGTCGCTCGGGTGGGGCAAGAGTCGCATGAGCCACTCGCGCGGGTGGGGCCTCAGTCACACATGCCACCCACCCCACACGAGCCGCCCATCTTGAGTGTGCCCCCGAGTCGCATGGTCCACCCCACTCGAGCCCGGACCATGAAAAACCCATGAGGACCAAACCAAAGGGAACAGCATGCAATCATCCCTATCTAAATTCACATGGTGGGCCCACCTTAATTTTGGAATATCTTGATTTTTCAAGTGTCCTTCCACCCTAATAGGACACATCAAATGAACTGATTAGATGGCATATACCCACTGCAGTGGGCCTCACACAAAAGTAATGGTGGGCATGACCACCCAAACTCTTCTCTATGGTATGGTCCACTTGAGTTTTGGATGAGCCTAATCTTTCGGAGTGCATGGTTTGCATGATTCTACGTGCCTGATAAACAGTGTGGATCTCATGTGCATTAACTCCCTTCACATGGCTATGCGAGGCAAGCTAAATGGACTTATTAAAATAGTTGGATTTGCCTTTTTCTTTGAATCCAGCACTAGCAGTCAGCACGGTGCAGCTATTAACACTGGAGAAAATAGGTGTGAAGTAGTGCTATTTCGCTAACTACGCTATGAGAATAGTGTATTAAGGCACCAAAACAAAATCATATATGCAAATAGCCCTATGCTATGATGCCCATAAAGTATAACTAGAAAGTTCTCAGTATGTCATATGATTTGCCTTTTTCGAATGTCGATATTTATCTTCTTTTGACTCTTTTTTATCTTTATCAATATTCTAATGGTCATGGGGTCCTTTCATCCTAAATGACTTTGGTCCTTGGACAATGATTTCTGATAGTGGGGGTACATTAGCGGACGCCGATTCTTTTCTACTCCCTGGTCTGCATAGTTTTCTGTGGAAGGATGTTGCCGTGTGTAGATATCAATTTCAGGAAGAACTTTACCTCTTTGGTCTGATGATGCAGACCATAAGAATTTACTTGCTAATATGTATCACGATGATATTGGATAATACAATGCATTTCCGAGCTTGCAGGGAGGATGCCTAGTTTACTTCATTTGCATCTCGCACAGCGACGAGTAAGAAGCTTTTTACCTATTCTCCTTACTTTTTCATTTGTCTGCAGTGAATTGCTTGCTTGTAACCTAGCGCACGTATTTCGGATTGTCATTTTAAATTGTAAATTTGATTTAAGATTTTCAATTTTCCATTGTGCAGAAACAAACAGAGCAGCAGATATCGCAGCTGGTGGCACTTATCAAGCTGTTGCATTTTCATATGGAAGCGCCTGTGCTTCTGGTGGAGTGAAGAATTCTGATCCTGGGTTGGAACTTCCTGGTTTCCATCCACCATTCCCTGTGCCTGAAAGCCTAGTAAACAACCTGGTGAGTACACCCATAAATATTTGGTTTTTACTGGATATATTTGTTTTGCATATAACTTAGGTTATGTTGTGTGTAGATTGCTACTAATGCCTCTTCAAGCTGGCCATATGATAATATTCCAAGACAAGTGTGTTATTCTAAGGCTTACTATGTCTAAGTTTCAGATGCTTGGAGCAGCAATGAAGTTCTGACCTAAGGTTGCCATTTGTGGGACCTAGTTTCCTTGTTTCATGACCAAAAAGGACAGTGCAGGTGGGATTAAAATGATAGAACTGGATCACTCTATGAAGAGATGTCATCTGGACGATCAGTTTAGTGCAATTGGGATGAACTATTCTTCGTAAACTTCATGCTTCTCAGTCTTTTTACTTGTATCAGAATATCCTGAGAACCAATGCATCTCATTTGAAATGGTTTAGTAAGAACTGCTAGAATTGAGTACTATGATTATCTAAAATGCTGCCATTGTTGATAGCAATGCTTTTTTATTGGTTGTCCTTGCAGCCTCCTACAGAGAAGGTGCACCAGATAATTGCAAGAACTGCTACATTTGTCAGTGAACATGGAGGACAGTCAGAAATTGTCTTGAGGGTGAAACAGGGAGACAACCCAACATTTGGGTTTCTGATGCCTGACCACCATCTTCATGCCTACTTCAGATTCCTTGTTGAACACCAGGAACTTTTGAAAGCGGAAACAGATCTTAAACCTCCAGAAGAAGAGAAGAAGGCTGAGAGTGGACAGAATCAGGCAGGTGGTGTTGCGGGTGGGGCATTGTCACTGCTTGGATCTGTATATGGATCTGGTGAGGATGAGGATGGTGCACTTCAAGTTGTCACAGAATCTAAAGAAATGGAGCCCAGTAATTCTGTTGATGCTTTCAATATTCCCTTCTCGCATGGATCAAATCAAGCAGAATCTTCTACCACTTTGGCTGTGGAAGATGAGGCAGCTATCAAGCACCTGTCTGCTGCTGCTTCCAATAAAAAGGCCTCATCACCCAAAAGGAGTCCTTGTGTTACTGCAGTCTCTGTTGGTACTAGTAGCAAGAAAAGAGAAACTGAAACCTGTGGTTCAATTCGTTTTTCTGTGGATAAACCGCAGACCACTCCTATGTTGAGCATGTCTGAGGTTGAAGAACCTTTCATTCCGGAGCCTCCATCGTCCATAAAACAAGCTGTCGACAAAATAGCTGAATTTATTCTGAGAAATGGGAAGGAGTTTGAAGCAGTTCTCATTGAACAAAATAGTACAAATGGGAAATTCAGATTCCTATTGCCATCGAACCAATATCATCCATATTATCTCAAAGTTCTCCAAAAAGCTCAAGAGGTGCGTGCGTTATTTCCTAAGGTTGACCCTAAATAATTTGTAACTATACCTTTTGCAAAAATACCAACTATTTTATTTAACTTGTTTATTCATTTCTTTATTTTTATGTTGGTTTGACTACTGGCGACATTTCTTGAACTTGGGATCTATGACAATGATACACACATAATTCTTCTGAGTTTGTTTTACGTTGAAACTCGTGTGGTCTGTGGGAACCTGTATTGCAGGGTAATCTTTTAGACCTTTCTGTGCAATTTACCATTAAGCATTGTTAGGCACTGATGAGATCAAGATTAAGTTCACTATTCTTTCATCTGATTGATAAAATCAAAATCGTAGGGGTATGATCTTTCCATATCCACCAGGTACACTGAACAATTGTCACCAGGGGTCATCATGTATATTTAAGAGATCACTAATCTTTTTCACTGAAACTAAAATACTGGTGTCACTCAGATGGAACGATAAAACTACATATAGGTGTGGTTCATTTTCTATGGATTTTGCTTTACTTAGGTTCAGGAAAGTCACCTATGCAATCATAAGCATATGTTTCAGGCCAACATCTTTGTTTTCTTAATGAAGGGGATTCGTGCACTCGTCAAATCAAACTGAAATTTACGTGTTTGTCCTACTGCTGCTTGAATCACCTATTAATCTGTTCTATCCATAATGTGAGAACTTGAGCGCTGGCACATCTGCAAAGTAGATAAAGTGGCAAAGACTAGGAAACTTTTAGCAAAATAGTATGGAGCAAGAAATAAATGGTTAAACTTCTGAGCAACGCCACTTAATATTTCTTGACGAAATTAAGAAAAGGAGGTTAATTAAATGAAAGTGATCTTAAAAAATTACTTGCTTTAGCTGAAAATAGTTGAAAAGTATGCATGATTTTCTTTTTTCTTTTATCTATTTTGTAATGGAAACCCTGAATGAATTTTAATCTTATTTTTTTTAATCATATATAGATATTGTCAATATTTCTCCTCATTCTCACATGGTACTTTTAAGTAATATAAAGTTGAAATCACAAAATCCTGTTTTGTATGTGCTTGGATCTGCAATTTTGTGATTCACAATTATCTGATATCTGAAAATTCATATATGAATCTGTATAGGGGAATATTCCATTTATGAGTGCAACAGTCTTGCTCTCTGCTAAATGCTTCCCATTTTGCTCTCTTTTTTCAGTCAAAGCTACCAGGGAAGAGTCTTGCTTCTCAGAAACATGATACACAGAATCATGCATCTAGTAAGGAAAAAATTCGAGAAACGGGTAGGTCTAAAAGCAAAGACATTGCACCATCCAAAGGATCTGCTGGATATGTAGCAAACATGGCAAACCAATCAAACGGGTCACTTGTTTCTGAGAGAAAAGAGAAGTTTAAAATGATTATTGGTGGGTCAAAGAAGGATGCACAGGACCCATCGTCCAGACCCATCCAACGACAATGTGGAATGAGTGAGGATGCAACTGCTGCTATTGTTCTGGCTGCAACAAGAGGGCATAAGCATCCCAAATCAGATACACGCCCAAAGACATCATTTGATGATTCTGGTACAGGCATCAGTATTGGTGAGGGTGCACGTACGTCAAGCATTGGCAGTCTCCCCCTGTCAGGCCATGTGCCCAGTTCCATCTCAAAGCCTGTTTCTAATGGGGAGCCAGGTTTATCTATGCCTGTTGGATTGTCCGAATCTGTTAGACAATTAGACAAAGAAGGTGGCGGGACCAATAATGTGTCAGTTGCCAAGGCTATTGCAAAAACAGCAGCCCTTGCAGCTGCCAGCGAAGCTGATTCCTCTGAAGCCTGCTTGACGAGAGAGCAGAAGCAAAAGGCAGAGAGATTGAAGCGGGCCAAGATGTTTGCATCTATGATAAAGGGCGGCACCCACCATGCACGTGAACTCTCACCTCATTTATCCATCAAGCAATCAGATTCTGCCCTTTTGGATTCACAGGAGTCCTCTGGTTGTAAGGCAGGGACAACACGTGCCTGTTCCTCACAGGTTGCTGCTGCTGCTTTGACCGTCTCTGGTGCTGAATTTCCTGATCTTATTGCCAGAGAAAGAGAAGGTAGCTCAGCACCTGTAGAGGTCGGTGGCCAGGATACGGTGGATACGAGGAATGATTCTGAAGATGATCATGATGCGGAGCGGAGGATAAGGAAGAAGAACAGGTCAAGATCTAGAAGGCATGAAGGAGACTCAGAGAAAGATCATAAGCACTCCAGAAAGAAGCGTCGGTCCGACCACCATTCTTCACACCGTAGCAGAGATGACGACCGCAAGTATAGAAAAAGCCATTCTCACAATCGACAAGAGCACCACCATAGTTCTTCCGAAGATGAGCATCTGCACAAAAGGTCTGCCAAGCGCAGCAGGAGACGTCATGCAGAAACAGAGCGTGAGATTGAGGAGGGTGAGATTGTTGAAAAGCTGGAGAACCATTTGGATACCAGTGGAGTTGAAGATAATGGCGCAAGAGACGGGTCGTTGGATTGTGCAAATGATCTTCAGAACAAATCAGTGCCAATGGTGGCCAGTGATCGGCCACCATCATCTGATGCCACAGAGGTTCCTGATGATCTGAGAGCAAAAATCCGGGCGATGTTGTTGGCAACCATGTAGATGGGATGTTCTTGTTGTGCTGTTAGCATGGCTGTGATCCTACCCCCATGAAGTGAATATCAAACCCCTCGTGTTCAAAATCTTCCCTTTCTCCATGCAATGAAGTTTTGAAACTTGCAAGAGAGAACAGATAATAATAATCAAGTTATTTCCACTTCTCACCTTACAGAAGGTATCACGAGCTTGCAAGGGGACCCATGAATTGCTTCTCAGCATGCCGGATATCCAAATCATGTAGACGGTTGACCCCAAATATCAGGGTGGCCTGCTCATCAGGTGGCCAACACGGTTTAAATAAATGGAGGGCTGAATGAGTGTTTAGGCATGGTCTGTGCGATGACTGGATCAGCATTACTTCCGAGAGAAGTGAATTTCATAGTGCCCCACCTTTTGCATGGGGAAGATGCCATACACGCAAGTGAAATGCAGGTTGATAATTTCTCACATCTTATAGGCTTGTAAAGAGTAAGCTGGGAAAGATGTGCGCACTTGCAATTGCCTAGCAACTAATGTCGGAGCTGGGTCCGTCTGGACCAGGTTGAAGCATGCCCAGGTGCAGCCATGAGCTAACTTCTTTATTTTAAATGGCGGTTCCAAGGAAATGTACTTGTAGTGTTAAAAAAGGGTGGGTTGCATTCGTGAAAATATTTGGAAGGAAAAGGGATACTGGGAAAGCAGTAAAAACTCTTTAGTTAAATCTATTTTCACAGGCATTCAAAACGTCTTTTTTTGTACAATATACAAGTAATAAAGCCTTGGAGTTACCGGAATTGATGTGGCTCTATGAATTGGACGTCTTACCTCCCTCTTTTCTTTTGTATTGCAATTTCTTAATTATTATATAAAGATTTTTTCTACTTTCCATATCTACAAACAGATAGACTAGAAATGACATCTCTTATATCAATGATACTATCTTTGATTGAATGATGCTTCTTATTCAATGGCATGGATTTTAAATAAATGAAATTGAGATATGCATAGAATATAATGAGATAGAACTACTTAAAGGTTCCCTATGAAACGACGCATGGATCAGAGCCACTACAAAGCAAGTTTCAGGGGTTAAAAGGCATGGTTGGAGTTGAACCCTAGAATTCAGTGACTCGAGTCTGATGGCAGCCGAACCTGTGAGCTAAGGATTTGGGCATGGAACTAAGAAAGCCTGCCACATGTTAATAAAGTTGTCAGAAGAAAGCCCACGTCTCCCATTAAGTTTAAAACACAATACAAAGAAACACCCAGTTCTGTGGAAAGAGGATTGTAATCTTCTTGTTTTTTATTAGTCCAACACCCATATTGGCTAAAATGATATTTTGCCTCGACTATTTTAAGGGGCATTTGTAAGGACCTTTTTGCCTTTGATTGGGCTCTGGAGCCTAGTGTTCTCTTAGATGTACGGATGCAAAAGCAAATGTAGATCTTTGCCAAGTCGTCTTCTTGAACTGATGCAAAAACAAATGTATACCATTGCCAAGTCTTCTTCTTCTTCTTCTTCTTTTTTTAAACAGTTGGTTCTTAGGGGTGGCATTATTGATGAGTGTTCCATGGAAATGTGACTTTCTTTTCTTCTTCTTCTTCTTTTTTTTTTTTTTTCCTTTTTCTTTTTCATTTTATAAAAATACAATGAAATACGTGTACAATATGTATACATGGGCCGTGATTACAGCATGTACACGGATCTATACATGATATATAAATGAAACATATACATAAACAAATGCACGCTCCGCCTCAAACTGGAGATCTTAGAAAGATTAACCATTGACATTTTGGGTGAAAGTTCTAAGAACCGAGAGGCACAATTCAGTCATTGTGAACAAAGCTGGGAGGTTGAATCTAACTTTTGAGTGTTTGTTTTCCTGCTCACTATATTAATCCGTTATTTGACGCTTTTGTGCAGTACATATTTTGTGTTGTTGTCTGCATTCAAGCAACAAAAACCATTTGCTAGAACTGTTAAAATGTTGTTTCGTAGGATATCCTGATCATAAAAAAGGGATATCCATGCTATGATCCTGCGACTATGAGACAATTGGGTCCCCATGCATGTTATATTCTCTGTCAGCTTTGAGAGAATCCTCTTCCTGTGTTTCTTTTCTTATTCCATCTATACTTACCCCAATATTGCCCGTGTCGTTCACCCTGTCAGTTAGTTCTCGAGTGCTCATGGATCTGTTCATTTGGCTAATACCCTGTGCATGATGTTTGAAACACTCAAATCTTTGACTTGCTTGATCTTTGCTCCCACATCGGCTCCGATTTTGCGGCATTGATTTTGATCAGAAGTCTATTACTGGATTTTGCATTTTCCTTTGTAATTGTCTATTTGTGGTAAAACAAGAAGCAGAAATATATTGTTTTTACCATAGAGATTGTCTAGCATCATAGGGCGATCTTGCATTTCTTGTCGTTCTTGCTACACTTGTTATATTGTGATAACAAAAACTGTTATCTATATAGCTAAAAGCTCTGAGTTCAATGAGCGTACCAAGCATAACGAAGTGGATTGCTAATTTGTGTGACAAATATACATATTTCATATTTAGTTTTAACTTATTGACTTCTTTACAATGGTTACCTTTGGGACATCTCGAGTTTGAGGGGGAATTCATCATCAACTCTACCAATTGACATTAGCTAATTGGAAATTCTACCAGGAGACAAGTACAACAACTTGGCCCACCCCAACATGCAGGAAGGGCCTGTGCAGCTCTAGCAGGATTTTAAAAAGGAATTGATCATGATTTTGAACTGTTCTTTCCATGACCCTTCTCTCCTTGTACAGCTCGCCAAAGAATTATTTGAATATATATATATATATATATATATATATATATATATATATATATATATATATATATATATATATATATAGTGGCAAATGGATCCATGAAATTGTCAATTAGATTAGAATTTAAATGATATTGCAAATGCATTATAAGCTGGTGAGTGAGTGATGCAGACCTAATTTGCAGAGAACCATACCCATTGGTTCATTTGGTGGGCCACTCCTGCCGGACCATTGATTTTATTTTATTTTATTTTATTTATTATTATTATTATTTAGGGGTCTGGATAGCATCATATTGATCAGTTCAAACAGGAAGAAGACCAGTACACCATCAAGACTTGATACCGGGTCACCCTCTAGTGGGTCTGACTTGGTATCTGCATTCGCCCAAGTCCCGGTTCAGACCTGCCAAGTTAGCCCGGAGTCGGGCAAGTCAGATCCAAGGCAATGCAATCTGGGTTCATCTTGACGCAGTCACCCTTTTAGTAATCAGGCCGGGTTGACTCACTCGATTCACGAGTTGACTCGTCGGGTTGGCCAACCATTAATGGTGCGGACTGACCAGCCCGACTACCAACTCTGATGCAGTCAATTTCTTTCTAAAAGTTTGTGTCATCGATGCCACCCACCTGATGAGCAGTCTACTCTAAGATCGGCTTGGATCTTTCACACGAGTCCTACCTTGCCACGTGTGAAATTGAAATGCAAGCGTTAGGAATTTTAACTCCCGCCCTTCTACACTTTGCAGATCTCACTGCCGTGTTCCAGATGTTGGTGACCATCATTCTCACATGCAGCACGGATGAACGGCTATGAGAACCATTCGAGAAATTCACACTGATCGAGCAATGCTTACCATCCGATTGGTTGCTATTAAATGGACGGTTAAAAGCAAGATAGTCGTGTTTCCAATTCAATGGAAACGCAGATATGGACAATCATCCATCCACAATCGATTACTCAATTGGACGGTCTGGATTTCTCTAGAACTGCACCATTTAAAGGTTGGAAGAGACCCATCTATTCTTAAACGGTGGTTAACTATCACAGTACGTTGTACGGAGAATACGGAATTACGGAACTAGCCAATGGCTCAAGTTCTCACGTTCAGATTGACGCATGATATATAGTACAGCCTGCCGGACTGTAATATGGTACATTCATCTCTCCAGACACGTGGCATTATATGGCACCAGTAATATTTTTACATTGGCATTTTTTTTTTTTCAAACGAAAAGAGATTGGACGATCCTGATCATCTGATCTGTAGACTTCAAAAGTATCAGTACAAAACAGATTAAGTTCAACGGTCCAACACACATAATGAGAAAGTGAAGAAAGCTGATAGATCAGTCCGTCTAGAGATGTGATTTTTCAAACATTAGCCATCAATGATAGGGTCCACCATATGGATAGCTCTGATTGTTACATCATCCTGCGAAGAAATTGCTCTACTACCATATGTGGTTACATCAAGTCCTACCGTATCATCTCGGGATTACATCCGTCCGTACGTTAGTCAACACTCACCAGCGAATCTTCATTTGATTGGTTGAAATGAAGGAAGCAGCCTCGAAAGTCACCTCGAGCATAAATAAAGCAGAGAATCCGCTGCCATAATCGATAACCTACATCCGGGAGCATGCTAGCTTCTCATGCATCCCTACTGTTCCCGCCAACAGGCCATTTCTGTAGGAAATCTGCACCACTAAAACGGTAGGCCCCATCATGTAGATCAACCTTCTTGAAGATCTGACTTACTAGATCTTTAGGTGGGCCGAACCTATATATCAGGTGATACCATTGATTCAACGGTGTGGATCACTTGAACGTTTGTCTCCACAGCGATATCCTACCCACCCAAGAGAAGTTAGCATAGATCCAGCTGTAGGTGACGAGTTCTCGTACGCGCCACGAGGTCTACACAATGGTGGTGATTCATGGGTCGTTCGCTGTAGGGTCTGACAAATGAACGGTTCTGATGTAGTCGTCTCACAAGTCACCGGAACCAATGGATCGGAATTGTCAGCAACGGCTGTTTTCCGCAGTGCGTTAAACAATCAAGCCCTGTGGGGCCCACCATGTATTATATGTACATACAAAACACCATCACTCTAAAAAAGAAAACTCCAATGGTCGGCTGGCAACAGTGAAAAAATTGCTCCTGAAACCTGGCTACAAATTACACGGTATGGCCCACATATACCTGTAACTTCATCTTGGTAAAGTCACACCAGATTAACGGGTTTGATGAAAGAAACACACCCAGGTGGCCCACACACAACCGTATGGTTGGCATCCAATCCTCATTTCTCCATGTGGTGTGGCACACCTGAGCCGGGAATCTCTCTGATTATTTTCCCCAGGACCTAGACTTGAGGATAAAAACCTGATGTACGGAATCGATTTTACATATACAAACGGTGGGCCCCACAAAGGTTAGGTGTCGTAAAGGATTCCCGTCCACAAAGACCAGAAGGAAAAATATCAGGTTCTCAGTTTCACGAAAATCTCCAAAGCAAGCAATTTCCGTGTCAAACAAAAACTCCTCATCTTTCTACTTCGTGCTTTATCTGCTACACGTGTATGAGACGCTTTTCTTGACTGGCAGTCATCTCATCCCAACAAACCCATTTCATTTCTTAATTGCATTTTGAATTTCGACTCGCAATAACCGACCTCAACAATCAATCAAAATGCATTTTGATTGGATTCCAATATGGACAAACAAACAAACAACAACAACGACCCATCAATCAATATGCAGATTGATCTATCTACAGACAATACTATTATCATTATTTTCAACATAGATAATAACAGCAATAAAAAAGAATGCATTTGTATCTATTATCTCATTTTCTTTTCTCCCCCCAAAAAAATTAAAAGAAAATGAAAAAAGAACATGAACTAATAAAAGCTTTTAATTCCCTGGAAAGTTTGGATTGCCAATTTTGCTGTTGCTGCTGTTGAGATTGTTGTTGTTGTTGTTGTTGTTGTTGTTGTTGTTGTTGCTGCCACCAATAATGGAAGTGATGGCGGCCACTAGAGCGGCCGTGAAGTTTGGGTCAGCTGTGATGGCTGCTGTTGCCGCGCTTACGGTGTCCGCCAATGATGGGTGTGGTGCTGCTTGCTGCTGCTGCTGCAGCTGGGCGAATTGTGCTGGGTCTACATTCGGTGAGATCTGAAGGCCTGAGAATTTTGATTGGTTATAGAGCGCTTGGCCGAAAATCTGCGGCAACGGCTGTGTCGGCGGTGGTCCGAAAGCTTGAGGGGTGGTTGAGAATGGGCTTTGGAATTGAGTGGGTGACCTTTGGAATTGTAAGGGGTTGGGAGTCTGAGTGAGGTCGAGGGTGACAGTTGGAAATGGCGCCGATGCGGATATCGTCGCCATGCTCGACGAGCAAGGCAAGAGCGTTCTTGCTAGGAAATTCGGATTCATTAGACCGTCGGAGCTCGACATTGATCCAGATAGCAGCATACATGCTGCCGCAGATGTGGTTGATGCCATAGCCATGGCTGCAGGCGGAAGTGGGTGGTTGTGATTGCCTTCATATGTAGTTATGAGAATGGATCGGTCCTCGGCGCATCTTTGAACCTATAGGAAGCCACAATTCAATGGTTTGGATTAATCATTTGCTAAATTAAGATGATTGATGAGGCCCATTTCATATCATAGATCAAATGCTGCAATTGCATTGAAACTTACTTGTTTACGAACGGGGCATCCAGCAGCCATGGTACACCTGTAATAAGCACGGGGACATGGGTTTCCTTTCGCCATCTTTTGTCCGTACTTACGCCATTGGCATCCGTCGGTAATCTGTGAAAGGAAGCGTTTTGATTAAACAAACAGCGATTATCGATGATGACTGTGATTGGTAGTGAATTTTACATGATTCATTGATTTCTTACCATTGGTGCTTCTGATCGTGCTCGGACGGAGACACGAGCTTTCCTCATAGTGGCTTCTGTGGATTGATCGGCATTCTTCGATGGTGGTAATTTGGGAAGCTTGTTCTGAGCCCATTCATGTGATGCCTGATCTGGGCTCTCTTCTCTTCCAATTCCTGATCTACTGTCTCCTGCGTCTTTCTTGTCGTGATCTAATGGAACTATCTCACCATTGCTGGTATTGTTTTGTACATGGATTTCCTTAGATACCACTTCGACGTTGTTGCGAGGCGATCCTGACTGCTCATGGCTCCTCCCTTCAGATGAAGATTGAGAAGGCTCATCTGTTTCGGCTGTGGCAGCTGGGCCAAGATCCATGAACTGCCTTGGCACTAAAAAACCTCCACCACCTCCAACTACATGTTTCTTTTCTTCTATTATTTCATCCATAGGCTGAAATACCGACAACGGTAGAATTAAATCGCCATGAGAGGTGAGTTCTGAAGGCAAAGTATTCAAACTTGTAAGTAAAGCTACCTGATGTTTTTGGGTGGTCTCGATTTTGGGATTTTGTTGCTGCATCAGTGTCACAAGATGCATTTGTAGGGTGCTGTAATTGCTGCTCACTTGGCTTAGCATTCCTTTCAGACGTTGGTTCTCTTCATTCATGCGGTCCAGTTCGGCTTGCAACACTGCCAACTGAAGAATGATATTCTGATTAGATCAAAACAAGAATCGACCAATTCCATTGACAATTGGATGCAGTATTGGATTGAAATGCAGTCACCGGTTCAATAGATAGGAAATGAACAAATTGCAATTACTTCAAATTGCATTTAGATTCGTTTCAAGATCAACTTGAAAGTAACACGATTGTGATTTCCACTGAATTGATTATTACAATTCAATTGTGCAAACAACAACTGCCTAATTTACATCCAACTAATAAATTTAAATGTTTTTGTTCTTACCTCATTCTTGCCTTCTTTCTCATCCACATTCGGCGAGATCCCATCATCGACTATCGATTGATCACTGCCCGTATTCGCAGTAAGAAGGTGCAAACCCGTCTATTAAAAAAAAAGCGTAATTCAAGAATTCAGCATCACCCCACATATAAAAAGGAATTTAAAAAAAGAAAAAACCCAAATCGATTTACTCACATTTACACTGAAATTCAATCTCTCGCCTTCATTGGAGTCTTCCTTCTTGATATTGTCGAAGCTCTGGGCCTTAACATCGAATTCCTGTGCCCGAGACGATGTCTTCTCAGCGAAGAAATCCATCTCGTTGACTCGTTTCTCATTCATCGTCGCTGTTGTCGGATCATCTCTGTAATTGAGATTCATTGAGAAGTCCATGAATTCGTGTTTCCGCTTCTGATGGTGAATTGCGTTCAGGAACGAGTTGGGCTGAGTCACGAAGAATCCGAGCGAGTCTGAATCGATACTGAGTCCTCCTCCTTTGTCCATAAAGCAAGAAACTTAGAAGAAGAAGACGAGGAGAGAGAGAGAGAGGGGTGTGAAGTAGGAAGTCTTTGAAGTCTTTTCCAAGAGCAGTTCCCACGCCAATATAAAGGGCGGGGGTGATGGAGATGTGGAACAACGAGTCGCGGTTTGAAATTTTATCTATATGACGTGCAGTGTATGTCATGGCTACTCGCGGTAACATCAAACTGAATCGTACTCCATCAGATGCCACGCGCATGCAATACCCGTTCCGTTCATCTGGTGGGCCCACCGTCTTTCTTACCTGACCAAGAAATAACACCCGATCGGTCATCACCGTAGTTCGAGGAAATCAACGGTTAGAAATCTCTACGTGGTCAGCTTACTAGTCTACCCACACGGAACATACGCGGAACGTCACGAAGCATACATACACGATTTGTGGTGGACGAGGACGACAGAGATGTGAGACATGCGTGCCGAGGATGGCACATGTGATCACAACTGGGCGAATTATAGATGAACGGTCGAGATCCCATTAAAAAGTGTGGCAGCGGCACGTGTGAGGAGAGCGAGTGGAATGCGAGTAGAGAAAGGAGGGGACGGGATGACGTGAGGTGGTGCGTCAGAATGACAGTTGGCGCGAGATGAATGGAAGGTGATGCCACACGGCACGAAGACGGCGAGCGAGTTCCGTGGACTTTCCGTCACGAGAGGGAGAGGGAGAGGTAGTCAAGAGAAGCATTGACCCATTCCAAAAGAGAGGCCCTCCCGATTGGCCCGGCGCTTCCCACGTGATGTATCCTCGCGACTCTGCGTAGACGTCTGTGGGCCCCACCTCCCCTTTCACGAACCCTCCACGCAATTCCTTTGACCTTCCTTTCCCCCCTATCTCCATCTCCCCCGATTTAAGAGTTGGATCCAGACAGGCACGTGTGAATGCGGCCCTGCTTTTTCTTGAGGAGGAAGTACTAATTATAATATTTGCCCCATTACCCATATGCCAAGATGGCCTTATGATCTTAGCCATCCAATTTTTTTATTACAATAAATAATCTATCATTGGAGGACTCATCATGTGGGCCCCAGTAGATTTCTATTCAGAAAAGTAGGGCCCATTGTGAAGTTCAGACGGAAAGATCTTTAGGCTGATCTGTGTTTTATCTTATTAATAGTCCATCAGTAGCCATTAAATGTAACGGTTAAGAAGGTCTATCTATGTTGCTAAAAATATGGACCCACTTGTTAGGATAGGAAACTTGTATATGCATTGTAAAGCCTTGGCTGAGGATCTTGTTATTTTTCTTTTTTTCAAAGATAGATCTTGTTTGCCGGGTACTTTTCTTCTTCTTCGTTCTTCTTTGTTGACTCTCTCGGTGTCCAGGTGGGACCGAGTCTGTAGCTGTGACTATGACTCACTTGTCTTCGAGCGTTCTTATTAAACCCCACGTATACATTGCCCTAGTTCATACATTACAGCCATACGTGCCATTCTACACACTTTTCTAATATTAAATATTTCCACCATCAGGTGAGTCACGATATTTAGACTTTTCATCTTGAAAATCTAAGCATTGTACTCTCAAGACAGACTACCTATAGGCAAGGTAACTTATGCTACTGTACCATCTTTGTTGTGAACATGCCATTTGTGTGGGACATCAGTACCATGGAAACGGTAGGACCCACCAAGAAGATCACCTGGCATAAAAAAATCAGGCTAGATACTCATTAGGTGGGCCACACTATTGGAATCAAGGGACGACCGACAGTCTGACTCAATATGCAAGTATGGCTAACCTGATGAGTAGATCAACTGGGTTTTATAGAAGAGTGATCTTGATAGTGGGGCCTGTCTTTTCTACGGTTCTGATTTCCTAAAAAAAAGAGGTATGTTGGCGGGAAAGATAGAAAAGTAGGAGGAGATCAGTCCCATTACACTCAATGGTGGGCCATATGTATCACAAATGGATGACCAGAAAAAATAGACTTGTTTATATATTCGTCCCTTTTTTAATACACTATGACGACATGAGGGGTCAAGCATCGTGATTTCTACGGCACAACATCTAAGCATTGTGGCCCACCTGACGGAAAGTTTGGATTTTTTACACGTATGAAGGTGGAGGCCTTTACAGACGTGCGACATTACCAAACTTCTCCTTTGTGCTTGAGCATTCAAAATGTACAAGCGAGGTCCAATGTTCAGTGATCTAGACCGTCGGTACTTTGATCACCACCATAGATGGACTACTGTCAGCAAGGGTCCACGTATGATCGAGTCTGGGACATTCTACCGTATGTGGAGTGAAGATTAAATTACAAAGCTGACCAATGGTCTGGATCACTGAACCAGGGACCCCATCGGTACAAACAGAAAAAAAAAAAAAAAAAAACCCAAGCATGTTGCGGTCCATGTTGCTGAGGATTTTATAATTGTCGTACCGTTGAAAACTGGAAGGTGGGTTACACGAGGTATCTGATCCAGACAATATGATCCCAGTGTAATAGTATACTCAGATAATCTTCAATAGGATCTCATCGGTGGATGGTCTATGTCTAAGATCTTTTCAATGGGATAATCTTAACCCTTTATTTTATGACCTGGAAATAGACGGTTGAGAATAGAAATGCAGCGAAAGTCCACGTTCAACTCAAAAAAGGCTCTCCTAGATTGGTGTCGAGGATCTTTAAATCAGGGATTATTTTGGGATATGATCCTTATACAGTGGACCCTACTTATCAAGGGTCTGGATCACTGAACCATGGACCCACTAATACAAACTTAGAACCCGAGTATACCGCTTTTGTTCTATTCCATCCTCTCTTGCATTCTCAACCGGATTGGAATATCCTAGCCACTGGAGTTAACTAAAGATGGGCCCCACTCGTAGGAAATGAAAATCCGAGGATCGTACATACAGTCATCAAAAAGTAATTGGGACCGCATGATCTGCTTTTTGAATAATAGGGAAACACTACTTCGGTGAGGCCGTGACCGTAGGGATCACCTGGATGTATGTGACCGTAGGGATCACCTGGATGTATGTGTTGTATATCCACGCCGTCCATCCGTTTTTCAAGATCATTTTACGGCACGGGGCCAGATATTAAGCAGATCAAAATCTCCTATGGACCACACCACAGGAAAAAGTGTCGATTGAATTCTTGTGGCCCACAAAAATTTTGGATCAAGCTGAAGTTTGTTTTTTCTGTTCGGCCATGTCTGTGTGACCTTATCAACAGATTAACAGATTGGATGGAAAATAAGCATTACAGTAGGCCCTAGAAATTTTTTAACGGTGGGAGTTCATTTACCGCAGTTTCCTTTGGTATGGTCCACCTGATATTTGGGTCTGCTTAATGTTTTGGTTCATCCAATAAAATGATCTGTCTAAACGGATGGACGGTGTGGATATACAACACGTACATCAAGGTGGGCCCCACGGTCCCGGACTCACCGAAGTCGTTGTTTCCCCGGCCTCACCCAATCCGCGTTTTACGCCACTGAAAATATGGAGAGCGGATTACCTGTGACTCCGGTCACAGAGATATCTCTGTGCCCGTGGCTGTGTGGGGCCCACAGAGATGTTATTGAAAAATCCAATTCGTCCAACTGTTTTTAAAGATCACAATAGAACAGTATGATAAAAATCGAGCAGATCCAAAACTCAGGTGGGCCATACTAACAAAACAGTGGGAACATCAACCTCCACCATTGAAACCTTCCTGAAGCTTACAATAATGTTTATATTCCATCCAAACCGTTCATAGAATTATCACCAATCAGATAAACTCTAGGAACAAATATCATCTGCATACAAAACTTCTGTGACCGTCAGGCGTTTAATCTCTACTTTTTCGTGCGGTATGGCCCACATGGGTTTTGGATCTACCTAATCTTTTCAGTCATATCCTATTGTGATCTTTAAAAACAGATGGACGGAGTGGATTTTTCAAGAACATTTCTGTGGACCCCACACAGCCACGGGCACAGAGATATCTCTGTGCCCGAGGTCACAGGCAATCCGCTCTCGAAAATATGGCCTACTATTACTAAGCTGTGCAAAGACACACCACTCGCGAGATTTTAAAAATATCGCGAATCAAAATTTTTTGGAATTTTATAGCGATACTATTTCAATTTTAACGAAATAAATATTTACTAGTTGAAAGTAATTCGTTTTACACATACTTTAAAATTTTAAAGTTATTTATTAATTTATAATAAATATATTTTAATATTTTACTTTCAGCTTTATTTTCCCATGTCTGAAAATCTCCAGAGATATACATACGCCGAGAAATTGGTGATCACGAGATTTCCCAACTATGATGCATACAAACCCTGTGTCTTCCAGTCACGTTCTTTCCAGAAGTCATTTAATGTATAGATTTGAGTTGGTTGAAGTTTATTTTTTTATCTTTAAATCTCTTATTTTGAAATTATAGCTTATTAGTTGTAAATATTTAGACCATGGACCATCATTACTGAACGTTGAAAAATGCAAATGGGTTTCTTCATATCCATCAATGCAAGTTATTGATTTGTCATGGAAAGTTTTATCTAAGAAGGGTTTTGATAATAAAAGTGCGCTGGACCCTGCCATAGGTACAGTACAGGTGAGAGGCTACCAGTTGTACACTAGGTATGCCCCATAGATGAAGCTCAACTAGGTCATATTAATCAAGACTCAGGTCAAAACTCAGTCCTAATCATAACCCGACTGGTAAAAATTTGATTCAAGTCAATCAAAAAAAACTGGCATAACCTGGACAAAAACCCTATATGACTCAGAACTCAGCACAACTTGACCTTATTGATACTAGGAATGAGAAAAGACGATAGATTATTATTATTCCCCCGCCCCCCCCCACCACTCATCTGTGTCTCCTCGAGCTCGAGCTCACCCTCAAGCTTACCATTGGAGCTTGCCTTTTTTGGAATTTTATAGCGATACTATTTCAATTTTAACGAAATAAATATTTACAAGTTGAAAGTAATTCGTTTTACACATACTTTAAAATTTTAAAGTTATTTATTAATTTATAATAAATATATTTTAATATTTTACTTTCAGCTTTATTTTCCCATGTCTGAAAATCTCCAGAGATATACATACGCCGAGAAATTGGTGATCACGAGATTTCCCAACTATGATGCATACAAACCCTGTGTCTTCCAGTCACGTTCTTTCCAGAAGTCATTTAATGTATAGATTTGAGTTGGTTGAAGTTTATTTTTTTATCTTTAAATCTCTTATTTTGAAATTATAGCTTATTAGTTGTAAATATTTAGACCATGGACCATCATTACTGAACGTTGAAAAATGCAAATGGGTTTCTTCATATCCATCAATGCAAGTTATTGATTTGTCATGGAAAGTTTTATCTAAGAAGGGTTTTGATAATAAAAGTGCGCTGGACCCTGCCATAGGTACAGTACAGGTGAGAGGCTACCAGTTGTACACTAGGTATGCCCCATAGATGAAGCTCAACTAGGTCATATTAATCAAGACTCAGGTCAAAACTCAGTCCTAATCATAACCCGACTGGTAAAAATTTGATTCAAGTCAATCAAAAAAAACTGGCATAACTTGGACAAAAACCCTATATGACTCAGAACTCAGCACAACTTGACCTTATTGATACTAGGAATGAGAAAAGACGATAGATTATTATTATTCCCCCCCCGCCCCGGGGCTGTACATCGAGCCGAGTCGAGTCAAGGCGGGCCAAGCTGGGCTTGACTCATCTGTGTCTCCTCGAGCTCGAGCTCACCCTCAAGCTTACCATTGGAGCTTGCCTTGTTTGCTAAAACTTCCGAGGCGAGCTAGTGGATCGAGTCGAGGCGAGCTTACCTCGAGTCGAGGCAAGCTTACTTCAAGTCGAGTTGAGCTTGCTCCCACCTCAATTTGCTATATTTTTTGCTACAAAATACAAATTAAAAGTCAATAACATTAAGTTCAAGAAGTCACACATAATTAGGGGAGAATAGTATTTCTACATGTGGGACCCCACCATTTAAATGACTTGGCTCTAATCGGTTTTTTCTTTGGCCAGGTCACATACACATTGAATGCAGACCACTAGTAACATTTTCCGAACCATAGATTAACACAGTATGTGCATAGCTCACCACATGAATGGACTACCCTGATTATTGTGTGGACCATCTTTATGATGAGACCCAGCTGATTCATGGATCAAATGCACCAGTTCTCTCATAAAATTGCAATCAATAGCTGCATATAGTGTTTGGTCTTACCATAGCCCCTATTTTGTAGATGTGTATGGTGTGTGGTCTCAACGTAGCACCTATTTTGTGTAGCGTGTAAAACACACAACCATTTTGTGCTCACCATGTTTTGTACTTGAAATTACTCGATTCATCAGATATGCTCAACAAGGAATGTTCTTACCTGAGCAAAATAGTAGAATTATGAAACCACCCAACGTGTGAGGGTTTTATATGCCATAAGCTTGGACCCCAATGTGTGTGTGTGTGGGGGGGGGGGACTAAGAAATAAGAAGATTGTGGTTTTTTTTTTTTTTTTATAACAAATATCTATATGAAACGAGTCGAGTCAAGGTCGAGCTGAGTCGAGCTTGAATCGAGTTGAGTTTCGAGTCGAGTCGAGTGACCCAATGTTCGAACTTGACTTGATTTCTAACTCGAGCTCCTAATGAAGCTTGGCTTGACTTGTTCTATTGAGTCGAGGCGAGTCGAGGCGAGCTTTTTCGAGTCGAGTCGATCGAGTTTCTCGAGCTGACTCGGCTCATGACCAGCCTTATATGTAACGCATGTAGAGACTAGGAAGAGAAAAATCATGTAAAGATATTTTCAAAAGGAGAGAAAAATGAAGAAAATGCTGCAACCTTTACACACTTAGAAATAAAGATAAGGTTATCTTTAGATCTGTCTCTCAATTGGACTACTTAATATGAGGTGGCATGGCAAATGTATAGATGGATGTGGGCGTCACACATAGGCCTGGCAAAATTACACACGACCCGTCAACCTGCATGAAACCGCATGAAAAATTCAGTGTTCAAGTTCAACCTTATCGTGTCGGGTCACTAATGGGGGTATTTTGGTAATTATTTTTAGTGTGGTGAGAAATCCCTAAGAAGCTAAGCGGGTCAATAAAATCTCTCTCTCTCTCTCTCTCTCTCTCTCTCTCACAAAAGTTTTTTCCATCTTTTTACCCACGGCCATGCTCCAAAATCTCCGTCGAATCGAGCCCATTTCCCATCTCTTTGCTCATGAAAGCATGACCTGTTTATTTAGCAGGTTAAACGGGTCAAGTTGTAGGTAACTCGTTAAATTAACAATTTGGTTTGGGTTTCTAGATTTTGACCCAGTAGTTAAGAGGTCGGGTTTGGGTGAGGGCATTTTTGACATGACATGAACACGGCTCAACACGGCCCATTACTAGGCCTACTCACATAGCCTTTGTTGGATGGCCTACATAATGTGAGCTACACACAAAATACAAATTTCATATATAAATTTTTAAAATTTATATTTATATTGAAAATCTCATTTAAGGTCCCATAAGATATCTACTAATGTCCATTTTCTCATCGCCTGCCTTATACATGTGATAGAGATATTGTTTATGCTTTTATATGTTAAATTATTTATAAAAAAATCCATAGAGGCGCAGCTGTAGATGGATTTGAACCCAAAGTATACACGGAGAACACGTGTCTAATTAGTCCAATGTGGACATCTAATGGACGGTGAAAAGAAAAGTAGCAAACCATCCGCATTCTACAAGCAAATTTCCATAGTCATAGCATAATCTAATCAAATATGATTTTGAATACACCACTAATCTGCAGCAGGTCCAAGATCTAGACCGTTTGGATTTGAGGTACATGCATGCTAGCTGTAAGGAAGCGATCATCACCTGTATCCTGGCCGCACAGGGTTCTATAAAAAAAAAACCCACCTAGAAAATAGTATGAAAATTCAAAGTAGGACGGTACGAAATTTACATTCAATGTTCTTTTCGTATGTCTAATCACCTGCATCAAATTTTCAGTGTGACCGTACTATCCAGTCTCGATTAGACGGTGGTCATGCCACGCTTAGGGGTGCACGCGGTTTGGTTAGTTCCGGTTCTAGAGTAAAATCAGAACCAAATCACTCCCAATGATTCTAGGAAAACTGCTTCAATTCAGCTCCACCGCTTTAGTCTTTGTATAATCTAGCTCAATTGCATGGTTCGCTTTTATAATCCATACGATAGGAACGGTTTTTTTTTAATTTTTTCCTATTAAAATTAAAATATAAATATTTATTAACTGAGGGGTCCCGGTCTAGGCTTTGGTTTTATGGCCTGGTTTCACAATTTTGTGCTACAGTTTCATAATTTGATTATGTTATCCGGTCCAGTTTCACAATTTTGTGCTAGGGTTTCCTAATTTGATTATGTTATCAGGTTCTATAGTTCCATTTTACAGCCGGGTTCACAATCTGATTTGGTTCTACGGAATCCCAAACAGATGACTAAACGTAGCTAACCAGTTTTTTTATTTTCAGAACCGGTGGATCTCATAACCGAACCAAACCGTGCGGTCTCGTTGGTTTGGGTCTTATTCACCGGTCTCACCGGTTCCATGTGCACCCCTAGCCATGTCACCCCGTGCAAGATTGTGGACCACTTGATCAGTTCATGTGTCGTGAACCAGACATGATAACCGTCGGATCTTAGTTCACACGTACCGGAAATTAGGTGTGGGTGATTTCTCACACACAACAAACTAGCTCAGAGAAATTTTGATTTTCTGTTACGAATATTTGCATGTGCCACTTGATCTAGTTTGGTATTCTGACTATATTCAATAGGTTCGGCTTACCTAACTGATTTGGTGGGCCAGAGAAAAACGTGCATTTTCATTAGTCAGTAAATGTGGCAACCCTTTCACCGTACACGTGGCAAGATTGCATCCTGATTTGTGCCCATCTAAACCGTGGGCCCCAGTGTGAATGGACCGTAAAATACCTTTGATACAAGTGAAAGCACCGGATCCTTTTTCGTTTGTTACATGGTTTTATTCGCACCCTACCGACGAGTTAAGGTACCAACCTTGTTTCTTCCCACACGTTTTATTTTTAAATGCTTTCACACACTGACTCACGTCCTTCTAATCAGCCGACTGCAAGATTGCTGACGTGCTGGAATCTAAACCATTGATCTGATAAGTTGCAAAGTTGATTAGGGCTTCTTTTTAAGGACTTTAATTAAGATTGATAATAACCTTTTGTGAATGACCCATTAAAGTACAGTTAAATTGACGGCCCATATTCATTGGAAAATAGTTCGCATCACAGGGTTAAAACAATTCAAATCTGAGAGATTTCTGAGTGGTCCACATCTATGGTGAGTCCCATCATATGAATGGTTTGGATCGTTGAAACACATTGCTAGATGAGCCGAATCCGGCATATCACTGGGTTGGTTTACCCCATCTCCCACCCTTCATATATGGTCAGCGGGAATCCCGATGCCGCTTTAGATTTGCATTAGGATTCCCGTCTAACAAGGAGAAATCAGAGCAGGACTGCTAGGACGTGGTTTGGCTGATGACCCCAAATATCAGCCAGCTAGCTGGTGCCAAAGCTCCGTGGCCCTACCTTGATGTATGTGCTTTATCCACGCCGTCCATCCGTTTTTTCAGCTAATTTAAGGGTATGATCCGAAATTAGAAGTATATCCAAATCTTAAGTGGACCACACCACAAGAAATAGTGGGGATCGAACACTTACCGTTGAAAACTTCTTTGCCGCCACAAAAGTTTTGGATCAAGCTGATATTTGTGTTTTACCTGCATATCCAGGTATGTGTGGCCTTATGAAAAGATTGGATGGCAAATAAACATCACCGTGGGCCATAGGAAGGTTTCAATGGTCAGCGTCATTCTCCTCACTCTCCTCACTGCTTCCTGTGGTGTGGTCCAGTTAAGCTTTGGATCAGCCTCATTTTAGGATCATGCCCTAACCTGAGCTAGAAATATGGATGAATGGCGTGGATAAAACGCATATATCATAGTGGGGCTCACAGAGCTTGACACCAACTAGCTGGATGGTGTTCTGGTCTCCAGCCTCCAGCCAAACCGCGTCCAGACTTGTAGGTGTAATTGGAGAACACCGAAATCAACCCCCTGACTGTACATCCTTATCCTACATTACTTTTCGTTTCCGTGGGCAAAATGTGGACACGGATTACATATATTATTGCCCAGTACCTACTACCTACTTCGATACTGGTACTGTCCATTCATTTTCCAGCTCATTTTTAAGGTACGGTTAAAGAAAATGAAGCAGATTCAAATCTCAGTTGGACCACACTGCAGGAAAGGGGTGACTGAATGCCCACCGTTGAAAACTTCTCTACTACACAAAAGTTTTGGATCAAGTTTATATTTATAGAATTCAATAATAACTATTTTCCTGTGGTGCGGTCCACATGAGATTTGTATGCACTTTTTTTTTCTTTCTTTTTTTAATTAAGAATTTTATTTGGATCCGCTCTTTTTCTTTCTTATCGGCTTATTTTTTGGAATGAGCTGGTAAAACGGATGGCCACAGGACATAAAACACATACATGGTGGGGAGCGGATTAGCTTTTACCCTTACCATGTGGACCCACCCTGATGAATGTATTGTATATTCATGCCGTCTATCCGTTTTCCCAACTCATTTAATGAAGGTATTCAGAAATTTAAGCATATCCAAATCTCCGTTGGACCAAAACACTGTAAAAGGTACTGAATAATTACTAAAAGCCATTTATAAGCCCTAGGAGTTCTGGATCAGTCTGATATTTGTATTTTTTCTTCAGGTATGTTTGGCCTTGACCTTGACCTTATCAATTGGTTGAATGGAAAATAAACATGAAGCCGGATCTATTACAAGCACTTGTAAGTTAACGTAAATACTCATAGAGGTTAATTTTGTCTTTTCACAAAGGCCTTAAAAAGAAATAAGAAGTTGTGAATTTACTCGTGCCAGCTGTCTAAATTGACACTGCTACCCTTGTGGTGTTACTTTATTACAACTTTAACCTTGAAATTGTCAGTTACGTTAAATCTCTGAAATGGGGCCCACATAAATTGAATTTGTCAATCGATACCGCCCAACGGTTTTCTCATCCTCTTTTATATCATTAGAAAAAAAATGAGGCGGATCCGATTGGAAGGTGGGCCGTAAAAAGTATTAATATTATGTTAAGTATGTACTATTAAATATAAATGAAGATGATGTGGACCACTTGATTATTTGATCTGCCACATTTTTTTAGTATCGGAACAAAAAAAAATCTTTAAATTTGAATGAACAACATGGATCATTGTTAACAACATCAATAAATGAAGGTGTGGCCCATTACTATAACAAGGCAGTCCAAGTCGGGGTGAACCGTTACTATTTTGGGAATTCGGTGTGTGTCCGTGTTCGATAGTGTGTGGTTAAAGTAGTTCTTGAGTCTCGATACCGTAATGCAGCGTCTTCTTGAGTGATGACGAACCCAGTCATAGCTCGGTGAAAGCGTTCGGCGTGTCACCGAAGGGCTGCAGTGCAGGTCAGTGTGGATCGATGTTATTTTAGCGATACAATGTACGTCAATGTTTTTCGGTATAATGTTAAAGTGCTTCCGTAGTCTTGATACCATGATGCAGCGTCTTCCTAATTAGTAATGCACCCACTCCTACTTCGGTAAAAGAATTCTAGTTGCGATCGCATGGGCTGTAGTGCAAGTTGGAAGGAACCGTTACTATTTTGGATGTCCCGTGTGTATTCGTGTTCGTTGGTGCATGGTTAGAGTGATTCTTGAGTCTCGGTACCCTAACATAGCGTCTTCTTAAGTGGTTACGAACCCACTCGTAGCTCGGTGAAAACGTTTGGCGTGCCAGTGAAAGGTTGCAGTGCAAGTCGGTGTGGATCAATGCTATTTTAGGGGTATAGTGTGCGTCAATGTTTTACGGTATGATCTTAGAGTGCTTCCATAGTCTCGGTACCATGATGCAGCGTCTTCCTACTTGGTTACGTACCCATTCGTACTTCGATAAAAGAATTCGAGTTGTGACCGCATGGGCTGCAGTGCAAGTCGGAGGGAATCATTACTATTTTGGAGGTCTTGTGTGTATCTGTGTGCGTTAGTGCGTGGTTAGAGTGATTCTTGAGTCTTGGTACCCTAACCCAGCATCTTCTTGAGTGTTTACACACCCACTCGTAGTTCGGTGAAAGCATTCGGCGTGCCACGGAAGGGCTGATGTACAAGTCGAAGTGGATCAATGCTATTTTATAGGTACGGTATGGGTCAGTGTTTTTCGGTGTGTGGTTAGAGTGCTTCCGTAGTGTTAGTATCATGATCGAGAGTCTTTCTAGGTGGATACGCACCCACTTGTAGTTCAGTGAAAGCGTTCGACGTGCGATTGCATGGGCTACAATACAAGTCAAAGTGGAGCATTACTATTTTGGGAATCCCATGAGTGTCTGTGTTCTCGGTGTGTGGTTAAAGTGATTCTTGAGTCTCGATACCCTAATGTAGCGTCTTCTTTGGTGGTTATCCACCCACTCGTAGTTCGGTGTAAGCATTCGGCGTGCCATCGAAAGGTTACAGTGCAAGTCGAAGTGGATCGATGCTATTTTAGAGGTACGGTACGGTGTGCATCAATGTTAGTTATTATCTATGTAGAATGGTTCTGTAGTCTCAATACCATGATAGAGAGTCTTCGCAGGTGGATACATATACACTCATAGTTCAATGAAAGCGTTCGACGTACGATCACATTTGCTGCAGTGCAAGTCGGAGGGAACCGTTAATATTTAGGGGGTCCAGTGTGTGTCCGTATTTTTCGGTGCGTGGTTAGAGTGATTCTTGAGTTTCGGTTCTCTAACGTAGCGTCTTTTTGAGTGGTTATGCACCCACTTGTAGTTCGGTGAAAACATTCGGCGTGCCATTGAAGGAATACTGTAGAAGTGGAGTGGATCGATGTTATTTTAGGGGTACGGTGTGCGTCAATATTTTTTAGTATGTGGTTAGAGTGCTTCTGTAGTCTCGGTACTATGATGCAGCGTCTTTCTAATTGGTTACGTACATACTCGTACCTCGGTAAAAGCATTTGAGATGCGACCGCATGTGCGGCAGTGCAAGTCGGAGGGAACTGTTAATATTTTGGGGGTCCAGTGTGTGTCTGTGTTTGTCGGTGCGTGATCAGAGTGATTCTTGAGTCTCAATACCCAAATGTAGCATCTTCTTGAGTAGTTACGCACCCACTCGTAGTTCGGTGAAAGCATTCGGCGTGCCACAGAAAGGCTGGTATATAAGTCAGAGTGGATCGATGCTATTTTAGGGGTACGGTATGCGTCAGTGTTTTTCGATATATGGTTAAAGTACTTCCGTAGTCTCGGTACCATGATGCATCTTCTTCCTAGTTGTTTACGCACCCACTCCTAATTCAGTATAAGCATTTGAAATGCGACCATATGTACTGTAGTACAAGTCGGAGGGAACCGTTACTACTTTGGAGGTCCAGTGTATGTCCGTGTTCGTCGATGCGTGTCAGAGTGATTCTTGAGTCTCGGTACCCTAACGTAATGTTTTCTTGAGTGGTTACGCACCCACTTAAAGTTCGGTGAAAGTGTTCGGCGTGCCACCGAAGGGCCGCTGTGTAAGTAAGAGTAAATCGATGCTATTTTAGGGGTACGGTGTGCGTCAATGTTTTTCGGTATTTGGTTAGAGTGCTTCCGTCGTCTCGGTACCATTATGCATCTTCTTCCTAATTGTTTATGCACCCACTCATAATTCAGTAAAAGCATTCGAGATGTGACCGCATGTGCTACACTACAAGTCAGAGGGAACCGTTACTATTTTGGAAGTCCGGTGTATGTCCGTGTTCATCGGTGCCTGTTAGAGTAATTCTTGAGTCTTGGTACCCTAACGTAGCGCCTTCTTGAGTGGTTACGTACCCACTCGAAGTTCGGTGAAAGCGTTCGGTGTGCCACCGAAGGGCTGCTGTGTAAGTCGAAGTGGATCGACGTTATTTTAGGGCTACGGTGTGCGTCAATATTTTTTGGTATTTGGTTAGAGTGCTTCCATAGTTTCGGTACCATAATGCATCTTCTTCCTAGGTGTTTACGCACCCACTCGTAGTTCATTAAAAGCATTCAAGATGCGACTGCATGTGCTGCAGTACAAGTCGGAGGGAACCGTTACTATTTTTGAGGTCCGGTGTATGTCTGTGTTTGTCGGTGCTTGTCGAAGTAATTCTTAAGTCTTGGTACCCTAATGTAGCGTCTTCTTAAGTGGTTACGCACCCACTCAAAGTTCGGTGAAAAACGTTCAACGTGTCACCGAAGGGCTGCTGTGTAAGTCGGAGTGAATCGATGCTATTTTAGGGGTACGGTATGCGTCAATTTTTTTCGGTATTTGATTAGAGTGCTTCCGTCGTCTCAGTACCATTATGCATCTTTTTCCTAGTTGTTTACGCACCCACTCGTAGTTCAGTAAAAGCATTCGAGATGCGACCGCATGTGCTGCAGTACAAGTCGGAGGGAACCGTTACTATTTTGGAGGTTCGGTGTATGTCCGTGTTCTTGGGTGCGTGTCAGAGTGATTCTTGAATCTCGATACCCTAACGTAGGGTCTTCTTGAGTGGTTATGCACCCACTCGAAATTCGGTGAAAGCATTCGGCGTGCCACCGAAAGGTTGCTGTGTAAGTCGGAGTGGATCGATACTATTTTAGGGGTACGGTGTGCGTCAATGTTTTTCGAAATTTAGTTAGAGTGTTTCCATAGTCTTGGTACCATGGTGCATCTTCTTCCTAATTGGTTACGCACCCACTCGTATTTCAGTAACAGAGGAAGCGGATTCGTTGGTGTACGTGGACCACACCAGAAAACGTAGACCTTACAATGATTCTCACCGTTAAAACATACATACGGCCCACCATGATGATTATTTGCCATCCAAACTGTTTATAAGGTCACATGGACCTGGATGAAGGGTAAAAACCCATGGATGGTGAGGATTTCGAACAAGCATCACGGTTGGCTCCACATAACTTCCGCCGGCAGGAAACGGATTGCATACTTAGTAACTCAGTACTTTAAGCGTACTGGGTAAACTCCATGGGGTCCACCATCATTTATGTATTTCATCCACTCCATTCATCCATTTTAAAATAAAATTTTATAGGTTTATACAAAAAATGAAGGCTATAAAAAGCTGAAGTGGACCACACCACACGAAACAATGTGAATCGAACCTATATGGTTGAAAAATTCTTGGGGCAATAGAAATTTTGGATCAAGTTGATTTTTTTTCCCTTCATCAATGGCTGTGTGATCTTGTGAACAGGTTGGATGACAAATAAACATCACTGCGGGCCGTAAGAAAGTTTTCAACAGTGGAAATCATTATACCCACTATTTCTTGTGGTATGGTCTACTTGAGTTTTGGATATGCTTTAATTTTGGTTTCAACCCCTTAAATGATCTGGAAAAGTGGATGGACGGTGTCGATGAACTACATACATTTACACTAGGCCCAACAGTGGCCCACCATCAACATGCTTTCTAAAAGAAAATCTTTGGAATATTTCCCGCCAAAAAAAATATTATGTTGGGCGGGAAACAAATGCGTGTATGAAAGGCTGATATATGTGTTGGCAACAAACTTTTTGAAATGATGAAAATGCCCCTTCAAAGGTAGAAGGGTAGTCAGGATGTTCTTGCCCGTTGAGTGGCCCACCTGAGTTTTGGATTGAAATGAATTTTGGCCACAAAGAAAACCATCATTAGATATATGTGATGGACGGATTAGATTGCATACACGCAACAGTATGGGCCTCATAAATTACATTGTATGTTTACGTTAACCTACAAGTGCTTGTAATAGATCCAGCCTCAATAAACATTACAGATTTTCTTACAATAGACTTCAGAAGTTTTTAATGGTAAGCATTCAATCACTACTGTTTCCTGTGATGTGGTCCACCTGACATTGGTTCTAATTCAATTTTACAACCACATGCTAAAATTGTCTGAAAAAACGGATGGACGACATTGATATACAATAGATTCATCAAGGTGGGTGTTACCCAGGTGACAGCTAATCTGCTCGCATCATGGTGGGCCTTATATAACACCGACCGGTAGCTTCGTCCTTACGAGAAGGAACAGTATGCAATCCGTATTCCCAATTCACATACCGTCCTGATTCAAATGAGAGCCCTGTTGTAAAGAGGCATAACACATGTCAGAGATATTGGCCGTTCATTATTCTTTGTCGCAGGGAACACTGTCAACGTGATCTGGTTTTAGCCCGATTATCAAAAGAATGGAACTAGATACAAGAAAATGGACAGTAAGAAAGAAAGAAAAAAGCCTCAACAGTCTAAATTCAATGTAAGCGCTTGGCTCAGTACTTGATGGTGTACTGCCCTGATAATTGGTATGCAGCATATCTACAACGAGCCCTACCTGATGAACGGCCCGGATCTCTAGCATGTATACCATCTGCACCAGGGGGAACTCATAAAATACCAAGCTTTTCACACATAAACAGGCTACCTTTCATCTTTGTATGCCGACCACGTAGGCAAAAGAAGGGATTTTAAAGTCACATTTACGTTTGGCTCAGTTAAGAAGGAAAGTATCAAGTGGTCCATTCCTATTATGATTTTGTCGTTCCTTCCAAACGTGTATACCCCGTCTAAGATAAAGATGCTTTGAAGAAAATATCAAACCTCCATTTGAATATTATGAGAAATAATACAGCATGCAGTCGACCTCCATTTGGATGATCGTGACGGGTCAATCATGGATTGTATTAATGTGGACTTGCAGGCATATTCATGGCGCAAAAGTCCAGTGATCAGACGGTGGGGATTTGTTTATGGGTGGGACTTGCTTGTTTGGTTGCAATAAAGAATACAAGTCTTTAGAAAATAAAAATAAAAGAATATTTGGTGAGGAAAATGCTGGGTTGACTGAGATTTCGAAATGTACACGTATCAGTTAGCAAGGCTGGCTGCCAACCTAGACCGTGGAAAAAAGTAGGGCCTGGAGAGCACGGGCAATTTACTTCAGACCGCCAAAGGACGGTCCAAAATAAAGAATATCAGTGGACTTTAGGCCAATGACGGTGGATTTTAAAGCCACCAGATCAACCCTCTTTTTTTCTTTTTTCTTCCTTGCATTCGGGGAATTATCACATGCTTTCGGGCCGTGTGGGTCCCACACGTGATGTGTACATGGAGTCCAAACAATGGACTCATCGTGGGATCATCTCTATCAAAAACTCACGTGGGACACACAGCAGAGGATCAATGTACAGTCACGTCTAAAACCTATATCCACTTGTTCTGGCCCACTTTATAATTTTGGAACGGCTTTAGCTTCGGTTTGTACCTTCATCCTGGTGGGGCGCACCTGATGACTGGGTTGGATGACATATAAACAACATGTGGACCCCCATACACCATCTGGAAGTTTTTATAGTGGATGTCTTGCTCTCAAATATCTCCCACCCCACTGTTCCCTTTGTTGTGGCCCACCTGGGTCATGAATCCGACTTGATATTGGCATCTAGGCTGGGGGCACATCTAATGGACGGGTTGGATGGATATCAAACATCTAGAAAAAAGAAAAAAGAAAAAAAAAAAAAATTGGTCAATTCTCTCGGCAATACGTGGAAATCACCACTTGCTACTTCTGAGATTTGAATACTGGACTTTCCCGTTTGAATACCAGGTTAAATCACCACTTGATCTAAAAGCTTGAGCGGTCAAAAGATGCTTATCAATGTATATCAAGGGACTCTAAAGAAAGTTTCGGGGCTCTGAAGTTGGGTGAGGCTGCGGTGATGCTTATGAGAAATCCACTCCATCCATCCATCCATTTTCTAGCTCAATTTAACACAGAAGATTATAAAAAAATGAGCCGGATCCAAATCTCATGTGGATCACAAGAGAGGAAAAAGAAGAAGAAATCTCATGTAGATCACGAGAGAGGAAAGAAATGCCTACTATTGAAGCTTTCATGGGGTCCACCTTGATGTTTATATGCCATACAAAGTGTTCATAAGGTCATTCTCACTGGGATGAATTTAAAACAAAGAAAACTCAGCCGGTACAAAACTTTTGTGTCCTTATGAATGTTTCAACGGGCAGTGGATTGCGGTCCTCTTGATTTATGTATTTCATCCCTTCTGTTCATCCATTTTAACAGATAATTTTATAGCTTGAGACAAAACATATATAAGAACCTTAAGTGGACCACACCACAGGAAACAATGTGAATTAAACCTGGACCGTTGAAAAATTCTTGAGGTCCATGGAAGTTTCGGATCAAGCTGATATTTGTTTTTTTCCTTCATCAATGTCTGTGTGATCTTGTGAACAGGTTAGATGATAAATAAACATCATTGCAGGCCCTAGAAAGGTTTCAACGTGGAAATTATTATACACACTGTTTCTTGTAGTATTGACCACCTGAGTTTTCGATATGCTTCAATTTTGGTTTCAACTCCTTGAGTGATCTGGAAAAGCGGATGAACAGTGTAGATAAACTACATACATTTATAGGGGCCCAACTGAGTTTACTCCGTACGATTACTGAGTAACTCAGGAGGCAATCCGATTTCGTTCGTTCAACGGTGGTCATTCAATCTAATTGCTTCTTCTGGTATGGCCCACTTGAGTTTTTTATCTGCATAATTTTTAGTCTCATGCATGTAAAATGACGTGTGAAAATGGGTACACGGGTGTATTTCTCACAAGCATCATAGTCAGCTACTCAGCTCCACCCACGTACATTCGTAACCAAGTAACTCCTTTTGACACACCCTGTCGGAGGCAATCCGCGTCGGCATAGTACCCTCTGACGCGGATTGCACGGGGAGTTCCTGTAGTCGGAAGCTGTGTGGGCCCATAGAGGTTCCCGTGATAAATCAACTCCGCCCATCATTTTGCAACACCACAGTAGAACAATAAAAGAAAATTCAGGCAGATCCATAGCTCATGCGGGCCACACCAAATGAAAAAGTAGTATCGGAAACTTCTTTACAAACTTCTTGCAGCGGACCATGAAGTCATCCAAACCGTTTATAGGTTTATTATCGCTTAGATAAACTGTAGGCACGATTATCATCGTGATTCAAAACTTAGGTGTTTCCAATGGTGGGCGTTCAATCCCAATTGTTTTGTGTGGTATGGCCTAAGTGAGTTTTGGATCTGTCTGATTTTTAGATTCCTATCCTATTACAATCATACAAAACTGACAGACAAATGAATTTGTCACAGAAATATCTATGGGCCCCACACAGCTTCGGACTACAGTAACTTACTGGTCCCGAAACACATGCAATCCGCGTCCTTGACCCTCATGGTGAGGCGGCCGGGGCCAGGCCGCACCTAATCCGCTCCCCCCTCTCCACATCATGTTGAAGTTTGTACAACAGTTTCAAAGATGCTTTCCATGCCTCCGTTCACATGCACACATCCTGTCAGACACGCTTCAAGTCAAGAGAGCGGATTAGGTGCCGCCCCGGCCTCACCCAAGACAGTGCAGGCCTTACCGTGGGGCCCACCTTGATGCATGTATTCTACATCCACGCTGTCCTTCCGTTTTCCAGATCACTTTTAAGGCATGAGTCCAAACATGAAGCATATCCTAATCGCTGGTGAAATATACTATAGAAAACAATGGTGAATGAACGCTCTAGTATATCTTCTTGGCGCTGATGATTAAAGCTGAACACAAGCCAAACCAGCTAAAAAGCTCAGATCGGATTGGTTTGAAAAAGCTCAGTTTGAATTAGTTTGTATACAAATCAAACCATGAGTCAAGCTCATTTAAAAATATAAATCAAACTTAAACCAAGGCAGTACCAGCTTGGCTCGGCCTGAAGCTTAGCTTTATTCAGCTCAGATTGATTAGGCTTGAAGCGGCTCATAAATTGTATGCACATTGTTTCGTGTGGTGTGATCCACTTAAGTTTTAGATATGATTCTCCTATAATGATATGTAAAAACAAATAGACAGCGTGGATAATACATATACATGACCACTTGTATAAAATACATAATACAATATATGAACGCACACTGTTTCCTGTGGTTTGGTCCACCTGAGGTTTAGATATGATTCAATTTTAGATCATGTCGTAAAATGATATGTAAACTGGATGGACGCCGTGGATAATACATATACATGACAGTGGGCCTACAAAGTTTACTCAGTACGCTAAATAAATAAATAAAACCACTACCTATTTGAACTCACTCCAATTCAGTTCAAATTTTTTTCTCAAATCCATCGTAATCTGAACTAGTTTTTTCTGGAGCAAGCCAAACTTGGGCAATATGGGCCGGCTCAAAACCTAAACTGGCTGATCCACAAATTGGGGTGACACAAAATCGAGTCAAATCCAAACTAGGGCTAACTTGGCCCGGCCCGGATCGTTGCCCACCTCTACTTGATGATGTTGCGTTTTAGAATACAATGTGATCGTCACAATTCGCCAAAACCCAGGCATTTATCCACCTTACATGCATTCCATGTACATGGAAGCCAATCCAGTCCATTCAAAGTATGGGCCCCATTTTGGACCCCTGAAAGCACAAACTTTTCACTGATCAGTCGATCCCAACAGTCCAATTGGTGGCCAACAAAACAAAAAACAAACTGGCGCATTTTTCGAGGATAATGAACAGTCCAAACCCATTTAAATATCTATTTTGTCAAGGAAGGTCTTTTTCCAAGAAGCTACTCATCGCTTTCAATTCCCAATTTTATAATGTGAACGGCACATCGCGCCTACCACTTTTCAAACGCTTTCTCTACGTTTCAAACACTCCCACCATCAATTCAATCACCCCCACATCGCGACTACTACTACGAGTAAAGAAACACCCTTGACTAATATTTTTAAAAGGCATTATAGAACATGGGCCCACCATATTTGTTACTTGGGACGAACCGACCTCAGCAGTTAGGTAGGGCCCACCGTGATATTTGTGAGAAATCCATCCCGTCCATCCAGTTTGCTGGCACATGTTAGGACACAACCCCAAAAATGAGGTGGATCTAAAACTCAAGTGGGCCACACAACAGAAAAAGGTGTGAAGGGAAATGCCTACTATTGATGTTCATGCCTACCGTTGAAACCTTTCGCAAGGCCCACCTTGATGTTCATCTACCATCCAAACCATTCATAAGGTCATTACTATTGGGATGAACTGAAAATCGGTCATGTGGCCTACTTAAGTGTTTGATCTGCCTCATTTTTTGTCTCATGTCCGTGCATTTCTTACCAACATCACGGTGGGCCCCACCTAGTTTTTAGGAGTAGGGCCTATAGTTTAGTGATCCAAAACGTTGATGCAACGAGACTCAATGTCGAAGGTTCATGCACCAAAATTTTCCTAGATCGGTAGATTCTAGCCATTAAAGTCTTTGTCCTTTTACTCGATGAGTGAGCCTCGTTGCTGTATCTGTTGGCCGCCTACTGAAAGGTTTAAGATATTTTGGTTCGTAGACCGTCCATGGCGTGACCCTTAATATCAACGGTTTGGATCATTGAAAAATTGGGTCCACTTGTAAAAACAGCATACCCAGACACTACTGTACAATATCCAGGACCCTGCATTATAAAAACACGGTTTTTTTTTCTTCTTTTTCTTTTTAAAGGATCTCAAGTCCAACCACACTTGTATTTTATATTTACCAATGGCTAGATATTGTCTTCTATGATGTGGCCCACATACTATGCAGATGGGGCCTGTTTTTGTCTTACATTATACTCATGGTTCAGCCAACCTATTGAAAGGGTTGGATTTCACATGAATTTAATAGGTTTAAAGCCATCCACTGGGTGGACCGCAACATGTGGTCCAACCGGTTGGACTTGAGATATCTTTTTCTAGTGCCTCTCACCTGACCAAGAAAAGAGGGCCGTATATGCTGGTGTCAACATAGCGGCAGACTCAACCCAAGGAAGTTCCAAGATCTGCCGTTTGCTTTTTCCCACTAAAATCGGCATGTGAGAAATGTTGCCTTTTTTTCCAGCGGCTTCTTTCACGACTTACCCACTTCAAGAATCATGAAAAGTGAGAGAGAGATCTGATATATTTTCTAGGAGCCTTAGTCGGTGGTCACTAACCGTCCATCACTGTTCCACTGCTGTGTCCCTGAATGTGTACAGTTTGCTACTGTTTTTAGTTTGTGCCCATAGGGCTTGTGGTTCATTGATCTGAACCGTTGATTTGATGGGTTCCCGGATAAAAAAAATCACAACCCTTCAAATGGAAGGCGGCTAGGAAGTAGACGGTTAAGATTAAAAGGCAACGATGGTCCATGTTGAACTGAGAAAGGGCCACAAATATGATATTGTTGGCAGATAGATAGGCCAATGGGGGCCATTCATGTCAATGGTTTGGAACTTTGGATCACTATACACACAATCTCTGTTATAAAATAGAAAGGGAGAGAGAAGTTGTTGGGAGTAGGAACGCTGGCAGCAGAAGCAGAAGCCGAACAACACCACAGCAAAATATAAGATCAAACTGAGAAACACAATGAAATCACACCACATAAGTACTCAACCATAAGAGACAATCTGATTTTACGTGGAAAAACCTATCAACGGGTAAAAAACCACGGCACAAAGCGATCCACTATGATTAACAGAAGTTTACAGAAAATGAAGAAACAAGACGCCCACAAGAGAAATCCCCGAGCTACCCAAAGCTTATTCTCACATAAAAAGGATAAGCACAGTCATTTTCTTCATCCTAGAGAATCCCAAGCTCTTTCTCTTACCCTAGAGCTCTCTCAACCCATCTAGAAAATATGGCCACAATGGCAAAACTCCTAATCTTGTGTTACACCCCTTAAATAGGCATAAAACTGAAATTAGAAACCTCTTGCGTAAAACTGCGCAAGAGAGCGACTTACAATAGGAAACTTCCAGATTCGTTACGTCCAACCACATCATCGATCGGGCTGCAGACCGGTCGTCCGACTGATCTAGGGCACATGGAATCTGTCCAGCGGCCACGCTGTGTATCTGGGCCAAACCATCAGACCGATTGCTCCGACTGGTCTGAGCACCCAAACCGTGCACAGTTTGAAGGCTACTCCAACAGAAGTCTCGTTTCCTAGTCACTAGCCAACCGTATTAATTTCATCCTGCTGGCATCCTTTGGCAAAGACTATGGTACATGTGTGTCCCATTATTTCGTTGAAGGAGAGTGAAATAATCCACCAAGCAAAGCAACCTTGACCACCACTGTTAGTGTGTATACATTTGTGGTCATGCCGACCATCATATAAATCATATCATAATTTTTCTTTTTTTCATATTTATTTGTATTTTGATTTCTTTTTTTTATACTCTATCATCTCTATAAATTAATAGAAAATGAGGATGAATGATCATGCCAAATTTTCTTAAATTATATGGTATAGGTTTGTCTTATCTGAGTCATTGAATTAGACAGTATGATTGTTGTTCATGTAGGCCCATTTGTCCTGCATTGGCCTTATTGCCATGTGTTGTCACTATGGCTGTTGTCCAATGCTGCAATTGACACCAACACTTGACCAAACCCTAACCCACTATCACCTTCTTTCCAAACCTCGATCTAACACCGCCTTGTTCCAATGCTTAAGTTCATCTATCATTCAACTTGAACTTCAACTATGTTCAATGGATTATTTTGTCTTCGTCAAGCTCAATGAGACTTTTTTTTTTTATCATTCTTGTTGTGTATGTTGATGATATTATGGTGACTGGCAATAATTTCGATGAAATTACCTTCGTTGAGCACATTTTCACTTGAACCATTAAAACTAAAGATGATGTTTGTGATACTTCCTTGACATAGAGGTTGCTTGGTGTATCTAGGCATTATCATATCTCAACAAAAGTACACCTTAGACCTCCATAATAACTCTAGTTAGGAAAACAAGTAGCGGAAGCGAATCAAACGAGCAAGCCACCATGGCAATCACATAAGCAATAATCAAACACACACAAGAAGTCAATCCGAATTTAACATAGGAAAAACCCCCTTATGGGTAAAAAACCACTATACAAAGCAAAAATTCACTATGATATCAAAAGTTACAAGAAATAAAAGAATCAAAACCTATATCTCAACCCCATAAGAAAAATCCTAAGCTACCTAAAGCTTATTCTCACATGAGATGGACAAGCACCGTCCTTTTCCTCATCCCAGAGAACCCCAAGCTTTCCCTAAGTCTTTTCTCTTACTCTAGAACTCTCTCAATCCCCTCTAAGAAACCTGGCCCCAATAGCAAAACTCTTAATCCCGCATTACACCCCTTTTATAGGCATAAAACCAAAATTAGAAACCTCTTGCGCAATACCGCGCAAGAGACCGACTTAAATAGGAAACAGGCCGACCGGTCGTAGGCCCTTGTTGTAGAAGATTTGAGGCATCCAACTCTAACAATCTCCACCACGACCCCAACGTTCATGCAACACCTTGCCACACATTATCTTGAATCTCTACTTCGTCATCATCATAGCTTTACCGCTTCTCATGCCTCATCGACCTTATCCTTGCACATTCATCCTCTTTGCTCTTCTCATGTGGCCCTTTGGACACTTACCACATACGAGCAACCTGTGGATTCCACTGCCGATTTCGCAGCTCTACCATGAATAATGCTCTCAATCAACTTGTAAAGATTTTCGCACCTTCGGCCCTTCATCATCATAAGTGCCCCTTTTGCCACTTAACAATCCCAATCGTAGCCGATGAACCTAATTGAGATATTGGCGTATCAATCCACCTTTTGCCACTCTACTTCTTTCATAGATGGCGATCGTTTTCCATATTTTTTCTTTTATAGAATACTTCTTTGTGTCGAATCTCATGCTTGAAGACGCCATCAATACCTCGTATCAGATTTTGATCTACTTTCTAACGATTGCTTTGATACCACTTGTTGGGAAAACAAGCAGAATGAGCAAATCAAAGGAGCAAACCACCATGGCAATCACACAAGCAACAATCAAACACACACAAGAAGGCAATTCGAATTTAACATGAAAAACCCTCCTTCACAGTTAAAAAAACCACGGTACAAAGCGAATAATCCACTATTATATCAAAAGTTACAAGAAATAAAACCCGGATCCCAACTCCATAAGAAAAATTCCTAAGCTACCCAAAGCTTATTCTCACATGAGATGGAGAAGCACCGTCATTTTCCTCATCCTAGAGAACTCCAAGCTTTCCCTAAGCCTTTTTTCTTGCCTTAGAACTGTCTCAATCCCCTCTAGGAAACCTGGCCCTAATGGCAAAACTACTAATCCCACATTACACCCCTTTTATAGGCATAAAGCCGAAATTAGAAACCTCTTGCGCAAAACCACGCAAGAGACAGGCTCAAATAGGAAACAGGCCGACCAGGTCGTGGGCCCTTATTGCAGAAGATTTGGGGCGTCCGATTCCAACAGCTCTGACATATAGGATTGCCATCGTTCATATACACCAATTGAAACTAATCATCGACTATTTACTCCTGAGTCATCTCCTCTTAATGATCCAATGCATTATTTTCATTTAGTTGGAAGATTCATTTATTTAACTTTTACTTGCCCGCATTTTACTTATATTGTGAGTGTTGTTAGCCAATTTATGTAAAAATCGTGTTCCCACCATTTTGCAGTTATTCATATAATTCTTCGCTATCTCAAGCGAGCCCTAGAAGATGGTATTCTGTATTCTTATAATGATCATATTAACATTAGTGCTTATTATGATGCTAACTGGGCTATTTATACAGTTGGTCGATGGTATGTGTTCGGATTTTGTACTTTTGTTAGGAGTAACTTAATTACTTGGAAACGCGTTTATTTGTTAAGGCTAAGTATAGATATGTGGGACACGACGTAAGAGAGACTCAATGGTTTCGCTCATGTCTCCATGATCTTAGCATTAACCTATCAAATCATGTACCTTTCTTTTGTAACAATCAAGCAACTATCCATATCGGCTTTAATTTGGTGTTTTATAAATGTACCAAATACATAGAGGTTGATTGTTGCTTTGGGCAAAAAAAGTTGTCCAATGATGTTATGTGCACTCTTTATCTATCATCGAAAGAAGATTTTTCCAACACCAAGGGAATTTTGGAGCCTTGCCTATTTGACATTAAATCTAAGCTGGGTGTTTGGGCAAGATTTGGCAGCGTCGAATTCGACGATACAGATGCAGCCACATGCCGTGCACTAAAAATACGAAGGACGGCTCATTTATGACCGGGCTTCTAATAGTCATACTACTTGGCTAACTCGTGGATAAGAATGAGGAATCGTTCAGGCTACATCAGCATCAAAGCACGATTAATAACCAATCATTTTAATAAAATGTAGTTGACAAAAGTAAAAGCACAAACAACTAAAGGCAACCACCACTTTACAGTTTGTTGTGCATAAATTGCCACATAGTAGTGGTTATTCTCACAATATTGTTAGAAAATGTATAAATAGCGAAGGAGCGTATTGAAATATTATTAAGAAAATTAACAAGCCAAATCAAATAAAAACCATCAATTTCAACACAACACTACTTATCCAGTTTTTTTATACACTTATCATCTCCACCACTCATCAGCGTGGACCTCTTAGCATCTAGGAATAGTTCTGTTCGTCTTTGCCTTACGCAAAACCGACTTAATCATAATCAGTAGCTATAAATCCCTTTCATCTACGCCTGTGTGCAGCAAATAAAGGAGAACCTTAATCTTAGGAATCGTTCACCTAGCTTATATGTTGGATCAACATTAGTTTAATTGTAAGACCGACACTACCTATCTTTAGCTCATCGGCACACTGCTTGATTAAGCACTTCGTTGCTCTCAACCAAAATGATGATCATTAATTGTGGTAAGTTTTATTTTAAAGCTCTATTTTCAAGTTTTGTTCAAGTAAACGATTGCTATACATTCGAGAGTCATTGATTTCCACCTACATGGACTCTTGCGTGGCCCTAGGATGCTACCCTACCTGGCTAAATGAGCTTAGTAAATCAGTTAAAACTTTTGTTTTCTTCTAAGACTGATGGGTGGGGTACACACATCCATAATAGAGGTCCGCTATTGGTTATTACTAACATTCTCCGTTATCCCGTCCTGTATACGACATCCAACGTATCCATCAGGGTCGTCTACGATCTAAATTAGAGGCCACAAAAGTCAAGCCAATCCAATTATCACATGGACCACCTCATGAATTTTGGACGGATATCCATTGTTTTATGTGATGAAGCCTACTATCTCGTTGTATAAGGCGTTCACATGTGCATTACGTTTAGCATGCCATGATAATCGGATCAGCAGAAAATCAGGGCCCCTACAATCATTGGGAAAAACACGGATAACCCAAAAACTGTCCAAATTCATTTGGACGGTGCTTGATTATCGGGCATCCAACTTTCATGGTAGCGAGACCTTGCTGTACAGGTATGATTCCATACAAAGAACGCAGCCCTTCTAGAGTTAGCTTATTCCAGTATCACATGGGTAATGAAAGTGTGCCGCTCATCTGAGTAATCGTGAGTGGGCCCCACAATGATGCACTTGTCTTATTCATGTCATCCAATTATTTTAGATTATTATTTTTTGGATCAGTGGCATCTATTTTGGATTATTATTTTAGAGCATGATGCCAAAAATGAGGAAGATCCAAATGTCAGGTGGATCACACCACAGGGAAACAGTAGTGATTGAACACCCACCACTAAAAAATTCCTAACCCCCGCTTTAATGTTTATTTGCTATCCAACCTATTGATTAGGCCACAAAGACATGCAGAAGGAAAAACACAAATATCAGCTTGATCCAAAACTTCTGTGGCCCACAAATTTTTTTAACGTGGACGTTCAATCAATACTGTTTCTTATGATGCGGTCCACCTGAGATTTTGATCTGCCTTATGGTAGGGCCCACATAGCACTGTCCAGTACGGTGTCGCTACTGGCAGTGTCAGTAGGCAATCCGCGTCCCATATTCTCACCACCTTCTAAAATGTTTTTTTTTTTTTAAGTGGGGCCCCACTTCCAGTGATCAGACGGTCGAAGATTCGCCCACAGGGTATCGCTACTATGGGCGTTTGACGCGAAATGATTTTTCTTAATAAACGTAACTTCTATGATACGCACGGTTGGTTTTACAGCATCTATGTGGAACTTTCTTTCTTGCCGACACTGTATAATAAAGGACAAGAAGCAATATTATTATATATGGTGTACACGTGTGATAAGTAAGATGGATCGAAGCCGCTCATCGGGTGGGCCATAATGACCGAAAGAACCGACCAACGGTCCATACTTTCGTACCCGAACGGCGTACCTGTTGACAGGACCGGCTCACTTCTTTAGCCAGTGAGCGTTAATGGTGAGGCGAATGCAATGGATATTCCAAATGTACCACACGTATGCGATGATGGTTCATGTGGTGTGATGCTCTCCGTCCATCTCACGCGCGCGAGTAGTTCGTACTCCTTCAGCGGCACTGAGCACGGATGCTTTTTGTCATGTCCAGTATTTCCACAGCCACCTCACCGCACACGCTGAAGAAGACATGTGAAACATGTGAACTAAAAAGCCTTCTTAACCATTATCCACCACCGTCCACAATAGGCATGCATGCTTATACGGGACGCCGATTGCATACTGACTCTGCCCTAACCGTGTGGGGCCCACCTTGATGTATTTGTTGTGTATCCACGCCGTCCATCTGTTTTCCATCTTATTTTAGCTATGAGGCAATACCAAACCTTAAGAAGATCCAAATCTCAGGCGAGCCAGGCAAGTACCCGGGTAACACCTTAATGAGAGTTACCCTAACCGTGTGGGGCCCACCTTGGTGCATTTGTTGTATATCCACGGCGTTCATCTGTTTTCTATCTCATTTTAGGACACCATGCCAAACCTCAAGAAGATCCTAATCTCAGGTGGACCATACTACCAGGAACAGTGATGAATGACCATTAAAAACTTCTCGTGGATTACAATAGTGTTAGATCAAGCTGATCTTTGTATTTTTCCATCGTTCATGTCTTCTTTATATTATCAACAGGTTGGATGGAAAATAAACATTACAAAACCTTATGATGGTCTCTTTGCTATTTTTAATGGTGAGGCACTCGCACACAATTGTATCATGTGGTGTGGTTAGAGGTGTACATGAGCCAAGCCGAGCCCGAGCTTTGCACAATTCGGCTTGATCTGGTCAGCGAGCAACCTAGGCTCAGACTTTGGTTGACTTAGTTCTAAAAAACAACTAGCAGGCTTGGCTTGGTTAGTTAAGCTTTTGAGTCAAATTCAAGCTTATTCCAGCTTTAACCTTTCGGGCCTAAATTCGAGCTGAGCTTTTGAGCCACTATCGAGCTTGGGCATTTTAGTCGAATCAAGCTTGGGCTTTCGAGGTTGGGGGTGGTCAGACAAGAGAGGTCGTCAGTTGTCGGACAGGGGCGATTGTCAACTAGAGGGAGGTCGATTGTTGGATAGGGGCGGTCAGCTGTCGACTGTCAGACAAGATTGCGGATTGCCGAAATGGGCGTTACCTAGGGCTGGAGGGAGGTCAGCTATCGAACAAGGTTGATGACTGCTTGAATAGTCGGACGTTGGCTGGCCAGGCAACGAGCGAAGAGAGAGAAGAGATGAGAAGGGAGAAGATGAGAGAGATCAGAGGGTCGTGGTCCTCGTAGACAAGCAGAAGGTTGTCAAGCAGCCGTGAGCGAGGGTAACTTTTAGGGTTTTATTTTTTATTTTAAATTTTTTATATATTATATAATAATATTAATATATAATATATTTTAAATACCAAGCCTGTACGCTAGGCGAGTCAAGTTGAACCGAGCCGAGCTGAATTGAGCTCAGGCGAAGCTCGAGCTTAGTTTAAATTTTCAACGAGCTCGTAAAATAGGCTCAGCCTGGCTTGTTCAACTCTACGAACCAAGCCGAACCAATGAGCTAGCTCGATTCATGTACCGCTCTAGGTGTGGTCCACCTGAGATTTGGATATACTTAAGTCGTAGACCCTGTTGTAGAATAAAGTTCGCCGTCGAAAGATGTGATCAGAAAGTAATTGAGAGAAGTCATTATCAGATTGTTCGATAGTGAGCCTCCTCCGTTTATAGTTCATCTCAGATCCCCGAGCAATGCCATCCGATCAACATGCGAGCAGCTCGGCTCGTAAGACCACTCTCGTCATGAGCACTTCGGACATAAGACCACTCTCGTCATGAGCACTCCCGAATATGGCCACTCCCGTCATGACCACTCCCGACATATGACCACTCTCGTCATAAGCACTCCCGACATGTGAGCAGCTCCCGAACATGCGAGCAGCCCTGGTCTCTGGTCTCTGGTCATGCGAGCAGCCCTGGTCACTGGTCTCTGCTCTCTGCTCTCTGCTCTCTGCTCTCTGGTCTCTGGTCTCTGGCGAGGACGTCCTTCAGCTCATAGTACGAGCAGCCTATATATGCGAGCAGCTTGTCTCACGAGCATCTTCCAACGTGCGAGCAACTTTAACTACTGATGATCAGCGATGACATCCCTTAGTCTCAAGGGATCGCTATCAAGGAACGTAATTGACCAGATGAGTAATTGGATTAGATTATTCCTTTATCTGAGGATAAGCAGGATAAGCACCTTATCCTATGAAATCAGTAGATGATCTCGGTATCTTACGTAACAGAATGAGACATTCAGATCTATATAAATAGATGGTTTCATCAATGAGAAGGTACACAATCTCTAAGCCTACATTGGACACTTCATCTTACTATCACAGTACCCGTACTGACTTTGCCATCGGAGGGCCATAAGCCAAGCCAACCGGCGGTGGTCCTAACCTTTCTTGGTGATTGCAGGTTCCCCAATCTACACCATTCATCTCCGATTGGAGGTCAGACGACGAAGAATCAAAGTTGGTCTCTGACCAACATCTGTTAGCCAATTTTTGGCGTTAACAGATTGGCGCCGTCTGTGGGAACGATTTGATCATCAAAGTCAGTCGTTCTTACCACTGATCAATATCCTTCCACAATGCCTCTTAAAAAGACTGTTCATCCTTCCACATTAAGGCAGACATTACCTCCGCCTGACGTTACGAAATCAGTGCCTATTCCTCAAACCACTTCAACAAACATCCCTCAAGGAGCTCCAAACGTGCCATCAGCGAACCCATTATTGGAGGTTTCCGGGAGTCAAGAGGACGTCATGTGTTTCCTCGGAAATACTCTTCTAACCCTCAACGCCGGAGTTCAAGCCCTGTCTAATCGGCTTGATCAGCATTTTCTGGAGCCGCAGAGACAACCTTCCGAAGGGTTGCCAGCGCAACCCATACGGGTGGCTTCCAGACATTCCGTGGATGAGCCACAGGTCCAACCAAATCATCCTCCATCAAATCGAATGCCGCTTGGCAACCAACCCCCTGTGCTACCTCCACATTCCATACATTCTAGTGCTTCTCGTCAACATCAATCTCAGGGGTCCACCGTTGAAACGTCAGGTTATACTTTACCGTGGGAATGAGACCTCAAAAGAATCCATGATCGTTTTGATGTCATGGAGCAGCGATATCAGGCAAATCGACCGTCAGCTGTAGTGGCGTCGATACATCGATCCGAGTCTCCTTTCACCAGCGAGGTCATGGGAGCACCTTTACCTAGAAAATATCGTACACCTGTCATCACTCCATATACAGGTATAGTCGATCTTCTCGAACACTTGGAAACTTATAGGTATCTTATGGAGCTGGAGGGACATGGGTCGGAAATCATGTGTAGAGCTTTTTCCCTAACCTTAAAGGAAGCAGCTCGTACGTGGTTCCAAGGGCTGAAGCCTCGTTCTATTGGCTCATTTTCACAGTTATCAGAGCTTTTCCTTTCCCAATTCATGGGAAGCATCCGCACCAAAAAGCCAACGTCCCACCTAATGGATTTGAAATAGCAGCGTGGGGAGACGATAAAGGAGTTCACAGTACGGTATACTGCCGAAGCCGTCCAAACTGAAGGATATACCGAAGAAAAAGGCCTTACCGCCCTCATAGCCGGAATTACGAGCGAAAAATTCAGATTTGCCTTAGATAAAAACCCTCCAAAAACCATGGCGGAATTCCAAGCTAAAGCTCAGAAGTATATCAATGCAGAAGAAGTTGCTTTGGCGCGTCATGGTATACAGGGTAAGAAGCACAAGCCGGAGGAAATCTCGCCCCCAGATAAAAAATATCGACGTGATCGACGAGACCGCTCTCCCAAGAAGCCTTAGCATATTTATTGGGTGGAGAAATCATCCAGCACGTTAAGTTTAGAGCCATCATCAAATCTCTTTCTCACGAAGGTGCTAAAGGAATCCATTTCCTTCATAAGGATTCCATCGTAGTAGCGTTGAAGCTCTCGTGCCTCAACGAAACGGAATATGAAGCCTTAATTGTCAGCCTCAAATTAAGCAAATATACACGCAATAAGGAACCTACTCATTCACAACGACTCTCAGCTCGTTACATATCAAGTGCTCAACGAATTCGAGGCAAAGGAGGAGCGGATGGCTTCGTACAAATCTCAGGTACTCATCTTGCTCGCTCAAATTGAACAAATATAAAATAAGTCATATTCCTCGAGAGGAGAACAAGCTCGCAGGTTCTTTGGCAAAATTATCTTCTGCACCTGAGTCCGATCTGACGCAAGCTATTCTTATCGAGCATCTATCTACCCCGAGTATCGATCAAGTTGCTTCAGAGCAGCTCGCACATTATTTTTATCTTCCTATTGGATGGACCCCATCATCCTTTACTCCAAAGCGGATGACTCCCAAATGATAAAAATCAGCCCGACAATTCGCTATCGTGCTGCCAGGTACATCTTACAAAATGAAAAATTGTTACGTAAAAGTTTTACTTTACTGTATTTAAAGTGACTCCATCCAAAAGAAGCACACCGTGTTCTAGATGAAATACATCAGGGGACATGCGGCAATCATCCCAAAGGACGGTCTCTAACAAACAAAGCAATGAGACAAAGATACTATTGGCCCACTATGAAGGCGGATGCTATCGAATTCTCAAAGAAATGTAACAAATATCAGCGATATTCTCCATTCCCTCATTTACCATCTGAGTAAATGACGCCGATGGACGGTCCTTGTCCTTTCGCTCAATGGAGAATCGATATAATCAGACCACTACCTATGGGAAAAGGACGTGGCAGTCGATTACTTCACCTCGATCTCCTAGAGGAGAAAATGAACATATCTTGTCTTCGAGTAGTGGCTTATCAACAACGTATAGCCCGTTGTCATATTTCAAAGGTCAAAATCAGAGTTTTTTAGCTCGACAACTTGGTACTCAGGCAAAACATCGGAACAGTCACTTGGTCATTGCATCTTAACTGGGAAGGCCCGTATCGAGTCATCGAGATTGCTCGACCAGGTACATATTATCTAGAAGACATGCGAGGAAGACCCCTACGTCACCCTTGGCACATGGAATATTTACTCTGATATTTTTCATAAAGCATGTGAATATTGGACCATTCTTAAATAAAGACGATCTCTCTCATTCCAGCTGTTCAGCTATGGAATCTATAACTTAGTCGCTACTCCATTTTTTGGACCCGAATAGCCCCGAAGGGAATACATACATTCTCTTGGCCAATCTTCTGCCCTTGGTAGAATCAAAGCCTCAATCGATAGATCAGTCTATCTCTATGCGGATATGGTCGCCAAGACCTCCCAGATTGAGCCCAACTCATTTTCATGAGTTGAGTAAAACATTATAGCATGAAGTGACTAAGTCATCTGCTCACCGCAGGGCCAAAGACTCAATTGATAGGCCAGCCTATCTCTATGCAGAAAGCTGGCACTTATAAATGCATGCTCAATCATGTACGGCTTCTCCAAAAATAGGCGGTTACATATACATACAAGTCCTTCGCGTAGCTCCTCAACACTAAGGACTTGGGGGCATCTGTTGTAGAATAAAGTTGGTCGTCGAAAAATGTGATCAGAAAGTAATTGAGAGAAGTCATTATCAGATTGTTCGATAGCGAGCCTCCTCCGTTTATAGTTCATCTCAGATCCCCGAGCAATACCATCCGATAAACATGCGAGCAGCTCGGCTCGTAAGACCACTCTCGTCATGAGCACTCCGGACATAAGACCACTCTCGTCATGAGCACTCCCGAATATGGCCACTCCCGTCATGACCACTCCCGACATGTGACCACTCTCGTCATGAGCACTCCCGACATGTGAGCAGCTCCCGAACATGCGAGCAGCCCTGGTCTCTGGTCATGCGAGCAGCCCTGGTCACTGGTCTCTGCTCTCTGCTCTCTGCTCTCTGGTCTCTGGCGAGGACGTCCTTCAGCTCATAGTACCAGCAGCCTATATATGCGAGCAGCTTATCTCGCGAGCATCTTTCAACGTGCGAGTAGCTTTAACTACCGATGATCAGCGATGACATCCCTTAGCCTTATCTTCAGCTCCGTGTCTCAAGGGATCGCTATCAAGGAACGTAATTGACCAGATGAGTAATTGGATTAGATTATTCCTTTATCTGAGGATAAGCAGGATAAGCACCTTATCCCATGAAATCAGTATATGATCTCGGTATCTTACGTAACAGAATGAGACATTCAGATCTATATAAATAGATGGTTTCATCAATGAGAAGGTACACAATCTCTAAGCCTACATTGGACACTTCATCTTACCATCACAATACCCGTACTGACTTTGCCATCGGAGGGCCATAAGCCGGGCCAACCGGCGGTGGTCCTAACCTTTCTAGGTGATTGCAGGTTCCCCAATCTACACCATTCATCTCCGATTGGAGGTTAGACGACGAAGAATCAAAGTTAGTCTCTGACCAACATCTGTTAGCCAATTTTTAGCGTTAACAGATCCCATCCTAAAATGGGCTAGAGAAATGGATGGATGGCATTGATATACAACACATCATCAAGGTGGGCCCGATAATAAGGGTAGCACCCAATTCACTCCCACCCGTAGCAGCCATGTTACAGGCGGTATCTGCACCGTCCATTAATTTTTCCAGCTCATTTTATGGCATGAGCCCAAAAATAATGCAGATCAGATCAGGTGAACTACACTACAGAAAAAAAGTAGTAATTAAACGCCAATCATTAGAAACTTCCTACGGTCCACTGTAATATTTATTTGCAATCTAACCTGACCTGAATTAAGGCAAAACTCAAATATCAGCTTGATCCAAAACTTTTGTGGTCACCAAGAAATGTCTAATTGTGGACATTCAATCACCACCATTTCGTGCCGTGTAATCCACCTGAGATTTGGATCTCTTGAGCACGACAATGATTAAAAAATAGATTAACGGTGGATAAAATACATCATCGCAGGGCCATAGAAAGACTCGAAATATGACCATAGCAAGTTTGCTATTGGAAGGGTCATACGCAATCCACGTTTACGTGTACGACTGGGAATGTGGATTGCGTACGGAGTAACCCTGCATACTTTGGGGCCCACCTTGATGTATGTGTCTTGAGCCAAAACTGAAGAATATACAAAGCTCAAGCGAACCACACCACAAGAAACCGTGGTGATAATTAACTACGTCCACCACTGAAATCTTACTGGGGCCCACAGTCATGGATCGAAGGGAAAACATAAATATCAGCTTAATCAAAACCTCCGTAGCCCACAAGAAGTTTTCAATGGTAGGCATTCAATTTACACTGTTTCCTGTGGTGTGGTCCACTTGTGCTTTGAATATACTTCGATTTTGACCTTATACCCTAAAATGAGCTGGAAAAAAAATGGACGGTGTGGATAAGACAAATGCATCATAGTGGACCCCACAGATTTTATCACGTTTGGCCTCACACCATAGTCATCCACCGCCCACTCAAAACAGTACGTAACACGGATGTCCGTTGGTCTGGGCTGTTCATTTTATGGACTAACCGGAATCGTCTACACCCCGTGTTTTAAGCAGCTGCATAAAACACTCAATCTCTGTGGGACCCACCATTTTATATATAAATCTACTCAGTTCATCAGATGAGTAACATTATTTGTACCATACATACAAAAGATGGGCCTGATAAAAATCTCTGATGGGCCACACCAACGGGAAAAATTTAAAACTGCTCCTAAAAATTCTAGAGTCTTAGAATTTTACCATCAAATTCGGGTAGCTGATCGATTTTCTTTTGAACCGTCCGTTTAGCAGCCACCAATTACTTGCGACTATCATCTGATCATTATCATCAAGCATGCCTCACCAGAAATAGAACCCACAATTTGGACGGTCTAGATCGGCGTGAGTGAGCGAGTTTAATGGAGGCAAACACACACTGTAAACCGGCCCCGCATCATTATCACGTTGTCCCACTTCCTATCGAGAGTCTTGCGTAGCAAACCATCTACCCCGAACTACTTCATACTCTCTGAGCATCATCAGTTGTCATTTAAAGGGTGGGGCCCACCTCATGAGAAAGTGGACAAAAGGAAATCGGATTGCGTACTGAGTTATGCGATTTTATCATACTGAATAAACTCTGTTGAGCCCACCGTGAATTTATGTGGTTTATCCACGCCGTCCATCCTTTTTTCCGGTTCATCTTGGGTGGGGAGCCCAAAATTGAAGCATATTCAAAGCTCAAGCGTACCACACCACAGAAACAATGGGAATAATGATTTCCACCGTTGAAACTTTTGTAGGGCCCACAGTGATGTTTATTTGTAAATCAACCTGTTCACAAGATCACATACACATGGATGAAAGAAAAACACAAATATCAGCTTGATCCAAAACTTCTGTGGTTCCCAAGAATGAACGGTAGACATTCAATTCACACTATTTCCTGTAGTGTGGTCTACTTGAGCTTTGGATATGCTTCATTTTTGGGCTCAAGCCTTAAAATTACCTGGTAATATTGATGGACGGAGTGGATAAAATAAATAAATCACGGTGGCCCCACAGAGTTTACTCAGTACGCAATCCGCTTCCGGACAGAAGGCAAGGGTTGTGGGGCCCACTGATGAGAGAGAGAGAGAGAGAGAGAGAGAGAGAGATAAGAGGAGAAGAAAACAAGGTAGGATGGATATGAATGAAAAAGGGCAATTTGATCAGGGTCTCAATCAAGCAATAAAAGAGGGCACATGGCCCATCTACTTCTTCTAGTGGTTTGGCCCCTTGGCTTTTCATTAACCACATATAACCCTTTGATGTCATCGTCTCTTTCTTTATTGAGGGAGTTATTTTATACTCCGTCTGTGTATGATGCTTGATACGCAGGCACTTAGAAATGGTACACGTGGAGTATATTAACTCAAATTAGTGGGATCCATTGCCTTTAAAGTTATTGAAGGATCCCAACCTCTGACTGGGGGGCACTTATTTTTTTAAATAAGACGTTGTGTTTTCATTTCTAACCGTCCAATAAATGTCCAGAAATCTAATATTTAGATCACCAAATAAGTGTAGTTTCGTGTTCATGGATGGCATCTCTAAATTGGTCCGCTTAATTTGAACGTTTTGTTTGAACTATTCGCATGCCACGTAAGCAACTTCTGATTGATTAGTTACTACCTGCGTATCATCCATCACGTACTGCCGGAGTATCAAAGTTTCTCTTTTTTTCTCTGGAAAAAGAATAAAATAAAAATAGGACAAGCACGTCTTGTATTTTTCGAATTGAGACAAACACGTTAATTTAATAATTTATCGTTGATATTTCAAAAATAGACCAACGCGAACGTACGTCTGCTAGTACCCCACGTGTGGAGGGAGCTCCTACGTGCTGCCACGTATGGTGTGCGATCCTTGTCGTCTATCGGTCCGGCTCGCCGGTCTAGATGAACCGACAAGGAGATCATACTGTTAGAAACAAATGGACGGCTTAGAAATACTTGGGGTAGGGCTATCTTCCAGTCATTGGTTTGTTTCTTAGACGGGCCTACATGATGAGCGTACCGTTTTGATTGCTGGGATGGGGCATCCTCACATTTGGACACACTAATCGACGGCCTGGATCACATCCCGGTGGGCCCCACCGGTAGCGGTGGTGTTATGAATACCGGCAATTTCAAAAGCTCTGCACAACATAAAAATGGGTTTTTCCATCTGAACAAGTGTTGATTGGAAGGTCCTCAACTGTGGGATGCAGTGGACTAGTGGTACAGCAACTGTGGGCCCCACTTAGGGTGAGGATCCCATAGGTGCATACGTGCGTGAGATCCAGGCCATTCGTCAGTTGTGGCCCACTTTAGCATGCCCTGAGTAAAGTCTGTGGGGTCCACCGTAATTTATGTATTTTATCCACCCCGTCAATCCATTTTATCTTATAATTTTAGGGCTTAGAGTCCAAAAATGAAGCTTATACAAAGCTCAAGTGGATCACACCACAGGAAATAGTGTGAATTAAACGTTGGAAAATTCTTGTGGGCCATAGAAGTTTTGGATCAAGCTGATATTTGTGTTTTTCCTTCATCCATGTCTATGTGATCTTATGAACAGGTGGGATGACAAATAAATATCACTATGGTTCCTAGCAAGGTTTCAACGGTGGAAATCATTATTCCAACTGTTTCGTGTGATGTGGTGCACTTGAGCTTTGGATATGCTTCAATTTTGGTTTCAACCCCTAAAATGAACTGTAAAAACGGATGGATCGGGCGTGGATAAACCACACATATTCATAGTGTGCTCAACAGAGTTTACTCAATACGATAAAAGCGTAGTGTAACGCAAGTACGGAATCCGATTTCATTTTTGAACCTATTTGAAAAGGACGAGTACCAATGGCATCCACGTGTGGTCCACTTGATTTTGGACCACCCTATCAGAAAGGACATTTACTGTGGGACCCACCTGACGAATTGCCCAGATAGGACGCCGATTGCCTACCGACACTGCCAGTAGCGACTCCGACTCCGCTACTGGACGGTGCTATGTGGACCGCCCATCATGATGTATGCGTTGTATTCATACCGTCCATCCATTTTTCACTCATTTTAGAGCATGAGCCTAGAAACGAGGAAGATCAAAATATCAAGTGGACCACATCATGGAAAACAGTAGTGATTGAACGACTAAAAACTTCTGCAGGTCTCAAAAGTTTTGGATCAAGCCATATTTGTGTTTTGTCTTTGTGATCTAATTAGGAGGGTGGATGGCAAGTAAGCATTACAGGGGGCATTAGGAAGTTTTTTAACTGTGGGCGTTCAATCACCACTGTTTTTCCTGTATTGTGGTCCACTTGAGATTTACATCTACCTCATTTTTAGATTATGCCCCCTAAAATAATGATGCAAAATGGATGGATGGGCGCCCATAAAATGCATACATTATTGTGAGGCTCACATAGCACCGTCCAATGGTGACATGGCTACCGACAGTGTCAGTGTGCAACCGGCGTCTTTCCAGATGTAGGACGAGGATTGTGCAGTGAGGAGCTCACGCTGCTACAAGATTCTCTGTGAGGGTCACCATGATGTATATGTTTTATTCACATCATTCATCAGTTTTTCTAGCATATTTTAGAGCAAGAGCCCAAAATTGAAACATATCTAAATTTCCTGCTCATTTAAGGACAAAATTGAAGCAAAGCATATCCAAAGTCCAAGTGGACCACACCACTGGATAATGACCAGAGTGATGTTTATTTGTCATGTGACTTGTTCGTAAGGTCACATTATTATTATTATTATTATTTAAGGTATTAATTTCATTGAGAGGAAGAAAGAAACTAAGAAGAATAAATAAAAAAGAACAGACGAACGAACCCTGTGCGATTATTGCGCTCAGCCCAAATGGCCCACAGCACTGCCACACAGATTGCCCTCCATCTCCTTCTACCCAAAATCTCCCTCCAGATTCACTATACCAACTGAATAGAAATTCATCAACTTTTTGAGGCATATCATATGAAACAAGAGAAAATACAAATGTCAGTTTGATCCAAAACTTACTGCCTTTTCAAAAGTTTTCCGGGTAACCGTCCAATTCCCATCGTTTCCTCTGGTGTAATCCATTTGAGCTTGTATATGCTTCAATTTTGGGCTCATGTTCTCAAAATGAGCTCGAAAAAATATGGACGGTGTGGATAAAACACATACGTCACAGTGGGCCCCATATAGAATCCACACCACAGTATAGCACCGCACAATCCACGTTCCCAGATGACGGATGGGATTTCCTTTACGTGGTTAATCAGTGAGGGGTTTGATAGACATCGGAGCCGTCCGCCACATCGCAGCCACCATGCAGGGCCTCGTTCCCACCGTTGGATGGAAAACGTATCATATATCCAGACCATTCATCAGTAATGCACAATGCGATATGCACTGGACAAAAAATAATAACGGTCAAATGACCAGACATCACACTTGTGTGAGAGAAAAGGACGGTTAGAAAAAAAGAAGTCCACTATTCTTACACGGTAGCTCGCTTGTTAAGTGTACTCAACTGATTTTTTGGCAGATGGCTTTTTTGTGTACCCCACCTGATGAATGGCCCACATCTCATGGCATCCAAATGTCAGTACGAGGCTCCGCATGGTAGCTCTGACGCAGGCCCTTTATTCTATCAAAACCTTTCTCAGTGATATTCGTTAATATTATTACAGAAGAAACTTTGATACTCTGGCAGAGTGTTGTGGATGATACGCAGGCACTTAGAAATTGCATGTGTGGCATACAAATAATTCGTTTAAGCCTTTCCAAAATTTGAGTATCAGTTCACACGCAAAAAAAATATATATATATATATATATATATATATATATATCAGGCATAGTTTTTTATCTGACTATCAGATCGTTGAACGTTTATCGGACGGTCAAAAATGAAAGTACCCAATAGTCTTATTTCATCAAATAAATGTGTACAAATCAAAGGCTAGGATTGTTCTAACAAATCTATTTTTTTTTTTTTTTCCCTGTAACTCAGCGACAGTGAGATCCACATTTCAGTCTGTTGAACTTGAGTTAATATGACAGGTGTACCATTTCAAAGTGCCTGCAAATCAAGCGTCACACGAAGCCAGAGTATCAAATAACTCCCCATGTTATTAACTGGAATTTACAACGGCTCGGGTGTCATCGACCCAATAGATTGAAATTTCCAGAGCTAGAGCAACCATCTGTAAGTTAGAGTTCGTTTCCCCATCTGCTTTTGATTGGAGTCATGGCATGGATAAGGCCGCGTGTAAAGACATGCAGCTAGTAAAAAAAGATTTGGTAATTCATCCCCTTGCATCTGACTGTGCAACAGCACCCAAATCCGTATGTGTGGGGCCCACCCATGATTTGGATATATTACTGCCCTTGATACGAAATGTCTCGCCAACAAGTGGGACCCGCCCATGATTTGGAAATATGTGCCATCAATAAGACACGTCTCGATAACAAGTGGCGCCCACCCACGGTTTAGATAGATCTCTCATTGATACGACAAATCAGCCGCCGATTAGGTGGTTTTGCAGTGGTGTGCTGATGTGTAGGGCGCTGTGGTGCCCAACATAACGTATATGTTTTATATCCACGCAGTCCATCCGTTTATTCATCTCATTTCAGGACGTGAACCAAAAAATGAAGCAGATCCGAAGCTCAAGTGGACCACACCCCAGGAAACAGTGGGAATAATGAGGCCCACTGTTGAAACCTTTCTAGGGCCCACTAATGTTTATTTGTCATCCAACCTGTTGATAAGGTCACTCGGACCTGGATGAAGGAAAAACACAAATATCAGCCTGATTCAAAACTTTTGTGGCCCCAATAAGTTTTTTTTTTAATGGTGGGCGTTCAATCACCGTTGTTTGCTGTGGTGTGGTCCACTTGAGCTTCAGATCTGCTTATTTTTTGGATCATGCCCTTAAAACGGATGGACGGTGTGGATATAAAACACATAGATCACGTTGGGCCACAGTGCCCTACACATGTACACACCACCTGATCCGCGTCCCGACAAATCTAGCAAGGTAAAGAAAAAGTAGCAATTCGTAGGAGAGATATAAATGCATGGGGTATCTCCCAACCAATCTGTGACGTTTCTGGTGTATCTCCCGTCCACGGTTGGGATCATCCAATCCATGGGTCCCTACTTGTAGGGACAAGTTTGCAACAGGAAAGTACAGGTACTATGATGGATTTATGTTACAATTCCTCTACGCTCACCAAGCAGTGGGAATCTACTTACTTTCTTTTTTCTTCATGAAAACGAGTTGTGCATCGTAGGGCCCACATCAATGCCACGTGTATCTCAATTTGGCCCATGAAAATGGTTGCACCTTTGACTTAAAGACTGATGAAGAATCATATGATCCCCAGGGGATCGTTTATCTGATTGACCCCATAGTGGATGGACCATCTGTACAAATTTTCGTCATTGGAACAAATCCCAAACAACCAATCAGCTTACCTGCAAATAGGATAATCCAGCAACCGTTAACAATGGGTTCAATTGGTAAGATCCACCAATCCGGAAGAGGTTTTGACCAATGGTCAAGACCCAACAGCTGTCATGATATGGTTGGTATCTTGATCATTGACTATGGGGGCCTAGCGCACCACATGCATCTTGGGTTCGTGGTCATCTAATCATCATGCAACTCATTCACGACCCAGGACGGGACCATCTTGGTTGCGGTCAAACCACCAGCTGAACGCTAGCAATAAATTGAGTCGGGACCATCTTAATGGTGAGTAATCAGGCCAAACAACAGTCAGCTCAGAAATCAGCACAAAAGCACCAGGAATAGCATGTGACACCATAGCCTTGACTAAAACCACCATCTCTGCTCAGTGTCTTTACTTAGTACATGAAGATTCGGGTTCAAGTCCACTCCAGTACACTCCAGCTCATTATTCTGTTGCATCCTGCCGTGGATGGCACGCATCCCAAAAATAAGAACTCCCAGATCGGAGAACAGCAACCAATCCGGGGCATTTTCAGTTATGGACTGTTGATGCATTTCTTTAATCATCTATCTGTTGGCCATAAATCAAACGGTTATCAGTCCTTTCAAGGATACTATCGGCACAGAGTAACCAAGGTAGGATACGACAAATCAATGGTCGGGATTACCGAATGATGAGCTCCACTTCTCATCATAGAGAAGCCGTGTACGTAAAAACGCAGGTTGCGTGTCAGATATGGGTTTATATGATGCTCAGCGTATGAGGCCTGATAGACAAGCATTCAGAAGTTGTACATGTGGCATACATTAACTCAAGTTAAACCTACTAAATTGTAGAGCCCTATGTCCCTCTGATCCAGTCCAATATCAGATTAATTGAACAATACTAACCTCTGGTTGTGGACATCTTTTTTGTTGAAATATCATCATTGTATATTTTTTATTTTCAACCATCCAATAAATATCCATAGATCTGATAGATAATCAAATAAGTGTAATTTTGGCTATGGTATATCTAAACTGGGAACCATAAGTTGAACAGTTCAATTTGACTTTTATGCCACATGTACAATTCCTATGTGCCTGCTTATCATCATCAATCTGCCAGAGTATCAAAGATTTTCTCCTCAAAAAATTCCTCCATTAAGTTTTGCAGTCTTCAGCCCAAGAATAGAAACAGACAGCCAGGGGCTATGACATGCAAGAGAGGCCTACCATGACCTTTCCAACATGTAGTCATTAAATTCAACAAATCAAATCAACCTACACTACACAAATCAGGAGCCAGATCAGGCTCCTATGAAGCTCTTAGTTGTTCACCATGTCACAGTAGTGAACCCAACCACTTTCAAGTAAATCACGCAGAATCAGGACATGCATACATGTGGCATTAAAGGGAAACAGGATTGAATAAGTAAATCCACAACCCCTCATGATAGTGTTATCTTAGAGAAAAGCCAAGCAAATTGTATATGATATGTACATATTCAGTACCATTTAAGTATCACGCACCAACATCAACAATTGTTTGAGGTGGAACATGGCGTTTGAACAAAGGCAATACTTACACTGTCTATGCTGCTGCTGCAAATCCAATTCTCAAATTCCCATAGTCGAACACTGTATGGTAGACTCCCATGAAGACATCACCCAAGATCCTGCATGCAACCAGACATGGCATTAGACACTCCTCTTCTCTATATATAACCTCATCTATATTTAAAAAAGAAGAGAAGAGAAAAAGAACTGTGACCATCACAAGAACAATAAACAAATGCTGGGTAGAGAAACAGCAGAGGGAAATACCAGAGAGGACCACGGGGAGGAGGTACATCCATAGCAGTAAATCCACTAATGCATTGTGCTGCAGCTCCCTCACCCACCTTAAGAACATACTGTTCATCACAATTTAAAGCAATTGCATCATTAGACGTATTCAACAATAATCGCTGCTGCATTCAGTATAAGAACCATGAACATGTTATCGCTCGTAGAATCCTATATTTCATATCAGCAAAATTTTCTTCACGGTTAAGCATTGCATTCATGATCAACCACATTGCTTCCTATCAGGTAGCATTGCTGTTCATCCTAGGCCTTTGGCCTTTCATGTTTTTCTCCTCTTTTTAATGAAATCTAGTCATTAATTATCAAAATTTTGAAAAGGAAAGGGCACACACTGATTGATTTTTATTTTTTTTTCCCCTCCCCTTGTTGCTCCTGTTTCATGTGGAGGTCAAAGCTTGGCAAGGTGTTCTTTTTTTTTTTCCATGGTCACATTAGGCGTCATTCCAGCTAAAGGTGTGGTAAGATTCCATGGCATTGGCTACAGATTTTCTATTTCTAACATCAGAGGAATGCCATTTCCCATATTACTTTCCTAAACACCCTATCATTGATATTTGTGGGTATCCACCAAGGTAGTTAACTGATGTCATCCACGAGAAAAAGGTATCTAACATCAATCATTGAGATCCTTCTCCATCCCCTGTTTTCTTCCCATGGATCTCCACAAGCACTCTCATCAAAGAATAGCATCTTGTTTTTAGTCCCGACCCCACCCCCGCGACTGGCACAAAAGAGGTCACTTGTGAGGTTGTACCATTAGTATAAGTAGTTCCAACAACTCCACCAAAAGATTATGTGGCCATTGACAATGTCTATATAACCCAAATCTTCTGAGCTGACTGCATACACGAGAAACTCAGATTTGCCATGACAGTCTTTACCTAGTTACAAGGACTACTTGTTCCATGTATGGTAAGATTGTTACTGTTTACAGTTGTGTTTTCCTTGGATATGGTACTAATAGAAAAAGACGTCCTACTGAAAGTGTGCGCACCTATGCAAAAATTATCTGGTGTGCATTACTTTTTATTTTTATTTTTTTACAGCAGATAGCTGGCCACAAACATTTGGTAAACCTGAATGAATCAAGACCACTCATCAACTGTGCTCCACCATTGCTAGGAAACTCCATTTGAGTGATCTTACCCTTATCCTCAAAAAATTTACCTGGAATGGGTAGAAACTTCTTTCCCAAATAGGGAAACAACATAACTTCATCTCCTCTAAGTCCAGAAAACTGTAAGTATTTCTTCAGGAAATCAGTCTCCAGAAAACTGAATGCCATTTTTCCTGGAATAGAGACATGATTCCTGTTTCTTACATCCATTATTTCTCTTACTTACAGAGACTATTCTCAAAGGATATGCTTAAAATAGTAGTTAAAAAGAAAGCATTAGAACTTTTAGAAAAGGGAACACACCAGGATGTTGCTATGCAACCCGTTCAACCTAGAAATCTTCTTTTAGTAAAATAAATAAAATAAAAAGAATTAAAATGTAAACCGCTTCTAGAATAGTGGTTTGGGTGTTTTGGTTTGCAAGTGGGGGTAGCTTTACTTAGTGATATAGTACTTTTCTAAGACAACAGATGAATGCCAGGTTGACCCAGTATTTTAGTGCCTTCGCCCATTTTGGCAACCTGTTGAGTCCCAAACTGGTCCGACTGTCCGATACAGGTTTTAGAACCCGATTTCAGTTACTGGCTGAGAAATGGTGTAACCCAGGAGGAGAATGGTCCAGATTTCTACTACATATGCCGCATGAAAGGGAAAAAATGTGGAGGCATAATAACTCCTATGCCTCCAGAACAATGGATTGGCTGCTAAACTTTCACATGAAGTTAAAAACCAAAAACCTATAAGAGATGATTAAAGCACAAACCTATAAAAAAATATTCATATCAATCAGCTCCCCCGATCTCTCACATCCAATTTGAGGATGATACACTTCTTATTTGCGAAGAAGATGAGGCAAAGGTTATAGAACGCTTGGCGGCGTCTCTTGGAATTCATTGATACACCGTATTCTAACAGATCGAGCTTTTAGAGCAAGTGCTGATTTAACATGGTATCAAAGCGGAAGGTCCTGTGTTCAAATCCCGGAAGTAGAAAATATGCCACCGGTAATATATTCTCCCACGGGGGACCGTTTATGGTGTGAGTTTTGAGTGTCCCTCCACCTGGGTGTGAGTTGTGAGTGTCCCTCCACCCTTGCCCAATATGTTCCCGTGCGGAGTTTCACCCCGCACGTGCGAGGAGTGTTAGAGTCCCTTGATATACATTGATACGCCATCCTCTAACAGCTCGAGCTTTTATAGAAAGTGGTTGTCGGACACAAGGCAGGAACCTTCCCGTCTCTTTACTTGGGACTCCCTCTTTGTATAGGCAAGCTGGCCAAGTATCTTTGGTATAGGGTGGTGGAAAGGTTCGAGAGGAATTGGCGGGTTGGAAGAGGCAATATTGTCTCTAGGTGGGCGGATCGCCCTCTTAAAATCAGCCTTGTCCAACTTGCCTCTTTATTTCATATCGTTATTCAAATGCCCAAAGCAGTTCTTGGGGCTTGGTCTCGCTGGGAAAAGCTTAAGACGTGATTTTTTGTAGGTTGACTCAGCTGAAAAGAAAACATTCCACCTGTTGGAGTGGGAGGAGGTTTGTAAACGTAGGCGACACTAATAACCAAAATTCGGACACAATAAATCAGGCTCTTTTGGGTAAACGGTCATGGTGGTTAAGGGTGGAAAGTGGGGCACTTTGGAGAAAGGTCATTGAAAGCAAATGTGGTTGAACTGTAGGGTATTCATGGACTAGGGAGCCTTCCACCTACAGGGTGTTGGCGACTAGGAAGAATATCCAGTATGAGAACTATCTTTATAGAAGGTATGGCACTCTTTTTAGGGAATGGAGGGAAGATTCACTTTTGGGAAGATGTTTGGCAGGGCGATGTGCCTTTTTATATTAGATTCCCCAAGATCGCCCATCTTGCTCCAAACCGTAATGTCATGGTTGATAAATGCTTTGATCTCTATGGTGAGACAGTTGTTTGGACTCCACCTTGCCGTCGGTTCCTTTGGTACAATGAGGTAGAGGAGTATGCCAGTCCGTTGGATTTTCTGAATCCTTGCAAGCCTTCAGTTGGCGAAAGCAACAGTTTGGCATGGTCCAAAGATAAATCAGGATGCTTCTCAATGAGATTATTCTACTCTATGTTTATTAGTGGCAGGGAGAAATCAAGAAAGACAAGTCGCATTTGGAGCTATTGTTTGACTGGCTTGTAAGAAGAAAGAGAGTCTTGACGATGGAGAACTTCTAAAAGAATGCTATGGTTATTCCTAACATGTGACCTGTGTATGGCCAATGCAGAATTGGTTAATCATCTTTTTTTTTTCCATTGTCCTTTCACTAGTCAAGTTTGGGCATCTTTCCTTATTAAACTCAATTTGACTTAGTCCATGCCTATTGATGTGAGAGATCTCTTCTAGTCTTGGCATGGGGTGGCCCTCCAGAAAAAAAAATTAAAGTTGTTTGGAGGTTTTGTCTTCTTGCTGGCCTCAGGTCAATTTAGGGAGAAATTAAGGGTGGATGTTTCCGCAACGAGCGTAGAAGTGTCAATTGGGTCTCTTACTTTGCTTGGCTTCTTGTAAATGAGTGAGCCGGGGAGCTGAGGTCAAGGGTTGGTTGGAAAAGCTGTAATTTTCTCTTTAGGCCTTTGTTGGCTGTGCTTGTGTTTCTGTTTTTGGTGTCCCTCGGCACCCCTCTTAACAGAAGCTTTTGTTATCTTTCCCAAAAAACAGAAATCATAAAGTGACATCTAAATTATATTGTTTTTACACTAAAACCAATCATAATGGACAAAGCTAAACTTTGGGGAGTCAAGAAAATCAGAGAATAGATAGATATATTGCTCAATATTTCTTGTAAAATACTAGACCTAGAGTTTAACTTCAGGTATTAGGAAATTAGGAATACCCAAGAGTCCCAAGGGTTGGGATGATAGTAGGAACAGTATCAATACAGATGGCTACAATAGTTACTATAAGCATAGTGTAATCACTTTCATGTGTTATGCATGTTAACTATGTTTATTAGGTGCGATCTCATATTCTCACTTCTTGAAATGATCTTCAGATCATATGCATTGAATTTCTAATTTGTTTTCTAACAATCATTAAGTCGGTTATAGATAGAGGTATCGAAACTAGTAGGTAAGTTGTCCTCTCGACAAGAGTAGCTTGCGTACATATTCGGTCAATGTAAACTAGTGTTATCCTGTTTATGTCATATGGTAGGATCTGCAGCCAACCAATGGGTGTTTCTCACATTCGAGCTATTATTTAATTCTAGATGTTGGTGACATACTCCAGAATCTAGGTGGAGGATCATTATTCATGTTTTGCTACAAATTCCATCTATTGGCTTGAGAGATGATCCTAACATAGAAGAAAATTCTTCTGAAATGTAACAAAAGTATCAATAGAAGTAAAACAACAATCCATGCTCAAGTTTGAATACATTAACCATGAAATTTTATATTGTGGTGAAGATAAATGGACTGCAGGCACAAAAACAATGACAGTGATAAGCCAGTACATATCAGTGTCCTGTGGCTCTAAAAATGAAATCCATGCTCAAAAAGTAACAAATAAAATGATGAAAGATTTCCCAGAAACGAAAAGGAGCCATATCCATCTAGTTCTAAGGATAATATGGACAAGGACGGAACGAATGAATCAAAATCAAGCAGGTAGACACTTTCACACTGATCTGCACAGTTTTATGAACTTGGACAATATGAGTTGGACAAGCATTTGAAAGTCAGCTATGCTAGCATGTCAGTACAAATATTTCAAAATAATATATATTATATTTTCATAACACACACAGTTATTTTTTCTTTTGTTTTTTTAAAGGTTACGATTTTTTTAAATAAAGAGGCAAAAGTCAGAAAACAAACAAGAGACAATTACAAAGCAGACTAAGAAGAAACCAAGAGAGGACACTCAATGAGAGCCTTTAAATTTGAGGCCTAATCCATTACATCTGATTTAGCCTATTAAACACCTCTGACACTAACCCACTTCCATTGCAACAACATCGATTATTCCTCTCCCCACAATATCCAAATGCCTGCCAATAAAGAGGGCCTCCAAAGCATCCTTCCTTTCTCCCCAACCCCAACCCCAACCCCAACCCCATGCCAAAAAAAAGGCCGCCAATAGATCCCACCATCCCGGCATCACCCACAACACATTAAATGCCTCCAAGAACCTCCCACATCTCACCATCAAAAGGGCCAATGTAACGAAAGATGATTGACTGATTCAACATCTCACATGCACATCATACAATCATAGGTAATCATCATCTTCTTTTTCTGAATGTTGTTAGCTGTGAGAACCTTATTCCTCCCTACCAACCATCCGAAGGCAACAACTTTATTGGGGGCACCATAAAACCAAACAAGCAGAGTGCTCATTGTGCTTTTCGAATGGCAACTCAAAGAGCAGCCTATAAAAAGAGCTAACCAAGAATTGACCGAACTTTCCTTTATTCCACACCATTGAGTCCCTACACACAGCGAAGGCCGAAGGCATCAACTTTCAAGGGGGCACCATAAAACCAAACATAAGCAGTGTGCCCACCATGCTTTCAACAGGCAACCCAAAGAGCAACCTATAAAAAGAGTTAACCAAGAATTGACCAAACTTTCTTTTATTCCACACCAACGAGTTTGTAACACCCAACGAAGGCCAAATGCAATGAAGCAACTCCAGCGAGTGAATGAACTCTTCTATTCACCTTCTAATAGATTCCTTCGACATAGAGGAAGCCATACCACTCCATTACCTGAAAGTGAATAGCAACAACAAATGGAAACAATCGCCTCTGGGGATAGCCTAGCTTCGAAAAATCTTCTTGAACAGCCTCTCGCTTGTCCAAACTAGAGCTGCACACAAGCCGAGCTAGCTCGAAAAGCTCGCTCTGCTTGGCTTGTAGGCCAGTTCGATCAAGCTCAAGCTCGATTTTGAAAGCTCGTTCAAAAACAAGCCAAGCTTTATATATATATATATACTACATATATATATATATACTACACACACACACACACAGAGAGAGAGAGAGAGAGGAATGCTCACCTACGCACTTCTCTCACGAGAACTCGTGAGCACTTTTTCATGGCTCATTGCAGATGACATAAGCCCAAAATCTGAGCCGTCCACGTGATGCAGCACCCTAAAAAATTCCTAGGGCACATCTTTCAACTTGTTCTAGAACTTTGGTGGGCCATGAAAGAAGAAAACAATTTCCTTCCTTGATTTGCCTCTTTCTTTCTGTTGCAACCCACCAGAGTTTTGGATTAGGTTGAAAGATGGGCCTTAGGGGTTTTTTGGGGTGCTGCATCACGTGGACGGCTCAGATTTTGGACTCATATCATGTGCTGATGAGCCATGAAAAAGTGCTCACGAGTCTCTCGTGAGAGAAGTGCCCAGGTGAGCATTCCTCTCTCTCCCTCTCTCTCTCTCTCTCTGTCTCTTAAGACCCCACCCAACCCTTTTCTTTTCTTTTCATTTTCACTCCCACCTGCCCCCACACAACCCGCCGCGCCCCTGCCTTGGCTGCCACTCAACGACTACCTGGTAGGCTTTTGTGTTTTTTTTTTTTTTCTTATTTGTGATTTATTTTATTTGAAATATAAAATACCCTATTTTTTTTTTTTTGGGGGGGGGGGGGGTTGGGTCGGAAGATTGGGGTTGGGTCAGCTGGTTGGGTTGGGTCAGCGGGTTGGGTCGGTTGGGATCAATGGGTTGGGTTGAAGATGAAGGGAGAAAATAAAAAAGACAAAGCTTGGCTTGGCTCGATAGAGCTCGATCAGCTCGACCAGCAAGCCAAGCTCAAGCTCAGTGGGCCACTAATCAAGCCAAGCTCAAGCTTTGTCAAGCTCGGCTCGTGTGCAGCTCTAGTCCAAACATCCTCCCAAAATCGAATCCTCAAACCATCGTCTAGAAAGAATCCAATTCCTTCAACTTAGGCTCCAACTTCATAACCATCTTCCATAGTGCTGAAGCTCTATAGAAAGAAGAATCCTCCGTCCACTACCCTCCATCTATGACACCATACTTCCTTGCTACCACCTCCCTTCATAAGTTGCCTTCCTCTACGCCGAATTGCCATGGCTATTTGCCAAGCAAGGCTAAATTCATAATCTCCAAGCTCCTTATACCCGCTGCTCCCTCTCCATAAAGCTTGCACACCTCATCACACTTCAACAAATGAAACTTCCTACGTCTTACTACAAGAAATCATGCCTTAACCTCTCCAGCTTGTTCAACAAAGACTTCAGACACTTAAAAAGTGACCTAAAATAAAGCGGCCAATTCGAAAGCACAGCTTTGAGCAACATCAATCTTCCTACCAATATGAGGTGCCGGTTATTCCACCTCGACAATTTCCTTCCCACTCTTTGAATAACCTTGTCCCACAGATGCTTCACAGGCTTCCTAATACATAGCAGGAGACCGAGATACAAAGAGGGGAATGACCCAACACTATATCTAAATTCCAAACACCTCCACTATCTTCTTCACCTCCTCTGAGGTTCTTACTCCCAGCATGTCACTTTTAAGAAGATCACCTTCAAGCCTGACACCACTTCAAAGCACCTAACTATTTTTCTCAAATTATCCACCTTCACTTCTTCAATGTCATAAAAGAGAGTGTGCCATCTGCAAACTAAAGATCAGAGATTTGAAATGCTGCTTTATCAACATTAAACCCGCCAATGAGGCCCACCTCCAATCCTTCATCCAACATCTTGCTAAGGGCTTCCCTTATGACAACAAAAAGCAATAACATGTCACCTTGCACAAGCCCTCTCGGAGCCTTGAAGTACAAGACCCCTATTGCAATTACTTGTATCCGGAAAAAGAAAAAGAAAAAGAATCTCAACCATAAATAGTAATAACACTGCAAACTGAAGTGTGGGATTTAAAATGTTGCTTAATCAACCTAGAACCTGCCAATGAGCCCCACCTCCAAATCATTTATGCAACATCTTGCTTAAGGCCTCCACTATCACCACAAACAAAAAGGGTCGAAGTAACCCTTAGGAGACATTATTACAGCTACTAGTATGTGAAAAAAGAAAAAGAAAAGAGCCCCAACCATAAATAGTAATCATGGTAAGTGCCCCAACCATAAATAGTAATAATGGTAAGTCTATAAAAGTTGTTATTTATATGTAAAATGAAGGGAGAAAAAAAAAAAAGAGGCAAATATAAGAGAAAAAAGTGTCAGGACAAAAAGGATAGGGTCCTAGGTGAGCCTTGTCCAGGAGTGTGGCACTGGTTTGTCCATGTCAATAAAGTCCAATTTCAAAGAAGTCCTCGATACATCGGTAAAATTGAGGTCCAATCAAATCACGGAGGAGGATGAGACAAATGGCCATTTCTCTATAAATCACATGTCAATATGAAAATATATACAAATGAACATATTTTTCAAAAAACCATGATACCTGCTCTGGAGTGAGGGCAAATGTTTTGCCACCAATAGTGAATGAAACATTGGCCATTGAAGAAAGGCTACTGCAGTCAACAGCTGATTCTCCCATGGGACTTGGCAGTCGATCACAAAGCTGCAATGCAGATGAGGGCATGAACAAACATACAACCTTATCACAGAATACAATGCACTATTTGAGGTTACTCCACCTGATTAATGTAGTTCAATATAAGCTCTTCTGTCTGGTTCTGCTTGAGCTTATTTTGCATCCATACAATCGCCATTTCGCATGCAGTGCACATAGCATCGCTGTGACCAACAGAGTGTTCCCCACTCTTCTCATTCACAACACTCTCGATGCCAATGCTGTCCAGTCGAAATTAGCATACAAATTAAATGCATGGCTTCAATACAACTCATAACCTAACATAACGAGATGTAAGAACCAAAACATGATCCTGACCTAACGCTTCGAGTTCCATCAAAAGCACACTAGACCGATCTTAGAGCAGATTATCTCAGGTTGCTCCTGTGGTAGTTACAACCCAATAATCAAGGAATCAACAGAACCCTCTTGGAGTAAAACCAGCAGTTCAGAAACAGAATGCAATGTTAAAATGGAAGATCCCAGATATCTTGGGCATGAAGAAGGCAGCATGCCATACCTTGGCAATCAACATGTCCAGTATCGACTCCCCATACTGCTGCAACAACTGCTTTGCACTCCTGGCTAACAACCCCAGCAGCCCCAATAGCATGATTGATTTCCGTGATAATGGTCTACAAATTAGTCAGCAGAGTAAAACAGGTCAGGAAGAAAAAAAAATTAATCCCTAAAATGGAGCAACTAACAGCAGCAAAAGCACATTACATTCAATAGTAGCCCAATGACATGAAACAAAATTTGTATTACATACCGTAGGACCTGCAATCAAAGAAGTTCCAGAATCTGCAATTGCTGAACAGCCTCCTTCACAGAATCCTGAATATCAAGAGGCTTATATATTATCATAGCACAAATAGGTCTTGCACCACAATACAGAAGCACTATACGTCACAATGGAACAAAGAGCTAAAAACAAATTTCTGCTAATTACCAGTTGTTTCATTGCCAACAAGAACATCTCCCATATCAAACTGAAAATGGACGGTTATAATGATAAGTAATGAGTGTATGGATCAGAATAGTGGTGAAATAGTTTATCACTTGTGGTACACGAATGGTCTAATGTTATGGAAGACTCACCTGCCAGTAACCTTTCTTAGTTACAGGAACATATGTATGCTCACCCTTATAATGGGTAGGATCAACCCCTCCAAACACAATTTCGCCGCCCTCATCTTCGTCTGCATCTCGGTTAAGCCAAAAGGAGAAAACAGGTTCTTTAACCAGATCTTGATTGATCATGTTGTACCTGTCAACATTATAAGTTAGATAAAATGCAATCACGTAACACTGAAACCTTAATCGGAGGCCAGCCTTATGATTTAAGAACATCGCCATCAACATAGCATTTGAAAGTAAACAAGTCATCCCTATAAGAGCATTCACTACCATTCAGGATATTCAATAACAACAATGGTGGCCGGAGAAAAAAAAAAAAAGAAGAAGAAAAGGCTACCACCATTATTGTTATGATACAGGTCATCACGGCCAACTAAAAAACTTAATTAAAACTGTTAATGTTCCAGTGACAGCTGTTACGGACCATTTTTTGGGTAACGGCTGCTACAGCCCCATAAATTTACCATTACATTGTGGCCCTTTTGTAACCATTTTTGGATACTATGCTACGATTCATTGTATATCTCAATAAAGTAAGTACCATAATTTGTACCATACTACCATGTCTGTAGGTAAAGTAAGCACACGTCATTGTAACAGAAATAAAATAAACTAATCGCAGAGATTCACCAACATACCATACAGGGACGACATTCCCAACTGAGATTTCTTGAAATCCGAGGCCAAATATACCATCAAACTTGGCGACCAAAAATGTGAGGCTCGGCTCCCTAGTAGCTTCGATAAAGACCTGACAGAAATTTCCATTATAAATATGAGTAATAGCCACGCAGCCATTTCCCTTTCAAATTGAAGACAATTCATCATACGAACGAAATCCACACAGAACTGAACCTGATCCTTGACAACAAGGTCACCGACTTGAACATAGTCCTGGCTCAAGTAACCAGAAATCGCTCCAGTCCCGTAGTGAATTTCAGCAGGTTTCCCTACACAAAAAAGTTGAAACCAAACATTATCAGAATATGTCTAAAAATTCATTCCAAATCATCAAAGGTTCCACGTAGCCTGATCTGGGACATAGATGTGTCCCTAGCATTGAAAATAAATGCACAGGAACTCACACGAAGTTCATAAAACAGTGTGTATGCTAATTCATCATACAAGCAGAGAATTACATGATGATGCCATGGACATTGGACATCAGCAGAAAGGACTGGCAGGGCAGAACATGCCTGTGTATAGTAATTCATCATTATTCATTACTGCTGGGAGAACCTTACGTAAATCAGTGCTGCTCTGAACATGCCCATCTATGGTTACTCATCATTACTGTTTGGAGAACAGTCTCTCTCTCTCTCTCTCTCTCTCTCTCTCTCCAAAAATCACGACAATTACCAAAAAAGAAAATCTCTCTCCAAAAATCACAACAATTACCAAAAAAGAAAATCTCTCTCCAAAAATCACAACAATTAACAAAAAAGAAAATCTCTCTCCAAAAATCACAACAATTACCAAAAAAGAAAAAGTTATCAACCAACAAAACTATATGATGTGAACTAACAAAAAGTTACAAAATAACACCAGTAGCAATCAACACAAAACCACAAGGCAGACCATTTAAGCAAAGTCTAACAAATCCCAATGCGATTTGTAGTGACTAATCAATAAAATGCTAGTTTATTCAGAGAACAGATTAGATCATTAACAAGACTAGATTAAATGTACCGATAAGTTAGAGAAAGAATGGTTCAGTAGTAGATGCATCCATTGCTTGAGTATAGCTCTCAATTCTCAAAACTATTCAATTTCCAAACTGATAAACAACAAAACTTCCAAATTGATAAGCAACGGAACAATCCATAGGCTACTCTCAAGGCTTAATGCTGTCTGGATGCTTGCCAAATCTGCATTGACGCTAAAACAGGTCCACATCCTTTTGTTTTTGTTTATAGTTTTTTTAATCAACAATCCAAAAAATGGCTCATTTTCATTCCAATTTGGCATCTGGATAACTTTGAGTCAGGGCTGAAGTCGCCCAGATGCCAATTTTGGTGGAGTGCCTCTAATCCACCCTGAAAAGCATCAACACCCAAGTAGACCCCCTAAACCCCTAATGCATTTGAACGTTAAGGCTGTGTTTGGTCGCACCTAATGTCATGAAGGGGAAAAAAAAAAAAAAAACTTGAAATCTCATGATATTAGGTGCACCCAAACGCAGCTTAAAGAAATGGGGATGATCTGATGTGAAAGTTCACTCTACATGAAATAATCATAGGAAGTGGGCTCACTTGATCACGGCAACTCCTAAAAAACAAAGGCAGGCGAACCCACTTCCCTTAAGATTCAACAATATAAACTTCCATTACCGGTACTTCACATTCTATCATCCCCATGTACATCTAAACAAGCAGCTGCTAAAACTCGACAATTCTTCTATGAATCCATATAATAAATGCCAGTTAACCAAAAGACTCACAGTCGAATCTATCAACCACTCTGTAATTTCAAAATCATGAGAAAAAAAAAAAAAAAAAAAAAAAGAAACAAACAAACAAACCATTCTTCGTGTAGGTGCTCGACCGGGTTGCCTTGTACTTTTTATGGAGATAGCACGCTATCTGCGTCCAAACACAAAACAACCAAATCTCCTCAAAAAATTCAATCACAGCTCTTCAACTGTTTTTATCAAAAAAAAAAAAAAAAAAGGAAAGAAAAGAGGAAAGAAAGAACGGAGATATTGAAGCAATGAATCTCACCGAGAAATAACACTTGGCAGATGGGACCCACAGGTTCGAGCTCCCGGTATCGAAGATCACAGTGAATTTCTGGGATGGAGAGCCGATGCTGATCTCTCCATAGTACTGAGCGTCCAGATAATTCTTCAACAGAACGATATCCTCATCAGAGTCTGAACTTCCGAGACTATTATCGCCGCGAAGGCCATACTTCCTAGCAGATGCTCCCGACAATCGGGGATCCTGCGATTGCAGTTGATTGGCGAGCCGCTTGCTCAGATCGTACGGCTTCTTCTTCAGTCCGATTCTGACCAGGTCAGCATCAGAAACAACGACGAGAGAAGGAAGCACAATGAAGGAAATGAAGAGAGAGATTGCGATCGCCCTGAATCCAGTTCCCATTATAGCTGCAATTCCAGAGTAGAAAAATTAGGGTTTCTAGTGAAGAAAGAAAAAATCCGATGCTTTTCTAATGGCAAAATAACGGAATCTAAGATAGAATATTACAAGATCAGGCATAGAAATACGAAAGCAAGACGATCGAAGCTTGGATTTGAAAAGATAAAATGGAAAAATGACAGAAATTTGGATAAATGAGAGGAAAACGGCACTACCGATGTGAGGAGAGAGAGAATCGGAGAAGAAGAGAGGCAACCACCTTTCAGACTCTCTCTCTTTAGTTGCATGCTACTCGTCGCTTTATGGAAATCCGTCTCGAGAAAGAATATAACTTTGGTACTCTGGCCAAGTGTGATGGATGATACGCAGGCACTGAGAAATTACTTAAAGATAGCGTCCGTGGAATGCAGATAAATCGAAGTAAACCGTCCAAACAAGGGTTACTGTTTTGGATCTGACGTGTACCAAAACTCGCATTTATTTTGTTATCTGAAAATCAGATTGATGGATATTTATTGGACGGTTAAGACTAGAAAATATCCAATGGTCTTCCTTGAAGCATGTGTCCATCGGAAGGTCAGGATTGTTAAACCAAGATGATTTTTAGATTGCAACTCTATGACAGTGAGCTTCACAATGCAGTCGGTTTAATTTGAGTTAATATATTCCACGTGTTATATTTTCAGGTGCCTGTGCATAGAGCGTTATGCTAGCTAGAGTATCAAATAACCCCTCTCACGAAAGGGCGTAGACTTTAATCTAAGCCGTTCGTAATTGTTGGAAGGGTAGTTGCTATTCTGGGCCGTTAGATGAAAGTCAGTGCTCCGTGCAGGTGCTAGGGCGATTCACGCGAGGAGCTGATGAAGAGGTGAAACGCAGGATACGTGTAAAACTATGCACATGTGATTCATCAGGGACAATCGTTAAGTGGGGGCCGCCTTGGCCACAGCAGTGGGACCAAAATCATCTACCCCACCTGTTTTATGAAGGCGTAAAACTCTCAAGCTTGCGGGGTTCACCCTGTTGTGCGTCCATCAGGTTTTCTACTCTATTATTGGCCCTGGACGAAAAATCAGGTATATCTGCAATTCAAATCAAATGGGAAGCACCACAGGAATAATGGAGATGGATGTCGATAATAGGTTTTCGTGTGGTCCCCATGATGTATATGTTTCATTACACCCGTTCATCAACTGTCTAAACACATAAAAAGATCTTGGGTCCTCAAAAATTAGTGTACATTTGAGATATTTGGCAGAATGATTATAATAAGCCCTTTAAAATATATCCTTTCATGAAAATAGGAAATTTCCAGCCTCAAGTGGGCCACAAATAGAAAGATCACAGATAAAAATTGTGCTGGGTATACTTTAGCATATCCATAAGAACCTGCATTTGATTAACTAAATCAACCCTGATTCCCAGATTAGTGTACATATAAGATATTTGACAGGATGTTTATAATAAGCCTATTAAAATATATTCTTTCACAAAAATAGGAAATTTCTAGTCTTAGGTGGGCCACAAACATAAAGATCACAAATAAGTGACTCACCAATGCTTTGATAGTCCAAATCATTCAATTAGTATGGTTTAAGTGATGCAGTTGATAATTGAATTGTTATGGTGGATCACTAGCATGCCAAGTGCATGGTAGATTAGTAGCCTGGTGACACTTTTGTTACTTGTGTGATTATTTTATCTTTGATTTGTAAAAATAAGTCATTTACCACACTAGTTACTTCTAACTCATAGCAAAATTAAATAATTTCAAAACACATCAAAAAGTGTGTTTCATTTACTTTCAAAAAATGGGACCTGGATTGCCTGTGAAATCGTTTGGTAGGCATTGCCTGTGCTCAGAATCTAGGTGGGGCCTATCGTGATGTTTTTGAGAAATTTATGCTTTCCAACCATTTTGTGAGATCATTTTAGGCTTTGCGACAAAAAATGAACAGGATCTAAGACTCAAGTGAGCCAAAAAAAGTGACGATTGAACTTCCATAGTTGAAATATTCATGGGGCCACAAAAGTTTCCAATCGAGATAATATTTTTGTTTTCAGTTCATCTCAATAGCAATGACATTATGAACAGTATAGATGGCATATAAACATCATGGTGGACCTCATAGAGGTTTCAACAGTAGGAATTTCCCTACCCACCTTTTGCTTTAGTGCAGCCCACTTGAATCTTGGATCCCATTCATTTTTTGTCGCAATGCCTAAAATGATCTCACAAAACACTGATAAATCAAGTGTTTTTGCATAAGGAAGAATTTAATCCCAAACATGGGAAATGGATGGTCAAAATACCATGGTAGTATTTCCAGACATGCAATCACTATAGAATAATGCTATTAATCCCCTCTAATGCAATTCCATACCATTTAATCCCACAGACCAAACAAGCCTTCATGCATTCCAATGTTAAGGTTGTGTTTGGTTGCACATAATGTCATGAAATTTTATAATATGAAGAGTAACCAAAAGCAGGTTATAGAAATGGGAATGAGTTAATGTAATACACCTACGGTAAAAGTTCATTGTAAACACCATGATTTGTGGTTAATTATGATTAATGCTTTCTTTTCACTACTCTTTCTATTTATATTAACAAAATAATCCAGTAATAATTGTAAAAATGGTGAACCCACTTTTCTTAAATACCAAACTTTCGCTATGATGCTTTACACTACCTTGCATGGAAATTGCATGTGATGTGCATCCAAAGAACAAAACCACCAAATCTCCTTGTAGATTTAATCACAGCCCTTCAAGTGTTTTATAAAAATAAATAAATAAATCTCCACCATGACGATGAGTTCGTCGGTTTAATTGGAGTTAACATATGCCAAAACGTGTTCTATTCTAAGTGCCTGAGCATCGAGCGTCAAGCCCGCTAGAGTATTAAATAACCCCCTCTCAAGAAAGGGTGTAGACTTTTATCCAATCCGTAACTTGTCGTTGAAAGGTGGTTTCTATTCTGAGCCGCTGGATGAAGGTTGGTACTATGTGTAGGTGTGACAGATCTGGGACAACCATTAAGTAAGGCCGACTGGGTCCCACTCGTGGGACCCGAATCTTCTACCACACCTGTTTTCTGCAACGCTGAAAATACTCCAGCTTGTGGGGCCAACGTGTTGTATATATAAAATCCACACCCTCAATCAGGTGTATCCTCGATTATGGGCCCTAGAGGAATGTGGATGGGATGGGATGTCAACCATAGGTTTCTGTGTGGGTAATATGGTGTGTATCTTTCATCAAACCTATCAATCAGGTGTAACTCGCTGGGATGAATTGAAAACTTAAAAAACTGCCATTATAAAAAAAAATTATGTGGGCCACACCATGTGAACTTAGATATTTCAGGAGCAATTCCACATTTTTCACATTGTTAATTTTTTTTTATGGTACCATCTTTTGTATGTACGTTAAAAATAAGGTTTATCACCTAATGGATGAGTGGATTTACATATAACATATGGTTGGACCCTCAGAGCTTGGGTATTTTACGCAGCTGTGTATGATGGGTTATAGACGATTCCGGTCTATGAACCGGAAGAAATTCATTATCAATGGGCTGTCATTCTTCATTGTTTGGACCCGGTCGATGTTGGGACAAGGACTGGATTCCTCTGGAGTCTGGACCACCTTTTGCAGGAGCGGACGATATCTACTCCGTCCATCATTTAAGACACCTCATGTTAGGACCTGAACCTCAAAAACGCTCGGATGCAAAACTCATATGGGCTACACTATATAAAACAGTGGGGACGGCAACGCCGGCCATGGAAACCTTCCAAGGGCCCCATGTTGTTTACATACCACCCAACTCGTTAAATGATCTGCAACAAGACGTACATAAATCCAAAAAACAAAATGGCTGTTCAGAACTTAGGTGGGCCACACATAGTACATTCAGATGTTTTGGTTGTGATTTTAAATTGTTCTGGTGGTGTGACCTACATCAGCTTTGGATCTGGCTTATTTTTGTTATGCAAGGTGAAAATGAAGGGATGAAATTTATGGATGGATGTCAGTGTCACGCAAGATGGGCCGTACAGATCTTGGAAAATGTCCACGCTTCCTTCAACAGGTGTTTTAGGGACGCGGATTAGCTACTGACAGATTGAGTAGCGATCTAGCTACTGAAGTGACGTCACCAACTTCTGTGGGCCCCACCATGATGTATGTGTTGTATCCACACCGTCCATTCATTTGGAGAGTTTATTTTAGGGCATGCGATAAAGAAGTAGACAGATCCAAAGTTCAAGTGGACCCACCAAAGAAAACAGTGGGGCTTGATCTCCTATCATTAAAATCTTCTTGGGGACGGGACCGTCTAAAACACGGACGCAGATTAGCTACTGACATGTTGAGTAGCTATCCGGCTACTGAAGTGACGTCACCAACTTCTGTGGGGCCCACCATGATGTATGTGTTGTATCCACACCGTCCATTCATTTGGAGAGATCATTTTAGGGCATGAGCTAAAGAATGAGACAGATCCAAAGCTCAAGTGGACCCCACCAAAGAAAACAGTGGGGACAGTGACACAACCGTTGAAACCTTCCTAGGGCCCACCATGATGTTTATTTGAGATCCAACCTGTTCAAAAGTTCACACAGACATTGAAGAAGGGAAAACACCATATGTTCGTGTGACACGTTGGTGCCCATGCCGCAATGACTTCCCCACTCTCGACAGGTGAAGTACTCGTTTGGCACCGTGGATTCAAAATATTTGGATGAGAAATTTTCGACTGTAAACCTCTTTTTTTACCATTATTCTATCTAAACCTCTGAAAGTTTTCTTCCTTAAATTAAACCTTACTTGTATGGATTAAGTATTTTCGGACCGAAATATCCCTGTTGTTAGGATTTATTCCATTTCTCAAAAAAACTTATTTTCTCTTCGTTTTTCTTCTCTTTTATATCCAAAACTCTCTTTTTTTCTCTCATCTATAACAAAAAAAAAGCATTATCTCTTTAGTTTTGAGATCAATTTTCACTTCAGAGTATTATTTTTTATTTCTTCAACTTGTGTTTCGTTGGAAACGACGTTGTGGTGTGGACCAGGTAAGAACAAAGAATCTGAAAAAAAAAAAAAAAGAAGAAGAAGAAGAAGAAATTCAATTAATGTGTTTTTTTATAATAATCAAGTAGGATCATTATTTTTTCGTAATGTGTTTTCGCAATAATCGAAATCTCGTTGAATTTCAACGAGCATAGTGATAATTTAAAGAGCACAGTGTAAATGTTAAGACATTCGAAAATTCGTGATAGGTGTGCTCTTTGAATTTTACATTGTGCTCTTTGAATTATACATTGTGCACTTGGAATTGCTTGTGCTCTTTAAATTTTAAAAGTGTGATCTTCGAATTTTACACTAAGCTCTTTGAATTTTGAAAGGTGTGCTATTTGAAGTTTACACTGTGCTCTTTAAATTTTATATTATACTCTTTAAAAGATGCTCTTTGAATTTTACACTTGCACTTTAAATTATATATTGTGCACTTTAAATTGTTGTGCTCTTTAAATTTTAAAGGTGTGCTCTTTGAAAGATGCTCTTTGAATTTTACACTAAACTCTTTGAATTTTGAAATGTGTGCTCTTTGAATTTTACACCGTGCTCTTTGAAGGATGCTCTTTGAATTTTACACTGTGCTCTTTGAATTTTACAATGTGCTCTTTGAATTTTACACTGAGCTTTTTAAAATTTGAAAAATGTACTCTTTAAATTTTACACTATTCTCTTTGAAAGATACTCTTTGAATCTTACACTATGCTCTTTGAATTTTACACTATGCTCTTTGAATTTATCTGTGCTCGTTCAATTTTAACGCGATCTCGTTGAATTGACATTGTGCACGTTGAAATTCAACGAAATAATATTGTTCAATTTCAACGAGATCTCATTGAATTATATCTATGCTCGTTGAATCTCAACGAGACGATCTCCTTCAATTTCAAAGTAATCTTGTTCTATTTGAACGTGATCACGTTGAAATTCAACAAGATCTCGACCAAATTTATTTGTGCTTGTTGAAATTGAACAAAATCACGTTGAATTTCAACGCGATCTCATTGAATTTTAATGTGATCTCGTTGAAATGACACTATGCATGTTGAAATTTAATGAAATGATCTCATTCAATTTCAACGAGATCGCGTTCGGTTTCAACGAGATCGCGGTCAATTTCAACAATAACGCATTGAAATATCTCGTTGAATTATATTTGTGCACGTTGAAATTGAACGAGATCTCATTCAATTTCAATAAGATCTCGTTCAATTTTATCTTTAAATTCAACGATGTGATCGCATTGCATTGTCATTCAAATAACACCTTGAGATTTTAACATTTTGTGGTTACATTGACATTTTTACAAACATCTTGTGTGCTTAATCAAACCTTAATATTCTCATTTCAACATTTCAAGGTTACATTAACATTTCAACAAACACCTAATATTCAAAATCAAATATTAATATTCTCATTTCAACATTTCAAAGTTATATTGACATTTCAATAAATACTTTGTATCAAAATCAAACCATAATATTCACATTTCAAAATTTCAAGGTTAATGAATACCTTATAACCAAAATCAAACCTTAATACTCAAAAGAAAACATTTTAACAGAAAAATTAAAAATCAAAAGAGGAAAAAAAAAAAAAAACCATACCTTTCCGAAGCTTCTTAGATGGAGGAGTCATAATCATCATGTAAAACCGGAGATGTATGAATGAAGATGAGATGAAATGATATATCTCGTTGAATTTCAACGAGATCGCGGTGAATTTCGATAAAAGGAAGGGCAATTTCGTCTGAAAAATAATGAAATTTTAGTTTGGGGAAGAAAACTTTCAGAGGTTTAGCTGGAAATAATGGTCAAAAGAGAGGTTTACAGTCAGAAATCTGAATTTATAATTGGAAAATCTCCATTGTGTTTGGCACCATCCGTTTAAAATGTATGTAATCTAAAAATAGTCATGCACTTAAATTATGTAGTATAGCTATATATAGGAGTTTGAATTTAATTAATGAATCAACTTTAATATCCCTAATAAGGTATATATGTGACTTTAACATAATGATTGTAATAAGCGCATTGAAAAGCAAAATATGATAAAATTTCAAGTCTTAGATGAGCCACAAGCATAAAATTACAATCGATCGACCAACTGACCAATATTTTTTAACTATTGATTTACATGACTAATGTTTGGACTGCTCAATCATTCTATTAAAGTAATTTTAGTGATTTAATTGCTAATCAACGGGTTACATGTATAATATATTAGTAGTGTACTGACACATGTTAGTCATGTAGCTTTCTTACATTTAAAAATGAGCCAAAGAAAGGAGAGAATAGGTAAAGCAAAAGGAAGAGATTGCAAAACTTATCAAAAGTGAAGGATTTAAAATCTACCTGATTTGGAAGACCCTCTAATCCACCTTGCCAAATGATTAGTGGATTTAGAACACCCTCGCACTTTGTTTGACACCTTGGATTTGGTGGTAAATGGGTGTATTTCAAATTCAAATAGCCAGTTTTTATATTTGATAGCCTTGGATTTGGAGGCTAATGGAATAAGAGGTATTTCAAATCTATATTTTCCGTATGTTTTAAAATCTCTGCTGAGATTCCCCTGTAATATGAAGGAAATACCTTTTTAGCCACCTTTTTAAGGGCAGAAGAGTTACACATATAACAAAGGTGTCTCTAGGCTAATAATCTATTAGATGCGTAGCACACTATGATACCCCAAAACATGACACATTGATGATACCTTATAACAATTCAATTATCAGCTTCAACATTAAAATCACATCAATAGAATGATTTGAACCATCAAAACATTGGACATCTAAATGGGTGGCCGAAAAGCATTGGTGAGTTGTTTATTTGTCGATCCTTTCATTTGTGGCCCACCAAGGGTCATAAATTTTTTTTTTTTTTTTGCTGAATTATATATTTTAATGGGCTTATTACAATCATTCTATCAATGATCTCTCACACACACATATACATGAATTTGAGATATGAAAGTTAATATAGTTATCAAATCTAAGTCTTGTGAATATATCGAAGAATTCTAATGCCTTCCAAATACAAGCTCTCAAACAGAATATTTAAATTCTACTACATTTCAACCAAACACATAGAAGGATTTGAAATCACCTTGATTCCAATGTAATTATGATTTGGATTCTAATGCATTCTAAATCCAAGATCCTAAATGGTCCCTCAATTTCTCCCAAATGACCCCAATGCTAACCATGTTATTGGAATCCAATTCAAAATATAGCCCACAAGATTAATGGACATGATCATCAGACATTTTGCAACATGTACCATGAAGAGGGAACCACAAAATGCGCTTGAAACAAGTCAAACGTGTCAGATACCATACCCCTTGTCATTCATTGAACAATTGCCCATGGAGATGCATTTATTAAGAAACAAAGCCAATTAGATATGGACCGAAATCGTCTATAACACCTTATGTAAAATTCACTCTGTGAATCAAGCAAGAACTTTTATTTTGACTACATATTTAGAAGATGGCCCCATTAGAAACTCATATGGGCTACATTAATAGGAAAAATGTAAAATTGCTCTAAAAAATGCTCAATTCACATGGCGTGGCCTACCTTAGGATTTTATAAGGGTGGATTTTGCATATTGTTGGAATTGGTGACTTAAATCTGTGTGAGACAGGGCCATCGATTGATCAATTAGGGCTGGCCAATCAATCACCCGTCTGTTTTTCTCACAGCAAGTCCTTGGACTGTTTTGCACATGAGCGATCAATCGGCCAGACTGACCGATCAATCGCCCATGGGCCGCTGATCAATCGATGTTACAATTGGCGATTATGCGGATTGCACTATTTTACGCGGTTTGCATAAGTTTGTTTCTAATTTGAGTTTGTTGCCTATTTAAGTGGGTGTAACCGGGATTAGGATTAATCATCCAACGGATACTCCTCGAGCTCTCCAAGGACTTTGTTCCGAGGACAGTTGCCGCTTATACTGCGCGTGGCTCCATACGGTAAGAACTAAGTGAGAGCATACAGGGAGCATAAAACGCAAAAGATGGTTTGGCAGTGAGAAATGTCTATTCCGAGGTGATGCAGGTGGAAGCCTCGCTATACATGTCAATTTAAGATGCTTATGTGACTCAGATAATCGTAAGAACATGCGATAGTGTCTATCTAGAGATCTAACTCAAGTTTATTAAGAACTGAGCTCTAAGAGCTCCTTCTATTAAAGAGACTTGCTCTTCTTAGCTCTTCTTCTGTTCTTAGCTCTAGGCCGCCCTTCTCAATTCCTCCGATTTGGAATTGCGGGCGGGACTGTTGCTATGACTGATTACTTCTTTTACTGAAGGAGAGCTAACGCTTCACTATTGATCAGTTCTGGTTCTATATTATTTAGACCCTATTATTTTACCTGATTGCGAGTGTCCAACGCGAAGCCTGCCCAGAAGAACCTGGGCTTCCCCCTTGCCTTACGACCCTGGTTGGGGAAGCCCTTGCTCTGTTCTCACATTGGGTTCTCACTCACTCCATCTTAGGCTCAACCCCCTCTTTGGGAATCCGAGGGGAGCTATGACCTGTCGCTCCCACCACGAACTTACATTCTTGGTTTTCTAGGATGGATCTATTGTCCAGGTTCTATTATTTAGAGGGGGGAGTGTTTGAGAGAGAGAGAGAGAAGAAAGAGACTTGTAGTTTTCCTGCTTTGGGTTTCATCGTAATCTTCGTCATATAGTTGCTTGCCGTGTTTTTACCGAAGGGTTTTCCACGTAATCGATGTCCTGTGGTGATGCTGTGGTGTAATTGCATTGTATTCTTGTTGATCTCATTTACACCTGCGTGTTCGACTTCCGCTTCATGCGTTTCTACAAGTATGAGAGCTGAAGTTGGGGTAGAGTAGAATTCGAATATGAGACGAGAAGATGGGATTAAGCACAAGGTTCGATGTAAAGAAGTTCTCCGATAAAAACAACTTTGAACTATTGAAGGTGAAGATTGAGTCTCTTCTAGTTCAGCAAGGGCTTGATGAAGCTCTTGAAAAGCGACCTGAGGCTATGAAAGAGGATAAGTGGATGAAGTTTGACAAGAAAGTTAGAACCTCAATCCTGTTAATCCTTACAGATGATGTCCTTTATCACGTCACGAAGGCAAAGACAACCGTTAATATGATGGCGAAGCTAGAGAAGGTCTATGCCAAGAAATCTCTAGAGAATCGGATGTATCTGTTGATGCAGTTGTTCACCTTGAGGATGGTGGAGGGGACAGATGTGGAGGACCACTTAAGCACGTTCAATCGGTTGGTTTGCAAGTTGGTGGAGATAGATGAGTCGATGAAGGATGAATATCAAGCATGCATCCTACTGAATTCTCTTCTAGATTCATATGAGTCATTCAGAGACTCTGTGTGGGCAATGAGGGAGACCATCAATGTCGAGACCATTATCTAAGCCCTCCAGTCAAAAGCGATGAGAAAGAAGAGTGGTGACGTGGGTTCTCGTTCTTCCTCAAAGGCACTATTTATGAGGGGAAGAAGTTCTGAGCATGGTGGGGGATATTCGAAATCGGGATCTAAGGCCAAGGGCAAAGGGAAAGCTAAGGTAAAATGCTGGAATTGTGGTCAGGAGGGCCACATGAGAGGGGATTATCAGAATCCTAAGTTGAAGCAAGAGAGGTATGAAAATTCTTCTGGAGAGGGAGCCAATACCGTAGAAGACGGTAGCGATATTTGTGAAGTTCCGATTGTATCTGGCAAGGGATCTCACAGTAGAGAGTGGATCCTAGATTCAGGGGCTTCATGTCACGTTTGTCCTAACCGGAGTTTATTCAAGACATACAAGGAGTATGGTGGTGAATCGGTGTTTGTGGGCAATGGCTATGCTCATAAGATGGTAGGTATTGGTACCGTGCACATTCGGATGTTCGATGAGATTGAACGGGTCTTGAAAGATGTGAAGCATGTCCTCAAGATGAAGATGAACGTGATTTCTCTTGGTGCACTTGAGGCGAAATGATGCATGTTCATCGGCCGCGATCGTTATTGTAAAGTGATGAAGGGGGCACTTGTGTGGACGAAGGCACGAAAGTGTGGCCATCTTTACAAGTTAATCAGTTGCACGTTTCACGGTGGAGCTACAGGATCGACAGCGGGATCTACGATTGCTCGTATGTGACAAGTGCCTAAGGGCCACATGAGAAGAGCGAAAAAGGGCATGAAAGTGCAAGGTTAGAGTCGATGGTAGTAAGAGAAGCGGTGGAGCTATGTTAAAGTTGAGATGATGAAGAAAGAAAGGATAAAAGGGTGTACGGCAAGGTATTACATAAAGATTTTCGTCACGATGGAGATTGTTGAAATCGGTGACTCAAATCTGTGTGAGACAGGGCCATCGATTGATCGACCAGGGCTGGCGATCAATCAAAGTCCCTGGACTGTTTTGCGCACAGGTGATCAATTGGCCAGACTGACCGATCAATCGCCCATGGGCCACCGATCAATCGATGGATCAATAGATGGTACAATCGGCGGTTCTGCGGATTGCGCTGTTTTACACGGTTTGTGTAAGTTTGTTTCTAATTCGAGTTTATTACCTATTTAAGTGGGTGTAGCCGAGATTAGGATGGATCCTAAGGTGTCTAAGGTTTCCTAATTGTATTAGGAAGAGGGAAGAGTGTTTTGAGAGAGAGAGAGAGAGAGAGAGAGAGAGAGAGAGAGAGAGAGCTTTGGTTTTCTCTGAATTTTCCTTGCTTGTGGGCTGTCAATTTCTATAAGCTTCTAATTCATAGTAGATTGCTTTGTGCCGTGGTTTTTTATACGTTGAAGGGTTTTTCCACGTAAAATCGAATTGTCTCTTATAGTTGAATGCTTGTGGTGTGATTGCATTGTGTTTCTCGTTTGATCTCATACTACTTTATGTGTTCGGCTTCCGCTTCCGGTTTTCCTAACAAGTATCTTCTTCCCGTTGAGTTACACCTTATTAACGTGTTTGATGAAAGATATACTCCTTCATGGTTGTACCCATAAACGTATGGTTGGCATCTCATCCCCATCATTCCACGTGGTGTGGCTCGTATTAGATGTTGATTGAGCAGAGAACCTGTTAGGTGAAGTAGATTTTAGGTATAAAACTCAATGGGCCTCACAGATTTTACGACCGAATGAAACAAAGTGTTTTAGATTAATTCAGTCCCAGTAATATCACGGGAGAGGTAAAAATGTGATATCACGTGAATCTGGAACAAAATTTATCATTCATTACTTGGAAAATGAAGCCTTAGATAATACGTGGCAAAACTGCATAGGCCCTTAATAATGTATGTGTTTTATCCGCACCATTCATTTATCTGACCAAATCATTTTAGGCATGAGCCTAAAATGAAGGTAAATCTAAAACTCAAGCACACCATACCACAAGAAATAATGACGCCCACCATTGAAACCTACATAGGGTCCCTATAATGATCATTTGAGATCTAACCTACTCATAAGGTCACACCAACATGGATGAAGGGAAAGCACAAATATCAGCTTGATCCAAAACTTGTGCAGTCCCCTAGGAAGATTTTATTGGTCATCGTTCCACCCCCATTATTTTCTGTGGTGTGGTCCACCTGAGCTTTCGATCTGCTTCATTTTTGGGCTCATGCATTAAATTGATATGAAAAAAATGGATAGATAGCATGGACATGACACATATATTATGGTGGGGCTCACAGAGTTTTGGCTTCAAAACAAATGCTTATTAATTTAAATTTCACCTGATTTTTGAGATAGACCTTTCTTTCGATAAAAAAAATCATGACTACGTTTTTACCTCTAACTCACATGAATTACACCTTTTAGAGACATGCAAGCGGCCGATGTGATGGTTTACCACTACTTTGAAAATACAGACTCATCCTTATCACCTGTGGCAGTCATGTGCCACTATCCAGAGCGTCCAAATTATGGCACACATTGGGCATGAAGAAAAACTCTACAATCACACTGATCAAGAAATCCTGACCATCCAATTGATGATTGTTAGATGGGTGGTTAAAAATAGAGTGGTCTAACTCTCTAGAGCAAAATCACACTGATAAAAAAATCCTGACCATCCAGTTTGTGATAGCCATCTTTTCTTTAGATTACTTCATCCATAAGAAAGTAATCAATTTGGACAAATGGGGATTGCAGGCAAGTCAGGCAAATGTAAGAATCACCATCATTATAATAATGACTCTGATAACACCACTTGCAAGATGCTCGGGTGACTCATCATCCTTGCGTGTGGGACACATGGAGGACTAACCACACCATCCAAGTTGCGAGGGCTCGAAAGACACACAGATCGAGTAATCAAAGCCGTCCACTTGCTATCTATCAAATGGACAGTGAAAAAAAAAAAAAAATCAACTTGAAAAAAGAAAAAAAAATCAGATGGTTAATATTATCTTCTCAAGATGACTCTTGGGTCACCATGCCTACGTACAGTGGATGAGTCACCACCATTTTTTAAAATGCCTAACAACTACTTTAGGATTCTTAGAGGAATTTTCAGACATCAGAGTGACATCCACAGACAAAAAAAAAAAAAAAAAAAAAGAATCTAAACCATCCAATTAGTGACCCTTTATGGGAATATCCAAAATCAAAATATTGGATGATACTGACCGTCGGATCAGTTCCCATGGTCCAATTAGTGAAGGGAAAGCATAAATACAAGAAAGTTTCAACGGTGAGAGTTCAAGCCCACTATTTCTCATGTACAGCCCATGAGATTTGAGCCCACCTGATATCTGAGCGTTAACGCAAGCTGGTACTGCAACAGATAGACCGAGTGGATGTAACACCAGCATCCCGGTGGGCCCCAAGAAATTTTCAATGGTGGGAGTTCAATTCCACTGTTTTCTAGTAGTGTGGCCCACACGAGTTTTGAATCTGAGTTCACGTCCTAACATAAGGGGGCCCATTGGGTGGACAGACATGGTTAGTCCCACATAGCTTTTGGTATACAGGATGTTTGGGCTGCTGCCTAAGCGGAGGCGACTCAGCACAACTTGTCCGAGTGGACTCGGCTAAGGACCGAATCATCGAGTCCTGACTTGCCGAGACTTTTGAGGATGTGCGTATAAGATAAACCATCGGTTGCTCAGAATATCACTGTTTCCTTGTGAAACACATTGCGGATGGACCATGTGCCAATCTGATTTCACCTATTTGATTTGATCTACTGAGAAACTTCCTTCCACCATTCATTTGATGCCATCAATTGAATCAATGGCCATGCTGATTCACAATGGTCATGGTAACTTGAATCTCGAAAACAGCTGTGAGTGTGTGAACCAGCCCGGAAAGGCCACCTGGTTCTGGTCCCAACCCAGTCGGCGAGTCCAGCTAGGTCCGAGCTTTAAAACATCAGAATAGATCCTGGAAATCTCCCTAGTATACCAAATACAGTGGTCCAACAAAACCAGACAGTTGAAATCATCCACCACGCACGACTAAAAAGGAGAAAGAAATATGGACAAAACCAAATGCAATAAAATCACTCATTAAACTGATATATAATTGAATTTTATTACATTGAACAAAAAAATCCAATCAAACAAATCACACAAATCGAAATAAAATGCTACACAAGAATCAATCCATGCATTCATAAATCCACAACAGACTGAGAATCCAAACGCACATGAACACCTCCCATACTTTGCAAAATACCATTCCAATTTATCTCATCTTCGCCGTTGGGATGCCGCCCCATAAATAGCCAGGATGTATATGAACTGCGTCGCTGAGAGAATAATCAAGAACGCCTCCATTGTCCTCTACAAAACCCACCAAATCCATTTCTTTTTCAAATTACGTACAAGTCTTATATATATAGGAAAAGAAATCTAAAAAGGCCGCTGCCACTTACCAGACGTGCATTCCTAATGCGCAAATGAATTTCCTTGCACGCCAAACTGCATTTGGATTTAAAAGAATGAGAATGTTTATGGAATGTTTTGCCACTATAGCTTCTGAGCAAGTTTATTTAAAAAAAGAAAAAGTACCCCATTGCGAGGAGAGTTAGAGTCCATGCAATAATAGCAGCTGATGCTGCTGATGGCAAGCTATCGGAGTTCCATGATCGGATGTGGTTGATTCCAGAGATGGCCGAGCCGGCCCCCTACCACTCCAGCGATCAATGCAAACGTTACAAAGAATCCAGTGGCCGCATTTCCCATTGGAAAGAAAATTGGCGAAAAATGGGCTGGAAGTGAAAGCCCTGGGCCTGCATTAACAACAACCCAGGTTACATTTCATGAAAGATACTACCATTAAGAAGTGGACTTCAAAAACAGCAGTAATGGGAATGTCGAGCCAGGCATGAACCAGACTGAGATCAGTTCAAGACTCAGTACCCATTTAAATTTTGGGCTAGATGTCGATCAGTGGCCTAAAGCTAATGGGCTGGCTCATGTAGATATAAGCTGGACTTGATGCAGGCTTTATCATGGCCTTAGATAGAAAAAGTCATAAAAAAAAAAAGCCAAGGGGCCAGTAGCTAAACCCAGGCATATCATGTGGTGAGCTTGTCCTAAAGTCCTGATGGGCCATCGTCGGCATTGGTCCAGATTTCAAACTGGTTTGGGCAGGCCCGCCGGGCCTTTGCTCAAAATTTGATTTTGTTAGCCAGGCCTGGCCTGACCCACTTAGAAAGGGAGAATAGGAACAATGGCATGCAGTTCAGTGCCTGAATTGCATCGCTGTGGGCCCAAATACAACATTAAGTGCCACTCATATGGAAATCAGGCCCTAGAAAACGTGCAATGCAGTTGAATTTTAACACCCAACAAAATCCCATTTTAGTCCCAAGAAATTAAAAAATGATGTAATAAGCATAGCGTACCGATGATGAAACCATTATCGATTGCGACGTTAATGGCCCACCCTCCAATGGCACATACAATGATGTACATACACAAGTTGAGAACTAGTAGACCACTTGCAATGGGCTTGAGCTGTTCATTAGCCATTTCGCACACACAACTGAAAGTGCTGTTCTTGGCAAATGATCAGATATCAATAGAAAGCAAGGCCTTGGCAAAGGACTAAAAAAGAAAGCGTAGGAGCCTAAAAGAATCGTTTTTGAGTAGGAATGCAAGACGAGGTTGGCAATGCCATATCTTATACATGGGAATTGTAATATGGTATTGATTCTTTCCTTGTGGCTGGATATTGGGTTCAAGATATTAAACGGTCTGTGGGGCTGTAAAGGGGAGGGATCCTTGAAATTCAAGGCAAGGAACGGCCCAGATGCTTTGTATCATCTTTTATCTAATTCCAATTTTGTAAATTCTTATTCTTCATTGGCACCCTTCGAACTTTATCCTCTTTTGGATTCCTTCGGGACGGAAAGCAGCATCCTTCGGTGAAGGGGTTGGACTACAATGTGCGTCAGAAAACTTTTGTTAAGTTGTGTAAACTTGTTCTTGGTATGCATGGGGCACGTGTACGTCAATCTGGATCGTCCAAATCTTGGGTATCTTGGTAGATAGCGTCTCAGTTGGAAAACCATATATAGATTTGATGATCTTGATCTTTGTGGTTTTGACCGATGAATTTGGTCCGTTTCTGTCAGACTCCATTTTGATGGTTACTTATTGCACCGTCTTTTTTTTTAGCATTGTTTCTTGGGGACCGTGATTTGGATGGTTTAGATTGGAAGCTGTGGTTAGTTAGTCGGTTTCTTTCACAGTCTAGCTTTTCTGCTACGATTGGGACAGGAGATTGTGGAGCAATATTTCCCACCTGTCCAATCACGGTGGACGGTTGCCAATACCACTTTGGATGTACATTCAGATTCCTGCAACCAAGAATGGACGGATGCGAGATTCTTATCATGAGATGATCCAGACTGTTCATTTATAAGGACCCATGACGGATGGGCTACATTAAAACAATGAAAAGAAAAGAAAAGGAAGAGCAAATCCATCGTTGAAGATCTTACCATCCCTGCAAAAGTGAGTTAAAAACAACGGTTCACAAAAAGCAGTCTATTACTCACATTAGAATAAGGTGTTGGGATAGTATTCAAATTATTCACGAATTGGGTGGCCCGACTGACCGGTCCATCGGCTGGATAACGTAACCCAGATGCAGTGAAGAACCCCCCATGGATAGTTTTTCTATGCCCTAGACCGGTCGGTTGACTTGTCGGTAGGGGAATCCGGCCAATGGCGAGGTAGCAACGTGTATTTCTCCCTGGATTGTCTGTGCACTGGCCGGCTGGTCGGTTGACCGGTCAGCTGTGTGCGCAGATTTCTTGCGCAATTCGTAGTACTGCGTAATGTGTTTCTAATTTCGGAATATTGCTTATTTAAGGAGTTGTAATCCAACTTAGATGAATATCATAAGGGGTCCAAGGTTTCCTATTCGTACTAGGAAGAGGGGAGATGTGTGTGTGAGAGAGAACTTGGAGTTTTTCTCTGTTTTTCTTTACTAGTGGGCTTGTCAATCTCTGTAATCCTCTGATATTCATAGTGGATCGCTTTGTGCCGTAGTTTTTTTACCCGTTGAGGGGTTTTTCCACGTAAATTTAGAGTCTCTTGTGGTGAATGCTTTTGTGTGATTGATTGCATCTTGTTTACTTGTTTGATTTTGCATTGCTTCACGCGTTCGGCGTTCTGCTTCCGCTGCTAGCTTTCCCAACAAGTGGTATCAGAGCTAAAGTTGGGGTGGAGTAGATTTCGAATATGAAACGAGAAGATGGGATCGAGCGCAAGATTCGATATAGAGAAGTTCTCCGGGAAAAATAACTTTGAGCTATGGAAGGTGAAGATTGAATCCTTCCTGGTTCAGCAAGGGCTTGATGGAGCTCTTGGAAAGCAACCTGAGGCTACGAAAGACGATGAGTGGACGAGGCTCGATAAGAAGGCTAGAACCTCAATCCTGTTAAACCTTACGGATGATGTTCTCTATCATGTCACGAAGGAGAAGACTGCGGCTGAAACGATGGCGAAGCTAGAGAATGTTTATGCCAAGAAATCTCTAGAGAATCACATGTACGTGTTGATGCAGTTATTCACCTTGAGGATGACTGAGGGAACTGAGGTGGAGGACCACCTAAGCACGTTCAATAGGCTGGTTTGTAAGTTGGTAGAGATCGATGAACCGATGAAGGATGAGTATCAAGCATGCATCCTGTTAAATTCTCTTCCAGATTCATATGAGTCGTTCAGGGACTCCATGTACGCAGGGAGGGAAACCATAAGCGTCGAGACCGTTATCTCAACCCTCCAGTCGAAGGCGATGAGAAAAAAAAGCGGTGACATGACTTCCCGTTATTCCTCAGAGGCACTGGTTATGAGGGGAAGAAGTTCTGAGCATGGAGGATATTCGAATTCGGAATCTAAGGCCAAGGGCAAAGGTAAAGCTAAGGTAAAGTGCTGGAATTGTGGCTAGGAGGGTTACATGAGAGGGGATTGCCAAAATCCCAAGTTGAGGCAAGAGAAGTATAGAAATTCTTCTGGAGATGGAGCCAATACCGTAAAGGATGGTGGCGATTTTTTGTGAAGTTCTGATTGTATCTGGTAAGGGATCTTACGGTAATGAGTGGATCCTTGATTCAGAGGCTTCATGTCACGTTTGTTCTGACCGGAGTTCATTCACGACATACAGGGAGTATGGTGGAGAATCGGTGTTTGTGGGCGATGTAGTCGCTCATAAGGTTGTGGATATTGGTATTGTGCGCAGCAGGATGTTCGATGGGGTCGAACGAGTTTAGGAAGATGTGAAGCACGTTCCCAAGATGAAGATGAATGTGATTTCTTTTTGTGCACTCGAGGCGAAATAGTGCGTGTTTATCGGCCGCGATCGTTGTTGTGAGTGATGAAGGGGGCACTCGTGTGTATGAAGGTACGGAGGTGTGGCCATCTTTACGTGTTAATCGGGAAAACAATTCACGGTGGAGTTGCGGGAAAGGCAGCGAGATCCACGGTTGCTCGTATGTGGCAAGTGCCCAAAGACCACATGAGAAGAGCGGAAAAGGGCGTGAATTTGTAAGGATAGGGTCGATGGTGACACGAGAAGCGGTAGAGCTATGATTGAAGATGAGATGACGTTGCAAGGATGATGTTGATTCGTCGTTTGAAGCCTCGGTGGAGATTGTTGAGATAGTCTTCAAACTATGCACGAATTGGGTGCTCCGACCGGCCGGACAGCATGACCCAGATGCAGTGAAGAACCCCCCATGGACAATTTTCCTATGCCCCAGACCGGTCTGCCGACCTGTCTGCAGGGGGCTCCGCCCAGTGGTGAGGCAGCAACGTGTATTTCTCCTTGGACCGTCTGTGCACTGGCCGGCCGGTCGGCTGTGCGCACGGATTTCTTACGCAGTTCGCAGTACTGCACAAGGTGTTTCTAATTTCGGAATATTGCTTATTTAAGGAGTTGTAATCCGACTTAGATGGGATCCTAAGGGGTCCAAGGTTTCCTATTCCTACTAGGAAGAGGGGAGAGGTGTGTGTGAGAGTGAACTTGGAGTTTTTCTCTGTTTTTCTTTGCTAGTGGGCTGTCAATCTCTGTAATCCTCTGATATTCATAGTGGATCGCTTTGTGCCGTGATTTTTTACCCGTTGAGGGGTTTTTCCACGTAAATTCGAAGTCTCTTGTGGTGAATGCTTTTGTGTGATTGATTGCATCTTGTTTACTTGTTTGATTTTGCATTGCTTCATGCGTTCAGCATTCCGCTTCCACTGTCGGCTTTCCCAACATAAGGCCCACCGAATGTATGATCCAAACAATGAAATATACATGACCAATGCGTTTCTATCCACTATGGCCTCTAGAAAATTTGGGCAAGCATGCTCTACACGAATCAAAGAAGGTACAACGTGTTTTTTCTTCTTTTCCACTTTTTTTTATTATTTTTTCTTTTACACATGCACCCCCACACACACAGGCACACCACACTCACACAATCCTACACTCACTCTTTAGTTGGGTTTTCCACCTATGGGTTTGGAACCCCATACTTAGAGTTGGACATGAACTAAGTTTAATTGTTTGGATTGACTCGGATCGACTCGGTAAAACTTTGTTTGAACAGAAAGTCTTCGTGTTCGAACTCACATAGGGGTTTGTTTGGAAAAAAAAATTCAAGTCGTTTTCAATCACAACCCTGTTTGACTCATTCGTCCGACTCGGTTATATATATATGAGAGAGAGAGAGAGAGAGAGAGAGAGAGAGAGAGAGAGCAGGTTGGATGAAAAATAAACATGATTGTGGGCCTTAGGAAGGTTTCAATGGTGGACATCATTCTCCTCACTATCTTTTGTGGTGTGGTCCACTTGAGCTTTGTATCTACGTCATTTTTTGTTTAATGCCTCAAAATGAGTTGTACAAATGGATGAACGGAGTGGATAAAACAAATACATCATGGTGGGACCTATAGAGCTTTGACACCAGCTCGTTGGCCAATGTTTGTGTCACCAGCCCGCTCATGTTCATGGATTGGGTACCACCAGTCTACCCCACCAGGACCTATCTAGAGACGGATGGTCCTGTCAGTGCTCTATGGGGCGCACAGTGATATATTTGCTTTTCTAAGCGGTCCATCCATTTTTTAAAGATTATTTATTGTATTATCCAAAAAATGAAGTGGATTGAAGGCTCGAGTGGAGCACACCATAGGAGACAGTGGAGACGTTAACTATCTATGTTATGGTCTTTTATTTAGTTAGTTAAACATTTTAAACTTCGTGATTTGTCATTTGTGAACAAATCGGTATTCACTATTTAGTGGTAGAAAAAATATTTTCAAGCGAAAAAAGCGAAATTGTTCAAACTCGTAAAAATTGTTCGAAATCCATACGTTTGAACATGGCTGGGCCAAACCAAACTGGTTTAAATAGAGCCACTCTATTTGAATGTTTGTTCAAACATTGTTCGAACACACCCACCCAAGTAGTTGAACAATCCAATCTGGTCCATATTTGACTTGGATCAGGTCGTTGCCCACCTCTACCCATACCTCCCGTTGAAACTTAAGAATCTACCAACGAGGCAACGACTTGAGCACATAGGCGGCGAATAATATCTTCACGTCTTTAATAGAGAAAGTGAATAATATCTTCACGTCCTTCTTGCACACGTGGCAAATATTTACACCTACCTGATGGATCACATTCGAAAATTAGCTCTAGTTTGACAATCATCCTACTTTTTTCCGCTAGTGTGTCACATGCTAATGAGGCGCCGATTGGGTACTACCTCCAACTGGAACTAGCTAGAGATGGAGGGTCCACTCAGAGATCTGTGGGGCCCACTGTGATGTATATGTTTTATCCACGCCATCCATCCATTTCTACATATCATTTTAGGCCATGAGTTCAAAAAAGAGACATATTGAATTCTTACTGTTGAAAATTTCTTAAGACCCATCGTGATGTTTATTTGCCATTCAACTTGTACATAATATCATATAGACTTGCATGAAGAGAGACATAGATATCAGCTTGATCTAAGATAGCCTCGTTTCGGGCCTTCAACACTGAGTTCATGGTATCTATTCCCATAGTGGGGTGGCTAACATTGTTATGTGACTAACGAGGGTGGGTAGGTGTACACAGGACTGTCCATCTCTGGCTAGGTCCTGTTGAGGGGTGTGGTACCCAATCCCCACCCATGCTAATAATATCAAATCCACCTAAAGGGTGGACCATGCCATGATAGGCACTTGGTATGAAAAGCAGCCCAATCCACTGACCAAGTGGGCCAGACTAGTACACTGATTCATACCATTGGCTGTCCATTTATTACAACGCTTTGTCCCGCTCAATGATTGGATCACCTCATTTTCGTACCAGGTGATGTGTGGACCACCTTTATCACGAATCGGCTATACAATGTGACACGTTGGTTGGAAAGAAAGGCTTGTGTGAAGCTCACATCGATCAGCCGATATGAGCGCTTCTCTCTCCTATTTCACCCCCCAAAGGACTTCCACTAGAGCAGTTAGGACTGACGGTGGTGTATGAGGTGTGGCCCATCACGTGTACCAGAAAGCAAACCAATGATGACTAAGTATTCAGCAAGAGTCTGAGCCCACAATTATGTCAGTAGGCTTACAGGCTCAGTTTAGGGGCTTCGGAGCATAGCCTCGTTGGTAGAATCTGTTGGAGTTTCGACAAGGGTTTTGGTTTCGAAACTCGTCCGTGGTGAAAATCCACACTGCTAACGGCACAAGTGGGTGCTTTGCATGACTGACCAAATAAAAAAAAAAAAAATGGCTCAGCTCAGGTGGGCTTGTTACAAACCCCACTCTGAATGGGACTCAGCCTTGGCTTGGTTATGTGTAGGTAGGTCAGGCCTGGGGCAACATGTCCCAGCTGAGTTCACCCAATCCACACTCTTATTTTTTATGGGAGTGTGATTAGGTTTGTGAGATCCTCAGGACGCGAATTGCCTGCCCCGTGGACACAGGAACCTGTGGTTGGAAGCTACGTGGGGCCATCTCTGTGAGAAATCCACCCCGCCTATTAGTTACTCCAGCTCATTTTAGGACATGATGTTAAGGCTATCAATGGGCTAGGCTTGGGTCAACCAAAACTGAAATGTTGAATAGGCCCATCTCGAAAAATTTAAAATTTGGGCCAAAGCTGACCTGGGCTCGGCCGGTTGATAGGCTCAATGATGCCAGAAAAAATGAGGCAGATCCAAAACTTAAGCAGACCATATTACATGAAACGGCGGAGATGGTAGGCCACCCTAAGAGGATAGACATTTTAGATTAGGTTAATATTTGTGTTTTCAGTTCATCCTAATTGGAATGGCCTTATGAACGGTTTGAATGAGGGAACACATGACAGCTTCAATGATGGGCATTTCCATTCCCACTGTTCCCTGTGGTATGGTCCAATCAATTTTGGATCTGCCTCGTTTTTTTTTTTTTTATCATGTCCTAGCATAAGATGTAGAAACTGATGGACGGAGTGAATTTCTCACCGATATCTCAGCAGGCCCAACTTAGCTTTTGGACTGCAGGAATTTTTGGTGGGCTAGAGGCGCAGGCAACTCGCGTCCATATATTCAGTGATTGGAACTATCATGGGTCGCGTAGTGGAAATCCGATGGACGGAAAATAGCATGTACCAAATGTTCAGCTGTGGACCATCGACGTCGCGGAAGTTCATTTTGACAGCTAAAGAGTCTATCGTTTTTATGATTTTGTGGTCTTTGCAAAAGAGGGGAGGGATGCGGATCGCGTCCGACCACTGGTCGGACCTTTAAGCGTCCGACCAGATCAGTGTGGGGACCCACCATGGTGTATCCGTTTATCAAAGCCGTCCATCCATTTTCTAAGATCATTTTAAGGTATGAACATAAAATTGATGAAGATCCAACGTTCAAGTGGAACACACTAAATATTGAGCGCAACCTAGTGACATCATCACTACATTATCGCGCTGTTGTTGTGATGACGTCATTAGGTTCCGAATAATATTTGGTGTGGCCCACTTGAACGTTGGATCTTCCTCTTTTTTGAAGGACTATTCTACTATGATCTTATAAAAGGTATGGACGGTGTGGATAAACGGATACATCATTGTGGGTCCCAACACTGATCTGGTCGGACGCTTAAAGGTCCGACCAGTGGTCGGACGCAATCCGCATCCGAGGGGAGCGGATTAGGTGAGAGACCCCGACTCGTCACTCACTCAAGACGGTACGGTCCTTACTGTGGGCCTACCTTGATTATGTATTCTGTATCCATGCCGTCCATCCGTTTTTCCATATCATTTAGGGTATTATTCCAAAAATGAAACAAAGCCAATTATCAGGTGGACCGTACCATAGGAAACAATGGTGATTGACCATTAATGGGCTAAAGAAATTTTGGATAAGCTGATATATATATATATATATATATATATATATATATATATATATATATATATATTTTTTTTCCTTCATTCAGGCTTACGTGACCTTATCAACAGATTGGATGGCAAATAAACACTGCGGAAACATTAATCACCACTGCTTCCCACGGTATGGTCCGCCTGAGAGATGATTCCTAAAATGATTTGGAAAAACGGATGGACGGCATGGATACAGAATACATACATCCGATAAGGTGAGCCCCATTGTAAGGCTGTCTTGGGTGAGTCCGGGGTCTCGTCCAATCCGACCTCGCCAAAGAGATAACTCCCCTACTCTGGTAGAGTGATGGATGATACGCAGGGACTTAGAAATTGCTCAACAATTGCATCCTGGCATGCAATTAATTCAAACTTGCCTAATTTATGGTCCTCGTTTAGATTTATCACGAAGCAAGACTCACGGTCATTTCATCATATGACGATCGGACCAGCAGATATTTAGTGGACAGTTAAAAACGAAAATATCCAATGGTCCCATTTCGATAAACGAGTATCCACGAATCAGAGGTTAGGATCGGTCCATTATTCTGATTAGAAGCAGTTTCCCCCATTTTTGAATGTTAATTGAGTCAACGTATGGCAAATGTAGAGTTTCCCAGTGCCTGTGTATCAAGCGTCATACACTTTCAGACTATCAAAGAGCTCCCCTTGCTCAAACTCAAGGGCTCTCCGTGGAGTGGACACGCGCCATTTTCCCATCCCACGCGCACGGGGCGCGACTTGGGTGAGACCCCGGAACCAGCGATGTGGGTGGGACCCTGAACCTAGGGCCCACCTGGATGTATTCCTTGTAGATCCATGCTGTCCATTGGTTTCTTCGTATTATTTTAGGATGCAGTCCCAAAAATGAAACAGATGCAAATTTTAGGTGGACCACACCCCAAGAAACAGTTATCATTCAACTGTGACCATTAAAAAATTCCTGAAGTCCACCGTAATGTTTATTGACCATCCAATCTGTTGATAAGGTCACGTAGACAGGGATGAAAGGTAAAAACAAATATCAGGCTGATACAAAACTTTTGTGACTCACAAAAGGTTTTTAACGGTCATTAATTAGTGTTTCTTATGATGTAGTCCACCAAAATTTTAATCTTCTTCATTTTTAGTACCATAGTACAAAATAATCTGAAAAAGAAGATTAACGGCATGGATCTACAAGAAATACATCCAGGTGGGCCCTAGGTTCAGGGTCCCACCCACATAGCTGGTTCTGGGATCTCACCCAAGTCGCGCCCGCGAGCACGTCGTCTGGGGATGAGATTTCATCCTCATCTAATAGATACAGGGGATCGTGCCTTCTTAAGTGGGTCCCACTATTTGGACTGTTTGGGCTTACGTGTATTACACACGTATGATAGTTGAGTTGAAGTATTCCTCCACGTGTACGCTTGGATTGTCTGGAGTGTACACGTGGATACTCAACCGACGTACTATTGGCTCCGCTTGCCGACATCTAATGAACGGTTAAAATGAAAAGTAGTCAACCGTTGGAATTTAATGGGTCGTCCAGTCCAGGCTGGCCCACCATCTGGAAGATTCTAATTTTAAGCATGAATCTACCCAACTAAGAGTCGGCTACGTGAATAGCTATCTCGCTACTGAACTGACGTCACCAACGTCCGTGGGCCTCACCATATGTTTGTGTTGTATCCACACCGTCCATCCATTTGGAGAGATCATTTTAGGACATGATGTAAAGAATGAGACAGATCCAAATCTCAAGTGGACCCCACCAGAGAAAACAGTGGGGACAATGACCAGACCGTTGAAACCTTCCTACGGCCCACCATGATGTTTATTTGAAATCCAACCTGTTAATAAGTTCACACATGCATGGAAGAAGAGAAAACAAAAATATCAGCTTGATCGATAACTTTTGTGGCCCCAAGAAGCTTTAATGGTATGAGATCAATCCCCACTGTTTTCTTTGATGAGGTCCACTTGAGCTTTGTATCTGCCTCATTCTTTGTTTCATACCATAAAATGATCTCTTCAAATGGATGGACGGTGTAGATACAACACATACATCACAGTGGGGTCCACAGAAGTTGGTGACGTCACTTCAGTAGCGAGATAGCTACTCAATCTGTCAGTAGCTAATCCGCGTCCCATTTCAATCGATCAAGGCCATCTTATTCGGATTCGGAAGGGAGGCCTCCACTTGTCAGTGACGTAAAAGCTCTGTGGGCCCACCAGGATGTTTGTGTTTCATCCACGCCGTCCATCTATTTTTCCAAACTTACGTTAGGGCAGGCACGGGCTCGCAGGCACGGGCTCAAAAAATAAGGTAGATTTAAATCACTGGTCCATTTTCTTTGACCATACAATTGCCTTCTATAGTGATAGCCCACCTGACCATAGGAATTTTTTTTTTTTTTTTTTTTTTTAATTTAATTTTTAACTTTAATTTTTTTTTTTATGCTTCCCTGCTTCCCTTTCCTAACCCAGTTTCCTAAGGAAGGTTGGGACTATAAGTTACTTAAGATAAGCTACTCATGCCTCAAGAAGCTGTCTTGATTTCTATAATCCAAACTTATTTATCTCAAATAATTTATTTATCTATTGTTGTAAGCAGAAAAATTAACTTATTTGGTGGTATCCAAATGAGCCCTAACTGGTTGAGAATCCTCTGGTCCTGCCTGCTAGCCCAACTGGAAGATGCCTAGGCATTTCAATAGCAGGTCTTAGGTTCGAGTGCTATGGAGACACACTAACTCCACTGGTGGGTGCATGCATAGTGTGACTAACTGTTGGGTGTGTTTTGCGTCTAACAGGGTGAGTGCCTTGCATGACTAAAAAAAATGTTGTATGACTAAAAATGGTTAGTGTCTCACCGCGGGCTAGTCCAACTAGAAGACGCCTATGCATTTCAACAATAGGTCTTAGGAGTACTGAGGAGACACACTAACTCCATTGGTGGGTGGGTGCATCGTGTGACAAACAGTGTGGGTGTTTTGCCCAACTAATAGGCGTGTGTGTCGCATGACTCACAACAAAGAAAAGAAAAAAAAAACAATGGTTGGGTGTACTAGCCAAAAGAATAAAAAATAAAAAAAATCCTACAACTACAATTTTGCTCAAATTCCCATCTCCCCCATGCATGCCAAGGTGGAACATGGGATCCTTGTCGGAGGCTATGATAACATGGTTCAAACCTACATCCTTTGTGGATGGGACGTGCACCAAAGGTTCTCAAATTGGAAGATCTGGACAGAAATATTGCATCCCTTTTAAAGTGTGCGGATCTTGTTGTATGTTCCTTTTTATCCATATATTTGTAGCCTATAATTTAGGGGATGATATTTTTCTTTCAAATTCAATTTTGGGTAAAGGTCCATCATGGCCGGTTGCAAAAGATCAAAGGTCCGGTGGAGCATCCTATAATTCCTGATCTGTACCCAAAAACACCTTTTCTCGTGTAAAAAGGTCGAGCGTGAATTGACATGGAAAGTTGGAAAAGCTTCATTTGCAAAATTCAGGGCACTTGCTAAGGCCACATGCACCCATTCTATTGTTTTTAATGTGAGTAGCCAAGGTTACCCATTTCAGGGAGTGGATGTAAACTCTTGATTTTTAAGAGAAAATGGGATGTGTAGGGCCAGCATTTTTGTTATTTCAAATGCTAGCTAGTAGGCTGCTCCCACGCTCCATTTTTTTGCATATAACCTATATGGACTGTTGTAAGAGAGAGCCCATGTGTGAAAGCTGTCTTGTTGATTTTATGACATTCAGTACATTAATATATTCCGACTGCTCATGTTAGTACATATAATTGGTAGAAGAGAGGACTGGGTTCAAATCATATTAGGCACTTCTCTCTCGCTCTGTGTGCGCGTGGGTAGGGGTGTGTGTAGCACTTGACTACCCCTACAATTAGGTAACCAGGCCTGTTCGATTGAAGGTAAATAAAAGTATATTGTGGTAAAAGTATGATGATGATTTTTACCAGCCATTCGATAGGGAGATCGAATTCCACCTTGAAAATCATGCAAATTTCAACATCTTTTCAAAGAAAAACTTTGTGGGCTCCACTATAATGTATGTGTTATATCCACACCGCTCATTCATCATTTCCAATCATTTTAGGACATGATCCCAAAAATGAGAAAGATCCAAAGATTAAGTGGACCACACCACAGATAACAGTAGGTTTAATGGTAAACTTAATTATTCTTATTGTGGGCAACTTGAGCTTTGGATCTGCCTCAGTTTTGGGCTCATGCCTTAAAATGATTTGGAAAAATGAATGGATGGCATAGATATAACACATATATCATAATGAGGCTCACAAAATTTTGGTACATGGCATGGTAAAAAATGTGAATTTTTTTTTGGATGCATCTGCTTATGTTTTGAGGGTGTTCTTGTAATTTGAATAATTTAATGCCAGTACTCCATTCCTATGCTCCTCTTCTCTCCGTGTAGCACATACAAACAACATTGTAGTAGGGAACTTGTGCACCAAAGGTCTATGGACCCACCGTGGTAACTTGGCGACATTCACTTGTACATCTCTTGCATCTAAAGTTATGTTGGGACATAAGCATAAAAACGAGGTAGATTGTAAGTCATGAATGGGCCATGACACTGGAAAAAAGTATACTGGATCACCTACTGTTGAAACATATATTAGGTAGCTTAGGTGTATCCCAAATTATATTGGTCAACTCAATGGGTAAAATCAATTGACATCCTAGAAAAGATTGTTGGGGCCCTACACTCAACTCATGCATGTGGCATATATAAGACTCCATTAGGTGGGCCACACATAATCATTAATTTAGATATGATTGATGAATTTTTTAGATTGAGTGATTCAAAGAGCCTGCTACAATATTGATCATTACAGATGGATTTGGGGCAGGATGCTTGAACTATGGTCCCTATATATGGTTATTAAGTTAAATATAAAATCCTACGGCTATAGTGTAGAGACTACAAATGAGAGAAGTGTCATGGGCAAGCTTCTCCACCCTCTACTTTATAAATATATGCCTTGGTCTTACCATCCACATAGATATAAAGCCCTAGTCTTATTGAGAGCTTTTCTTAAGACTGCATGGTGCATATGATGAAGATCACTTATCAATTATATTGCATGGTGAATGTCTTCCCTATGAGGTATGCATTTAAGATTACAATATGGAGGTATTATTGATGCATAAACAACCCATTTATTTCGCTATTAATATCACAGCACATGTGCTAGGCTTGATTCTCTAAAACGATAATTTACCTTGTGACACGCATGGCTAGGGCTGTCAACAGGCAAGGCTGAGGGTTGGCTTTATCAGGGCCCCACATGCATCCATCTTGACGCAGATTATAGGAAGCTAAGTGGGCCCCACTATGATGGTTGTGAGAAATCCACCCTGTCCATTTGTTTTTCAGATCATGTTAGAACATAGGCCAAAATTAAGGTAAATACAGAACTCAAGTGGGCCGCACCGGAGAGAGAGAGAGAAAAAAAAAAAAAAAAAGAAGAAGAAGAAGAAGAAGAAGGGAGAAAAATGCCTATAGTTGAAATCTCCCTGGAGTCCACCATGATGCTTACATGGAGAGCAGATTAGGTGAGACCTCGTGCTCACCTCAGACGGTGCCGCCCTTAAAGGGAGGGAAATGCCCACGGTTGAAATCTCCCTGATGTATGTACTATGTATCCATGCCGTCCATCCATTTTTACATATCATCTTATGGCATTATCCCAAAAAATGAAGCAGGGAAAATTATGAGGTGTACCATACCATAAGAAACAGTCGTGATTGACGATCCTACCATTAAAAACTTCTTAGGACACACCTTCATGTTTCCGTAGTGTTTATTTACTATCCAATATGGTGCGGCCCTTGCCGTGGGTCCACCTTGATGTATGTCCACGGTGCATTTATAAACATTACGGAAACAGTGAAGATTAGCGGGCCAAAGTTTTTAATGAACGGCCACCGTGCAATCCTCACTATATCCACGCCGTCCATCCAACTTGGGTGAGGTCGGGGCCGCACTTTATCCGCTCTCCCATCTGTCGGTCTTCTTCTTCTTCTTCTTCTGCTTTTTTTTTTTTGTTTAATTCTTTTCCCCCAACCGGACGCGGATTCGTATTTTTTTAATCCAACCGGACGCCGACTGCGCATTGAGTAAATATGTGGGGCCACCATGATGCGTGTGTCATATCCACGCCGTCCATCCATTTTTTAGCTTATTTTACGACGTGAGCCTAAAATTGAAGTATATCCATATCTCAAGTGGATCACACCACAGGGAAAGTGGGAATTGAACACCCACCATTGAAAACTTCTTAGGGCCAGTGAAGTGAAGTTTTGGATCAAGTTGGTATTTATTTTTTCCCCTTCATTCATCCTAGTCTCTGTGACCTTATGAACAGGTTGGATGACAAATAAACATCACTGTGAGCCTTAGGAAGGTTTCAACAGTAAACTTCACTATCCCCACCGTTTACTTTGGTGCGGTCCACTTGAGCTTTGGATATGCTTCAATTTTGGTCCCGCCATATAAAATAAGCTGATAATACGGATGGACGGCGTGGATAAGACATATAAATCACGGTGGGCCCAACATAGTTTACTCGCAATCCACGTCCATGCCAACGCGTTTTCTTACACCAATCGCCGAATGCATGCTCATATCACATGCGATCCACATGATGAACAGGTGCAGCCTTGTGCGAATCGCACGTGTCGTCTGGATCACATCTTCGATCCTCGCGCGAGTCGCCTTTCAAATCCTTCTGTCCCCCCAGCGGTGGAACGATTCAAGATGGTGTAGTGTCCCAAGAAAACAACTCGATCGCCACCCCATCAAAACCAACGTGAAAGCCTCTTCAGCTGATTTTCTCTTTTCCTCCCATCTCTCTCTCCTCTTCCTTCCTCCACCATTTCTCATAATTCCTCTCCCTTTCTGTCCTCCCAAAAAGTAGAGAATGGTCAAACCCCACCCGGTGGGCCCCACACGTTTCCAACTCCCATCCACCCTTAAATCCTCTCCCATTCTTCATCACTCCCACTCTTAAAATATCCAACAATTCTCTCTCTCTCTCTCTCTCTCTCTCTCTCTCTCTCTTCTTCTCTCAGTCGTTGAATCAGATCAGGAAGAAGAGGAAGAACAAGAAGAGATGATTCAGTTGCTTTTCGGTCTCCTATTCGCCGAAGGGGCCCTGGTCTTTCTCCTCTTAGTGAAAACCCCGATTCGGAAGCTGGCGATCATGGGGTTGGATCGGGTCAAGCGCGGGCGCGGGCCCGTGATGGTGAAGACGATCGCCGCCACGTTCTTCATCGTGCTCGTTTCGACTGTCTACAGCATTGTGAAGATCCAGAACCGATCCAACGAAACTGGCACCCTCACCCCGACGGATGAGATTCTCATGGGCAGGCATCTCCTAGAAGCGTCGCTGATGGGTATTATTTCCATGCTTTCCTCCTTATGTTTCTGCTTCTTGTTTTGTACTTTTTTTTTGGGGAGCTGAATTGTGTGGAATTGGTTGTCTGGTTTCGGCTGTTTTAATCTTTCGGAAATGAATGCGGAATGGATTTTAGGGTTTTAGAGATTGTTAGGTCCAGGATGATCTGCATTTCGTTTTAGGGTTTTAGCGACGGTGAGATCTTGGACAGTTGGAGATTATAATGGCTGCTTCAGATGGAAGGTTAATAATAAAATCACTGTAGTTGGTTATGCTGTAAGTAAATTTTATATTTGAGGATGCGGATGGTTGTGTTATTGAATTGAATCGAATGGAATTGTGTTCGATGGAAAGGAAATGACCAAATTGGAATTACCTTTGGGATTTGTTCTGTAACCCCTGATCCAACAAGAGCAGCATAATTGCAATTTGGAGCCTTGTCCGTCAGAATGGAAGGTAACTGCAATCTGGTCATTTCCGCTTTATCAGATGAAATGTTCCAATTTAATCCAACTCACTACTGTCAAATGCTAATGTTTTTAGTCAGGTTCACGATGAAACAGACGTTCTCAAAGCTAATCTGGAGAGGATAGGGTGAAGTTTGATGATTCTTGATTTGTTTGGGGAATGATCAGGTGGGAACACTTGTATTGAGATTTCACCTGGTGAATTTCTTTTAGATTTTGGTCTGGGCGACCTTAAGGTTGAGGAGTTGGGAGCCATCCAATTGAGCTGCCGGTCACCCATTCCCTGCAATAGTCAAAACAAGTGGGTTACACTCCCTTCTTGACGAATAAATGAGGGCACCTGCGGCCTTACTCTCTGTAGACATCCAATCTTAATTGGTTGGCGATAAGATTCAACTAAAGCTAATCTTCAAAAAAAAAAAAAAAAAAAGTTGATTAAATCTTTAAGAATGAAGTTTGATTTGGGTCAGGTCTTTTTTTTTTCCTGTGTTCCTCTGTGGAATGTGGAACCAAGAAAAGTTAACTTGAATTATTTTTTATTAATATAGGACAACTGTAACATTCGAACATAATTCATATATCTATTCCGCAAGGACTGGCTATGCTATGTGAAGCAAGTGTTTTGCAGTTGGAAAGCAACGTGAGTAGAGGTTGCATGTTGCAGAAATGAGTATGTTCAGATGAATATGTGGGAAGACTAGGAATTGTAGAATTAAGAATGAGGTCATTCAAAGTAGTGTAGGAGTTGCCCACTAAGGCATAATGACAGAGAGCAGATTGAGATGGTTCAATCTTATGCAACAAAGACCAGAGACGACTCTAGTAAGGAGGGATGCATTGGTTAAGGTTAAAGGGCCTAAAATGAGGATGAGCGGAAGCAAGGTATTCTATAGTGGTAATGGTGGCTGTAAGGGCCACCACCGTTACCTTTATGATACGGGGTGTAACGGCCATTACGGTCCTTTTTTTTTTTTTTATTGAAAAAAATCCAAAAAACCTGTATCAGCCTTGTAATGGACCGTTACAGGGCCATTATGGCCTTTATAGGGGGCGTCACGGGCCATTATGGATATGTAATGGCCTTTATGGGTCATTTTTTCCGTAATGACCGTTATGATCTTTACGACTTCGTAACGTGTAACGATTGCCACTGTTATCTTTACGTAACAGCCTTTATGGCCCCGTAACAGCCTTTGCGGCACACCATGAGAGGAAGACCTTAAAGGACTTGGATTGAGGCGGCAAGAAGGGATATGAATGCTTATTCACTTTCCAGGGATAGGGCCTTAGGTGTAACCAAATTTGTTCGAGTTTTCTTACCCATGGAAATAATCACATCACAAAAAGGAGGACCATCCAAATCTAATACAAATTTCCTCATTGGAATTCTATTGAGTTGTGGGGATTGTACATTCCTAGCAGCGGCATTCCACAAGCCACTAATTATATTCCTTTGGGGCCTGTTTGGATTTGCAGAAAGGGTGGGAAAGGAAATTGTATTTCCCGATAAAACTAAGTTCCACGAAAGTGTGGGAAAGGAAATACTATTTCTACTGTTTGTTTATCAACAACATTTTCTTGAGAAAATTATGGTCTATTTTCAATTAATACGAGGCATTCAATCACCATTGTTTCCCATATGGTTCACTTGAGATCTAGATATGCTTCATTTTTGTTCCCATGCCCTAAAATTATATGGGAAAATGGATGGACGGTGTGGATGTAGAATACACACATTAATGTGGGCCCAAACATTAGGATTGCACCACGGTCTTAGGTGAGGCCGCAGCTGCACCTAATCCGCTCTCTATTTCAACAGCATACGGCAGCGAGTGCAACTTGGCTGCGACCACCGAACCAGCTATGTGAGTGAGACCCTTAACCTAGGGCCCACCTGGATGCATTTGTTGTATATCCATGTCGTCCATCTGTTTCTTCAAATTATTTTATGTTATACTACCAAAAATGATGCAGATGCAAATTTTAGGTGGACCACACCACAGGAAACAGTGCTCATTGAACGCCTATCATTAAAAACTTCCTGGCGTCCATTGTAATGTTTATTGACCATCCAATTTGTTGATAAGATCACCTAGAAAGGGATGAAAGGAAAAAAAAATCAGGTTGATAGAAAACTTTTGTGGCCCACAAAAGATTTTTAATGGTCATTAACCATTGTTTCTTATGGATCCACTGCTTTTTATAGTATGGTCCACCTGATATTTGGCTCTGCTTCACTTTTGTGTTCATGCACTAAAATGATATGAAAAAACGAATGGATGGCATGGATATAGGATACATACATGGAGGTGGCCCATGGTAAGGCCTTCACCATTATGCAATGCATAATGTTAGGTGGCGCCTAATCTACACAGGCCCTTGGAGAAAACCCCCTTTTTTTAACATTGATAATTTTATTGAAAAAAGCCGCAAAAAAAGGGGGAAACAAAATGAAACAGAGAAAAAGAAAAAAAGACTACTACTCTTGCTAGCTATCAGGGAAATGGGCAATAGCCTTTAATGCAATTACCCATTCGATCACATGCACTTTAACCCTACCGAAGACCTCCAAAACTCGCCCCTCCCGATATTTGAAGCAATGATCATTCCTTTCTAGCCATAAGAATCACATCTCCACTGCTAGACAAAGGCACCAAACTTTTTTCCCAATCTATCCTAAACCATCTCCATGCCACATATAAAAGAATTGACCAATGGACCTTGACCAGACCCATGCTTTTTCGAAATTCTTTAAGAAGCATTCCCACAACCTTCTTGCAAATGAGCACTGAATGAAAAGGTGATCCATTGATTCCTCATCCTGATAACACATTAAACAAACATTCGGAAGGATCATCTTCCTTTTGGAGAAAACCCTTGATTAAAAGGGAAAAGAAAAACTAAGTTTCTATCTTAATAATTATGCGTAGCACAATGCACTAATGGCTGTGATTTGGTCCTCTATTACTCTGAACTGTCAAGGGCTGTTGGTGATGTATCCTTTGGTGTTGACAACTGATTAGCACCAAGGAGCATTCTTGATCACTATGAAGCATCATGCTATTCTTGATTTCTGTTGAGCGTTTAGATGTGTCTGTTGGTTGTTGAGCGTTAAGAATCTTAAGATGTCTGTGTAGCTTTGCACGTCAAGACATTTATACTATATATTGTGTTTTAAATAACGAATAGAGTGTTGTGTAGCATTCACCTCTCCGAAGTGTGAGGGGTAAGCTATGTAGCTAGTAGCATAAGATACACACAACTTCTGAGTTTTTAATTAAAATAATATATAGGCCGAGGAATAAATATAAAGATAGAAATAACAATAGTTAGGAGTGGAAGCACAAGAGTAGAAACTCACCTTTTTAGTCTTCATGCTCGCGACGCCGAGCGAAGTTGAAGGAAAGATAGGAAAGGTGATAGCACAATGAGTAGAAGCATGGAAGCTTTGGTCCAATTTAGAGAAGATGCATGAGGGCAATCCAAAAGGCTGGGGAAGAAGCCGAACTAGGAGATTGGAGGTGAGAGAGAAAATCCATATTTAAAGAGGAAGTATTGGTAGAGGCAAATCAACATGAAAGGATTTCTCTAAAGGATAAAAAAGGGGACAATCTTGGAGGTATGAGGGTAGCCGTAGCACTAGGGGAGGTAAGGCAGAACCAACCCAATATGAGGTGGAGAAGATGAAAGGGAGACATAGAGTGGGAGATAAGGGGAACTCTTTAGAGTGTGCTGGAGATATGGTGGGAGATGTTGAAACATTAGATGAGACCCTATTTCACTTTAGACCTCTTTATTCTACTGAGATATGGGTTTCTATGAAGCAAGAGGTGAATCTTGATAAGGTTCTCATGGTGATAGCCTTGTGGTGAAAGGCTCTGATCGTCGGCTTGGCCAAATGGGTTGATCGATCGACTTTTGCTTGGGAAGATGAGTGGTTTAGATTCTCGAATATCCCGTTTGAACTTTTCTTTTCAGAAGCCTTTGCAATGATCTTTTCATCTTTTGGCCAGTTGTTAGAGATGAATTCGGTGACGAAGAAGAGGGAGGTGGTGAGGTGGGCCAAGTTGCAGGTGCGGAGGAAAAAGATGGTCCCGGTGCCTGGAAAGGTTTTCGTGGCGGTTGAAAATATGGTCTCGGTCGGTTGGAGAAGTCTGGATCCCTATTTTGTTGGACAGGGAGGAAGTTCGTCTCCATAACTATCGATAAGAAGGCTCAAATGGGGTCTCAAATGTTGCTGGGAGGCCAGTAATGGCAGTCCGAGGGGTGGGTGTTGATGAGGGAGCATTGATTCCTATCTTCCACGGAGTACAATCAAGGACTTGGATGCGTGGCAACCATCGGATTTAGCTGGGGGAAGTGGTTAGGGATCGAACGGGGGAGAATGTACCATGTGTTGTTTAGATTCCCAAACCGATGGCTTGGATGCCTTTTGAAGGTTTGGCTGCAACACTTGATTTCGAGCCTCCTTTTTTGCCTCGTTCGGGTGCACAACTCTCCTCTCCGACAGACACGTGTCTTGGACGGTTGGTGAAGTTTTGGCTCTCGCTTGGGTGCCATGTGTCTCTATTCATCCGAATTTCGCACGCATCTACTCTTTAAATGAAGGCATGTGCTTGGGTCCTTACTCATGACTTAGTGGTAGACTCACAAGGGTTTCAACACTAAGGTCATGGGGTTGGAGTACACATTGTGGTGTGTGGGCGTGCGCGTAAAAAAAAAGTGAAGGCATGTGATTCGACGAAGCTTATATCTTGTCGAGAGACTCCTCTCTCTCTGGAAGTTGATGGGTTCTCCCTTCAGGTTTGCGATGGCTATGGATTTTGCTTCCACGCTTTCACTAGAGAATGAGAGTGACGCACAATGTCATGTGATGGATGGCTCTCTAGCCATAGTTCCTATCGATGAGGACCATGGGATGTCTTCTTAAGCATGGTGCATATTGAACCCTCTTTGGGTATCTTCGGGGGACAATGAAGTTGAGAGAGTTGAAGGCAACTTGGAGGTCTTGAAGCAGGGGAAAGTGTTGAATGTAACCCCTGTACTGCACAAAGGCAACGACAAATGGAGGATAGGATTCAGACATGCAGGATGAAGGCCCTTTGGCTCGACCGAATAGCAATATAAGCAGCCATGTGGAGCTTGTGAAAGGCAAGCAATGGATCAAGGGTGTGTTGATGCATGCGGGCAGATAGGTTGGGGTTGCTTTTGGTGTCAAAGATGAAGATTATTATAATCTATTCCAGTTTGTCGAGGCTTGTGGTAGAAAGAGGCAACTTGCTATGTCACCGAGGCAATCTTTAGGCAACAATAAAGAATTGGTATCCCTTCGCTCTTCTTTGTCTTCTGAGGATGCATTGCTGAATAGAGGGGATAGATTGGGGCGTAGGGCGAGATCCTTGTTCAAATGAGGATTTTGTCCTGAAATGTCAGGGGCTTGGGCTCTAGAGGAAAAAGGATCCAAGTTCGAGATGTTTGCAAAAGGACAAAGGTGCAGGTTTTAACTTTTTAAGAAATGAAGACCTCTTTTTTTATTTTTTTTATTTTATTTCTGTTTTGTTGGAGTATGTTTGGGATTCTGCTGGGGGGGGGGGGGGGGGGGGGGGGGGGCTACTGGGAGAAGAGTGATGGTCTAGGATTCGAATATGTAGAAGAAATGTTCTTCTTGGTCCGGGAAATACTCTCTATCTATTTTATTGGAAGGGGTTTCTAATGGGTTTCGTTGGTTGTTTATGGTTGTTTATGGGCCTAATGTGGCCGCTGATGGAGATGCATATTGGGAAGAGCTTAATTTGACTAGGTTTATGTTTGGGGTAGAATCACGAAAAGCATGTCTGTATTCTTTAGATGGGTGGAAAAGCACGGGTTGGTGGATCCCCCTCGGGGGCAAGTTCACCTGGTTTGATGTTCAGGAACACCCTATCATGACTAGAATTGATAGATTTTTTGTGTCTGCTTCCTAGGTGGAGAAATGTCCTCTTGTCTCTCATCGATCTCTCCCTTGACTAGTGTCAGATCATTGCCCTATCCTACTTGATGTTGCAGGAAAAAAACTTAGGCCGAAACCATTCAGGTTCGACCTATCCTGGCTAGAAGTCGAGGGGTTTTCGAATTTGGTAAATCAATGGTGGAAATCTTTCTCGGTCAAAGGTTTTGCGAATTTTAGATTAAACAAAAAACTTAAAACTTCTAAAGGAAAAAATTGCGGGATGGATAAAAGAAGTGTTGGGAAAAAGATTTATTGAAACTGAAACAATGTTGAATCAGATTCACAAGTTGGACATTAGAGGACGAGAAGTGTCTTCGCGGAAAGCTTGGTTGTATCTATGCTAATTATCTTATGAAGGAGGAAATCAAATGGAGGCAGCAATCTCGGGCCACTTGGCTCAAAGAGGGGGATAAAACTACAAATTTTGTCCATATCATTGCGAGTGCTTGTGTGTGTGTGTTGAATGTGATTGTCAGCTTTTACGAAGATTTGTTGTCAGATGAGGGTTGGAAGACACCTTTTTTGTGGGATTCATAGCGCTAATTTCAAAGATCTCTGGAGTCAAAAATCTCAAAGACTAATTGTCCCATTAGTTTGATTGGAAGCATCTACAAAATTCTTGTGAAGGTGCTAGCTAAAGGGGCTCTTCAAGGGATCATATCCAATAACTAGGGGCCTTTTATAGAGGGTAGACAAATCATTGATAGTACGCTCATCGCCCATGAGTGTGTATTGATGCCAGATTCAAGCAGAAAGTGGGAGGTGTGGTATGCAAGCTGGATTTAGAAAAGGCTTATGACCATGTTGATTGGGCCTTTTCAGATTACATGCTAGGGAGTATTGGTTGTGGGGAAAAACGGAGGGAGTGGATCAAGGTGTGTACGAGGTCACCCGGATTCTCAGTCTTAGTTAGTGGTTCGCTTAAAGGCTTTTTTCAAAGATTGTGTGGATTGAGACGAGGAAACCCCATATCTCCTTCCCTTTTTGTGGTGGTGCTCGAGGCTTTGAGCAAAATGTTGGACTGTGGACAACAAATCGGTCTTTTTTTTAGCTTCTCTGTTAGCAAATCAAGTCCCCTGGTATCACATCTTCAATTTGCGGATGATACACTATTGTTTTGCGATGCAAATGCTGGCATGGTGGAGAATTTGAGGATGATTGTAATGTGCTTTGAAGTAGTCTTAGGGTTGAAAATGAACGTTTCTAAGATTGTTATGCTAGGAGTCCACATAGCCAAGGAGGACAGGCTTTGGTTGTAAGGAGAGTGGCTTCCCAACTATGTATCGTGGTCTTCTTTTGTGTGTGGGAAAACCGGCCAAGCGCTTATGGGATGTGGTGATAGAAAGGGTAGGAAAGAATGTTGGGACAATGATTAAAGCCACACTTTTTAGTCTCCCGGTGTACTTTATGCGATTATACCGGTGCCCGAAATCAGTTTTGGAGAAGATTGATAGGCTTAGGAGACTTTTTGTGGCAAGGGGTGGAGGATAAAAGAAAGTTTCATTTACTCGAGTGGGATGAAGTCTGTAAGTCCTATAAAGAGGGAGGGGTGGGCATTAAAAACTTGGGGTGATATGAATAAGGCTCTTTTGGGGAAGTTGTTATGGAGCTTTGGTATGGAAGTAGGGGCACTTTGGAAGGATATAATAATCATTAGTATGGTTCCGGCAAAGTAGGGTGGTTTACAAAAGACTCTTTGACGTAGGATGCCCTAATTATGATGCATGTTTATGAACACAATTATTCAGCAGAAATAAAAATCAATAATAATCTAAAATTCTAGCATTAATCATCATAACTAAGAAAATCATAAAGGAAACATGCAATAGAGCGGGCCATCATCACAACCAAGAAGTGTGGAATTTAATTATCGCTTAGGTTGGATCCGGCAAGGGATGGAGCCTCCTGATCTTGCATGGTCTTTACCCAATTGATCAATGGGGATCACTTGTCCGAGGAATTAAAAGGTTTCTCGGATTAGGGATTTGGAAAATTTGGAGAATTAGGTTTGGGATTAATTCTCAGATTTTGATAATGAGGAATTAAGAAAACCAAGGTTAGAATGTAGGAGAAGAAAGATAAATTACCTTAAAGAACTTGGAGAGGCACAAGAATAAGTTAGAAGAAGAATCAAGAAAGAGAAGAAGCACCATGAGAGAGAGAGAAGAGAGAGGCCACCAAAGAGGTTTGCTTTTTCATTAATGATCAACTAATCTCGTTTTAAGGGCTTAGCCCACTTAAATAAGCAAAGGAAAGACATGAAAGTACTAAAATACCCATAAATATATAAGCAAAAATGGAACAAAACAAGTAACTTGTGCAGAAGTTCGGGCGCCCAAAGATGTCCAAAAATGTCCAGTGAGTTTCGGGGGCCAGGCAGGCAATTTTCGGGCGCTCGAAGATAGTGGTCGGGCGCTCGAAGACAAGAAAAATGTCCAGCGGATCTTCTTCTCCCTACACATGTCCTCTCAATGTGGGGTCTTCAATGTGACAAATCACGTGTGTAGGGTCTTCAATGCTACTCAATAGTCGCCTAGCCACAAGGAAGATGCTTGTGGTGGGCGCTTTCTTCGTTGGTAGACTTTGAAAGGTCGTGTGTCCTCATCACTCTTCCTTGTATCGGGCATTACACTTGTGGAAAGGAATTGCTTCGGTTAAGGGGAGTTTTGGTAATTGAGTGTGGTTCATGCTTGGGGATGGTGAAAATATTTGTTTTTGGTAAGACTTGTGGATTGGAGAGGAAACCTTGAAGTTGCGTTTCCTGCAGATTGCAAGTTTATCTATCGACCGCAACGTGCTTGTGGGACATTGCTTCTCTCGAAGAGGAAACAATGTAGCTTGAACCCCTCCTTGCTGGCTCTTCATGTCTGAAGAAGATGTGGGGGAATTGAGCTCCCTGTTGGATCATATCAAACTTTGCCATCCATCTATTGGTGAAAAGGATAAGATGTGTTGGCAATTGGACAAGTTGGGATGCTTCTCGGTCCGATCCTTCTAATGCTTTAAGCCCGAGGTATCGGGGAACCCTCTAGTGGAGTATTTGCTACCAAGTTTATTTGGTCCTATGGCGCTTTGCCAAAAGTCCTGGTGTTTGCATGGTTGGTAGGCTGGGGCAAAATTTTGACAGTGGATAACCTCCGGAAGCAGGGAATGGTTCTCCCAAATGTTTGTCTGATGTGTATGGTTGATTCGGAATCTATTAGTCACCTCTTTATGCATTGCCCAACCTCCTCCTTTTTGTGGAATGGCATCCTATCCACATTCTGGGTTTCATGGGTTTACTCGAACTCCTTTGATCTGTTCTTTTTGTCTTGGCATGGGGTGGAACTCAAAGAGGATTTGAAAGTTCTTTGGCATTTGTGTCTCTTGGCAGGGCTTTAGGCTATTTGGGAAGAAGGGAATGGGAGATGCTTTAGGAATTTGAGCCACTCTATGGGGAGGGTCGTCTCGAAAGCAAGGGGCCTGGTAATTGAACGGGTTTTGTGCTTGGGAGGGGAAAATGATTATTCTTTTATCATGTAATGAATTTGGGTGGTTGCTCATCCTATGTACAGTTATTTGCCTTTATGGCACTTGTTTATAATATACTTTTTGTTACCTTTCAAAAAAAAAAAAAAAAAAGCAACGGACTGACGTAATAATTTTTCTTTTTTTGGAGAAGTTGAACTGATTTAAATCAGTATTAACTGATTTAATACTGTTGCTGATATCATTCTACTAAAATCATTTAAAACATTAATAAATTTTTAGTGAAAATAGCAAAATGTGACAGACAATTGTAGATGTTAATTGCTTTTACTATTATAACATGTAGTGGACGCCATGTAGCATGTTGTGGAGGCTACATGGTAGGTAGCATGGCTTGCAGCGTGGCTTGAACTGATTTAGATCATGTGCTACGTTGCGTGAAGGCTAAGGGTGTAGGGATGCTGGTGCACTCCTACAGATTTTGTAGGGCAGCCAGGAAGCTCCACTCTTACCATAGAACAACAGTAGGGAAAGGAGCTAGAGGGGCTGATTCAACTATCCCCTGAATGAGACCCCCCTATGGGTTGTATATAGATTGGAAGTGGCTAAGGAACACGTAGTGTTTTCAATGCTCTGATAGGACACATGTCAAGCGGTGATTGGCTGAAAATTGTAATGTATGTGACCCTGGACGATACCCCTCTATGCCTGAACACGGTGTTGATGCCCATTGTATTTCGCATTTTCGACTCCTGGTGTATGATCTCAATGCCTGCGTCATGATTTGATGTGAAGATGACAGGTCCAACACTTGCTTCATGGTTCAACGCAAACCTTGCCCCATGGTCAGCTTCAATGCTATCAGAAAGGCTAGTGGGTGATTTTGTTGTACTAAACAGAAGCCTCAAGTTTAAATGGACGTAATTTTTCATAGGTTTGTGTCAGTCATTGGACTCAACACGCCAATGGGAGAGGCCCAAACAATTTCACCTTGTTTAGGGAGGTTGAAATGTAGATTATCCTCATTTGGAGGGTGGGAAGTATTGGATGTAGTTTATCCCCATGCTGGGAGGTTGAGGAGTCAATCCCAATACATCCGATTGGGACATTAGTGCAATTTCCTCTTTATGCAGGAGGGTAGTTCTATCCTTCTGATAAGGAGGCTGATAGAGGTACCCGTGAGGCAGAGTGTCATGCACACACGTGCTCAATGTAGTTTATCCCTGATCAGAGAGGTTGAGGTTGTACTCGTGGGTTGAAGTACTACATACATAGGTGTTCAATGTAGTTTATCCTCATGTAGGGAGGCTGACGGTGTACCAATGGCGTAGTATGCCACACACACAGGTGTTCAATGCAGTTTATCCTCGTGCAAGGAGGCTGAGTGCTAAGCGGTGCTAAATGCTCAGTGGGACTTCTTAGGTGATGGTAGACTGCAGAGAGGTTGAGGCTGTACTCGTGGGTTGAAGTACTACATACATAGGTGTTCAATGTAGTTTATCCTCATGTAGGGAGGCTGATGGTGTACCAATGGCGTAGTATGCCACACACACAGGTGTTCAATGCAGTTTATCCTCGTGCAAGGAGGCTGAGTGCTAAGCGGTGCCAAATGCTCAGTGGGACTTCTTAGGTGATGGTAGACTGCAAGCTGTGCCCATTGGGTGATGCATCACATGCGCCGGCATGTGATGCAGTTTATCCTCACCCAGGGAGGCTGATGACATAAACCTTCGGGGCAAGGTAGTCAGCATGCAAGTATGTGATGCAGTTTATACTCATGCCAGAGGTTGATGAAGATGTACTTGTGATGCAAGTTGCCTTGCACACAGGTGCATAATGCAGTTTATCTTCATGCAGGGAGATTGATGATGCACCAGTGGGGTGGGGTGAGGTGCCTTGCGCCCAGGTGCATAATGCATGGTGTAGTGTATACTCATGCACGGAAGATGCATTAAACTTCTAGCAGGATTGTTGCAATCGTTAGTCTGTTTAGGCTGATGATTAGTGTGGAGTTTGATGCGCTGTTGGGACAAGGGTCACTACCATGACGCTTGGATGTGGTTTATCCTCTTACAGGGAGACTGATGATTTCCAGGGTTGCATACACTTTCGGGGCAATGTGCCACATACACAAGGATGTATTCTGGTTTATCCTTGTATGGAGAGGCTGCATAGGATGGTGGGACATTGGTTGCAAATAGTGGCAAGATGTAGTTTATTCTCATTACAGGAGTCCCAGGAGCAATTTATCCTCCCACAGGGAGGATGAGGGTTTGAGTCATTCATCACCTCTGGTGGGACTGTTCGGGTCATGAAGGACCACAGGTGCTAAGTAGTTTAGGCTCGTAACTAGGATTGCGGCATAGCATGCAACGGGTCACCGGTCAACCCCATGATGTCAAGGTGCAATTTATTCTCTTGCAAGGAGATCAATGGAGATGCATCCATGGGGCAAGGTGCCTCGCACACAGGTGCATAATGTAATTTATCCTCGTGTATGGAGGCTTATGAACACACACACACACACACGTGTTCTTCTCTCTCTCTCTCTCTCTCTCTCTCTCTTATTGGTAACTGAAGATTGAACCTCGGGCATTGATGTTTTGCACTTGGGATGATCATCACGAGGCAAGGGGCAACATTCAGAGAGCCCTCAATTAACCTTGATGCTATGAAGAAAAATTGATGATTCCTACTTTGGATGAGTGTGCACCTTTAGGTATTTCACAGCCATGGCAATCTACTAATCAATGTTGTGAATGAGGGAGTTTAACTTTGGGTTGGTGTGTCTTTATTTGTTGCCATGAGAGCTGTTGGTTTTTGCACTGAAAGGTCCAACAACTAGTATTATTTGAGTCATTTTTCCCATTTCAACATTAATTCTTTGGAGGATTTGGATAAGAATATTTGTCTCCCGCTTGTTTGATGAGCTGATGGAGACGGTGTAGTGTGTTTGAGTGATCCAGGGTTCAATCCCTGGCAGTGTTACCTTTCAAAAAAATATTTGGAACTTTCAAGGTGGAGGTGAGAGGGTGGTCAGAGGTGCTTGAGTATATTTTCATTGACATAGTTGAAGGGTGATTACCGTTAGCTGTTTCGTGTGCATATCAATAAGAGATTTTCGTGTTGCTTGGCTAAGGTTTTCTGAGATCTTTTTTCTGCCCTGATGTGGGACTGATGTGTGCGTTCTTGCTATTTGTTTCCCCCTTAGGTGAGGTTAGATAAGGACTGCTGACCACCCATCATCTTAATGAATAAGGAATTTGTTTTTCTTTGGTGGGAGTAGTAGAGGATATTTACTGATCAACTCCAATGCAAATGTGTTACCTTACCATGGTTAGATGGATCAATATGCCATCTCTCCCTCGGCATTTGTGTAACATTTGATGCTTTTGACTTAATTTTGGATAACATATTCAAGGGGAAGCAAATTAGTGGACTGATGATCTAGCCAGCAGGTAGGAATGGACATCTATTATGGAATTTAGTACATTGATCATAGGACGAGAACCTGGGTTCAGGCCTGCCGTGGAGTATAATAAAATCTTTTGGAGATCATTCAGGCATTATAGTTAGAGACATTGATATTGAAGCGAACTTGACGACTTGGGATTTTGCAAACTTGTGTCTTGAGTTTCAGGAACTTAATTCTTTAGGAACTTTTTGCAAGGCGTAGTCTTAACGGTTCCTGTTTTGCTTCTGATATGGTTTGAAATTGTCGCTAGCACTTGATGATTTCTGAGGAATTCCATGAAAATCTATTTCATCACTATAGCCTTGTCCCAGCTATTAGGGGCAGGATACCATGAAAATCTATTTGTTGATCAAATTCCATTGATCTTTCTTTGGAAGTAATGAGAATTATGTTTCTATTGATACTAATTGAACACATTGTGTGGTTTGTTGTTCTCTTGACATTAGCCACTTTTGATTTTCTCCATCTGAGAATGATTTAGGATTGCACATGAGCTCAACAAATGTTAGCTGAATGCAATGTGCTCATTCTTTTATCCATCAAAAAAGAAAAGAAAAAAGATCCTCATTTTTTTTTTCTTTGCACACTTCTCTACCCATTTCACTTTTTGTGCACATGTTCCCATGGGTCACCAGGCTGATGCTGACGTGTAAAATTCCAGACCAAACCAAATATTGGGCCTTGCCCCAAAAGTTTCAACCTCTTGGATGATTCTGAGTCCTTGAATTGAGGTAGAACTATCACACGCATTTTCAGGCCCTGTGCTAATTGAGTGCCTGGGATTGTGGAAATTTTACAATTTTTGGCCATGGCTCGCATATAGTGTGGACTGTCGGATGAGTTGCTCCAATCTTGTAAACATGCTCCCATAGGAATTTGTGTGTGAAATACCTTCCTTTTAGTTCAAGCTAAAATTTATGTCTCTCTCAGTCGTTTGTGTTTATTTTATTTTAATTTTATGCTGTACTTGCACTTGTTGACTCAATGGCTACTCTTTTGTTGTTGCCGACGTGGATCCCAAGTAAATTTTGGTGCTTTTGTGTAGGTTATGCTTTGTTCCTTGCACTAGTAATTGACCGACTACATCATTATATGAGGGAATTGCGTGTGATGCGGAAGAGCATGGAGGCTGTAAAGAAGCAGAACAGGGATAAGAGCGAAAGTGGAAAAGGTGGGGGCTCAGAGGAGATGAAAGCAATTGAGGAAGAAGTTTCCGGTCTGAGGGCAAAGGTTAAGCAGCTGGAATCAGAAGCCGAGATAAGAGCCAACGAGGCGAAGACTGCAGAGGCTAATGCCATGGCTCTAAGGAAACAGTCCGAAGGTTTCCTCCTTGAATATGACCGTTTGCTGGAGGACAACCAAAACCTTCGCAACCAGCTGCAGTCACTCGACCGGAGATTGTCACACTCTGATAGCAAGAAGAACACATAAGGCTACTTCACGCCACCTTTTTTTTTTTTTTTTTTTTTTGCACTGGTACTTTGATTTTATTTCGTACTTGGAGAAATCTAATCTAGCCCATGTTTTGGTGATTTTCTTTTGGGGTTTTAGACTGCAAGGATTGCTTGGGTCTGCCTGTGATGTTGTTTTATGAGGTGAACAAGGCAAGTGAATTTTGTCATTAGTATATGGAAAAAAAGAAAACCAGGGATAGTGTAATGATTCTGCCTATTCTAACCAGCATGGGTGGGTTTATCAAAGTATTCAGTTTGGCCTGCAGCAGCACCATGAGTTGGTGCTCCAGACCATTGATCTGATGGGGATGAGAAATCTAACTGATTGGTGTAGAAACTCTCGCTGTATTTGGAGCTTGATCCATCCATGCCAGGCCCATCAGAGCCGTTGTTTGCATCTCTTAACTGTTGGCCCCACTTTGACGAACTGAGAAGAGGTCTGACAAAGCTCTAAATTGTTTCTCTCATTTATTGTTAATGGTTAGGCCTTAGGATCATATGATTGCTGCAGGTATTGAGCTGGTGCCTGTCAATTTGGAGGTCTACCAGGCCAACCATCCCAGTATCTCTTCAAGTGTGTCATGTACATAGTGTGAGGACAAGGCTTGATGAAAATATTGGTAGACCATGCTTTTACTTTTTGTGCTTGTTTCATCTAGTGATTGCGGTATCGATATCGATGGTTGGCGATACGAAACCCCCTTGGAGACACTAAAAATTCACACTATTCCCGTGTATCGACGATATTATCGGCTGATATTGATAATATCGGCTGATATATTGATATCGCATGAGATATCGGCAAAATATCGGCCAATATCGCAAAATATCGACGATACCTGGACGATATCGTCCAGGTATTGTCCAACCGCACAAGAGTCCTCCATTTTTTTCTCTTGTTTGATTTTTTTTTTTTTCTAGTTTTTCTTCCATAATATAAAAAAAAAAATCTTAGGGCTTTCGTGCACTCTATCCCGAACCCCGGGCAGGGGCGCGTCGCCCTCTACACTCTCGGCGAGCTGATTGCACAGCTTGACCCGCGTACTAACTCTGCGAAAGGAGTCATATTTTGTTGAGTCTAGTTAGCCACTTTAAGTTTTGTTGAGTCCCCATATAAATCTAAGCCATATAGGGTAACTTATATTGCGTTGAACTAGGATAGTTAAAATTGCATTTGGAGGATACCTAGTCAGTTGCATTCATTCATAGGTATATTTCTCAATTCTCTTACTTGTTTTATTTTGTCAATGAATTGGTTGTGTTTTCTTTAATGTCTTTTTACATTTATATATCTTATATAATCAATTTAAACAATACTTGCATCAGTTCAGTTAGACAGTACATAACTTAGGATATTTTTACAAAGGAACTCTATTATGTGGACTTTCTTTTTATTTTTTTATTTTACACATTATGATTTAAATGTGTGTATTGAGGTCTATTTTAACAATCCCTGAAGTTTCATTGAAAAATTCAATCAATTTCTCAATGTTTCCCCATGTTTTTCAAAAAGTGCGATACATTACGCGATACAACCAATGTATCCCTAGCGATACACAATATGTATTTGTATCCTAAGGATGCGAAACGTAATGCGATACCAATACTGCGAATGCTGGTTTCATCCACGGTGGGGCTCAACGAGTCAATGATCTGGATCACTGAATCATGAGCACCATCATAACCAAGGGCTCAGTGCACTTTTTGCATATTCTTGCGTCCGGGAATGTGATTCCTCTTCCCTAGGGGAGGAAACGCAGGTATGTGACAGAGAAAGAGGAAATGGTCCGAACGAGTTACTATTTGTGAGCTTTATTGGTGGGGTACAGCCAGTAGAACATCGGCACTGTAGAGCATGTGTGAGCCAGTTATAACAGGCGCCGAAGGTCAATTTTCATCTGAGATCTCTGCACACAGCACACATATCAGCTATTTGAGCCATTTATCGTGCACAATGTGAACACGTCATCTACCAGAAATCATGGCCGCAAACTGTGAGTCACATATGTACTTTAAATTGGACCATTCGACCTTTTTCTTTTCCTGCCTGCTGATTTTTCTCATGCAATTTTGAGTCACTTAATTAATGGATCCACACTATTTCTTGTCCTTGGCGTGCTCATAGTGTACCCTACCCGATGAATGGTCTATATCCTTGGCATGTGTGCCTTATGCTCAGATTTATTACATATCTTCCACCCCCTTATGCAAGGCCCTTCGTTGAATTGCGACTCTTGTGTCTTAAGTAGAAATCACATGTGACAGAGGTTCATGAGGTAGGGGGTGCTATGAACATGCCATATGTCATAGGCCGTTGGCGGTCCACACATATACAAGTCAATTTTGGATTTTTGGGCTTCTTTTGCAAGCAGCGCTTTTTTCGCATGTGAGTTTGACCTGCCTGATTAGTGGACCAACATTATTTTATTTTCACAATGTACCTCACTTAATGAGTGGCCCAGATTTCTTAGAGATGTTTTCCCCCTCACGCAAGGGGCTGTCATCTCTCTCTCTCTCTCTCTCTCTCTCTCAACTTTCCACTGGACAGATTGGATGACACTCACACATCATATAAATGCCACGCCTATAGTTATGCCTAGCATTTTATCCTGAAATGTAAGAAAAGACGTGTATCTATCAAACAATGGGAGTTTAAATCTTTTTTTAACCTTTGGAAAGTTATTTGATACTCTGGCAACGCATAATGCTCGATATGCAGGCAACAGGAAATTGTATGTGTGGCATACATCACCCTAAATTGAACCAGCTAAATTGTGGAAGGCACTGAGACTAAGACACCGTCTCAAAATTATAGTCTGAAAAATCTTAACCTGTAATCCTAGGTCACTTATTTACTGAAATAGAACGCCCCTAAAAAAAAAAAAAAAGACAAAAAAAGAAAAAAGAAAAAGACTGAAATAAGACCGTGATTTTCATGTCAACCATCCGCCAATCCCATAGATAATCAAACCATCTTTTGTTTATGAGACATCTAAACCATGCCCATATTTTGAATAGTTCAATTTGAATTACTTATGCCACGTGTACAATGCTTATCATGCATCACACTTTGCTAGTAGTATGAAAGTTTTCCCACTTTAAACATGGATATGGAATGATCTAGTAATGAATTATGTAACTATAAGGCCTGCATCTTTGCTTAGAATATGCAGGTTTCAATCATGAAAAGTGGGACACATGCTTTGGGGTCCACACCAGTTATTAGTATGTTTCATCTCACCATTGAGGGCCGTAATCCAAATTCTCGAAAATTTAAGATTATATCGTCCAATCTCTTATGAGTACTTTCTTTTCTCTCTCTCTCTCTCTCTCTCTCTCTAATTTAATGTAGATAGATTTAATATTTATAAGAGCCATGTTCAAAAAGTTAAAATCGTACTCACAGGGAGAATTTGAATGGTCCATCTATGAGATGAAAAACATCCACGATTTTATTACCTGAAACATGGTCCCACTTGTCAAAGTCGAAAGAATACATGGCGTCTACTTTCTCTATTATATATAATGCAAACAGCCTTCTGCGAAATTTACCCTGACAATTAGTCACGGAGAGGAGTGTAAACTTTTGAAACATGTGATGTGTGTGACTCCAAATATATTTTTGTCATTTTAATTATTTTAATATAAGTAGCTCCCTCCCATTGTCTCTTCTTTGCATATTTTTGTCATTTCAAGTATTTTAATGTAAGTAGCCCACTCCCATTGTCTCTTCTTTGCATTGTAGTCCCCATCAACATTAGTATTAGGGAGCCCCCTAAAATGAACGCCGTAGGGCCATCTTATGAATGGGTGGGGGCATGAATTGTCCTGCCCCTGCTTGGACGGATTACCACCCGGGCAGATTTGTGGAGTGGCCCACCGTGATGTATCTAGTTATCCACACTGTTCATTTCTTTTCTCTGGTCATTTTAGGTCATGAGCCCAAGAATGAGGCATATCCAACACTCAACTGGACCACACCCAAGTGACTTTTGCATTTAATGCCTTGTGCATTTAATGCAACCCAAGCTTACTATTTGGTGTGGTACGCTTGAGTGTTGGATTTGTCTTGTTCTTGGGCTCATAGCTTAAAATGATCCGAGAAAGGGATGGACGACATGGATAAACAGATACATAATAATGGGCCTGTCCACAGATCTGCCCGGACAATAGTCTGTCTAAGCAGTAGCAGGATGCAATTCGCATCTGAATGTGTGACATCTACTCCATTAACTGTTGTGCTGGCTCATGCAAGGATGTCAGCCCTGAAGACAAAGAAGACTTAAAACTTGAGTCATCTCAGGAAGTGTGGATGGGTTGCACCATTGAAACCATTCCGGCGCGCCCTTCACGTCACCATCATTGAAACCATCCGCACTCTTTCCATTCGCTGTGTAGTACACGCACCGAACACGTCCTCTCTCTCGCTCTCTCTCTGCACACCACTATCTCCACTACACGTGCCATGCCCTATGGCTACACACACACGCTATGAGGGGAACTTCCCATGAGGTCGAGCTGTTTGTGCCCCACCATGATGTCGAACGGACATCAACACTGTGCATTTGATGGGTCCCCTTTAGGTTGTGGGATATCCAAAAAATCAGCCGTATACTTAGCTCAGGTGGGCCATACCATCTAAAACCATGTGAAGATATGCCTAAAACATCTAAAAGCACTTGGTGGGGCCCACTTGAGTTTTGTATGCTACGAAAACTTGGTCTGACCCCTCATCCAAGTGGGACACGCACAATGGATGGTCTGGATTTGTGAACCACATCTCGGTGGGCCCAATAACCGATCATGAAGGTTTTAATGGGCGGATAACCCCTCTCAACTGTTGTCTGTGGTGTGGCCCACCTAAGTAATGGATTGACCTGATTTTTAAGCCTGTGGCCCATCATGGAATGGTGCATCTGATTGATGGGGAAGATGTCCAATCCACATCATGGTGGGGCCCACACAACTCGACCCCATTAGTACCATCCCCCCCCCCCCCCCCCCCCCCCCCCCCCCCCCACACACACACACACACACACACACACACATACACATATAAACAAGATAAAAAATAAAAATAAAAATTCATTGCATATGGGCGTTTAGAGGCACTAGAGTCGTATATGTTTGAAGGCAATTGAGTCTTTTTCACTTATGTGGTTGTATTCATTGATGCATATCGGACCTAACAGGGTACCGTACCGTTACATTGAACTTGAGCACTGCATTGAGCGTTATTGGGTCGAAGTAGGCCCGCTCTATAATGACAAACCCCCTGCCATAGCGAAACACGCCTGTGCCGGACACCACCGACACCTCCCTTCGCTTGACTAATATCGGGTCGGGCCCTTGAATCTCTAGCGTGCTGCCTTTATATCGACCGTTCGTAATGACGATGGAGAAGAGAAAGTGCAGGCTGCTACCGTCCATCGCCGCACCCACGTATATGCCTTGAGCTCGTCCTACCTGCATTGATCTCCGATCGACACCTATGGTTAGCGCATGGTCGATCACCGTTATAGTCCCGAAGCTTAGCACGCCCGATTTGGTGCCGTTGACTCCGGCTACTGTAGTGGCAGTCACATTCCCCCCAGCTACCCAATCTTGAAAGTACAACACCATGTTGGTCTCCTTCATTCTCGACCCTTCATCGCTGGGGTGGCCCACCACGATTGCTATAAGCAATAGTAGAGTGAATTTTGCACATGTTGTGGGGATGGATGGCGCCATGGATGGATGGTGGAAGATGGAGAGATGCTACTCTAGCCCTCGAGTCCTTTTTGTGTGCACCGTTTCGAGTTGAAGGCTTCTACTTGTAAGGGCAAGGTGGGCCACTACCCACCAAACATAATGTGGACCACACGTGATTTAAAATGCACCTAGTGGCGAGGTCGCGTGTTTTTTCTTCTTTCTTTTTTATTTGGCATCATGGTGCATGATTAAATTATGGCTCATACAACGACTTTTGAGGCGGCTTTTTTTTTTTTGGGAATTAGCTTTTTCTGCAAGTGATGCGATTATGATCACTAGAGTATGTGCTATGGCAACCAGCCAGTCTAGAAGGAGACATGAACCCTCACAAATCATGATGATCAAACATCATGTGTGTCTTCACCCATTTTCAACACCTTAATTTAGACTAATGAAATGCTGCCACATCTTGACGTCATAAGGGTTAATACTAGCGGGAATTCTACCCACGTTTGAGAGTATCTTTGTTTAATTTTCCTTTGACAGTATACATTCTATTATTAATGTAGATGCACATATCCTTATACATGCCTTTAAGAGGATGAATCAATGGATGTCATGTGGCCATGTTTATCGTGCTAATTGATAATGCGGCATACCCAACACTTTTATGAGAGACCTGTCGAGAGAATAAATCTTCTCACTTATCTTGCTGTGATACACTAGACGAAGCTATCTCTCCTTGTCTTTTCAAAACAAGAGGATCTTTCTTATAGACGGTAGGAGAGGCTGTAGCGTTAGAGAAGGTTCTAAATATCCAACCAATATATATTTAGATCCAAAATAAAGAGAGACAGACACATCAATTAGATTCGGTCCTAAACCATCCACTGATTAGGATAACAGGAGGAGGAGATGCTCGAAAAGGATACAATTTGTCCGATAATAGATCAGTATCTGATAGATTTGGATCATCCAACACAGAAGACACAGTCACTTAGATATCTCATCTGATGACCTGATCCTGTGGCCGTGGTTCAATTAGAATTAAAAGAACGGGAAACTAGATCTAATTGAGCCTGCGTCTGATAACAAATTGGTATCAAGTCGATCCTGTCTATCAATCCTCTCTAACACTCCAAACTATCACGTTGTGAATAGTCAATCTGGATCATCCAACACCTTGAGCAGAAGAGACAGAAAATTGAAAGAGACGTTGAGTGGCCATGATCAATTTAAGGATCAGGATCAACCCTTAAGTTTACTAAACTGATACCGAATCCGATTAGTGGGACACAAATATCTCCATAGCGGGATCCACTATAACAAGAAGATTCCGAGAAGTTGGAAGTTCCGGATTTAAATAGAGTCCTTACTTTCCAATGCAAGCGAATACGCGGAGTATCGATGATCAACAAGGAAACTTGGTAAGAATTTTGCCACCTCAACAAACTATAAAAGGAGCACATGAAGAAGAGTGTAAGGCCCTACGCTAAATAAATCTATCTAATTTTTAATTTATCTTTCTTAGCATAGCCTAGGCTAGTTTTAGCCGAGATTGCTATTGCCCAGTGTGTTTGTGTATGCCATCCAATCTATGCATTATATGAGTCCCATTGTAATGATGAAATGCCCCAAAATCAGGCGGGTGGACTCGGTTAGGTTGGCCGCACCATAGAAAACCTTCAAATTCATGTGGGGCTCCATATGACAGTTGGACCTCTTTGGATTTGGTGCGCCCAACTTTCATGATGGGAGGCCCTGATGGACAGCTTAAATGCCGTAAACACAACCCAATGGGCCTCACGTGCAGCAGGTGCAGAAGAACAAGCTTATTCTGCAATGACTTGCGATGAAATGGCCTTTGATCATATGACTATCCAATGTGCGGGCATTTATTTGACAGTTAAAAATTAAAAATATCTTATGCTTTTATGTCAACAAATAAGTGTCCACAAATTAGGGATTAGGGATCGAGATGGTTCAACCACCTTTTATTTTTGTGGGCTTAACAATTTAATTGGTTCAATTTTAGTTAATAGGCTGCCACATGTGACCTAAGCTAGCATTTGAAGCAACCTAGGCAGAGCCAACGCTCAAGTGGACCACACCATAGATGACTCTTGCATTTAATGCAACCTAAGCTTACCATTTGGTGTGGTTCACTTTGAGCTTTGTTTCTGCCTCATTATTGGGCTCATGCTTTAAAATTATCTTATAGAGGGGATGGGAGGGAGTGGATAATCAGATACATCATGGTGGGCCCCTCCACAGATTTGCCTTATGGGAACCTAAGTGGGGCCCACCACCGATGTTTGTGAGATATACACACTGTCCATCTAATTTTTGAGCTCATTTTAGGACATGCAACAAAAAATGAGCTGGATCCAAGACTCAAGTGGGCCGCACTAAAGGAAAAGTGGGTCAGGAAATTCCTACCATTAAAACCTCCCAGGGTCCACAGTGATGTTTATATGCCATCCATACTGTTCATAACGTCATTCCTACTGGGATGAACTGAAAACACAAATATTATCTTGATTCAAAGCTTCTATAGGCGACAAATATTTCAACTTTGGATGTTCAATCCTCATGTTTTCGGCTCACTTGAAACTTAGATCCGGCTCATTTTTGGTTGTATGTCCTAAAATAAGCTCACAAAACGACTGGACACGGGTGGATTTCTCACAAACATAACGGTGAGCCCCACCTATGTTCCCAGCGGGCAGGAACTACCTTGGGAAAGGCTTTCCTTGGAAATCCCCGTCCGGTGTGGTCTACTTGAGTGTTGAATCTAACTCATTTTTTGGGCCAACATTAAAATGACAGGAGAAAAGAGATGGACGGCATGGATAAACAGATACATCTCAGCAGGCCCCACATCAATGTGGCCATTCATGGCTAGAGACAGGTCGAGTAGGACGCAACAGCTGGAACGGGCAGGATCTTTGAGTGGCCATCATGATGTATGGGTTTTATCCACACTGTCCATCATTTCTTTGTGCCATTTTATGGAATTGGGCAAAAATTTAGGTAAATCTAAGGTTCAAGTGGACCACACCATAGGAAGCATAGGTGGTAATGATTCTCACAATTGAAACTATCAGTGCCCACCGAAATGTTTATTTGCCATCCAACTTATTCATAAAGTAACGTGGACCTGGGTGAAGCCAAAACAAAAATATTCACTAGGTTCAAAACTTCTGTGGCTTTCAAGAAGTTTTCAACGGTAAGAGTTTAATCCCTATTGAGTGGTCCACCTGTGTCTTGGATCTACTTCATTTTTGGGCCTTTAACCGTAAATGATATAGAGAAATGGATGGACAGTGTGGATAAAAACCATACATCATGGTGGTCACTCGGAGCTCCTGCCCGTTTCCACATAGAGACAAGCGGGGCAGGACGCAATCTGCTTTCGTTTCCTACTGTTAGGATCGTTGAAACGTGGGTCTTTGAGAACGTCACGTGAATCTCGTGGACATCGCGTGTTACCGCATCTCCGTGACCGCAGCCATGAACTCACATGATGATGCGAGTCCTTGGAGCTTGGATTAGGTCCTTACTCATCCCTCAGTGGTAGACGAGCTCTGATTAGGTGCTACCCCCTGCCCTGCACAGTACCTCTGCCCTGCCTGTGCAGAGCTCGAGACAGCTGGTTTGTGTAGGCTAGCTAACGTGGGGAGCGGATTAGGTACTACCTGAGCCTGTCTGGAGCTCAGGACAGGCCCGACGTGGCACCAACGTGTCACATTTGTATTGGTGCAGGGCACGTTGTCAGAGGTGACCTGCCACATCAGCAAGCCTCACACAGTCATGTCACGCCTCCTCTCCCCCAATGCCCACATGCCACGTACTAGCCTATCCTGATCTCGGGACTCGCTCAGGTAGTACCTAATTGGCTGCCGCTAGGGTGGCAGGTCTCTTCTGAGCTCTCAACCAATGCAAACATGACACGTTGAGCCTATTCTTAGGCTCTGCACATGCTCAGGTAGGACCCAATCCGGATTAGTGGTAAACTCACGAGAGTTTCAAGACGAGGTAACGAGACAAGAGTTTCAAGATGAGGTTATGGGTTCCGGGGTACCGATTGTGGTATAAAAAATCCACTTGGGTGCGTCCATGTGTGGGAGGGTGTGAGTACGTGTGTGAAAGTGTGTGTGTGTGTCTATATATATATATATATATATATATATATATATATATATATATATATATATATATATATATATATATAGTCACATGTGTGCGAAATCTGAGCCCTTAAAAAGATTGGACTCGTCATGAATATTACCTGGTGATTTTCAATCAGGCTGTTTCAGTCATCGTGTTGGCAAGATCATCAAAATCAATGGGAAACCGTTGGCTTTACCTAAATTATGGATTGGCCCATCCGATCTGTGGATCTGTCTATTTTCAAATCTCATTCGGAGAAATATTATCACAAGCAGGCCAGGCAATGGGCCTGCACCAGACTTAATTTTGAACTGGTCGAGCTAGGCTTTTGGGCTGGGCATATTCAAAATTTTAGTTTTGCTGAGCCTTGGTGAGCCCATTGCGAACCTTTCAAACTTCCACACATGACGCAGGGAGGATTTGGTAAGGTCAATCACCGTCTCCCTTACCGGATAATTAGCTTGAATCCACAAGGCTTCCAAGACTCCTCGATTGGACTTTCTCGAGATCCATGGGGAAAAAGACTAAAACATAAATAATTCCTAAGAAATTCGTGAAATAATTGATTGATTATAAAGATAGAATTACAATGCTTTAAATAAGAAACTAAACCCTAGGACGAAGTTGTAAAGTTAAACTCGAACAAATATCCTAAAAACATGGGTTCAGAGCCTTGCCTCATTGGTAGACTCTGCAAAGTTTTAACAAGGGTCTCGGTTTCAAAACCCATCCATGGTGAAAATCCACATTGTTGAAAGCACCAGTGGGTGCGTTGCATGATTGACTGGGTGGGTGGGTTGCATGATGGACCCCAAAAAAAAAAAATATATATAACTTACTATAATTAGTGAACTTATTATTTATAGACAACCTCTATTCTTACTCGACTAAAAAAATAGTAAGTTTTCAATTCGGTACAACCTCATTATTCTCATAAGTTTTTTAAGGCCTTTTTCATGTTGGGCACAACTTTTGTAACTTAAAGGATTAAAAGTTATACTCGATCTAAAACTTACTATTTATAGTAAAATGAAAATAAATTAAAATTTATTATACGTCCCATAATCATATATTAGTTGGCTTAACTACCTTGAGCTATTCCAAAAATCATATATTATACGTCCCATAACTCATAACTGTTTTACGGTCTCGACTCTGGATCACTTCCGCTTTCGATTGGGCTTTCTCTAGTCTATCTTGGCCATGAAAATGTCTGTAGCCCACTCTACATTAACACACAAGTATGAGTTGCCAAGCACCCCATTGTAAATAGTTTGAGCTGCTTATGTGACCGTTTGCATTTAAGCATTACTTAGTGAAATTGGTGTGAAATTTCTTTTTTACTCTTTTTTTTTAATGGCAAGACGATTGTATAAATAATAAAGGTGTCGCTAAGCTATTAATTTACTTACACATAGCACAATGATGATACCTTGAAACAATTTAATTACCAATTGTATTACTAAAATCACACCAATAGAATGATCCCAATTGTTCAAATGTTGGTTGTTTAAATGAATTGTTAAAAAATTGTCCAATGACGCGTTTGTAATCCTTGAGTTTGTAGCCAACCTTAGGCTTAAAATTTTCTCATATCTTGTACCAAAAATATATTTTAATGGGCTTGTTACAATCATGAATATCACACATGCACACCAATTTAGGATGTTAAAACTATTTAGCTAATCAAAATTAGGATCTTGAGAATTTATTAAAGAATTACAATACATTCCAATTACAGGCATCCCAACACAATTTTTAAATTCTAGTGCATTCCAATTACAAGCTAGCTAACACAACTAAAAATTTCAATTCATAGTAATTGTGATTTGAATTTCAATTCATTCCAAATACAAGATCCTAAAAGAGTCCTAAGATAAATTGAGTGTAAGTTATATCCTTTCTATCTCCGCTAGTTTGTACCAAACACAATTGTGGGGGGCTATTTGTTTTCTAACTCACCGTTGTAAATATTTGTAACTAGATAATAATTATTTACCATTGTAAGTCCAACACTATTCTCAAGGCAAATGTTGATGTTTTGCTTTTCAAATGTAGAGCTCACTCTTATCCTTGTTGTCCATCTGTTTTACTGGTTGATTCTAGGGTATGAGCCAAAAAAATAAGGTAGATCCAAAGCTCAAGTGGACCACACCACAAGAAATAGTGGGAATTGAAAGCCTATTGGTAAAAACTACTTAGTGTTAATGTACTTTTCTATGACATACTAGTGTGCCTTGTTTGTCAATTATATAGGTCAGTGAATCTAGTGTCGGTTGAATTTAAAGAAGATGAAGACTGAAGACTCAAGCGGACCTGCTACATCAAAGAAGAAGAAATAGATAAAAGAGATGCCTTGGTGAAGCCTTGAACCTTGAACCTTAACCAAAACTCAAACCTCTATATGACCCTAATCCATTTAGGCATACTTGTAGTTATCTTATATTGACCTTAGGTGTCCCAAAATACCACCCCAAAGAATGGCCAAAGAGGTCGCCCTTGCTGCCGCAAAACACAACTCAAACAACATGTAGATGAGGACTGCCGATCGGTCGTAACCCCTGGCTGACCGGTCATCAGACCCCAAATTGGGACAACAACAAATGTTGACTCCCTGGCCTAAATCGACTGGTTGTGACCGGTCAACTGGACAGGTCCGACCGATCCCTACCGACCAAATTGGGACAACAAACTTTTCACTGTCCAGGCCATTGTTCGACCGGTCGGCCAACCGGTCGAGGACCCTGTTCGACCGGTCTGTTACTAGCTATTTTCAAACTGTTTCCTATTCGTTTGAACACTCTTTATAAAACGGTTTGGCTCGATTTTTGGGGCAATGAGAGGGATATTAGTGTATTAGAAGCTACTTTGATTGCCATACTTAGGCTCTAATCCTAAGCATTCCAATTCATCTTCCTTGTGTTTAATCACAAGATGGAGTATTCAAAGCTCATGTAAAGATGTTCTTACACTTTTGATTTTTAGATGTTTTAGGCACCTCAATCATAGGTAGATCATTTCTCTAAACTTCTCTAAAGATCCTAATAGGTAGAATTTCTCTAGGCAATTAACTCTTACTAGTTGTAGAGAATTCACACCATCTCCTATCACCTTGGGCATCTCAAGAGCATCACATGCAAGGTGATTGATCAAGTAGAGTTGAGGCATAGACAACACAGTGGCAACATGATCGGGGGAGCATTCGGGGAGCTGATTGAAGCACGGGAGAATGGAGATCAAGCAACCCAAGAAGATGCTGAATAAGGGGCTTATTCGACAAGTAAGTTGTCAATTTACTTTAGATTTGGGCCACTTGAGCTTTAGATTTGCTTTATTTTTGGGCTCGTGCTCTAAAATGTTCTTGTAAAATAGATGAATGGCATGGATATATCACATACATCACGGTGGGGCCTTTCCAAAAAATGTTCTCGTAAAACAGATGAATGGCATGGATATATCACATACATCATGGTGGGGCCCATAAATTTAAGTATGTTCTTTCCAAATTGACTTTCAATACAGAAATACTCACCAGAAAAAAAAAGGAATAATAATGACCTATTCACGATCTTCGTAATAGAACAAAGGGATTTCAAAACACACTAAAAAATAACTTTTTATTTACTACCGAATCCATTTACCCTTGATTACTTGCACCAAATACTTTAAAAATGTGCATTTACACCTAATTACCTGTAAATACATCTAAATACATGATGCCAAACTACACTTTACTTATTTTATACCCAAGAATTAAGAAAACTTTGTTTCCAAAAAGTGAAATAATGCCTTTTAAAACAAAGTGAAATAAAGGTGAGATGATCTTATCCCTAATTCGGTGTCTGAAAGTGTACATGCACTCTACGAGTTTAAGCGCTCCACATGTGCCATTGTCAATCTTATTCTATTATGTGTGTGTCACGTTTGTCAATCTACACATATATCTTATTCTAAGTGCTACACCATATATCTCAAGTTCCCCACATGTACGTGAGAATCTTTTCTACTCCGTGTTCTATGGTGTTGGACAACCAACAGCCTATGAATTAATTAGCCTAAGATAACATAACCTAAATAGTTGATCTTTGATAGTAGGATGAAAGCCGTGCTGATCAGAAAATTATAGATCTTTGATAGATTCGACTGTTTTTAGATGGACAACAAAGGTTTTCAGCAGTGGTCCAATGAAAAATCTAATGATCTAATGGTTAATTAGAAATTGTCAATTGCTGATATTTTTCTACCATCAGCCAACCGCAAGGTGGCCCATCAATTGATTGATCCGAATTTATCAACGACCGCCAATCTGATGATTTGTAGATTTACTGAGATTTGGGTGAGGTATTTGGTCATATGTATTGCTGAAAATGTATTTTCAGATGAATTATAAAGTGCTGATGCATCAGAACATGGTCAGTGTCCTGATGCACTATTTATGTACAAATGTGGCTACGGTTTTGTCATCCAGGCCATTGATCTTACAGTTCTTAATGAGTATGATGAATTTCTTAAACTACTACATCTTTGTTCAGTGGCCCACAAATTCATAGTTAAGAAAAGAAAAGCAAAAATGAGAAAAAGGCCACAGATTTCATGGCAGGGCTCTTTTAATCAGATTTTTTTTTTTTTGGGTCACCATCCATTTGCTGTGGATCATAATATCAATCGTCTAGATCAATAAAATTGGTCTGCAATCGTATGACAATGGTGCATTTGAACATCATTCACCTAGCCATCGTGGCTCTATAATTCTTCATTTTTTAATCGACGAAATGGACAACAAACTGCAGTTACATTATTCCTTGCTTAGTAATTGGGTAGGTGAACAACAAGCTGGATTAATAAGCAGGACAGAATCAAATGGTTAAAATCATTTATCAATGTGTTATGAATTACGCTTCGCCCCCATGATTTGGACAGTCTGCATTGATCTAAACGTAAGTGGCATGTACTTTGGATGGTCTGCTATCTTTCTCTGATGGGAGCCAATTCACACCTCATTCTCTAATAGAACGCATCTCCATTACGAAGTTTCATCATATGTTACACCACGCAAGATCTTGATAGTCCATCATTTCTTATTTTAACCATCGATCTCCTAGACAAATGATCGGATGGTTAGGATTGGCCAGGTGGAGTCTCTGTCGAGATATATGACCAATATATTTAACTCATTAGTTATGATAAACTCCCAATTACCAAACAAAAGATTTTATTTCATAGATTCAATTCAAACAAACCATTCTACATAGTAAATACCTAGACACCAAAAATCACTGATCCACACTGTAGATTCAATGGTGACGAACGGTTACATTGAACTTGATCACTGCATTGAGGTTGGGAAGGTCTAGGTAGACGGTCTCTAAGACAGCATAGCCCCTCGCATACCGAAACAAGCCGGTGCCGGACACCACTGAAACCTCCCTCTGCTTGAGGAAGAACCGGTCGGACCCTTGTATCTCCAGCGTGCTTCCATTGTACTTCTCATTGGTAAAGACCACTGAGAATAGAAGGTGGAGATCGGTGGCATCCAATGCCGAGGTCACATATATCCCACGTGCCCGCGCCACCTCCTTTGATTTCCGATCTAGGCCTTCGGTTACAGCATCGTCGATCACCAAGATGGTTGCAAAGTTGAGTATGCTCGAATGTGCGCCGTTCAGACCGGCGACCGGAAATGCAGTCACATTCCGACCTGTCTCCCAATCTTGCATGTAGAACACCATATTCGTTTTCTTGATGTGTAGGGCTTCACAGCTAGCCAGCACGCCTGCAAACAATGTCACAATGGCCAATTGCACCAATGTGATCAGGGCCATTTGATATGGACTGTGTGACCAGAAATTTTTTTATCTGTTGTTTTGGTAAGCTAGTTCATGTTCTGGACATGCAAGAGGAGAGCTATTTATAAGCTAAGGGTGATTAAGACTGTTTTTAATTTTACTGAGATGTATTGCAGGAAACTTAGATTTGTAGCATCTTTGCCTTCTGTTTATCTGACATCTATGAGTAGGGAAGGCAATGGGCCAGGTTGCCCCACCAGGCCACTTTTGGTCCAGCCTTGCAGAGCCAGGGCTTGGGCCCCTAACTTCGCCAAAGGGCTGCGCCGGGGTCAATGATGAAAAGCTCAGCCTGGCCTGTTGGCCTGGTCCAATCATCAAGTGGATCACTACCATACAAAACAACGGACCATTTGAGGTGCGCATGTGTAGTTTAAAATCACATTTAGATCTATGATCGGAACGATTGATATAATGGGACTAATGAAAGGGCTACTGAAAAATTCTTATATCATCAATCCTTGTTACGATCCCAAGGGTTTAAGAGCCTAACTTTATACGTTCCATCAGTCCTGGGGCTTTTGGCGCATTGGTTAGGTTCTTAACAATTGGTATCAGAGCCAACACCACGTCTCATGTTCGAGTCACGGAAGGGGCGACCTGTGGAAAGGGCAACCTGGACCAGAGTGAAAGCCGTCACGGCGTGGAAAGGGCTACCTGAGCAACCAGAGTGAAGCCGCCAAGTGGAAAGGGCTACCTGGATAACCAGAGTGCAGCCGCCATGCCCTGGAAAGGGCTACCTGGAATAGAGGCCAGAGTGAGTGCCACCACAGAGTGGGCCGCCGTGGACGTCGGCTGCGGAGCGTGGTGGAATGTTACGATCCCAAGGGTTTAAGAGCCTAACTTTACACGTTCCATCAGTCCTGGGGCTTTTGGCGCATTGGTTAGGTTCTTAACAATCCTCTTTCTTATAGGGTTATGGCCGAGGCCCCCTTAGATATTACTTAAAAATTGCATATGTGGCATATAATTTATTCAAATTAAAATTTCCGAATTGTGGATTCCTGTTTGGATGTATGATGAACCAAAAAAATCTGATTGTTTGATTATCTGACCATCAGATTTGTGGACATTTATTGGACAGTTAAGAATAAGAAATATCCAATGATTATAAGAATTGTTCAACCAATCTGATCTCGGATTTTTACTTATGGGTTCTTTGGATTCTCCAATGACTGGTCCAATTAATTAAATAACTAGTTAAATGGAAATTTGATTAATTTTTTAATTTCCAAATACTATTTTTTAAAAAAATCAATTTCACATGTCACTTTTGCTATCCCTCCTTGATCACCATTGAAGCCCCCAAGACAAACCCCAACCTACCCCACCCCCCGCAAACCTCTCTTGCCTGTTGCAGGCAACTAACATCGAGAGCGGATTAGCTATTAGCCGGGGGAGAGCTTAGTGGGTGTTACCTTAACCTTGCGGGGCCAATCTTAATGTATTTTTTATATATCCACGCCGTCCATAAGTTTTTGCATCTCATTTTAGGACGTGATCCGAAACCCTAAGAAGATTCAAATCTCAGGTGGGCCATACCACTGGAAACAGTGATTAATGAACATTAAAAAAATTTTGTGGGCTAAAAGCGTTTTGGATCGATCTGATATTTATAATATCTCTTCATCCAGATCTTCTAGACATTATCAACAGGTTGGATTGAAAATAAAAATTACTAAAACTATACGATTGGCTACTTGGAATTTTTAATGGTGGGGCACTCAATCACTACTGTTTCCAGTGGTATGGTCCACCTGAGATTTGGATATGGATAATTTTTGGAAATCCATCTTAAAATGGAATGGAGAAACAGATGGACGGAGTGGATATACGAAATATCATCCATGTGGGCCACAAGGTAGGGGTAACATCCACTAATTTGCTCCGTACGCGATGGATGGTAGATCCATGAAAGTGCCTTGGCTCTTTATTTACTGTGCACAAGCATTTTTGTCCCCCGGAACCAGCCATGTGAATGAGACCCTGACTGTAGGGACCCACGTTAATGCATGAATTGTATATCTATAATGTTTATCTGTTTTTCCATGCTTATTTTAGGCCATGTTTTCGAAATTGAAGCAGATATACAAATTTCAGGTAGACGGCACTATAGGAAGCAGCGGTTATTTACTATTTAAAACCTTTTGTAGGCCACAAAAGTGACCTTATCAATAGGTCGGATGGTCAACTAATATTATGGTGGACAGACAGTACGTAGGAAGTTTTTCATGGTGGGTGTTCAATGACCACTGTTTCCTGTGGTGTGGTTGACCTGAAATCTTTATTTTTGGGTATGTCCTAAAATAAGCTAGAAAAACAGATGTCCTAAAGCCACTGGTTTGGGCCGCAGCCAAGTTGCAAAAGTGGTGTAATCTCAGGAGTTTCAACACGAGTTTGGGCCCTTATTCTTGCCTCGGTGGTAGACTCCCACAAGTTTCAACATGAGGTTTGGGCTTCAAAGTACTAATAAGTGATGAAATCCCACTACAGCATGAGTGTGGGGGTGTGGGGTATGTGTTGAAAAAAATAAAAAATAACAGAGCCAACTTGCAAAAAGCACTTTTCTTGGGTATTCAAACCCAGACTTCTATTGAAACTCTTGTGAGCCTACCAGTAAGCCATGTGTATAGTCTCATAAAAAAGTACATTTTTTTTTTTTTTTACAGACGCACTCCACACCATGACCTTGCCTTGAAACTCCTAAGAGTCTACCACCGTGTTGAAACTCATAAAAAAGTCCACTTATTTTGATGGAATTTAGAGAAAACTAATAGAAAATATTGATGCAACAATTAACTTAATTAATGAAGTAGCTTAACAAAAAGTTAATTTAAATAAGTCCTGGGATGTAAATACCATATTAATTGGGTAGTATTATATAAAAGTCACTTTATCAACCATAAGCCAATATGCGTGCGTGTGTGTAGAGAGAGAGAGAGAGAGAGAGAGAGAGATATGCTCACACGCAAGTAGTTGTACATTAACTAGTTGGCATGTGGGGGCCTACTATGGTGTTTGTATGATATTTCATCTGTACAAAAGATTGTCTCACCATAAAAATAGGATACACAAAAAATCAGGACGATCCAACAATGAAAATGTGATGCTCCATGTGAATGTGGAGTTTGTAGGTGTAATTTCATGGTTTCCTATGGTGTACCCCACCTAATAGTTGGATCAACCTGATTTTTGGGTTGTCTCATTTTCGTGATGGGATAATCTTAATGGATGGGCAAGATATCATACAAACACTATGCTGGGCCCCAAACGCCAACTAGTTGCGCATGAGCATTACTCTCTCTCACACACACACACGGAATTGGTACTATAAGGGGGACCTCATGGGAACTTCCCATGAGGTAGAGCTGTGTGGGCCCCACCGTGATGTGGATTGAACATCAACACCATGCATTTGATGGGTCCTCGATCTTTAGGTTATGGGATATCCCAAAACTCAGCCGTACATGGAACTCAGGTGGGCCATACCATCTAAAACCATGTGAAGACATGCCTAAAACATCTAAAAGCACTTGGTGGGGCTCATCTGAGTTTTGGATGCCGCTGAAACTTAGTCTAACCCCTCATCCAAGTGGGACACACACAATGGATGTGATGAATTTCTGAAACACATCTCAGTGGGCCCAATAAATGACCATGAAGTTTTTAATGGGCCGGTAACCCCTATCAACTGTTGTATGTGGTGTGGCCCACCGAAGTATCCAAAACTCAAGTGGACCACACGAGAGAGGGTTGAAAGTCCATTGAAATGTTCGTGGGACCTTAGAAGTTTTGTACTGAGGCTATTCTTTAGGTGTTTTCAGTTCATCCCGGTAGAAATGACCTTATGAATAGTATGAGTGCCATACAAACATCATGGTGGACCTCAGGGAGGTTTCAACGGTAGGCATTTACCTGCACACGTTTTCCTGTCGCTGCGGCCCACTGAGTTTTGGATTTGTATAATTTTTGGGCCAATGTCCTGAGCATGATCTGAAAAAATTGGATAGAATGTATTTTCCGCAAGCATGACTGGTGGGACCCACCTAGCTTCCCCTGCGAAACCCGGATCCGCGTCCCATAAGATGGGCATTGGAAATTGGCTTACATGGGGTGAGCCGGCCAGGTTTGGGTGGATCTGGTGGATCCTAACTGTGGGGTCCGCTCTAGCTGATGTATGGGCCTTACATTCACACTGTCCATCCATTTTGATAGCTCAATTTAGGTTATGATCCAAAAATGAAGCAGATCCAAATCTCAGGTGGACCATGCCACAGGAAATGGTTGTGATCAAATCCCTACCATTAAAAACTTCATGGGGCCACCAGAATATTTATTTAACATCCAACCTGTTGATAAGGTTACAAAGACAGATGAAGAGACCATACAAATATCATAACTTTTGTGGCCCACTAAAAGTTTTTAACAGTGGATTACCACTGTTTCCAGCATTATTGTCCACCTGAGATTTGGATCTGCTTCATTTTTTGGAAATGTCCTAAAATTAGTTTTCAAAATGGATGGATGGCATGCATATAAGGCACATGCATCATGGTGGCGACGGATCCCACCCACTTAGACTGGGGCTCGGAGGGGCCATCGTGAGGTATTTGTTTTATTCATACCGGCTATACATTTTTTCCACACCATTTTAGGCTATGAACAAAAAATGTGGCAAATCGAAGGCTCAAGTGGACCACACAATAGCAATTAAACACTTACCGTTGAAAACTTCTTGGGTGCACGCAAGTTTTGGATCAATTTGATATTTGTTTTTTTCCTTCATCTGGGTCTATTTGATCTTATAGACAGAGTGGGATGGAAATTAACCATCACGGTGGGCCTTAGGAAAGTTTCAAGGGTCACCCTGCTGCTTACTGTGGTGTGGTCCACTTAAGCATTGGATCTAGCTCATTTTTGGACTCATACAAAATGATATGGCAAAATAGAACGACTGTGTGAATAAAACCATACATCATAGTGTTGGGATAGAAGCCGGCAGCGGAAGCGGAACGCCGAACACTGTGAAGCAATGCGAAATCAAACAAGTAACAAGATGCAATCAATCACACACAAGCACACCACAAGAGACTCCGAATTTTACGTGGAAAAACCCCAAAAAGGGGTAAAAAACCATGGCACGAACGATCCACTATGAATATCAGAAGATTACAGAAATGACAGCCCACAAAGCAAGGAAACACAGAAAAAAATCCAAGTTTTTTCTCTCACATACACCTCTCCCTTCCTCTAGTACGAATAGGAAACCTTGGACACCTTAGGATACCTCTCTAGGTCGGATTACAACACCTTAAATAGGAAGAAATCCGAAAATAGAAACATCTTGCGCAGTACTGCGGTACTGCGGACTGCGCAAGGAATCCGCGCGCACAGCCGACCGGTCGCACATCGTACAAAGACCGGTCCAGGGAGAAAAACTTTACAGACCTGACTGCTGCCTCACAGCCGACCGGTCACCCGACCGGTCGGAGCCCACTGACGACCGGTTGGCCGACCGGTCTGGGCACACACAGAGGCTGTTGTCTCCTTTGTCTTCACGTGCATCTGAAACCACCAACGTCAGACCGATTGTCCCGACCGGTCTGAGCACCCAGACGTGCACAAGTTTGAAGACTATCCCAACACATAGTGGCCCCTCAGAGCCCCATCTGTTCATAGCTAGAGATGGGCGAGGGAATCACTCAATCAGCGTCTGGAAGCGGATTGAATATTAACCCCACCAGGCCTAGGCAGAGACAGGGATCAGTGGAGCTGACCACTCTGCATATGTTTTATCCACGTCGTTCATTCATTTTTACATATCATTTTAGATAATGAGACAAAAAATGATGCAGATCAAACGCTCAAGCAGACCACACTATAGAACCAGTGGGGATTGAACACCAACAGTTGAAAACCTCCTGAGGGCCATAGAAGTTTCGGATATTACTTAGATTTCTGTTTTCCCTTCATCCAGGTCCATATGACCTTATGAACTAGTTGGGTGGCGTATAAACATCACGGTGGGCCTAGGAAGGTTTCATCAGTGGCCATCGTTGTCACCGTTACTTCATGTGGTGTGGTCCACTTGAGCCTTTGATCTGTCTCCTTTTTGGGCTTATACTCAAATGATCTGTCAAAATAGATGGATGCCATCGATAAACACATTTACATCATGGTGGGCCCCACAGATCCCCTGACAGGACCTTCCTTCTCAAGCTGGGTCTGGAGTATTCATAGTTTTGATTATCATACTCATCCATCGCATGGACCGTACATGCTTAAACTATGCAGTATAAAAATAGATCAGTCTGTTTTCTGTTGTACCAACCCATGCCTACATTGTCCGATTCGAAAGAGAGTTGGGTAAGCCACATCCATGGATGTACGTGAAGGTTGCCAACCACATGGGTGCCGCACTGCATTCACCATACATGCAGCCCGCGTGCCCTTGTGACATGATTTTAGTACGTCTGAAAAAACATTAGGTGATCCACAATGAAGTCAGGTCACTCATCATGTGCGGGGACTGGATTAGGTGCCCCTTGCCCCATCCAAGAGATGGGCCCCTTATTGTAGAGCCTACCTTGATTTATGTACTCTATATTCACACTGTTCATCCGTGTTGGTGAACTCGCCGGTACTCCCATGCATCATTATTTTAGGGCATGTACAGAAAAATGAAACAAATCCACGTCTCAGTGGACCATATCATAAGAAACCGCGGTCATTGACCAGTAAAAACTTCTTGTTGTTGCTCGCTATTCTTCGGCTATGCATATGAGATGTGTGTGGGCACGCTAGAACAGATTGTGTGGCTTGATTCCAACCGAACAATGAAGACCCAAGCGTCAAAATAGGCAGATACGCCGTAATCAGTTGTATATGATTAGAATCTGTGTAGATCGGCTGCCTATTTAGCCTACTCACTCAGTTGTTTAAAGAAAATTAGGCGATACTTGAAGGGTGGGGTTCGTTCTCCAAAGATGGGTTTCACTCTTACCTTTCGTAAAAATAGCGTAAATCAAATAACAGAAGAAGAATACTTACAATCGGCCGCTTGGAACAGACTGTAGTTTACCTTTTGGGATTGAATACATCATTAAGCTAAGTCCAGCGTATGAGCATAGACTTTCGTTACAATTACCACTATCGCTTACTGAATTCTAACTATGGAATGTAATCCTAAAACTAGAGAAATACTATACTAAAGAAAATAATAATAGATTATGCTAAGAAACACATGTAACAAGATAAGAGAAAACATGATAAATTGAGATATTCGATTTGATTTGGTTGGTGCTGGACCCGTTCTTCTGTCGACTTCATCTCCTATTCATAGATTTCTGTTGCATAACTTATTCTTTTAGATATTTTTATCATTACTCGAGCGGTTATAATAGCTGAATCGTCGCCACGTTGATCCTCTTGATCATTCTTTCTGGTCCGTTTTTCTTCCCCAAACGTTTCTACTTCCTTTGACTGCTTCTCTTTTGAATGATGTTTCTACTTTCTATTCTTTCAGATCCTTCTGTCTTTCTTGATACGTTTCCTTTTGTACGTTCCGCTTCTGAAAGCCTCTTCATTGCTCGGTCCATTTTTGATGTTTCTAAGTCGCTTGATTTTCTTTTACATAACTCTTGTTTGCTCCATGTCTTATCATCTTGCCGGTTGTGATTCCATAAGAAACACTTGAAGTATCCTTGAAGATTTTTTTAGCATGTTGTAGCCTTCCCCTTGTTATAACATGTGTTCTTTCCAATTGAGTTTCCCAAGAATGATTAGAAATAGGGTAGTTACTCTTGCTGCCACCTGTCCTGTCTTTAAAAGCTTAACCAAGCTCGGTCCTTGGCCATGATATCTTGGTAGAAGCTGTCTTCCAGTCAATTCTGTCCTAATTGAATTCTCCTTTGCCAAGCTCCTATTCTGGTTAAAACTCTCCTTGGCCGAGAGCTGTCATTCGGTCAAAGCTCTCTTGGTCGAGCTAGTATAACAATTGCCCTCCACGTCAGCTGCTGTTTCCGTTTCTAGCCAAAACACTTGGCTGCTTCCTTTTGTTTCAGATTGGCAATTGGCCCCCCCCCTCTCTCTCTCTCTCTCTCTCTCTCTCTCTCTATATATATCTATCTCTATCTATATATATATATATATATATATATATATATATATATATATATATATGGGAAATGGTACTATGAGGTCGACCTCATGGGAAGTTCCCATGAGGTCGAGCTGTGTGGGCCCCATTGTGATGTGTGATCGGCATCCAATGAGGTCTAGCTATACATATATAACAATCACGATGGGAGCATTTAGAAGCGTTGGGGCCTTCTAAGAGTCTCACCTAAAGGGGATTTTACTGCAAAAGCCCTAAAGTGTAGCTATTGTCACTAAAAGTCTAATTTCTCGTCTAATTCTTCATATTTTTTTTTGGCCTTTTGACAGGACATTAAAAATTTATGGTCGAAAATGCCCCTACAACTGATTCCCCCTGGCCACTATGATTCCACCTGAGCACATGGTAGTCAGAGGAGCATTCTCGATTGTCAAAAGGCCAAAAAAGATGAGCCGGACGAGAAATTGAACTTTTAGTAAAAATAGCCACAACTCAGGGCTATTGCAGTAAAAATCTCCGTCCGCGTTCTCAGAGGAGGAGGCTTGCATACTGAGACCTGCCAGAAGCGAGTGGCTACTGGACGTTACGTTGTGGGCCCACTATGATGTATGTGTTTTATCCACTCAGTCCATCCAATTTTCCAGCTCATTTTAGTACATGAGCCCAAAAGTTAATTAGAATAAAATCTTGGGTAGACCACACCACAGGAAACAGGGGGTGATTGGACGACTATCATTAAAATCTTCCTGGGGCTACTGGAGTTTTGGATCAAGCTGATATTTGTTTTTTCCTTTCATCCAGGTCTTTGTTACCTAATCAACAGGTGAGATGACAAATAAACCTTACAGTAGGCCCTAGGAAGTTTTTAATGGTGGACATTCAATCACCACTGTTTTCCTGTGGTGTGGTCCATTTGACATTTGAATCTGCCTCATTTTTATGTCATTCCCTAAAATAATGATCCAAAATGGATGGACACGGTAGATAAACACATACATCATATTGGGGCCACGGGGTACCATCCGTAGCGATGTCACTACTAGCAGGGTCAGAAAGCAATCCGCGTCCTCTCCAGAGAGAGTACCACCCATGTTTTTAAATATTTATAACAAAATATATTTTTTTGAGTTTTCGAGTCAACTTGAGTGAGTCATCGAGTGAACTTTGACTCCGCTGGATTATAATATCAATGGTCTGGATCATAATATCAATAAAAATGGTCTGCACTCGTACTAGATGGTGCATTTGAACATAATTCACCTAGTTATCATGGCTGTATAAATCTTCATTTTTTAATTGGAGAAGTGGACAACAAACTGCATTTATATCATTCCTCACTTTGTACGGTAGGTGGACAACAAGAATTGTACAGGGCAGAATCAAATGGTTAAAGATCATTTATCAATGTACTCTGGATTATGCTTCGCCCACAAAGAGGCCCATGATTTGGACAGTCTATGTTGTTCTAAACGTAGGCGGGCATGTATTTTGGATGGTCTGCTATCTTTCGCCAATGGTAGCAAATTCATTCCCCCCTTCTCTTATTTTATTTTTATTTTTTTTGTTAGTCATGCAACGCATCCACATGATGCACCCACCTACTGGTGGGATTAGCGTCTCCTTAACATTTCGAATGTGAGACCTGCTGTTGAAACGCCCCGGCATCTTCCAGCTGGGCTAGCAGGCGTGACACCCTTCTCTTATTTAACCCTATTTCCATCAGGTAGTTTCTTCATCATGCATACAAGTTGGTGTTCCACAACGAAAACCCAAAGGTGGGCCACACCCAAAATATCACACGTACTAGACAATTTATGAAACCAAAATACAGGACTTAATTGCCTCTTCAATTTGGACTGTTGATCATTTCTCATTTTAATCCTCGATCTCCTAGACTAATGATCCCGCGGTTCGGATTGGCCAGGTTGAGTCTCCGTCGAGCTAGAATGACCAATATTTACCGAATTACCAAACAGAATATTTTATTTTATAGGTTCAAACACAATGACCAATGTTTACTGAATTACTAAACAAAATATTTTATTTTATAGGTTCAAACGCACAATTCTACATTGTAAATAAGGAAACACCGAAGATTGCCAATCCAAACGGTAGATTCAATGGTGACGAACAGTTACATTGAACTTGATCACTGCATTGAGGGTGGGAAGGTCCAGGTAGATGGTCTCTAAGACAGCATAGCCCTTGGCATAACGAAACAAACCAGTGCCGGACACCACCGAGACCTCCCTCTGCTTGAGGAAAAACCGGTCAGGCCCCTCGTATCTCCAGTGTGCTCCCATTGTACTTCTCATTGGTAAAGACAACTGAGAACAGGAGGTGGAGATCGGAAGCGTCCAATGCCGAGTTCACATACATCCCATGTGCCCGCCCTACCTCCTTTGATTTCCGATCCAGGCCTTCAGTTACAGCATCATCGATCACCATGAGGGTTCCAAAGTTGAGTATGCTGGAATATGTGCCATTCAGACCGCCAATGGGAAAGGCAGTAGCATTGGGACCCGTCTCCCAATCTTGCAAGTAGAACACCATGTTGGTCTCCTTGATGGGTAGGATTTCCAAGCTAGCCACCATGGGTGTGAACAATGCCACAATGGTCAGTTGCAGCAATGTGATCAGGGCCATTTGATATGGACTGTGATCAAACTCTTTTTATCTGTTGCTTTGATAAGCTAGTTTATGTTCTGGACATGCAAGAGAGGAGGTATTTATAAGTAAAGGCCGTGATTAAGATGTTTTCAATTTTAGTGAGATTTATTGCAAGAAAGTTCGTGTTGTAGCATCTTTGCCTTTTGTTTATCTGATATCCACAAGTCGGGATGGCAATCTGCGGCCACCCTTTTTTTAAAACTGTTTTAGTTAAGTTTCCTTATTAAGAAGTTTGATTAGATTTTTTTATTTTATTTTTTTATTTATGTAAATGATGAGGCTTCCTTTGCAAAAATAAGTATTCATAAATCCAAGGTTAGGATTGTTTACCTGATCTTGTTTTGGGTAATTCTTTCATCCAAACAAGGAAAATCGAATGAATAGATTAGGTGACATATAAACATCACATTAAGCCCTTCGCAAAACAAATGGTGGACATTCCATCCGAAACTTTCCGTAGTGTGTCCTACCTGAGTTCAGTATTGTCATGATTTCCTGGTTCTACAACAAACATGAGCCAGCACACCTGATGGACTGGGTAGATCCATGAAAGTTCTGCGGCTATTTATGTACAAGGGTAGTTTTGTGGTTGACAAAATAAATGCTTTTGTTGTTGTACTGACAGGCATTTTAGTCATTTGTGAAAAAGGAACACTTAATCTGACAGAATTTGATTAATGAGGAGGGTTCCACTAGGACAATTAACTTGATTAATGAGTCAGCTTAATAAAAAGTTAATTTAAATAGGTACTAAGATGTAAATAACATACTCGACGGCGTATTAAATAATTCCCCTTGAAGCTTAAGGGTAATATGGTTGTCTTGTTGCACTGAAGATATTCCATGAGACGGAAGGACGTACTTTGGAAGTTGGCATACATGCGTCCAATAACTGGCACAAAAGCATGCCTCTTGCCAAGGTTACTGTTATTCCTCTTCAAGTCATACATGCGTCATGCGTGGAAGGTACCCGAGTTGCTTCTCGAGGCCAGGGAGGTCCTGTGCCTCCAAATCATTGCCGTAGACGTGGCATTGATGGATGTGATCGGGACCATTCTTTCAATTTTTCCAATAAGAAATGGATCATTGGAAAATTTCTGCGCTTCAGCAGACGCTGGATCCCTTCTCTAAATGATTAAACTTCGCAGTTGTACTAATTCAAAGCGAGATTGTAAATACAAGCTTTTTTTGTTTATTTATTTATTATTATTTTTTAATACTCGGCATGCACCCCATCCTAACTCATTTGAGTTCAAGCAGAAGCAGACTCATTGAGTTGGGGACCTGAGTAGGGGTGAACAGGGTGACTCATGGTACTGACTCGTTCCCAAACGAGTTTGACCCCACTCGGATGAGTTGGGTATGACGCGGGCAAGTCAGTAATCCATGGACACACATGAAGGTTTGCTAGCCACACGGGTGCCCCTCTTCTTGCACCATACGTGCAGCACAAATGCCAATCTGACATGATTGTAGTATATCTGAACATGCAGAAGGTGAGTCAAGCCGCTCATCATGCGGGCCACCCTTGTACGGAGAAAAATAGATTGTTCATACATAAACTTTCTGAAAAACTAGGAGAATGCACTGATCAGGCAGGCTGCAACTAGTGCCAAATGATTCGCGTGTGGTCTACTAGCTCACATCCATTCTCTCCATCGTCTACTTTAGGCACGTGCATAGGACATCTAATTTAACAGGTGCGTCGTTAGGTGGACTCCTTTGTGATGTTTGCACCTGGGGTCACCCACGATGAATGATGAACAGCTGTTTTTATCATGGTTAATGGGTCTCTATACGGTCATGGTGCTCATTCTCTGATGCTGAGCCCAACCTAGCCAAGGAGTCAGCCATCCTATTTTATTCTCTAGTCACTTAGATGAGCTCGTTCTTCTCAAAATCTTTCATCAACTCGAGCTCTGTATGCAGCCATTCTCTTATCTCGTGCTTCGAACGCATCTATGACTTGATTCATTACGAGTTGTAAGTCGTTATGTATCTTCAGATTATAGGCTCCCACCTTCTTACCTAAATGGAGTTTGACTAGGAGAGCCTCATACTCTGCTTCATTGTTGAACACTGAGAATCCGAAGCGAAGCGCGTACTCGAATCTTGACTCATTAGGGGAGATTAAAATCAGCCCAACCCCACTTCCTTGAGAGTTGGATGAGCCATCCACGAACAACATCCACGGTGGACGCTTGGAGGAGGAGGGCTCTCCTAGTTGTGCTGAGGACGGGTACATAAACTTCGTGATGAAATTTGTGGCGGCTTGCCCCTTTATTGATGTACAGGGGTAGAACTTTAAGTTGTGTTCAATTAGCTCGATGACCCACTTGACTAGTCATTTAGAACCTTAGGCTTTTGCAAAACTTGCCTTAAGGGTTGGTACATGGAAACTACTATTGTGTGCACTTGGAAGTACGGCCGAAGCTTTCTGGCTGAGACCACTAAAGCCAGCGCCAACTTCTCTATCTCTGGATATCGCGTCTCTTCGTCGACCATTGCTCGGTTGATATAGTAGACCGGCCTCTGGATGTCGTTATCGTTATGTACCATTGCTGAATTGATGGTTGTGGGAGACGCTGCCAGGTATAATATTGAAGCAGGGAGGTTGTGACTAGGCCAATCATCGTCTGCCTAATCGGATAAATACCATGAGTCTATAAGGCCTCCGAAAATCCTCAACCGGACTTCCTCAAATCCATAAGGGAAAATCTCGAATCCAAGAAAGAAAATTGGTAAAAACCAAAATTTTATTGAATAATAATAAGAAAGTTAACATTAAAAGTGAATTTAACATCCTTATAAATACCTAAATAAATCCTAATTTGTACTTACTAAAAACAGTAAGTTTCCTAAAATAGAAAGTTATTAAAAATAATAAAGTCCTAATTAAAAGTACTACTAAGTAGACTCTTTCTATAACTCATTGCTCAACAAAAATAGAAACCCCTAAATAAACAAAAACTCTAAAAAAGAAGGAAATAAACAAAAAATTGAAATTACTAAAAATAACAGTTTTTCTTAAAATTTTGTTTTTCTGCTATAACCGCGCGTTTTCTGGTGAAACAGATGGATGCAACCACTTTAGTAGGTTTGTTCAACCCAAAACGAAATTTCAGTAGGAATCCTTATACTGTGCATCTCATAATTCCTCCCGAATCAAAAGTTATGGTCGATTTACTGTCTGCCTTCTTTTGGTCCATCCATATGAAAAAATTGACGATTTTTGTCGAACTTTCCTTGATCTTTTGCAGTCCATTTGCTATAGAAAGATTCTTGATCCACGCCCTTTATCAGAGGGTTCTTGTTCTACATCAAATATAAGTTCTTCACCACGAATGAGCTTGGAGAGGACTGACGGGGCTCCCATGTATTCTTTGAGATAAAGGAAGGCTTGTTCACATTCATCTGTCCACTCTGCTATTATTTGGGTCCCCTTCAAGAGCTTGAACAAGGGCAAGCATTTGTTTGACGCCTTGGAAATAAATCTGTTGAGGGAGGCCACTTGGCCATCCAGCCATTGTACCTCCTTTGTTGTTCTAAGAGAGCTCATCTCAATGAGGGCTCAGATCTTCTTGAGATTGGCCACGATTCCTCGTTGGCCGACCATAAAATGGAGGAACTTACTCGAGGCGACACCAAACGCGTATTTCGTAGGATTCAACTTCATTTGATGGCGACGCAGGATTTGGAACATTTCCTAAAGATCTGATAAGTGGTCCTCGGCTCGGATGCTCTTGACGAGCATGTCATCAATATAAACTTCCATTGTTTTGTTAATTTGAGTGGCAACCATCTTGTTGATAAGGCGCTGGTAAGTAGCACCAGCGTTCTTAAGGCCAAATGGCATGACCTTATAACAATAGAGTCCCTTGTCAGTGATGAATGTCGTCTTCTCTCTATTTGAAGGATGCATGGAGATCTGATTATAACCAGAGTATGCGTCCATGAAATTGAGCAGTGCATATTTGGCCGTGGAGACAACCAGTTGATCAATCCTTGGTGTTGTTCGCCACTTGTCATTGGCTTTCTTCACAAGCACTATTTTGGCTACCCATTTCGGGTAGGCTGTACATCGAGCCGAGTCGAGTCGAGGTGGGCCAAGCTTGGTTTGACTCGTCTGTGCTCTCCTCGAGTTCGAGCTCGAGCTCGAGCTCACCCTCGAGCTTACCATTGGAGTTTGCCTTGTTTACTAAAACTTTCAAGGCGAGCTAGTGGATTGAGCTGAGGCGAGCTTACCTCGAGTCGAGTCGAGCTTGCTCCCACCTCAATTTATTATATTTTTTACTATAAAATACAAATTAAAAGTCAACAACATTAAGTTCAAGAAGTCACACATATATTAGGGGAGAATAGTGTTTCTACAGGTGGGACCCCACCATTAAAATAACCTAGCTCTGATCGATTTTTTCTTTGGCCAAGTCACACATGCATTGAATGTAGACCACTAGTAATATTTTATGAACCATAATTAATGCAGTACATGCATAGCTCACCACGTGAATGGACTGCCCTAATTATTGTGTGGACCATCTTCATGATGAGGCCCAGCTGATTCATGGATCAGATGCACCACCGCCCTCGTAAAATTGCAATCAATAGCTCCATATGGTGTTTGGTCTAACCATAGCCCCTGTTTTGTAGATATGTATGGTGTGTGGTCTCATCGTAGCACCTATGTTTGTGTAGCATGTAAAACACACAACCACTATGTGCTCACCATGTTTTGTATTTGAAATTACTCAATCCATCAGATATGCTCAACAAGGAATGTTCTTACCTGAACAAAATTAATAGCAGGATTAAGAAACCCCCATAACGTGTGAGGGTTTTATATGTCCTAAGCTTGTACCTTAATGTGTGTGTGTATGGGGGGGGGGGGGGGGGGGGGGGGCGGCGAGAGAGAACTAAGAAATAAGAAGATTAGGGATTTTTTTTTTTTTTTAGGGCGAGAGAGAACCAAGAAATAAGAAGATTAGGGTTTTTTTTTTTTTTTTTATAACAAATATTTATATGAAACGAGTTGAGCTCGAGCCGAGTCAAGCTTGAATCGAGTCGAGTCGAGTGACCCAATGGTCGAACTTGACTAGATTTTTAACTCGAGCTCCTAAATGAAGCTTGGCTTGACTTGTTCTACTGAGTCGAGTCGAGCCGAGGCGAGCTTTTTCGAGTCGAGTCGATCGAGTTTCTCTAGCTGACTCGGCTCATGACCAGCCCTAATTTCGGGTAGTCAGTTTTTTCAACGAAATTGACTCGGAGGAGCTTGTTGACTTCATCTTTTATAGCTTCATGTCTCTCCTGATTGAATGAATGCCGCTTCTGTTGTACGGGCTTGCAACTGGGATCCACCTTCAAACGATGGATAGTGATACTAGGATCAATGTTGAGCATGTCCTCATGGGACCAGGCGAAGACATCCTGGTGCTCAACAAAAAATTCTGCAAATTGAACTTGCATACTAGGGTCGAGGTCAAACCCTATCCATATGCATCTTTTAGGGTCCTCAACCGATATCTGAATCAACCGGGGAGGCTCTTCGGATGTCATCCACTCAAGGATCCAGGGAGCAACTTGCTTTAGGTTGTGGCCCCTGATGAGGAGTTGTCAGGGCTATGATGGGAGTGACTTGCTTTGCCTTTTCTTCTCGGAGTACCATCTCATAGCACATGTGGGCCTCAGTTTGATTTCCCCTGACCACTTTGACCCTAGTTGGAGTGGGGAACTTGACATAAAGATAGCACGACGACAGCATGGCTTTGAGCTTTGTCATGGATGGTCGCCCCAGGATGGCATTGTAGGTTGCGAGACGTTGAGAAGTGAATCCAAGCCTATGTCGTATGTATAGCCCTCGGTCTGCATAGACTCGAATGTAAAATGGACCATGTAGTCCTTCAGGGATTCGTCCGGCTTTTGCTTGATCGCGACAAGGTGGGCTGCTTGTTTCTTTAAATTCCTGCTTCCCATAAACTGTGACACAAACAACGTGCACATTTGGGTGAAGTAAATAATCGAATGAGGTTTAAGATTCCAGAACCACGTCAGGGCCACATCCTTGAGGGTGAGAGAGAATGCCTGACACATGATTTCGGGGCTCACAACCTCGAGCTCCATGAGAGACTGAAAGGTTTCAATATGCTCTATGGGGTCTCTTGACCTGGTGTAATGAGTCATGGAAGGCATCCAGAACTTCTTCGGTCATGGTGCCTCCATGATCTCTTTGGTTAATGGTGGCTCCGTCTACTCCACCATTGCCTGTAATGTCGTAGGTGCGTTGGAGCGATATCACTGCTCCATGTTGGACAATTTGTCTTCAAGCTTTTTGAGGCCTTCTTCCCATGGTAACGTATGAACTGTGTATGATGTAAATCCTCTACAGGGAGACTCCCTACTTGACTGACGGGATCCGGGACAGGTGGCTCAAATTGACTTACAACTAGGTTATTTTGTCCTTGTTGCTTTTGAGGTTGGCGTGAATGTACAAATATCACTAGTGCATTAGGCCATGGGGGAGTCACAGGGGGCCCCTGCCGCACCATGGATTTGAAGAATTGGGCCATATGAGCCTGAAGTGCCAACATGCTTTCTTCTAGGAAATGAATTCTGTTAGCATCGTTTGCATGGAGTTGTGGAGGTGGTGGAGGGAGTTGTGGCGGAGCCGGTTCCTGCTGGGCCTGTTCCCCCTCGGTGGGAACAATGTCCTCCACTAGGGGTTGTTCTGTGGGGGCTGAGGTCCTTATGGAAGTGGACGCCCTGTTGACACTTTTGAATCTAGCCATGGAGAAGATAAAGAAGATATCTAAATGACGAACAGAGTGAAGCAAGAACGATCTAATCTGTTCCTACATATGACGCCAATTCATTAACATCTAAAATTGGGCTAACAAATGTTGATGAAGAATCAACGGCAAATCTTCGTCGCTCGATGTGGACACAAAGATGATCAATGTAGATCATAGGACCTAAGATCACAAATAAAAAGATCTTGAGGGGGTACCGGTCGTGCTAATGGAGGACCCTCCGATGCTTAAGTCAGTAATGGTGACGATTGGGAGTAAGAACTTAATGTTGCGTAGTGTAAGGATATGTAATGCGTACCTTGGAGAGATTCAAAATGATCCATTTATAGATGGTGATGATCCACAACCGATGGCGGTGGATCTGTAGATCCCGATTAGGATAAGTTTTTGTATTGGATCCCATCTAGGATATGTTTCCGGATTGTAAGAGATTATGCTTATCTCGTTCGGATCCCGAGTATCCTGGTGTTGATCATTATCTTTGTATGGTGGCGCATAACGTACTCAGATATGAGGACATTTGGCATCCTCAGCTGAGTCGTCAGCTGGGATGATTGTCGTAGATGAGGCCGAGGCTGAGGCCTCGGTGGAATCTAGGATTCAGTGATCGCGAGGAAGACATTTGCTATTTTCTATGGTGCTTGGTGTCCTCAGATCTATATGCGCTGCCTTGCCTGAGCCTGAAGCTAAGACCCCAGGTCCTAATTCCACTATCTGAGATTGAAACCAAGTCCTCAGAGCTTTGTATTCTACCTGAGGCCGATCCTGAGGCTTCGAGGCCACATTTGATACATGTATTCTTGACTATAGTTGAGTATCAAAGCTTTCCACCTTGACAAGCTTCAATCCTTCTCTGACACATGTACGCTTCGATCCTTCTCTGACACGTGTACTGAGCTGGCCTTGGTAGGCCACATATCGACGGCTGCGCATCTTCTAAGCCTTGATCAGGGACATGGATGGATTTACCCAGTAACAATCATGACTCTATAATTCCTCATTTTTAATTGAAGTGGATAACAAACTGCAGTTATAATATTCCTTACTTTGTTATTGGCTAGGTGGACAACAAGAATTGAGCAAGACATAATCAAATTAATGGTTAAAATCATTTATCAATTTGTTCTGAATTATGCTTCTGTTGAGAACCTAACCAATGCGCCAAAAGCCCTAGGCCTGATGGAATGTGTAAAGTTAGGCTCTTAAACCCTTGGGATCGTAACATTCCACCATGCTTCGCAGCCGTCGTCCACGGCGGCCCACTCTGTGGTGGCACTCACTCTGGCCTCTATTCCAGGTAGCCCTTTCCAGGGCATGGCGGCTACACTCTGGTTATCTAGGTAGCCCTTTCCACTTGGTGGCTTCACTCTAGCTTGCTTAGGTAGCCCTTTCCACAGCTGTGGTGGCTTTCACTCTGGTCCAGGTTGCCCTTTCCACATGTCACCCCTTCCGTGACTCAAACCCGAGACTGTGGTGTTGGCTTTGATACCAATTGTTAAGAACCTAAGGAATGCGCCAACGTGTAAAGTTAGGCTCTTAAACCCTTGTGATCGTAACATCGTCCACCGAGAGGCCCATGATTCGGACAATCCATATATAGAGGCCGGATCCTATACAAACGTTTGTAAGATAACGTAAATGGTATGTCTTTTAGATGGTCTGCTATGTTTCGCCAATGGTAGCAAATTCACACCCCTTTCTCTTTTTCAAGACATTTCCATTAGGCTGTATCTTCATCGGTACAACTTGGTCTTCCTCAACCAGAACCCATCGTATGTTACACCGTGCAAGATCTTGATTGTCCATCTACTGGGCCTCACCAAAGGTGGGCCACACCCCAAAACACTACATTTACTAAACAATTTATTAAACCAATAAATAGAACTTAACTGCCTGCTCAATTTGGACTGTTGATCATTTCTTATTTTAACTATTGATATCCTAGACCAATGATCTAGCGGTTCGGATTAGCCAGTTGGAGTCTCTGCTGAGATATATGACCAAGATAACTCATTAGTTATGATAAACTTCCAATTACCAAACAAAAGATTTTATTTCATAGATTCAAACACACAATTCTACATTGTAAATAAGGAAACACCGAAGATTGCCAATCCAAACGGTAGATTCAATAGTGACGAACAGTTACATTGAACTTGATCACTGCATTGAGGGTGGGAAGGTCCAGGTAGATGGTCTCTAAGACAGCATAGCCCTTGGCATAACGAAACAAACCAGTGCCGGACACCACCGAGACCTCCCTCTGCTTGAGGAAAAACCGGTCAGCCCCTCGTATCTCCAGTGTGCTCCCATTGTACTTCTCATTGGTAAAGACAACTGAGAACAGGAGGTGGAGATCGGAAGCGTCCAATGCCGAGTTCACATACATCCCATGTGCCCGCCCTACCTCCTTTGATTTCCGATCCAGGCCTTCAGTTACAGCATCATCGATCACCATGAGGGTTCCAAAGTTGAGTATGCTGGAATATGTGCCATTCAGACCGCCAATCGGAAAGGCAGTAGCATTGGGACCCGTCTCCCAATCTTGCAAGTAGAACACCATGTTGGTCTCCTTGATGGGTAGGATTTCCAAGCTAGCCACCATGGGTGTGAACAATGCCACAATGGTCAATTGCACCAATGTGATGAGGGCCATTTGATATGGACTGTGATCAAACTCTTTTTATCTGTTGCTTTGATAAGCTAGTTTATGTTCTGGACATGCAAGAGAGGAGGTATTTATAAGTAAAGGCGGTGATTAAGATGTTTTTAATTTTAGTGAGATGTTTTGCAAGAAAGTTCGTGTTGTGGCATCTTTGCCTTTTGTTTATCTGATATCCACGAGTCGGGATGGCAATCTGCGGCCACCCTTTTTTTTAAACTGTTTTAGCTAAGTTTCCTTATTAAGAAGTTTGATTAGATTTATTATTTATTTATTTATGTAAATGATGAAGCTTCCTTTTACAAAAATAAGTATTCATAAATCCAAGGTTAGGATTGTTTAACTGATCTTGTTTTGGGTAATTCTTTCATCCAAACAAGGAAAATCGAATGAATTGATTAGATGACGTATAAACATCACATTAAGCCCTACGCAAAACAAATAGTGGACATTCCATCCGAAACTTTCCGTAGTGTGTCCTACCTGAGTTCAGTATTGTCATGATTTCCTGGTTCTACAACAAACATGAGCCAGCACACCTGATGGACTGGGTAGATCCATAAAAGTTCTGCGGCTCTTTATGTACAAGGGTAGTTTTGTGGTTCACAAAAGAGAAGCTTTTGTTGATGTACAGACAGGCATTTTAGTCATTTGTGAAAAAGGAACACTTAATCTGACAGAATTTGATTAATGAGGAAGGTTCCACCAGGACAATTAACTTGATTAATGAGGCAGCTTAATAAAAAGTTAATTTAAATAGGTACTAAGATGTAAATAACATACTCGACGGCGTATTAAATAATTCCCCTTGAAGCTTAAGGGTAATATGGTTGTCTTGTTGCACTGAAGATATTCCATGAGACGGAAGGACGTACTTTGGAAGTTGGCATACATGCGTCCAAGAACTGGCACAAAAGCATGCCTCTTACAAGGTTACTGATATTCCTCTTCAAGTCATACATGCGTGGAAAGTACCCGAATTGCTTCTCGAGACCGGGAAGGTCCCGTGCCTCCAAATCATTGCCATAGACAGTGGCATTGATGGATGTGATCTGGACCATTCGTTCAATTTTTCCATCAAGGCATGGCTCATAGGAAAAATTCTGCGCTTCAGCAGACACTGGATCTCTTCTCTAAATGATTAAACTTCACAGTTGTACTAATTCAGAGCGAGCGTGCAAATACAAGCTTCTTTTTATTTTTTAATACTCGGCACCTCATCCGAACTCATTTGAGTTCAAGCATAGGCAGACTGCATCGAGTTGGGGACCTGAGTAAGGGGTGAACATGGTGACTCATGGTACTGACTCAGTCCCAACCGAGTCCGACCCCACTCGGATGAGTTGGGTATGATGCTGCCAAGTTAGTAATCCATGGACACACGTGAAGGTTTGCTAGCTATACGAGTGCCCCTCTTCATGCGCCATACGTGCAGCACAAATGCCAATGTGACATGATTGCAGTATATCTGAACATGCAGAAGGTGACCCCACAATGAGTTCAGGCCGCTCATCATGAAGGCCACTCTTGTACGGAAATAAATAGATAGTTCATACATAAACTTTCTGAAAAACCAGGAGAATGCACTGATCAGGCAGGCTGCAACTTGTGCCAAATGATTCGCGTGTGGTCTACTAGCTAACATGCATTCTCTCCAGCATCTACTTTAGGCACGCGCATAGGACATCTAATCTAACAGGTGCGTCGGAAGGTGGAATCCTTTGTGATGTTTGTACCTGGGGTCAACCACGATGAATGATGAACGGCTGCTTTTTATCATGGTTAACGGGTCTCTAGACAATGATGGTTCCTATGGACTACTCAACGATGGGTTGCCAAAATTGTCTGCGTCTGATGTGACTCGGACTCAGTCGAGTCTGACCCAGTTCAGGCACCACTGAGTTAGCATTAAAAATATGCCCGACTCGGCTGAGTCGTGACTCAACTCAGGACTGGATGAATTGTCCGGGTTACCAAGTCTATCAGTGTACATAACGGATCTTCATAAACTTCACCCAACGGTGGAATTTGAAAAGATTTTGTGAAAATGCTCTCACGAGTGTAGAAATGCTTAGTACGGGTCAGGATTGCTTGATCTTGTGATTTTGGAGCATGTCGGGTAGCAATGGACCGGGTTTGGCGGAAATGCTTCATCTTGAGCTATATTATTCCTTTTTAATTGAGTAGGTGTACAACAAGAATTGTGCAGGACATAACGAAATGGTTAAAATAATTTATCAATGTGTTCTGAATTATGTTTTGTCCGCAAAGACTAACGTAGGACATGCAAGAACCTCCAGATGAAGGGTGTGGATCAAGCACATTCTTATCACACATGGACCGCGAAAGATCAAGAAAAGTTTTGATGTAGGACAAGTACCCCATAATGAAGGATATGAATCAAGCACAATCCTATTGCACATAGACCGCAAAAGATCAAGAAAAGTTAGAAAAAAAATCCAATATTCGCATGGATGGATCAAAAGAAGGCAGACTGTAAATCAGTCATAACTTTTGATCTGGGAGGAGTTACGTGACGCATAGCGTATGGATTCCAACTGAAATTTCGTTTTGGGGTGAACTATGTTTGTCCGTTTGACCAGAAAACTCATGATTACGATAGAAAAAATGAAATTTTAAGAAAACCTATTATTTTTTTGTAATTCTGAATTTTACTTTATTCTTTCTTTTTTATAGTTTTTATTTATTTAGGAGTTTCTATTTTTATTAAGCAATGAGTTTTAGAAAGAATTTACTTAGTAGTAATCTCTAATTAAGATTTTACTATTTTTAGTAACTTTCTATTTCAGAAAACTTACTATATTTAGTAAGTACGAATTGGGGTTTGTTTAAGAATATACACGGTTATTAAATTTGTTTTTAATGTGAACTTTCATATTATTATCCACTGAAATCCTGATTTTTATCAATTTTTCATTTGAGGAGTCCTGAAAGCCTTCTGATGAGGAAGATGGTGATCGACATCCCCACATCCTCCCTGCAACAGAGACCCATGATTTATACAGTCTATATTTATCTAAACATAAATGGCATGTCTTTTGGATGGTCTACTATCTTTCACCAATGTAGCAAATTCGCACCCCTTTCTCTTATTAAAGACAGTTCCATTAGGATGTTTCTTCATCTGTGTGTACAAGTTGGTCATCCTCAACCAAAACCCATATGTCACATGATACAATATCTTGATAGTCCATTTACTGAGCCTCATCAGAGATGGGCTACACGCCAAAACATTAAGTTTACAAGACAATTTATCAAACCAATAAGCATGACTGAATTGCCCGTTCAATTTGGACTGTTGATCATTTCTTATTTTAACCCTCAATCTCCTGGACCAATTATCGTGTGGTTCGGGATTGGCTAGGCGATATCTATGACCAATATACAACTCATTATTTATGATAAGCTCCCAATTACCAAACGTAAGATTTTATTTCATAGATTCAAACACACCATTCTACATAGTAAATACCGAGACACCAAACATTGCCAATCCACACCGTAGATTCAATAGTGATGAATGGTTACATTGAACTTGATCACTGCATTGAGGGTGGGAAGGTCCAGGTAGATGGTCTCTAAGACAGCATAGCCCTTGGCATAACGAAACAAACCAGTGCCGGACACCACCGAGACCTCCCTCTTCTTGAGGAAAAACCGGTCGGCCCCTTGTATCTCCAGTGTGCTCCCATTGTACTTCTCATTGGTAAAGACAACTGAGAATAGAAGGTGGAGATCGGAAGCGTCCAATGCCGAGTTCACATACATCCCATGTGCCTGCCCTACCTCCTTTGATTTCCGATCCAGGCCTTCAGTTACAGCATCATCGATCACCATGAGGGTTCCAAAGTTTAGTATGCTGGAATATGTGCCATTCAGACCGCCAATGGGAAAGGCAGTAGCATTGGGACCCTGTCTCCCAATCTTGCAAGTAGAACACCATGTTGGTCTCCTTGATGGGTAGGATTTCCAAGCTAGCCACCGTGGGTGTGAACAATGCCACAATGGTCAATTGCACCAATGTGATTAGGGCCATTTGATATGGACTGTGTGATCAAACTCTTTTTATCAGTTATTTTGATAAGCTAGTTTATGTTCTGGACATGCAAGAGAAAGCTATTTATAAGCAAAGGGTGATTAAGATGGTTTTAATTTTAGTGAGATGTATTACAAGAAAGTTCATTTTGCAGCATCTTTGCCTTTTGTTTATCTGATATCCACGAGTAGATATGGAAATGGACCAGGTGGCCTGCCTTGCATGCCACTTTTTGTCCCACCTTGTAGAGTCAGGGCTTGGGCTCCTAACTTTGCCAAAGGGCTGGGCAAGGGTCAATGATGAATGTCTCTGCCTGGCCTGTTGGACCTGTCCAATCATCAAGTGGATCACTACTATACAAAAGAACTGATGCTTTGAAGGGTTGCATTCAGTGTGTGCATATGTAGTTTAAAATCACTATTATAGATCCACAGATCATCTTTCTATGATTAGAACCATTGACATAATGGGATTAATGGAAGGCTACCAAAAATTTCTTATGTTTGGACTATATTTCAAACCTTTGATCATGTCAATATTTTTCCTACAAGACCACGGCCGAGGCCTTTGTAGCCTGATTAGGGCCATGGCTTGTCTATGTTCAATGATCAGGAGACTAGGCCCAGGGCGCCCATTTCCACCCTATACATGATCTATATTGTTTGGGTAGTGTAATGGGAGTTCAGAGAAAAACTTGAATACCCCGGCAGAGCATGATGAATGATACCACCGCAATTAGGTATTACTTAGAAATTGCATATGTGGCATATAAGTTATTCAAATCAAAATTTCTAAATTATGGGTTCCAGATTGGGTATTATGAACCAAAAAACAGATATTTTGATCATTTGACCATCAGATTTGTGGACATTTATTGGATGGTTAAGAATGAGAAATATCCAGCAGTCATAAACGTTGTTCAACCAATTTAATCTTTGGATTGAAAATAATCTTTCTTGGTTAGGAAGCAAATAACCAGTTTAGTTTTTTTTCCACATCTTACTGCTCTACCTAAACCTTAATTCCTTGATCAGAATTGAAGCAAACGAGATGTCTGCCAAGAATTTCTGGTATGTATCCCCCTATGTTTTTACCAAATTAGGTGAAAATAATTTCTAGAACTAAGTTTAACTATTTATATTTTATGCTTATTTTTAATGGATTTGTACAAACAATTACCTAATTATATAGAAATTACAACCTAGTACCTTTTTTTTGAAAAAAAAAAAAAAAGGTTTTTGTTATGCTATCACATTAAGAAGTGTTATGGATTAGGCAGTTTTTTTTTTTTTTTTTTTTTTTTTTTTTTGCAAATGATTAAATTGTCATTTCCGAATGTAAGTATTCACAAATCAAAGGTTAGGATTGTTTACCTGATCTTATTTTAGGGTAATTCTTTCATCCTAACAAGGCACATCAGATGAATGAATTAGATGGCATATGAACATCAAAGTGGGGTTCGGAGCCTTGCCTCATTGGTAGACTTTGTAGGAGTTTCAACAGGGGGTCTTGGTTTCAAAACCCATCAGTGGTGAAAATCCACGCTGCTAACAGCACCAGTGGGTGCGTTGCATGACTGACTGGGTGGGAAAAAAGTCCCTTTTTTAACTGTAGCCAAGTTTTTTTTCCTAAACAGCCCCTCAGGGTGAGTTATTAATGTACATTACATATGACTAATCGAGTGGGTGCGTTACATGAGTATAAATAAATAAATAAATAAAAACGTGTACAATCATGGTGCAACTGCAAGGATCAAATAATTCCCCATAGAGCTTAAGGGTAATTTGGTTGTCTTCGATCACTGAAGATATTCGATGAGACAGAAGATGTACTATGGAAGTTAGCATATATGCATCCAGGAACTGGAATAAAAGCATGCCTCTTGCCATGGTGTTATTCCTCTTCAAGTCATACATGCCTGGAAGATAGTTGCTTAGGCTGGGGATGTAGAATCATTGCCAAGAACGAGGTGAAGGTTTGCCTGAGTGTAAATACAGGCTTTTGTATTTTTTGACTCGGTGCCTCATCCGGGTTCGTTTGAGTTCCAATTAGAGGCAGACTCATTGGGGTTAAATCGGCCTGACTTGCCTAAGGGGTGAACAGGGGTGACTCGTGGTAATAACCTGGTCCCTACCAAGTCATGAGTCCACTCGTATGATTTGGATATGACACTGGGCAAGTCAGTAACATGGATATACGTGAAGGTTTGCCAGCGCCACAGTTGCGCCTCTCCATGCCCTATACATGCGCTGCACTTGCCAATATGACATGCTTGTAGTGCCTCTGAACATGGAGCGCGGATTAAGAACTACCCGAGCTTGTGCAGAGCTCAGGACAGGCTGTACTGGGGTGTCAGGCTTGCTGACATGGCAGGTCTCTTCTAAGAACGTGCTTTCCACCAATACAGACGTGACACATCGATCCTGTCCCGAGCTATGCACAGGCTCGGGTAGTACCTAATCTGATCGCATATAAGGTGACCCCACAATGTGGTCAGGCCACTCATCATGTGGGCCACCCTCGTATGATAACAAATAGATTGTTCAGATCAACTTGTCTGAAAAACCAGGCTAATGCAGTCATCAGGGCAGGCTGCCACTCGTACCAAAAGAATCATGTGTGGTCTACTAGGTGACATCAATCCTCCAATCTAACAGGTGCGCGTGAGGTGGACTCCTTTGTGATATATGTTTGCACTTAGGGTCAACCATGATGAACGATGACCGCTGCTTTTTATCACGGGTTAACGGATCTCTGTATACAGTGATATTGCCCATGGACTACTCAACCATGTGTTGCCGATTCATCTGCGTTGATGCGACTCAGACTCAGTTGAGTCTGACCCAGTTCAGCACTACTGAGTTAGCATTAAAAATTTCTGATTTAGCTGAGTCATGATTCAACTCAGGACTGGAGGAGTCAGTCTGAGTTATCAAGTCCTTTATCCATATACACAACCGATCTCCTTGAACTTCTCCCAATGGCTGAATTTGAAAAGATTTTGTGAATAATTTCTCTCGGGGGTTAGAAACGCTTAGTGGCTTGGTTGAAGGGGCTTATTGTAGCTCTCTCTTGGTTGGTTTGGGCTGTTTGCAGGCCAACATGTCCTACTGGGCTGCAATTTCAGGCTCAATATCTAAATAGGCTAGGCCAGTGTTCGAGCAACCATTTTGAGCCATGCATTACGCTCGGGTCCACACAACTTATAACACTTCCAAAGGGCAGGTACTGTTTCTTAATGTCTCAGCGGGGCAAGCGTGATTCTTTTTCTTATCATATTGGCCTGGGTGAGATGATGAGAGGACATGCGGCACATATTTGTCGATGTGAGATGATCAAAGGACATCTAGACATGTATATGGTGGGACCCACCATGAAGGTGAGTCAATGAAGTTTGTCCGCTCATCATGTGGGCCACATGACTCGAGTAAAAAGCTCGTTTGGATCGTGCTTCTTGTTTAGACTCGCCTGACTCATCGAGTCTTGTATGAAACTCAGTCGAGTTGAGTCAATTTGGAAAACTCGGACCGAGTGGATTTCTTGTTCAAAATAGAGGATATATACACCGGACAGAGTGGATCTCCGAACAGGATAAGTCGCAGGGCTGGATCTACACTAGATGTTGTTAGTTATTCTCTTCCATTCTTCATCTTCTTTTTTCTTTCTACTCCTTCACTGTGGTGAAGTGCTGCAGGAGCAATGGATGCAAAGAGAGTTACTTCATACTCCGGCAGACTGTTAATTCGTATGTAGAATTTCTTGATCTACCATTTGATCAGCGGACCACAACTTCATAATCAAGAAATGAAAATGGTCAAGAGAGAGGCCACAGATTTCATGGTTGGGATCTTTCACTACGAATTTTTTGGGTCACCACACATCTGCTGTGGAGCATAATATGAATCATCTGGATCAACTAAAATGGTCAGCTTTTTCACAAAATGGCGCATTAGAACATAATTCACCTAATGATCATGGCTCCATAATTCCTCATTTTTTTAATTGGAGAAGTGGACAACAAACTGCAGTTATATTATTCCTCACTTTGTAATTGGGTAGGTGGACAACAAGAATTGTGCAGGGCAGAATCAAATGGCTTAAGATCATTTGTACTCTGGATTATGCTTCGTCCAAAGAGGCCATTTAGACAGTCTATATTGATAGAAACGTAAGTGGCATGTCTTTTGGGGGGAGCGGATTAGGTGAGACCCTGGATCCACCGAGGTGGGCGGGACCCCTGACTTTGGGGCCTACTGAGATGTATTTGACTACATCCATGACGTCCATTCTTATTGAAAGCTCATTTTAGGTTATAATCCAAAATAAATATATATGAAGTAGATCCAAATCTCAGGTGGACTATAATACAGGAAACAGTGGTAATCTACCATTAAAAACTTCTTCTCATGGGCCACAAAAGTTTTGGATCAAGCTGATATTTGTGTGGTGTTTTCATCCAGATCTTTGTGACCTCATCAACAGGTTGGATGAAAAATAAACACTCTGGTGGCTTGCATGAAGTTTTTGATGGTCGAGATTCAATCACTATTGTTTCTGTGGTATAGTCTACATAAGATTGAGATCTGCTTCATTTTTTGGATCATGCCCTAAAACAAGCTTTCAAAACGGTTGGTCGGTGTGGATTCAAGTAACATACATCACAGTGGGTCCCATAATCAGGAGTCCCACCCCCCTAGGTCGATCCGGGGTCTCACCTAATCCGCTCCCCTCTTTTGGATGGTCTGCTACTGCTATCTTTCACCAATGATAGCAAATTCAGACCCTCTTATCTTATTTAACGCATTTCCAAGAGGATAGTTTCTTCATCATGCATATAAGTCGGTCATCCTCAACGAAAACCCATCATACGTTACACCATGCAAGATCTTGATGGTTCATCTACTGGGCCTCACCGAAGGTGGGCTATACGTCAAATCATCACATGTTCTAGACAATTAATCAAATCAATAAACAGGACTTAGTTGGCTGTTCAATTTGGGCTGTTGATCATTTCTTATCTTAACTGTCAATATGCTAGATCAATGATCTGGGGATACAGATTGGCCAGATGGAGCCTCTGTCAAGATTTCTGACCAATATATAAGTCCTTAATCAAGATAAACTCCCAATTACCAAAAGAAAAGTTTATTTCATAGATTCAAAGACACCATTCTACATAGTAAAAACCAAGACATCGATAATCGCCAATCCACACTGCAGATTCAATAGTGACGAACTGGTTACATTGAACTTGATCACTGCAGTTGAGGGTTGGAAGGTCCAGGTAGACCGTCTCTAAGACAGCATAGCCCTTGGCATACCGAAACAAGCCAGTGCCAGACACCACCGAGACCTCCCTCTGCTTGAGAAAGAACCGGTCCGCCCCTTGTATCTCCAGTGTGCTCCCATTGTATTTCTCATTGGTAAAGACGACCGAGAACAGAAGGTGGAGATCAGAAGCATCCAATGCAGAGTTCACATACATCCCATGTGCCCGCCCCACCTCCTTCGATTTCCGATCCAGGCCTTCCGTAACAGCATCATCGATCACCATGAGGGTTCCAAAGTTGAGTATGCTCGAATATGTGCTATTCAGACCCGCAACTGGAAAGGCTGTGGCATTTGGACCTGTCTCCCAATCTTGCAAGTAGAACACCATATTGGTCTCCTTGAGGGGTAGGACTTCCAAGCTAGCCACCATGGGTGTGAACAATGCCACAATGGTCAATTGCACCAATGTGATCAGGGCCATTTGATATGGACTGTGTGATCAAACTCTTTTTTATCAGTTATTTTGATAAGCTAGTTTATGTTCCGGGCATGCTAGAGAAAGCTATTTATAAGTGAAGGGTGATTAAGATGTTTTTAATTTTAGTGAGATGTATTACAAGAAAGTTCGTTTTGTAGCATCTTTGCCTTTTGTTTATCTGATATCCATGAGTAGATATGGAAATGGACCAGGTGTCCTGCCCTGCATGCCACTTTTTGTCCTGCCTTGTAGAGTCAGGGCTTGGGCTCCTAACTTTGCCGAAGGGCTGGGCAAGGGTCAATGATGAATGTCTCGGCCTGGCCTGTTGGACCCGTCCAATCATCAAGTGGATCACTACTATACAAAAGAACTGATGATTTGAGGGGTTGTATTCATTGTGTGCATATGTAGTTTTAAATTAATAACTATTATAGATCCATGGATCATCTTTCTATGATTAGAACCATTGACATAATGAGACTAATGGAAGGCTACCAAAAATTTCTTATGTTTGGACTATATTTCAAATCTTTGATCATGTCAATATTTTTCCTACAAGACCACGGCCTAGGCCTCTGTAGCTTGATTAGGGCCATGGCTGGTCTATGTTCAAGGATCAGGAGACTAGGCTAGGGCGCCCATTTCCACCCTATACATGAGCCATATTGTTTGAGTAGTGTAATGGAAGTTCAGAGAAAAACTTGAATACTCCAGCAGAGCATGATGAATGATACGACCGCACTTAGGTATTACTTAGAAATTGCATATGTGGCATATAAGTTATTCAAATCAAAATTTCTAAATTATGGGTTCCAGATTGGGTATTATGAACCAAAAAACAGATATTTTCATCATTTGACCATCAGATTTGTGGACATTTATTGGATGGTTAAGAATGAGAAATATCCAGCAGTCATAAACGTTGTTCAACCAATTTAATCTTTGGATTGAAAATAATCTTTCTTGGTTAGGAAGCAAATAACCAGTTTAGTTTTTTTTCCACATCTTACTGCTCTACCTAAACCTTAATTCCTTGATCAGAATTGAAGCAAAGGAGATGTCTGGCAAGAATTTCTGGTATGTATCCCCCTATGTTTTTACCAAATTAGGCGAAAATAATTTCTAGAACTAAGTTTAACTATTTATATTTTATGCTTATTTTTAATGGATTTGTACAAACAATTACCTAATTATATAGAAATTACAACCTAGTACCATTTTTTTGAAAAAAAAAAAAAAAAAGGTTTTTGTTATGCTATCACATTAAGAAGTGTTATAGATTAGGCAGTTTTTTTCTATTCTTTTTGTAAATGATTAAATTGTCCTTTCCGAATGTAAGTATTCACAAATCAAAGGTTCGGATCTCATTTTGGGTAATTCTTTCATCCTAACAAGGCACATCGGATGAATGAATTAGATGGCATATGAACATCAGAGTGGGGTTCGAAGCCTTGCCTCGTTGGTAGACTTTGTGGAGTTTCAACAGGGGGTCTTGGTTTCGAAACCCATCAGTGGTGAAAATCCAAGCTGCTAACAGCACCAGTGGGTGCTTTGCATGACTGACTGGGTGGGATAAAAGTCACTTTTTTAACTGTAACCTAACTTTTTTTTTCACCAAACAGCCCCTCAGGGCGAGTTATTAATGTACATTACATGGGACTAATCGAGTGGGTGCGTTGCATGACTTAAAAAAAATAAAATAAAATAACGTGTACAATCATGGTGCAACTGCAAGGATCAAATAATTCCCCATATAGCTTAAGGGTAATATGGTTGTCTCGGATCACTGAAGATATTGGATGAGACAGAAGATGTACTTTGGAAGTTAGCATATATGCATCCAGGAACTGGAATAAAAGCATGCCTCTTGCCATGGTGTTATTCCTCTTCAAGTCATACATGCCTGGAAGATAGTTGCTTAGGCTGGGGATGTAGAATCATTGCCAAGAACGAGGTGAAGGTTTGCCTGAGTGTGAACACATGCTTTTGTATTTTTGACTCGATGCCTCATCCAGGTTCATTTGAGTTCCAATTGGATGCAGACTCATTGGGGGTAAATCGGCATGACTTGCCTAAGGGGTGAACAGGGGTGACTCGTGGTAATAACCTGGTCCCTACCAAGACATGAGTCCACTCGTATGAGTTGGATATGACACGGGCAAGGCAGTAACATGGATATATGTGAAGGTTTGCCAGCGCCACAGTTGCGCCTCTCCATGCCCTATACATGCGCTGCACTTGCCAATATGACATGATTGTAATACCTCGAAACATGGAGCGCCGATTAGGAACTACCTGACCTTGTGCAGAGCTCGGGACAGGCTGTACGTGGTGTAAGGCTTGCTGACATGGCAGGTCTTTTCTAACAATGTGCTTTCCACCAAAACAGACGTGACACATCGATCCTGTCCCGAGCTCTGCACAGACTCGGGTAGTACCTAATCTGATCGCATATAAGGTGATCCCACAATGTGGTCAGGCCACTCATCATGTGGGCCACCCTTGTATGAAAACAAATAGATTGTTCAGATCAACTTGTCTGAAAAACCAGGCTAATGCAGTCATCAGGGCAGGCTGCCACTTGTACCGAAAGAATCATGTGTGGTCTACTAGTTGACATCGATCCATTCTCTACCGCATCTATTTTAGGCACGTGTGGAGGACATCCAATCTAACAGATGCGCGTGAGGTGGACTCCTTTGTGATATATGTTTGCACTTAGGGCCAACCATGATGAACGATGACCGCTGCTTTTTATCAGGGTTAAGAGATCTCTGTATGCAGTGATATTGCCCATGGACTACTCAACCATGTGTTGCTGATTCATCTGCGTTGATACGACTCAGACTCAGTTGAGTCTGACCGAGTTCAGCACCACTGAGTTAGCAATAAAAATATGTCTGATTTGGCTGAGTCATGATTCAACTTAGGACTGGATGAGTCAGTCTGAGTTATCAAGTCCTTTACCCATATACACAACCGATCTCCTTGAACTTCTCCCAATGGCTGAATTTGAAAAGATTTTGTGAATAATTTCTCACCGGGGTAGAAACGCTTAGTGGCTTGGTTGAAGGGGCTTATTGTAGCTCTCTCTTGGTTGGTTTGGGCTGTTTGCAGGCCAACATGTCCTACTGGGCTGCAATTTCAGGCTCAATATCTAAATAGGCTAGGCCAGTGTTCGAGCAACCATTTTGAGCCATGCATAACGCTCGGGTACACACGACTTATAACACTTCCAAAGGTGCAGGTACTTTTCTTAACGTCTCAGCGGGGCAAGCGTGATTCTTTTTCTTATCATATTGGCCGGGTGAGATGATGAGAGGACATGCGGCACATATTTGTCAATGTGAGATGATCAAAGGACATCTAGACATGTATATGGTGGGACCCACCATGAAGGTGAGTCAATGAAGTTTGTCCGCTCATCATGTGGGCCACATGACTCGAGTAAAAAGCTCGTTTGGATCGTGCTTCTTGTTTAGACTCGCCTGACTCATCGAGTGTTGTATAAAACTCAGTCGAGTTGAGTCGATTTGGAAAACTCGACTGAGTGGATTTCTTGTTCAAAATAGCGGATATATACACCGGACAGAGTGGATCTCCGAACAGGATAAGTTGCAGGGCAGGATCTACACTAGATGTTGTTGTTATTCTCTTCCATTCTTCATCTTCTTTTTTCTTTCTACTCCTTCATTGTGGTGAAGTGCTGCATGAGCAATGGATGCAAAGAGAGTTACTTCATACTCCGGCAGACTGTTAATTGGTATGTGGAATTTCTTGATCTACCATTTGATCAGCGGCCCACAACTTCATAATCAAGAAATGAAAATGGTCAAAAGAGAGGCCACAGATTTCATGGTTGGGATCTTTCACTAAGAATTTTTTGGGTCACCACACATCTGCTGTGGAGCATAATATGAATCATCTGGATCGATAAAAATGGCCAGCTTTCACACAAAATGGCGCATTAGAACATAATTCACCTAATGATCATGGCTCCATAATTCCTCATTTTTTTAATTGGAGAAGTGGACAACAAACAGCAGTTATATTATTCCTCACTTTGTAATTGGGTAGGTGGACAACAAGAATTGTGCAGGGCGGAATCAAATGGTTTAAGATCATTTGTACTCTGGATTATGCTTCGTCCACAAAGAGGCCATTTAGACAGTCTATATTGATAGAAACGTAAGTGGCATGTCTTTTGAGGGGAGCGGATTAGGTGAGACCCCGGATCCACCGAGGTGGGCGGGACCCCTGACTTTGGGGCCCACTGAGATGTATTTGACTACATCCATGCTGTCCATTCTTATTGAAAGCTCATTTTAGGTTATAATCCAAAATAAATATATATGAGGTAGATCCAAATCTCAAGTGGACTATAATACAGGAAACAGTGGTAATCTACCATTAAAAACTTCTTCTCATGGGGCACAAAAGTTTTGGATCAAGCTGATATTTGTGTGGTGTTTTCATCCAGATCTTTGTGACCTCATCAACAGGTTGGATGAAAAATAAACACTCTGGTGGCTTGCATGAAGTTTTTGATGGTCGAGATTCAATTCACTACTGTTTCTGTGGTATAGTCTACATGAGATTTAGATCTGCTTCATTTTTTGGATCATGCCCTAAAACAAGCTTTCAAAACGGTTGGTCGGTGTGGATTCAAGTAAAATACATCACAGTGGGTCCCATAATTAGGGGTCCCACCCACCTAGGTGGATCCGGGGTCTCACCTAATCCGCTCCCGTCTTTTGAATGGTCTGCTACTGCCATCTTTCACCAATGATAGCAAATTCAGAAATTCTCTTCTTATTTAACGCATTTCCAAGAGGTAGTTTCTTCATCATGCGTACAAGTCGGTCTTCCTCAACGAAAACCCATCATATGTTACACCATGCAAGATCTTGATAGTCCATCTACTCGGCCTCACCGAAGTTGGGCTATACCCCAAATCATCACATGTTCTAGACAATTAATCAAATCAATAAACAGGACTTAATTGGCTGTTCAATTTGGGCTGTTGATCAATTCTTATTTTAACCAATGATCCAAAGGTTCAGATTGGCCAGATGGAGCCTCTGTCAAGATTTCTGACCAATATATAAGTCCTTAATTATGATAAACTCTCAATTCCCAAAAGAAAAGTTTATGTCATAGATTCAAAGACACCATTCTACGTAGTAAAAACCAAGACACCGAAAATCGCCAATCCACACCACTGATTCAGTAGTGATGAACGGTTGCATTGAACTTGATCACTGCATTGAGGGTGGGAAGGTCCAGGTAGATGGTCTCTAAGACAGCATAGCCCTTGGCATAACGAAACAAGCCAGTGCCGGACACCACCGAGACCTCCCTCTGCTTAAGAAAGAACTGGTCTGCCCCTTGTATCTCCAGTGTGCTCCCATTGTATTTCTCATTGGTAAAGACGACAGAGAACCGAAGGTGGAGATCAGAAGCATCCAATGCTGAGTTCACATACATCCCATGTGCCCGCCCCACCTCCTTTGATTTCCGATCCAGGCCTTCCGTTACAGCATCATCGATCACCATGAGGGTTCCAAAGTTGAGTATGCTCGGATGTGCCATTCAGACCCACAACTGGAAAGGCTGTGGCATTTGGACCCGTCTCCCAATCTTGCAAGTAGAACACCATATTGGTCTCCTTGAGGGGTAGGACTTCCAAGCTAGCCACCATGGGTATGAACAATGCCACAGTGGTCAAGTGCACCAGCGTGATCAGGGCCATTTGATATGGACTGTGTGACCAAACTCTTTTTATCCGTTGTTTTGGTAAGCTAATTCATGTTCTGTACATGCAAGAGGAGAGCTATTTATAAGCAAAGGGTGATTAAGATGTTTTTAATTTTACCGGGATGCATTACAAGAAAGTTCATTTTGTAGAATCTTGGTCTTTTGTTTTATCTGATATCCATGAGTGGGGGTGGCAATGGGCCAGGTTCCCGCTCTCCAACTTTTGGACCTGCCTTGTAGAGCCAGGTCTTGAGCTCCTAACTTTGACAAAGGGCTGGGCCTGGGTCAATGATGAATAGCACGGCCTGGCCTGTTGACCCGGTCCAATCGTCAAGTGGACAACTACGATACAAAGAAGGGACAATTTAAGGAGTATGTGCATGTGTAGTTTAAAATCACTTTTAGATCTAGGATCATCTTTTCATGATTAGAACCACTAACATAATGATAATCATGGAAGGAATTAATACCAAAAAAGTTCTTATATTTGGACTTATTTCAAACCATTTATCATGTCAATCTTTTCCCAACCAGACCAGGGCCGAGGCCTCCATAGCCTGATGAGGGCCATGGCTGGACTATCTTCAAGGATAAGGGGGTCTAGGCCCAGAGGCCCCGGCCTAGACCCCCTTATTCTGGCAGTGTGATGTATGATACATCCACATTTGGCTATTACTTAGAAATTGCATGGCGGTATACTAGCCCCGCATGTGATACTCTGGGCTTAGATAGTACCGGATGCTCATAATACTGAATTCTGCAAACTCCAGGATTGGAACACCGGACTTCCTGCTCTGATACCATGTGACTGACCGGTTGCGCTAAAAGCTCGAGCTGTTAGAGAACGACAGAACAATGTATATCAAGGGGTTTGCTGACGCCTCCAACAGGTAATGAATGGAAAATATTTAATATCCAATTGTCGTAAACATTGTTCAACCAATCTAATCTTCAGTTCTATATATGTGCTTTTTAGTCATTTACAAAATTAAATGAAAAATATCCAGTATCCAATGGTTATAAACATTGTTCAACCAATCTGATCTTAAGTTATATGGCGAACATGCCGCTTTTAGTCATTTACAAAATTTCAGCTTTTTATTGCTATGCATAATGGCTTTTCGCCTCAGGATGGCTTTGTAGGTTGTGAAACGATGAGAAGTGAAGCCAAGCCCATGTTGTCTGTATAGCCCTCGGTCTTCACATACTCGAATGTAAAATGGACCATGTAGTCCTTGTAGCCCATGTTGTCTCTATAGTCCAGCTTTTGCTTGATCGCGGCAAGGTGGGCTATTGGTTTCTTCAAATTCCTGCTTCCCATAAACTGTGACACAAACAACGTGCACAGTTGGGTGAAGTAACTAACCGAATGAGGTTTGAGATTCCGAAACCACGTCAGGGCCACATCTTTGAGGGTGAGAGAGAATGCCCAACACATGATTTCGGGGCTCACAACCTCGAGCTCCATGAGAGACTAAAAGGTCCCAATATGCTCGATGGGGTCTCTTGACCCGGTGTAATGAGTCATGGAAGGCATCCAATACTTCTTAGGTCATAGTGCCTCCATGATCTCTTTGGTTAATGGTGGCTCTGTCTGCTCCACCATTGCCTCACTATGCCAAAATCACATTTTTGCGACGAACCAAGTCCGTCGCAAATCTGTATTAGCGACGGACTTGGTCCGTCGCATGGGCCGTCGCAGTTTACTATGTGGCAAATTTTAAACGACGGATTATGTCCGTCGCTTTTAAACGACGAATTACGTTCGTCGCTAAATTATGTAAAGCGACGGACTTAGCGACGGACATCGGTCCGTCGTACAAAATTGTTGCCACGTAAATTGGTCCGTCAAATTTATGGGCGACATTTATTTAGGAATTTTAGCGACGGGTTTGGTTCGTCGCTAAAGTTTGTGAACGCACACCTATTACGTTTGAATTTATTTTTGAATCTATTACACCTGATAGTCATCCAAATTATTTAAAACAAAAAAAAAATTAAAACCTAACAAATCATAATTATATCATATATGAAACTTAAAGTCCTTACATTTCTAGTGAAAAATAATATTAATATTTGTTACAAATCTACACATTGAAGTGAACCATTCTCCATAGAATGAGCAACTAGGCTTTATTTTGTTCCCAATATTGAAACCAATCTCTTGACCATACGTGAAGCTAGCCTTCATTTCTAATCTTTCCTTTGTAGCTACTTCCACCTCATACGTTAGCAAATCCATCAACTGGTCCACCTGCAAAATCCAGAATATAAAACATAAAGAGTACCAGTATTATAATGTAAGAACAAAAGTTATATGAAACATACATAATGTTTTCTTCACATATGTGATTAAGAATCAAAATCTTAATCGGGCTTTCCTTGATCTCCGTGTAGTGAAAAAGATAATCATAAATTTGTATTTGAAGAAATTTCATTCTTAAAAATTTTAAACTGACATATTTTGTTATGCTTCTGCTGAAGAGCCCGATGGGAAAGAGTAGATGACATGACAGGTTAGAATGCAGCTCGCAATAGGTGTTCACTTCTGTAGAAGGAATTAGTACCTTGTGGACCAAGTGCTACGTGGGTAGAACTTTTATAAGATCCACACCGTCCATCGGGTATGCTGCCTCATCTTCTACTATGAATCGAAAATCCACGACCACCCAGAGTTCAGGTAGACTGCACCCTAGCAAAAAGTTAGGATGGGACACCGACCATTAGTATTGTTTAGGGCCCACCCTGGTTTTTGCATTTCATCCGATCCATTCATCTGATGTGCCTTAGTAGGATGAAAGATTTATCCAAAATCCACAGTATTCCGAAACTCAGATGGGCCATACCATATGAAATTTGTAGTTTTTTAGATATAAATTTATGGGGTGGCCCACCTGAGTGTTGAATCAGCCTGATTTTTAGTATTAATTCAAAACAAGGGATGATGTTCCTGATGGACGGGGTGGATTCCATGCATGTTAACAAGGTAAGCAAGATTTTTCCTTTCAAGTATGCCTATTTTGTACAAATAGGCTTATGATTCATTTGATCCAGATCGTTAATGTTATGGCACCCACTACAGATGGAGGGTGATCTAGAACTCATCCCGTGGGGCAATGATTTATTGCTTCGTTGAAATATTGGAGAATATTTTTGTGGAATCCACCATCCACAACGAGGACCAAAAGAATAACAGTAACATGGCCCAGTTAAATTTCATTGGATAAAAGAATTGGATGGTAGTGATGAGTGGGACCCATAACAACATGCAAGAGAGCAATGGTCCGGATTAATAAGCCATGTCCCGGCCTATCAAAATGAATTCGATTCCCATGGAATCTGAATTTTCCACGGTGTGTGGAAAAAATACAGAAATCGATTTCCATTTCCAAGGTTTTACTAAAAATGTGGATCAATTTTCAAGGTTATGAGAGACAACTCTCTGTCCATTGACCTTCTAACATTTCTCCTAGAGAGCTGCACTCCAAACCTAACAATGGAACTTCCATTGGATTCCACAGGTTTCCATTTGATGAGGATTCCCCAGAGGTTTTCCAGATCCACATTTTGGATTCTATCCAAAATGCATGAATGCGTACTATTTCAGTTCCCGAAATGGAAAATGCATGTATGAGAATAAAAAAGTGTGTAATTGTGGCTTCCTATCATACAGAAAAACTAGAAAAAAAAATGGTTAATTTAAAGGTTTCACCCAACTGCCATTTTGATCTTTGTCGGGCACACATTTAAGGCCCATTTGGATACCAACAAATAAGTTACTTTTTCTGCTTACAGCAGTAGATAAAGTAACTTATTTCAGATAAGTAAGTTTTGTTTATGGTTAATAATAAGTAACTTTTTTACTTAAAAGTATATCATCACTTCAGTAAATTTTTTTTGCTTTTCAATTTTTCATCGGTTGTCGAGGAGAGGAATAGAGGAGACGAAAGAGAGGAAAAGCTGATAAGTATGTTATTTACCAAACATACTTATATTCTTAATAAGTAGAAACTAAGACAAGCAACTCGTAGCATAAGTAACTTAAGCAACTTAAGATCCAAACGGGCCCTTATTGTGACAAAATTTTTGAAGGGTGAACTGTCCATGTTACATAGGAATGTGAATGTAATAATCCTCATAGTAATCTGATTGAACAGATCTTCACTAACCTTCCAGTCATGCATGGATCAGTTTCAGACCGATAAACATAACCGCCAGTGATTGATGCAGATCCTTCCTGTTTATTTACATCTGAGTGGGTGTATCCCATCACAGGGAAGATGGCATTTATTGAGTCAGGAGTAGTATTTCCACCAGGAGTCTGTAAAGTAGTATAAAGATCTGGACCTTCGTAAACGCGCCAACCATAGTTTCCACCCTTAGTAATCAAATCCACCTCTTCATATACTTCCTATGAAGTCCAAACATCATAAATAAGCATTAGGCATGTTTAATATCCAAACTGGTTCTTAACTGGAAAATCAACTTTGAAAGAGAAGTGAGGAAATCATAATATGTTAAAGGGAACAGAAGTTTATTTTCTTGTTCTTAAACAAACTCTCACTGGCCTTTTTTTCCCATCCAATGCCTGGTTATGATTTCTAGGTTCAAATAAATACCAATCTGTAGCCTTCATATGAATATAATTATAAGAAATACAGTGTTTGGCCCGAGTTATTGGCGTTTCTGTTTGCGCAGCACCCTGTACAGGTGAGGCTGACCTACCACTTATCCACACTGTTCATTTGGTCACCCTCACAATGCACGACAGATCCTTGCCATCCATTAATTGGCCTGAAAATGGATGGCTAACAGTCTATATACAACTGCAAAGTCCACTCATCAGATGGCTGGATTGTCTGATTGAGATGATTTTTGGTCAACTGTTCATCTGCTGCAGGACCCACTAGACGAAAGATCTAGATCACTGAAAAATGGGCCCAACATATATGAAATGAATGATTCAAATGGAAAGGGCAGTAATTTGGGACGAGCATGGCAAAAGACCTCATTAGCTTATTACTTCAGAAAGGTGGCCTGTTTGATGATCATGAAAATTCTCAGGATGATGAATCTCAAAGGTAAACTAAGGCCCTGTTTGGTTGATCCTTACCAAAATATCTAGTGCATAATACTGTTAAAAACAGATGGAAAAATAAGTGGCAACCAAACAGGGCTGAAGCGAAGTAGCAAAAAGTTAAGATTCCAATGTGCAGTTACTAGAACAACACACATAACAAAAGTTTAAGACATGAAAAAGAACTCAAAAGGAAAAAATCTCAAAACCTGGCCAACATCTGCACAGATAAAGTAGGATGGCCGTTCTGAATCAAAACTGCAACGCCATGGATTCCTAAGCCCCAAGGCCCAGATTTCAGGCTGCAATTGACTGTCGTCAACATAAGGATTATCCCTAGGAATTGAATAATTTCCCCACAAACCAAGGTCTTCTATTTTGGTCGCACCTGGAAATACATTACAAGGTGAGAAAGAAATTGTTTGTGGGAATAGAGATAACTAGCTAATAAACTTGCTTCATTGGGCTATCAGAAAAGAAATTTGTGCTGTACTTTATGTGCGGTGACCACAGTATTACTTCATGGAAACTTGTCTATTGTAGATACAGGATACACAGATGGGACCCAGGGCCTATAGAAGGTAAAGAATAGCCCAAAAATCACATTTCACATTATCATAACTGTCAGTTTGGTAGTAATCAAATGGACAGTTAGAAAATGATCGGAGGTCCAAATCCGGCGTGTTAGACGATTAGATTCTACAAAATAACAACAGGGGATATTTTCTTCCATTTTAATAGTAGAGCTTTGCTAAGTCCACATGTGTGTGCAATAAAGCTTGTGTCAACGCCATGTGCTAGCATGGCATGACAGGTCTAAGATCCAATCCATCCATCAGCAAGGCGCCATATATTGATGTTGTAGCCCAAGAATAAGGTTGATCCAATAGTCAGGTGGGCCACAGGTTGCAAAGCAAATATACAGCTCTGAAATGTTTGGCTGAAGTTTTCTAACCCATCCACCTGTTTCCAATAATGTGGCCCACATGCTGAGTGGACCAGATTTACTTTTAGGAAAGCATGAATTTCTCAATCCACATGCATGTGCACTTAGCTAAGCTCTTAATTGTATATAGCTAATTTATCCATAAAAATACATGAATTTAATACTCACTTGGTATGTTATTCACATCAAGCCGCATAATCTTTCCAAGCAAAGACTTTTTATTCTGGCTGAAATTGTAAGGATCACCTCGGTTTCCACCATCCCCCATCATAAAGTATAAATATCCATCTTCAGGTCCAAAGAGAATCTGCCCCGCATGGTGAGATGTAAATGGGAGGCCCATTGTAATTATCCTTCTTACTTCTGATGGATTAGCGGTTGTTGCCTGTAAAATACATTTACATGAAATCTCATTACAATGCATTTGTGAAAATCATGAACAGTATTGCGTTATAACGATCCAATACACAACTACGGAGGATTAGACTACTGTATGGTATAGGTCGCATACATTTATATTAACCCAGATCACCCAAATCTTGGTTAGGGTAACACCCACTAAGCTGTTCCTGGGGTAATACCTAATTCGCACCCCTTGGCTATGGGGCCACTGGCCGGTGCTTTGTGGGCCCCTCCATGACGTATGTGTTTTATCCACACTGTCGAGCCATTTCTGAAGATTGTTTTAGTGCTTGATCCAATAAATGAGTCAATCTAAATCTCAGGTGGACCACACCACAGGAAAATAGTATTGATTGAATGTCCACCATTAAAAACCTCGTAGGGCCTACTATATTAATTATTTGACATCCAACCTCTTAATTAGGTCATACAGACCTGGATGTAGGTAAAAAACAAATATCAGCTTGTTCCAAAACTTCCGTGGCCCTCAATAAGTTTTAACAGTGGGTGTTCAATTAAAATTGTTTCTTGTGATGTGGTCCACTTGAGATTTGGATCTACCTCAAATTTGGGCTCATACCATAAAATGATCTACGAAAATGTATGGATAGAGTGGATGAAACACATTCATCATGGTGGGGCCCACAGAGCACCAATCACTTGGCATTGACTGGTGACCCTGTCACTAACCAATCCATCTGATATATTTTATGTATATCTAATCCATCCATCTGTTCTTTTATATCATTTTAAGATGCAATAGAAAATATTAGAAAAGATCAAATTCTCAATGGCTAGATTAGAGTTTGGGGTCCAATGACTATACATTTATTAGGTTTTCATGAGGTCAACAAGTTACAACGCAATTTGGACCTAAAAATTTGGCCTAATTTGGAAATCTGATCCATTCACTCTATTATATTCATCAATAACTTTGATTTGACTGGTCACTTGCCCTGATCAAGTTTAAGATGAGAAAGATACTAAATAAATAAAATTGATCAATGATGGGCCATATCTTGTAACCTAACCATTAGATTTGAGTGAAATTTAATCTAAACATCTAAAGTCATTTACTTTTCAATTTGGACCAATCAGATTGTCCAAAATTTGTCTAGCTCTAGACAAATTGATTGTACACATTTAAAGAGTCTTTTATACGGATATGATTCGGGCTTAATTTTGTTTTCAATAATAATTACCACGTTCTAAACATATCTGACCATTCAGATCAAGTTTAGGATGACTTGATCATAGAATTTGATCAATCTCATCATTATAAATTTTCCTTGCAATTAATTAACATCATTATATTAGGGTCTTCATTTTTTGCACCAATGAACATGTATGTATGCATAAACCAATCTGATAACCAGTTAACTGAATGAGTGTAATTTTTCATTTTCAACTATCCAATAAATGTCCACCAATAAATTTGGCCCACTCATTTCAAATTTCTCGCTTTTATTTAAACCACAATTTTTTTCCAACATTTTTTTTCAAAACTGGTAAAATCTCTCTTTTTTTTTATCAAATATTTCAACTTTTATTTCTTTTGAAAATATCATTTTTTTAATCAAACTTCTTAATTTTTTCGAAATACAAAATCTTAATTTCTTTATAAAAATTTCAATTTTTTTACGAACTTATCAATTTTATTCGAACTTCTCAACTTTTTTCAAATGGTCTTTTTTTTTTTAAATCTCAATTTTTTGAATCTTATTATTTTTCTAAATCCCAATTTTACTAAAAAATTGTTAATTTATTTTCAAACCTCTCAACTTTTTTTGTTTGAAAATCACAAATTTCTTTTTTAACTTCACAATTTTCTTTTTCAAAATGTTTAATTTTGTGAAAATTTGAAAAGAAATTTCAAACATATTAATTTTATTCAAATTTCTCAATTTTGTTTTTAAAATCTCTTAACATTTTCTTTCAAATTACTAAATTTGTTATTTTAAATATCAAATTTTTTAATTTTTAAAACATATCAGTTTTTTTCAACATCTCATTTTTCTTAAATTTTATTTTCCGATGGACCTTATTTGGGGGGCATCTTTTCGAGCTGGGATTAGCGACGGGCTAAGTCCGTTGGAAATTAAAATTTTGCGACGGCCTATGTTCGTCGGTAAATCCCGCGACGAAATCCCGCCTTAATTTCGCAAAAGCGACGGAATATTTTCAAATACGACGAATCCAGTCCGTCGTTAAACTAAGCAATTTTTGAGACGGTCAATGTCCGTCGCAAAATCCGTCGCAAAAATGCGATTTTGGCGTAGTGCCTGCAATGTTGTAGGTTGTTGAGCTCTTAATTGTGCATATTCTAACCCCAATTCATCACCCATTGTGCAAGGTTTATATGGTTTGTAAGCTAATTCAATGCATGTTTTGTGACTACAGGGTTGAGGGTGGACTCTACTCAATTGAAGACATAAAAAGTTCACTTGGGATCATTCTAATGGAGATTACTTGAGGACCAAAGAAGAAAAGAAGAGAGAAAGCGAAAGAAAGAAGCAAGGAAAGAAAGAAAAGGAAGAAATGAAGAAGTATGAAGACTGCCGACCGGTCATGACCGGTCGGCCAAGGAAGCCAGACCGGTCAGTGACCGGTCAGCCATGCATAGTTGGATGTGCTGAGGACGTCCGACCGGTCATGACCGGTCGGACAAGGCTGCAGGAACTTCAATGAATAGGACCGACCGGTCATGACCGGTCGGTCAGTGCTGCTGTAATATGGATGAAAACATCCGACCGGTCATGACCGGTCGGAGGGGCTTGCTGGACTGAAGATAAATAGGCCCGACCGGTCTTGACCGGTCGGGCATACTTGCTGGAATGACTCTCTATTGAGGCCGACCGGTCTTGACCGGTCGGCCATGCGTACTGAGTTAGAACTTTCTAATTTCTTCCCGAAATTCTCTGCGCTGCGTAAGTGTTACGCAAATTTCCGATTCTTCCGACGTTGTGGAGCCTCCAGACTATAAGAGGACACCTAGGGATCGTTCCTAGGGTATCCTAGAAGGGTTCAAGCGAGGTTGGAGACTGTGGAAGTGAAGATTGGAGTTTCACAACTCCTTTTGGTTTGCTTTGCTGTTTTCATGCTTTTTGTAGTTGTTTCATGTTTCCTTGGATCATGAGCAGCTAAACCTCTTAGCTAGGGCTAAGAGGTGAAGCTTGTAGTGAATCCAAGATGTTTCAATTCGTAGTTAAGTGGTTTTAGTTTGGAATTCATGATTATGAACTAAGGTTTGAAGTTTATACAAGTTTTTAAGTAATTTTTCTTAGTCTTGTGATGACTCATGGATGTTTGGATGAATTACTTATCTTCTTAATTTGTTTGCAACGGTATAGACCTGTATGATCCGAGGAATCGGAGTGCGCTCTAGTACTAAGCGCTTCATAAAGGGACTTCAGGCCAAAGTTCTATTTTAGTTGATTTTCTGGAATATGTAAAGACTGTGCTGGTGATTTGAATCTAGTTCAAATCCTAATCTAGCTTTGTCTTGTGAGAGGACTTGGGGATGGTTATGATTGAGAACTGGACCTATAGGAAAGGGGAATGACCTATGCAATTGAGCATGCTCAGCTCAGCCTAGATTGAGTGGATCTTATGCATAGAACTCACATATTACAGACTGTTTGGTTTAACAATTCTATCATCCGACTGGACGGACAGGAATGTCGATTCTAGTTGAGAGAATAAGAAACCACAGCGGATTGAACATCAAGGATTGCTACAAGTGGATCCTTGAAACCCTAGTACCCTCTTATAATTAATTACTCTCGATTCAATTCAGCTTTTGTTATTCACATCAACTTTATACAACAATCTGATTAGACACTTGTGGATGAATTTGTGAGATCCTACATAGTCCCTGTGGATCGACCTCGGTCTTACCGAGTTTATTACTACATCTCAACCCTACACTTGGGGAAGCGAACATAGGTGCGTTGGAGCGATATCGATGCTCCATGTTGGAAAATTTGTCTTCAAGCTTTTTGAGGCCTTCTTCCCATGGTAACGTATGAACTGCGCTGGAGGCTTCGGTGGCTTCGCCTTGACACTGACGTCTAGCATCAAGTGTATGGTGTAAATCCTCTGCGGGGAGGCTCTCTCCCTGATTGACGGGATCCGGGACGGGTGGCTCAAACTGACTTGCAACTAGGTTATTTTGTCCCTGTTGCTCTTGAGGTTGGCGTGAATGTACGAATATCACTAGCGCATTAGGCTATGGGGGAGCCACAGGGGGGCCCTGCTGCATCATGGATATGAAGAATTGGGCCATATGCGCCCGAAGCGCCAACATGCTTTCTTCTAGGAAATGAATTTTGTTAGCATCATTTGCATGGAGTTGTGGAGGTGGTGGAGGGAGTTGTGGTGGAGCCAGTTCCTGCTGGGCCTGTCCCCCCTCGGTGGGAACAACGTCCTCTGCTGGGGGTTGTTCTGTGGGGGCTGAGGTCCTTACGGAAGTGGATGCCCCGTTGACACTTTTGAGTCTAGCCATGAAGAAGATAAAGAAGATATCCAAATGACGAACAAAGTGAAGCGAGAACGATATAATATGTTCCTACATATGACACCAATTCGTTAACGTCCAAAATTGGGCTACCAAATGTTGATCAAGAATCAACAGCAAATCTTCGTCGCTTGATGTGGACATAAAGATGATCAGTGTAAATTATATGACCTAATATTACAAATAGAAAGATTGTGAGGGGGTCCCGGTCGTGCCGATGGAGGACCCTCCGATGCTTAAGTTAGTAATGGGGACGATTGGGAGTAATAACTTAAAGTTGCATAGTGTAAGGATGCATAATGCATACCTTGGGAGAGATGCAAAATGATCCTTTTATAGATGGTGATGATTCACGACCGATGACAGTGGATCTATAGATCCCGATTAGGATAAGTTTTTGTATTGGATCCCATCTAGGATGCATTTCTGGATTGTGAGAGATTATGCTTATCTCGTTCGGATCCTGTGTATCCTGGTGTTGATCGTTATCTTCGTATAGCAGCGCATAACGTACTCAAATCCGAGGACATCTGGGATCCTCAGCTGAGTTGTCAACTGGGAGGATTGCCGTAGATGAGGATGAGGATGAGGCTGAGGCTGAGGCTGAGGTTGAGGCCTCGGTGGAATCTGGGATTCGGTGATAGTGAGGAAGACATTTGCTCTTTTCTGTGGTGCTTGGTGTCCTTAGATGTATATGCGCTGCATTGCTTGAGCCTAAAGCTAAGAACCCAAGTCCAATTCCACTATCTGAGACTGAAGCCAAGTCCTCAGAGCTTTGGATTCTACCTGAGGCCAATCCCGAGGCTTTGGGGCCACATCCGATACCTGTATTCTTGGCTATAGTTGAGTATCAAAGCTTTCTGCCTTGACAAGCTTCAATCCTTCTCTGACACATGTACGCTTCGATCCTTCTCTGACACGTGTACTGAGCTAGCCTGGGTGGGCCACATATCGACGGCTACGCATCTTCTAAGCCTTGATCAGGGACACGGACGAATTTACCCGTAACAATCATGACTCTATAATTCCTCATTTTTAATTGAAGTGGATAACAAACTGCAGTTATATTATTCCTTACTTTGTTATTGGGTAGGTGGACAACAAGAATTGAGCAGGACATAATCAAATTAATGGTTAAAATCATTTATCAATGTGTTCTGAATTATGCTTTGTCCACAGAGAGGCCCATGATTTGGACCATCCATATGTAGAGGCCGGATGCTATACAAAAATGGTATGTCTTTTGGATGGTCTGCTATGTTTCGCCAATGGTAGCAAATTCACACCCCTCTCTCTTTTTTAAGACATTTCCATTAGGCTGTTTCTTCATCGGTACAAGTTGGTCTTCCTCAACCAGAACCCATCGTATGTTACACCGTGCAAGATCTTGATTGTCCATCTACTGGGCCTCACCAAAGGTGGGCCACACCCCAAAACACCACATTTACTAAACAATTTATTAAACCAATAAATAGAACTTAACTGCCTGCTCAATTTGGACTGTTGATCATTTCTTATTTTAACTATTGATATCCTAGACCAATGATCTGGCGGTTCGGATTAGCCAGTTGGAGTCTCTGCTGAGGTATATGACCAAGATAACTCATTAGTTATGATAAACTTCCAATTACCAAACAAAAGATTTTATTTCATAGGTTCAAACACACAATTCTACATTGTAAATAAGGAAACACTGAGGATTGCCAATCCACCCTGCAGATTCAATAGTGACGGACGGTTACATTGAACTTGATCACTGCATTGAGGGTGGGAAGGTCCAGGTAGACGGTCTCTAAGACAGCATAGCCCTTGGCATACCGAAACATGCCGGTGCCGGACACCACCGAAACCTCCCTCTGCTTGAGGAAGAACCGGTCGGCCCCTTGTATCTCCAGTGTGCTCCCATTGTACTTCTCATTGGTAAAGATGACCGAGAACAGAAGGTGGAGATCAGAAGCGTCCAATGCTGAGTTCACATACATCCCATGTGCCCGCCCTACCTCCTTTGATTTCCGATCCAGGCCTTCAGTTACAGCATCATCGATCACCATGAGGGTTCCAAAGTTGAGTATGCTGGAATATGTGCCATTCAGACCGCCAATCGGAAAGGCAGTAGCATTGGGACCCGTCTCCCAATCTTGCAAGTAGAACACCATGTTGGTCTCCTTGATGGGCAGGACTTCCAAGCTAACCACCATGGGTGTGAACAATGCCACAATGGTCAATTGCACCAATGTGATCAGGGCCATTTGATATGTACTGTGTGATCAAACTCTTTTATCTGTTGCTTTGATAAACTAGCTTGTGTTCTGGACATGCAAGAGAGGAGCTATTTATAAGCAAAGGGTGATTAAGATGTTTTTAATTTTAGTGAGACGTATTACAAGAAAGTTCGTTTTGCAGCATCTTTGCCTTTTGTTTATCTGATATCCATGAGTAGATATGGAAATGGACCAGGTGGCCTGCCCTGCATGCCACTTTTTGTCCTGCCCTGTAAAGTCAGGGCTTGGGCACCTAACTTTGCCAAAGGGCTGGGCAAGGGTCAATGATGAATGTCTCGGCCTGGCCTGTTGGACCTGTCCAATCATCAAGTGGATCACTACTATACAAAAGAACTGATGCTTTGAAGGGTTGCATTCAGTGTGTGCATATGTAGTTTAAAATCACTATTATAGATCCACGGATCATCTTTCTATGATTAGAACCATTGACATAATGGGATTAATGGAAGGCTACCAAAAAATTCTTATGTTTGGACTATATTTCAAACCTTTGATCATGTCAATATTTTTCCTACAAGACCACGGCCGAGGCCTCTGTAGCCTGATTAGGGCCATGGCTGGTCTATGTTCAAGGATCAGGAGGCTAGGCCCAGGGCGCCCATTTCCTCCTCATACATGAGCTATATTGTTTGAGTAGTGTAATGGGAGTTCAGAGAAAAACTTGAATACCCCAGCAGAGCATGATGAATGATACGACCGCACTTAGGTTTTACTTAGAAATTGCATATGTGGCATATAAGTTATTCAAATCAAAATTTCTAAATTATGGGTTCCAGATTGGGTATCATGAACCAAAAAGCAGATATTTTGATCATTTGACTATTAGATTTGTGGACATTTATTGGACGGTTAAGAATGAGAAATATCCAGCAGTCATAATTTCTAGAACTAAGTTTAGTTTTTTTTCCAGCAGTCATAAACGTTGTTCAACCAATTTAATCTTTGGATTGAAAATAATCTTCCTTGGTTAGGAAGCAAATAACCAGTTTAGTTTTTTTTCCACATCTTACTTGCTCTACCTAAACCTTAATTCCTTGATCAGAATTGAAGCAAAGGAGGTGTCTGGCAAGAATTTCTGGTATGTATCCCCCTATGTTTTTACCAAATTGGGTGAAAATAATTTCTAGAACTAAGTTTAACTATTTATATTTTCTGCTTATTTTTAAGGGATTTGTACAAACAATTACCTAATTATATAGAAATTACAACCTAGTACCATTTTTTTGAAAAAAAAAAAAAAAAAGGTTTTTGTTATGCTATCACATTAAGAAGTGTTACAGATTTGGCAGTTTTTTTTTTGTAAATGATTAAATTGTCCTTTCCGAATGTAAGTATTCACAAATCAAAGGTTAGGATTGTTTACTTGATCTCATTTGGGGTAATTCTTTCATCCTAACGAGGCACATCGGATGAATGAATTAGATGGCATATGAACATCAGAGTGGGGTTCGGAGCCTTGCCTCGTTGGTAGACTTTGTGGAGTTTCAACAGGGGGTCTTGGTTTCGAAATCCATCAATGGTGAAAATCCACGCTGATAACAGCACCAGTGGGTGCGTTGCATGACTGACTAGGTGGGATAAAAGTACCTTTTTTTAACTGTAACCAACTTTATTTTTTCCCAAACAGCCCCTTAGGGTGAGTTATTAGTGTACATTACATGTGACTAATGTGCGTTGCATGACTTCAAAAAAAAAAAAAAAAAACGTGTACAATCATGGTGCAACTGCAAGGATCAAATAATTCCCCATAGAGCTTAAGGTTAATATGGTTGTCTTGGAACACTGAAGATATTCAATGAGACAGAAGATGTACTTTGGAAGTTAGCATATATGCATCCAGGAACTGGAACAAAAGCATGCCTCTTGCCATGGTGTTATTCCTCTTCAAGTCATACATGCCTGGAAGATAGTTGCTTAGGCTGGGGATGTAGAATCATTGCCAAGAACGAGATGAAGGTTTGCCTGAGTGTAAATACAGGCTTTTGTATTTTTGACTCGGTGCCTCATCCGGGTTCATTTGAGTTCCAATTAGAGGCAGACTCATTGGGGCTAAATCGGCCTGACTTGCCTAAGGGGTGAACAGGGGTGACTCGTGGTAATAACCTGGTCCCTACCAAGTCATGAGTCCACTCGTATGAGTTGGATATGACACGGGCAAGTCAGTAACATGGATATACGTGAAGGTTTGCCAGCGCCACAGTTGCGCCTCTCCATGCCCTATACATGCGCTGCACTTGCCAATATGACATGATTGTAGTACCTCTGAACATGGAGCGCAGATTAGGAACTACCTGAGCTTGTGCAGAGCTTGAGACAGGCTGTACGTGGTGTCAAGCTTGCTGATATGGCTGGTCTCGTTTAACAACGTGCTTTCCACCAATACAGACGTGACACATCGATCCTGTCCCGAGCTCTGCATAGGCTCGGATAGTACCTAATCTGATCGCATATAAGGTGACCCCACAATGTGGTCAGGCCACTCATCATGTGGGCCACCCTGGTATGAAAACAAATAGATTGTTCAGATCAACTTGTCTGAAAAACCAGGCTAATGCAGTCATCAGGGCAGGTTGCCACTTGTACCGAAAGAATCATGTGTGGTCTACTACTTGAAATCGATCCATTCTCTCCCGCATCTATTTTAGGCACGTATGGAGGACATCCAATCTAACAGATGCGCGTGAGGTGGACTCCTTTGTGATATATGTTTGCACTTAGGGCCAACCATGATGAACGATGACCGCTGCTTTTTATCACGGTTAACGGACCTCTGTATACAGTGATATTGCCCATGGACTACTCAACCATGTGTTGCTGATTCATCTGCGTTGATGAGACTCAGACTCACTTGAGTCTGACCCAGTTCGGCACCACTGAGTTAGCATTAAAAATGTCTGATTTAGCTGAGTCATAATTCAACTCAGGACTGGATGAGTCAGTCTGAGTTATCAAGTCCTTTATCCATATACACAACCGATCTCCTTGAACTTCTCCCGATGGCTGAATTTGAAAAGATTTTGTGAATAATTTCTCTCGGGGGTAGAAACGCTTAGTGGCTTGGTTGAAGGGGCTTATTGTAGCTCTCTCTTGGTTGGTTTGGGCTGTTTTCAGGCCAACATGTCCTACTGGGCTGCAATTTCAGGCTCAATATCTAAATAGGCTAGGCCAGTGTTCGAGCAACCACTTTGAGCCATGCATTACGCTCGGGTCCACACGACTTATAACACTTCCAAAGGGCAGGTACTTTTCTTAATGTCTCAGCGGGGCAAGCCTGATTCTTTTTCTTATCATATTGGCCGGGTGAGATGATGAGAGGACATGCGGCACATATTTTTTGATGTGAGATGATCAAAGGACATCTAGACATGTATATGGTGGGACCCACCATGAAGGTGAGTCAATGAAGTTAGTCCGCTCATCATGTGGGCCACATGACTCGAGTAAAAAGCTCGTTTGGATCGTGCTTCTTGTTTAGACTCACCTGACTCATCGAGTCTTGTATAAAACTCAGTCGAGTTGAGTCGATTTGGAAAACTCGACCGAGTGGATTTCTTGTTCAAAATAGCAGATATATACACCGGACAGAGTGGATCTCCGAGCAGGATAAGTTGCAGGGCTGGATCTACACTAGATGTTGTTGTTATTCTCTTCCATTAATTCTTCATCTTCTTTTTTGTTTCTACTCCATTGTGGTGAAGTGCTGCAGGAGCAATGGATGCAAAGAGAGTTACTTCATACTCCGGCAGACTGTTAATTCGTATGTGGAATTTCTTGATCTACCATTTGATCAGCGGCCCACGACTTCATAATCAAGAAATGAAAATGGTCAAGAGAAAGGCCACAGATTTCATGGTTGGGATCTTTCAATACAAATTTTTTGGTTCACCACACATCTGCTGTGGAGCATAATATGAATCTTCTGGATCAATAAAAATGGTCAGCTTTCGCACAAAATGGCACATTAGAACATAATTCACCTAATGATCATGGCTCCATAATTCCTCATTTTTTAATTGGAGAAGTCGACAACAAACTGCAGTTATACTATTCCTCACTTTGTAATTGGGTACGTGGACAACAAGAATTGTGCAGGGCAGAATCAAATGGTAAAAGATCATTTGTACTCTGGATTATGCTTCGTCCACAAAGAGGCCATTTAGGCAGTCTATATTGATAGAAACGTAAGTGGCATGTCTTTTGGGGGGAGCGGATTAGGTGAGACCCCGGATCCACCGAGGTGGGCGGGACCCCTGACTTTGGGGCCCACTGAGATGTATTTGACTACATCCATGCTGTCCATTCTTATTGAAAGCTCATTTTAGGTTATAATCCAAAATAAATATATATGAGGTAGATCCAAATCTCAAGTGGACTATAATACAGGAAACAGTGGTAATCTACCATTAAAAACTTCTTCTCATGGGGCACAAAAGTTTTGGATCAAGCTGATATTTGTGTGGTGTTTTCATCCAGATCTTTGTGACCTCATCAACAGGTTCGATGAAAAATAAACACTCTGGTGGCTTGCATGAAGTTTTTGATGGTCGAGATTTAATCACTACTGTTTCTGTGGTATAGTCTACATGAGATTTAGATCTGCTTCATTTTTTGGATCATGCCCTAAAACAAGCTTTCAAAACGTTTGGTCGGTGTGGATTCAAGTAAAATACATCACAGTGGGTCCCATAATTAGGGGTCCCACCCACCTAGGTGGATCCGGGGTCTCACCTAATCCGCTCCCGTCTTTTGAATGGTCTGCTACTGCCATCTTTCACCAATGATAGCAAATTCAGAAATTCTCTTCTTATTTAACGCATTTCCAAGAGGTAGTTTCTTCATCATGCGTACAAGTCGGTCTTCCTCAACGAAAACCCATCATATGTTACACCATGCAAGATCTTGATAGTCCATCTACTCGGCCTCACCGAAGTTGGGCTATACCCCAAATCATCACATGTTCTAGACAATTAATCAAATTAATAAACAGGACTTAATTGGCTGTTCAATTTGGGCTGTTGATCATTTCTTATTTTAACTGTCAATATACTAGACCAATGATCTGGGGATTCAGATTGGCCAGATGGAGCCTCTGTCAAGATTTCTGACCAATATATAAGTCCTTAATCATGATAAACTCCCAATTACCAAAAGAAAAGTTTATTTCATAGATTCAAAGACACCATTCTACATAGTAAAAACCAAGACCTGAAAATCACCGATCCACACCGCAGATTCAATAGTGACGAACGGTTACATTGAACTTGATCACTGCATTGAGGGTGGGAAGGTCCAGGTAGATGGTCTCTAAGACAGCATAGCCCTTGGCATAACGAAACAAGCCAGTGCCAGACACCACCGAGACCTCCCTCTGCTTGAGAAAGAACCGGTCCGCCCCTTGTATCTCCAGTGTGCTCCCATTGTATTTCTCATTGGTAAAGACGACGGAGAACAGAAGGTGGAGATCAGAAGCATCCAATGCTGAGTTCACATACATCCCATGTGCCCGCCCCACCTCCTTTGATTTCCGATCCAGGCCTTCTGTTACAGCATCATCGATCACCATGAGGGTTCCAAAGTTGAGTATGCTCGAATATGTGCCATTCAGACCCGCAACTGGAAAGGCTGTGGCATTCGGACCCGTCTCCCAATCTTGCAAGTAGAACACCATATTGGTCTCCTTGAGGGGTAGGACTTCCAAGCTAGCCACCATGGGTATGAACAATGCCACAATGGTCAAGTGCACCAGCGTGATGAGGGCCATTTGATATGGACTATGTGTGACCAAACTCTTTTTATCCGTTGTTTTGGTAGGCTAGTTCATGTTCTGTACATGCAAGAGGAGAGCTATTTATAAGCAAATGGTGATTAAGATGTTTTTAATTTTACCGGGATGCATTACAAGAAAGTTCAATTTGTAGAATCTTGGTCTTCTGTTTATCTGATATCCATGAGTGGGGGTGGCAATGGGCCAGGTTCCCGCTCTCCCACTTTTGGGCCTGCCTTGTAGAGCAGGTCTTGAGCTCCTAACTTCGACAAAGGGCTGGGCCTGGGTCAATGATGAATAGCACGGCCTGGCCTGTTGACCCGGTCCAGTCGTCAAGTGGACAACTACGATACAAAGAAGGGACAATTTAAGGAGTATGTGCATGTGTAGTTTAAAATCACTTTTAGATCTAGGATCATCTTTTCATGGTTAGAACCACTAACATAATGGTAATCATGGAAGGAATTAATACCAAAGAAAGTTCTTATATTTGGACTTATTTCAAACCATTTATCATGTCAATCTTTTCCCAACCAGACCAGGGCCGAGGCCTCTATAGCCTGGTTAGGGCCATGGCTGGACTATGTTCAAGGATAAGGGGGTCTACGCCCAGGGGCCCCGGCCTATTACCACCCCATACATGAGCTATATTATTTTAGTAGTAATGCATGGGAGTTTAGAGAAAAACTTTGTTATTCTGGCAGAGTGTGATGTATGATACATCTACATTTGGCTATTACTTAGGAATTGCATATGTGGCATGTAAGTTATTTAAATGAAAATTTCTGAATAATGGGTCCCAGCTGAATGAAAAATATTTAATATCCAATTGTCGTAAACATTGTTCAACCAATCTAATCTTCAGTTCTATATATGTGCTTTTTAGTCGTTTACAAAATTAAATGAAAAATATCCAATATCCAATGGTCATAAACATTGTTCAACCAATCTGATCTTAGGTTCTATGGCGAACATGCCACTTTTAGTCATTTACAAAATTTCAGCTTTTTATTGCTATGCATAATGGCTTTTCGCCTTAGGATGGCATTGTAGGTTGTGAAATGATGAGAAGTGAAGCTAAGCCCATGTCGTTTGTATAGCCCTCGGTCTTCACAGACTTGGATGTAAAATGGACCATGTAGTCCTTCAGGGATTCGTCCGGCTTTTGCTTGATCGCGGCAAGGTGGGCTACTGGTTTCTTCAAATTCCTACTTTCCATGACACAAACAACATGCACAGTTGGGTGAAATAACTAACCGAATGAGGTTTGAGATTCCGAAACCACTCAGGGCCACATCCTGAGGGTGAGAGAGAATGCCCAACACATGATTTCGGGGCTCACAACCTCGAGCTCCATGAGAAACTGAAAGGTCTCAATATGCTCGATGGGGTCTCTTAACCCGGTGTAATGAGTCATGGAAGGCATCCAAAATTTCTTCGGTCATGGTGCCTCCATGATCTCTTTGGTTAATGGTGGTTTTGTCTGCTCCATCATTGCCTATAATGTCGTAGGTGCATTGGAGCAATATCGCTACTCCATGTTGGAAAATTTGTCTTCAAGCTTTTTGAGGCCTTCTTCCCATGGTAACGTATGAACTGCGCTTGGAGGCTTCGGTGGCTTCACCTTGACGCTGACGTCTAGCATCAAGTGGTATGGTGTAAATCCTCTGCGGGGAGGCTCCCTCCTTGACTGACGGGATCCGGGACGGGTGGCTCAAACTGACTTGCAACTAGGTTATTTTGTCCCTGTTGCTCTTGAGGTTGGCGTGAATGTACGAATATCACTAGCACATTAGGCCATGGGGGAGCCACAGGGGAGCCCTGCTGCATCATGGATCTGAAGAATTGGGCCATATGCGCCCGAAGCGCCAACATGCTTTCTTCTAGGAAATGAATTTTGTTAGCATCGTTTGCATGGAGTTGTGGAGGTGGTTGAGGGAGTTGTGACGGAGCCAGTTCCTGCTGGGCCTGTCCCCCCTCGGTGGGGACAACGTCCTCCGCTAGGGGTTGTTCTGTGGGGGCTGAGGTCCTTACGGAAGTGGACGCCCCATTGACACTTATGAGTTTAGCCATGGAGAAGATAAAGAAGATATCCAAATGACGAACAAAGTGAAGCGAGAATAATATAATATGTTCCTACATATGACGCCAATTCATTAACGTCCAAAATTGGGCTAACAAATGTTGATCAAGAATCAACGGCAAATCTTCGTCGCTTGATGTGGACATAAAAATGATTAGTGTAGATTATAGGACCTAAGATCACAAATAGAAAGATCGTGAGGGGGTACCGGTCGTGCTGACGGAGGACCCTCCGATGCTTAAGTTAGTAATGGGGACGATTGGGAGTAAAAGCTTAATGTTGCATAGTGTAAGGATGCATAATGCATACCTTGGGAGAGATGCAAACGGATCCTTTTATAGATGGTGATGATTCACAACCAATGGCGGTGGATCTGTAGATCCCGATTAGGATAAGTTTTTGTATTGGATCCCATCTAGGATACGTTTCTGGATTGTGAGAGATTATGCTTATCTCGTTCGGACCCGTGTATCTTGGTGCTGATCGTTATCTTCGTATCGCGGCGCATAACGTACTCAAATCCGAGGACATTTGGGATCCTCAGCTGAGTCGTCAGCTGGGAGGATTGTCGTAGATGAGGCTGAGGCTGAGGCTGAGGTTGAGGCCTTGGTGGAATCTGGGATTCGGTGATAGCGAGGAAGACATTTGCTCTTTTCTGTGGTGCTTGGTGTCCTTAGATCTATATGCGCTGCATTGCTTGAGCCTGAAGCTAAGACCCCAGGTCCAATTCCACTATCTAAGATTGAAGCCAAATCCTCAGAGCTTTGCATTCTACCTGAGGCCCATCCCGAGGCTTTGGGGCCACATCCGATACCTGTATTCTTGGCTATAGTTGAGTATCAAAGCTTTCTGCCTTGACAAGCTTCAATGCTTCTCTGACACATGTATGCTTCGATCCTTCTCTGACATGTGTACTGAGCTGGCCTAGGTGGGCCACATATCGACGGCTATGCGTCTTCTAAGCCTTGATTAGGGACACAGACGGATTTACCCATAACAATCATGACTCTATAATTCCTCATTTTTAATTGAAGTGGATAACAAACTGCAGTTATATTATTCCTTACTTTGTTATTGGGTAGGTGGACAACAAGAATTGAGCAGGACATAATCAAATTAATGGTTAAAATCATTTATCAATGTGTTCTGAATTATGCTTTGTCCACAGAGAGGCCCATGATTTGGACAATCCATATATAGAGGCCGGATGCTATACAAAAATGGTATGTCTTTTGGATGGTCTGCTATGTTTCGCCAATGGTAGCAAATTCACACCCCTCTCTCTTTTTTAAGACATTTCCATTAGGCTGTTTCTTCATCGGTACAAGTTGGTCTTCCTCAACCAGAACCCATCATATGTTACACCGTGCAAGATCTTGATTGTCCATCTACTGGGCCTCACCAAAGGTGGGCCACACCCCAAAACACCACATTTACTAAACAATTTATTAAACCAATAAATAGAACTTAACTGCCTGCTCAATTTGGACTGTTGATCATTTCTTATTTTAACTATTGATATCCTAGACCAATGATCTGGCGGTTCGGATTAGCCAGTTGGAGTCTCTGCTGAGGTATATGACCAAGATAACTCATTAGTTATGATAAACTTCCAATTACCAAACAAAAGATTTTATTTCATAGGTTCAAACACACAATTCTACATTGTAAATAAGGAAACACTGAGGATTGCCAATCCACCCTGCAGATTCAATAGTGACGGACGGTTACATTGAACTTGATCACTGCATTGAGGGTGGGAAGGTCCAGGTAGACGGTCTCTAAGACAGCATAGCCCTTGGCATACCGAAACATGCCGGTGCCGGACACCACCGAAACCTCCCTCTGCTTGAGGAAGAACCGGTCGGCCCCTTGTATCTCCAGTGTGCTCCCATTGTACTTCTCATTGGTAAAGATGACCGAGAACAGAAGGTGGAGATCAGAAGCGTCCAATGCTGAGTTCACATACATCCCATGTGCCCGCCCTACCTCCTTTGATTTCCGATCCAGGCCTTCAGTTACAGCATCATCGATCACCATGAGGGTTCCAAAGTTGAGTATGCTGGAATACGTGCCATTCAGACCGCCAATCGGAAAGGCAGTAGCATTGGGACCCGTCTCCCAATCTTGCAAGTAGAACACCATGTTGGTCTCCTTGATGGGCAGGACTTCCAAGCTAACCACCATGGGTGTGAACAATGCCACAATGGTCAATTGCACCAATGTGATCAGGGCCATTTGATATGTACTGTGTGATCAAACTCTTTTATCTGTTGTCTTGATAAACTAGTTTATGTTCTGGACATGCAAGAGAGGAGCTATTTATAAGTAAAGGGCGATTAAGATGTTTTTAATTTTAGTGAGATATATTACAAGAAAGTTCGTTTTGTAGCATCTTTGCCTTTTCTTACAAGAAAGTCATTTTTTAATTGGAGAAGTGGACAACAAACTGCAGTTATGTTATTCCTCACTTTGTATTTGGGTAGTTGGACAACAAGAATTATGCAGGAAAGAATCAAATGGTTAAAGTCATTATCAATGTGTCCCGAAGTATGCTTCGCCCACAAAGAGGCCCATGATTTGGACAGTCTATATTGATCTAAACGTAACTGGCATGTCTTTTGAATGGTCTGCTATCTTTTGCCAATGGAAGCAAATTCACACGCCTTTCTCTTATTTAAGACATTTCCATTAGGTTGTTTCTTCATCGGTGCGTACAAGTTGGTCTTCCTCAACCAAAACCCATCATATGTACAGGATGCAAGATCGTGATTGTCCATCTACTGGGTCTCATCGAAGGTGGGCTATACCTCAAAACATCACATGTAATAGATAATTTATCAAACCAATAAACATGACTTAATTGCCTGCTCAATTTGTATCATTGTGTTGGGGATGTCTTTAATCTTGACATCAGAGGTTTCGGTCGCTCGACGGGGTCGGGGTGAGCGTCCGAAACTATCCGGAATACGCGGTTAATCTCTAGCAAAGCTGGATCTGAGATCGGGGGCTCTCGGTCGCCCAATGGGGTCAGGTCAGGCACCCAAAACTCCATGGATGGAACTAATTACTCTTTTGATAGATTTGGCCGAGTTCGGTTGTCCGACAGGGTCAGGTCAGACGCCCGATGGCAGGAGCACTATATAGGTCGGTTTGAGTAATTTTGTGCAGATTTGTTTCTAATTCCGATTTTATACTTTAAAGGGGTGTACATGTAGTATTAGGGTAACACAAGGAGTCGTAGCCATGTTCGGGCTGAGATTTGGGTAATTTGTTTTTTATCTCTTATAACTTTTAATTTAGAGTGCATATTATCGCTTTTTGCCTCTTTTTTTCCCCCTTTTTCGGGAGGGTTTTTTCACATAAAATTTGGATTATCTTTTCTTGATTGTTGATTTGCTTGATCACTAGTGTGGTTTTCCCTCGTTTGATTCTCACTTCCACAGGTTTCTCCCAACAAGTTGATCATTTCTTATTTTAACTATCAATGTACTAGACCAATGATCGGGCAGTTCAAATTAGCCGAATGGAGTCTCTGCTGAGATATCTAACCAACATATGACTCCTTAGTTATGATAAACTCCCAATTGCTAAAACAAAAGTTTATTTCATAGATTCAAACAGATCATTCTACATGGTAGATACCAAGACACTGAATATCACCCATCCACACCGCAGATTCAATAGTGACGAACGGTTACATTGAATTTGATCACTGCATTGAGGTTGGGAAGGTCGAGGTAGAAGATCTCTAAGACAGCATAGCCCTTGGCATTCCAAAACAAGCCGGTGCCGGACACCACCGAAACCTCCCTCTACTAAAGGAAGAACCAGTCGGCCCCTCGTATCTCCAGTGTGCTCCCATTGTACTTCTCCTTGGTAAAGATGACCGAGAACAGAAGGTGGAGATCAGAAGCATCCAATGCTGAGTTCACATACATCCCATGTGGCCACCCTACCTCTTTTGAGTTTCGATCCAGGCCTTCGGTCACAACATCATCAATCATCATGACAATTCCAAAGTTGAGTACGCTTGAATATGTGCCATTCAGACCGGCAATCGGAAAGCAGTCACATTTGGACATGTCTCCCAATCTTGCAAGTAGAACACCATATTGGCCTCCTTGACGCATAGGACTTCCGAGCTAGCCACCATGGGTGTGAACAATGCCACAATGGTCAATTGCACCACCGTGATCAGGGCCATTTGATATGGACTGTGTGACCACGCTCTTTTTAGTCCTACACCCATGCATTAGCTATGCTAGCTACACCGGGTGTAGCAATGACCCCACCATGATGTATGTGTTGTATCCACGATAGCTACACCGGGTTTTCGTTGCAAGAGCATTGTACTCGAGCTACAAAAATCAAGGCATTACATACATCCAGATCCATCTTAATGGACCGTAAATTCCCCTGTCACAGACAATTTGTCACATATATACTGTTTACACTCGGCCTGTCACAGCCAACTCTAACAAATGAAATGTTACGTGCCAACAAACTGGTACAAGACGTTAGAAAAGATAATCACAGAATATTGAGAGAGATCATAAGGATACAATGGACATACCTGTCAAAGATGCATGTCATGCTAGGATTGTCATAACACCCAGAGATGTACACACAACCGAAACTCTAGAGGCAGTCACTCTCCCAGCGACACGTGGCCAGAGGATATTAGTGATGCATACACAAAACGTGTGGAGAACACTCTCAACCATGTGTTGCTGATTCGTTTGCGTTGGATGCGACTCAGACTCGATCGAGTCTAACCCAGTTCAGCACCTCTGAGTTAGTATTAGAAATATGCCCGATTCGGCTGAGTCGTGACTGAACTCAGGACTGGATGAGTCGGTTGCTGTCACCAAGTCTCTATCCATGTACACAACCGATCCTAGTAAACTTCTTCCAATGGTTGAATTTGAAAAGATTTTGTGAAGAAGCTCTCACGAAAGTAAGAATGCTTAGTATTGGCTTGCCTAAAGGGGCTTATTATAAATATCTCTAGCTAGGTTTGCGCTATTTACAGGCCAATATGTTGAACAGGGCTGCAATTTTAGGCTCAATATCTAAATAAGCTGGGCTAGGGCTTGAGCAACCATTTTGGGTGATCCATTTGGCTCGGGCCCACAGGACTTAATAACGCCTCCAACGACATGTACTTTTGTTGAAGTCCAAGGGGCCAATCTTCTTCTTCTTCTTCTTCTTCCCCTGACTGTGGTCCTTAACTCATGGGCTGCACTTGGATCATAAGTTACTTTGGATAAGTTATTTATGCCTTAAGTAGCTTATTTTAGTTTCTACTTATTCAGCTGGTAACCAACATGCTCATCAACCAAAAAGTAGAAAAGCATGTTTGGTTTCCAATATCATAAGTCAATATCCCTCAAGTCTATTTGGTCCCCTCACATCCACCATCCATCATGTGGGGCCAATCTTTGATGTGGACCATTCGTTGTGTGGGCCCCACCTTTGATGTGGGCCATCCATCATACGGGGCCCACCTTGGATGTGGTCATTCATCATTATGGCCCGATCTTTAATGTACACCATTCATTATGTAGGGCCCACTTTTGATGTTAGTCATCATCAAGTGGGACCCACCATATGGGGCCCACCTTCAATATCCACCGCCCATCATGTAGAGCCCACCTTTGATGTGGGTAGTCAATCATGCAGGGCCAACCTTGGAGATGGGCCACTCATAATTAGGGCCGACCTTTGATGTGGACCATCCATCATGTGGGCCCACCTTGATGTGGACCATCCATCATGTGGGGCCAACCATTATCAATTGCCTATCATGTGAAGCCCAACTTTGATGTGGACTTCCATTATGTAGGCCCCTCCTTCAATGTGGGTTGCTCATCATGCTGGGCTCGCCTTGGATGTAGATCATTCATCGTTAGGGGTTGACCTTTGATATGGATCGTCCATCATGTGGGGCCACCTCAATATAGTTCATCCATCATGTGGGGCCCAGCTTCAATGTCCCCCGTCCATCATGTGGAGCCCACTTTTGATGTGGACCTTCCATCATGTAGGCCCCACGTTTGAAGTGGGTCGTCCATCATACTAGCCCGCTTTGGATGTGGGCTTTTTATCATGATGGGAAAACCATTGATGTGGTCCATCCATTTGTGGGCCAACATTAATATGGAGTCATCCATCATTTGCGGCCAACTTCAATGTCCACTGCCGATCATGCGGAGCCCACCTTTGATGCGGACCTTCCATAATGTAGGTCCCACCTTTGAAGTGGGTCATCCATCATACTAGCCCACTTTGGATGTGGGCTTTTTATTATGGGCCGACCTTTGATGTGGACCATAGATATGTGGGCCCACAATAATATGGAGTCATCCATCATATGGGGCCCAACTTTTATGTGGGCATCCACCGTGTGAGCCTCACCTCCAATGTGGACAGTCCACCACATGGGGCCTCATTTGATATGGACGGTGAAGGTGAAACTCCTTTGACATGAACCATAATAGAGAAGTAAAATGTTGCTACAAATAATTCCTTGTTAAGTAGCTTAAGTTACTCTACGATGATGTTTACCAAACTAACTTAAGCAGAAAAAGTAAATTATTAATCATAGGTTGAAAAGTAAGTTATTGGGCGGAATCCAAACAGGCCCTTATTATTTTATTTTATAAATATGATGGTCATAGTTTATCTATTACCAAGAATGATCAGATACACTTTGGTGGATGGCAAGTCCTCCCTTAGTATGCATGCCAACGTGTCACACTTGTAGCATTCTATACGTGAAGGTGAGATGATTAGAGGATGTGTAGCACATACATGCCGATGTGAGATGATCAGAGGACGTATAGACATGTACATGGTGGGACCCACTATGAAGGTGAGACAATGAAGTTAGTCCACTCATCATATGGGCCACCCTTGCACGAAAACAGCTAGAGATAGTTATAATCAGTGTTTGCATTGTTACGTAGATAATATCGGTGAGGCTACTAGACCTCATTCATTCGTTTCTCTTCCTAATATCGCCGAATTGTCGCTGATAATATCAGAATATCGCCTGTAGCCACCAGCTACACAACCTATCACGAGAAAACTATAGCCAACAACCACTTTTCTTCAAGAAATAGATAAAAATCGGAAGGCAGCAGTTGTTGGGGGTGAAATTGCCTAGATACGTAAATATCGGCAAAAAAAAAAAAAAGAAGAAAAAACTCCAATTTTCATACCTGGTTGATTGGAACGGAAGCACGCCTCAATCGACAGTGCCGATACACGAAAGGTAAGAAATCTCCCTTTCCCTTCTCCATTGAAAGCTCCATGTCACAATTTCGGCGAAAAATCAGGGATTCAGGGGAGAAAAGCTCTCGATTTGGGAATGGTTTAGGGATTTGAGGCAAAAATCCCTCGAGCGGGAATCCCTGATTTTTAGGGCTTCTCTCTCTCCAGCGAGTCCGACGCGAATGTGAACGAAAGCCCTTTTTCGAGGCTTTTGTGGGGACGCAGATTAGCTACCGCAGGTTTAGTAGGGACGCGGGTTGGGTGGTGACGTGAACACTGTGGGTGCCATCATGATGTATTTCTTTAATCCACGCCGTTCATCAATTTTTACAAATCATTTTAATGCATGAGACCACAAGTGAGACAGAAAAAAAATCTCAATTGAACCACATCAAAGAAGACAGTGATTAGAATGTTCTTCACTATTGAAACCTTCCTAGAGCCCACGGTGATGTTTATTTGTCATCCAACCTGTACATAAGATTTTAAAAAAAGATGGATGAATGGAAAAAAAATATCAGCTTGATCCAAAACTTTTGTGGTCCACAAAAATTTTCCTAGGGTGCATGTTCAATCCCCGTTGTTTCCTATGGTGTGATCCACTTGATCTTTGTATCTACCTCATTTTTGGTGTCGTGCCTTAAAATGAAATGTAAAAACGGATGGACAGCGTAGATTAAATAAATACATCATGGTGGCACCCATAGAGCTTTGACACTAGCTTGCTGGTTGATGTTCGCGTCACCAGCCCACCCGCCTCCGAGGAGATATGTAACCGAAGTGACATCACCAGGTTTTGTGGGCCCCACCATGATGTATGTTTTATATCCACACCGTCCACCCAATTGAAGAGAATTATTTTATGGCATGAGCTAAATAATGAGTCAGATCCAAAGTTGGAGTGGACCCCACCACAAAAAATAGTGGATATTAAAAACCTACCATTAAAAACTTCTAGGGGGCCACAGAAGTTTTCGATCAAGCTGATATTTGTGTTTTCCCTTCGTTCATGTCTGGGTTAACTTATGAAAGGGTTGGATCTCAAATAAATATCATGGAGGACCCTAGGTAGGTTTCAATGGTAGGCGTCACTCTCCCCATTGTTTTCTGTGGTGGGGACCACTCGAGCTTTGGATCTGCCTCGTTTTTTATCTCATGTCCTAAAATGATCTCTTTAAATAGATGGACGGTGTGGATTAACGACATGGATATACAATTCATACATAAAGAGGTGGGCTACTACGGTCAAGTCCCACCCACATAGCTGGTTACGGGGTCTCACCCAAGTCGCGCCTATTCAGGCGAGGACGCGGATTCCCTGCGATAGCCCTGCGCACTGGTAACATAGGTAAGGCCACTGTGATGTTTCTAAGAAATCCAATCAGTCCATCCACTTTGTAAGAACAATTTAGGACATTATACCAAAAACTAACCAGATCGAATCCAAGACTCAAGTAAGCCGTGCTAAATGAAAAGGTGGGGTAAGAAAATTCTTACCGTTGAAACGTCCCTGGATCCACAGTGATGTTTATATATCATCAATACCGTCCATAACGTCATTCCTATTGGGGGATTAACTGAAAACAAAAATATTAGCCTGATTTAAAACTCCTGTGGCCCCATGAATATTTCAACTGTGGACATTCAATCCTTACATTTTCGGCCCACTTATTCTTGGATCCGTCTCAATTTTGGTTGCATTTGTATTATATAAACTCATTTTGGTTGTTATTGGAGTGATTTCTTACGATAACGCATGCTTTTTAAGCCTTATTGAATGAAAAATTATTATTTAATGCATTCTTTTTGTAATTTTTTAATCCTGAATATGCAAATATATGTATTTAGGTATTTCTTGAAGTTTCACTGAAAAATTCCACAATTTTCCTCATGTTTTTTTCATTTTCCCCACATTTCTAGTTATCAGCGATATTATCGACGATAACGATATTGTATCTTTATCTCCGGCTAGCGAAACTTGTAACGATAATGACAATGTGAACACCGGTTATAATAAGCCCTTTTCTTAATCTACCAATTTGATTAGCATCCCACAACTTTATAATCAAGAAATGAAAATGGTCAAGAGAAAAGGCCATAGATTTCATGGCTGGGATCTTTCAATCAGAATTTTTTGGGTCACCACACATCTGCTGTGGATCATAATATCAATCATCTGGATCAATAAAAGTGGTCTGCTTTCGTATGAAATGGCACATTAGAAGATTATTCATCTGATGATCATGGCTCCATAATTCCTCATTTTTTAATTGGAGAAGTGGACAACAAACTGCAGTTATATCATTCCTCACTTTGTATTTGGGTAGTTGGACAACAAGAATTGTGCAGGAAATAATCAAATGCTTAAAGTCATTATCAATGTGTTCTGAAGTATGCTTCGTCCGCAAAGAGGCCCATGATTTGGACAGTCTATATTGATCTAAACGTACGTGGCATGTCTTTTGGATGGTCTACTATCAAACCAATAAACAGGACTTAATTGGCTGTTCAATTTGGACAATTGATCATTTCTTATTTTAACTGTCAATATACTAGACCAATGATCGGGGGATTCAGATTGGCCAGATGGAGCCTCTGTCAAGATTTCTGACCAATATATAAGTCCTTAATCATGATAAACTCCCAATTACCAAAAGAAAAGTTTATTTCATAGATTCAAAGACACCATTCTACATAGTAAAAACCAAGACCTGAAAATCACCGATCCACACCGCAGATTCAATAGTGACGAACGGTTACATTGAACTTGATCACTGCATTGAGGGTGGGAAGGTCCAGGTAGATGGTCTCTAAGACAGCATAGCCCTTAGCATAACGAAACAAGCCAGTGCCAGACACCACCGAGACCTCCCTCTGCTTGAGAAAGAACCGGTCCGCCCCTTGTATCTCCAGTGTGCTCCCATTGTATTTCTCATTGGTAAAGACGACGGAGAACAGAAGGTGGAGATCAGAAGCATCCAATGCTGAGTTCACATACATCCCATGTGCCCGCCCCACCTCCTTTGATTTCCGATCCAGGCCTTCTGTTACAGCATCATCGATCACCATGAGGGTTCCAAAGTTGAGTATGCTCGAATATGTGCCATTCAGACCCGCAACTGGAAAGGCTGTGGCATTCGGACCCGTCTCCCAATCTTGCAAGTAGAACACCATATTGGTCTCCTTGAGGGGTAGGACTTCCAAGCTAGCCACCATGGGTATGAACAATGCCACAATGGTCAAGTGCACCAGCGTGATGAGGGCCATTTGATATGGACTATGTGTGACCAAACTCTTTTTATCCGTTGTTTTGGTAGGCTAGTTCATGTTCTGTACATGCAAGAGGAGAGCTATTTATAAGCAAAGGGTGATTAAGATGTTTTTAATTTTACCGGGATGCATTACAAGAAAGTTCAATTTGTAGAATCTTGGTCTTTTGTTTATCTGATATCCATGAGTGGGGGGTGGCAATGGGCCAGGTTGCCCTGCCTGGGCACTTCTGGTCCAGCCTTATAGAGCCACGGCTTGGCCCCCTAACTTCGCTGAAGTGCTGGGCTATGGTCAATGATGAATGGCTCGGCCTGGCCTGTTGGCCCAGTCGAAATTGGGTGGAATTTTTTTACATAACTAAATTTAACTCTTTATCATTGATCTAGTTGTTTTTAAGGGGCTTTGAAAAACCACTACCTAATTATATCAAAGTTACATCCTAGTACCTTTTCTTTAAAAGGTTTTTGTTAAGCTGCCTCGTTGAGAAGTTAAAGACTACCCTTTCCAAAAATAAGTATTCACAAATCTAAGGTTAGGATTGTTTACCTGGCATTATTTTGAATTATTCTTTCATCCTAACGAGGTACATCAAGTGAATGAATTGAATGGCATGTAAACATCATAGGTTGGCCCTACACATAACAAATGGTGGATGTTCCATCTGAACCTTTTCATAGGGTGTACATGTCCTACCTGAGTTTAGGATAGTCATGGTTTTTGGGTCCTAAAGTGAACATTAGCCAACATACCTGATGGATTGGGCTCTAAAGTTCAGCGGCTTTTTATGTATAGGGATGGTTTTATCATTTACAAAAATAAAAAAGCCTTTTTGTTGCTGCATACAGAGGCGTTTTTGTTATTTACTAAAAAGCACACTTAATCTGACAGAATTTAAATGGAAAGTACTGCTAGGATAATTAACTTGATTAATGAGGTAGCTTAATGAAAAGTTAATTTAAATAGGTGCCTGATTGTAAATACCATATTAATTGGGTGGCTATTATATAAAAGTCCCTTTTTAACCATAATTAAATATTTTTTTTGGCTTCAAACACCCCTTATTGACAGGGTTTCTACAATGTAGTGGGTTCAAGTTTAGTTTATGCATGTTACGTGTACAGTTACCGAGTGATTGCGTATCAAGCAATGTACTCCACCAGAGTATCAAATAATTCCCTTGGAGCAGAATATGTACTTTGGAAGTTGGCATATATGCGTCCAAGAACTGGCACAAAAGTATGCCTCTTGCCATGGGAACTGTTATTCCTCTTCAAGTCGTACATTCGTGGGAGCTGATCGCGTTTCCTCTGGAGGCAGGGGAGGTCTCGTGCCTCCAAATCATGGCAGTAGACGTGGCATTGATGGATGTGATATGAACAATTGCCTGACTTGGTGCCCCATCCGGACTCATTCAAGTAGAGGCAGACTCATCGAGTTGGGAGTAAATTAGCCTGACTTGCCCGAGTAAAGGGTGAACAGGGGTGACTCATGGTCCTGACTCGGTCCCAACCAAGTCCGAGTCGACTCGGATGAGTTGGGTACGGGGCAAGTCAGCTATCCATGGATGTTTACTTGACTGTTTATTTCTTTCGTAAATAATAGATTTGAGGATGTTTACTTGACTGTTTATTCGAGCATAATCAAAATTAGCACTGATAAGATCATATTAACTGTCATTTTTTCACTTTAAATTTGGAGCGCTGGTTTATACCATGGTTCACACGTCTCTGTAGGGTGATGGTGCCCGTGAATTACTCAAACATGCATTGCCAATTCATCTGAGTCAGATGCGACTTGGACTCAGTCGAGTCTGAGCTGGCGCAGCTGGTTTGTGTGGCTGAGTAAGCACTAAAAATATGCCGAACTCATCCGTGCCACGCCTCAACTCATGACCCGGATGAGTCAAACCGAGTCACCAAGTCCTCTATCCGTGTACGGTTGAACGAGACTGGGCATGGCTCGACTCAGGTCCTTGGACATGGACATGCTCCGGCCATCGGGGTTGCACCCTTTATTTCTTGGATAGCGTTTGGGTGCTCGTTATAAGGATATTCCCTTATTATTTTTATTTGTAAATGTGCTTTAACAATTTATAATGAGGAATGATCATATGCACTTTGGTGGATGGCAAGGCCAACCCTAGTACACATGCCAACGTCCGAAAATTGTATAGCATTCAATCTGTAAAAAGGGTGGGGCCCACCAATGAAAAACTCGTCCATTCATTGGGCGGACGAGACTGCAAGTAAACAACGAATGGTTTAAATCAGACCTGCCTACAGTCCAATTCAACGTACCAGGTGGCCCACCTGATGTACCAACAGTCTGATTCAACATAGCAGGTGACCCACCTGATGAGCGAATTGCCTGATTTTTTTGTGCCAGATGTCATCGATGGTGCAAAACTGCCATGTTGGCACGTGTAAATAACCATCCCATCATTTACCAGATCGACACTGTTAGGATCATGAATGGCCAGGCGGGCCTGATCTGCTGAACCTCAGGTAGGTACACGCATTTGGGGTTCTTATGAGGTTAGATATTAGGATCTGATTACTGATCGGCCCAACTTGGGTTCAGCCAGGATCGGATCTTTAAAAACCCCAAATCCAATTGGGCAAGTGGCTAACTCGGGGATGTATCAGCCCAACTCGGCGTAGTTGAAGGTGATTCATGGTGTCGAACTGGATCGGGTCCAACCGGGTATGTGTCGAATTGGAAGATTCATATGGAACTCAGTCAAGAGTCTTAAAACAACACGGTTATGGTTGAACCGGTTATATATCAAGCAAAGGCAGCATGTGGGCTGATCTCCAGGTCCAGAATCTAGGGCCCACTTTAGCTCAGCACAGGCCGTATCACAAGTAATGCACCATCATACGGAAGTAGATTCCAATTTCTAGATGATTGTAACACTGCCAAATGAAAAACTCAAAAGCCTACACACGAAATTGATAGAAATCATGTTAACCAGTGAAACAGATTTTAGAAAAATATAAATAGAGAAATATTCTGTTTGGGCGCCACCAAACATACTCTTTAGAAATTTGTAGGATCTGTGCTCAGGCAAATCCCATTCAGCCCTCGGCTCGGGCAAATCTCTCCGAGTTTTAAGAACTTGTTAACGCCAATACCAAGTTAGAAATTGAACCTCGGTCAATTGATGAACCAGCCAATTCAAGCTCAGACCCGTGAACCAGCTAATTTAAACTAATAAATCGGCTTATATTCAAAAAATCACAATCTGAGGTAATTAACGAGTGCCCAATCTGAAAGCTCCGACATGTGGCGGGACATGTAAGTAGCTATGCAATCGTTCCGTGAGTGAAAGTGAAAGAGAGACATGTCCACGCAATTCATACAGAAAACAGAGCATCAGTTGTTATTGCAGCAGTGGAGGAGATTTCCATGCAATTCATACAAAAAACAAAGCATCAGTTATCATTGTAATTAGTAGAAATGGAGCTAGTATTCTACTGTAAAATCTCTTTATCATTAAATATTATCAATGAAACATCTCCAACCTGTTTGGGCCTCAACAGAACTATGAAGGTTTTAAGTGGCAACAGGGCATTTTTAAGATAGAACACTCACTCTTTTCTTCAAGCAATATTGAAGAATGCAGACTTCTACCTGTAAAAAAGAAATGATCCTAACAATGTCTTAAGAGATCACCAGAGAATATTCAATTGACTTCAAAAGAAGACCACGTGGAAAACAGGTATTCAACTGCATATACTTCAAAAGAAGACAACATGGAAAACGACCTGCATATCCCCAGTGGAAATGCAGAACCCCTCATTCGATGGAAAAAAGGACCATTGTTAGTATGGAAGGCTGAAAGAGGAATGGTCCATGACCACATCAGACCAATGATCCAGATCACCAAACCATGATCCACAACACATGACAAACCAACCCTACACCACCTTTATACATCTTTTGGGTATGGCACTCAGGAAAAAAAGGATCTATAAAAAGATTCCAAAAAAAAAAAAAAACAAACAGCAAAACACACATCTTATTCTTCTCTACTCTTCCATGTCCTCATCCTCATCGGCCTGAATCTTCATCTTCTTCACAACCTGAGCAGCATCACTCTGCAATGACCCGTTTGGAATTTCAATCAGAATATCCGACTTCTGTCCAGTAGTCGCATTCACCAGCCCACCATTCCTTTCAACCCTATATGTCAGCTGTTTCTTTCCCGGGGCTGCATCAATGTAAACAGTAGAGTTCTCATCAATTTCATTCCTTATGAGCATCCTCGATAGCTCTGTCACGACCTTCTTCTCAAGCCATCTCCTTATGGGCCTCGCCCCGTACACCTACAACAAAAGAAACAGTTAAGTCTCATCCAACCACAATGCAAAAAGACTTTCCTTCCCTTGACCAAGGGAAGCTCTTGATTTCACAAACTTCATTAGAAGTAATACTTACTGGATCATAAGATTCTGCCAAGACAACATCCAAGGCAGCATCCGATACAGCCAATGCAATGCCTCTCTCGGCCAAACGGACAGCCACATCCTTCATCTGGAGCCTCGCGACCTTTCGGAGCTGCTCATGTGACAATGGGTCAAAGACCACAATTTCATCCAACCGATTAAGCAACTCTGGCCTGAAATGCCTCTTCACCTGCAGGACATAGTTAAAAAAACAGATTAGCATAACCATTCCTTGCAAGCTCTCAAATCTCCAATGCAATGTAGGTACATTCCAATTACTCACCTCTTGCAACACTCGTTCTCGGGCACTCTCCATTGAACATTTTCCCATAAGCCCATCAAGGAGGTACTCTGCTCCAAGATTCGAAGTCATGATGATCACAGTGTTTGTGAAGTCCACCGTCCTCCCTTGGCCATCCGTCAGCCTACCATCATCAAGGACCTGAAGGAGGGTGTTGAAAACAGAAATGTGCGCCTTCTCAACTTCATCAAAGAGGACAACACTATATGGGCGCCGCCTCACAGCCTCTGTCAACTGTCCGCCTTCTTCATGGCCAACATAACTAAAAGGGTCCAGTGTGAGAATAAATCCAGGAATACAATACTGAAGGAAAAACCAACATCATGTTACCCAAAACTTCAATGAACCGAGGAGATGCTTACCCTGGTGGTGCACCAATGAGCCGTGAAACTGAATGCTGCTCCATGTACTCTGACATGTCAATTCGTATCAGCAGGTTTTCATCATCGAATAGCTGCTCAGCGAGAGCCTTCGCAAGTTCTGTTTTCCCAACACCTGTTGGACCCAAGAAGAGGAACGATCCCGTGGGCTGCTGCTGCCGTCCGAGCCCAGCCCTTGACCGCAACACAGCCTCTGCAACTGCTTCAACTGCTTGATCCTGTCCCACAACTCTCTTATGCAACCTCTCTGCAAGACCAATCAGCCTGTCCTTCTCATTTTGGCCAAGTCTAGTCACAGGAATGCCAGTCCAGCGACTCACAACCTACAAGAAAAATGTTTGAAATAACAGTTCAGAACAAACATTGCATTGCCATTCAAATCACTATCAAAATTCCTAAAGCACCCCATAAATTGAAAATCTAAAGTTCCATACCTCTGCAATATGCTCAGGTCCAACGGTCTCTGTCAGCATTAAGTTCTCATCAGTATCTCCTTCCAGCTTCGCGATAGCAACATCTATCTCTTGCAATGCCCCATATTTCAAATCTGCAACACGGGCCAAATCCATTCTCCTCTCTGCCTCTTGTAAGGTGAACAACAGCTCTTCACGCTTCTGCTTCAACCTTCGAATTTCATCGATTCTCTCTTTCTCCTTCTTATACTTCATCATCAATGGCTGCAACTTGTCCCTCAAATCATCCAACTCCTTCCGAACCTGAAAATACAATCTCCCATTACAAACCGCCATTGACAATTAAAAACATGATCTTATATAGTCTGAATTTCATAGATACTCACCTCTACAAGCCGAGCCTTGCTAGCTTTGTCCTTCTCTTTCTCAAGAGCATGCAATTCAACTTCCAATTGAATCCTCTTCCGTTCGAGATTATCGATCTCTTCTGGCTGGCTATCGAGCTGAACTCTGACATTCGCACAGGCTTCATCAACCAGATCAATTGCCTTATCGGGAAGGTGACGGCCTAAACAGAGCAATCACAAGCCATAAGACATTGCACTACCTTTTTTTTTTTTTTTTTACACACGCACTCCGACCAAGTTGGATAAACAAGTGAATCAGATTGCAATAATCCCCACACAATAAACTAATTGCCACCAAATTGCAGTTAGCATCTCCAATCCAGCTTGAAACACAGATAACTGCAATATGGTGTTTGGATGATATTATCGCATTGGAATTGAAATGAACCAACCATAATATCATGATTAATATGAATCTCCACTATGGTCATAGCCTCCATAATCTAAAAAAATTGCAACATATTTCAATTGAACATCCAAACACAATTATAAATCCAACCAAGAAATTCAAACTTCAGATTCTTACCAGTGATGTATCGCGCAGACAGCTGCGCTGCGACCACCAAAGCACGGTCTTGAATCCGAACACCATGATGCCCTTCATATCTCTCTTTCAGTCCACGAAGAATGCTAATGGCATCAGCCACACTCGGCTCCGCCACATAAACCTGTTGGAAGCGTCGCTCGAATGCCGCATCCTTCTCCACATACTTCCTGTACTCTTCAAGGGTGGTTGCGCCGATGCAGCGGAGCTGACCACGGGCAAGCATTGGCTTGAACAAGTTCGCAGCATCCATCGAACCCTCAGTGCGGCCCGCTCCAAGAACAAGATGGACCTCATCAATGAAAAGGATGACTTTCCCATCTGCATCCTCTACTTCCTTCAAGACCGATTTCAACCTCTCTTCAAATTCTCCTCTGTACTTGGCACCCGCAATCAAAGCGCCCATATCCAATGCAATCAACCTCACATCCAGCAAATTGCTCGGAACATCACCCCTAACAATCCTCTGTGCAAGTCCTTCCACAACAGCAGTCTTTCCGACGCCAGGCTCTCCAATAAGGACAGGATTGTTCTTGGTCCGCCTAGAGAGAATCCGTATCACCCGCCTGATCTCCTCATCCCGCCCGATCACCGGATCAAGCTTCCCCGCCTGCTCGACAAGGTCCCTTCCATATGTCTTCAATGCCTGGAAATTCGTGTCGCCCGACGCACTCTCCACCTTCTTACCTTCCTTCCCCCTCAGTTTCTCAACCTCCGACTTGACCCTCGCTGCGCTAATGCCAGCTTCCTTGAGCATATCCATGATCTGGGAATCCTCAAGAAGGCCAAGGATGAGCAAATCGACGGCCAGATGGGTGTCGCCGCGGGACTTCTGGGATGACTGGGCCCGCCTTATGGCCTTGATGAGTGAAGTGCTGGCGGGGACTTCGTCAGGGGGAGGACTTTGGGATGGGATTTTGTTCATCCCCTGCTTGAGGACGCGCTCAAACGAGTTGGCGGCCTCATCACCGCCACCGGCACTGGAAACTGCCTGACGGAGGATGCCGTTTGGATCGGAAATCAAAGCTAGGGCTATATGGATAGGGGTGAATTGGACGTGGCCGGAATTCAAGGCCAGTTCGTGAGCTCCGGCAAGAGCCTCGTTGGTCTTGTGTGTAAATTTGTCAGGATTCATGGTTTCTTTTGAAAGATCCTATAGAAATGCTAGTGAAATGAAATTGAAATATCAGATGATGAAATGCAAATTGAGAATGGAAAGTGTTTAGATTGGGAAGTGAAGCTTGCCTCTCTTGGAAATGGTGAGATGTGCTGATCGTATGAAATGATAAATCGCGTTTGGGAGTTTTCTTCCTCTTTGGAGTTGATTGTGATGTTGGAGAAGAAAGGAGGAGAGGTATTTGTTGAGAGAGGAGAGAGGCTTCGACACTCGTCTGGAACGGGAAGGACGGTGCTGGAAGCTACGAGAGAATTCGGGGAAACGTCACCACCTCGAACCTTCCATTCAATCTCCGCCGTTGATGGGTTTTGTGAGATTTAAATCCATGTTTCCACGTCACTACGGTTGGATGGGAGTGGATTCGGTGTATAGGGGAACCACTGAGATCGGTGCTCTCGAGAATGTGGGGCCCACTTTGATATTTTTTCTTCAAATCAACACCGTACATCCGGTTTTTCCGAACGGTCTAGGGCATGATCCAAAAAACGAAGTAGATCCAAATCTCAGATGTACCATACAACATGAAAAAGTGCAATTTTACTCTCATCATTAAAAACTTTTTAAGGGTCACGAAAGTTTTGGATACACTGATTTTTTTTTCCCTTCAACCATCCATGCATGCATGTGTGACATTATCAACAGGTTGGATGGTAAATAAATAAACATTACGGTGGGCCAGGCTTCAACGGTGGGTGTTATTATCTCTACTGTTTCCTGCGGTGTGGCCGACCTGAGAATTGCATCTGCCTAATTTTTGGCTTTTAATCTAAAATGATATATGTAAAAACTTATGGACGGCGTGGATATAGCACACATAATCAAGACGGCCCACGGTACAGTAAGCAATGAGCTCGATGATTCCCGAAGCACCGAAGCTGCGCCCTTATCGGGAGCGGTTTCGGTGGATTCCCGTATCCACCAATGGCAGTGTATACCTGACTGTGTAGCCCATCTTGATGTATGTTCCTTACTTCTACGCCGTTCATCTGTTTTCAAATCTCATTTTGGGCCATGACGCAAAGAATACAGATGATCTAAATCTTAAGTGGACTACATTACAGGAAACCGTGGTGATTCAATATCCACCATTAAAGATTGTTTGGTGTCCGCTGAAACTTTATTTGCCATCCAACCTGTTGATGGTTGGATGATAAGTTAAAAATATATAGATAAAGGGACCAAATAAATATCAGATTTATTCGAAACTTTTACGGCCCAAAATAAATTTTTAATGATCAATCACCACTGTTATCTGTAGTGTGATCCACCTGAGACTTGGAACTGATTCATTTTATGTATCATGCCGTAAAACGATATGCAGAAACGGATGGACGGAATGGATTTAATAAAAATATATGAAGGTGGTCCACCCATCTCCCATCCTTGTCAATTCCCCAGATATTTACGTGACCCGTCCAGGGACGGGAGTACACGTGTCGCTGTAACACCGCAAATTCGCGCGGCGGTACTCTCTCGACCGTATCGCCGCGTAGAAGTTTCGTATTTCCTCAAGCAAGGTACGGAATCATCTACAACACCTCTATGTGGCCACGATGGTAAGTATCTAAAATCCAGTCCATCCATCAGGTGATAACCATCATCTAAACCATATATACAACATATCATCCATGGAAAGGTTTCATATGTGCTACTAGGTCCAGGTAAAATTGCGCTAAAACACCTAGCCTAAGCTCACGCCTTGATAACTAGGTGGGTAGGTTGTAAGACTTCATTGGGTGGGCCACACATGATCATCGGTTTAGATTATGACCGTTGGATTATTCAGATTGAGCGATTCAGTGGGCCCCACTACAGTTGTGATCATTGCAAATAGGTTTGGGGCGGGACACTTGAACCGTGGTCCCTATGCGCGGTTATTAAGCCAGATATGGAAACCTACGGTGTGGAGACCCTAGAGGAGAGAAGTGTGATGGGTAAGCTTCTCTGGCCCTCTTTCCTATAAATATACGTCTTGGTCCCCTCACCAACACATAAGAGAAACCCTAGTCCCCATTGAGAGGTTCTCCTAAAGGTGTAAGGTGCGAAAGACCAAAAGTTCTTTTCGGCAATACGGCGGCATCGGGAATGTCTTCCCAATCAGGTATGGCTTTCAGATTACAGTATGGAATCTCTATTATTCGATGCATAGACGATCCGATTATTCCGCATTAAGTTTTCAGATTCACAGTTGGTATCAGAGCCTTGCTATGCATTGATCTTAGGGATTTCAAAGTTATAGATCTCCTTCGTAATTTTAAGATTTAGAAGGATTACAGATGGGCATTAAGTCACTCATATTCAAAGATGATTGGCATCCGATCCGCACACCCAAGGCCTGGAGAAAGGAGATGTTTTCTGTTATTATCTTCAGAGGGTTTTCCAAAACCTAGATCTATTAGATCCCATTGCCAGCCGCTGGATATCCCAGCCATGAGGCCATCTTATCGCCGCCGATCGCCATTTGCCATCAGAACCCTAGTTGCTAACAGGGTTTCTGTTTATGGAGATCGACAATAGCGATCACCGCATCCGAAATCGCTGGCCACTTACAGCCATCGTAGCTCCATTGTAGCCCCACATCGCTGGCCAACCATAGGACGATCATGTAGATCGATGATTGCGATCCATCACAAAGGGGATTGATCTCCAGCAGTGACGATAACAGGGGTAATAATAAATAATAAAAAAAAGGAGGAGAAACCCTGTTTTGGCACCGTCTTAAAATCTCGGCCCATCGCAATCGTTGGAGACGGTAGCGGACTGTCGGTAGACTGCTCGAGGTTTTCCATGGCTGCTGTTTATGATGCTGGAAGTCGATCCCAGCGATTATCGGCCACCATTGACGATGGCCACTTCAGAAAATATCGACCGCCAATCTCTGCTGCAACCGATTTTAGAGGCGGTGGTGGTAGTTGATGATGACAGCACCACCTCCTTCAGCACTAGCGACCACAGCCGTTATTCGTGATTGACGACCGTCGATCATCAGCCACTGTCGTCCGATCATAGGCCCGATTCAAACCATCAGCCACTGTCGTCCGATCACCATCGACATAAAAGTTTGCAGCTGACGGCGACGGCAGAAGGTTGACGGCGAGGGCAGAGGGCTGACGGCGAGGGCAGCGGCGCCAGGATTTCGTCTGGCCATGGTGTTGCTACCCGATTCATGGCGGTGGCTAGGGTTTCGTCAACCCTATTTTAGAAAGAGAGAGGATAGTGGCTCCAATTTTGGGCGGACAGCCCTTTCGTTTTTTATTTTTATTTTTTTAATTTTTTTTGGGGGGGATTAGAAAAGGTTCTATGGGCTGGGCCTTGGTCCGGTCCAGTGGACAGGCCCGGCAGGCCCAGTCTAGGTTAATTCTATAAGGCCCGCCAGCCTGGCCCAAGCTCAATTTTGGGCGGCCATTTTGATGACCATTTTGGGCCCACTTGTTGAATGTTTTTTTAACCATGTTTTAAGCTTATGCCCTACTGAATCCAGCCCGTTTAGGGCCCATTGGATACTTGTTGTGAGCCAAATCTTTGGACATATTGTCCATTCATTCTTTTGGACATTATGTGGCCCGCTTTTGTTAGCTTGGGCTTGTTGATCTTAACCATTCAAATTGTGTATACTTGGGTCATCTTTCCAGTACAAGTAAAAGACATATATATAATTGATGGTTGGTATGTTTTACTTAATGGATGGGCCAAGTAAATCACATAAGATGGTTATTCATGGTTGAGATTTGATTTGGCCGAAAATAAGGCCACTTACCCACATCTTTTGATTGATATTCAGAGTTGACCATTAAAGAATTTTTAATCCAACCATCATTGTAGTAAGTATTTGAGATTTTGAGAAATCAACATCAATCATATTTTGGCCAAATCAGAACTCTTACAGAATGGTTCATTATGGGCAAAACCATGTAGCAATCCTTGGGTCTGGAAGTGGGGATTGGAGCTTATTGTGTTAGCCACCAAAGTGACCTCAATTGGCGAAGATTTCTACTTCTAAACTTCTGTACTTGGAATTTAGTAACCCTCCATTATAGGATTGCATTCAGTTGCGTTCATATTCAAGCGAGCAGTGGTCAGAACAAAGAAGTATCATCGTTTGGCTGGATGTGAGCGAGATGAAGTGGTTGGTGATGGTGATATAGGTCTGAGAAATTCATTTCACCCAAAGGTGATGGGCGTCTTAGATTTATTTCACCAACATTGGTCAGCTTCATGTTCAGAAGAGCCTCCTGTATGTTACAATTTCGCCCAAAGGAGGAATTGTGATGATACGCTGGGCTTTTGCCAGATTTTGATGATTATGGCCCATCATCATTCTGGGTCATTTGATTGAAGGCCCAAATCAATTGAATGAACATACATGCATGATATTTGTGGTTTATGTTTATGCATTGTTATATGGGACTTGATTATTAATGTGAGTTTTATGCTTTTGAATGTCCAACTATGACTGTTTCCAATATTCCAACACAATTCAATTCCATACCTTTGCTTACTGGGTCCAACTATTCCAAATGGAAGTCGTCTGTTGAAATAGTCCTAGGTTGCATGGACTTGGACTTGGCCCAGGAGGAAGTAGAGCCTCCTACTCCAACTGATTCTAGTACGGATTCAGCAAAGGCTCACTACAAGGGCTGGACCAAGTCAAATAAGATGTGTCTCAAAATCATAAAGAACTCGATTTCTGAGACCATGCAGGGTGTCATGCCCGACACTGAGAAAGCTAAAGATTTCCTGACTGAAATAGGAAAACGATTTCAGAAATCGGATAAAGCTGAGCTGAGTTCACTTTTACATAAATTGACTCAAGCCACCTATAACGGTCAAGGAAATATCAGGGAGTACATTGGTGGATTGTCTGATGTGGTGGCTAAAATCCGCGCATTAGACCTTAAGATTGAGGGTGAACTCCTGATTTTCTTGGTTCTGAACTCCCTCCCTCCACAATTCAGTCAATTCCAAATCAGTTACAATACTCAAAAGGAAAAGTGGACATTGAACGAGCTGATATCTCTGTGCGTTCAGGAGGAAGAGAGACTCAGAAGGTCGAGCAAGACACAAAGTGCACACCTAGTGACATCTGGTCAAGGACGAAAAGGAAATAAGAAAAGAAAGCACACTTCAGGGAAAAGTTCTACGGGTTCTGCGGGTGGCAATCAGCCTAAGTCTGGAAAGACATTTAAGAAGAAAAGGAAGGGTCCTATTGATGGCTGCTTCTTCTGCAAGAAGCCTGGTCATCAGAAGAAGGATTGTGAAGATTTTAAAGCATAGCTCGTTTCTAAGGGTAAAGACCATATTTTAGTCTATTTTGAATCAAATTTAGCCGATATGTCCACAGACTCCTGGTGGATAGATTCTGGTGCAACTATTCACATTTGTAATTCCATGCAGGATATGCTCCAAAGCCGGACACAAACCGATGCAGAGAGATCAGTCTATATGGGGAACGGCATTAGAGCAAACGTGGAAGCTATTGGAGTCTGTAGGCTTAGGTTATCATCAGGACACTTTCTTGATCTAGTAGATACTGTTTGTGTGCCTTCTATAAGGCGCAATTTGGTTTCCATTTCTCGTTTGGACAAATTTGGTTATGAGTTTAAATTTGCAAATGAAAAATTAAGCATTTACTATGATTCAGTTGTAATTGGTTCTGGCACTTTAGTTAATAACCTTTATCAGCTAGATTTGGATGTTTCACATGTATACAGCGTTAACTCATCACATGGAAACACTAAAGGCATCAAACGAAGTTTAGATTGTGAGAATTCCTCCATGCTATGGCACAGGCGATTAGGCCATATCTCTCGTGAGAGATTGGAAAGGCTTGTACGTGAAGGAATTCTTCACTCCCTAGACTTCTCAGACTTTGGGATTTGTATTGATTGCATTAAAGGTAAACAGACTAGAATAAGGAAAAAGGGTGCCACTAGGAGCGTAGGACTCTCAGAAGTGATTCATACAGACATCTGCGGACAGTTCCATACAGCATCCTGGAATGGGCAGAAGTATTTTATCACTTTTATAGATGACTATTCTCGTTATGGGTACTTATTAACGAAAAATCAAACGCCCTGGATACATTTAAGATCTATAAAACTGAAGTCGAGAATCAACTCGACAGAAAGATCAAAGTCGTTAGATCCGACCGTGGTGGTGAGTACTACGGAAGGTATGACGAATCTAGGCTTAATCCAGGTCCATTCGCTAGATACCTACAAGATTGTGGCATCGTCGCCCAGTACACCATGCCTGGTACTCCAGAGCAGAATGGTGTAGCGGAAAGGCGTAATCGCACCCTAAAGGACATGGTGCGATCTATGATTAGTAATTCTACGTTGTCAGAATCTTTGTGGGGTGATGCGTTGAAAACAGCTGTGCATATCCTTAATAGGGTCCCAAGTAAGGCTGTAATGAAAACTCCATATGAATTGTGGACAGGCCGAAAGCCTTGTCTATGATATTTTCATGTATGGGGTTGTCCTGCAGAAGCCAAACCGTATAACCCGCATGAAAGAAAACTTGACCCTAGAACTGTTAGTTGCTTCTTTATTGGATACCCAGAAAGATCAAAAGGATTCAGATTTTATTGTCCATCATATTCCATGAGAGTCATTGAGACTGGGAATGCTAGGTTTATTGAGAACACTGAAGATAGTGGGAGCACAAATATAAGAGATATTGTATTTAAGGAAGAGCGGATTGTGGTTCCCACCACAATCATTCAGAGTAGCATGGTTGTCCGTCCAGCAGTGGACCCTGAGATCCCTATGGACGACCATGTACAACCTCAAATACAACCCACTGATGAGGAAATGGAAAACCCAATTCAGAATAATGAGCCATTAAGATGATCACACAGAGAGAGAAGATCTGCAATACCAGACGATTACGTCGTCTATTTGCAGGAGCATGAGTTTGACATTGGGGTTGAAAATGATCCTGTATCCCTTTCACAGGTCAAACAAAGTGCAGATTCTTCTCATTGGTTCGATGCCATGAAGGATGAATTGAAATCCATGAAGGACAACAAAGTTTGGGACATTGTTGAATTGCCCGAAGGGATTAGGCCGATTGGTTGCAAATGGGTATTTAAAACCAAACGGGACTCTAAGGGCAATATCGAAAGTTATAAAGCCAGGCTAGTTACAAAGGGTTTCACTCAGCGTGAGGGCATTGACTTTAAGGAGACTTTCTCACCTGTATCTAAGAAAGACTCATTTAGGATCATTATGGCTCTTGTGGCTCATATGGATTTGGAGCTACATCAAATGGACGTGAAAACTGCGTTTCTCAATAGAGATCTAATGGATAACGTATATATGTTGCAGCCAGAAGGTTTTAAAGCCAAAGGCTCAGAACATCTGGTCTGCAAACTTAAGAAGTCCATTTATGGGTTGAAACAGGCATCACGACAGTGGTACCTAAAGTTTCATGAAGTTGTTTCCTCATATGGTTTCATTGAAAACACTGCGGATGAGTGCATATATATGAAAATCAGTGGGAGTAAGTTTATCATTTTGGTCTTGTATGTTGACAACATTTTATTGGCCAGTAGTGATATTGGATTGTTGCGTGAGACTAAGAAATTTCTATCTCAAAATTTTGAGATGAAAGATCTTGGTGATGCTTCATTTGTCATCGGCATTCAAATTAGCCGGGACAGATCACGTGGATTACTTGGCTTGTCGCAGAGGGCCTATATTGATAGGGTCCTCGAAAGGTTTGGCATGCAAGGTTGTGATCCTGGCCAAGCACCTATTGTAAAAGGTGACAAGTTTGGTCAATTTTAGTGTCCTAAGAATGACCTAGAAAAGGACAGATGAAAGCTATTCAGTATGCGTCAGCAGTAGGGAGCATCATGTATGCTCAGGTCTGTACGCGTCCAGATATTGCTTTTGTGGTTGGAATGTTGGGCAGGTACCTTAGCAATCTAGGAATGAATCATTGGATAGCTGTAAAGAAAGTGTTGCGCTACCTGCAAAGGACAAAGGACTTCGAACTCACATACAAGAGATCCGACCATTTGGAGTTGGTAGGATATACAGATGCAGATTTTGCTGGTTGTCTCGACAGCAAGAAGTCCACCTCGGGCTATGTATTCATGATGGTTGGTGGAGCCGTATCATGGAAAAGCGTGAAACAGTCGATTACGGCATCATCTACCATGGAAGCAGAGTATGTAGCTTGTCATGAAGCCACGAATCAGGCGATCTGGCTTCAGAGCTTTTTCTCTGGTTTACGGGTTGTGCAGATGATCCCGAAACCATTGAAAATCTATTGTGATAGTTCAGCTGCAGTTAACTTCTCCAACAACAACAAGCATTTATCGAGGTCAAAGCACATTGACATCAAATATCTTGTTGTGAAGGAGAGAGTTCAGAATCGTCAAGTGTCTGTGGAACTCATCGGCACAAGGCAGATGATAGCGGATCCTCTCACTAAAGGCCTTCCTATCACGCTCTTTAAGGAGCATGTGACATCTATGGGAGTTGTTGATCCCAAGGATGTATTTCAGTAGTGGGAGTTTTCATGTATGATCCGATTATGTCCAGACATTTTTTAGAGATATCTTTTATGCATTGATGATTCTGTTTTTCAGTTTATATCTTGCTTCTCCTTCAGTGTGCGCATTCAGTTTTGAGTAAGCATGACTTTGGTTTGTGTCTTGGAGACACGTTCAGTAGGACCACTTGAAGATAAACACATATGATCACATGAGACATGTAATCTTCATACCACACCCCATATCATTGATCCATGTCGTTAAGGCTATTGGTATTTGTGATCGTGATTCGTCACACTTCGAAAATATGAAATGTTGTGTTGACTACCATGATTCAATATCAGTGGTCTTGATGGACCGGATCTGATAAGCGTTGCTCATAATTATCCAACGGTATTGTTTTAAAATCAGTAGGGCGCCCATTAGGAACTTTGAAACAAACATGTTTTATGAAATGTTTTTCACAAAAATAAAATAAATATTTTGTTTTCTTTCTGAGATCAGTGTAGCCCAAGTAGGAGAATGTAAGACTCCATTGGGTGGGCCACACATGATCATCAGTTTAGATCATGACCGTTGGATTATTCAGATTGAGCGATTCAGTGGGCCCCACTACAGTTGTGATCATTGCAAATAGGTTTGGGGCGGGACACTTGAACCGTGGTCCCTATGCGCGTTTATTAAGCCAGATATGGAAACCTACGGTGTGGAGACCCTAGAGGAGAGAAGTGTGATGGGTAAGCTTCTCTGGCCCTCTTTCCTATAAATATACGTCTTGGTCCCCTCACCAACAAATAAGAGAAACCCTAGTCCCCATTGAGAGGTTCTCCTAAAGGTGTAAGGTGCGGAAGACCAAAAGTTCTTCTCGGCAATACGGCGGCATCGGGAATGTCTTCCCAATCAGGTATGGCTTTCAGATTACAGTATGGAATCTCTATTATTCGATGCATAGACGATCCGATTATTCCGCATTAAGTTTTTAGATTCACATAGGTCACAAAAAAAAAAAAAAGCTCACGCCTTGATAACGGCTGAGATGAAAGATAAACACATGTCCATAAACGTATGGTTGGCATACCATCCTATTTTTCCATCTATGGCCAATATGATTTCTGGATCTGATTTATTTTTGTCCTTTTCGCTTAGGATTGAGGAGCTCACCTGATGGACAGAGTGTATTTAACATATACAACATGGTGGCCCATGTTTTACGGGGCTGCATGAAACAACTATTGTTGAGGTGGACTCAGATTTCGTAGTTCATCCCGTCCGTCCATTCATTTTGCAGCTGACCGCACCACAGGAAGCACATTTTAGCATGAGCTCAAAACTTAATTGTAACAAATAATATCACATGAAGCAGCCGGATGATGGTGCAACTGTCGAGACCCTTTTAGGGCTACCGTGATATTATTATTATTTGCCCATGAACTTGTTTATTAGATACGCCTGGATGAACGGGAAAACACAAATATCAGCTTATCCAAAACTTCTATGGGCCCGAGAACTTTTCAACAGTGTGCACTCAATCCCCACTGCTTCGGGTGGGACCCACATTTGAGTCCCCTGGAGGTGATTTACCCCCGTGATTAGGTAAGGCAAGGGTAACGGCTTTGTGGTGAGCCTCTGACTATGGACCCACCTCCATGTATGTGTTGCATATTCTAGATCATTTTAGGCATGGTCCGAAGATATGGCTGATTCAAATATCAGTGGACAACACCATGGGAAAACAGTGGTGATTGAATACCCACCACTAAAAACTTCCTAAGCCCCACTGTAGTATTTATTTGTCACCCAACTTGTTGGTAAGATAAAGGCAGGGATGAAGGTAAAGTACAAATAACATCTTGATCCAAAACTAATGTAGTCTCTAAGAAGTTTTTAATGGTGAGAATTCAATCCTTTTTATTCGGCTCACCTTCATTTAAAATTTACTACATTTTTTAGACTGTACCCTAAGATGGTCTAGGAAAACTAGGGTTGAAAGTCGGGCGCGTTGGGTCAGGTTGGTGCTCAACCCTAACCTAACCCAAGGTTCCTATACCTCAACCCTAACCCAACCCAACCGGGTTGATCAGGTTGGTCGGGTTGATACATGTTAATATTTTCATTATTATATTAGTCTATTATGTTTCAATACACGCCTTATTTTTAGTACCTATGAATTTATTAATTATATATGTACTTATTTATGTAAAGAACTTCACTTTTTCTAAACAAATAAGTTAAAATATAAGTAAACATTATAAGTTTACTTAACTAAAGTATAATAAAAGTATAAGTAATTTGTATATAGATCGGGTTTGGGTTCGGGTTCGGTTGGGCAACCCGAGACCCAACCCAAGCCCCAACCCAAACTTCATCAAGTTGATGTTTTCATAGCCCAAGCTTAAGATCGGGTTCAATACTTCTTGCCCAAAGCCCAACCCAATGTTGGGTCAAGAACGGGTCAGTCAGGTTAAACCCGCCTAACTTTCAGCCCTAAGCAAAACAGGTGAACGATGTCGATATACAACACATTGTTGTGGGCCTCACGGGCAGGGCCTCACCCACTAAGTTGTTACCCCTACCTCACTTAATCCATGTACACGATTTCCAGTGAGGTACATTGTAACACCTTAACCCTCTAATTGTTCGGTATTGAGTGTCCTCGGGAATCACAATAATTTTTTTTTTTAGTAATTATTCATGCCATCGGATGGCACATGTTTTAAACTCGAAAAACATAGAGACTACAAGTGACACCTTATGTCTAAAACCTAAAACTCAATAAAACTTCGCATGTAGGTAAATCTAATAATACGTAACTGATTGTGGGACCCAGAACATTAGATCAACTGTCCATCAGGTCCCTAATGTTGGTTCGACAAAACCTTCACCTGATCACACCAAAATTGAACCCTTAAGTTGAGATTAACTGATAAATCACCTTAACCAACCCTCAAGACCCGAGAATTAAGATAAAGATGTATTATGAGACAAGTCAGTGCTCTGTCGGTTCGACCAACTGTGAATAACTGAATGTAAGTGGAACCTCTGTCATGTCAATTCAATCGACAGAACTGTCAGATCCTGTTGATTCAATCGATTGGCACCAACAGTTTGTGCTCCCGTAGACCGCCAACTAGAAATTTTTAAGCTATAAAAGCCTCTATCATTTTCTTTTGTTCTAAACATTCAAAAAGGTTGAGAGAGAGGGAGATTTGAGAGTGAAGGAGGGAGAATTGAGAGTGGGGAGCAGGTCTTGCCACTCTAAGTCGTTGAGGGCTGACTATCAGCGGGTCTAGTCCATTTTAGTCGTTGTGGAAAGCTAAGGAGAAGATAGAAAGGGAGGTGTGGGCCACTGTTTCGAGCCCATCAACCACATACGAGACCATCAAGTTGTCTTCTAGCCAACATATGCATGTTCCACATGCTCCCGGCAACCTTTAAGTCTCGAAACTCTAACTCGGTGGTTCGTGCATATCAGGTTATTAGTTTCTATACATGCAATGTGTTGTTGTTTTAAAGTTGTGGAAATCGTATGCGGCTGTTAAAATTCATGGTCTCATGTGTAACTCTCATATAACTCACTTGAATAGGAACTCTACAATGTTATCTAATTAGTTAATGTGCTAGATCGTTAATATGCTTAGAATCATGAAATTGTGACATTTGGAACCTAATTGTGAGATCTCAGTTGCTTATGTGGTTTAGATTGGCACTTTGTGAATTGTTTATTTGGTTTAGATTGCCACTGCTATGAATCAGTGGAAGCACCCCTTGAACTAGTGGCCCTGTCATATGGAAGCTATGAAATATGAGTTTACGAATTTCATCTTTGATATAATCGTGCTCATTGTGGGTTTTAAGGATGAACCCTTATTGTGACCTTAAATGGACTTATTTTCCCCAAGGAGCTTGTTAGGTTGAACCCTTTATGTGTCTATAATTGGACTGTGATGGAAATGATCTTTTGATTTACCATATTGCAATCAATTTAGATGGGTCGCTAGATGGAAGGATTTATCATAATTGGATTGCTCATAAATTGGACTAATAGTGGTTGGGCTAATCACGCATATATAGCATGCAGACTTTTTCGAGTGGCCAATGTAAGACACGAGGTTCTCAAGACATTATGGGCCGTACCTTAAAATATTTTGCCGGATGATTTCGATGTATCATCACATGCATTTGAGACACTATGGGTCATCCTTTTTACATGAGATTTTACCGAGTGGCTAGTCTTGCAGGTCGTACCGTGTAGTACTTTTTCTAAATGATCAGATTACTATGGGCCATCCCTTTTTACATGGAATTTTACCGAGTAGCTAGTCGTCATGGGCTGTACCGTAAAGTACTTTTTTCAAATGACTAGCTCACTATGAGTTGTCCCTTTTGCTAGCTGGATGTGCATCCTCAGGTCTGAGTGCATTCCATGCATCCACATATTCAATTAAGACTTATTTTGTGAAATATATGTTATGTTGTTATGTTCGATTCATAAGTGAGATCAACACGAATAATTTGTATGATACGTATTGTTGCTCCTATTTCGAATACTATACTTGGCTAATGTGTTATGTGTATAATCTTGGGGAATTTTCTTCACTATTTTGGCCACTGATGCCTTCAAATTTGACATATAATAGATGATTTAGGAATAACGTTGGATGGTGGGGTGCTTACACTCCTGTAGAGCCTAGTGAGGAGCTCGAAGCTCGGAGATGTTGGGCCATATGCTAGTGTGGTTGAGCTTTACGATCTCAACCAGTAGTCTATTAGATCCTTCCTTTTATTAGTTTTGTCTCCTGTATATTTGTTTATATGTAATTTATATAACCTCCACCTGAGGGAGCTTTTGAACTTGTATGATGTTGATATTAGCCTTGATATGTTTTGGTAGGTTATCCTTACTTATCTTTTGATGCCTACTATATGAATAAATGCTATTCTGATTTTGTATGAATGATAACCTACCTAAGTGGGAATATTGGTATCACAACCATGTGTGGGTTTTCCTAGGTGTAATACTTGGGTTTTCGTTGCAAGAGAATTATACTTGAACTGCGAAAACTAGGGTGTTACATACATCCAGATCCATCTTGATGGACTATAAACTCCCCTGAACATTAACAACATACAGATAATGTGTCACATATATACTGTTTACACTCGCCCTGTCACAACCGACTTAAATGAATGAAATGTTACCACATGTCGGCACATTTATATGAGACGTCTGAAAATATAATCATAGAGCATAGAGAGAAATCATAAGGATTCAATGGATACACTTGTCAAAGACGCATGTCATGATAGGATTGTGATAACCCAGAGATGTACACGCGACCAAAACTCTAGAGATGGTCACTCTCCTAACGACACGTGGTCGGAGGATATTAATTATGCATATGCAGAACGTGTAGAGAACACACGTAACTCAGTGTAACGTTAAGGCGATGATGCACGTATGGCCTAATTTTATTTTTCACACAATGTAATAGAAAAAGAAAGTCATCCTAAAAGAGAAATACAAAAAGATACAGAAACACACTAGTTAGTTAGCATTGTCTTGAATTGGAATCATATTATGCCAAGACCGCTAACCGATCGGCCAATCAATCCCGAGAGTTGATCAGGAGAGCATACGTAAAGCCACCACTTACCTAAGTCTAAAAATAGTATAGAGAGCTCCGGGACCTTACTAATCCAAACACATAATATCTCTTATATAGTTCAACATTCCTCGTAATAATAAAAAGTCATTGCTTTCAAGCCAAAAATTAAGAACTCATCTAAATGACTAATCCTCTCCATCATAAATCACCTTATTCTACACAATTGGTAGTTGAGTAGACAACTGATCTTCCCAAATCTAATATTAATCAATTTATTTCGATGCCTGAGGTCACAAGGTGTTCAGTTCGATTTGAGTTGTAGGCACATATATACATATTGAAGCGTGGTCAAATCCTGACCAATTAATACATGAGTGCCCGTATGTTTGAATTGAAGCCCAATATCAGAAAAGGTATGATATATTTGGAAGATCATTCCACCAAAAAATCATAACCCATATAAATAAGGTGAGATAATTTATAGGAAACGATTCACAACCATTAGATTAACTCAATGTGCAAGTTATGGGCCACCTGATTTAGGGCCTAGCCTTTCAACGGTCCGAATGTCAATACGAGTGACCCGTTGGCAATGTGCACTCAGGGAACTGTAATTTTGAAACACTATCGTCTACTAAGACATTAGATCTACTAGTATTTACAAATGAGAAATGAGAGGAAACTCCCCTTCTATCCTCCAAATTGTCGATCCACGCCGATTATCTTATAGACGGTGTGCCCCTGATTAAAAATTGATTTAGAAATAATGGTACAAAATTCTTAAGAATTTGATTTTCCATGTGTCCTATCAACAGTGTGACCTTCCAAATACACGGTCTAGATTATTAATTGGTGCAGTAGAAAGGGCGAGCAACACCAGTTTTGTTGATTGGAACCACATCAAGTGGGCCCAACATTGATGATCAGGTTACAAATCGTTGAAAAATGGCAATGACTTTTCAAAAAGAAAGATGGCATAGTTATAAAGCAAACTAATCGCTCCAAATGGCTAAACCAAAATTCGGCTGTCAACGAGCCTGACTTGGGCTTAAAACTTAGTAGCACTTTTCAATTGGGCTAGTTTTAGACCATATACAACACCCCATCAACCTTCTCTTTCTCCACGCTTCAACAGGATGAACTCTTAAACTTATGCTCGGACTCAACATAAACATTTTGGGCTGAGCTCAGGCAAAACAATTTTAGCTTGTCATTGGTCCAGGACGGACTCTGGCTTATGTTGAACAATTCCACCCGGCTTGGATAGAGCTTAGCCTAACCCTAGCCAGTTCGTTGGCACCCCTATGTATGTAACATAACCGAAAGTTTACATCGGGAAGATAATATATATCCATATAACAATCATTATTTTACTTTTAACTTTTTACCTGATAGCCATTAATTGGATGGTTAGGATTGCTTGATCAATACACTTTTAGAGATTTTCTCCATCCATAATAAGACTAGAAGTTGGATATCCCAGATAGTTGTAAGTAGTTTGTATCTAGGGACATGAGCTTGAATCAAGAGTCACGAGCATGGTCGAGTTACTGTGATCATACCTGTTGTCGCCTAAATCTAGTCGGCAACAGACGGGGTAAAATGCTACTGGAGACGGCTTCGGGTCTCATGGTCGTCCTTCTACATCAGATCCTACGTAGTCATAAAGGAAGAGAGGGGGAGTTGTTGTACAGCGGGGGACCCTCCAATGCCTAAGTCGTGTCGAAATTAAGGTTGAGTAACAATTGGGTAAGGGTCGTAAGAATTGCATACCTTGACCATGGGCAATGCTGGTATTATAAGGCATGGTGTCATGATCTGGATCTGACAAATCCACCCAGATACGACAGCCTGCCAATCATTGGGGCGTGGGGCAACTCATGATGCTGGAAAGCCTACCTTTTCACGCTAGGCATGTAATAACTATTAGGCGTGAGTGCAGGTTGTCTTACACTCACCACATGTCAGAATGCAAGGGCTTGTTGGGATGCATGCATCGTCGCTTCGAGGAAGGTCGGCTTTGCCTTGCTGGGTCGGGGGGCTCAACGTCCGAGCTCCCACCTTCGGGCCATCAAGTCGGCCGGTATTCGCTTAAGCGCATGGCTCTGCTCGACCACATGTCTCTAAGCCACCAATCTCATTTGTTGCATGGGCATCTCTCTTGGTTACCTTAGCTATGGCTGAGGGAGCGATTAATCCTCCATTACTCCGATCTCCATGCTTGCTCGGCCACTTTGGCCATGGTCTGTTCCTTGGTCTTTCAGGGTCTGTGGGCCTCATTTCCTATGCGTGGGTTGAGTTCAAAAGCCCCCCCAAAACAATAGCCCCCCCACTCACATAAATGCTAGCCGATTTACTGCCCAAAATCACCAGATATATAATGGCCTCACACATCTACAATAATCCTAGTGATGGATCTCCCAACAATGCACATAATCCTATGGTATGAATGGTTTGGATCATGAATCCATGAGCTCTACATTCACACAATACAACACGAAGCAGACATCCTATTACATAAAATTAGGGCTGAAAGTCGGGTAGGCTGGGTATGGTTGGTGCTCAACCCTAACCCAACCCAACCTTGGGTTGGGAATTCTCAAACCAAGCTCAACCTAAGCGGTTTCGATTGGGTTGATTAGGTTGGTCAGGTTAATACATGCTAATATTTTCGTTATTACATTAGTCCAGTATGTTTCAATATACATCTTATTTTTTTTTGTACCTATTACTTTTATATTATATATATATATATATATATATATATATATATATATATATATATATATATATATATATATATATAGTTATTTATCGTAAAGAACTCCACTTTTTCTAAGCAGACAAGCTAAAGAGAGGATAACTAAACTACTTTAACACTCAAGTATATATATATATATATATATATATATATATATATATATATATATATATATATATATATATATATATATATATATATATATATATATATATATATATATATGCATCCCCACTTCCACAGCCACCACACCAAGCAGAGATGACGTAGCATTTGTAGGACCTGCAAGCAGCCCACCAGGTGGGCCACACAAGTAGGTGACTGCCTAAGATTCACTCTAATCAACTGAGTAAGTGGGGCCTGTGTCCTGCTGTGCGTAAAGCCATGGACCATGTAAACAAACCAACGGTCACATTTAACTGAACAGTGTCTCTAAAGTTTGTTCAGTCTACGCTTAATATCCACCGTCCATCATGTGGGCCCAACCTTTGATGTGAACATTTAATATGTCAGGCCCACCTTAGCCTTATCTTCAATGTAAAGTGTCCATCGGGTGGGGCCTACCTCCAATGAGGACTATCCACTTTGTGAGGCCGACTTTGATGATGGGGGTGATCCATTATGTGGGGCCCACCTTAGACGTGGGTCGTACATCCTGCAGGCCCACTTTTTATATGGACCGTTTATCTTGTAGGCCCACTTTGAAGTGGGCCATCCATGCCTTGGATGTTGATCATTCATCATCACAAGCCAACCTTCAATGTAAACAGCCTCATGTTGGGCCACCTTGACATGGGTCATCTATCATGTGGGGCCCACCATCAATGTTATTGTCCATCATGTGGGGCCCACCATCAATGTTATTGTCCATCGATCATGTGGGGCCCACCATCAATGTTATTATCCATCATGTGGGGCCCACCTTCAATGTGAGCCATCCATCATGCGAGGCCCACCTTGGATGTGGGCCATTCATCATCGACACCTTTGATGTGGGCCCCACCTTGATGTGGTCATCTATTATGCAGGGCCCACCTTGAATGTCCATCGCCATCATGTGAGGCCCACCTTTGATGTAGATCGTCCATCATGTGGGCCCCACCTTTGATGTGGTTCGTCCATCATGTGGGGTCCCCTTGGATGTGGGTTGCACATCATTGGGGCCTGACCTTTGATGTGGACCATCCATTATGTGGGGCCCACCTTGATGTGGGCCATCCATCATGTGGGGCCACCTTCAAGAAGAGTAGAAAACTCAAAAGTTGGGGGAAAAAAAATAAAATAAAATAAATAAAACTTAACGAAGATAAGTTATCTCCCATTACGAAAGTTTGTTTTACCATGTTGCTTACCAAACTACCTATCTAATTAAGGCCTGTAGTACTATTTAAAAAAAAAATTGCACCTCCTTGAGTGTCATACCTTAAATACATAAATAGTATAACACTATTACTTGCATTTCACAAGAAACAACTGTATTTGTTTGTGCAAGATCTAGTAGCACCAGAATCGATGATGCAAATATTGTCATGTGGTGGGCATGAAATCTTTATGACGTATATATGCTAAATATAAGAAAGATAACTTATTAACGATCAGCTCTTCAAAAAATCATATCGCTTGGATAACTCATAGATAAAAATGAGTAATTGTTAAGGTTATGTCAGCATCAAAGCATAGTTGATAATCAACTATTTCGATAAGGACGCTTTCGACGAAGGCAAAACATGAACAACTAAAGGTTACTGCCGCTTTACAAATGGCGGTATACGACATTGCCATGAAAGCAACGGTTATCCTCATGTCACCACTGCAAATTCTATAAATAACAAAGGAGATCATCAAAGAATCATAAGAAAATCACTAATAAATCAAATCAAAACCAATAACCTCTAGTGCAATATTGTTTATCCAGTCCTTTGAGACACTTATCTTCACTGCTCATCAATGTGGACCCTTTAGCTTCTAGGAGTACTTACGTACACCCTTGCTTTACGCATGACCGACTTAGTTATAGCCAGTATTTGTAATTTCCTTTTATTTACGTCTGTGTTTAGGATTTGAAGGAAGATACTAGTTTTAGGAATCATCCACCTAAAATAAGTTAGGTCAACAGTAGTTTGTAATTTCAGCATTACCTATCCCCTGCCTATCAACATGCTACTAGACTAAAGCACCCCGCTACCTTTAGCCAAGGCGATAATTTGTGGTAAGTTTTATTTTTTAAAGCTCAATTGTTGATTTTTGTTTTATTAAGCATTTATTGCACTTAATTTCAATAGTTCTCAATTTTCAAGGTTAAAAAGAACTCATTTGGATAAAGTATCCCACTCTCCACAAATCGCCCGATTGATAGTGCGATAGTGCACTGATAGTTGACATAAAAGATATTGGTTGGTCTACCAGCATTTAACTCATCTACTCTATCTCGACTCCAGGGGTCATAGCGTTTGGTTTGAATCGGACCACAATAGGTTCTAGCACGCCCGCAAACTACACGCGTGCACCACTTGATGAATTTTAGACCAATAGTATTTATCTATATATGCATAAGTTTAAATATTTATTCACACAGCCACTGTTCTTCAATTATGATATGCAGTCAAGTCAATTTAAGGCTTGTTGGAACCTTTGACTCCACCCAAACTGATATGACACCCACTCAAGTCAAGTTTCCAAGTTTTTCAACGATGACCTCTATATACATTACTCCCTTGAAGCAATAGACCATTTTGGCCCATTAATCTAAATTTTGATGACCATCCAATGACCTGTGTGTGCACCTATGGAAGGAGTGAAGCTCAATCACTCATTTAATAGGCCCAAACATTAGGATAAGGGTCCTACCCACATGTAATCTAAAGCATGTTGGGCTCAATCCGTGACCAAACTCATGACCTTTCCAGGCTGTCGAAGTAGCCAAAAATTGGTCAAGCTCGTAGATCCCAGCCTAGTTGCAGCCATGAGACTTTTCACTCTGCTGTGACTTTGGATATAGAGGTGTCGCCAACATGTTGAGTAGTCCGATGATCAGAAATGTCCATGTTGTGGAGAATATGCTAGACGGGATCCATAAGAAAATGACACTAAGTTATTGATCACAGAAATGTCCATGATGTGGAGAATATGTTAGGTGGGATCCATAAGGGGTCCTTAGGATGCTTGTAAAGTTTTAAGTAAAGTAAAGTTTTAAGTTGTAAACACATTACACCTTAAAAGAATTCTAGGTGTAAACGGTTTAAAAGAATTCCGTTTGGGTTTTAAGTAGTAAACAATTGGTATGTTTAGCTAACTTATAAAGTGTTTACGACGGATAAAGTAAATATTCATACCATAGAGCTTGGGCGGCAAACCTTTCAAAATTTGCAAATCATAGAAGGGCTTGATTTTTTTATTTTTTGTTTAGAAACCCAAGAGAGCATTAAAACATGTACACGCTAGATGGATTGAATGTCCTCCACCCAACAGAGTGAGCCCCAAATGCAATCTAAAATTTTTTAATGGCGGACATCCCATCTTACTCTCATGTGGTCCATTTGATAATCAACAAGCAATTTCTTAGAATTATAGGAGAGATCAAGGGAAGCATATGATGAATAGTTTGGATGTACTATATGCATTATAGTGGGCTTCACATATTATGAGTGTATAACAACCATTGTGTCATACTATGTATAATGTATTTTCAGTTATAAAGAACTTTCTTGTAATTTGAAACGTGCTTTTTTATCAGGTTTCAGATTATATCTCTTTTCTAGCCTATAAAGCCTTTTATAGGCAAATACATGCATCCAAACAGCCCCCTAATCGGATTACCGATAATCCCTTTAAAGCTTAAGGACTTTACAAGTGTCCAAATGACGCTTAAGAAAATAACATGATCTGATAATCATAGCCATCACCATTTGGAGCTGAATTTAGAACAACAAGAAGATTAACAACTTAAGGACTTTACAAGCGTCCAAATGACACTTAAGAAAATAACATGATCTGTTGATCATAGCCATCACCATTTGGAGCTGAATTTAGAACAACAAGAAACTTTTCAATGATTCTCATTCACATGTAAATATAAATTATTCCGATCATAAGCATGCATGATTTTGGACACAGTTTGGCTGGTTACCCCACGACCAGCCAGCCGGTTGGTGTCAAAGCTCAATGGGCCCCAACTTGATGTGCATGTTTTATTCATGCCCACCATCCATTTTTTCAGCTCATTTTAAGACATTAGCCCAAATAAGATAGATCCAAATCTCAAGTAGACAACACCATGGGAACTTGTTTTTGCTGACCGTGCACCTTACAGGTAGATCCATCGTTCATAATCTGCAAACACGGTGCCCACATTATCATCACATTTGCACGATTGTAGATGCATGAAGTCTACACACTGAGGATAACCTGAAATTGGATTAAGTACTCACATCTTGGTATGGATTCCCAATGTGGGGGTGGCTAGCATTGCAGTGTGGGTGTGTACTAATAGTGGGATATGTATATTAACTCCTAAAAAATAAAAAAACAAAAAAAAACAAAAACAAAAAAAGAAAAAGAAAAAGAACATGTTGGATGACGAATTTTGGGGCCACAGAATTTTTGAATTAAGTTAATATTTTTGTTTTCCCTTCATCTATATCTTTGTAAACTTATGAACATGTTGGATGACGAATAAACATCACTGTGGGCCCTATGAAAGTTTCAAAAGTGGAAATCATTATTCCCAATGTTTCCTATAGTATGGCACGCTTGAGCTTTTGATATGCTTCAGTTTTGGAATCGACCACTAAAATGATCTGGAAAAATGAATGGACGGCGTGGATAGATCCGATTTCATGTTCAGTCTTCCGTACATGTCGGGCCGACAGCTCGGGGTCTTAGTCTGTACGTCTAAGAAACCTCCCATATACAGAGATTGCAACCACTCAGAATGGAGAATATTTTTGCTACACCCATCCGTTGGCTACGCTAGCTACACCGGGTGTAGTAACGACCTCGCGATGATGTATGTATTGTATCCACGCCGTTCATCCATTTGAAGAGATCATTTTAGGGGATGTTACAAAAAATGAGGTATATACGAAGCTCAAGTGGTCCCAAGAAATTTTTATTAGTTGACGTTCAATCCCCACTATTTTCTGTGCTAGGTCCACTTAAGCTTTGGATCTGCCTAATTTCTGGTTTTATGCCTAAAATGACCTCTCCAAATGGATGGACGGCGTGGATATAACATATACATCATGGTGGGGTCATTGCTACACCCGGCGTATCTAGCGTAGCTAACGGGTGGGTGTAGCAAAATTCTTCTCCTCATAAGGTGTGCCGCAATACACAGCTGTCAAAAATACAGCGACGTTCCACATTCAACGACCGCAGATGAGGTGAGACCCGGCCTCACGCAAGACAGTGCGGCCACCGTGGGGCCATATTGATGTATGTATTATGTATCCACACCGTCCATCCGTTTTTCCAGATCGTTTTAGTGAATTACCCAAAAAAGTAAGTAGATCTAATTATCAGGTGAACCATACCATAAGAAACAGTGACGATTGACTGTCCAACCATTGAGAGGTATAAATGGATCTGGTTCATTTTTTGGATAGTACTCTAAAATGATTTGGTAAAACGGTTGAACGGCGTGGATACATAATAAATACATCAATGTGGGCCCCACAGTAAGGGCCGCACCGTCTTTGGTGAGGCTGGGCGCGGATTTACTAGCGAAAGCATTGCGCAGGATGTTTCTGCTGTGGGAACCCAGGTGGGGCTAAAGTGATGTTTTTTTTATTTTAGTACATGAGAACAAAAATCAACTGAATCAAGGCTAAAGTGGGCCGAAAACGTGAGGATTGAACGTCCAAAGTTGAAATATTTGTGGAGCCACAGGAGTTTCGAATCAGTATAATATTTGTGTTTCCCGTTCATCCCAGTAGTAGTGACGTTATGAACTGTATGGATGTCATATAAACATCACTGTGGACTCAGGGAGGTTTCAACGGTAGTAATTTACCTACCCACCTTTTCCTTTAGTGAGGCCCACTTGAGTCTTGGATCCAGTTAATTTTTGTTTTCATGTCCTAAAATAAGATCCCAAAACGGATGAACGGGGTGGATCTATAAAAAAAAATCACATTTGGCCCCACCTTGGTCTCCAGCGCAGGAACTTCAACAAGGCTTTCGACAGGAAATCCGCGCCCGGTGAGGCTGGGGTCTCCCCTGATCCGTTCTCACATTCAACCAAAGTGGGCGGGCGATCAAAGGTGCAGGATCTTTCAATCTTAAAAGATTTTTGGGGCACAAATGGACGCGAATTGCGTCCTGCCCCGCCCGTCTCTACCAGCGTCCGGTAGGGCTCTCAATGGAGCGGGTTATATCCGAGATTCAATTGGCTCCGAATCCGTATAATGCGGATTTGGATCTTAAAATAGGTTTGATTAGTTAAATGGACCGGATTTGGATCTTAAAATAGGTCCAATTACTTAAATGGAGTGGATATGGATTCACATGAACATATCTGAGTTCGATCCGAATCCGATTAAGATCCGGCTCATTGTCACCTTCATTATTGCACATGTTATATTCATGTTGGCCATCCGTTTTACAAATTATTTTAGGCCATTTTGAGCATCCCATAGTAAATAGTGGGATTTGTATAATTTTTCTACTAAATTAAATATATTATATTATATATTTTATATTATATATTTTTTTAGATTTGTAATGGGGGTGGATTTGGACCTAAATCTGACCCGAATCAGAGGGTTATATGGATTTTGGATCGGAAATGGATCTAACAATTTATAAATGGATCCAATATGGATATCACCTTTTGGATCTGAGTTGGATTCGAATCCGATCCGAATCCGTCTACAGATATATGGACTTGGAGCCAGATCCAACTGGATCCGATCCAGATCCGACCCATTGAGAGCCCTAGCGTCCGATCAGATCGGTTGGGGGCCCATCGTGAAGTATTTGTTTATCCACGCCGTCCATCCCTCTTCTCATATCATTTTCAGCATGAGTCCAAAAACACCCAAATACAACACTCAAGTGGACCACACCACAGATGACTCAGTGCATTTAATTCTTTGTGCATTTAATCAAACCCAAGCTTACTATTTGGTGTTGTCCAATTGGGAGTTGTATCTACCTCATTTTTGGGCTCATACTTATAAAATGATATGAGGAAAGGGTTGGACTGCGTGGATAAACAGATACATCACCTTCCGGCATAAATCGTCCACAGTGGGCCCACTTGATCAACGGTCATCCACCAAATCCACGGATCCTCATGCCACAGAAACGACAGAATAGAAAAATTGATGTTTGGATACAAGAATTTAAGATACAAATTAGATGTAAGAGGATGGCTCATCTTCGGTTCATCGGATTCCACCTAGTGGGACATATCCATGGATCGTCCTTGGTCAAAAAATAACACCCAGCAAACTAACCTAGCCATGCATAGAGCTAGCTTGAAATGGACAGTAACGAAACGGCTAGGATCGTCCCGTACGTACGTAGATAAGGAAATTAATTGGTGATTGATGAACAGATGGATGCCACCAGGATCACGCGGTTGTCGGTAAGTGGGGCGGAGGAATTGGAAAAGGATCATCGTTATGTAAGAGAATACTAGTGTTGAATGCGGTGAAGACCGTCAAAACAAGGGAGACAGCGACAGAGAGTGCCAACAGGGCAAGCATCAGTGCATGAGCTATGCTGCTCTTCACCTCTTGTGCGTACTCTGTCGAAGCCAAAGCCAGCACCGTCAGTGGGAAGGAGTAGGCCCACCATGCAACATGGAACCTTCGCATTGCTTTCTTGAACAGGCGCGGTCTCGTTATCTGCCTCACATACAACAATAACCATAAGAAAATCAGGCCCACGTCTTTGCATCTCAAGTTAGAAGCTAATGAAAGTGTTTCAAAGACCACAACTAATGTTCGCTGTCCGTGAATCTGATAACCGACTTATAAAGTGAACCCTTATCTCTTGCATGTACAGTCATGATGGGACCATTATAAGATTCACCCATATCAGCATTTCGTTGTGGGTGATTCACACCAGGTCATGTACTGCTTCTAGAATAGTGTGATTTTATTTTTATTTTTGAAAGATGGTTTCTTTCACTTATAATTCCCATGTGAAATCAAAGATTTGAAGGCTAGTAATTTTCATGGTTCAGTGGTAGACTTTGTGGTTTCAACATTGGGGCCATGTGTTCGAGTCCGCATGTGGTCATTGTGTTAAAATAAAAAAATATAAAATATAGAAAATTGAAAAATATAAAAAAGTAAAAAGTGGTTCAAACACCCACAAGTAATAATGTTCGTTGTTGGTGAATGTGATAACTGACCGATCAAGATGTGGGGATCATGTGCAACTTTTGTCCATTGAATGTACCTTACCTCTTGATGCGACGATTATAAGATTCACCAATATCAGTGGGTTTCGTTGTGGGCGTTTCGTGCCAGATTATTTCCTAATTCTAGAATTGTGGGTTTTTATTTTTATTTGTTTGTTTTTTGTTTTGTTTTTTATTTTTATTTTTGAAGATGGGTTGCTTTCACTTCTAGTGAAAAATCAAAGCTCGGGTAATTGGTTTTCGTTTTATATTTCTTTTAATAAAAGAATAGATGATATTTTGTTAGGCTAAGAAATCTATCCTCCCTCTCACTTTCAATCACTTTCTCTTTCTTTTTTGCTTTTTTCTTTTTCTTCTTCTTCTTTTTTTTTTCTTTGGATCCTGTCATTTACCAGTGATGTAAAGAGAAACAAGGAGAGAAAGAAGAGCATCTTGGAAGGCACATCGAAGCTTCCCGAGATAGAATCCCACGCCAGACTCGCCATGCTCGGTGCTGCAATGAACAAGAAGAAAACGGGCCGCAGCATTGCCGGGAGCCGATCAGTCCCTGCAAACCTTTGATAGAGCGTCACGAAGAGAACAAGATAGTGGACCATGCCCAACGAGAACATACACACGGCGCTCTCTCTCCACCCCATCAGAGCAGCTGCACGGGCCCCCACCAGGTTCCCGATCACCGATAGCTGGCTTGTGGGGTTGGCGATCATCGACAAGAACTGCTTCCCCTTAGTGAACCATTGTCCATAGATCTTAACATCCAACACTAGTACAGGCACCACGAAGGCCCACCAAAGCATGAAATAATAAGTTGCTTTCGGATGGATGAACGGCGAGGATTGGAGGAGTAGGAGCCATGAGATCCAGGGAGCAAAGAGATAGTTTATACCCACATGGTTCAAGAACTCGGCCTTCACCATGTGGAAGTGAAAGAGGCATCTGAGCAAGTAGAGTAGAGAGAGGGCGAGGAGGGTGAAAAGAGCGAGTGACCACAACAGAACAGAAGCTGTGGAAGGGAGCATGCGCAGGGCACGGCGGAGAGCATGAGCGTCTTCAGTCGGCTCGCTTAGGGTCCTCCATAGCAAGGCCTGGCCACAGAGCGAGAGGCTTATGCGGAAGTATCCGGCATGGAATCGGGTTAAGATGGACGGTTTGGATGGATTGTTGGGGGCTACGATGTCCATGTTCGTTGGTGATGAGGCCAAGGAAACATCGATGGTGAGGTTCATTTGAGGTTGGGATTGCTTGTTTTCCTCCATATTTTCTTCCTGGATAAAGGAGGTTGTGGGGACAAAGGAGATTGCATGGTTTTTGCTTTGCGTCCGTTGATATATATAGAAGAAGAAGAGAGAGAGAGAGAGAGAGAGAGAGAGAGAGAGAGGATGGATTACAATCGGACGTGCAACGGAGGCGGCTGACAAGTGTCCCTTTTTTTGGACTTTTTAGTTGGATTTCATATAGGGGCTGGTGGACTGGTGGACGGGCCCCACATGGTAACTTCGGGTCGGTTGGGTTCGACTCGGCTCAGCTCGTTAGGGGCTTCTCTTCGACTGGCCCAGTCTCATCTCCACGATCGGATGGCAACGGGAGTTTCCTCAGTTGCTAATAAGTTCAATTAGATCCATTTCTCGGAATCTAATATTTGCCGTACAGTGGGAAAGATGACCGATAGTGTGAGTTGGTGCACGATTAATCTTTGGTGTGGATAGGGGAGCATCAAGAGAGAAAGTTGGCCATTGTGACCTCGCCACTAGTTTATCTTGGATCTAACCGTGATAGGGAGAGCGCTTCATTTTCTGCCCGACGTTATAAAATTTATGGGGTCCCCCCTCATGCGTGTGGTCTTAAATAAGATCTTTTATCCATATCCAAGTTGGGTATTTTGGTTTCTTAGCCAAACAAAATAAAACGAGAGAAAATAAGCTATTATTTCGACAGAGATTTTTATGTAACATGTTGTGGGAAGAATACGAGCTGACCTCTACACCACCGGGGTGAGAATACGAGCTGACCTGAAGATCGGATCCAGTTCAGCTCGTATATTTCATAACCGATCTGATTACAGACGGAATAGCTCTTATGGGCCGCCGGGTCTGACCAACCCGACCCAAGGAAGAGAAGCAGCCTTCAGAAACGACATCACCAGGTCGACCGCCTTGCGACCTGATTTGGTTTCCGCAAACCTCTAAGTTTGTGCGTGATAAGGGGAAGAAAATCCGGAAGATCTTTAACCAACTCGCCGAAAGATCCTCGAAGATCGCGGGACAGCTCCTAAAATCCCAAAGATCCGGGGATCCCTCCCCTAAGATCATGGCCTCAAAAGGGAATACGACTCTGCAACCTAGGTCTATAAATAGACACGTCTTCTTCTTTATTAAGGTACGAAAAAACCAAGACTGAGAAAAAGTAGAATTTCAATCTCTTGAAAGATCGCTAACTTGAGCGTCGGAGGGCTAACGGCTGGATCCCAGCCACCCCCTTTAGTTTCTCTTTTGTTCTACAGGATCCAACACTTTGTGAAGAAGGAGATCAGCGGCATCTATCCATCAGTATCAAAGAAGTCTTCACCATCATCTGTTGACAAATTTACGGCATCAACAGATTGGCGCCGTCTGTGGGAACCTTTTTCTTCGCAGAGTCCTTTAAGTAAGAAAGCCGTGTTCTCACCCGATCACTGAAGACGATTTCAACTTCATCCTTCCTTTTTCACTATGGTTGGAAAAAGAAAGTACAAAGGAAAAGCGCCCGCAATCGATGGACCTTCAGACGACCAGGTATCGGAAAATGAAGGATCGTTTCCCGAAATTCCGGCTATCCAGCTCGGTGGGAACTCTCCTCTTTCTGCCCAACAGGGGAGACAACAGAGACCCCGTAACCGAGGGGTCAGATTGTCTCTTCTTGAAGAACAGGTAGGGGGAGTAAACCAAAAACTGGGGGGAGTCGACGAACGATTGGGCTATGTAGACCAGCGACTGGACGAAATTAAAAGCTCTGCTAACTGACCTAGCTCGCCCAACCGCGTTGAAAGATAAAGACCGTGAGGGATCTCGGCATACCCATTCTCGGCCGCAACAAACCTTGCACTCCCACCAGGTTCGACCATCGCAGCGTTCACAACATCCCACTCCGATGGAAGAAGATGAGGTCGCCAGCCGAGCAACCGAGGCTAGACCTCGACCAACGACAAGCTTGCCCGCCACCGACCTACGACACAGGCTCGAAGAACGGAGAACAGCTCGTCTCGCACACGAACGAGCTGATCATGAAGCCAGCAACAGGATCGACGACAACTTAGGCCCACTGGAGGCCGAGTTGAAGGAACTGCGAGAACAAATGGGCGATCTCCAAAAAGCACAACGGGCCCGAGCTCCAATCGCCGTAGATGCACTGGTCGATTCATCTGAATCACCATTCACCGACGAGATTCGTGAGGAACCCCTTCCCAAAGGGTTTAAAGTTCCCCACTTGAAGCAATACTCTGGAATTGGAGATCCGGCGGAGCACTTAGAGAACTTCAAAGTCCGCATGGATCTCCTCGGGGCCAATGGGCATATCATGTGCAAGGCCTTTCCGTTGTCCTTAACAAGCTCGGCATGGACTTGGTTTCGCAACCTAAAACCCCGCACGATCAGTTCATTCTCTCAACTAAGCCGAGCCTTCGCTACTCAGTTCATTGGGAGCACTGACCCCAGGAAGCATTCAACTCATCTCGCTGCGATCAAGCAAAAAGAAGATGAGTCCCTGAAAGATTACTTCGCACGCTTCAATTCCGAAGCTGTACAAATTGAAAACCTCTCGCAAGATGTACTGTTGCACACCATGATCGGAGGATTACGAGACCGAAGGTTCCTTTGGTCTGTCGGGGAAGAACCGCCTCAGTCCGTGGCAGAACTTTTAGATCGGGCAGCAAAACACATCAACGCCGAAGAACTGGTCAATGCTCATCGACCAGCGACCAAGAATAAGGATCGGCCGGATAGCAATAACTCGAAAAGGCCCAGGTCGGAACGAAAGTCCGAGCAAAGATCGCCGACCCGGAACAGGCCCGCTCGCCGAACGAAATCACCTGCGCCGCGGTTCGATAAGTACACTCCGCTCAACAAAACCATCGAGCAAGTGTATTTAGCAGAGAAAGGAAAATACAATTTCGAACGACCCGCAAAGATAAAGACCGACCCCAATAGGAGGTCGAAATCGAGGTACTGTTTGTACCACAAAGACCACGGTCACAACACCGTGGACTGCTTTGATTTGAAGCGACAGATAGAAACCCTGATCCAGCAAGGCTTTTTGAAGGATTACATCGCTCAGCGTGCAGAGGGCCGAAGAGATGAAGGTCGAGTCACCGACTTGACAGAGGAACAAAGCAACAACCCTGTGGAAGAAATCCACATGATTTTCGGAGGACCGACCACTGGAGACACCGGAAATTCTCGCAAAAGCTACGTGCGGCAAGGAAGGACGTCCTTACCGAAGTCTTCTGTCAATATCACCAGCCGACCTACGAAGGTCGCGAAGGTAACCTCACAAACAATATCCTTCACCGAAGAAGACGCCCGAGGGGTCATACATCCACATGACGACTCCCTTGTCGTTGCGTTGGTGGTCGCCAATAAAAAACTCCACAGGATGATGGTCGACACAGGCAGTTCGGCCGATATCCTATACGCATCGGCATTCGAAAAAATGAAGATCGACCGATCTCGACTGAGACCAGTCAAGACAGCATTAACTGGGTTCACGGGGGATAGCATTATGCCCGAAGGAGAGATAAGTCTACCAGTCACCGCAGGAGAAGAACCAAACCAAAAAATAATAATGGTCGACTTCCTTGTCGTAAATACCCCCTCTGCTTATAACGCCATTATTGGCCGTCCTATCCTGCGAGCTCTCAAAGCCGCCATTTCCATCTATCACCTTGCATTGAAATTCGAAACCGACGAAGGAATCGGCGTGGTCAGGGGAGATCAGCAGGAAGCCCGCCGTTGCTATGAGCTTTCCCTACGAGGGAAAAATAAAAGTACAGTATCAACCGTTTCTCATGCGACCTCTCCTGATCCGAGAGAGGAAGCGAAGGAGCGCGGGTCGCCTGCAGAAGAATTGGTCGACATTCCGTTGTCTGATACCGACCCGACTAGAACTATCAAGATCGGATCGTGTTTAGAAGGCAAGGTACGAGAGGACCTGATCACCTTCTTGACGGAATACGCGGACGTTTTTGCATGGGCCCATGAAGAGATGCCTGGAATTTGTCCAGGAGTGATGGTCCATCGGTTAAACGTCGACCCAACCACTAAGCCAATCCGTCAGAAAAGGCGTTCCTTCAATGCAGAAAGGTACATGATCATCGAAGAGGAAGTACAGAAACTGCGCAAGGCTGGATTCATTCAAGAAATATGCTACCCAGAATGGCTCGCAAACAGTGGTCCTCGTCAAAAAGAATAACGGGAAATGGAGAGTCTGTGTAGACTATACCGACCTGAACAAGGCCTGTCCCAAAGACAGCTTCCCTCTGCCACGAATAGATCAGCTCGTCGACGCGACCTCCGGGCACGAGCTACTCAGCTTCATGGACGCTTACTCTGGATATAATCAGATCCAAATGCACGCTCCCGACAGGCAAAAGACAGCATTCATTACGGATCGGGGGCTCTACTGTTATAAGGTCATGCCCTTCGGGCTAAAGAATGCCGGAGCAACTTATCAGCGACTAGTAAACAAGATGTTCGCAGACCAACTTGGTAGAACTATGGAGGTGTACGTAGATGATATGCTCGTAAAGAGCAAACGAGCAGAGGACCACGTCAGCGACCTCTGCACTGCGTTCAGAATATTACGAAAATATCAGATGAAGCTTAACCCCAGCAAATGTGCCTTTGGGGTAAGCTCGGGAAAATTCCTTGGCTTCATTGTAAACCAGCGAGGAATTGAAGCCAACCCTGAAAAAATTCAGGCACTCCTCGACATGAGCTCGCCTCGCACACCGAAGGATATCCAGCGACTTACAGGAAGAATTGCGGCACTCAACAGATTCGTCTCAAAGGCTACAGATCGATGCCTCCCCTTCTTCAAGCAACTACGTAAGTGCAAGGAGATGATTTGGACCTCAGACTGCGAGCAAGCTTTCTGCGAATTGAAAGCATACCTCGGGTCTCCGCCACTATTGTCTAAACCAGCCCACAAAGAAGAACTACTCCTGTACTTAGCTGTCTCTCCAGCAGCAGTCAGCTCAGCATTAGTCCGAAACGACAAAGGAACCCAAAAGCCTGTCTACTACGTCAGCAAAGCCCTGCTCGATCCCGAAACCCGATACCCGACAATAGAAAAGCTGGCTTTGGCTCTAATCACCTCAGCACGGAAATTGAGACCGTACTTTCAAGCGCACCCGATAGCTGTGCTGACTGATCAACCATTACGGCAAGTATTACAGAACCCAGAAACCTCAGGCCGTCTCGTTAAATGGGCCGTCGAGCTCGGTGAATTCGACATCAAGTTTCGGCCGCGAACTGCGATCAAAGGGCAGGCCATCGCCGACTTCATCGTCGAATTAACTGAACCTCCCGAAATGGAAGACGACAGCAGATCTGCGCCGCCACAAGAAAGTAGCTACTGCGCTCCGACCTGGTTATTACACGTTGATGGATCTTCCAATTCACGAGGCTGCGGGGCCGGTCTCGTCCTGACAGCACCGGACGGCATCCAAATTCAATATGCTCTCCGGTTCGGGTTTCGAGCCTCAAACAACGAAGCTGAGTATGAAGCGCTTCTAGCCGGCCTCCGCCTCGCCTCTGCAGTAGGGATCCGATCTATAAAAATACATAGTGACTCTCAATTGGTGGTCGGACAAGTGACCGCAGAATACCAGGCGAAAGGGGGGAAAATGTTAGCATACCTAACAAAAACTCAAGAACTGCTGTCACGGTTTGATCAGTATGAAATTGTTCAGGTCCCGAGAAGCAACAATATGAATGCAGATTCTCTCGCGAAACTCGCCTCATCAGACGACGACGACCTCAGCAGGATGGTTCCCGTCGAGTTCCTCCCTCAACGAAGCGTATCGTCAAACGAGGCAGCGGAGGTTTTTCCAGTAACAGCTCCCCCTGATTGGAGGGACCCTATCGTTCGGTTTTTACAGACGGGCGAATTACCCAACGACCAGAAAGAAGCTCGGCGCATTCGCTACAGATCGGCTCGGTACACCATGATCGATGGGATCCTCTACAAGAGAGGATTTTCTTTTCCATGTTTGCGTTGTTTGGGAGCCGAGGAAGCTGATTACGTGTTGCGTGAAATCCATTTTGGTTGTTGCGGCAATCATTCTGGTGCTCGAGCATTAGCGCAGAAGGTGATCAGGCAAGGATATTATTGGCCTACCATCCAGCACGACGCCCGGGAAATTGTTAAAAGATGCGACGGGTGCCAACGATTTGCCCCAATTCCTCACTTGCCACCCGAGGAGCTCACTCCCATGTCTGGACCATGGCCATTCGCTCAATGGGGAGTTGACATCATTGGCCCTCTTCCGACAGGAAAGGGACAGGTGAGATACGCAATCGTTGCCGTCGATTATTTCACGAAGTGGGCCGAAGCAGAACCGTTGGCGACCATTACCGAGAAGAAAACAACAGATTTTATTTGGAAATCAATCGTGTGCCGATTCGGAATTCCGAATACAATAGTCACGGATAATGGGCGACAGTTTGACAACGAAAGGTTCCGGCATTTCTGTAAAGGTCTGGGTATCAAGAATGTGTATTCCTCTCCCCACCACCCACAAGCCAATGGTCAGGTCGAGGCAGTTAACAAGATTATCAAAAACCATCTCAAAACAAAACTTGGGGAGAAGAAAGGCGCCTGGGCTGACGAACTTCCTGAAGTACTTTGGGCCTATCGGACCACGGCTCGGTCCACCACCGGGGAAACACCCTTCTCTTTAGCCTTTGGAGCAGAAGCGGTTGTCCCAGTAGAGGTCGGGATACCCACGTGTAGGACAAGCCAACACCGACCTGACAGAAACGAAGAACAATTACGGATAAACTTGGACCTACTCGAGGAAATTCGCGAAGCATCCCAAATACGATTGGCGGCCTACCAGCAACGGATTAGGCGGTACTACAATTCCCGAGTAAAGGAGCGGCGGTTCCGAGCTGGTGATTTAGTTCTCAAAAAGGTCAGTACCAAAGAAAAAATCGCTGCCTTTAGTCCCAACTGGGAAGGGCCTTATAGGGTACTCGGCTCGCGCCGTCTTGGTACTTATTGGCTCGAAGACATGAACAGCCGGCCCCTTTCCCACCCCTGGAATGCTGACCACCTGAAGATCTACTATCCATGAAGAAGCGGGACCTCGTCTGAAGTATATGTTCCGAAGTGATGGTTCAGTAAAAAGTTGTTTCAAATTTTCCTAAGTGTTGTGAACAACAGATCGGCCTAGCAGTGGTAACGTTCCGAACTGAAATTTGCACTACTATCAAAGCCCTACAACTGTTCTAATATAATGGCCGAGTTTATGACAATGAGCTCAGTCACTTCGAGACTTGTGTATGCATGGAAAAAGAAAAAAAAAATGAAGTACACAGCGTTTTGAATAAAATGCCTCTGAGGGCTTGCATTAAAGTAAAGAGCTTCCTTTACATTGTAAAAAAAAAAAAAAAAAAAACATTCAGCTTTCGGTGGCATTGGATGGCCCGGCTGCAGCCCCCTTTGAAGGTCCCTCCCTCGCGACTTCATCCTCATCTTCATCATTGTCGACTGAAGTCAGGTCGAGATCGGGGAAGTGTTTGAGAACGAGCCGCCTGCAATCCTGGAAGCCATGATTGTACAGCTCCTCAGAAATTGCATTCAGCTTCTCAAACTTGGCTTCTGCATCCTTGGCGTCAGCCAGAGCCTTCATCTGGACCTCCTTCAAAAGCCGGGCCAGGTCCGCCTTCTCCTCCTCAGCTGTCTTGAGAGCAGCCTCTAGCGACTCAACCTTGTTACCCTCAGACTGGGCCTTGGCTGAGGTCTCCCTCATCGCCTCCTCCAGAGACTGGACTTGTACTTGAGACACTTCCAGCTCCGATTGGGCCACCTTCAGCTCGGACTGAGCTGTCTGCAGTTCAGTTTGGGCCGTCTGCAGCTCCGTCTGAGCCGTTGCCAACTCAGACAGCTTCTTCTTCAGCTCGGTCTTCATCGCCTCAGTCTTATTCTTCCAGGAAGAGGCGGCAACCAGAGCTTTCTGCATCTGGTGAGTCCGCTCAGCCATCTTCTGGCGGATCATAATCAGCAAGGCCGAGTCCTACAAAAACGAGCTACAACAGTTAGTAATACGATGGTGGAACCAGTGAAGGAAAAGAAGAAGAGAAAGGGACAGTCAACTTACCCTGAGACTGCTCTCGATGGCAACACCGACCATCTGATCAGGATCTGATGTCGCAAGAGAATTCAGATCCTGAGGGATGCTCTGATTAACGTCCATATAGGCGTCACCGGAGGCATGTCGACCTGGTCCTCGCGCTGCTCGGCCCCAGGAGCGTTTGCAGGGCGAGAAGCCCGCGGAGCCGCGGGAGGTCGCGACGACCCGACCTCAGCAGGGGTGCGGGCAGGCCCCACTGAAGTCGATGCTGTCGGAGTACCAGAAGAACTGGCACGAGTCGTTGGGCGACCCGCCGACGGCTCGGCTCGGGAGTCCGAGGTGTCCGGTACGTTAACAACCGAAACCCCGGAAGCAGGAGGCCGGGCAGCCGGAGTCTCACCCCCTGCGGGAGATGACCCCTGAGGCTGACCAGACCCACATACAAAGGATCGGGGCAACCTTTGTTGCCCCTGAGCCTCCGTGGCCATCCTCTTGCTCGGAGGTTCCGCTGAGCTCTCCCCACGTTCTAGGAGCCGAGCAGGGATTCGGCGGGACTTAGAAACCGCCTTCGGGGCCATCCCTGTCCAAAACACGAGGCAAAGTGTCAGGGCATAACACTTGGAAAAATAATAAAGTAAAACGCGAATATCTACAGTACCGACCTGATTCAAGGACAGATTCCACAGTAATTAAGCTGCGGAAGTTCCTTTCGACGAGCGGGTACTCCCGTGCAGCTCGGATTTGCCTCTCCTGGACTACGGAAAGAGCTACTCTAATGGCCACAGAGGCTGCAAAGACAAAGAAACACGTGTCAGAATAAGGGAGAAAAGGGATAGGTGAGAAACATTAGAAATTTGAAAATTTTCTAAGTATAGCTCGACCTGGAAGAGCAAAACTAGCTCGGACTCGATGCTCCAGAGGGCGAAGCTCGTCTGACGAAGCCTCCCAATCCCCCGACACAAAAAACCATTTCCTCTTCCAGATTCTGGTCGAGGATGGCAGGCCGGTCACTATCGAACCCCCATGGCCCGGGTGGGAAGAGAGGTAGTAAAGACCATGACCTCCCAAGGACTTAAGGCTGTACATGGAGAACAGCTCGTTCGAGGTCAGGTCATTATTCCCTACTCTCTGCCACAATATGTAGCATCCCACCATACATCTCCAGCCATTGGGTTGGAGCTGGCTCGGTGCGAGGCCTAGGGTATTAAGGACCTCTCGCACAAAGGGGTGCAGGGGTAACCTGAGCCCGGCCTCTAAGTGCATCAGGGAGATAACGGTTTCTCCCTGGCGAGGTCGGCTCGGTCTGTCAGTCCGGTCCGGAATCCTAAGACCAACGGATTCCGGGATCCCGTATGTCCTTCTCGCATTGTCAAGGTCTCTCTGGGTAATTCGCGAGACCACCCCGTCCAGCTCGAAGGTATCTCCCTGAGCCGTTTCCCTAACTCCTGGCTCAGGAACCTCAGAGTCCTCTTCATTCACAGGATCTGCTGTCCTGGAATGAGATTCTCTGGGATCGATCTCCTGATGCTCTGGTAGAGGAGGGTCCGATTCGGAATCTCCAAACCTCACCATCGGAATAGCATCAGAGCAGGAAGACTCCGACATTTTTGAAAATCACAAAAAGGAAGATCTTCTAAGAAAATGGGAAGAGCGTACCCTAAAGTAACTGGTACGCCGGCCGGAGGAGAGGTGACAGAAAGTGGAGAAGGAGAACCCGAAAAGAGAGAGGGAGGAAAGCAGGATTAGAGAAGAAAGGAATTTTTCAGAAATCCGCTAACTCTCGAGTTTTATACCCGAAGGATTATTCGGCATTTAATGCGAAGATCCCGCGTGGCGACTCTTGGTTGAAGCGTACAAAAAGTATCATGCCACTTCAGACACGTGGCATCACCCCGTTAGATAATATTCTGTTGAGCGCTGATACGCCGTACAAGCGAATGATGACGCCTCGATTTTTTGAACGACGCATTAAGTACCGCTTTCCCGCCCGTTGGGATGACGGCGCGACAGCGCGACAGCTGTGAAACATTAAGGGAAGCCAGATCGACGTATCTTCTTTAGCAAGCTACTCCCGAGACAGACGAGCTAGACTCGGGAGTGGGGGGACTTCTGTTGTGGGAAGAATACGAGCTGACCTCTACACCACCGGGGTGAGAATACGAGCTGACCTGAAGATCGGATCCAGTTCAGCTCGTATATTTCATAACCGATCTGATTACAGACGGAATAGCTCTTATGGGCCGCCGGGTCTGACCAACCCGACCCAAGGAAGAGAAGCAGCCTTCAGAAACGACATCACCAGGTCGACCGCCTTGCGACCTGATTTGGTTTCCGCAAACCTCTAAGTTTGTGCGTGATAAGGGGAAGAAAATCCGGAAGATCTTTAACCAACTCGCCGAAAGATCCTCGAAGATCGCGGGACAGCTCCTAAAATCCCAAAGATCCGGGGATCCCTCCCCTAAGATCATGGCCTCAAAAGGGAATACGACTCTGCAACCTAGGTCTATAAATAGACACGTCTTCTTCTTTATTAAGGTACGAAAAAACCAAGACTGAGAAAAAGTAGAATTTCAATCTCTTGAAAGATCGCTAACTTGAGCGTCGGAGGGCTAACGGCTGGATCCCAGCCACCCCCTTTAGTTTCTCTTTTGTTCTACAGGATCCAACACTTTGTGAAGAAGGAGATCAGCGGCATCTATCCATCAGTATCAAAGAAGTCTTCACCATCATCTGTTGACAAATTTACGGCATCAACATAACATTTGGAGATTTTTTTCCTCAAGAAAGAATAAAAGAAAAAAGAAAAAAGAAAAAAGTTAGTTTTGCTTTCTACTGTCAAAATCTTCATCGTTAAATTTGTGAAGTTCCATTCACAACATTAGTTTTTTCGATTGTCTTCTCCAATGAATGTAATGGAGTTTGTACAATCCTAAACTTGTGAGAAAGTTATTTTCTTACATTGTTGGTTGAAATTCATCTTTACGTATTGTATTCGATTAATAGTCAAGAAAAGTTGGTCTTTTGATGATTGTAGCTCCATTATTTCTAACATACTAGATTTATGCTGGACTATGTTCTGTAAATTTTTCCTTTACATCGAAAAGTTTTCCACATAAAAATATCTACTATCTCTTGTTGGGATATAAACAGGCGATCGGCCCCGTAGAGGAAGTAAGTGCGGAGCAATCAAACAAGAAACAAACACAATACAATCACACACCAAGCAAATCAACACACCCAAGAAGCAATCCAAATTTAACGTGGATAAACCCCTCACGGGTAAAAAAAACTACGACACAAAGCGACACCAATCCACTATGAATCAGAAGTTACAAGAGTATGAAGAAACTTACACCGAATTCAAGCCCACAAGAGAAAACTCAAGCTCTAACTCCAAGAGGAAAACCAACGTAGCTTTTCATCTTAAGCTCTCTCTTACCCTATAACTCTCTCTCTCTCTTAACCCTTGCACATCTAGGATGTCTAACTTACGTATTACACTTCCTTAAATAGGAAGAAACCTGAATTAGAAACATCTTACGTAAGAAACCGCGCAAAAACTGCTCCACCAACTTTGCAGGTCATGCACGGTCAGGCGCCTAACCCAAACTCGTTGGACGCCCGACAGATTCAAAATTTATCCAGAGAGTTCCATCAAGAATCTAACCAATTTCGGATGCCCGCCCAGACCTTTGTCGGGCGCCTGGCCATCCATCGGGCATCCGACCAACAGTGGTCGGACCCCCTACAGCCCAGGAACAGTTCAGCAATACAGGCTTCCAAAAGTCAACCTGGGTGTCCTTAGGCAGGTGCCCGGCCAGAACCAGTCAAGCGCCCGACACCCCCCTGATGTCTAAGATTGAAGGCAAAACCCCAACATCTCTTACGTCCTATGTTTGATGATTTCCTTACATTGAAAGTGATTAACATCCATTAATTTTTTTATAGTCAATCTCACTGATTTTCACAGAGGGAAAATGTGTGTGGTTTCCTAAAAAAAAAATTTACAAGCCATTAGGTCAAATGCGGTCCACTTGCCACCATGCTTTGACCTTTATCTAATGGTTAGAAAAATCTTTTATTATTAGCCCACTCAAACTCAAATCCCCCTGACCACCTCATCAAAATCTCTCTCAAGTTAGGAGGCTTCCATCTCATGAAATTTTTGAAACAAGAGACTTAAGCTTTGGTTAAGAGATTCTTCTTTAGGGTAAAGTTGGCCATAGAAGTCCATTATTTCCTCTTTAGCAAGCGACAATTCTTCAACCAAAAGAGTTATCGACTTGATACTCAAACTTCAAGGATTCCCTAAGAAACCCCCTATTTTGTGCAACGGTACCCTCCTCTTCCTCTTTGTCGATGTCACTAATATTTCTTAGTATGGAAAATGCTCACCTGCGCATAGTTCTCAAGAGAACTTCTGAGCACTTTTTGAGAACTCATCACACGTGATGTGAGCCCAAAATCTGAACCATCCATGTGATGCAGTACCCCAAACCCTAGGGCCCAACTTTCAACCTGATCCAAAACTCTAGTGGGCCATAACAGAGAGAGGGAGAGAGAGAGAGAGAGAGAGAGAGAGAGAGAGAGGCAAATCAAGGGAGGAAACTGTTTCCTTTTGCCATGGCCCACAAAAATTCTCGATTAGGGTAAAAGTTGGGCCTTAGGGGTTTTTTTTGGGTGTTGCATCACGTGGACAGCTTAGATTTTGGGCTCACATGACGTGTGATGAGTTCTCAAAAAGTCCTCATGAGTTCTCGTGAGAACTGGTGTTCAGGTGAGCATTCCTCTACTTGGTATTTTCCTCGCATCTACTCGAAACATATCCTGACTCTAATCCTTCCACTTAGATTTGATGAACTAATGGTTCTTCATGATTTGGAACTGGCCTATCCACTAACCACATGTTCATTCTACCACCCTGCCAACATTTCTGAATCAATCTTGATTTACCAACCAATTTTAAAATTGGAAGGGAGGTGGACTAAGGCAGTGTGAACATGGTCTTAAGTAGGCCTTAGGAGAGAAAACTGCACAAACCCCACATAGTGGCTTTCCCACACCGGAGAGATGAGGAATCTATTGAGCTTACACATGATGGGCCTATCATGGTTATTGGACCAAGGTATCCGACTTCCACATAAGGAAGATCAATAACGCTACTGATGAGGACATCAGAGCACCATTCAAGGTTTACAGAGGAGGAGATCATTACTAGTTCCCTCTAGATGGATAACCATTACGTGGGCCCGAATGGGCCGAGTGGACAGTTTTGAAGACTCGACATGCATTTTATGCATCTTTGAAGACCCTACACTAGGAAGATGCATGTGGGCTGCATTCTTAAAGAGACTGGATCGTTAGATCGAGTGCACGCGTCGATATGGACCGTTGGATTGCGCGTATCAAGTCGTTTGACCACTTTTAATCGTGTCCCACCTCGATCGTGGATACTTTAGGATCTTATTTTTTATTTAACTTTATTAGGATTTAGTTTATTTGACAGTTTGGACATTTTCTGAGCTTTACTTTATAGTTTGTTCTAGTTTTAGGGATATTTTAGTAAAAAAACATTAAGTAGGGCTATTTTTGTAAATTTCTGCACTTGAGACTATAAAGGGGGGGGGGGGGGGGGGGGGGGAATTTGCTATCTATGCTATTGTTTCATGAAATTTCAAAGTTCCTTTTGTTTCTTCATGAGGTTTGAAGATTTCTCCATGCAATTTAGAGATTAGGTGTGGTGTGATGTAATTCCATTCCTATTCAATGAAAGTGCAAGGCTTCCATCTATCATCTTCTTCTATTCAAAAGAGGTATTTTCTTCAAAAATCTATCTTCTCTTCTTTCCTTCCCATCCAAATCATTATTTTCTTCATCTTTTCATCATTCAACCTTGACCCCAACCAACCCCTACCTTGAAATTCCCAAAACCTAACCCAAACCACCCACACGTGCGAGCCCAAGGATGACTGTACGGACAACCCTTTCAATCCCCTTGATTCTCCTTTGTTTTCCCCCATCAAAACCCATTGATTCTAAACCCCCTGACCCTAATTGAAATCCTAGATTCCCAAATACCTATTTTCCTCAATTTCTAAAAAAAAAAAAAAAAAAAAAAAACTAATCCAAAAATCCCCAATTCCCATGAACCCTAAATGCTCAAATCTCAAGTTTTTTCCTATAACTCTAGTCTTAGAATCTAAAAGTCAGCCCCTTGAATGTGGATCGTGCCTATGGTAAGTTGGAAGTTCTATGCTTCCATTGAGACTAGCTTTAATTGATTTATATGGTTTCATAGCATGCGGCCATGTGGATTAGGTTAAATCATATTTTATTTCCTATCATTTACTCTTAATCATATGGTAGGTTTACATCTTTTGCTATTTGGATTACTTTATGAACTTCTTAATAATATCCACGATGCATGCTAGTATTAAATCATGTGTCCTGCATCAAATTTGGTATCAGAGCCCATAGGTTTAGCATAGGCTACTTTTGTTGCATCTAAGATAGAGTTGCATTTAGTCTAGAATTCTCATTCTATGATTTTAGTTTCTTTTGTTCACATATAGTTTGCATTTCATATCATCATATCCCATAGTATTGCACTCCATTGTCCCTAACTTAGAGAGTCAGGTCTAGGTTATTTTAGTACTCCTAGTTTATGCTTACCCGTACAGGGCGTGGTTTTGGTCTACATTCCACCATGAATCTAGAACAGATTGCCGAGGCTTACCTCTATCAGTGTTGTCAAAATCCTACGATTTACGATATACGATTTTAGTCGAATTCTAAGCAAAACTATTTGAATCCCAACCTTGAATCCCACGATTCTATGATTCGAATCCTAAGATTTATGATTCAAATTATACTTAGTCTCTTCTATTTTAAGCTTCACTTGGCCTTCATTTTATGTTTTAAAATTGGTCGGGGCTTTAGGAATCGTTTAGAAAAGAATATTTTATTTGTTCTTTATAAGAGATTAAATGTTGTATATTCTCTTCAACATTAAATCTTGTAGCTTTTTTTGTGATTTCGTACTTAACTGGTTGAAACACCAAATTGATGTATGACTTACAGTAATACTTTTTATAGATGGTTATGATCATGCTAACTTGTATGTATTATGGAATGATGTTTAGAAATCATAATATCTTTTTCGTTGGTCTACTATATCAAAGGCTGCTTTTCCACCAGTGATTCTACTTTCAAGAAAGGTAGCAAGAACATAAATTATTATAGGACCCTTGCATTTTTTCAAGGGGAATCTCTTGAAAGGTAAAAATAAATAAATAAGGAATAAGAATCCTTTAAAACATTATCATAACATGGTGTTACTTGGTGCACATTGATGGTAAAAGGAAGATTGATGAGTTCTAAATTTTTTTCTGATTTATTTATATTTTTCATTTTTTCAACGTTTTAAGAAAATTATAAAAAAAAAAATCTTACGATTTACGATACAATTTGCGATTCGATACATATCAACTCCTCCTACGATTTACGATGTGATAACGATTTTGACAACATTGACCTCTATCAACAACCGTCTTACGACCATGGAGGCTCACAATAGGACCACCGCTATTCAATTGACCACAACCAATGCACGCATCAATCAACTAGAAGCCTCCCTCCAGGCAAACCCCGACACTGGGGAAGATGTCCAATCTTAAGCTGGGGGTCAAGTTGAAGGACGTGGACGCGGATTTGGCGAAGGTGTTGGAAATGGTGGAGCGCATGTGCAACCACATCGTGAGGAGCGTCATGACTACGATGACCCAAGTGCGCATGTCATGAAGAACATTCAAGTTAAGGCCCCTATTAGTGCACTTTTCTGTGGCATACTAGTGCACCTTATTTGTCAATTACGTAGGTCAGTGAGTCTGGTGTCGGTTGAGCTTAAAGAAGACAAAGACCGAAGACTCAAGCGGACCTGCTGCCTCAAGGAAGAAGAAACAGGTAAAAGAGATACCTTGGTGAGCCTTGAACCTTGAACCAAAACCAAAACCAAAACCCAAATCTCTAAATGACCTTGACCTAATAGGCATACTTCTAGTCATCTTAGATTGGCCTTAGGCTGTTTCTCAAAAGACCACCCAAAGAATGGCCAAAGAGGTTGCATGAACTGCTGTGAAACAAGCCAAACTAATAGCAAAAAACATGCTCCTGCCGACCGATCTTGGACCCATGGTCGACCGGTCGTCAGAGTGGAAAATGGGACAGCAAGCATCATAAGTCCTAGGCCTTAAAACGACCGGTCTGACGACTGGTCGGTTGGTTTGTCCAACCGTTCGTGATCGACCTAATTAGGACAACAACCAAACCCTGTCCAGGCCCCCTACCGGACCAGTCGGTCCTCTATATTAGACCGGTCGGCGACCCTTGGCCGACCAGTCGGCTAAGAGTCGTTGGAGGTCGTTTTCCAACCACTGGAGCTTTTCTTTAAAGAAGACTTGGCTCGATTTTAGGGGTATGAAGAGAGATATGAGTGCCATTAGAAGCCACCTTGATTGTCCATACCATTAGGCTCCAATCCTAAGCATTCTAAACCATCTTCCTTGTGTTTGATCACAAGATGGAGCATTTAAAGCTCATGTGAAGATGGACTTGTTTAGGCACCTTGACCATATGTAGATCATTTGTCTAAACCTCTCTAAAGATCCTATTAGGTGAATTCTTCTAGGCAACCAACTCCTATAGTTGTAGAGAATTCACACCATCTCCTATGATCGGTAGAGCTAAAGCGTTGGCAACACGATCAGAGGAGCAAAGGGGAGCCGATTGAAGCACAGGAGAGCAGAGATCTAGCAACACATCAAGGTGCTGAAGAAGGGGCTCAATCCAACAAGTAAGTTGTCATTTAGAGAGTCAATTTGCACTCCTTCCTCGTGGAGGATTGAGTGTGAGAGTTTGGATTTGCAAACTCGAACAAGTCTTCAAGGGGAGCCTCCGATAGGAGCGTACGCTAAGGTTCTAAGATTAGAACTGAAGGGTAGGGAGGATCCTTGTTAAACTGCTAGGTTGGATGAAACCCGTAAACATCTTAGTTGAGAGATATACCAGGAAAATCTCCATCATAGGTTGGGAGGAACCTTGTCAAACTCCTCGGTAGGATGGAACCGATTTGAAACACCTAGGTTGGAAAGAACCTGATTTAAACTCCCTAGTAAATGCCGATGTGCTGAAGGGATGAGTACTTGAATTAGGAGTGGAGTAGACCCAAAGTCAAACTACTATACATGCTTGTGTTTGTGATTGTTTTGAGCACATTGTTATCTTAGCATTGTATGTTTAATTGCTTAATTATGAATGCTTGATAGGAATGTATGCTAGACATTATATTAGGCATATTCACATACAAGATGTACTTTCACTAAGTAGTGTAGACTTGAGCTTTATGATCCATTCTTTTATAGTCTACATAGGTTACATAGATTAGGTTCTTGATTAGTTAAATCATTTGATTATCTATGCCTGCTTAAGCTAGGTCGTTTACATGTTTATCATATACTAGCCTTATGATTGGACCCACTTAAGCTTGGAAGCTAAGTATTCTTGTTTAATTAGCTTATAATTTCTAATTAGTGTAATTAGGTAAGAGGATTTTAAAAGGGATTTTTAAACGATCCTAATCACAGCCCCTCTAGGACTTAGCCATAGTTCTAGTAGCTTCGAAAGCTTCTGCATGTAAAGCGTAGGGTGTCATGTTAGACTACCAATGCAATTTCAGCCCCTAGTTTTGATGGTCGCCTAGACCCCAAGGCATTCTTTGACTGGATGGCGGACATGGACCACTATTTTGAGTGGCATGACATGTTTGATGTCCATCGTGTGAGGTTTACCAAGATGAAATTACTAGGCTAGGTCAAATTGTTTTGGATCAACATGGAGCGGAAGATTGAGAGGTATAGAGATGCCCCGATCACGCAATGGGTATAAATAAAAGGAATTATAAAGGAAAAGTATCTCCCCCTCTCGTACCGTCAAAGGCTCTTGGATTAATGACATTTCTTTCGCCAGGGAACAATGCCCGTGTCGGATTACAAAGCTAAATTCGAGGAATATATGATGCGATGTGATATTGAGAAGGACCCAATGATTACACTCTTCCGTTTTAAAATAGCCTCCAAATCAACATTCAACGAGAACTCTTCTCTCACGATGTCGGCACCCTGGAATAAATGTACCAAGTTGTGCAAAACCTCGAGCATTACCTCAAGTTGCAATTTGGGAGATGATTTGACTTTTGAGATTCAAATGTTAAGATTACTCCCTAGGGAGCTAAATCTGACTTTGGGAGTCAATCCAAGCCCCATACTGGTTCTCAATCCAACCCTAGGGATGTTAAGGGTAAAGGGTTGGCTGGTACTAGTGCGCAAGCCGATGAATTCACGCAATGTTACAAGTGCCGAGGGTATGGCCACTTCACTCAACAGTGGCCCACCAGAGAGCTAGGCAAGGCAGTTGTAATTGGTGAGATGACTGAGGATGAGCGGGGTGAATTTGAAGATGAAGAGGTCTATGAACCTCAGGCAAGTTCAGGCGATGAGGAGGTTGAAGGGCTTGAGACTGCTCCTCTTGTTGTCGTTTGATTTTCCTTAACACAGATTAATGAGAATGATGATTGGCGTAAAACTTACATCCTCCATACTTATGTCAATTGTGTTGATAAGAGCTACAAAGTGATTATTAATAGCGGCAGTTGCACCAACGTGATCTCAGCGAGCACAATGGCTTGGGTAGGTTTAACGCTTGTTTTCCATCATCAATCATATTGCGTTGCCTGGGTTAATGCATTCTCCATTCCAGTGTCCTAGCAGTGTCTCATCCCTATCCAGTTTGGATCTTACAAAGACACGCTGCGATGTGATGTGGTGCTTATGGATGTCGGCCACATCATCATGGGTAGGCCTTGGTTGTATGACAGGGATGCAACACTATTCGGTCGCACGAATACGTGTTCGTTTATGTATGAATGCAAGATGATTATCTTAAAACCTCTCTTGCCCAAGAGCACCCCAGAAAAGAGGACGTCAAGAAACATGATCTTGAAGATGTGGGAAAATTCTAGTTTGAGTCTCTCCCTATAAAAAAAAATGCCAAAGAGTCTGACAGCGAGATTAAAGCTTATTTGACGGTGTATGCCCACGTGCCAATTGAGGTCACACATAAGGTTAGTATGGAGATGCCACCTGATGTTACAGTCGAGGGTGGTGTAGAGTTACCACCTAAGGTGAGTCTGGTATCGGAGGAGTCTAGTGATGCTATCCCAGAGGACATACCATATGGGCTTACACCTGTGTGGGACATTCACGCGTTTACTTTACCAAACCTTCCTCACGATCAAATGAGTCCCGAGGAGAAAGTGGATCTGGAAAGACAAGTAGATAAGCCTAGGACCCCTGTAGATGCCATACCCATGTCAGTGTCCCATAGGCCGTCAGAGTCTGCACATGCATTTGCACCCCATATTCATGACTTGCATGTGGAGATTAGAAAAAGAATTAATATAAGTAATGAAAAATATAAAATGATTGTCGACTCACACTGTAGATTTAAAGAGTTTGTTATGGGTGATGAAGTCATGATTAGAATACATCCAAAAAGGTTTCCACGGAGAACCATAAAAAAATTACAAGCTCGTAACGTTGGACTGTATAAAATCTTGATAAGATTGGGTCCGAATTAATAGATCTTCCACCTAACATGGTTATCAGTTCCACATTTAATGTGGAAGATCTTGTACCGTTTCATGGACCCTCCCTGACCCTCACATGAATTTCAATTACTCCTGTGACCATGACCTATCCCATAGCACCTGGGCATTACTTGGCCCCTCTTTTTAACCTTTACCACCCATACCATCTATACCTATGAGAAGAAATAAATGATATTTTAGATGAAGAAGCGGTTTCCACTAGACATGATGGATATCAAAAGTACTTCGTCAAGTGGAAGGACATGCCTGTGTCAGACTACACGGGGATTACAGAGATGGAGCTTCTACGATTCGACCCTAACATCTTGGAACGTTATCAGAGTTTTATTTTTCCAAAGACATCTTTCTCAGCCAAGGAGAGTTGATGAGGACATCAGAGCACCATTCAGGGTCTACCAGAGGAGGAGGAGATCATTACCAGTTTCCTTCAAGATGGATGACCACTATGTGGGCTCGAGTGGGCCAAATGGACCGTTTTGAAGACCCCACATGCATTTGATGCATCTTTGAAGACCTTACACTAGGAGGACGCATGTGGTCTGCATTCTTGAGGAATCTGGACCGTTGGATCGAGTGCACGCGTCGATCGAACCATTGGATTGCATGCGTCAAGCCGTTTGATCACTTTTAAGTTTTGATCGTGTCCTGCCTCGATCATGGACACTTTAGGACTTAAGTGTCTTAGTTTTCTTCATGTTTTCATCATCCAACCTTGACCCCAACCAAACTTTAGTTTGAAATTCTCAAAACCTCACTATACGGACAACCCTTCAATCCCCTTAATTCCCTCCCTCAAAACCCCTTAATTCCAAATCCCCTAACCCTAATCAAAAGCCTAGATTCCCAAATTTCTATTTCCCCCAATTTCTTAAAAAAAAAAAAACCCTAATCCCAAAATCCCCAATTTCCATGAACCAAATGCCTAAATCTCATTTTTCCCCCTAACCCTAGTCTTAGAACCTTCAAGTCAGCCCCTTGAATGTGGATCGTGCCCATTGTAAGTTGGAAGTCCTATCCTTCCATTGGAACTAGTTTTAATTGATTTATCTCGTTTCATAGCATGCAGGCATGTAATTTATGTTAAATCAGATTTTATTTCCTATTGTTTACTCTTAATCATGTGGTAGGTTAACATCTTTTGCTATTTAGATTACTTTATGGACTCTTTAATAATCTCCACGTTGCATGCTAGCATTAAATCATATGTCTTGCGTCAACTACTCCTATCCAAAAATTTTGTGAAATTCCTCATAGAAGTCGTGACTCTACTTACACAGAAGAGATGATGAATCTATTAAGCTTACACATGATAGGCATATCTTGGTTATTAGACCAAGTTAACCGACTTCTACATAAGGAAGATCAATAAGGTCATTCTTATCTACAAGTTCAACGAACTTCCTCACGAAAGTTGTGACTTTGCTCCCTCCCATTTTCTCGTAACCGAAGTGGATCATGTTGAAATCCCCACCAAGAAACCTCAGAAAGCCGGTGTAAAATATTGCTTTTAATTCTAGGTCATTTGGCCCATATACCTCCATAAAATGCTCGATAACTGTGCAACATTTCAAGAATTGAGAAGTTATCAACAAATTATGTACTAGTTATTGTGATGAGATAAAATTATTTACTCATTACGAGAGGTATTTAAGGTTTTTGTTATGTAATTATGTATTAAATGGGTTGGCAAATATTAGATTACTATGGGGTGCATATGGTTTTAAATTCAGGCAGGGAGTTTGCTCACATCCTCCTTATTTATTTTGTGACATGTGACCTCTCTTTATTCTTCTTCATATTGTTTCTTGGTTAGATTAAGTATTTGATTTCTTTTATTGCATCACACAACTGTGCATTTCTTCATCCTGTGTTTTACAAGGTAGGAAAGGCTGCTGAGGGTCCACATTAGGATCCTCTGCAACAAACCTTTCAGATCTGTCACTATTAATAATATATATTATCCTCTTGGCAGGAAAGATCAAGATTTATATAGGCCGACACATAGATGCTTTTTTATTCCTGCTTGTACCTGCAACCATTTATATAATCAGTACATCATTTCCCCTTCTTCTAGATATCAGATCCTCGACATGTCAATCTAGCTGCTCCTTGTTAAGTTTGTTCCTTCAGCAAATAACTAAAGCCATCTTGACTTGTCTTCGTGTTGACTTGTGCTTTATTTATAAAGACATTGTGTGCCTAGTTGCTTTTGTGTATTGCTGTTGGCTTGGGCTCTTGGGAGCTTCATGAGTGTATTATGGATGTAGAGTTTTTACTTCTTTTTCCCCTATTTGTTCATTCTGAAATTTTGCACACAACTGATTTAATTCTTTTTCAGTTTGAATTTCTATACAGAGCATAGCGTTGCACCCAGAAATAAGACATCTTTTGTTGAATGGTAATTCTGTAGTATCCTTATTAATGTGCGAGGACATTCCAACTTGGATCCTCTTGATGTTTAATTCAAGTAACAAAGTGGCTGAATATAGACATCATGGAAAATAACTTAAGCTTCGATTAATGTGCGATGAAGTTATGTTTCTCCTTGAGTTGACACACTATATTGGTAGATACAATCATTGTTAGTGCTAGCCATGATTTGTTTATTTTTCTTACGTTACTTTAGTTCCAATTTATTTCGTAGAGCACAGATTCCTTCATGTTTATTATTACCCTTCTCATCTCTTTGTTAGCATTTTGTGTTTACAGTTTTATACTTTTAGAGCTTATAGCAATCCATATTTTATTATGAGGCTTGCAATAATACATCTTTATTATGAACCTATGGCTGTGAACCTCCATACCCATATCCATATCCTAGATACATCTACCTATAGCCATATTTCTGTCCATATCTATATACGCACTCATGACCACATCCATAGTCGAATAATGGCGTGCTGTATTCATTGGCTTTGCTCATCCCATAGGCATACGAGCCATATCTATAATGCAGCATGGAAATGGAGCTCCTTGAACATAACTTCTATAGACTCAGTGCTCTGCGCAATAGCCTCATTGTGTCACCTATCTCCTACAACCCAATATCTGCTACCTCAATTTAGAAGCCCATGATGGGGTGCAAGTACCATGGTATGAATCCCGTGTAACATGGTCAAAGTCCCTCTCCACAATGGGATAAGATGCGTTTGAGTTGGAATCTCTATACACACATCCTTGACACCGTCATCATCTCCATCATCTCTGTTCTCACCTCTATTAGACAGGGTGTACAGCCCACTCGTTGTCACTCGCTTAATCACTCAAGCTACCACACAGCCCCTATGTGACCTTGATGCCTCATGGACCTCACTTTCAGATGCCGGGACCTTCATCAAGGAGTTAAAAGGAATCATCTTGAGACACCACTTCTTTAACCATAACTTTGTTGACAGCAATGCTCTTGTCTCCTGCATCTTGTACTATCTTTAATGGGATTGTCAATGTGCCCTGTCCAAGTCTCTGCTGAATTAACCGTAAATTGGATCCTCGTCCTCACCAGCCACAAACACATCTCCACCGGTCACCATCAAGTCCAAGGGGTTGCGTAGTGGTTCTCTTCCATCATTTTTCTGTAGATACCTTAGTCACAGCTACATGTAGGGCAAAACATGAGCTTTTGAAACTTTGTGTATCCCAACCTGTTCCTTCTATTTGTGTGGATTAGGAAAAACAAGCTCCAGTTTTGCCTGCATGACGATGATTAAACTGTGTGAGCTAATACATGGACTGCTAGTAGCAGCAAGGTTGGGCAGTCATTGCCTTACATCGACCACTACTCACAAATATCATGCGATATCCCATACGATAGAGGTCCAGGAAATCATGGTTTCGAGTGTTTCTAGCCCAATAAGTTAGTGAACCGAGGAGCTTTTCAACCGATCTGTCTGGCTCGTGTACAACACTATACATCACCCATAAAACTAAAATATTTTTTTACCAGACTTTAATGTTTTGATATAGTATTGATTTATAAAAATTTATGAACGGTTCGGATTTAAAAAATACCCTATATTTAAAAAGGCACTATTCCTTATTTAATTTTAATATCATGACTTTTTGGCAATTTTGAAAAGTAGTGCCTGGTACTTCTTTTCAGCGCTACTTTTCATAATAGAAAATCAAAATTTTTGTTGTTAACAATTTAATTTTCTAAATATTTTTATTGAATCCAAATGGGAGGTACTTCCTTATTTACACAAAATAACTTAAAAGTAAATAAAAACGTAAAGATAAATATGACATTTATTTACACGAAATAACTTAAAGTAAATAGAAACGTAAAGACAAATATGACATTTATTTATGTAAATAAGCGGACACTGTCTAGAGAAGTCATTGGAACTGTGGACTTTAAAAGAGAAGAGTCCAACAGAAAGAAATTTGAAGAGCAGGCTTCGGTGCACCAAAGAAGCCTTCAGCACGTCGAGTAGATTTATCAACTTTAATATACTGATTTTAAAAATTCATATCTTATTCGTTATTACAACAATTTAGGTGATTTAAAAACTAAATTGAAGATTGATGAGTCTAGTTTCATATAAAAAATAAATAAATATTATAATGATGTTTATTTTATAAATATTTATAAACTATTAAGAAAACTATCAGTTTCTGGCAGTATGTAATTTTGAAATTTTAATAATTTTTTAAAAACTCAGAATGAGCTACAATTTTATAGTATAAAAGTAGGCTTGAAAAATAATCATTATAAAAACAATTCACTGGATAAAAGTTCTAAAAACATGGCACACAAATGGCTTGTTGAAATTGAAAATTTCTACAACGGCAAGTTGTCGTTGGACCAATAGTATTTTTTTCATCTTTAAGTTTTAGTATTTGGTTTCTTCTTAGATAATTAATTTCTCCTAATCATGTCAGAAATCATCATAGGTAATTAATTTATATTTTTATATTTTCTTTATTTAATTATGCATTATACTATTCTGGATAGTTTATAATTTAGTTGAATTATTTAATATCCTTAATTAGGGTAGTTAAGTTTGTATCACCATTTTTGCTAATCGCGAATAGGCCGCATTTTGAACTTTGTTAATTCAAACCCTAATCATCATGCCCAAGAAATCTCACCACCTAATTTATTAAAAAAATATCCATATTATCCAAACAAGCTCTAGACCGCTCGTTAATGGGCCACTAAACCCGAAGCTAAGGAAAATTGTCTATCTTAGAGTCGAAAATAGTTGGTTAAGATGCGACCCTAGTGTCGAAAATTTGGAAAAAAAGCACTCCAATCCTAATTCATCGACAATTTCAATGTTGGAAATTTAAATTCTAAACTAATTAGACCTTAGTCAAAGGTTAAGGGTTTTACATAACATAATTTGAGCAAACCCCAACTCGATTCAACGAATTGAAGCCCGAAATCGACTGCATCACCGGAAGTGCTAACGGAGCTGAGCTCGATAACTGCTCTCGCAAGAGCATTTCCCACCATAATTTTTTTGCAGGGGCCACCAAGCCTAACATAAACGAATTCTAGCATTAAACCTAATGAGAAATATGGGCTTTCCTACTTAAATCCCTATAACAATGCTAGAAATAGAGAAAATACACACATACATTAAGGGAAAACTTTATACCTTACTAATCGATAGATTTTATGGCTAAAAGAGGCATAAAAAGACGAACATAGACCAAAATCGACGAAGAACGACTTAGTGGGACGATCCACTCCGTACACTCCCCCTTTCTCTTCTTCTCCCTCTCTTCCTCTCTATTTTTCTTCCTTTCTCTCCCAAACCCAATCCAAATTCGAATTTGGGAGAGAAATGTCCAAAGGGGCTCCTTATATATATACCCTCAAATGTTGTACAAATGGCCCTAAGGGCTTGGTCTTTGGTAATATAATCTTATGGGAGGTTGTTTCTAGTATACGGGGCCCACCAGAAGGTACATGGTCCAATCTAGGCTATGGGATAGGTGAACCTAATGGTGATTTACCTAAGGATATGATTATCCGCATTTCGGATGCGTCAATCGATGGTTATGATGCAAACACGTTTTACGGTCACCGATCGTCGATCGAGGCCTGCAACTTTAAGGATAATTAAGGGAAAATGTTTAAGATTAGGTTCTTAAGTTTTATAGAAATCTAACAACTTGAAATTCATAACTTCGCGTAAGTTTGAGTAGACATAATTAACTTAAGTTTTGGGAGTTTTAGGGCAGGTTCACACATTACATGTGCCACCCTTGCAAGCCCAAGTTGAACGATTCGATGCAATTCTTGGCTTAACGTCCTACGATGGACGTCAAGCCCACCCTCATACTTTTCTCAGCAAATTGTAGTCAATAATTACTTAAACTTGTTAAATTTGCTTAAGATAAAAATGTCGAGATCACTTTAGTAGTATAATCTACATGTTGATTGTTGATGAGTGGATAACATATTCAATGAAATATCTCTGTTGTTGTTTGGTTGATAACATGCTTGATGAAATGCATGAATGGTATGCATCTATAATATTAGAATGTGTTTGTGCTTGTGATTGTATGTGGCGCCCTGTGTTATCCAGGTCCTTTTAAATCTGTCGGGCCAATCGGTCGAGCCAGGTACTTTAATATATTTTGTGATTGATATGCTTTAATATGGTATTAAATTTGCTTAGTATTGATTTGGATTAAGCTCTAACAACCGTTTGACCAGTGTACTACCTACCCTTGGGTTGGCCATCATGGGCTTATTCAATCGACCAAGAAGGACACAGTCGACTGACAATGGTCACTGTTGGGTTGTCGTTGTCCACTTAAGTCCACCGAATAAGTCTCATTCAAAGTTAATTATTCTTGTGCTTGATTGTTAAATCACACTCTATTGAATTTAGAACATTATCATTCGCATTGTGAATAATCCACTTAAAATTGTACTATGACTCGATCCACCAAGTTTCATGAGCTAGGCATGATGATATGGGACACCGTATCTGAGTTGTCAGCCTACGCTAGGGTGGTGCCTCCCCGTAGTGACCAGTGAGCATTGACAGGGGTGACAAATTGTTGTTCGAATGGCCCATGTGACAAATGTGACCATGGGCGATGTTTGTGTGTCTGTGCATCATTCGAATGACCTGGGTGTGCATTGGTTTAATTCTGAGTGACACGCACGGACCTCTAAATTAATTAATTGTATTTGATATTTAGATGACGCGCCATTCCGCTTGATTTAGGCGTGGCTGACAAGTCACAGTCAGACCATGCTTTCATAAGAGAATTACTCAAACCTTGGATTAAGGAAGTTACTGGCGATGATTGGCGACGCACCGCATGGAGTCAGATGGTTCCTAGTTAGACTTTGTGATACAACGATGGTATTCTGGCTTCACCAATTTTCTAGATAAATTGGACTAATAAAAATTTGAATTAATCATGCATACATGATATTACATTTGAGGGGGACTCGTGGGTGCCTGGTTATTTAATGTGGCGTCATTGCTACCTCTTGAGCTCTTCATGTGATTTGCCCGGGGACATGCATACACTTATGGGTGCCTGGTTGACTGTTAGAAAGACTAACGCATCATTTTTCCTTTATTTGCATCCCTGCATTAATCAACTAGTTTAGGAAATTGATCATTTGTTGTGTTTTCATTGCCTGTGCATGTTTGTGTGTGTAACATGTGTAACTTACTTAGTATTTGTGCATTAGAGTTTACATGCTTAAGAGTAATACCTGTAGCAATATGTAATTATCATGAACCTATGTATAACGAAAATGTCCCGAGTATAACCTTGGGGTTATTTCTTCACTATGTTGGCGTTTGATACCTTTTATTTGACATATGCAGATGCCCTAAGAATAAAATTAGATGGTGGTGCACTTGGGGCGCCCTAGTAGTTTTATAGCTTCATCTCTTTGATAGTTGTATTATCCCTTCTTATTACACCTATTGTGATTTATATAATTTTCATATGGGCTGACACTGCATTTAAATTGTACCATTTTAACTGTTAGTCTTTATTTCTGGATTTAATTATCTCCACTTTACTTTTGATCCGCTAGTTGAAATGCGTTATTTATTTGTAATTTGAATGAATATACATTTGATTGAGGACTCACGTGGGTGCATTTCCTCACGTGCGGCATTTCTAAAAATATATATATATATATATATATATATATATATATATATATATATATATATATATATATATATATATATATATATATATATTTTTTATTAAATTAACACCAAGGAACTTGGTATCGGAGTCTTCAATTTTTAAGGCATACACAAGTTTTTAATGGTGAGCATTCAATCCGCATTATGTAGTCCACTTAAGCCTTATATCTACTTATTTTTTGGTTCATACCCTAAAATGACATGGAGAAATAGATAGACAGCATGGATAAAATCCATGCATCATGGTGGGCCCCACAGAGTTCTTGCTTGGACGTAGTCCGCCAGGCAGGCAAGACGCAATTCGCATAGTACAGGTTGAATCCCACCGAAGTGGATTGGCTGCAACATCCGCCTAATGACATTGCGTGGCCAAGCTTTGTAAGACCCACTGTGATGTATGTGTTTTATCCATCCTGTCCATTCATTTTTGGGGCTAATTTTAGGGCATGATTCCAAAAAAAAAAAAAAAATGTGGATCGGAGCTTAAGTGAACCACACCAAAGAAAACAGTAGGGGAATTAAATGCCAACTGTTGAAAACTTCCAAGGGCCATAGAAATTTTGGATCAAGCTTACTTTTGTTTTCCCTTCATCCTGATCTACGTGACCTTATGAACAAGTTGGATGGGAATAAAACATTACAGTGTGTCCTAGAAGTTTTCAATAGTGGGTATTCAATCCCCTCATTTAACTGTAGCGTGGCCCACTTACGCACGTCGTTTTTCAGGATCATGTCCTAAAATGAGCTGGAAAAACAGATGAATAGAGTAGATAAAACACATACATCACTGTGGGCCCATACAGCTTGGGCCACGTCGTGTAAAAACCGGTCTCATGCGTTACTGTGCTAGCTTTAACCATACCCTATCCAAACCCCACCGCTACTCATGGTGACGGCCGAGCATAATCCCTCACTTCTTTTTAAATCATATCCACTAATTACATATCATTATAAAGGAGGAAGCCTCACCCACATCTAATCGGACGATAGTCTTACGGTCTAACCGCAGGCCAGCATCTCAATGTCGTGTGTATATGGTATCCAACCTATCCAAGTGATTGGACCCTCCTTAAGGATCACCTGGTCCAAAAATCAGAATGATCCACATGTTTTGCAGACCAGACCGTGAAAAACAATGGACAACTGCCAATCCGTTGATGGTACGAATGTGGACCACCTGATGAGTTGCACTGGTTCCATTCTCATGGGTGGGTTGGATGTCGTAGACACATGACAGTCGTCAGTCATAGTTAATATGTGCTAGTTGGACGGACACACTATTAATGATCCAACTACAACTAGTTGCGCGTGAGACCTAATATTTGGACAGTGCGTGTAGAGAGAGATGTTGCGTCAGCATTACCTGGCCATGGTCCGGTTTGGACTGGTTTCTTATTAGCCACACATCTGGATTTATCGTATTGAGAAGTTATCTCAGAGCACTTTATAAGCTACAATATATTTATTAGTTAAGAGTGCTATGAGTTGTTTTCGGGAACGTCCATTAGTTCCAAACTACACATCATGGACATAATATTGGTCGGATGATCCTATCCATTCGTTCAGTATCCTATAAATATGATGGTCAGAAAATGGACGGACGATGATCATCCAATATGTGTGATTCTCATGGGCCCATTGGAATTTCTAACTCAATTGCTTAGACTGTCCACATCTCCAAACTAACCTCATAAAAGTGTTTTTTTTTTTGTTTTTTTTTATTTTTTTATATCAAAGTCAAGATTTCAGATAACAGATTAGATTGGTTTTTTGCCAGTGGGCATTTAGTGCCTACTTTAAGGAGTGGAGATTTGTATTGGACCCAAATGAGGGATTGTTTAAGAAATATATTTGGATGTTGAGTCCAAAGTCCAAACGTGCCCTTATTAATGTTTAGATATGCTTTAGAATAACTTCGTGTGTACAAGTAGAAACAACACTCGTGATAGACGTGGAGAGGAAGATGATAAGAGGCAATTCGGCTGTCCTGGCTGATTATCATAAACTGTGATCATCTGGTTGGGACCATGAGACATTGAGATAGCTGTTAGTGATGCATTGATCAAAGAAAAGAGAAAGGACCAAAGTAATGGCGGGGAAAAAAAAAAAAAAGGAAGAACAACAGAAGTAGCACCACGAATATCTAACCCAGTACTGAGGTTGGATGGAAGCTCTTGATTTGACGGTTATGATCACCACGCTGCACGTCTGGATTCGTGGATCTAGACCATACATCTAACCTCGTATTAATAGGAGCGTATTGCGTGGGACCTGGGTCTCTGTGCCCAGGAATGTGTGGGGCCCATAGAGTTGTCTGTGACAAATCCACTCCGTCCAACTTTTTTGAAAGACTACAATGGGACAGGATACTAAAAATCAGGCAGATGCAGACTCGTGTGGGCCATACCACACGAAACAGGGGGGATTGAATGGCTGGCGGTGACAGAAGTTATGTATCAAGATGATATTCGCTTACTAAAGTTTATCTGAGTGGTAATAATTCTATGAACGGTTTAGATGGCGTATAAACATCATGGTCAGCTCCAGGAAGGTTTCAATGGTGGACGTTGTTGTTCCCACTGTTTTGTTGGTGTGGCCCACCTGAGTTTTGGATCTGCCTGATTTTTAGAATAGTGTCCTATTATGGTCTTTCAAACAGATGGACGGAGTGGATTTTTCACGGACATCTCTATGACCCCACACAGCCCGCTCCCAAAATGCAAATGGTTAACGTCCAGTGCCCAGCAGTAAAAACCAGTGGCTAGGGTCGCGTTCGAACTAACCATAGGTAGAAGACTCGCAGCATTGAGAATTCTAGATTCACCAACTTACCTGCACGTGTCAGGTACCCAGTGGATGCAAATTGTTTGGAGACCAGGTCTGTGGGCCCCACCGTGATGTATGTGTTTTATCCACGCCGTCCATCCGTTTTGCCAGTTCATTCTGGGACATGATCCCAAAAATAAGGTGGATCAATGAGGCTGATCCAAAGTTCAAGTAGACCCCACTACAGGAAAGAGGATTGAATGCCTACCGTTGAAAACTTTTTCGTGGGCCAGGGAAGTTTTGGATTAAGCTGATACTTGTGTTTTCCGGTCATCTACCTATTTTTTACCTGGATGAAGGAAAAAGACAAGTATCAGATTGATTGAAACTTATGCGGCTCCCAAGAAGTTTTTAATAGCGGGCCTTTCAAATTTCAATCACCACTGTGTGGTCCACTTGAGCCTTGGTTCTACCTCCCTAAAATGATCTGGAAAATGGATAGACGGTGTGGATAAAATACATACACCACGGTGGGCCCCACAGACCCCCTGCCATGACCGAGTCGGTCCGAGCAGGGGCAGGACGCAATCCGCGTCCGTCACTGATCTAGTGGGCTGCATCAGAATCGGATACCCAGATTCTTTATACCGTGTAAAGAGGAAGTGCTACTGCATACACATGTGTCTTTTCTTTTTCTTTTTTTTCCTTTCTTTGCCGGGTTACCCGAGGAACAGCTAAGTGGGTGTTACCCCTACCGCGTGGGCCCATCTTTATATATATATATATTATATATATATATATATTATTATATGCCGTTTATCTTTTTTTTCATATCATTTTAGGATGTGATCCAAAACCTTAAGAAGATCCAAATCTCAGGTGGACCATAACACTAGAAAAAGTGATAAATAACAATTAAAAAGGTTTTGTTGGCCACAAAAGTTTTGGATCAATCTGATATTTATATTTTCCTTTCCTCAAGACCTTATTCATATTATCAATAGCTTGGATTGAAAATAAACATTACCAAAACCTTACTTTGGAGTTTTTAATGGTGGAGCACTCAATCACACTGTTTCTAGTGGTACCGTTCACTGGAGATTTAGATCTGAATAATTTTTGGAACCTCATTCTAAAATGAGCTGTAGAAAAGGATGGACGGCGTGGATATACAAAATATCATCCATGTGGGCCATACAGTAAGCAATCCCGGGGTAACACCTAATTCGCGCCCTTCTTTGCCCTTGTTTACAAGATGCCGCAATGATCCAGACCGTTCAATGATCAGTTCAGTTGATGATCCTAATGATCCAGCCCCTTAGGCCTAGATTCATTTCTATTTGATGATCCAGACTACTTGTTTATGAGATGACACACACAAACACAAAAAGTTCAAGGTGGCCTCCTTGAAAATCTTCAAGATCGAGGGGATCATAGCCTTTCCATCAGGGGCCTACAAAATGACGGTTGAGGAGACTGTCCATATTGAAGGCAAAACAAATCCAATTATAAAATGATTGAAACCCCATCTAAGCGAGGCCCATCATACAAACAGTTCGGATCACAGAAACTTTCCCCACACCCCTAATCAAAGGTGGAAAAGGTACAGAACTTTTTGGTCCTTCCCACTCACAGTCCAAACCAAGCGAGTCGATGTAAGTGTACTCGTGGGCCATGTCGAGACCTTGCGCAGGCCCAGCATGTAAGCTACTCCGTTACCTAAGTTTCAAAATGGGATTGGGCTTGAAAATTCAAGCCCAGTCAATGTACGCAGACCACTTACCCAGCCCAAACCCGCCCAAAAGAGGCTTTCCATATAGGACTCTGTCTTATCCTACCATGAATAGGAGTGGCATTCGGCCAGCAGCCCGCCCCGTCTGGCTTGGACCTATTTAGGTTAGCCAGTGGGCCTTTCCTGGGCCCACTGTGTATGTCCTGATCAATTCTGTACTTGGGCTTGGGCTCAAGTGACTTTAGCCTGACCTGACCTGGTCGACTTCACATGTACACTTGTTTCTATCTAATATATATGCCGTTCCAATCCTTGGTTAAGAAAGGCATGCATCGTGCACATTGGCTGTTGGTCTCATTTTTCTAAGTGCTCATCTCTTTGTGCATGTGTGGCCCAGTCGATCAGCAGATGGATTAGGAATATTCAATTGGAAATAGCGATGTTATCAATTTTTAGGCCGGGCCTACAGGCCTGGATTCAACCAGCTTTTCGGGGCTCATTTTGGACTTGTTTTGCTAGGCCCATGATGGGCTCTGTCATTGGACCTTACAGTGCTGGAATGAGCGGCGCCAGGCCGGTTCGAAACCTGACTAACTGCAATTCCTAATCATTGATGGACCCTGTCTCATAATCTTAGGACCTTTTCAGCCTAATGTGGAAAGTTGGTGTATTTTTTCTGCTTAACCATCTATCTTTATATACCGGTGATCATGCCATGGTCCATAACATAAAGCCCACCTGTTTGGGATATCAGCAGCGATAACTCTGTACTTGATGCGCAGAGCACATGATGTCGGGTAAGGACGTGGACGGGAAGCTAGGTGGGGCCACAGTGATGTCTGTGGAAATCTAATTTGTCCGTCCGTTTTGTCAATCTATGTTCGGACTAGTGCAGATTAGGTACTACCCGGGCCTGTGCAAAGCTCGGGACAGGTTAGTAGAGGACATATGAGTATTGGTGGAGAGCAGATGTGACAGGCTTGGGTCAGGGTTGCTGATGTGGCAGGTCTCCTTGGAGAATATGCTCTCCACCTATACAGACATGACACGAATGTGCCCCATCGAGCCTGTGCCGAGCTCTGCACATGCTCAGGTAGTACCTACTCCTAGGCACCACTTAAATCCCCGATAGTACCTAATCCGCTCTCTGTTAGGACATGGGTCAAAAATTGAGGCAGCACAGTAGGAAAAAGTGGAAAGGGAAGTATCTACCGTTGAACATATGAGATCCATACTGTTCATAAGATTATTCTTACTAGGATGAGCTGAAAACACTTTAATATTAACATGATCCAAAACTTCTATGGCCCGTGAATGTTTCAACAGTGGACGCTTAATCTTCACTGTTTCATGTCGTGCGGCACACTTGAGTATTGAATGCGCCTCATTTTTTTGTCCCATCTCCTAACATGATATGGCCAGATGGATGGATGGGATTCTCACAAACATCACGATCAGCATCTAACTTACTGTGGCAGGAAGTTCGTGAGAAAGGCTTTCGAACGCAATCCACGTCTGTCGGGTAACTAAAACCCACTCTAATAAGCCAGGCTGCTCATCCAGACCCCACTGTTGACCGCCATGCATCGAGTATGTCAAAAATACCATCCAGACCGTTGGGTACACCACACCTTCAAATAAATGGTTGGCCAACGGGCCTAATAGTCCACATTCAATGGAAGAGGCCCACCAATCATGTGGTTAGATTCGTATGACAGATTTACTGGGAATCCCTTCTCACTATCAGGGTGTCAATGGACCGGGTTAGGGCTGGGCCAAACTCTGTCCAAGCCCAGCCCGCAGCCTAGCCCTTCACAAAAAGAAAGAAATTATTCGTTAATCCTGTGCGTTTCCATATATAAAAATCATCAACACTGTAGGAAATAAAAGAAATTTTAGGAGTGAGATTGATTTTTAGTAAAAATTTGTGTAAATTTAAATTTTGAAAAGAGGAAAAATATTTAATTTAAATTTTAAATTAAAAAATATATTCAGATTAGGCCGGGTTATCGGGCTTTTGAACAGCCTAGTCCAAGTCCAGCCCCTTTGAAAAACAGGCTTATACTTTAGGCCTGAACCTGACCCATTGCCATGATTTTCTAGTCCAAGCCCGACCCAATGCGGCTAGCCCCAAAAGCCCATCGGGCCAACCCAATCCATTGACAGCCCTGCTCACTATGGGTCTCGCATGTGATACTTGCATATGGTGCTCTTCCATTCACAACATGCCATTGTCGGACACGCTCCACGTCCAATAATAATACTTCGTTAATAAAAAAATGGTATAGGCATGTTAAGTTTAGAATATGCATACGCTTATTTTGCCACATCCATGCTGCACTATTTTATCTGAAGAGACATCATCGCAGAGCAGGAGCATGATTTTGGTTAAAATAGCATTCCAATTAATGAGAAGGTCTTAAGTTTATCCATCAAACTACTAATTGTTGTCCACTTAGCCGATGACTTCCATCACATAGAGGGACGTGGATTGCGTCCAACACCTGGTCGGACCTATACATAAGTGTCCGACTAAATCTATGTGGGGACCCACCATGATGTATCTATTAATCCAGGCCGTCCATCCCTTTTCTAAAATCATGTTAAGATATGGGCCCAAAATCGAGGCAGATCCAACGTTTTAGTGGACCACACCGGAGATGAATCTTGCATTTAATGATTTGTGCATTTAATGCAACCGAGCTTACTATTTGGTGTGGTCCACCAGAGGGTTGGATATGCCTATTTTTTGGGGCCATACCTTAGACATGATCTTAGTGAAGGGATGAACCGCGTGGATAAACAGATACATCAAGGTAGGTCCGCACACAAATATGGTTGGACGCTTAAAGGTCTGACCGGGGTCCGACGCAATCAGCATCCCACATAGAGTACTCGTAGCATCCAAACCGTCCAATAGGTTGGCTACATTAATGAGGATCACCTTTCCAAAAACATCCTTTTCCACTTATGGAGTATCCTAGACTTGCATTTTGCTATTTATCAATGGCTAGACATTGTTTTCTATTCATGGCCTACCCGATTAGTATGCATGGCTGATTTTCATACTAGATGATCCTCGTGATGGGGCCAACCAATTGAAAGGGTTTAGATGTTGGTTGCTGGGAAGATTGTAACTTGTGGTCCAATTTTGATTATCTAAAAAAATTATTGTACTTAGGAGGGATCTGGATTGCATTCAATAAGTAGAATGTGTACTGAGTAAGCTCTATAGGGCCCACCAAGATGTATGCGTCTTATCCACACCGTCCATCCATTTTTCCAAATCGTTTTAGGGTATGAGCCTAAAATTGAAGCATATCCAAAGCTCAAGCACTCACACCTCAGGAACAATGTGAATTGAACACTTACCATTGGAAACTTCTTAGGGTCCATAGAAGTTTTGGATGAAGCTGATATTTGTGTTTTCCATTCATCCATATCTTTGTGATTTTATTTACATGTTAGATGACAAATAAACATCAGTATGAGTCCTAGGAAGATTTCAATGGTGGACGCCATTATCCCCACTGTTTCTTATGGTATGGTCCACTTTAGGGCTCTCAATAGAGCGGGTTAGATCTGAGATTTGATTTGCTCTGAACCCGTATAATGTGGAGTTGGATCTTAAAATAGGTCCGATTAATTAAATGGACCGAATTTGGATTCACAGAAATAAATCTGAATCATATTCGGGTTAGATCCGGATCTAGTAGTGAGATCCGATCAAATCCTCACTATTGCATGGTTCAAACCTTCAACTGAACAATTTTGAGAAAAGTGATCTTAGGGCCCACTCATGAGGCCCGTTATGATGTAGATGTGACATCCATACCGTCAATCCATCTTGACAAATTAGTTAAGGCCATGGGCCTGAATCTAGAAAAGATTCAAATCTTAGGTGGACTATAAAACAAGGAAGAGTGAAGTTGTGTGTCTACCATTGAGAATGTTTCAAGCCCACTGTGATGTGTATATGCCACCAAAAGTTACCCAATATAAGTATCTTTGAGACCTTCATAGGCTAACTTAATTAATGAACAGAGTAGATCATTCGTACCTAAACCCTACTTGGCCAAAGATTAAAAAAAAAGAGAAAGAGTGAGGTTGAGACGCTAGAAACATAAGCGTCAAAGATGATACTATCCAGTGTCCATGAGCAGAGAAGCATACCACGTATGCCCTTTTTGGTGTGAATGAGGGTCCCATGAGCTTGATGTATATGTTATATCCACGCCGACTATCTGATTTTTCAGATTATTTTAGGCCACATCCCAAAAATGAGACATATGTTAATCTTAGGTTGACTATATCACAACAAACAGTAGGATCTGCATCATTTTGCTGCTAAATTAAATATATTATATTATTTATTTTTCAGATTTGTGATGAGGTGGAATCAAACTTAGATCCAACCCGAATTCGATGGCTATATGGACTTTTTGATCGGAAATGGATCTGGCTATTTATAAGTAGATTGGATATTGACATCACCTTTTGGATCCGAATCCGACTATAGATTTTTGAACTTGGAGTTAGATCCGTTGGATTCAATTCGATTCGATCCAAATCAAACCCATTGAGAGCCCTAGTCCACTTGAGCTTTGGATATCCTTCAATTTTGGGCTCATGCACTAAAATGATGATATATTAGTGGATAAACACATATATCCACATTGGGTCCCACAGATTTTACTCACTAAGCTAAAGCACACTGAGAGTGACTCTGTACGAAATCCGCTTCCATTCAAGAAGCCAATACACCCCTTTCAATGCCAATGAAAAGCATCATGTGTAAGTATTACATATGAAACCTATAGTAAAAAAGGTAAAATCATCATTTTGTGCCTAACATCTTTTCTTGTTCATCGTGGATGACACGCATGATACATGCATGTGATGCATTTTTTATTGGCACTACAAGAGGTATATCCAATGAGGCCGGATCCTCTGTGATGTGGTTGCACTGAGGATGTGATGTAGTTGCAGACCTTGTGTGATGATGTGGACTAATGAAAAGGCTGCAAACAGAAATTTCCTGTTTGCAGCCAACAGAGGAACCGGACTCATATCCAATACCTTGCTGGACACAATCTGCTTGATAACGTCATTAAATGACTTGCTGGAAACAATCTGCTTGATAACATCATTACAGGAGAACCCGTCAAGGTTTCAAAAACATTGTTACAGAACGGCAGCACTGTCAGTGCGTTCGTGGCAAAAATGCCTCTTAAATAACACCCGTTATTTTCTCGATTGTGGCCACTGGATAAAGATAAAACCAAGCACCACTTACATGACCCATTTTCAAATGTAAATGCTGCATGTAATGGATCATGACAAAGGACTAGGGCTGTAAATGGTTGGGTTCGGGGCGGGTTTAGCCAAAACCAAACCCGCCCATTTATTTAAACGGGTCTGGGTCCAAATTTTAGACCCAGACCCTTTTACTAAATGGGCGGGTCAGGGTTGGGTCCGAGTCAACCCATCAGACCCATTTATAAATGGATCCGGGTCGGGTAGAGGGAGATCCACCCAAACCCATTTATAAATGGGTCGGCTCTAATGGGTCTAGGTCTGGATCAAGTATGCAAGCATTTTACAAGGCTTAAAACTGGGTCTGGACGGGTCTGGGCTGGACGGGTCCTTTGAGACATATACCAAACCCGCCCACTTACTAAATGGGTTCGGTTCGGGTCGGGTCGGGTCGGGTCGGGCCTAATATAAAGGAAACCAGACCCAGACCCGTTTAGTAATTGGGTCTGTTCTTGGACCCAGACCCGTACCATCTAACAAATGGGTCGGGTCTGGGTCGGGTCTAAACGGGTTGGGTCCGGGTACCCCATCGGGTCCACTGACCCATTTACAGCCCTACAAAGGACTGAAAGTCGGTTTCAGTGCATCGCATCCACCAAAACGCCTGATACCTACCAGTTTCGCACTATCTTAAAATCTTGGTTATAACACACTGAAAACAGAACGATTTTGCAAAACACATGTTTTTGGTACTAGAAATTTTCATTAGAAGATTGAAAATATTTACTGTATTTACAGGAAATAATAAATCATCTCCAACGCTCTGTATTCCTATCATCCCTACATTTATCACTTATGCTGCTACTATAGACAGCACCCTCTTCAATCAAAGAGCTTGTGCAAAATCCCATCCCTTCGTCACTGTCCCTAGCAGAATCTGATCCACCCGTTTCTTCAACCGTAATCTGAACCTCTGGCTCCAGAGAATTCTCATCTTCTTCATGACTTCTTCTAACGCTGACCCAATTCTCCTCCCCTGTCCAATCAGGCATTCAAGAGGACGAGCCGCCGCCGCTCAGCCGTTGGATCGATTCGGCCGAAGAATTATTAGAAGGATCGATGTGGGTCTGATCTTGACTAAACATTGTTTTCTATGTCTGGCCCACCTAAAGAGTACACGGGCTGATTTTAGTACTAGATGATCCTCCAATGGGGCAATCAATTGGAAGGGTTGGATGTCACATTCACTTAATAGAACGTTACTTGCTGGGTGGAGGATTGAATTCAAAGGGTGGATACACTCTAATGACATGCGTTGTCAGGTATGGGATCCACACTAATAAATGGTGAAATTGTGGCTTTATACACGGAATTTATACTTTTCACTGTGGAGGGTGCGTGCATTTTTATTAGCATCATTTTTGCACCGGTCATGGTCCGGCCGCTTGATAACATCGATACATCAGAACCGATCAAGGTTTCAAAAACATCACGCGAAAGAACGGCAGCGCCGGCACTGTGTTGTGTAGCAAATATGCCTCAACTGACAGCAGTTATTTTCTCCGTTGTAGCCACTGGATAAAGATAAAGCCAAGCACCACTTACAAGACCCATTTTCAAATACAAATGCTGTTTGTAATGGGTTATGACGGAGGACTGAAAATCGGTTTCAGTGCATCGCATCCTTCACCACCAAAACGGCGTTGTATTGCATCATATCACGGTTATCACCATACATTTGTATCGTCCATGACCAAAACTGGTACGCATGGCCTGATACGTACCAGTTTCGGCCGATACTTATGTCACACCAAAAACAGAACTCATTAAGATATCGATTTTGCAAAGCACATGAATTTGGTACTCAAAATTTTCATTAGAAGATAGAAAATATTTGCTGCATTTACAGGAAATAATAAATCCTCTCGAACGCTCTGTATTACTATCATTTCTACATTTATCACTAATGCTCCGACTAGAGACACCACCCTCTTCAATCAAAGAGCTTGTGCAAAATCCCATCCCTTCATCGCTGTCCCTAAGAGAATCTGATCCACCCATCTCTTCAACCGGAATCTGACCCTCTAGCTCCAGAGAATTCTCATCTTCTTGGCTTCGTCGAACACTGACCCAATTCCCATCCCCTGTCCAATCAGGCATTCGAGAGGACGAGCTGCCGCCGCTCAGCCATTGCATCCGTTCTGCCGGAGAATTATTAGAAGGATCGATGTGGGTCTGATCTTCATGCATCTTATCCTCGCCGAACGAGTCCCAAATGCTGAGATCGAGAGTACTCTTCGGAGAATTAGTGACCGGAGAGTCTGTAACTTGTTTTGGAGGAGAATTCGATTCGCCAATGATGAACGGGTGATTAAGAAGCATATTAACTGTCCATCTCTCCTCGGGACATCTCCTTAGACACTTGCTCAAGAAATCCATCGCTTGCTCCGATAGCCATCTTGGAGATTCCGGTACATCAATTGACTGAGCAATTCGATACAGAGCGGTGATTGGGTCAGCAACGTCAGGCCATGGTGGACGTCCGGTAGCCATCTCGATCACCGTACATCCAACAGCCCAGACGTCGGCAGGCAATCCTTGTTCTTCCCCACGTGCGACTTCCGGCGCCATGTAGAGAGGCGTACCGGCAATTGCCTCCTTGGTGGTGCTAGAGCCGTCGATCCATTTAGCGCATCCAAGATCGGCGATCTTCACACCGTTGGATCCGATCAGTACGTTACGTCCCTTGATGTCGCAATGCACTAGCCTCTTCGAGTGAAGGCACGCTAGCCCTTGCAGAATTTCACGAGTGTAGGATCCGATGATGGACTCATCTAGCCTACCGCCCTGCCGGTGAATCGTGTCCGTCAATGTGCCCCCATCAGCGTATTCCATCAGTAGGTTGTAGAAATGCCTACCGTTCTCGACCGTGACATCGTAGCCGGCATACGAGACAATATGCGGGCAATCAAAGAGAGACAGAATTCTCTGTTCCTTCTGCAAGAGCTCGGCGTATGCTAGCTCTACAGATTTAACGGCAAGGATCTTGCCCGTTTGATGATCGCTGGCGAGAGAGACCGTGGCCGTTGAGCCGCGGCCGATGACGCGGCCCCTGGTCCATTGGCACGTGCCCATCACGTGCTGTTGTGGGGATGAAGAAGGGGATGATTGTGGAGGAAAGGGCAAAAGCATCTGGGAGAGCTGGGTTGATTTGTTGGTAGGAGTTTGGTATTTATATAAGGAGACGGAAAGTTGGAATTGCCTGTCGATATTACGGTTTTTGTCCCGAGGGGCGGCCTTCTCCGTCTCGCACCCTTCGTTAACGACTACTCCAACGCAAGTACGCCACGTGGCGTAAAGAGGACTTCTGCCGCCTGGGCGGCGGTGCGCCCATCGAACTAGAACTACACATGACCGCAAGTGCGCACGTGGGAGGCTTCGTGGAAGTTGTTAACGGTACAAGGCATGTAGTCCTTGGACCACTTAAGTAAAAAATTTGGTCAGCCAGAACAACCTCAGAAGGTACATGGACGGTGGAGAACTGATCACATGCAAGCATCAGCTCAATGAAAGGCTTTGATAGGATACTGGATCAGTTTTCACCCCCTATTTGCAACTAGCGGATGATCTGAATCGTTCGAATTTTAATTACTGGCTAACAGAAGCTCCCATCTAATTATAATCTTCATTTATGGTATTGACCTTCAACTCTTGAATTTTAATGTGAGCCATTAAAAATTTATATTTCGTATTTTAAATGGTATGCCCACCATCAAAACCCACCTGATCTACTCAGTAGGTGAGCCACATTTATTTTAGAGTCAGGTAGCAGTTTGATCCTAACTATAGATTATATGTAGTCTGGGGATCACTAATCAAGGGCTTATTTGAAAAGTACGAGAAATACAAAATAAATAAATAAAAGAAAGGAAAAGAAATTAATGACCCTTTCATGAGGAATATTTATATAAAAAAAAAAAAAATACAAAAATTCTCATGTAAGTAGGAGCTGGTCATTGCCAGCACCTAACAAGATTTTCATTTCCTACGGACAAGACAAGACCCACAAAATAAATTCTATGAAAATCCATGTTTAAGTAATGCTTATAAAAATCGTGAGAATCATCGTTGGACAATTATCATAATTTTTTTTTCTTTTCCCACTCTACAAATAGGCTTCAGTGGAGAAATGATGGTAATCCTAGCATGTGTTTGATGAAAATAAAGGTGGCTCCCACCAACAGGACTTGTAAAATCCAAGGAATATTAAATTTATTGAGGCTGTCAATATCTTACACGTGGGCCTAAAATGTCCATGGCCTAGACTTCAAACCTCATTAAGCAGGTCCCACTGTTGATGGAAATGCCCAATCTTCTAGATTGTGTGTTTGGATAAGCAGAATCTGTGGAAAAGAGATGCTCTTCTCCATTTTAATCAGTTGTAACTTCTAAACTACTAGAAAGAGAAAAAGAAAGGAAAAAAAAACTGATCATTATCTCTATCCACGGTAAGAATTTTCTAATGTAATGCAATACATGGGCCAGGTTGAGGCCTAACCCAAGCCCAACCTAACCTCAAGAGGACTCAATCTGCTGATCCCACTTGAGCTCCAACCTGAGGTGCTCAATCTAAAGTCCTCTGCACTCAACCCAACCCAATTTGACTTTCCTCAACCCAAACCAACCCAAATTCAAATTAAGTTGGCATTTTCTCAATCCGAACCTAACCCGAGGACCTTAACAACCCAACCTGATTGGATTTGGGTTGACCCAAACCCAAGTTGCATTTCTAATTGAGTCTAGAATTTCTCTTCAACCTTTAAAGGTGACGTTTAATTTTCAACCATGCCGATGAAAATAGTCGATAGAATAATCATTATTCTTTCCATTTGGGTTCCATATGGGGGTATTTGCATCTCTCTCATCCAAATGTTCTATTTTAGCAACCTTAGGTAACATTTAGGGGGTTGATTTTTGGAGGCCCCATCCATCCTTGAAAGTGCATGACATCAATGGACTCCGCGTGGTGAGTAAACTCTATAGGCCCACTATGATGTAGGTGTTTTATCCATTTTTCCAGCTCCTTTTAGTGCATGATCCTCAAATTAAAGCATATCCAAAGCTCAAGTAGACCATATGATAGGAAACAGAAGGAATCCGACACCTACTGTTAAAACATCTCGGGGTGACAAGAGTTTTGGATCAAGCTGATATTTGTATTTCCTGTTCATCCATGTCTACGTGACCTTATGAACAGGTTGGATGACTAATAAGCATCACTGTGGGCCCTAGGAAGGTTTTCACCGCAGATGTCACTATCTACCACTTTTCCTATGGTGTGATCCACTTGAATATTGGATATGCTTCAATGTTGGGCTCAAGCCTTAAAATGAGCTGAAAAAAATGGATAAACAGCATGGACGATGAAACATACCACACGGTGGGCCCCACAGAGTTTTCTCACCACGCTATAGTATGGTGAGTTTCTCCCTACACCGTAGGCGTCCGATTCAACAATCCTGGTCACTGAACAAAGGGCCCACATGGACTGAATTGATACCTAAGCATTTTATTTTTTTATTTTTTTATTTGTGGAGGGTGCCTTTGCATTTAATGAGGCTGAGCCTTTGATCCATTGCACATGGATATTCCACGGACTAAAGTTGGATGTTCAGCGTCAAGTGGAGTTCAAGGAAACATGGCCATGAAGTTTCCTTGGAAAGTATATCTTTCTGGGGGTTGGGATTGATGCCTTTGATATTTTATCATTTGAAAGTCAATGTAGTAAAGCAGATGGTCTTGATTTTTCTTTCCCCTTCTGCTTTGTCACCTTCAGGCTCCATCCACTGCAAAAGCTTAGAAGGTTGAGGTTAAACTAATTCCATGCGATCTTTGTGGCCCGACCTAGTGTTTTCATGGCATCCAATCCGTCCATCATGTGTGCCAGATCCTTCTATCCTTGGATCCAAAAAAATATTCTAATCCAAAACTCATGTGGGTCTTACCATGTACAATCATGTCTAAAATCTTTAAAATCAACATGGCGTGGCCCACCTGAGTTTTGGAATTTCCTTCTCTTTTGGATATCGATTAGGATGGAAGATGCATCTTATGAATGGATTGGATAGCATAGGGAAAACACGGTGACCCCTAAATCGATCTGGGAGGTTTTGAATGGTGGTCATCTCCATCCAAATATTTCCTATTTTGTGGCCCACCGATTTTTGGATCGGAGTAATTTTGGGGAAATGAGTAGAAACTCATGTTATTCAAATTTTGGATGGACTGGATGTCATGTACACATCACGGTGGACCGACATATCACGTTTTATTGTAAGCCTAACCTACAATGGTGGATCCGGCCTCGACTGACCATTTTGCTAAGAGAATTGCTGAAGCGACTTTGGCTGAGGTCAGGCGCATGCCGCAAAAGTGCTAACGTGGCGCGCATGTTAAGACGGCCATTTATAAGGATGTGGATTGACTTGATCATGGCCACAGATAATAGCCGTAGCTGTCCATTCACCAAAGTGATCCATATAGGCATGTTGAATATACGGCCGTTCATGGTTTTTGTACTCTTTATCGCCCATTTTTCCCATGCACGTGTCACCCACTATTCGACCGATTTATGGCTCCGAGCATGGAAAGAATCAGCCCCACCAACTGGTTGGCTGGGATCACTCAAGCATGTACGCGATGCACCGTGGCATCATAACATATTGCACGTAAGTGGGACCTTTGATTCAACGATCCAGATCATATTGGTCTTTTGGGCCCCGCTGGGGATGCACAAGGCAACAAGAATATTTCCCCAAATTCCAAGATCCAAGCCACCAGTATTTGGCCCTTTCTTGTTGCGTTTCACCTCTATTAGTATACCGCAACTCACAAGTAGATATCAATGCCAATGGTGGGGCCCAGGAATCAAATGGTCTGGATCACTTTTCACAATATTAAAACTGATTATACTACTTGCATATATCCTTGGGTCAGGATCATACAATCCATCAACATGTGAATAAGAACGAATCAGGACCGTCAAATATGGGTCCCAACTGATACAGATGTCGGATGTTGTCCCCAAGAGGTAGGCACTCGCAACCACCGTACAGGTGCGTGCGGGATTAAATAAATCTCAGAAGAAGATAGTGGCTTACAAAAACATGGATACCGCACAAAACATTCATGTATCGAGTGGTAGGAAATGGATATGCGTATGACGTGGAGTGCGAGGCGTGGGATGAACGTGAGAAAAGCCGCGATATACTCAAAAAGCATCGTTCCTGACCACATGCAGAGCATCAAAAAGACGTGGGTTGGGTTTGTTCACAAACCTACCGCTAAACGTGCCGTGGTCACTCTCTTAATGTGTGGCCCACCAATCGGTTCTGAATCTCAGTGTATATTCAGTCACGTTGACGTCTATCAGTGAAGTTTATTCCTTCCGGTTTACGGCTTGTGAAAGTGGGGCACCTCGTTTAGCGATCCAAGACGTTGGTATGATGGACCCCACCCTGGGTACCACATACAATAAAAATCTCATAGGTTGGATGAATCTTGACCATTGAATAGATATTTCCTTTGTTAATCATCTATTTGCTAGCCACCACCATCCAGGCTGCAACTCACCGTAATAATGTTTTGGACGATTGGACTCTGGGCCACACTTGAGCAAGCTTAGAAACCAAGTGGAGTGTATATATTCCCACCCAACCGGAGGAAGGCACTTCCTTTCGTGAAAGAGTATTGTGTGACCGCTCTTCTCGAATCTTTAAATTGTAAGGGTGGAAGTCTGGAAGGGCTGCATGAGATCTGGACCTTTCAATTTGGGGAATTTTCCGATCTGGAATTCGCACGTTGTGAATCGGTCTAGGGTGCATCTTATACCAATTTGATGAAGATTGGACAGCCAGGATGAGGAGCCCACATGAGTCCGTCGGTCTAGGGTGCATCTTATACCAATTTGATGAAGATTGGACAGCCAGGATGAGGAGCCCACATGAGTTCCGTCGGTCTAGGGTGCATCTTATACCAATTTGATGAAGATTGGACAGCCAGGATGAGGAGCCCACATGAGTCCACTACTTAAAGACGAAGCAAGTGGCACGGGTGAATTGAGGCACTGTCTAGAATGATTGGGCGAGAGATTGCAGAGTACACTCACTTTGCTGTAAGAGTAGGAACTAGGAAAATGACATTACGGCTGCTCCTCGTGCTGGTTAGGCAGGTTTTGGGTCAATCCCGGACCTAGCTGAGAGGAGCCGGGCAGAGGCCCAGACCTAACCTAGGCCATATTCAAGGTATTGAATACTTAACCCTAACCCAATTCAGTTGGGTCAGGTTAGATAGGGTGGGACCAAGTTGAGTTGGGTCACACTTTGACCAATAAAACTAAAATATAAAATCGAACTATAGACCAACCTCTAGCACCTGACTTCAGACTGAATTATAATTTGTGGTCACCTCTTTGGGCTCTGCTCATTTTCCTGACGTGATGTTTAGGCCAACAACTATTATTATTATTTACTATGGCCCGCTTTATTTGCTTCGTTGATTTTCAGCTCTTCATTGGTTTTGGGCTTTGGCCGTGGGATTGTGATTGGGCTCTTAGCCTCTCTTGGATGGTAATAATACTTCTACTTTCGAACCCAACAATATATATATATATATATATATATATATATATATATATATATATATATATATATGAGGCACTCTCAAGTCCAACCGATTGGACTATACATAAGGTCCAACCAGCATAGAAAATTACCCTATATTAATGTTAATAAATGCCATCAAGGTAAAGAGGGAAATGGGGTTGCCGGCTTGGGTGGACCCCATTGTAGTGTTCATATGAAATCCACCCTGATCATCATGTGCATCACCTCATGTTAGGCCCAACACCCAAAAGTTAACATCATATGTTATTAAGGTGGACCACAAAATTAGAAATAGTAAAAGGAAAAGCCCACCTTCTAAATTGTTTCGATTTTTGTGGCCCACTTGAATCTCAGGATAGATTATTTTTTTGTATCAAGGCCTAAAATGGGATTACACATCTAATGGTCGAAATGAATCTCGCATATCCATCGCAGTGGACCCCTCCAAAATTCAAGTGTCTCAATCGAAGTGAAATAACTCCCCTCCCCTCTCATCCGGACGTCACTTCCCTAAGGACTCGTTTGGGAGCTTGTAAATGGAGGTAAATGAGAAATGGATTTGGAGGTAAATGAATTGAAAGTACATGGCTTACTCACCATGTGTTTGGATGGGAGTAAATGAAATGCATTTAAAATTCAAATATTTTGTTTGGTTAGAAGTAAATGGGAGGATTTGGAATGCATTGGAATTTTTCAATATATTCATAGTAACATATGTGATATCTCAAATGAACGTTAATACTTAAAATTAGTGTCCATATGTGATATTTAATAAATTGATCGTATTAAGCCCATTGAAATATATAATTTAGGCAAAAATAAAAAAAATCTTGAGCCTCAGGTAGGCTATAAAAATAAGGATCACAAATATGTAACTGGTCAATGCTTTTTAACTGTCCATTTAGATGGTCAACCTTTAGACAGTTTGGATCATTTTATTGGTATGATTTTAGTAATGTAGCTTGTATTTGAATGGTTTTGGAGCATCATTAGCATACCATGTGTATGGTGGAAATGTGGGTAGCACCACCTTTGTTTAGTTGTGTGACTCTCCAAGGGAGCTCAAAAAGGCATTTCACCCCCCCCCCATTTACTTCCAAATTCTCTCTCATATGGAGGATTTCATTTACAAGCCCATTTGCATTTGCATGCATTTACTTCTATCCAAACACACTTAAAATACCATTTACCTTAATTTATTCCCAATTCCCTCAATTTATCTCCATTTACTTCTATCCAAATGGCCCCTAACTTGAACCGGATTAAAGTGCTACAGGCGTTACCTAGTGATGGGTGTTTTCCTTAACGTAGAGCCCACCTCGATATATGTGTTGTATATCCACACCGTCCATCATTTTTTTACAGATTATTATAGAGCATGGTTCCAAAAATGAAGCAAATCCAAATCTCAAATGGACCACACCATAGGGAATAGTGGTCATTGAATGCCCACCATTAAAAACTTTGTAGGGCCCACCTCAGATTTGGATTTGCCTCATTTTTTGGCTCATGCCCTAAAATGAACTTGGAAAAAAGGATGGACAGTATGTATAAAACACAGATCATGCTGGGCCATCGAGCTTTCAATGGGCACAACTTCAATGGGACTATGGGGCTCATCTTGATGTATGTCTTATATCCACGTCGTCCATCCATTTTGAAAACTCATTTTAGGGCATGATGCAAAAAAATGATCAGATCCAAATTTAGTGATCTGGTGCTCTATATCCTCGATGGCTTGGGTGCGGAATATGAGCCGTTTGTCATGGCTCTTACCTCCCATCCCGAGCCCATCGATCTCGGGGATCTCCATGGACTACTCTTAACCCAAGAGCATAGGTTGGCTTTCGCCAACTAATTCTCTGCACTTGACATTAGTGCACCTACAGTCAACGTTGCAACTACTCAGTTCAACACCAATCAGCTTGGCTTTGCAAATGGTGGTCGTGGCCGTAGTGTCGGTGGTCATTCCAACCATTGTGGTGGTAGAGGTCGCGGTCACAACCGTAGTCGTAATCAGCATAGATTTAGGCCATCCAACTACACCAATAAAAGGTGGCCACCCTGTCAAATATGCCGCCAATATGGTCATCCGGCCATCGTCCTCATTGGTTTGATCATGTCTTCCAAGTTCCATCCCTTACTTCTTCGGCTAATCCGCTTCATGCTGGGAATTCTTCTTACTACAACTAGTACTCGAATTCTGGAGCCACTAATCACTTGGTGAATGATATTTCTGCACTATCCGACTATTCACCTTATCACGGCGCTGATTAGATGCTTGTGGGTAATGGCTCAAGTTTGGTTATCTCACACATTGGTTCAACTTCGTTATCTCCTTCATTTGCCCTTAAGGATATCCTACATGTTCCTGGCATCATCAAAAATTTAATATCCATTTCTAAACTCACTCGCGATTATGACTGTGTTGTAGTATTTACTTCCAATGATTTTCTTGTTAAGGACCGGAGAACGAGAAGAATCCTCCTGCAGGGATCGAGTAAGAATGGGCTCTATCAGTTGGCAACTTCTAATAAGGCATCACCATCTTCCTACTTCATTGGTGAGCGGGTATCTAATGCAGCCGGGTGGGGGTGAGATCGAGCACCGTCTCTCTCACAGGATAACTAATCTGAATCCATGGATCTACCGGGACGACTCAACCGATCTTCTTTGATTTCTCAAGGGGCACTCGAAGAACACGAGCAAAACAGAGTATAAACTCAATAATATTGTATTAATCAAAGATAAGTTGTTTAACAATAAAATAAAAATAACTATTTATAATAAAACTAAGCCTAAAAATCATAATTCGTACTTATTAAAAATAGTAAGTTTCCTAAAATAGAAAAGTTACTAAAAATAGTAAAGTCTTAATAAAAGACTACTACTAAGTAAAGTCTTTATAAAACTCATTATTCTGCAAAATTAGAAACTCCTAAATAAAATAAAACTTCGAAAAGAAGGAAACAAATTAAAAATCGAAATACTAAAATAAGCAGTTTTCACTAAAATTTCATTTTTTTTGCTGTAACCGCATAGTTTTCTGGTGAAATGGACCCACAATATTGGGTTGGTTTTATCACGAAACAGAATTTCAGTAGGAATCCATATGTTGTGCATCCCGTAACTCCTCCCAAATCAAAAGTTATGGTTGATTTACAGTCTACCTTCTTTTGGTCCATCCACATGAAAATTGTCGTTTTTGTCGACTTTTCCTTGATCGTCTTCCGGTCCATGTGTGATAGGAATGTGGGTGATCCTGGCCCTTGATCATCTGGTCCTCTCCCTACATCAGACTCTCCCACTTGAAAAAAACTCGTCACTGAGTTTCACTTCAGGTTAGGATCACGAACAAGCTTGAACTTCGGGAGACGATGCTTGCTAGCCTTGTACTGGAATGCTGTAGCAAGTTTCTCCAACTTCTTTGCATTGCCAATAAGAATTACAGTGACCTGCTCTTCCACGTCATTCTTGTTGTCAAAGATGGGTGCGATCTGAGGAAAATCAGCATCCTGCACAAGGAACAAATTTTCAGAAAACTCGGCGTCCATGATCGCCTCAAACTCTTACAAATATGGCACGACTTCTTCTGAGATGTCTATGGATTCCAGCACAATGGGATCTACAACTTCTAGGATGCCTGTAGGATCTTCTTCCCTGTTCATGATAACTGGAATAAGGATCTCCTCCATCTTCTCAAACCTTTGAATATTTTCTAAGACGATGATGGGTTGTACCTCGTCCTCTCCTGTCATGGCTTCAACCTCAACCGATTTAGCAGGTCCTTCGAGAGGGATTCCCACATCTGCACAACCTCCACTTTGAGAGCGACTTCCATGTTTACATGAATGACATATGTGCGTTGCTGATGGCCTTTCGTTTCCGTAAGCACGACATGTGTGCTTCTGACGAGGTTGGGGGTCAGTTGTCGCTCCGTTTTAAAACAGTAAGGCTTATGCCGCAAATTATGGGGTTGCTGGGATAATACATGATTTTCATAATCATTGTATCCAAATCGTTCCAGCAGCTTGTGCTTCATCCGTGGCCACGAGCGTATCGGTGCCTTCATCTCTTTCTTCTAATCGCACTGAATATATTCCTACCAAATCGACGCAGTACTCTTCAACTTGTATGCAACATACAGAACTTTCTTCTCCTCGGGTATCTGGGTGAGTTCGAAGAGGCATTCAACTTCACATAGCCAATCGTCGACACGACCCTGGTCGTTGAATTTAGGAAGTTCAACATCTGTGTAGACTTGACCTGTCTGATCTACCAGATCTTTGTCATAAACAATCATGCTCCTGTGATATTCTGCTTTGCAGTCAAATCTAGCCTGCAGTCCTTGTAGAGCTTGATGATTCTTCCGCTGGAGTGTCTCAAGCGTCGCCCTGAAAGCTGCCATTTTAATAGGATGGATCCCTAGATCACCATTCACAAGATTTTTGTCGTAAGGCCCGTAACCAGTGCTAAAAGCCATCCTCCTGAGATTATACCTCGCTCTAATAGTAATTAATGCAATAGGAGCGGGGGTGAGAATTTTACTTGGTTACTGAGATTAGTATAAATATCCACAACCTCATCACCGGATCCCTTAGGTTATTGAGTTATTACTTGGTAACTCTTTGATCACATCCTATTGACTATACATCACGATCATTTGGTATTTTCCACAATCATTTCATGACTATTCATGTCTAAAGTACGTCGAAGTACCATCAAAACCATAGTTGTCTCTTCAGTACAAACCATTATTGATAATTTCTTCTACTTCTTTACTTTCCTTACTGTCAATTATAATGCATTCATAGTCATATTAATAAAATTGGCAATTAAGTCTTTATTTTTAATTTTACCATTTTTTGTTGCTTTTCATTTAGGAAATATGACCCAAAGCTATCATTGTTGAAATAAAAATGTCTTTAGATAAAAAAGGAGTCATTTAGAAGGACTATCACCCTCTCTTTATAAATTGTTTGATGACTTTTAATAATTGGTGACTAAATGGTCAGGTTAATCTTTACCGATCTGGCCCAGCTACCTTGGGCGTTCAATTTAATTCGAGTTGAACATGACTGCACACCCGACAGTTAATTTTTTTCATACAGGTTTAACTGAAATTGGGTCATCCATCACACGTTTAGACACACGTGTGGTTGGTTTGAATAGCAACAGGAGCGTCCCAAATTTCAAGGCAAGGCAACTTTGATGGACAGGCGATGCAATAACTGGAATTGTCGGTCCAACGCACAGCAATCGTGGAAGCAGCTTACTCTACAGAGACAGGAAAAGCTACGGCCTCCTTAGAAAATGACGCACCTCTAACTCACTGTGTGATGCTTGCTACGCTAGTTTTGTCTACGCATTGGATTCCCCTTTGCTTTGGGCGAGAGTCCAAAGTGGTGGAAACTGATGCTCCACCACTTGTTGCGGGCCCACCAGCAATGTACAACGGTCTAGAACTTGTGCTGAGTGATGATCCTGACCATTTTTCGGTGGTATTCAAATAGGAGAGCGAATTAGGTGTTACCCAGTGGTGTTACCCCTACCGTGGGGCCCGACTTGATGATTTTATATATATCCACGCCATCCATCCGTTTCTCCCGACCATTTTAGGATGGGAAACCAAAATTTATATAGATCCAAATTTCAGGTGGACCACACCATAGGAAACAGTGGTGATTGAGTATCTCACCGTTAAAAATTTCAAAGGGCCCATCGTAACCAATCTGTTGATAATCTCAAACAGATCTGGGTGGATTGAAATTAGAAAGATCAGATTAATCCAAAACTTTTGTGGCCCACAAATTTTTTTAATGGTCATTCATTACTCTTTTCATTGATATGGTCCACCTGATATTTGGATCTTCTTATATGATTTGAGATCGCATCCAAAAATAAGATGGAAAAATAGATGGACAGCATGAATATACAGCAAATACATCAAGGTAGGCCTCACAAGGTAGCAGCTAATTCGCTCCCTTCAAATAGCGGTCGCGGATCAGGTACTGCCGCCACCAGTAACTAGCTAGAGACGGACGGTCTCCTTGAGGCCTCTGTGAAGCTGACCATGATGTATGTATTTTATCCAAGCGGTTCATCCATTTTGAAAGATCATTTAAGGAATGAACCCAAAAAGGAGGCAGATCGAAGGCCCCGTTGGACCACACCACAGGAAGCAGTGGAGACAATGACCCTACCTTGAAACCTTCCTAGGGCCCACCGTGATGTTTATTTTCCATCCATCCTGTTCATAAGGTCACATAGAAGTCGATGAAGGGAAAACATAAATATCAGCTTGATCCAAAACTTCTGCCACCCCCGAGAGGTTTTTTCAGCGGTGGGAATTCAATTTGTTTTCTATGGTGTGGTCCACTTGAGCATTCAATTTGCCTCATTTTAAGCTCGACGGTGTGGAGGATAAAACACATATATCATAGTAGGCCCACAGAGCACCTAACAGGACCGTCCGTCTCTAGCTAGGTCCTGTGGAGGAGGGAGTACCCAATCCCCGCCCTCAAATAGCCAGTTGCAATATAAAAGATAGTCAGCAGGTCCATTTTCAACTTGACATGCAATTGCGGTTTAAAGCATCAAATTGGCATGAAGCATTGCCCACGGCGACAACAATGGGCCCACTAGAGAGATTATTCTCGATCATCTGATAATGCAGTGATGCAGGGCCCATATGGTACGTCAGATTTTTAGGCAGTATTGATCTTACGAGAAGCTTAATATCAACTGTTGGATGGTGTCCACGTTCACAAAACAAAAACCATATTCATTATGATTGTCGACGGGGCCAGGCCTGAGCCGACAAAAGTCAAATTTTTTAACAGACCCAACCCAAACAGCTCAAAATCCTAGCCGAAGACTACCTTAAGCCTGCCCGTTGACAGCTCTAATTTTCATCACTACTAACTACTCTACCCTAAGATGGAAAATGGACCGAAACATATCCATATTTGGACCATGAGCTGATCTAAGTCCAGACTCCAGATCCATCCAGCCAACAGCTCAGGCTTGTTTGGACCAGGCCCATTATAAAAATAGTGGCTTCACCTTCTCGGGCCTATAGGCAGATGCAAGCCCAGATCCAGCTCGATCATTTGCGGCATTAAAGACAGGCTGAGTCCATCCCATGCGTTTTAAGGCCTCAGTTAAAGCCCAGCCCAAAGGAGGTATATGTAGTCTGGCTTGGGCCAGCAGAGCCCATTTCCCACTTTAAAAATGGTGTGAGTTTGTTACACCTTCAGGGTCTTTTAGAAAAGGGTAAGTTGGCCAGGATGGACCTGTTTTGTTCTGGAGTCTGTTGCTCACATGCAGCTGTCAACGGCCTGGATGAGGTCTGCCCAAGTCCATCCCGCAGGAAACTAAAACCAAGGCGCCTGGGCACCCACTTTCGTACAATATCCAGACTGTTCATTAGGTATGCCCCATCATGCATGATATATTAGAAAATTGCACTCAAATCCCTGGGCAGGAAGGACTTGGTCCGGGCAGATGGGCTTTTAACAACAGCCTGAAAATGACCCAACTAATAGATGGGCGTGGCCCATATTTGAGACCAAGTCCGTACCCAAAATGGGCCAGACTGGCCCACTGAGAGGTATGAATCAATGATCCACCAACTCATCGTGGTCCACTCAATCAAACCATGTCCACTAGAGTTAGCCCACGACATTATACTTCCCGTTGCAGAAGGCTGGATGCTAAAACAAAGGAGACAAACCTAGACCGGGTCAAGATCACCCAACTCGACCTGATTATTAATTAAAGAATTTCACAAAAAACTACTTAATAAATATAAAATCTACATGCGGATTCCTTTTTTCAAAACCTGCTTCATTAATCAATATAACCATCGGCTGCCTTCCCAGGCTGTGGCGGCCAGCTAATGAGTTAGTAACTTTGGTGGGCCCCACCATAATGTTTATGTAAAATCCACCCGAACCACCAGGTGTGTCACCCCATGTTAGGCCAAGGGCCCAAAACAACAGCTCCTTTTTCACGTGGACCACATGATAGGAAACAATGTAAAGGGCAATGCTCACCCTCCAAACTGTTTCCAATATTGTGGCTCACATGAACCACCGATGGGTATATTTTTGGCCCACAAGCTTACATTTTTGTGTGAATCTAATGGTTGGAGTGGATTTCGTATAACCATCACGGGGGGAGTTCTAAAATCTTGGGTGGACACCTCTCTCCCATCTGCTTCCTTTGATGTGGCCCACTAGAATCATAGGTCAAACTGATGTTTTGTCTCTGGGCCTAATATGTGATTCAATATCTAGGGCCTGTTTGAATTTTTGGATACGGCGTAGAGGGTAGTAAAGGCATAGCTTCCAAATGAAGTCTTTTAATTGGATATACAATATCTCATTGATATTTCATTTCTTGGGAATCACACCATAATGAAGGCTTGTTTCCACCGCTTTTCATCGGAATCCGGCCATGAGAATGGACAGAATGAATGTGAGGTACATAGATCAAAGAGGGCCTTAGAGTTAGGGATCTACCCACGTAGGTGGATTTGGGATCTACCGAAGCCACGTGTGGTTTGTTTTGCCCTAACTACCATTGATATAAGAAGTAGGGGTTACATGTCCAATCACTCGATTTACTATTATAACTTAAATTTGCTTCAACTAAGTCACAACTATTTGAAATTAACTTGTATTATGATATTTTTGTAGAAATTTGATGGAATACCTTGAAAGACATAATATCATAGAAATATCAACAATTACAGGGGATTCCATGAATCCAAACAGGCCCCTAATGGTCAGAGTGGATCTTACAAAAACATTAAGGTGGGCTCCGTTTAAATCAAGAGCTGCATCTGGAGGTGGGCAATGATCCGGGCCGAGCCGAGTTAGCCCTAGTTTGGTTTGGCTTGTTTTTGTACCACTGCAGTTTGTGGATCGGTTTGGTTTGGGTTTCGGGCCGACCCATGCTGGCCCGAGTTTGGTTTGCTCCAGAAAAATTTGGTTTAAGTTGGGATTGGTTTGGTCGAAAATTTCGAATTGGCCCGGCCGAGTTCAAACAGCCATAGCTCTTTTTTTCCTTGCTTATTTAATTAGAAAAGAATTTAAAAAGTTAGGAAAAAAAAAAAAGTACAGACGTATCTTATTATATGATGTTTAACATCCTTCAAAGGAGTGCAACTTCAAATGTGCATTCATGTATATGTATTATGTATTATCCATGTCATCATGTATATGTATCGTCCATGCTGTCCATCTGCTTTACATATCATTGTAGGACATGATCCCAAAATGGAATCATATCCAAAGCTCAAGTGGATCACACCACATAAGTAGTGTGCTTATAATCTACGAGCCGAATCAAACCGAGCTGAATCAAATCGAGCTTCAAGCCAAGCCGAGCCGGTACTGCCCTAGTTTGAGCTTGGTTTGTTTTTTCAAACGAGCTTGACTCATAGGCTTGGTTTGGTTTGAACTTCCATTCGAACCAATCCAAGCCGATCTTTTTTGAACCTAATCCGAGCCGAGCTTTCGAGCTGGCTTGGTTTGTGCCCACCTGCTTGCATGAATTCCTTATTTTTCCAAATAATACCTTTGAACTGTTGGAGAGGGATCCAAACGAACAGTTTGGAGTGCAATTGTTTCCCTGTACAATATTTCCAATCATGTGGCCCACCTGAATCACAGATGGTGGTGAGTTTTGGGGGCCCTTGGCCCACCCAAGTAGGGAATGATAATCATATCAATTAATGAGGTGGCTTTTTGAAAACATTGTTGAAAGAGGTACCGGAACATAAATTCTATATCAATTAGGTAGATTTTTGTAAAACTCCATATTAATTATTAAAAATGTTAAGCATGGGCCCATAACATTAATACTGAGCCATTCGTTTCTGGCCCAAGCCCACGAGCTTGGAAATTTTAGGACAGTTTAGCCCAGGACTGACCTGTTTTGGCCTCCAAAGTCATGACCATAGCTGACCCACTTACTTACCTATCTTACAGTCTGAAGAACCACCTGCATCGAGCTGGGACCCAATTCATGATGGGCCAGCCCATCCATTGATGACCCTAACTAATGAGAAGCGCCCGTTCCAAAGGGACCGCATCATCTGGATTCTGGAGTGTCATCCATAGAGGCGAAGAAATGTTGGGCCCTCAAGGGGCTGGGCCTAGTGTTTTTTTGGGCTCTGATTTACTGTTGAGCTGGGCTTACTCAAAATTTTGCATTTCTTGTTGTTAAGTAAACAGCGGACCATGGTATGAGTTTAATACACCATAAGAGATTGTCGGGCCTCTTTGTGGACCGTTGCATCAGCACCATCATCAACCAGGGGAGTAAATGGGCTGGATGGGCCGAGAATCATCCACTCCAGCCTAGTTTAGGAACTACCGAACTGAGTCTGGGCATAGATCCTAGGCCAGTCCAATGCGAATTCAGGCCCAGCCCTATAGTAGTATCTAAACCAATCCTACCCGGACCCGCGGGGTGCCCGATGGACCCGACCCAATTCTACCGGGCGTGTGTTTAAGTCTTTCGGCCAATCAAAAGACCGGGTCCCGACTTTTGGGACCCATAGCTTCAAGTCTAGCGGGTTCCCAGTGGGTCCGTCCGTTTGGATCCGGTTAAAATTACTTTTATTGGAGAAGCTTCACCAGGCAATAAATAGGCATTTTGTCACTGAATGTGGCAACTGCAATGCGATTAAATAAATTAATAGATGTGTCTTTCTGTATTCCACCGACTAAATGGTTAGGATCTCCAAACGGTGTGATTTCTGTAACGCGGTAGTTCAATATTTGACCTGTCAAATGGGTGGTTTTTCAACAAGGGGTCTCCATCTCGAAACCCATTAGCGGTGAAAATACATGCTGCTGACAGCACCCGTCGGTGCGTTATATTAACGACTGGGTGGGTGCCTTGCATGGCTAAAAAGAAAAAATCTAACTCATAGCTGCCACACATTGAACGTGTATTAGCTGCGACTCGGATCCAGCAATGTGGGCGGACCCTGACCGAGGGGCCATCTTGACGTATGTGTTGTACATCCATGCCGACCATTCGCTTTTCCAGCTTATTTTAAGACATGGTCCCAAAACATTAATCAGATCCAAAACTCAGGTGGACCACAACACAGGAAAGAATGATCTCTAAATGCCTACCATTAAAAACTTCCGGTAGTCCGCGGTATTGTTTATTTTCCATCCAACAAGTTGATAAGGTCACACGGACCTGGATGAAGGAAAATCACAAATATCAGCTTAATCCAAAACTTTTTGTGGCCCCGAAAAGTTTTTTTTTATGTCCAATCAGCCACTATTTCCTGTGGTGTGGTCCACCTGAGTTTTGGATCAGCTTCATTTTTTAGACCATGTCATAAAATGATCTCAAAAAATGGATGGACGGCGTGGATATACAACTTATACATCTATGTGGGACCCACGACCAGGATCCCACCCCGCATCGCTGGATCCACGGTGGCAGCTAATCCGCATTCCTACACATGCAGCAATGGTATGATTGCACGGTGACTCCCAGGCTTCCGGAAGCACTGGATCCACCGCTCCCAGAAGTCGGCACCAGAGAAAATATATGATACGTGGCAAGTACTTTTTCAAAGTGTACACTGCTTTTCTATGTTGGCATGTGGGGGAACATATCTTGGTAATCCATGCCAGTCTTATGTTGTTTCCTTCCATGGATGGGCCAGGAATCAAAGAGTTTCCCTATAGAATAATATCAACCTTTCAATTAGTTTCCTGTAAATTTACGGTATATACAGAAACGGTCTATATTAAAAAATAAAAATTGTCATGATATTGGCTGGTGGAATTATCCAACGTCAGCCAAAATAAAAAAAAAAATCCATGGAACATGCTCCATCCCTGGAAGGAATCATTAAACGAACGGTCTGGATTACTGGGTGGTCTCCATCTGTGCGAACAGATGACCTGCGTCCCCTGCGCAAAGTATGGGCGCGGCTTTGGTGGTACCCTGACTGTGGGGCCCACTGTGAGGTATATTCGATACATTTTGACAGCTCATTTTAGGCCATGACCCAAAAATGAAGCAGATACAAATCTCAGGTGGACCATACCACAGTAAAGAGTGGTGATTGATCATTCAAACCTTCTTGTGGCCACAAAATTTTAGATGAAGCTGATATTTTTTGTCCCTTCATGGAGGTCTTTGTGACCTTATTAACAGGTTAGATGGAAAATAAACATTCCCGTTGCCCCTCAATAAAATTTTAGTGGTGGGTATTCAATCACCATTGTTTCCGGCGTAAGATTTGGATCTGATTAACTGTCGGCTGCACAATGCAGCCACCTGGTCAGTCACACTGGGTACCCACCCACCAATGGAGTTAGTGTGTCTCTTTAACATTTCGGACATGGGACCAGTGGTTGAAACACCTAAGCGTCTTTCAACTGGGCTAGCAGGCAAGACAACTTAAAAGAAGCTTACAAAGCAGATGGGCGGAGTCAATTTAAAGAGCATACATCACGTTTGGCCTCACAATAAGGGATCTGCCGACCTCAAGTGGAGCCCGCGAAGTATAAATCATCTTACGGATGATATGACAGTCGTCCATTGATCTTTATATGAAGCGGATGCCTGGAGTCCATCTAAGGAACATACATCACGTTTGGCTTCGGCCGACCTCAAGTGGAGCCCGCAAAGTATAAATCATCTTACGATGATATGACAGTCGTCCAGAGATCTTTGTATGAAGCGGATTGCCTGTGACCCTAGGCACACAGAGATATTCATATGCTCGGGGTTGTGTGAGGCCCATTGAGACGTCCGTGACAAAGCTACTCAGTCCATCTGTTTTGAATGACTGCAATATGATAAGAATTTAGAAATCACGCAGATCCAAAGCTCAGGTGGCCCACTGAAGGAAGCAGTGGGAAGGTAAATGCCCACTGTTGAAACTTTTCTAGAGCTAATCATAATATTTATATGCCATCCAAACTGTTCATAGGGTTATTATCACTCAGATATACTGTAGGCAGAAATATCGCCCTAAAACAAAACCTCTGTTGTCCCCCGGGCGTTCAATCCCTACTGTTTCATGTGATATGGCGCACTAAGTTTTGGATCTGCCTGGATTTTATGTTCCTGTCCTATTGTGGTCTTGCAAAACAAATGGACGGGGTGGATTTACCACGAAAATTCCTGTGTAAGCCACACATCCCCGGGGACACAGGAATATATCTTTGCCCGGGTCAGAGGCAATCCACTTCCCTATTTATGACTTGGAACGGTAATGATGCCAAGGTCACATTTCCGGGCCACAAAGCCCCTTACAAGTGGCACCCATGTAAATCAATACAAGCCGTCCAAATCGCCATTCCCAACATAGACGAACCAAAATCCAATTTTCATACGGAATGATTGACTTTGACTGTACGATTGGCATCCGTCAAATGGACGGTTAAGATATAAGCTAATAAATGATTCGAACCTAATAATAAATCTCCACTGATCAGATGCTGAAATTGTCCGATCAACATGATCTGGGGGCTGTATCTCCCCTAAGGTGAGTCCTGAGAACTCGAACGGTCCAGTATTGAAGAGCATGCATGAAACGTGTGATTCGCTTGTGCGCGTGCACATGGATCATCCAACTCCTGACTCTTGTTTGATGGTCTGGCCCGTTGGATCGTGATTCAAACCACCCTGCACGAGAGTCACAAAACAAGGACACCATCTTTTGTCTCACCAGTCAAATCCTATTTTCGTATCTTGAAAGGTAGCTGCCAATCCCACCACAAAACCATATAGGGGAAGAGAAATGCTTTGATACTCCGCGATAGTGTGGTAGTTGATACGCAGGCAATTAGAAATTACCAAGAAGTTGTATATGTGGCATGCTAATAATTAAAACTAAACCGTCCAAATTTTGATTACCTGATTAGATACATCATGAACCAAAAATATATTTCATTTAGATTGATTGTTAGATTGGTAGATGCTTATTGGAGGGTTAAAAATGAATTCACAAAGTGTCCGCTAATCAGAGGTTGGGATTGTTCGAACAATCTGATTGTTGTTATATAACTTAGCTACAGTTTATTCTATAATCTAGCCAGTTTAATTTGATTGAATTTATTCCAGCGTATACCATTTCTAAGTGCCTGCATATCAAGCGTTGTACCAGCCGGAGTATCAAATACCTCCCCACTTTGTACTTTGAAAAGAAAAAAAAATGATCCTCCGGCCCACCATGTGAAGTCACTTCGGGCCTTACTACACAGCGGGGCACATGATTTCAACCAACGGTTGGTCGCATGGGTCCAGATGCGGACAGACTGTCCTAAAAAATGTCCCCGTAGTCGTTTTAGCCCTTTGTTGGGAGAGTTCGGATCCTCTGTTCACCCTCAATAGAATTTTTCGTGTTACGGACAACCTGATTGTCCCAGCTGAAAGTGAATTAGCTGTCAACTGGTGACAGTGTTACCCTAAACATGTGAGCCCACCTTGATGTATGTTTTGTATATCCACATTATCCATATGTTTTCCTCTATCATTTTAGGACATGATTCCAAACCTCAAGAAAAGAAATCCCAAATCTTAGGGAAACCATACTACTGTAATGAATAATTATTAAAAACATTTTGTAGGACACAAAAGCTTTCCATCAAGCTAATATTTATATTTTTCTTCAATCATATCTTTTTAACATTATCAATGGGTTGGGTGGAAAATAAACATTATGAAAACTTTATCACGAGCTCTTTAGAATTTTTGATGGTGAGGCACTCAATCACCACTGTTTAGGGTTATGGTTCACCTGATATTTGGATATTCTTAATTATGACTTATGAAACCCTATACTAAAACGATCCGTAGAAAGAGATGGACCGCATGGATATACATCACATCATCAAGGTGGGCCCCATGGTAGGGGTAACACCCACTAAGCTGTTACCTGCCAAGTAGCGCCCGGTCCAAGGACTGACGTTGTCGGCACTGCCGACCATCTGAATTCTTGTGGGACGTGGATTGCCTGTGCCCCAGGCAAGGGAAAGTTACTGTAGTTGGAAGCAAAGTAGTGCCCACATAGATGCCATGACAAATCCACTCCGTTCATCAGTTTTGCAAGACCATAATATAGCAGGAGCTTAAAACTCAGTTACATCTAAAACTCATGTGGGCCACACTCAAATTTGATGGAGAACTCTAACATCTTCTACTATTATTGAAGGAAGGGGGGGGCGGAAATAGCTTAATGGTAACGGCAGAGAAAAACCTTTCGAAAAATGACTAGATTAAGGCTCAGAAAACAGGAGATGAGCCTTTCCTGGCCGGATAGAAGGGAATGATTAAAACATGGAATATAATTCAATCACCACCTGGGTGTATGGAACAAGGGACAAAATCTATCTCTAGAAACACCCAGATTGTGGAGAATCACACAAGACAGTAGGAACGGGAATGTCCACTATTGAATCCTGAGCTGACGTTTATATGCTATCCAAACCCTTCACAGGGTACTGTAGGCACAAATGTCATCTCGATACAAAACCCACATGATGAACGTCCAAGCTCCCACACACGTGCGTTTCCTTAAGTAATCGGCACGTGCAAATGAGCAACCACAAAATAGGAGTGAAATGGGGCTTGGCGGAGCTGTCGAGCAACACACCAAGCTTTGTGGGCCCACCATGTTTTATATGTTAATCAACTCCGTCCATCAAGCAAGCCCTGATATTTGGATGAAGCTTATTGCCATTTCATCTCGATGATCTACGATTTCACGAAAGATATAACATAATGGTGGGCCCATGCACAAACTTAAGGTTGGGATCCCATCCCATTTTCCTCTGTGGTGTAGCCACAGTGGATCTCGTTGATTTTTTTTTTTTCTCATGTAATAGAATTGAGAAACGAATCTGATGTACGGAATGAATTTTACTTGGAGAACATGGTGGACCCGCAATCTTGATGTTTTAACCGATGGTTGAAATAGGCGTGGTAGAAGATTCCGGTCGGTCCTGCCCGGTGGGCTTAACGCAGGCCCGATCTAGTAGCTACGAGGGTATCCCGAAGCCGCCTAGACGAACGGCTAAAAATAACTCGCCTGTCGGGGGTGGCCCCCACGGTGGGGCCGCAAATAGCAAACGGATGAAACTGGATATTTTCAGAACCAGAGAAAGAACCGACCTCCACCCCTTTCTAACTACGAGGAAGAAAGAAGATCAAACGAACGAAAAAAGAAGAAGAAAAGAAACCCTCACCTCTCTCTCTCAGTCAGCCGTTTCCAATCTCCCGCCTTTCAATCCTCCATAAAAAGTAATAAATACAAAAAAACTCACATCCATTGAATCTCCAGCATTACTTCCCAAACCATCCGTCCATCCGTCTATCCATCCATAAATACCAATCCCTCTCTTCCACACATTTCGGTAGCTGCAAATCAAAGCGCAACAAACCTACCCTTCTTCCCCCACCCACCCTTCTTCCCTTGTACCCCATTTTGATTTGATTGGAGCATCTATTTTAAAAAAACAAAGACAAAAAAGAAAAGGAAAAGGAAAGGAAGGCCCACCAATCATGCCCTCAGGATCAAAGAAGAAAAAAGCTTCCAAGAAGAAAAAGCACCCCAAGAAAATGCACCATAACACTCGAGGTGCCTCTCTCCTCCTTTTTTTTTTTTTTAAAAAATTTTTAATTTAATTGCTTTTGTGTCTGTTTCTTGATTTCATTTTCCTCATATTCTTTTCTTCTTTACCCTTTCTTGCTTTTTCTCCTTTTCTTTTGGTTCCCTATACATCTATTTATACATATATATGTTATATATATATGAAGAAGGGAATGGTGCAAGGGATGATGATCTGAACGGCTTTGACGAGAAGGACGTCGAAACCGCTGCTGGAAAGAAGAACGGCTCCATCGAGAATCCGATGGAAGGAGGATCAGAAAACGGCAGCAGGGAGACCGGGCCTGTGAAGCCTGATTCCAATAGCAAAGATGTTAGTATCGGACACATTCAGCCTGTGAAGGGATCGGATGGCGGTGAATCGTACGGTGACGAGGGGAGCTCTAGCAGCAGTTCGGATGACGAGTCTCGACCAATTGAGATTACATCTAGCGTTTCAGCCGCCCCTCCGGACATCAATCCGACTGGGTTGGTGGTACCATCGTCTGATGGGGTGGCCGAGGTTGTAGAAGCCCCAGTGGTTGAGCGGGTTGTTCCGTTGTCAGAGGGGGTGATGGAGGTTGTAGAAGCCAAGGTGGTTGAGCGGGTTGTTCCGTTGTCAGAGGGGCCGATGGAGGTCATAGAAACTGAGGAGGTTGAGCGGGTTGTTCCGTTGGCAGAAGGTGAAGCCGGGATTTTAGAAGCTGCACCGGTTGAGAATCCTGTGATCACTGAAGTTAAAGAAGCTGAACCTGTTCAAAATCTCGTTGTTTCAGAAGAAGCTGCGCCCTGTGAGAAATCTGATGTTAATCAAGTTATAGAATCTACCCCGGTTGAGATTTCTGAGGCTACAGAAGTTATAGAACCCGCTCCTGTTGAGAATTCTGGACTTTTGGGTGCAGCTGATTCTCTGTCGACAGAAAACCATGATAAAATTCCACTGCCATTGTCAGAGCCCACTCCAAGTGAGAAGGCTAGGGATGGTTGTGAGTTACTTAAGGAGTCTGAGAATAAGGTATGTGGATGGGGTAGTGATGGATCTTTAATTAATTATTTAGTTATTCGTGGTTGTCGTTTTTATTTATTATTTATTATCAGCTTTGAGATTTCTTGGTTCTTACGTTTACCGGGTTTCATGATTCTCTTTTGAATTGGTCAGGAACAGCGGGTAGTTTCGGCTGGCCCGCTAGCGCGTCGGACTTCATGGATGAGTTGCTGTGGATTGTTTGATGCTTTCTTGGGCTCGCACCGATGATTCTAGGTGAAGTTTCATTTATCACGAGTTCATCATTCTTATTGCAGAGTGTGTCTTTATGTGATTTGCCGCACGAGGAAATGTGCAGCATACTTTGTTTTTCAGTTTTGAAGGTAGGGTCCTTGGTTTGGGGATCCAGACTGTTGGTCTGTTCACCTCCACCAAAGATGGTCAATGGTCCGAAAGTCTCATTAACATGAGAACTCTAACCTTTCTTTGCAACCTGAGGATATTCAATCAAGAAGAAAATTATGGCAGTGTCCCATTTTCAACTGAATAACAGCTAGGATTTGTTCTACTCTGGGGAGATATCTGGGCATGGTGCATCCAAGGTGGTGCCCAACAGACCATGGGCTCCACCTGTAGAAACTGAAAAAACCCGAGTGTTTTGTGCATTTCCTAAGGTTGAGGATCATATAGATCTTCTTCTTGTTTGAGGAATTATATGATCGATCAACCTCAGGAAATGCACAATATACTGAGGAATCATATAATTCCTCTTGTAGACAACATGATCTTTGCTTTGTTACACATGCATTCAGTTCATGTTTTCCTCTCTGTTCAAGGTGTTTCTACTCTACCTGATTCTTTTACTCAGTCATGCTGTGATTGATTTCGGAAGTCCTATCTAATGAGTTGCTTAGCTCAATGGCTGTTCTGTGGTTGCATATGGGTTGCAGGGGTTTATGTCAATTTTTGTTGTATTTATTTTCTCACTCACTAGGTTATTTTACATGGAACCGGTGCCACTATAGTAAACATTGTGGTTTTTGCTGGGTGAGTCACTCTTTTGAGCAACCTGCCAATACTTTGGACCAAAATGGCATGGTGGCATCAAGTTACTGGCCATGATATGAAGTAACAAAGAAGTTACATTTCACCTGTTTAATGTAAATACTCTCTGCCAATGTAGCAGCTTGGCACAGAGTAAGCCCTTGAATCATATCATCAGGATGTAATACTGACTCACTAAGAGGCAGTATCTAGGTGCAGCCATACACATGCACTAAAAAATTGCACATGGCACAAACATAATTCAAATTAAACTGTCCAAATCATGGACCACCTTTAGATAGTTCATGATGTTTAAACAAGGATTGAATGATCCTAATCTCTTATTAAATGACAGTTCATGATGTATAAGGATTGAATGATTCTAACCTCTTATTAAAAGACACTAGTTTAAGTCAAGTTTATTGGTGGTCTAACAATTGACCATTCAGAACATTGTTCAATGTGATTTTTGGTTCATGGACCATCTACAATGGGGTCCACAATTTGGATGGTTTAACTTAAATGTTTGCCATGAGGACAATTTCTCAGTGCATGCACACGTACCATCAGACACTCCAGCGTATTGAAGTTTTTCTCCTTTGACAGAGTATGATGCAATGTATCAATGTATTCTATCAACCCAAGGCTTGATTCCATCTGCCCAAATGATATTTAGAACCTTTGTGATGCTTGTTAATGCAAGATGATTTGTTGTTTACTCATTATTGACTATTTTACTATATCATATTTTTGCATATCATACGTAGTAACATATCATATAGTTTTATCTAGGTTTACGATACACACTATAATTGTAAGTTGATATTGATTGAAATTGGATCAAAAGAATCAGATGGAACAAGGTTGTGTACTTGTGATCTTGAGCACTAACCTCTCTAGGTTATGCATCCATGTTGATGCAACTTTGTCTCCTACCCATAAAGAATAAAATGTTAGATGGAATAAATACTCATTAAGGTTCACAACCGAACCTTACCCAACTCATGCATCCAAGTTGATGTGGCATCATTCCTCTATTTATGTAATATTTGTCCAAATATCTATCATAATTTAGTAGGGAACTGAGATTGCAAATCTAATTCAAAATATGATTAATTGACCAACTATTTGTGGAGTAGAAATTTTACAAATATAAATGATAAAAATTCACACAGCTATCATTCACAAGTTTTGACTGTATTTGTACAAATTAATGACATAAATTTTATAACACTGATAAACAAATAGACAAGAGACTGAGAAGGAGACATACAGAGCTGCACGAATTATTGTGCGATTAAACTTATGAGCCGTAGTACAAAACTTTAGAAGAGAGTGATTGAGCAAGGACTAAGGCATGAGCTGAATGTATCAGAAAATCTGTTCGATTTCATTCCCAGGAGGTCTACCACTTAAGCTATTTTCCCACTTAGACAATTGATGGAGAAATTTAATAGAAGAGGAAGGATCTCTACACGGTCGTTATTGAGTTAGAGAAAACATATGATAGGATCTCTGGTGGATGTTGGGAAAAAAAGGAGTTATAGAGGATATATTGACTTGATTAAGGATATGGTACGAGGGATTGACTTGATTAAGGATATGGTACGAGGGATCGGTAAAAAATGTAAGGACCATTGGCGGAGATAAATGTGAGTTCCCAATTATCATAGACTTGCACCAAAGGTCGGCATTAAGCCTGAACCTTTTCACATTGGTTATGGATGAGTTAGTGAGGCATTTGCAAGAAGAGATCCCATGGTGTATGTTGTTTTGCAAATGACATAGTTTTGATTGACAAGACGAGGGAGGGTGTAAACACAATGTGAGATTTAGGGAGAGTTGCTTTAGAATCTGTAGGATTTAAAACTTAGTCAGACAAAAATAGAGTATATGGAGTATAATTTCAGTAATAGTAGGAGTGAAAATGAGGAATTAGTTAAGATTGCTGACCAAGAAGTTTTCCAAAATATGCACGTGGTTTGCAAGGTGTTTGCGTGCATCCACAGATAATAGTCCCACCTCAAAATGGGGTGGGGACACCCTGCCGTCATTAAAAAAAAAAAAGTTTTTTAAAATGACCACTTTTGATACGTTGGGTCTAACTCATGAGAGTGGAGAGACTAAGAAGGATGTTGCCCATAGAATTCAAGATGGTTGGAAGAAGTGGAGATGTGCAACGTTTAGGATGTTCTCAGGTCAACGTTTAGGATGTTTAGGGTTTAGGATGTTCTCAGGTCACCATCAGATCTGTAAGTAGTTTCTCTGGTTTAGGCTCTGATACCAATTAACTACACAGGGGGCTAACCCTAAACCCTAAACCAGGTTAACACGCTAAAACCCTAGCAACGTGTTAAGGATGCTAACATCAAGCTAACTAAACAGAGGTTCAAATGAACCTAGATGATGAAAGAAAACATAGATGGGCGGAAGCATAACAAAATGGCAAAAACCTTAAACAGATATGACGGAAGACACATACAGATATAAGTATGCTAGACAAACAAACATGAAAACAAATATTAAAAAGCCTAAGAGGGCGATTATACATGCAGGACACATACTAAGGGCTAACTTAAATATAAAACACAATGATAAGGAGTAATTTGCGATTTTGTAAGCATGGATGGTGTATATGCAAACGGAATTTGAAACAGTAAAACATCACACTGTATTACTTAATCTCTCGTTACATTGACTGTAAGAAAGACTAACTACTGGATTACAAAAGACTAACTACTAAGCACACTTAAACGACTCTCATTAAACTAACTCTCTAACTGAGTTCGATCTTTTCGAGTTACATGAGAAAAGGAAATACAAAATTAACGAGATAACTAGCACAAAGGTAACACAGGAATCAGGTGGCTGTAGACGTTGTGAGCTCTTTGATGTTTAGCCAATATCTGTGCGCGTATGATCGTCGACTAGAGCTTCAATCCACTGGGGAAGATAGAAACTAGGACAGACATGTGGTAGCATGCTTGGATCTCGTGGAGGTTTATGCCAATACTTAGCATACTTGTTCACAACTGATTCTTGTAAACGGCGCTTCGTATCTGAGGAGGCAAAAACATCTCCTTCGTAGATGTGTTGTCGCAACGTCCCAAGCAAACCATTTTCTTGGACTTGGATGCATATTCTGTCAGTCTCTTGAATTGTTCTGCGCGTGGCTAGACTGAGATTGCGATAAACGGCCATGAAACCGTTTACCCTTGTCTGGAGTAGGAGCTCGTCGTCATATGCGAGTCCTCGATATCGAGTGGGCCAGTAAAGGTTGACGGGAATGCTCTGGATATCGATGTGATGGTAAGATGGGTAATATATTCTAGCCATCTGGACTCCATTCTGGGGGCGCGGATGTGATCTGCAGATATAGGTACATGCGGCCTGTGGTGCTTCGGATTTTGTTGCAGCTGCTACTGATGCAGTTGGGTAGTCCTTGGAGATCATCTGCTTGGAAAGTGTGGATCCCACCCAAGAAACCATTCTCGAAGAGGTAAATCTTCAAGTCTTGGTCTACATAGGATTCTGCGATGTAGACGTTGCCGTTGTTGTACGGGTTTCCTGCGATATTTAGCCCTGGCTCTGCCGGTCTAGCCATTTCATGGAGGGCCTTGAAGCGAAGTAACCACTTGTCGATGTCGGTGCGAGAACGAGCCTGTATATCTGAGACAAGATGTTCAGGTAAGCATTATCGGGCTAACTGGAAAATAGCTTCTCTCTTGTGGGGGAAAAATGAATCCTTGTAAAGGGATTCCACTTTTGGTTTTGGAAGAGGAGATCTATTATTCCTTTGGAAATACAAGTACAGCCTGTTAAGGGATTGCTCCATCAGTGGAGACGTGTGTGTGCCTTGTGCATCCCATAGAGCCTGAAGAATACTAACTTCTTCAGCAGGTATGTCTATGGTGCTGGAAGAGAACCAACTACGGGGAGAAGGAAACGAAGGTGTCTGGCGAGAAGATGAAGCGTCCCACATGGCTGTGGGTGTGGAGCCAAAGTAGCTGTGGAGGAAAACATCACAGAAGTACGAGGTTATCCCTTTTTAGATGTTTTAATTCTATCAGTGGAACTCAGATCTGGCTCAAGTAGATTAATGATAGAAAGATGATAGATCTAACCGATATATGAGGTCTAACATGTTATCCAAGGAGGCAAAACATTCTCATGGTCGAACAGAAGCTGGGAGCATGACAAACTAGGCGAAACTCCTAGTTGAGGTGTATGGTTTTCCTGGGACAGGTCTCCTTACAAGATGTATGAGCATCATACTTGTGAAATCACCAACAGTTACAACAGGCATGCTACGGTATTCATCCCCTTGGGTTTTCCACCCCACGCAGACTAAACGGCCTCCTTGCCTCAGCGTCCGCCAATCGGGGACTTAGCTAACCTCATCGTGGGATCTTACGCATAAGCCTGTAGTTCACAAGTATTTCCTGTAGTAACGGTTCTGATCATCACCGTCAACCTGGTTTCAGAATATAACGTCGTCTAGGGTACCGCATATCAACTTCAACCTACTTTTCTACGTATCAGACAGTTTTCTGCCGATCACTGTCAACCCCGTGTTGGAAAATAACGGTCACCCGGGTTCTGCATATGGCTGTCAACCCAATTTTCTACATATCAAAATTTCCAGTTTTCTGATGCAAGAGATCGCTTAGAAAGCGCAGGTGCTAATCAGGAAACGTTGGTTGGTATACTTCGTAGGAACGGCGATACACATATTGAACAGGGACTGTTATAAACCAGCGTAGGGACTATGAGAGGCATACTGGTCTGAAATGATAACATATACGTCGTAGGGACTTGTGATTACCAGTATCGGTCAGGGACAGTATAAACGAAGCCGGAACAGTGATATCTTACTGAAGATACTACAGAGGGAAGGGGGAGAACGATCAGAAAACCCACATACCTTCCGTAGGTATTACCTTGAAAATCGTCATGGACGGCTTAAACTGACCGAGGAGAAAGTTGCAGGGTTTGGATTAACAAAACATAAACCACAATCAGTTAGAAATATTTGGAACACAATAAGCATATACATGAGTAATCGAGTCACTGGACAGAAAGAAAACAAAATAAAAAATGATAAGAGCTCATCCATACAGGATGACCACTCGTAGAGCCCACTTGGCCATACCACAATATCGGACTTCAAAGAACTTCTGCCGGAACGACCTTGCTGTGCTTCACCTCGAGTTCGATCTAATTACAACTGAGGGAGAGCCCTCTATTTATAGCTAAATGTAAACACACTGTAGATGCGGATTTCAGAGTCCGTTCGAATCCGCGAGAGGATAGATATCGGACTTGAAAGATGTTGAAGGTCCGGAGAGCTGAGCTGGTAGGCAACGTGTCGCTTCTGGTCAGCATCGGGCGGATCAGATTAGATTAACTGCAGCAGTTGGAATTTATTACTGTCTGACAACCGAAGGCGAAACAGGGCACGTTATCTCTGTATGAGTGAGAAACGTCGACATCGATGAATAGTTGGTAACTATTATGAATAGTAACACTATTCATGATGATGACTTTTTGGCATGAGGTGGCATGAGCAATAACTTTTGTGGGACCCACCATGATACGTAAGCATGTGGGGCCCGCGAGCACGATTCATCTAGTACTATTCACCGAGACACTATCATCGCCAGAGTCTTCATTGGAGCTTGAACTTGTGGTTGCATCAATGGAGTCGAAATGAGCGGCGCAGTATGATGCGAAATGCTGAAGACCAGTGTCATCAGAAGCGGTGAATGGATATTCCCATATGTTCTGAGGGATATCTCACCTAGGGGACATGATTAAGGTCACACATGTGTCTTTTGAAGAGTGTGAAGACTTCACGGTGTGACTGCCATGATCTTGAGAGGTTATACGGGCGCCATTGCCGGATCACGGCGCGATCATGGGCATAAGTAACATAGTACGAATCACCATCTGGAACATGTATCAGATCTCGGGGATTTCGGAATTCAATTTCCACAGTCAGAATGATGATCGTCGAGAAGAGATCTCCAGACATGTAATGGCTGAAACCATTCGAAGAATTTGAGGAGACCACGTGTTTCTGTACTCAGGTGATTCATCCAAAGACTGGCATGGATGAAGTAGAGCTGTAACATAGCTACATCGAAGATCACAGTGATCGTCCACTGTTCTGTGAGATACCAGAGAAAACACAAGGCTTCTGGAGGAACAAACCAGAGATTTCGAAAGGTCAGGGGAGTCAGATATGGATAGGCTGGATGAGGGATTCTTTCGAAAACGGGACGGTTCCGACACAGATGTATATCGAGGAAGGTTCGGATGTTTTCAAGGGTACGGTGCCTGAAGTGCGGATCGGAGATCATGTTACGGATCTCAACAGGAAGGGAATGGATTCTCTCGAGGGGGAACAGGCAGGGAAGGCTGAGCTGATGAACCGGAAGTATAGGATGTTCTTCGGGTAGATGCATTCTGGACAGAAAATCAGCGAGGACATTGTTTCTTCCTTTGATCCTGTTCATTGTGAAGTTCCATTGGGAAAACCAATTCGACCATCTCAACAACTGAGGTTGAGGCAATGTCTTGTTCTTGAAGTGGATCATGTTTGGGAAGGCTGACATGTCCATTCAATGATGAAGTGATGGCCGACGAGATGAAATTGGAACTTGGAGATACCATTCTTCACGGCCAGAATTTCTTTGTATGTGGAGTGGTAATGTTGTTCAGACTGTTTGAAGTAGCCACTCTTGTATCCACATATCTGGCGCGTTCCATTAACGTCCTGAAGGAGAACAGCACCCCACTGAGTATCACTTGCATCAGTCTGCAAGATACGTGTTCCTTGTTTGTGCGGGATTTACAACGGAGGAAGCTGAGGAACAATACGTTTCAGGGCCTGTACAGCAGTGGTGTGATCCTTCGACCAAGATGGAGCATCTTTCTTGAGAAGTCGAGAGAGTAGACTTCTGTAGCGACTGACATGGGGAATGAAGTCTGAGACATAGTTAACTATGCCTAAGAACTGCTGAATTTGCTTCACACTGGTCAGCTGATCAGGAAACTGGAGAAGATGATGCGCAATATGTGGCTGAGGCGCATATCGTCCATCTTTGATGTGCATGCCAAGAAAATCAATGTTTGTCTTGGCAAGGTGCATTTTTGCTTCAGAGAGCATAATGCCATGTGCATAGCAGATATCATGGAACTGCTGGAGAAGTCGGGCATGAGCGTCATGATCTGGTGAAAATAAGAGAAGGTCGTCAATATAAACTAGACAATGAGCAAGGAGTGGTTGGAAAAGCTGAATCATCGCCTTTTGGAAAAGGGACGGTGCAGTTTTCAAACCAAAGGGCATTACTGTCCACTGGTAGTGCGCATTGGGGATGCTAAATGCTGTCTTAAATCGTTCTTCCGGGTGAACACCCAATTGCCAAAATCCTGCCTTGAGGGATTCTTTCGAAAACGGGACGGTTCCTACGAAGTATACCTACCAACGTTTCCTGATTAGTATGCTCTGCACCTGCGCTTTCTAAGCGATCTCTTGCATCAGAAAACTGGAAATTTTGATATGTAGAAAACTGGGTTGACAGCCATATGCAGAACCCGAGTGACCGTTATTTTCCAACACGGGGTTGACAGTGATCGGCAGAAAACTGTCTGATATGTAGAAAAGTGGGTTGAAGTTGATATGCGGTACCTAGACGACGTTATATTCTGAAACCAGGTTGACGGTGATGATCAGAATCGTTACTACAGGAAATACTTGTGAACTACAGGCTTATGCATAAGATCCCACGATGAGGTTAGCTAAGTCCCCGATTGGCGGACACTAAGGCAAGGAGGCCGTTTAGTCTGCGTGGGGTGGAAAACCTAAGGGGATGAATACCGTAGCATGCCTGTTGTAACTGTTGGTGATTTCACAAGTATGATGCTCATACATCTTGTAAGGAGACCTGTCCCAGGAAAACTATACACCTCAACTAGGAGTTTCGCCTAGTTTGTCATGCTCCCAGCTTCTGTTTAACCATGAGAATGTTTTGCCTCCTTGGATAACATGTTAGACCTCATATATCGGTTAGATCTATCATTTTTCTATCATTAATCTACATGAGCCAGATCTGAGTTCCACTGATAGAATTAAAACATCTAAAAAGGGATAACCTCGTACTTCTGTGATGATTTCCTCCACAGCTACTTTGGCTCCACACCCACAGCCATGTGGGACGCTTCATCTTCTCGCCAGACACCTTCGTTTCCTTCTTCCCGTAGTTGGTTCTCTTCCAGCACCATAGACATACCTGCTGAAGAAGCTAGTATTCTTCAGGCTCTATGGGATGCACAAGGCACACACACGTCTCCACTGATGGAGCAATCCCTTAACAGGCTGTACTTGTATTTCCAAAGGAATAATAGATCTCCTCTTCCAAAACCAAAAGTGGAATCCCTTTACAAGGATTCATTTTTCCCCCACAAGAGAGAAGCTATTTTCCAGTTAGCCCGATAATGCTTACGTGCACATCTTGTCTCAGATATACAGGCCCGTTCTCGCACCGACATCGACAAGTGGTTACTTCGCTTCAAGGCCCTCCATGAAATGGCTAGACCGGCAGAGCCAGGGCTAAATATCGCAGGAAACCCGTACAACAACGGCAACGTCTACATCGCAGAATCCTATGTAGACCAAGACTTGAAGATTTACCTCTTCGAGAATGGTTTCTTGGGTGGGATCCACACTTTCCAAGCAGATGATCTCCAAGGACTACCCAACTGCATCAGTAGCAACTGTAACAAAATCCGAAGCACCACAGGCCGCATGTACCTATATCTGCAGATCACATCCGCGCCCCCAGAATGGAGTCCAGATGGCAGAATATATTACCCATCTTACCATCACATCGATATCCAGAGCATTCCCGTCAACCTTTACTGGCTCACTCGATATCGAGGACTCGCATATGACGACGAGCTCCTACTCCAGACAAGGGTAAACGGTTTCATGGCCGTCTATCGCAATCTCAGTCTGGCCACGCGCAGAACAATTCAAGAGACTGACAGAATATGCATCCAAGTACAAGAAAATGGTTTGCTTGGGACGTTGCGACAACACATCTACGAAGGAGATGTTTTTGCCTCCTCAGATACGAAGCGCCGTTTACAAGAATCAGTTGTGAACAAGTATGCTAAGTATTGGCATAAACCTCCACGAGATCCAAGCATGCTACCATATGTCTGTCCCAGTTTCTATCTTCCCCAGTGGATCGAAGCTCTAGTCGACGATCATACGCGCGCAGATATTGGCTAAACATCAAAGAGCTCACAACGTCTACAGCCACCTGATTTCTGTGTTACCTTTGTGCTAGTTATCTCGTTAATTTTGTATTTCCTTTTCTCATGTAACTCGAAAAGATCGAACTCAGTTAGAGAGTTAGTTTAATGAGAGTCGTTTAAGTGTGCTTAGTAGTTAGTCTTTTGTAATCCAGTAGTTAGTCTTTCTTACAGTCAATGTAATGAGAGATTAAGTAATACAGTGTGATGTTTTATTGTTTCAAATTCCGTTTGCATATACACCATCCATGCTTACAAAATCGCAAATTACTCCTTATCATTGTGTTTTATATTTAAGTTAGCCCTTAGTATGTGTCCTGCATGCATAATCGCCCTCTTAGGCTTTTTAATATTTGTTTTCATGTTTGTTTGTCTAGCATACTTATATCTGTATGTGTCTTCCGTCATATCTGTTTAAGGTTTTTGCCATTTTGTTATGCTTCCGCCCATCTATGTTTTCTTTCATCATCTAGGTTCATTTGAACCTCTGTTTAGTTAGCTTGATGTTAGCATCCTTAACACGTTGCTAGGGTTTTAGCGTGTTAACCTGGTTTAGGGTTAGCCCCCTGTGTAGTTAATTGGAGTCAGATATGGATAGGCTGGATGAGGGAGAAGCTAGTAATCTAACTTATGGGCAGACCTACTATGGAGTTTCATGCGATTGTCGTGTACCACTCAAATTGAAAGGGAAATTTTATAGGGTAGCTATAAGATCAGTCATGCTTTATGGGACATAATATTGGGTTGTTAAAGAACATGTTCATAGGATGTGTGGCTGAAATGAGGATGTTGAGATGAATGGAGTGGCAAGACAAGGAAGGATAGAATTAGAAATGAATGCATTCTAGGGAACTATTAGCATCAATAGGTAATAAGATGAGGGAATGTAGACTTAGATGGTTTGTTCATGAGCAACGGAGACCAATAACTGCATTGGTAAAAGTTGAAGGCTCTAAAAGGGCAAGGGGAAGGTCCAAAAGGATGTGGAAATAATACTTAATGACCTATGGTCTAACTGAAAGTTTGCTCCTTGATAGGCCCTTGAAAGAGTGGAATGGCGGAATAGATTCATGTAGCCGACCCCAATTTTTGGGATAAGGCTTAGATGATGATGATGATGATGGTAACAAATTAACATGAAAGTTGTTACATACATATGCATAATGTAATATATATATATATATATATATATATATATATATATATATATATATATATATATATATATATATATATAGAGAGAGAGAGAGAGAGAGAGAGAGAGAGAGAGAGAGAGTAATGCGACCTATGCACTTTTGCACACGTATCTTGTGCACAAAATTTGAACGGTCCATGTGATGCGGCACCCCATGAAACCCTCAGGGCCCAACTTTCAACCTGATCTAAAATTATTGTGGGCTATAGCAAAGAGAGACAAATCAAGGGAGGAAACTGTTTCCTTTTGCCATTGCCCACCAAAGTGTTCACACACACACACACACACACACACACACACAGGGAAATGGTACTATGAGGTCGACCTTCCCATGAGGTCGAGCTGTATTGGCCCCATCGTGATTTGGATTGAACATCTACCCCATCTGTCAGATGCACCATTCTATGGTGGGCCAGGGGATTAAAAATCAGGTCAATCCATGACTTAGGTGGGCCACACCACAGACAACAGTTGAGAGGGGTTATCCACCCGTTAAAACCTTCATGATCGTTTATTGGGCCCACCGAGATGTGGTTAACAAATCCAGCCCATCCATTGTGTGTGTCCCACTTGGTTGAAGGGTCAGCCTAAGTTTTAGCTGCATCCAAAACTTAGGTGGGCCCCACTAAGTGCTTTTAGATGTTTTAGGCATGTCTTCTCATGGTTTTAGATGGTATGGCCCACCCGAGTTCTATATACGAGTGATTTTTGGGATATCCCATAACCTAAAGGGGACCCATCAAGTGCACGGTGTTGATGTCCGATCCACATCATGGTGGGGCCCACACAACTCGACATCATAGTACCATTTCCCATATGATGTGGCACACCATGAAACCCCTTGGGCCCAGCTTTCAGCCTGATCCAAAATTCTGGTGGGCCATAGCAAAGAGAGATGCAAATCAAGGGAGGTAACTGTTTCCTTTTGTCATGGCCCACCAAAGTTTTGGATCAGGCTAAAAGTTGAGCCCTAGGGGTTTCATGTGGTGCTGCGTCACTTGGACCGTTCAGATTTTGTGCTCACATCACGTATCAAAAAGTGCTCAGAGTGCACACATATATATATATATATATATATATATATATATATATAGTCATGCAACGCACCCACCCACTGGTGGGGTTAGTGTGTCTCCTTAGCACTCGAACTTGAGACCTGTTGTTGAAACGCCTAGGCGTCTACCAGCTAGGCTAGCAAGCGAGACATGGTGTATGTATATATATATATATATATATATATATATATATATATATATATATATATATATATATATATATATATATATATATTGAGAAGAGTGCAAATTGGTCTAGCTCTATTACCTCATGGTAGATCCACAAACCAAGAGCAAGGTAGGAGCAAGCCCTTGCTGGAAGAATTCAGCTTTGAAGATTCCATCTGTGCATTTCCCTAATCCTTGTTAATGGTTTTGCTAAAAGCTAACTGGGAAGTTCATTGAATTGCATAGGGGTCCTATTTCATTTCCCTTTCTATATCTTAGAGGAACTAGGTTAGGTTGCTTTTGAGGGCTGTGTAATGGGGCCCGACTGAAGATATAAAGTGGATAGATTGGGTCTTTAAGTTTTTGCACCTTTATTTCACTGTCAAATTGTCAATACTCTTTGTTTTCTGTGACACCTCCATGTGTCAAATGAGGTATTTATGCGAAATGATTTGAGGTTTGTTTTAGGGTCACATGTCAGTTTTGGGAAGAACCTTTTGGAACCCAGCTCATGTAGGGCGAACAACACCACAGTGGAGGGCTATTGTATTGATGATCTAGCGTAGGGATTGACATGCAAAAAGAGTTCCGTCTGATCTAACACTAGAAACCTAAAGATTTAGTGTTTGTGGGTTAATCATTAAGAGAGATTTTTTTAAGGCTTGGCTGCTGATTTGACATAAAAAATCGCCAAAATAAACACAAAAGAAATCGTCGAATTGCATATAGAAGCAAAACAAACCACATCTATTCTTGGAGTTGAGGTATATGAAGAATGGCCTTTTGTCCCAGGTTTATATTGTTGGTGAATGGCTCAACTGAAGTTTTCATCAAGGCTTCTAGAGGCCTTTGGTCGGGTGATTCACTCTCTTCTTTTCTATTTGTGGTGGTGGCAAAGGCCCTAGGTAAATAATGGAAAAAGGGACTGCAGTGGGTCTTCTTAATGGGTTTAAATTGGAAACTGCATCGTTTTAAATATCTCACCTGCAGTTTGCTAGTGGCACTCTTATATTTTGTGATCCGGATGTTGAGTAGGCAGACAACTTGAGAAAAATTATTAGGTGGTTTGAAGTTGTCTCGAGGCTGAAAAGTAATATTCATAAAAGCAAAATCGTGGGGATTAGGCTTTCAACTGACGAACTAGAAGGTTTGGCAAGGGTTTTTGGTTGCAAAACTGTCTCTCTTCCTTCTACATATTTGGGTCCTCTGCTACATATTGGCAAGTGCGTGAAGCATTAGGGAATAAGATGATTGAAAAAGTCAAAAGGAAGTTCGCAAAATGGAAAAGCGGGCACCTTTAGGAGGTAGAATAACCTTCATTAAGGCAGAAATGTCTAATATGCCGTTGTATTATATGTCCTTGTTTATCTTTAAAAAAATTATATGTCCTTGTTTCATTGCCTGGCTTTGGGTTTGAATACATTGGAAAGAGTTTGGTGTGAGTCCTTATGGAAAGGAGCGGAAGATGAGCATAAATTTCATCTCTTGCAATGGAACAGCAGCGTGCAAGGTAGTTAGTGAAGGAGGATTGGCCATTAGAGAGTTAAAATCAATGAATTTAGCCCTATTGGGTTAGTGGTTATAGAGTTTTGAAGGAGAAGAGAGTGGCTTATGGAAAATAATCGTAAGTATGGAGTGAAGGAGGATGGTTTACAAAGGAGTCTTTGGTGAATAGAGCTTCGACAATTTACAAGGCGATAGTGAAGGTGGTTGGAAGTTTCAAGGAAGGCATTGGCTTTTCGTTGGGTGATGGATCATGAATTTGTTCTTGGGAGGAAGATTGATGCGGCGATGGGCTACTGTGTGTAGTGCTTCCCAGCCTGCAAAGGCCAGCCTTGGATCTGGAGATGATTATTTCTTAGTGCTTTTCAGTATCTGAGGGTCCTATGGTGTGGATCTGTACATGTCGAAGAAACCTAGTGAAAGAGGAACTTGATGATATGGTACGATTGCTAAATCTTCTTTAGAGTCACACTCCTCTAGTTCAGAGAGGATGCTTGGGTCTGGAATGGGAGAGATCTAGAAGTTTTTCTATTCAGTCTGTCTAATGGGGGAATCCATGCTCTTAGGCTGAAGGCGATGAAGGCTTCGATAGAATTCATCTGGACTTTATGAGGGACCTCCCAAGGTTATTGTATTTGCATGTCTAACAGGCAGGAGCTAGGTTCTCACAGTGGACAATTTGCAACAGAGACACATGATTATTCCTAATGTGTGCAGTGTATTTATGTGGGATCCAGATTCCATTGATCATGTGTTCATGTATTGTGTGTCTCAGTGGCCAGTGCAGTTTTGGAGCAACTTTAAAAAAAAAATTGTTTTACTGGGTGATGCCATAATCGATTGGTCCTCTCTTCCTCATGTAGTGGCATTGGGGTGGAGTTGGTAAAAAAAGGAAGCTCTGGAAGTTATCTCTGCTTGAGGGTTTGTGGTACATTTGGGTGAAGTGAAATGACAAATGCTTTTACAACCGGCATAAGTTGTTGGGCGAGGTGTTCAGGAGGGCAAAGCTGGATGGTATGGCTTGTGCCCATCTATAAAGGTTCTTGCTAACTGTGTTTTAAATTCTTCAGTAGCTTTAGTCTTTTGTTGTGAAATGTTCGTGTAAACTTCTTGTCTATACCCTCTTTTCTTAATAAAGTTTGTTATAGTCTCTGGATAGGCAATTTCCAGCAAAATCCATGTTCACTAGTGCTGGGGAGACCGAATGATCCCCTTCCCCTCCCCCTCCCCCTCCCCCTTGTGTTATGGTAGGGAAATCTGTGGCTCCACGAGAGTTAAAGCTTCCATGTGGACAGCCATAGCTAACAAAATCCTTACAATTGATAATCTCCAGAAACGTAACATGGTGATACTGAATCGTTGTGTTATGCGCAAGTCAGGGATGGAAATAGTGGATCACATCCTCCTTCATTGTAGAGCTGCTAAATTAGTGTGGGAATTCTTTTTAAGAAGGTTTGGATCAGTTAGGCATCCAATGAAACAGTGGGGAAAGTGAATCCGCCAATGGTTCCTAGTCCGTTCAATGGATGTAAAAAGATTAATATGGGGCCTCCTGTTTTTTGAATCATTTGGGGGGGGATTTGGAGAGAGCAGAACGACATGATTTTTGAAAACAAAGAAATTTATACTGCGGTCCTTGCCAGAAGCATTTCATCCATTATCATCAATTGGGCACTAGCAACTCGCTTGACAGTTGAAGGGACAGTCGTTTGAGGGGATGATGGGGGATTGGAGTAGTGATTATAGCAGGCCAATAAGGCCTCCTGGGCTGTCCATGAATTTTTTTATTTTATTTTATTTTAATTGCTATTTGATGTTTCTCTTGGGTTTGTGTTGGGAGGTGATGAGAGGGTCCACCTCCTGCTTCCTCTTATTTTCTGTTGGTGTAAATAAAAATTACAGTCATCATTTACAAAAAAGTTTGTTATTTTTCCAAAAAAAAAAAAAAATCATAAAAAGAGAGAACAATCTACAAAGATCATGTTAGGACATGAGCGTAGAAAATCAGAAAGATAACTGCTGGGTGCTTTTCCTCTAACGGAGAAAGCACAATCCAGTTTAAAAAACAATAACCTGTCGTTCCCTCTTACGAAAATCTATGCTTGGGTAACCTGAAGGTGTTTGTGCATTTATATTCATGTGCATGGTGTAAAGACTTTGAGACTTGAACAGATTTGTTCAGCCTTGGGTTGAGTCAACCCGGTTGAGGTGCACCCTACTCTTACGAGTTGGGCCAAGTTACCCCCCTATCTCCCAATTTAGGGAACCATTGGGGTTATTTCATCTATTGCGCTATCTCATGTTAGGACGTGCTTTGAAAAATTCAGCAGTCCCGAACTCAAGCAGGCTACACCACAAGAGACAGTGGGATCGAATGCCTGCAATTGAAAGCTTCTTGGGGCCCACTAAACTTTGTATCAGGTTGATAATTGTGTTTACCCTTCATCTTGTTGGGGATGACCTTAGGAACAGGTTGGGTTGCATGTAAACATCATGGTAGGCCCTAGGATGGTTTCAGTGGTGGGGGTTTCTGTCTCTAATTGTTTCCGGTGGTTTGGCCCATTTGAGTTGTGAATTTGCCTCGTTTTTTGGGCCTCATGTCCTAACATGAGCTTGCGAAATTGATGGATGGAGTGGATGTCACATGGACATCATGGCGAGTCCCACAAAAGCTTCCTAGGAGAGATTAAAGAAGAGATAATATAGCCAACATGTGGTGTCGAGAGGGAGGGACAGTCCAAATCACACCTGACTCAGATGAGTCTTTAAACTATGTTCATGTGTGGCTTGTGAATTTAATGTGCCATATTTCCCAAACTACAAAATTTTGGCTTTTGCATCATTAGCATAAACATGCCAATAGCACTTGCAAGTTATGCTACTCTTGATATCATCGAATTTCTTACTCGTGTAGGTTAGACCATCAGCAATGACAAATGCTTGGTGAGGTTCACTTGATGATTTCCTTCATCCAACATGAGCTCATGGTCTGCATTTAGTTGAGGGTCTCTAAGGCAAAAAGGGTGCAAAGTATTATCTAATCAAGAGCAAAGAATTCCTTCAAATACACACATGTGCATGTGCACACACTCACACCTACCAACCCACAGTCCCACATGCATATGAATTGACACAGGCAACCTCACATTCTGTTTGCAATGCTAGATCCAGTGTTGTTTTTTAATATTATTGTGCCTTTTTAGAGTGTTAGTGAATATTCATCTGCATGGATGGAACTTAGCTGTCGTGGTAGTGCAGATAAGGTGTATTTTCCTAAGTCACTATAAATTCAGACTCAAGTCTGCTGACAAAGTCATGGGCTGATCAGGTTCTAAGGCAATGGATCAGTGATAGTCCTTTGGTTTGGCAGATGGGTATAAATTTCATATCAGGGCAAACAATCAAGGCGTTCTACTTTCCTTGGCTGTTCCAAGTTAATATTTCTGATATAGAAACTACTATTATCTAATACCATCTTACTTTCATTACTACTGTTTCATCAATGTTCAATCCTATGGACTCTAACAGGTTGCTAGGTGCTTCAGCTTTACCCTCTATTGGATAAACCTTATATTTGATCTCCTTAAACTCTCATTTATTCACAGTTTCATTCAGAAATTTCATTTGATATCACTCGTCCTTGGATGTGTTACGGAAACTCAAATTAGATTTCTCTTAGCTGCTTTACATTTTGGCTCTTACTTAGCTTCACTATCAACTGTAGTTCTCTATCTTTGCTTAAATGTGCTTAATTGTCACTATGTCATTGCTGATAAAAAAAAAAAAAAAACCACCTTCCAAGTTCAAACTAGGTGTTTATTCCCGAGTTAATTCACTGATTGAGGTCAAGGAGTGACCAATGTCCGTCAATAACAATTCTCCATTAAATAAATCCATTTTTTGTTTTCGGTAATTGTTAGATAAGATACCATGAATCTTATTTATCCAAACCATTTCTATAGAATCCTTTGTCCAATTTTGATTCTTTTTATTTAGTTTGTTCCAGCAAAATAAACCAAAGATAAAACAACCAAATGTATGTCACTGCTGCAGTGAACCCGTACACCTAGGGCACTTTGGATTTGTTCCAAGAAGCAAAAGCCATTAATGTTGAGCAACTTAGAGACTAGAACTTAACTTGATGCAGGACAGCCTAATTATGATGCATGTGTATGAACATATATAATCCAATGGAAATAAAAGACAATAATAATCTAAAAATTCAACATCAACCATCATAAACTAAGAAAACGATAAAGAGTCATGCAATGGAGCGGGCCATCATCACAACCACGAAGTAAGAAATTCAAATAATGCATAGGTTGGATCCGGCAATGGATAGAACCTCCCGATCTTACATGGTCATACCCAAATATCCAATGTGAATCACTAGTCCGAGAGATCAAGGATTTTCTCGGATTAGGGATTTGAAAATCTGAGAAATTGGGATTTTGATTCGATTTTCAAATTTAGGATTCAAGGATTGGGGATAATGAAGATAGAGAGAGAAGGCAGAAGAACTTACCTTAGATGAATGTTGGAGGGGCATAAGAAGTAAGGAGAAGAAGAGGATTGTAGAAGAAGATGAAGTTCCAAGAGAGAGAAGAGGAAGAGGAGTCACCAAACTTTTCTTAATCAATAATCAATAACTAATAAAAAAAGGTTTAGGGCAACACCTTTATAAAATTCAAAATTAGCATAATTACCAAAATACCCCTACTAACAAAATTTCAAAAAAAAGACATTTGCACGAACAAACGTGCACACACTAACCCAAAACTCAAATAAGTAAAAGTGCATAAAATCAAATCAAATCTAAGATGCCCAATGGCCTTCAATGATGGCACGATGAAAGTGGGCCACGACGAACCAATGGTCCGATCACATCATCATCGTGATCCAATGGTCGAATCATCTCCTCCAAGCAACTTACACATGTCCTCCCAATGTGGGGTCTTCTCAAATGTCCCAGACTACATGTGTAAGGTCTTCAATGCTCCTCAAGTCGTCACGAACGATTTAGGCCCATCATCATCAAGCCATAAAGATATAGGTGTCACTCGCCTCATACGCTGATAAACCCTAAAGGGCCTGATGTCCACATCATAACTGTTCTGTTAACTAAGATAGTATATTTCTTAATCTTTGAAAAAAGAAAAAGATAGCATATTTCTGCAAGAGTTTCTGAGCTTAAACTGCTAAAATGAGCAGAACTTTTCTTCAATTGAACTTTTGGCATTCTTATGGCCAGTGTTCACAAGCACAAACATCATGTAAGTCCATTCAAGTCGCATATTTCTCATGTCCTAATACCTCTTAACTAACGACAAATAATAGATGTGGAAGCAGCCTTTACTTGGTCACCTTCTCCAAACCACAGATTTTTCACCAGAGCCAACAAATATAAGTGCTTAACCAACAAAGGGCCTGTTTGCTAAAACTTAATTTCAGCACTCAATTCATATTTTTGGCAAATCCAAAAGTTAAGTGCTTAATATGGATTTTCACTGAAAAAATGGATTTATTTTTAAGCTTTCCTCCTTTGACTTAACGCTTAAGACGGAATGCATTGAGTGATTTTGAATTAAAACATTCTCTTAAATGACAACTCTACCCTTTTCTTACTTCCGGTGCAAGCTTTGCGTAGAAGCTCTATTGATTTGACGTGGCAAAGTTCTTTGCGCCTCATCATGGTATGTGTTATATCCACCTTGTCCATCCATTGTGCCACATCATTTTAGGGCATGAGGCAAAAAAAATGAGGCAGACCCAAAGCTCAAGTGGACCACACCACAGAAAGTTGTGGGGACAATAAGGCCCACCGTTGAAACCTTCTTAGGGTCCACCATGAACTTTTGCCATCCAATCTGTTCATAAGGTCACACAGACTTGGAAAAAGGGAAATCACAAATATCAGCTTGATCGAAGACTTTTGTGGCCCCCAAGAAATTTTCAATTGTAGGCGTTCAATCTCCACTGATTCCTATGGTGGTCCACTTGAGCTTTGGATCTGCCTCATTTTTGGGCTCATGACCTAAAATAATATGAAAAAAATTGATGGATGGTGTGGATCTAACACATACATCATGGTGGGGCCCACAAAACTTTGCCACGTCAACACGGTACTCAAGGAGGTGTTGTGTTATGTGGATGTGGATTTACTACTGACACTGTCAATAGCCAGTAGCTATTGGACAGTGCTCTGTGGGCCCTAACATGATGTATGTATTTCATCCATTCCATCCATCCATTTTTTCATATATGCTAGGGCATGGGTCCAAAAGTGAGGCAGATACAAATCTCACGTGGACCACACCAGGGAAACTGTGATGATTGAATACCCCACCACTTGGGGATTACAAAAGTTTTGGATGAAGTTGATATTTGTATCTTCTCTTCATCCAGGTCTTTGTGATCTAATCAATCATTGGATGGCAAATAAACGTTACGGTGGGCCCTTGGAAATTTTAGATTTGGATCTATCTAATTTTTGGGACCATGCCCTAAAACAATATGAAAAAATAGATGGATAGAGTGGATAAAACACACAGATCATGGTGGGGCCCATAGGGCACTGTCAAGTAGCAACTACTGGACAGTGTCAGTAGGCAATCCGTGTCTGTGGTATGCATTACGCAATCCCTGGGAGCGGATTAGGTGTTACCCGGGTTACACATTAGTGGGTGATGCTGTGACCATGGGGCCCACCTTGATAAATATTTTATATCCACGCCGTCCATCCGTTTTTCTAGCTCATTTTAGTGCATGGTCCCAAAAATAAAATAGATCCAAATCTCAAGTGGGACCACACCGCGGAAAACAATGGCCATTGAATGCCCACTGTTAAAAACATCATAGCATCCACCGTGATGTTTGTTTGCCACCTAACCTGTTTACAAGGTCACATAGACCTGGATGAAGGGAACAGACAAATATTAGCTTGATCCAAAACTTTTGTTGCCCCCAAAAACTTTTTAATGATGGAAATTCAGTCCCTGTGGTGTGGTCCGCTTGAGATCGGGATCTTCTTCATTTTTATGACCAAATCCTAAAATGATCCAGAAAAATGGATGGACCATGTGGATATACAACACATACATCAAAGTAGGCCCCATGGTCTGGGTAACACCGATGTTACCTTGGTAACACCTAATCCAATCACCGATTGACTATGAAAGCTACTTTCATAGGAAATTCCAGTTACGGGAAGCTAGGTGGGGCCCACCATGATGTTTGTGAGAAATCCACCCTACCCATCCATTTCGTCAAATCATGTTAGGGCATGGGCCCAAAAATGAGGCAGATCCAAAACTCAAGTGGGTTGCACGATAGGAAAAAGTGAGGATTGACCGTCCACTATTGAAACATTCTTAGGACTACATTGTGTTTTCGGTTCATCCCAATAGGAATGACCTTATGAATGGTATGGATGGCATATGACCATCACGGTGGACCCTGGGGAGGCTTCAACGGCAAGCATTTCCCTACCTATTTTTTCCTATCGTGCCCACACCACAGAAAGTAGAGGACTTGAATGCCTACCATTGAAAACTTCTTAGAGGCCATAAAAGTTTTGGATCAAGATGATATTTGTGTTTTCCCTTCAACCAAGTCTGTGTAACCTTATGAAAAGGTTGGATGGCAAATAAACATCATGGTGAGCACCGATCTTCTAATCTAAGGAGATTTCTAGCTAATGGTCTTTATCTTTGTGGCACCTATAGAGTGGTTCATATTCAACGGGCAAGATCAGATAATTCATATCACTCACTTGGTGTGCTTGTTCCCTAGTGACACCAATCAAAGGGTTATGATTATTCTATCAATAAGAATATATTTCATGGTCCGTCAATGATGTGACCCGTCTCACCAAGTGCTTTGATCATAGAACTAAAGGCAACAAACAGTGTAGAAACTGGAAACATAAACATATAGTGCATATCCTTGGGACAAGTATAACTACTTGCCTCCTTACACAATTAATTCATGTTACTGCAAGTCGCAAAACATAAAAGATCCAAACCATTCATTCACTTGGCTTTACTTGTGGGAAAATTATTAAAATTTCATTGGATGGTGCATAGGTATGCTAAATTTGATCACATGACAATAACAGCTTTCATATCACTCTACAAAAGAATTTTTTTTTCTTTTTGAGATAATAGGGGCAAATATGACAAATTGCTAATTTTCAGACATTTTTTTGTCCGTGTTTACCAAACAAGATTTTTTTTTTTTTTTTTTATAATGAAAATAGTGCTTATTTTCATATATCAGTACTTTTTTCAAACAAATTACCAAACAGATTTTTCAATACTCATAAATACTAAAATTCAGCACTAAGTTTTCAGTATTTAAATTAATTTTCAGACCTCCTTACTTTCAGTTTACCAAATGGCACCAAAGTCTATACCCCTTACTTTCAGTTGCAAGAAGCACATGTAGCTATGAATCTCATAATCTCAGTCAAATTAGTTCTTTGATTTATATGAGTTTTGTGTTGGAGTTCATTGCTCATGTACGTGGATAATGAATTTAGTAGTGTATCAAATAGATATTAGTGAATATGGTAATTACCTTTGTCCTCTAGGGGCATACCTCCTTGACATTGCGGGGTGCTTCTCGAAGTTGATTTTTATGCAAACAGAGATATTTTCATTTATACAGTACGTCCATGAAACCTGCTTCTTTCATCACACTAGCAGTCCAAATTTGACTAATATTCTTTTTTTTGTTCAACTTATTCTATTATCATATCAATCATTTGCATAATTTGATACAAGTCCCAGGACAAGAGTTTAGAAATGCATTCCTTTAATGTTGACCCGCTCATTGGCCGTGAGAAGACACCCATTTTACTTCGAAGTCTTTCTATGGCTTTCAACACACTCTCAAACCAGGGGCATGCCGTCATTCAATCGTGGTCTTGAAATTTCATATGCCATCAGGACTGATGCTCCATTTTCTACCTCATTGATGTCTTTGTGCATTGATTTGAAATATTGGATATGGTGATATTGAGTGCAGCGATGCCATATAATGAGGTTCACAAGGGATTGTGAAAATGAATTTTGCATGTCTTTAGCCAATACTAACTTAATTGTGGCAGCTTCTTGCTGCCTATTTTCTTCAAAGCTATTTGTCCTTTACCTTGATTCTATAATTCAGAAGGATGGAGAGATAGATATGTCCCCAATAGAATTAGAGTTGGATGGACGTACTGATGTGCCTATGGAATTTTGTGTGATCCTTGTGATGTCCTTGAGCATGAGGTAGACTTTTAAGGACAACTATGATGTGTTGTATGGGAAGAGTTGTGCAACTACGAGGATCAGATGTTGAGATGAGTGCACGAGGGATCTAGGAAGGAAAGAAGTAAGAATGAGGTCACTTAAGGGAGCATAAGAGTAAATCCAATACGAGAAAATGATGGAGAGCCGGTTGAGATAGTACTATCATGTGCTATGATAACTGAAGATAACCCTAGTGAGGGGACATTTGGTTAGAATTGAAGGGCCTAAAAGGAGGATGAGGGAAGGACCTAGGACTAGAACTTTGATGAAGGTGGTGAGAAGGGATATGAAGACTTGTTGAACTGTTTTTTTTTTTTTTTTTTTTTTGGGGGGGGGGGGGGGGTTTAGTACACACAGCCCACTGTTAGTACACCCAACACCCCCGTTTGTCACACTGCAATGTTAGCCACCCCCGTGGACTTGTTCAAATGCTGAATGTAAGGTCTTAGATAGTAACAACCAACAAGGGGAGAAATTGGACGTGTCAAAATGTTCAAAATAAATAAATAAAAGGGATCTGTAAAGCCAACACAGAGTTGGAAAAAGGCTATAATGATTATGGTCCTTTTCTTTTGGGATAGGTAAACTAGGATCAAACCCTTTCACTTCCCATTCTCTCTCATTGAAAATTCAATTCCATTCATAGGGTTTGACATTTGACCTTGAAATCTTTCAGATGATTTCTACCTATCTTGTTTCCTAACCCATCCATTGTGTGTGTACCACTTTGATGAGGGGTCACACCAAATTTGGGGTCCACAGTAATGTGGTTCAGACATCTAACCCATCCGTTGTGTGTGTCCCACTTTGACGAGGGGTCACACCAAATTTTTGGCCATTCCAAAACTCAGGTGGGCCCCAGGCCCCACCAAGTGTTTTTAGATGTTTTAGGCATGAGTTTACATGGTTTCAGATTGTGTGGCTCACCTGAGTTGTGGATATGACTGATTTTTGGGACATTCCATAATATAGAGGGGACCCACCAAATGCATAGTGTGGATGCCCAACACACATCATGGTGGGGCCCATAGAGCTCAACCTCATGGGAAGTTCCTAGAAGGTCACACACAGGAAGGGAAACAGTTGGGAGAGGATCGCCCACGCTTGTTTTCAGGGCCCACTGTGATGATTATATGAAATTCACTCCTACCATTAGATGCCACGCTAAAATTTAATTGGGACAAAAAACATGCCTATCTGTGATTCAAGTGGGCCACATGAAAAGAAATAATTTTAAGGGTGAGCATTGCCTTCTATATTGTTTCCAATCGTGCAGTCCACTGGAATTATGGACCCAGCTGATTTTTAGGCCCTATGGCTAAAATGGAGTGACGGTGTAACACACCTGGTGATTGGGGTGGATTTCACATAAGCAGCACCGTGGGTCACATGTGAGAATGTTTTAACTCTACATGTGGTTGTTGTTAGTTAGCTTCTGCATGAAAATCATAGGAAATCCACTTCAAGAATTAGTGGGCCCCACCGCGATGTTTAAGTGAAATCCACTTGATCACTAGGTGCGTCACCCATTTGAGAGAGGAATGCCTGGCCTTGTTTTTTTCAGGGCCCGCCATGATGATTATATGAAATCCACTCCAACCATTAAATGCGAAGTTAAAATTTAGGCCTCGGGACAAAAAACAGGCCCATCGGTGATACAGGTGGGCCCCATGACGGGAAACAACTTGGAGGGTGAACATTGCCCCGTATATTGTTTCCAATCGTGTGGTCCACTTGAATCATAGACAAGGCTGATTTTTGGGCCCTAAGGCTAAAATGGGGTCACTCACCTCGTGATTGGGGGTGGATTTCACATAAAACATAGTAGTTTGTGTGAGAGAATTTGTAGAATCCATCTTATGCATGCTTTGAAAGTGACATGGCTTCACTCCATTTGCCAACCGCAAATTTTTTATTCTCCCGGATTCTATCTATGCAGTACCAAATACAACTAAGGATTCTAATTCACATGGATTCCATGGTAATTGTGATTTAGATTCCAATTCATACCAAATCCACGCTGCCAAACAACCCCTAAAGTTTCCACCTGGTTTTTTGTCTTGTTTTTACACCTTTTCTATTTTGTTTGCAGCTTTTCTGATAATGAATTGTTCTTTGTTAAAGTAAAAAATAAAATAATTGAGTATTTGCATTGCATGTTACTTGATCAGGTTGAATCTGTGAGCTTTGTTACCCAACAGGTTAAAACATGAACCTTAGAATTGCATACTTGTGGACTCTTTTGCCTGGAACTTCTTAATACGTAAGCAGGAATTTCATCAAGAATCACCTCCCAAAATCTTGGAACATATAGGAAAAAGGATTAGTGATGGTCCACCACACTATGATTCTTTTTCCCCTTGAAATGTGAGTTAAAATGGAAATCCCAAGGTTCAGCATGGTGGTGACTTGGGATCGGGAGTGACCTACCTCAACACCAATGGAACTCGGGGAGTTTCAGTTCCCAATCAAACTGCACAAGTTCTAAGAACTCGTTGAAGAAATTGGTCCAACTCTATCAGTTCGAGTTGAATCGAATGAGAATTCAAGAACTCAGATTGAGGTCTTATCAGGCATCATATTTTAATTAGTTTTCTCGGATTACTAGAAATTTAGAATACCAAATTCCAAGGAAAACGCACTGGAGTCCTAAACTGATTCGAGTCGACTTGCCAAGTTTTTCCTGTAATCAATCAGTTTCTTGAAAATTAAATCTAATTTTACAATATTTTATTATCTTAGGGAATCCATTTATGTTAATTCGCCTTGTTCTGATATTGGGGGTTTTGTCTGACTCTGGTTGTTGAATCATTTCCATTGCCATTCATCGACAATTTACCTATGGCTCTTTCAGAGATCTGCATCACCATCTTAGTTGATTTATTGCCACAGTTGTGGCACCATCTTAACTCACCTTTTGTACTATTGAATTATTACATACATAGAAATTAAAGGGTGGATATCGATGGAATGCAACTGCTAACTACTCATGCCACTGTCCTTGCTTTTCTCTGCACTCTTGTCTCTCGACTACTCATGCCATTGTCCTTGCTTTTTTCTCCACTCTCTTTCAATTACTCATGCCATTGCCATTGCTTTTCTCTTCTTCTTCCTTGGGACCTAGAACAACTAAAGAATTTGATATTCTATGCTACATCTAGCATTTTGCACTATATTATGTGCAGTGTCTTATGTGTCCATTTATGATGCAGAAAAGGAGCGCGCCTATGACTTCCAAGGATAAAGGAAATTCAAGTGATGAAGATCGTCATGTTAAAGGGTAATAAGGGAATGTTTGCAATATTTTGAATAAGGTAGGTTGATGATCATGTGGTGGTTTGAGTATTTCCCTGCACACGACTGACAAGAAAGCTATAGATCAAATAGTCGTGGCTTGCAATATGGATTGATACTGTGCAGTTAATCAGCATCCCCAATCTATTTATTTGGTTATTGTTTTGGGATTTTGTTCTTTTTCTTTTTCTCTGTGTGGCATCAGTTTGTGAGAAAGATGGGTATTATTACTTTGTTTTGTTGGGTGAGTTTGTTGGTTTCATCATGAAATTTGGTTTAGGAGGTGTCCTGTTTTTTAGCATTGTTTATTCATTAATGTCTCTATAAGACCTTGGCTTTCAGCTATTTTTCATTGAGGTAGGTTTACCACAAAGAATTTCTTTTCTGCACTTGACCTGATGATGTGTCTTCAGGCTTTGAATTCTCATACCAGTTGGGTCCCATGGCGATGATCTGGCATGCCCTACCATGGATGACCTGTGTCGCAAGTATGACTGTGGGAGGGTACAGTCCTGATTTCTTCTTTTGGTGGCCTGCAAATAGATGGTTCGTGGAAATAAAGGTATGTCCATAACCAATGGGGGAATAAAGGATAGATTGGATGGCTAGGATGTTCCAATCAGCAAAGCTTGGGGCATGATCAATCCATGGTGGGTACATCAGATCAATGGCATGGATTACTGAATCTTAGGCTTCACCTGTATGAACTGAAGGCCTGATTGAATTCACATATTGGTAAGCCCATAATTCCTTGCTGAGGTTTTCTATCGCATGAACTATTCACCAGCACTCCATGCCGATATAACAATGTGCGTGAGGGATCCAAGCTTTGTTTCACACTGTCCAGATCACCTGGCAAAAAATCAGGTGGTTCACTTCTATGGTGGGCCATGTTGCACAAACAAATGGACTGCTGTAGAAAATCATTTAGGTGGTCCGTTTGTCTTGTATACTTAGTTATGAACCCGCCTGATCATTGGGTTCGATGATCTAAAACAATGTGGCACCGCATATTGAAAGCTTGAATCTGGTATGCATAGTGGGTTATTGGAACCATGCGGGCGTGTAGATGTGCAGGGTTATCTACCAGCATGTTGGCTTAGGGAACCTCATCCTTATTTTACCAGGTGTACTTTGGATGAATGATATGATCCTCGAGCTTCAAGTGAGACAAGTGGGCCACATATTTATGTTATCTAATTCTTTACTGTTCATATGTCGGGCTTTCTTCGGGGTCGGCAGCTCAGTTGTAGGGCCTGGGCCCGTAAACTTGGCCAGAAGGCTGTGCCAATAATAAATGGCCTTTCCCTGTCTCTTGGTCCAATCTAATGATTAAGTCGGCCCCATTATACAAAAGAATGGACGGTGTAAAGATGATTGTGAGCAGCTCATCTTGAATGTACATGTATAGATTAAAGAGACTTGTTGGGTCAATGTTTCAATTATCCAAACTGTTTATATGATGGGACTCATAGTGGATGGAGGTGAAGAATCTTATATTGAACTATTTCAAACCTTGGATGGTTTAACCCTTGGTACTTACGATACAGTGCCCGGCCCATTGCCACCCACTACGCTTATGCTTTCACATGAATAGGCCATGCCCTTTAAGTTCTTCCGGGTTGTATGGGAACTTGTATGCACTACGATCTCCCCCCCCCCCCCCCCCCCCCCCCCTGTTAAATGGTGGCCATTTTCTTCCCTCAACAGTTTTCCATCTGCACACCACCGATGAAGGGCCTACTAGCTGTTTAATAAAGCTGATTTTTTTGAGATGAACGCCCTGGATTGTCAATGATGGGCCCCCGTTTGTCCCACTCATCCATGCCTTTAGGCTCAAGGGGCATTGACGTATCCCGCACTGAGTAGAGTTATTTTTTGCTGCCTGGATGTCGTAGGACACTGAGAGTAGCGTTCAAGTGAATCTGATACTCTGATGTGCACCCATAATTATACACAACAAGTGGGCCCCACTTAAGAGGGGTCATAAGTCAATTTACATTGAATTGACATTATTGCCCCTTTTCGTGAGATCAGTGGGCCCACTTTAAGGTCGGAGATCCGTCCCTCGCGAGGAAGAACCAATGTTTTAGGTAAAAACATGAAGAACCAACAGTTGTTTGTTTAAATGAGCTGTCATCTCTCTGCTCTTATGATTACAACTAGGGCTGTGCCTATTCATGTCGACTCCTTAGCCAGCCAATCCAAGCCCAAAAAATAGAGATCTCTGCTGAGCTTGTTCAGCTAGCTAATGGACATTTAATTGGTTGGGTTCGGGTCTACCATATTGGACCCGGTTTAAAATCGGATCAAGTCGGGTTCAGGTTGGTTTCGTCCAGTTAATTTTAATCCAGCAATATAATATTATTTTATTAAGTATATATATTAAATTATTCAGCAATCTAATGAGGTTTAGTAAGCCACGTGTAAGAGAACATGTTTATACCATGCATGTGTCAAAGAGGCGCCTGTGTGTGCAATCTAATACATCCATCGGGTGGTCCCGACCAATACCTATTTGATCTTAGATTTTTAACTTGGATCTGAGGTCCAAAAGACCCATTCCCCAACTCGATTGTCTCCAGATCTACGTTACAAAGAGTTGCACCCGGTCCTGGCAATAATCAACCCGTTCAGGCTGACTACGGGTACTCTAGGACCCGACCTGAACCCGACCGTTGACAGCCCAACTGAATCTAGCCAAACACAGGATGGACCTGGGCCAGGCCCGGAATTCTTGTTACTAATCCCACACGCATTGCTCCGACTGCCATCTCAACGGCGCATAAGGGGTTGTCCTCCCCTGAATGTTCCTAATCCCAACCGTCCACGTTCAGTGTGGAACTTTGGCCCAGTGGCATGTCCTGGTGGGTGAAATGACTTTACACGCTCTCAGATGTACTGCATGCTTCCCAAGTTGGCACATGTGCGGTGTGTGAAATTATGTTAGCCGGATGTTTGTGGGGCTTTGAAATGTGTTTCGTAAACAATGGTCATTGTTGTGACGCATGTGGGATTATGAAATCTTTAGGTATGTGTCACATTCCTTTTGACGTTATCCATTTGATATCAAATGACATTTTTCTATTTTATATTGTATTCTAATGAGAAATGATCCAGTGGGCCAACTACATGGGAACATTTCCATGCACCTAGTTTCAGTTGGACTCTTGGCGTGAACATCTTCTATCTAGACCATCCATTAGATTCAGTTGACTCTTCCTAAGCTACCTTAAGAAATGAATGGAGCAGATAGTTTCTAGAAAATTGGACCAATAATGGATGTTTACGAACACACTAATTCCCCGTCATTTTTGCATAATATTGGATGAAGATTGGACTAAACACACCGGAGGGATGGATAGGTGATGTGGATGCCAGCTGGTCCAAATGCAAGTGGGTGCAATGACTATGTTCTAAATAACACGGCAAGCTGAGAAAAGTCATCAATATGAGAAGGCAATAATAATTAAAAAGAATGCAAGATGCTTCTCTTAGATAAAAAGATAACTACTAAAAGAATGAAATCAGATTTATATAATGCAAAATCACGTATACCACCATACGTCTTCTCTTGCGTTACACAAATGCTAATGGGCCACATGTGATTCATACATCTTATCTTGTATCCAACGTGTACTAAATGTTCCACGTGTACCATCATTCATTTGCTCTAGCAGTGCAAAGCACTTCACATGCGACAAGGTGGTTAAGATATACCACATGCTCTTATGCCATTTGAGGTGTGTTTAGGTGAGGGTAAATGCATAAAAATGAAATTAAAGTAAATAGACTTAAATAAAATCTTCTTTTTAAAAGAGAATTTGGAAGATAATTAGGTGAAATGCCTTTTTTTTAGCTCCCTCAAAGATTTGCATGAGTAAACAAAGGTGCCGCTATGTGCATGTCTACCATACATGTGGCACACTGACCAATACTCCAAAATAACTCAATTATCGGCTATATCACTAAAGTCATACTAACAGAGTGATCGAAACTGTCTAAAGGTTGGCCATTTAATGGACGGGTTAAAAATATTGGCAAGTTGCATGTTAGTAATCCTTATGTTTGTGTCCCATCTAAGGTTCTAAATTTCCTCATTTTTCAGTAAAGAATATATTTTAATGGACTTATTACAGTCATTACGTTAAATATCAAATATGTACAATAATTTGAAATATTAAGTATATTCCTATAAATATTGAAAAATTGTATTACATTCTAATTCCTGGTACATAGCACCATGGAAAAGCCCAGGTGGGAAAAGTCAGACTAATTGAATAATTCTACAAATATGACCAATATCATGAAAGTAGATTATAAAGAATAAACAACATTATTCCAATCATCATCTTAAAACATATTTTAAAAGGCCCACCATATGAATGGCAATGATTTCAAAGCATACCACCTTCGTTTGACCACTCTATCTATGGTTTGTCAAAATAGAGCGTTGGACATAACAGAAGAAACCTCATTCAAAGGTTTGCATGAAGCGGGTGCCCGCCCACTGAAATGCTACGCCAAATTATCTGGTGGCATCGGGAAGATTGGGAGGGGTAAGGTATGTTTCCCCCTTCCAGATGGTATTCAACGGATCATCTAATCGACGACCTGATTTTTTACTCAAAAGTGGAAATTGACAGGTCTGATCTGATCCGTGTGTGCCACGTGCTTTGAATAAAAGGAGTATTAGAAAAGTCTGTGGGAAAAACCCCAAAGACAGAAGAGGTGAGTAATCTCACACATGCTACACAATCAGACGTATGCAATAAGTGGATGGTTAGGAAACAAACTGCTCATCAAATAAGGCCCACCATGAACATTCCTGGGCCACAAAGGTAGGCCAACCGGTCTTTGGGAACATGGAGCAGATTAGGTGCGGCCCAAGACGGTGCGGCCCTTACTGTGGGCCCCACCTTGATGCTTGTATTCTATATCCACGCGGTTTGTCTGTTTTGCCATATCATTTTAGGAGTTGAGCTAAAAAATTTAACAGATTTCTATCTCAAGTGAAACATACCATAGGAAACTTCTATGGTGATTGACTGTTAAAATTTTATTATGGGCTAAAGTTTTGGATCAAACTTTTTTATTTTCTTCTTTTATTCATGTTTATGTAACCATATCCACAGGTTAAATAAACATTACAGTGGACCCTAGGAAGTTTTTAATGGTGCATTCAATTACCACTGTTTCCCATAGTATGGTCCACCTGAATTTTGGATCTGCTCATACCCTAAAATGATCTCACAAAATGGATGGATGGTGTGGATATAGAATACATACATCAAGGTGGACCCTATGGTAAGGACCGTACTGTCTCGGGTGACGCCCAGCCGCACATAATCTGCTCCCTTTGGAATAGGTCATGCTCAAGGTAGAAACATCTCCCTGATGGGTGGTCCATTTTTATTTTTATTTTTAGTCACTGTTAGTTGGGCAACACGCCCACATGATGCACCCGCCAACCAGTGGGGTTAGTGTGTCTCCTTAGCACTTGAACCCGTGACCTGCCGTTGAAACCCCTAGGCGTCTTCCAGCCGGGCTAGCAGGCGAGATACTGGTGGGTGGTCCATGCCACTTTTGCCATGTTGGCTCATGTGCCCCCCTAAATCTCCCATCAATCTCTGTCCGTACAGATCTCCTAAGTAAATATCCTGATATAATTATGTTATAAGAAAGTTGTTATATCAAATTAAAGCATTATCGACTCACGAAAAGGACTTGTGCGAGAATGGGATTGTCTATTGATGCGTGTGTATCACATGTTTACGGCGGGTCAAACACCACAACTTAAAAAAGGCAGGATATTTTACTAGAATATGGGAATATGCTGTTCGAGAAGAAAGTGGGACGGACGCGGATTGCGGTATGACGTACAGAGTAAACTCTGTGGAGCCTATCTTCATGTTTTTGTCTTATCCGTGCTGTCTATTTTGTTTTTCAGGATCTTTTTGGCGTGAACTCAAAATTGAAGCACATAAAAAGCTCAACTGAACCACACTACAAGCAACCATGGAAATTGAACGCCTAATGTTGAAAAATAAACATATCTGTGGGGAGTAGGAAGGTTGTCTACATTATCCATTTTGATTTTTCATTCTTTATGATTGACCTTGGCATATTTTCCTCTCGTCTCATAATCGGTGTGCTGCATCTATTAGACAGTCTGGATGTCAGCATGTGCGGCATGCAGGTAATTTCTGCCCTTAAAAAGCACCGTCCGAGGATTTTGTTTCCTCCAGGCACTATCTGGTAAAATCTGGCCTGCCGAGCTATTTTCCGGTAAAAATCTCACCTCAAAAAAAAAAAAAGAGTTAAGTGTTTTGCGAGTCCGACTCAGACCCGACCTAGACCTGGCTCGTGGTTGAACGAAAATCAACCCTTACAAACCACTTCGGTTTGCTCTCAGCTATATACTAAAACGTAAAAGCTTGGGTGCATGAGAAGATGACTAAATTAGTAGTCCCAAGCTTAAACTTAGCCTGTAAATAAATGGGTCCGGTCTGGGTCCTCTTCATCTAGACCCGTCCCTGACCTTAACGCATCCTGTTAGCGTCTTTGGACTTTTGACCCGATCCATACACAACCTGCACACCAATGCATGGGGTGCACACGGCTTAGGCCAAGGTCCAGCCCTAGTCTTCTAAGCCTTGGCCCTAAGTAGGCTAAAAAGGCCTTGGTCCTGGTATTGCAGGGGCGCCAGCCCTGTATGGGAAAAACATTGAATGATAACTAAAATCTAGGAATTTTCTGAGGTAGTGTGAATGGGTTTCATGATAGGAACAGGATGTCGGATAGGGGTCGGCCTTTCTACGCTGACGAATGCCTTTCTACACCCCCTACCTCCAAGAAGAGTAAGCAAAGATGCCTTCCCCCTAATTGAATTTCACCCAGACGTATATGTGGACATAAGTATCTTTAAATCAACCATTCCTTTTGTGTAACGGTGATCCACTTGATATCAAGTGGACCACGCCAACGATTAGGCTGGGCCCTTCAACATTGGCCCCAGCCCAACACTGACACTGGGCCTAAATTTCACGCCCGGTCCATCACTGGGGCCAAATTTAGAGCCCAATCCCTGGCCCTAAAAGAACTGCCATGCCTACGATGTATTGGGTTTAGATCTAAAATCTAAATCAGATCACCAAAACCGGTCATGTGTGGGACCACCATCGAACCGTTCGGGCCCATTTGGACCCCTGTATGGAGTGTAAGTGTACTCGATGGTTGCCCTGGCCAAGTGCCCCACACGCATGCGTAACTTTCTAGACACTCGACAGGTACTATCTATTGCTTGCCGAGGAGTTGACCGAGTAACCAGAGATGATACAGTAGAGCCCAAAGAATCGGAATACAGTAGATCCATATCCTTTCAGTACAAGTAGCAAGTTAATGCACTAATCGTGTCCATCCATCTATTGGGACCTAGCGTGGATGGCTTCTATTTAAAAGATCAAATCCATTAGACAATCTCAACCATCACCTTTTATGCATTACCTTACTAAATAAATGACCGTTAACTTTTTTCGTTTAGTACAATTGACTTACGTCCAGGGGAGCGAATTAGGTGTTACCCGGGGAACAGCTTGGTGGGTGTTACCCCTACCGTATGTCCCACATGGATAGTATTTTGTATATTCACTCTGTCCATCCGTTTCTCCAGCCCATTTTAGTATGGTCTTCCAAATATTATAGGGATCTAAATCTCAAGTGGACCATAACACTGGAAACATTGCTGATTGAGTGCACACCGTTAAAAATTTTAAAGAGCCCAGTGTAAGGTTTTATTAATTTTTATTTGCAATCCAAGCTCTTCATAATGTCAAGAACGTCTTGATGAAAGTAAAATTTAAAGATCAGCTTGATCTAAAACTTTTGTGGCCCTTGAAATGATTTTAATGATTATTCATAACTCTTTCTGTTGGTATGGTCAGGCTGAGATTTGGATCTTCTTAGAATTTTGGATCCCGTACTAAAATTAGGCGTAACAACAGATAGACGGCATGGATATACAAAAAATAAATCAAGTTAGGGCCCACACGGTAGGGGTAACACCCACTAAGGTGTTACCAGGGTAACAGCTAACTCGGTCACTCCTTACAAGAATCAAAATATGTAATTTTTTTATAAATCATCCATGCTAGGGCCCATAATATGGATGGACCCGATTTGATTATCACATCGCCTTGACACGTGCATTGTGTAGAGATCACACTACTATATTGTATATTCCGGTTCAACAGCGTAGACTCCCAAACAACACGTAATTCCTATTAACTGTTATTGATATAATTGGCAAAGGCAACGAAACGTAGTTATCTGATGAAGTGCATAGAACAAACAGAACATAAAATCGAACACGTCTATAGTGCTGCCAATGGTCTTAGCCGCTACAACGGTAGGCAGATTGTCACCATCCGATGGGCCCACACGCTACTGCTGGAAACGTGGCTATAGCGAAAATATCTAATGCTGGCGGAAGTTTTCAATTTGTAGTGAAAATATCCAATATAATTCTAGCACTTTTTTTCAGACAATATATCTGGCTTATCCACACCGTCCATCCATTTTGTGGGCTGATTTTAGGGCACAAACCCAAAATTGAGGCAGATTCAAAGTTCAAGTGGACCACACGACATGAAATAGTGGGTTGAACACTTGCTGTTAAAAACCTTTTAAGACGAAGATTTCTTATGATGTGGGCCACTTGAGTTTGTATCTGCATCGTTTTGGGATCATCCCCTAAAATGTTACGATAAAATGAATGGATGGCATGAATATGTCACAGGCATTATATGGGGACCCACAAGTTTAAGTCAATTCTTTTCAAATGACATTTTAAGGGAGGAAATATTTATTTCTGCCAAACATGTGTAAATGGTAATTACACGATGAAATTGAAAAACAAATCGAATGGGTGGTAAAGAAAAAATCAGCGCAAGGTTCCACAATTAATGGAAAAAATAGAAAATGAAAAAGAAGAAACAAAGACTCAACAGCTAATATCGACAGATTCTCTAGAGTCGATCTCGGCTAACAAGACGAAGGGGGAGTTTTTGTAGACCACACATAAAGAACACTCCCTTGTTGTCACAAGCTCACCGTGCACATCTTCACCCTCGTGCCCGTCCATTCATCATGATGGCTGCATGTGTGGTCCATCTCAGTCAATCGGGCAACACACCCACCCAGTGGGTGCATTGCATGACCCACTGGTGCTGTCAGCAGTGTGGATTTTCACCACAGATGGGTTTCAAAACCGAGACCCCTGTTGAAACTCCGCATAGTCTACCAACAAGGCAAGGCTCCGAACCCTCTGTTAGTGGACTTCTTTCAGCCTTTCTATGATAAATCTAGATCGTTGCTCGGATTCAATAGGATTTTTCTGTTTGCCAATGACTGATTGGTCCAGCTCAGCATACATCAACACTGAGAGCATTAAATGCAGTAGTGCTGAGTTGGACCAATCAGGAGGTCGACAAACAGGAAAAATCTCTTGAAGCTGAGCAGACGATCTGAACTCTTCTATAATTAACTGTCTGGTCTGCCTGCGACTTGCACGTAACCCGGGGCTACACAACTCCTTATAGCCCAAAGCTGTGGGCCCATCAAAATGTCTATATATCCACTTGGTCAATACATTTCGTCAGCTCATTTCACTACATGAGTTTAAACATGAGGGTGATTAGAAATTCAAGCAGGCCATGGCACATGAAACAGTGGGGATGAACATGTTGGGATAAGTCTTCAAACGATGCGCGAATTGGGTGCTTCAACCGGCCGGACGGCCTGACCCAAGTGCAGTTGAAGAGCCCCTCCCATGGACAGTTTTTTGTGCCCAGACCAGTCAGCTGACCGGTCGTCAGTGGGCTCCGACCGGTCGGGCAACTATTCTGCTGTGAGGCAGCGTTGGTGTAAAACTCCCTGGACTGTTTTTTGTGAAGGCCGACCAGTCGGCTATGCGCGCGAATTTCTTACATAGTCCGCAGTACTGCGCAAGGTGTTTCTATTTTCAGATTTCTTCCTATTTAAGGTATTGTAATCCGACTTAGAGATGTATCCTAAGGTGTCCAAGGTTTTCTATTCGTACTAGGAAGAGGGGAGAGGTGTGTGTGTGAGAGAAAACTTAGAGTTTTTCTGTTTTTCCTTGCTAGTGGGCTGTCAATCTCTGTAATCTTCTAATGTTCATAGTGGATCGTTTTGTGCCGTGGTTTTCTACCCGTTTTTGGGTTTTTTCACGTAAAATTCGGAGTCTCTTGTAGTGTGTACTTGTGTGTGATTGATTGCATCTTGTTTCTTGTTTGATTGTGCATTGCTTCACGCGTTCGGCGTTCCGCTTCCGCTGCCGGCCTTTCCTAACAAGTGGTATCAGAGATAAAGTTGGGGTGAAGTAGATTCGAATCTGAGACGAGAAGATAGGATCGAGCGCAAGGTTTGATATAGAGAAGTTCTCCGAGAAAAATAACTTTGAGTTATTGAAGGTGAAGATTGAATCCTTCCTGGTTCAGCAAGGGCTTGATGGAGCTTTTGGAAAGCAACCCGAAGCTATGAAGGACGATGAGTGGACGAGGCTTGACAAGAAGGCAAGGACCTCAATCCTATTAAACCTTACGGATGATGTTCTCTACCATGTCATGAAGGAGAAGACTGCGGCTGAAACTATGGCGAAGCTAGAGAAGGTTTATGCCAAGAAATCTTTCGAGAATCGCATATACGTGTTGATGCAATTGTTCACTTTGAGGATGGCTGAGGGAACTGAGGTGGAGGACCACCTGAGTACATTCAATAGGCTGGTTTGCAAGTTGGTGGAGATCGATGAACCGATGAAGGATGAGTATCAGGCATGTATCCTGCTGAATTCTCTTCCAGATTCATATGAGTCGTTCAGGGACTCTGTGTGCGTAGGGAGAGACACAATAAGCGTTGAGACCGTTATCTCGGCCATCCAGTCGAAGGCGATGAGAAAGAAAAGCGGTGACATAGCTTCCCGTTATTCCTTAGAGGCACTGGTTATGAGGGGAAGAAGTTCTAAGCATGGAGGATATTCGAAAACGGGATCGAGAGCCAAGGGTAAAGGTAAGTCTAAGGTGAAGTGTTGTAATTGTGGCCAGGAGGGCCACATGAGAGGGGATTGTCAGAATCCCAGGTTGAGGCAAGAGAAGTTTGAAAATTCTTCTAGAGAGGGAGCCAATACCGTAGAGGACGGTGGCGATTTTTGTGAAGTTCTGACTGTATCTGGCAAGGGATCTCACGGTAGTGAGTGGATCCTTGATTTATGGGCTTCATGTCACGTTTGTCCTGACCGGAGTTTATTCACAACATACAGGGAGTATGGTGGAGAATCAGTATTTGTGGGCGATGGAGTCGCTCATAAGGTTGTGGGTATTGGTACCATGCGCATCAGGATGTTCGATGGGGTCGAGCGAGTCCTGGAAGATGTGAAGCACATTCCCAAGATGAAGATGAATGTGATTTCTCTTGGTGCATTCGAGGCGAAAGGGTGCATGTTTATCGGCCGTGATCATTGTTGTGAAGTGATCAAGGGGGCACTCGTGTGTATGAAGGCACGGAGGTGTGGCCATCTTTACATGTTGATCGGGAGCACAATTCACTGTGGAGTTGCGGGAAAGGCAGCGAGATCCACGGTTGCTCGTATGTGGCAAGTGCCTAAGGGCCACATGAGAAGAGCGAAAAAGGGCGTGAATTTGTAAGGATATGGTCGATGGTAGCACGAGAAGCGGTGAAGCTATGATTGAAGATAAGACGACGTTGCGAGGATGGTGTTTGATTCAACGTTTAAAGCCTCGGTGGAGATTGTTGGGATAAGTCTTCAAATGATGCGCGAATTGGGTGCTCCGACTTACCGGACGGCCTGACCCAAGTGCAGTTGAAGAGCCCCTCCCATGAATAGTTTTTTGTGCCCAGATCGGTCGGCCGACCGGTCAGCTGTGAGGCAGCGTTGGTGTAAAACTCCCTGGATTGTTTTTTGTGAAGGCCGACCGGTCGGCTGTGCGCGCGGATTTCTTGCGCAGTCCGCAGTACTGCGCAAGGTGTTTCTATTTTCGGATTTCTTCCTATTTGAGTTGTTGTAATCTGACTTAGAGATGTATCCTAAGGTGTCCAAGGTTTCATATTCGTACTAGGAAGAGGGGAGAGGTGTGTGTGAGAGAAAACTTGGAGTTTTTCTGTTTTTCCTTGCTAGTGGGCTGTCAATCTCTGTAATCTTCTGATATTCATAGCGGATCGTTTTGTGCCGTGGTTTTTTACCCGTTTTGGGGTTTTTCCACGTAAAATTCGGAGTCTCTTGTGGTGTGTACTTGTGTGTGATTGATTGCATCTTGTTTCTCGTTTGATTGCGCATTGCTTCACGCGTTCGGCGTTCCGCTTCTGCTGCCGGCCTTTCCCAACAGAAGACACCAGCTGTTGAAACCTTCATGGGGCCACCTAAATGTTTAGATGCCATCTTAGTTCCAACCTTTTTTGTTTTACACTTCTTGGTGTAAATACATCCAAATGATTAATTATCAATGTAATTCCTTCACCTTTTCTAAAATGGAGGATGGCACAAATTTCATGTGGGGCCATTATGATATATGTGGCCTATCCACACAATCCATCCATTTTGCGGGCTAATTTTAGGGCATGAACTCAAAATTGAGGAAGATCCAAAGCTCAAGTGGACCACGCCACACGAAACAATGGATGGAATGCCTACCATTAAAAACCTTTTACAACCACCATTTCCTATGGTGTGGGCCACTTGAGCTTCGGATCTACTGCATTTTTAAGCTCATGCCCTAACATATTCAGGTAAAATTGATGGACAGCATGAAAATGTCACAGACCTTAAATGGGGCCATGAATTTAAGCCCATCTTTTTCTAACGGCATTTCAAGGTGGAAATACTCATTTCTGTGTAATTATTATGTTATTACCTTTTTTCCTAGATTTGCATGATGGAATTGGAAAACAAACACCCCCTACAGTGATTCCCAATCGGATGAAGGGAAAGCACAAATATAATTGTGATCTAAAACTCCACTAAGGGTTCAACGGTGCGTGTTCAATCCTCATTTGTGTGTGTGCCCTACTTAGACCTGGCAAAATTCAACCCGACCTGCTAACTTGACTTGATTTTTTCTAGTTTAGGGTTGGAAAATTTGACCCGAATTCAATTTTTGGATTGAGCCGACCCGGCTCGAATTTTTATGGTTCGGGTTAGGGTTAAAGGTGACCCGACCCAACCCGACCCGACCCGACCCGACTCGACCCGACCCGAATCATATAAGGGTTAAGTAAACTATTGTATATTAATTTTCTTATTAGTTAAATAGTACATAGTTTTCTTTTTCTCACACACCTTGCTAGGAACGGTCCACATGTCTATCAATTTAGTAAATATGTGCATGATCACATTTATGACATGTAGAACTAAAATATTATGAGATTTTTTTTATTTTTTTTAATATTTCTAGTGCTCGTTTATTAGAGAACTGAAATGGTAGCTAATGGTCCATAAAATAAATTAATAAAATTATCTTAATGGTCATATTTATTTGATTGTTGATGGGAATTTATTGGACGGTTAAAATGAAAGGATCGAATGGATCCATTTCAATAATTGTGTCCACAATTTAACTATTTAAAAAATTAAATATCAAATGGTCTTATTGATTTGATCCAATGGTCAAAAAATAAAAATAGAATTGTTGACTTGTTGAACAATACTTGGATGGTTTGGATGAAATATTAAAGGTCAATTTCTCTTTTAGTATTTGCCTAATAGAAATACTCTATAAAAAAGCCTCGGTGTGTATATATATATATATATATATATATATATATATATATATATATATATATATATATATATATATATATATAGTGTTCGAAGTTTCGGTATTGCTACAAGTTTCGCTAGCTGAGGATACAGAAACAATATCGATATCGCCGATAATATCGTTGATAACCGGAAATGCGGTGAAAATGGGAAAAATGGTGGAATTTTTCAGTGAAACCTTAGGAGATGATAAAATACACATATTTGCATATTTATAAATAAAAAATTGTAAAAAGAATGCATACACAATAGGTTTCTATTTAATGGGGGCCTACAAGCATGTGCTGCTGTAAGAAATCAGTCCAACCATCTCATCCATCCCATCTATCCATCCAATATCTGACCTTCCATCCAAACATTCATTGATATTTCAGAATATCGGCAGCACATGATATTTCCAAACAAATCATTAACAACTGAAAAAGAAACTAAAAATTGTGGTCTTGTTATTGCCATGTTGCGATAATGATAATATCGTGATATCATCAATATTATCATCGACAAATTGAATGTTGCATACAACCATGCACTCATAAAAAATATGAAATGGAAATTTTTTAACATACAGATTTTTGGCGTATCGATACATTAGCAATATTATCGAACTATTTGCAGATACATTGACAATACAAGCAACACTTGGAATTTACACAGTAAAAAATATTGGCGATACATCGGCGGTATCAATGCATTGACAATACAAACGACACCTGAAATTTACACAATTGAAAATATTTACAATATCGATACATTGGAGATATTTAGTGATACATCGCCGATACCTAGAATTTTTATACTATCAGTGTTATCGGTATCACTGAGCTAGAAATAGAGATAATATCAGAGATAATGCAAACACTATATATATATATATATATATATATATATATATATATATATATATATATATATATATATTAAGCATAGATTGTTTGGTTTTCAATTGAATGCTAGTGTTATATGCATCTAGCTTAATTTATAAATTAGCTAGTTGGTCATTAAAATGCAGGTCAACCCAATTCGACCCGGTTTAATTTGGGTTGGGTATGGGTATGGGTATGGGTTGGGAAAATACAATCCGAATTCAATTTGGGTCAGGTTAGGGTTGAGGTGGAAACTACCCACGCAAACTTGACCCGACGCGAACCCGACCGGACCCATTGCCACCTCTAGCCCCACTTGAGTTTTAGATCACCCCCACGTTTGGCCTCACGTCCTATGATGAACTGATGAAACAGATGAGTGGATAAATAAATAAAAAAAACAGCATGATGGGCCGTACATAGCTTTGGTTTACAGGGGAGCAAGTGGCTTCCGTCTGGTCTCCCATGAAGAAGGCCGGGCCATTCGTCATGTTGGTTTGCAGAGAACGAGTGGTGTTTGGAGGTTTACTGGCAACGTGTGGACAAGGAACGGCTGAAAATCGAAATCCACGCAAACAAGTAAACAGAAAAATACAGAAAGGAAGAATCCAGAGGCATGCGCAACCGCACACACAACTCCACCGGGAAGTCAATTAGCTGTAACTTGGGTAACATCTTAGTAGGTGTTACCATAACCGTGTGGGGCCTACCTTGATGTATTTTTTTATATCCACTCCGTTCATCTGTTTTTCTATCTCATTCTAGAGTGCGGTCCAAAATCATAAGAAGATCTAAATCTCAGGTGGACCATACCATTAGAAACAGTGACGAATAACCATTAAAAAAAATTTGTGGGCCAAAAAGGTTTTGGATCAATTTGATGTTTCTAATTTCCCTTAGATCTTATTGGCGTTATCAACAAGTTGGGTTGAAAAGAAACATTAAGAAAACGTTATGATGGACCTTTTGGAATTTTTAATGGTCAGGCACTCAATCACCACTCTTTACTGTGGTGTGGTCCACCTGCATTTGGATAGGCATAAGTTATATTATCCCATTCTAAAATGGTCTGGAAAAACGGATGGACAGCATGGATATACATAAAATTATCAAGGTGGCCCCAATAGTAGGGGTAACACCCACTAAGCTGTTGCACGGGTAACACCTTATACGCTCCCTTAAAATAAAATAAATAATAATAATAATAATAAAATAAAAAAAAAAACCAAACGAATTGATGAAAGATATTCCGGCAACTTGTAACCGGCTGGCGGCCGCTGGGTGAATCGGGATATGGTAGAGTAAGGTCCACCTGACTACAGTACACGTCGAGTTCTGTGGAGCCTACAGGGCTGTTCACGAGAAAATCCACTCCGTCCGTCCGTTTCAGCATAGTGTTCACACCTAAAAAAGTCATATTGATCCAAAATTCAGGTAGGCGACACCACATCTAAAACCTCTAAATTCACCCTTTGTGTCCCATCTGAGTTAACGATCAGGCTGAGTTTCGGGAAGACTCTTCATCCCTGTGGGGGTCACCTGATTAACGGGTATTATACGAACACCATAGTGTGCGCTGGAAGGTTTAGAAACTGATGGACGGAATGGATTTAACACACATGTCACGGTGTACCCACAGAGCCCACTTGGCACGCTTTTCCTACGACAGGTGTTGTAAAGGTATCTGGTCCATTTATCCCTTTCACCGACTCTCTCGGATCATCCACACAAGGGGGGTTCTTCTACAAGTCTACGATATTAAGCTTATTCAACAATGTTGTTCGTGGGACCCACATCCACACTGTTTTATAAGGTGTGCCCCTTCCGACTGCAATCCATACTCCAGAAACAAGGCCGATCGGAAACACAGGTGAGGTAAGTTGTTGTGGGGCCCACCATTAAAACATTCCAGATTGTGCACGAGCCGACTGCATTTTGAGAGCGGATTAGGCCAGACCCCGGCCTCACGCAAGACGGTGCGGCCCTTACCGTGAATTACCATGGGCCTACCTTGATGTATGTATCCTGTATCTACACCGTCCATCCGTTTTTCCAGATCATTTTAGGATATTATGACAAACATGAAGAAGATCTAATTATCCAATGGACCATACCATAAGAAATAGTCGTTATTGACCATTAATGGGACTCAAAAGTTTTGGATCAAGATAATATTTGTTTTTTCCCTTAATTAAGGCTTATGTGACAGATTAGAGGGTAAATAGACGCTAGAGAAACATTAATTTTCACCCTAAGAGGTTTTTAATGGTAAGATGGTCAACCACAACTGTTTCTTCTGGTATGGTCCACCTGATAATTGGATTTGATTCATTTTTGGGATAATGCATTATAATGATATGGAAAAACGGATGAACGACATGGATACATAATACATACATCAAGGTGGGCTCCATTGTAACCCCACTGTAAGGCGGCACTGGCTTGTGTGAGGCCGGGGTCTCACCTAATCTGCTCTCCTGTATTTTGTATGTACTATCAAATCCATTCATAAGATTGCCCCGCCAGGATCATTAGATGCCCAAAAACGAAAGCATTCAAAACTTCTACACGCTTGATTTTACGAGGTGTGACCCACTTAGTTTTGGACTCTGGATAGAACATAAGGGGTGCAAGTGATGGCCAAAATGGATGTCATGGAAACATTCAGATAGGGTGCCAAAATTTATGCATATCTAAATCCCAGGTAGACCATACCGTAGGAAACAATGTTGATTGAGTGCCTCACCATTAAAAACTCCAAAGGGGCAATTGTAAGGTTTTCATAATGTTTATTTACAATCCAACCTCGTGATAATGTAAAGAAAATCTAAATGAAGGGAAATTAGAAATATAAGATTAATCCAAAACTTTGGTAGCCCACCCCTCAGCCAATTCCCTCTCACACCATAAAATAGGCCAAGCTTGCCCCCGTGGGAGAATATACCAATGGGTGGCATATTTGCTACTTTCAGATTTGAACACAGGACCTTCTACTCATATCATGTCAAACAACCACTTTCCCTGAAAGCCCGAACGGTTTAAGGATTGCGTATCAATGTATATCAAGGGACTCTAACAGACGCTAATGGATCTTTCACATTTTTCGCCATAAGATGATCCTCCGACATGGATGGACCCTATGGATGTAATACATACGCTGTGGTGGAGTCACATAGCTTGGTGACGTCAATACAGCACGCAATCCGCCTCCCTCCCGCTGAAAGGTAAAAAGTTAGGAGATAGGAATGGTCGTACTCAACACCGCACATGCTCCGTAATAAATGCAAAAGCATCCAATCTTGCACATGGGCCCTGACAGGATCAACCGGCAAGTTGGGCCGGTGGATCGTCCATGGCTCAAATTCTCTCCCCCGTTGAAAATTAAAAAAGTAATGATTGTCCGCTTACAAATACTAGTACGAAGTTTGGACGGTTGATTTTTGGACGCTTTGAAATAAATCTCTAATAGTTTAGTTTGGACGTTTGTGTATTAAGGAGGTAAGATGCACCACATGACTATATGGTGGTTTGGTGTGCCACGTGGCAGATTCACCTTGATAAAAAAAAATAGGAAGAAAGAAATGAGAAAAAATAAAAATAAAAATAGCACGTTCACTTGATTTATTCCTCTATCATGCCTTTGTGTTCTATGGTTGGCCATCAGTAATAGAATCGCTGAAGTGGGCCCGTGAGTGACAATGACATGTTACCTGCCGCATGCTGTATTGGCACTTTTTGCCGCACCATCAAGATGAGGACACGGGAGTTAAGAGGATCCTCCACCAGAGTTGTTGAACTGTGTACTCGTGTTTTCGTTTATGAGCCAGTGGAGCACGTGGTTCAGTGATCCATTCCATTCAATGTGGCTAAGTGAAGATTAAGTGCTGGGTAGGATTGTCTACTACGTGCGATGTTTGAAATATATATGATCCATGATATTCACCACTGGATGTGCGGATCTGATTAAAGCATAACCCTCATGTATGTGCTGTAGACAGATGGCTTTATAATATGCGAGATCACCTGCATTACAGGTGGAAATTAACATTATCCATCAATCTGAACTGTCCAACTAGCGGGCCTCAGTTTGGATGAATGATGTTTTGAACATCGGACTCGTTCAAAAGAGTATAAGCGGTTGTTTATCTTTACTAATGAGTTAATGTTCAACATTAGCAGTTTTTCTTTCCCACTATGGATTTCAAGGACATCGTTTTGATGGCCAGGATCCATCCTAGATCTATACATAACTTGAATCAGATCGGGCACTTGAATCAGATCGGGCGCGGATTTCCTGCGAAACCCTTGCGCAGGAAGTTCCTGCGCTGGGAACCAAGGTGTAACAACCCAAAATTTCGGCACCCGAGTACGGAGATTCTAATCCCGAGTTCCCGAATGTTAACTAAATAAAATGCTATTTTAGGAATGCCACACATGGAAAATGCACTCACGTGTGTCCTCAATCAGATTTATATTTATTCCATTCATAAATAATCAGAGTAACGCATTTTAATTAGCGGATCATAAGTAAAGCGGAGGTAACTAAATTTAAAATATAGAGCTAACACCCTAGATGAACAATTCAATCGCAGTGTAAGCCAATATGAGAATTATACGAATCACAATAGATGTAATAGGAAGGAAAAATACAACTACCAAGAGGGACGAAGCTAGAAGACTACTAAGGCGCCCATGCGCGCCACCAACTAGTCCTATTCTTGAGACATCTGCATATGTCAAATAGAAGGCGTCAAAACGCCAACATAGTGAAGAAATAACCCCAAGGTTAGACTCAAGATATTTAAATTATAAATAGGTTTATATAAGTATATTATTCTTAAGCATGTTGTCAAATCAATCAAATTTAAGTAATGTCCACATATAAATCATACATCATCCTAGGCTAATTGATTAAATGCATGGATGTCATGATTCCGCACACAATGCATGTCCCGGGCAAGCCCTGGCCCGACCAACTGGTATCAGAATCCACAGTCCACCTGTCTAGCAGGTCGTAAGTCGTGACTGAGTACACAGCCCAGATGACACAGAGAAATGACATGAGGTGCTCAAGATAGCGCTGGCGTCACATCAAGCAACCAGGCTACACGAGTCCCCCTCAAATGCAATGTCATGTACGCATGATTAATTAAAGTATTTATTAGTCCAATTCATCCAGCAAATTGGTGAAGCCAGAATATCACATTGTATCGTAAAGTCTAACCGGAACTATCTGGCTCCCTGTGATGCGTAACCAATCATTGCCAGTAACCCCTCGATCCAAAGTTGAGTTATCCTACCATGAAAGCCTGGTTCGACCGTGACTCGTCAGCCACGACCAAATCAAAGCGGAAGGTCTCATATCTCAAATATCAAATACGATTAATTTATTCAGAGGTGCGGGCGTTTCACTCGGAATTATCCTAATGCACGCCCTGGGTCGTTCGAATGGTGCACAGGCACGCAAACATCGGCCAAGATCACATTTATCACAAGGGCCATTCGAACAACAATCGGTCACCCCTGTCAATGCTCATTAGTCACTACGGGGAGGCACCACCCCAGCGTAGGACGACAGCTCAAACACGGTGTCCCATACCACCATGCTTGGCTCATGAGACTTGGTGGATCGAGTCGCAATATGGTTTTAAGTGGACTATTCACAGTGGGAACGATGATATTCCAGATTCCATAGGATGTGATTCAAGAATGAAATACAAAAATGATTAACTCTGAATTGGGCTTATTCGATGGACCTAAGTGGACGACGACAAACCAACAATGGCCACTATCGGTCGACCGTGTCCCGCTTGGTCGATCGAATAAGTCCCTGACTGCCAACCCAGTGGCAGGCAATACATTATATCAATGGTTTTCAGAGCTTAATCCAAAGCAACGGATACCTTATTATAATAGCAATTTAAGTTATTAAATACCTAATCATAAACATATCTAAGCACCTGGCCTGACCGACTAGCCCGACCGATCCAAAGGACCCGGATGACATAGCCCGGATGACACAGGGCACCACATACATCCACAATCATAAATATATTACAATATTGTAAATTTACATCATTCAAGCATTTCATCGAGCATGTTATGAATCAAACAACCATAGAGGCATTTCATCGAACATGTTATGCACACATCAACAATTAACATATAAACTCAAGCAATCATTAATTAGGATTTGTTGAGAGTAGGCTTGAGGGTAGATCTTCACCTTGGAATCGAAATTACTCGATTCGGATGAGGCCTGAGCGATCCAAATACGGTCCAAACGCCGAAAATTGGGAAATACCTCAATGACCTACAATGAATCACAAATCTAGTGTTAATCAATTAAGGTTTAATCTAATTAAATATTTAATTAGGGTTTAGGGTTTTGGTATCTCGGATTTGGAAAATTCCAAATCGATTCAACAAATCGGGGCCCAAATTCGGTGCACCGTCGGAATCCCAACGGAGTCGAGCTTGGTTACGGCTCCTACAAAGCGTGGGCCACACCCAGTCGATGACCGGAATCCCAAATCCTAGCAAGAGGAACCCTAGGAATAGGGTTCCGTTGGAAACAAATAGGGGTTTTTAACCCTAATGGTCCAAAAATGAAGAAAATGGAAGGAAGAGGAAAAGAAGAAGTAGAGAAACACCTTACCTAGCAATGGGAGGTGAATCCGACCCCAAAGCCACCGGATTTTGGCCGGAGAAGACGCGAGAACGGGCATGGAGGCCGGAGAGATCTTGGAAATCCGAGATTTCTAAAGTTGGAGGAGGATTTGAGGGATGAATGAGGTTTGGGAAAGGAGGAAGAGAGCTAGGAAGGCTTAGGAGCAAAGGGGAGAAGAAGATGAAGGAGAGAAATGAGAGAAAGAAATGAGAAAGAGAGAGAGAGAATGGGGTTGGAAACCCCCCTTTTAAATCTAACCAGCCACGACCGGTCGGCCGGTTCTAGATCCGGTCGGCCGGATCCCACTGTCCATCCGTTTTTCTTCCCAAAAGGGCAGCAGCAACCGGTCGGCCGGTTGCCAATCCGGTCGGCCGGCTACCCATCCGGTCGGCCGGCTGTCAAACCGGTCGGCCGGCTACCTAACCGATCGGCCGGTCATCCCTTGGCCATTTTCTCTGAAAATTTAGGATTTCTTCCCTGCACAGTGAGTTCCTACACATTCCAGGCTACTTGTCAGCCTTATTTACAAAATAACATTTAAGTAAATGTCATGTTTAATTTATGTTTCCATTTACTTTAAGTTATTTATGTAAATAAGGAAGTACCCCCCATTTGGATTCAATAAAAAAATACTAGAAAATTGAAATCCCAATAATAAAGATTTTGATTTTCCCCTCCAAGTACAAATCGCAATTTTTTGGCATTTCCAAAACATAGTGCCTTTTAAATGAGAGGGTTTTTGCCAAATCTAAACCGTTCAAAAATCTGAAATACCTCAAATAGGCTAAAACACCAAGGTCCGGTAAAATATCCATGATGGTCTCGTTGATCTACGTGTGAATTGATAATTCAGGGTTCTTTACTTAGTCTCTACAGACAGCGACATACCCGAGTCAACCCAATCGTCGGAAAACTCTTCCGAACCATGTGATCTTCCAACTCCTAAACTAATTCCATCATTTCTTTGGTAAAAATATTCATTTTAGTCCCCAATACATGTGAACACACGTGCCGGTACGCCTTATAACCTGACACACCGAAGGTAATGCCCAAGGACTTCCAATTTCCAAGTTAGTGAAAATCCGGGGCGTTACACAAGGTGGGCCCACAGTGATGTTTTTTTATAAATCCACCCCATCGAGCTCATTTTAGAACATGAGAACAAAAATTAACCGGATCCAAGAGTCAAGTGGGCCGAAAACATGAGGATTGAACGTCCACAGTTGAAATATTTGTGGAGCCACAGGAGTTTCGAATCAGAATAATATTTGTGTTTCCAGTTCATCCCAGTATTATTGATGTTATGAACGGTATGGATGTCATATAAACATCACTGTGGACCCCAGGGAGGTTTCAACGGTAGGTAATTTACCTACCCACCTTTTCCTTTAGTGAGGCCCACTTGAGTGTTGGATTCGGTTCATTTTTTGTTTTCACATACTAAAATGAGCTCCCAAAACGGATGGACGGGGTGGATTTATCAAAAAAAAAAAAAAAATCACTATGGCCCCACCTTAGTTACCAGCGCAGGAACTTTATTAGCAAGACTTTCGCAGGAAATCCGCGCCCAATCAGATCCACTAGATGGAAAAAACCTAATTGAAAGATAAACACGCCACGCGTAAATGTAGGAATATGGCTCTAGCGTACTACGGTTCTTCTTGACTCGAGGTTCTTTTCATCTCCAGGTCGTGAGTCATGTGTTACCCATATTACACGGAGCAAGTGGAAAGCGAAGCTCTGTGGGGGCCACCGAGATGTCCTCATGATGTCTACTCCATCAATCAGTCAGGCCTGCTCATTTTAGGATGTCCGGGAGGGAGGTAGGAAACAGTGGAGATTAAATGCTCACCATTGAAACGTTATTGGGACCACAAGGTCAGATCTCACCGTTAAAACAGAGTCTGCCTACCACTGAGCCATGGAGTTGGACCCCGTGGCTCACCTAAGTGTTAGATCTACCTCATTTTTGGAACATCCTAGCATGATCTGTCAACACTGATGGAACAAGAATTGATGTCACTCGGACATTGTGGTGGGTCCCATGGAACTTTGAGTTAGACGGGCTTCATTTATAACAGGGGTTATCGACAACTCATCGTTCTCGCAGTGTACGATTTTAAATCGAGTGGACGGGCATTGGCTATGTATAGAGCGTGAAGATATGATAAGGCAGACCTTGAAGTCGTTTTAAGTCGTTTCTAGCATGAAAACCAACCATTTTGCCCTTCTGTAATCTTCTCATGAGACTGACAAGGCAGACCTTGAAGCACCGTTGAAAGAACCCTACCATGATAGAGCCATCTCTCCACATGATCGTGTGGGGGTGATGCATCGATCGATCAGGTCCACACATATGCTGGCACCAAAATTGATGGCTTAAATTTTAAAAGTAAAATTTATGAAGCAATCCTATCCATTGCCGTTTTCTATGGTTCATCCCTCCTATTGTTTTCCACTTTCACTCTTTTGGCCACATAAGATTGTTGATTATGAATGATTTTCGAGACAAACATATCAAACAATGCAAGTGACGCCTGGAGTCGTTCATATGGCTACACCCAATTTGTAAATCAACCTGCCATGTGTCCTACGAAGAGATGGTTGCACCATATTACTCTCGTTCAAGTGGAGTCTACTAGTTCAATACACTTGCAATTTAGGGCCTGTTTGGTTGTAGAATCTAGATTTTAGAGAAAACTTAAATTCCAATGTTGGAATCTAAAATTCTAGAAACTAAAACTCAATTCCATCTGAAACTTACTGTTTGGTTGAAAACTCTGTAATCTAGATAAATTATGTTTGGTTGATAACTATGTATATAGTCTAACTGTTGCTTGTGGCATAGCCTACTTGGGCTTCAAATCTGCCTGAGAACTTGACCCTTGGCCTATAGTAATCTTGCAAGACAGATGGCCGGGTTAGATGGCAAATAAATATTATAGTGGGCCTTAGGAAGTTTTTAATGGTGGACGTTCAATCAACACTGTTTTCATGTGGTGTGGTCCACTTGAGATTTGGATTTGCCTCATTTTTTTGTGTAAAGCCCTTAATTGAGCTCTCAAAACGGTTGGACCGTATGGATATAAAACGCATATATCATAGATGTACAATGCTTACATCAAGGTGGGCACCACTCTAGGGATATTACCGTTGACGCTTACTTCCACTTCTTTTCCCTTCTATAGAAATGGTCCCTTACACCATTTCTACTAATTTTGATTTAAGCCAATTTAGGTTTCAAATGGAATCTTGTTTGGCTTGGAATTTACGGTCAAGCTCATCGGTTAAAATTGAATTTAGCTAGAATCTAAATTTTAAGTTGAAAATTGATTTCCAGATGCCAACCAAACAAGCCCTTAGTTCCCATAATTTTGTATCATACTAATACGACTCCACCAACCAATGGTTTAGATTACTGAATTACAGGCTTTACATTTCAAAATTATAAATGCGTGTATACTCTGGCTACTTATGACAATTAGAGTTGTACATGAGCCAAGCTCGCTCTACTTGGCTCAAACCAGCTTGATTTAAAGGTTAGGTTTGAACCAAGCTGAACTATTTTTCCAAGCTTGAAATGATTTTCAAGCAAAGCTTAAGCTAATCCAAGCTTGATTAGACTCAGCTCAAAGTTTGACTTGATTGAAGCTTGATTCATCTTAACTCGGTTGAAAAAGTATGTTTTTTAGTTTCACATTGGAAGTGCATAAAAAAATCAGAGATGAAATTCTCTATAGAAATAAGTTAGGTGTCAATAGGCTTTGGAAACTACCTTTGGATTTGAGCTTAAATAGTTTTAGGTTGAGATTTTGCGCTGGCCTATTTAAAATTTTGGTTTTTTACTGAGCTTGAATTGGGTTTGAACTTGGCTCGAAGGCTACGTCGAACCAGCTTGAAGGCCGAGCCGAGTTGAATACCAGCTAGGAGGGTCATTGAAAGCTCGGCTCGTGTACAGCATGACAATAGATACACACGCGCGTGTCCAGATCCGCGGAACAAAGGTCTGATTCGTACAGTTGTCTGTTGAACAGGACTTGAAATTTTTTAATTTTTAACCACTAATAATATACGTGGATGGTCAGATAATCAAATAAAGTATATTTTTTTTTATTCAAGACATATCTAAACAGGATCTGTTTGGACGGTTTAAAATAAATTGCTTGCACGCCACGAGTTTTCTCCATTCCGCACGGGTTACGCGTGGGCTCCAATGTACGTCTTCAATGGTGCACTCCACGGCCCGTCCAATCAGTGGGCCACCTTTCGGATTAGCCACAGTCTTGGACTTGCACTAAAATGGAAGATTGGATCCATTGCAGTACTCATCATCAATTTTTTGGACGGTCAAGAAGGTTTTTCCCCAATGGTCCATATGACTTTATGCATGGATTGTTAGAAATAGCCACTAACTTTAATTTTTAACCGTCAGCCCATCTATGAGGTGGCCGACCAATTAGTTGGCTTGGATCGATTGATACCATTCACAGATCTTATCAATTAAAAGGCGGATATCATTCATTAGAAGTTATGGGACACACATTGGACCTGATCTCCTTAATAAATGGCTTTGGCAGGAACGGAATCCCACCGTCCAACCGATGGGCCATCTCACAATGCAATTGGGACGTTTGTAACTATACGGTCCATCACCCTATTCTTAACGGTCAAGAAATTTTATAGTACCTGTTTAAACAAATGTCTAGAGATTGAATGGTCAGAATCTCTCGCTATCTGCCTTTTCTCCTTGCTTGACCGTGCATGGAAACCTTTTCACTGCATATAGCTGCATTTGGACTGGTTGGCATTCACAACATTTATCTGAACCGTCCGTTAGGTCTAGTCTATTGTCGTCCGTTGATCTGCAAAAATCACAGCAGTCAAACGGTTCTAATTTACGTTACTGGACCTATCTTCTAGGAATGATATTGTGCATTCATTTTTGCAGCTATTAATTACTGGACGGTTCGGATCATTCATTAACATTATGAGCTGGATGGTAGGTGGTGCATGCTGGCCCAGCCTGGGAACGAATCATAAAGTAGGACTAAAACGAGCCGTATTCCAATGAATGATAATATAGTTCATCCATCTACAAACGGGTGTGCATTGATCACCATTTATCGAATGATGAATTGACAACTGATTTGCTGAGCACATGACAACAAGTGCAGCCCGTCTAAATCACAGGTCCCATTACAGATGGAGCACCAACTGAAAACATCATTTGTGGATGATGTTAACCATCTGATCTCGTGCATTGATTGTGGACCGCTGATTATTTTCTTTTTTAATCGTGAATTTGATGGAAACCGATTGCATCTGCCCTCACCCGAACGGACTCGGTCGACGGAGGGGCTCTGTGGCGCTCACCGTGATGTATGGATTTCTCATGACCGTCACTGTGGCCCTAATTAGCTTGTGAACGCATGGACTTACTCCCTATGGGGTTGCAGGCAATTCACATCTTCTGCCACCTAGTAGAATCTAGGAGTAGACTTAGATTGCCTGTGTGGTGAGATTTGATTAAGCTACGTGCTATCTGAGATAAGGCCACTGCAAAGCATCTTAGTCGTGTGGGGACTACCTTGATGTATTTGTTGTATATTCACGTGGTCCATCTGTTTTTCCATCTCATTTTAAGATGCGATCTTAAATCATAAGAAGATCCAAATCTCAGGTGGACCATACCAATAGAAATAATGATGAATAACCATTAAAAACATTTTGTAGTTCACAAAAGTTTTGGATCAATATGATCTTTCTAATTTTCCTCTAACCGGATTTTCTTTGGAATTTTTAACATTATCAATAGCTTGGATTGAAAATTAACATTAAGAAAATGTTATGATGTACCCTTTGGAATTTTTAATGGTGAGGCACTTAATCACCAATGTTTCGTGTGTTGTGGTCCAGCTATGATTTGGATCTACTTAAATTCTAGTACCCCACCCTAAAATTGTTTGGAGAAACGGATGGACGGCATTGATATACAGAAAATCATCAAGGTGGGCCCCATGGTAGGGGTAACACCCACTACGCTGTTACCTCATTAACACCTAATTCGTGCTCCAAATTTGTTCCTTGTTCGGGCCCACTTCTGATACCAGCATGGGGTCTATTCAAATCACATCAAGTTTGGGTTATCAACATTTTGCTTTATCGAGGAGTGCATTTCGAGGGATATGGATTGCCTAGTTGTTTGGCTGAAAATTTGATAATTGATTTGTTTATGTAATATTGACATGCCAAAGCTTAATACGGTTCAAATTGAATTGAACGCCTTTGACCCCAAGTGTTGAGATACATAAGAGATCATGAGACTAAGAATTAAGCAGTTTAATTGTCTATTTAACCACATGTAAAGAAATCAGGTAATTTGTGAAAGAAGGAATTTGTTCTTCTAATGAATTCATTTTGTCTTTTTGACTAAAAGAACTTTTTCTCACCTAACAATAGAAATTGAATGGCCAAAATAGTGTGAGAGTAGGAGGAATATAATTATATTAATAAATGATAATAAAAACTTATAAAAAAACATAATCCTTAGCGATCCAATGACCATGGTGTGGATGGTGAGGTCCTAAAGCTAAGGTCTTTTTCGGTCCAACGACTTGGGTATAGACGAATAGAATTACATTACTTTTAAGTTAAATCAATCCAATGTAACAACATAATTGGGCTGAATTAGACTACTTCTAAGCTAGAATCAGTCCAACATAGCAATGTAGACTGAATTGAATTACACTACTCTTAAGCTAAAATTAATCCAACATAACAGCATAGACCGACTGAATTACATTAAGCTAAGATAAAATAAGCAGCATTTCACTATAGAGTTGTATTGGGCTAACGAGGGTTTGAAGCTCTTCAATTTTCCTCCTATTTATAAAAATTTTAGGCGATAGCTAGAGAAAGATCTTCGTAGTCACTCGTCACATTTGCTAATGTGAAAGTAATTGTCTGGGCCCTTAGACATACAGTTATAACTTATTATGCATTGTCAATTGTGATAGTTGTTTATCATGAGTTGGTCATTGGTTGCGTATACCTCTGCTCTTATCATGTGGATGTGAGTTCTTCTCATTATATCACGTGTTTTTGCTCGAGCTGTATTATGCGCCGTGAAAATCGGCAAACTTGACGTTGTTGTTATGTTGCTTCACAATTCCTTAAATAGTCTTGGCTGTAAGTATTTCTTCTATGCAATGTTATAATTCATCGACCGAATCCGTCACTAGTGATGATCGTGTTTTGGTTGATACCCATTATCGATCATAATGTATTTACGGTGAATAATTAACTCTATTATGTGAGCAAAATACATGACGGGCATCTCATGGATATATGATAGTAGTCAACAAAACTTATTCTTTTTGACTATTCATGATTTTTTAGACTTTGATCAAATTTAATCATCAGAGCAACCGAAGGAAAAATAAAATTTATTGTCTATTATCGAGATCTTACAGCTGGCACCATCGGAGTCGTTAAATTTGACGAGGTCATATCAACTGTGAAGTATAAATATAGTAACCTTGGCACCATTCAGCTCGATGCTGACCTCACTTGGTGGGATTTGATTGGGCTACATGTTGCTGTCCAAGATGGCTCACACAAAGCATGTTTGAAGCTAATGCAGATTAAGTATCGCCCTCCCTAAACCGGGCTCCTTCACATCTCCACACGGTGGGATTTGATTGGCCAACCGGCCGGCCAGCTGCTCTTAGAGATGTGGCCAACTAATTATAATAGAGCAAACAACCTTCAAATACACTTTGAGGTCATCTAAGTTTACCGTCCAACCAAATTCCTCCTTGCCATTGTGGATGGCCAACCCGAACTAGGTGTTACCCTGAGAACAGCTTAGTGGGCGTTACACTAACCGTGCGGGGCCCTTCTTGATGTATTTTTTACATATGCATACTGTCAATCTCTTTTTTGCATATCATTTTAAGATGTGATCCAAAATCCTAAGACGATCCAAATCTCAAGTGGACCATACCACTAGAAATAGTGATGAATAACCATTAAAAACGTTTTGTGGGCCACAACATTTTTGGATTAATCTGATATTTATATTTTCCCTTCATCCAGACCTTATCGGCATTATCAAGAGCTTGGATTGAAGATAAACATTAACAAAACCATACAATAGGATCTTTGTAATCTTTAATGGTGGAGAACTCAATCACACTGTTTAATGTGGTATGGTCCACTTGAGATTTAGATCTACATAATTTTTGGAACCTCATCCTAAAATGGTCTGTAGAAAAGGATAAACCGGCATGTATATACAAAATATCATCCATGTGGGCAATAGGGTAGGGGTAACACCCACTAAGTTGTTATCAGGGGTAACACCTAATTCGCGCCCATGGATGTTCGCTCCTTTAAGCGGATGCGGGTGCAATCAGCATCCTTTCAGCAGATTGCCCACTAACTTGTTTGTGGGGCTGACCATAATGTATATATCTTATCCTATACCGTTCATCTGTTTTTTCTAACTTATTATAACGCATGAGCCCAAAATTAAAGCATATCCCAAGCTCAAGGGAACCCCACTACCAGAAATGGTGGGAATTCAACCCGTACTATTATTGCAAAACTTTTTGGATGCTACAAATAATGATGTCATTATCTGTTTCCTGTTATGTGGTCCTAAAGATTTCGATATCTTTAATTTTTGGATCATACCCTAAAATGCGCTAAAAAAATGGAGGCTGCGTGGATAAGACACATGCATTACGGTGGCCTCATAGAGTTTACTCAACACGCGCGTGCTGAGTTACAGGCGCGGCTTCACTAGATCCGGGTCCACCGAGGTGTGTGGGGGATCTCTAACCATGGGGCACCATGTACCTTATATCTATGCCCTCCATCTGCTTTGAAAACTCATTTTAGGGCATGATCCAAAACAATGAAGCAGATCTAAATATCAGGTTAACCATAATACATGAGATTGGTAATAAACCATTGGAAACTTCTCACAGTTGATACTTGTGTGGTCCCTTCATCCAGCTCTTGGCAAGGTAGGATGGCAAATAAAAATTCTGGTGGTCCATGAATTTTTTAATGATGGGGATTCAATCACGACTGTTTGGTCCACTTAATTAAGATTTGGACCTGTTTATTTTTTTAATCATGCCCTAAAATAAGTTGTCAAAATGGATGGACGGTGTGGATGTAAGGCACATGCATCACAGTGGGTCCCACAGGATCCACCCAAAGCCCATGCTGGGTTAATCAGTACGCAATCCGCGTCCCCTTTCAGGTACGATAGTTCTCCAACACGGAAATTACAAAGATAAAGATGTCTCTGACACCGTCATGGGACAGGAGCCACGGTAGATCAGGACTGTCCACCAGTGGTAACTAATGTGGATGGTAAATGTGCCAAAAATCACACAATTTCAATGTCATTGTCAATTTATTGGTTTCCTCCAAAATATAGATTGATTGATAGGGTTGTTAGCTCTTTCTTGTTTTTCAGCCAGGCACCATCCACCTCAGGGCCAACTAGGTGGACCGTCCCGATCCACAATTCCTCAGCCATGTATATAGTGGAGTTGAGATCTTCATCGTATCATGAGGCGTTAAACACTGCTCCTTCCATGATATTGTACAGTGCGTTGGAGATTTCATTCCCTACACTTATGACGGTCCAGCGATCCAGACGTTTGATCAGATGGGACTCGGCGTAGATGGCCCATGCACCAGAAACCCCCGGATTGGAAAATCTTATACTTATAATATTTGGCCTTTTATTGGTTTAATCGGAACCGTTGCTGTATCTTCTTTCTGTACAATGTACAATTCATCCGTTTGTAGGCCGCCAGTGAGATAGTAAGGTGGTTTTTTGCCTCGACCGTGGTCCATCCATGGTGGGAAACACCTCTTGAAACCTTCCAACCGCCTGTCTACAGCCAGACTCGCCATAGAAATTGGTGAAAGGTACTAATTCAGGTGGTCCCACAGTTCACGAGTGCCACTGCCAGTTCACCGCTGTAGGCTCTAATAAAGTGGAAGCGGAGCGGATTGCGTATGGCCCCCGCCCAAGAGATTTGCGTGTGTGGCAAGACGTGACCCAAGGTCTGTGGGGCCCACCGTGTGGTATTGTTTTATCCACGCCGTCCATGCGTTTTTCCAGATCATTTTATTGCTTGATTTCAAAAGTGATACGTATCCAAAGCTCAACTGGACCACACCACCGAACTTCTTGGTGGCCACATAAGTTTTAGACCAAGCTTATATTTGCGTTTTCCTTTCATACAGGTCTGTGTAGCCTTCTCAGCAAGTTGACTGGCAAATAAACCATCATAGCGGGCCCGAGGATGTTTTCAACAGTGTACGTTCAATACCCACTTATTTATATGCGGTATGGTCGCTTTTGAGGTTTGGATCTTCATCATCTTTACGCTCATGCCATAAAATGAGCTGGCAAAGCAGATGAACGGCTTGGATAAAACACATACATCACGGTGGTCCCTAGAAAGCTTGGGCCACGTCCTGCCACAGGGATATCCATGTGGCGGGTGCCCTAGGTAGTAATCCCAACACTCCGATGATAGTTTATCACCCTAGGAACAGCTAGCTTAGTGGGTGTTACCCCCACCGTATGGCCCACATGGATGATAATTTGTATATCCATGCCGTCCATCCATTTCTACAGCCCATTTTAGGATGTGGTTCCAAAAATTATGCAGATCCAAATCTCAAGTGGACCATAACACTAGAAGCAGTGGATTGAGTGCCCCACCATTAAAAATTTCAAAGAGCCCATCTTAAGGTTTTGGTAATGTTTATTTGCAATCCAAGCTCTTGATAATGTCAATAAAGTCTTGATGAAAGGAAAATTTAAAGATCAGATTGATCCAAAAATTTTGTTGCCCACAAAACGTTTTTAATGGTTATTCACTGTTTCTAGTGGTATGGTCCACCTAATATTTCGATCTTCTTAGGATTTTGGGTCACATCCTAAAATGATATGAAAAAAGAGATAAACGGCGTTGATATATAAAAACTACATTAAGATGGCTCCCACACGGTTAGGGTAACACCCACTAAGCTGTTCCCGGGGTAACACCTAATTCGCGCCCATGGTGTTTGGCAATTCAGACCGTAGACGTTGACGTCGCAGATGCATTTGAGGATAACCTAAATATTCCAATGTGAAAATGACAAGAGTTCCGCATTTTGATCTTTTTAATTTGTACCAATACCCTCTTACTTTTAACAGTCCATTTGCTAGCTATCAATTGGATCGTTAAGATTATTTGATCCGTGTAATTTTTTTTACAAGTGATCCATCCACAGTGGTCCCCGCAATTTGGATGGTCAGGATAGCCGTAGTTCCATTATGAGTGCTCAACATGAGGAGGACGCACCACAATTTTCAAAATGGTGGTGAACAATAACAGCAGTCTAGACCTAGTTGCTAGAATCTGCTGACACGTCATGATCAGATCAACGATGACACCTTGTGGGGTCCACCAATAATGAAATGGAGAGGAATAGATGTGTGATGGATTCCGAATTTTCTAGGATGGTCCATATGGTAAATATCTTCCATCCTAGGAATCAAATCCGCCCATTCATCAGGTGAGCAATTATATATATTTTTTTCTAACCGTTCATTTCACGTACTTCTGTAGCGCACGTGATAAATTGACCGGTCGGATTTTTAAAGCAATGTTCCAGGTGGCAATCTTTCCATCAACGCGTCGGGAGTTTTGCCAGAGTACGTCAGACGTTTTTCATTAGGATAGAAAATACTCTTGGATTAAAACATTTCAATCCTCTTATCACTCAAAGTTAGTGGAGACCGTCCATATTCATGGGAAAAGAGCAAGTGATCAAAGGGTTGAAATATTCCAATCTAAGGATTTTTTTTTTTTTCTATTCCTATCTAAAATGACGTCTATAATATAAACGGTTTGGATCATTTGAAAATGATGCCAGATCCGAAGGCCAAATTCAGGAGACGTATACCTGTGCAATATATCCAGAAGACGTATCCTTTATTACCGGAAGTAGAATAGGTAGGTTGTACTACCCCGCTTGCCACGAGCTCGGAACAGGTAGGTCTCTGAGGGGCCCACCGTGATGTATGGGTTTATCCACACCGTCCATCTATTTTTCTTATCATTTTAGGGTATAAACCTAAAACTGAGGCAGATCTAATCCTCAAATGGACCACACAGTGAGGATTAAACTCCCACCATTAAAAGCTTCTAGGAAGTCGTTGAAGTTTTAGATCAAGTTGATATTTGTATTTTGCCTTCATCCAGGTCTATTTGATCTTATGAACAGGTTGGATGGTAGATAAACATCATAATGGGCAATAGATGAGCATCATGATCTCCACTGCTTCCTGTTGTGTGGTCCACTTGAGCCTTGGATCTAGCTCATTTTCGGTAATATATCCTAAAATGACATGAAAAAATGGATGGACGGTGTGGATAAAACCATACATCACATTGGCCCTCCAGAGACTCAGCCTCTTCCGAGCTTGCTTGGGACAGGGGGTAGGACTCCATCCGATTCCAACGGAGAGGGAATAAACCGTCGAAGCTTGCTCGAACATACCTGACTTACTGCAAAAGGATACGTCAGACATTAGACTTTGAATCTGCGTCATCGTCCAATGATCCAAACCGTTTATATGACAATCCTCACTCTTATGGTGGAAAAACAACGGCTAGAAGATCTCAATTGGATTATCTCTAAATGTAACAACTTGGATCTGTAGCGTGAACGTATAATTAAAGGGTTGAAATATTAAATCAGAGACTTTTTTTTTTTTTTCTTTTTTTTCTTTTTTTCTTAATAGCAACCTCCATCTATAAGTATCCCTGTCACATATAAAAACCCAAATTCGACTTAGAGAATCCAAACGTATCTCAGCAAACCCGGATGGAAGCAATCCTAATAATTGTATTCTTTTTCTAACCATTATATGATGGATGGTACACATGCCTTCGTAAATAACTTAGAAATTCCATTCCTAACGCACAATTGATTTAAATTTAACTATCCTGCGTCTTCGAATAGATGTGTGTCTCGCGTGCACACTAACCCATTTATGGGTGCGTGCATCGTGTGACTAACCATCTAGGTGCGTTGCATGACTAAAAAAAAAAGAGGCGTGTTTTGAACAAAAATTCCCCACTGTTTGGTATTGGTATGGCCCACATGAGTTTTGGATGTACATGATTTTTAGAATCTTATCCTCCTGTGATCTTGAAAAACAGATGGACCGAGAGGATTTGTCACAGTCATCTCTGTGGGCCCCACACAGCCCCGGGCACGGGAATATCTATGTGCCCGGGGTCACAGGCAATCCGCTTCCCCAGAAAAAAAACCTGAAAATAACCATTTATCGAACGGTTCAGACGGACGCGGATTGGGTAATATCCCCACCTGTCCTGAGTTTGGAAGAGGCTGGGATCTGAGGGGCCACCATTATTTATAAGTTTATCCACATCGTCCATCCATTTTTTTTCATATCATTTTAGGATCTAAGCACAAACGTGAGGCAAATGAAAGGCTCAATTGGACTTCACAGTGGGGATTAAATTCTCACCATTACAGACCTCAAAAGTTTTGGATCAAGCTGATATTTGTGTTTTGTCTTCATCTAGGTCCATGTGACCTTATGAACAGATTGTATGACAAATTAAGGTCATAGTGGGCCCTAGGAAGGTTTCATCTGTGGGCATCATTATAACTAATGTTTCCTGTGGTGTGGTCCACTTGAATATTGGATTTGCCATATTTTTGGGCTCCTACCTTAAAATGATAAGAAAAAATAGATGGACGGTGTGGATAAACCTATACATCACGGTGGCCACTCAGAATACGTCCCGAGCTCATGACAGGCGGGATAGTACCCAATCTGCGTCCGTTCGGGACTACTGTAATAAGATAGACATCCAATGAGAAAGGGGAAAGTACAGTCTAAACTGCACACGGATGGGAGTGGATTGCCTGTGACCCCGGGCACAGACATATCTCTGTGCCCGGAGCTGTGTGGGGCCTATAAAGATGTCCATTACAAATCCACTCCGTCCATTTGTTTTGAAAGACCACAATAATACAGGATTATAAAAATCACACAGATCCAATACTCAGATGGGCCATACCACACGAATGTGTGGGTATTGAACACTTACTGGTGACAAAAGTTTTGAATCACCGATGATATTTTTTCCTACAGTTTATTTGAGTGTTAATAATTCTTTGAACGGTTTGGATGGCATATAAACATCATGGTCATTTCTAGGAAGGTTTCAATGGTGGACGTTGGTGTTCCCACTGTTTTTTCGGTGTGGCCCACCTGAGTTTTGGATCTGCGTGATTTTTACAATCCCGTCCTATTGTGGTCTTTTAAAAACAGATGGACGGAGTGGATTTGTAATGGACATCTCTATAGGCCCCACACAGCTCCGGGCACATGCAATCCGCTCCCCGGATGGGAGGGGATTGCCTGTGATATCTCTGTGCCCGAAGCTGTGTGGGGCCATAAAGGTGTCCATTACAAATCCACTCCGTCCATCTGTTTATGCAATGTTTGTTTGCCGATCACCACTGTTTACTACTATATGGTTTACTTAAGATTTGGATCTAATACATTTTTTTGGCTCATTACCTTTAATATATATATATATATATATACCCATTGTTAGTACACCCACTACCTGCTTTTAGTCACATCACAATGTTAGCCGCCCTATCTTCACTCAGTCTGCCAGTTGATCTATGGACCTGGGTGTTTTTGGCTCATTACCTAAAACGATGTGGAAAAACGGATGGACAGCATGGATTTAGAATACATACATCAAGGTGGGCCCCACTAAAAGATACTTTTAAAAACCCTTATCTTTTTCTTTTGCGGTGGATAGACTAACGCATATCTTCATTTTTATGCCAGCATGGCACCAGGTACAATATGCAAGCTGGCCACTATGTGGGTCCGACTTTGAATGGTCAACTACGCTCGAAACATGTGAACTGCTTATAAAACTTCGGCCAAGTTCTCTATCCATCAGGTCCCACCTGATGGATGGATTGGATCACATAGGTATGTGCCATGTTGGCATGTCCATGAGCTGCCTTGCACTTGCTTGTAGAAATAGCAAAGGCTCTTTATATATATAGAGTCTGTACTAATCAGAGAAGTGACGAGCAGAGTTTCTCTGCTTCGTTTCAACGGAGGATCCGGATTCATAATTAATATATATATATATATATATATATATATATATATATATATATATATATATATATATATATCTTCTTAATTGGAACGAAAATGGTTTTATCCAATTCACAAGAAAATAATTAAATATCCCTCAATCCGGTAAAACATAAACGACAACAACACCATTAATAATATAACATTGATTCGGTGGTCAATTATCGTTAGTGGGCCCATTGAATTGAGAGGTTTGATGGTCCTCGTTTCTTCACCAGATCAACATTTCTTACCCTTACGTGGCTTACCATATGAGCAGTTCTGATCTGCCCCACTAAATTTACAGTTCTAATCGTCATAGGCTGACCAAGTGAGTAATTTTAATTATAAGGCTTATCAGATGAACAATTCTGATTCTTGTACGGCTTACCTAATTGACATTTCTGATCATTATAGGGTCATCGGATCAAATCAGAAAGTCACATCAACAGTTGTGATTCACTTGATCGACAGTTCTATACTTGGTGGGCCACAAATCAGATTTTTAGCTTTAATCATGCGGCCCACTAAATAAGAGATGGTGGAGTACACCCATTTGAACTTCGTAGACAATATCACAATATATCCGATCTTTCCATACTGCTCCATATGGGGAAGCCAACAAGTACTGCAGCGATTAAGTGGTTTGTTTGATAATGGTTTTGCTTAATTGAATGTTTCAATTATCACATTTGGTTGATCACGTAACTAACTTATAGAGTTATGCAACCACAATAATATACGCTTATATAATGTTCAATCTCATGATAGGTTTTTTTTTTTTTTTCCTCTCTTCCTTTTAGGGTGCACAGACTTTTTTAAATAACTTTGCAATTTAAATTATTCAAATAAACCAAACATTTTGGGTTATTTTTTAATGTATTCCTTTAGCTATATTTAGGGGGGATTTTGGTTTTCCAAGTACAATGGTAAATGACCATAAATAGGTAATGCTTGCTTTAATTATTGTGTGTTAACATTTCTGATATTTGACTGCAATGGTTTGTTGCCATTGTTTGTTTCACTTAGAAATCATTATAAAGATGATAATTTTGTAATGTAAAAAAATATAATGTTAGCTCCTTTACATGTATATTTGACTCGGTTTATGAGTTATAATTCTTATCAAATGATAATGATGGCTCATTTACTTTATATTAGTGAAAAACCAAACACATCCTTAATAAAAGTGCATTTAAAGCCTTCTGGTATAAAGAATTTGCTCTAATGGGTTGGGGAAATCATAGCCTTCAAATATAAATATTCGCCAAAAAAATAAATAAATAAAATAAGAGTCATCCTTAAAAAAGAAATATAGCCAAGTAATAAAAGTTGTGTTGTTGTAATAATTGCCTTAACCTTCTAAATGCTTTAGAATTGTTATTTGATTATTGAACATATAATTTGCTATAAATCCATGAATTGGTTTTAGAGCCTATTTTGATTGGTATAAAATAGGGGAATGTAAGGAATAGCAAAATTGTAACATAAGCAATTGGTAAATTGACATCAACATCAGGTGAGAGCAAACCTATTACATTTGTTTGTTTTGCTAAAAGAAAGTCTTACCTTTTGCTATTCAATTTGGACATGTGGCCACATGTGCAATGAATAGCCTGAGTTTGATCAAACGTGTGCAAATTTGCTAAGTGCGAGGTGTGTTAGAATTGTATTATACTCGAATCACAAATCAAATTGAACACCTTTTGACCCCAGGCACCAAGATAGATGAATTAAGACCGATTGGTAAAGTGATCAGACGACGATTAGTGGTTTTGCTAGATCATGTTTTGCCTTCAAGCAAAAACTTTTCTTTCAACCATGATATCTTCGACGCATTTCTTAACAGAAGTAATAAAAATAAAAAAATAAAACTAAAAAAAAGGCTTGGTACCGATTTTATTAGAAGTAGAGGAAACACAATTGATAAAAAAATAAGTAGAAAAAATTATCGATGATAGTCTAAGTTGGCAAAACGGCCATGGTTTTGACGATCTTTCATACCTGGATGGTCGTGAGACGATCATGAGAAAAACTAGACGGTCGCAATGTATGGTCAACAAGTCATAACCAGATAATTACTAAGTGAGAACTCGACAATTTAAGAGATCTGACGATGGAGCCGTGGATATTTATACTAAACTAATTGGTTTGTTGCATTGGTGCATTGGACAAAAGTGGAAGCTAAACTAAAACTATGTTAAAAACTCTAAGCTTACTGCAGCACAGTGCTTGATACAAGTGGAGGGATTTAAAATTAAACTAATTGAAATAGGTGCCTATAAGAGATGAGAGATAGGTAGCGTTCAATTGAAAAAAAGTTGTGTCATTATATTGGTGTGAGGCTTCGAGCTCATCTTTCTATGCTACTTATATAATTTTGGATGAGGCGGTGGTCGTGCGTAAGACTCTGTAGCTTCTGCAGAGATAAGTGGTATTTTGATTAGGTAGTAGTCTTATCTTGATGTGTTCTATTTGGATCAATAATTTTTTAAGTAATACACTAGTGTAAGCGACAATATCTGTCTTCGGACAACTTCCTTCTCTTTAAATCTGATTTTGTAGTCTTTAGAAAGGTTACATATGTTCTCTAGATTGCAATTCTCTCCAAGAGTAAAAGTCTTACCATACGGCTTTTGGCTAAACAATAATTTAACAATAGTAATTCTTCAATGAGGCTTCTTCTATATGCTGTAAATTTGAATTTGAAATAAATAAAAGTTAATTTGCACTTTTTAAATAAAGTAATTTGAAAATATTTCAAAAATCATGAAAATTTGAATTTTCCTTCTTTAAACTTTTGAAAAATGTATTTTTCCTACAACTTTTTTAGTCCCACATTGTTTAGGGAGAAGAAAGAAAAGAGCAATAAAAGCCTTTGATAGTAGAGTACCTTTACTTAGAGAAAATGGAGTGAGGGTGCATGGGTTTGCACGCGCAACGTGGGCAAGGTAGTGAGGTTGTGTGCTTGTAGAGGTACTAGTGGCACATCTTGTACTTTGCACTACGCAAACTGTCGTGAGACAATGCGAGAAGAGTGTGAAGTCTGGATGACTGAATGCCTTGTATACAGTAAAAAAATTACTGTTACAGAGTTCAGAACGTTGTAGCATGCGAAACGTTTCTGCAAATATATGATCTTTAATCAAAATGTAAGATCATTAATCCAATGTTCAGATCAAAGATCCAACGGTCTGAAACGTTTGGATCAATGAGCCAATGTTCATAAATGTTTTAGCAACGTTCTGAACTTTAATGACCTCAAGCGAAACGTCCACTCCCTCCATCTATGTAAGTTAGTGCTGTTGGGATCAAATGATGCAACTCAAGCAAAAAATCTCTTCAGAACCTTAGATCACTTCTTTTCTCCTCTAACAAACTTACTCAGTACTTGGGTCAAGAGGCTATAGACCTCTTTCAAAAGCAATTAGACTTTTTCACATAGAGTTTCTTGTCAGAAAAGCAACGGTGTTAGCTGAGTTCTTAAGGTGATTCCTTCATGATTGCTACACGCAGGACCAAATAGGCTTGTCTCAATCATATCCGGAAGCAATTCATAAGCAACCCATCAATGATCTCTAATATCAAAGGAGGGGGCAAATAATGCTTTAAGGACAACGTATTTAATACATGCTTCAACCTAATTTTGAACTATTTCTTTTCAGTACCCTTTTTTTTAAAATTTTCTCAACATGCGCACCATACTTGTCAATCATGTCATATGGTGGACGTCCATCTTTAGGTTTTGGCTATACATATTGTTGTCGCTGGAAATTGGACAACAAATAAGGTCGGCTGAGCCCGACCTTGTAGTCTTTTCCACCCACTTCTTCTTAAGATGAAGCAGGCTTGTGGCACCTCAGGGGTCCTCGAAGAGCTGAACGAAAAACTGACAACGGGGAGGGGTGAGAGGCCAGTTGGGGACTCTCTGATGCCTAAGTCATGTAAGTAGAAAAGTAAGGGAGAATGCGTTTAGGGTTGCATGAGGGAGGAATTGTGTAGTTGAGTGTGTCGATGAGATCCTTTTTTTATAGGGTTCAGATGGGCATTAAGTGTCAGAGTTATCAAGGACATGTTACCTGGAGAGTCATTGAGTAATGAGAGTCTTGATCCATAATCGTCAGAGTGATCCATGACTAAGATAGAGCCCCTATCCTTATCTGGTCTGTGTTCTGTGAACTTGATCTGGAATTGTCGCACTACACTCCTGGTGGTGGTCGTTCGAGCTGAGCTAGGAGATAAGGTTGATCCCTACCTATGTAGGTCTTTCCCTGTCAGCGCTCCTCGACTTGATACGCAGAACACTTGTCTATGTCTGCTCAATTCTCGGCCTGGCAAGGAACCGAACATATGGCCTTTGGCTTTAGCTTTTGGTTTCAGTGGCCTCTCAGCTCAGGGGCTTTTCAGCCTGCGTCCTCAGCCTTTGACTCCTTAGTTTGGAGATATAATCGAGGACTTGGGCGTATGGGCCTTCTACTATGTTTGTGGGCCAATTCGAATCTCCCCACAACACATACGTCTCTAGGTGCTTAACCTTTCTTGCATGATATGTGTCCTCAGCAAACAAATATCTACAATCTTCCCCAACTGCAAATAGATTTTTTCTTTGGCTTTTGTATGAATGTGCCAACACGTAGTGACATCTTGCTTATTGGTCTAGGCCACATTAGGCTGGGTGTAAACACTGCCATTTGAAAGTGTTTGGATTGCAATCTAAATGAAGAAAACCTCATTTTTCTTCAATTTGCCATTTAAAATGTTGCATGAAAGGTAAACTCTTTTCCCATTGTTAGACCTTTTTAATGGATGTTTACTCTTTTGTTGAGGTAAGAAAGGCAAGAGCAAACAATTTGCCACAACATTTTTTTGCTTCTAAAGCAACTACAAAGATCTCATTAACATAAACTAAATGCTTCCCCTAATTTATCCTCAATCTAAATATGTCATTATGGATTTTACAAATCCATATTCTTATTTTCTTGACAGCAAATTAGCCCTTGTTAAAGTATACTCTTCACAAATTAATGGTGGTGCATTTTAGGTTTAAAAAAGGAACTTTAAAATGGCGCTCCATTTAAAGTGCGCCATTTAAAGGTAAGTAAGAAAGAAAGAAGCATGTATTCCTATTAAAAGCCAATAAAGCTAAGGGCACTTATCTCTACTTTGGTTGGGTAGGTACACATGTAACATGTTAATTCAAATTAAACTGGCTAAATTTTGGAACTTGCTCTCACTTAATTACAATTTTTAAATCAGATTGTTTCATGAGCAAATCTTGCCCCATGAGTTGTGAACACTTTGATTTTGTTCTTTCCAAAATGTGGCACTTCTGACATATGTTATTTAGATGACTAGAAAATAGAAAAAAAAAATCTTCATTATACATCTAATATGTAATTTCTAAGTGTGAACAGCGTAGCAGCGTAGTATCAAAAGCATTTTTGTTATGAAAAAAATTCTAATAGGTATGTAAAATGAGCTATGTATGCATTAATTTGGGTCCTAGTTGAAGGAGGAGATGTCAACTTCAGAGATGAGAATAATATCTGGTATCTATTCAACATGCTACTAACCAAAATAGCATTGATATGCTTGTGAGTCAGGTCAAACTTATATGAGAAAAATAGGCTATGATTTTTACCAGATGAAGCTTACACACAATCTTGTGACTCGCCCGCTAGCCCAGCTGGAAGACACCTGGCATTTCAAGGGCAGTCTCAGGTTTGAGTGCTAAGGAGACACAGTAACCCCACTTGTGGTGGGTGGGTGCTTCGTGTGACTAACCAAGTGGGTCTAAGAAGGTGGGTGCGTTGCATGACTGACTTAAAAAAATAAAAAAAAGTGTTATCCAACGAATGACCTATATATATCTTTAACACAGGTGCCATCCGCACACGTGTTCTGCCTCCTCACATGAGGGGCCACCATAATCAAAACCCACATTAATCCATAATAGGGAGGGAAAGGACAGCGTAGCAATTGTTACACATGAGATTATGTAGAAGAAATATGAAGCCACGCATTTGATTATAAGCGGGAATTCCAGCGCACATTCAGAATTGGATTTCGTTCGGCTTTATTAACAGTTGGCGGGAATCCTAGATTTCCTGGGGCCACAACTAATAACGGCGGGAGATGCAGGCATTGAATCTTCCGTGTACCACCAGCGTGGAAAAAAACCAGAAGTCTGACTCGTGACGGTAAAAAGTGAAAGTTATACCGAGGAATTGAGAAAGAAGGTAGAGCAGTCGGACGAGGAATTGCCGTTCTTTAGTTGCCCGGAAATTAGACAGCCGTACGAAAAAATAGAGCTCCTCCTAACGTCTATATTCGCATTTTCTAAACGTGGGCTTTAATTGGTCGGAGTATGAGCCCTATATAGACAGATGAGAGATAGAGAGAGAGAGAGAGGAGAGGAGAGAAGCGGAGAGAGAGAGAGGTGTTTTGTGAGGGAAAGAAGAGAATCTGCTTGAGGTTTTAGGGATTGATGATTTCCCCTGGATTATCCTCCACCTGTGGAGTTCTCAGCAATGCAGCTGGAGTCGTCGGTACTCTCTCTCTCTCTCTGGAATTGCAAATTATTTCTGCTCGAATACTGTTTTCTTTCTTTTTGATGTTGCAAAATGAAGAAAACCCTTTTTTTTTTTTTTTCAATATCTATTTCAAGAATCCCATAAACCCATACGCATATGACTTTTTAATTCAAGAAAAAATAGAAAAAAGGGTCTTTGGTTGGACACTGGGCATTTTGACAGTCTTCCCCAATTTAATAAAATTGGAGGATAAGAAGACTAATAGGAATTCTTATTGTACATGGTTGCTAGCATGTTTGGTTGATTTCCCCCTTTCATCACGTCATGATCTCTTGGAATGAAGAAAAGGAGATTGGCCGGCCGAAATGCTTCGAATTAACTCCGAATTGAAGTTGAATGATTGTGAAGGTTCGCCATGGAAAAGGGAATGAACTTTTTTTTTTTCCTCTGAGCGTGTTAATTTCCGATTCTTCCCACCAGTTTGGCCTTTCTCCTCTGCTCTAATCTCATGGAAGATGAGTTCTTTTTTCATGATTTATAATTTTTAAAATCCTTATAGTCTTAAATTTAGCAGTTGACTTTAAGGCCTGAGAAGGCATCCGCCAATAAGCAATCTGGGAGATCCATAGATCACCTCATCTATCACGTGTTTTGACCGAACATAAAACAGCCATTGTCTATTTCATTTGGATTCCTACCCCAATTTCATCTCATTTGCATAATTGGCATCTGCATGTTGGAGAATTGGTGGATTTACATGGACATCCAAATGGGTCTTTAGATGATCTTCTTATCTAAGAAGTTGCTGTCTGTTGTGTGCAGGGAACCTCTTTGCTTTGGTGTTATTTGTATCACCTATGTAAGATTCTATCCGTCTTATTACTGTTTTATCTTCACTCTGTATTGGCTCAAAACCAACAGTCCTTTTGTAATTACTAAAATTTTCATCATCCTCTGCAGACCCACATTTCGGAGAATTATTAGGAACAAGTCAACGGAACAGTTCTCAGGGTTGCCGTATATATATGCCTTATTGAACTGCTTGATCTGCTCGTGGTATGGCCTTCCATTTGTATCGCACGGTATTATTTTGGTTGCCACCGTCAATTCAACTGGAGCTGTTTTCCAGTTTGTCTACGTACTGATATTCATCATATATGCTGAGAATGCAAAGAAGGTAAGGTTTTCTTCCCTGGATTTGCATGCATTGTTGTTGTGGGGCACCCTTGATTTGGATAGTTTTGTTACTCAATTTCCTCCAATGTCGTTGGCAGGTGAAGATGACAGGATTGTTGGTCGCAGTTTTTGCGGTATATGCGATCATAGTCTTTGTTACCATGAGGCTGCTTCATCCGCCCACGCGGCAGCTGGTTGTTGGATATTTGAGTGTTGCTTCGCTCATATCCATGTTTGCTTCCCCGCTATTTATCATTGTATGTTCGTTTGAGATGTCCACCTTATGATTGTTGATTCCGTTTCATGTTGAGATCTCAATAGTAACACTCCATTTTTGAGCAATCAGTTATGGCGTGTGCTGATATGCTGTTTTCCCCCTTATTTTTTCAGAATTTAGTGGTCCGGACGAAAAGTGTTGAATTCATGCCCTTTTATCTTTCCCTCTCAACCTTCTTGATGAGCCTCTCATTCTTTGCATATGGAATGCTCAAGCACGACGGTTTCATTTATGTGAGCGTCTCATTAATGATATACTTTCTATTTGTTTGGGTGCATTTGGATTCACTATTCAACTGAATTTCAATTTATTTGTTACTAACCTGGAAAAGAAACCAAGATGCAATTTTCTTAACATTCATATTGAGGGGCTAGGCTCCAAATTGCAATAATGTTGCTTTGAAGTTGGCCTCAGAAAAACATCAGCTGCAGTTTGTGGGGTAGTTCATAATCATGACAAGGGAACTTCCTTAAGTTTTGTCATTTTATTTATTTATTAACTGAATGCTTGCAATTCAATTTAGTTGTACATCCAAATGTAAACTTAGGATGCTTTGGATGCACCGTTGAATTGAATAGCAATTAATAGGCCCTGTTTGCTTGCAATAAAGTTGTGTTTGGATAAGATAATGTGAACATGTTTGTCTAATTAAGGCCTGTCTGAATAGGTTTGTATGGATAGGCTATTCTGCTGTACTGATTGTTGTTTGGCAAACACCTTATCTCGACAAACATATGTGGCTCTTTTATACATTTGACACATCTGCACATGTGGACATGCGGCGCGCTTATTAATTAGTACTAACCAGTGTTGTCAAAATCCTATGATTTACGATATACGATTTGAGTCAAATCTTAAGCAAAACGATTTGAATCCCATTTTATATGAATCCTATGATTTGATGATTTGAATCCTGTGATTGACGATTCAAATCTCAATTAATGATTCAAATTATACTTGTTCCCTTCTATTTTAAGCTTCAGTTGGTTTTTATTTTATGTTTTTAAATTGATGAGGGCTTTAAGAATTGTTTAGAAAAGGTACATGCTTTTATTTTTTCTTTATAAGAGATTAAATGACACGCGTGCGCACAATCATGTTGACTTGTATGTCTTGTACACACACTTCTTAACCAAACTGAGAAATTGAAATATCCTTTTTCCTTGGTCTACAATATCAAATGTCGTTTTCCAACGCGATTTTACATTCAAGATAGGTAGCAAGAACATAAATTATTAAAGGACTCTTTGCATGTTTTTTAAGGGAAATTTCTTGAAAAAAAAGAAGATAAGGATCTTTTATCACTATCACGACATTGTATTACTTGGTGCATATTGAAGGCAAAAGGATGATTGATGAGTTATTATTTTTTTTTCTTTTCTGATTTCTTTATATTTTACATTTTTTTTTCAGTTTTTTAAGAAAATTATAAAAATCTTACAAAGATCTTACAATTTAAGATACGATTTGAGATCCAACACAATTCAACCCCTATTACGATTTGCCATACAATAATGATTTTGATAACATTGGTACTAGCGCACGTGGGCCACTTGAAGATGCGTGGAGGCACATGTGGGCTGCTTGAATATGCATGATGGCACATGTAGCACATTCGTTGTATGTAAATGTTGGCATGGCACATGTGGGATGCTTGAAGATGGGCAGTATCGCTTGTGGCACATTGATACATGTGGCTAATGTTGCACATGGCACATGTGTACAAACAATAGCTACACATTCATGTATCTTATGAAAAAAGAAAGGCTAAAACCAACTTTCTATCCAAATTACCTTGTTCAAGAAAATGGCTAGCTTTTTGGACTGCTCTCTCTTTGTTTTTATTGGAATTATTGCCACTACACAGATAATGGTGTTTGACAAACCATTGATACTGCCACTTTCTGGAAAAAGGTCTGAGAGGTGGACATCCAAATTGTAATTTCCTTCGCATTCATACTGAGGGTATGGGCTCAGTTACTTTATTTTCAAGGCTACTTAATTATGAGTGCTGGGAAAGATCATCAACCTTTGTCATTCCCTCTTGATTCAATGGAATGTTTGCAGTTCAATTCAATTGTGCATCTAAATGCTAAATGCACCCTTTGAGCATTTGTTCCTTTTACAATTGATTAAGCTTCTTTTTTACATGAATTTCAGGCCCCAAATGGGATTGGAACTATTTTGGGGGTAGTACAATTGGTGTTGTATGCCCACTACAGCAGAGAATCAAGAGAAGACTCAAGACAACCCTTGATAATGTCTTACAGATGAATTTGCCGGCAATGAAATAGTAGGTGCACTTAAGTTGTTGTTACTGTAATTCTTTTTATTTTCTGTTGTTGTGTGGTGCTTTGCTATTTATTCTAAGATGTTGAAATGCCTTTTGAAATCATGTGCTAATTTTTATTGCCTTTTGGGTTGTTGTGATAAAAAAAGGATGTTGTCTGTCAAGTCCTGACCTGTAAATGTTCATGTGATTTATGTATTTGAGTTATTGAGGAATCTTTCAAGTGCATTACCTCTATATGCAATTCGTAAATTATCATACTTGCTTCCCCTTGGCAGCTCAAAATTGAATTTGTTACTTGAAAGTAGAAAAATCCATGCTTTTGAAGTTGAACTATAGCATATATCACATTGACAGGAAGCAAATGGAAGGGCGGATGACCCTGTAATAGGAAGGTTGGCCTGTAAGGCTTTTTTATCTGAGATTTTGCTCCGTAGTGGGAGACTGGTACCCTTCCTTGATTTTGTTACCATTATCCTAATTATATTTGTTTTTATTGTTGAAAAATGTAATGTGCGAAAGTGTTAAAGAGGCGGAAGTCATTTATTATATATGGTTGTAGAAGTCCCAAATTCTCAAATCCAGTCGGCTGAGGTAATATTGCATACGTCCACTTTCTATCTGGAATGCTGTCGTGATGGATATGTGAGAATGCTTGATTCTAGATCCCTTAAAAAATGGGTAAAAAGGGATATAGTCAGAGTAGTAATGCATGCTTCTGAGCCATACCTTGTGGTAGAGTCTGATGTGTTTTTCTTGTGTTCATTGCTTCTAATTGTTGTAAGCTAGCAGCTTGTTAATCAGGCCTGAAGATTTTCATAAGTACAGTAGTAGGATCATATGGGATATCGAGACATTTATATATACTTACTGGTTTTGTACTGTGTTGATACCTTTACTTGAACTGTGTATGGCACATACACATGTAAGATACAGTTTAAGGGTTTCCTATTGTACTACTTTCCATGCTAGCAATTTTCTTATGGCATAAAATTATTGGATGGGATATTCATATGCAAATCCAACTTGTAGATGTCCGAAAATGCATCTATGGTCCTCTGCTCCATGTTTCAGCGTCAGTATCCGTATCCGTACCTTGGCATTCAGGTGGCTATTTTGCATTGGCTTGCTGAACACAAATGTCTCAGGTGGGATTCTTGGATATTCTAGGAGTCTACTTGATTTCCCTGCAATTGCATCATTAGAAGGCCATGCGTTCTTGTGTCTAGTGATGTTTACAAATTACTGAAGGATTACCTGAGCTATTGTCTAAGGAACTGTTTGCCAAATTGAGATGTTAGGCCATTCAACCGAGTTAGCTTAATCTTTTCGACCTTGCCTAAGGCTGGTAGGTGTAATTACAGAGGATTTAATTGTTCGTCAGCTGAGACCAAGACCTGTGCTTTGATTTCAGGGCTGCTATTAGTTTTTGTGGTTCTGTTAGCTTTTTTTTTTTTTTTTTTGTTAGTTCACACACCCCATTGTTAGTACACCCACCCACCCCTGTTAGTCACATCAAAATGTTAGCCACCCCCACTATGGGAATCGATGCCATGACCTCAGTGTTGAAACGAGGCTATCTTCACTCAGTCTGCCACGTGGTTCTGTTAGCTTGCGTCCACATTAAATGATTACACGAACACTTTTCCACTGTGTTTTACTGTACTTGGATTTGCAAGGTTTTCTCATCAAGCCGTCTATCATACGCTTCTTCTTCTTCTTCTTCTTTTTTTCTTTTTTCTTTAGTATACACACCCCATTGTTAGTACACCCACACACCCCTGTTAGTCACAGTGCAATGTTAGCCACCCCCACATTGGGAATCGATACCATGACCTCAGTGTTGAAACGAGGCTATCTTCACTCAGTCTACCACTTGAACTATGGATCCGGGTGTGTGCAACTTGACTTGATGGTTTAGGAGTTAGGACAGATAACTGGTATAAAAGAGGACTCTAGGCACTCTCTCTCTCTCTCTCTCTCTCTCTCTCTCTCTCTCGGTAATACGCTTGTGCTAATCCTATCTCTTAGATGGTTAAAGGAAAGAGAGTATAGAAGGTGAACCTAGATGCTCTCTGGGCTGTCCGTTCATCAAAAGAAGAACGGTGACCCTCTTTGTCAATCAAGAAGAGGACAGCAGCTCACACACAACAAATCAGCCATGATGACAGGTACGTGTGCCTATGCACGCTGTTTTGAGCTTTCATCATGGTTACAAAGACCCGGCAACTTGGACCGACTCATTTTGGTCCCGAGTAAAGTTGGGACTCTTCCAAGTCATTGACTCGTATTATCAAACTGGATTGAGTGCTATGGAGTCTTGAGTCGACTTGGACGAGTTGTATCGCACAGTCTTAAAACCATGGTTTTCGGTTTGGAGTTGCATCTGTTCCCAATCTAGTGCTAGATGGGCATATCACTGTACACACAGCTTATGTTTGCAGTCTTTACCACATCTCACCATTTGTTTTCAACTGTCTAGTACCGGAACTTCGAAACTCAGAAGCTCACAAACTGGCATTGGACATGCTACATGCCATCATTTCCTGATTTATGGACAAATGATTCTGCACATGGCCCCCCCCTTTTTTTTGGGTAATCCATGCATGTTCATAATCGTGATATTGTCACAACTTTTCATGAGTCCTCAATGCTGTAAATAACCTTTTGAGTTGTATCTATGTTTTGCTCACCTCCCCTCTTATATGATATCGAGTATGCGGTGTGGCGCCTTGTAGTTCTATAGATGGAGGTAGCTGTGGTTGGATACAGATTGGGAATTTTTGTATTCTCTCTAATATTAAGCTTAAACTCAATTTATTAGCAATAAAAACCAACACCTTATTTATCTACTATCCAAGTGTTTTTCTCCAACATATAAAACCCCCTCTCTTCATTTTCATCTCATCTCTTGTGTTGCAACTCATCGGATCTGAAGACCCAAATATAGTGTGCAATGCTTCGCGTCACCTTCCCTAAAACGATCGCACTAAGCATCAGATCTTTCAATTTGAAATCCTATTCTATTTTACAACTGCCGCTAGTCCAGTTGACTGTAAGCTTGCCATCCTTGTACCAGTACTACCTGTTTGGTAGACCCCTAAAAACGAGTTAATATCATTTTAGTTAACAAATGATCTATGTATTAGAGAGAGGAAGATTTCTAATACATAATCACTGTTAACACGACCTCATTATGTAACACTGATCCAGTTCTCTAATACATTATCACTGTCAACAACACCCCGATGGCGGTGGGTGTACTAACGGTGGGGTGTGTGTACTAACCCAAAAAAAAAGAAAAAAAAAAGAGTAAATAATAATACCATTTTAGTGCACGATGAAGACCAACCCCCAATTGCAATTCAAGCTGGATTTGAAACAATCTGAGGCCATTCCTGTACCATGAAAAGGGTGGGGCTTACCCCACTTGGGTGATTTTCACCTTATTGACTTGAAAAATTGCAATTCAGTTCAATTGAGCATCTGAACATCATTTCAGGGAAAGTGCATGAACATACTTCTCATGAGAAATGGCTAGCCAGTTGCGGACTTGTCATAACTTAACCATCTTCCCACATACTAAAACCGAATTCATTATAGTGAAAAAGCAATATACAGGAGATTACAGTAAGTCTCTGAGAGTTGTCACGACGGCTGCTGGTTTTTCCTACACAAAGTAACAAGAAATGTGAGGGGGCTGTTCCATAATGGTAGCAAGTGAGCTTTAAAATTGGGTGTCTCAGGTATTGTATCATTCCCGGACACACCCCATATCGCCCCTGTATTGGGCTGTTTCAGGCAGATGTTGGCTGATACAGCCATCTTATTCTGGGGCGATACTGGTATGTATTGGGCGATACATGATGCTTGGGGATGATACTTTCAAACCTTGGTGGCAATGTATTGTGTTGGCCCGTGGATCAACTGACCAAGCCCCGTTTCTGGTGTTGGTTTGGGCCAAGCTAAATGAGTGGTGGTTCAGTCTCAGGTTAGAAATGTGGCCTGTTCAAGTAAATGGGTTGGGCTTGGATTGAATCCAGGATCCAACACAATCCATATAGCTTATAAATGAGCTGGGCCAGATGAGCCTACCAGACCCAACCCAAAACCTGAAACAAATTAATAGATGGTGAGTATGATATATGCAGATGATGTATGTCTGTTGTGTATTTACTAAACTAGGCTAGGTGTACCTTTAGCTCCATATTCCATTCATAAACCCAAGTGTGGTCCCGCTGGCTCGGGTTGCGCTAGTCAAGCCCAACCTAATTACAGTTAAATGGGACGCCTTGGTTTGGTAGCCCGAATTAATCATATAACCAAATGGGTTGTTGGATTAGGCCAGGTCGGTCGAGCCTGACCTGATTACAATTAGATGGGTTGTGTCTCGGACTTTGATGAATTTTAAGTGGGTCATGTTGGGTCGTAGGGGTAATGGGTCACAGGTTGAGTTTGGGCCAGAATTCTCAAGCTGTTTAATTAAGTGGTTGGGTTTGACCTATTCTCATCCCTAATGTTATAGACAGTAGGTGTCTTTCTTTACAAGGCGGTTTACACTACATAAACATATAGCATGAGCTTTCCAATTCCGCATAATGCTAGCTATGTACAAACCTGTCATGGCTTATTCCTCTTCAAAGTTCACATGTCTGGCAAGTCTGGCATGGGCTTAGCACAGCAGACCCGACCCAACCCAAAAAATTGACAAATCCCTATTTCCCGCTTAGATGTTCCTAATCTGTCCGTTGTTTAAGTGGGCCACACATCCACAGAGGGGATTAGAATGAAACTAGAGATCTACATTAAAAATGGATGGATTGCCTAACAGAGGATTAGAATGGTATATTCATAGAATAAAACCCAGGTATAAAGTCAGGCCGAGCCAGATTAGGCCAGTTTAGGTCAAGTCTAAAATGACTTGAACCCAACCCCGACCAGTAAATTGATTGGCCATGCATGCAAGGGCCAAGCTATAGGTCCAAGAACAGCCCACAGCCAAGTTAGGCTCATCGGGTCGGCGAGCTACCCAGCCCATTGCCACCCTTACACGTGGCTAACTGGCTATACAGTTGGTGGGTATGGTCGGCAAGTGGTAGGTCCTACGATGGACGGCCCAGGGTACAAATTCGAGACATCTCCTTTTTTTTTTTTTTTTTTTTTAATGTGGACCACTGACACCTTTTGATTTTTGCGGTCGTAGGCCACAAATTCGAAAGGTAGCATGCATGCCTGGCTTTGCTTTTTAAGCCAGTGATTTGTCAACTCTAGGGCATATTATTAGATGGATAGTCCAGAATCATCAAACGTACAAACCACATGGGCTGTCAAGCGGTTCGTTGGAGAATGGGTCCCAATAAAATATCTCATGCGCGCATATGTTATAATGCACGTGGTGCATCTTCAGCGGACATCTTCATTTGGTTGATAATGTGTTGCTATTCAATTAGACACAAGGCCACCGGTGTTAATCAATGGTACATATTCAGTAAAATTGTATGTCATTAGTAATAGTATCGGGCATGTTGTTGTAATTTATTCAAATCAATTGAATGCTTGCGACCCAAGGTGCCAAACTAGCTGGATTAGAATTAGAATTATAAAGGTTGATCTAACTATTCAGCCACTGATACTATAGCGATTAGGTGATTTAGAATGAGAGGGTTTTGTCCTTCAATAAGATCTTTTTGTCTTGCACTAAGAACTTTTCTTTCAATGGTGATCGCGATTCTTAGATTTCTAAGTAATGTAAATAAAATTAAAAATAAAGGCTGAATTGTCGATTTTATTACTTTGCATGTAAAGATAATACAATTAGCAAATAAAATTAAGTAGAGAAAAATAAAATTACATACGACTACCTATGTGGACAGAATAACCAAGGTGTGCAGTCCATAAGACGTGACTGGTGGGATCTACCAAGTATGGAATTAGTGATTGATGAGATCCGACAACGGAGGTCGTAGATATTTAATCTACTCCTAAGCGTATTACAACAATGGCACTGAACAGTAGTGAATCTAAGCTTAATTAAGGATTTTGGATTTGTTACTGTATGGCTAGACAAAAGTAGAATATCTAAGCTTTGAAGCTTAAAATTAGGATAGGCAACATTTGTTTGATTGTGTGTGGTGAGGGATGAAAGCTCTTCATCAAATGATGATTTTATAAGCTTGACAGGGCAGTGGCCGAGTCGAGATTTCCTTGCCGATCCTCACAATTGATTCGATCACGTCCCAGAAGAATTTAGATTATTTAGGTCATTGTGCCCTTATCTCTTTCTAATTTTGGAAGGAATTCATTTATTAACCCTCCATAGTTGTCCTGAAAATATCGATTCTTTCTGAGTTTTTTTTTTTCCCTTTTAGCATGATTGAGTGAGATGACCTAGCTGTGTGTATGCTGAATTGCGAAATATCCGGCATTGGCAGGGCTTTATGTAGCTTGTTGTGCATTCTGTTGATCATATATGCTGCTCGTATGTCTTAGTCATGCGTTACGGCTTTGAGCCGTGATACTTTTGTCAAGCTACATGTTGCTAAGAGTATGGATCGAAGATTTCTCGAGGTGTGCTCATACGATAATGTCGACACTGTAGCAGCGTCCCATTGGTCTACGTGAACTCCATCAAGCCATAGGATAATGTAAACAATCTCTCTCTCTCTCTCTCTCTCTCTCTCTCTCTCTCTCCACACACACACACACACACACACTCTCTATATGAGAGAAAGAGAGGAATGCTCACATGGGCACTTCTCTCACGAGAAACTCGTGAGCACTTTTTCATGGCTCATCGCCCATGATGTGAGCCTGAAATCTGAGCCGTCCATGTGATGTAGCACCCCAAAAAACCCCTAAGGCCCATCTTTCATCTTGATCTAAAACTCTGGTGGGCCGTAGCAGAAAGCAAGAGGTAAATCAAGGGAGGAAACTGTTTCCTTCTTTCATGGCCCACCAAAGTTCTGGAACAAGTTGAAAGATGGGCCTTGGAGTTTTTTGGGGGTGCTGCATCACATGGACAGCTCAGATTTTAGGCTCACGTTATGTGCGATGAGCCATGAAAAAGTGCTCACGAGTTCTGGTGATATATATATATATATATATATATATATATATATATATATATATATATATATATATATAGAGAGAGAGAGAGAGAGAGAGAGAGAGAGAGAGGGAGGAATGCTCACTTGTGCACCAGTTCTCATGAGAACGCAAGAGTACCTTTTGAGAACTCATCTCATGTGATATAAACTCAAAATTTGAACCGTGAGACGAGTTCTCAAAAGGTGAGATGAGTTCAGATTTTGGGCTCATATCACGTGGGATGAGTTCTCAAAAGGTGCTCACGAGTTCTCGTGAAAACGAGTGCACGAGTGAGCATTCCCCCCTCCCCCCCCCCCCCCCCCCCCCCCCCCCCCCCCCCGCTCTCTCTCTCTCTACACACACACACACGTCCCAGTGTAGTTCACATGGACTAATGAAATGCCGTTAAGTGTTAGCACTATGAACAAATGATGGACAAAATCTTACTCATGCTTTAAGGATATCTTTCGATCCCATTCCTTCAGCTAAACATCACATGCCAACATCAGAATGACTCAGAGTCATATGCACGTTTGCAATCAATAAAAATGAGACATTGCAAGAAAGAAACATGATCCTCACATGGGTGGCACGTGTGATCGAGTAATGTGCTCGACAAGCTTAGAAAGCCCCGCCGATGCCGAATCTTCCGTAATCCAGATACGCACGACAAGGCCATCTCACAATCATACCCAAAATGAAAGTTTTTTAAAGATGATTGGTGCTTTCACGGAGACTACGAAGGTTCAAGATATAGGTTTTTCCTGAATTAGAAGAAAATCCAGGAATGCGATGAGGAATTTGAGTCTGATTGGAATACAATCTCATAACCTTCAAGGATTAAACGTGAACCGGCAAAGAAACACGGATATAGCCACTGCCTTCCCAATTTATATAAACGACACCTAAAGAAGAGCCCGAGGTTCCAATCAAGCCATCACATACCTCTCCTATAGTGCAAGACTGTTCTATCTTAGTTTTAGCCTTAGTTCCTCCACTTCTGTCCAACTCCACTGCAGCAAATTCAAATTTTAACATAGCCGAAATATACCATTGTCCAGTGGCATCGCAACAATATGCCTAGGAGTAATGTAAATATCCACAATCTACGTCGTCAAATCCCTAATCAATTGAGTCCATACTTATAAGATACACCGTTTACATCCCGCTAGTCATTCATCTCAATTGTTTGTTCACATGGATGATAGTAGATAATTTTATCTTTTATTATCTCTATTTATTTTATGTTTTCACTAATTGTATTGATCTTAATTAGAAATCAATAAAATCAGTGAGTAAGCCTTTATTTTTAATTTTAATTGTTTATTATTGCATTATTGAAAAACCTGGTGATTATGATCACTGTTGAAAGAAAAGTTTTTTGCTTAAGGCAAAAAAAAAATCTCATTCAAAAGGACTAACCCTCCCCTTCCAAATCTTCTAATTGCTGCACATTGGTGGTTGGACAATCAAGTCAACCTTCATAGGTCTGATCTTACAACTGATTTGGCACTTGGGGTCACATGCGCTTAATCAATTCAATTTGATTAGTATGACTTTAGTATACTCAACACTATCTTAAACATAAATGTTTGACTGAATACGGGCCATTCATTAACACATGTGATCTCGTGTTTGATTGAACTACAACAATTAGCATTTGGTAAATTTTACTTCTAGAATTAGCCCCATTGATGAGCGTAAACTTTCATTTTTAAAAAGGAAGATGGATGTGTTTGACCATTCAATTGAGGGAATTTTTATCATTTTAAACTATTTATGTGAATAGCGTGCTGTCACATTCTTGTTTGAGTCTCTTATTTTGTATGTTGTAGCCCGCATTTTTGCATGTGGCCTACAGTGATGACTTTATGACGTTGCCTCTCTCTCTCTCTCTCTCTCTCTCTCTCTCTCTCTCTCTCCCTTTTTTTCTCCCTCTAGTACTCCCTCCGCATGCACGCGTCTATCCTATGCTAAATCCGCTTAACTTTTATTCAACTTATTTATGTTTTACTGAGAGTGTTATGGATAACTCGTTAATTATAATCAACTTATATAATAGACTATTAGGTAACACTTCATTGTAATTAACCTATGTAATAATCTATTACAATATGCTTGTGAGAGTTTTGTGCTCTCATTGGTGGTCCTAAACCCGAATGGAGGGTTGCACAAGGTCAGCAGCTGGGGTCAAACTTATACCATAACTCCTATCACGAATCTAGTGAAAGTGTCATAAATGTTTTCTTCTTGTAAATAGGGGAATTTTTGTGGGTGGCCCACCACATAGTACAATAGTTAGGGTTATCAATGGGGTTAAGGTAGTACAAGTTTAGGTCAATTTCATTGGCTAGCCAAGATAAAGATATCGGGCTAAAAAGTTCAATTGAAGTTGGGTCTAGCAGGCACTGTAGCTTCTAACAGTCATCACTTTGCAACTAGATGTCTAAGCGCATGATGTTAAACTGAATACTTAATGCGGAATAATCGGATCGTCTATGCATCGAATAATGGGGATTCCATATTATAATCTTAAAGCCATACCTGATTGGGAAGACATTCCCGATGCCGCCGTGTTGCCGAGAGGAACTCTTGGTCTTCCGCACCTTACACCCTTTGGAGAACCTCTCAATGAGGACTAGGGTTTCTCTTGTGTATTGGTGAGGGGACCAAGACGTATATTTATAGGAAAGAGGGCCAGAGAAGCTTACCCATCACACTTCTCTCCTCTAGGGTCTCCACACCGTAGGTTTCCATATATGGCTTAATAACCGCGCATAGGAACCACGGTTCAAGCGTCCCGCCCCAAACCTATTTGCAATGATCACAACTGTAGTGGGGCCCACTGAATCGCTCAATCTGAATAATCCAACGGTCATGATCTAAACTGATGATCATGTGTGGCCCACCTAATGGAGTCTTACATTCTCCCACTTGGGCTACACTGATCTCAGAAAGAAAACAAAACATTTATTTTATTTTTGTGAAAAACATTTCATAAAACATGTTTATTTCAAAAGTTCCTAATGGGCGCCCTACTGATTTCAAAACAATACCGTTGGATAATTATGAGCAACGCTTGTCAGATCCGGTCCATCAAGACCACTGATATTGAATCATGGTAGTCAACACAACATTTCATATTTTCGAAGTGTGACGAATCACGATCACAAATACCAATAGCCTTAACGACATGGATCAATGATATGGGGTGTGGTATGAAGATTACACGTCTCATGTGATCATACGTGTTTATCTTCAAGTGGTCCTACTGAACGTGTCTCCAAGACACAAACCAAAGTCTTGCTTACTCAAAACTAAATGTGCACACTGAAGGAGAAGCAAGATATAAACTGAAAAACAGAATCATCACTGCATAATAGATATCTCAAAAAATGTCTGGACATAATCGGATCATACATGAAAACTCCCACTACTGAAATACATCCTTGGGATCAACAACTCCCATAGATGTCACATGCTCCTTAAAGAGCGTGATAGGAAGGCCTTTAGTGAGAGGATCCGCTATCATCTACCTTGTGCCGATGAGTTCCACAGACACTTGATGATTCTGAACTCTCTCCTTCACAACAAGATATTTGATGTTAATGTGCTTTGACCTCGATGAATGCTTGTTGTTGTTGGAGAAGTTAACTGCAGCTGAACTATCACAATAGATTTTCAATAGTTTCGGGATCATCTGCACAACCCGTAAACCAGAGAAAAAGCTCTGAAGCCAGACCGCCTGATTCGTGGCTTCATGACAAGCTACATACTCTGCTTCCATGGTAGATGATGCCGTAATTGACTGTTTCACGCTTTTCCATGATACGGCTCCACCAACCATCATGAATACATAGCCCGAGGTGGACTTCTTGCTGTCGAGACAACCAGCAAAATCTGCATCTGTATATCCTACCAACTCCAAATGGTCGGATCTCCTGTATGTGAGTTCGAAGTCCTTTGTCCTTTGCAGGTAGCGCAACACTTTCTTTACAGCTATCCAATGATTCATTCCTGGATTGCTAAGGTACCTGCCCAACATTCCAACCACAAAAGCAATATCTGGACGCGTACAGACCTGAGCATACATGATGCTTCCTACTGCTGACGCATACGGAATAGCTTTCATCTTGTCCTTCTCTAGGTCATTCTTAGGACACTGAAATTGACCAAACTTGTCACCTTTTACAATAGGTGCTTGGCCAGGAGCACAACCTTGCATGCCAAACCTTTCGAGAACCCTATCAATATAGGCCCTCTGCGACAAGCCAAGTAATCCACGTGATCTGTCCCGGCTAATCTGAATGCCGATGACAAAGGAGGCATCACCAAGATCTTTCATCTCAAAATTTTGAGATAGAAATTTCTTAGTCTCACGCAACAATCCAATATCACTACTGGCCAATAAAATGTCGTCAACATACAAGACCAAAATGATAAACTTACTCCCACTGATTTTCATATATATGCACTCATCTGCAGTGTTTTCAATGAAACCATATGAGGAAACAACTTCATGAAACTTTAGGTACCACTGTCGTGATGCCTGTTTCAACCCATAAATGGACTTCTTAAGTTTGCAGACCAGATGTTCTGAGCCTTTGGCTTTAAAACCTTCTGGCTGCAACATATATACGTTCTCCATTAGATCTCCATTGAGAAACGCAGTTTTTACGTCCATTTGATGTAGCTCTAAATCCATATGAGCCACAAGAGCCATAATGATCATAAAGGAGTCTTTCTTAGATACAGGTGAGAAAGTCTCCTTAAAGTCAATGCCCTCACGCTGAGTGAAACCCTTTGCAACTAGTCTGGCTTTATACCTTTCGATATTGCCCTTAGAGTCCCGTTTGGTTTTAAATACCCATTTACAACCAATCGGCCTAATCCCTTCAGGTAATTCAACAAGGTCCCAAACTTTGTTGTCCTTCATGGATTTCAATTCATCCTTCATGGCATCGAACCAATGAGAAGAATCCACACTTTGTTCGACCTGTGAAAGGGATACAGGATCCTTTTCAACCCCAATGTCAAACTCATGCTCCTGCAAATAGACGACGTAATCGTCTGGTATTGCAGATCTTCTCTCTCTGTGTGATCGTCTTAATGGCTCATTATTCTGAATTGGGTTTTCCATTTCCTCATCAGTGGGTTGTATTTGAGGTTGTACATGGTCGTCCATAGGGATCTCAGGGTCCACTGCTGGACGGACAACCATGCTACTCTGAATGATTGTGGTGGGAACCACAATCCGCTCTTCCTCAAATACAATATCTCTTAAATTTGTGCTCCCACTATCTTCAGTGTTCTCAATAAACCTAGCATTCCCAGTCTCAATGACTCTCATGGAATATGATGGACAATAAAATCTGAATCCTTTTGATCTTTCTGGGTATCCAATAAAGAAGCAACTAACAGTTCTAGGGTCAAGTTTTCTTTCATGCGAGTTATACGGTTTGGCTTCTGCAGGACAACCCCATAAATGAAAATATCGTAGACTAGGCTTTCGGCCTGTCCACAATTCATATGGAGTTTTCATTACAGCCTTACTTGGGACCCTATTAAGGATATGCATAGCTGTTTTCAACGCATCACCCCACAAAGATTCTGGCAACGTAGAATTACTAATCATAGATCGCACCATGTCCTTTAGGGTGCGATTACGCCTTTCCGCTACACTATTCTGCTCTGGAGTACCAGGCATGGTGTACTGGGCGACGATGCCACAATCTTGTAGGTATCTAGCGAATGGACCTGGATTACGCCCAGATTCGTCATACCTTCCATAGTACTCACCACCACGGTCGGATCTAACGACTTTGATCTTCCTGTCGAGTTGATTCTTGACTTCAGCTTTATAGATCTTAAATGTATCCAGGGCGTTTGATTTTTCGTTAATAAGGTATAAGTACCCATAACGAGAATAGTCATCTATAAAAGTGATAAAATACTTCTGCCCATTCCAAGATGCTGTAGGGAACGGTCTGCAGATGTCTGTATGAATCACTTCTAAGAGTCCTACGCTCCTAGTGGCACCCTTTTTCCTTATTCTAGTCTCTTTACCTTTAATGCAATCAATACAAACCCCAAAGTCTGAGAAGTCTAGGGAGTGAAGAATTCCTTCACGTACAAGCCTTTCCAATCTCTCACGAAAGATATGGCCTAATCGCCTGTGCCATAGCATGGAGGAATTCTCACAATCTAAACTTCGTTTGATGCCTTTAGTGTTTCCATGTGATGAGTTAATGCTGTATACATGTGAAACATTCAAATCTAGCTGATAAAGGTTATTAACTAAAGTGCCAGAACCAATCACAACTGAATCATAGTAAATGCTTAATTTTCCATTTGCAAATTTAAACTCATAACCAAATTTGTCCAAACGAGAAATGAAAACCAAATTGCGCCTTATAGAAGGCACACAAACAGTATCTACTAGATCAAGAAAGTGTCCTGACGATAACCTAAGCCTACAGACTCCAATAGCTTCCACGTTTACTCTAATGTCGTTCCCCATATAGACTGATCTCTCTGCATCAGTTGGCGTCCGGCTTTGGAGCATATCCTGCATGGAATTACAAATGTGAATAGTTGCACCAGAATCTATCCACCAGGAGTCTGTGGACATATCAGCTAAATTTGATTCAAAACAGACTAAAATATGGTCTTTACCCTTAGAAACGAGCCATGCTTTAAAATCTTCACAATCCTTCTTCTGATGACCAGGCTTCTTGCAAAAGAAGCAGCCATCACTAGGACCCTTTCTTTTCTTCTTAAATGTCTTTCCAGACTTAGGCTGATTGCCACCCGCAGTACCCGTAGAACCTTTTCCTGAAGTGTGCTTTCTTTTCTTATTTCCTTTTCGTCCTTGACCAGATGTCACTAGGTGTGCACTGTGTGTCTTGCTCGACCTTCTAAGTCTCTCTTCCTCCTGAACGCACTGAGATATCAGTTCGTTCAATGTCCACTTTTCCTTTTGAGTATTGTAGCTGATTTGGAATTGACTGAATTGTGGAGGGAGGGAGTTCAAAACCAAGAAAATCAGGAGTTCATCCTCAATCTTAAGGTCTAATGCGCGGATTTTAGCCACGACATCAGACAATCCACCAATGTACTCCCTGATATTTCCTTGACCGTTATAGGTGGCTTGAGTCAATTTATGTAAAAGTGAACTCAGCTCTCCGATTTCTGAAATCGTTTTCCTATTTCAGTCAGGAAATCTTTAGCTTTCTCAGTGCCGGGCATGACACACTGCATGGTCTCAGAAATCAAGTTCTTTATGATCTTGAGACACATCTTATTTGACTTGGTCCAGGCTTTGTAGTGAGCCTTTGCTGAATCCGTACTAGAATCAGTTGGAGTAGGAGGCTCTACTTCCTCCAGGGCTAAGTCCAAGTCCATGCAACCTAAGACTATTTCAACGGACGACTTCCATTTGGAATAGTTGGACCCAGTAAGCAAAGGTATGGAATTGAATTGTGTTGGAATATTGGAAACAGTCATAGCTGGACATTCAAAGCATAAAACTCACATTAATAATCAAGTCCCTTATAACAATGCATGAACATAAACCACAAATATCATGCATGTATGAACATTCGATTGATTTGGGCCTTCAATCAAATGACCCAGAATGATGATGGGCCATAATCATCAAAATCTGGCAAGAGCCCAGCGTATCATCACAATTCCTCCTTTGGGCGAAATTGTAACATACATGAGGCTCTACTGAATCATGAAGCTGACCAATGTTGGTGAAATAAATCTAAGACGTCCATCACCTTTGGGTGAAATGAATCTCTTAGACCTATATCACCATCACCAACCACTTCATTCCGCTCACATCCAGCCAAACGATGATACTTTTTTGTTTTGACCACCGCTCACCTGAATATGAACGCAACTGAATGCAATCCTACAATGGAGTGTCACTGAATTCCATATACAGAAGTCTAGAAGTAGAAATCTTTGCCAATTGAGGTCACTTTGGTGGCTAACACAACCAGCTCCAATCTCACTCCTAGACTCAAGGATTGCTACATGGTTCTGCCCACAATGAACCATACTGCAGAAATTCTGATTCGGCCTAAAATACGGCTGATGTTGACCCCTCGTATGCTTAAACATGTTCTAAAGTGATGGTTCATTTGAGTTCTTAATGGTCAACTGCTCAATATCAGCCTTAAACATATGGGTAATGGCCCTATTTTAGGCCAAATCAGAGCTCAATAAGCATAATCATATTTATTGAATTACCAGGGCCACCTTACAAGTGTAACCTACCAACCATCAATTACTTTATTTAGGTTTTACTTAAAGTGATGGCCCAAGTAAAAAATAAAGTGGGCCACTCAAGGTCCAAAGAATGAATGGTCAATATGTCCAAGGGTTGAGCTCATAACAAACATCCAATGGACCCTAAATTTGGCTGGATTCAGCAGGACATGGGCTTCCAACAATGCTTAAAACCATTCAGCAAATGGACCCAAATTTTCATCAAAGTGGATCCTAAAGTAGGGCCCAAGATCTGCCTAAAACGAGCCCAAAGGCAAGCCCATTTCTTGTTAGAAACAAGCCCAAGAGAGTCCATGTAATGGGCCCAATAGACAGAGGACTGGGCCTGGTCTTTGGACTGAGCTGTTGGAATGGGTCTGATCTATGGACTGGGCCTGAACTGCAGCCCGGTCGTCAAAATAAATATGCACTGGGCTATTGGACTCAAGGATTGTTAGAAACAGCCCAAAATAGCAACTGCTATCTCTCTGTTCTCCAAAATCCCAGCCACCGCAGATGCCCCAAAACGGAAACCCTAGCTGCAGATTTTGCAGGATCTTCGCAGCTGCAACTCTAGCCGCCGGCACACGCAACCGGACGAGGCATTGTCCGCTGTTTTCTTCATCAGTGCCGACACCGCCGCCGCCGACGCATCACAGGGTAACGGTAAGGGTTAGCCATCGTTTCTCCTGCGCTGCCGGAGAAGATGGTGCTGCCATCACCAAATGTTACCACCGCTGCTGCCAAAATCCCGATCCGATTTGGACAACTCAGCTATAGCCGCTGTATCCATGAAATTCAGCCGCCCCTGTTCATCTTCTCAATCAGTGGCAGCCAGATTCGCAGCAGTTCAGGGCCGGCAGTAGCAATCCTCCTCTCCAGCGGCAGCAGGGTTTGAGACGATGATGATCGGACAGAGGTGAGGGAGATCGGTAGAGGTTGCGATTTTGGGAGATCGACAGCCAAGGCCGCTGGCCGCTGTCCGATCAGATCTGTTTTTTTTTTTTTTTTTTATAATCTGAATGGCAGCGATTTCGGATGCGGTGATCGCTACTATCGATCTCCATAAACAGAAACTCTGTTTGCAACCGGCTGGCATTGGCTATGGCGGCAAGGTCGCACAGACGCGGCAACAGCCGGTATGCCAGAATCCAAGGCCGACTCCCAATCGCCGCTGTTGCTGCTGATTGGCAGCTATCGATGATCAGCAACCCATTCATCTGATTCCATGTTGCCCAGATCTGATCTGATCATACCGATCGGAATCTGATTGGAATCCGCGGCCGATCGGGATCTGATTGGGATCCGTTTCCGATGGATCTGATCATCGCTATGGCCGTCCAGATCCTTGGCTGCGATAGCCAAATCTGGTTCAATGGCCGCGATAGCCATCGGTTTGGCAGCAACAGTCCCAAAAACGGATCTCCAGGGAGATGGCCCTCACGTCCAGAGACGAGGTTGGATTCACACAGATCTGGACTACAGTATATCTATCATCTTGGAATCTCCAAGATCAATGCATAGTAAGCTCTGATACCAACTGTTAAACTGAATACTTAATGCGGAATAATCGGATCGTCTATGCATCGAATAATGGGGATTCCATATTATAATCTTAAAGCCATACCTGATTGGGAAGACATTCCCGATGCCGCCGTGTTGCCGAGAGGAACTCTTGATCTTCCGCACCTTACACCCTTTGGAGAACCTCTCAATGGGGACTAGGGTTTCTCTTGTGTGTTGGTGAGGGGACCAAGACGTATATTTATAGGAAAGAGGGCTAGAGAAGCTTACCCATCACACTTCTCTCCTCTAGGGTCTCCACACCGTAGGTTTCCATATCTGGCTTAATAACCGCGCATAGGAACCACGGTTCAAGCGTCCCGCCCCAAACCTATTTGCAATGATCACAACTGTAGTGGGGCCCACTGAATCACTCAATCTGAATAATCCAACGGTCATGATCTAAACTGATGATCATGTGTGGCCCACCTAATGGAGTCTTACACATGATAGGTCATTAGAAAGATATTTATGAGCTCTACATCTTGGCTAATGCTAGCTTGGACAATTTTCAAAATAAAGTCATTTTAGGAATAAAATATTTAATCAAAATTTACTATTTTTAGTAGCTTACAAGTTATTTTTATTTTTGTGACGTTTTGCGGTTTGAGTTAGTCAAATTATACTTAAAGTCCTTGTTTGAGTCATAGAAACAGTTAGTATAGAAGTGATTTACTAGTTTTAGAAAGTTAACTATTTTAGGAAAATTTATTATTCAAGAAAAGTTACAGATTTAGTACTCATGACTTATGTAAGTCATATAAAAGTTCTTCGTAAACACATATCATCCATTTTTCTATAATATTTTTTCCCTTTAGTTGTTTTTCTACCTTGTAAATTTAAGGCTTCTTGTGGATTCAAGGTTTCTTATGGATTCAAGGTTTATCATAAATGAAGAAGACGACGGTCTCTTCCTCCCACTTCCAACATACACTTATTGTAACAGTTGGTACTACAGCGGTTTTTCCTAAGGTTGATGGCTTCTAATAACAAATGTGGTGACAACTCTTTGAATTAGTACTTTAGGGAATAATTATTTAACTAAGAAAAAACTCAAGGCCTTTCATCTGGAGAAGTTATTGGTGTTTACTTAGTTGACTAAAGCCATTGAGTGCTATCAAAATCAAGACATCGAATGGCCCACAATTGTTAAAGGGGCTCGTGGTTGGCTTGTGCATGGTCCAACAAGTCCAACATCCATTCCAAACCATAGACCACAATCCTACAAGGCAAGGCCAACTCAGGGAAGATAGGTGTTGGACAATAAAAAATAAAGAGACGAGAATCTTAAATATGAAAAATAAAAGTAGACCTATGCGGATGACTTCTAAGGACTCCACCATTGGATTGCTTAATGGATCAATGGATGGATAAACTACTCCTGACATGCATCAAACATATGCCACCATACCAAGAGGAATCCATCATCAAACTGCTTTATGGATTCGTGAATGAATTGACAATCAACCTAGATAAAGTTTTGATGGAGTCAAAACATTAGTCGACAAATTGCTTGAACAAAAAGAATTAATCGATCGACAATTGAGGACAATTTGATGGCCAAGTTGATATTTTTGCAGTCATCAAGATGAAAATCAATACCCATTTACCTTCTTGACAACAACCAACGTACAAAGAGACATGGAGGAGAATTACAAAGAAATGGAAAGTGGATTTCGTTTTCTAAAGTGAATTTAGTTGAAATTTATTACTTTTAGCAAGTTAGAATTTTGTTATTTTAAGGTGTTTTAGCATTTGAAGAAGTACAATTGTGTGTGTGTGTACAATTGTGTGTTTTAGAGTTTAAGGTGTACAATTTTGTTATATATATATATATATATATATATATATATATATATATATATATATATATATATATATATAGAGAGAGAGAGAGAGAGAGAGAGAGAGAGAAGTACAATTGTGTGTGTGTGTACAATTGTGTGTGTGTGTACAATTGTGTGTTTTAGAGTTTAAGGTGTACAATTTTGTTATATATATATATATATATATATATATATATATATATATATATATATATAGAGAGAGAGAGAGAGAGAGAGAGAGGAATGCTCACCTGCGCACTTCTCATGAGAGAACTCGTAAGCACTTTTTCATGGCTCATCACAAATTATGTGAGCCCAAAATCTAAGCCGTCCATGTGATGCAGCACCCCAAAAAACCCCTAGGGATCATCTTTCAACTTGATACAAAACTTTGGTGGGCCATGAAAGAAAGAAACAGTTTCCTCCCTTGATTTGCCTCTTGCTTTCTGCTGCGGCCCACCAGAGTTTTGGATCAGGTTGAAAGATGGGCCCTAGGGGTTTTTTGGGGTGCTGCATCACATGAACGGCTCAGATTTTGGGCTTATATCATGTGCGATGAGCCATGAAAAAGTGCTCATGAGTATCTCTCACGAGAAGTGCCCAGGTGAGCATTCCTCTCTCTCTCTCTCTCTCTCTCTCTCTCTCTCTCTCTCTCTCTATATATATATATATATATATATATATATATATATATATATATATATATATATATATATTCTTCGAGTGATGGGAGAAAGTTTGAGTTAGTTTAGAAGTCAATTAATAATTTTAGAAAATTTATCATTATAGGAAAGTTTACTATTTAAGAAACTAATGAATCTAGGATTAATGATTTATACAAGTCATATCAAAAGGCTTTGTAAACATACATTATTTTATTTTTCAGTAACATTATATCACTCAAGGGGCGTTTGGATCATACGTCTCATGATTTCTACTTATTAAAATGAAGTGAAAGTAACTTTAAATATAAAAAAGTTACTTATAATTGATCATAAACCAAACTTACTTATCTACTTCTGTGAGTAGAAAAAGTAACTTATTTGGTGGTATCCGAGTGGGCCCTTAAGAGATTTTTCTACCTCATGGATTTGAGATTAAACAAAAGATGGTGGTATCTTCCTTTCCTTTCACCACACATTCAATAGTACTCTGGGCACCTGCGTCTAAGTCTTTTCGAGCCTGGGTTTTGTTTTTGAAGACCTAGATTTGGATCCAATGGAGTTGTGTACCTGTGAGTATTTATAAAATCTTTGAATTGGGTTTGGGGCCTTGCCTCATTGGTACACTCTGTGGAATTTCAACCATAGGTCTCGGTTTTGAAACCCATCAATGATAAAATATCCACACTGCTGACAACACTAGTGGGTGTGTTGCATGACTGATTGGGTGGGTGGGTTGCATAACTAACCAAAAGAAAAAAAAAAAGAAAAAAAAAGGTCTTTGAATCTGGGCTTCTGATTGGGTTCGAGGCAAATGAAAGCATATATATGGTCGGCCTCACTAGACACATATTTCTTTGACACACGAATGGTGAGTAAATGGTCTCTGTTACATGTATATGTCTCAGTAAACCTTTTTACATTCCTAGAATAATCAATATGTATTTAATACATGTAACATTATTTTAAAACTATTTAGACTATGTGAACCCGACTGTGCCCAACCTGACCCTATTTTAACTGGGACCTGACCCAACTAGAGCCGGATCCCACCCTTTTTCTTGGGTGTGGCAAAAAAAAAAAAAAAGAGGACTTGGACCCATTAAAATCGGATTGGGTCCATTGAATACCGTGGATCTGGGACCCATTGACAGCCTTTTCGCGGATACTAACAGTGGGGCAGCTAGTGATGAGTGGCCCCACTGCTGCATTTGATGGGTGGCCGGCCGTTTCCGATTAAGCATCTTTTATTTTGTCCAGTCGATCCGGCGTGAAAAGAGACTTGATAGAGAGTTGTCTATCAGTAGCCTTTTAGCCCGGCGCATCTTCCTCATTTGCACCAGGTGGGCCCACTTCTCATCAATCCCAATCTTGATCTTGATCTGACCCGGATAAGATTCACTTGTCTACCTCCTTTCTATTAACGTTACTCACCAAACCATTCACCATGTTAAATGAAAAGCTAATGTCTTGACCTCTACTGGACGCGGGCTGAGAGTTCTTCCGGTGCTCCCAGTCTTTCATCTGGTAGAAGTGGAGCCCATGGTGGTTGAGTGATCCACTCCGTTGATACCATGGGTAGGCCATGAAGAAAAAAAAAAAAAAAAAAAACTTACCTACAAAATATCTGTCCCTATTGAAAGGGCTAGGATATTTTCTTGTGGGAGATTTTTGGTGTATGGTCCATCCAATGGGGATGCAATATCACCCATTCTGAAAACAGAACCATGGTTAACACTCATATAAAGAGCGAGCCATGTTTGTGAGAAATCCACTTTCATCTGTTTTGCCAACTCATGTTAGAACATAATCCAAGAATGAGCACTTCCAAAACTCAAGTGAGTCACACGACTAGTAGGATTTATGATGTAGAGGGCGTGGCAAGCCTCTATATGACAAGAATGGACCAAAAGAAGGACTAGCAGAAGACTATACAAAAGGGCCAATGACAGTGAAAACACTCAAATCAGATGGCACTGCCGACCGGTCAGACTCAATCGAGAAAACAGTCCAAACTCTCTTAACTGTTTTGGCCAAAAATTGATCGATCGTTCGACCGGTCGTGCATCTGACAGACCGCCTCAGACCAATCGTGGACAGGTCAAGTGGTCTCTAGAGAGTTACTGAACTCTCTAGACCTTCTTAGACCGGTCGTCCAGCATCCAGCAGGTTCTCACGAACTTACTATTTTGATTTTCCTTTTCGTGTTAGGAGTTGTTTTTCTTTCCTTTTGCAATTAGGACACCCAGGCTACGAAGCTTAGGGTTTAATTAGTATAAATAAGGTGTTATTTTCGATTTTAAGGGACATACAATAATTTTAATACTATTTTCAAAGTTTTTTTTGTTTTGGCTCGTGTTCTTCTAGTTGCCCCTTGAGTGATCAAGGAAGATCGGGTTGTTTGCTCGGTAGATCCGTTGACTCGGATCAGTTATCTTACAAGAGAGACGGTGATCGATCTCGTCCCGCCTACAGCTGCATCAATTTAAATGTTCACCGTTGAAACATTCATAGGCCCACAATTCTTTCATTTTATCCTATTGGGAATGACCTTATGAGCAGTTTGGATGACTCATAAACATCATGATGGACCATAGGAAGGTTTCTAGGGTATGCAGTTCCCTCCCCACTTGTTCCTTAATCATGTAGCCCACTTAGAGTTTTGGATCCACCTGATTTTGGGCTCATGTCCTAACATGAGTTGGTAAAATGGATGGACGGTGGTACAATGGATGGACGGTGGATTTCTCACGAACATCAAGGTGGGCCTCACCTAGCTTCCGACCACAAAAACTTCTTGCCGTTGGGGGTCGAAGGAAATCCGCTTCCTTTCACAGGGGTGGGAGATTGAGGTGGACCTAAGTTGGTACAAACCTGAATTTCACTTGAAAAGTGTCCTAGCTTTTAATAAAGTGATGGAAACTGGCAAGGTTTTCAGTAATCGACTGCAAGACTCCAATGACAAAAACACCCTTGAAAAGATAACAGATTTTAATCACATAAATAAGTTGACTTGTGAATTATTTATGCCATTGTAACTGAAATCCACTGAGATTCAAGAAAGTGAATTGCCTAGTGACAAGGTCAACGTGGTTGGATTTGATTTGGCCACGTGCCATAGTTGGCCCAATTAAATCCTACCACTTACGTCACTAAGAATATCTATGGTGATTGTCATGGGCCCAAATCAATCCTACCACTAATGCCACCAGTCAATTTGCATCTGGTTTGCGGGATTATTAGCTCACAGAGGATGGAAATGGGCCCTAAATCAATCCTACCACTAATGCCACCAGTCAATTTGCATCTGGTTTGCGGGATTATTAGCTCACAGAGGATGGAAATAGTAATTGCATCACATCACTCAGCACTCCACAGAGTCAGGGGCCTCCTAGAGTAATTGCATCACATCAGTCAGCATCATACGAGGACACCGTTGGGGTGAACCCGATGTTATTAGGCCATGTGCTGGGTCGTTGAGATGTCCCTGTAGAGTGTTGGAAACGGATGCCTCAGATCTGCTTGCACAGATACAACTGATCGGTCGGACTCGTTGGAATCAAGGCAGCAAGGCTGCTGGAGTGTTTTTGGGCCATCCGGCCGGCAGTCTCCTTGTAGGACTTGGATTCGGGCGCGACTTGGGTGAGACCCCGGAACCAGCGAAGCCGGTGGGATCCTGACGTGTCCTACGACGATTCGTCCACGTAGGCAACATTGTGCGAGATCTCCTCATGTGAGAAAGGGGCAGTTCTGTTAGTCTATAATGGCTGTCAATTTGTGTTTGGGTCCAACCGCTCCCTCTCATTCACGTCTCTCTCCCTCCGCCCTCTCTCCTTCTGGCTCTCTCATCCTCTCCTGCAACTCTCGTGAGAGATCATGTTCTCTCTCTTGCCCCATCGCTCCTCTTTTATAAAATTCTTCAGAGGATGGACTCCCAATCTTCCGTTCCGCTGAATCGAGCGATTTCTTCCGCTCCTCTTTTCCTTGCTTGGAAACCTCGTCGGATTTCGATTTATTCGGCGTTATTCTCAACGGAATGGAAGGCAGCGCCGCTTGAATCAGCCGAGTTCTGGTGTTGGCCTTCTCTCCTCTCACTGGGTACAAGGGGAAATCAGATTGAGTTACTCTCTCATTGTACCGAGTAAACTCAATTGGGCCCATTGTAAATGCATGTAGTTTATCTACACCGTCTATCTATTTTTCCAGCTCATATATGGGGTTGAAACCAAAATTGAAGCATATCCAAAATTCAGGTGGACCATATCACAGGAAACATTGGGTATAATGACTCCTACCGTTGAAACCTTTCAAGGGCCCGTACTGATGTTTATTTGTCATCCAATCTGTTCACAAGATCATGGAAACATTGATGATGGTAAAAAACAAATATCAGCTTGATCCAAAACTTCCGTGGCCCCAAAGAATTTTTCAATGGTACACATTCAATTCACATTTTTTCCTGTGATGTGGTCCACTTAAGAATTTTATATGCTTCATTTTTTGTCTCAAGCCATAAAATAATCTATTAAAGTGGATGAACAGATTAGATAAAATACATAAATCATTGTGGACCACATTGAGTTTACTATTAAGCATATTGAGTTTGTATGCAATCCGCTTACTTACGAGGGAGAGGAAGAGATGGCATGCTGGAGAGAGAAAACGGCCGTTAGGCAATGCCCTCTCTCACGTGTGAATGTCTAGCACATATGCCGTTAGTTGGACCAATGTGGTTGCTCCACGTCAGGATCCCACCGACTTTGCTGGTTCCTGGGTCTCACCTAAGTCGCGCCTTTCGGATTCTTACGCGGTTTTGCGCAAAGAATTTCTAAATTCGTTTTTACGAGTGTATTACGGGATTAGAGGTATCCAAGGTTGAAAAGGGGATTGAGAGAGATTCTAGGTGAGAGAAAGAACTTGAGAAGAGCGTTGTTCTTCTTAAAAAAGCTTGGGTTTCTCTTGTAGGTTTGTAATCTTGGGGTTTGGGTTCCATCTCTTGTAACTTTTGATATTATAGTGGATTGGTGTGGGCCCCACCTTGGTTACCAGCGCAGGAACTTCTTGCGCAAGGCTTTCGCAGGAAATCCGCCCCGAAGGTTGGGTTTGTTTTGCAGATGCGTTTAGAAGCACCACTTGAGCATGTGCTATAAATCACGAGCATGGAGCATCCGAGCCGTCCATCAAGTGTTAAAACTGCAATTCGCAGGTGCCCTGCCCCAAAAGTCAGCCTAGATGCACACAATTCGGGTGGGCCGGCCGCATTGAGTTGCTAAAGAGAACTTAGTTAGCAACGACAACGACTGAGGTAGTCCTGAAACATAGTTTGCAAACCAGGCGAGTCAACCCGGGAATCGACCGAGTCAACCCGTCCCAGTCACAGGGTTGGGAAAACCGGGATGTAGATCTGCAACTTTTAAACTATGCTCCTAACTCCTAAATGGCAAATGCATGATCAATGTAATGAAGTCTTTTTGTTCATGTAGTGAGTCGACTCACCTGATGAGCTGCTCTCTCCGTGTGGTGCGGCACGCTTTTCTCCGGGCGGTGGTGGCGTAAGGGATGGCCCCGCTCGTCGTAGAGGATGAGACCGCTGAATCTAGGCAGCTCACATCGCTCCCCCATCAGTATCCGCCTCTGCCAGAGCGGTGATATGGGGCTACCCCTCCCCCACTCCAATTCTCCGACTCCCGCCAGCAAAGCGGGCATCCGGTCCAAATTCACGCTCTCTGTCTCCACCCACTTACTCCGCTCGCTCCAACAAACATATCTCGTCAAAGCCTTCTTTATCCCGCCCCAGCCCGACTTGTTGCTCGTCTCATCGACGTTCGATTCCTGTATGATGAGTTGTTTTGTGGGGGCCCTTCTCTTCCTGGACACTGCCGTGGCGCAAAGGCCCACCACGACGATGATCACGCAGATGAAGAGCATCAGAGCTGCTTGGGGAGATTGCTTCCATCTCTGTTGAAGTGTTCTTAGAGTTTCCATTGCTGGCTGTGGAATGTAGCAGAGGTTGTAGGAGTTTCAGTGAAGGCTTACACAGTAGGAGAGTGAGGGTATTGGAGCGTTGGGACAGTGGTAGGATAGTTATTGGGATATTAATGTGGTTGCTTTGAATTAAGCACCCGTTGTGGTGGATATTTCCCGTGACGTCACCGCTTGTTGGGATGTCATTGGCCTTATGTGGGCCCACTGCTTGTAGCCGTTGCTGAAGGACTGGAATACTCTGCAACACCGGTTCTACGCAGTGCCTAGAACACCCGAGTCTGTGGGGCCCAGTATATGCAAATCCACACCGTCTACACGGCTCTATCGTCTAAGTCAAGTCCTATTACCAAAAATCAGTGACATGTACATATCAGATGAGCCATGCCATATGGAACGCTGGGAATGGGCAGACAACAATAGTTTTGTCTGTGGGGCCACCATGATGGGGGTCTTTCATCAAAAACCTTACTCAGGCGTGTAAGAAGATACAACAATCAGACTGATACAAAGCTCAGGTGTGCCACACCATGTGAACTTACCGGTTTTAGGACCAATTTTACATTGTTACCATTGGAGTGGCAGATATAAGTTTTCAATCGGGCTTATCTTACGGTTAAAATAATGGTTCTCACCTGATGGACGGAGTGGATTTTACATATATAATATGGTAGACCCCACATAACTTGGTTGTTTTACATTCGGCTTGGAACATGTGTTGTTGATGATTCTAGCCCGTTGATAAAAAAGTAAAGAACCGTTCACGGGATCCTAGGATGAGTTATTTTGTAGTCAGGCATGGTGTGATGGTTCAGACACATGCAACCCGCAATTCTATATGCGGCCTACATTGAATTTATTTCAACCGTGCAGACTGTGGAGCTCACCATAGATAGCTAGGTCGCATAGCTGTTGTTTGGAGGATTTTCCTTTTTTATTTTTTTCTATTTTGGGCTGTACAACTAGAGCTGAGCACGGCCGAGCTCAGCCATGTTCAAGCCTCATTGAATGGCCTGGCATATGTTCGGCTTGGCTCGACCATCGAGTTGGACTTTTATGTTCGAGTTGGCTTGGCCGAGGTTTGAGCTGAGTTCGAGCTCAAGCCTTTCGAGCTGAATTCGAGTTGAGAGTCAAGCTTGAACTCAATTTTTATGTGTTTTAAAAAATTTCAGAGAGAAATATGGAGATTGAGAGAGAGAAAAAGAAAGATCGAGAGATGACTGGACGTCAGCAGTCATCAAACGAACTAGAGAGAGAGAGAGAGAGAGAGAGAGTTGTCACCAGCTTCCCTCTTCACCGGACGGATTGGAGAGAGAGAGGGAGAGAGGTGGCTGAGCAGTGGTGGCCGGTCGGACGGAGTTAGGGTTTTGGAAAGGGAAGGGGGCATTCGTTCGAAATGGAGAGGGTTTTAGGGTTTTAAGCTTTTAGGTTTTAAGTGTGTGTGTGTTGAGCCGAGCTTAGGCATGTTCGTGTGCGGCTCGAACTATGAAATGAGCCAGGAAAATTCGCTCGGCTCTATTCGAATCCTCCCTCCGAATCAAGCCGAATCGAGCTGGAACGAGCCGAATCGAGCGAGCTAACCGAGCCAACTCGATTCGTGTTCAGCTCTATGTACAACGATCGAGCTTGGTGGGCCACTGTATTGTGCCTATTACATCCACTCCGTGCACCAGGTGGTCCCGTAGATTGTATCCCCTGTCACCGAAGTTCATCCTGATTCACAAATGTGGTGGGCCACACCACATGGAAAAATGGAGAGTGAATGCCACCCATAGGTTGTGTGTAGGGCACGCTATGGAGTTTATATTCCATCTAATCCGTTCTTCATGTGTACCTCACATTCAAGATCATTCTCTCCAAAAATCAGCCTGATAAAAAACTCAGGAGGACCACACTGCTTGAACTTAGAAGTTTTAGGCCTGATTTTACATCATTTTGCATGGTGTGGCCTGCATAAGTTTCAGATTCCAATGATTTTTGGAATACACAGTAAATATTAGAAATCTCACTTGATGCACGGAGTGGATGTCAAGCGAAGGACACTTTGGGTCCCACAAAACTCAGGTTTTTTACTGGCTGCGGACAACAAATGTTGCAGAGTATTCCAGTCCATTATTAGATGTCGGCATCGATTCAGTAAGTTTGGTTTATGAATGATCTGAAATCTTTGTTGGGCTTGGACGCCTCAAACCTTCTTGCATGAAGACCACTAACCGGTTGGCCGGCTGATCGGTCACGTGGGGATCAAGGCAACAGGAACGCTAGATTGTTTTTAAGCCATCTGACCGGCCGGTGGGGGGGTCCAACCGGTCGGGCAGTTTCCTTTTTGGACTTGGTTTCTTGCGCGGTTTTGCGCAAGGAGTTTCTAATTTCGTTTTTCTCCTATTTAAGGAGATGCAATCTGAGATTAGGGTTGCCGCCAATGGGCCAAGGGATTAAGAGGGTTCTAGGGTGAGAAAAAGAGCTTGGGAGGAAGCTTGGAGTTCTCTGGGTTGAGGGAAAGGGATGGGTTTGTCCTCCTCATGTGAGAATTAGCTTCGGGTAGCTTGGGATTTCTCTTGTGGGCTGTGATCCAAGGTTTTCTTCTGTAATCTCTTGTAACTTCTGATTCATAGTTGATTGGTGTCGCTTTGTGCCGTGGTTTTTTATCCTTGAGGGGTTTTTCCACGTAAAAATCTGATTGACTACTTGTGTGTGATGATTTGCTTGTTGATTGCCATTGTGGTGTGTTCCTCGCTTGCTTTGATTGCTTCCGCTGCGGGGCTCCTAAACCCAACAATCTCATACACTGCTAGAGTATGAAGGTCTTACTCGGGTTTGTGGTGGCTTGAAAGTGGGGCCATGGTTCGTGATCCATGCCATTAGTATGGTGAACCATGACCTGAAGATCTCTCATATTAGAATGTCATAATCACCAGTCTTGGGCCCTTTCTCTCTCTGTATGTTAACCAGCTAGGTGAGCCATTGTTGAATCAGGATCGTCCATCTAGTGAGTCCTTTCATGATGGTCCATGGCTAGAAAACAACACCATTGGTGTAATCCTGTCTCTCCAATCTATAGTTTCCAAGTGCACATTGGAATTACAAAGTAGTTGAACGGTCCACAATCAAAGACGAATATCCATCTACCCGGACCAGGATCATTCCCGGGGTGTGGTTTTGCACCACATGACATACAAGGTAGACCCACAAGATGGGTGGTCTGTATTTATGAGATGTATAATTGATTTAATTGCGGAGACGAACGGTCCTTGCACATTTGAGACACGTCAGTCAATCATTTACTCCTGAACTACTTCTACTAAATCTACGGTGCCGAATAAATAAAAATAGAACAGGCCCAAGAATTAGGTTGATAAATGGACAGTGCCATACATATGCTCACATTGTGGTTGAATTCTAAAAAAAAGAGCTTGCTTTTAAACTCTTTCCTAAAACTCCCCCAAGGTTTGAAAATATGGTTAATAAACTACCCATTTGGACTTGGACTAACTGTGGAATTTCCGTCCATTATGTTTGCAAAAAAACAAATTCGCACCTTTTAACCTTATGTCCATGAGCAGCGGCCGCAGAATCCACTCCATTGTTGGACTATGCCGTAGGCCCCACAATGATGTATGTTTTTAATCCACACCGTTCATCCTTCATGGATCATGACTTCAGAGCATGGCACAAAAAATGAAAAAGATTGAAATCTCATGTGAACCCCACAAAAGGTAACGGTAACAATTAAAACCTAACATAAAAATACTAGGGCCCATTTCATGTGGTGTGGTCCACCTGAAATTTGGATATACCTCATATTTGGATATATACCCTAAAATGACCTCGTAAAATAGATGAATGGTGTGAATGTAATACATGTCATAGGCCCACAACTATTGAAGCTCCAACGTGGATGAGAGGTGTTGGGAGGTTAGGAATCTAGGTGGGGCCCATTGTGGTATTTATGATAAATCCACCATGTTCATCCATTTTGTGAGCTCATTTTAAAGTTGTAGACCAAAAATGATTTTGATCTAAGACTCAAGTGATCCACACAAGAGAAAACAATGGGACTGAGCAATCAAGGTTGAAACATTCATTTTTCTACAAAAGTTTTGTATTGGGCTAATTTTTTATTTATTTTTTTTTTTTTTACTTTTTTTTCAGTTCATCCCAGCCGGAATGACCTTTAAAAACAGTTTGGATGTCATATAAACATGAAGGTGGACCACACTTCATGGTGTGGGCCCTCGAAAGTTTCAACGGACGGTGTCATTATCCCCACTTGAGCTTCAGATCTGCTTTTTTTTTTTTTTTTTTGGTTCACAGGGTTAAATGATCTAGCAAAACGGACAGACCGCATGGATATACATCAAGGAGCTCCACAGCCCCTAACACTTCACAAACCACCGCTGCGGTGGGGGCGTTGGCAGCGGGCGCTCGATCGGGGTACTACTCCCACAATACCTCGCTAGAGACGGGAGCGGATGACCTGCTCCCAGTAACACCTAAGTGGGTGTTACACTAACCATGTTGGGCCTACCTTGATGTATATGTTTTATATCTATGCCGTCCATCGGTTTTCCCATCTCATTTTAGTACTCATTCCCAAACCTTAAGAATATCCAATTCTCAGGTGGGCCATACCTCTAGAAATAATGATGAATGACCATTAAAAATATTTTGTGGGCAACAAAGGTTTTGGATCGTGCTGATATTTGTCCTTTCTCTTCATCCAGGTGTTCTTGACATTATCAACGATTGGATGGAAAATAAACATTACGAAAACCTTATAAAGGGCCTTTTGAAATTTTAATTGTGAGGCACTCAATAACCACTGTTTCCTGTGGTATGGTCCACCTGAGATTTAGATGTGCATAATTTTTTGGGAGCACGTCGTAAATTGGTCTGGAGAATGTATGGACGGTGTGGATATACAACAAATCATCAAGGTGAGGCCCACGGCAAGGGAGTGGGTGTTACCCGGTAACACTTAATCCCCTGAAGACGGGGATGCGGATTTTTGCAACAGTCGTGATGTTCTTCGATGGGAATATAGGTGAGGCGCAACATGATGTTAGTGAGAAATACAACTCATCCATTCGTTTTGTGAGCTCATTTTGAGACATGAGACAAAAAATGAACCGAATCCAAGACACAAGTAGCCTAAAAAAGTGAGGATTGAACATCCATAGTTGAAATATTCATGGGGCCACAAAAGTTTTAAATCAGGCTAATATTTGTGTTTTCAGTTAAACATCACTGTAGACCAAGGAGGTTTCAACGGTAGGAATTTTCCTACCCACCTTTTCCTTTAGTGCAGCCCACTTGAGTCTTGGATTGGCTCATTTTTATTCGCATCTCCTAAAATGATCTCACAAAATGTATGAACGGGGTGGATGTCTCACAAACATCATGGTGGGCCTCACCTAGGCTCTTAGTACTGCGAAAGGCTTTATCTGGAAATCCGCGACAGACGGGAAGCGGATTGCGTACCATAAATAAAATAAAGGGTGCTTTGAGGGGAGGTTTTTTCGAGGGCAACATTGTCTTTCTAAAAATACATTATTAAATACATGAGGTGTTAGACGGCGAGCGGATTTTTGGCTAACGCGGAGTAGTTGGGCGGATTTTAGGAAAGAGTTTAAAAGCATGCTCTTTTTTGGAATTCAACCAAAATGCAGGCGTTCGGCATTGTCCCTTGATAAATTGCTTAGGTGGACTAATGTTGTACGAAAGAATGGCATAGCTTAAAAAAGTTTCACATTTTTCTAAACTATGCACTTGTTTTTAGCATTTTGGACCACTGGATAAGTGGAGTGACCTAATTTTTAGATGAGAATATATTGACTATGGGACACACTCTAATAGAGAGTTTTGATTTTGCATCAGGCTAAACATACGATGGTAGACTGCATGCCTTTTACCGGCATGGACTTGCAAGCCTCTTAATTAAAGGAAGCTTTGTCAAATTGTATTGATTGGGTTTGGAGAGATCTTACAAAAGTGAAAAACTTTAATACTATGGTAGTATGTGTTGGGACTATAGAAGCAATTTAGAGGAGAATCAGACAAAGTATATGCCATCGCACAAGTAAATCTAACTATAAAGACAAATGAATTCTATGTAAAAAAATTCTTATGAATAAAAATCACACAATAAAACAAATCATTATGAAAATTAAATTACTAGAGATGGAGATAACACTTACAAAGTTACCCGGAGAGAAAAACCCTAGCTTTTTTTTCCTCCCAAAACCTTTCAACACGTTTAGAACTCAAGCGTTAAACCCTAATCCCGATTACACCCATATATATACATGAAACTGAAAATATAAACAAAACGCATAAAATCACTAAATCGCCCGCATCGTTGACCGATCGACGACACATATTCAACAATTTGAACATGCCAAAAAACTGTCCAGAGACCTGTCTGTGTTATTTCAGGCATGCTCAATTAGTCGACCAGTTGAACATCATGTTTTCTGCACAGATTGAAGGCTCCATACAACAATATGATGAATGATTGTAGGCACTTAGAATTGTAGAACAAGCGTACAAGTCTTAAGTTTAAATTGAAGTGTATGAATCATTAGTCCTAGTTGAGATGTATCATGAATACATATTAAGCTTCTTTGACTATCTTGGTGTCGGATTAGTGGGTATTTATTTGATGGTTAAGGGTCCATTTGGATGGAAGGAATCCACCGCAATGTGGTGTGGTCAATTCTAAATAACTAATGATTATGAATATTGTGGTATTCTGAAGTAAAGTCGGATGGCATACCAATTACCTCTAAGGCTTTAATTTTTAGATATGCTTGTAATGTACTTCTGCAAATAGACACGTAGATATGACACACCTAATTTGTGTTATATCCACACTGTCCATCCATTTTTCAATGCCATTTTAGAGCATGAACCTAAATATCAGCTTCATCTAATACTTCTATGGCCCGTAGAAGCTTTTTTAATAGAAGGCGTTCAATCCCAACTGCTTCTGTGCTATGGTCAATTTTCATTTTGGATGTAGCTCATTTTTTCTATTTTCATAAAGTGCTCTTGCAAAATGAATGGACATTGTGGATATAACAAATACATCATGGTGGGGCTCATGAAACTATGCCACATCAAGGCCCCTCCGTCTATTGTATTCAGATGAATTCCTATGATTTGACAGCTTGGTGTATCTAATCGGTGACAATGAGTAATAATGAATTTTTTACAATACAATACGGTGGATTCCTTCCATCAAAACGAGCCTTAAAAATTAAAATTATCTAACGTTACCATTTCAACAAATAAGTGTCTATCTATTAAGTTTTGATCCTTCAACCAATTTTATTTTAGATGTCCTGCCTACTAGCGCAGTTGGAAGATACCTTAGTGTTTCAACAGCAGGTCTCAAGTTTAAATGCTAAGGAGACACACTAACCCCACCGGTGGGTGGGTGCATCATGGGACTAACCTTATGGTGCATCTAAGAAATTATATATTTTCTGCGTTAATGCTTTGTTCAAAATAAAAGTAGTCAATCACATGACTAAAGTTAGGGATGTCAGCAGGCATGTAGCCCCACAGGTTCCCATTGTGGCGCCTTAGTGGTAGACTCACAAGAGTGTCAACACAAGGTCATGGGTTCAAGTACCCATTAAGGTATAAAATAGTCACTGTGGCGCAAGCAGGTACGAATTGGATCCCATTTCCTCGACCAGGTTAGAAATCCGGACTGGTTCGGATCTAGACCTGTCAGAAATCAGGTCTAATTGTCTTTGAGTCGGTCCACCATCTTGGCATGTTTAAATTCTTGCTGACTTGGGTCTAGTTGATTTTAATAATGATACCACACGCAGAGGGGGGCATGCAATCTAAGTAGGGGTGGCCTCGGGTGGGCTTGATTGTGATGCATACGTGAAATCCACTCCAACCAATAGATGCGTCAACCCATGTTTAGTCCAAGGCCAACAAATTGGGGTGGTACGTGATACAGGTGGACCATACCAACAGAAACAGTTGACAGAGGGACATTTACCCTTGGTTGTTACAGAGCCTACTATAATTTTTACATAAAATTCACTTTGACCATTAGATGCATCATCCCGATTTAGGTCCAAAGCAAAAAATCAGGCTGACTTGCAATTCAAGTGGGCCACACTAAAGAAAACTGCTGGGAGAAAACTGTTGGGAGAGAGACATCTATCCTTGATTTTTTTTTGCAAGGCCCACTATGATGATTTTGTGAAATTGACTCCAACCATTAAATGTCATACTAAAATTTAGGCCCAGGATTAAAAAAAATTAGGTTCATCCCTGATTAGATGGGACATATGAAGTGAAATATTTTGGAAGGTGAGTGTTGCCTGTAGATACTGTTTTCAATCTGTGTCCACTTGAATGATGGATAAGGCTGATATTCAGGCCATAAGCCTAACATCGGTGAGGCACCTGGTGGTTGGTTGAATTTCATATAAACATCAGGATGAGGCCACCTGAGCCATCTATATTAAGTATTTTAAAAGTGAAATGAGGTTAGCCAAGCCACAGGCATCTAAGAGAGCCACGTTAAAACCATGCGTGTATGAAAGTGGCACGTATGTGATCTAATCCATCCATTTATGTGGGCCCTACCATAAAAATGCCCTTGTTTGATATGGTCCGAGATGAACCCCAACCTATCTCAAAACCAAGGTCATAGAGCATGGGCCAGCATAGTAGGCCCAAACCTGCCCAAAAAATTGGTTGGGCCCATCTGACGTGATCCGACCCATCCTTTTCCGAAAATTGATCAAATCCCAATTTCCTCCTTAAATTTTCCTAATATATATTTTTAATCAGGTAGGCCACACATGTAAAGTCGATTGGGCTACCCTCCAAACTAAATTGACTTGAGCCCAAACCAGTCTCAAAAGTTGATTGGGCCATGAATTAGAGGCCCAATCCCAGCCCAGCTTAAAGTCAGGTCAGGTGGGCTACCCGGCCCATTGCTACCCTTACTGCAGACCCATGGATACTGGGGAAATCGTTTGGATCGTTTGTTACTTAAGATAAGCTACTTATGCCTTGAGTAACTTCTCTTGATTTCAACTTATTGAACTGAAGTGATTAAGTAACTTTAAGTAAAAAAGCTACTTATAATTGTTCATAAACCAAACTACTTATCTCAAATAAGTTGTAGAAAAGTAACTTATTTGATGGTATACGAACGGACCCTGAGACCTGGACACAGCCAGATCCGACGCCATCTGGACCCGTTGACGGTCCTAATTCCCATATGGTTGTTTCGGATCATCAATCAGTGCAATTTCTAGGCTATGGTCTATAGACATTAGGCCCTACGATTTGGACGGTCTGACGGGACACGATGTAGGCCACGCGTACTGCAGATGAGTCACCATCACGAAGAAATTGGGGTTGAACTAATCTTGTTCAAACTGAGGTACTGTACAAATGTGAACCGTCCATTTTGAACCAATGTTGTCTCGTTTGAAATTAGTGGCATGTGCGTTGTATATGAATGGTTGTCCCTTGGTTATTATTGTTATTATTTATTTATTTTTGGTAGTAACCGTCCACTTTTTCAAGTACACGGATTGGCTGGACCCCTTGTCAGAAAATAGGTGAACCGTGATGTTTGTGTGAAATCTACCACGTCCATCCGTTTTTCCGTCTCATTTTAATGACAGGTGGAGAAATTTTAGGTGGACAGAAAACTCAAGTGTGCCGCACGACAGGAAAAAAATGGATATTAAACACCCACCGTTGAAACATTTGAGGGCCAAAGAAGTTTTGTTTCAGGCTAATAATTTTGCGTTTACAGTTCATTGGGAATGACCTTATGAACGGTTTGGATGGTACATAAACACCCTAAAAAAGTTTCAATGGTAGACATTTTCCTCTCCACTTTTTCCTGTCCTGTGCCCGCTCGAGTTTTGAATCCACCTCATTTTTAGGCTGATGTTGTAACGTGAGCTGTAAAAACGGATGGACGTGGTGGATTTTTCACAAACATCAAGGTGGGCCCCACCTAGGACCGGAGAAGTAGGCAATCCACCCCCTTTTCAGGACCGGAGTCTGTCCACCGCACCGTTTTAAGCAGCGTGTAAAACACCCAAGCTCTGTGGGGTCCACCATATTGTATGTAAAATCCACTCCATCCATCAGATGAGAACCATTATTTAGACCGTTCATACAGAAGATGAGCCTGATTAAAATCTCATATGGGCCACTCCAATGTGACCGATGTAAACTTTCAACCAAAACTTTAAGCCACATGCTGCGTTCACCTGAGCTTTTGTATCTTCCCATGGTCAATCCTGTTGAGTTACAACAGACGAGTAGGTTTGATGAAAGATAACATGGTGGCCCACACGCAAGCTTATGGTTGGCATCCCCATCTCCACTGTCCATGTGGTGTGGCTCATACTATCCGGCTCTCTCTTTTTCTTTTTTTTCTTTTTTTTTCTTTTTTTCTTTTACCTTAGACCCTATCCCAGGATAGAATCCAATAGACGCTGGATTTTACATAGAACATGGTGAGCCCCACAGACTCAGCAGCTTCAATCACTGGCTAAAACAGATGTTGCAGAGAATTCCAGTCCCGTTTTCAGACAAGAGTAACTCGCCTTCTATACAGACCGAGCTTGTTTCTGGATAATGACATGCTCTGTCTCACGTGATGAGTGCCGCGTATCTTTCGCTGGCCTGTGGGATATTTGATGCTTTGGCTGCATACGATGCTTTATACACAGGCAGTCACAAATTGTACAACCATGGCATGTGTTTACTCAAAAGTAAATTGAATAAATTGTTTAACTCACTATACCCAAGGGTACGTTTGGATACCACCAAATAAGTTATTTTTTGTATTTACAGTAGTAGAATTGGTTTGTGATCAATTGTAAGTAACTTTTTGACTTAAAATTAATCACTTCAGCTTAATAAGTAGAAATGAAAATAAGTTACTTGAGGTACAAGTAACTTATTTTAAGTAACTTATGATCCAAAAGCCACCTAAGATAGTACCAAAATCAAATCACTGGAACGATTCCTGACCTTGACATATGCCTTTAACTGGCCAATAAATGTCCATAGATCTCATTGTGGGGGTGGCTGACATTGAAGTGTGACTAACAATGTGGGTGTGTGTGCTAACAAAAAAACAAAAAAGCGTGATTCTTGGTTTATGATGCATCTACACTGGCATCCTTAGTTTGGACATTTTTAAGTTGAACTTCTTGTATTCACATTCATGCAATTAATATCCAAGTGCTGGCATACCATTCTTCACGCTACGCAAGAGTAATAGAGTTATTCTTGACCCTGGCACCTTGAGAGTGGAGACTGATGAATGACACGCATGCACTTGTGAGCTGTGCACTGGGTCTAACTAATTAGCGTTGTCAAGAAGCCAGGCTTATTCAAAATTTTGGTTTTGCCCGGCCCAAGCCCAGTCCTGTAAGGGCCTGTTTGACCCCACTTAGTCACATCACAATGTTAGTCACCCCCACCATGGGAAACGATAACCTCAATGTTGAAACGGTGCTATCTTCACTCAGTTTACCACTTGAGCTATGGACTTGAGTATACTAACAATGGGGTGTGTGAACTAACCCATTAAAAAAAATAATAATAAAAAAAATTAAAAAAAAAGCCCAACTCTATAAGGGCATGTTTGATTTCACATTTCAAGGTAAATACATGGTAAAATATCCATCATTATTTACACCCCCAAGGTTGACATTGATAGCATAAAACAAAGACTATGATGTATGGGTCATATCCATGCCGTCCACCCGTTGTGCTAGCTCACTTTAGGGAATGAGCCCAACAATGACGCAGATCTAAGGCTCAAGTGAACCACACCATATTAAACAGTGGGAATTGAATGCCTATCGTTCATAGCAGCTTGGACACCATAGAAATTTTAGATCAAGGTGATTTTTATGTTTTCCATTTATCCATGTTTGTATGATCTTATGAACAAGTTGGATGACACATAAACATCAGAGTGGGTCCTAGTAAGGTATTAACTTTCAACAGGTTGAGATCCGTTATGACCACTATTTCATGTAGTGTGGTCCTTTTGAGTAGTGGATTTGCCTCATTTTTGGACATATGCCCTAAAATGAGTTTGTGGAACGAATGAACAGTATGGATATAACATATTCATCATAGCGGCCCTGTAATTTTTTCACCTATAGAAACAAATGCAATTTAATTAAAATTTACACTATTTTTTAGGCTGTATTTTGTCCAAAACCTAAACTGAGTGTGAACCATGATAATGACTTATTTATTGCACATTTACAGGTAAATAAGGAAATCAAACAAGCCCTAAGTAATTTATATTAAACTATTCAATTTTGCTTCATACTTTTTCACAAGCGGATTGTGTCTTACCCCAACTTGTATCTAGCCATGAACATGGAAGATCCATGTGGCGCCCACCATGATGTGTCTATTTATCCATATCATCCATCCCTTTTCTCGGGCCAATGTAAGGCATTAGCCCAAAAATGACGCAGATCTAACTCAAGTGGACCACATCACATATGACTCTTGCAGTTAATGTTTTGTGCATTTAATGAAGCCCAAGCTTACTATTTATGTTGTCAACTCCAGCGTTGGACCTTCCTCATTTTGGGCTTATATCTTAGAATGATATGAGAAAAGAGATGGATGGCGTGGATAGACCAAAACATCATGGTGGGCCCCCACACAGATCTACCCATTCCTGGTTAGAGATGGATGAGGGTAGGATGCAGTCCACTTCCTACACATAGGTCCTATGAGTAGGCTTGCACACGGGTTGGGTTAGGGTCGGGTTGAGCCCAACCCTGGACCGAATCTAAAAATATTTAAAGGTCCGGGTTTCGGTCCGGGTTGTGACCAGGTTGAGCTGACCCAACCCTAACCCTACCCTACTTGTAAAAGGGTCAACCCTAACCCTACCCTACCCTACCCTACCCTATATGTTAAACCGGGTCGGTTCGGGTCGGGTTAGGACTATGTTTCTATGGTGTGGTCCACCTAAGATTTGAGTCAGCTTCATTTTTGGTATCATATCCTAAAATGATATTTCAAAATAGTTGGATGGTGTGGATTTAAGACACATAATCGGGGGCCACCTACCTTGGTGGATCCTGGATGTCACCTAATATGCTCTTTGTGAGTGTGAGATGAGCGCAGCTTGGGTGAGAGTAGGTGAGACCCGAAATCAGCCAAGTGGGTGAGACCCTAACCATGAGGCTCACCTCGATATATATATATATATATATATATATATATATATATATATATATATATATATATATATATATATATATATATATATATATATATATATATATTGTAAATCCATGTTGTCCATCTACATTTCCTGATTATTATAGGACAGTCCCAAAAAAGAAGCAGATAAAAGCTTTAGGTAGACCACACCACAAAAATCAGTGGTCATTGAACTTCCACCATTAAAAGATTCTAGAGTCCACCTTAATGTTTATTGACCATTCAACCTATCTATAATGCTAAATAGATATTTCTAAAAGCAATAAACTAATATAAACGGGGCTGTTTGGGTCGGGTGGAACGGGTCGGGTATACATGGGTTGAGGTACGGGTCGGGTCGGGCGGGTTTAGCATGTACCCTAAACCATACCTAAATTAAAAACGATCCAGCCGTATCTACTCGGGACCGGACCGTTTTCTCAATCGGGTCGGGACGGGTCGGGTTACTACTGGGTCGGGTCGGGTCGGGCGGGTTAACAGGGCAGATGTGCGGCCCTACCTATGAGCTCAACCTCATGGGAAGCTATGTAGGACACTACTGTGTTGTGTGAAAGACATCCATCCCATTATTTTGATGCACCATTCCATTGTGAGTCATGGGCTTAAAAATCAAGCTGATTCATGACTTTGCCGCCCACACCATAGACAATAGTTGAGAGAAGATGCCCGCCCATTGAAACCTTTCCGATTATATATAAGGCCCTACAAGATGTGGTTTAGAATCCAACCCATCCATTTTGTGTATCCTAGGATGCCAAATTTTAGGCCATTCCAAAACTTAGGTGGGCCCCACCAAGTACTTTTAGATTTGTTAGGCATGATTTTCCATGATTTCAGATGGTGTGGCCCACCTGAGTTTCCGATACGATAAGGGGGGGTCATGCCAAATTTTAGGCCATTCCAAAACTTAGGTGGGCTCCACCAAGTGCTTATAGATTTTTTAGGCATGATTTTCCATGATTTCAGAGGGTGTGGCCCACCTGAATTTCGAATTTGGCTTGGCACATCCCATAACCTACATGAGACTTATCAAATGCTGCACGATGTGGATGCCCGTCACATCACGATGGGGCCCACATAGCTTAACCTTGTGGGAAGCTCCCATGAGATCGACCTCCTAGTGCCATTCCCCCAAAACACACACACACACACACACACACACACACACACACACACACACACCCCATGTTAATGTGTCATGAACTGAAGCTTCGTTCTTTGAGCTCATTTAGGAGCTTACAAATGGAATATGAATTCAAATCACATGGTAAATGAAATTGATGTGAATTGAAATCTTTAAGTATGTTTAGATGTTTATTCTTAGAATACACTGGAATCTAAAATTTATGTTTGGATGCTTGTAATTGAAATTAGTTTCAATACCCCAAATTAGTACATATGACATTTAGCACAATAATTGTAATGAGCCTATTGAAATATATATAGGCCAAAAATAAGAAAATTCTAATTCTTGGGTGGATGATAAAAGCAGGCCCGTCTAAAAAAAATACGATCATCTCTGGCATTTGCATGTGATTCATAGCCTTTTGGGAGGATTTCAATTCACAAGATTTTATTGCGTTCTATTTCATATTGATTTTGAATAGTACTATTTACCATCAGCCAAATATCCCTTTTATCCATGTGCATCTATTTGCCACCGGTCACAACCAATTACCATCAACAAAATGACTTCCTTAACTGACATTTATTGGACAGTTAATAATAAAAAGAACCAAAGTACTATTTCAACAAGCGTCTACGTTTCACTTGTTCAACCAACCTTATTTTGGGACTATCATATAGGAAGTTTCAATACTAATTAGTCGGTTTAAATCAGTTAGCATGCGTAGGTAATACGCTGCCTGAGGGCGTGTACGCGTTTTGCTACTGCAGGAGTATTGCCATATCAATCCAGCTGTTCGAGAAGAGAGGCTTCTTGCCGTGCCCGTACAGACAGGGTCAAGGCACGCGGAGAGAGAGAGAGAGGAGAGGAGTAATTGTACTGGCAGTCGACTCAAATTTGAAAAGGAGAGTTAATTGATACTGTGGCAGAATATCACGCTTGATACGCGATCCCTCAAATCTTTTACACGTGGCATGCAGTCTTGACTAAATTGTAAAACCTCCTGTTGCTACGTCACAGTCCCAATGTTGAAAAATCTGCTGCCTCTGATTCCTTGTGGACACTTTTGTTGAAATACGACCATTGAATATGTTTCATTTTTTAACCGATTGTAATTCCTGATTGGTGATACAGTTAAACTGGGACCCATACTTTGGGTAACTTAATTTCAATACAGTTATGTCACACATGCAATTTCTTAGCATTTTGGAAGCCTTGCGTTTCATCTATTGGCACTGTGCTAGAGTGTAAAATCAAAGAAACCAAGACACAAAAAAATATTACATGATTAAAAAATAAACAAAAAGAAACTAAGACATGAAAAAATTCATACCATATGGAATCATCAGAAATTATATTTGGACCTTATTTAGCTCATGAACTACTGTAGCAATGTATAGTGTAAAACTTACATGATTACATTTTATTCTTGATTGGATATGTCAACTTCTCAAATCATTGTATTTCTTTGGAATCATGAAAAGACACTAATTAACATAAGTGTGTTTATGTGGCATAGTTTTGTTGGCCCCACCATGATGTATGTGTTATATCCACATTTTCCATCCATCTTGTGTGATCATTTATGAAATGAGGCAAAAAACAAAGTAGATCCAAAACGATAATGGACCACACTGTAGCTTACGGTGGAGATTGAACAATAGCCAATGTGGTTTAGTACTTGAGCTTTTAATCTTACTCAGTTTTTGGGCACGCCCTAAATTAATATTACACAATGAATGGACAACGTTGATATGACGCATTAATAAGATTACATCCAAGTAAATCTAATAGGGAAAAGTATTTTACATTTAGAGCCTGTTTGAAATGATGTATTTCTTGATATTTGTAGTGTATTTTATCTTCTTTTTTTTTGCATTTATTATTTACCAAAGGTATTTTGGAGGCGATACGATAACAACTTTTTCACACACAAAAAGAAATGGGTCTTACCATGTAGTAGGTGTTTTATCCATGCCGTCCATTCATTTGGCTATATCATTTTAGGGTATGCCTAAAAAAATGACATGGATCCAAAGCTCAAGAGGATTACATCACAAGAAGAACATTTAAATGGTTGGCATTCAATTTTTACTATTTTCTAGTGTGGTTCACTTGAGCTTTTAATTTACCTCATTTTTGTGACCGCACTCTAACATGATCTCTACTAATGAATGGATGGCATGGATAAAACACATATTTCATGGTGGGGCTCAAAAAGTTTTGGCCTCAAATTCCATGTTATGTAACGACAGAGAGTCCTTTTGACTTTCAAACATGGCTGTGTATACATTTATTATTGGTGTGAGAGAAAATACATTGAAATACATATAATTACAACATTCCAAATTGACCCTTATGAAGTTGAAGTGAGGGAGACCCCCTTAGACTCAGTGGAAAATGAGATCGTTTCAATACTAAGGTCTTGGCATCAATTCTCAACCCAGGGGGGCTAACATTGAAGTGTGACTAACAGTGTTGGGTGTGTGCTAATAAAAAATAAAAAATAAAATAAAATAAAAAAGTGAGAGAGTAGCAGCCACCGACATATTTTTATTTTATTTTCAACTACCAAAGTAATGGTAATCATTACACATTTATTGTATAAAACACGACATTACTACTGTACTTGGTAAATCAAATAAGATCCTACAAGACATTACTGCTGTGCTCAGTAAACCAAATAGGATCTTGCACTGTGCAGACTGAATCTGTTCACCTTATGAACTCTAGAATATATGGGGTGCAAAAGTTCCATGATCTACAGAGTTGGCTGAAAATGAGAACCGTAGGCCGGTGGAATCTGAATCAAGTTCGGGTCACATCAGTGTTAACATGGTCCAACTCGTTTACTGATTAGATCCCAAGATCTAGAACTGGATCCCACGTCCCGATCTGCTGGGTCATGAGTTTCTCTCTTCCCCTAGCGGATCTATTCACAAACTTAAATGTATGGTTCAAACGAAAAAATGAAAGATCCAACCATATATATATATTTATTTGAAAGATCTATTTGTGAAGAACCATCCGGTTGGTACCAAAAGTTCAGTAATTTTATAAAAGTGAGAGACTTACAATTTGAATGGTTCCGATCGTAACATGGTGGGACGCACGTAGGTATGAAGTGACCAGCGCGCTATGTTGTACGGTGATCCCTCGAATTCTAACCGGCACTCGCCATTAAAAATAACTAAATAAAAAATAAAAGCAAAGGCAAAAGGGGTAGGTGTGGGGCCGTGCGTTCTGGACAGTGGAACTGAGCGAGTCATGGGAAGCTGCCGTCGCAAAACAACACAAAGCCGTACAGGAGAATGCGGATTACGTAATGAGTAAACTCTGTGGGTCCACTGTGATGTATATGTCTTATCCACACCGTCCATCCGTTTTATCAGCTTATTTTAAGGTATGAGCCAAAAATGGAAGCTTATCCAAAGCTCAAGTGGACTACACACCAATGGAGACAGTGGGAAATGAACGTTTACAGTTGAAAGCTTGTTTAGGGCCAAAGAAGTTTTGGATCAAGATTATATTTGTGTTTTCCATTCGTCCATGTCTTTTTGACCTTATGAACAGGTTGGATGACAAATAAACATTACTGTGGGAGCTAAGAAGGTTTCAAAGGTGGAGGCCATTATCCTTGTTTCTTGATGAGTGGTGCACTTGAGCTTTGAATCTGCTTAAACTTTGAATAAGATAGTACATCACGGTGCAACGGAGAAAGTTTACTCCGTATAGCGTACCGAGTCACTCGGTACGCAATCTGGCATCGGGACAGTAATCCCTCACAACACTCTTTTAGGAAGCCCATGCAACATCCGAGCTTCATGATACCTAGATTAATTTTTATCTCAAATCCACTCCGTCCATTAGTTTGTATACATCATTTAAACCGTACGTTATAAAATTCACATTGATTCAAACCATATCTAGGCAACAATACGTGAAAAGTTTAAAATCACGACTAAAACATTTAAATTCATTCATTAAGGTCCACTCGAGCTTCGAATCAGGATAATTTTTGGGATATCTATGTATAATAGTGTGAAATAACTGATGAAAGGGTTGGATGGCATATAAACAACACGGTGGTGGCAACAGAAAGGTTTCAACGGTGGCCATCTCCATTCCCACTGTTACCTCTGGTGTGGCCCACATGAGTTTATTATAGAGATAAAATTTTATCTCAGATACTAAATAGATGTTTATGAAATTGATGGATAGAGTGGATTTTATACACACATTGAGGTGGACCCACATACGTCGGGTGTGGCACTGTCGTCCTAGGACAGGTGTAGCAGAGGATACTATCCAAGAATGCGCGGGTCCATTTCAATTCGAAAAAAATTTCTTCCTCGGATGCGGAAACCCTTCACCTATTTTTTTCTTTTTCTTTTTCTTTTTACTTTTTTTCTTTTTTTACTAAATTAATGTCTCTGGATTCGTGCTTTCGCCCTTTCCGCATAAAAGAAAGGCAGGGCTGCGACCGTTCCCTTCTTACTATCCTACCCCTCCTTAAACCTCAAAATTCCCGTAATAAACCCTCCTAAGTACTCCTCACACCCTACTAATCTACTGTACATAGACTACAGAGAGAGAGAGAGAGAGAGAGAGAGAGAGAATCTAAAGAAGAAAAAAGAAAAAGAGCTATAATCTCTCTCTCTCTCTCTCTCCTCTCTCTCAGAAAGACGAAAGGGGAAGAAAGAAGCTAGGGTTTGGGCTTGTTCTCTCTCTCTCTCTCTCTCTCTCTCTCTCTCTCTCTCTCTTCCATGTCTCCTGCGACTCGAACCCAAGCTGCCGCTGCCAATGGCGAATCCTTCTCTACCTCTGCTGCGTTTGACCTGGAAGTGCAGCTCTCTCAAAGACGCCGAATGCCACCGAAAAGGTCAGTATGATGAAAAGAGGAACCCTTGAAATTGTCGTCTCCCTCATCTCTTTGCTAGGGCTTCTTTCCTCTCTCTACATTTTCTGTTTTACATAGATTATGAAGGTGTGTCCGCAGCGGTTGTGGTGCATGTACTTGGATGAGGTCCAGACTGCTCTTTCCGTGGGCTCCACCACTGGCCAAGGTTGCCTTGATTAGATAACCCTACCTAATAAACTACTTCATCATTCAATGCAAACCGTTGAGACCTTTTGCCTTTTGTACCCTACTGATTCATGGGTTAGGATTGTCTGATCAATGTGTTTTTATTTTTATTTTTATGGACCATCCCCCATTGGACCTGCTGAATGAGGGGTCCGGATCTGGTCTTTATTTGCCCCATGCATTCTAAACCATGTGGAGGGATGGGAGACACTCGGTCCGCTCCAGGCAACGTTAGTTATTAGGCTATATCTTATCTGCCCCATTTCTTGTTTCTTTCTTCTTGTGTGTTTTTTTTTTCCCAGGCATGCTTTATGTTCACCAATTACATGGATATATGTTTTTTTTTTTTTTTTTTTTGATTTGTAGTATTAGATTCATGGAAGGACATATTTTTGTGGTCTATCAATGTTGTGGGTTTAAATGTCAGAATCAGAAAATGTATTAGACCGGTTTCAAGACTGATATGTATTGCCTTTCTCTTACAATACACACTATGTGTCATCCATGCCAGTTCAGATTTTGATTGATTTAGAGCTTGTATTGGGAACATATACAGAATATTTATCATATAACTCGGTTAAAAAACCAATGTGCATTTGTCGACATTTAGAACCATGTTAACCATGATTGATCAACTGCTTATTTTAAGGATTGAGTTTTGCTTGAGTTAGGATGATTTTACCAATGTCCAGGAGACTTGAACTATAGGGAATGGTGACTAAATTCGTTTTTGGAAGGATTCATGCTTGGAGGAAATTCCCCTTGTGGTTTCATTTCAGCCCCTATTCATGCTTTCCATAGTGAAAGAAGAAAAAACCATTGATGTTTACGACATGTTGAGGGTTAGCATGGCCTGGACTATCAAATTGAGGAGAAATCTCTCAGATGAATAATTGGTGTTGGTTAGGGAGGGATCGTCCCCCGCCTACACACACACACACACACACACACACAAAGGGTTAAGATTTTTGCTTGGGTGGTGTTAACCAAGGAAATTTGATGGTGGACAACTTGAATAAGCGAAACATGGAACTCTGTAAGGTGGCGAAAGAATGCAGGATCTTTTCCTTCTTCGTTTTGGGGTCTCTTGGGTGGTCAACAATTTTATCAGGAACTTGGCGTTGGATTGGGATTAGGGCATTCAAGGGTACAAAGGAGATCCTTTGGAGAATGGTGCCGTTTGGGGTTATTTGGGTCTATGGGAGGGAAGGAATTGTAGAATCTTTGAAGGCAAAGTGTTGCTGATTGATCTGCTAAAGGGAAGAATTGTGGCTGTGATTGCTAGCTTGGCTTTGTCGAGGTAGTAGTTCTTCCGTGGGTGTTTTTTGGTCGATATTCTGAGTAATTGGAGTGGGTAAGGGTTTGCTGTGGGTTTCTTGTCTCTTGTGGGTGGGCTTTCCCCTCAGGAGATTTTCCTTTTTTTCTTTTTGTTCTTTCTTCTTTTGGCACCTTGCTTTTCGATTGATGAGACGGCCACTTGCAAGTGGTTGGCCACTGTTGTTAATTGCTTCTTTTTTAATAGATTCATCGTCTTTCTTTTAAAGATGACAGTAAATTTGTTAAAGAAGAGGATGAGAAATCCCCAAAGCAAACTACGAAGAACTCCAAAAGAATAAAAATGCACTTCACTACAGTGCAAAAAAGGGCTTTTAAAGCAAGGCCCATGCTTTGACATCTGATCTAGCTCTCATGAAACCTCATTAGGAAGCTTATGCTGGTTCCTGAAACATTTATCGTTCTGCTCCATACATATTGACCATAAATTGGACAAGGATCTAGAGCCTCCATACAGTCTTCTATTTCTGACCTAGCCTTACCCCATGTCATGCTAGGAGGAATTTCTCCAATGGAACCCAGCATCACCCACTCACACTGGAATAGATCATAGAATTGATTCCACACCATCTTTCTTGAAAAAAAAAAAAAAAAAAGAGAAGAGAAAAGAAAAGAAAAGAAAGAGCTGGCGCATTGATAAAATACAAGGTGGGGGCAACGTGAAAGTAAGGCTGTTAATTCACAGGTGAGTTTACGATGGCCTGTATATTGCATGATGCCTGCTACATCACAAATTCAGGAACCATCATGCCAAGGCATGTGGTCATACCACACATACAATTAGACTGCCTTGTAAGTTTTCAATTTGTTCCTAATTGATTAATCCGTTGATGCGTTTACTCTTTTATCACTAAATTGATTAGACTTCGATGCTCATGCTTCCATTTGGTGAAAGTGTGATTCCGTATACTATGTCATATCTAGGCTATGGTTGATTTTGCTGGCATGTACATGATTGGGAAAGATATTAGTGTCAGGATGCGTAGTAGGCTTATCTGTTTTTGATGGATGATGCTCAGTAGGCTTTGAGGGCAGTGAAATACATGGTCTTTACCTTTTGACAGTCTGGTATGTCTGTCCTGATTTGTTCGAGGCTCAATCAACATAACATGCGATTGTCTTGCTGGTTGGAAATATATACTCAAGATCTTTAGATGACTAATTTTAAATGTACCTGACTGACTACCAATCTACTGATGGGGATATTTAAAAGGAATATGCAATCCCCTAGCAGCTGGAAAGTTTGGGTTGCTGTGATCCCTAGAAGTCAATGAAATTCCTAGCATTTACTTTAGTGGCAACATAAGAAATCTCTGGAAATTTCACACATGGGAATCTGCCATTGGAACTAAAGTCTAAATCATTTATCTTTTTGGAGTTCGGCTAAGCTCACATGCACCTCAACACGTGCCACCTACCATGCATTGGGACATCCTAGCTGTGCATCAGGGTGGCTCCACTGTGCTGATGACCTGACAACAAATCAGTTTGTTCCAATCAACAGGTGGACCACATGTCTATGTTGGCATGGACTTTGTAGCCCACCTGATGAGTTGACTGGCTGAATTGTCCCACGTCTCTGCTGATCTACATCGTGGAGACAACTGATGCACGGTTCGGATTTTGTACTTGACAAGTTGGTGTATATGGTCCCTTGTATGACAGCATGTGGGCTTAGAAAAGCGCCTGTTTATTGATACTAATGGAGAAGGCATTTTACTCTGGTCTAGCCTGGATTTTCTTGTTGACAGTGCTATTAATATTGTCAACTCAACACTAGTATTCGAGAGTGCAGCTGCCCACGGTCTTGTACATGGTATGGTTGTGAGATTAGAACTGCTTATGAAGGATGAATAAAATCGCATGATCTGCAGAGTTTGGGAACTATTTGCAGATTGCTAAGTTCTTGTCGGTTCATTTGAAAACAAACTTAAAATGAGCTACATAGGTTCATTAATTTATTGGCCTGAACATTTCTGTTAAATCTGCCTTTGTTAGGACTTTCCAGGCACGGAAATTAAGTTGATATGTTACCACTCTAGAACTGCTGATGCTAACACATGCTGGTGAGGACTAAATATTGCTGATTTAGTTATTTATGTGCAACAAACTCCCTTCATCAAATATGGAAGCACAAGAAGAGTGCATTTGGAGAATATTTTAGTCTTTAAAAAATGTGTTGTCCAATTCATTAGAAAACTAAATCATTCGCTTGTTGCGCTTGTTGCATGCAAGAAGACGATGAAAAGCTTCTTGTCAGAATGACGGAGCCAGAATGGCTGTCTGCTCTTCTCTTTTAAATAAACCTGACATGCCAGTGGAATAAATAGGTGAAGTTGTTGATAGCTTTACTAGGCTTTTACCAAACATTCTTTTGAAGCCATCTCTGTGATTACTAGCTTCATTGGCTCCTTATTACACAGTGTCTGCCATGAAACCAAAATGCATACCTGGTTTTTATCTTTATCTTTTTATTTTTTTAGCCCTAATTGCTAGTGAATACTAGCAAAAATACAACAAAAAATCTGCTTGTTACTGTTGTTGCAATCAGAGCAGCTAGTGGCTGATTGGCCCTTGTGTATTCATGGGCTATTGTAAATTATTGATTTCTTCCATGTAATTAGTGTTGCCTTTAAACCTCCATGGTTTTGTTTGGCTTCATCTTGCTTTTGTTGAGTTCAAGTTGTCCGGACTCATGAGAGGGTTTCTGCAAAACAGATCTGTGTTTCTTGAATTGCCTGGATTGGTGATGTAAAATTTGTCATTGGCCTGTTGATTTTAAACAACCTATGTAATCGACTATTACATAGCAGCTGTGGGAGTTTTGTGCTCACATTGCTGGTCCTAGGTCCCGATAAATGAGAAGGGCTGCGTCAGGTTGGCAGCTGGTGTGAAACTTTTGCCACAACTTTATCATTGGTTCGTTAGTGGCACTATATTCAAATGATGGTACCACTGTTTAATTTGTTGCTTTGGGAATTGTATGCTTTATCCTTATCCATTGACATTTCTATATTTTGGCCATGGAAGAAATTCATCATTCCTGATGGGGACATGTTGTGCAATTAAGGATCCTTCATGAACTAAACAGTGCTGATTTGAACTAATTCAGAATAATGTCATCTTCAGTTTGGATTTATCCAGATTATATTGTTCTCTTACTCTTTTGTCATTGCTAGGTTCAGAGATGAGAATGATGCTTACAACAGGATTATGCGCTCTTTCAGCATTATACTTGAAAGAATTTTCTAGTCTTAGTATTACCTGGAAATGCATGAATTGAGGAAGGCATCCTGTTTGGAATAGGGAATGAAGCCATTGGTCCGCTAGCATATAAAATATCTGTATCAAATAGACAATCCCAATATGGATTCAGCTATTCTGAAATTCTTTGGGTTTCAATTGGAGTTTTGTGACTTCTTTGTTCGTCTGTCTGATTCTTTTGTATCTGTATCTATTTGTATACTTGGAAACTGGAATTCCTGTATACTTATTTGACCAAAGCTAACATATCCTGCCATTCGTTTCTCTTCACCATATTGAAATGTGTTACTGCCTGCAATGTAGACTCTTGGTGGCGTTTTGATGTCAAAGCAAAATGATGAGTTCAGAAAATCAGTAAATCAAATATGACAAAATATTCTAATTGTTGACATAAAAAGGAACCTAGGATGCATCTGTTTGTAAGAAATAAGTTTTCTCATATGTGAGATGTGGTTTAGTATACCTTTGCCAGTTTTTGATTCATTCTACAAAAATATTCTACCTCGTATTCGCCAAGCATTAATGTGGAATTTTGGCACATTATCGAGGAAAGAACACCTATACCCTGATGTGGTTTATCCTTTTAACTCCTTGTAGTTTTTAACTCCTTTGTGACTGGGAATCTGCATTTTTGTTTTATATATTCTTGGAGTATATGAGGCTCCCCTTTTGAAAAGTAGATTTTTTTTTTTTTTTTGGAGATAAAATACAGGAGATCATTTTTGACATTTTCATTAATTGTTATTTAGTTCCACCCCACTTGAGCTTCATTGTTCATGAACCTTGTTATTATATTATAATGTGCACTCAATTTTTTATCATAATCTGAGGAATTTTCTGGTTAATGCCTAACACTGAAGTTGCTAGAGAAGCATGCGAAAAAAAGGAAAAGAAAAAAAGAAAAAGGTTTCTAATTATCTCCTCAATATTGGCGCATCCTGGATTATATTTTTCTCCATCCCTCAAGTTTTGATTGAGAAAACCCATTTTGCCAGATGACAATTGAACCACTTCAAAGCTTATAAATTTGGCTAGATTTTGATATGTCAATTCCTTTAAGACTAATGACCTACCCAATGTCTTTTCTTAATATTCAGTGATATGTTGGTTACTAGATTTTGCTATGAAGAATTGAAGATAACCAATGTGGATTGAATTTTTTCCTTGAATATCTCTACTTTCCTGGCCTCCAAGATCTTCAGCATAAAAAAAGGCAAGATCGGGTCCAAATTTACCGGGCACCCCTGTTTTGTGAAATATGATGCCCATCAAACCAACATTTTTGTGGCAAAAAAGTGCTTTGTCAAGATCAACCCTCATATTAAGATCCCCTGTCAGTTAGCTCTTGCAAAATTGGTCTTTAACAACAGCCAAAAAATGATACAACACTGATAAACATTTCCCCTTTTGTCGCATAAACACAAGGTATCAAAAGGTACCCACAACTGTATCTTGTAAGCTAATTTCTTCTTTTGGCTTTCTATTGTTCAACTATTTATCAAATGAGAAGGAAACCTTGGAAACAATAAATATCTATGGATTTCTCAACAAGATCTTCTTTTCTTTTTTCTTTCTTTCTTTTTTTTTTTTTTTTTCCTTCTTTTTTGTGCTGAGTTCCATGTAATTTTGATGGTATTCTCCACAAGAATTGATTGGCCATATGAGCTGTCTTATTAAGATTTGATGGGATGAAGACCCTTTTGATTGCCGCAAAGGCTAGCAAATTCCAGATTATTTAATAGCCAGTTCCCTGTATTTCCATTTTTTATTGTCCTTCATTATGAATGTTGATATCATAGGCAAGGTATGCCCAATTACAAGTGCTGCTGAACGCCCACAAATCATACTTAGTGTTCACGAAACCTTTTTTTTATGCACGGGTTATTTTATATTTTATTTCCTGAACAGAAAGAAGCATTGAATTTCAAATTGTAGTATTCTTATTCTACTTTCTAGTCCTCGGTTGTTTTTGCCACTCATTTTTCATCAAATGTTAATTTGGAATCATGCGTCATCTAGTGTCTGGATTGTTAGTTGTTGGTGCCTTAAAAAGATTATGACCATGGAATTAAAACGCTTCTGTCCTTTCCGTGTTAGAATGAGTACTTTCAGTTTTTGTTGTTTTCTTATCAGATAAAGTTCAAGGATCTCCTGCAAAACTTAAATTCATAAACCAACAGCTACCTATCATGCCAGTAAACTTCCTAGATTTCTATTGAAACCAGGATCCTAACTAAAGTTGCTCACCATATCAGTAGACATCACTTATGCTGGCATATAGAAAATCCAAAGTTATCTTCTATAAGATGCTATGACATTAGAAATGAGTAATCAAGTACCCAAGGGTAGGGACTGTTCCCTCGTTTCAGAACTTGGTTCCAGCCAGAGATTGTGTTCAGATCGGTGGCCATGAGGCACTTTTTGATCCTAGCTGTTTGTGGTGGAGATCTCTGGTAATCCCCACATCAGCTTGTTTATCAAGTTTCTAATTGCTCTGATTTCGTATTATTATTATTATTATTATTAATATTAATATTATTAATGTTACTTATTTTGCATAACTGTTTTTGAACAGTTTAAGTCGTGATTAAGAAGAAAATTAGTGTTTCCCAAATGAGAGGACTGTTTCACCTTAGGGGAGTTGATGATCTGACCGTCAGGATGGTGGATTGGAGTCAATCAAAGGGGATTAGCAATCCCATTGCCAAAAGCAACCAGAAACTAAAGAAAAACGAGAGAAATCAGAAGTCAATACTCCTGTGGTCAGGAAGAGCACTGTTCCATTGCGATTTGCTGTCTCACCACACTCATTTGGGTGATGATCAATGGTCGATCTCCGATCTTTCAAATTGTGTCCACACATTACTTATTGGTTTGAATGTCATCAAGTCATTTGTGGATTATAAAGATTTATGGATTAAGTTAATCCTTGCTATGTACTTGTTCTAAAAATAAAAAAGCAAAACCCCTGTCGATCTCCATCATAACTTCTTCAAAATGGGTTTCCCGTAGCTTTTTCAGATACATCTTGGTCAAATACAATATTGTTTTGTGATGTTTAGCCTTTGATGCTACCGTTCTCTTGTCTTAATTCGCAAACGAACTTTATCTTCTCTGCTGTCTCAAAGTACCTTGCCTAAAACTTGCAAACCTCTTTAAATTTAATCTGTCTCGTGTTCTCTGATTTCTTGTTTACACAAACACCAAAAGATAATTACGGTTGTTTTCTTTAAGGCTTCCATACCATTTTAACTACTTTCAGCTTGTCATGCACAAGTCACCAAAGAATGTTGTCTCCCTTGTAGCTTCTTTACCAGACTGCTTCCATAGCTTTTTAAATCCATACCAAGGTTCTAAGATTGCTTCAGATGTCATAGAATTCTCCTCAAGCTTAGATCGGCCTTTTTTTTTTTCCTAGCTTAGATTGGCCTTTTTTTATTTTTTATTTTTTTATCCTTCAAAAATAAATAAATAAATTTGAGAGAGTCACCTTCTGGTGGAAGATCTGCTAAAGTTACTCTTTCCATTTTAATATTTTCCAATTTGCGAGTCTTTGATTTCATTGGCACAACCATCGCTGAGGATGTAACCGGAACATGTTTGACATTGATTCAAAGATGTATCCAGTGCGGACTGTGTCTTAACAGACTCAACTAATGTGTGGTGGCATGAAACCATAGATCATCTCACATTACAGTTGGAAACTGCAAAGACGGGTAATTACTAAGGTAGTGGAATAGGGTGCTCATACGTTGGAGATATAATTCATAACTATAACAACTATAACCACAAACCAAATATGAGGTACATAAACTCATCTGACCTTCAATAAAACACCCTGATATCAACATATATATGCAATATTTATTTATGACATAACACGTTTATTGCCTGTTCTATATAGAGCACAGATCCAATATAAAGCTTTATTCCTTGAGCTTAAGGTGCGAATTGCATCCAAGTGAACTTGAATGTGCATTGTTTGTATTGCATCTGGTAATTTTGTGCATGCTGACAAGTTAATGCGTAGGTAATACCTTCAGCTAGTACTAGCATTGCCTTCTCCATGGTCTATCCTCAAGTAGTCGACATATGCCTTGCCTTCAAGTTTCCTAGTAAAGAGTTCCTTGAAGTACTTATCCACACCAACACGTCTGAACTGCGGTGGGGTTTGTGGGCTGATCAGACTGGGAGCGGGGCCCATCTCTCCTGCTAGTTTGGGACTGTGGAATGCAGCAATCGACAGCCTCTCATGCATCGAGTTTATTGTTGCCCTGTGCTCGATGCTATGATACACTCCATTGCTTACTATCTGCCATAGCATAGAAAAATTAACAGGTGAATACATCTGAATTTGATGGCAGAAGCAAAATAACCGGGGCACATCTCGTTCTTGTATCACTTCATAACTGTCTATTTGTGGGGTTACAACTCAAAATGTTAGGACTCTCCATTTGAGGAGATTTTTGAGTCATAGTCCATGGACAATGGGACATGACAGACCAATGGCGTGGATTATCATACAATGAGAATTGAAAACCAGTGTATACCGCAAGCATACAATTCCTCAGAATTTAAACACCCACAAGGAAGGAGTACACACACGTACCTCCAAAATGTCTCCAATGTTGATTATAAAGGCATTAGGGAGTGGCTTAACAGGAATCCACATCCCATCATTCTTGATCTGAAGGCCTTCGATTTCACTGATTTGAAGGAGAATGGTAAGGCCCACAGCATCTGAGTGGGGTGAAAGGCCAATCACCGACTCTGGTTGAGGGCATGGCGGGTAGTAATTTATCCTCATTGACTGTAACCCTTCTTCAAATAGCTCTCTCATCTCTTCTACCCTCATCCCAAGAGCTCGAGCCATGAATTCCAACATAGTCATGGCCAGCTTACTCAACTCCACTGCATAGACTCCGAGTGTCTCCCTGCAATGGATTGCTGAAAAAGTTAAAAACTCCATTTGACAGATTGATATCGACATCTGATGATGTGTGGCACTTCCTAAAATCTTATTAGAGAGCAGAACACAAAACCCAATAAAAAGAAAACTAGGATGAGTGTTTAAGGCCCTGTTCGGTTGCTCCTTGACAGTGAGTTCATTTGAGTTAACAGCTATTAATTATGTACCAGAGATTATAGTTTATGGCGTGTTTGGTTGTACCAAATATTATGAAATTTGATAATATCTAATGATTAATCAGTATAATTTGGTGCAAAATATCATGAGATTCATGATACATAATTACTGTTAATTGAAATGAGATGTGTTTGGTTGCATCTTATATCATTAAAATGAGATAAACTTTTAAGTGACAACCAAATAAAGACTATTGAATGACGTTGTGCACTGGATATAGATCCAAACTCATCTCCAAGCTCTTTCGACCGTATGATTGATCTACATGCCTGTTAATCCATTGTGGGCCATGATAAAATGACTGCAGTGTTTTGAGTCATCTCAACGGCCCCATCAATTGAATCGTTATTCTTTTCCTCATTACTTGTGGGGACAACCCATGTTAGACGACGAAGAAAGTTTGATCGGTGTGATAGTTTTGAGTGCTATTTGCAGCTGTCCATCTATACATTTGCTGAGCTCAAGCACCCAATATGCGAATGTGGTATGTGTGTGAGAGTTCTAGGACTTTCATCATGCAGGCCCACCTTATATGTTGCTTAGCACAAGCATCCAGATGATCTATTCAGCAGATGGTTTGAAACGAAAAAGGAAAACACCGGGTCAAATTCAAGGTATCCAACCTGATGAGTGGGCCAAGGGGTCCAGTCTGAATTTTATGCCAGGGCATTGCCAGATGAGTAACCCAGATATTTCACAGGTTCCATGTTGGCACTTTGTTGGCATGATACAAATGCGTGACTACAACGCATTTCATGGATATTTTTGGGGTGTGGCCCATTGATTAGACAGTCGGGATAGATGAAAGTGTGTCCTCCCTCATTGGAAGTGAAGTGATTACCTGAAGGATAGGGGAAGATTGAAAAAAAGACGAGGCTTCCTTAAATGAGGTGGGAGGGTGTTCAAGAAGAACATGTCACCCCAATCGAGTTTCTGCTCTTCTGATACAACGAAAGCCTGCCCAAGTCCCTCCACATCTCCTTCCTTCTGACTGTATTTCTTTTTCTCTTCCAAAGGTAACTTAAAGAACTCTTGAGTCTCGAACTTCATTTTCTCTATTAAGGTAGAGCTAACGCCATGATTTATCAGCTGCACCACATTCTCAATGTTACTCATAATACATAATAACAACATCTAAAATCAGAGATCAAGCTCGCCATCGAAAGCCTTTCTTGGCCCACTTATGTCTTGGATCCCGTTCATTTTTGGTCGCAACGCCTAAAATGATCTCACAAAATGGTTGGATGGCATAGATTTTTGACAAAACTCACGGTGGGCCCCACCCAGATTCCTTTGCGCAGGAGATGCCTGCGAAAGGCTTTCGCAGGCAATCCGCGCCCATCCATTAGTCAGGTGGGTCAAAAACAGAAGGAACAATGAAATTGGGATTCGGGCCATAGGTTTGTGCCTGGAACCACACTGGCATGTATCTTTCGTCAAACCTGTTATTAGGTCTAACACGTTTCCTCATAAAAAACTCAGGCAGGCCCCACTGTGTAAACTTAGTAGAGTTTTGGGTGCAATATTACAGTGTTCCATAGGTGTGGCCCATATGAGTTTTTTAATCGGACTTATGTATGTTCTGTCCAAATAATAGTTATTGGCTGATGGACAGATTGGATTTTACTTATACAATATGGTGAACCCTATAGAGCTTGGCCTAAAACAGGTGATGAGGTTGGAGTTGTTTTTGGTCGTTTTCAAGATGAAAGAAAATTAAAAAGATAAAAAGAATAAAATAGTTTTTGGCCATTTTCAAGATTAAAGAAACATAAAAAAATAGAAAAAGTCCATGTCCAACTACCAATGACGGTAATTGAAAGTTTCTTTATACACCCAATGCACGACACATGAGGGAACAAAAACCCGAAGAGAGTCGGTGCGGGCTACATGAGAGAGAGTTCTGTTCCGCCCATTGTTATGTCCATGTGAAATTCACTTAATTCATCTAGAACGTGACCTGAAAAATCAGGCAGAACGTTACCTGAGAAATTATAAAGATTATAAACAAGTTGGCAACACTACAGGAAACAATGGATCGGAATGCCCACTATTGAAACCTTCTTGGGGCTCACCAAATTATTGGATCAGGTTAATGTTTTTCTTTTTCATTCATCCCATGGAACTCACCTTATGAATTAGTTAGATTATTTATAAACATCTTGGTGGGCCCTTGGAAAGGTTTTAGTGGTGAGCATCCTGTCTACACTATTTCCTTTGATGTGGCCCAATTAAGTTTTTTTATCTGCCTTATTTTTGGGCTTATGTCCTAATATGAGCCATTGCAACTGATGGATGGAATGATTACTGTCACAGAGACATAACAGTGGGCGCTACAAAAGCTTTTTGTTGCATGGGCTCGCTAAGAATTTCTTTCCTAAAACAACTATAATAGCAAGGTTTTGGACAATATGGTCGTTAGTGAGCAATTTCTGCCATTACACAATCTTCCTACCTGTGAATATAAAAGTACAACTGATGTGCAATTGATAGTACTACTGATTATATCCCTAACCAAGGATTTAAGATTATGGTTGAGTTGGGTAAAGTCACCCCATTATTTTAATGTTGGCTTATGCCATCGAATGGCATTCGAGGACGCAACTGACTTGGTTGAATTGTCAATCCATGATTCTAGCAAGACCTACGAAACGGACCCTTTTAGGTCATTTGAAGATACAACTATGTGGGCAGCATCCACCGACCCATGTTAGATGGGCAGAGTGGCCATGATAATGAGCGGTTGCTTGTTTCTTAGATTTCCTAAGAAGGTCTAGATGGGCATAGTGGCCATGGTAATGAGCGGTTGTTTGTATATTAGGTTTTCTTAATATTGTATTAGAAAAAATACACAGAAAATTCAATATTAATTTAATTGAATTTCCTAATACTCTCTAACCAATCTCCCCATTTCTAGTTTTAAACTCCTAAATATGCTGTGTAATAGACTATTACATGAGTTGATTATCATCAAGCTCTATCTAATAGGGATGCGGATGAGAGAGAGAGAGAGAGAGAGAGAGAGAGAGAGAGAGAGAGAGACCTGGAAGAAGCCCCAGTCTTTGCAGGCGGAGTGCAATCTCTTCAATTCAGAGGACCCGGAATCTCCGAGAAGCAGCTTCTCCATGTCGATGATTGGAATTTCCGAAAGCGACTTGATTGGACCACAAACGATTGTAGGGTCTTGATCAGGACGCACGTAACGAGGTGGGACGGTGATGATATGCTCTTTCGCCAGCTCTTGAACGTTGGGCACTTGAAGCGATGTTCCAAAGCTGAAGTTTGCCGACTCCATCGCCATCCCTCCACAAACACATACCAAACACACAAAGAGGGAGGGTATCTAATATAGAATTTTCTTAAGGCCACGCGTGTGACCCTTTCCACCTACTTGCCTGCATACGTGCTAATATGGTACAGACAAATGTCTTTTTTGGATTTCTGTTCTAATTTTTGTGAGTTTTTCTACGACCGCCTGACTTTTTCGCTGTGAACCTAAAACCTCTTCTAAATTATTTCCCAAAACCCACTTACAAATTTCACCTTTAGACGTTAAAACACCTGCAGTTTTAGTTATCAAAACGCGGTAGGAGATGGCCTACTGAGACTGCCTGGACAGTGCTATAGGCCCCACCAGGATATAGGTGTTTTATCCATGCCGTCTATCCATTTTACGAGCTCATTTTACAGCATGAACTAAAAAATAAGCCAGATAAAAATATCAAGCAAACCACACCACAGTAAATAGTGGTGATTAAATGGCCTACATTAACAACTTTTTGGATGAATTTGATATTTGTTTTTTTCCTAATTTAATCCAGGTCTTTGTGACCCAATCAACAGGTTGGATGAAAAATAAACATTACAGTGGGCCCTAGGCAGTTTTTAATGGTGGGTGTTCTATGGCCACTGTTTTCCTATGGTGTGGTCCGCCTGAGATTTGCCTCATTTTTGGAATATGCAGTAAATAATGATTGAAAATGGATGGATGACGTGGAAAAAACACATACACCTTTGTGGGGCTGCCTATTTTTGGAATATGCACTAAATAATGATTGAAAATGGACGGATGACGTGGATAAAACACACACCATTATGGGGCTAGAGAGCATAGTTTAGTAGACATCCCTATTACGGTTTCAGGAGCCCATCAATGTGATCTAGGTGGGGTCCTGACTCATGCCTGAGTGGTAAACTCATGAGAGTTTCAATAGGAGGTCATGGTTCGATTACTTATTGTGGTATAAAAAGCCACTGTAGTGTAGAGCTATACAACGAGCTTAACCAAATCTAAGCTAGGCCTTACTCGGCTCAGCTCAACCAGTAGACAACCTTGTCTTAAGCTCGGTTTGGCCTTGCCTTTGAGTTGGAATGGCATGCTTAACCTGGTTTAGTCGAGCTTTTGAGCTGAGTTTAAGTCTGAAAAAAAAAGTAAAATTTAAATAAGCTCAACTCGAAAGTTCAGCCTAAAATAGTTCAAAATTTAGCCCATAAGGCAACTTATTACCTAAGCCTATTGACACCTCTTATTCTATTCCACTTGCTTTTACAATAATTTTTCCTTTTATTCCTTTGCTTTTTTTCTTGTAGGTTTAAACAACATTTTTTTTCCAACTAGCTGGGTTGAGTCAAACTCAAAACGAGTCAACATGAACCGAGCTTCGAGTAGAGCCAAATTAAGCCAAAAGGTTAACTTGAATTTGGCTAAAAAGTCTCCAAGCTTAAAAAAGATAAAATTGAATGGACTTAGTTTGAACCCAATTTCCGAACTGAGCCGAGTGAGCCAAATAAGCTAGCTCAACTCGTGTACAACTCTAGTGTCAGGTGAGTGCATCGGGGTGTGTGTGTGTGTGTGTGTGAAGGGTGTTGGTGCGTGTGTTAATAAAAAAAAGAAAAGAAAAAGTAATAAAAAAAGAAACAAAAACAAAAATGGTCAATCAGCGTGCGTGTATTAATTAAAAAAGAAACAAAAACAAAAAAGGTCATTCAGCGTGATCCACGTGGGAACTTATTGTCTGTGACGGGAGTGGATTTGGTGAGGCCTCGGGCTCACCCAAGACAGTGCCCCCCTTACCGTGGGGCCCAACTCGATGTATATATTCTAAATCCACTCCATCCATCCGTTTTTCCAGGTTATTTGAGGGCATTCCACCAAAAATGAAGCAGATCCAATTATCAGGTGGACCATAACATATGAAGGAGTGATGATTGACCGCTAATGGGCCAAATTTTTTTGGATCAATCTGTTATTTGTTTTTTTTCCCTTCATCGAGGCTTACGTGAACTTATCAACAGAAATGGAAAATAAACATTATAGAAACGTTAAGGTGCGCTCTAAGAGGTTTTTAATGGTAAGGCATTCAATCATCACTCTTTTCCATGATATGGTCCACCTGATATTGGATCTGCTTCGTTTTTAGATAATTCCCTAAAAATGATATGTAAAAACGGATGGACGGCATGGATGAAGAATACATACATCAAGATGAGCCCCAGAGCAAGGGCCGCACTATCTTAGGTGAGTCGGGTCCCACCTAATCACGCAAAAGCTTTTGGCAGGAAGTGCATGCACTGGGATGCTAGGTGGTGCTTAACACGATGATTGTGAGAAATCTAACTTCTCCATCCGATTTAAAAGTTATTTTACTACATACGACAAAAAAATGCTAGGTCCCACCAAAGGAAATTGTGGGAAAGAAATGCCTGCTATTGAAACCTTCCTGAGCTCTAAATTGTTGTTTATATGCCATCCAAATTTTTTGTAAGGATGTTATTAGTAGGATGAAGTGAAAACACAAAAATCTTAGCTTATACAAAATATGTAGTTATACAAATGTTTCAATGGCCTTGAGTTTTATATCCACATCATTTTTTGTCATGTGTCTTAACATGAGCTCGTAAAATTGATAGATGGGGTGGATTTTTTACAAACATCACGGTAGGCCCCACCTAGCATCCCAATATAGGGACTTCAAGCCAAAAGCTTTCATCGATGATTTCATGCAAGGAACTTCCTGCTATAGGAAGCTAAGGTGGTCCCACCGCGATGTTTGTAAAATATCTAAGCTGTCTATCTATTTTGCCATATCATGTTAGGACCTAGCCAAAAATGAGATATATCCGAAACTCAAGTGAGCAGCTTGAACGGAAAATGAAAAGCCCATTTTCCATACTGTTTATCAAGTCATACTCTTATTAGGATGAATTGAAAAAACAAAAATATTAGCCTGATCCAAAACTTCAGTAGCCCAATGAATGTTTCAACTGTGGATGATCAATCCTCACCATTTTCCATCGTGCAGCCCATTTGAGTGTTGGATCTACCTCATTTTAGGCTTCTTGTCTTAACATGAACGGCTAAAATGGATGGACTGGGTGGATTTCTCACAAGCATCATTGTAGCCCCATTTAACTTCTCAACGCAGGAAGTTCCTACCAAATGCTTTCACGGCAATCCGTGTGGATCATATTAATACCAGAAAATAATGGACGAGTAGAAAAGCAAGGGTCCAGATACAACATACATATATGGCTCTATCTGATGAAAGTTTTTGGTATATTCCACATGCACAATGCACACAACCTGGAGAATCGCCCGGGGTCTCCAACACATAAGCGGATTGGGTGGTGACCCAACGCCATTCATTTACGTGGTGTTGGTGTATTTTATATCCACGATATCATATGTAGGGCCTATAGTAATGTATGTATTTTATATCCCTGCTATCAGATGTAGGGCCCACTGTGACTAATGGGTGCCTTGCACAGCTAACAGGTGCGTGCGTTGCATGACTAACAAAAAAAAAAAAAAAAAAAATCATTTCAAGTACGAGCTAAAAAATAAAACATATATGAAGTTTAAGTCATCCCAACAATAACCAAAACCCACTGCCGTAACTTTCTTGTAAAATAATAATATATAGGTCAACCAAGCATAGGACTGGCTTTTCTGCAGGTATATGGAAAGATCCATTTATTTTTTCAAGCCCGATTCAGTCAGGCCGGAACCTAGCCGGAAGTGTATTAGGTACTATCTGAGCTTGTGCAAAACTCAGGACAAGCTTGTGCGTGGCATGTGTATATTGGTGGAGAGCAGACCTGACAAATGTGACAGCCTTGTCTCAGGCTTGCTGACATGGCAGGTCTCTTCTGACAACATGCTCTCCATCAATAAGGATGTGACACATATGTCGAGCCTGTCTCGATCGCTGCATGGGCTCGGGTAACACCTAATCCGTCAACTTCCATCGGGTTGTGAAGTTGGGGCCCACCTTGATGTATGTGTTGTATACACACACTCTCCATCCGTTATTCTAGCTCATTTTAGGTCATGGATCTAAATCTCAGGTGGACCACAGTAAAAGGAAGCAGTGATCATTGAACTCCCACCATTAAAAAATTCTGAGGGTCCACTGTGACTTTTATTTGCCATCCAACCTGTTGATAAGGTCACACAGGCCTAGATGAAGGGAAAACAAAAAACATCAGCTTTATCCAAAACTTGTGTGGCTTACAAAAAGTTTTAATGGTCAATTACTATTGTTTCCTGTGGTGTGGCCCACTTGAGATTTTGATCTGCTTCATTTTTGGGCCATGCCTTAAAATGAGCTAGCAAAATGGATGGACAATATGGATATAAAACGAATACATTTAGGTGGGCCCATGGTCATGATCTCACATAACTCAGCTGAATCCATGGTAGCTTCGTAGGCTCCACCATAACGTTTGTGTTTTATCTACGCCCTCCATCCATTTTACCAGCTTATTTCAGGGATGAGTCAAAAAATGAAGCAGATTGAAGTCTTAGGTGCTCCACAACACAGGAGAAAAGTGGCGATTACCATAAAAGCATGAAAAAACAAGGCAGGTCGGAGACTCGAGCAGGCCAAAGCATGAAAAGAAAGTGAAGATACCCGTCCATTGTGGAAACCAGTCGGTGCTTCTCTCTCTTTTTAGATGTGTGTATTACACATACCTGCCTGTAACCTACGCCTCTGCCTTATCTCCCTCCCCTCCTCTCCATGTGTTGTTTGATATGCCAGACATACCCCAACAGTACTATCAACAACAACGGTTGTAGTGGTAATACTAATAAAATAATAATAATAATAATAATTAAATAATAACAAATATTATTATTATTAATACTAACAAATATTATTATTATTAAAGGCCTAGTTTCTTATATATGACCAGAACTTACTTACCATGCATCGAGTTTGTATATGTGGGACCCACTCATGGTTTATCCAAGTTAACCTGATGGCCTCTACTTGAATGTATCATGCCTAGATCTCTGATATTGGAAGATTCTAACCATCAAATCTCATGCTTTTTCAATCGAAGAATATTGTTGGTGCATTTATTACAAACATACCAAAAATTGAGAGGTTAGAATTGATCAAAGAAGAGATTTTTTCGGGCATGGCACATCAATGATGTAGGCCATCAAATCAATGGTGAATAAATCAACATGCTCCCCACATAGTTCAACAAAAGAAGAGACTTGGCCTCTATATATTAGCCAAGCACATGGAAGTAGAGGTGGGCACAAACCAAGCCAGCTCGAAAGCTCGGCTCGGACTGGTTCGAAAAAGCTCGGCTTGGATTGGTTCAAATGGAAGTTCAAACCAAACCAAGCCTCCGAGTCAAGCTCATTTGAAAAAACAAACCAAACTCAAACTAGGGCAGTTTCGGTTCGGCTCGGCTCGAAGCTCGATTTGATTCAGCTCGGTTTGACTCGGCTCGTAGATTATAAGCACACTATTTCCTGTGGTGCGATCCACTTGAGCTTTGGATATGATTCCATTTTGGGACCATGTCCTAAAATGATATGTAAAACAGATGGATGACATGGATAATACATAATACATATAAATGATGACATGGACAATAAATAATACATGTACATGAATGCACATTGTTTCCTTGCACTTGTAAAATTATGCTTGTGTAAAATTATGCTTGTGTACTTTTGTTTGGAAAATACTCTTACATGTCTATTTTGAAGGTGCACTTTTTTGGGGGATGTTAAACATCATATAGTAAGATATGTTTGTACTTTTCTTTTCTAACTTTTTAAATTCTTTTCTATTTAAGTGAATAAGGAAAAAAAGAGCCACTGTCTGTTTGAACTCGGCCCGGCCCGATTCGAAATTTTCAACCAAGCCGATCCCGGCTCGAACCAGATTTTTCTGGAGCAAACCAAACTCGGGCCACATGGGTCGGCCCGAAACCCAAACCAAACCGATCCACAAACTGCGGTGGTCCAAAAACAAACCAAACCAAACTAGGGCTAACTTGGCTCGGCCGGGATCGTTGCCCACCTCTACATGGAAGTCAAGAGTGCTTTATATGCCCACATATATGATTATCTTATCAAAGTGATGTTTGAGAGGGATGGACAACAAAATATAGACCACACATCATGTATGGTCCAATTCACTTTTCTATTAGAGTAAGTGATTGTGTAGAGTAGCATAATCTGAGTATAATCTTAGATTAATATCCTTTACATATGGTCTAGCTTTACATAGAGTTGTACATTCCTATTACCTAGTTTCTTATACTCTATAAATATAGTTGCTCTAATCTTAATAAAATACACAGCAACATTTTTACAATGTAGTATCTAATCAAACATGGTATCAGAGTCATGATCTTAGCCCTAATCGATGGATCGTAGCCGTTCAGTTACCAACGTTGATCATTGGCAACATTATTGTAGCCGTTTAATTACTGATCCCGTACCTCCAGCATACTCTGCTCCCGCACACTGTCATCTTCGGTCACCCTGAACAGATCCCATGCTTTGTTTACTAGTCCGATTTGAACCTATTATTCTCCTCTACCTGCATCCGCCCAAACTCTACGTTGTAACCACGACCCATATACAAATATGAGTAGAATCTTACATTAGCATCCTGCAATATGGGCCCAGTTGTCTATACAATTTTTCATACTTACTAATTTCTTATATTGTGCACGAGTATGGTTGCTCTAATCTTAATTAATAAAATATACAACAACATTTTTACAATGGTTCGAGTATCCATTGTGGTATTAAAAAGCCTCTGTGGTGTGAATTCATGTACAAAAAAAAAAAAAAAAAAAAGAGGACTTAGAAGAAATATGGTGGATGAATCTCAGTTTCATTGAGTATTTCTTATTTAATACATTATGAGAAGGTTCCTACATGTATGCATAGGAACTTGAGGACTTTTTTTTATGCACTTATCTTACTTATTTAATGGTTTTCTATTCCCAACTACCCATAAATTTTTCCAAACAGGATTAAGTCCATAAATTTTTGTTGTATCTTTTAAAAAATTTCCTTACAATTCTTCTCCAAAATTAACTTTGCAAACTTGTACAATTACAAAATTAGGTTTACTTTTCAATAATTTTATATTAATTAAGGACATCCATTTTCATTTTCTTAGCCATTAATTATGGTTAAAGTGGCTTAAACTGAAGTAGCTTGCGCTGTGTTGTTCTACATTGTGCATAGCTTAGATGGTTCACACAAGTGCTGACCATGCATTTGTACCTCTACATTCCATAGGCCACATATGCTAGGTTCACACAAATGACTGACACTTCTGCTACATACACAGTTTGTTATTTTGTATCTGTATAAGTTATGTAAATGAAATTTAGTAATGGAATTTCATATACAAACTTAGGCCTGATTATGCATTGGCATGTGTTGAACTTACCATTAATCTCCCCAACCTGACTTTATGTGGGCCTAAGCGCATGAGACAGTATCATAGGGTTTTCAATTAGTTTAAGTGGGGCCCATGGTTTAGTGATTTAGACCATTGATTTGTCTGCCCCTCACCTTCAACAGGTCTTGATCACTGAACCAAGGGCCCCACTTGTACAAACTGAAGGTCCCGGGACACTGGGCAAGAGTGATTACACATTTGGTAGATGGGCTCTTCATTGTAAACATCCCATTTGTAAATTGTGTAGATGGGCCTGGCATTGTCCTGGATGTGGGTCGAGTTCTATTTGAGGCCAATGGTTGGCGGTGTTTGATGATCATTGTCGTCCATAGGCTCCTCAGAATGGACTCTCTATTTACATTGATGCCACATCCTCATCTACAGTTTGGACCATACTATCTAAGCACAAAAACAGACAAGGCCCAAAATAAAGATGCAGGCTTAGCTATAAAACCCATATCAATATTCCATTATTCTCCAATCCACAATTATCCTCTTTCAACTCAAACGAGCAAAAGAGAGAAAACCTATCAAATCCGGTACTCTTAAGAGTCACTTGCCATGGTGACTCGAGGATCAGCTACCACAAATCACACCAGATTCTAGTGGGCCCTCAAAAAGTGAAGCCTTTACTAATTAACATCTAGAAAGTGACCAACGGTAAAAATTCGATGCACAATGAGTGGCCCATTTGATGGTTAAAAATAGCGTACTCTCTACCCTCCCTTTCTATTTATAATAAAAAAGATGTAATGGTTTGAATAAGCATATAAACAAAATACACCCCTCACTCCAACATTATTAAAAGATAATTAAATAATGTGTTAGTAGATTTAATAGTCACCATTACAACTCAGCAAATCAGGAAACAGAGTAGTATATATATTACTTGCTATTGAAGTCACCGTTAAAAGGTAGTATAGATTTTACTCGCTATTACAAGTTACCGATACAGATAGAGTGGAATGGCAGAAAAAAGATTCATGTAGCCGACCCCAATGAGTTTGGATGAGGCTTAGATGATGATGATGTTGATGATTGAAGTTACCATTGCAACTTAACAAATCCAAAAAAAGAGTAGTATAGATTTTACTCGCTGATGATGTTACCACATTGACACTATCTTACTAAGATAACATGTTAGAATTTGAATGTAAAAATGTCCCGAGTCCCATGTAATTTTGATGGTATTCTCCACAAGAATTGAATGGCCAAATGAGCTGTCTTATTAAGATTTGATGGGAGGGAGACCCTTTTGATTACCACAAAGGCTAGCAAATTCCAGATTATGAATGTTGATTATCATTTTTGATTGTCCTCCATTATGAATGTTGATTATCATAGGCTAGGTATGCCCAATTACAAGTGCTGCTGAACACTCACAAATCATCCTTAGTGTTCATGACACCTTTTCTGATACACAGGTTATTTTAGATTTTATTTCCTGAACAGAAAGAAGCATTGAATTTGGAACTGTAGTTTGCTTATTCTACTTTCCAGTCTTGGTTGTTTTTGCCACTCATTTTTTTGTCAAATGTTAATTTGGAATCAAGCATCATCTGGTGTCTGGCAAAAACCATAACATTTAATTGACTCTTAATGATAAGATATCTGGATTGTAAGTTGTTGGTGCCTTAAAAGGATTATGACCATGGAATTAGAACACTTCTGTCCATTTTGCGTTAGATGGAGTCCTTTCAGTTTTTGTTGTTTCATCCCGTGATGCTTTTCTTATCAGATCAAGTTGAAGGATATCCTGCAAAACCTAAATTCATAAACCAACAGCTACCTATCATGCCAGTAAAATTCCTATATTTCTATTGAAACCAGGATCCTAACTAAAGTTGCTTACCATATCAGTAGAGATCACTTGTGCTAGCATATTGAAAATCCAAAAGTTCTCTTCTATAAGGTGCTATGACATTGGAAATGAGTAATTAATTACCCAAGGGTAGGAACTGTTCCCTTGCTTCGGAACTTGTTTCAAGCCAGAAATTGTGTTCAGAACAAAAGCTATGAGGCTCTCTTGATCCTAGCTGTTTGTGGTGGAGATATCAGGTAATCCCCAAATCAGCTTGTTTATCAAGTTTCTAATCGCTTCGATTTCATATTATTATTGCTATTATTAATGTTACTTATTTTGCAAAACTGTTTTTGAACAGTTTAAATCACGATTAAGAAGAAAATTAGTGTTTCCCAAATGAGAGGACTGTTTCACCTTAGGGGAGTTGATGATCTGACCGTTAGGATGGTGGATTGGAGTCGATAGAAGGGTATTAACAACCCCATTGCTAAAGCAACAAGAAACAAGAGAAAAAGGGCAGAAATCACAAGAAAAAACACCTGTGGTCAGGAAGAGCACTATTCCATCGTGATTCCCAGTCGTAGCACACTCATTTGGGTGATGATCAACGGTCCCAGTCTCTGATTTTCAAATTGTGACCACACATTCCATATCAGTTTGAATATCATCAAGTAAGACATTTGTGGATTGTAAAGATTTATGGATTATGTTAATCCTTACCGTCTACTCACTGTAAAAATAAAAAGCAAAACTCCCATCAATCTCCTTCATAACTTCTTCAAGCCGAGTTTCCTATAGCTTTTCCAGATACATCTGCTTCAAATACAATATTGTTTTGTGATGTTTGGCCTTTCATGCTACCGTTCTCATGTTTTAATTCCTAAATGAACTTGATCTTCTTTGCCGTCTCAAAGTCCTTGTACTTGACCTTGCAAACCTATTTAAATTTAATCTGGCTCGTGGTTTCTCTGATTTCTTGTTTATGCAAACATCAAAAGATAATGATGGTTGCTTTCTTTAAGGCATCCTTATTATTTTAACTACTTCCAGCTTGTTATGCTCAAACCACCAAAGGATGTTCCCTTCCTAGTAGCTTCCTTTACCGTACTGCCTCCATAGCTTTTTAAATCCATACCAAGGTTTACAGATTGCTTGAGATATCATAGATTTCTCTCCTACATTAGATTGGCCTTAAAAAAAAAAAAAAGAAAAAGAAGAAAAAAGAGAAAATACATAAAAATAAATTTGAGAGACTTTGACCTTCTGGTGGAAAATCTGGTAGGTTTCTCTTTCGATTTTAATATTTTACAATTGCCAGTCTTTGATCTTATTCGCACAACTATCGTTGAACATGTTTGGCATTGATTCAAAGCTGTATCCAGTACAGACACCACCTTTTTTTTTTTTCTTTTCTTCTGGGTTAGTACACACACCCTACTGTCAGTACACCCACCCCCCTGTTAGTCAGACTGCAATGTTAGCAACCCCCACTTTGCGAATCGATTCCAAGACCTCAGTGTTGAAACGAGGCTATCTTCAGTCAATCTACCACTTTAGCTATGGATCCAGGTGTGTTTAACCTTTAACAGACTCAACTAATGTGCGATGGCAGAAACCATAGATCATTTCACATTACAATTGGAAACTGTTATGATGGGTAATTACTAAGGTAGTGGAATAGGGTGTTTATTCATTGCAGATATAATAATTATAACAATTACGTAAACGAAATATGAGGTACATCTAATTCATCAGACCTTCAGTAAAACAACCTGATATCAACATATATGCAATATCTATTTATGACATGTTTTTTATTGCCTGTTCCATGTAGAGCACAGATCCAATACAAAGCTTTATACCTTACGCTTAATGTACAAAGCGCATCCAAGTTCAAGCGCATCCAAGTGTATCCTGTTCTATGTGAACTTAAATGCACATTGTTTGTATTGCATCTGGCAATTCTGTGCATGCTGACAAGTTTATGTATAGGTAAAATACCCTCAGCTAGTACTAGCATTGCCTTCTCCATGGTCTACCCTCAAGTAGTTGACATATGCCTTGCCTTCAAGTTTCCTAGTAAAGAGTTCCTTGAAGTACTTTTCTACACTAACACGTCTGAACTGCGGTGGGGTTTGTGGGCTGATCAGACTGGGAGCCGGACCCATCTCTCCCGTTAGTTTGGGACTGTGGAACGCAGCTATCGACAGCCTCTCTTGCATTGAGTTTACTGTTGCCCTGTGCTCGACGCTACGATACATGCCATTGCTTACTATCTGCCAAAGCATAGAATAAATAACCGGTGAATAAATCTGAATTTGATAACAGAAGCAAGATGCCCAGGGCACATCCTGTTCTTGTATCACTACATAACTGTCTACTTGTGGGGTTAATTACAAATCAAAAGGTTAAGATTGTCCATTTCAGGAGATTTTCGAGTCATAATCCATTCACCATTGACAATGGGATGCGACAGACCAATGGCCTGGATTATCAAACAATGAGAAATGAAAACCAGTGCATGCTGCAAGCATGCAATTCCTCTGAATTTAAGCACCCTCAAGAAAGTACACATACATACCTCCAAAATGTCTCCAATGTTGATTATAAAGGCATTAGGGAGTGGCTTAACAGGGATCCACATCCCATCTTTCTTGATCTGAAGGCCTTCGATTTCATTGATTTGAAGGAGAATGGTAAGGCCCACAGCATCTGAGTGGGGTGAAAGGCCAATCACCAAATCTGGTTGAGGGCACGGTGGGTAGTAATTTGTCCGCATTGACTGGAACCCTTCTTCAAACAGCTCTCTCATCTCCTCTGCCTTCATCCCAAGAGCTCTAGCCATGAATCCCAATATAGCCATGGCCAGCTTTTTCAACTCCACTGCATAGGCACCCAGTGTCTCCCTGCGATGGAATGCTGAAAGAGTTAAAACTCCATTTACAGATTGATATGGACATCTGATGATGGGTTGGGATTTCGAGTGTTTGAGGCCCTTCTTGTTTCGGCATAACAAGTTTTCTAATTTTAGCTAATAGTTATTATGTATTAGTGACGTAGGACAACCCTAATTATGATGCATGCTCATGAACATAATTAAATAGTAAAAAATAGAAGGAATAAATAATCTAAAATCCAGAATCACTCATCATAAACTAAGAAAATTTACGAGGAGCTTGCAATGGATCGGGCCAATCGTCACAACCACGAAGTTTGGGTTCAATTATAACTAGGGTTGGATCCGGCGAGGGATAGGACCTTCCGACCTTTCATGGCTATAACCCAATCAATCAAGAGGAATCTCTAATCCAGGAAATCAAGGGATTTCAGATTAGGGATTTGAAAGTCTGGAACTTTAGGGTTTATGCTCAAAATCAGATTTTGGGATTGGAAGTATGAGAACGAATGGATTAAGAGAGATAGAATTACCTGGAAGAAGGATTAGATGGACATAAGAAGCAAATAGAAGAAAGAGGGATCAAGGAAGAAGAAACATCACCATGAGAGAGAGAATGAGAGAAGAACCAAGAGGCTCTTCATTAATCAATAATCAAAAGTTAAATTCAAGTTTAGGGCTTTAACCCACTTAAATAAGCAAATAAAGACATAAAAGTACTAAAATACCCCTAAAATTAAGCAAAACGTGTAATTAACATAAGTGCCGGAAAGTTCGGGCGCTCGGTCGGGCACTCGAGCAGTCGCCCAAAATCATCCGAAAACCTCCAGAGAGGTTCGAGCGCTTTTCAAACAAAGTTTGTGTGCCCGATGGGGCGCCTGAAGGCTATGGTCGAAAATTTCAGATCTTCGGCCTTCTTTCTCCTTTCTTCCTTTACAAGTGTCTTCCATGAGTGGGGTCTTCTACGTGTCCAAACACATGTGAAGGGTCTTCAGCGGGTCTTCAGTTCCTCAATAATCACCTATCCACAAGGACGGTACTTGTGGTTGGCATTTTCTTCATTGGTACACCTTGAATGCTTTTGTGTCCGCATCAATTCCCCCCGGGTGAGGACAACTTGACTCCAACAAGTTGAAACTTTTGTATCGCTCTAGTAGACCAGGATTAATACTCTGTAATGCTTCGCCCGGCAGCCACGTAGATTTGGACGATGGTTTGTTTTTCCATTTGACAAGGTACCTCTAGAAACCTCCATCTCTCGTAGATACTATCTCGTCATCCAAGATCTCCTCAATTTCTTCTTTATGGGTAATGGGTGGAGGAAGGGGCGGAAGGGTTTGTATAGCAAAATCAGAAAAAAGCTATGAAATGGATAATGGGTTGACAATGGGAGTGTGGGAATGGACTAGATCTTCCATATTAAAAGTTGGGTTAATACCCATTTCAGGTGGGAGGTCAATCCAATACGCGTTGGACCTAACCTTTTGTAATATCTTGAATGGTCCGGCACTACGCGCTTGTAACTTTTTAGCGGATCCTTGAGAGAATCGCTCTGGCCTTACTCTCACCATTACGTAGTCTCCTTCCTAAAATTCTTGCGCTCTACGATGAGAATCAGCTGAAATTTTATAATCATCATTGCTCTTATTTATCCGCTGTCTAATATGTGTATGCAAATCATGAATATGGTGTGCAAATGCATCGACTGATTCAGAAGACCTTTAGGTAACTGACATAGGTAAGAGATCTATGGGTATTCTAGGTTTATACCTACTTACAATTTCAAAAGGACTCAACCCTGTAGATCTATTAATTGACCTATTATAAGCAAATTCAGCAGTTGGTAAAGTTAGGTCCCAAGTCTTAACATGTTTACCCACTAGACAACGTAGAAGATTTTTAAGATTATGGTTTACCACTTCAGTTTGACCATCTGTTTATGGGTGGTAAGCGGTAGAAAATTGCAAACGAGTTCCCATAATGTGCCACAATGTCTTCCAAAAATAGCTAGTAAATCTGACATCACGATCAGACACTATGGTTTTAGGTAACATATGGAGATGCGCCACACCATCGAAAAAGATACGAGCAACATGAGACACATCCGACGTTTTCGAACATGAGAGGAAATGCACCATCTTAGAAAAACGGTCCACAACGACAAAAACGGAATTGTGCTTCTTGATTGTCTTGGAAAGCCCAAGCACGAAGTCCATACCAATGTCCTGCCACGGAGCATGTGACACTGGCAAGGGCATATACAACCCGGTATTTTTCTTTCTCTGCTTTGCCAACTGACATGTATAGCACTGCCTTAAAACTTCAGCTACGTCTCGCTTGAGACTTGGCCAATAGAAACGATCTTCTACAAGGGCAATAGTCTTATCACGACCAAAATGGTCAGCTATCCCTCCTGAATGAAGCTCTCAGATGAGGAATTCACGAAGGGACATACAGCGAATACAAAGTCTGTCTCCCTTGAAAAGGAAGCCATCTTTAAAAACATACTCACCCATAATATGCTGGTCACTGTAGAGCGACGCGTAAGTATCCCTAAAATCAGGACATGTGGAGTATTCATCTTTCAGTTGCTCAAATCCGACGACCTCTACACTCAAAGAGTTGAGCAACGCCGCTCTTCTACTAAGGGCATCCGTTGGTTTGTTTTCAACCCTGGCCTTGTGTTTCAGAATAAACGAATATTCCTGAAGAAATGCTACCCACTTAGCATGCTTGGGTTGAGTTTCTTCTGAGAATGTAAATATCTTAAAGCCTCATGGTCAGAAACAAAATGAATTCCTGCGGTAGGAGATAGTGTCGCCAATGTCACAGAGATTGTATTACCGCATAAAATTCTTTGTCGTAACTAGAGTACTTTGTTTTGCCTCATTTAGTTTCTCATTGAAATAAGCCACTGGGTGTCCTTCTTGACTCAACACCCCACCTATACCGACACTAGACGCATCACACGCTACTTCAAAGACTTTAGAAAAGTCAGGTAGAGGCATGACAAGAGCTTCTACCATCTTGCCCTTAATTTCCTTAAAAGCCTTGATTGTGGCTTTAGACCACACGAACTATCCCTTTTTTCATGCACTCAGTAATGGGAGCCATGATCGTACTAAAACCCCTAATGAACCGACGATAAAAAGTTGCTAGGCCGTGAAAGCTTCGCACCTCATTAATGTTCCTTGGTTCAGGCCACTCAACTATGGCCCTGACCTTTTCCGGGTCTGCGCGCATTTCTTCAGATGATACTATAAATCCTAAGAACACAACTTGACTAGACATGAACACACATTTCTTACGATTAGCGTAAAACTTTTCATTCTTAAGGACGCTATAGACTTGCTTCAAATGTTCAAGGTGTGATTCCTTAGTGGTACTATAAATAAGAATGTCGTCAAAGTACACCACTAGGAATTTTTCCATGAACGGCCTTAAAACTTGTGTCATCACCCGCATGAAAGTACTGGGTGCCTTAGTCAAGCCGAAGGGCATGACCAACCACTCATATAACCCATCTTTCGTTTTAAATGCAGTCTTCCACTCATCTCCTGAGCGTATACGGATCTGGTGATATCCACTCTTGAGATCTATCTTAGAGAATATAGTGGACCTGGCCATCATGTCAAGCATATCATCAAGCCTACGTATAGGGAACCTATACTTGACAGTAATTTTGTTTATGGCACGGCTGTCCACACACATGCGCCACGTGCCGTTTTTCTTTGGCGTCAACAATGTAGGTACGACACATGGGCTCATACTCTCTTGGATGAAACCCTTTCGCAGAAGTTCATCAACCTGCCTCTTTAATTCTGCATGCTCTACAGAGTTCATCCTGTAGTGAGGAAGGTTTGGTAGAGTAGACCCTGGGACAAGATTAATGGCATGCTGTATGTCCGTCATAGGTGGCAACTCATTAGGTAAGTCTTCAGGAAATACATCACTGTATTCTTTCAGGACCGAGGTCACCTCACAGGGCAACTTTGATGGAACCTCAGGTGTAATCTCTCTAGCCATAAGGGCATACACCATAGAATCCTCCTTAGCCTCTTTTTCAAACTCTCTTGCGCTGATTATATGGAGAGACTTAGGCTTAGATTTCCCCACTCCTCTAGGCTCACTTGCCTTCTCATCCTTCTTCCCTAGTGTGTTCTCAGGTGGCATGGGGTAAAGTTTGATCTTTTTACCGTTATGCATGAAGGTACATGCATTCGAAAAGCCAAATATCGTGACATCATTATCGAATAGCCACGGTCTACCTAGGATAACATGTCCCACATCCATAGGTAAAACATCACACCACAGGGACTCCTTGTATGACCCAAACTCGATGGCGACTAAACATTGATGGGTGATAGGAAGGGATGTCTTGTCAACCCAAGAAACTTTATATGGGTCAGGATGATGTGTGGATTTCAGTTTCAAGCGATCTAAAGTGCTAGTAGAAATCACATTCTGACAACTTCCACTGTTCACTATCACCTTACAATTCTTTTCACCACACTTGGCAATAGTGTAGAAGATAGTGTTTCGACGCCAGTCAACATTACTTCTAGACTGAGCTAGCACACGCTTGACTACTACAAGCGTTACTTCTCCATCTAATTCTTCCTCATCAGTAAGTCCTCATTCAGGGTGATACTCTTCGACTTCATAATCACCTTGGTTATCTCTACTCTCGTGGGACTCGCCCACAACTAAGGCTTTTCCACAGTTCTTCGTAGGACACTGATTAGACATGTGGCCAAGATTGCCACACTCATAGCACCTTACTTGGCTCATGTTACTAGGACCGGCACCAAGAACCCCTTTGCCCTTGTCCTCCTTAGGCCTAGGCGGAATAATCGCTTGTACTTTAGGTTGATTTTCAATATTATGTCTAGTCCCCTGGGAACTAGATCTAGCACTGGAGTCTCGGAACTTAAAACGACGAACAACAGGAGCTTTCAGATATTGCTCTAACTCCTGTACGACTTGATATGCTTCATCCAAGTCCGTTAAGGGCCGAGTCATAAGTTCGCGCTGAAGATCCACACGAAGGCCCGTCTTGAAACGTGAGAGCGTTACTAGAGAGTCTTCGTGGATATCACATCGCATCATATATTCTTCAAATTTAGCGATGTAGTCAGCGGCAGACATTGACCCTTGGCGTAAGGATTGCCATTGGTCAAGGAGCTTTTGACGGTATGAGAGAGGAATATACTTCTCCTTCAACTTCGCTTTCATCTAATACCAATGTGTGATAGGGGCTCTACCAACTCTTTCTGTCTTACGCTCAGTGTTGGTCCAAAATAGCTTGGCTTGTCCTACAAGTTTCATCTTAGCAAACCGCATTTGATGGTTTTTTGACATGCCATACCACTCAAAGTAGTGGTCCATGTCAGCAACCCAGTCAAGGAATGCCTTGGGATCCAGACGCCCATCAAAACTCAGGGCCTTAACTCTCACACTTTTCATCGCACGTTCATCTGGATCATAACGATCTTAATGATCACATGTGGTTCGTGTCTCTCGTACAACACCACGACCATTACCACGATCTCTATCCTCACTACCTCCACGTGCGACAACGCGATTTTTAACGATTCCTCCCACCTAGGAGTGTGCATCATCCCCTATAGCGGGGTTTTCCCTTTGGGACGCTTCTAGTTGCTCAACCTTAGTCATGGTAGTGGTGATTTGGTTCTCAAGGCGGGCAAACTCACGCTTTTGACTTGCTTCTAGAGCGGTTATCGTTTGTATCAATTGAGCAAGTTGCTCAGATAACTGCTCGTTATTCATGGTAGGTTGAAGTTCGAAACCTCTACCTCTTCTCGTGGGCATACAATTAAAACTTGAATCAAACTCTACCCAACTAGACTACTAGGTGTTACGACTCACAAGATGAATGTGATGAATGCAAAACTAATATAAACTGACACAATTAAATTAAGACAGGAAACAACTCAAATCTGGAAATTTTCTAAATTAATAAACTTTCTAAAGTTGGAAAGTTTCTAAAATTGGAACTTTCTAAATCTGGAACTTTTCTAAAACAGACCAAATATCAAAACCCTAATTTGATAACTTGATCTAGACAAAAACCATGCAAGCCTAATCTCTGATACAAAATTTGACGTAGGACAACCCTAATTATGATGCATGCTCATGAACATAATTAAACAGTGGAAAATAAAAGGAATAAATAATCTAAAATCCAGAATCACTCATCATAAACTAAGAAAATCCATAACGAGCTTGCAATGGATTGGGCCAATCGTCACAACCACGAAGTTTGGGTTCAATTATAACTAGGGTTGGATCCGGCGAGGGATAGGACCTCCCGACCTTGCATGGCTATAACCCAATCAATTAAGAGGAATCTCTAATCCAGGAAATTAAGGGATTTCGGATTAGAGATTTGAAAGTCTGAAACTTTAGGGTTTATGCTCAAAATCAGATTTTGGGATTGAAAATATGAGAACGAATGGATTAAGAGGGATAAAATTACCTGAAAGAAGGATTAGAGGGACATAAGAAGCAAATAAAAGAAAGATGGATCAAGGAAGAAGACACATCACCATGAGAGAGAGAGAGAGAGAGAGAGAGAGAGAGAGAGAGAGAGAGAAGCACTAAGAGGCTCTTCATTAATCAATAATCAAAAGTTAAATTCGAGTTTAGGGCTTTAGCCCACTTAAATAAGCAAATAAAGACATAAAAGTACTAAAATACCCTTAAAACTAAGCAAAACGAGTAATTAACATAAGTGCGGGAAAGTACGGGTGCTCGGTCGGGCACCCGAGCAGTCCCCCGAAATCGTCCGAAAACCTCTAGAGAGGTTCGGGCGCTTGTCAGACAAAGTTCGGGTGCCCGAAAGGCTATGGTCGGGCGCCCGAAATTTTCAGGTCTTCAGCCTTCTTTCTCCTTTATTCCTTCACATATGTCTTCCCTGAGTAGGGTCTTCTATGTGTCCAAACACATGTGAAGAGTCTTCAGCGGGTCTTCTATGTGTCCAAACACATATGAAGAGTCTTCAGCGGGTCTTCAGTTCCTCAATAATCGCCTATCGATAAGGACGGTACTTGTGGTTGGCGCTTTCTTCGTTGGTACACCTTGAATGCTTTTGTGTCCGCATCAATTAGCGATTATAGTTTAGGTTATGTTTGGTTGTACTACATATCATGAAGTACCATGATATCCCATGATTAATCAGTATAATTTGGTGGAAAATATGATGGGATTTCCTAGGATATGATCTCTGATACATAATTACAGTTAATTGAAATGAGATGCGTTTGGTTGCATCCAATATCATGACAGTTTGCACTAAATTAGACTGATCAATCAAGAAATTTGATGCAACCAAAGCACCTTAAATTATGGGCCATCAATATTTCTTTTAATCCTTCCCAAAATCTCTAATATTGAATAACTGTATAAGTAAAATGAGATAAAGACAACCAAACAAGGCCTAATGAATGATGTTGTGCATTGGATATAAATCCAAACTCATCTCCAAGCTCTCTCTACTGTATGAGTGGTCCACATGCCTCATCAATCCATTGTGAGCCATAGTAAGATGATCGGACTGTTTGAGTCATCTTAACCGTCCATCAATTGATTTTTTTTTTTTCCTTCATAACTTATGGTGACAGTCCATGTTAGATGACGACGACAAAACTACAAATAATTTTGAGTGCGATTTGCAGCTGCCCTTCTATACAGTGGCTGAGCTCAAGCACCCAATATGCGAATGTGCAATGTGTGGGAGAGATCCAGGCCTTTCATCAAGCAGCACCTGCGAATGTTGCTTAGCCCAAGCATCTAGAAGATCCACTCAGGAGACGACCACCTATATGTGAAAAATGGATTGAAACGAAAAAGGAGAACTCCGGGTCGAATTCAAGGTATCCAACCCGATGAGTGGGCCAAGGTATCCAGTATGAATTTTGATGCCAGATGAATGAGCCGGATAATGCACAGGTTCCATGTTGGCACATGAAGATGCCAGATGCGTGGTTGCAAATGGCATTCATGGACAGTTATAGAGTGTGGTCCATTGATTAGACGGTTGGGATAGAGGAAAGTGTGGTTTGATTGGAAGTGGAGTGATTACCTGAAGGATGGGGGAAGCTCGTCAAAAAGATGGGGCTTCCTTAAATGAGGTGGGAGGGTGTTCAAGAAGAACATGTCACCCCAATCGAGTTTCTGCTCTTCTGATACAACGAAAGCCTGCCCAAATCCCTCCACATCTCCTTCCTTCTGCCAGTATTTCTTTTTCTCTTCCAAAGGCAACTTGAAGAATTCTTGAATCTCCAACTTCATTTTCTCTACTAAGGTAGAGCTAACTCCATGATTTACCAACTGCACCACATTCTCAATGTTACTCATAAATCATAATACACAATAACAACATCTCAAATCAGAGATCGAGTTCACTAAAAACTCAAATGGGGAAATTGTTGTCAGACTGGAAATCGGAATCGGGATGGACGGTGTGATCTTCTTGACCGTAGGTGTTTTTTGAGTTTTTTTTTTTTTGTTTTTTTGTTTTGTTTTGTTTTTACTGTGTGCAAGATCTGCAACGCTCGTCTAGTGGGTCTTGGCGTTGATGGGCTACTTGCGTAATTGGAATGACCATCATTAATCGATAACCTCTGTCGAGGCCTGTTGAAGAACTCGGCAATGTCTGGTTGATCACCTGAAGAAATCTACAACACATACATTGAGGTGGGCACCGCCCTTGGAGTATTATTGTTAATACATTGGGGTGACACAATATTGAATAATGCTTACTTCGCCTCTTTTCCCTCTAGCATAAACGTCCCCCCACACCATTTCTACTAATCCCGATTCCAGCCAATTTAGATTTCCAGATGGAATACTGTTTGGCTGGAATTTGCCACCAAACACAACCGTTAAAATTGGATTTCGCTGTAATCAGATTCAAACAGGCGTTAAGAACCAGCCAATCCTATGATATATGCATTTTATATCCATGTGGTCCATTTGGTTGGAGAGCTCAATTAAGGGCATTAGACAAAAAATGAGACAAATCTAAATCTCAAGTGGACCACACCATAGGAAAACAATGTTGATTGAATGCCCGCCATTAAAAACTTCATAGGGCCCACTATAATGTTTATTTGCCATCCAACTTGGCCTTCTGTCTTGCTGGACTACTATATATAAGCCAGGGGTCAAGTTCTTAGGCAGATCAGTAGCCTTAGTGGGCATGCCGCAAGCAATGGTTAGATCACATAGTTTTCAACTAAACAAAATCTGGATTTCACCACTTTCAACCAAACAACAAGTTTTAGATGGAATCTGGGTTCCTAATTTAGTTTCTGCAATTTTGGATTCCAACACTTAAATCTGAATTTTATCTAGAATCTAGATTCTACAGCCGAACAGGCACGTCTAAAAGTTATTTACCTGCCCATGCGGGGCCCATCGAGTTGTGTGTATTCCATCCAACATGCAGTTGTAACGAATCTAACATGGTTATGTTATGCCACAAGATCAGGCCTATCCAATCATCATGTGGGCTAAGACAATAGAAAACCATCCCAAAGCCTCCAAATTGGCATGGTGGCTGACATGATGGTTGGATTAGTCTGATTTCCATAGTGGGGTGGCTAACATTGTGATGGATACTAGCAATGGGGTGTGTGAACTAACCAATAATAATAATAAAAAAGAAATAAAAAGAAAATGAAAAAGAAAAGAGCCTGATTTCCAAAGCATTTCAGTTTCATGGTAGGGTGCCATAATGGACGGGTTTGATGTCATAGACATATTATGGTGGGCCCAAAAAATGTTGTAGGAGTAAAAGGATTGGTCCTCTTTCCACTGGGCTTAAGATTCAAGGACGAGAATTTCCTTCCACAACCCCTTGGATGACCATTCCATGGAAAAGCCTTTCGCAGGGAGTTTCTGCCATGGGAAAGTAGGTGGGCCACCATATATAATATTTGTGAGAAATTTATCTCATCCATCCATTTTGCTAGATTATTTTAAAACATGGTCCCTAATATAAGAGAGATCTAAAACTAAAGTCAGCCGCAAGCTAGGAAACAGTAAGGATTGCACTCTCCTTGAAACTTTCGTTGGGCAAAGAATTTGTATCAGATAAATATATTTTTGTTTTCAGTTCATCCTTGTAGAAATGACCTTATGAACGGATGGCATATAAACATCATGATTTAGCCTAGCAAGGTTTGGACTTCCCTACCCACTGTTTCCTGTCTGTCATGCAGCCTACTTGAGTTCTCGATCTGCTGCAATTTTTGAGCCTATGTAATTAAATAATCAGTAAAATGGATGAACGATTCCCACACACATCATGGTGGCTACACCAAGCTTCCTGGAGAAGACTTTCTTAGGAAATCCACATCCCTTCCCAGGGTACACGCAACCAAAAAAAAAAAAGTTGTGTGGTCCACCGTAATGTGTGTGTGGCATCCACGCTATCCATCATTTGCATCAGCTAATGTTAGAATGTCAACTCCAAATTAGTCTGATCCAAAACTCAAGTGGGCCACACCACATGGAACGGTGAGAATGTGGATGGTCATCATCTGAACCTTTCTGGGGCCACACCTTGATGCTTATATGCAATCCAACCCGTTCATAAGGTGATTCACACCAGAACCAAGGGAAAAACCAAATATCAGCTTGATTTAAAACTTTTGTGGGCCCTAGGAATGTTTCAATAGTATGAATCCGCATCCCTACTTTTCCCTGTGCATGGTATGGCCCACTTGAAAATTTTCTATTAGCCATTCTTTTAGGATCACGTCTAACAAGAGCTGGCCCAAATGATGGAATCAATGCATGTCACCCACACATCACGGTGGGCCCATGGAACTTTTTTGTTGCACGGCTCCTTGCGACGGGAGCGAATTAGGTGTTACCCTGGTAACACCTTAGTGGGTGTTACCCCTACCGTGTGGGGCCTACCTTGATGAATTTTTTGTATATCCATGCCGTTCATCTATTGTTAAGCCTAATTTTAGGACGTGATCCAAAATTACAAGAAGATCCAAATCTCGGGTGGACCATAACAATAGAAAGAGTGATGAATAATCATTAAAAGAATTTTGCGGGCCACAAAAGTTTGAGATCAAGCTGATCTAAAAAATTTCCCTTCATCCAGACATTCTCGACATTATGAATAGATTGGATTGCAAATAAACATTACCAAAACCTTACGATGGGCTCTTTGGAATTTTTAATGGTGGGCACTCAATCAGCACTGTTTCCAGTGGTATGGTCCACTTGAGATTTGGATTTTCATAATTTGTAAGATCACCCTAAAATGGGCTGGAGAAACGGATGGACGGTGTGGATATACAAAATACTATCCATGTGGGCCACGCGGTAGGGGTAACACCCACTAAGCTTTTTCGGGGTAACAGCTCCCATTTGGGACGGGATTTTACCGCATTAGCCCCGAGATGTGGCTATTTTTACTAAAAGTCCAATTTCTCGTGGCTTCTTTTATTTTGGCCTTTTGACGAGAAATTGAAAATATGACGGTCGAGAATGTCCCTCTGAACGACTGCTCTGCGCACGGAAGCCTTGCAAATGAAGGCTTTAAGAGCCAAATGAAATGAGAATGTGGGGCCCACAAAATCAGTGATTGTGGACATCGGTTGGACAATCGGATCCGTTCACATTAAAGGAAGCATTTCTAAACCCATAGGAGGTATTTGATTTCATATCCAATCGAGGCCTTGTGGGCCCTAACAGAAATAACGATGGCTTTTCAAATGCAATCATTTCTATGGTGTGGCCCACCTGGGATCTGGGTCTGGTCCAAAATGGGGCCCATGGCCTAGAGTGATCTAGCAAAAAGGATGAGCGACATAGATTAAATACATACATCTGGGACCCTGTTCATGCCCAAAAAGGGGCTTCCGCCTTCACAGACGCTGGACAGTCCAGCAACCTTCCTCTTTACTTTATTTCTCTCTCTTTTTTTTTACATTTTCTTTTTGTTTTTTTTTTTTTTTTCATACAGGTGGGGTCATGTGTGGATGATTCACTCCATCCATCAGGTTGGCCAACCTATGGCGGGCCCAATGAGTTCTATTTTGGACAGGTTTCCTACCATACAAACATCACAATGGGCCTCAAAATTTTCAATAGTGGGAATGATTTCCTTTGGTATGGTCCACTTGAGATCTAGATCTTCTTTATTTTCTGACCCTTGGCCTAAACTAAACTGGAGGAACAGATGGATAGCATGGATTGAACACAAACATCACGGTGGGATCTGCCCACAATGGATCTATCTCATTTTTCGACTCATGTCTAACATGAACTGGTAAAACAGATTAGTAGTATGGATATACTACAGAAATCCAAGTGGATTTTATAGTGCTCAATGGGATTCAATAGTGCTCAGGAGGATTCCAGAGTGCTTAGTGGGATTCCAAAGTGCTCAGGAGGATTCTCACAGAGCACTGTGGAATCCCACAGACCAATATGTAATCCCACAGACCAATAAGGAATCCCACAGAACACTATAGAATCCCACAGACCAATATGGAATCCCATAGAGTACTATGGAATCCCACAGAACACTACGGAATCCCACAGAGCACTGTGGAATCCCACAGAGCACTATGAATGACTGAAAACCACAAATCCTGTAAGTAATCAGTGAAGAGGTCGTCGGTCCACCGACATTCCTCGTCGGCTTACCGAATGTGGCCGTTGGTTACAACCGACAACACGAGATCGTGCCGATGAGGGATTCCAACACGAGATCTGTGGGATTCCATATTGGTCTGTGGGATTCCATACTATTCCGTGGGATTCCATAGTGCTCCATGGGATTCCATAGTACTCTGTGGGATTCCATACTGGTCTGTGGGATTCCTTATTGGTTTGTGGGATTCCATAGTGGTATGTGGGATTACATATTGATCTGTGGAATTCCATGTTGGTCTGTGGGATTTCATATTGGTCTGTGGAATTCCATAGTGCTTTGTGGGATTTCATAGTGCTCTGTGGGATTCAATATTACTCAGTGGGATTCTAGAGTTCTCAGGGGGATTCCATAATGCTCAGTGGGATTCCATAGTGCTTAGTGGGATTCCATAGTGTTCAGGAGAATTCAATAGTGCTCAAGAGGATTCCAAAGTGATTAGTGAGATTTCAGAGTGGTCAGGGGGATTCCATAGTGCTTAGTGGGATTCTAAAGTTCTCAAGAGGATTCCATAGTACTCGGGGGATTCTATATTGCTCAGTGGGATTCCAGAGTGCTTCAGAGGATTTTATGTGTTCAGAGGGATTCCATAGTGCTCAGGGGGATTCCAGAGTACTCAGTGGGATTCCAAAGTGCTCAATAGGATTCCAGAGAAAGAATATAGCAAGGAGGAAGCAGAGAAACTTGTGTTGTTGCTTTGTTGACATGATACTGATGCTGATGATGCCGGGCCTCCTGTGTCTTGGCAATTTGCCGGACTTCCCTTGAGGAGAACGTCCACCTTGGCGTACTCTTCTCTCTCATGCTAGATCTCCTTGAGAATCATGTTCACGTCCTTCATCATCGGCCTTTCATCAGGGTGTGGTTGACATAAAGGAAAGCTACACCCAATGCTTAAAGCATCTCTTCCACTTTCGAATCAGGGCCACCATGTAAGCTCAGATTAAGGACCTTCATGCATCATTTCCTATGCCTCACCCAGTCCACGATATGTAGCCCATTAGGGATTGTTGGATCGATTGTTTGATTCCCTGTTAAAACTTCCAAGATGACAACACCACAGCTGTAGATCAAACCTGTTCATAAGTTCACACAAACATGAAAGAAGGGAAAACACAAATATTTGCTTGATCGAAAACTTCTGTGACCCCAAGAAGTTTTTAATGGTTGACATCAATCCCCATTGTTTTCTTTGGTGAGGTTCGCTTGAGCTTTGGATCTGCTTTATTCTTTGACTCATCCCCTAGAATGGTCTCTCCAAATGGATGGACAGCGTGGATGTAACATATGCATCATGGTGGGGCCCAAGGTGAAGCCTACAATGGAGCCCCAATGTAACACCCACGAGGGATACCGCCTCTTCAAAAGCCTTCCTTTACAAGGCTTTCGTATGTAGAGCACTCGGTCAAAGGGGCATTCTCGACCGTCATATTTTCAATTTCTCGTCAAAAGGCCAAAATGGAAAGAGGCCATGAGAAATTGGACTTTTAGTAAAAATAGCCACACCTCAGGGCTAATGTGGTAAAAATCCCCTTTGGGACTCAGTCACTCAGGTGAAATGATATGGTAGAATTGGAAGACCAGGTATACGGTACAACCATCTCTCTACGATATAAGTGGCCGGCTAATGTACAATCAAGTCTATCTAAATACTAGGTCTTACAATGAATGGCTTGTCTTGAAAACTACGTATAAAATACACATCTATTGATCTGATCGTTATGGTCATCAATGAGACGGTTGAAAATGAAAATAGTTAACAGTCAAATATTTAGCGGGCCCGGACGAACTAATCGGAATCTAAGCTCGTTTACACCTGCCATGCGTAAACGTAGGGGTTTTGGGTGTAATATTACAGTGTTCCGTTGCCGTGGTCCTTACGACATTTTTACATGATGGACGGATTGGATTTTACATATATAATATTGTGGATCCTACAGAGCTTGGCCTAAAACAGGTGGTATAGACATTTCCAGTCCCGTCCCTCGTGGTTGTATCTCATGTCGTATGCGATGAAGTAGTTGGCATACGTACACTTGTGATTAGAGTGGTTTTTTGGTCATTTTCTAAGATTAAAGAAAAATAGAATATATATATATATATATATATATATATATATATATATATATATATATATATATATATATATATATATATATATATATATATATATATAGAGGAATGCTCACCTACGCACTTATCTCACTTTTTCTTGGCTCATCACACATGAAGTGAGCTCAAAATTTGAGCCGTCCACATGATGTAGCAACCCAAGAAACCCCTAGGGCCCATCTTTCAACTTGTTCCAAAACTTTGGTGGGCCATAAACGAAAGAAACAGTTTCCTCCCTTGATTTGCCTCTTGCTTTCTGCTGCGACCCACCAAAGTTTTTGATCAAGTTGAAAGATGGGCCTTAGGGCTTTTTTGGAGAGCTGCATCACATGGACAGCTCAAATCTTATACTCACATCATGTGCGATGAGTTATGAAAAAGTGCTCATGAGTCTCTAGTGAGAAAAGTGCTCAGGTGAGCATTTGTGAGGTGAGCCTCCGCCCTCTCTCTCTCTCTCTCTCTCTCTCTCTCTCTCTCTCTATATATATATATATATATATATATATATATATATATATATATATATATATATATATTCCAAACAACGTCCACATCCAACTACCAATATGACAATATCGGACTTTATAATTTTGACATGTCCAACTACCAATAATGGAACTTAAAAAATTGTTTACACTAGGCAAGGCACAAAATGTCCGCAAAGGGCGGCATGAAATGTGTGCAAAAAACAAAGGGAGTCGGTGGGGGAAGCTCAGCCGGCCAGATCGTAATGCGAATGTAAAATTCATTCAATTCATCTAGAATGTGCCTGAAAAATCAGGCAAACATGACATGAGCAATTACGCACATTCAAAACTCAAGTGGACGACCCCACTGTTGAAGATTTCTTGGGGCCTACCAAATCATTAGATCAGGTTTCGTTTCCATTCATCCGTTTGGAACTCATCTTATGAATTGGTTATTGCTTATAAACATCATGGTGGTCCCTAGGTGGGTGTCACCATTTCCACTATTTCCTTTGATGTGGTCCAATTAAGCTTTTGATCTAACTTGTTTTTGGTCTCATGTCCTATTATGAGTCATTGCAACTGATGGACAGAGTGGATGTCATGCAGACGTGGCAGTGGGCCCTAGGGAGCTTTTTATTGCATGGGTTCCTTGAGAATTTCCTTCCTAAAACAACTATAATAACAAGGTTTTGGGCAATATGGTTACCTCTACCATTGATATCAAAACATCAGTTGACACAATCTTCCTACCTATGAATACAGAAACTGATTTGCAATTGATAATAAAACAGATACTATCTCTAATCAAGGATTTAATATTATGGTTGAGTTGGGTTAAGTCACCCCATTATTTTAATGCTGATTCATCATGCTGAATCGAATTGGATGAACCAACACATCTGAATTGGATGACTTGTCAATTCATGATTCTAGCAAGACCTAAATGGACCATTTTAAGTCATTTGAATATATAGCCATGTGGGCACTATCCAGCTACGACCCATGTTAGATGGGTAGAGTGGCCATGATAATGAGCGGTCTAGATACTTTTACGGTGATCAAGAGGGAACGATCTGAGTATACTCATCCTCTATCCAACTGAAAAATGTGTACTTCAACTTGCAAAATCAAAGTCAAACCCCAAAGACAATGGTTTTGGCAAATACATCATGATTTGTTTCTCTTCAACAAGAATTTCTATAATTAGTGAATAGAATTGCTCGAATTTAAGAAACTTAAGAGGGAGATTAGGGAAGAGAAGAGAGAGGTTAGAAAGTAGATTTCCGGTGATTTCAGAATCACACAGGGTTTGGATTTTTTTTGACCTGAATAGGTCACTAATTTGTGGCTCTTAATGCGCTTGTTTAGTCAGATTGAAAATGTACACAAACCTTCTTGATGACTCTTAGTGGTTTGACTTATTTATGAGATGACCTAGAATCCAAACTAATGGTTGGAAAAAGATTAAGGCTCCTCACATTCGTTAGGACGACGTGCAAAGTATGAAGTGAACCTTAACTGCCTAAGCCTATCGTGCCACTTACCGTTGAGAGTCGAACCTTGGTTAAAAGCAAAGTCTTATCCTTTTCTCTCTAATCAGTCTCCCCTTTTCTACTTCTTAAAAATGCAACTTAAAAGTAGTATACGGTTGGATTATTACCAATGCCTCACCTTTGATTCAAAGACTCATAACAGATTCACCCATATAAGGAACACCATTTATTAGCACCTCTATCTTTGAGTAATTGACCGTATTTACTTTTACAAGTCGTCATGATAACATGAATTCAATTGTAATAGCAAAAAGTGGTCGCATTTGGTAGTGTGTCCGGTGGTGGTAAATTGATTTCATTTACCATCGATTCATATGATTCCAATACCGAATACCATGGATTCTAAATGGTGATTTCATGCATGAAAATAACTCGAATTCCAATTCAAGAATAAGAGGGCTCCACTGTGATTTTTAAGTGAAATACACCCGGATTAATAGGTGTCAACCCATTTTAGCCGAAGGACCCAAAAATCAGACTGGTCTATGATTCGGGGAAGCCATACGAAGGGAAACAACTGGGAAAGGCTTCTCGTGATGATCATATGAAATCCACTCTAATCCTTTGATGTCAAGCTAAAATTTAGGCCTTGGGCCAAAAAATCATACGGATTTGTGATTTAGGTGAGCCATACAAAGGGAAATAGTTAGAAAAGGGACACTCACCCTTGATTTTTTTCAAGGCCTACCATGATGATCATATAAAATCCACACCAATCATTAGATGTCAATGTAAAATTTAAGCCTTGGGACTAAAAATCAAGCCATCCATGATTCGGGAGGGCTACACAAAGGGAAATAGTTTGGAGGGTGAGCATTGCCTTGTATACTGATTTCAACTGTGCAGTCCACTAAATTAGGAACTAGGCTGATTTTTATATTCCATGGGTAGAGCTGTAGACAAGCCGAGCCGAACCGAATCAAGTTTGACCCAAGTTTGGTTTGGCTTGTTTATGTGACACCCCCTATCCGAGTTTACACGAGCCAAGCTTCGAGCTTATAATCCCTATTATTTGAGCTTGGTTTGGTGCAAATTATACGGGCTTGAGCTTGGTTTGATTTGGTCCAAATATCTGAGTCGAGATTAACAAAGCAAAGTTCAAACAAGGGTCAACTCGTTGTTGTTATTATTATTATCATCTGCACCGTCCATCCATTTTTACATATCATTTTGGGACATGATCCAAAATTGAATCATATCCAAAGCTCAACTAGACCAAACCATAGGAAACAGTGCGCATTCATACGTATATGTATTATATGCATCCACGTAGTCATGTATATGTTATGCACATCGTCTATCTGTTTTTACATATCATTCCAGGACATGATCCCAAAATTGAATCATATCCAAAGCTCAAATGGATCACACCAAGGGAACATTGTGCATACAATCTATGAGCCAAATCAAACCGAGTTGAATCAAGCTAAGCTTTGAGCTGAACTGAGCCAGTACTTCCTGGGTTTGAGCTTGGTTTATTTTTTAAAAATGAGCTTGACTTCGAGGCTTGGTTTGGTTTGAACTTCTATTCGAACCAATCCAAGCTGAGCCTTTTCAAACTAATTCGAGCTGGGCTTTTGAGCTAGCTTAGTTTGTGTCCAGCCCTACCTAACAGTCACATGAACATCACAATGGGCCACATGTGAGAATTTTTTAGGTATGCTTGAACCCCCATCAATCACTTTTACATGGGCTGTCAATGGGCTGAGCCTAGGGCAGGTCTTGGCCCGGATTTTGAACTGTTTCAGTCCAGGCTGGTTCCCTTCAAAATTCTGATTTTCAGGCTTGAGCCTAGCCCATTGACGCCCCTACTTCTTCATGAAAATAGTCTAAAATCTACTTTAAGAATTAATGGGACTCATTGTGATGTTTATATAAAATCCCCATTGATCACTAAGTGTGTCATCCCATTTTAGCAGTAAGGCCCAAAAATAGTCCAGACAATGATTCATGTGGGCCATATGAAAGGAAACACTTGGGAGAGGGCCACTCCCCTTGATTTTTCAGAGCCCACCGTAATGATTATATGAAATCCACTCCGCTCATTAGATGCCAAACTAAAAGTTGAGATATCGGTACAAACAATCAGGTCTATCCATGATTCAGGTGGTCCACATGAAAGGAAACGGTTTGGGGGTGAGTGTTGCCCCATATACTGTTTCCAATTATGTGGTCCACTTAAATCACGGATCAGGCTGATGTTTAGGCCGCACTGCTAAAATGAAGTGATGCGCCTCATGTTGATCAGGATGAATTTCACAAAAAATCAAGGTGAGCCATGTGTGATAATTAGAAAATCAAGGTGAGCCATGTGTGATGATTAGTAGAATCCGTGTGGTGCATGCTTAAAAAAATGAGTGTGGTTTCACTCTGCATGCCAAATACAATTTTTTTGTTCCATCTAAACCGTGCTAACACAAACAATTCATACCAAATAGAAGTTGCTAAACCACTCTTTATATGCAATTAGTAGATGTGTGAACCAAGCACAGTGTGAGTATAGCATCCAATCTAACCAGTTGGTGGGGTCACCCTAATATGAAAATGGGACAACACCCAAAATAAGGTGAGCCAACCATTAGGTGGCAAACCATATAAATTTGGAGTTATTTTTTTTTTTTAAATTTTTTAATTTTTATTGAAGGGTTTATCAATTGTTTTCTATGGTGTGCCCCTCAAGTGAATGGATTAGCTTGATCTTTTGGGTGTTCAAATTTTATAGTAAGTAACCTTGCTGTACAGGTTGGATGCCATTTATAAAATAGTTGGCCCCATGTGCAGGTAAAATGCACTCTTTGGTTAGGATATTTTTGTTGTTTGGTACAGATTCCTATAAGGCTTAGCATGGGAAGAGAACAGGTCCGAGTTCAGGTCAGGTCCTATAGTATTTGTACCCGACCTAACCAAGTTTGGGTCTTGTCAAGTACGGGGCTAGTTCTTGAAGACCCGGACCCAATTCGGTTTGGGTAACCATTGGGTATGTGATGGGTTTTTTAATATAGGTTTTGAGTTGTTCAATAAGAGCATTTAAATAGTTTTGGGCCCCACACGGTAATGGATTAGATTGCCTGTGATGCTATGTAAGGGCCGAACTCCTTTCTACCAACGTAAGATCCCACCGATCAAATCTCACCATGTCACCACACCACCGTGGAAGGTGGTGAGGGCTTTACTACCCAAGCAAAACCCACACCGATTAGGTGATCCAACCACTGGTTATCTTAGCGTCTATATCATTTTGGGCTTTCCGTTTAGGCAACACCGCGTCTAGAATCATGTGGCCACTGTGGTCTTTTGGCATGTAGCCCATCCATGGTGGACGCCCCCGGCCGTCACGCTCGGTTCTCCTCGTGGGCATGTTTTTCAGGACTCGGTTTGTTTCAAAAGCTGGGTGCACCGGGTCATTGACCCATCTGATTAGAGAGAGAGAGAGAGAGAGAGAGAGAGAGAGAGACCTGGAAGAAGCCCCAGTCTTTGGAAGCGGAGTGTAATCTCTCCAGTTCAGAGGTCCCGGATTCTTCGAGAAGCAGTTTCTCCATGTCTATGATCGGAATCTCCGAAAGCGATGTGATTGGACCGACGACGATCGTAGGGTCTTGATCAGGATGCACGTAACGAGGAGGGACAGTGATGATGTGCTCTTTGGTCAGCTCTTGAACGTTTGGCACTTGAAGAGATGTTCCAAAGCTGAAGTTTGCCGACTCCATTGCCATCTCTGAAGATTGAAGAGAGAGAGATAGAGAGAGGAGAGTATTTTATATAGGGAGAGTAATTTATCTGGACGCGTATTTGCTACTGACAGGCTGTGCAGAGAGACTCCTACTGAAGTGACGTCACCATGTTTTCTGGGCTCCACCGTGATGTATGTGGTGTATCTACACCGTCTATCCATTTGAAGAGATCATATTAGGGAATGATGCAAAGAATGAGCCAGATCAAAAGCCGGAGTGGACCCCACAACAGAAAACAGTGAAGATTGAACGCTCACCACTAAAAACTTCTAAGGGGCCACAGAAGGTTTTGATCAAGCTGATATTTGTGTTTTCCATTCCTTCGTATCTGCATTAACTTATGAATAGATTGGATCTCAAATAAACATTACGGTGGACCTTAGGAAGGTTCAATGGTGGGCATCACTCTCCCAACTATTTTTTGTGGTGGATATACACCACATTTCATGGTGGGCCCACAAAGCATGGTGACGTCACTTTAGTAGCGAGTCTCGCTACTCAACCTGTCAGTAGCAAATCCGCGTCGCATGGCTCCACACATGGACTGCATCCTACCAATGTCAGTTGCCACGTAGCTATTGGACGGTGCGTTGTTGGTGCTATGTGGATCCACCATGATGTTTGTGTTTCATCACGCGACTTGGCTGCTAGCCTGCTACCCGGAACCAGCGATGTGGTAGGGACCACCTTGGTCTAGTCATTTTCTATCCACACTGGCTATCTACTTTTCCAGCTTATTTTGGAATATGGTCTCTAAAATTAAGCAGATATAAATTTCAGGTGGACCATACTACAGTAAATAGTGGTCATTAAACGTCCACCATTAAAAACTTACCAGCGTTAACTGTAATTTTTATTAACCATCTAACCTGTTGATAAGGTTACACTGACTTGGATAAAAGTGATAAAAGGAATATATATATATATATATATATATATATATATATATATATATATATATATATATATATATGTTTTTAATGGCCAATAACCATTGTCTTTTTAGTATGGTCCCGGTAAACTTTGTATTTATTTCGCTTTTTGGACCATGGTCTAAAGTTGGACAAACATGGATTTGGAGCCTTTGCCTCGTTGGAAGACTTTGCGGAGTTTCAACAGGAGGCCTAGGTATCGAAACCATCAGGGTGAAACTCCCGCTGCTAACCCTACTAGTGGGTGCGACGTAAGACTGAACGGGTGGCTGTGTACCGCAATTAACTGGGTGGGTGTGCTGCATGACTAACCAAAAAAGAAAATAAAAAAGTTGAACAAACATGACATATAATGCATATGCCAAGGTGACCTTAGGTTTAGGGTCTCACCCCGAGTCCCGCTGGTTTATCCGGGCGCGACTTGGGTGAGACCCGTAACCAGCGATGAGGGTGGGACTTGAACCTAGGGCACACCTGGATGTTTTTTTTGTAGATCCATGCCGTTCATCTGTTTCTTTATATTATTTTGTACTATGTTACAAAAAATGAAGAATATGAAAATTTTGGATGGACTACAACATAAGAAACACTAGTTAATGACCATTAAAAACCTTTTGTGAGCTACAAAAGTTTTCCATCAACCTGATATTTGTTTTTGTCTTTTCATCCCTGTCTATGTGACCTTATCAACAGATTGGATGGTCAATAAACATTACAGTGGACTCCAGATAGTTTTTAATGATCACGGTTGAATGAGAAATGTTTTTTATGTTGTAGTCCACCCAAAATTTTCATCTGCTTCATTTTTGGTACCATAGTACAAAATAATATAAAGAAACAGATGGACAACATGGATCTACAAAGAATACATCCAGGTGGGGCCTAAGTTTAGGGTCCCACCCACATCCCTGGTTCCGGGGTCTCACCCAAATCGCGCCCGGTCTTTCCTCGTGACTGGATCGCCGTTTCCCTCTGAAACTTTTTGAGACGGAAAGTTAGGTGGGTTGATGTTGTAGAAAATTCACCTTATCCATCCATTTATCTTTTTTGGTATCTTGTCAAGACATGAGCTGAGAAATGACCCAAATCTAAAACTAAAGTGGGCTGCAGGACAGGAAAATGGGGGTAGATAACTGCCTCCCGTTAAAACCTCTTTGGGTCCACCTTAATGTTTATAAGCCATCCACATCGTTCACAAAGTCATTCTTACTGGGATGAACCGAAAACACAAAATTAGCCTGAACCAAAAGTTTTGTAGCTTCTCGTATGTTTCAACGGTGACATTCAATCTTTCATCATGCAGCCCACTTGAGTTTTGGATTTGCATAATTTTTTAGCCCATGTCCTAACATGTTAGGAAAAGACAGGATGGATAAGGTGGATTTCCCACAAACATCACAATGGGCCTCACCAAGCTTCCTTAGCCAGAAGCTCCTGCAAAAGCCTCCTGCACCCCACCCACCCACCCACCCACCCACTTTGGATACCATATTACGGCATAAAGCCAAAAGCAAGGTAGATCCAAATCTTTGTGGACCACACCATAGAAAAATAGCCGAGATTGAACGCCCACAGTTAACAACTTTAAACTTCCTACAATCCTTTGTAATGTTCATTTGTCATCCAACCTGCCAATTAAGTTGGGCTCCTACTCACTGCTCAGTGGTAGACTTTGTGGGTTTCAACACTGTGGTCAAGGATTTGAGTACCCATATGGTTGTGTGGGTGTGTAAAAAAAAAAACCCCACCGAATAGGTTACATATTTGGATGGAGGGAAAACACAGTAGTATACGCTTGTCCAACACTTTTGTGGCCATCAATAAGTTTTTAATGGCCAATCTCTATTGTTTCTTGTGGTGTGACCCACTTGAGATTTGGATTTGCTTATTTTTGGGCCTATGCCCTAAAATGAGCTCGCAAAATGGATGGAAGGCATGTATATACAATGCATATATCAAAGTGGGCCCATGATCATGACCTGATGGAATTTGACTGGACTGAATCCACACACGTCAATCTGGACCCGGATTGCTAACATGGGTACTATGTACTGCTGGAAAAGCTTTGTGGCCCCTGCTATGATGTATTTTTATTCACACCGTTAGTCCATTTTGCCAGCTGATTTTAATGTATGACCCAAAAATTAAGGCCAATCCAAATCCCAGGTGCACTATAAGAGTTTGGATGTGCTTTCCTCTCGTTCAGGTCGGATGCGGATTGCACACTGGCACTCAAGTAGCAAGGTGGCAATTGTATGGTGCTTTGTATACTTATAATGATGACATCCATTCATTTTGGATAATTATCTGCCGGCATGAGTCAAGAAATTAGGCAGATCCAAAACTCAGGTGGATCACACCTAAGGAAAACAGTGATGATTGAACCCCTGCCACTAAAAACTTACTAGGGCCCCCTCTAATGTACCATCCAAATTGTTGATTATGTCAATATGTGTATGAAGGGAAAACACAAATATCATCTTGATCCAAAACTTGTGTGACTCCCAATAAGTTCTTAATGTTGATCGTTCAATCACCACTGTTTTCTCTACTGAAAATCCACCTGAGATTTTGATCTGCCTCATTTTTGTTCTTATGCCCTAAAATAAGCTGGCAAACTGGATGGATGACATGGATGAATCACTTACATCATTGTGGGGCTGACGGAGCACTGCCTGGCAGTGTTTGTAGGCAAACCGATCTGTTGAAGTCTGTGTCATGTAATCAACAGGTTGGATGGCGGCCGATGAGAAGATTTTAATGGTGGCATTCAATCACCACTTTCCAGTGGTATGCTACACCTTCGATTTGGATCTGCCTCATTTTTGAACTGATGCCCTAAAATAAAAAGGAAAAATGAATGGATGACATTGATAAAACACATATATCATGGTGAGGCCCACAGAGCTTCTCCAACAGCACAGTACAAGGTGAGTGCTATGTGCTACACTACACAGCCGAGTCCGTCAATTACCATGATGTATCTTCTCCACATCATTTTAGGGCATCGGCCCAAAAAATGAGGTAGATCCAATTTTCAGGTGGACCCTATCACAGGAAACGGTGGTGATTATACACCACCATTAAAAACTTCCCACTGCCCACTATAAAGTTTTTAATGTTTATTTTCCATCCAACTTGTTGATAAGGTCACACAAATCTGGATTGGGAAAAAACAAATATCAGCTTGATCCAAAACTTTTATGGCTCATGAATGGTTAATCACCCATGTTTCCTATAATATGGTTCACTGAGAATTGGATCTGTTTCATCTTTTTGGCACATGTACCATCATGATCAGAAAAAACAAATGGGCAACGTGTATATAAAATACATATATCAGACACTTAATCTGCGCTCCCCCACTTATGTTTGTGTTCTTGGAGAAGATGGAGTGCGTCTAGAACTTTACGAACACATGTCATACTCAGAGGAAACAAAAGCCCTTTATCTAAGTATATTTCTAATAGTGATTAGGCCGTGCTCCAAAAATTGCAGTATGTCGGGTGATCCTAGGCCCTTAGCTGGTAGCATACCAAATTGAACGGTGGAAAGATAGATCAACTCGGCTTCTAAATAAGGGACACAGATTGGGTACTAACCCCACCAGGACCTGGCTGGAGAAGGTCAGTCCTGTCAGGGGCTGTATCGGACAACTGTGATGTATATATTTTATCCCTGCCGTCCATCCATTTTAACATATCATTTTAAGGCATGTGCCAAAAAGGAAGCAAACCGAAGGTTCAAGTGGACTACACTACGGGGAGTAGAGATTGAAAACCTTCAGTTGAAAACTCTTGGGAGCCAGAAAAGTTTGGATCAAGCTGAAATTTATGTTTTCCTTTCATCCAGGCCTAAGTGACCTTATAACTAGGCGGGATGACAAATAAGCATCATGGTGCACCCGTAAGAAGTTTTCAACCATAGGAGCTCAATCCCCACTACGTCCTATGGTGTGGTCCACTTGAGCCTTCAATCTACCTTCTTTCCTGGCTCATGCCCTAAAATGATATATCAAAATAGATGTACAATGTTGATAAAACACATACATCACAATGGGTCTGCACAGAGCCCCTGATAAGACTTTGTATGTAGCTAGGTCATGGTGGCGGAGTACTCAAATCCAAGTCCATTTATTAAACTGAGTGTATAGATTAATTACAGCAATTAAAATATGTTCTTTCAGTAACATTTTGATGGGTGCGAATTAGGGTGTTACCCCAGGAACAACTTAGTGGGTGTTACACCTACCTTATGGCCCACATGGATGATATTTTGTATATGCACTCTGTCCATCCGTTTCTACAGGTCATTTTAGTATGAGTTTTAAAAAATTATGCGGATCCAAATCTCAAGTGGACCATACCACTAGAAACAGTGTGAATGAGTGCCTCACCATTAAAAATTCCAAAGAGCCCATCGTAAGGTTTTGGTAATGTTTATTTGCAATCCAAGCTCTTGATAATGTGAATAAAGTCTTGATGAAGGGAAAACATAAAGATCAGATTGATCCAAACTTTTGTGGCTCACAAAATATTTTTAATGGTTATTCATCACTGTTTCTAGTGGTATGATCCACCTGAGATTTGGATCTTCTTAGGGTTTTGGATATCATCCTAAAATCATATGAAAAATCAGATAGACGGCGTAGATATATAAAAAAATACATCAAGATGGGGCCCATACTATTAGGGTAACACCTAGTAAGCTGTTCTCGGGGTAACACCTAATTCACGCCCCATTCTGATGATCATGTGCCATATATGTAGGGCTGAAAGTCGGGCGGGTTGGGTGGGGTTGGTGCTGAACCCTAACCCAACCCAAAGTTCCTATACCTCAACCCAACCCAACCCAACCCAACCCAACCCAACCTTGGGTTGGGAATTCTCAACCCAAGCCCAACCCAAGCGGGCTCGGTCGGGTTGATCAGGTTGGTCGGGTTGATACATGCTAATATTTTCGTTATTACATTAGTCTATTATGTTTCAATACACGCCTTATTTTTGGTACCTATGGCTTTATTAATTATATATGTAATTATTTATGTAAAGAACTTCACTTTTCCTAAACAAATAAGTTAAAATACAAGTAAACATTACAAGTTTACTTCACTAAAGTATAATAAAAGTATAAGTAACTTGTATATAGATCGGGTTCGGGTTGGGTCGGGCAACCCGAGACCTCAACCCAAGCCCGACCCAAACTTCATCGGGTTGATGTTTTCATAGCCCAAGCTCGAGATCGGGTTCGATACTTCTTGCCCAAGCCCAACTCAATGTCGGGTCGGTCACGGGTTGGTCGGGTTGAACCCGCCCAACTTTCAGCCCTATATATGGTATCCCCCATGCATGGTACACTTTCTTGAGCGTGTAAATAGCCTAATCTATCTATCTATCTATATTGTAGCCTCAGTAGTAGACTTACAAGAGTTTCAACATAGAGGTCAAGGGTTCAAACACCCATCGTTATGTGTGAGTAAAAAATAAAAAAAAAATAAAAAAATTCTATATTATCGCACAAATAGTATTGTGGCTCATTTCATTTTCCAAATTATTTTCAAATGATTTACATATAATTTTACATGTTAAAGGGATATGAGATGATATTCTAAGACTCACAAATTCCATTCAGTGTTAACTTTGAAACCTATTTCCTCCACTTTTTTTTAATGCAGTTAGCCTATAACAACTTTTTTCTCTTTTATATGCCCACAGGAAGAAGAGATTGTGCAATGCTCTATAAGACCCATCATACTGTACATGTAAAATCAACTCCGCCCATTGGGTGTGAACATTAATTATTCAAACCATACTTACAAAATTTCATCCTAATAAAATACTCATGTGGACTACATTAATGGGAACAATGAAAAATTGCTTCCAGACCAATTAAGTTCACTCTGTGTGGCTCGCTTGAGTTTTCTAAGAGGCTGATTTTTGGATCTACTTTTCATCCGTGTAGTTAGATCTGATTGACAGGTTTGATAAAAGAAACATCAACAGCTGGTTACATCTCGGGTTTAATAAAAGAAACACTACATGGTGGCCCACACACAAACCTATGGATCACATCCCATTCAGCTGTTCCATATGGTGCCATGTGACCGACCTCTCATCAGGAAACTTTGACACCGCCAAAAAGTGAGATGATTATACTCTGCATTAAAAAAAAAAAAACAAGTAAAATAAATTGTAAAACTGATGGAATTTAATATAAATGGATCTTGAAAATAAACATATGTCGATTTCCCCCCTTTTTTTTTTTTAATGAGCAGGTTGGTGGCTAGTTAATGTGTAGTCAATTAAAAACAATCAATGGTCCAAATTCAACTAATAAATATTTATTAATTAATTACGAATGTTATATCAATCTTAATCTTAAAGACTAAGATATCTAACACAGTTTACAGAGATGGTTTGATTGGGTTGACAAATGCCATGTGTATGATTTCCGAGGGAGAAAGTACCATCACATAATGCTAGATAATCAAATAACTCTTGCTTCTGCACTCACCTCCTATGTCTTTGAATTCACTTCATCTCCTCACGTGTATCACATGGGATGCGGATTGCGTCCGACCCTGGTTGGACCTTTAAGTGTCTGACCAGATCTGTGTAGTGTCCCACCGTAATGTATCTGTTTATCCAAGCCGTCCATCCCTTTTGTAAGATCATGTAAATGCATGAGCCCAAAAATAAGGTGGATCCAACGCTGTAGTGGACCACGAGAGATGATTCTTGCAATAAATGCAACTTGCGTTTAATGCTCTGGACATTTAATGCAACCCAAGCTCACTGTTTGTGTAGCCCACTGCATCATTGGATCTGCCTCAGCTTTGGGCGCATGTCATAAGATGATCTTAGAAAAGGGATGGACGGCTTGAATAAACAATACATTATGTTGGGACACCACACAAATTAAGCGTCCGACATGTCCGTATCACATGTGCCACATCCACTAATCTATACTATATATAATTAATGCGGGGCACTTTGCCCAAATCCAAACCTCTTATAATTGCAGTTTCAACAAAGCTATTTCCACCATCATTAAATAGGAACCATCCAACTAGACCTTACCCAATGGGCATCTAGACAATGGTTTAAAAATCAGTTTTGTATGATTATTGATTTGGACAATTGGGGTCCATGGCTGGGTAATCCAACCATCCCAATTGGGAACCCTAACCAAACAATTTGTATCAAATGGATTGTTTTTTCGAAAGGAGATGTATCAAATGGACTGTTAAAAGTAAAGTTGGGAAATTTGTTTTATTCGTTCTAGAAAAATATTCTACGTTGTATTAGCCAAGCATTAATGTGAAATTTTGACACTTGATCGATGTAAGAACACTTAAACCCTCATGTGGTTTATCTTTTAACTCCTTTGTGACTGGGAATGAGCAATTTTGTTTTATATGCTCTAGGAAGTATATGCAGCTCCCTTTTGATTGAGAAAATCCACTTTGCCAGGTGACATTTGAACCCCTTCAAAGCTTGTAAGCTAGCCTACATATTTTTGTTATGTTAATTTCTTTAAGATCCATGACCTACCCAATGCCTTTTCTTAGCATTCATTGATATGTTGGTTACTTGATTTTGCTATCAAGAGAACCAATCTGGATTGAATTTTTACCTTGAATATCCTACTTTCCTGGCTTCTAAGATCTTCAGCATTAAAAAAAAGAAGAAGAAGAAGAAGAAGAAGAAGAAGAAGAAGAAGCAAGATCAGGTCCAAATTTAAGGGGTTGCACCTGTTTTGGGAAATATAATGCCCATCAAACGAACATTTTGTGATGGAAGAAATGCTTTTCCAAGATCAACCCTTATATTAAGATCCCCCGTCAGATAGCTCTTGCAAAGTTAGTATTTAACGACATCCAAAAATAGTACCACACAATGTTAAATATTTCCCTTTTTGTCGCATAAACACCAAGTATAAAATGATACCTGCAACGGTATCTTGTAAGCTAATTTCTTCTTTTAGCTATCTAGTCTTCAAGTATTTATCAAATGAGAGGGAAATCATGGAAACAATAAACATCTATGTATTTCTCAACACAATTAATCTCTCTCTCTCTCTCTCTCTCTCTCTCTCTCCCCTTCTTCTTCTTCTTCTTCTTTTTCTTTTCTTTTTAAATGGTGCCGAGTTCCGTGTAATTTTGATGGTATTCTCCACACGAATTGAATGGCCAAACGAGCCATCCTATATATTAAGATTTGATGGGAGGTAGACCCTTTTGATTACCACAAAGGCTAATGTTTCATATTATAGGTAAATTAAGTCTTTACCGCTAAAAAGGCATTATACATAGTAGAATAAAATGGTTGATAGACACTCATGATAAGTGAAGCCCACCGTAATGTGTATAGTACATCCAATCTATATATTATGTGCTTTCCTTGATAGGCACCTATGACCCTAAAAGAACAGCTCATTGACTATCAAATGGACCTTGCGAAGGAAGTATGGGACGTCCATAATTAAAAACTTTCAATTGGATTTGGGGCCCATTGTGATGGTTGGAGGACATCCAATACATCTAGTGTGCGCATGCTTTAATGCTCTCTTAGCCCAAGCTCTATGGTGCGAATACCTAATTTATCCATTGTAAACGCTTTATAAGTTAGCTAATTAAGAGTGGTAGACTCAAAGAGCACTAAGGTCATGGGTTCAAGTATTGGGAGTGAGGGTGTGTGTGTGAAATAAACAAAAACAAAGAGTTCGCTAAACACATGATCTGTTTACCAGTAAACAGTTTACTACTTAAAAGTGAAATGGAATAGTATATAAACCATTTACACCTTAAACTCTTTTTAGGTGTAAAGTGTTTATAACTTAAAACTTCACAGGCATCCAAACGACCATAAAGTAGTGGAATAGGCTGTTTATACCTTGCAGATATAATAGCTATAACAACTACATAAACGAAATATGAGGTACATTTACTCATCGGACCTTCAATAAAACACCCTGATAACAACATAAAAGCAATATTTATTTATAACATAACACGGTGTTTATTGCCTATTCTATGTAGAGTACAGATGCAATACAAAGCTTTATACCTTAAGCTTAACGTGCCAAGAGCATTAAGTTCAAGCCCATCCAAGTGCATGCAAGTTCATCTAAGTGAATTTAAATGCGCATTGTTCGTATTGCATCTGGCAATCTTATTTATGTATAGGTAAGACCCTCAGTTAGCACTAGCATTGCCTTCTCCAGAGTCTATCCTCAAGTAGTCGACATACGCCTTCCCTTCAAGTTTCCGATTAAAGAATTCCTGGAGGTACTTTTCCACACCAACACGTCTGAACTGTGGTGGGGTTTGTGGGCTGATCAGACTAGGAGAAGGGCCGATCTCTCCAGTTAGTTTGGGACCGTGGAATGCAGCTATTGACAGCCTCTCATGCATCGAATTTACTGTTGCCCTGTGCTCGATGCTACGATACACGCCATTGCTTATTATCTGCCAAACCATAGAAAAATAACAAGTGAGTACATCTGAATTTGATGGCAGAAGCAAAATGGCCAGGGCACATCCAATTCCTGTATTACCTCACAGACCAGCGCATTCGCATACCACAAGCATACAATTTTTCTGAATTTAAACACCCCCAAGGAAGGAATACACACACATACCTCCAAAACATCTCCAATGTTGATTGTAAAGGCATTAGGGAGTGGCTTAACAGGAATCCACATCCCATCTTTCCTGATCTGAAGGCCTTCGACTTCACTGATTTGATGAAGAATGGTAAGGCCCGAAGCATCTGAGTGGGGTGAAAGGCCAATTACCGACTCTGGTTGAGGGCATGTTGGGTAGTAATTTGCCCTCACTGACTGGAGCCCTTCTTCAAACAGCTCTCTCATCTCCTCTGCCTTCATCCCAAGAGCTCTAGCCATGAATCCCAATATGGTGATGGCCAGCTTTTGCAACTCCACTGCATAGGCACCCAGTGTCTCCCTGCAATGGAATGCTGAAAGTGTTAAAACCCCATTTACAGATTGATATCAACATCTGATGATGTGATTTGACTTCAAGATCTTTCTAGAGTAAAAAAGAAAGAAAGAGGAAGGGTGTGTAAGGCGCCCATTTGGTTGCTGTATAACAATAAGCATCAAACCATAAAGTCTACATTGTGAAAAACTGTTAACTTATATTATTTCTCTAATCACAACTGAATATATAGAGACGGGAGATCTGTAAAGAATCTGGAGAGATCCTCATGAATATACATCTAAATAACTATAGAAATAACCTAATTCAGAAATATTATCAAAATCTACCTAACATACTCTAACAATGAATGCATCTCATTTTAGTAAATAGCTATTATGCATTAGAGATGATAGTTGAGGGTGCATTTGGTTGTACCAAATATCATGAAATTCTATTATATGTCATGATTAATCAATATAATTTTGTGCAAAATATCATAAGATTTCATGACATTTCCTATGTATCATATCATAAGATTTCATGACATTTCCTATGATACATAATTACTGTTAATTGAAATGAGAAGTACTGTTCGGTCGCATCCAATATCATGAGACTTTGCACCAAATTAGACTGATTAATCGTGAAATTTGGTTCAACCAAACGCATCCTAAATTATAGGTCATCAATATTTCTTTTAATCCATTACCAAAATCTCTAATACTGATTTGGCATTAGTTTTTGAGTGCTATTTGCAGCTGCCCATCTATACAGTTACTGAGTTCAAGCACCCAGTACGCGAATGTGGCATATATGTGAGAGATGGGGAAGAGACGAAAGTGTGTCCTGATTGACAGTGGAGTGATTACCTGAAGGATGGGGGAAGCTTGTCAAAAAGATGGGGCTTCCTTGAATGAGGTGGGAGAGTGGTCAAGAAGAACATGTCACCCCAGTCGAGTTTCTGGTTTTCTGATACAACAAAAGCTTGCCCATATCCCTCCACTTCTCCTTCCGTCTGACAGTATTTCTTTTTCTCTTCCAAAGGCAACTTGAAGAATTCTTCAACCTCTAACTTCATTTTCTCTAATAAGGTAGAGCTAACTCCATGATTTACCAACTGTACCACATTCTCAATGTTAATCACAATATATAATAATATTTGAATGAAGATCATTAATCTATGACCTCCCTCGAGGCTGTTATTCACCGGCTTGTAAAAGTTATTCACCTACCCGTGCGGGGTCCATCGGGTAATGTATATGTCATCCAACATTCTGATGGACTGAATCCTAACATGATTATGTTTTTCCATGAAATCAGGCCATCATGTGGGCACAGTAGAGAAGACAATATACAATCATCTCAGAGCCTTTAAATTCATGTGGTGGCTGACATGATGGTTGGATCAGCCTGATTTTTAGCCAATTCCAATTCCATGGTAGGGTGCCTTATTGGATGGGTTGGATGTCATACATACATTAAGGTAGGGTCAAAAAGTGGTGTAGGATAAGTTCATTCTAAAATGATGTAGGTAACTGAATCGATCCTCTATCAAGAGCCCAAAGGTACTCCCTGGAAGTTCTTGCATTGGGAAGTTAGGTGAGGTGTTCCACTGATATTTGCGACAAATTCACCTCATCTATTCATTTTGCCGGTTCTTTTTATGATATTAGACAAAAAAAATGAGGTTGATCCAAGACTCCAAGTGGGCTACAAGATAGGAAATAGTAGGGATTAAATGACCACTGTTGAAACATTCATATGGCCACATAATTTGAGCGAAAAAATAGAGCAACAGTCAAGAAGCAAAAGCCAAAACACACCAATTAGGGGAACGGGATTAGCTACTGACCAGTTGAGTGGCTATCTTGAAGTGACGTCACCAACTTATCTGGACCCGCCATGATGTATGTGTTGTATCCACACCGTCCATCCACTTGGAGAGATAAGAATTAAGCAGATCCAAAGCTCAAGTGGATCTCACCAAAGAAAACAGTGGGGATTGATTTCTACCATTAAAAACTTCTTGGGGCCACAGAAGTTTTCGATCAAGCTGATATTTATGTTTTCCCTTCTTCCATACCTGTGTGAAATTATTAACAGTTTGGATCTCAAATAAACATCATGGTGGGCCCTAGGAAGGTTTCAACGGTCAGCGTCAGTCCCCACTGTTTTCTTTAGTGGGGTTCACCTTAGCTTTGGATCTGGCTAATTCTTTGACTCATGCCCTAAAATGATATCTCCAAATGGATAGACCGGTGTGGATACAACACATAAATCCTGGCGGGGCCCACATAAGTTGGTGACGTCATTTCAGTAGCGAGACAGCTACTCAACCTGTCAGTAGCTAATCCGCGTCCCCAATTAGGAACCTATCCACATGTGTCCCACCAAATCAACAGGCCAAAACAAAGTCGGTACTTTTATTTAGTGGTCCACACTTGTGCATTGATGTAGGCAGTGACCAGCCTGATCTTTTGAACGAGGGCATATGATGGACCTACCTAATGAATGGCGGGATCTTGAACATCTGGGTTGGGCCACCAGAAGTCCAAATGGATGGGAGCTGTACCTTTGCCATGTTGGCACTTCATCACATTGCAAATATATGACTGACAAATCCATTGACACATGATGGATAGCCGGCATCCAAGGAGAGCCCCACATGATGGATGGCCCACATAATGGACGGTCCACATCAAAGGTGGGTTCTACATGATGGGCAGTGGACATTGAAGATGGGACCTACATGATGGACAATTTATTTTGATGTTGGACCCGACATGATCGATGACCCACATCAGGGTGGACCCAAACATAATGGATGGTGCACATCAAATGTATCGATGATGAATAGCCCACATTCAAGTTGGGCCCCACATGATGTATGACCCACATTGAAGGTGGGGCCCGCATGATGCATAGTTCACATCAAAGGTGGGATGCACATGATGGGCGGTGGATATTAAAGGTGGGCCCTACATGATAAATGACCCATATTAAGGTGGGCCCTACATGATGACAATTCACATTGCAGGTCAGCCCTAATGATGAGTGACCCACATCCAAGGCAGGCCCTGCTAGATGACCCACTTCGAAGTTGGCCCCTACATGATGGACGGTCCACATTAAAGGTGGGTCCGCATGATAGATGGCCCACATCCAAGGTGGGCACCACATGATGCATATAACCCACATCAAAGTTGGGCCTCGCAAGGTGAATGCTCCATGTTGAAGGTAGGCCCCACATGATGGATAGTTCCATTAATGAAGGTAGGGCCAAGGTGGGCCCAACATAATGAACTGTCCAAATTAAACGTTGGACCCACATGATGGATAGTTCCGTTGGCACAGAGATAGGATCACAGGCAATCCGCTCCCATATCCGAGGGGCCACTACCGAAATCGAGCCCCCCTACCACAGCTGTTGTGTGAAAGTCGACGTTCTATCTTTAGGGGGCATGATACGGTAGAGCTGGAAGAGGGGGTATGCGGTACAGCCATCTCTTCATAGTACACGTGGCAGGCTGTTGTACAATCATGTCCATCTAAATACTAGGCCTTATAATGGATGGGTGGTTTAAAAAATAACACGTGTTATCCACTTCTATTGATCTGACTGGTGGCCATCAATTGGACATTAGAAAACAGTAAACAGTCAAATAATTAGATGGGCCCGACCAGCCAACCCGAATCTCTAAGCTCATTCAACGGCTTAATTTTAAGGTACGTAGGGGCCGAGGTGGAGCTAAATTTCGGAATCAAATTCTCATGTGTACTTGGTTACGAACAAAGCCGAGCCAAAGCACGGCCCATTAAACGCCCTGAGATGGTCCAGCCGAACAAGAGGAAGGATTTCAGAAATGGAGAGCCTAATCAAGGGACCACATTCATCATGTGGAGCGATTGTTGGTTGTACTTCACTCAACGAATCATTTCCATGTATGCTCGTGTGGCTTTCATTGAAATGAGTTTGTGCATGGCTTCGGTTGCTGCAGGCAGTGCGTAAAATGTCCTTTTAAGTCCATGGGCCCACAATGTTGTACGTGTGAAATCCCTCGTGGTTTATCAGGTTCTATCGTCGATGTTAGACTCTAACACAAAAAAAAAAATAAATAAAATCAACTAGATCCACTACTCAGGTGGGCCATACCACATGGAACAATGAGGTCGGGATGCCGACCATAGGTTTGTGGTGTGTGTGTGTATCTTTCATCAAACCTGTTATATATTAGGTGTAACTCTGCAGGGTTGTGAAGAAGATAAAAAACTCGGGTAGGCCTGATTGTGTAAACTTTGCAGTTTTGGGTGAAATATTACAGTGGTCTGTTGGTGCGGCCATTACGAGTTATTTAATCAGACTTATCTTATGTATGTTCCGTCTAAATAATAGTCACCAACCCTATGGACGGATTGGACTTTACATATACAATATGGTTGACCCTACATAGAGATTGGGCCTCAAACAGGTGGTGTACACAATTTAGGTATGGATTTGCCTTTATGTAATTAATATCAATGACAGTACGTAAATTGTCCCCTGAATCTGCCTCAAACCCTGCTCCGACCTTTAAGCGCACAACCAGATCTATGTGGGATCCCACCGCTGGTGTATCTGTCTATCCATGCAGTCCATACTTTTTCTAAGATCATGATAAGGTATACAATGGCAAAAAAAAAATATGAGGCAGATCCAACGCCCTAATGGGCCACACCAAATAGTAAGCTTGGTTGCATTAAATGTACAAAGCATGCAAGTTCCATTAAATGCAAGAGTCATCTCTGGTGTGGTCCAATACATCATTGGATTGCATCATTTTTTAGCCCATACATCACAGTGGCCTCCACGTAGATTTGGTCGGCTGCAATTCGCATCCAATACCATGGTCATCTCACTGTTCTACCCCGTGATTAGAATTACTTTTTGTTATTTTCAAGATTAAAAAAAGAAAAAGAAAATGTCCACATCCAACTGCCACTAATGGTACTTGAAAGTTTCTTTAACACACCTAAAGGGTAGGGGCAACACTGAAATGTGTGGACAAAATGAAAAGAGTTTCTGCTGGAGGACTTGGAGAATCCTTATCTTGGTAGCTTGAATTATTTGCAAAATTGCCTAAAATTCAAACCAATAGTTGGAAGAAGATTAGGGCCTGTTTGGTTGCAAAATCCAGATTTTAGAGAAAATCAAGATTTCACTGTTGGAATCCAAAATTGCAGAAACTAGAGTGGAACCAGGTTTCATCCAGAACTTGCTGTTTGGTTGAAAACAGGTGCAATCCAGATTCCAACCGTTGTCTGTGGCATGGCCCACTTGAGCTTCAAATCTGCGTGAGAACCTTACCCCTGGCCTATTGTAGTCCCGCAAGACATATGGCCAAGTTGGATGGAAAATAAACATCATAGTGGGCCCTAGGAAGTTTTTAATGGTGGACATTCAATCAACATTGTTTTTGTGTGGTGGGGCCCACTTGAGATTTAGATCTGCCTCATTTTTTTTCAATGCCCTTAATTGAGCTCTCAAAACTGATGGACCATGTGGATATAAAACACATACACCATAGATGTACAACGCATACATGGAGGTGGTGACGGTCACTTCCGCCTCTTTTCCCTTATGTAGAAACGGTCGCCCACACCAGTTTCCACTAATCCCGATCCAGTCCATTTAGGTTTCCAGAAAGAATCCTGTTTGGCTGGAACTTGCCACCAAACACACAAGTTAAAATCAGATTCCACTGGAATCCAAATTTTAAGCTGGAAACAAGTTTCCATATGCCAACCAAACGGGCCCTTAAGGCCCCTAAGCTCCTTAGAAGGATGTGCAACTATGAAATGAACATTAAGTGCCCAAGCCCATTGTGTAAAGTTGAAGCACGATGAAAAGCCAAGTCTCATCCTTTTCTCTCATACCAAATTCCCCTTCTCTACTTTTTAAGGGCTCGTTTGGATACCACCAGATAAGTTGCTTATTGATTTGAGATCAGTTAGTTTGGTTAATAAATAACGATCATTACTTATTTGCTGAAAATCAATTAAGTATTTCAGCATTTTTATTTTGCTTTTCTACTTTTTCACCACCTACTGAAACAAGAGGTGCTCATCCATAGCTGCAACTGCCCAGCCCACGTTGACCATCCACTTTGCTGGGCCCACTGCGATATTTGATCCAAGTCGTCCATCTGGTTTGGATGTGAGTGGGGCTAGTGTGTGAGGCAGATCTAAACCTCAGGTGGACCCCACATCAGGAAGCAACAGTGATAATGATGACAGCATTGAAACCTCCCTGCCCAACGTGATGTGTTTTACTCATGTCATTCATATGTTTTTTCAACTAGTTTTGAGTGGCCCATTGGGCCACATGCTGTGCACATGAAATCCACACCATCCACCCTTATTGGTCCATCCCAAAAATGAAACAGAATCCAATCTCAAATAGACCGCACCTCAGAAAACATTGGTCATTGACGCCCACCATTGGTCGGCCCTAATGATGAGTGGCCCATATCCAAGGGGGGCCTTGCATGATGGATGGCCTACATTAGAGGTGGGCCCCACATTTGGGACGATCAACATTAAAAGTGGCTCCACATGATGGGCAATGGATATTAATGGTGGGCCCACTTGATGGATGACCAACATCAAAGCTGGGCCCTACATAAAGAATGGTGTAAATGGCCCACATCTAAGGTGGGCCCCATATGATGTACTGCCCACATCAAAGGCGGGGCCCACACAATGAACAATCCACACCAAAGGTTGGCCCCAAATGATGGATGGTGGATGTGCAGGGACCACACAGACTTGAGGCACACAGACTTGAGGAATGATATTGGAAACAAATGTGCTTTTCTACTTTTGGGTTGATAAGCATGTTGTTTACCAAACATACTTATTTACTAATTAAATAGAAACTAAGATAAGTTACTTATCTGAAAAGTAGCTTATTTTAAGTAACTTACAATCCAAACGGGCCCTAAAAAAGCAATTTAAAATTAATATATTGTAGGTTATTATGAATGTCTCACCTTTAAATTCATTTCATTTATCACCTGTTCATCTGTCTTGTCATTAGGAGATTTGTAATTTCTACACCAATTATCATAGAATCCATATATGAAAATCACCTAAATTGCACTTTAAAATTTTGTGGCCCACACACTAGATGTTTATGTGAAATCCACCCTGATCACCCCATGTGTTACCCCATTTTAGCCTATGGCCTAAAAATCAATCCAGTTTGTAATTCAGGTGGCCCATATGAAGGGAAAAAGTTAAGCGAGGTAAGCCCACTTTGATTCTTTCAAGTCCCACCATAATGACTATATGAAATCTAGTGATTCAATTGATAGGTCATATGATGTTAGAAATGGGCTCAAGCGGTTTTAAAGGTTTTTTTTTTTTAGCTTGAATGGTACTCACCCATTTCTCATAATGCACGGCCCACCAATAAAATCTTGCCACGTCACCACACCACTCCTGACGGTGGTGAGGCCCTCAATACCTAATCCTATGGTACATAGGTAGATTACAATCTTCTTGCCTGCATATGTTGCAGTCGTATGTGTTTATTAGCACACAATTAGTCTGATCAATCAAAGACCGTCCAACTCACACTTCTTTGGCTACTGTGCAAAAATCATGCCAATTAGGTGATCCAACCATTGGCTATCTTAGTATTTTATTGTTATTATTACTATTTTTTGGTTTTCCATTTCTGATATGCAACCCAACCATGGCAGATGTACCGGACGTCTGCCTCAGCTCATATCATAGGCCACGATTTAGGAAACAAATGAATGGCTTGGAAGAGTTGGTCAAGTTTTTCAGGCTTCTGTTTGCTGGGGTTTATTTCCAGTCTGATCAATCAACCTAAGACCGTACAGCCCACACTTGATGGGCCACGGTGCAAATACCAACCACGTGGATCATGTCGCCACTGTGGTCTTTTGGCATGCAGCCCATCCATGGTAGATGCCTCGGCGGTCAGGCTCAGGTCATCTCTTGGGCCATAATTAGAGGTGGCAATGGGTCGGGTCGGGTCGGGTCGGGTCGGGTCGTTTCCACCTGAATCCTAACCCGACCCAAATTGAATTCGGGTTGGATTTTCCCAACCCTTACCCAACCCAAATTAAATCAGGTCGGGTCGTTTCCACCTGAATCCTAACCCGACCCAAATTGAATTCGGGTTGGATTTTCCCAACCCTTACCCAACCCAAATTAAATCAGGTCGGGTCGGGTTAACCCACATTTTAATGATCAACTAACTAATTTGTAGATTAAACTAAAATCGTATCTTATTTGAAGCCCCAAATTGAACAAAAATACTAAGAATTCTTAAAAAGGACTCATCTAATTGAGAAATTTTACTAAATCAATTCACAATTAGACTCAAATCTTCAGCTACCAATGCTTGCCCAACATTGCTCATGAATCCGGCATGAATAGTCATGGATTAGACTTTACCTCAAATTGGACTCAGTGAGTTTTGTTGGGTCAACTTAGAACAAATTATAACTAGTTTCAACCAGATTGAAGTTCAAGAGCAAGGATATATGATCATTATCAATCCTAAGTAGCTGAACTAAATCAGACATTCCTCGAATCATGAACAACTTCTATCAACTAATATGAACAAGGCATAAAGTGAGTTCAACTCGATTTACTACTGGATAACAAATCGCGTGGATCATAGATGTGATGGAAAGATGAAATGACTGATTATCTTACCTATACCGCAATAGCAAGAACTCTATGAATGCAGCCAAACAATAACCTTAGCAGCAACAACACAGTCGGGGAAGAAAACTTGGCCTCCAATGGTGAAACGTCAACCGTCGGTTTTCCTTCAATTTGATAGCTCTGGATAGAGCAGAATCATTTCGAAGTCGCTTAGATTAATTTAATGCTAGAAACTGATAGACGGTTTGGATCGAGCCAAGGTGGGCCACATTGGTCTCAGTGGTCAGGTTTTGACTGTCATTTTTTGCTTTTAAGTGTGTACACCTTACAACAATACCTTTAATGAAACACCTGGAGTTTGCTAGACTCCAATGTCCGAACCATATGAACGGATTGGATAAACCAAACTATTGTTCAAAAGTGGGCCGCACGATCTTGAAAACGGACAGCGTCCATTTGAGACGTTTCGACGGAAATGGAGGGAGAGAAGATTTTCTCTCGGTTTTGGTTTTGATTAGGTCAACATATGTTGACTGATCCACCCAATTCGGTGGACAACATATGCACCAGTTGTTAGTGCACACTCATCAACAAAAATGGGGCCCGCTTTCATCAGAAGTGAAATCCACTCCAACAGGGTATGTGAGAAAAAAACACTATGTATTATTTAACTAATAAGAAAATTAATATATAATAGTCTACTTAACCCCTATATGATTCGGGTCGGGTCGGGTCGGGTCACCTTTAACCCTAACCCGACCCCATAAAAATTCGGGTCGGGTCGGGTCAACCCAAATTGAATTCGGGTCAAATTTTCCAACCCTAAACTAGAAAAAAATAGGTTGGGTCGGTCGGGTCGGGTTGAATTTTGCCAGGTCTAGCCATAATGGTGGAAACAAATGAATTGCTTGGAAGTGTTGCGCGAGTTTGTTTCAAAAGCTGCGTGCACCTGGTCATCGACCCATCTGATTTCTGGGTCCAACCTGTTGGCACCGTTTGGCTTATGCCAAACCAATTAAGACTAAGAAGAGAAGAGAAGAGAGAGAGAGAGAGAGAGAGAGAGAGAGAGAGAGAGAGACCTGGAAAAAGCCCCAGTCTTTGCAGGCAGAGTGCAATCTCTCCAATTCAGAGGCTACTGATTCACCGAGAAGCAGTTTCTCCATGTCGATGATTGGAATTTCCGAAAGCGACTTGATTGGACCAGCAACGATTGTAGGCTCTTGATCAGGACGTACGTAACGAGGTGGGACAGTGATCATTTGCTCTTTTGCCAGCTCCTGAACGTTGGGCACTAGTAGTGATGCTCCAAAGCTGAAGTTTGGCGACTCCATAGCCATTCCTCTGCAAACACACACAGACAGACAGACAGACAGAGAGTTATACAGAGGTTACTAGGGAGTGCGGATCGTCTGTGTTGAAGCCACAGAAAAATTCAGTGCCATCTATTCTCATTCTCATTGGTCCACGTCATCACTAGTTACGTCAGCTCACAAACCAAACCGATTTTCATACTCTCGAGTATGGATTGCGTGCTACACAACCCCATTTTTACCGTGTGTAATTTCTCTAAGCCTCACCATGATCAATCTGTTAGATCCGCACTGTCCATCAATTTTTTTCAGATCATTCTAGTGCATAAGACAAAAAATGAGGCACGTCCAAAGCTCAAGTGGACCACACAACAAAAAGCATGGGATTGAACAAGTAACATTGAAACCTTCCTAAGGTCCACTGTGAGGTTTATTTACCATCTAACCTCTTCATAAGGTCACTCAGACCTTGATGAAGGGAAAACCCAAAAATCATCTTGATCAGAGTTGTTTGTGGCCCCAAAAAGTTTTCAATGGTAGGCATTCAATTCCCACTCTTTCTGGTCGTGTGGCCCACTTGAGCCTTTGATCTGACTCGTTTTCCACCTAATTACTAAAAGGTATGAAAAAAATGGATGAACATTGTGGATCTAATAAATACATCATGATGGGCCCCACGGAAGTTCCACATTTAACCAATTTTTTCTCTCTAAGGGAGCCGTGGAATTTCTTGGCGTGAGAAATTTATGCAAGCCCATGAAGATTTATTTACAAGATCCACACCGTGCATATATTTTTTTCGGATCTTTTGAAGTTATAAGCCTAAAAATAAGGCAGATTCAAAGCTCAAGTGGAACACACCATAGGAAACAGTGGAGTTGATGCTACAGTTGGAAACTTCTTCGGGCCACAAACAGCTCTGATCAAGCAGATATTTGTGTTGTACCTTCATCCAGGTATGGGTGGCCTTATGAACAGGTTAGATGTCAGATAAGCCTCACACCCAGGTCCATAGCTCAAGTGGCAAACTGAGTGAAGATAGTCTGGTTCCAAGACTAAGGTTAGAGGTGGCAATGGGTTGGGTTGGGTCGGGTCGGGTTGGGTCAGGTCGGGTTTGGGTCGGGTCATCTCCACCTCATGTTTCCACCTCAACCCTAACCCAACCCAAATTGAATTCGGGTTGGATTTTCCCAACCCTTACCCAACCCAAATTAAACCGGGGCGGGTGGGGTTGACCCACATTTTAATGATCAACTAATTAATTTATAGATTAAACTAGATGCATATAATACTAGCATTTAATTGAAAACAAAGCCATCTATATTAAATAGGTACGTAAGTGTGTGTGTCTGTGTGTGTGCACGTGCGCTAGACATTAATTGGATGGTTCGGATGCAAGAGGTATGCTTTAGTTTGGATGAAGAGGCATGCTTTAAATCTGCACTCCATTCTATCCGCGCGCGCATGTGTGTGTGTGTGAGAGTAGATGAGAGAGAGAGAGAGAGAGAGACTATTTATATTAAGCAAATATTGAAAGAGAAAATTAAAAGGATAGAATGGAGTGCAGATTTAAAGCATGCCTCTTTCATGCGAACCATCCAATTAATGTCCAACAATTCTATTTTTATTTTTTGACCATTGGATCAAATTAACAAGACCATTTGATATTTAATTTTTTAAATAGTTAAATTGTGCACACAATCATTGAAATAGAACCATTTGATCCTTTCATTTTAACTGTCCAATAAATTCCTATCAACAATCAAATAAATATAACCATTAAGATAATTTTATTAATTTATTTTATGGACCATTAGCTACCATTTCAATTCTTCAATAAATGAGCACTGGAAATAAATAAAAAAATCTCAAGATATTTTAGTTCTATATGTCATAAAATGTGATCATTAGTGTGCACATGTTTATTAAATTGACAGACATGTGGACTCTTCCTACTAGGGTGTGTGAGAAAAAAAAATTGTCTTATTTAACTAATAAGAAAATCAATATATAATAGTCTACTTAATCCCTATATAATTCGGGTTGGGTCGGGTCACCTTTAACCCTAGCCCGACCCATAAAAATTCAGGTTGGGTTGGGTCACCTTTAACCCTAATCCAACCTATAAAAATCCAGGTCAGGTCGGGTCACCTTTAACCCTAACCCGAACTATAAAAATCCAGGTCAGGTCGGGTCAACCCAAAAATGGAATTCAGGTCAAATTTTCCTACCCTAACTTGAAAAAACTCGATCGGGTTTGGGTTGAATTTTGCCGGGTCTAACCGAGGTCAAGAAATAACATTGTGATGTGACTAACAAGGGTGGGTGGGTGTACCAAGGACGCAGATTGCCTCCAAAAGGCGCTTGGAATCTAGGTGGGGCCCACCTGTGATGTTTTTGAGAAATCTATGCCATCCAACTGTTTGGTGAGATCATTTTAGGCAAGACAAAAAATGAATAGGATCTGAGACTCAATGGGGTGTGTGAGCTAACACGAAGAAGAAGAAGAAGAAAAAAAAGCCGCACGCTTGGCCCTAGGAAGGTTTCAACCACAGTTTGTGTAATCCCCTTTGCTTTCTTTGGCGTGGTCCACTTAAAATTTTGGGTATTTTATGTGGAGATTTCGAAAATGACGTGTGCGTATGAGAAGCGCCAGCACATGGATTTCCTGTGCCTCCATCCGACAAATGTCTTTTTCTTTAGCCCGGATGGTCTGTGTTGAAGGAATTTCTGTGCCGTAGCTTTTCATTGGCTAACAGCACAGCACAACTTTTTAACGTATGGAACTTCTCTGGACCACCATGATTTATGTGTTAGATCCACACAATCCATCAATTTTTCCATAGAGAATGAGCTAGAAAAAGAAGCACCTCAAGAGATTAAAGAAGTTGGAATACAGCGGAGTACCGTCGAATCTAAGTATGAGAAATTTTTTAGCTGGCGTCATGAAGCGGCAACCCAGAATTTATCTGTGCCTTCAGCACAGATGATCCGCAGTCATGCCCTAAAATGAGCTGGAAACATTTGGATGGTGTGAATACATGCATACATCTAGGTGGACCCTGCAACCACGATCGACCAGCTGGAACTCAGTCAGGTCCAATGACTCAATCCGCACCCGTCAATGGCGGACTCGGGTTGCACACTGTATCACTCAGCATGGACGACCATGTGCTGCAATTTGTGGGCCCCACTCTGATGTATGTGTTTTATCCACACCGTCCATCTATTTTGCCATCACATCGTAGGGCATACATATCCAAATCTCATGTGGTCGAAACAATGGTGATTGAACTTTCACTATAAAGCTTCCTGGGGCTCCCAGAGTTTTGGATCAAGTTGAAATTTATACTTTCCTTTTGTTAAAGTATGTATGACATAATCAACAGTTTGAATTGCAAATAAACATTAAAATAGGCCTTAGAGGTTGTTTATGGTGTTGTCCACTTGAAATTTGGATCTGCCTCATTTTTAAGCTCAAAACCTAATCCTATATCACATAAATAAATTATGATAATCGAGTTGACTATAATATAATATAAATAATGAGGCGCTTTTTTGCCGACATATGTTGCAGTCTCACGTGTTTATTAACAAAAAGACAGTCTGATCAATCAATATTCCAAGTCCATCCAGCCCACATTTCATGGACCACTGTCCAAAAACCACATCTAGAATTATGTGGCCTCTATGATCTTTTAGCATGCAAAAACCACGTCTAGAATCATGTGGCCTATATGGTCTTTTAGCATGCAGCCTATCCATGGCCGTCCCGTCAGCCTCGGCTCATCTCATGGGCCATGATTTTGGAAGCAAATGGATGGATTCGATTTTTCAGGCCTCGGTTTGTTTCAAAAGCTGTAAGCCCCTGGTGGATGACAGTCTGATTGGTGGGTCCCACCTGATGGCATGGTTTGTCTTTTGCCGCAGGAGAGAAAGGTTTTGGCAATAACCAAAGAAAGAGGGGCCTCTTATATTTTCAACGCCCTACATAGCACAATTTTAACGTGTGAAACTTCACCGCCCCTCACCTAACACAGTCCATCATTTTTTCCCAATAGGTTGAGAGCATGATTCCAAAAATTAGGTACATCCAAAGTTCAAGTGCACCGCATCAAAGAAAGCAATGAGGATTACACAAAAGGTGGTTGAAACCTTCCTAAGGCCAAGCGTGAGGCTTACCTGACATTTAACATATTCATAAGGCCGCCGTGCCTGGAGGAAGGTACAACACAAATATCTGCTTGATTGTGTGTTCCACCTGAGCTTTGGATCTGTCTTGTTTTTAGGCTTATAATCTAAAAAGAACTGGAAAAATATATGAACAGTGTGGATCTCGGAAATAAATCATCATGGGCCCGCATAAATTTCCTACTGGCAAGAAATTCCAGCTTAGGGAACAAGAAAATAAAAAGGTTGAAATGTTGAAATGTTGAACTTCAGTGGGGCCTATCCTGATGTATTTATTAGATCCACATTGTCCATTCAATTTGTTTCATACCTTTTAGTCATGAGGTCGAAAATGAGTCAGATCCAAAGCTCAAGTGGGCCACATAACAGGAAAGAGTGGGAATTGAATGCCTACCATTGAAAACTTCTTGGGGCTACAAACAACTCTGATCAAGACTATGTTTGTGTTTTCCCTTCATCAAGGTCTGAGTGACCTTATGAAATGGTTAGATGGCAAATAGACCTCACAGTGGACCGTGGGAAGGTTTCCACAATACTCGTTCAATCCCATGCCTTTTGTTGTGTGGTACACATGAGCTTTGGATGTGGCCTCATTTTTTTTTCCTTACGCTTTAGAATAATCTGAAAATTTTGATGGATAGTGCGGATCTAATAGATAGATCATGGTGAGGCCAGATAAATTCCACACGGTAAAAGTGGTGTTGTGTACCAGGCAATCCATACTTGAGAGGGAAAATCGCCTTCTTTTGTGAGCTGATGTCATTAGTGATGCGTGGACCAATGAGAATAGGTGGCACTGAATGTTTCTGTGCCTTCAACACAGACGATTCGCATTCATTTTTGAAAAGTAATACAGGCCATTTTCAAGGTACCGACCCTGATTGGACCATACGATAGAGGGAAAGTGCCAGAACTTGGAAGACACCAAACCCTATCTCTTAGGGACCACACGGTTTAGGGAAAATGCCAGAACTCGGAAGAGTGCAGCCCCCATGTTCAATGATTTCGGTTTTGCCATTAATCAGACGCAACCCTGAGTGCAAAACTCCTACGTATGTGCTGTGTGATAGACTACTATTACATCAGTTGACTATCATAAGTGCTATTTAATGGAAATGCCGATTAAGTAATGAGGCCCTCACCACCCTCCCTCACAGTGGTGTGATGATGTGGCGGAATTTGATTGGTGGGACCATATGCTATTAGAGATGGCCTTGGGCCTTGTTTTAAAGGTTTTTTAGCTGAGTAGTACTACTCAGTCCATCTCTGATAGCATACAGTCCCACCCATCTAATCTTGCAACATCACGGGTGGTGAGGACCTGTACTTAATCCTATATCACAAATGTTGATTATAATATAACATAAATAATATGGTGCTTTCTCGCTTGTATATATTACCTTCTTACGTGTTTCTTTAAACAGTCTGATTAATGAAAATAAGACTGTCCAGCCCACACTTCATGGGCCACTGTGCAAAAATGATGTAGAGTGAGCATCAAACTTACTCTTGGTACAGAAGCCCAAATGAAAGTGTACCTAGTTCATTAGATTCGGGCCTAATTCTACATAGGGCATGATGTAACAGGCACATTTGTATTGAAGAAATTTATTCCGAATATGGAAAAATTGTCATTTGAAGTGCGTACCATAAATCGGCCATAACTTTTGATCCAAGTTATCTTCCAGGATGCATGACCTAAGAATTTTGACTTGAACCGGCTATTTAAGGCCATCCAACCCCATAAGTGGGTTGTGTTGCTCCATTTCATAAATAAACAGTTCTTTCCAATTAAAAATTACAATGTTACGAAAAACTTGCTATTTTTATTAAGTTTTAGATTAGATGTATCTCTTTTATTTTAGAGTTTTAGTATATATTATTTTCCTAGGAATCGCTTCTAATATTTATGCTTGAAATCATTGTGCATGATTAAATTAGATTTTTTTTTCTATTTTTAGTTAATTTTGTGACTTTGGATAAATTTCAATTTAATTGAATTAAGACTCTCATGAGGGTTTGCATTTATTATTTAATATAATAGACATCAATAAAATACTTTAAATTTTATAGACATCGATATTCAAGAGTTCAAGAGTCATTACACCTTGTGAATCACAGTTCACAATATGTAGAGGAGACGTTGTTCATCCTCTACTCATCTAACACCTCTTCCCTGTGTCAAAAAACTACGCGGATCAAGTGGCCACTTTTGTCTTTTGGCATACAGCCCATCCATGTTAGACACCTTGGCTGTCACGCTTGGCTCATCTTGCATTCCATGATTTTGGACACAAATGGATGGCTTGGAACTTGGAAGAGTTGGGCAAGTTTTTAAGGACTTGGTTTGCTTCAAAAGCTGCGTGCAACGGGTCAATGACATGTCTAATTGGTGGGTCCCACCTGATGGACGGTTTGGCTTATGTCACATCAAAGAGAGAGATCTTGACAATAACCAAAGAAATTAAGAGCGGTCTTTATATTGTAATAAAAATAAGGAGAGTCATAACCAAAGAAATTAAGAGGGGTCTTTACAAAGGAAAGTTATCAAGAATTATCCCATAATATCTTTGTTCCCTTTTCAGTAGTAACATCTATATTTGAAAAACCCATACCCTATTTTTGAAAAGCAATACATGTTATTTTCAAGACACCGATGCTGCCTCGTTTAGGAACCATACGATTTAAGGAAAATGTCAGAAGTTGGAAAATCACAGCACACGTTCAATGTTTGTGCCATTCAACGGATGCAACCCAATTCAAGCAATAAGAGCCCAAAAGTCCTGCATGGGCTTTGTGATAGACCATTACATGAGCAGATCGCACTACAAGAAAAATGACCTTTATCAAGGAAATTTTTACCGAGGAAACAAATTTCCTGGGTAATAGTAAGTTTTTACCGACAAAAATTGAATTTGATACGTAAATACTAATATGCTTTTACCAAGGAAAATTTTCCTTGGTAAAAGAGATAAATATCGACGAAATTAAAATTTCCTAGGTAAAGATGGAATTATTTCGTTGCTGAAAGGATAGGTATTAGGTTACCTTCACCGAGGAAAATATTCCTGGGTAAAAGCTCAAATTACCCAAGAACTTGTAATTTCGTCTGTGATTATCCATTTTACCAAGGAAAGTTTTCCTGGCTAAAAGCAAAAAAATTTCCAAAGAGAGACTTCCTTAGTAAAAAAGTAAATCACCAACGACATGCATAGCTCTTGGGTAAGTAGGAATTTTAGGATAGAACAAAATTTAGCCCAATTTAACCTAAAACAATATAAATCCATCCAAAACACTCTTTAAATGGGCATAATTAGTTTGTCTAGATCTAGATAGATTTTGGACAATTTGATCAATCCAGAATGAAGAGTAAATGACTATAGATTTTTAGATTAAATTTCACTCAAATCTAACTGTTGGATTACAAGATATAGCATATTATATTGTTAAACAATCTTATCTGCGTAATATCTTTCTCATCTGAAATTTGATTGGAGTGAATGAGATATAGCATATTATATTGTTAAACAATCTTATCTGCGTAATATCTTTCTCATCTGAAATTTAATTGGAGTGAATGACTAATCAAATCAAAGAACTTGATGAGTAGAATAGAATGACTTGATCAGATTTTCACATCAAGCCAATTTTTTTAGGTCAAAATTACACTGCTACTTATTGACCTCCTGAAAACCCAAGAAATATTGTGAGATCAATGGACTCCAAACTCTAATTCAGCTGCTGAAATTTGGATCTTCTTAAGGTTTGGTACTACATACTAAAATGACATTAAAGAGTAGATGTACGGTATAGATATATATAAAATACATCAACTTGGGTTCACATGGGTTAGATAACTGATGCTGGCAAGTGATTGGTGCTCTATGGGCCCCACCATAATGTATGTGTTTCGTCCATGCCGTCCATACATTTTTTCAGATCATTTCATTGCATGATCCCAAATTTGAGGTAGATCGAAATCTCAAGTGGACCACATCATAGGAAACGATGTTAATTGAATGCCCACCATTAAAAACATCTTGGGGCCATGGAAATTTTGGAAGAAGTTGATATTTGTTTTTTCCCTACGTCCATCTAGGTCTGTATGGCTTAATCAAGAGGTTGAGGTCAAATAAACATTATAGTGGGCATTAGGAGGTTTTTAATGGTAAACATTCAATCACTATTATTTTCCTATGGTGTGGTCCACCTAAGATTTAGATCTGACTCATTTTTGGGATCAAGCGCTAAAATGATCTCGAGAAATGGATGAACAGTGTGGATAAAACACACACATTATGATGGGTCCCACAGAGCGCCGACCACTAGCCGACCTTGCTAGTGGGAGCGTGAATAGCCAAATGGCGCGCCTCCCCAAATCGAGAAGAGGGAAACCAAAATCCCTACTCTCCCCCTCTCAAAACCCCTTTTTTTCTTTTCGTTCCCCCCCTCAAAATCCCTCTATCGTTCTCCCTCCCAAAATCCCTCTTTCATTTTGTCTCCCTCCCCAATCCGCGTCTGTCACAAGCTAGGTTGGGATGAAACCCTCCCTCTTTCGTTCTCCCTCTCAAAATCCCTCTTTCATTCTCTTCCTACTTAATCCGCGTCCGTCTCAAGCTAGGTTGGGATGAAACCCTCTCCAAACACTCCTTTTTCCTCTCTCTCTCTCTCTCTCTCTCTCTCTCTCTCTCTCTCTCTCTCCTATGGCCATGATATCTGACCCTCTTTGTTGCAACCCCCATTTCACTTTGCCCTTCTGTTGCAACCCTCTCATTTTCAAAAGAAAAGCTCAACGGCTCTAGCAGAGAAGAAGAAGAAGAGCGATTTTTTTATTGTGCAATCCCATCCGAATCGTGGATTTGGATGAACGCTACGTGCATGTTTGATGAAATCCCTCAAAGTGATGCGGTGCTTTGGACTACGATGTTGCAGTTAATGTAAGCATCTCTCAATTGGGATGATTTGTTTGGATGACCTTAGGTTTTATTTGCTGGTTATTTTAATTATGCTGATTATTTTTTTTTTTTGTATGTGGAAATTCGAGATATGATTCATGAATGGGCCCTGCCTTGAATGTCTTTTCTTGAAAATCAGGCCGATCCATTTTTGAGATGGATAACGCCTGTATGTTGAGGCACATTGTCAGTATTTCATTGATTTTGATGGTGTGGCGTACTCTGTTTTTTGCACCAAGTGATCTTCAAGGCAGGGTTCATGGCTAGGATGCCGTACACAAGTGACAAATTGGTGAATATTTAGCATGCAACCAGCTGTGGGTTGTCAGTTGTCTTTTATGTGCTGATGTTTTAAATTAGGTGGAGTTTTGAGATGATTATAGTATGTTTCGTTGTTGATCCTGAATTTCCACATTCATTAGGATGGTGAATGCTGCTTTGGCTGCAGTTATGAATTAATTAGAGTGCGGGTAATGCTATTCATGGTAAGGTAAGATTCATAGTCCATTTATTTAAATGAAATTTGTCCTTGTTTTTTTTTTTTTGCTGACGTAAGGCCACAATCTTTGTTAAGAGAAGGATAATATGATTTACATTAGGGGGATAAGAATCCCCAAATACATAAAACTTCTATCTGTTCACTACAGCTTGATGCTTTATACATGATACCTCAGTTATTTCCAAATACATTTTGCTTTAGATTATATATATATACTTCACTACTACCAACAGAAAAAGAAAAAAAAAAAAAAGCCAGTGAAGAACAATGGAATCTTTCTTGAAAGTCATATTCTACAATTGTTGGAAGTGAGGTTGAGTTGAGATCAACAAGTGGGAAATGGAAGAAGATCTAATGTTTATAGTTGATTGACTTCGGTTGCTAGTGATAATTATGATGGAATGGTTGCGTTGATGATGCAATTCTGGATCTAGAGATTATTTGCACTGGTGGAATACTGTTATCATGCATTAGTAGGTTATATTACCATTATGTATGTGATTCCTACTTCAATCGTGCTGACTCTTTTTTAATTGTTTTTGTGATGGGCTTTCTTACTATCAAGTTAGTTCCTAATGGGTTCTTATTGCATGGTTCAGCCTCTTTGTTTTGATTTTCTGTGCATATGTGAAATTCACTTCCCTTTTGTTATACATTCAATGTAGCTTGGAATAGCAAAGATGTTAGGAAGCCATATTCTACCTTGGCTTTCCTTTGTTCTCATTTCATATGGCACTTAGGAAATGAGCTAGACAGATTTCATTGGGCACTCCTTGATTTCTCTTTTTATCAATACTTTCACGGGAAAGTAAATTACTAAAGTTTTTGGGATTTATGTGGAATCCTCTATCATGGGTCATGGAAGTTGTAGCCATCATGGCAATTGCTCTTGCAAATAGAGGGGTAAACTTGAAATGTTCCATTTTTTTTTTTTTTTTCTAAGATATAATCTATGATAGAGTAATGGAATTATTAGTGAAACTTGCTACCCTTAGTTTTCTATTCCATTTCTACTTCATTTATTTTGCTATATATATGTAGGGAATATGGAGGCTAACATTGTGGAAATGGTGATGAACAAAGAGCTTTAGATTGCACTGATGACGAGATGAGTTGTGATTTTGGAGATAAAATGCAGAGGGATGCAGTCCTTTCGGTTCCAGTGACGTAAGTTTTATTCTAAATAAGTTCCCAAACTATAAAATAGGAGCCAATGATTGCCTAGGTTGCTTTTTTTTTTTCTTTTCTTTTCTTCTTATTATTCTTTCAGAGTGTTATGTGAATAGTTGGTTTTCTCAAGTGAATTTACTGATTTTAGGCCAATTTCAGTTTATAGAAGTAGGGTCCATGGTTCTTTGATCCTAGCCATTGATATGATGGGCCAAGTGGTGGATTGATCCATTCAGTTTATAGAACAGTGTAGAACACCAGAAGTCATGTCTTACATGTGTAGTTTGTTAGGCTGACCAAATTGCTCTATCGAATATAATCTATCTGTTATTAGATCAATGGATACTTTGTCTTTAGCATCATATGAATTAGATAACTTTGGGTGAATTATGATAGATTCTATGATTATGATCAAATGAGTAGAACAGTCAAAATTCAATATGCAAAACACAATCTTTTTTCTTTTTCGAGAAAAACTTTGATACTCTAGCAGAGTGTGATGGATGATATTAGGCACTTAGAAATTACTCACAGTGGGCTACACAATCCGATATTGGGTTGTTATTTTCAAACAGTGGGCTACACAATCTAGTCAGTTTTATTCGAATTTCTCATTGCCTGCATATCCACTGTCATATGCAGCCTGAGCATCATATAACTCTTTTGTTTTTGTTTTTTTTTTTTTCCTTACATGTATGAGGCTGAAGCATCTTCAGAGATATGATACAGGTATGGGATATGGATGGCTACCTTGTATATTTTATATAGTCTTGTTTCAAAGTATCAGAGAGTATAATCATGCGCATGTTGAATCTGGGCCTTGGAAAGATATTGACTTGTGATTGTATGTTGTGTGTCCATGTCAACATCCATATCCAATAATTCTTGGTACTTGCTGTTAGGCTGAGGTATCTATGTCGGGTTATGATATGAGTATTTCATATGGCTCTAAAACCATGTTTCAGAACATAAGCTGATGCCCTTATCTGATTTGGGTCTTTGGTTACACACTTGGAATTGGTCATAACATCAATGAGAAGTGCTAATGAGATTCACGTCGAGCCAGATTGAATTGGGGATTCACGGCACATTTGACCAATGTGAAACATGTGGGAGATCTGGGACATTGGTTGGGTGGATCCCATTGATTTGGGTGTGATTGTGCACAAAATCAATGGACAGATTTAAGCAATTCTCAATACATGAACAGTAGGCAGATTTACACGATTTTAATTCAAAGAACAGTTGACAGATTTGCATGCTTGAACACATAAAACATTGAACATATTGCACGTCAAAACTGGACGTATTTGAGCATATTTATGACTAATAAATGGGTAAATTTGGCCATTTTTGGACGTCTGATTAATGGTCCAGATTAGTCAGTTTTGGATGTCAGATCAGAGATTACATTTAGACAGCTTTAGACGCCAAACCAATGGTCCAATTTGGACAATTTTGGATGTCTGATCAATGGTCCAAATTGTACAGATTGTGGATGTCCATTTAATAATCCAAATGGTCCAAACACAAGTCCTGCCCCAAAAAGCAGATGGTCTTTTTTGTTTTTTTTTCCCTTGTTCCTTCATTCTTCTCATAAGCAGATGTCCATTTAATAATCCTTCATTCTTCAGATGGTCCACAAATCATTCTTTCCATGTATGGACGGATAAGATTAAGGAATGCATGATGACTACATTTTGAATTGATAGGATTGTCTTTGCAGTAGTGGTGTGCCGTCCATGGGGTATCAATGGTGGGCCCCAAACTGTTGAAATTGCACATGGTCAAGATCACGTATGCATGGATGAATGGAGTATGCCTACATGATCAAAATCTTCAATTCAAGTTGTATTTAATTTCATAATGTGATTTAAAAAAGAAAAATGAGCACCTAACTACATATTTTATTTATAAGTTATTAATTACTAATATTGTATTTTGTTTTATTTTGCATATTGTTTGTTGGTGATAGCGGAGATGTTCGTGCTGATTGATTTTTTTCTTTTTTTGTATTGGTTGCATGTACTGGAGGGATTGACATTTTGATTTTATTCAAAACATTATTACGATTGAATGTTCAATCAGGTGATTGGGATATTGAATATTGAATGCTTTCAGGTGGTAGGGATATTGGATGTTCCACAGAAATATTGAATGGTAGGGATATTGGATATTCCACATAAATATTTCGTTGGCAGTGAAAAGGTAATTCTACTACCTTTTCCAAGGAAACATTTCCTTGGTCATAGCTTTTTTTTCCAAGGAAAGTCTTCCTCAGTAATAGTCGCATAATTACCGACGAATTAAACAATAGCCACGAAATTATTGACTTTTACCAAGGAAATTTTTTGTTGGAAATGGTCAACTATTTACCGACAAAATAAATCTTTTTCCCGAGGGTGATGTTTCGACAAAAACTAAGACGAACATTTTCGTTGGTAATAACTTTTACCCAGGAAATTATGACATTTGCCCAGGAAAAATTTCCTTGGTAAAAGTCATATTTCTTGTAGTGTCATCTATGTTGAAAGCACAGGAAATTCCAATGCCGGCGCTTCTCATTCGCCGACATCATTTTGCTCACAAAATACTCCGAATTTCTCTCTTCCCAGGACATTGCGTGCTGCATAGCACAACTTTTAATGTGTGAAACTTCACCGCCCCTCACCATGACCTTTGTATTACATCCACACCGTCCATCAATTTTTCCAAATAGGTTGAGAGTATGTTGCAAAAAAATGAGGTACATCAAAAGCTCAAGTGGACCACACCAAAGAAGGCAATGGGGATTACACAAACTGTGGTTGAATCCTTCCTAGGGCCAAGCGTGAGGCTTGTCTGACATCTTAACCTGCTCATAAGGCCACCCATAACTGGATGAGGGTACAACACAGATGTTGCTTGATCAAAGCCGTCTATGGCCCTAAGAAGTTTTCAACGATAGCATCAATTCCACTGTTTCCTATGGTGTGTTCCACTTAAGCTTTGGATCTGCCTTTTTATTAAGGCTTATGACCTAGAAAGATCTAAAAAAATATATGAAAGGTGTTGATCTTGGCCGGCAAAAATTTCCCACGCTGCTGGCTTAGAGAAAAGAAAATCGGAACGGTTGAAATGTGGAACTTTTGTGGGGCCCATCATGATGTATTTATTAGATCTACACTGCACATCCATTTTTTTTCATACCTTTTAGTCACAAGGTTGAAAACGAGTTAGATCCAAGACTCAAGTGGGCCACATGACAGGAAAGAGTGGGAATTGAATGCCTACCATTTGAAAACTTCTTGGGGCCACAGACGACTCTAATCAAGATGATGTTTGTGTTTACTCTTCATCAAGGTCTGAATGACCTTATGAAGAGGTTAGATGGCAAATAAACCTCACAGTGGACCATAGAAGGTTTCAACGTTACTCATTCAATCCCATGTTTTTTGTTGTATGGTCCACTTGAGCATTGTAGGTGCCTCATTTTTTGTCTTATGCTTTAGAATAATCTGGAAAAAAAATTGATGGGCGGTGTGGATCTAACAGATAGATTATGGTGAGGCCCAGAGAAATTGCCCAACTCTTCCAAGCCATCTCTATTTAGGGCGTGGGTTACTCGTGCCAGCTTCGGAATCATGCTGCCTTGTAGGGGGTTGAATCGGTTGATGTTGTCTAGTCTTGAAATTAGAAGCCAGTTCCAAGCTCTATCTGATGGGATTCTTCGTAATCTCTTTCTTCTTGTTCCATCCTTTCTTTCTCTTCTTCTTCTTCTCTACTAAGTACGGAGGGTCTTCCTATGCTTGAACCATCTTCATTGATTATGGGCCTATTACTATATTGTCGATGGCTTATTGTATTGCTTGCGGTTGTTGGGGAAAAGATAAAAGCCTTTTTGTTTGAGTCAAGGATGACTCGAAATAAATCCCGAACTTAAGGAGGAGCTTTTAAGTGATTTGTTTTGTTCACAAACTTTTTTCCACACAGTTTGCATTGTAATTTGACTTTTCCGTCTTTGGAGTAGACTTGAACTCTATAATCCCATATCTCTACTGATGGATCATCTTCTGATGACATTATCTATAAAGTATAATTAATTAAAGAATTAATAAATGATGATATAAGGATAAAGTACATAATTAAAAAATCAAGATAAACAAATAAACAACAAATTTAATGAACACATAAAAACATGATTGCATAAACAAAAAGTTAAGAAATATAATGTTATGATAATAGAATGTCTGTAAATTATAAAATTCAAGATCTAACCATAAAATATTATAATTTCATATTACATTACATGTCCACAAATAGTTACTGTAAAATAATGATAATAGGAAAGCGACCTTCAGCTTCATTCAATTATGGTCGCTGGTACTATCTCATCTATCTTCGTACTCTTTTCTTCCTCGAACTCCTCCTCAATAGAGTTGCCTTTTGTGATGTTCGACGCAGCCAGTCTTGTGTACAAATGAGCGCTTCAACTAAATTGGGTATAAATGAGCTTCGATATTTGCTCACGATCCTACTCCCCATGCTGAAAGTTGATTTGGACACCATAGTTCAAATGAAAATTGACAATATGTCTCGTGCCATCAATGAGAGCACAGGGAACTGTGATTCTTGAGCTTTCAACCTCCACCAATCCAAAACATTAAATTCTTCACCCTTGTACTTCACAATTGGTTCCTTTAGATACAGGTCAAGTTCCGATATGTTCGTCTCTGATTGAGTTTCTACTTGTGCCATGAAAGTCATGAAATCGTCGATCATAAGTCGTGATCGAGCAGCACCAGAAGGTTTAATTTGACTTATGGTTACATATTTGTCTTTCCCCTTGCCCACAGTTTCTACATAGAAACGGTACAGATTTCTTATGGCACGATCAATCTTTTCTACCTCAATGTCATGCTGCACACCATACAACCTTGAGAAAACAAATTGAATCATGAACATCTTATATCAAGGATCAAGAACGACTGCAACAGCCATTATTACACTACACTCAGATCAATACTTATCAAACTTTGATTATATGCCCGCCGTCATTCTTTGTATAAAGTTTGGTCTAGTAGAGTTTATTTACAAAACTTCATTTACCCTCCAAAGTTGTTGCAGAAATATATTTATAGTTGGATACTTGCTACTTGAAAATATCTTCGTTGTATCGTAAAAAATCTCCAGCAACTTGTGAACTGCTTCTGTTTTTGTCCAATCATCAATAAAAGGCAACCACTGATATGCCGTATCACGATCAGCATAATGTATGAATGCGACTTTGTAAGTTATCGCTGAATCCAACATTTCATATGTTGAATTCCAACGCGTTGTGACATCTAACTTCATTGTCTTCTGAGATGTCAAATTCAACCTTTGTACAATCTTATTCCATATATATAATTGCGAAGGTGTCCCCCTTATGAACTTGATACTCTCCCTAATGTTATCGATTGTTGACTCAATTGCTTTAAGTCTTTCTTGTACAATCAAGTTTAAGATGTGAGCACAACACCTAACATGAAATATACTATTACCAACATACAAGTCACCAGTGATATTAAACTAGGTACGCAACTTCGATATCACACTATCGTTTGCAGATGCATTGTCTAAAGTTATCGTAGAGATTTTCTTCTCAATGCCCCAGTCCACAAGGCAATTGCATATGCAATCTGATATCATCACACCATTGTGCGGAGGTGCAAAATAGCGGAAGTTTTTAATTCTTTTACAAAGCCTCAATTCGGCATCGACTTAAAGGGCAGTTGGTGACATATACCCCTTTCGCTGATTGGATGTCATCTACAAATCTGATGTGAGGCTAATGCGAGAAACTGATGCCAACTCATGTCTCAACTTCACCTTCTCACTTTCATATATCTTCATACAAACTCTTTTTATTATTGTGCAGGATACCTTCTCATACATGGGGTTTAGGCCTTTAGTTAATTTAATAAATGGCTGACTCTCTACAATTTAAAATGGTCTTTCATTTGCAATAATAAACATATCCGTCAATTCATTCACATAGTCCCTATTATACTTATAGTTGGACAATGTACCTTGCGACGGATCCATGACAGAATGGGTAAACACAAGCGTTTGTTGTCCTTGATGTCTGGCTTCTCACTTTCTTCGAACACTTTGTCAGATGTTTTTTTAGAGTTGTGGTTGACCCGTCAGCTTGTTTACTATATTGAGCTTCACAGTATTTGCACTAAACCTTCACTGTGTCATTCTTCAAAGTTACTTCTTCAAAATCTTCCCATACCGTAGATCTCTTTTTACCTCAAACAATTGAACTTTGGGATTGTAAGGTATTACCAGTATCACCTTGTATTTGGCTAAACTCCTCTGGTTATAGATTTAACCCCTCTTCCAGGCTCATCCTTAACAATAAAGTTGCTGATAAATCGACGGTGTTACTGGAAACTTCCTCACTATGCATTTACTAATTGAAAGTGCTTATGTGAGACTTCCTCATCCAAGGTTACTAAGTTATGTATATACTAATATCTAAATTAGTTATCCATCCAAGGTTAAATAAATAGTATACTTTCATATTCTCATTTAAACGCCCACACCGAAATTCTGGCAGCATCTCCCCATATCTCTCCAGATATGTTGATCTTCCATTTGATTCCCATGCTAAATATCTGAGCAATGCAAAGATATTGGACACGAGAAATAAAATAAAGAAACATAACCATAGAGAAATAGAGAAAAATGGAGCACGAAATAGGCATGAGCATTTAAATAGGTTATATGAAAGCAAACCATCTATTTAACCTTGAACTGTCCAAACATGGACAATTTGAGCGATCTCTATGCCACAAAAAACACACTGTATCTATGCCTGTCTATATAGAAATTCTCAAATGGGTAACTAATTATCTAATTCACAAAATAAACCACAAAACACAAAGTTGATAACAAATTAACAATGTAATCTACACTAGCCTAATTGTCTAAGCAATGAGATTCAGAATAAACAAAATAATGTAAAGCAGTAAAGTACAACCGCACATTAAGCTAAGTTTAAGGTTAAGATTAGGGTTTAGTGTTAGTATTATTCGTTAGTTATGGTTTAGGGACTAGGGTTAGAGTTAGGATTAACTAAGGCCTAAGAGTTTAGGTTTAGTATTAGGGTTAGGGTCTAAGTTTTAGGGTAGGGTTTAAAAGTTTAAAATTAAGGGTTTACTATTTATTTTTAGGGTTTAAATTTGGGTTTAAGGACTTAGTTATACTTTAGGATTTATGATTAGGGATTAAGTTCATAGTTTAGGTTTAAGATTTAGGGTTTAGGTTTAGGTGTTTAGAAACTAAGCCCGAGCCATCTCGGCCGCACCAGAGCCAACCATATTTAGTGTTTTGGATTTAGAAATGGCTCTGCTTGAGCTAGCCAGGAGGCCCAGTCCGGCAGTCCCACATCCGAGCCAACCCTGTTGAGGGTTTTGGGTTTAGAAATGGCTCAGCCTAAGCCAGCCATGAGGCCCAGCCCGACAGTCCTGCACCCGAGCCAACCTTGTTTAGGGTTTTGGGTTTAGAAATGGCTTAGCCCGACCCAACCCTAATTAGAGTTTAGGGGATTAGAAATGGCTCAGCCTGAGCTAGCCAAGAGGTCCAGTCTGGCAGTCCCGCACCTGAGCCAACCCTGTTTAGGGTTTTGAGTTAGAAATGGCTCAGCCTGACCCAACCCTATTTAGGGTTTAGGGATTAGAAATGGCTAAGCCCAAGCCAGCCAGGAGGCCCAGTCCTGCACCCGAGCCAGCCTGGTCAGTCCGAATGACGACTACAGGTCCATAGTCATGCATGGATGCACCCGACCCATTCCAAATTTTCAATTATTCAAGCACCCAACCCATTCCAAAACCCCTAAATTATACAAAAACCTAAAACCCCCAAATTTATTTCATAAATACCTTTAATTTGGAGAACTACTGGCTGTCGAGAGTCGATGGGCCGACGGCGAGCGAATGACGCCAGAATGGGTACGGGACGATGGTGGAAGCTTGGAACAACGAGCAAATGACCCTGGAACGGCGAGCGGACGCTAGAATAGCGAGTGGACAACGCCGGAACTTGTGCAAACGACGTTGGAACGGGTGTCAGGTGCCGTTAGACGATGGCCGGAGGAGGGAGAGGATTGAGGAGGGCAAGGTAAATGGGTAGAGTAAGGGCAGCGTCGGGTAGGGTAAAAAAAAATTAACTTATACCCGATACCGATTCGGGTTGGATTTTGAGTAGGTTCGGATCTATTTTGCTTCGAATGCAAGTCGGATCGATCGGGTTTCAGGATAATTCGGGACGGACCCGAGTATGATTTAAATAAATGATTTTATACTCGACCTGAGCCGACTTAGACAAACAGACAATTTCGAATCGATTCTTCATAGTTCGGCTGAGTCGACTCAACCGAGTTGACCCAACCTGTCCCAGCTCTAGATGTAATCAACAAGTTAGATGGTAAATAAACATCATAGTGGACGACGAAGGGCTCACTGCAGAGCTATTAAGCACACCATACTAACGTCGGTGCTGTGTGCTACACTACACAATCCGAGTATGTCAATCGATCGCTCATGTTTGTATTTTAGGAGTGGATCCCGTGCGGCTAGCTTTATGAATGCGCGACATGCACAGGAAACCGAACCCTTGTATTTCCATTAGTGATTGGGCCATGCTCCAAAAATTGTTGTATGTTGGTGATGTAGAATGGGTCACTGATTATTTCATGGCCCAGATGGACCAAAAGAAAACCGGTCCGGGTCGAAAGTGATCCGGATCGCCAGGACCATAAATCGGTCGTATCTTGCAATCCGGAATGAGTTTCTTGACATATCATATATCATTTTGGGGTAGCTCGAGCTACTTTAGCCAACCAACCCAGCTTTGTTGGGTTGCCTATGCCGGAATCGTGAGATTCAACTGTATCGACAGTCATTAGGCTAGTTTATTTTCAGTTTTACTATTTATAGTCAGTTTTAATTTGATCATAACTTTGGATCTGTAGGGTTTTAGAGTTAGTGCCCAACATGGAAAGGGCTTAGAATATTTAGTAGAACAACATGGTTGGGCCCATTTGATAACTTTCTATTTTTGGCCGAAAACTAAGAGTTCTAATAGGATTGAACGACTTCTATAAATAGTAAGTTTACTATTTATTGTAAGTCGCGTTTTCTAAGAGTTTGAGTTTGAGTTGGAGTCTGATACTTTACCTAGGGTTTAGTTTCCTATTCATATGTATTGTAATTCCGAAATTATTTATTCAATTATCAAATAAAATAATTATTCGGAATTAATTTCCTCTTTTATCCTTTTATTTCTTCTCGTGGATTCGAGAAACAATCGGTTAGGGAGACGGTGATCAACCTACCACATCCTCCCTGCGTCAGTTGGTGGCATACCAACTGAACGTTAGCAAAGAAAGATCTAAGCGGCTTCTATAGATAGGGTCCATTTATTAAACTGCTTAGTGTAGCTCAATTAAAGCTTCAAAACATACTGCTTAGTGTACTAATAGTGGGGGTGTGGGTACTAATCACAAAAAAAAAAAAGCAATAATAATAAATAAATGGTACACTCTCTAGAGCTTGTAGATAACCTGCGTTTTCTACATGGTGATCCAGCATTACCTATATTATGACCACCTTATATGTTGTGTTACCAAACATACTTATCTGCTAAATAAGTAGAAAGAATTAAAGAGATAAGTCCAGCATAAGTAGCTTACGTAAAGTAACTTCAGTCCAAATGCGCCCCCTAAGGTAGTGGAATAGAGTACTTATATATTGCAGAAATGAGGTACATTAAATCATCAGACCTTCAATAAAACACCCTGACATCAACATATATGCAATGTTTATTTAGAGCACAGATCCAACACAAAGCTTTATAAGAGCTTAAGGTGCCACAAGTGCATACAAGTTCATCTAGGTAAGCTTAAATGCGCATTGTTTGTATTGCATCTGGCAATTTTATATGTATAGCTAGGTAATACCCTCAGTTAGTATTAGCATCGCCTTCTCCAGAGTCTATCCTCAAGTAGTCGACATATGCCTTGCCTTCAAGTTTCCTAGTAAAGAGTTCCTTGAAGTACTTTTCCACACCAACACATCTGAACCGCGGAGGGGTGTGTGGGCTGATCAGACTGGGAGCTGGCCCGATCTCTCCTGTTAGTTTGGGATTGTGGAATGCAGCTATCGACAGCCTCTCATAAATCGCGTTTACTGTTACCCTGTGCTCGATGCTACGATACACGCCATTGCTTACTATCTGCCAAAGCATAGAATAAACAACAGGTGAATACATCATAGTCCATCCACAATGGGACACGACAGACCAATGGCCTGGATTATGATCAAACAACTATAATTGAAAACCAGTTTATACTGCAAGCATACAATTCCTCTGAATTTAAACACCCGCAAGGAAGGAATACACACACATACCTCCAAAATGTCTCCAATGTTGATTATAAAGGCATTAGGGAGTGGCTTAACAGGAATCCACATCCCATCTTTCTTAATCTGAAGGCCTTCAATTTCATTGATTTGAAGAAGAATGGTAAGGCCTGAAGCATCTGAGTGGGGTGAAATGCCAATCGCCGACTCTGGTTGAGGGCATGGTGGGTAGTAATTTGTCCTCACTGACTGGAACCCTTCTTCAAACAGCTCTGTCATCTCCTCTGCCTTCATGCCAAGAGCTCTAGCCATGAATCCCAATATGGTGATGGCCAGCTTTTGCAACTCCACTGCATACGCATCCAGAGTCTCCCTGCAATGGAATGCTGAAAGAGTTGAAACTCCATTTGCAGATTGATATCAACATTTGATGATGTGTGGCACTTCCTAAAATCTTATTAGAGAGTGGAATATAAAACCCAATAAAAAGAAAACTAGGATGAGTGTTTAAGGCCCCATTTGCTTGCTGCTTAATAATGAGTTCATCTCATTGTAGTCAATAGCTATTATGTACGTATTAGAGATCATAGTTAGGGTGCGTTTGGTTGTACCAAATATCATGAAATTCCATTATATCCCATGATTAATCAATATAATTTGGTGCAAAATATCACGAGATTTCATGATATTTCCTAAACTATGGATCTCTAATAAATAATTACTGTTAATTCGAAATATGAGAAGCGTTTGGTTGCATCCAATATCATGACATTTCACACCGAATTGGACTGATTAATCGTGAAATTTTGTGCAACAAAATGCACCCTAAATTACTGTTTTAAGTAAAAAGAGATGAATTAATCCTTTACTGAAATAGGTCCAATCAATATTTCTTCTAATCCTTTACCAAAATCTCTAATACTGAATTATGTTTAAGTTAAAAGAGACGAACTTTTAAGTGACAACCAAACAAGGGCTAATGAATGATGTTGTGCATTGTATATAGATCCAAACTCATCTCCCAAGCTCTCTCCACTGTATGATTGGTGTACATGCCTATCAATTCATTGCAGACCATGGTAAAACGATTGGACTGTTTAGGTAATCTTAACCGTCCCATCAATTGAATCCTTTTTTTTTTTTTTTGAGTGCTATTTGTAGCTGCCCATCATTACAGTTGCTGAGCTCAAGCACCCAATATCCGAATGTGGTATGTGTCTGAGAGATCTGGGCCTTTCATCCTGCAGACCACCCATAAATGTTGCTTAACCCAACGGTATGTGTGTGAGAGATCTGGCCCACCCAACCTGATGAATGGGCCAAGCGGGACCAGTCTGAATTTTGATGCCAAATGAACGACCCGGATATTGCAAGGGTGCAAGGGTTCCGTACGTGTTGGTGCTTGTTGGCATGACACATGCTGGCTGCAAATAGCATTTAATGGACAGTTTTAGTGTGTGGACCATCAATTAGACGGTCGGGGTAGACGAAAGTGTGTCCTGATTGGAAGTGGAGTGATTACCTGAAGGATGGGGGAAGCTTATCAAAAAGATGGGGCTTCCTTAAATGAGGTGGGAGAGTGGTCAAGAAGAACATATCACCCCAGTCGAGTTTCTGGTTTTCTGATACAACAAAAGCTTGCCCATATCCCTCCACTTCTCCTTCCATCTGACAGTATTTCTTTTTCTCTTCCAAAGGCAACTTAAAGAATTCTTCAAGTTCTAACTTCATTTTCTCTAATGAGGTTGAGCTAACTCCATGATTTACCAACTGCACCACATTCTCAATGTTACTCACAATACATAATAATATTAGAATGAAGATCATTAATCTATGACCTCTCTCGAGGCCAGTTATTCACCTGCCTGTGTGGGGCCCCATCGGGTTGTGTGTATGCCATCCAACCTGCTGATGCAACGAATCCTAACATGTTTATGTTATGCCTGGAAATCAGGCCTATCTAGTCGTCATGTGGGCCACACCACAGAAGACAATAGACAACCATCTCAAAGCCTCCAAAACTCATGTGGTGGCTGACATGATGGTTGGGGCATTCCAATTCCATGGCATAGTGCCTTATTCAACGGGTTGGATGTCATTTATACATTAAGGTGGGCCAAAATTGGTCCTCTCTCCACCAAAACTGGCTTAAGATTAAGGACGAGAATTTCTTTCAAGAACCCCTCGAAGGGGCCCACGCAACAAAAAAATTCCATGGGGCCCACTGTGATGCGTGTTGACATCCACATATCCATGTTAGGATGTGAGCTCAAAATCAGGTTGTCCCAAAACTCAGTACGCCACATTGATGGGTTGTATTAAAAATCATGTGTTATGCATATCTATAATCTGATAGATGGACATCCATGCGACGCAAGAAAATGAAAATACTAAAAAGTTAAATATTTAGTAGGCCCGAAACAGCCAACCCGAATCTAAGCTCATTTACATCTGCCATACGTCCGGCTACGACTTAATTTTAAGGTAGGTGGGGCCGAGGTGGGCCTAAATTTTGGACTGAAGTTTTCATGTTTACTTGTTACGGACAAAGTCCAGCCCAAGCACGTTCCATTAAAAGCCCTGAGGTGGTCCAGCCCAACGAGAGGAAGGATTTCAGAAATGGAGAGCCTAATCAGGGGACCACACTCATCGTGTGGAGAGGAAGGTTGGTTGTACTTTCTCAACGAATCATTTCCGTGTAAGCTAGCGCGGCGCATGGCTTTCGTTGAATTGAGTCCTTCCATCGGTTCGGTCGCAGCATGCAGTGTATAGAACACCCTTTTAAGTCCGTGGGCCCACAATGTTGTACATGTGAAATCCACTCGGCTTATCTCGATATTTGGCCCTAACACACACACACACACACACACACACACACACACAATAATAATAACAACAATAATAATAATAATATGGTGGACCCTCCAGAACTTGGCCTAAAACAGATGATGCAGACGATTCGGGTCCCTCGTCACTGTAAAATATATCAGGTAGCTGACAATAAGCATACACTCGTAATTGGAATGACTTTTGGTCATTTTCGACATTAAAAGAAAAAACAAAAGTCCACATCCAACTAGGTATAAAGTTTCTTTCCTCACCCAAAAAAAGTGGGTGGGGTTGGACTTTGAAATCCTTCCATATCATCCTCGTGGTTTGACTGAAAACAAATAGTTGGAAAAAGGATAAGGCTCCTCAAGCTCCTTAGAAGGATATGTAAGTATATATATAGCTGTGCACGAGCCAAGCTAGCTCAGTTAGCTCGCTCAACTCAACTCGAACCAGCTCGATTTGGTTGGGTTTGAACCAAGCTAGTCATTTTCTGAGCTCGAAATGATTTTCAAGCCAATCTCAAGCTAACCCAAGCCCGATTCAGTTCAGCTTGAATTTCAACTCGATTGAAGCTCGACTCGGCTAACTTAGTTGGAAAAGTATGTTTTTCAGTCTCATATGAAAAGTGAGAAGGAAATGAGAGGTGAAACTCTCTATAAAAATAAGTGGGCGATGTAAATGGGCTTTGGGCTACCTTTGGGCTTGATTGTTAACAGTTTTAGGCTGGGCTTTGGGCTGCCTTTGGGCTTGATTGTTAATAGTTTTATGCTTGTTTTTGGGCTAGGCCTATTTAAAATTTTGTTTCTTTTTAGGCTTGAACTCAGCTTGAATTGGGCTCAAACTCGACTCGAAAGCTCAATCGAGCCAGCTCGAACATGTCAATCCAACTTGATGGTCGAGCCGAGCATAACATGAACCAGGCTATTCAGTGACCGAGCCTAGCTCGAACATGGCTGAGCTCGGCTTGTGCACAGCTCTAAGTATATATGAAGTGATCCTTAAGAACTTACACCCAGTTTAGAGTAGAAGGAAATCGACTTGCCTCGTTATGCTTTTATCGTACTCAGTACACTCAGTTGGGCCCACTATAAATGTATGTAGTTTATCTACACCGTCCATCCGCTTTTCCATATCATTTAAGGGGTTGAAACCAAAATTGAAGCATATCCAAAACTTAGGTGGACCATACCACAAGAAACAGTGAGTATAATTTTCCACCGTTGAAACCTTTCTAGGGCCCACAATGATGTTTATTTGTCATCCAACCTGTTCACAAGATCACACAGACACTGATGAAGGGGAAAAAAAACAAATATCATCTTGATCCAAAACTTCCACTGCCCCCAAGAATTTTTCAACAGTACAGGTTCAATTCACATTGTTTCCTATGGTGTGGTCCACTTAAGCTTTTTATTTTTATTTCAAGCCAAAAAATTATCTGCTAAATTGGATGAACGGAGTAGATGAAATGCATAAGTCACGCTTTAGGGTACCGAATAACTCAGTCCGCAATCCGCTTCCGCGTCGAAGATGGGTGAAAAGCAGAGCCTTATCCTTTTATTTCTAACCAGTCTCACCTAATCTACTTTAAAAGCAACTTCAAATTAATACATGGTTGGATTATCATGGATGCCTCATCTCTGTTTCAAGGATTCGGATCAGATTCAACCGTATAAAGAAACACCATCTATTAGCATCTATATTTTTTAGCAATTGGAAACATGCAGGATTTGGTGGTAATCAGTGATAATAGCAAAAAGTGGTACGTACGGTGGCAGTAATTGGATTCTTCATTTACCACTTTAGGAATGAAATGACCCTATATCTATTTTAGGACTTGGTGGGAGCCGTGTTATTTAAATGAAATCTAGCTCGACCTATATTAACCCAAGGCCCCAAAATCAATTCAGTCTATTATTTGTATAAGGGTCCACTCAATAAGCCAGCCCCTCCAATAAAATCTCACTAGCTGGCTGAGTGTTGTGAGGGCCTCATTACCTAATAACAATAATCCAGTTGATTATAATATAACATAAATAATCAGCCTTTCTTGCCCACATATGTTGCAGTTTTATGTGTTTATTAACACATAGACAGTCCAACCAATCAGGCTAAGACCGTCCTGCCCACACTTCATGGGCCACCGTACACAAACCACACCGATCATCAGGTGATCCAACCACTTATTATCTTAGTGTTTATTATTATTATTATTATTATTATTATTATTATTATTTAATTTCTTTTTGGGGTTTCCGTTTGTGGTACGCAACACCGAGTCGAGAATCATGTGTGATGTGGCCACTATGGTCTTTTGGCATGCAGCCCATACATGGTAGACGTTCATCTCGTGGGCCACGATGTTGGAAACAAATGGATGGCTTGGAAGAGTTGGGCAAGCTTTTCAGGCCTCGGTTTATTTCAAAAGCTGGGTGCACCGGGTCATTGACCCATTTGATTGGTGGGTCCCGCCTGACGGCACGGTTTGGCTTATGCCACATGGGTGCGTTGGATTAGCAAACCGAAGAAGATATGGAGAGAGAGAGAGAGAGAGAGAGAGAGAGAGAGAGAGAGACCTGGAAGAAGCCCCAGTCTTTGCAAGCAGAGTGCAAGCTCCTCAATTCAGAGGCCCCGCGTTCTCCGAGTAGCAGCTTTTCCATGTCGATGATTGGAATGTCCGAAAGTGACATGATTGGACCGACGACGATCGTAGGTTCTTGATCAGGATGCATGTAACGAGGTGGGACAGTGATCATGTGCTCTTTGACCAGCTCCTGAACGCTGGGCACTTTAAGAGATGTTCCAAAGCTGAAGTTCGACTCCATGGCCATCCCTCCAAAAGAACAGAGAGAGAGCGAGAGAGAGAGAGAGAGAGAGAGAGAGAGAGAGAATCTTATATAGAAGTTACTTAAGCCCACACGTGTGACTTCTTCTACCTACATCCTTGCACATGTGCCAATATGGTCCACTCAACAGCCCTCAGAGGCCATCCGCAAATGTCCTTTTCGTTTTCTTTTTTTCTTTTTTTTTTTGGATTTTTTTTTTTTTTTCCAAAAACCACTGAAGGTTTGAGCCTGCTTTCTGGTCCATCTATCAAACCCGCTTATCCTTTAGAAATACTTTTCAAAATAAGCTTTAATTATTATTATTATTATTTATTTTTAATCTTGATTGAAGGTTGGAAAAAATAAATAGCCATTAACGTTGATGATGACATTTCTAATCAATAGTTCTCCGAATTTACTTCTGAAGCACCCAACCGTGTAACATCCTTTTGGACCAAGCGTCCATCAGTGGCACTCACTTCTTTCTCCTTGTGACGTCCATGCCATCCATCCATTTGGTAGGCTCATTTTAGGGCATCAGCCCAAAAATGAGACTAACAAAGCTCAAGTGGACCACACCATTGGAAAAAGTCCAATTTAAACACCAACTGTTGAACACCTCTTAAGGGCCGCATAAGCATTGGGCCAAGCTGATATTTGTGTTTTCCTTCAACGAGATTTATGTCAAACAGTTGCTGGGTGCCTAGTAGGTTTTTAACGGTGGGCATTCAATCACCGCTGTTCCATGTACTGGTTCTACTTGAGACTTGGATTTGCCTCTTCCTTTTATTTTATTTTATTTTATTTTTTTATTTTTTATTTTTTTAGTGTCCGAAAGTAGTCAAGGAAAATGGCTGAATAGGGCCAAAAATCAATCCGAGTCAACTGAAAAAAAAAAAAAAAAAAAATAAAACTATTTGTTTATCTGGTTATTGGATTGGTGGCCATTTACGGGATGATTAGAAATGAAAAAATCCAACGGTCATTTTCAACGAAAAAGTACCCATGAATCACTGGTTAAAATTGTTCAACCAATATGATTTTGATGATTTTGGTCATTTCCTTGACTTTTAGACCGTTGAATTTGAGTTAGGGATTTTGATAGTACGGACCCCCTTGAACGGGGAAATTACCCACTTGTTCTTGCTGAAACTATTTCCCCTGGCTTCCTGACACTTTTTAAACTTTGTTATAGATGAAAATACCCTTACTTTGGTTCCTGCGGAGTTTGAGTGAAGAAAAAGTCACGTAGACTCCAATCTCGAGGCAATGATGTGGATGTAAGTAGTCATTGGGTCCACTTCAAAATAGATCCAATCCTTTCATTTTCTTTGTAGCCCCTTGTTTATATGGGAATGTGGTAACATGACGCTGACCTGATCTATGTGTAGCCCACAATACCTCAAAATCGATAACGGTAACGATGACCATTACCTACTAAATGTTTTCATGTATTATAGTCCATATGAGTGACAAATGTTGATTTTTCTTTTATACATGCCCTAAAATGAAATCTCGAGGATAATGGATGGATTGGATTCCACTCAAAAGTGATCGTGAGCCCCACAAACGGTGTTGATGGATATCCCGACCCTTAGTACATGACAATCACGACCCTTTGTGGATGGCTATCACGATCCCGACCCTTAAAACATGACAATCACGACCCTCTATGGATGGCTATCATGATCCCGACCCTTAATACATGTCATTCAGCATAACGCACTACGCCAAAACAGTGAAAAAACGACACAAAAACGCTTGGTTTAACGACGGACTTGGTTCGTCGTTAAAAAAGGCTTGGTTAACGACGGATTATATCCGTCGTTAATATTAACGACGGATATATTAACGACGAATATAATCCGTCGTTAAAGCGAAAACAGTCCGTCGCTAACTACTACCACCTCCGGCTTTGGCGTGTTTAATCGACAAAATTGTACGACGGACCAGAATCCGTCGATAACTGTTAATTAACGACGAATATTGTCCGTCGTTAAGATTACGACGGATCTAATCCGTCGTAATGTAATGTAATTCAAGGGGAATTTCCTGCGTCGTAAAATTCTGCTTCCGGAGACGGGACGTTGGGATTTATCGACGGACGTTCTTGGAGTTAACGACGGATGTAGTTCGTCGTAAATTGAAAATTATACATCTCCCAACTCATTTTAAATAAATTTTTTTCTTTAATAACTTTTAAAAAAAAGTTGACAAGTTTAATAAAAATTAACAATATTTAAGAAAAAATGGGATTTGGAAAAATTCAAAATTTTGAAAATAATATTCTAAATTTTAAAAAGAAATAGAATTTTGAAAGAAATTGACATTTTGAAATAAACTAAGACGTTTGAACAAAGTGTATAAGTTTGAAATAATGTAGACTTTGAGGAAGATTGAGGTTTTGCATTTTGAAAGATGTTGACATATTTTGATAAAAAAAAATTAGATTGTCAAAAAATTGGTATTTTGAAAACGAACATCGGAAAGTTTAAAAAATTGTGATTTTGAAAAAATATTGAGTTAATATTGAATAAAATTTATAAGTTTGAAAAAAAATGTAATAAAATTAATAATGTTTAAGAAAAATTGAAATGTAGAAAAAATAAAAAATTTGAAAATAATTAGAATTAAAAAGGAACAAAAAATCTGAAAGAATTTTGACATAAATTAGGATTTAAAAGGATTTAAAAAAAGTTGGCATTTTGACATAAATCAAGAATTTTGAATAAAATTTATCGGTTTGAAAAAATATATTTTCAAAATAGAAATTGTGATTTTTAAAAAGAAATTTAGATTTTGTATTTTGTAAAAAAAATTGAGAAATTTGATAGAAAATGAAATGTTGAAAAAACAATTGATATTTTGAAAAAAGTGTTTATGTATTGAATTGCGATTTTGAGAAAAAATTAAGAAGTTTGAAAAAAAATTGTAATAAAACTAATAATGTTTAAGAAAAATTAAGATTTAAAATAACAAGATTTTGAAAAGAAATTCGGGATTTACAAAGAACCAAGAAGAAATTGTCATTCTTAAAAAATTAAGATTTTAAAAAAAACTGCGAAGATAGAATAAAATTTATAAGTGTGAAAAAAAATTACAATTTTTAAAAATAAAATAGGATTTTGTATATTGAAAATTTTTGAGAAATTTGATAAAAAAAATTTGACATTTTGAATTCTGAAAGTTGACAAGTTTATTAAAAAATGTGATTTTGAAAAATAAAATTGTATTATTTAAAAAAAAATTAACAATTTTAGGACATTAGGACATTATACCAAAATTGATATTTTAAGAAATCTAAACCGGTCCATCCACTTTGTGAGATAATTTTAAGACATTATACAAAAAAAGGTAAGAACCCGAATCCTGGTGGGTGGGAACCCTGAACGTGGAGCCACTCTGATGAATGTGACTACATCCACGCCGTACATCCATATTGAAAGTTCATTTTAGGGCGTGTTCCAAAAAATGAAGCAATTCTAAGTCCCGGATGGGACATAGCAGAGGAAACAGTGCTGATTGACCATTAAAGACTTCCTGTGGGGCCACAAAAGCTTTGGATCAAGATGATATTTTTGTGGTCTATTCATCTAGGTGTTTGTGACCTTACAAATAGGTTGGATGGAAAATAATGGCAAATAAACATTCCAGTGAAATCCATGAAGTTTTCAAGTGTAGAGATTCAATCACAACTGTTTCTATGGTGTGGTCCACCTAATATTTGACTCAGCTTCATTTTTGGTATCATACCCTAAAATGATATTTCAAAATGGTTGGATGGTGTGGATTTAAGACACATATATCACTGTAAGCCCCACAATCAAGGTGTGGACCCCACAGAGTTTACTCAATACGCAAGCCTTTTATCCAGGCGCGGTTTGGGTGGATCCCTGGATCCGGTAATTAAGGTTTGTGGATTCCCAATTGTGGGGCCACTGTGATGTATGTACCTTACATCTACACCGTCCATGCATTTTGAAAGCTCATTTTAGGGAATTACCCAAAAAATGAGGAAGATCCAAATCTTAGGTTGACCATATCACATGAAATAGTAGTAATTGAATCCCCACCATTAAAAAATTCATGGGGACCACTGGAATGTTTATTTTCCATCCAATTTGTTGAAAAGGTCACAAAGACCTGGATGAAGATACCAAACAAATATCAGCTTGACCCAAAACTTTTGTGACCCACTATAAGCTTTTAATGGTTGAGTACCATTGTTTATTGTATTATGGTGCACCTGAGATTTGGATGTACTTCATTTTTTTATATACTCTCAGATCTCAGAGTATGAATATCTCAGAGAAGGATTCTGCCTATACTCTCAGATCTCAGAGGAGGAATATCTCAAAGGAGAATATCTCAGATCTCAGAGGAGGATTATCTCAGAGTATAGGCAGAATGTGTATCTCAGATCTCAGAGTATGAATATCTCAGAGGAGGATTCTGCCTATCTTATAACTAAACACAGTCGATGAGTTGGCTTGGTGCGGAAGAGGTTTGGATCCGAACGGTTTTGGCGTTGGCACCACCTGGGAATCATCCCGTCCGACTTTCTTGCACTTGATCGCTTAGGAACCGTAGGGATGGTAGGTGGGGTCCACAAGAAGATATGGGTGAAGTTTGGAGAGACCATGCACAGCAGATTGGAAGATCTTAATCGTCTTAGTCTTGAACTGTGGTTTGGAGTCGGCCATACAAGGCATGATTAGTAGCAAGATTTGGGGGGATTAAGTTTAGGTGGGGCGCTATCATCATGAACGGATTAGATTTGAATATAGGGCCCACCTGGAGGACGGCGTGGATCACGTTGTTCTGGGCGTGCAAACGCTACCGCCTATTGTAGCAGTGTCGAAGAAGAACTTTCTTCTTCCTTTTTTTTTTGTTCCATGCACCGCACGATATACACTACCTACGGCTGCCATCACAAGTGGGGTCCACATACTATGAATTAGGGGCATCTGCTCCGTCCAGCAGGTTGACAACATCATTTTAACCGCTACCGAGAAAAATGAGGCAAATCTGATATACAATGGGCCACTTATGTACTGATTTATGTTTATGGCATTTGCAGGATGATCCGAGATCTAAAATTCGACGTGTACAGGTAAAATATACCCAAAAGCATGTATATGAAGTTTTGCGTGAAACACACTACCTAATGTGTGAAAACATTTAGTAGGTAATAGTCATCACTACCATTACAGTTTTTTAGGTATTGTGGGCTATACATAAATCAGGTCAGCGTCATGTTACCACATCCCTATATAAACAAGGAGTTACAAAGAAAATGAACGGATTGGATCTACTTTGAAGTGGCCCAATTACAACTCACATCCACATCATTGCCTCAAGATTAGGGGCGCGAATTAGGTGTTACCTTGGGAACAGCTTAATGGATGTTACCCTAACCGTGTGGGGCCCATATTGATGTACTTTTATATATCGACACCGTCGATTTGTTTTTTCATATCATTTTAGGATGTGATCCAAAAGATTAAGAAAATTCAAATCTCAGGTGGACCATAACACTAGAAATATTGATGAATAACCATTAAAAACGTTTCGTGGGCCACAAAAGTTTTGGATCAATCTGATACATAACACTAGAATTATTGATGAATAACCAATAAAAACGTTTTGTGGGCCACAAAAGTTTTGGATCAATATGATATTTCTATTTTCCCTTCCTCAAGACCTTATTGACATTATCAAGAGCTAGGATTGAATATAAAAATTACAAAAACCTTACAATAGGCTCTTTGGAATTGTTAATGGTGGAGCACTCAATCACACTGTTTCTAGTGGTATGGTGCACTTGAGATTTAGATCTACATCATTTTTGGAATATCATTCTAAAATGGGATGTAGAAATGGATGGACGGCATGGATATACAAAATATCATCCATGTGGGCCATACGGTAGGGGTAACACCTAATTCACGCCCCGAGATTGGAGGCTAAGTGATTTTTTCTTCACTCAAAACTCTTTACTAGTGCAGGAACCAAAGTAAGGATATTTTCATCCATAGCAAAGTTTAAAAAGTGTCAGGCCAGTCAAGAAAAAGTAGTTTCAGCGTAAACAAGCAAATATGTGAAGTCACCGCTTACCATTCCTATCAAATAACTTTCCCAAAACAAAAGGGTGAGAGTCGTATGATAGTTCACCACCATGGTGACCCCTCACAGCTTTCCAGATCATGAGACTGCAGACGCATTTTGCATGCTTCATATCTCAATATTCAAACTAATCAAGCAATCCTAACCATCTAATCTATGTCTATCAAACGTAGTGTTAAAAAACAGAAGTAGTTTGTGATCCAAATTCCATGGTCAAAATCAAAAGTCAAATATTATCTTGTCAGTATGGCTTTTTGCTTATGATCCATCCATCATTAGTTCAGCAATTTGGATGGTCTGGATTAACACAGCTGTGCCATGTATACGATTGAAGACGGTGTTATTTTTAAATGGTGATGAACTATCATAATCTACCCCATGTAGCTTAGAACGAGACGTGGTTTGGCCGGTGACCCAACATCATCCATCTAGCTGGTGTCAAAGCTCCGTGGGCCCCACCATGATGTATGTGTTTTATCCATGCCGTCCATCTATTTTGCCAGATCATTTTAGGGACATTATACCAAAAATGAGGCAGATCTAAATCTCAGGTGAACAACACCACAGGAAACAGCGCTTATTGAACTCCCACAGTTAAAAACTTCCTAAGGGTCACTGTAATGTTTATTTGCCTTACAACCTGTTTGGTCGGGTGACATAACCTTAGATGAAGGAAAAAATAACAAATATAAGCTTATCCAAAATTTCTGTGCCCCTTAAATGTCTACAACGATGAGTGTTCAATCCTTATTATTTCTTGAGGTGTGGCCTTCTTGAGCTTTGGATCATTCTCATTTTTTGGATCATGCTCTAAAGTGATCTTTCAAAATAGACGAACGGCAACAATAAAAACACATACATCAAGGTGGGCCCACAGAGCTTTGACACCAGCTAGTTGGCTGGTGTTGGGGCCACCAGCTGATAGAACGAGCTGTCGCCCTCTATTACTGCAGTTTGCTAATTTCTTATGCGCATGTGAAATCCCCGCCAACGTGTCAATATGGAACAAGTTTGTAAGATCTGAGCATTCCATAACCCACATGAGCTATGGCATACAAAATAACTGGATGGCCAGAAAGAATTGTATTAATGGTCTATTTAGTGATCTAAGGAGATGATGAAAAGATTAGGGCTCTCAGTGGGTCAAATCTGGATCGGATCTGGTTGGATCCAGCTCAAAGTTTGAAAATAAGTAGCCGGATCGGGATCATATCCATATCCAATCTACTTATAAATAGCCAAATCCATTTATGATCCAAAAATCCATATAGCCATCAGATTCCGATCAGATGTAGGTCCAAATCCACCACAACACAAATCTAAAAAATATATATAATATAATATATTTAATTTAGCAGCAAAATGATGCAAATCCCATTATTTATTGTGATATGGTCTACCTGAGATTGGCATGTCTCATTTTTGGGACGTGGCCTAAAATAATTTGGAAAATCAAATTATGGTCGGCATGGATATAATATATACACAAGGTGTGGGACCCTCACCCTCATTCATGCCCAAAAAGGGCGTACACACAGTAAGCCTCTCTGCTAACGGATGTATGCTGAGCAGTAGTGTCCTTTGGCGCTTACTGTTCCAATGTCTCAACCTCTCTCTCTCTCTCTCTCTCTCTCTCTCTCTCTCAATCTTTGGCCTAAGTAGGGTCCAGGTACAAATGATCCACTCTGTTCATTAACTCGGTCAGCCCATGAAGGACTCAAAAAGACCTATATTGGGTTGCTTTTGGTGGCATATATATATCACAATGGGCCTAGAATGGTTTCCATGGTGGACACACACAACTTCACTGTTCCATGTTATATGGTCTACCTGTGATTTGGATCTCCTCCATATTCGGACGCATGGCCTTAAATGATCTGTCAGGATAGATGGACGATATGGATGTAACATATACGTCATAATGAGCCCCACGAGTGAGTCCTAAGATCATTTTTCTCAAAATAGTTTTTGAACCATGGAATAGTTAGGATCCGATCAGATCTCACTACTATATCCGGATCCGATTTGAATATGATTCAGATTTATTTATATGAATCCAAATCCGATCTATTTAATTAATCAGACCTATTTTAAGATCCAATTCCGCGTTATACGAATTTGGAGCGAATTAGACATTGGATCTGACCGGCTCCATTGAGAGCCTTAGAAAAGATCTTAGCACCATTCCCAACCAATATGTCATGTCAGGTCATGACTGTGGAGCCCACCTCAATGTGTGTTGTATATCCACACCGTTCATCATTGATCTTTTCAGCTCATTTTAGGTCATGGGCCCAAAAATGAAGCATATCCAAATCTCAAGTGGATCACACCACAAGAAACAGTGATCACTGAACACCCACTATTGTGGGTAATTCTGAGCTAGTCCCATTAATTATAGAGAAAGCCCACAAGCCCAAGAGGGCCCACTCATAAGTTGTTGGCTAAGTCTTAAGCTGAAGGCTTAATCGGCTGAGCTGTCGGACTACAAGATCTATGTTACATGGTCGCCAATCGCTAGATCTTCTAATATGGACGTCATTTGCGGGAGCATAAGTTAAGTGCATAGCCTGCGACCTCGGCCCCGTCAGGTCGGAAGCCGAGGTAATATCTACAAGTACGCCCCTTGCGCTAAGCAGCCACAACTGACGTCCTAAGCCGCTCAAGCCGGCCACCGCCAAGAAGGGACACGACAAGTCCATGGCCGATCCACCTAATTCGGACTAGACAGACACCCAGCCCTATCGTAGCTAAATATCTCTCGTGCCATTATGGGACATAACTCCCACCCGGTCATAACTCTCTTAACATATCCCAGTTGACTTTACCTCTTAATGGATAGTTGAACACTATAAATAGAGACTCATCTCCAACAAAGCAAGGTACGCAATTCTACACACCAAACCCTCTAACATTTATCCTGCTTACTTTGACTCAGCTATCAAGAGTTTACCACCAGATATCCGCACTTCCCCTTTGCCCGTTGTCACTTTTCTTGTGCAGGTTGGACAATCACCACTGGAGCACAAGCCCATTCCGTCCTGAGGATGAAAAACATACTTAGCAAACCACTAGGCCGACTCTCCTCAACCGTTGTCCAAATTTAATCGACAACACCCACCATAAAAATAAAAAATAAAAATAAAAATAAAGCGTAGGATCACGTGACGTTTATTCGCCATCCAACCTGTTGATAAGGTCACACTGACGTGGATGAAGGGAAGCACAGATATCAGCTTGATCCAAAACTTTTGTGACCCACAGTTTTTAGTGGTCAATCACTACTGCGTCTTGTGGTGTGGCCCACCTAAAATTTGGATCTGCTTCATTTTTTTGCCCTAAAATGAGTTGGCCCACGAAGTTTTTTTTATTGTCAATTATTTCTAAAATGAGTTGGCAAAAAAATGGACCACATATACAATACATACATCTAGGTGGGTCCTATGGTCACGACCTCATGGAACTCAACTGAATCAGCACCCATCAATCGCGGACTCAAATTGCCTAGTGTAGCACACAGCACTGACCTGGGTGCTATGTTGCTAGAAAAGCTATGTGGACCCATTATGATATATGTGTTCTATCCACACCATCCATTCATTTTGTCAGTTCATATTAGACACGTAGCCAAAAAAATGAGGTAGATCTAATTCTCAGGTGCACCACATGATCACAGAAAAAAATTGGTGATTGAACGACCACCATAAAGGCTACGCTAAAGCATGAGAAGTGAAGAATTGGAAGACCCGCACCTGCTAAACTAGAACCCTACTCAATCTGGACCGGACCGAGGACCTCAATAACCTCATCCAACCCGAGGTCAATCAGGTTTGGGTTGACCTAAGTCCAAGCTGGAGCCTTAGTTTGCAACAAAAATAACTTTTATCCCTCAGCAACGTATGAGAACAGAACAGCCGGCAAGTTATATCACGCCGGCGATCTAACAATCCCAGGCATCCAATTAGAACTTACCCAATGGGCGTCTAGACAATGGGTTAAAAATCAATTTTGGCGTATTTTATCTTTCACCGTTAGAGCCCATAAACACTGTCAAGGTAAATCAATATTGGCATACTGCATTACTGCTCTAACGACCGAATGAAATTAGGATCATTAGCATGAAATGAATAAGTCCAACTGGATAGCAAAAAGACACACATATTGTATATCCCATTCATGTGGCAGAGCCAGCCGACCATCTTGGTAGCCTCATGATCAAAGTTAGGTATCAACTAAAATAAGTTGCACTTATTAATGAGTTTGGCTAATGCACCATGGCATTCTGCATGGTCCTTATGGCCAGAAATATTTTAAGGAAGGGAGTAATTGTTGGGATGAGTCTTCAAACTTGCTCGAATGGGTGCTCCGACCGGGCCGGACAGCGTGACCCAGATGCTGTGAAGACCCCCCTCCCATGTGCAGTTTTGTGCCCAGACTGGTCGGCCAACCGGTCGTCAGTGGGCTCCAACCGGTCAGGCGACCGGTCGGATGTGAAGCAGAGTCGGGTCTGTTCTCCCTTGACTGATTTTTGTGAAGGCCGACCGATCGGCTGTGCGCGCGGATTCCTTGCGCAATCCGCAGTACTGCGCGAGGTGTTTCTATTTTCGGATTTCTTCCTATTTAAAGTGTTGTAATCCGACTTAGATGGGTATTCTAAGGTGTCCAAGGTTTCCTATTCGTACTAGGAAGAGGGGAGAGGTGTGTGTGAGAGATAAACTTGGGGTTTTCTCTGTGTTTCCTTGTTTTGTGGGATGTCAATCTCTGTAATCTCTGATATTCATAGTGGATCGCTTTGTGCCGTGGTTTTTTACCCAATTTGGGGTTTTTCCACATAAAATTTGGAGTCTCTTGTGGTGAATGTTTTTTGTGATTGATTGCATTTTGTTTCTCGTTTGATTTCGCATTACTTCACGCGTTCGGCGTTCCGCTGCCGGTTTTTTCCCAATAAGTGGTATCAAAGCTAAAGTTGGGGTGGAGTAGATTCGAATTGAGACGAAAAGATAAGATCGAGCGCAAGGTTCGATATAGAGAAGTTCTCTGGGAAAAATAACTTTGAGCTATGGAAGGTGAAGATTGAATCCTTCCTGGTTCAGCAAGGGCTTGATGGAGCTCTTGGAACACGACCTGAGGCTATGAAAGACGATGAGTGGACGAGGCTCGACAAGAAGGCAAGAACCTCAATCCTGTTAAACCTTCCGGATGATGTTCTCTATCATGTCATGAAGGAGAAAACTGTGGCTGAAACGATGGCGAAGCTAGAGAAGGTTTATGCCAAGAAATCTCTAGAGAATCGCATGTACGTGTTGATGCAGTTGTTCACCTTGAGGATAGCTGAGAGAACTGAGGTGGAAGACCACCTGAGCATGTTCAATAGGCTGGTTTGCAAGTTGGTGGAGATCGATGAACCGATGAAGGATGACTATCAAGCATGCATCCTGTTAAATTCTCTTCCAAATTCATATGACTTGTTCAGGGACTCTGTGTGTGCAGGAAGAGAAACCATAAGCGTTGAGACCTTTATCTCAGCCCTCCAGTCGAAGGCGATGAAAAAGAAAAGCGGTGATGTGGCTTCCCGTTATTCCTCAAAGGCACTGGCTATGGTAGGAAGAAGTTCTGAGCATGGAGGATATTCGAAATCGGGATTGAGGGCTAAGGGCAAAGGTAAGTCTAAGGTGAAGTTCTGGAATCGTGGCCAGGAGGGCCACATGAGAGAGGATTGTCAGAATCCCAGGTTGAGGCAAGAGAAGTATGGAAATTCTTCTAGAGATGGAGCCAATACCATAGAGGACGATGGCGATTTTTGTGAAGTTCTGACTGTATCTGGTAAGGGATCTCACGGTAGTGAGTGGATCCTTGATTCAGGGGCTTCATGTCACGTGTGTCCTGATCGGAGTTCATTCACGACATATAGGGAGTATGGTGGGGAATCGGTGTTTGTGGGCGATGGAGTCGCTCATAAGGTTGTGGGTGTTGGTACTGTGTGCATCAGGATGTTCGATGGGGTCGAACGAGTCCTGGAAGATGTGAAGCACGTTCCCAAGATGAAGTTGAATGTGATTTCTCTTGCTGTACTCGAGGCGAAAAGGTACGTGTTTATCGGCCGCGATCGTTGTTGTGAAGTGATGAAGGGAGCACTCGTGTGTATGAAGGCATGGAGGTGTGGCCATCTTTACATGTTGATCAAGAGCACAATTCACAATGGAGTTGCGGGAGAGGCAGCGAGATCCACGGTTGCTCGTATGTGGCAAGTGCCCAAGGGCCACATGAGAAGGGCGGTAAAAGGCGTGAATTTGCAAGGATACGGTCGATGGTGGCACGAGAAGCAGTGGAACTATGATTGAAGATGAGATGACGTTGCAAGGATGTGTTGATTCGACGTTTGAAGCCTCGGTGGAGTTTGTTGGGATGAGTCTTCAAACTTGCTCGAATGGGTGCTCCGACCGGCTGGCCGACCGGCCGGACAGCGTGACCCAGATGCTGTGAAGACACCCCCCCCCCCCCCCCCCCCCCCCCCCCCCCCCCCCCCCCATGTGTAGTTTTGTGCCGGTCGTCAGTGGGCTCCGACCGGTCGGATGTGAGGCGGAGTCGGGTCTGTTCTCCCTGGACTGATTTTTGTGAAGGCCGACTGGTCGGCTGTGCGTGCAGATTCCTTGCGCAGTCCGCAGTACTGCGCAAGGTGTTTCTATTTTCAAATTTCTTCCTATTTAAGGTGTTGTAATCTGACTTAGATGGGTATTCTAAGGTTTCCTATTCGTACTAGGAAGAATGGAGAGGTGTGTATGAGAGATAAACTTGGGGTTTTCTTTGTGTTTCCTTGCTTTGTGGGCTGTCAATCTCTGTAATCTCTGATATTCATAGTGAATCGCTTTGTACCGTGATTTTTTACCCAATTTGGGGTTTTTCCACATAAAATTCGGAGTCTCTTGTGGTGAATGCTTTTGTGTGATTGATTGCATCTTGTTTCTCGTTTGATTTCGCATTACTTCACGCGTTCGGCGTTCCGCTTCCGCTGACGGCTTTTTCCCAACAGTAATAACTACGGTGAGTTAGCCTAATATCATGACGCATTATTCACGTTCGTGCAAAAAAGTAGATAGCTATTATTAACACATGACAACTCTGGAAAAACTCTCTTTCATGTAACAGTAGTAAGACGTGCGCACAACCAATAGCCAACCCATGATAAACAACTAGTAAATGTGGCATTGTTTGATATGCTATGACTATCTTTAGGTCGAGATGGTTATTAGACAGAAGAAGTGGTTACGAAGATCTTTCTTTGCAACCGTTTAGAAACTTTAGAAAAAGAGAAAGATTGAATAGCTCTAGTCCATTGCTAACCCCAACACATATAAAATCAAATCTATATCCCAACGTTGCCTATCCTTTATCTATCTTAGCATAAGACAACCCATATACCTTGTTGCGCTTGATCGATTTTAGCATAAGAGTAGTGTGATTTCATATGTCTATGCTACTATGCAGGATTGGCCTAGATTATAGTAATGTAATTTCCTTTAATGTACGCTAAGTGTTGGATTGCACAAGGAAGAATTTATTTCTTTTTCTTTTTAGTAGTGTAATTTCTTTCGTCTATGCTTGGGTCATTGGACCAAGGAAGACTTAGATCTTTACTATTAGGATGAGAAAATATCATTTCGGCTAAAAGACAACAAGAACTCATTAGAAGAACAAATCCTTCATTTCGCAAATTGCTTGATCGTGTATACAAGTGGCTGAATAGACGACTGAACTGCTTCAATTCTCAATCATAGGCAACCGTCCATTGTCTATCTCAATACTTGGGGTCAAAGGCGTTTGGCTCAAATTGAGTTGTACAAAGCAATAGCATACTTGGCACAATACACACATATGCATAACCAATTGTGAGTCCCATTGTGCACCGTGGATATCTCTAAAGTCACATTGGTCAACCAATCCTTACCGTACAATTAGAACCTATCAAATGGATTGTTAAACGTAAAATTTTGGAATTTTTATAATTCAAACGAAAAAAAAAAAAATCAGATGGTTGGCATTTATCATCAATGAAAATTTCAAGTTATGCACCATCCACGGTTGGGTCAGCCATTGGGGCCATCTAATATAAATTCAGTACAACTTTTCTTAGGCTACGGTTGAAGAGTTACAACCATTTTAATATGGTGTTAAAATAACATCATCGTCATCTAAAGTTTACCCCAATTAAATCAGATTTATGATTGCCATATAGGCTGACTACAATGAAGTACTATCTAACGCAGAAAATTTTCAATAGAAGGCAGTATTTGATAATCGGGCAGCACGTGACACTTGATACACAAGCACTAAAAATGTGTACTCATGGCATATGCTAAGCTGAGCCGACTAAATTGTGGAACCAACCGTGGCCAAGTCAAGGTCCCAGATGTCCATACATACTGCATAGCAGCTCCTTCCCATGTAACATTTCAGCTGTTCATCAGGTCCTATTGATGTCTGGGTCCAAAATTTCACTGTAGTGTGAGTGCATGGGTGTGTATGAGGTGTGAGTGCGTGGGTTAAAAAAAGAAAATAATAAATAAATAAATAAATAAAGCTTTTCTTAAAGTAGGGATGGCAATGGGTTTGGTTTGGGCTGTCCAGCCCAATACATATGACTCAAGCCCAGCCCCAAAAAAATTGATTGGGCCCTGGCATGACCTGAATCAACCTGACCCAGCCCGAAAATTGTAAAATCCATATTTTCACACATGAATGTTCATAATGTATCCATTGATCAAGTAGGCCCTGGAGAAATGGACATTGTAGAGGAATGAAACCCAACTATCTACATCCAAGATGGATGGGTTGTCTAACCAAGGATGGGAATGGCATATTTTCATAATGTAAAATATGTTCATGTATGGTCAGATCGGGTCGGGTTGGACTAAAATAACTTCTGCATAAGCCCCACCCAAAAAAAAACAAGAAGAAGAAGAAGAAGAAGAAGCCTGACCCCAAAATTAATTGGCCCATGCATGTGAGTCTCAATATGGTCCATGGGCCAAGCTAGAAAGTCCAAGCCCAAATCTGGGTCAGGTAGGCTCCCTGGCCCATTTCCACCCTTATGGCTAATCTGATAAATCGACCAACCTGATTCGTGGATGGGGCACAAATGTAGTGGGACTCACCTGATGAGTGTCTTGGATCTGTTGCAGAGTAACTGGGATCATATACACATAATACTGTTTGTCATATGGCCTGTGGTCGGAGAGAGCAGCAGGCAAATGCTAAGGTGCTGACATATTGAAGGTACCGGCCATTGTTGAGTGGTTTGGATGTAACTGTGAAAGGTAGGAATTCCATCAGCATGTCAATGCCCAGTAGATGTGGGCTGTGGGCAGAGGTGTCCAGGAAAAAAAAAAAAAGGTAATTCAGTTGGGAAATGTTAGAAGACGAAAGGAGCTGCTGATTTGTTTCAGCGTCGTCGAGAGCCTGCTTTTGCTGATTTGAATTCGATCATGAAGCTAAGTTCTCAGCTGGTGAGTGTAGGAGGTTAAAAAAATGACTCCAATCTACCAATCAGTCACCTCAGGCAGTTGTCCACCCAATGAATGATCTGGATATCTTCCACCTGTCCATATGGGCCCCAAAATTCGGCCCAAGCAACTGATCGTTATCTGGACCAATTCGTGTTGAGACGACCAAGTAGTCAAGCCAACTCAACGAGTCATGTGAGTCTAAATTGAGTTTAACTCTGGCCTGATTTTCACGGTGACTCACTTGATTTCTGGCCGAGTCAAGTTGACACAGTTGAGTAGTAAGTTGAGTTACCGATTTTCGGAACTATGATCTAGACATTAGCCACATATGTGCCAACATGACACATGTGGAAGATTTGGAAATTCATGACACCCAAATCAAGCTAGGGGAGACCAAATGTATGAAGAATGGGTAGTTGAATAATGGTCAACATTTATCATGCACGGCGCAGACCCACTTGATTTCTTTGTTGGTCAACATTTATAATGCACTTGATTTCTTTGTTGGGATAGTCCCACAACGGCTGGGGGATGATGAAAAGTGATGTAGCAAGGAGGCCCCCTCATCGTGGATGGAAAGCGACTAGAGTAAGGAGCCCAAGAGAAGAAGCCCAGTTTAAGCTAGAAAGTAACAAAATCAGCACTATCGAACGTCAGACTAGACTTCATCAATTGCCCGACCATAACTAAAATAGTTCAGAGAACTCTCTAGACAGGCAAACCAATTTCAGACGTCCGACCACCTCATTATCAAGTGCCCAACCATCATTGGTCGCCCGACCACCTTTCACCAAGTGCCTGAAATTTGATTAGAAATTAGTCCAACTCTCTAGACCATTTTAAGTGGTCATCGGGCACCCAATGCGCAGGCAAATGCGTATATTTATTCCAATTTTATAAATTTATTTTCTATTTTAATTAGAACTCTTTGATTATGTTTTTTTAAAGTTTTCTAAGTTTATTTTCTTCTATTTAAAGGTTATTTAACTCATTTTAGTTAATTCCATATTTGATTAATAAAAAATATTAAGTTTTACTCTGCTTGTGGATTCGAATGATTTATTCGTGGATTCGAAATATCCCCTCATGGATTCGAGGAAGACTGGTTGAGGAGTCTTAGTAGCTCCGTAGATTTGAAGTAGGTATCACGTGAGAGAGACGATGATCAATCTCACCCTGTCAATATTGTGCCAAAAAGTAGCTTCATATACTCAAGGGTCATTCCAACTAATGGGTTAACCTTTAGGGTGTGACACGACATTAGTATCAGAGCAAGGTTATCCGTCCAAGTCTAAGCTATGGTGGCGCCACGCCCAAGGGAATAAGCCGAGACCAAGTTCTAAGAGTCCCAGGACCCACGAGCGAGGGGGTAAACTGAGATCAAGTTCCAAGAGCCCCACATCGGCTGGGAGACGATGAAAAAGCAGCTTCATATACTTTGGAGTTACCCCACCTAATGAGTTAACCTTTTGGGCGTGACACAATATTCTTAGCCATGGCAAAAACACAGTGGTACCTGCTTTTATGAACCACCACACAAGTGCACACCCATATTTGTCGGTGAATCTGACAATGCCTTTTTCCATGTGAACATCCCGGAGGTTTAGTCCACCTACCTTAGCCATTGTGCAGCTGTGTTGATGTTGAAGAGTTGCAAGATTTTCGTACCTACCAACAGGACATGCGAGGTTTGGGGAACAAAACGGTTTGACATGATGAACAGTATCATAGATGCCCCATGAACCAAAAATTTCTTAAATTGGAAGATCCAATCCTTTGATCATTGACCTTTCTTCCGTTGACGATGGATGATTGCTGTATTTTATACCTGAGCCGTCTTAGTTCCCACCCACCCATTGAAGGGTTAGGATTTTCTATGAAGACTGCGCGGTGCTTGCCCTTCGTTTGGAAGGAAAAGAGGAGAGGCTGTTCCATGTCTGTTATGAAACGATCTGTCATCAGTTACCAGTAGACGTGGGTGGATCTTCACCGTCCATCTGGTAAGCCGTACAGTGAATGCGCCACAGTCCCAAAAATCTGAATCTTATCGGGCAGGTGGTCCACCCGCACGGGGGACCAGAATCTCAGCTTGGCATTCCCGTGCATTAAGTACTAGGGCCCGAGCATAAGCTCGTCTTGTTTAGGAAAGGCCGGACCCAGTACATCACCGGCCTGGCCCTAGATCTCAAGTGGTCTGGCTTGAGAGGGGCCCATGAATTGTGGGGCAAACTTAATGGGCGATACAGATCAATCAGACCACTAGTGAACCAGTAGCATTTTATTGGTTGCCACAAGGGACCCACCATATCAGCTATCTAAATCAACACAAGGTATGCCAGACCCATTTGCAATGCCCGGCCGTGTATTGCACTGAACAGAATCTAGACCGAGCATTAATTGTAGACCCCACAAATTGTACTGGTCATCCAAATTCTTCAAGGTGCATCCGGTTGTGGACAGATACCCCCCAAATCTCCCCCATCAAATGATCTCAACTATCTGATTAGCGTTTAATTAAACGTAGACCATTGGTTACAGCTGTCCCTTTTCTTTTTTTCCTTTCTTTTTATGGTCTTGGTTTCAGGCCCGGAAACCCCCATGGTCGGGGCCCCACCCCAAGCATTCCTTCTAGACCAGAGAGGATGCAACCCCATACCACCATCTCAACCCTCCAGCTGGATGTCATAGTTGTCCATTTGATTGGCAACTCCAGCTGGATATCATAGTTGTCCATTTGATTGGCAACTCCAGCTGGATATCATAGTTGTCCATTTGATTGGCAACCCCCAATAGAGGCCGATGTCGGTGGATCCTTGACTATGGGGCCACCATGATGTATGTGTTTTATATCCACGCCATTCATCCATTTTTCCAAGTCATTTTAGGGCATGATGCAAAAAATGAACCATATCAAAATCTCAGGTGGATCACACCATAGGAAAAAGTGGGGATTGAACACCCACCATTAAAAACTTCTTGGAGGCCACAAAAGTTTTAGATCAAGCTGATACTTGTGTTTTTCCTTCATCCATGTCTGTGTGACCTTATTAACAGGTTGGATGGAAAATAAACATTACCATGGGTCCTATGAAGTTTTTAATGGTGGGTGTTCAATCATAATTGTTTCCTGTGGTGTGGTCCATCTGAGATTTGGATCTGCTTTAGGTTTTTGTCATGCCCTAAAATGAGCTGACGAAATGGATGGACGGCGTGGATATAAAACATAGGCATTCTGGTGGGTCCCTCGATCACGGATCCACCAACTTGGGTGGCACCGAATCCGCATCCTTTGAATGGATATCACCTGTCCTCTGATGGGGTGACAATGGGGCATGGCACCCCACTAGATGGACTGCTTAGGTTATTCAGAAGTATGTCCCACATGTGGTGCTTGTGTGTAGGAAAAAAAAAAAAAAAAAAATCCTTCGTAGTTCCAACATGACAGGAGATCGGACTCCATTTGACAGGGGTTTGGATTTGAAAGAATGGCTTGTTTGATATTGAAACGAGGGATATTTCGATATATATATATATATATATATATATATATTTTTTTTTTTTGTTGAAAATAACGTCTTTAGAAAAGAGAAATGTAGTGAGCCAAGTGCATGGAACCTTCACATGCGCGTAATTACATCTGGACTTATTGGCAATCACATCATTTACTTGGACCGTACAATCCTACTATTCTTCGACTAAAGAGTCACATATGCCTTCAATCTGGACTTTGGGGGTTATCGGTCAACCGACCACTATACTTGGTCGAACGAAACTACTTCAAATTAATCATTCATTTGCTAAACATATTTAGCCAGAGTTCAATTGGCTGAACTTTTGGGACGATAGACCGACGGCCGCATATTTTTTTACATGGTTTTACACATTTTGTTTACTATTCTGGTTATGTGTGTGTGTGTGATTGAAATTAGGGTTTGAAATACTTGGTTTCTAAACGAGTGAAGGGGCTTTGGGAGGAAAAAAAAATGCTAGGATTTTTCTGTCTGGCTTGATTTGTAAGTTGTTCTCAATTTAATCTATTGTACTTTGGTATTTTAAAGTGGTTTACTTTGTACCATGGTTTTTTCAGTAAGGGCTTTTTCATGTAAATTTTGTTTGTCTTATATGATTGGATTTGCTTGTGTGGCTTTAATTACTTTATTTGATTATCGTCTAAGTTGCTTCCACAGTCCCAACATACAGCACAAAATTCATAGCAATCCGATGGCCCAAAACATCTGTAAGTTAATTCATTTTTTTACTAACGATCTCGTCCATCACTCTCTGATGCCTTTGACTGAGCGGTTGGAATCATCTGAGCCACCGTGGGAAGAGTGGTCAGGGCCTAACAGGTGGTCCAGACAGGTGATGTGCATGTGAACGTATTCAAATGAAACAACGTCCACGGGAAGGTTTAATCCATTTATTTATCTTTTTAATCGTTAATCGGTTGGCTTCGGACTTATAATCTATGGGATATTAAATTATTAATACAGGAGCCTTACACGTGAATCCCATAATGTCAACTTTTTTATCCCTAAACCATGGGCCCACTTGTACAAACTTAAAAACGCAAACTCCACGGTACAGTTGCTCGTCAGAGCATTGTATTATCTGTTTCAAGTTTAAACTAGGGTGAAATTTGGATACCATTGAGAATGAGATGCATTTTTCTCCTTTATGCGTTCATTTCTTAATAAGTTAGAAACTTCAGCTTACCGATGCCTTTTTTTTTTATGAACTGTTTGAATTTTCGAAATCAGCTCTTGCACGAGAAATTGTGGCCGGGCGACCAAAATTCACCAGATGTGGCAGCAAACTTGCTGGCTTGTTTTGACAACAGGCGGCGCCTGGCAGTCTGGTGACCAGGCGCCCGGTGCCCTGGTCGGGCGCCCGAAAATGGCCTTTTCTTTAGGATTTCTTGCTGGACGTTTTTTGGGTTGGCCGGGCGCCCGGCGATCTAGTGACCGGGTGCCCGAACCTGCACGGACTGCTTGTCCGCAGTTTCCTTATTAGGCTCTAATTCCTCTGTTTTCCTACTTAAGAGGTTCCAAAACGGGATTAGGTATTCCCATTGAGTGGTTTTTGCACATCCAAGGTGAGAGAGAGAGAGAGAGAGAGAGAGAGAGAGAGGAAGAGAGAAAAGAAAAGAGAGAAAGAGGAAGCTTGTAGAAAGGAGAAGTTGCTTAAAGAGGAGTTCTTCTACGCAACCGTCATCTCAGCGCTTCTACGTCCTCGGGATCGGTGAGATCGCTCTACTTTTGTTATTCTCTTATTGTTTATCCATCCCAAGTGGGTGAGGAAGGTTTGATCCAAGCGGTATGTGCTTGAGATCGGTTGTAACAATTCTCTGAAATAGTGGATTGTTGATCTGGACTAGGTCCCGTGGTTTTTACCTCTTTTGAGGGTTTTCCACGTAAAAACTTCTTGTGTCATGTGGTTGAATGTTTATTCTTGATCATTACATTATCATAGTCCATAATTCTAGCATATTGGGGGGCGAGATCCGAAGGTTTGTATGAAACGCACCCAACATTTTTCTCCTTCATGTATTCATGTCTTCATAAGTTAGAAATTTCAGCTTACTGATGTCGTGTTTTATGAACTGTTTGGATTTTCGAAATCAGCTCCTGCACGAGAAATTCCTAACCTCTTTACCTCATTTGAAAAGATGAGGGGACATCCAAATGCCCCCTTACTTTCTTTTCTTTTCTTTTCTTTTTTTATTCTTTTTTTTTTTTTTCCTAAAGTAACTATCTGTTAGAGTCCCTTGATATGCATTAATGCGTCATCCTCTATTAGCGCGTGTTTTTAGAGAAAGTGGTGATGCATTGGTACGCCATCCTCTATTAGCTCGAGCTTTTAGATCAAGTGGTTGATTGGCATGGTCCTGTGTTCAAATCTTGGAAGTAGAAACTATGTTATTGGTTATATATTCTCTCAAGGAGGGCGGTTTATGGTGTGAGTGTCCCTCCACCCTGCCCTTGCCTAGTATGTTTCCGTGCAGAGTTTCACCCCGTATGTGCAAGGGAGTGTTAGAGTCCCTTGATATACATTGATACGCAATTCTCTATTACCTCGGCTTTTAGATCAAGTAGTGATTTGATACTATCCCACAACAAAGACTTCAGGAATGTGTGTTGCTGGAAAGCTTTGTATGCCCCACCATATTGTATGTGTTTTATTCACACAATCCATCCATTTTGGCCACTCATTTTACGGCATGAGCCCAAAAAATGATACAGATTGGTGTTGCCAAAACCAACTAATCCACATCCACATATATAGGTCTCAGTTCTGTCTAGTGGGGCCCATTGTTCATTCATCCATATCATTGGTTCCTTGTCACCCATTCATGCATGGACTTATGTCTCAAAATGATACATGACTAGAAATTCTTAACCATTTAATTGAAGCACTACAGACAACGATTAAAATGATGAATAAAATAATGTTCGATGTCCAATGGAAAATGTCTAGGATCTTCTACTGTGGTATTTGTTTGGACAAGATCTAACAACACCAGATTAACAATGCAGAAGCAGCCACATAACAAGTACGATATCTTCATGGCATGTGCCAAATATACATATGACGGCTAATTAACGAGCAAATCCTTAACGAGTTGTAGTGCGTAAGTTTTATCTGAATAAGAATGAGTAATCGTTAGAGCTATGTTAGCTTCAAAGCACATTTGGTAACTTATTATGTGATAAATATGCATTCAACAAAGGTAAGGCACGATCGAGTAAAGACAACCGTCACTTTATAACTGAGGATATACGAAGTCGCCACATAGGCAGCAGTTATTCTCATAACATCACTTGGGAGCTTATAAATAACAAAGGAGAGTTTGAAGGAGAAGCCTAGCACAACACAACAAATCAATCCAACACAACATTGCTTTATCCAATCTTTTGGACAATTATCATTTTCCACTACTCATCAGCGTGGAATCCTTAGCGTATAGGAGTAGTTCAGTCCATCCATACTCAAAGTTGAACCAACTTAGTTGTAACCATTAACTATAATTTTCCTTCATTTGCACTTGCATACTAGATATAAAGGAAAACTGTAGTTTAGGAATCGTCCACTTACGCTCATATACTAGGTGGACGATAGTTTGTAACATCGGTATTGCTCATTCCTACTCATCTATGTGTTGTAAGAATAAGCACCCCGCTGCTCTCAGCCATGTCGATTATCCCATTTTAATAGTAAGTTTCACCTTTTTACCTTCATCTTTGATTTCCATTCGGCTATACAGGTTGTTTCATTTTCGAAAATCCTTAGTTTGCAAGGCAAAAGAAACTCATTAGAAAAAGAGAGCGCACTCAACAGTTAGTTGAATAGATGATTGATTTTTTAACTATTTGACCAAATACCATTCTATATCGATGCCAGGGTCAGTGGCATTTGGTTTGAATTGGACTGCAAATTGGTTTTGGTACGCCTACAAATCTTAGTGGCCGAATTCCATACCAACAGTATTCACGTTGGTCAAAAATGCTCCTACGGTGGGATTCGAGGGATCAATGCATTCCGTGAAAGATGCGGGCAAAGAAATATATAATTTCTTTCCTACGGACATGTGTAGTGGGGCCCACCAGATGTTATGGAAGGAAAATGTAAGTAACGGAAAATGTGAAGAACCGACCAAAGCAATATTAAAATTACATTACCATTCCGTTACAGGGTGCGACCAGCGTGTGGACTTAGGCGTGTTGTCAGGAAGTGGGCCCACAAAGGTTATTTACGGGGCGCGAATTAGGCGTTACCCCGGGAACAGCTTAGTGGGTGTTACCCTAACCGTGTGGGGCCATATTAATGTATTTTTCATATATTTACGCCGTCTATCTGTTTGTTCATATAATTTTAGGATGTGATCGAAAACCCTAAGAAGATTCATACCTCAGGTGGACCATACTACTCGAAACAGTGATAAATAACCGATAAAAAGTTTTTGTGGGCCAAAAAAGTTTTGGATCAATCTTATATTTATATTTACTCTTCATCAATAACTTATTAACATTATCAAGAGCTTGGATTGCAAATAAACATAATCGAAACCCTACGATGGGCTCTTTGGAATTTTTAGTGGTGCGACACTCAATCACACTGTTTCTAGTAGTATGGTCCACTTGAGATTTGGATCTGACTAATTTTTGAACCACGTCCTAAAATTGGCTGTAGAAATGGATGGACGGAGTGGATATACAAAATATAATCTATGTGGGCCATACGTTAGGGGCAACACCCACTAAGCTGTTCCGGGGTAACACCTAATTCGCGCCCTTATTTTCGGAAGAGGCTATTTTCGGATGCTGACTGGTGTTGATGCATGTAACATGGAAATGGGCTTTTTGGCCCTTATTTCACGGGAACAGCTTAGTGAATTGGGCTTTTTGGCCCTGATTTCACGTGTGGGGCCATATTGATGTATTTTTTATATATCGACGCCGACCGTATGTTTTTTCATATAATTTTAAGATGTTATCCAAAACCCTAAGAACATCCAAATCTCAGTTATCCAAAATCGTAAGAAAATCCAAATCTCAGACATACCATACCACTAGAAACAGTGATGAATAACCATTAAAAACGTTTTGTGGGCCACAAAAGTTTTGGATCAATCTTATCTTTATATTTTTCCTTCATCAAGACCTTATTGACATTATCAAGAGATTGGATTGCAAATAAACACCATCAAAACCTTAAGATGGGCTCTTTGACATTTTTAATGGTGGGGCACTCAATCACACTGTTTCTAGTGTTATGGTTCACTTGAGATTTGGATCTTCACAATTTTTGGAACCCCAATCTAAAATGCACTGAAGAAACGGATGGATGGCGTGGATATACAAAATATCATCCATGTGGGCCATACGGTAGGGGTAACACCTAATTCGCGCCCTTCTTTCATACCGTACACACGTTGTAGGCACGCAACCCAGCGCAGCTGCCGGAGATAGAATAACAGCCAAAATAACGTCCGCCGTTGGGGATGTAGAGCGGCCACTTGACTGTCGACAAAAATGGCGGTGGCCAGATATTTTCCTCGACCAGATTCGCTCAAAAGTTTTAGTACTGTATTGTCCGCCGGACGGGGTTTGGCTAGTAACCCAACACCAAACTCCTACCTGGTGTCAAAGCTTTATGGCCCCACCATGATGTGTCTGTTTTATCCATGACATTCATCCATTTTGCCATATTATTTTAAGGCATGAGCCCAATAAGCGCTTAATCACCACTGTTTACTGTGGTGCATCCAACCTATTGATAAGGTCACAGAAACCTCGGCGATGAGAAAACACAAATATCAGCTTGAATGAAAACTTCTGTAGCCCAAAAAAGTTCTGGAAGATAAGCACTCAATCCCCATTGTTTCTTGTGGTGGGGTCCATTTGAGATTTGTATCTTCATCATATTTTTGCTCATGCTTTAAAATGGTCTGGCAAAGTGGATGGGTGGCATGGATAAAACGCATACATCATGGTGGGGCCCATAGAGCTTTGACATCAGCTAGCTGGCTGGTGTTGGGGTCACTATCCAAACAGCTTCCGAGATCCATTCACCCCTGACTCATATTGCCAGCGAAAAGCTTCATGCGACAGGAAGCTAGTTGGGGTTCACAGTGATGATTGTGAGAAACCCACCCGTCCATCCATTTTGCCAATACATGTTAGAACAGGGCCCCTAAAAATGAACAGATCCAAAAAAGTGAATGCATGACAGTAAAAATTGGGTAGGGAAATGCTCCATGAGGTCCACCTTGATGTTTATATTCCATCCATATTGTTTATGAGGTCATTCATACTAGAATGGACTAAAAAAACAAATATTAACATAATCCAAAGCTTTTGTGGCCCCACAAATGTTTCAAACAATTAACAGATGTTAAACCATCACTATTTGTTGTCAACCAGCTCACTTGAGTTTTGAATCTACCTCATTTTTTAACCCATGGTTTGGACAAGATCTAATAGTAAGATGCAATGCAGCAAGCAACGTAGTAGGCACAACATCTTTACAATGTGTAATGAACATATAGAGGACTGCTCATTAATAACCAGCTCATTATGGGTTCGGAGCCTTGCCTCGTTGGTAGACTTTGCAGAGTTTCAACAGGGGTCTTGGTTTCAAAACTCATCAATGGTGAAAATACATGCTGCTGACAGCACCAGTGTTCATTTTAAAAAATAGAGTACCTTTCAGGAGTGATTGAATTAGAACCTTTTATCCTTCTCCTCCATTCTCTCTTTTTCCATGTTATCTCCAAGCAAATCTTCCACTAACCCTTGGACTTCATGCCCTATTAAATAGTAGGCAGTCGACAAGCGTAATACAACGCCAGTCTAGTTTCAACTAAAAAAGGAGCCACAAAATAATAAGTGGCTGGAATCTTCTAATCTAGGAGCTTTCGGCAAATTGTCCATCCATGATGAGATGCCATGAACCAATGGTCAGGACTGCAAACCAAGCCACCCATTTGTCAAAAGGGAAAACCCATAGTATATTGCGAAAAGCGTGGGGTCGAGCATCCTGTAATTCCTCTCCGTTGAGTTAGGTGTGTGTTGTTACAGGCTATGTCCTGTACTTGTTCCTATACATCTCATAGGCTTAGAGATTAGTTGAGCAACTCAGCACATCTCCCGAGTCTCACCTGTTCGAGATAGGAATTATTAGCTGACTACCAAACCAGAGAGATAAAGTGACCCAAGTCACATCTACGATCTATCCAAACAATTGAACTATAGGGCCGGATCAACACCGTTCGTACAACTCGATGTTGTGTGTGAGTAAACATGGGGCCCATCATTTGTTTATACAAACGGTTGGGATGTTAACCTTACTGTTAGATCTTTGGCCTATTTTTCATTGAATATGACCGTTTAATATGCTTTTGTTTATTTATAGGCTCAAGTGGTTAAGATCTTCAAATCTGGGAGATTTCGAGAAATCTCCCAACATGCTGGGGCCATCAGGTCGGCAGTCTCGATCACCGACGATAAATGATCACTTGGATCACGTTCAAAAGGCGAAAGAGCTTGTCTGGGAGGTGTGAAACGGACCAAGTACCAGACCCTTTTTTGAAACAGACATTTATTAAAACATACCTATCTTTTAGTTTATTTATTTAAAAAAAAAAAAACTGTACTTCTAAATTATTTAAAGTAATCTGCTTATGTTTTACCGCCCCGTTATCTATTTTACCGCCCCATGTGTTACGCCATTGCCATCTTGTATGGTTCTGAAATTATATTTTATAAAAGACAAAAATGTCCCTCATTTAAAGCTCTTAACGTAACAGATGAGGTGGTGAACGTTCAAGAATACCAAGCTAGGTGGAGACTACTATTGTATTTTCGAGAAATCTACCCCATTCACATGTTTTATCAAATCATTTGCATAAGCTGAAAAATGAGGCAAATACAAGGATCAAGTGGGCCACATAATAGAAAGTAGTGGAGATTGTACGTCCACTGTTGAAACATTCATGGGCCGCAAAAGCTTTGGATCAGGCTAATATTTTGTTCTTTCAATTCATCACAGTAGTAATGACCTTAAGAATAGTTGAGAATTCATCCCAATGGTTTGAATTGCATATAAACATCAAGTTGAAGCCCATAAGTTTTTAAACGGTGGGCAGCTACTTTCCATCGTTTCCATCCATTTGTGTGGCCTACTTGAGTTTCTGATATTTCTGATTTTATTTTATTTTTTCTCTAGTCTCTTAACGTGATCTTTCAAAACAGACGGACGGAGTGGATTTCTCCAAACCCGCATGGAGGGCCTTTAGTAGAGTACGGATTATTAAGTGCGGCTCGTGGCTAATCTAACACGGTGTTGTTCTGAACTTGAGGTCCAATTAGATATATTTGCCATGCCGTCCAATCATTTTAAAAACTCTATGGCACGATTCAAACAATAAAGCACTTACAAATATCGGTCATTAAAAGCTTTTTATGGCCCACAAAAATTTTGGATCAAGATGATAATTCTGTGGTCACTTCATCTAGGTCTTTTTTACCTATCAACAGGGTGGAATGAAAATAAACATGCCGGTGACCCCTATGGAGCTTTTAATGGTGTGGATTCAATAACAAAGGTTTCCTCTGATGTTGTGTACATAGGATTTGGATACACTTCATTTTTGGCACAATTACCTAAACTTGGCTGCCAAAATGGATTAAGGATGTGGATTTATGGAAGATACATTATAGCGGGCTCCACAATAAGGGATTCACCGTACTCGGTAAATCCCGAGATCAGGTAGCTCATTACGAAAATCTATGGGGCCCACCATGATTTATGTATTTCATCCACTCCATCCATCCTATCCATTTTATGAGATAATATTAGGGCTTTAGACTTAAAAAATGAAGCATATCCAAATTTCAAGTGGACCACACCATAGGAAACAGTGCAAATTGAATGTTTACCATTGAAAAATTCTCAGGGGCCACATAAGTTCCGGATCAAGACAATATTTGTATTTTTCCTTTATCCATGTTGTGTGAGCTTATGAACAGATTGGATGACAAATAAACATCATTGTGGCCCTATGAATTTTTTAATGGCGGAAGTTCAATCACCACTATTTTCTTATGGTGTGGTCCACCTAAGACTTAGATCTACCTCAATTTTTTTATCTCACCGCCTAAAATAATTATAAAAACTCAATGAATAGGTATGGATAAAACATATACATCATGGTGGGCCCACATAGCACCATCAAATAGCCACGTGGCTGCTGGCAGCGTGTATAGGACAATCCGTGTGTGTGGATTAGGTGCGACCCCAAGACACATTGTTTATGGTGTTGTACTAATCTTGGGGCCCACCTTGACATATGTATTGTATATCCATGCTGCCCATCCCTATTTTCAGATCATTTTAGAACATAGCCCAAATATTAAGCAGAACTAACACTAGGAAAATATATTTTATGATTTTAACATTGTCCACAATTGAAACCTTCTTAGAACCCACTTGCAAGTCAGATCAATCTCATTCTTTTGGTTCACGATCTAAAATGAGCATACAAAACAAATAGATGACTAGCTTGGATCAATTATATACTTAACTATGAGCTTTATAAACTCTTTTACATATAGGCCCTTAAGGGTGATGGTCATTTTTCAAGCCTTAACGGTGTCTTTCCATCTAACTGCACGGATTTATCACAATTATTTCAAACACCAGGTGCATTACTTTAAATAACTTCAAAGTAGGTGGGCTTACGAATACGGACCAAAAGGCAGGCGGGTTTCCTAATTGTCCCTTTTCAAAAGGACAATTAAGTGATGCTCTGCCTGCCTGTGATGGTTGATATGCAGCCACTTAGAAATTGTACACGTACTGTATATTAACTAAAATTAAACCAGTCCAAATTGAACATAGGTTGGCCATCACCTCAAAATCAGATGGAATGACGAACCTGATGTCCAGGTCCAATTAGCGTGGGAGCCGACTCCAATCCAATCGTCAAAACATGAGTTATTTGATACTCTGACAGATTGTGACGGTTGATACACTTGTGGTCAGAAACTGCACATATGTAGCTCAAAATATACCATCCAAAGAGAAGGAAACACTAGGATATGATCCCAAAGTAGGCTGATTAAACAATCTCAACCTCTGCGAATCTGGACCATTCATTATTTTTCAAGACCCATCAATGAATTGGGGTACCAGTCGCACCTGATTTGAGGATGGTTGTTTGTTGAAAGAGGACCATTGGATATTTATCATTTTTAACCGTCCAATGAATGCCGACAGCCTCACGATGCAATTAATCGTTACTTTTCAACATTTTCCATAAAAACAACTGTTTCAAGAGGACCGATCTCCTAAATGCGTCTGCACCTCTATTTGCAGCAATGGGCTTTTCTAGCCACAAGATGAACCTGCGTGTGAATTTTCACACCCACCTATTTATTGGCTACTTGTCACATGTTTACTTGCCTTTAAAATCAGACCCATACACTTACTTGGTGGGCCATATCGATCTGTACATTAGGTCAAGTGACTTACATGATCATGAGCCGATTTGGGATGATCTTCATGTTGTGGCCCACCTTTTTCATGGTTTAAATTTTCTACAGTAATGATGCACCTCCATGTAAGATAGCCGTACAGTTTCTTACTTATTGTCCAACCAGGTTTTACCCCCGGCAAATGCCAGCTGTGTAGGCCATCTACACAATGAAAACGGTCCACTCGGCCATGAACATCAGCTGGCACAAAAACCAAACCTCTGTTCATTGTGTGGACCACACACTTGGGATTAATGGACAGCTAACCTCTGACCATACATACATGTACAACTAACGACCCCACCTGATTTTTGTGCCGGTGAACTTCAGACGGGGCCTACTCTTTTGCTGGTGCCTATGCTGTACCTAGTTTCATGTTGGCGGAAAAGACCAAGGTTAGCTATGCCGACTGCGTAGTGACCTCTGCCACCACCCACATGCCTAGTGACCGGACGATGGTAGGATTTGATTAGGTCATTTAACAACTATCAGAGAGGAAGAGTCACAAAAGGCAGAATGGCACATTGTTAGTACACCCACCCACAGTTTGCCATTTTTAACAACAGCATATGGTTAGTACACCCACCCACCCAGCCTTGTTGAAACGAGGCTATCTTCACTCAGTCTGCCACTGTGGACCTGGGTGTGAAATATGTTATGAACTAACAACTTTCGTACATGCTTTTGTGTATACTTCATCTTCTGACAATGACAGCAGCACGTGGCCCAATCCACCATATTAGGTCACCATGGACATCCTTAGAGGCAGGGTCACTACTTAATCAAAGGAGATCAGCTTACTCTTGGATTGTACTGATCAATTTCTATTTTAAAAATGAGCCACGCTACATGTAACTCATGTGGGGCCCACAGATATAAATCAATGTCAAAAAGTGCTTTTGGTTCAATGTTTTAGGCGGAATATTTTTCAATTTCCATCTCAAACAGACATGCATAAAATTATTTACATATATTTGCCATGCACATAAAAAATCAAACAGCCCCCTTAGCAAACTGAGAGCGACGGAATCATAATCATCTTAAGGCTACACTACAAGAAATAGTTGGAATCAAACCACCCTTAGTTCATGTGGGGCCCACCATAGTGTTTTTCTGTAATCCAATCCAGTCATCTGATGTGCCTCATAAGGATGTAAGAATTAATAAATCATAGTGTTTTAAAACTTAGGTATCTCATGACACATTAATTTAAAGGTCTTAGGTATAATTTTTTTGAAGAATCATCCTGAAAATCAGATCAAGATGACACATTAATCCAGTCATCTGATGTGCCTCATGACCCAAAAAGGGATGTTGTAGGTGATGGACGGCCTAAATCTTTTGCACATTCGCTCTTTCTTCCACGTGTGTGAAACTAAGCCCATAGGTGCTTAATTCGCGAGGTATCCAAGTATTTTACCAAATAGTGCAAAACAACAGAGAACGCATGCAATGATGGTTAGATTTGTCTACCAGCCAAAGTTCGGTGAGCTGAAAGATACCCAACCCCATGTGGGAATGATCCTGCCTTTTGAGTTCTGCTTGCTCTGCAATGTATGTATGACATCCAACCCAACCAACATATGCTTGCCCCCTTGTTTGGCCCTGAGCCTACAAAGCGAGCAGTTCCGAAATTCAGGTGGGCCACACCATAAGTAACAGTTTGATTTGTTGGGGTCTCACCATGTATTGTGTATTAGATCCTAAATTCAGGTGGACCCGGATCAATGGTCATCGTCCCCCCTCAATGTCTCTGCAAGTGTGGTTGACCATTAAAAACTTCTTGTGGGCCAACCTTTTAAATCTTGTGGATCAAGCTGATATTTGTTTGGTCCCTTCATTTAGGTCTTTGTGACCTTATCAACATATTGGATGGAAAATAAACATTCCTCTGGAGATTTCGATCTGCTTCATTTTTTTTGGATCACTGCCCTAAAATGATCTGTTAAAACGGATGGACAGTATGGATGTAAGGAACATACATCACGGTGGGCCCCACAGTCAGTAATCCACCGACCCCTTTAAAAAAAGAAAAGGAAAGGAAAACACGATAAGTTAGATTTCCATATTTGCCGAGTCGTCTACGTATTTGATACTAAAATGAGTAGAGCACGTCCGTTGTCCCGTTCACAATCGGAATCCGTTGCAGTTGATAATAGTTTAGTGGTAAATGGCGCGACATAGCCCTCTCAAGCGCACTATCATAGTGCCTCCTTTCACGATCCACTTGAAAGAGTATCTGGTGGATCTGGACCGTCTATTCATCGAGCTTTGACTTCGATGACACAATAGTTTAAACTATAGCAGAATCTATTTCCCTCTCCTTCGTGTTTTAAGTCCAGCTATCAAAATTTTAAAGTACTTACGTATGTACTTCTTGGGTTTATTTGTATCCATAGACCACCAATGATATGATCCAATATGTGAATGGTCCGGATCCACCACACATACTTCCACGTGGACATTACAAGCGCCGATCTATGATATCACGATAGGCACGGTTCTATCATATAATTTCTACAGGAGATCCTTATCTTGACCTATTTTATAGAAGCTGGGGTCACGTGGTAACCACGGCTGGCGGGCGGAAAATGTCACCTTTTTATTTCCCATTCGCGTCGCGAACGACGTTTGGAAGTCTTACGCGGTTAGACTCTATCCGGCCGGTGCTGCCTCACGATAGCCGCGTTAGTCAGTTTGAGCTTCTCAGAATTAAAAGCCCTTTACTCCAAATGAAACTACGAAAATGCCACTCACGTGCCTCACGCAGACGCAGCGGGTCGCGGCGGTTCAAAGAGCGGGAACTGCGGGATGCGAAACACCGTTTGATGTGGTGCGTTTGATCGGGACGTGGACCCCACCTTGATGTATATTCCTTACATCTACTCCGTTCATCCGTTTTGACAGCTCATTGTGGGGCATGATCCCAAAAATAAAGCAGTTTCAAATCTAAGGTGCACGATACCACAGGAAACAGTGGTGATCGGCCATTAAAAACCTTTTTGTGGGCTACAAAAGATTTGGATTAAGCTGATATTTGTGTTTTCATTTCATCCAGGTATTTTTTACCTTATCAACAAGTTGGATGGGAAACAAACATTCCTTTGGCTCCCAATAAGTTTTTAATGGTGGGTATTCAATCAATCACACTACTGTTTCCTGTGGTGTGGTCCAGCTGAGAATTATATTTTCTTCATTTTTTAGATCATTCCCTAAAATGATATTTTAAAACAGATTGACGGCATGGATTTAAAGCACACGTGGATCGGGGGATCCACGGAAGCCGCGTCCGTTGCATCGAATGGGAACGGACCGCGGAAATATGGTGGTTTTGTTCCACTAGTTATTTTATACTCTGTCAGCGATTGATGGTTGATATGCAGGCATTCAGAAACCGTAACGAGGCATAGATTAACTATAGATAAACCGTTCAAATTGTGGGACCCACTTTTAGGTTGGTCATAATCCTAAAATAGTGTTTACTGAACTGTTTTAACCTCTGGTGAATAGGTATCAATTTATCGAATTAGGAACGTTGGTTCTTTTCATCTCGTCCGTGCATTAAATGTCCACATATCAAACCAGTTAAGAGAGACAAAATCAGTGCTTTTTTCGGTTCCATCCCGGCCGTTCGATTTAATTTTATGCCACATGTGCACTCTCTTGGTGCCTGTGTATCAACCCTTCACACTCTGCCAGAGTAGTAAAATCTTTCTCCCGCTGTTTATGGGACGGCTTTCTAGAAGACTTAAAACTGTGGTCCATGGCGCGACCACCATGTGTGGGGTCATATCCATGGCCATAGTGACCAATCATCTACTGAGTCGATGATGGACCGTACATAGCTCAAAGATTTAATCGTTCCCGAGATCTTGCCAATCCACTTACAGGAGTTCAGTCATGCAACGCACCCACCCAGTTAATCGCACAACACACCACCTGGTGGCGGGAATTTCACACTCATGGGTTTCGGGACCGAGACGTCTTGTTGACACTCTGCAGAATCTACCAACGAGGAGGTTAGATGGCAAATAAACATTAGGATGGGCAAATAAACATTAGGATGTTCAAACTCCGAGTGACCTTATTAACAAGGTTGGATGGCAAATAAACATTAGGATGGGCCTTAGGAAGTTTTTAATGGTGGGTATTCAATCACCCATGTTTCATATAGTATGGTCCACCTAAGATTTGTATCTAATTCATTTTTGGGCTCATGCACTAAAATGAGCTGGAAAGACGGATGGGATATACTAACACATTCATCAAGGTGGGTCTAGAGCCTTGCCTCGTTAGTACTATGCGGAGTTTCAACAAAAGTCTTGGTCTCAAAGCCCATGGGTGTGTTGCACGATTGACTGATTGGGTGGTTGCATGCCTGACCAAAAAAAAAAAAAGTGAGCCCCCGGTCAGGGCCACACCATGTTGGGTGAGGAAGGGGAGCAAATCCGCTCCTAAACACTCCGAAAAGAATATTCTATGAGAGGGAAGTAGGGGTCACTAACGTCCATGCGACATCCACTCCGTCCATCAATTTCTCCGGCTCATGTTAGGATATGAGCCCAAACAGTGGGGATGAGAAGAACCACCATTGAAACACTCTCGAAGGCCCACCTTAATGTCTGTATGCCTACCAACCCGCTCACAATGTGAATCTCCATGAAGGGAAAACAAAATTCAGCCTATCCCCAACAAGACTTGAATGGTGGATATGCCATCCCAAAGTTTCCTAACATAACGTGGAGCAACTGCTGGACAGTGTGGATGTCACATGGACATCACGGTGGGCCTCACAAGGCTTTTCACATGAAATCCGCATCTGACTATCAAGTGGGCACACGTGTATATAATTTGGACGGTTGATCAACCCTTCATTTCTTTTCTATAGCTGTGGCCTACCTAATGATCATGTGGGCCATGTTTCTGAAAATGTAAGCATCTGAGAGATCTGATGATGAGTGGCTCCTATCTTGTAGAGATGTGCTCGTTCCCACGTGTGAGGCGAATGCACTATAAAATCTCTGGAAAGTGGCATTCCCGTAATTTGGAGAGAACCAGAACGTGACTTTATGTCCACACGCTTAAATCGGCGTAATTTCTTAATAATATTTATTTATAAATTTCCACGTTTTCTATATGAAACAGAACGAGAAGGAAGTTAAATGCCATCACACACGTGCTTAAAAAATCCCGTATTTATAATCCGATTCAAGGGGTTGTAGCAGAAGTAGCTGAAGAGAGAAAAACCTTCAACAGGAGAAAAAGAAAGAGAGAGAAGAGACATGGAGTGGGTGAGAGGAGCGATGGTAGGGAGGGGCAGTTTCGGAACAGTGAATTTAGCAACGGCTGTAAGCAAAGACAACAAACAGCCTCTTCAGATCATGGCCGTGAAATCAGCCATCGTATCTCAATCCTCTTCGCTGCGAAACGAGAAGGAGATCCTGATGCAATTACAAGACTGCCCTCAGATCCTCCGCTGCTTCGGTGACGATTTCACCACCGAAAACGCCAAGCAATTCTATAACCTGTTTCTGGAGTATGTCTCCGGCGGTACTCTCGCCGATCGGCTCAAGAATTCAGGCGGTCGTTTGCCTGGAATCTGACGTTCGATGCTATGCGAGATCGATTCTTGAAGGCCTAAGTTATATACATGAGAAAGGATTTGTTCATTGCGATATCAAGCTCCAGAATGTTCTTGTCTGCTCTTCTTCTTCTTCCTTGGATGTGAAGATTGCTGATTTTGGGCTGGCGAAAAAGGCTGCAGAGAAGACGGAAGGAGGAGTGTGGTTGCGCGGCACGCCTCTCTACATGGCTCCGGAATCTGTCGCCCGCGGTGAATATGAGGCGCCATCGGATATATGGTCCGTTGGGTGTTCGGTCGTGGAGATGATCACAGGCAAGCCGGCGTGGAAGTGTCCGGTGGATGCCGACGTCAGTGCTGTTCTGTTTCGGATTGGATTCGGCGATGAATTGCCGGAGATTCCCTGGGAATTGTCTGAAGAGGGGAGGGATTTCTTGAGCAGATGCTTCACAAGGGATCCAAAGGTAAGATGGACAGCTGAGATGCTCTTGAATCACCCATTTGTTGCTAGGGAGGCAAGAGAAGGGGAAGAGGGGAAATCCGCCGACAATCCAACAGTGTCTCCGAGGAGTGCTTTCGATTTCCCTCAATGGCTTTCGCTCCAATCTTCATTGCCTTCCATCAGTTCATTGACAGAGTCTTGTGCGCTTTCTGGAGGGGAATTCACGAATTCACCTTCTTCTCCGGTGGATCGGATTCAGCAGCTGGCGACGGAGCAACGGCCAGATTGGTCGTGTTGGGAGGACAGTTGGGTCACAACCCGGCGAGCAGATTCTTCTGTCTTTGAGTTCGGCGATGATGTGAATGAGGAGGCAGAAGTTCACATGATTGGGAGCTCATTTGTCGAAGACGCGATTCTTTACTAGTATTAGAAGACATGTTGGGAGATGGAAAGAGAGAGGGGATTTCAGACATGGAGGAATTCCCTGCAACTTCAAGGTCCACTGTCAATGAATTCGATCCCTTATCATCGTCACCATCAACGTCATCACCCCAATTTACATATGGGTCTGATAAAGATGGAAATGCTGTTTGGGTCCCAAATTCTTCAATTGAATTGGGATGCGGAGGAAGGGCCGGTAGAAGCCCTGAGCACTTTGAGACTAGTAGGTGTAGTTTTCTTGCTTGCAAGATGAATGTTGGGTCTGATTTCTTGTCAGATTTTGGGGATTTCAATTGTTCTGATTATTACATTGCAAATGAATACAAACACAATAATTTCCTCTAAGATTTTCTGCTTTTGGGTGCCTCATTATAGCTCATTTTGGATTTTGTCAGCGTTTGGATGCACAACTGAATTTGAATTGAGAACTACTGTTATTAATGAGGAAGTAAATCCCTCAAATGGCAGATATTTTTCTCTTTCAAGTTTCAATTGCAACTTTGAAATCAACATAATGGCAATTTGGAGGTCAAGAAGAAAACTACAATTTGGTTTAGTTTCCATTTAATTGCAATTCAATTTGATAGTGCATCCAAACGCGCCTTTATACTGTTTAAAAGACCTGGGTTTGATTAAAATCAAAGCCTCTGGAATTCCAGCTTTTGGGTTGGAGTTTGTGTATGGATTCTTTGTGATGCGGATTGGCTGGTGCAACCTACACCAGCGGCGTTGCTGGCGGACGCAGAGCGTGTGCGCAGTCCTCGAGCACTGTGTTTGTACGAACTGGTTCAATGAAGATTAAGGCTATGTGTACCCCACAATGAAGTATTTAGTATATCCAAACTGTACATCCATTTCGCGAGATCATTTTAGTGCATGATACCTAAAATGAGTCATATTCAAAGCTCAAGTGAACCACACCACTAAAGGCAGTAGGGATAATGATTCTCACCGTTAAAACATACCCAGAGTCCACCATAATGTTTGTTTGTCATCCAAACTGTTCATAAGGTCACACGGACCTGGATGAAGGGTAAAAATAAATATCAGACTGATCCAAAACTTCTAGGACCTCCAAGAAGGTTTCAACGGTATACGTTCAATCTCCCACTGCTTTCTGCAGTGTGGTCCACTGGATGCTTGGATCTGTCTTAGTTTTTGGGTCAAGACTTACAATGATTCCAAAACATGGACTGACGGTTTGGATATAACAAGTACCTCATGGTGGGACCCACAGAACTTGATGACATAACTACACCAGCAACATCGCTGGTGTAGGGTGCAACAGCCAATCCGCTTCCGGATTCTTTGTGATGATATGATCTTCAGGTGGGTCTGACCTGTGCCAATGGGAGAAAATGACATTGGTCGAAATTCTGTACATGAATGGTCCACCTGATGATCAGATCCGTCTGATCTTTGAGACATGGTGGGGACGGATTATCCGATCATCTAGTCGGCGCATCAACTGCCTATAGTTGTTATTTAGGGCCCACAATCAGGCCTCAAAAGAATATTAATTTATCCAAGCGTGATTAATCAGGGGTTGACTTAAAAACTAAAGGGGGAAATGACAAAAAAATTAGAAAAAAAATAAAAAAAAAAGCGGGCAGATGCCAAACGCGTGGTTTGAATGCGAGAGCGAGTTCACACGATTGACTCAGATCTTTGGAAGCTTCAGCTGTAAAAGTAAGAACGTTGACCTAACTTTTGAGTGCTTTCTTTAAGGTGGATACTCAGTCAATGGTTGTGAATTGCAATGGGCACGCCTAATACATGGTGGGGCCCACCAATAGAACGGTACCCATCTTTTTCAGACTCAACGCTACTGTATTCCTTCTTCGCCCGTATCTTTATCTATTCTATGCATTTTTTTAGGACTTTGTGGCTGACCTAAACAAGGCGACTTTTTGGAGTTGACTCTCGATGGGGTCTTGTATTTGCATTTTTAAGTATTTCTTGTTTGACCCTAATCATCCTAAACTCGATGGAAGTTGCACCAACTCCAATCCTGATCCAGATTAAGTAAGCACACTATTTTATTTTATTTTCCAATTGAGAAATGGGCTGCAGTAGGATTTTCGAATAGGGCCCGTAATTCTCCGAACCGCTTCATCTGGTGGGGACGAACATCAAATCATAAATTCATTTTTGGATTGCTGCCTGCAGGATCTGACTGACCCATCTTTCCTTCTCGTCATCCATTCCTCACATTTGGAAAACCACCTACTCGATTCGACTCAATGTTCAATCGGGTTAACTCGAAATTTCGACTCATTTAATAATTTCTAAATCAAATAATTAGGAATAGAAAAAGATACTTGTCCGGACTCGGCAAACAAGTCAAACCCAGAACTCAGTTTCACGGTGACTCGGCTCGAAATCTTGCCAAGTCGAGTGATTAGGCCGAGTTTCTAAATTAACTCAGCAAGTTTTAGAACTATGCCATTTGCAAGCCAACAATCAACGGATAGGATGATTGCTTCTGATCATAGAATTTTCGATCCATGACTGAGCCAGGGCCAGTTGAATGAACTGTTTGACTCATTCTGTGGGCCCCACGCTATGGGTCTCCTACCATAATAGCTCTTAAAATAATTTTGACTTCGAACAGCTGACCCCACAGAGTTTTAGGTCTTATTCTAATTATGAAACATTCTCATGAGTGAGAACGCAGGCGACTTTTTCTTACTTTCATCATGCCAGGTCTTTTTATATTTTAGTGTAATAATTCACCAGCCAGTTTTTAAGTTGTGGTTTCCTGTCATGTGAATTTAGGAGGTTGTACCATACAAGTTGGGGTATGTATTGGTCATCCAGGCCGTTAATCTGTTGTGTCCCATCTTGGGTTGACTGTGCTTTAAAATTCTTCTCCATAGGATAATCTTAATATTCCAATTTGAGGCCTGAAGTGTTTGAAAGAGAAATGACGGTTCATATTCAACTAAAAAAATCAGAATATTGGTTGTTGGGATCTTCCAATAAAACTTTATGAAATTCTTCATCCACGGTGGGCCTTAACAAACCAATGGTCTGGATCACTGAATCATGGAACCCATTTGTCAGAATGAAGACATGTGTATACCGTGAAGTCATATAGCCCAACTTACCATATGATGCCTCCTTATTCAGACCGTTCACATTGTAGTTCCCACTGCCGACAGGAATATACCCCCAAATCCACACTGACCAAACAATGGTAAGATTCAAACTTGTGGATATCAAACCAACAGGTTAAAATAAGTGGGCCAAATTCAGCAAGCAAAATCAGATGGCTGAGATTTTGTGTCGGTCACTGTAAATTTCAAGGTGCGCTCTATCTGAAATAAAGACCTTTGATTTGGATGATATTGATCTTAAGGTTAGGATGACATTGATATTTATCCGATGGTTAGGATGATGTTTAGCTTGATATGCATATTAATAAATATCCACAACAGATGACTTCTCTTTGTTGCCGTACATGTGCTGACTTGCCAAGGTCAACTAATGGTGGGCCCCAGATGATTAGAATCATTTAACAATGGACACACATGAAGATATATACATGTCAGTGGGTGTCCAACCCAAATGGTTAAGATGATCTCACAAGGGGCCCAATTTGGAAAACAAGTGGTTAGGAATGACTAATGATGGGCCCCACAAGATTAACATCATCTAAACGGTGAAGATGAGAAAGTAAGATAGATATGGGGAAGGAGAACGAAAACGAATTTTCCTCTTCAGATGGTCTGATTAGGATAAATCCCATTTTCATAACTCAATTTTCTACTTGAGATCCAAACAGTTGATAAATTTAGAAAATCTGGGTCGCCCTAAAAGGGCCCACCCACTGAGATGGTCCAGTGATCAGAGCAATCCATATTCAGCATACTGTTCTACTGGGGCCACCACAAGAAACTCGATTTTAACCTATATCTAGATGAATGCAGATTACTAAAAAGAAACTAATCAAATAGATCAAATTCAACCGGTCAGGATCACCATTGAAATGTGATTATTGGACCACCATCGATTAGCACAGAGAACATGGAAGGTTCAAATCATCAGAATATCTCAGCATGTGGGGCCGGCGGAGGTAAAACAAAACTCAAATAATTCATTATGAGAGGAGGAGGAGAAGAAAAATCATAGAACCATTTTCTTAGTGCAGAAAGATGAAGTCTGGAACGGATTTTCTTTCAGTTTTTCATTCTACATCAATGGCATTTTACTTTAGAAAATTAGTCTCCAAGGAAAATGTTTACACGCCGAAACGTTACATGGCCTACATTACCCGTCATTCATGGTCTATTCTCAGCTACAAGTTCGTAGAAAGCCATCGTTCTTATCTGGAAATATTTCAATCAACATTGCAATTCACTGTCACGAAGAGTGTTACCGGCAAATATCAGAATCACTCTTTCACATCTTCGTTTTTTTTATTATGTGGAAGAGCTCATGTTGAGTGCGACTAAAGATGCGTATACTCCGTCCGTCACCTTCATCAGCACTTCGTGCCGTCCCTTCTCCGCAATCACCCCATTCTTCACTACCGCAATAACATCTGCTCCCTTGATCGTAGAGAGGCGATGGGCGACCACAACAGTCGTCCGGTTTACCATCACCCTATCTAGTGCATCTTGGACCACTCGCTCCGACTCTGCATCCAATGCACTTGTTGCCTCGTCGAGAAGAAGGATTTTTGGGTCCTTGAGTATCGCCCTCGCAATGGCTATCCTCTGCTTCTGCCCGCCGGACAGCTGTACCCCTTTCTCGCCCACATTGGTATTGTATCCATCTGGGAGCCCTGATATGAAGTTGTGCACATTCGACACTTTGCAAGCTGCAATGATCTCGTCTTCAGATACGGCACCTTCCTTCCCGTAGGCTATGTTGGCACCGATCGTGTCGTTGAACAATATCGGCTCTTGGCTTACCAACCCCATCTGTTGTCTCAGCCAATTTAGCTTGAGCTTTTGAATTTCCATTCCATCCAGAAATATCTGGCCATAATCAGGATCATAGAACCTCTCTAGTAAAGCAATAACCGTAGATTTCCCGCTCCCACTTTCTCCAACAAGAGCTACAGTCTGCCAAAAATTTTAAAAAAAAAAAAAATCAATCTCAATTACAAAGAGCAACTACAAACGATAAGAATCTCGAAAAGGTTTCACTGATCAAGGACTAGCTTACCTTTCCAGAGGGTATGCTCAAACACAAGTCTTTGAAGATCTGCACATCTGGACGAGTCGGGTACTTGAAGCCCACATGTTGAAACTCAATATCTCCCTTCACTGAGGATAATGTGGTGCCCTCATCAATGCTTGAATCGATCTTGGACTTCCTGTCCAGAATCGCAAAAATAGAAGCCGTTGAGTTCTTAGCTTTGGTACCATCAGGAGCTATTGCACTGCTCTGCGATACTCCAATAGCCGTCATCGTCAATGCAAAGAAAACCTGAAATTGGAAGTCCAATACACAAACCCAATCAAGCATTGGTCAGTAAGAAGGAGAGATAGGAAAACCTGAAATTGCTATACTTACTCTGAAAACTTGGGCAAAAGTAGCCTTCCCATCTTGCACGAAACGGGCACCAGCAGTAGAAGCAAAGGGCATAAGTGCAGAAGAGAACAAAGTTAGAGAAGCCGAAACCTACACCGCTTACAATGCCTTGACGGACTCCATTTTTCATTGGGGCCTCACATTTCTTTGTGTAAAGATCCATCACCTTCTGTTCTGCACAGAAAGATGCGACCGTTCGAATACTACCTACAGCATCGTTCGCTACTTGACTGGCTTCTTCATACATTACCTGCAACCAACCTTATGTTCTTTTAATCAATGTATTCCCATCAGAATCAATTTCATAACGAATGTACAGAAATTATTTTAATCTACCCATATCTTGCATTATCTCATCATGACCATGGTTTAAAAACTCCATTTGGGTCAAGTCGACTCAAAGACTCGACCAGACTTGATATCTTATAACTATTAAATTAAAAACAGTAGCGACAGTAGGAAGTATTTAAATTAGTTGTAAGATAAGCTTCTTACAAACGTTTGTAGTGGATCCGGTCTCTTATTAAAAACAAGAGATTACTCACAATGTTGAATTGACTCAGCTGAATTTTGAGTCAAGTCGACTAGTTTTATTACTATGATGGAGATATTTATTTAAAACCTTGGCAGCTGCACTAAAACCCTTCATAAACTTCATCTGAGCAAATCCTTGTCGACCCATCAAAGGAGTTATCAGACGCCCGGCAACGATTGTCTCCAAGTTCGAAAATATTAATACCGAGGCATTCCCTACAAGGCTTCGCACTCCATTTATAAGAGGTCTTGGGTTTCAACCCCCATGTTTGTTTTTCACTTTTAATTAACAAGAGGTTACTCAACCTAAATCAGGGTGAGTCATGTTGAGTCGACGGAGTTCGTGAGTAGACTGGATGAGTATAGCCATGATTCGGCCAAGTCAATCTCAAATTCAAGTTTTCATTTGGACTCGACTCGCAATCTTGCCGAATCGACTTGACTTCGCTGAGTTTCAAGTCGAGTTGGCACATTTCAAAACATGATTGAAACATTTTGTTTAAAACCATTCAAGATTGATTAAAATCTATAGTTCAAGCAAGTGGAGGAACTGACCTTCGCGTCTGCGCTAAAACCCCTCATAAACTTCACCTGAGCAAATCCTTGTACGCCCACCAAAGGTATTATGACTAGAATTATAAGCGCTAACCGCCAATTAGTGATCAGGGCTATCAGAAGCCCGGCAATGATCGTCGCCAAGTTCTGAACAATTAATGCTAAGGCGTCCCCTACAAGGCTCCGCACGGTTGAAGCATCAACTGATAATCTTGCACCAATCGCCCCACTGTAACAAAACAAAAATCTCACAGTTTCAGAAAGTTGGAGAGATTAAGACAGTGGGGTTTGGAATGGCATATCAACAAACCTTGAATTCATTGGCTCGTCGAACCAACTGATCTCTTGGTGCACGACTCTCTCAAACGACAAGGAACGGATCCGTTCGATGAGCTTAGCGCCAGCAATTCCGAACATGTATTGCTGTAGTGGAATTGAAACCAGAGTAATCACCCCCAGGCTGACGAACATCAGGCCCCAGAAGCTGGAATCTTTCCGAAGCTTGTGGGGGGGCTCATAAAAAATCTTTATGGCGCTTGAAAGTAGTATTCCAAATACAGGGAAGATCACTCCATGTACGGCTGCACTGATCGTTCCTAACAGAATTACCGGAAGCTCAGGCTTGTTGAGGTAGGCTAACCTTCTCAAGGGCACCTTTTCTTGTATTTCCTTGCGTTCATTGCCTTCTTCTTCATCTCCATCTCCATCTCTTGCCTGTCCACCCTCCTGGAAGCTAATGGCAGCCAGGCAAAGCAAAGGAGATTGAGAACGAATTGCTGCTGCTTCCTCCAGCAGAAGAACCTCTGCTTATAGATCTCCTCATTGAGAGCCTCTTGCTTTCGAAACTTGAATCTACTTTATCTGGCATCATCCTCGGCTCTTCTTCTGATTGACTGTCCCCTGCTTGAAGGCGTATGAGCTGAGAGTAAGGCCCATCAGGGTCCTTGATCAACTCCAAATGAGGACCTGATGAACGCAATGATGTCTGAAACTTCAATTACAAGTTCAAAAAGTCGAGCTGTTCTTTTGGGAGTACTTAATTTCAGTTACCTGATTGCACGTTTGGATGCTTTGTGTGCAGTTATTAAGTTTCAGTTACCTAATGGCGTGTTTGGATGCTTTGCTGAATTAAGTGATCCATTATCAAATGTGGGTGGGAATCATTTTAATTCATGACGCCAACCAAACACCTAATTGTAGTTCTGTTTGTTTCATTAGTGGAATTTAAGTGATGGTGGTTGAGATTTTAGGTCCCAATCTGGCATTATGAATGAAGTGGGGCCATTTACACTCGATTAAATCGGACCATTCAAAGTTCAACAGAATTGTACGTCCAAATGCAACCTAAACAAAGTGATAACAGAAAAAGAAAAGAAGAAGAAGAAGAAAAAAAGGATGGAATTAGAGTAACATGAAAATGCTGGGCAATTACCTTGCTCCACAATTTTTCCATGATGCACCACTGCTATGTTATCTGCATTTCTCACTGTGCTCAGACGGTGGGCAACAACCACGGTCGTCCGATTCACCATGATCCTCACCAGTGCTTCTTGAACAATCCGCTCGGATTCTGCATCCAACGCGCTTGTCGCTTCATCGAGAAGCAATATCCTGGGGTTCTTCAAGATAGCCCTTGCAATTGCGAGCCTCTGTTTCTGTCCACCAGACAATTGGGTTCCATGCTCACCGACCATCGTGTCAAGCCCCTGCGGAAATCATACCCATTTCATCTGATTAGATATTGAAACCTCTATCAAACAGAGAGGACTTACGAAGAAGATCGTGAAAGCGAAATTACCTGTGGCAGCTTGTTTATGAATTTTGCAGCATTGGCAAGCTCAGTCGCTGTCCTGATTTCTTCGAGCGTTGCACCTGCCTTTCCATATGCAATGTTCTCTTTGATCGAAGTCATAAACAAGATTGGCTCTTGGCTAACAAGTCCGATTTTCTCCCTTATCCACCCGACCTGAAACTTCTTCAGGTTGATACCATCTATGAGCACTTCACCAGCTTCAGGATCATAGAATCTCTCCAATAGGCTGATCACCGTCGATTTCCCACTGCCACTCTGTCCAACCAGAGCTGTGGTTGTGCCGCTCGGGACATGTATTGAGAACCCAGAAAACACCTGAACATCGGGCCTTGCTGGGTACCTGAAGTACACATCCCTTAGTTCAATGTCGCCCTTGATGTCTTCCAATACCATCCCACTCATGTCATAGGCATCGATCTCTGGCTTCCGGTTGATCGTCATGAACATCTTGTAAGCTGCAGCTTGCCCTGCTGCGAATGCATTCACTGATGGAGAAGCTTGGCCTAGAGACCTGGTTCAGCACAGATTTTTAAGAGGCCAAACAAATGGAGGAAAGAAAAATTCGAAATAGTGTGGCCCAGATAACACAAAGATTGAAATCTACGATGCTGAGTGCACAAAGACATGATCACAAGACCATAGCTTAGGCTGCAGATATAAGTGCATCTTCTTGTCGTTCTTACTTACATTCCGCCAGTCATGATTGCGATCATGACGTTGAGGACGTGTCCACCATCATATCCTTTTTCGATGATCAGCTTGGAGCCATACCATACAGCTAATCCATAGCTAGAAAATACAATTAGCAGAACAGTACCCATTCCTAGGCCAGAGCCCAGGCCTTGTTGGACACTGCTTTTGTATGCAGTTTTGAGAGAACTCCTGTATTTTGCTATAGCTTGTTTTTCACCCGTGAAGGATACAACCTTGCATACATCCAGTAAATGATCAATCAGCCAACATTCAAATGAGCACTGTACATCAAATCTTTGGTTGTGTTTGGATGCACAAGTGAATTGAATTGCAAACTTTCAGTTTAATGAAGAGGAAGTGACAAAAACCAATGATTTTTCATAGCGTTCATTGATTGAATGTCCCTAAATTGCAGTCCATGAAATTGCGATTTGAAGCGCAGACTGTCCAAATATGAATGCAAGGGAAATTACAATTGGATAATCTCCAGTTGATTGGATGGACTGAATAATTGCAATTCAATTTGATTGAACATCCAAACACACCCTAACAAATGACACCTGCCTACCGTTCTAATGGATCCAACTGTCTGCTCTACAACATTTCCTGCCTCAGCATATGCAATCTGCCCACGGCTTGACATTTTCGACATAAAAATCGACATGGCCCCACCGGCTATGACAATGGGAGGAATGCATGCCACCATTACAATAGCAAGAAGCCATCCTCTTGTGAATGCTATGGCAAAGCCCCCTACGAAAGTCGCAAGGAGCTGTATGAACTTCCCGACCTGAAAACAAATGCAAACACTTTAGTAGTGAACTAGGGCCGCTCATCGACAACCTGCAACATGAGCAGCAGATTAGCTTGCTGTCCTTGGTCATTAAGTCCATCTAACACTTCCTACAGTCTCATAAGCTGGTTAAGAAGAAATTTTGATGGGAGGTGTTTTTTTATAAGAAATATACATATCATCATTTTATTTTTAGAAAGTAAATAGATATATTATATATTGAAATTTTGTTAAAATTACTGATATGGACTAGTGGTAAGAGGAGGAGCTTTTAACATGAGAAATTTGGGTTTAAATCTCTGCAATACCTTATGCACACAACTTGAGCAGTAAAGTTGCTTGGGCACTTTATTAGGCACACATGCACATCGTCGCAAGAGCTTAAAAGAGCCTAATCTTTTTAGTACTTGGTTTGAATCCATCCAAGCCATTGTGCAATTAGGAAGTGACCCATTGATGTCTAAGGTTTTAACCCATATGAGCTATTGGGAAATTAGGAAGTAATCCATTTGTATCTAAGGTTTTAGGTATAGTGTTGGTTAAGTGAACCTAACATATGGCTTTGCAAGTGACATTGGTGGCACATGGTGTATACATGACGATATGACTGTTTAGGATCGAGGTGGTAGTTACGTGTGTTGCTATATGGAAATAATTTTTTTACTATTGTTTACTTGTCTATATCTAAAAAAGAGAAAAATAACTACCATAAGAAAAAGATTACGTTCATTCAAGAAATATATATATATATATATAGCTGTTGTATGTGAATGAGTGTTTGCATGTCTTGAAGAGGCAAGAGAGTGTTTTTCCAAGAAAGGACATCCTGTTTTTACAAGTTTTATATATCTCGGACATCATATCTTGGACATCATAGTCCAAAGACACAAGAACATTTCTAAATCAAATCATTCGTGGCTTTGTACTCTTACATTTGTCCTCTTGAAAAATATTTTTGTGGGGCATATCAACTTCAATAGTTAGAGATACGTTCAATACTTAAAAAGTGTTAAATCTTTATGTTTAATTACAAATTTATGAGTTCATTGTATATCATGAACATAATTTATTATTTCATTTCTTTTCTACTTGTTGGAATATGTAAAAAAGATAGCAAATTTGTCACGGCATATTAACTATTCAAGTCAAGGCTTAAGCTCGCAAATATAATACATTTGTATCAAAATTTCTTCATTTCCTCCATTATGCATTACTTCATATTATCCAACAAAACATGATTTAGTTATTTAGGTTGTTGATGTGATAGGCATCACTAGTCACCAAGCGAGCCTAAATTTGTAATTATGGCTAAGGAAATAATAACTCACCTTCTCTCCCATAGCATCTTGAATGAGAATGGTGTCGCCGGACATCCTGCCGATGACTTCTCCCGTTGTTGTTTCCTTATCGAAGAATGCGATGTCCTGCCTTAGTATGGTCCTCAAGTAGAGACCACGAATTCGGGCCGCTTGTCGTTCTCCTGTCACCATCCAGCAAGACACCTCTGCCATGGATGATGCTCACAATGCTTAGGGCCCATGTTGCGTCTAGGAAGTGTAAAATTAATTCTCAATAAATAAGCTTTTAGAATTGTTTATTGAAAATTACTTATGCAAAATTAATTCTCAATAAATATGTTTGGTAAATACATGTAGGAAATAATTTAGGCCAATCCAGCCATCATGCAATGATCCAACATATGCTTTACATGAGCCATGATTATTGGATGAGCTGAAAAATAAGGCTAATACAATCACTAGGTGGGCCACACCATAGAAAACAATAGACACCCATCCAAAAACCTCCAAATTGATATAGTGGCTCACAAAGTGGTTGGATCAGCTCAATTTTGGGGGCATCCATCTTTTATGATGGGTAATTGATGGGCAGAGCAGTTGTCAAACATAAGTGGAAAACACACTCATGGGGGCTCCATGAGTGTGTTTGCTACCCTTAGTCACATCAGGAACTCAATGTTAAAACCAAATTATCTTCACTCAGTCTACCACTTAAGCTATGAATCAAGGTGTTTGATAAGCAGTTGCCTTAGGAGGCTAAGAAGGTGCATTTTATCCAAGTAGAAGAGATTTTGAACATTAAAAATGCCCAAACTAGGAAATAGGTAGTCCTAATTTCGGAAGCCCATCAAGTTGCAAATGACGCAATAAAAATGTTCATTTAAATCTCCTTAAATTGTCTGCATATAATAATGCTTAAAATCATTTGGTAAGCATAATTTATTAATTTCATGGTTCATTTTGATACCACCCAATAAGTAACTTTTTAACTTAAGTTAGTTTGGTAATTAAACTTAAATAAACAACTTATAACACTATTATCTTTTCTTTTTCTTTTTTTCGTCTTACTTTTCAACTTTCAAAAAGTAACTTAAACCACCTTACTTAGGAGGCATTTGGATCTTAAGTTACTTAAGATAAGCTACTTATGCCTCAAGTAACTTATCTTGATTCCTACTTATTAAGCTGAAGTGATTAAGTAACTTTAAGTATAAAAGTTACTTATAATTGATTATAAACCAAACTTACTTATATCAAATAAGTTATTTATCTACTATTGTAAGTAGAAAAAGTAACTTATTTGGTCGTATCCAAACGGGCCCTTATTTTTTTGCTTTTCAACTTTTAAAAAGTAACTTAAACCATGGTCACACTAGCCGTGCATCTGCACTCCAACCTCCAAACCATCAATGCTCCACTGATTAATGGATATGCCATGTTGAGAAATCTATCTTATGATGTTTTTGAAAAATCCACCTTGTTAACCGTTTTATTCATCTCATTTTGGAGGGTGGACCCAAATATGAGATAGATCCAACATTCAAGTGGACATGACTTGCAACGGTGACGTCCACTGTTGAAATTGTGCCCATCGTGTGTGGTCCACTATGATGTTTCTGAGAAATCACTCTGTCCACTACTTTTCACAACTCCTTTATATGGTGTTTCCCAATATAATGAAGATGAGTCCGGATCCTCTGTTGGCTCCCTATTTGGAGCTTTTTCATTGGTCCACATCACACTACATGACATCAGTGTGATCAGGTTACATTGAGATGTGCTCAGGTTGCATTAAGGATGTGACTAGGTCGCAGACCTATGTGATGATGTGGACCAATAAAAAGGCTCCAAACAGGGATTTCCCATTTGGCAGCCAACAAAGGATCCAGATTCAACGAAGATTCAAAACTCAAGTGGGCTGCACAACTTGGAAAAGTGTTATTAAACTCCCACCATTAGAATGGAGTAGCTCAAAAACTACAGTGTCCCACCATTAAAAAAAAAAAATTTGTTAAAATCCACCCATTCACCATTTTCATCTGCTCATTTTATGTTGAGGGACCAAATATAAGGTAGATCCAACACTCAAGTGGGCCACACTACTTGAAATAATGCTATTGAACCTCCACTATTAAAATAGCCATGAGGCCCATATTTAATTTTTTTTTAAATATCCACATGTTCATTAGTTTCTTCATATGATCTTATGGGGTGCGAATGACCTTATGACGGATTTGAAGGCATATAATCAGCATGGTGGGCCCTTTAATGGTGGTCTTCAATCTCCATTGTTTCCTTCAGTGTAGCCCACTTAAGCTTTGGATCTACTTCATTTATGGGCCTACTTCCTAACATGATCTAATAAAACTGATGAATGAGGTATTTTTCCTACGACGATCATAGGTGGGCCTTAGGCATGTGGAGTTGGGCTCACGGTGCGTCCATGTCCAACAAAAGAGGGAGCAGATTAGGTGAGGCCCGGTAACAGTGTGTTCAATCAAGCCATGGCCGTGGACCCACCTTGATGTATGTGTTGTACATTCATGTCATCCATCTATTTTGCAGCTCATTTTACGATATAAGTCCAAAAATGAATCAGATCCAAATCTCAAGTGGACCACACCATAGAAAATATGATGATTGAACGCCTTTCATTAAAAACTTCTTGGAGGCTACCAAAGTTTTGGATCAAGCTGATATTTGTGTTTTCCCTTTATTCCGGTCCACGTGACCTTATCAACAGGTTGGAAGGCAAATAAACATTGCACTGGGCTCTAAGATGTTTTTAATGGTGGGCATTCATAAAACCTTCTTTCCTGTGGTGTGGTCTCCCTAAGATTTAGATCTAGTTCGTTTTTGGGCCAATATCATAAAATGAGCTGGCAAGACCAATGGACAAGATAGATATATTATACATACATTAAGGTGGGTCCACTGTCACGGAATGGGTGTTTCAACAATGCAACATGCTTTTTAGATGTAGTAACAATGCAACATGCTTATCTGCTCATTAACTGAAGTCAAGATAAGCCAATTGAGGCATAAGCGGGTTACGTAAAGTAACTTACTATCCATACAGGCCCTTTGTAGCCAAGGTTAAAGGGAGAGAGAAAAAAAAAAAAAAAAAACAACAACAACAACAACAACAACAACGGCTAGGATTGGGCGTCCTTGGGGCTACAATAAGCTTTTGGTCGGTCAATCTTGGGCTTAAATGGTTAAAACCTAGCATGGATGAGGTTGGACTGGGCGTCTGCGTCTCTAGATTTGATGGGCCAGGTTTGGATTGACCCTGGACAGGCACAGGGCCCCAGATATCTATGGTTCTCTACTGGAGTAGATTAGCTGTTACCCTAATCGTGTGGGAGGCACCTTGATGTATGTGTTTATATCCACGCCGCCCATCCGTTTTTAAATCTCATTTTAGGACGAGGTCACAAAACTGAAGAAGATCCAAATGTCAGGTTGACCATACCATTAAAAACAGTGATGAATGTCAATTAAAAACTTTTTTATAGGACCACAAAAGTTTTGTATCAAACTAATATTTGTATTTTTCCCTTCATCCAGATTTCTTTGACACTATCAAGAGGTTGGATTGCAAATAAACATTTCGAAAACCTTACGAAGGCCCCTTTGGAATTTTTAATGGTGAGGCACTCAATCACCACTCTTTCCTATGGTGTGGTCCACCTGAGAATTGAATCTGTATAATTTTTGGGATAACGTCCTGAATTGTTCTGTAGAAACGGATGGACAGAGTGGATATACAACACATCATCAATGTGGGCCCCAAGAAAAGGGCGACACTTAATCCGCTCTCGTTCTTTACTGCTAAAAGGCGTCGTATTCGTACATCGCCGTGTTGGTCTTGCAGGAGACTGACTGCATCGCAATTCCCAAGACACTGCATCTCCATGAATTGGCCTACACAAGTACGGGTTTTAACCGTGGTCCAGAAATCCGGACCTTTGCCTCTTGAGTCCTACCATTGATGGAGCATTTCCCCAAAACGCATCGAAGATTGGGAGGTTCCAGGGACCAATATTATGACCTTTGTCAGTCCAAGGACTTTGTTGTTTTTCTCTTATAGGCCATAAATTAAAAGGTCTTAATTGACCAACGGAGGAGATTTGCATCGTCCATCCACAGTAGAACCAGTGGTCTGGATTATTGAACAATTGGCCCCACTTGTCAGAAATGGAAAAGCGTACATCCCATACAAAGATGTTGGGCAATGTATCATAAGATGGGAGACGTGTGACACTGACGGACGGACGCAGATTGCGCAGTGTAGAACGGACGCGGGTTGGCTAGTGACCCGAACACCAGCCAGCAAGCTGGTTTCAAGGCTCCGTGGGTGCCACAATGACGTATGGGTTTTATCCATGTCGTCTATCTATTTTCCCGGCCGTTTTAAGGCATCAGACCAAAAATGAGGTAGTTACAAAGCCCACACCATAGGAAAGACGGAGGAAAATGACTCCCACCGTTGAAACCTTCTTAGCGCCACAGTGATCTTTATTCATCATCAGCTTGAAAGAGCAGAGAACCTCTCTGATTTTCACCTGTTCCATTGGTCTACATCAGCCTGACAGCATCAAGACTCTGGCGCTGATAGGCTGAGGTGGACCAGTGGGAAAGGCAGCAGCAAAGGTTCTCTGCAGAGGATCCAGACTCATTTATAAGATCACAAAGAGCTGGATGAATGAAAAACATAAATATTAGCTTGATCCAAAACCTCCGTGGCCCCCAAAAATTTTCCTGTGGAAAATGCTCAATCCCCACTGTTTCCTGTGGTGTTGTCCACTTGAGCTTTGTATCTGTCCCATTTTTTGTCGTTTGCCTTAAAATGGGCTGGAAAATGGATGGACAGCATGGATAAAACCATACATCATGGTGAGACCCATAGAGCCTTGACACGAGCTTGCTGGCTGGTGTTCGGGTCGCCAGTTTAACTCGTGTAGTAGAACACACCTTTATGTGGGACCAGACCATAAGGGCCAATGATGCACACGGTAGAAAGCTTCCCTGGGCCGACCATAATGTTTATTTGCCATCCAACATATTCATAAGGTCAAAAATATGTAGATGAAGGGAAAACAGAAATATCAGCTTGATCCAAAACTTCTGTCTCCCCAAAACTTCCGTCTCCCCAAGAAGTTTTGGAGGGTAAGCCATTCAATCCCTACTGTTTTATGTGGTGTGGTCAACAACTTGAGCTTTTGATCTGCCTCAATTTTTTTTTGGCAAAAATGGATGGACGGTGTCGATATAACACATACATCACGGTGGGAATTTAAGCTTGTGCCATGTTTCTGTGATCCAGACCGTTCATATGCAAAAATCATGAATCCCGTTGTACATGTAAAATCCACTCCATCAATTAGGTTCCATACTCGATTCTAGGATCTAGGGCAAAAAATCAGCGAGATACACAACTTACCTGGGCCACACCACAGGGAAAATGGGGATGAGATTCTGACCATAGGGTTTTGTCTGGGGCCACAGTGGGGCGTATATTTCATCAAAGCCGTTAATCAGGTGTAACTCACTAGGATGAAGTGAAAATACAAAAATCATACGGCAGGGCATTCCTTCTGGTGATCTTTTTGTATATATGTACAGTTAATATAATGGTTCCAACCTGATGGACGGAGTGGATACATATAAAACATGGTGGGCCTCACAGAATTTTGGGCTGCTGCTGCGTAAATCAGATATTGTAGACGATTCCAGTCCCGAAAATACAATAACGTTAAAGAAGACATGAATTTGCAGAAGACTTACGTAGAAATGATGCAACACCCGCACAGAGTGCCAAATACACGAACCGAACAGATACCTGACAATAGCAACATCCACCCAACTCTCACATCACAATCAGATCTACGCTTGCAAAACAAAACAGATGAGAAAGAGGATCCCATCATCCCAACCTCCCTTCAACCCAACAATAAAATACATCAGGTAGGCCCCACATGGGTATTCAAATATTTGGAGTCAGCATTGGCGAGTGAGATGGGCCCCACCTGGGTTTTCAATTTGGATGTGTAGGGCAATCAATGTTGAGGACCATTTTCTGTTTAACGTGAGACTGTTGTTGTATTTTTCTATCATCGACCGTCCATCATTAGGCCACAGATTGAAAGGTTAAGATTGTCCTATGAAGGAAAGTATGTAGGGTATCGGTCCATCCATGGTGCAACTCAATCGAGCATCAGCAGTACTGTAGATTACCAAACCGTGTGTCCCGCTTGATAGAATTAAGAATCCATCTGTACCGTTCAAAGATGGAGACTACGTATGATATGATTCCTCCATTCACCCACAGCCAACTTTTGCTACTTGTGTTTTCCAAAGAATCATATCCCTTGCAGAATACGGTTCCTCGATTAAATTGACTGGACAATCATAATCATCCAACCTAACTCATCAATGATTATGATTTGGATGCTTAGGGTTGCTTAGATCAGTGTACTTTTCAACCCAGGCTCCATCCAAATTGGGCCTCATGATCTGGACGGTCTTGATTAGATCCGCGTGAACAATAATGGTTAGTTATAAATGAGAATATAAAAAGGAAGACAAGAGATCCAGACCGTACCTTGGACACTTGATGAACGACATTGCTCCTATCAGAGCCTCCAAAGGAGTTGATGAGCTGACCAAAGAGAATACTCATGAGAGGCATGGACAGGCCATTGAGAATGGCAGCAACAATCCCAACACTCATCAAAGCAACATCTAAAGGGTCTGCAAATGAGAAGAGCTTGTAGAAAGGGACCTTCTCATCACCCCTTCCTTTTTCTCTCCTATCATCCCCACTCCCTACACCATTTTCTAACTCTGATGCCCCTTCTCTCATCTCTCTCTCTCTCTCTCTCTCTCTCTCTCTCTCTCTCTCTCTCTCTCTCTCTCTCTCTCTCTTCTTATGGGCTTTTTGAATCTCTTCCTTTCTTTCCCTTACAACTCCATATATTTAAATGCTTTGAAGAAATCCTAAATCTACAGGTAATGAGGATGAGGATCTTTCAGCATACTAAAGAGAAAATGTAGAAAAATATAATAAAATAGAGAAAAGGTGGAGAAAAGGTTAATGAAGGAAAGAACATTGCTTGTCGTACAAGAGCACTAAGATGTGTAACAGAGAGAGAGAGAGAGAGAGAGAGAGAGATGAAGTGCAACACGGAGAAGGAAAATCCGTTTAAGATTGCAATATAAAAGAGTTCGTATTCCGTCTGTCGCGACTCAGAACCAGTGTGTGTCGTCGCTACTGGGGCCCACATTCTTTCTGGTCCAATGATCGGAACCATCCATATCGTGCATCCCGTTGCTTATATGGAACCCTTAAGAAAATTACACTAATGAATTTGGAAGGATGAAAAGAAAGTTTAATGAATTTAGAACAATGAAAAGAAAGTTTTCAATGCCTGGCATTCAACTCCGAAAATCAAAGGTTAGGATCTTCGCTGGAGGTTGTCTATGAGAATGTAGCTTAGCTATGGTAGTGAAGAAAATTTGGACGGTTGAAATCGACGAAGCATCTTGGCGTGTGGGTCCCAGATGGATGGCGACGCACACTGGAAGCTGTGTGATTAAAGACAACTTGACTTAAATGGGGAAACGCTGGTGGCGTGAAAAGCGTAGATATGCGTCGAAAACTCCCGTGCGCTTGGATGGAACTTTGACCATATCTTTCTCAAAACGGATCTCCTTGCGCTTTCTATTTCTAGCTTGATTACAAGCAAAGTTCAAAACATAAGGTAGGTGGAAGTTCCCCACTTCTGCCCCACCATGTGATCATCCGAACCGTTCATCTAAAATATTTCACTGCCTATGGTCCTTATGCCAATAAAAAAAAAAACAGAGAGATTTCATCGTGTGTAGAAAGGTTCTTGGAAACATCGGTCCATCAGAGGGGTTTGTAACTTCTCGTGAACGATGATGATTTGCTGGAAAGGATACTTTTTCTTTTTCTTTTTTCTCCAGATGAACGGTCGGATTTGATCATTCCTCGCTAATTAAAATGACTAAAATGCCCTCATTTATCATTTTGCTTAAAAAGTATTAGACTCGATGCACCAAGTAGTGTATGCATTACATCCAATCCGTCCAAATGATGCATCCCACAATTCAAATATCCAATCCAAAAGAAAAAGGAAATCCAACCATTAAGTGAGCCACATTGTAAAGTACAATCTACACCACCCAAAATCCTTCAAATTTATGTGTAGCCTACATTATGATGATATCATTCTGATTATTGGTTTATAGGTAAATTATGTAGGGATAAACCTGTTGGACGGTTTGGATTCCATGAACACACAATGTCGGCCCACCACGCTCAACCCTACCACTCTTGTTTAAGATATATAATAGACGAGGGCATGTTAGTCATTCCTTCGGACGTTGTTTCCCGTGAAACTCTACGGTAAATCCCCACCGCGTCCAGTACAAACTTCTCTAGAAGAAGCAACATACATTTCTAAGTGTGGAGCCTATCGCGATGTTTTCATGACATCCAATCCGTCCACGTACCAGGTTCACCTCGTCTTATCTCATTGGTTCTCAGAATGAGTCCTGATCCAAAAGTTATGTGGGCCCCACCATGTGGAATCATTACTAAAAAATCAAAAAATCGCGTGTTTTGGCTGACCTGAGTTTTGGAATGGATTTATTGTTTGAATGGCCGTTCATCCTGATAGGATGCATTTTCTGGATGGATTAGATAAAGTATTAAAAATACAGTGGAACTCACAAGCAATCTGGAAGGCATTTAATGGTGGGCATCTTCATCCTAGCTATTTCTTGTGGTGTGGACCACCTGAGTTTCTGATCCGCTGTGCTCTTTTGTGCCAAGGATAAAATGGGGAATGTACATGATGGACGTATTGGATGTTATTTAAAACATCAAAGTGGGGACTAACCAATCGAGTTGTACGTTAGGTTTTTCTTCCAAACGTTTGTATTGGATTCGTCCTCAAAGGGGGCGTTTGGGGTGTCGACTTAGGTGGGATTAGATGGACTTAAGAGGAATTGAACACAAAAAATTCACTCTATAGCCATGTTTTGATGGTTGTATGAGATGCATCTCACATCCCATTATAATGATGGAAGTGTTGAAGGATTTCTCTAATCCCCTTCTTGAAATCTCTAACGGACACAACCCTCCCTCAAATTCAATCCCCTCTTGAAATGAAAGAGGATTGGACGATAATACATTCAATCATGTCTCTATGGGGTCGACTGTGGTATAAGTTTTTATCCACACCATTCATCCATTTTCTCAAATTGTTTTAGGGCATGCTCCAAAAAATGAGTCAGGTCCAAAGCTCAAGTAGACCACACAAAAGGAAGCAGCAGTGATAATGACACAAACTGTTAAAACCTTTGTACGGGCCATCGTGATGTTTTTTTTTTTACCGTCCAACCTATTCAAAAGGTCATGTATACCTAGATGAAGTGAAAACACAAATACCAGCTTGACACAAAACTTCCACAGCTCCTAAGAAGTTTTTAATGGCGAGCGTTCAATTCCCACTTTACGGTCCACTTAAGCCTTGGTTTTGCCTCATCTTTTGGGTTCATACCCTAAAATGACCTGGAAATATGGATGGACGGTGTGGATAAAACCCTTGCATCACAGTGGGCCCCACAAAGCCTTGTTCGAACGGATGATCATTCGAGCAAGGTAGGATGCAATCCACCCGGGCTTTTCAAATGAATCCCACTAACCATCCAAACATTACCTTGCATTAGTCCCATGCACAATTGAATTCATAGGTGCAATCCAAACATGGCTTGTTCACAACCAGTTTACACTAATACCACGACAAACCCTGACATACAGTAATGATGGTTTTTTCATGATTCCATCCCATCTAATGCCATGGAAGTCGATGCGCCAAACGCCCCCAAAATGAATAGAGAATTTTACAAAAAAAACTACATGATTAACGTGGAATTTATATTCCCATACACTTTTTTATTTTTTTAATGACGTAGGGTATCCCCTACACCTCCCTAAAGACGGGACTAACTCCCATGGGTGAACGCAGACCCCGCAATCCACATGTCTCAGGCAAGTGCACCATAGGGGAATCGAATTCCAGTGCTTTTTGTTAGTGGCTTTCAAAAAGCTACCTCTTTAATCAATATAATTATAGTTCCACTACCGTCCGTACATTTATTTAGGGGCAGGTTGGGCGGGCCTATGAGAAGATGGGTTTGCTACTTGGGTGCGCCTCACCGTGATGTTTATGTAAAATCTACATCGATCACTGGGTGTGTCACCTCATTTTAGGCTAAGGGCTCAAAAATTACCTGCATCAGGTGGCCTGCCTGAATGGAAGAATCACCATCTAAGTTATTTCCCTTGATATGGCCCATTATATCACAAATGGTCCTATTTTTAGGCCTCAAGGCCTAAATTTTGATATGGCATCTAATAGGACTTGGAGTGGATCTCATATATTCATTGCAGTGGACATTGTAAAAATCAAGGGTGGACTCACTTGGAGTGGATCTCATATCATCATTGCGATGGACACTGTAAAAATCAAGGGTGGACATCTCTCCCAACAATTTTCTTTAGTGCAGCCCACCTAAATCACTAGTTAACCTGACTTTTGACCTTTGAGCTTAAACTGGGATTATGTACCTAACGGTAAGAGTAAATTTGACATACACAACATGGTGGGCTGCCAAAGGAAATGGTAAGTGATACTGCTCTTGATTTTGATGGGGTCCATTGTGATGTTTATGGAAGATCCACTCCAATCATTAAATATATAATCCTATCCCATATCTAGGAAGAAAAGATCAAGCTGACCTACAAATCTGGTGGGCCAACACCAAAGGAAACAGTTGGGAGAGAGATGTCCACCTTTGATTTTTACAAGGCCCACCATGATAATTATACAAAATCCATTCCAGCCATTAGACTCCTCACAACATTTTAATCTGTGCCTCAAAAATCATACCTAATTAGTGATTCATGTGGCCCACACTAATGAAAACACTTTGAAGGATTTAGTATTGCCCTATACACTATTTCCAATCATGTAGTCGTCCTAAATTATAGATCGATATCATTTTTAATAGGCAGTGGGGTAACTTGTGGTGGGGGCGGATCTCACATAAACATCATCATTGGCCCACCTGAACACTAACCCATTTGCTTGCCGGTAGTCATGTCATGAGCAGTGGAAAGACAGTTTCCGAAAAGAATCCAGATCCTCTGTTGGCTCCAAGCAAGATTTTCCTAGAGCCTTTTGATTGGTTCACGTCATCACATAGGTATGTAACCATGTCACATCTTCAATGAGTGCGGGTTAGGTACCTGAGCTCAGGACAGGACAGGGCGTGGCATATGGCATGGGGGGAGAGCAGACATGACATGCTTGTGTTAGGTTTGCTTACATGGCAGGTCTCTTCTGACATTGTGCTCTCCACTAGTACAAATGTACAAATGTGACAAGTACGTGCCACGTAGGGCCTATTCTGAGCTCGGGAGAAGCTCTCAGTTAGTACCTAATCTGAGCTCATCTACAGTGCAACATGGTCACATTGACGTAATGCAGTGTGCTGTGGGCCAATGAAAAGATTCCAAGCAAAGATTTCCTTCTTAAGCCAACAGAGGGGAGGGTCCTGAAAAAGGTATTAGAATGTAAATTCCACATTAATTAGGTAGAATTAGGTAGGTAGATGTAAACTTTTCAAACGAACAAAATTACAAAAGTCGTATGGCAACCAAACATCCCCTAAAAGAGCCCAAGGATGGTAATTGCACAGTCGATGTTGAAAACTCACTGACGATACACATGTTCAAGATTCAAGCCCATCGAATGGTTGATTTGAATAGGGACACAAATGAGGTCCGTTGGATATGTGGTCTGGTTCTTTTACACGGCTGCCATCTGACCAAATAGACCTAAATGGTGCTGACTTTGATTGCATACTAATTACTAATCCAGAGCGTCCAAATCTTGGACTCCATGGTCGACTGAGCGTATCCCAAAACAGCATGTGGGGACGATCTTAACCGCCCATTATCGGCTGTTGTTCATTTCATGACAAGAAATTAGATGGTTAGGATCACCTGATAAGTGTGGTCTGTCAAGACTGCTCAATCCACAATCAGAAAAGGTCCATTTATTAGATGGTTCGGATAGTTCAATCAGACCAATTTTTTAGGCGTAGAATCAATGACAGAGACCACAGGACGCCTGGTTTGGACCACTGTACCGTATGGTAATGATATGGAGAGACAAAATGCATCACCTCCAGAAGCAGTGGACCAAATCACAGGAAAACAAATGCTCGGCAGCTACGAAATCTAGAAGCGTACAGGTTGCGCAATCAAAACCGTCCAATCAAAGTACCTACCACAGTTGAATCTCGTGAGCCAAAAGCGTAATGCTAGATTGACACGCACCATTTCCGCTAACCCTACATATAGACATTTATTCCATAGTCCGCAATCCACCATACTTATAGGTGTGTAGTTGTGTACATACAGCATACGCGTATTTTAAAGGGGAAAATGGTACTATGAGATCGACCTCATGGGAACTTTCCATAACGTTGAGCTTTGCGGGTCCCACTGTGATACGTGTTGGACATCAACACCGTGAATTTGATATTTACCTTTTTTATTATGTCATATTCCAAAAATCAGCCGTATACGGAACTCAGGTGGGCCATACCATTTAAAACCATGTGAAGAAATGCCTGAAACATGTAAAATCACTTGGTGGGTCCCACCTGAGTTTTGGATGTGGGGGAAAATTTCTCTGATCCCTCATCCCAGTGGAAAAAACACAATGGATTGTCTGGATTTGTGAACCACATCTCTGTTGGCCCAAATAAACGATCATGAAGGTTTTAATGGGCGGGTTACCCCTCTCCACGTTTGTCTTTGGTGTGGCCCACCTAATTTATGGATTGAACTAATTTTTAATCCTGTGGTCGACCATGGAATGGTTCATCTGAATGATGGAGTAGATGTTGAAAACACATATGGTGTGGCCCACAAAGCTCGACCTTATGAGAAGTACCATGAGCTCGACCTCATAATACCATTTCCCTTTTAAAGTAGGCATATGTTCACAACTTCCTTGCAGCAGTTGTTGGAAGGATCCCGTGCAACGAAAAGGTCTGTGGGGCTCAACGTGATGTGTTTGTGACATCCAATCCGTCCATATCAAGGTCCCCCATAAAGTTTATATAACATCCAAACCGCTGATAAGGTGTCCCACGAGGGAGAGGGGAAAACAAATACAATCTCGATCCACAACTTCAGTGGGCCCAAATTAGATTTGGATAGTAGGCGTCCTCATCCCTACATATACGTGTGAGTGGCCCACTTGAGTCTTGTATCAGCCTTATTTTTGAGATATCATGCTACATTGAGCTGTTGAAAATGACGGAAAGATTGCGTATCACACCCACATGATGGTGGGCCTCACATAGCTTTTTGTTGGGGGGACTTCTTGAAGGAAACTGGTGGTTGTTGTTGTACAGCCAACTCTCCACACTAGGGCCAGCCAGTGGGAACTTGGACCTTCGATCACTCGATGGACCTGACCGGATTTTATGGTCTGGTTGGGATCTCATTTTCCATGGACCTATTAATAAATTGGGTGGGACTCGGGTTTACCTTTCTAGGGCTCAGTTAAAAGAAACTCGGTCTAGCAAGATCCACATTGAGTCGATCAACTTAGACCCCGTTAAAATTGAGTAGGGTGCAGTTGGCTTACATGATACTCTTATATGTATTTTAATAAATATTAATTATTCTAACAATAAAGTAAGATTTTTTAAGCCACATGCAGCCCACTTACATACCATGCATATGTCAAAGTAACATATGTTTGTGCAATCTCATTCATCCATTTGGATTGGCTGACCATGTGAATGTTCTTATTTGTCCAAACCCAACCAAGCCTAAGATTCATAGACACCATGGGTGGTAGACATGTGCAAATCCAAGTCCAGGTCTTAAAGCACTGGACTTGAACTTGAAAATTAGACCCGGACCGGCAAGACCCAAACCCGCGAACCCCATTACAGTTACTATTAGACTTGACCCATTGACACACCCTTCTTAATGGTACATGTACACATGGCAGTTTTAGCTATCAACCCCCATCTAGTTGCTTCTGCCCTGGATTGCAAATATTTTTATGTACATATATTAGACGATTCTAGCCATCATATAAGCGGCATTCAATGAAAAAATTAAACCATCAAATATTTAATACCTTAGATGGAATTGCGAATTACATGAATAATGTATTGTAAAAGTGCAATTGTTACAAATTACAATATTTCTCCCCAGAATAGATAATTTGGCTGGCATTTCTTGTTTTTTGGATAAGCATAATAAAATCATAATGATACTTTTTTTTTAACATACATCCACAGACACCAAGTGGGTACTTGAACCCATGACCTTAGTGTTGAAACCCATATGGTCTGTCACTAGGCCATGAGTAAAGACCCAGAATCACAATGATAATACTTTGACATTTCTTTAATATTAAATCAAATAAAAAATAGTGATTTGCATGTTTGGATAAGACATTTTAATTGTAAGTACAACATAAATTTACAATAATTACAAATTTCTTCACCGCTCTTCTTACACTTTTGACCATTGAATTATGTATTTAAAGAAACAATGTAAAATCATTATGATGATGCTTCTATGTTACATTACTTGATGTAGTTCGCAATCCAAACAGTAGGGTTGAAAGTTGGGCAGGTTGGGTCAAGTTGATGCTCAACCCTAATCCAATCCAAGGTTCTTATACCCCAACCCAACCCAATCTTGGGTTGGGAATTCTCAACCCAACCTAACCTTGGGTTGGGAATTGCCCAACCCAAGTGGGCTCAATCGGGTTGGTCGGGTTGATGCATGTTAATATTTTTATTATTATATTTTAATACATGTCTTTTTTTTTACTTATAGCTTTATTAATTATATATGTAGTTATTTATTGCAAAGAACTTTACTTTTTCTAAACAAATAAGCTAAAATATAAAATAACTACTTCTTTAACATTCAAACATTTCAAATTAAAGTATATCAAATTTCAAACATAATAAATTTACTTATTAAAGTAATATAAATTAAAAAGTTTACTTAACTAAAGTATGATAAAATTATAAGTAACTTATATATAAATCGGATTTGGTTTGGGTTGGGTTAGGCAACCCGAAACCTCAACCCAAGCCCAACCCAAACTTCATCGGGTTGGTGTTTTCATAACCCAAGCTCAAGAAGGAGCTCGATACTTCCTGCCCAAGCCCAGCCCAACATCAGGTCGGTCAGGTTGAACCCGACTTTCAGCCCTACCAAACATGCCCATTAAAGTAAAGAGAAGTGACTGATGGAATTGTTTCGTAGGTTTGAAATATGAACCATCAATGATAGAAGCCACTGGACGAACAGTTATGATTGATACATTTCCCTGCCGCCTGCATAGAGATGAGTTGGATTGCATCCTTCGAGGGGCCCACCGTGCTGTATCTGTTTATCCACTCCGTCCAATCCATTTCTAAGATTAGGCCGACCACATGAGACCAAGAATGAGGCAGGTCCAACGGTCAGATCGACCACACCAATCTGACCGTTGGACCTGCCTCATTCTTGGTCTCATGTGGTAGTACTAATCTTAGAAACGGAATGGACGGAGTGGATAAACAGATACATCATGGTGGGCCCCTCCACAGCTCGCGTCAGAAGGACGCAATCCAACTCCGCTAATAGCTGTACCACACTCCGGTTCTGCCGGTTCCACTCTATCATCCATAGGCCGAGATCGGATCAGGCTCCAGCAATATAATCACCAAGGGAGTGTTTATACTCTCGCAGAGTATGACGCTTGATACACAGGCAGTGAGAAATTGTACACGTGGCATGCATTAACTAAAAGTAAGTCCATCAAGTTGAGGACTCATAGTCACAAAATCATAACCTCTAGGTCGTGGAAACTTGTTTGTTGAAATTGGACCATTGGATTTTTTTTCAACTTTAGCCATCCAATAAATGTCCATTAACTCCTCTATGACATAATTAAATAAGGGTAATTTCTCATACATGATACATTTAAACTGGGAGCCATAATCTAGACAGTTTAATTTGACTTATTTGCATGCCACGTAGGCAAATTCTAACTGCCTGTGTATCATCTATCAAACTCTGCCAGAGCATCGAAGTTTTTAATCACTTCCAATTGGATACACTGTAGAGCACCGAAGAAGTTGATGGTGTTAAAAGGATGTATGATGCCTTTTGTGACCTTATCAGGTGGAAACCCCACTATGAAAAACACACCACAAAAGGAAAGCCCACTGAAAGCCAACGAAATGAAATGTTACATCAGATCGTGCACCGTACACGTGGCAACTTCTGGATCAACCGTACATTGGTACCTAACAAAATAGTGCTTTGATTGGACTGACTATCATAACCATCCAATGGATTGACATTTTCTCAATGAATTCAAGTCATTTCTGACCTTTTTCTTTGACTGTCCACTCTTTTGCCACTGATTAAAAGATGGGTTTTTTTACAAATAAGTTGACTTCTTGACTGTGGACCATCAAATGCGGCGTTTGGCTAAGTCCATATCTACAACCTGTGCAGCTCTGACAGGAAGGCACGTACTTCCCATGCGTCTACAGGAACCGGATCCAATCCCTTTTCTGGAATGTGAAATGTGAAAGTCCATTCATCATGTGCGTCCTACGATCAACAACACAGCCTACATCCGTCCATCATTTATGGTCTAATAATCAAGCCCTTTTGAATTTACTGTTTCAAGTTCTATGTAGCGTGGATATCCACTTTGTACATAGTAAACACTTTTTAAGGATATGACAAGACTTTATTATTATTTTTTTTTCTTATGCTATGCTTAAAAGAACAACAGAATTAAAAATAATCGCTCAGTTAGAGACAAATTTAAAATTGATTTTGTTTTATTATAAAATTTAAATTAAATATACAGAGTATTACTCGTCCATTATGCATTTACTAATCTAATAACTTAAATATTATTTCACTATTTTATGTTGGTTTATAATTTTATTAAAGTGCTACATAATTTTGAGTTATATATTTTTCATATGTTTGTTTTATGACTAGTCTAAAGTAGGACCCATTATTTAGATTGTTTAATTTTAAAAATTACACATTCTCATAAAGGGTTGTGGTAAGGATGGAATAGATTTGGGGGCATTTGGCATCTCTACAAATAAGAGTTTATTGACTTATTTCTTTAAAATAAAAAATAAAAAAAATGCTCTTAGATTGTTTAGTAAAAGTCTAACTTGTTTAGAGGGTATCGCCCACTAACCTAGCTAGTAGATGCCTGGGCGTTTCAACTCTTAGTCTTAGGTTTGAAACCAACCCCCCAAAAAAAAAATACTTATTTGTTTAGAAAGTAGCAAATAAGCTTTGATTTAATAAGTTATATAAGGGTTACTTTTTGAAACGGAGCTTATTTGGCTTAAAGAGATGGAGGGTAGGCATTTTGGATTAATTTTTAGACAAGTTTGTCCTTAAAATTTTCAAATAATTCCCATCTTACCCTCTTCTCTTCTCTTTACAATTTCTTCATGGTAGGCTCACATGATAAGCGACCTATAGTGAAGGTGAGCCCCACATGATGAATTGCCTGTATCAAAGGTGGGCCTACATAATGCACGGTCACATCAAAGGTAAGTCCCACACGATGGGTGGCCTACTTCAAAGTGTGGCCCCACATGATGAACGATCCACATGAGTCTAACACAGGCTTTGGACTAAGCTTGGATCTATTAGCTTGGTTTGTGTGGCAGGATTGGGCCTGACATAGCGTAGCTGGGTTAATATTTGAGCCAAGCATAGGTCAGGTCATTTAAGCCCAAACACGACTTCATCCAACTATATGCACCTCTTACATCCTGCAAATGACATTCCAATTCTCAATTAGACAACTTATGCACGTTGAATGTTGACCGTAAGCTTTGTTTGCTTCAAGTTTTGTTGTTGTTGTTGTTGTTGTTGTTGTTGTTTGTGGAGCATTTTATCAGCACATGGATTAGGAACATTCAGTTAAAAAATAAAGATTTTATACATTTTCGAGCTACCCACCATGAAAGGGTGCATGTGATTGATAGCAAGGATGTCTGACAGAGATCACAATGGGACCCGCACAGCTTGACATCATGGGAAGCTTGGTAAAAGGTCAACCTCACATACCTTTTCCCAAGAAATATACTATGAGGTTGACCTCATGAGAACTTTCCATAAGGTTGAGCTCTATGAGCCCTGCTGTGATTTATGCTGAACATCCACATCGTGCATTTGGTGGGTCCTCTTTAGGTTATGGGACATCCCAAAATCAGTTGTTTCCATAGCTTAAGTGAGCTATACCATCCGAAACCATGTGAATGTGCTTAAAACATCTAAAACCATTTGGTGTGTCCCACCTAAGTTTTTTATACGGCTGAATCTTACTGTGACCCCTCATCCAAGTAGGACAAACACAATAGATGGGCTGAATTTCTGAACCACATCTCAGTGGACACTGTAAACGATCATGAAGGTTTCAACGAGTGGATATCTATTCTCAACTGTTGTATGTGGTGCAGCCCCACCTAAGACATTGATTGGCCTGAATTTTAGGCCCGCGGTCCACCATTTAACGGGTGTATCTGATTGATGGTGAGGATGTCTAACATAGATCATGATGGGGTCCACATAGCTCGACCTCAAGGGAAGCTTCCAATGAGGTCGACCTCCCCCACCACACACATCTTTTTGGATTTTCACGTATTGCAATATAATATATTGGAAGTAGCAGTTGTATTGAGATCTTTTCAATGACTCAAAACGAGGGGCCAAAGTATGATAAGGGATAATCAAGAAAATTCTCATATCTAAACATTTCAACTCGAAATTCCAAATGTTAAAATTACAATCCAATGAAAAGATTCGAATGATCAAAGGGCTGAAATATTATGGTGCAGTGCAGGATCTTCTATATCTTTTCAAAAAGATTCTCCTCCATCCAAAGTTGCATTTAAGGTGGGTCGTGTGTGTATGAGATCCACGCTGTCAATCAGTTACGCAGCCCAAACAGTTGGGATGGGACGCCCCACCATTAAAATCTTCCACCGTAGTGTGTCATACTCCATCCAATCCATTCATCTGGCGTGCCCAATTGGATGAACGGGTGTCCCTTCTAAAACCAAGGTTGGCTTAGTACGTGATCTTAAGGTCTTAAGCATGGTTTTACGTTGCTCCCCATTGGGGTGGCCCACCTGAATTTTGGATCCACCTGATTTTTGGGCTCCGTGGTGAACATGAGGTGGAGCACTTGATGGACGATGTAGGTCTTAATCAAGTTGCCCCCACCTGTCTCAGTATCATAACTCCTAAAACATGGTTAGCTACTGATACAATATACAGATACTTCAGCATTAGCATTTTAATTGGGGTTCCTTCTAATGATCCAAACCGTTTACGTGATCAGCTGCACTTTGAAAGGGAACGCTTGATATTTAAAAAATAAAAAAATCTCAGATATTCCTCAAAACTCACATATAAGACAACCCTGGCAATCAATGATGACCATCGATTACCTTTGTTATCCACTTCTCTACGAGAGACTGCTCAGATGGCTAGGATTATGTGATCATAAGTTTAGTTTGGACCATTTCCCATCCACATTAGGGGCAACAGATGGACACTCTCGATCGACACGCTTGATTGATAAATCATCTTGCCACACATACGGTTGAGAGATCTGCAATTGTACACTGATATTATGAGACTATGGGTCCAAGTGTTTTGGGCCCATCCACATGGCATCAGCATGATCAGGTGAACCACACGCTTGCACAATGCATCGGCTTAGAAATAGCACCCCACATGGGGTTCTAACCATCTCTTATGATGTTGGTCAATGAGTCTACGGTCAGGATCATCTGAAGCGTGCAGTTTCCACTCCATAGTTAATATTGATATAAAGTAGGTGGGACCAATATAGCATCTGAGATAAGTGGGTGCCATATGATTTACCTAAATGACATTGAAAGTTTAAATAGTCATTGATATTTCTGTCCTTCCAAGAAAACAAAATCTCTCAGCTCTTCCTCGGCCAAAACCCTTCGGATTTCAACACGCCATAAAGCAAAACTGTGTATTACAAAATTCCTATACCTCAAATAACATTTGCTATATGCAAAGACAAGGTTTCTATCCACATTTATAGACATCAACGGATTTGAAATAAATAAGTACAAATCACCAATGCCGAGCGCAGAAGCCCGCCCTTCCATCCATGAACCTGTAGAAAGTTGGGATGAGTGACGTAGCCAAGAAAGACTAACGATCGCCATCTCATCGAAGACTTTGCAGATGCACGCACTGCTTTTTGTGATAGGGCTTCTTGCCTTTGGCTGTACAAGAAAAATAGCAAAGCAAGAGGCTCTTCCAAGGCAAGATTCTGATGGTGGTGCTGCAGTCTCCTTTGCTTCAACTTTGATCAGAAGTGGAGCCCAACAAAAATCAGTAATGACCCTCCATGAGATCCAAAAGACTAATCTTCCCGCAGTTTCCAGTGTCTAGTCTATCAAATTGGTTGCAGATTTGCAGGATGTCTTTGTCTGATACCTTTCCCATCTCCTTGAGTTTGTATATAACAAACTCAGATTTACTGCGACACATGAAAGAAGTGGGGAAAATGACATCAAACATTGTACACGTCTTCTGAAAGCAAAATATGAGCAACTAAAGTAACCAACACAACAAACCTGAAAGGAGTAGAAAAACTGGAACAATTGCAATCAGAAGTACATCAGTAACACGTGAAAATAGGTTATCAGAACTAAAGCATGAATCTAATCAGAAATGGGCACGATTTTTTTTAAGACAGGAAGAACATAATTTGAATGATAATGATCTTGTTGGGGGCCCACAAATATTTCAATCAAATGTCATATAGATGAGAGACTATTAGATTAGAAGTTGGAACAATGACCATTCTTTACTTTTGGGCTACTGCCTCCCTGCATGCCTCAGTAAGAAAGACTAGATTCCAGGTCCTGCAGGTACCCTACCAACTCAAACCATGGAGCTGGGCGTGATTGCCTTTCTTTACTTAACACCTCAAGTTTCTTTTTATTTGGTCATAGTAGCAAAGGGGCAACCACACTAACAAACTAGGGCTTGCTGCAGCACTATCCTAAAACAGCAAAGTGCCAACAATAGTAAGCCGGTAAAGATAATAGATAATGGGCACAAAAGCAACAATTTGGTGTCAGCTCGAGGAAAACAAACCAAAAAAAAAAGTTATCTAGCTTCATCATCTGCCTCTTCGGAAAAGGGAAAGAGATCCATCAGGCCAGAGTACATGACAACAATTCAAACCCAAGGTATCTCTACTAGGACTATTTTAGTTATTACAACAATCTCGCTAAAAATGGATCATAAAACCGTGTTCATCTCCAGTTTATGTGAACTGGAAAGGAAAACAGAGAGTTAACTAAGAATAAAGTCAGCAAGTGCATAAACTCATCTCTCATTGTTGTCTGTCCAACCGTAGCACTGTCTGCAGTTCAAATACTTACCAGTTGAATTTAGCATGAGTACTTTATCTTATTGAATTGTTATGCATGAGAAAGACAGCAGAAACGGAAGACCTAATTATGTTGATCTACAATGCAAGGATACTTTTCTTTAACGCTCTCTTCTTCTTCTTCTTCTTCTTCTTCTTTTTTGGCTGGTATACTGTGCAAGGATACTTCCAACTGGACATTTGGATGAACCCTCTAGTGGTGTTTGCAAGATAATCTTAAGGTGCCATTCCCACTTTAGAGTCTCCCCCAGATCGTTGCTCCCATTTCCAAGCTTCTTAGTGATTCAACCACCATCTGCCACTGGCATGATTCCACTAAGACCATTACTAGCACAACCAAGTTCTTTCGTTTCTGTAATTTCCAAGTCAAAAAGATCTTAAGTCTCTCTGTGCCATTTTTTGTTTCTGCCATTTCTCTAAGTAAAAAAGATCATAAGTTTTGTATATTGCTAACAGAGATACAGTCTAAATATGTCAATGTTATTTCATATAAATTCCTCCTAGGCACTCCTGGTTCCTAACATTTTGAGAATGGCACTTTGCTGCCTCTCCCACATCAACCTCCACTTCATGCAACCAAATTTTGGATACTTGCATGCGAATATTTTTTCTGTAAGATGTAGAATATGATCATGCACCCATAGTTCAAAGAATCCCAAAACTTTGGAACTCGATTCATCTTTTGAGGGTTCCACTGAATAAATACGCATTCATGTTTTTCCCACTTGTAAGAGAAAAGGACAATCACAGCTTTCAGACATATATATAACCAAATTGCACATATCTGGAATCTTGGGACTGGCCAACCATCCTGTGATGATAACATATTCATCACTACATGGGGCATTTCGGCCTATCCTAATGGAAGAAGAAGCTGGTTCTTCTACAGGTCCTAGTGGAATAAAAGCTTATTCTAGAAGGGTTGCGCATGGGGCCCACAGTGGTGTGTATGGCATCCAACCTGTCCAACAGTGTCGACACACCAAGAAAGTTGGACGCCCCAAAAATTAGGCCAATCAAACCATCATGTGGGCCCCCATGTAGGGTTTTTCGGTGGATAGCATACACTATCATTTTGTATGATGTGGCCCACCTAACGCATCATCATGGTTGGGCTCACCTAATGCACAGGTTGGATGGCATACACTCAATACGGCGGGCCCTACACTGGCAATACATCATAAGCAGGTGATTATGCATTTGAAAAACTTTTACATGCAGGTGAATATCTTGTAGAATATGATTTATTCCACAACCACTTGTAGAGGAAGCAGCCTCATGGAAGAATACACCATACTCCTTTTTTGAATGGATATGCACCATACTTCTTAGAATCAATTCTCAAACTTATGTTACAAAAGTTCCTGGTAGTGCTGGAACCTAAACCCACTCCCAGCACATATCAAGATGCCCCTCTAGATCACACCCAATGTTCACAATATCGGTATTGTTATCACTGATACTCAGAAAAATATTCTTGACCGAGGGAAGAAATGAGTTCATATCATACAAATGCAGGTAATAAATAAAAAGACAAAAAAAAAAAAAAAAAAAAAAAAAAAAAAAAAAAAAAAAAAAAAAAACTAAATACATACCTATGCGGCTATCACTCAAACCCACAAGGAGTTACAAGGTGGCTTGAAGTCATCATCTTTGTCCCTGCTCGGTCGACCACGGTATTAGTACTCCACATTTCATCAGTATTGTGCTCAGGTCATGGACTAGTTGTACCAATGGAAATACTCTCTCAAGTATGTCTAGTACTCATCCTCCCGAATTACATAAAGTACACCCAGACATGGGTACATGTCCAATCATATAAGTGGCCGAATATCCCCCTCTGTACCCATAACCACAAGCGCTCTCCTACGGTTGCCCATATCCATAACTAAACGACTGTGACTGAGTATCATAGTCGTAGCCATACCCTAACACCCTTCATGTGCATAAGGTGGGACAGAAGTCAAACTCCCTTGCTCTTAACCAATATTCATTGATGACAAGCTCCATGTAAGAGACTCCCCTCGACCGTGTGGGACCTTCTTCCTACCCTCACGGGCCTCACCACGCTCAAAATGCTAGCTGGGCTATCCTACTCTGTGCAAGGATGATGAGCGAGATTCATGGTCTCAATCCTGAGTGGCATGGTCAAAGTGGATCTCCTCAGTGAATTGGCTAATAGAGTGCTGACTTTGACCTGCACGTAAACCCCACCACTACTGCCTCCACCACCATTGTCGCTACCACCCACGTCAAACTAGCCTCCATCTCCGTAGTCACCACTAACATCGCCCACGTGATCGTAGTCACTATCCTCACCGCCCCTGCTACTACCGTTGGATGGGGATAAAATCCTATTGCCATTATCACTCAATACAACCTAACGTTGTGGAGTATGTTGTGACAATATCTCGCGCGACCCTCATCGAGATGTACTACGCTCCTCATCAACGCATGGAAAGAGTCAGCCTTCATATACCACTGGAGCATAGCCTCCCTCAACAGCGTCCAAGTCAGCTGACTTCACCCACTCATAAAGTATGTCCTCAACATCATTACTAAGATGTGCCTGTGCACTTGTCGACTTCACAATAACAATAATAGTGACCGTAACGACCACCGTCGTTATCATTACGATATGGGCCGTAACAGCCGTTACAGCCCTCGTAACGGCCGCTGCAGCATTTTTCTTTTTTTTTTAACTTGTTTCAGGACCATTACGGGTCCGTTACAGGCATTTTTTCTATAACGATCGTTACAGTCATTTTCGCCCTGTAACGCGTAATGGTTATGACGGTTACCGTTACGTAACGGCCGTTACGTAACCATTTTTTAATACCTTGACATCAAGTCGAATGGATCACGATGTGGCTCCTTAGTACACTCTACCCATAATTGTCTCTCTTTCAACTTCATATTGTAGTAACCAGTGTTTAGAGTACTAGTATTGTTACATGTAACGATGATATTATTGTCAAAGGGCAACATTGGGAAACGTTAGGGAAAAAAAGGTGAAATTTTCAATAAAACTTAAAGAGATTTTAAAAGACATGCTTACACATGTAGGAATCAAAATATTGCAAAAAACAACTATACATAACAAGTTTCCATTTTATAAGGGCAGAATCATCTAGTGTAAAAAAATCAGCATAAAATAAATATACAATTTATAGTCAATCAATAGATTGGCTAACACTCATTAATACATAAAACGTCCATACTAATTAACAGAGAAAAACATATATATTCCACCTTTAAAAAGGGGGAAAAAAAAAAAAAAGATAGAAAGAAAGAAAGGAAAATACATTCCAATATAAAAATGAAAAAAAAATAGGATTACAACAATTTTTCCCATTTTTTGCACAAGTGTTATTTTTCGCTAGAAATCTCTGTCAATGCATGAGAATCATGCGTAGACTTTAGGGCTGTACATCGAGCCGAGTCGAGTCGAGGTGGGTCAAGCTTGGCTTGACTCGTCTGTGCTCTCCTCGAGTTCGAGCTCGAGCTCGAGCTTACCATTAGAGCTTGCCTTGTTTGCTAAAACTTTCGAGGCGAGCTCAAGTCGAGCTAGTGGATTGAGTCGAGGTGAGCTTACCTCGAGTTGAGTCGAGCTTGCTCCCACCTCAATTTATTATATTTTTTGCTACAAAATACAAATTAAAAGTCAACAACATTAAGTTCAAGAAGTCACACATATATTAGGGGAGAAGTAGTAATAATATTTCTACAGGTGGGACCCCACCATTTAAATGACCTAGCTTTGATCGATTTTTTCTTTCGTCAAGGTCACACACGCATGGAATGCAGACCACTAGTAACATTTTCTGAACCATAGATTAACACAGTACATGCATAGTTCACCACATTAATGGACTGCCCTGATTATTGTGTGGACCATCTTCATTATGAGGCTCAGCTGATTCATGGATCAGATGCAACACCTCCCTCATAAAATTGCAATCAATAGCTACATATGGTGTTTGGTCTTACCATAGCCCTTGTTTTATATATGCGTATGGTGTGTGGTCTCACCATAACACCTATTTTGTGTAGCATGTAAAACACACAACCACTGTGTGCTCACCATGTTTTGTACTTGAAATTACTCAATCCATCAAGTATGCTCAACGAAGAGTGTTCTTACCTGAACAAAATAGTAAGATTAAGAAACCCCCCCAATGTGTGAGGATTTTATGTCCTAAGCTTGGACCCCAATGTGTGTGTGGGGGAGGGCGGAGAGAGAGCCAAGAAATAAGAAGATTATCATTTTTTTATAACAAATATCTATATGAAACGAGTCGAGTCGAGGTCGAGCTTGAATCGAGTCAGTTTCGAGTCGAGTCGAGTCGAGTCGAGTGACCCAATGGTCGAACTTGACTCGATTTCTGATTCGAGCTCCTAAATGAAGCTTGGCTTGACTTGTTCTACTGAGTCGAGGCAAGTCGAGGCGATTTTTTTCGAGTTGAGTCGATCGAGTTTCTCGAGCTGACTCGGCTTGTGACCAGCCCTAGTAGACATGGATTTTCATTGCAATCCATGATAACATATGAAAAAAATAAAGTATCTATGGATTTTTCGTCACCTTTAAGTGCCAGTATATCCTTGTTTTGAGTCCAAATTTCTCTCCAAATCCACATTTTGATTTTTTTTTTTTTCTTTTTCTTTTTTGGAAGCGTCACATTTTGATTTAATAAAAACCAAGGGTGATCGAAATCACCTTAAGAACATTTTTTTAAAGCCTAAAAAATGGAGATTCTTTGAGTTTTAGAATTTTTCCCAACTTTTTATCATTTTCGCCTATTTACTGATGCTTTCGTGATGTCGACGATATTATTGTTAGTATTGCGGTTATCAATGGTTCGCCAATACTAAGGAACATTTATAAGGGATTCTTCTAAAAAAATCATTAATATCGATAATACTATGAAATATTCATTGATATTATAAAAAAAAATATTGACAATATTTGAAAATTTTTAAACTGCAAAAAATAAATAAATAAATAAATAATTTATAGCGTTGACCTAGCAATTCCGATAATATCGGTGACATTATCGATAATAGCGTCGATATTTCGAACACTGTGAGCTTCTATAGCTTCTCATAGCCTAGTACGTTCCTTTATTTGTGTAGATGAGCAACCACATACTCCAATTCCTCTCACATGGTAAAGTGGAAACAATCTGGGCGAGCACATGGATCATCAATAACTGCAGCGCGGGAATGTTGTTTTCGTATATTAACCACCACTTGCCTACCAATCCACCAAAATCATGTCTTAGTTCAAATATTTGATATAGTAGCTTCATCACAAACCACATTTTTAAAAACTTGAACCAATACATACACTCATGCAGCATCATCGTATCCCTTGATGCTCTTATAGCTGCGATCAAGAACATAAATATCTCAAACATGCAGTAGTTGTGAATCACAATTTACCATAATTAATCACCCATCCAACAATAAACTATAAGAAGTAAACATAAAAATAAAAACTCAATTTATCATTACCTTATTCCCAAAATGTGTTTTTCTTGTTAGCTCAAAGCAGTGTTCGAAATATCGGTATCGCGTTATGTATCGCACCCTTGGGATACAAATAAGTATCAATTATTGCACAAGATATATCGTTTGCATTGGGTAATTTATCCCACTTTTTGGGAAACATGGAGAAACAATGGGAAAATTGTTGAATTTTTCAATAAAACTTCAAGGATTCTTAAAAAAGACCTTAATACACACTTTTAAATCGTAACATCTCAAAAAAGAAGTGCACGTAATAGGTTTCCTTTGTAAATGGTCCTAAGCTATATGTTGTCTGACTGAACTAATGCAACTATATTCAAATTGAATGCATAACATTTATAAATGTATTAAGACATGTATGAAAACACAACCAATTCATTCAAAAGCAAAAGAAGTAGAAATTGAAAAATATACCTATGAATGATGTGCTTGGTTGTAGCCTAGACCCACAGAGTTGCACGATGGCTTGTAATCATTGTCTCCATCTTGACGGGGCTGGGAATAATGTCATTGCTCCACAAATCGATAGTATTGTGCCTAGGTTATAGTAGAATAGTACCAATTAAGATACTCCCTGACATAACGTTGGTACTCATCTTCTCTGAACTGAACCAATATGCTCATCCGTGGGTGTTGTGTAATCGTCATAATTTGTGGCTGATATGGATCTGGGATGGGCATAGATAAAGCTCCTAAGTATCCATATTGCTCTCCATATCCATATCATTGCCCATATCCCTGCACATATGGGGAAGTGAATTCCTAACCGTAGTCGAAAAACGATGAGCTGTAACTAGTGGAGTCGCTCCCCACATATCCACTAGCCCCATATCCATACCCATATTGTGGCACAGAACTTGAGCTACTATCATGTGTTTGTGATCCATAATCATGTTGTGGCCTTGAACTCGATCTCCCCTCCCTCATATGTAATCCCCGTCTACAGCCTTTAATACACCCACAACCATACGTCTGTCATGGATATCGTCAGTAACCGCTCGTCTAATTTTGTTAGCTGCTCGGTCTTCTTCTTTTCTAGTAGCTTCTTATGAGTGTGTGCCTTGTTAATGACAAGCAGGGTTGTGGTTTATCTAGATGAGAACCATGGTCAATGTCCTGAGTGACAGAATCAAAATCACTCACCAGTGAATGGGCTAAGAGGCCTCTCAGACTCCCTCTCGCAGCCACTATCCCCATCACCATCATCGTTACTATCACCAAAGTCACCATCACTAGAACCACCCCCCACATCACTCTCTATCTCGGTCTCAATGTCAGATAATGTCTCCCCACCACGTGTCCCGCGTGATAGTGACTATCGTGGGCTGCGCAACAGACTCCTCATTAATAGATCAAATGCCTCATCAGGAGACCTCTGCTGCTCCCCATGTACGTCAACATCAATCCCTTGTTATGTTGCCTCATCTGCTACATGCGGCTCTAGTCACCCATATGAAGTATCCAAGTCATCCAACCTAACCCACTGGTAAACCAGATCCTCCTCATCATCTTAAATATATGCAAGTTGCACTTATTTGTGTGGATGAGGGTGAGGAGACCATCTACGTGAGCACATGTACAACTAGCCGCTGTAAAACCTCGTAGTCAGTCCCATATATGGCCAACCATTCACCTATGAATTATAATCTTTTTCATCAATTTCAAATTCGCGAAAATAATATGAAAACTAACTTTACCGCAGCAACTCACATGCCATCGTGGTGCTCCTTAACTTCACCGCTACATAGCACCCAAACATTCCAATCACATCACAGAATCTAACAATCTATTGATGGCATATAGCAGTAAGGGTAAGTATGAAATGGTTGAGATGAAAATAGGGAGAATGTAAGTGTGAAACATATTTACCTCACTACTGAAGGTGCCTTTTCAAATAATCACACATCAATACAATAAAATAAGGATCAAGGTGTTCCATAGCAGTAACGGTGCCCACCGTTAAGGATACGTTGAATCGGTGTAACGGGCAATACAGGGGGCATAACAGGCGACATTTAAGATACGGTCAAAAAAAAAAAAATTACTTCAAAATATCCAAAAAAAATATTCAGAAAATCTGAAATATTATAAATATTCCAAATATGTATTCATTTATAATTTTGAACATGTCTATGGTAGTGTAACAGTTCAATCTTTGGTGAGAATGCTATATCGAGCTGTCTGGTGGATTTATGAATCTGACAACCTAGAATTGACTACAAACCTTTTATATTTAGTTTTCTAATTATATAATATCTATATAAATTTACAATAATCAATTTAATACCAAAACATCTCATCTTTTCAAGTTTTGTTATTATCTATAGTATTGGTGCATTCCATACCTCACGACTCACATGCATTTTATTTCAATATATAGAGTTTAGGGACTTTTGTTTCCTATTGTATAATTCACATACCTAACAATTTGATATCACTTTCCGATCTTAAAATTAAAATTAAATTGGGGTAAATAGTGTTGCCAATTTGAGGCTGATTTGGGGATCATTCGATGCCCCAAATTAGCCTCAAATTAATGCAATCTATCGGCACTTATCCCACTGATGGATTGGTGGACATTTATTGGGCAATGAAGAATGAAAAATATCAAAAAAGAAGTGCACATAATAGGTTTCATTGAAGAGGGTTACAAATGAAGTGTACGATCACTTATTCCCCGACTACTCGAGGAAAGGCACATTTGATAGTTAGGTAAATATATCATGTATCCCTATTTTATTGTGTTGGTGTGTAATTATTTGAATCATGTTGGGTTTCAGCGTATTTCCTGAAATCCCAAATACTACTAAAACCTAAGACTCCACAAAGGCAATTCATTAAAGAGAGTTACACATGAAGTGTACGATCACTTATTCCCCGATTGCCCGAGGAAAGGCACATTTGATAGTGAGGTAAATATATTCCGCACTTACATTCTTCATATCTTCATATCAACATTTCCATACTTATGCTTATTACTATAAGCCATCAACGGATTATTAGATTCTGCAACGTGGTTGGAATGTTCGGGAGCCAGGCCACTGTGAGGTCAAGCAGCACCATGATGGCATGTGAATTGCCGCAGTAAAATTAATTTTCATATTATTTTAGCAAATTTGAAACTAATGAAAACAAAATTATAATTCATTTTACAACGGCTGACTATCTGTGTGCTTGCACAGATGGTCTCCTCCTCACCATGTGAAAGGAATTGGAGCACATTCTCCCTCATCCACACAAATAAGTGCAACAAACTGGGATACGATAGGCTGTAAAAGCTAATGTATATTGTCACTACAATATGAAGCTACAAGAGAGGCTTCATGTCGGAGGAAGAAGAAAATCCCAAAAGGACCCACTAGACCTAATGGCGGTCGGACAACACATGCATATGTTGAAGACGATGAGGACCCAATTTACTAGTGGATTAAGTCAGATGACTTGGATACTTCAGAAGGATGACTGCAGCCACATGTGCCGACAGAGGCAGTAAAACAAAGGATTGATGTTGACACACATGTAGAGTAGTAGAGATCTCTTAATAGGGCATTCAACCCATTGACAAGGAGTCCCCATGGCAGCCCGCAACAATCACTATCACGCAGGATATGTGGCGAAGAGACATTATCCGACACCGAGACCGAGAAAGAGAGTGATACGGGGGGTAGGTCCGGTGATGGTGATGACAACGATGATAGTGAGCATGGTGTGCCATAAAGGCCATTACGAGGCCGTAAAGGCTGTTACGTAAAGGTAACGGTGGCAACCGGTACACGTTACGGCGTGGGTCATAAAGGTTGTAACGGCCGTTATGGAAAAAAATGACCTATTAAGGCCATTACAATGCCCCGTAATGGCCCATTATCCCCCCTTATAAAGGCCGATACAGGCTTTTCGGATTTTTTTTTTTTTAATAAAAAAAGAGAGAGACTGCAACGGCCGTTACACCCCATATCGTAAAGGTAATGATGGCGACCGTTACGGCCACCATTACCATTACAGAATACCTTGATGGTGAGGATGACTCTGGTGATAGCAGCGATGATGGTGATGATGGCGACAGGGATGGTGGTGGAGAGAGGGAGTCTTAGAAGCCTCTTAGCCCATTCACTGGGGAGAGGAATTTTAATCATGCCATCCAGGACACTGATCATAGTTCTCGTCCATATGAACCACGTCCTCGTCTTGTCATTAATAAGACATACACTCGTAAGAAGCTACTGGAGAAAAAGAAGACCGAGCAGCTAATAAAATTAGAGCGATTATTAGCGATATCTATGAGGGAAACATATGGTCGTGAGAGTATCAGAGGCTCTAAATGGGGATCACGGATGAGGGAGGGGAGCTCGAGCTCCTGGCCACAACATGATTATAGATCATAGACATAAGAGAATAGCTTGAGTTCTATGCCACAGTATAGATATGGATATGGAGCTAGTGGATATGCGGGGAGCGACTCCAACAGTTATGGCTCATCATTTTTCGACTACGGTCAGGAGGTCAATTCCGCGCACATGCAAGGATATGGGCAACAGTATGGATATGGAGAGTAGTGTGGATACCCAGGAGCTCAATCTATGCCCATCACAGATCCATATCAACCACAAACTATGACGATTACACAGTACCCACAGATGGGCGTATTGGTTCAATTCGGAGAGGATGAATACCAACGTTATGTCAGGGAATATCTTAACTGGTACCATTCTACTATGACCTAGGCACAATACTGTCGATTTGTGGAGCAGCAGTATTATTCGCAACACCATCAAGATGAAGACGATGATTACGAGCCACTGTGCAACTCTATGTGGGTCTAAGCCATAGCCAGTCACATCATTCATAGGTACATTACTCAATTTCTATTTCTTCTTTTGATTTTGAATGAATAGATTGCGTTTTCATACATGTCTTGATACATTTATAAATATTATGTATTCAATTTGAATAGAGTTGCATTAGCAATTAGACAGCGCATAGCTTAGGACCATATACAAAGGAACCTATTATGTGGACTTCTTTTTTGAGATGTCATGATTTAAAAGTGTGTATTAAGGTCTTTTTTAACAATCCTTAAAGTTTCATTGAAAAATTTAACTGTTTTCCCAATGTTTCCCAAAAAGTGAAATAAATTACCCAATACAAGCAATATATCCCATGCGATAACTGATACGTATTTGTATCCCAATGGTGGGATACGTAACACGATACCGATATTTCGAACACTAGGTGCAGTAACTCTCCATTTCGGTTGAGTTCTCCGGCCTTGGCTCGTGTTTGCCCCAATCCAGAAATCTCTATCGCTGACTACTTTTCTAAGGAAGACAGGCAATTGGCCTTCTCCTTGCAGGCATGACTTGTCTGACTCTGAGTATGAAGAGCTTCTTTTGCTTCTCTCGCATCTAAGGGGCCTCTCTCCTTCTTCAGGATTAGTAGATTCTTTGGTTTGTCTTTTAAACAAATCGGGGTTTTTTCGGTGAGGTCCTCTTGATGATTCTTGACGTAGTCCCCTTCGCATGACTTAGCTAGTTGCTCCCATATGAATCCGCCCCAATCATGTCCTTACAGTTGACAATCTTTGCAAGAGGGGCTTGGTTTTCCCTAATGCTTGCATAGTGTTTTGGGGACATCGAAGCAGTGAACTGTCTATTTATCCACTGTCCATTTGCCGCTACAATGTGAGATGAAGTCCTTTCAAGTTTCGGTATACTATGGGTGATTGCTAGTTCGATTGAGTGCCTCTTCCGCTCTTGGCGCGATGTTAGGATTGGCAAGAGGAAGACAGACAACTTTGTGGTTGACACCATACCGGAAAGGCAGGATCTCATAAGCAAAAGATTGTGCATATTACTTCGCAAACACCCTACAGGAAAAGAAAGTAGTTGAAAGCAGCCGGCCGGCGTACCATTTCCACTACCCAGGCTAAACTTGGACGACCACAAGAGTATATTAAAGTGCAGGAGATTTCAATGAAAACAACCAAAAAAATAATAATAATAACTTCCAGCACCTAGATACAATTTCCAGAAACTAAAGCTCATTTCCTAGTACTTCTCAAAAAAAAAAACAGGGTGGGGGGGGGGGGGGGGTTTCCCACCAACCATGACTGATAGAAGACAATTTCCAGCTGATACAATCAAATTTCAGTAATAAATCGAATTTCCAGCAACCAAAAGAATCACTCTGGTACGTACCAGATTCAACAGGAGAATGAAGGAGGGGAGACCTCAAACTTGTAGCAAATGGGTTCAAAACAGACCCAAAATATCACCATTCAAAAAAAAAAAAAAACAGACCCAAAATCTGCCAAACGTCACATGTTTTCTTCTTGAACAAATACAGCAACCATTAAAAGAAATCTCCGATGGCATGGCTGCAAGCAGATCTTTATAATTGTACTGAATGAACCCTAAACCTGTATTAACCTCAGCCGCCTAATAAGATTTGAAGTCGATCTTATAACACCCCTAAGAAAGCAACTAAATTCTAAACTTAATCTCAAACATTTAGTATCGGTCGTTTCTTAACAGTAATTTTGATTGTATTAAAAAAAATTACAGACGTGTACGCGCCTGCTATAGAGATCCCTTGGGATTTTTAACCATTTTAATTTACATGTAAATAACCCTCTCTCTACTATATTACAGCCCTTAAATAAAGGATGTCCCAAAGCCCATGCAAGAATGTGTCCCTTTACTCTATGGAAGACCTGGCCTACCGACTCCAACTTTGATTTGAAGTTCTGTTATTTCTTTCCTTCAATAAAGACCAAATAGTTGCCGTGAATGCTATACTCCATAGTGTTATCCTTTTCCTGTCAAACGCTTCCCCCTCCCATTCCCATAATAACGAAACAAATGATTGCAGCATGACCCATACTATTCTGAACAGTTTCCATTTTTTTTTCACCACAACACAATGCATAAGCAAAGGTTTATAGGATTCCTTGTTCCTCATGCACATTATACTTATATTTGTCATAAACATATTCCCTTTTCATAGCTGATCAATATTAAGCATTTTCCCTTTTGGCACAAGCCATCCTAAAATCACCACCTCCAGGGGGCTTGAGAAACACCAAATTCAGGCTTCCAGTCTACAGAGATTACTCCCTTCCCTTTTTCAGTACTGGATCAGTGAATTCTTCCATCTCCTCTTCAGACAAGTTCCGATGGAATATTGGCTCCCATGTCCACCCCCCTTCTTCTCTATTAAACCATGCAGCTGCTTTTATCTCTATCAGATAAAATGCTATAAATTCTTTTATACACTTCGCAAAGATGATCCCTTCCGTACCAAGGATCTTCTCAAAATTTAATACATGATCTTCACTGACTTCAAAGTTCACTCCTTTATGAATTCCCGCTGCTCTCCCATCACCACTTTCCATATCCTGGGTGCTGTGTAGAGCCAGGATTCTTTAATAGTCCCTCCACCCACTTGCATACTTTTGGCTACTAATACGTATTTCCAAAGCAAGTCTTCTTCTCTGCCAAACCTGCATAACCATTTTCCAATTAATGGATGATTCATTGTGTTCAAATCTTTGACACCCAGTCAAGGTATTCAAGGTGGCCATAATGGCCACCACTGTTGCTGTTATGGCCTTTTTTTTGGGGGGGGGGGGGGGGGGGGGGGGGGGGGAGGGGGGGAAAGCCATTTTTCCTTGACAGCCGTAACGGCCCCGTAATGCATAACAGTGTCCACCGTTACCGTTACATAATTGTTTTTGCACACCCTGTACCCAGTTACATCTCCTTCCAATTCACCAAATGGAATTTCTCTCTCCTCCTCCCCTTTCCATTGGAAATCCCTTCACAGCTTCTCAATCGTGTGTCTAACACTAGCTGGGCACTTGAATAGCGAGATGAAATGCACTAGCATCTTCAACAAAGTTGCCTTAATTCATGTGACCCCCCCCCCCCCCCCCCCCCCCCCCCCACCAAAAAAAAAAATCAACAAAATTTTTGTGCTCTCATGCCAATAGTTTTTCTTTCAATACACTCTTACACTCTATTACCGAGTCCCAAAACCTTTTTAATGCTCCCTTTCCACAGGACATCCCTTTATATCTTCTCAATCCTGTGTCTAACGCTAGCTGGGAACTTGAACGGCGACAGGAAAACGCTGACATGTTCAACAAAGATGCCTTAATTAATGTAACATGCCCCCAAATCGACAAATGTTTGCACTTCCATGCTTATAGCTTCTTTTCAATAAACTCTATTACCAAGTGCTATAACCTTTTTGTTGGTTTACCAATGCATAACAGTAAGCCAAGGTAAGTTGTGGGACAACCTCCATTTTACAACCAAAAGTGTTTGCCAGATCCTACACCCCCTCTTGACTTAACCACACACCAATTATCTTGCTTTTATTCATATTTACCTTCTCACCAGAGACTATTTCAAACAATGTAATAACCTAACACAAATTGGTTACATGATCCTTGCATCACAAGCTAGTATTGTGTCATCAGTGTTGTTTTTTTTTTTTTTTTTCCAAAGAGTGTATTATCAGCGTATTCAAGAGGTGAAATCTGCATCTCACCTCCCCCAATTGCAAAACCATTCACCATTCCCACCATCAGTGCCCGATCCCTCATTCTACCTGAAGCCTCTACCACCACCACCACAATAGGTTAGGCAAAAGTGGATTCACTCCTCGTATGCCCCTTGATCTGTTAAAAAAAAAAATCATAATCCCATTTACCGTGGCATAGTTATGCGCTAAGGATATACAATTCTTGATCCATTGCCACCATTTCCCCCCCCCCCATCCATTTTGTAAAGAAGAGTAGAAACTCCCAATTGATGTGATCCTATGCCTTTTCCATATCAAGCTTACATAACCTTCGCAGTCTTCCTAGACTGTATTTTCCATCTATACTCTCATGAGCAATTAGCACTCCAGTTATTTGCCTCTCCAATACAAATGCCCCTTGTGAGCTAGAAATGATCGTCCCCAACACTTTCCTCAGTCTACTTGCCAGAATCTTTGCCAAATTTTTACATTGACTGGCCAGCAAACTAATCAGGCTGAAATCTTGAAGATTTTTTGCCCCTTCTTCAGGATCAAAACTATAAATGATGCGCCCATATCTTTTGACATTCTGCCCCTGTTGTAAAATTCCAAGATAAACGCCATCATATCCACACCTTTCGAGAAGGGGGGGAAAAACTATCAAATCCCCTTTGACAACCTCCCAAAAAGCTTGGAAGAATGCTGTAGATCTTTTTATCTCAGTCATTATAATTCTTTTAGGACTCTTATATGAATAAATAAACAAGATCTCATGATGGTATCTAACTAAACGCAGGAGAGGTCCATCTTCTGACCAATAGAAAGCTGAGGCCTTCAAAAATAGTCATTCAGCACCCTCATTACACCCTTCTCAGTCCCCGGTTTTCTTCAAAGCTCTAAACAACTCGCTTGTGCTTGTATTTGGCCCCTGTTCTTTTTCATTGTTTACATCAAATCACCTAGGTTTTATGCTGCAACCCTTCATATTTACTTCACCCCTGAAAACAACACCTGTTTTTCTAGAGCAAAATGGTTGTAAAAAGGGTTGTTGGTTAAGTAAACTACAACTAATTGTGGGTGTTATCAATCCTCTTGTAGAAACAAAGGAACTCTGCCTAGAAGCGATGTTCCAGCTGGTCCCAAGCCCGGATAAAGGACAAGGGTTAATGTCAAGTGACCGACCAATCGCAGAACTTCAGCCAAGCAATCATGAGAATTCATGTTCCAAATCATTAGTGAAACAAAATTCTTTTTTTATAAAGCCAGCTCAAATAGCAAGAAATCTAGGAAAAGGCTATGATGATGATGGTAGAAACAAAGTAAAATAACCAGATGCCTTTTACTACCTTAGGCATATGGAAACAACGTAACAGAAGAAAATAAGAAACACTAAGTAATTGGAGCAACAAAAAAGTGTGTTCGTGCACTTCATTGTTGCTAGCACTCCCCTCAAGTTGGACGATGGTGTCACTGATCCCAGCTTAGCCACGCCTGTCACGAGCAAGAGCTTTCATGAAGATGTCAGCTTTCTGATCCAAGAATTTTTCTTATCTTTAATAGATTCCCACTGATTATCAACAATAAAAAACCACTATCTAAGGACATATTTTCTTGTAGGGTTGTGCCAATCGAATCGGAATGGATAGCCCTATCCAGTTTTGCATTTTGAGTTGGAGATCGAAGGAAATGAATTAGAAGAAGGCACCCTTATAATGTATTTCTACTTCTGCACTGGACAGTTTGTAGAAACCAAACGTCCTTTTTTGGGCATTCATTTCCTTATACTTTTGGAAAAAAGAAATCCAACAAGAGTAGGGATCAACCCCCATGCAAACAAAGCCCTTCGATAATAATCTCTCTAATGACAGGACAATTTATTTCAATGCATTTTGTTCCATAGTAACCGCAGGCAGAAGGCTTAGCAACAATGTCGATAGCAATATTTTTTCTTTTCATGTCCCCTGCACACAACTGTGGCCATTGTCCTATACATAACCAAATCATTCACAAGCTTTCCCACCAGCATCACTTCTACACAAATTTACCCATATCTCTGAAACTGTCTCATGGTATCAAAGAAGACCTCTTAGGTCGCCAAGTCAACTTGAGTAAAAGAAGCATCACAAAAAATTAATGCATGATTGACATATTTCTAGGATGCCCACCTTAACTCTTGATGATCCAAAAATCCATTAACCTATAGATACACCTTGGCCACCATAGCCACCATAGGAATAAGAAAGGGAAAATAAGATTGTCTTGACCTACCCAGAGAGAGAGAGAGAGAGAGAGAGAGAGAGAGAGAGAGAGAGAGAGAGCATTTCAGATGATCACTGATCAAAATGGAGAAACAACCAACTTCCACCACTTCATTTGCGACCAAAACCCATTCTATCAAGAGGATAATCAAGGAAAATCAAATCAACCTTCCATGTGCACATAATGCTAGGTACATTATCTCTTCAGGGCCAGCACACTGATTAGTCAGTGAAACTCCATCCAATATTGGCATATCTTCAACCAAAGCACCTTGTAGACTTCTCTCCCTAGAGTCAACACACTAGGTGGTTATTAAAACTCCATCCAATATTTGTCTATCTTCAATAAAAGCTACTACTTGGAATGGAGATATTAGAAAATGCATCACCTTTGAGTCTGCTAAAATCTTCAAATGAACTTGTAAAAGCTACCCCCAAAGCTAATGGGACAAAAATCCACAATTGCCTAAGGTTGCACTAAAACCCTTCCTAAAACACCCTCTAGAGAAGAAGAAGAAAAAAACCACTGCTACCAAACACTCTTGGAAAAATGACACAGTAAAATGATTCAGCCGTGGGCCTTTGTACTGTTCCATAGCAAAGAGCTCCCGTACCTCCTTTGCCTTGTATGGCCTCTCCCTACCCTAATGCTTAAATTTTGAGGAAGACAATTAAAATTTAGCCCATTTACCGCAGCCTAAATATCTACTCTTTCAAATAAAGATGCCAAAAGCACAAAATTTTATCCGTAAGCTCATCTTAAGGGACTCCTCCATCCATAGACAATCATAATCATCATCATTTTTTTATGACGACAGGGGATCCCCGCCCCTTTTTAAGGCAAGACTAACCCCTGCAGATGCCCATAATCACCCACAAACCACATGCATTGGGTAAATCACAGGGAGAGGAATCATCATCATCATCAACATCAACATCAACATCATCACCCCCACACCACCACCATAACCTTGTCCTAGTGTCTTTCTTCCTTTTTTCTTTCTTTTTTTCTTTTTTCCTTTTTCTTCTAAAGGGGTTGGCTTCATCAACACCATTACCTTGTCATAGCTATTTAGGGTTGGCTTTATAAAGCCAATCAATTTGTAATAAAAATTCTCATGATTGCTTGGCAAAAGTTTAACGACTGGCTTTCCACCTGACATCAACTCTCCTCCTTTACACAGGCTTGGGACTAATTGGCACAATGCTTCCAAACAAAGTTCCTCTATCAATGGGCTATCCACAAAAAATTTCAAAATATAATTTTTCCTTCCCATATTGACTAATTGATGGAAATTGTTTTTTCACCCTTCTTTGGCAATGTTGCCCTAGATATCTTTCTCCAACACGGCAACACCTCTTCTTGTCTAACAAAATCTTGAAATCCCTCCCGACAAATGGCTCTTTCACCAATAAATTTCTAGGAAGGAAGCAAACTTAGTATCACTCTAAAACCGAGCACCCAACCATGGGAAGATCTCCTTAATAGTATGGTCAATCCAGCCCAAGTGGCATTCCTTGACAAAACCATCCCCAAAGTGAAGACCTTTCAATAGAGCAGAGGCTGCCCATCTCCTTTGCCAAATCCAATAGAAGGTCCATTGAAATAATCCTAATTTAGCCAATCTATCTAGAGAAAGAAACTTGCACTATAACACATCCACATAAGAAAATATTTTATGCCCGTTTGGCTCCATTTTATTTCTTTGTGATGCAACGCATTTTCTTCCACCACCTATGACCCACTTCTATTTTATAAAATTCCTCACTCCAAAGAACATTTTTTTATTGGCATTATATGTTGTCATCATTTCAAGCCCATATTTCATTCCAAGAATCAACTCCTCTCTACATTACACTGGTATATTCTTTATGCCACATTCCATTTTACATCCTTAGTTACTGTTTGGTGACCAAAGATTTTGAGGTTGTGGCATCTCCGTCAGAAGAATAAAGTTTAAGACTAATTTGAAGCTGTCCTTCCTAACATAGGCATTGGCTTCAGGCTTCCTCATAAACCACATCATAAAAGCTCAATAAACCGATGCAATTTCGCCAATACTCGAGCCAGTTTCCTAACAATGTGGTTGTGAAACGATAGGGAAATGCTCAGAAAATAATTCTACAGACTAAGCAAAATCATGAAATCACAGCCAACACATATAGAAAGTCAGGAAAAACTATATAATTTATGAAATCTAATTCTAATTAAAACCCGCATCACCACAAATGTATGTGCATTGCATTGCGAGAAGCAAAATACATCAAACCATGTGCCACTATCACTGGTATACAACAAATAACTGTTGTTGTTTTTTTTCTGTTCGTTTTTTTCCCTGTAAGGCCATGTTTTTTTATGCTCGAAGTGAATTGAATTGCAATAATTCCAATTTCATAAAGTGGAAATGACCTAACTAGGGTGAGCCCGCTCCATTTATAATGAGGTACTGCCCCAAACATGAATTCGCAATTTCAGATGGCTTCAAACCCAACTTGAAATGCCTAAGTCGGGGTTAGGGGTTGGTTGTCGTTGTGACTGATGAAATTAAAATGATCTCACTTCCAATCTGGCCACTTCCTCTACATGCAATGTTTAATTGTACTACAGCAATTAAGTCGAACCAACCATCCAAACTCACTCAAAACTTACTAAAGCCATACCAACCTGACAAAAAAGGAATCAAATTAAATACTGAGAAAAGAACAGACTCAACAGCCTAAAATTCAGAGACAAAAAATCACCCATTTTCTTTTGCGAAACTGTTGCACTGAAACAATCAAAACAAAATTACATCAAAACGTCAAAAAGAATCCAAACCTCACGAAGCCATTATTGTCGATATCCGCCGCGAGAAACTCTGAAACCGTCATATCCCTAGACAGCACCCACTTGGCCATCATCCGGTGCCGCTTATCGATCCTCGCCTCGGCCAAGTAAAGGAATGCGCGGGCTACCGTCAGAGTGGACACCAGAAGCCACACGGATGCGAACAAGCGCCCAGGGAGCGAATGGAACGCCCGGTCACCATACCCAACCGTTGTGACTGACATGACCGAGAGATAGAACGAGTCCAGCCACCCCATCTGCTCGACAAAGTGCAGGACACCGGTGCCAATCCCAATGCAGATGACGACGACGCCCAGCGCGAGGCCAACCTTCATCCGGATCCGCATCCGCCCCTTCTTGACATCGACAAAGTAGGAGCGAGCAGTGTCCTGGTCCCCATGGGCCTTGACAGCACTGAGCAGCATGTTCTCCTGGAGGTCAAGGACATAGCTGACCATGCCGGAGAGGAGGATGTCGACGAACCCGAACCCAACGAGGACGAACATGATGGAGAAGATTTTGGTAGTGGGCGTGGAGGGGGTGATGTCGCCGTAGCCGATGGTGCACATGGTGACGATGCAGAAGTAAAGGGCGTCGACGACAGGGTGGGTTTCAGAAGCGGAGAAGCCCTCACGGTTCAGGGAGTAGATGAGGACGCCAAGGGAGAGGTAGATGGTGAGTAGGATGGTAGCGTAGCGGACGATGGATGCGGAATCCTGCTGGGGTTTGGGGATGGAAGGGTGGTCGGGGTCTATGACGTCGTTGAGGGTGGACATGGCGGGGGCGGTCCTTGAACGGTGGAGATTAGTCTTGGTGCGGGAGAAGGGGGTTGATGAGAGGCAGCCGAGGCTTGGGGAGGAAGGGATGGTAGTGGGGGTTGTGGGGTCGGAGGTCGTGGGCCCGAAGATCAGACGTTCTTTGAGGGCTGAAGGGGTGAGAGGAGGAGGGGTGATTTCAGAGTCTTCAGGGAGGGAGAGGAGAGAAGGAGGGGTGAGTGTGAGTTTCTTTCTGGGGCTGAGATAGGAAGGGAGGAGGGGCTCTTTTTCCATCTTTTCAGGGGTTTTCTTATCAGAAAAGATGTGCATTCGGCCTCTTCCGTTTTTTTTTCCGTCTATATTAATGGTCGTGAAGGTGGTGGTCGTGGAGGTGGCGGCAGGGGTGGTGGTGGTGGTGGCAGTGGTGATGGTGATGGTGATGGAAAGTAAAAGCGGAGACATACCAGGAGACGTTCCCGCGGGAGAGTTAAAAGTCGCCATCGGTGTCGTCATTCACGGACGCTGTTTGGCTGGTGACCCGAACACCAGCCAGCTGGTGTAAAACCCAGCGGGATCCACCATGATGTATGTGTTTTATCCACGCCGTACATTCATTTTTCAAGATCATTTTATGTCATTATACCAAAAATGAGATATATACAAATCTCAGGTGGACCACATCACAGGAAACAGTAGGAGAATGATGTTCACCGTTGAATGATTCCTAGAGCCCACTGTTGATGTTTATTTGTCATCCAACCTGTTCATAAGTTCACAAAACGGAAAACACAAATATCAGCTTGATCCAAACTTCTTGTAGTCCAAAAAAGTTTTCAATAGTATGTATTCAATCCCCACTGTTTACTGTGGTGTGGTCCACTTTAGCTTTGGATCTACCTCAGTTTTGGGCTAATGCCCAAAAATTATCTAAAAAAATGAATGAATAGTGTGGATAAAATACATACATCATTGTGGGGCATAGAGCTTTGACATCAAGCTGGCTGGTGTTGGGGTCACCAGCCAAACCGCACCACAGTTTTGCACATGTCGGACCCGCGTATTGCTGAGCGAGACCGCTGATGAGAACTCATGCAATTGGAAGAATTCAGCTATGGTAAGGATAAAAGAGGCAAACTGCTCGATGGAAGGAGTCTTATATTCTTGACTTTTTTTTAGTTAACCGCATGATCTGGTTCTTATAATACCAACGGTGTGGAGTCTATGGACCAACCCACTTGCACGAAGACACTGTTCAGATTGTGTTGCATTGGGTGTGTACACTTATCGGTAGGAAGATCTCCTCTGAAGTTGGGAGTCATTTCATACTCTGTAAACGTATGAGGGCTAATCATTGAATCAGACTTTTAACCTGGCGTTTATTGTAGTTCAATCAGACACAAAACCATATATGTTAATGAAGGCCTCATAGTCGATCAAACATGCACAATTAAGTTAATGTTTGGCATGCCTAAGTCTTAATCAATTCAAGTTGATTGAACGCTTGCAATCCCGAGCGCTAAAGTAGCCAAAGTTTGATATAACTATCCAGCCATCAATGTGTAGTAATTAAACAATTTTAAATTAAAATTTTAGTCCTTTTAAGGATTTTTCTTTCAATGGTGGTTACCGTCTTGAAATTTCTTACTAATGTAATAATGGACAAATATAATTAAAAATAAAAGTCAAGCGCTGATTTTATTAGTTTGGAATGAAGATCAATACAATTAGTAACGATAAGCTAAATTAAGCAAAAGAAATAAAGATAATTACCTATAAATTCATATGAAAAAACAATGGAGATGAATGGCTAACAAGATATAATCGGTGTGATCTTCCAAATATGGTCTCGATCAATCAAGGATCCAATGATATTTACAATAATCCTAGGTATATTGTAACAATAGTGCTAGATAATAGCAATTTAAATTATATTAAACTCTAAACTTACTATAGCTAAGGGCTCAACAAAAGTAGAATAATGAAGGCTAAAAACTAAGACAAACAACATGGTGGTGTGAGAGAGGTTGTGTGTTGGCTTGTTAGTTGCCTCAAGCTCTCTAACATTTATCATTTATTAATCCTTAAAAGTTACATGATTGGATTTTAGTTGGGCTTGAATTCCTCATCGCATCCCTTAATTTTCTTATAATTTAGGAATAATTTACTTTTCAAACTTTTGTAGTTTCTGTGAAAGCATCAATTGTCTCTATTAAATTTCTATTTTTGACATGATTGCGTGAGATAGCAATATTGTGTGTATTTAGATTACAAAAAGATTCATAATAAGCAGGGCATTATACAACTCATTAAGCACATTACTTGATTATATGTGCGACGTCACATGTCATTCTCATAATGTCTCGCTCTTATCAACTACAAACATGCATACGACGCTAAGCCATTCTAATTTTGGCAGGTGATGTGTCGTTGAAGGAAGTGAGATCGAAAGATATCCTCGAGACGTAAGTAAGCCTTCGTCTATCATCCATATATAGTGTCGATACGTGAAGGCCTTTTATTGGTCTATATGGCTTGCACTAAGACAAGTGTAAACACATGCATTTGAGTTAAATTAAACTTAGTTAGGACTCAACTTAGACCGAAAAATCAAGATGAGTCAACTCTAAAAACCACATCCCCATCCCACCACCATAGAATGTGGAAGCTGTGTCCACTCAAACTTGACCAGAACTAGTCCAAGTCAACACCATGAGTCACATATGAGTGAGCCAGGACTCAATTCAAACCTCAGCTAGCTAACATGATTGGACACTTGTTTTTTAAAATAAGACACTTGGATATTTTTCATTTCGAACTTTTTAAGCAAATGTCCACCAATCATATTGCTAGATGACCAAATCAAGTGTATTTTATATTTATGGTGAAAGCTATAAGCTAGGTATGTTATAATTTCTCTATGCCTATTAAAATATTTGTTGTGAAGCTTATGTGGAAGTCATGTGGACCCATTAACGTCAAGTATCTATGAGTCACACCCACACCTTTGGAATAGTGGTAGACTGAGTGAAGATAACCTCGTTTCAACACTGAGGTCCTGGCATCGATCTGCAACGTGGGGTGGCTAACATTGAAGTGTGACTAATAGTGTGGGTGGGTATACTAACAGTGGGATGTGTGTGCTAACCCACAAAAAAAAAAAAAAAAAAGGTATTTATGAGTCATAAAAACTTCACTTTTATAATTAACACAGTATTACCACTTGGTCAATTCTGTCGTACTTAACCTCTCTTTCATAACAACCCATCTTTTCAAACAATTAGTTATGCATTTAGTTCTAAGAAAATTAGCCCTTACAAAACACACACAAAAACTTAATGAGATTGTAAATTTTAAAATATACTTTACTGTTTATCCAATGTTATCTCTTCTTATGTTTCTATCTCTGGTCTTTACACTCTCCTCTACTTAACTTCTCACCATACTCATTTTAAATAAATCATAAATACAATTTGTACATAAAAGATACCTCAAATGCCTTAATTTGTAGATCTAATGGACGGTTTAAATGAAAGAAAAATAGTTGGAATTAAGGTCTGAATTCAAGAAGCGGGTGTGAATTAATCAGAGTTTATGGGCATAATGGATCTACAAGAGAGACGCATATTGCATGCGATACCCTGGAGGTTAGAAGCTAGTGGGGTCCACCATGATGTTTGTGAGAAATCTACCCGGTCCATCGGTTTTGCCTTATCATGTTAGTAAATGAGCCCAAAAATAGGCAGATCCAAAACTCAAGTGGACCATATGATAGAAAATAGTGGAGATTGAATGTACACCGTTGAAACAATTGTGGCGCTACGTAAGTTGTAGATCAGGCTAATATTTTCGTGATTTCAGTCCATCACTGTATGAATAATCTTATGAATGTTTTAGATGACATATAAACATTAAAGTGGACTCTAAAGAGGCTTCAATGGTAAGCATTTTCCTACCACAGTTTCCTGTTATGCAGTCACTTGAGTTTGGGCGCGAGTTGCTGTTACCCGGGTAACAGCTTAGTGGGTGTTACCCCTACCGTAGGGCCCACCTGGATGATTTAGTGTATATCCATGCCTTCCATCCGTTTCTAAAGATCATTTTAGGACCAAACCTAAAAAATTAAACAGATCCAAAGCTTATGTGGACCATAACACAGTAAACAGTGGCGTTTCAGCGCCTCACCATTAAAAGTTCTAAAGGACCCATAGGAATTGTTTAGTAATATTTATTTCCATCCAACCCGTTGATAATGTCAAAAGGATATGGATGAAGGGAAAATACAAATATCAAATCGATCTAAAACTTTTGTGGCTCGTAAAAAGTTTTTAATGGTCATTTATCACTGTTTCTAGTGGTATGGTTCACCTGAGATTTGGATCTTCTTAAGGTTTAGAATTTTACCCTAAAATGATATACAAAACAGATGGACGGAGTGGATATACAAAAAATACATCAAGGTGGACCCATGTTCACTCCCCTTGAGTTTTGGATCTGCTTCATATTTGGCTCATGGGAGTGGATTTCCTGAGGCTGTACCGGGTTCATAGAGATGTATGTAACAATTCTACTTTGTCCATCTGTTTAGAAAGAGGAAGATAGGATAGAAATTTAAAAATCAGGTAGATCTAAAACTCACCGGCCCTATTCCACGTGAAACAATGGAATTGAACATCAGGGATGACATAAGTTTTATATCAGGTTGATATTTGTTCCTACACTTTATCTCAGTGGTAATAATTCTTTGAATGGCATATAAACATCACTGATCAGCTTTAGGAAGGTTTCAATGGTGAACATTGCTATTCCCACTGCTTTGTTAGTGTGGCCCACTTGAGTTTTTAATCTGCCTGATTTTTAGAATCCTTCCCTATTGTGAACTTTTAAAACAGATGGACGAAGTGGATTTGTCACGGACATATCTGTGGATCCCACACAGCCCTGGGCATAGAAATATATCTGTGTTGAAGGTCACATGTAATTCGCTCAGCTAGTAAAATGGATGGACCGAGTCGAGTAGATTTCTCACAAACATCACAGTGGACCCCACCTGACCGTGGGAACTCTCTAAGATATGCACTTTGTGGTTGTGCTCGCCCATGTCAGTTTCTGGTCTAAAATATCAAGCATGTCCAAAACTCAATCCCTCGGAGTTCCACCTTCGAGACTTTCTCAGGACCACGGAAGTTCTTTATTAGCCTCATATATGTGCTTTTTCCCTTCATATTGGTGGCAATTACTTTCTAACGTCTTAGTGGGCCCCAAAAAGGTTTCAACGGTGGATGTTTCATCCCACGCAGCCCACTTGAGTTCTGGATTTATCTTATTTTGTTGCTCTTCCTATCTGGCAAAATGGATGGACGGAGTGAATATAAGATATGGGGGTGGGCCCCACTGAGTTTAAGGTTACAGTGGATTCCTGTAACCAGGAAGTCCCATCTTTCCATCCGAGTGTGCATTCACGAGTCAGCATTCCACGCCTGTTATTCTAACCCATGTTGGGGGGCGCAAATTAGGTGTTACCCTGGGAACAGCTTAGTGGGTGTCACCCTAACCGTGTGGGGCCCATTTTGATGTATTTTTAATATATCAACGCCATCTATCTGTTTTTTCATATCATTTTAGGAAATGATCCAAAATCTTACGAAGATCCAAATCTCAGGTGGACCATAACACTAAAAACAGTAATGAATAACTATTAAAAACGTTTTGTGGGCCACAAAAGTTTTGGATCAATCTGATCTTTATATTTTCCTTCATCAAGACCTTATTGACATTATCAAGAGCTTGGATTGAAACTAAACATTACCAAAACCTTACGATAGGCTCTTTGGAATCTTTAATGGTGGATCACTTAATCACACTGTTTCTAGTGGTATGGTCCACTTGAGACTTAGATCTGCATAATTTTTGGAACATCAGTCTAAAATGGTCTGTAGAAAAGGATGGACGGCCTGGATGTACAAAATATCATCCATGTGGGCCATACGGTAGGGGTAACACCCACTAAGCTGTTGCCGGGGTAACACCTAATTCGCGCCCCATGTTGGGTGTAAAATTCGGTGGAATACATGGCCCGCCCAGTATGGGGGGCCATTAACCGGTAATCTAGACCATTGGTCTGTTGTTACCTACCTTGGATTTTTACAATGCGTCGAAATTCTCCACGATAGAAAAAATCTTAACCTTTTAATTTGTGGCATACGTACAGGAAATTAACAAGTGTCCACATTCAACTAAAAATTGTTACGTACCAAATCTGAGAGATGTTAGCAGCATGCTCCATCCATGCTGGTACTTAAACGCACCAATGGTCTGGATTAACCAGTCATGGCCCCAATCATCAAAATTGAAAATAAGCGTACACGTATCATAAAATCACTGTAGTTCCAAAACACTTTTTTTTTTTCGTAGGAAGAAGAACCTTGGAAAGTCGAACACATCTTCTAAGTTTGCTAGAAAGCACACATACGCCAACTGGTGGACTTGTGAAATTACAAATGGACAGCTGGGGAAGAAAAAGAAAAGCCAATCAACGATCAAATTTTCAGCAACTGGTAGACTTTTGAAAATTACAAATGGACAGTTTGGGAAGAAAAAGAAAAGCCAATCAACGGTCAGATTTTCAATTGGCAGAAGTACTCCAATCAATGGCTATAATCATCTGTCCCATGAGATATATCAGGTACATAAATCCACGTAGGGCACATAAAATTTACAATCTAGACCTCATACAAATTACAGTAAAAAAGCCAAACCCACGTTGGGAATTGCCCATAAAATTTACAATCTAGACCTCATACAAATTACAGTAAAAAAGCTAAATCCACGTTGGGAATTGATACCAGGACTTCAATGTTGAAATGATGTTATATTCACTCAATCTATCACTATCCCAAGGTGTGGGTATGCAGCCGTTGCATTTATAATTCACTACAAACATGGAAGCAAATAGGCCAATGATGGAAACATTGAGGTCTTGGATTGAGCTAAGCATGCAAATGTGAAACATGCCCATGAGGTTGGAGCTTTCCATGAGGTAATGCTTTCATGTTCTACCTGAAAAAATAATTGGACAATTTCTTTCCAAACTTATAATGTAAATTGGTAGTTTTTATTTTTATTTTTTTCTAGCCATGGCTTTTTTTAATATGTTGTGGCCCACTGTGAGGTGCGATATGGCCCTTTTTTTTATGTAGTAAGTGTCACATATGCATTCTTTACAAGGTTGGATAAAAAAAAATCCAAATAAAAGTGGAAGTAGTCTCTAGATCTAAGCCCAATACTACATAGGGCATGATGTAATTGGGCCCCATGTGCATTTGGTTTGAAAAAAGTAGAGAGATATGGTCATTTGAAGTGTAGATAGTAAATCCATACCTTTTGTTCCGATCATCGTCATGAAATACATGATCTATCAATCTTTATGTAATGATGCTTCTATAGTTAACCAGCCTGCTATGTTGGCTGAATTCATCTATTTTACTAGAAAATGCACCTCCTGGTCTAATATTGTGATGTTTAGGAAAATTTTACTATTTCTTGAATTTTCTATTTTCATATTTTTTTTTAAGAGTTTTAGAAATTTACGTCTTTTTAGAAACTACTTGTAATTAGGCTTGAAATATCCTATGAGGTATATCTAGACTTTTTACTTTTGGCAAATTGCACTTTAAATTTGTTTTGCTAGAATTAAAAAATTGAGTTTTGAAAGAATTTTACAATAAATGGAAATTAAGCTTTAAATTTTTTTTCTATTTTGGTTAATTTTGATTTTCTTTATAAATAATGTAATTTTGGAAATCATACATATTATTCAATAAAATATTTAAATTTTCTCTCTTATTTTCTTGTGGGCTTAAGAACTTTCTGTATGAATTAAAGATTTTAATCACTTGAGAAGATATTAATCTCTCTTATTATTTCATGCTCTTTTTTAAACCAATTTTTATGTCAGAAGATCTAGAAAGTGTTGCTCATTTGATGAGATCTCACAATGTTTGTGAAACATACACCCATGTGTGAATGTGTATGATTCCTACGTGTCCATGGAATTAGCAAACCTCTGATAATAAACCATCATAACCTCAACATTATCTCAACTACTTGGATCCAACCTTGTAGTGGGAATGAATGACATGGAAAGATTTACGAATTTTGTAATTAAGAAGCTAATTAAAATCAATGTAAACCCATGTTAGAGGTTTGTTCTATTGTAATACGGTATGTTGAGGGATTTTGGCCTCAAATGTGGGTCATCTATCAGTTATCCAAATCATTTTTATGACAAATTTCACTTTATATAACGGACAATCAACAAAGAAAGAATCTAAATTAGACCATTTCAGCCTTTCAATAGTTTCTGCTATTTTTCATTTGAAGATGACCCGTCACAACAACCATGTGTAATTGAAGGGTTGAAATATTCAATTAATGTTTTTTCAGGCATCTTTTATCTAAGGAAAGCCATATCAGGTAATTGATTTACGTCCTTATCTTTGCCTTGGTAGTAGACTCCTAGGAGTTTCAACACGAGGTTTGAGTACCCATAAGTGGTGAAATCCCACTATGGTGTAAGTGTAAAAAAAAAAAAGTAAATGATTTGGGTCATTGAAGAAAACCCAAATCCAACAACCTCGTCGATGTGTCTACCTTGGGATGTATTCAATCAACTTGCTCCATGTTATTTTGGTAATGAATCTTTTAAGGCCTGTTTGGATAACCAAGTTCCATAGTAATGTATTGTAAGAAATTCATTATTATTCCTTGTCAGCAATTTGATAAATCAAGGTGTCAAATCATAGGAATCTATCCGAATACAATGGTAGAGGTACCTGCACAAGGCATAGTTTCATGGGCCCACCATAATGTATGTGTCATATCCACATTGTTCATTTATTTTGAGAGAGCATTCTATAAAAATAGATAAAAAAAATGAGCCACATCTAAAATGAAAATTAACCATACCACAAGTAGTTGGGATTGAACGCTTGCCATTAAAAAGCTCTTTAAGCTCACAAAAGTGTTGGATGAAGCTGATATTTAGGGTCATGCCCTAAAATGATATTGCAAAATGGATAAACGGTGCAGGATATAATACATATTAGGCAAGTTATATCCACATGTGTCTATTTACAGAAGTACATTACAAGCATATCAAGAAATTAAAGTCTTGGATTGGTATTGGTATCACATTTGGCTTTACTTCGGACTAATCGTAATCATTACCTATTTACAGTGGACCATACCACATTATGCGAATTCTGCGAATCCAAACACACCCTTACTTGAATGATTGGAACTGAGTTTGCATGTAACCAATGTGGAGATATTTTGTGGAGGTTCGCAAATGTACATCCCAACCAATTTATGATAGGACAGGACTTTAGCCTTTATCCCAACCTATTTGTGGTGGGTCATGGCTTTAGCCTTTGAATCTGGGTCTTGAATCTGGTCATTTTCCAACGATCCAAGTTGTTGACTAGACAGGTCTGTCTTTATATAGTGGAAAGGCAATGCTCATAATTGAAGTACTTTCACACTTTGATAATTTGGCTCTTTTACATTGATCATGAACCGTCAACTTAACTTTTGTATAATAAACGAGTACAAATATTCAATCTCATATTTTTTTAACTTCTCCTTTTTAGGGGAGCCCTATCAAATCAACGGTTTAGGTCATTGAAAAGTGGCCTAAATCCAATGGCTAGAGTCCCACGTATCTTATTGTAATATATCGGGATGTAGTTCAGCAAACCTCTATTTTGTGACGATGGCAACGAGCAGCAACGTAGGTCTAGCCAGCATAAGTACTTATACACGTGTGCATGTGTGCATGGACGCGGATCGGCTAGTGGTCGGTGCTCTATAGGCCCCACCATGATTTATGTGTTTCGTCGATGCCATCCATCCATTTTTTCAGATCATTTTACGGTATGAGCTAAAAAATTAGATAAATCCAAATCTCAAGTGGATCACATCACAGGAAACAGTGCTAAATGAACACTGGCCATTAAAAACTTCTTGGGGCCACAAAAGTTTTCAATGAAGCTGATATATTTTTTCCCTTCATCCAGGTCTGTATGACTTAATCAACAGGTTGTCAAATAAACATTACAGTGGGCCCTAGGTGATTTTTAATGGTGGACATTCAATCACTACTGTTTACCTGTGTTGTGGTCCACCTGAGATTTAGATCTGCCTCATTTTTTATTATGGAGCCCTAAGATGATTGAAAAAATTGCTCAGACGGCAGGGATAAAAAGAATACATCATGGTGGGGCCCACGGTACCTGGATACTGGCAGCGTCACTAGCCAAACCGTGTTCTGTCTGTGCATGGTTTTCAATTCCGAAAATTTGACCGTAAGGTCGGTGATCTAGACCTAGGGCTGTAAATGTGTCAGTGGATCCGATGGGGGTACCCAGAACCAACCCATTTAGACATGACCCAGACTCGACCCGTTTGTTAAATGGTATGGGTCTAGGTCTAAGAACAGACCCAGTTGCTAAATGGGCATGGATCTGGTTTCCGCCCAACCTAACCTGACCCAAATCCATTGAGTAAATGAGCAGGTTTGGTCTAATGTTGCAAGGGACCCGTCCAGACCCAGTTTTAAACCTGCCAAAAATGTTTGCTTAGAACCAAACCCATTAGACTCGGCCCATATATAAATGGGTCTGGGTGGATCTCTCTCTACCAGACCCAGACCCATTTGTATAAATGGGTCTGACGGGTTGACTAAGACACAACCTAGACATCCTGCCCATTTTAGTAAAAGGGTATGGGTCTAAAATTTGGACCCAGGCCCATTTAAGTAAATGGGCAGGTCTGGTTTCGGCTAAACTCAACCCAAACCTAACCATTTACCGTCCTAGACCTTAGGCCATTTATCTGATGGGACCCATCATTGATGGAGAATCATCCAAAAAATCTCCCAGATTTGACATGAAGGTGCTATTGACCCATAGTAGGATCACCTTTCTTGCATTGTTGTATTTTTCTTCCAAATGTTCTATTGTCCCATAGCGTTGGTTTTGAGGCACAGTTCATCCATGGTCAAATACAACAGACCAAAGGCCTGGATTAACAGCCACTACGGGCCTGTTTGGATGCAACCAAATAAGTTGCTTTTTTGGCTGGTAGCAGCAGTTTAGTTATTTATCATGCATAAGTTTGGTTAATACCTAATTATTAGTTACTTATTCACTGAAACTTGGTTAAGTATTTTGATTTTTTTTAATTGCTTTTTTTTTTTCCTAGCAAGATGAGAAATCCATGTCAAACTGGAAACTGTGGGTTTCCTTCGCACAGAAACATCTTTCATTTCTCCCTCCCACAAACTGAATCAGTCACAATCCATGATGAGAGCCACCAATCCTTTTATCTGAACTGTTCAATCCGCAAATCTCATCCGTCCAAGACAAGATCACACGGATCAGTGTTCATTGAAATCAGGAGTTAGTTTCCCGTCAACTCGGGAAAGCCGTGATTCCAGCAAGTTTCTTTCATCGTTTTTTCTTTCCAAACAGGCTGGACAATGGTTAGATGATAAATATGTTGTTTACCACAAATCCATTCAAAGCTTCAGTTTGAAACATCTCCAAGCTTCTTAGGGTCCATCTAGACCGTCCATAAGAAAGAGATCAAATGAAGAATCAATGGTTTCAAAGATGCCATTAGAAGCGAAGTCATCTTCTCCATTTGACCAGCAACAATCGATCACTTTATAGAACTCAATCATAGAATCGGATACGATCAAAAGGTGGGCCACAAAAATACCATTCAATCCTTAAAATCTTGTCAAGATCCATTAAGTGCAAGGAGACTAAAATTGAGATCAAATCAGTGTTCAAGATTCCTGTGTGAGACTCAATATGTCTACTAATTAGATGATAAGTATGTTGTTTACCAAACATACTTATCTGCTTAATAAGTAGAAACCAAGATAAGTAGCTTATCTCAAGCAACTTACAATCTAAATGGGCCCTACATGTCAGAAATTCGTGCATGCTGATTAATCATGTGATTCCCCAGCTAATCAAGTCTTATGAGCAGTTGGTTTCACAAGGTAGGGTCCAAACTAAAGCTAGAGTAGGACCATGACATGGACATTAATGTATACTATTATGGGTAAATTCGAGCTGCCCCCAATCTGATCACCAAATCGATGATAATACCTGATCCCGAATACGGGCGTCCCTAGTTTTGCTAGATTCCGCTCAGTCGACAACCTTTACCAACCATGCGGTATTGCGTCGAGACTTTTGTGCTCAAGAATATTCAGCCTCGGTCAGACGATCGGTAATTTATTGAAGCCAAGCGCTATTCTCCAAATACACATTCGGTCCTCACTCGATCGTCCCTCGGTGAGTGGTATTCAACTTCTACTCGAGTTTTGTAGAGTGCTTGCCAGATCTGCGCGTTCGTCTACACCGAGCATCATATCTCGAATGTTCAGGATTCAGGTGACGTCTTCCACAAGTTGCAGGATTTGATTTTTAGAAGCTACCAAACGAGATATCCGTCGTATGCAGAGAATCTCGCAAACCGCCTTGAAGGCAATCAAAGTATCTAGCCACGATTACGACCCACTTTCGTAGGAGATTGTATCTCCGCTATAATTAGAATCCTAACCCAATACGATAAGGATAAACACTATAAGAAGCCCTCCATGCCATGAACTAAGGTACGGAACACATCCCTATATAAAGTTTCAGTGAACCTATTTTCCTATCAATTACTGACTTCGGCATCGGAGGGCCATCGGCCAGGACCCCCGACGGTCGTCCTAACTTTGGTGGTGCTTGCAGGCTCGTCAATCCAACTCATTCATAGATCAGACGATGGAGATTTAAGTTAGTCCTTGATTAAAATCTGGTAACACGTTTTAGCATTAATAGATTGACGCCCACCATGGGGCTCGACTTGTAAACCATCTTTGGTGTCTATCTGTCACTTTCTTGAGAAAGTTTCTATAATGCCACTAAAGAAAAAGCATGGGTTAAAAACCGCCGCTTCGGCAACGTCTGCCTAAAGAAACGAGAACACTAGCGCCACCCCAACTTCTGCCTCCATGGTGCCCACCCGGTCAAGGATAGTGCGTAAAGGGTCACCACAAAGGGAAGGGGCAACCACTCTTCCACTACCTCCACCACGTCCAACGACTGAGAACTCTGCATGGAGAACAATCGTGAAGACCGATATTTAGCTTATGCGCACGGATATACTGCGTTTTGCTAACATTGTAGACCGGCTGGAGCGTTGTCTGCCACCCATGCCTACCCCGCAGCATGGAGAAACACATCACCTTATTTAATAGAATAGTCGTACGCCATCCACAAATCAGGCATGGCCGCCTGCAGATTCCAGTTTCGCTATTAATGGCCCGTGCTTGTACTCACGACAATACAATACAAGGCAAACCATGAATCCAAACATGTCCTATGTTGTAGCCGATAATTGGATTGTTTTAGGCTCAAGTTATTCATGCACTCGTTTAACTCATAAATCTTATCTGTTCAACTTAATCATGGGTCCGCCTACCTGACTGCGCATTCTTACTGTTTAGATAACAAAGCCAGTTATACTAGTTTTATCTCACCCTACGTGGATTTTCTTCTCTCTTATGATTAGTAGGAATACGATGTATCTTATCTTATTATCACAAGACTCAGCATGAAATCATTTATTGACAGCGTGTATATATATACTCTGAAAACTGCAAAGAAATGGACAGACAGATGAAAAGGCATGAAATCGAGGCAAATAGATGTGGCGCATGTGGATGCGTCGAGGCCCTACCAGTGCAAATGTTGGGCCCACTTGACATAAATATCAGAAAGTAGCGGGACTTGCCTACGTGGGCATGCCCCTGGCCAGATAGGCCTAGCAGCATGTGGCCACGTCGGCTAATGGGCCCCACAAATGTGTTAAATCAGAAGAGGGCCCACCGTCGGGCCTGACACATCGCCATGCACCGAGCACTGGCACACCCACGCCAAGCCCGAATCGATTCAACCTAGCTTGGCGCACGTGCATGTGCCAGACCCAAACTCTCATGCGCCAAGCTCCATGATAACAGAGCAACCAAGTTCAGAAACAAAGTCAAAAAGGGTGGCGCACGTACATTCACCGACCTTCAGACAACATGCGCCGAGCTTTAAGAGACATGCGTCAGACGCCCCGGTCTGGTGCATGTCACCCCCTTTAGTTCTTCGACAGTTTTACGTTTAGCTTGCTCCGAGCATGATTCAATCAATAAAGAGTTCACTTTGAGTCAGAAAATGTTGAGGCAAGCAATGTTTATTTGAGGCAAATAATGTCATTCGAAATTTTATTAAGTCACGATTCTAACAAGCCTAAGACCACTCCATTTAGAGTTATAATGAAGGAGATACGAGTCATTTACCAAATGCTAGGTGTTGTTAATGACATTGAACACTTTGGGCCCACTTTTGGAGATATATATATATATATATATATATATATATATATATATATATATATATATATATATATATATGGTATCTAAATGAAATCATTATAGGTCCATTGCTTAGATTATCAAAATATCTTTCCAACGAGTATAAGATCACCTCAATCAAAGTTATAACGAAGAAGTTACAACAATTTTTGTGAAGATAGGTGAAGGAGCAAAAAATTACAGAAATAACCTTGCATTTGATGCGCTGATACCTTTTGGCCCTGCGCTGGATGCGCTAACACATTTAGTGTTGTGCTAGATGCGCTGGACACTTTTTAAACATGTGTTGGATGCACTGATAGATGACCCTCTACACGTTTTGATGCCTATGAATACACCTCTACCCCTCATTTGAAGGGATGGAGAAAGATGGATAGAGATTCAGAGAGACTTTTTAGAGAGTAGATAGAGGGGAGAGATTTCTCCAGCGCATCTACTTCTGCTGCGCCATACTCCAAGCGCATGCGCTGCCCAACTACAAGCATGCGCCAAACTCTTAAGTACTTTCGCTGTGCAACTCCTAGCACATGTACTAGACTCTAAGCACTTCCGCTGCGCAACTCCAAGCACATGCGTTGTGCAACTCCAAGAACATGCGTTGTGCAACTCCAAGCATATGCGCCAGACTCCAAGCACCTTCACTGCTCAACTCCAAACACATGCGCCAAACTCCAAGCACTTTCGCGGCTCAACTCTAAGCACATGCGCTGTGTAACTCTAAGTACATGCACCTGACTCCAAGAACTTCCGCTATGCAACTCCAAGCACATGCACCAAACTCTAAGCACTTCCGCTGTGCAATTCCAAGCACATGCGCCAGACTCCAAGCACTTCCGTTGCGCAACTCCAAGCACATGCGCCTAACTCCAAGAACTTTCGGTGGGCAACTCTAAGCACTTCCGCTGCACAACTCCAAGCACATGTGCTGTGCAACTCCAAGTAACATACGCCAGACTCCAAGCACTTATGGTGCGCAACTCTAAGCACATGCGCTGTGCAACTCCAAGTACATGCACCAGACTCTAAGCACTTCTGTTGCGCAACTCCAAGCACATGCGTCAAACTCTATGCACTTCCACTGCACAACTCCAAGCACATGCGCCAAACTTCAAGCACATCCGCTACACAACTATGCGTGACGACAATCAGGCCTACATCCAGGCTTCCCCTTGCACGACTTAGATATATACACTATATATACATACACAGCCTACACGCACCATAAGCATGCCCTATAGGCACACCATGTGTGTACATCATTCACTTACACGATATATATATATATATATATATATATATATATATATATATATATATATATATATATATATATATATATATGCCATGCGCACACACTCAGTATACGTACACCATGTTTACACATCCTATAGTAACATGCCTTGCATACTATTCTTACTCAGCATCCATATATGTGCATATTACTCTGCCTCACCGTTAACTCTGAGGCCTCAAACAACAATCGATACATTGTCGACCTTTCAGCCTGATTGCGCTACAGATGCGTTACTTGTATAATTGCAATCACACAGTCTTGTAATCCTTAAAAACCCTATAGAATGATAAAAAAATTTGTCTGTATGGGACTTTACAATATAACGACAATGAAACAAACTACATAAATTATTCTCGAATAATAAAGACATCACCATCCAAAACTGGTTAATATACTACTCATTAGAGTCGGTATTAGCTGGTTAAGCCAGTTCGAGTTCATGGTTGTAGTATGGTCGTCCTACGGTCCCCATCTTTACGACGGGAGCATGCCTAGTGTTGCACCACTCGACTATCACTTAACGGTATCTCAGCTCAGACCCGAAACGATATAAGACATAGGCATTCTAGCCTTTTTCCAAAGATGGTGTGATTAAATCGCTCCCCAAAACGATCTCTGAGGCCACCAGTCCGGGTGACCTTTCACATAGACACAGTCCCCCGCAGGCAAAGTCTTTGTCACTTGATCTGTGTTTTCCCAAACATCCTATCTCTTGTACAATTAATATTCACAGTAGAGCATTGTCGCTTTGTGCCGTGGTTTTTTCATGCAATGGTTTCTGTGTTAAATCTTTATATTTTTCTGGTGTAATTTATTTATGTTTATGCTCCCTTATTTGCTTGATTTGATTTATCTTTAATAATACACGCACATACATTTACTTTTGGCTTTTAATCAAGGTTATCAGTCATTCGATGTAATTAATGGCTTATGCCAGATCACGACTTAGAATGTAAAGAATCTAGAATATCTGAAAATAAAATATTCTTCTTTGTGCCTTGTCTTTTGTGTACTTGTTTATCTATTTATGAATGACTATGAATTTCTTGATTTCTAATAATACAAAATTGAAATTAAATGAACACCAAATGAATTTCACATCCTCATCGAAAGTCAATTCTAACAAGGCATCATCCGTGTGGCATGTGTCTAGGTGGACTGGCAGCCTAAGACACTTTTGTGACATGTGTGACTTTCCAACCCTTAAAAAAGGAGGTAAAAAAAAGTATTTTCTCCACATTAAACTAGAATCTCAATATTTTGACACCCACCAAGAAGATAGATTTGAAATACTTTCATTTACCTTCAAATCTGATGCTGCCAAACGCAAGAAGTATCTATTTGGATTTGAAATTCTCTAATTTACTACTAATCTAAGGTGCCAAAGGGGATGTTAGTATGAAACTTAGTGACAATGGTTTTCAGTTAATTTGAGTTCATATACAACACGTGTATCATTTCTAAGCGCCTGCTTATCTGCGTCATGCACAGCCAGAGTATCATGTGTATCATGTAACTCCGCTTCAACATCATAGCCATTGTCTACTTTTTCGAAGTGCTGATAGAAAGAACTTTTGATACTAAGCGACAGTGTGATGGATAAGACTTTGGCAATTAAAAATTATCTAAAAGTAGTAGACGGAATTAAAACCATTATGGATACCAGTTTAGATGAATGATGACCCATGATGACCCAAAAAGCTGCACTTATTTAATTATCAAATTGGTGGACGTCTATTGGACGGTTAATAAAGAAAAACATCTAATGATCTTTTCTCAAGAAACAAGTGTCCACCATCAAAGGTTAGGAATGTTAAACCAACCTAAGTTTTGAAATTTTAACTTAAACGTTTATCAAAATTGTATAACTTATGATATGATTTTATTACAATCATCAGCACCATTGAAAAATAAGGTCTGCACTCAAACGATCTCTCTAGAGGGTTTTATTGATTTGCAGATAAACTATATTCCAAGCTATGATCTGGGGCATGCCCTTGATTACATTTCTTTTAAAAAAATATTGATTAAAAGGAAAAATAAATCAAGTATGCTTGTCATGAATGCTAATAATATCATGCATGAATAATGTTGTTTGCATCTATAATGATGGTAATGCTTGCTTTAGACTCTTTGTATTTGTAGCTTAGCATAGAAAAACTCTTTAGCCTTGTAACATTGAGGATTTAGAAGTTGGGTTTCTAGTATTTCATAGCTGTTGGGCATCATAGTATCTCATATGGCTGTTAAGTGTCGATCGAAGTGGAACTGACTTGGAGCCTTAAAGACACTCTTGCATGGGCACAATGGTTATTAAAGGTTTTAGAATTCTTTCATTTTTTCCCCCACAATAGTGTCATAGACCACGCGTCTTTTATTTGTAACAATAGTCCCATGCTAACTCTTCATTGTGCATGGGGTCATTGGTGCTAACTTTGGCCATACGCACGAGCTGAAAATGCTGTGCATGATCCTCCTTGGGGATATTTGCTCGGCATGATTTAGGATTTGGTGATGGCAATGAAGACATTTGCTCTTCCATGCGGCACTTGGTCTCTCAAGGCTAGTCTCGAAGGCTAAGGCATAATTCCGCCATCTCACGCCGAGCCCAATGCCTTATACTAGATTTGTGGCTGAAGACAAGCACGAGGGCTCTTCACCTTTACAAGCTTTGATCCTTCGGTGGCACGTGTGATGAGTTGCTGTCAGTGGGCCACATATCAACGATTGCATATCTTCCATGTCATGATTAGGGATAGGGCCGGATTTACCCATAACAATTAGAGGTGGGCAATAATTCGGGCTAGGCCGAGTTAGCCCTAGTTTGGTTTGACTTGTTTATGTGCCACCCCAGTTTGTGGATAGACCCAGTTTGGGTTTTGGGCCGACCCATGTGGCCCGAGTTTGGTTTGCTCCAGAAAAATCCTGTTCGAGCTAAGATCAATTTGGTTGAAAATTTTGAACTGGGTTGGGCAGAGTTTTAGGTGGTAACTCATTTTTTTTTCTAAATAGAAAAGAATTTAAAAGGTTAGAAAAAATATGAAAGTATCTTACCATATGATGTTTAACATCCTCCAAAAGAGGAGTGCAACTTCAAAATAAGCATGTAAGAGCCCTTTTCTAAACAAAACTACACAAGCATAATTTTACGAGTGCAAGGAAACGTTGTGCATTCATGTATATGTATTATATATTATCCACGCCATCATGTATATCAGTATATGTATTATCCACGCCATCCATCCGTTTTTTACATATTATTTTAGGACATGATCCCAAAATGGAATCATATCCAAAGCTCAAGTGGATCACAGCACAGGAAACAGTGTGCTTACAATCTATGAGATTGTAAAATGGGCTGCATAATTTTTGCAACCTCATCCTAAAATGGGCTGTAGAAACGTATGGACGGCATGTGGGCCATACGGTAGGGGTAACACCCACTAAGCTGTTCCTGGGGTAACACCTAATTCACGTCCCATGGCAGGGGCTCTGTGGGCCCCACCATGATGTATGTGTTTTATCCACACCGTCCATCCATTTTTAACAGATCATTTTAAGGCATGAGCCCAAAAATAGGCAGATACAAGGCTCATGTGAGCCACATCAGAGGGAACCATTAGTATAAGGATGCAACCATTAGTGGTTTGAGGCCCACATGGTTTTTATTCCCTGTCCAATCCATTCATCTGACGCGCCTCAATACCTACCATTCAAGACTCAGGTGGATCACATCACATACAATTGACAATATGGCCCGTACGAGTTCGAAAACCTGATGAAGGGGGTGGATGGTTCCCCCACATTAGCTAATATACAGGCTACAACCGTAGTTGAATAATAAAAAATTGCGGGTGGGACAACCAAATGTACCACTTCAATCCCAATGACTCCGGATTTTATATAGTAGCATGAATGAAAATTGATACCTTCAAACCGCCAATTCCATTGTTTACTCAAAACTAAAGAATCCTTCAGATTATTCTTTTACCTTCTTTTGTCGGCACTTGGGATTTCCTCAAATCAAGTCAAAGCGCAAAGACCACTCGCGTGAGATTAGCAATCTCACCCAAACCACACATGCCACCATGGCCCCACCATCTACCTGCACCTGATAAAAAATCCAGGCCAGTCCACTCATCAGATGGATCACACCAGTAAACTGAATGGCACCGATTGGTCCCTTCTCATTTCTAGGGGTCAGCCCCTCGTCTGATGGGGTGACGTACGTCCGAGATCCCATCATTCATAAGGCTGAACACACCATGGACCAAAAATAATGTCAGCCCAGTAATCAAGTGTAGTCTCAGATCTCCTACATGTGGACCATACGCAACTGATTCGAACAAGTATTTCAATCTCTCATTTTGTATGTCCGGCTCTGGCAATACAAAAGTTAGCCTAATCAAAACCAGGTGCAACCATTGCCACCTGAACAAACCCGATGTGCCAAAAAGACAAAACACATGATGTCGCACAAATTAAAAGGCCTAAAATCAAAACCAGGTGCAACCATTGCCACCCAAACAAACCCGACGTGCCTAAAAAACAAAACACATGACGTTGCATGAATTAGAAAGGTATTATTATATGAACATCTCAAGGGTCAAGATACTCGTATATATTCTCTACTCCAAAAAATATATTACCAAATGCACTCGCCATTAAGAAAATATATGGGATCTGTTGTCCTCGTAATTGAGCATTGAAAATAACAGCATGTAGCCCAAAAATATTCAAGCACTGCACCTGCGTGTCATTGGACTGCAGCGGCGCACTGGTATGATAGACACACATTTGCACCAATATGGATACACAGGGTTGTACACCCAAATTCAGTGCTGGATGTGCTTATGGCCCCAATCATTTGAAAGTAGCAAGGTCACATAACAGAGCAAATAAATTTACGAAGAGTTCTTACATCCATATGTTTGGCATAGTCATCTTATCTCAAATGCAGCTAGTCATCATCTTCAAGAACACTCCGACGCCTCTGGATCTGAAGTAAACCAAAAAATTAGGGCTCCCTGATCTTAGTTACATAAGTGAAAAGGGAGAGTTATTTGATACTCCTGCTGCGTATCACACTTGATACACTGGTACTGAGGAATTATAAATGTGGGATACATTAACTCAAATTAAATTGATCAAATTGTGGAACTCAGTGTTGCTGAGTCACAGCATCAAAATCATGTTTTTGAACAATCCTAGCCTCTGATTCATAGACACTTGTCTGTTGAAATAGGACCGTAGGATATTTTTCATTTTAAACCATCCAATAGAAGTCCACCAATCTGTTAGTCAGATAATCAAATAAGCATATTTTTACTCATATACATCCAAATTCGGACCCAGATTTTGGATGGTTTAGTCTGAAAAAGTGCCTTCGTACCATCCATCAGACTGCCGGAGCATCAATGTTTTTTTCTCTTGAAAAAAAAAATGCATGAATGGAAGACCAAGTGGAAAACTACCATCAGCCTCATGGATTGTCTGCCATTTTTAGCCTATCCTAAACATTGAATTCAAAGGTGTCAGAGCGGCATACTTACGGTAACTTTAGTTTGTTTGCTTGTTTGATTGTTAATCTGCTCAAGCAACGATATCAACCTCTCTTCAGAAACCTGCAGATGGGAAAAGGGGAGACCAAACCTCTTACCAATATGAGAATCTACAAGCAAACCACATCCAACAAAGAGCAAGAACATAGTCGACTTTTGAAAGACCCTTCTCTAAACCACCATTGAAGGTTAGAGGTGCCAAATATACACGTATACCAGTAGTTAAGGGCAAGTTTGGATGCACTATCGAATTGAATTGCAATGACATCCGAAAAAGTGGAAACAACCAAGTTGTATTTCGATTTAGTTTGCATTCATATTGAGAATTAAATTGCCACTACATTACTTTCAATGGTATTGAAAGAAGGGTACCTGAAATCTAAAGGCTACTTGATTATGAAAACAATGAAATCGCTATTTTATTTTTTTGGGTCATTTCCTCTTCATTTAGGGTGTATGTGGTTGCACCACCTTTCATGAAAAATCATGAAATTCACCAAATTAGACTGATCAATCAACTACATACCATGAAATTTCATCAAATTTGCTGCCACCACACACCCTTAAGCAAATGTTTGCAATTTGACTTACTTGTCAATCCAGATCAAGGTATTCCGTAAAGGTAACAGTGGCCCCGTTACCGTTATAGTATGGGCCTCAACAGCCATTACAGTCTTTTTCTTTCTTTCTTTCTTTTGTCTTTCTTCCTTTCTTTCTTTTGAAAAAAAAAAAAACTTATATCTGCCCCGTAATGGACCCATTATGGGTTGTTTTTTTCCATAAAGAGCCATTATGGCTGTTATGACCTCGTAATGCGTAATGGTTGCCACCGTTACCATTACACGGCTGTTGCAGCACACCATGATCCAGATACAGCTTGAATATTTTGTTTTGGTCTAACCTTCTCAGCTATCTGTCCCATTTGAGCAGCTCTAAGCAGAACATCCTCAACTCCTCTTGCTTTCTCAGGTTTCACCAATGCGATCCGAGCAACTGTTGATATCAAAGTCATAGGACTTCAATGACGATAACAAAATAAGAAACTAATGGTGAATAGAATAGGATCCTTGAAAGAAAAATGCAAAATCACACACCCATGCAATGATGCTTATTTGAATGATTCGCCTATGCAGTAGTAAAGCACAGAGTTGAGCTACACCTCCGTGTGCTCATTACAATGTCCAGACAACAACATTTATAAGCTGGTTTCAAAATGCAGTAGCTTTAATATATTTATAGGAATAAATCACATTTTACCAAACATTGCCAGCTAGTTTGCATAGAACCATTGAGCATTCATGCTTGAGACAGGGTAGTACTTAGTTTTTAGCCCGCCTTCATTTTCATTTTGGAGACATTTTCTCTTTGCACTAGGACCACCAGGCCTTTTGCTTTGCCCTTTCCTATACCGAAAATCTATTTTTATACCTTCACTACTATGGCAGGAGAGCCCACAGCAGCCCCATAGAGAATAACTCCGCAGTCTTCAAAACACTTTCACCATTTCCACCATGACCATTGACCTTCTTCTACAACTCCAAACCCATAGCAGTACCAAAACACTTAAAAGCCCATAATTTCTTTTTATTAACACTTCATTTTTAGTGTCTATCAATCTCTGATCACCTCCTTCAAGTCAGCTTCTTCCTATAGATGGCCCTGCCACTCTTTAGCACGCTTGAAACAATTTGGATATGAAACTCATGTGTAAAACATGAAACACAGGCAGATGTAAATTAAATGGATTTGCTAATTAAAAATTATTATACAATGATAACTATCTCAACCAATTGCTTGCTATAGTTTTTGGGGTTACTGCATGTCTAGAAAAAAAGGTCGAAAGAAAATCAAAATAATTGACCTTTCTATTTCTTTGTATGAAGAGTTTCTGCGGACACACTGTGCACCAACAATTGGCACTCTATATCTTAGTATGAAGAGTTTCTGAGGACACTGCACGCATATGTCTCACACCATCCAACAAAATGGAGGGAATCTTAAAATGTGCCTCAAAATGGACTTTATTTTATTTTTATTTTTTGGAATTTTGCAATGCAGCGAGACTCCTATCAACCATCTTTAAATGGCGAGTGACACCCCCACACACTAGCTCCTTGTGTGCAATGTGCACTGAGCTCATTCTCATTTAAGGAGAGCGCATGCACACAAAGAGAAATTTCTATAGAGTGATGCGGACATCAAGCCCTTTAGGGTTTATCAGCGTAGGAGGTAAGCGACACCTGTATCTTTATGGCTCGATGATGAGCCTGGAGGATCATTAATGATGACTTGAGGAGCATTGAAGACCTTACACATGTAGTTCGAGACATTTGATAAGATCCCACCTTGGAAAGGCATGTGTAAGTTGCTTGGAGGAGATGATCGGACCGTTGAATCGCGAGGATGGTGTGATCGGACCATTGGTTCATCGTAGCCCATTTTCATCATGCCATCATTGGAGGCCATTGGGCATCTTAAATTTAATTTAATTTTATGCACTTTTACTTATTTGAGTTTTGGGTCAGTGTGCGCATGTTTTTTCGTGCGAAGGTATTTTTTTTTTAATTTTTTTAGTAGGGGTATTTTGGTAATTATGTTAATTCCGGATTTTATAAGGGTGTTGCCCTAACCTTGGTTCTCATGATGCTATTGATTTTATGAAAAGAAGAAGCTTGTGGCTATCTCCCTCTCCTTTCTTTAGTAATCTCTCTCTTCTCTTATCTTCCTTTTTCTTCCTTCATCATCCACTATTCTTTCTTCTTTCCTTTTTCTTCTTCTCCTCATTTTCGTCAAGTCTTATTTCTCATATTACCCATTGTCTTAAATATGAAATTTGATCCAAAAACCTTTGTTTCTTAGATTTTTAATTCCCTATTCCGAGAAATCCCTTGATTCCCCATACTAGTGAACCTTATTGAGCGTTTGGATCATAACCATGCAAGATCGGGAGGTTTCATCCCTCGTCGGATCCAATCCACGCATGATTTGAAACCCTCACTGTGAGATTGTGATGATAGCCCCTTTTATTGCATGTTTCCCTTATATTTTTCTTGATTATGATGATAGTTGTTGAATGTTTAATTTAGATTGCTTGATTTATTCCGCTGAATTTTATGTCTCATACATGCATGAAAGTTTAAACCGTCCTACATCATAGAGCTTCCTAGGCACTCCTGATTCTTGAATTCTTGATACCAATATTTCCTTCTCCCATGTCTGAATCTGATCCTGCTCCTGCTTGCAACTAAGGTGCCACTAAGAGAAAAGTTTGAACATGAGAGTCAAGTAAGCTGGACTCATCTTAATGACTATGTCGTGAGCCAAGATCTATGTGCACTGAAATGGAAATGCTTTACTTAAAAAAAATGACATGACTATACCCATTCATACAAAGTAGCTTAAAAATCAAATACAGAGCTCAACTTACTTCTTTCTCTTGCTTCAGATGACAAAATCTGACTAAGCATCAATTGCCTCCGTTCCTCTGCTTCACTGATTTATTAGTTGAATAAATTAGTTCCCAAAAGATCCTCAAGAGCGACGCAAGCAAAGCTACCATGGATAATGAAACTGTAGCAACTTAAGTTATTTTACAAGGAGAAATGATCCAGTTCTTGAAGATGTGCAAGTGCACATGGATAGTATCACATCTATTCAATCCTTCTGGATTGTTACCATCGTGATTGGATGGTTCAAACCATCCAACGAATAGTTTGTAAATGGACGGTCAAGATTGTTCAAGGAAAATAGGTCCAATCAACAATTAAACCCACCCTTAGGTGGGACCCATCATGGTTTACTTTGATTAGATGGTTCTAACTTCTAAGCATCCCATCCATGGCATGAAAAATGGACAGCTATAAAATGATGACCATTATATAAATGGATGAATGTTTATGAAGTGCAGGCGGCTGGACATGAGTGTCCCTATGCAACTAGAAGCACTGCAACCTACAGTTTTTTGCAAGCACGTGGTCATTTCTCCTTCAGTAGAATTCTGAACCAAAGTTGTGGAAAAGAAGAGCATGTATGATTTTGTAGCACATAAACCAACCTTTTGGCATCCTCCTGTGCTTTCTGCTGCTCTGTGTTTTGTTGATTCCCCTAAATCAGTTGATAGAATTCATTAGCATTACCTTCATAGGACTTTAAGGGTATCAAAATGATGTAAAAGAATATCTTTATGCATGAAGACATCACATACAAGGCCACGTTGTGCCATTAACTCCTGCATTCTTCTTTGCCTGATGGCTTCGAGCTCTGGATCATCCTATCAAGAAAAAAAGGAAAAAAAAAAAAAAAAAACATTTTCACTAATCACTAGACACTTCAAAAATGCACACAAGGTCTCTGGATCATTGTCAAAATTTGATGGGTTGGAGTCCAACCTCACATAACAATGCAATAGAAATATGGTAGATCATTTAGCATCAACCCAGTAAAAATAAACGCACGAAGAATTGCAAGAAATGAGAAGCATACTGTATATTAGCAGTTCACATTAATTGGATGTTTGAAATGCAATGGATGAGACAAAAACATATAAGAGTTAGACGCAAGCATGCGGCACAGGACAAAAACTCAAGGGCAAAGGCACCAAACACAAAAAATTTGGGGCACTCAATGCCAATACAGCTGCATGGGTATTTTCTACCATCTTGCAAAACATATTATCAACAGTAGAAGGAAAAAAAAACTGAAATATGATGATGGAAAAGTTGTTGTTGAAGTCCAGCAAATGTCAAAGCAAACCCAATATTCCTCCGACTCCTTTGTCACCACAATGAATGAATAGTAGTTGTTTGAGGAAATGCTGTTGGTATCTACCCCAACCACCATCCTGTGTATGCTCTAAATGAATGGTACTATAGGCCTCTGGAATTATTTTGTTTCTTTCTTATTGCCCTACCCCCCCCCCCCCCCCCCCCCCCCCCCCCCCCGCTCTCTCTTTTGTTGAGGTGTGCAAGTGTGCACATCTTGGCAACAAGCACCACATGCATGGGGTAAAAGGGATCGTTTTGGGTCAACGATCTTAATCATCACCACTAGGGCCAGTTTGGGACGTGGGATTAGGTGGTATGGAATTGCATTTGGTCCAATCTAAATTTCATCCGGCATTTGGAAAAGATGGGAAGGATTGGATTAATCCAGGTACCATATCATCCGGTCCTAGCAAGAGATATGGAGGGATTTCTGGTGGATTCTGAAATTCACTGCATTTGTGGGCCCCACGTCGATGCATGTGTTTTATCCACAGTCAATCCACATCCACCCTTTACACATGACAATAGTGTTGCATATGCATACAAGTGACCGGCATCAATTGTGAAATCTGGTCCGTTGATTACAATTCCATGGTCCAACAAACACAGGTTTCACTTATACAGTATTTTTCCCAAAGCACGAATTTGATCCCAAAAGTGGGATTGGACAGTCAAAATACCATGGTATTTCCAGACATATAATCATTGTGCAATAATGACATAAATTCCACCTAATGCAATTCAATACCATTTAATCCCGCATTCAAAACAGGCCCTAAGGGGTGAATGGAGGACTCTCAACATAACTGTCGTAGAATGTCATTGCATGCCTTGCCAAGGGGCCTCCCATTGACTTAAAGAACCCTTAAATGGTTCCACTTTTGCTCCACGCACTGCAAGTGCATGGCTTGAAGAGATCTAACAGGCATCTCCTCACAAAATTCATTTTCGGACTCTCTGTGGTTTGATTAAAATGGTTGTTTCGACAAAGCAGATATAGATGAATTGACAATTCCATTTTGAATCAACTAATTAGGTATATTCCACATTCATAGGAGTACATCTATGTTACTGTTCCTCTCTTTAGGATCCACTCCAGCGTCTAGAAATTGGTTAATCAGGAAAGAGAAAGATACATGTACTTGGTGTCCTGCCCAAGAAAGAGACCCAAGTCTAACATGTGTATCATTGCACCCACCATAGCAAGAAATCCCAAACAAGGATGATCCTACATGCTCATAATGTTGGCTTAGCATTTCACAGAGTGCAGCCATGCACTTAGCAAGGTAGGAAAGCCATCCTAGGCTCTTCCTTCTCAAAAAAATATTCTTCCTAGGTGCCTTTTATAATCCCCAACCAAGTGTCACCCATGACACACCATGCACGTGCTCAACTTGAACCCTGTGAACGAGTGCATGCCGCTGCATCCCACCTTCAAGGACTAATCCCAGATTACCAAGGGTGCACCCCAGGTCCCGAATGCCCCTTGGTAAAACTAAGAAAGGAGCTTTCACACTTTATTCTTTCAGCTATCTTCAATAGAGGGGTTCTCTGACAAGATATCAACAGAGACCCCCAACACCTTTGTGCTCAAGTCTCACCATGGCGATTGGCCACCTGAGTATCAGGCGCAATACTTGGTATCACTTTGGAGTTACCCCAGATTTCCTAGAATACGCCAAGGCATTCCTGAGAGTTTGTTAGCACTGAAACTCTCATTAACACGAACACCTTTGTATTCAATTTACCAATCAGGGATTGTCTACTTGACTTCCACACAAAATAAGTCTTTGGGCCAAACCTCCGGTCAATGAGAGTGCATATAACACTCTTTTCCTTTGAAGCATCTCAACTCATGGAGTGAATCTTATTGCACTCATTTCCTGGCCCTAGATTATCAAGGGGCGTGCCTATGCTTGCTCCTAGATTATCAAGGGGCGTGCCTATGCTTGCTCCTAGATTATCAAAGGGTGTGCATGTGCTCGCTGACTATCATCTTTCAGTTGTCTCGAACAGAGAAAACCTCTAAGAGAATGCCATCCCTGATATTCATTTTCATGAACTCCCGTACTTTAAGTCCTGCCTAGGGGCTGCCCGAATGAGTCCACCCTAGGACTCCCCTACATACTAAGTCCCACAAGGCTTAACTTACATTGAACAGTGCCGTGTTATTGCATAGTGTCAGTCCTGAAACTTACTCTTTTACATCACCTTGGTGCTTACAAGTGCCAATCCTAACATGTGCATCCCAAGGCCCATCAGAGGGCATCACATAAGAATAACATCCCTAACATTCTCCTCTTTAGTGCACTACATCCACTTCCCACCAAAGGGCATCCTTTGAATGTCAAATCAAAAGATGAAATACCTGGAAGAAGTTGGAGGGGCACAAGAAGAATAGAGAAGAAGGAGATCAATGAAGAAGAAGAAGCACCATGAGAGAGGGAAAGAGGAAGGAGGCAACCAAAGGTTTGCTCTTTTTCATAAATCAACAACTAATCAAAAAGGTTTAGGGCAACACCCTTATAAAATTCGAAATTAGCATAATTACCAAAATACCCCTACTAACAAAATTTCAAAAAAAAGACATTTGCATGAAAAAAACGTACCCACGCTGACCCAAAACTCAAATAAGTAAAAAAATGCGTAAAATAAACTCAAATCTAAGATGTCCAATGCGCTCCAATGATGGTGTGATGAAAGTGGGCCACAATGAACCAACGGTCCGATCACATCATCATCACGATCCAACGGTCTGATCATCTCCTCAAAGCAACTTACACATGTCTTCCCAAGGTGGGGTCTTTTCAAATGTCTCGGACTACATGTGTAAGGTCTTCAATGCTCCTCAATAGTCGCCAACATTCTCCTTAACAACGTTATGCTCGAGTACACTCTCCCTATAGCGCATCACAACGTGCACGATCAACCCAGGACAGAGCTCATAAATGATAAAAGCAAGTATCATTTTTTTCTATAGGTAAGTTTGGCTCAAACTGGAGACCTCAATGTTGAAACACACCTATAGTGTTGATTTCTAAGAAGACGAGTTACAAAAGGGAGAACAACACAAATGAAGAACAAAACACTCATTTTCCCTTTGATTATTCATCTAGTGCTATCAAAAGGTCATCACTCAAGATGCAGACAGATGGACATTGCCATCCATCAACAAGATTATGAAGCTATAATCACCAATTGAGTTTTCCTTGTCCTCTAGTGTGAGAGGCAAATGAGATAACCGACTCTCTTGACAGAGCCTTTCTTTGAATTGAATCTTCTTTGCCTCTTTCAAGATGTAACCTATCTGATGTTATTTTTTCTTTTATTTCAGATCAATATTCTTTTTCAATTAACCAAAAAAAAGATCATCTTTCAAAAAAAGCAAAAGAAAAAAAAAGAAGAAAAAAGAAAAGAAGACTCAATTTCCACTTTGAAAACACTGACACAATACTAGTCATGTGTGCAAATCTGCCTGAGACAGTAGCCAACAATTTCTACTGGACCTTTGTCATAACGTGTGGCGACAATGTCAATACTTGGTGTATTAAGGCTCCATTTACGTAGAAGATCCCGCAAGATAAAGTCTAATCCTGATTTTGGCAGGCCCTATACCTCCACGTCAGATTCATATCAAGAAGGTGGTGCTTTCTTCCACGTAATCATAATTTTGGAAGTTTTTAATTAAAAAAAACAATTTGGAAATTGTAATTAAGCAAAAGAAAGTGACGCTTTTCTGAAACAAATCTAATATGAAGGTTATGGGACCTTAATCTTGATTTTTGTGCGATCCCCTACCCAAAGTGTAGGCCCCATCTCTAATATCCATGGTTGGAAAACCAAACATTCAAATCGACAAAAAGTCCAACAGGTCAGGTCAGGTGGACTCAAAAGCTGCATGGAAAACTCAGAAAAATTGAAGCTAAAACTCAATATCTAATTACTTTTACACATATTATTAGATGCATAACAATAACAAAATATATAAGGAAAGGAAGAAAAAAAATCCAGGAAAAAATCTACTCCACTAGAGAAACTCCCAAAAAAAAAAAAAAAAACTCATGAATACCCGAAAAAGAATTGATGAAAATGAGTTTTTTTGTCTACTTGAGTCAAAATCCAGCTCAATGTTTTAAGTATCGACGATATTGGCCGACATATCCCATGCTATATCTTGTATCCCACCTGTGAGATACGAAGCGCATAAGTAGTGGGATATATCCCACATGTTTGATCCAGTGAGCATTTTCGATTTTCAATCTTTTTTTTCTTGTAAATCATGTTAAATCAGTGTCAAATTGTTACAAATCCATAGATTGAGAGCTTCGATTTCAAGATTCGGAGGAGATGGGCTGAGTTGTGGAAAATTGAAAAAAAAAAAAAAAAAAACCTAATTTCTCTCAAATCAGTTACAATCTTTATGTCTAAACATAAAATCTGTATGTAACCTGATCTAGTGATTCTTCTTTTGCTTTTGAATGTATTACTTGTGTTTCCACACATCTTCTTACATTTATAAATTATATGAACTAGACTTTGAATGTACTTGCATCAATTTAGTAAGATAGGGCATAGATTAGGACCCCATACAAAGAAAACCTATTATGTGAACTTGTTTTTTTAATGTTTTGATTTACAAGTGTGCATTGATGTCTTTGTTAACAATCACTAAAGTTTCATTGAAAAATTCGACCAATTTTCCAAAGTTTCCCCATATCTCCCACAACAACGATACATTACGTGATACAACCGATATATCCCATGCAATAACCAATACACATCCGTATTCAAGGGTGTGATACGTAACACAATACTGATATTTTGAACATTGATCGAGCTGAGTTGAGTCTAACCCAAGGTATTCAATAATGGTAATGGTGCCCGTCATGGCCACCGCCACTATCATTATGATACGGGCCGTAACGGCTGTTATGAGCTTCTTCTTTTTTCTTGAAAAACCAATATCAGCCTGTAACAGGCTGTTACGGGCCATTTTTTCCATAACGGCCGTTACAGACCCATAACGCCTAACGGTGCCCATTGTTACCATGACATAATGACCGTTATGTTACCGTTTTTGCATACCTTCATCTAACTGCTTGAGTTTCAAGCTGGCTCATCAAGGTTTTATAGTCAATATCCATAAGGAAGTTAACTATCTAGTGAACAGTTTAGTCAAATTAGTAGTGGGCTACAGCTCCCTGACAGCTAGGCCGATTATGCCAAACATGTAATTCTTGTAGGATCAATTCTCGCTTACAAGATTTATTTAAGGGATCACCGGGATGCAAGTAACTCTCCACTTCAGATCCATGGACGCCAACCCCCAAGCAAGAGAATCCCACAAAAAGAGAAATCTTTAATTTTCTGAAAGAAGTCATCTTCCCAAGGGCTCATTTGGACACTTGGAGCTTAAACATTGCTTCACAGAACTCTAGAAATCCCATGTTTGGAACTCTTGACACCCTAGCTCATATAAGAACTCCGGGTACTATGGAACACACTTCCATAAAGAATGCCTAAATGAGTTCATCGAAGAAACAAAGATGTCTATTCCACTTACCTCTCTTCCATAGAACTCTCATCCATGTTCAAGTTCAAGTACATCTAAACAGCCCCTAAAATTAGGCCTTTCTATGGAAATTGAATTCTTCAGTGAATAGTTCCATTGGAAAATGGAAGCCCTTGGCATCCAATCACTATAACCCTCGAGATTCCGTGGAATTAAAATTCTAAAGTAGAGATTATCATCCCCACATCTAACCAAACCCCAAACGATTAATTTTCTTTCACATGTATCAACGACATATTATCTTTCCCCGCATCAAACCGACCCCCAAATCGAATTTCGGCCCAACGGTTTGGTCAGGTGACTTCAATTTTAAACCAGACAGGTGTTTTACTCGTTTCGAGCCGTGGTTTCAGTCATATCTCAAAGCTAATGAAATATTGTTTAGGCAGAAACGCAAACGAATTAAAAGCTAAACCGAGAACAATCGCCGGCGATTTGAAATGGGCTCGAATTCGTGCAACAGAAAAGCGGTAAACATTCGAATAACCAAAAATCAAAGGACGAAGCAATGCTCAATTGCAAGAAACCCAAATTATTCAAAACAAGCAATTGACAGTAGTACTGTTTCTATTCCCAAAACAGAAAACTGGTGTATGAAAATCGACATTGGTGGGTTGAAGTATCTGTTCCTTTCGGGAAAAAAATTGGAACTGAAGGCAGCAAAGCAAAGAGAGGGAGGGTTTTCCATACCATTTTCGAGAAAGAAGCAAACTCCACCACGATCGCCTTCGATTACAGAGACCCAAGCTCCCGTTTACAGTAAGCCCTAAACTTATATTTGGGAAGAATCCGGATCCTGTGAATGTACGTTTACCTACGGCGTGCGACACCCCGAAGTTACTATGGTCAGAAGAAAAGTGGAGCCCACCGTGATGTTTGTGAGAAATCCACACCGTCCATCCGTTTTGCCGGATCATGATAGGACATGAGACCAAGACTTAGGCAGATCCAAAACTCAAGCGGGCCGCACGACGGGAAAAGGTGGGTAGGGAAATTCCTACCGTTCAAACCTCTCCGTGTCCACCGTGATGCTTTATATGCTATCCAAACACTTCATAAGGTCATTCCTACCGGAATGAACTGAAAAAACAAGAATGTTAGCCTGATCGAAAACCCATGTGGCCCACGTCAATCCTCATTTTTTCCTATCACGCAGCCCACTTGAGTTTTGGATCTGCCCGGATATTTTTTAGCTTTTGTCCTAATATGATTGTTAGAACAGATGGATAGAGTGGATTTCTCACCAGCATCACAGTGGGCCAGTTTGCTTCTTCCTGCTGGACCTAACCAGAACAGGCATGTCGAAAGTAGAGCTGGGCACAAACCAAACCAGCTCCAAAGCTCAAGACGTAAGATTGGTTTGAAAAAGCTCAACTTGGATGGGTTCAAATGGATGTACAAACCAAACCAAGCCTTAGAGCAAAGCTTATTTAAAAAAAAACAAACCAAGCTCAAATTAAGGCAGGTACTGGCTCTGCTGGGCTCAACTTGAAGCTTGTTTTGATTCAACTCAATTTGAATCGGCTTGATTTGACTTGTAAATTGTAAGCACACAATTTCTGTGATGTGATCCACTTAAGCTTTGAATATGATTCAACTTTGGTATCACGCCCTAAAATGATAGGTAAAAACGGATGGATGGCAATGATAATACATATATATATATATATGACGACATAGATAATACATGATACATATATATGAGTGCACATTGTTTCCTTGCACTTATAAAGTTAGCTTGTGTGATTTTGTTTGGAAAAAAGTTCTTATTTATTTTGAAGTTACACTCTTCCTTTGGATTATGTTATACATCATGTAGCAAAATACTTTTGCATTTTTTTTAATGTTATTTCTAATTTTTTAAAATTTGTTTCTATTTAAATAAATAAAATGAAAAGAACCACGCCTGTTCAAACTTGGCCCGGCCCTGTTCAAAATTTGTACCAAACTGATCGTGGCCAAACTAATTTTTTCTGAAGCAAACCAAACTCAAGCCCCATAAGTCGGCCCAAAATCCTAACTGGCGGATCCACAAACTGGGGTTGGCACAAAAACAAGCCAAACCAAACTAAGGCTAACTCCACGTGTCCTAGATCATTGCCCACCTCTAGTCGAAAGCAATCAGCGTCCTCTGCCTTGTAAAATCCCCTTTATCCTCTGCCTTGTTAGGTCTACGAAACGTCCACCCCACTCAAGGAGAGCCTGCTCAGCCAGGCGCATGTGCAACATAGCTCATGTATACGTCATAGCACGTAGGTCCAAGATCCAATCCATCCGTCAAGTTCATCTGACTTCATACATGTTTTCCCAAGAACAATCTGGTCCACTCAACAGGTGGTCCCCAATATTGAAAACAGGTCAGAAAACTTGAGCTAAGTTTTGCACAGCTGTCCATTTGTTTTACTAACTGTGGTCCACCTGACTAGTGAATCAACTTGATTCTTGGGCTATAGCATAAATATAGACTGATGCCCTTGTGATGGATGGATTAGATCCCGGACGCAAATCCCATTTTAGCACATGCGTGGCATTTGTACATGAGCTGTATCACGTGTGGACTTAGCGAAGCTCCCAATGAGAATATATGCTGCTGTCATTTTTCTTCCATCAACAGCCAGTGGGTGGCACTTCGGCTATTATACTTGCTACCAAGCATCACGTCTCTTTCAAAAAAGATCGTTTGGTATGAGCTATTTGATACTCCGGTAGGAGTAATGGATGATACACGGGAGTACATTAAATTCAAATTAGGCTGCCGAAATCATGGAAGCGACTGTAGATATATTATAAATCCAAGGTTCCCATGTCTGTAATAAAACTCATTCACATGCCACTGACGTACCAGCATGGTGTCATAAATCTGTCATCCAATCCACCGGTCAAAACTATATTGATGCCCTAGCCCAAGAGTCATGTTTGATTCACTTGTCAGGTGGGCCAAAGTTAGTAGAACAAATTTACGGCCGATGTTTTCTAACCCATTTCACCTATTTCTAATACTGGGTCCCACATGCTGAGTGGCTCAGTTATTATTATTTTTTTTTCGTGGAAACATGTACAAGTAGGGCTGTCAACAGGTCGGATATGGGCCGGATCAGTGATGATCCGTATCCGACCCGATTAAGGATATATCCGACCCGGATCACAAGTATGTGATCCGAACCCAACCCGTTTAAGTTTTTCGGAATCCGTTTCCGATCCGATTGTGATCCGACCCAATATCCGAGAGAGAGAGAGAGAGAGAGAGAGAGAGAGAGAGAGAGAAACTCTGTTTTTATTTTATTTATTTATTTATTTATCGGGTCGTTAACGGGCCGGATCAAGGTTGATCCGAATCCGACCCAAATATTAAACGGATCATCTTTGGATATCCGTATCCGACCCGATTACCCGATTATTGATCCGAATCCAATTAAATCGGATCGGATACGGATCAAGATCCGTGCCATTGACAGCCCTATGTACAAGGTCGGACCAACCTAATGGATATATTGGATCTTTAACCTATGTGCCATGCTGGCACATATGTGGCGTGTGCCTGAGCTTTATTACATGCGCTGGTCCACTAACCAAAGCTGATATATAAACCTAACATAACATTGATTGAATGATTGTAATCTATATTTTATGAAAAACAGGTTTGTTGAGTTCAATTGTTAATTATTTTTAATGTTGATAATTCATGATGTCAACGTATGGACCAGTTAAGGCATCAATTCAATATAATGGTTGTTTTAATGCCATCCAAAGCGGGGCCCACCATCTAAATGGTTTAATTTGAGTTACAAATACGCCATGCTGTGAAATTTTGATTGCTCGTGTATCATCCATATACTTTACTACAGTATCCAAGTTTTTCTAAGGGTAGGAAGAATTAGTCCATGGAAGTTGGCTATTGGAGCATTTTGATCTCCTTGAAGGCCATGGATAGGTCATGGTGTTGGGTTGTTGTACAAAACTTCACAATCTTGCACCCCAACTACTATGAATTATGTGACATGATAATACAAAAAATATAATCACACAAACAATCACCATGATACAAGAATTTTTTTCGTGGAAAACCCTTTAACAAACGTAAAAACCACTTTACCTCATTGAAATAATCAAATCCATTATGTAAAAGTCAATTACACAGGGATCACAAACACAAACCGTTCGGATCCAATTGATCTTCACCCTAATGAGCGAATAACAATAAAAGAGAACTGAAAAACTGAAAGATCTCACTATCCCAGAATGTAGAAGAAACTGATACGTTGTCCGCTGCGTGGATGAAACATCACGAGCACAACATTCTTCTCTACTATTTTCCTCTCCCTTTCTCTTATTCTTTTTCTCTCTTTATCTCCTTTGATGTTAGAATTTCCATGTGTTTATATAGCACTTCAGGAGAATTAGAGCCGAAATAGGAAACTACAAATCGCAGTCCACGTATCGTCGAGCATCCGATAATGGGCAAAACTACCCAGAGAATTTTGAGGAAAAATCAATCGAATTTTGGTCTCCCGACCAAAATTGCAAATCATAGTCCGCATGCTGTCGGGCGCCCGATAATGAGCAAAACTATCTAGAGAGTTTTGAAGAAAACTCAACCGAATTTTGGTCACCTGACCTAACCTGGTTGGGCTCCCGATCTGGGCTTCGGGCATCTGATCTCCAATATATTTGTCGCTTGAGATGGTCTGAAATAGTCCAGAGACCAACAGTCATATCCGGAGTATTTTTGGTTACCTTACCTAGTCTAGTCGGACACCCAATGACCCCAAGCTAGACTCTCTCCTATTCTCCTGAGGAGGAACACAAAATCACATGGGTAGCCCTCTTTTTCTGTAAAAATGATCATAACCATTATACGATTAGATTAGATTGGACCGTAAACTACTGACCATTATACGATTTCATCTGTGTATAGATTGAAATGCTATGATTGGTTGTAGCAACTCATGCTTCGCCGGTGGCCTTGTCATGTAGGGACCTACATCTTCAACGTTCCTGATCAGCCACCGGCATGGCCGACTAGCACGCCACCAACTCACTTTGGGGTAAACCCGACACTGTAGGACTGAGCCTCTCACATCTGAAAAGGAGTTTTTCTTCTTTTAATTTTTCTTCTTTTCTTTTTATTTATTTTTTATTAAATAGTGGCAGGAAGTTTTGTCCTATCAAGAAACGCCACCTTTTCTCAAATTCAAAACCATTTTACTGTGTGAATACAAACTTCAGTCATTTGCTTCAAATTCCATAAAGTAGCCACGTGGTTAATTAAAAAAGCAGTGCAATGATGTATGAAACGTGCACCACACATGGAGTACTTTTTTTCTTTTTGTTTATTTCTTATCTGATGTCCTAACATGAGCTGGTGTGGCGTAACAGATTACCGAATTGATGTCACAAAGACACATGGTGGGCTCCGGAGAGGATGCACGGAATCCTGAACCAATGTGACAAACGCTCGTGATGGGCTCCAGAGAGGACGCGATTTGGCTTACTGACCCAACACCAGTGAGCTAGCTGGTAAATAACTTAACTCCCACTATCAGCAGGAAAAGTTACTTACTTATCTAGTTAATAAGTTACTTTTCCTGCTGATGGCATGAGTTAAATTACTTATTTAAGAAAAGTATGTTTGGTTAACGATTAATTATCAATTACTTATTTACTAAAACTCGATTAAGTATTTTAGTGAATTTTTTTTTTTTTTTTTTTTTTTTGCTTTGTTACTTTTTTCCGCTTGCTGAAAAGTAGAAAGCCATCATCAACAGGAGAAAAGCACGGATCCAAATCTACTACACATGGTGATAGTTCACCGCCACTCCAACATGGTGGTGACTTTTCAACCGCACACCTATCACAGTTTGACTAGGTGAGCCTTTAATCACCACTGCTCCCAACAGTGGGGTCCATTGGAGCTTGTGGACGAAGCTGATACTTGTATTTTCCCTTCATCAAGGTCTGTGTGACCCGATCAACTGGTTAGATGACAAATAAACAGTAGGGTGGGGCTAGGAAGGTTTCAACGGTTGAAATTCAGTAACCACTTTTTCTTGGGGGTCGGGCCCACTTGAACTTTGAATATGCTTCCTTTATGTGGCTGGGCCACGATGAGGCCCAAGTGACCTTATGGTCGATTAGATGGCAAATAAACATCATGGTGGGCCCCAAGGGAAGATTTAAGGGTGGATGCTCCATTTACACTATTTCTTGTGGTGGATGTTTCATCAACACTGTTTCTTGGGGGTGGGCCCACAACGGTTTTGGATCAAGTTGATGGTTGTGCTGTCCCTTCTCCCAGGTTATTGTGAACATAACAACAGGTGAGAGGGCACATCACCATCACTGTGGGCCCCATAAGGAGATTCAACGGTGGGAGTCAATCACCATAATTGCCTATGGTGGGGTCCGTTTAAGCTTTAGATCAAGCTGATATTTATGTCTTCCCTTCCAAAACGTCTGAGTGAAAAAAACAACACGGTGGATCCTACATAAGGGTTTCAACAGTGGACAGAAAACCACCGCAGCTTCTGTGCTGCAGTCCATCAAGCTTTGGATCTGCCCCATCTGTGGGCCCTGCCCCCACGTCTAGGTCCAGGTGACCGTATGGACAGGTTCAATGACAGATAGTCATCACAGTGGGCCCCACAAAAAGGGTTTTGGATGGTGGAAAACCCAGCACCGTTTTCTGTGGTATGACCAACCTGAAATTTGAGAGCCTTGACTTTAAGCCCGTACCTTGAAGTGAGCTGGTACAAATGGCTGGATGGTGTGTGTAAAACTCATGCATCAAGGTGGGCCTCCCAGTGTGAAAGAAAGTGGACCTAAGAAGATTTCATTAGTAAGAGTACAATGACCACTGTTTTCTACTTATTGGCTGATAAGTATCTTGTTTATCAAACATACTTATCTACTTAATAAGTAGACACCAAGATATGTGGCTTATCTGATAAGTAACTTATCTTAAGTAACTTTCAATCCAAACGGGCCCTTAATGACTTTTGGAATTTGTATAAGAAATTCCAATGAATTTGAAGTGGTAAAGGTCACGTGGTTATGGCCTGAATGCTCATCTAAGCTTCGTGTGTTTTACTCACAACCTCTTTGTACATGAGTCGGGCAACTACCCAAGGGTAACCAAGCTACTTGGGAGAGGAGGGAATAAAAGAGAGCATGGACGAAGAGATTCCTAGGGAAGTTACTGGCTACTTTGCATCAATGGTTCCAACAACCAAGAATACCGTAGAATTTTTAGCTACGAGAATCAACCAAGAACTCTAGAACATTCTAGAGATCTTTATATTCTGTTCTTCTAATCTACTCTGGAATTTTGAATTCTAGAACATTCTATACGTAGACCCAAGCCTCCGGCCCATGGTTTTGACCACAGCTTTCTTTTTGGAACAAATAGTAACTAATTGGGATGGACATGGGCTTGCATTGCATCAAGGCCCAACAAGTTTGTCCGGCCTCACTCAGCTTTGATGGAATAGAAGAGTTGAAAAAAAGAATTAGTATGCGAAATTCAAATATAATAGAATGGCGAATTTACAGAGATGAAGATGAAAAAAAATCAAAAAATTCACATCCCTATCTCTATTAATCAAAGAATTCCCACCTAAAATCCACATCCTTATCTCAATAAATTAAAGAATTCCCACCTAAAATTCACATCCCTATCTCAATAAATCAAAGAATTCCCACCTAAAATTCACATCCCTTATCTCAATAAATCAAAGAATTCCCAACAACCTACTAAAGCAAATATCAATGGGACACGAGTGTCTTGAAAAAGTTCAGCCCATCGAACTCCGGAGCAAAACGAACTCGACTCTGCTGCAGCTTCCTAACCTGTGCTGAGGGCAACTTGCTCTCTTTCTTCTCCTTCTCCATCATCATATCTGTATAAATAAATAATAATAAAAAAAAAGTCACGACTACTATGTTTAGGGGAATTCTTTTTTAAGTGCAGGTAAACTATCTATTTTTTTTTTTTTTTTTTTAATCTTTGATCTTTTTTTTTCTTCCTCGTTTTAAACAACAGGTAAAGCACTTTCCTTGTTAATCTCTCTTCCATCTCTAATTCAGCAAAGCACTTGTTGAAGTTAATCTCTCCTCTCTAAAATCCAACTACATTTATCTCTACTAGTCTTCATTCCTTTATCTCTAAAACTTCTCTCCTTTTCATATCTGATAAAACATTGAAAAGGTACTAAATAAGAAAGACAGAGAATTAACTTAGGGAAGAATAGCTTCGGACTTCAAGGGCCTTGTTTGGGATCTCGAAAACTATTTGCGTGGAAAATACTTCCCAACAATATGACATTTTTCCTCTTTAAAAAATTACATTTTCCAAAAACGTAATTTCTTAGAATAAGTTCTAAAAAGGAAAATAACTCTCAAAGAAAATGTCACTTCGAACTTCAAGGGCCTTGTTTGGGAGCTTGGAAAGTATTTGCATGGAAAATACTTTCAAAATACTTCCCAAGAAAATGATATTTTCCCCTTAAAAATTACATTTTCCATGGATTCTGGTAACAGTGGGAGCATGCAATTGTCCAGCGGTTAAACTCTCGGTTATTACCAAGCTCGATTCTTAACTCGACTTAAGCTCCAAAAACTCGAGCTCGAATGCAGCTTGAACTCGGCTTGATAGGTTGATCAAGTCAAGTCAAGCATAAAAGTTTGGCTTGATTCCAAGTCCAAGCCACACACAAGCCGGGGTTTCTTGAGACCAAGCCACACACAAGCCAGGCCCAGCTTGATTCGACTTGGCTTGCTGTCCAGGTCTACTGGCATCGATATAAAAGATACAAAAAGTCAAAACTAAACCCTGAACCCAGCCCATTCGTCTATCTGTTGAGCCCTGGCCTGACTCAACAGGCCAGACAGAACCCAAAGCCTGGTAGGCCTTCGGGATGGCCTGGCCCATTAACAGTCACATCTGTGAGCCCACGCATGTAAGGTGATACAGGCACTCAATCCAAACTATATACAACACTAGTTCAAAAACCTCAACTTCTACTTCTAGTACATACAGACTGTGGACGTAAAAGTCGAAGGTATGATTATCAGTGGGCCAGCGCTGGCCCACCAAACTTGAACTTTTGAATGATCCCTCGCTGGCAAGCCTGGCTAGACCAGTTCAAAATCAAGGCCAAAGACTTAGTAACCACCTATCCAGCTTTAAATGAGAAAGAAATGGGGAGCATTTTAATTCGGAACAATCATGTTTGACCAAAGACCAAACATTCGGTAGAACTCCGGGTCCAAATGGCCCATGAAAAACACATAACAACTTTTCTTGGTCCTTGTTAATGACTTTTGGAATTTGGATAAGAAATTCTGATGAATTTTAAGTGGTAAAGGTTACCTGGTCACGGCCTGAATGCTCATCTAATCTTCATGTGTTTGTACTGACAACCTCTTTGTACATGAGTCGGGCAATTGCCCAAGGGTAACCAAGCTACTTGGGAGAGGAGAGAATACGAGAGAGCATGAATGAAGAGATTCCTAGGGAAGTTGCTGGCTACTTTGCATCAATGGTTCCGACAACCAAGAATACCGGTAGAACTTTCAGCTACAAGAATCAACCAAGAACTCTAGAACATTATGGAGATCTTTATATTCTGTTCTTCTAATCTGCTCCAGAGTTCTGAACTCTACAACGTTCTAGAGATCTCAGTATGCTATGTGTGTAGCCTACAATGTACAGAGAACCAAATATGGCTAAGTCCATGAGTCAGCTTCGTGGAGATGTCCGGTTTGTGACAATGTGCCATGCATGTGATCAAGACAATGTAGAAACATGGTCCCAAAAAGGGTGGGGAAAAAAATTAGAATGACATTCGTAACATAACATTAAAACAAGAAAGTAGAACAGAACATATCCAACAAGGGAAATGGTTTTCTCATACTATTCCTTTAAACCTAGAAGCCAAAATCAAAACTAGAAACACAAAACTAGCATCTAAATGCGGTTATATGAGAACAAAACACTAGTGGCTGCATACGCATTTGTCATTTGAATGGATGGACACAACTGGAATTCTTCAGTTATGTAAGTGCCCTCTTCCCACTTGATATGCAGTGGAGCTGATGGTTGTCCTTAAACATTCACCTAGTGGTTAAGGACAACTGGAATTCTTCAGTTATGTAAGTGCCCTCTTCCCACTTGATATGCAGTGGAGCTGATGGTTGTCCTTAACCATTCGCCTAGTGGTCCCTACCATGGTGGTTACGGAAAATCCATCAAATTGGACTGTTAATGGATGGCCAATTGGTGGCCTTCATATGGACTAGAGAAGGCAAAAATGATCGATCATCACCATTCAGCTGGAAAAAGTGAGAAAAGAGATGGCTAGGATTGACCTACCAGTATAGCTTTTGAACCACAGATACAGCAGAGTCCACTAGGTGGATACACCTGTCCAATAGCTTGTGCCCATGCCCATATCTGACATGGCTACACATGTCCATGTCCAAGTTACACAGGTAAACGCTTCCATAAAAAACAACTATAAACAGTGGGTAAAAATGAGGAAAAAGTACTTTTTTATCAAATCAATTAATTTGAGGAAATAAAACTCACTGGTAAGACAATCACACAGTGACTATTAAGAGAATCCAACTTAAAATGGGAAGAAAAATGTTCTTACTCATTTCTTGTTCTAACTACCATTTGATCATCTCGACATTGCTCCGGCCTCCATCTAGCAATCGTGCGCTCTTCAATACTATAGTGTTCCAAACATGAGGAAGAGACCACTCTGTCCCCGTTCTTCTTGATGGTAAGAACTAACAATGTCTTTGCAACACTACCGCAGAGTCGAAGTGAGCAGTGTAAATCAGACCATACCCGCAATCGATCATTTGCCCCATCATCGCCTTCTGAGAGAACAAGCACCGCGTACTCGGAATGTACAAGGGCTGGGTGGTGACGGTAAACTACAAAGTCAACACCATATTGAGATCCTGACCGGACCACCCAATTCTTCCTCCTGAGATGAGAATAAGACTTGTATAAATCAGGGAAAATCTTTCTCTTTGATTTCATGTACTCCCATATCTCTTCTATGGTCTTGGGATGTTTATCTTCGCCTAAAATCACAATACATTTGAGCTCGTGGAACATGTAAAAGGATTCCTCGAAATCCAATTGAAACCATTGCTTATCTTTCTCCGCCGTGACAATGGGGTGGCCAAAGCAAGCACGATTAAGTAGCTCCACTTGTTCTGGTCTAGCTTCGAGAATAACATTGCACCCCGAGAGTATCACAGTTGATTCCAATTGTAGAAGAGAAGATTGAAGTTGTAAGATTACATTTGACATGGGATCTGAAAGGGCGATTGCTTCTGAACATTTTCCCTTCCATCTTGGTCCAGTTAACTCCATCTTGCAAGGGAACTTGAGCTGAACATTGAGAAGTCATAAGAGATTGATAAGATGAGGTTAGTTCTTAGAGAACTGCAAATGCTAATGATCAATCAGAATCATTGATTTTGAGTTGGGTGAAAGAGAATTTCTGAAGTGTATGGCAACAATCAAAGTTAGGGAATATGATTACTGAAGAAGGATTAGTCCCATGATCGTTTGAAATCAAATAAAATTTGGTAAAAGAAAGAAAAGTTCAAAGAAGCTACATCTTTTGCTAAAGAAGAATTATATGACCCTATGGCTAAGAATGGGTGATCATTCAGCATGTACCAGATATATGGCATGTTCATGATGATTGGGAGTTTGGGAACATACAAATTATGTGCTCCAACATGGATGGACTACGGCCTGAAGCTGGGTACATTTCATTTTATTAGAGCATTGTTATCATCTGGTTGGTGCAGCTTGTAGGTCAACTAGTTGGATGGCCATGGTAATTGTATGTGCCCACAGGAGAATTTTTATAATTTTCTCCACCACACACGCACATGCAATTCACATGTACTAACAGAATTTTGGTACTTGACAATTTAATGAGAAATCACAGCATAAGAACAATGTTCTAGAAGGAAAATGTGATATCTTGGCCTCATATTTGGGATGGTGTGGGTCAACTCATAAGTTCATCCAGAAGGGTAAGCTTCACTATCGATGGGTTATAGGGAGAGCTGTAGTTAAGAAAGCCATTTGCAATACCTCTTAATGAGATTTTAAACCTACTTAACAAAGACAAAAATAACCCTAACCAATAAAAGACGATACCGTTAAACATAGAAACAATGACAAGAATGGATGTAAAACACTTGGAACAGCCCAGCAGTCACACCGTAATACTCATGGTCTACAAGGAAGACTTTTGGACCTGTTCAATGTGGACCAGTAGGATCTTTCAATTTGAAATTTTTATGGGTCCATGACTGGGCCCTTAGTATCAACATTGCAGCAAACTAGGATACCTAACAACCAACTCCTCAACAAAGATATCCTAAATTCCTAATTGAAGGCCATATGATATGGGTGATTGGATGGTGGTATGGGTGATTGTATTAGAAAAAGTGGCAGGCCAAATTGCTCATTTAATGATTGACCCATGGGTGATTGTGAGCCAAAATCACATCACAATTGAAACCATCTGACCAATGACTTGCAACAAACAATAGAAACAAAGATGGTTACTAGTTCACATTCAAGGAGATGTTTTGGACATTTTCATTCCAAGTTGATCATGGTCCGCCACTCCATCCATAGTGCTGACTTGATGGATCTCACTGTGGATGGATCATGTCCCAAAGATATCTTCAGATTGTATGATATCTCTTGTTTGAATCTACTAAAGCATAGTCATTTGCCTTCCATCAAGATGGATGGTTTAAGGGAACTGATCAATGGTCCAAATTGAATAGGTAAAATCCGATGGTTGAGATCTTCTGACCAGGTGAAGATAAGAGTATTATGTTTGGAAGTTAGGGGCATTGGGTTGTGTTCAATTAGGAAATATAGTGGAGTCTTTTAGTCCTTCTCATTAAATTAGATCTCCATAAAGCCTATGACCATGTTAGCTGGTCGTTCTTGGATTATATGCTTCTTAGGCTGGTTTTGGGGTTAGATGAAGAAGTTGGATAGCTGCTTGTGTGTCAGTGGCCAAATTCTCTATCATGATTAATGGATCTCTGTTTGCTTTTTTCAGTTCGACGAGAGGGCTGAGACAGGGAGACCGCTTATCCCCCTTGCTGTTTGTTATAGTTGTTGAGGCCCTGAGTAGAATGATTTCGCATGGAGAATAACATGGTCTTTTTAGTGGGTTCTCTATCCCTAACTTACCTTGGAGAATGTCGCATTTATTGTTTGCAGATGATACTCTTCTGTTCTATGGAGCGAGTGATTCGGATGTGGCCCACTTATGAATTTCTATGAGATGGTTTCAGGTGGTCTCTGGGCTTAATATTAATTTGGGGAAAAGTGAGGTTTTGGGGGTTAATGTTTCGGATTCCGATATTGCTTGCTATGCTGATTTGTTTGGCTGTAAGGCAGGTAAGTTTCCCACTACTTATTTAGGTCTTCTGCTTTGCCTGGGTAATCCTCCAACTTTATCTTGGAGAGAATGGAAAATAGACTTTCTAGGTGGAAAAATAAGTCTTTATACCTCGGTGGGAGGATAATTATGATTAAGCATTCTCTCTCTAATATGCCTGTGTATTATCTTTCTCTATTTCGATGTCCGGCTTCAGTTTTACGTTGGATAGATACGTTGCATAGAGATTTCCTGTGGCAGGGGGGGGGGAAGATAGTAAGAAGTTTCACCTTCTCAGATAGGAGGAGGTTTGTCGCCCCTACAAGGAAGGGGGGGTGGGTATTAAACGGTTGCATTCCTTTAATCAGGCCCTTATCGGGAAATGGGTTTGGCGCTTTGGAGTTGAACAATCGAGCCTTTGGAGATTGATTATCCAGGCTAAATATAGATCCACCCCTTTGGGCTGGTGGATGCGGCCCTCTTCCCTTTATAGGGCTTCCCCGATCTGGAAAGGGGCGGCGGCTGTGGCTCCCTTGATTTGGAATAATGTTGTTTTTAATGTAGGGATGGGGTTGAAAGTTAGGTTTGGGGACGATGTGTGGATTGGAGACTCTCCATTGCGTGTCTCCTACCCTAGGCTGGCTTGCCTTTGTCTGACTCCATGTATCACTGTTGATTAGTGTTACGATGTTGAGGGGGGTATTTGGACCCCACCCTATCGTAGGCAGTTAAATGAGGATGAATTTCAGGATCTTATAAGCCTCCTTTGCTTGATTCAGGGAGTTCGGCAGGAGCAAGGTGTGTTGGATTCGCTTAGGTGGAAAGGCTCGAGGACGGGGATCTTCTCGGTGAGATCATGCTACGCGACTATCGAAGGGGAAGCAGACTGTGTTCAGGAGAGTCATACCTACAGAATATGGGGGTTCGGAGCTCCTATGAAAAAGTTGCGCCTTCGCCTGGCTTGCGGGCAGAAATCGGATCCTTACTATTGACAACCTGATTAAAAGAGGAATGTATATTCCGAATGTCTGCCCTCACTGTTTGCGTGCGGCAGAATCAGTGGATCATTTGATGCTGCATTGCCCTTTCTTGTTGAGCATCTGGGCTGAAATTTTTTCCCTTGCGATGATGTTCTGGGTGATGCCGAGGAATATGGAAAGTGGCTCTTCTTGCTGTCTTGTGGGCTATCTGGCAAGAGCTTGCTGTCTTGTGGGCTATCTGGCAAGAGAGAAACAGTCTAGAGAAACAATAGGTGTTTCAATGGGTTCTTCTTGTGTGTGTGTGTGTGTGTGTGTAGTTGAATCTTTGAGTTAGCAAGAGCCCGTGATTAGGTTTATGTAAATCTTCCTCTCTTACTTTTCTCTATCTAGACTCTGCTACATAGGCATCTACAAATCTGCTACACAATTTTATGGAACCTTTTTTTTTCCTAACAGCATATGCAAGTCTATCCAGATTTCTTTTTTGAGCTCTTTTTGGCAATAGCTCCTCTCTCTTTTTCATATGGTTAGAGCACTAACAATCATATTAACATCTAGCAGTAGATATTTGTGACCTACCATTGACCAAATGAATCCTACCTAGAGGAATGTTACATGCAAATCCATATGCAAGTGCCAAAATAAGCACCCAGCATGTGCCAACATAGCACGAATGTGCAGTATCTAGGCAGTTAATTGTGTTTGCAAATCAGTGAGTAGGGCACACGTGTCCAAGATATGGGCAGTTTAAGGACAACCAACATCCAACATTCAACATACACGCATAGCCCACCAGAGGAACTAACAGAATTTCATGTGTGTGTGGCACGTTGCAACCTGTGCGGCACTTCCATTTGGTGTTTGAAGATGTACACATCTCTCCTCATATCCAATGGAAGTTGTTAAAATACCAAAACCAGATGTGTAGTGAGCAGTCCACCATCTGCTTCTACTTTGTGTATCCATATGAAATTATGATCACAACATTGATTAAATAGAAAGCTCAAACCAATTCACAACCATATAACAAAGCTAAATTCACATGGCAACAACATGCATAACAAGACACACCCAACACGTCAAATTCCCTTCTTTAATCCAAAACAAATTTAGTAAAGTTAGGACGTGTTTGGATGCATTTATCAAATTGAATTTCAATATTAATCAACGAAAAAAAAATCTTAATCACCTTCTTTAGAATTCATAATGAGGAAGTGAAACAGGCCATCGATATGAATACTACGAGAACACTAATATTGTTACAAATTCCACTTCCAAAACTCTATGGTACATTCGATCGAACACCTGGTCTGCCACACTGCATTAGTGAACTAAAACACGTCTCAACCAGCGAACAGAAAGAATGAATGATGCTTGAATTACAGCACCTTGTCCCTAAAAAGAGGCAACTAAGAAAATAAAAAAGGAGCATTCTCTCATAGTCAAATAAACAAACAGATAGAAAGAGAGACTCACCCTCACTTTATATAGCTCTAAGACGAAAGGAATCACTACAAAAGCCTTTGGAAGAAAAGGGAAGAAGATCGATTTTTCAAATCCCTCCGTAAATACCTGGAAATGGGTAATTATTACCCACCTGTGTATTTACGGCAGCGAACCGAATGTTGACCACTGCCATGTCTGACGAAAACCAATCGCCAAAACCCAGGCGCATGAAATGTGAAAAAATATTTGTGGGGCCCACCGTTATCTATGTACCTGATCCACGCCATCCATCAGTTTTACCGGATCATATTAGGGCATGAGCCCAAAAATGAAGCAGATCCAAAATGGAAATGGACCACACCATAGGAAAAGGAAGAATTGAGCGCTTACCGTTGAAAACTTCTTTGGTGGCCACAGAAGTTTTGGATCAAGTTGAATTTTGTGGATTCCCTTCATCCATGTTTCTGTGACCTTATGAGCAGGTTGGATGACAAATACACATCCCTATGGGCCTTAGTAAGGCTTCATCTTTCAACGGTGGATGTTTTTACCCCTTATTTCCTATTGTGCGGTCCACTTGAGCTTTGGATCTGCCTAAATTTTGGATCGTAACTCAAAATCCGTTGATAAAACGGATTGACGGCATTGATCAGACACATACATCATGGTGGGTCCCATGAAAATTTTCAGCATGTAATCTGCTCGATTTCATTCATGGTATCCGTAGACCAAGGTGTAATTAATGATGTATTTCCCTTCAAACCAAAACATGTGTGCTGTATTTAACTTATTCAGGTAACTTGCTAGTGAGTGTTACCTTAACCATGTGTGGCCCACCTTGATTTATTTTCTGTATATACAAACTGTCCATATGTTTTAACAACTTATTTTAGGTAGTGATCCCAGAATATATGCAAATCCAAATCATAAGTGGGCCATATCTAAAGAAAAAAGTGATGAATAACCATTAAAACCCCTTTGCGGGCCACAAAAGTTTTGGATTAATCTGCTTATTCTAATTTCCCATCATGTAGATCTTCTTGACATTATCAATAGGTTGGATTGCAAATAAACATTATTAAAAACTTACAAAGGTCATTTGAAAATTTTAATGGTGGGGCACTCAATTACTACTTTCCTTTGGTTAGGGCTGTCAATGGGCCAGGCCTGGGGCATGTCTTGGCCCATCCACACCCCTGCCTGTGGTATGGTCTACCTTAGATTTAAATATGTACAATTTTTTGTACCCCACCCTAAAATGAGCTGAAGACGTACACAGATGGACGGCATGGATATGAAACACATGATTAAGGTGGGCCCCATGGTAAGGGTAACACCCAATAAAACTAAAACGGCTGGTTGTGGCTGGTGATGCTCGTTGATGCTCTGTGGACCCTACCATGATCTATGTGTTTTAAAATGCTATTTTTTTTTTCAAAATCTTATTTTTTTTAATATCATACAACTCGATTTTTTTTTTTTAATGCAAAATCTCAATTTCTTTTTAAAACTGGCAAATTGTTTTTCAAACTCGAATGGATCAGAAAGGAGACAAATCTAATGCTGAAGTAGACTACACCATGGTAAAGTTGCGGTGACAATGACACCCACCAATGAAACTTTCCTAGGGCGTACAGTGATGTTTATTTGCCATCCAACCTATTCATAAGGTCTCATGGACCTAGATTAAGGAAAAACATAAATATTAGCTTGATTGAAAATTTCTATGTGCCCCCCAAGACATTTTCAATGGTAGGCGTTCAATTCACACTGCTTCCTATGATGTGGTCCAATTGAACCTTAGATCTACCAACTTTTTAGGCGCTTGCTCTAAAATAATTTTGTAAAATGAATGGACAGTGGGGATGAAATGCATACATCACGATGGGCCTCAAAATTAGGTTTTTTCTTTTTTTTTTTACCAAACTTTTCAACTTTTTTTTTCAAAATAAAAAAATCTCATTTTTTTTTTAAAAGTCGCAATTCTTTTGAAAATATAATTTTTTCAAACCTATCAATTTTATTCGAACTTCCTAATTTTTGTTTCAAATTGCTATTTTTTTCTTCAAACTGAAATTCTACTAAAAATGTTAATTTTTTTCAAAAAACTATTTTAAAATAGCATAAACTTATCAATTTTAAATCCACTTTTTCTTTCAAAATCTCGATTTTTTAAATCTCAATTTTTCTTAAACATTGTTAATTTTTTAAACTTCTCAAATTTTTTTTTTTCAAAATCACAATTCTTCTTAAACTTATCAATTTTTGTTTTGAAAATATTAATTTTTTTAAATATCATTTTTTATCAAACTTCTCAATTTTTTTCAAAATACAAAATCTTAATTTATTTTTATCAATAGGGTTTTTTTTTTTTACTCAAATTTCTCCTTTTTTTTTGCCAATTTTTTTTTTTTAATCTAGAATCTCAGTTTTTTCTTAAATCTTTTTTTTTATTATTTTAAATCTCCCTCTTCTTTTTTTCTCAAACATTGTCAATTTTTTTTTTCAAACATCTCTACTTTTTTTCTTCAAAATTATAATTTTTTTCAAATTTCTTAATTTTCTCTATAGACCCCACCATTTTGTATATGTTTCATCCACGTTGTCCATCCATTTTTCAGGATCATTTTAGAGCTTCATAAAAAAAATAAGCCAGACCTAAATCTCAGGTGGACCACACCACAGGAAAACAATAGTGATTGAATGTCTACCATTAAAAACCTCTTAAGGCCCACTATAATGTTTATTAATTTACATCCAATCTCTTGATTAGGTCATAAAGACTCAAATGTAGGGAAAAAAACAAATATTAGCTTCTTCCAAAACTTTCGTGGTCCCTAGGAAGCTTTTAGTGGTGGGTGTTCAATTAACATTATTTCTTGTGATGTAGTCCACTTGAGATTTAGTTACCTCGGATTTGAACTCATGCCATAAAATGACCTGGAAAAATGTATGGACAGCATGGATGAAACACATACATCATGATGGGACCAAAGACCAATGACGACCAGCCATTAGCTGGTGGCAAGGTCACTAGCCAATCCATGTCAGTTATCCTATCCGTGTGGGGCCCAAGTTGATGTATTTTATATATGTCCATCCTATCCATCTATTCTTTAATATCATTTTAGGAGGCAGTAACAATCCTTAAGGAGATCTAAATCTCAGGTGGACCATACCACTAGAAACAATAATGAATGGTCATAAAAGTGTTTGTGGGTAACGGAAGTTTTGGATTAAGCTAATATTTGTATTTACCTTTCATCTAGATCTTCTAGATTGCAATTAAACATTACCAACACCTTACCATAGGTAATTAGGAATTTTTAATGGTAAGGCACCAAATTATCATTATTTCTTGTGATGTGGTCCACTTTAGATATGGATCTGTACAAATTTTTGTACCCTGTTTTAAAATGGAAAGAAGAAACCAATAGACGGCATGGATATGAAACACATCATCAACATTCTTCATTTTTTTGTCAAAGTTCTTCATTTTTTTTCAAAGTCTCATTTTTTTAACGTACTTCTCAATTATTTTTTCAAAATATAAAATCTCAATTTCTTTATAAAAATATAATTTTTTTTCAAACTTATTAATTTTATTCAAACTCCTCAATTTTTTTTGTTTTCAAAATGACATTTTCTTGTGAAAAGTGAAAAATTCGACGGTCATTGACAAAAAAAAAAAGTTGTTTTGTGAGTGTTAAAATTTCAGTGCGCCCATCATCGACTGTCTTGGACAGTCGAAAAAAAGAGCAAGACAGTCGAAAAAAAGAGCTATTTTCGACTCTCCAAAATAGACGAATTTTTAGTTGAATCCATCTCGACTCAGTCCACCAGTGATCCATTGTCACAGACATTCGTCCCTGAGAGTCGAAAGAAAAGAGCTATTTTGACTGTTCGGGGCAATCAAATTTCCATTCGAATTTATCTTGACTTAGTTTAGCAATAATTGACTGTTCTTGACTGTCGAAAATTGTAGTCGAATTTAGTGCTTCTTTCACATAGTGTGTCAAAGCTTCGCGAACTCCACCATAACGCTATGTGTTTTATCTATATTGTCCATCCATTTTGCCAGCTCATTTTAGTGCATGAGCTTGAAAAATGAGGCATACCAAATATCAGGCAAATCAAAACACGGGAAAACAATGGGAATTAAATGTCCATCATTAGTCTCACTATAATGTTTATTTGCCATCAAACCTGTTAATAAGGTCACATAGACTTGGATGAAGGGAAATCACAAATATCAACTTGATCCAAAACTTTTGTAGCCTCCCAAACGGTTTACAATGATAAGTGTTCAATCCCCACCATTTCTTGTGGTGTGGTCCATCTGAGATTTGGATCTGCCTCATTGTTGGGCTCATACCCCAAAATGATCGGGCAAAATTAATGGACAACATGGATAAAACGCATGCATCATGGTCGGGCTCACAGAGCTTTGACACAAGCTAGCTAGCTGGTGTTGGGATCGCTAGCCAACCCGCGTCCCTCCATAGAGCCTTTGTTGCACATTACTCATGTGATGTGGTTTGCATAGGCTCCGTGGAAAGGGAAGGAAAGAAGGAGAGAACCTCCATAAATGGATTGAAATGATAAAAGTGCCCTTGAAAAGATCAACTGATTGCATAGATAAATTAGTTAAACACTAAAATCTGGCCACTCTGTGATGCAAAGAAACATTTAGCAATGCCTGAGATGCATAAACCCTGCTTTTATGGAAAATCAGGTCATGTGACTAATAGAAGCTTTGAGCTCAAGTGCCTTTGAGATCTTGGTCTGCTGGCATGATGTGTGATTAAGAGTGTAGATTTGGATGTGATATTGAATTGAGTCGCAATTACTATTTAAAGAAGCTGAAAGGATTATATTGTGATTTCCTTTCCAGCTTTCATATTTAGGGTTGTCATCGTTGCCATCATCATGCCTCTACCATGTGTTTATGGTCCGCTTTGGGACTCCTACTTTGACCATTCAAAATTTTAGAAGGTGGGAGTCTAGTGCTTGCTTTGCACTTTCAACTAGCATCAACCCTCCTCTACTTGCGCTGCATCATATCTGTATTAAACAAGTACGAAATTTGGAAAAAAAAAAAAAGGAGTGATAGATGATACATGCATACTTGGGAAGTAATTTAGCACTTGCATGCACAGGATACAAGTCTGATTAGTCGCGGCTAGAGTTCAAATAACTCTCTCATAATTTATATTGAGGGAGTGGGCTCCAAATTACAATCATGATGCCCCATGGGCCCCATGGGACCCCATTGGACCCTTCAATCATTCATACAACTAGAGGCAAGTTATGATGTAAAAATCACACTGATGGAATGATTCTACCCCCCTTTGAATAGGGCCAATTTGTTACAATCATCCATTGTTTATGAGCCATAAATCAAGGGTGTGGATTGCATCGGGCCATTTAAAAGCTTTCGAGACACTACTAATGTCCCCTAACATTAGCAAAATCCTTTTACAATAATGGTCCACATTCAGCTAATCACATCAATGGTAAAAAGCATGCATTGAGTGTTAATTTCTTACCACGCCCCTTTCGCATTAGCAACCAAAATTGAAACAGTTCTGATTATTCGACCATCACAGCTTGTAGGCCGACCAACACATATCATAATCCACATGCAGACAGAAACAATGAAAACGACCGTATTGGGATGAGGGATTAGAGGCAAGGATTTGTAAAATCCATGGATCTCAAACAACCCCTATTTGTCTTTTGTTGAGGCTTCGCCTAATTTATTGATTTTTCAAATCCACATCGTCAAAATCCTTGGCAAATCCAAAACCCCTGAATAAATAAATAAAAAAAAAAAAAAAAAAAACTCTGAAGGCTTTACAAATCTACAAGATAAAAGACACATTTAAAAGTGTAAAGATTATTCCATTACAATAAAACTCCATATCATAATAAATGCTCTCAAATCCAAGGGGTCGTTAGGTATCATGGATTTGGAGAGATTTGAGGTGGTTTGAAATCACCTGATGTGTTTGGCACATAGCAACTTTAGGGAGTTTCAAATCTAAGGTAGAAGCTTAGATTACCTCTAAAATCCTTTCAAGAGTCACATGTGTAACATGTATGTGTCACTAGGCTACTAATCTATTGGGCACATGGCCCACTGATGATATTCTAAAACAATTATATTATCAGCTGCATTGCTTAAATTACTTTAATAGGATGATCTGCGCCATACATCCCAACATTGTCCATATAAATCAACGGTTAAAAATCATTGGTTAGTCACTCAGATGTGATCTGATGCTTGTGGCCCATTTGAAAATCAGAATTTCATCATTTTTTGCCAAAGTATATATTTCAAAGGCTTATTACAACCATTGTGTCAAACATTATATACTTACACTAATTAGGGATATTAAAGTTGATTTAGTAATTAAATTCAAACCCTTGAAAATATCATACTTTTGGATGACGAGGGATTCCAAACCTGAGAGTGCCAAACACAACCTGGGCAAGGATTCCAAACATTTCCCAAACAGTGAACTTTGGGATTTGTCAAATCCAAATCCATAAATTGTCCATGAATTTATCCAAAGTGTCATTTCCCGTACACCCAAAAAAAAAAAAAAAAAAATCTTCCAGGTTCTGCAAAGAACCAAGTAAACTAATAAAATCTAGGATTCTTCTATGCTATTGTATGTCAGTTGAAACTCTTGAAAATATAAACCTCTAGAAAATCGAACGTCTAAGAACAGAGAAAGAAACCCTAATAACCCTAAAAAAAAAAAAGGATTCTCTTTAAGAACTCTTCTGTGCATTCTTCAGATAGATCATGGCCGCTGCAGCAACCATCCCAGCTGATGCCGCCAAGGGCCACGGGAGCTTCAATCCACGCCATTTGTTACGGCGGTACTCTCTTCCTTCTCCTTCTAATACCTTCACCAGCTTCAATTTCTCCACCGCATTTCTCCACCGCGTACTCCATCTTCCCTTCTCCAAATTCTTCCCCTTTGATTCCTCCAAATGCTTCTTCAACCTACGGATTTCCATGTCCTTCACCAATATCTCTGCACTCGTTTCTTCTTGCAGGTTGTAGATTTTCAATTCCATCTCCGCCGTCAATCTCTTCATCTGTTCGATCAGAGAAGCATTCTCCTTCTCGAGACTCCGGATCTTCTCTTCAAAGGAGATTTTCATCTGCTGAAGCTCTTCTGCAGTTGCATTGCGATCCACGAGATCGTGCTGCAAACGGTTGTCTTTGTTTTCCTGTTCCTTCAGCGTCTTCTTGTCTTCTTCGAAGCAATCGATCTCTTCGTTTGGCGATTCCGACTGTTCTTCTATCTCGCCATGCTTGAATTCTTTGATTTGGCCCATCAGTAGCTTGATTTTCTTGCGCTGTTCTTCATTTTTACGGACGAGTTCGGATTTCTCCTGTTCCAACGCTTTGATCTTTCGCTTCAGATCCCAAGCCTCGGGATCTTGATCTAAGAGATATTGATCTTTCCTTGAGAGTTCTGCCATTTGGGGAATCTGAGAGCGAAAGAAGGAGATTGAGGAAAGATAACATAGAATGCGAATGTTGCTTGTTGGAAGAGGAAATGCGGAAAAGGAACGATCGGAGTATGAAGGGAAAAGAGTGTTCACTGGGAGTCGGTGCGCCCGTATTTCCCACCGACCAAAACCGGCGGGTGGGAATCTTGGCATGCATTTGGAAATGGACTTTTGAAAAGCTTAACGATTCCCTCCAAAAGAGAAATAAGGGCTTGTTTGGCACCATGGGTCAGAGACGAAGCGACGAGAAGTGGAATTCATGATATTCAATTTCAATTCTTATCAATTGGCACCCAGAACTTGAAGAAGAGAAGTCAGACAAAAGGGAATGGACGGTGTGGATTTTAATGCCACTGAATGCCCACCTATATTTTGGATTTTGATCCCTCCATTCATCCATTTTTAAATTCATGCTGTCCATCCATGTTTACTAATCATTTTAGGGCAAAATCCCAAAAATAAAGCATATCCAAATCTTAGGTGGACCATACCACATGAAACAATAGTGATTGAATCCACACCATTAAAAACTTCATGGGGGCACTGGAATGTTTATTTTCCATCCAACTTATTTGACAAGGTCACGATGACATGGATGAAGAGACCACACAAATATAAATTTGATCCAAAACTTTTGTGGCCCATGAAAAGTTTTTATTGGTTGAGTACCACTGTTTACACTATTATGGTCCACCTGAGATTTGGATGTACTTAATTTTTTGGATCGAGTTTTCAAAATGGATGTACAGTGTGGATGTAAGACACACACATCACACTACGTAGAGCTGAGCATGAGCCAAGCTAGCTCAGTTAGCTCACTCAACTTGGTTTGATTCAAAGGTTGCGTTCAAACCAAGTTGGGTCATTTTTCTAAGCTTGAAATGATTTTTAAGCTGAGTTCAAACTAACCCAAGCTCGATTCGGCTCGACCCGGCTGATTAGTTGCGAAAGTATGTTTTTTAGTCACACATCGAAAGCAAGTAAAGTAATGAGAGGTGAAACTCTCTATAAAAGTAAGTAAGTGGGGGTTGTCAATAGGCTTTGGGTGGACCCTGGGCCCAATTTTAAGTACCTTTGGGCTAGGCTTTTGAGCTAGGCCCATTTAAAATTATCTTTTTTAAGCTTGAACTTTGGCTTGAAAACTCGGTCAAGCTAGCTCGAACATATAAGTCCAGCTCGAAGGCTAAGCCGAGCCGAACACGAGCCAAGTTGGTTGTTGAATGAGCCTAGCTCAAACTGGGCAAAGCTGGGCTCAACTTGGCTTGTGCTCAACTCTAACACTATGCATGCCACAGTTAGAGATCCTCACTACACTATGTACGCCACCGTCAGGGATCCACCCAGCCCGAGATACATCACATTCGGTCCCAGTTGGGGTGGATTTCTCATCAAATCCCATCATTTTGGAAGGAATAAAAAAAGTACTAGGACTTGCACTTTTGATTTCTCATGATTCCAATGAAATCTATTTGGCATCAAATCCACTTTTGATTTCTCATGATTCCACTGAAATCTACTTGGCATCAACTCCCCTTCACAAAATAAATAAAGCAAGTGATTTCTCATAACTTCTCATCAAATCCATGTTGCCAAGCTGTGTAATTTCGTACAAGAAGATATGGAAGATATGACTGAGAAACACGTGTTGATTAGTCATTCGTGTGAATTCTGTCCATGAATCAGATGGGTGGGGGCGCAGGAAGTTCCTGCACGCTGGTAACCAAGGTGGGGCCCAAAGTGATTTTTTTTTTTATATTATAAATCCACCCTGTCTATTCGTTTTGGGAGCTCATTTTAGGACATGAGAACAAACACGGACCGGATCCAAGACTCAAGTGGGCCTCACTAAAGGAAAAGGTGGGTAGGTAAATTACTACCATTGAAACCTCCCTGGGGTCAACAGTGATGTTTAGATGACATCCATACCATTCATAACGTCACCACTACTGGGATGAACTGGAAACACAAATATTATCCTGATTCGAAACTCTTGTGGCTCCACAAATATTTCAACTGTGGACGGGCAATCCTCACGTTTTTGGCCCACTTGAGTCTTGGATCCGGTTCATTTTTGTTCACATTTCCTAAAATGATCTCCCAAAACGGATGGACAGGTGGATTTATCAAAAAAATCACTTTGGGCCCACCTTGGTTCCCAGCAGCGCTGGAACTTCCTGCGTTGGCTGGAAATCTGTGCCCGCGGTCCAAGACTCAAGTGGGCCTCGCTAAAGGAAAAGGTGGGTAGGTAAATTACTACCATTGAAACCTCCCTGGGTCCACAGTAATATTTATATGACATCCATACCGTTCATAACGTCACTACTATTGGGATGAACTGGAAACACAAATATTATCCTGATTCGAAACTCCTGTGGCTCCACAAGTATTTCGCGCAAGGCTTTCGCAGGAAATCCGCGCCCGATGGGCGGGGATTGTGTACTACCCCACCAGGAGTGCGGATTGGGTACTGGCTACACCAACAGTTCCCAGCTGGAGACGGACGGTCCTGTCAGGGGTTCTGTGGAGCCCATTGTGAAAATGTGTTTCATCCCAGCTGTTTATTCATTTTGAAAGATCATTTTAGAGTGTGAGCCCAAGAAGGGGGTAGACAAAAAGATTGAGTGGACCATACCACAGGGAGCAATTGTGGCAATAACCCCCACCGTTGAAAACCATTCTAAGGCCACCATGATGTTTATTTTCCATCCAACCTGATGATAAGGTCAAATAGACCTGGATAGAGGGAAGACATGAGTAACAGCTTGATCCAAAACTCATGTGGCCCAAGCGGTTTTCAGTCATGGGCATTTAATCCCCACTATTTTTTATGATGTGGTCTACTTGAGGGCTCTGTATAGTGGGCACTCGTTAGAATATTTAAAAAAGAGTAGCAAATTTATCTTAAGATATTGATTATTCAAGTTAAAACTCGAGTTCTCAAATATGATAAATTTTCATCTCAAATTTCTTCATTTTTTTGGTTACATAGTATTTTTCCTATAGCATCCCATCTCCCATTGCTACCATCACTTGGTGTCTAGTGTCAATGAACATCTCACTTAGAAATGCCGCCTGGGCCCCGATTAAAGGCGGCAATGATTTTGGGCTAGGCCAGACTAAGCCCACAATTAAGGCCCAAGGCCTGAGTCTATCTTAAAAACGTATTTGTGGGATCCGAATCACATAATCAAGTGGTCAAGACAGAGTGTTGGAGATGTTTCTTTCCTAACCATACGATTTTATGTTATTACCATGTGGACCAGCCTGATTTTAGTCGCATGTTCTAGTCACTCCAAAATTGCAATATCATCTCGCCTCTTATTTTTTGTCTCCTCTTTAGCAGGCAAGCCAAACCTCATGCCTACCGTTGAGAGAGAATGCATGACAATGCCAGACCATCAATAATTTGGTCTATTTGATACGGCAAACCTAAAAAAAAAATAGATTGATTGAGGGCCTATTTGATACGGTATATTTACTTGTAATTTAATGGGATTAAGCATTAATTACTTACCTTGGCAAATTTAAAATGCAGATGTAAGATGTTGACATCTAGGCCTTTGGTAAGTCCTGACTTGGAAAACGAGGCAGTCTGTAGTTCCCACCGTGATGTAGTGTTTTATCCACACGGTCCATTCATTTTGCCAGATTATTTTAGGTAATGAGCACAAAAATGAGGGAGACCCAAAGCTTAAGTGGACCACACCACAAGAAGTAATGAGAATAATGACACCACTGTTGAATTCACTGTTTTCTGTGGTATGGTCCGCTTGAGCTTTAGATCTGTCTCATTTTTTAGCTCATGCCTTGAAATGATCTCAGAAAATGAATGGACAGTATAGGTACAACGTATATATCATAATGGTGCCCACAAAGTCTTGGTAACGAAACAAAAGTGAGTTTAACCCAGATTTATACGTTCAATTCTCATTCTTTTCAAGTAGCTGACATAAAATATCATTACCATTGATTTACCCGTATTTACCCGAAAACACTGAAACAAGCAGACAGTAAAGAGTCTAGCTGTTGGCTCAGTGGCCTAGAAAATAGAAACTAACCATTACCATAAAAAATCAAGTAATTCTCCATGTTAAACTAGTGAAAATCCATTCACTTGAACGTTTGGATTGTACTTTTTAGCTATGTCAAGATCCAAGTCACTCATCACCAGTATATCACTGGGCAGATTCCTAGTGGCACAAATTAAGCAGGTCTATTTGGGCCACAGATGTTGAAAAAAAAAAAAAAAAAATCGGTTGAAAGAACTCTGTAAACGGTCCATATTCAATCTTCCCATTCATGGGCATGTGCACTAATGACGATGTGCTGGCAGTCCCACCGTCCATCTCACGCCAGCAGATCCGGATGATCATAAATGCAAGCACATGTACGGTAAAGATAAGCCACACATGACTGTGATAATGGGCCTACATATAACATGATTATTCTTGAAATACACCGGGATGTGATACACGACAAGGGGTTTTGTCTTTCTCCCCTCTCTTTCGCTTTCCTGCCTCAGCTACAGGAGTACGCCTAATGATTTAGGGTCATGTGCCCTTTAGGGCCTGTATATTTCAGAGAGAAATTTCCATCTAAACACGGGTCTGACCAACCAACCAAAATAGAGCTCTGAAAACATTACTTTCCCATTCTAAACTTCAGCTATAGGGACATGTTTTTTTCGGACAAAAATACCATTATAGCATCCACTGAATTTCTTTGAATGTTTGGGTGAGCTGATTGTGGATTCGATGAATTCCACCCAATTCTCAATCAATTGAGCGAATACTCTGTGAAATTCATCAAGGGTATTTTGGTCTAGAAAAACATGTCTGTACAGTTGAAGTTTAGAATGGGAAAGTAAAGTTTTCAGAGGTCTATTCTGGCTGGTTAGTCAAAACTGAGTTTGAGAGAGAGAGAGAGAGAGAGAGAGAGAGAGGATTGCTCACCGGCTCATCAATTCTCATGAGTTCTCATGACTTGTGAGCACTTTTTGAGGATTCATCATACCTTATGTGAGCTTAAAATAAGAGCTGCCCATGTGATGCAGCCCCCAAAAAACCTTGAGAGCCCAACTTTCAACTTGATCCGGAACTTTCGAACTTTGGTATATCAAGTTTTAGATCAAGTTGAAAGTTGGGCCCTGAGATTTTTAAGGTGCTACATCACATGAATGGCTTAGATTTTAGGCGTACTTCATGTGTGATGAGTCGTCAAAAAGTACTCACAAGTTTTTTTGAGCACCGGTGCACAGGTGAGCATTCCTCTATAAATATATGTGTGTGCGTGCGCATGCACATATTAAGTCCCAAGCAAAAATGATAAGAGCTAATCAAATGCAAATATTTTTGAAAGATAAGGTGAATAAATTGAAATCATTGCACTTTTTTCGTAGTGATTATCTCAAATCTAAAGGGCAACATGGTGTATGGATGCAATTATTTGCTATTAAAATAATGAGAAAATGTCATCTTTATTACTTTATTGCTGAATTGGCAAATAAATGTAAATGTTGTCATGCAACAGGTCAAAGAATTTGAAATCATTGCATATATATATATATATATATATATATATATACACACACACACACACATTATTACAATAATAGGTAAAACAAACATATACTAAAATTGTACATGTGGTGTGTTTGCAACTCAAATTAGGCAATTTAAAACCTGGGGCCCACAATAGATAGGTCAAAAATATGATTGGTTGGACTATTCAACCCTAGGCCTGTTTGGAGCGTGGATTTAGAACCCCCTGGATTTGAAACCCACTAGTTGTGTTTGGCACCCTACATTTGAAATCCCCAATAGTCCAAAAGCATGATATTTACAAGGGTTTAAATTTAATTACTAAATCAACTTTAATATCTCTAATTAGTATAAGCATGTAATATTCGATACACTGGTTGTAATAAGCCCGTTAAAATATATACTTTGGCAAAAAATGATGAAATTTCAAGTCTCGGGTGGGCCACAAGCATAGGATTATATCCGAGTGACTAACCTACGAATTTTAACCGTTGATTTCCTTAGACAATGTTTGGATGGTACAGATCATCGTATTAAGGTAATTTTAGTGATGCAGTTGATAATCTAATTGTTTTGGAGGATCATCGGTGGGCCATGTGCCTAATAGATTGGTAGACTAGTGACACATATGTTACATATGTGACTCTTTGAAGGATTTTAGATGTAATTCAGGCTTCTACCTCGGATTGCAAACCCCCTCATCAAAGGGATTTGAAACCCCCAATTGCTTTATGTGCCAAACGCCCCATGGGATTGAAACCCCCTCAATCCCCCAAATCCATGGTGCCAAACGGGTAATTAATGGATTTGCTTGTTCAACTAATTGGTTCTCTTTATATTAACAATTCATTAAATATCCACTAATCTACTAATTAAAGCAATGTCAGAGCACATATTTGGTCCATGACCAATCTAAATTGGGACCCACAAAATGAGTGGTTTGAGTTTTGTTTACGAAACATTATCAGTTTCAGCGCATGCATATACACCATCACACGTTGCAAGATTATCGAGAACCTCGCCTGACCCTCCAACAACGACTGATTTGATAGATATGTGCCCATCATGTTGTGACAGCGCCACAATCCCAACCGTAGACTTGGGACAGAGAGGGCCCATCAAGAAAGTTTACTGTTGCATCTTTCCTTGTACGGCTCTTTTTTCTTTTTTTTTCTTCTTAAACCACACCACCCTTTGACATGACTTGTCTGCAAATTTTCTCATGGAATCACAACTATTAACAAATTTTGTTTTCTACCATCCTCCTAAGGACACCAATCAGAAATAGTATCAAATAGGCAGTCATACATATCCACACGGTGTTTCCCATTCATCATAGACCCACGTGACCAGACAGTTCAAATCTATTATCTACTGCCAAGTGTATGGAGTTCAACCACAATAAATATTTTTTAGATAAAAGCAAAGTTGTGTCAACATTGGATAAGTTGGTTAGGGGCATGTAAATGAGTAATGATCAATAAGGAAGTAATTTCTGCACTTTTTTTTTAAGGCTGAGGGTGCGAATTTCGTGTGAGGTCACTATGATATATGTGGCTTATCTACACCGTCCATCCATTTTGCCGGATGATTTTAGGGCATGAACTCAAAATTGAGGTAGATCCAAAGCTCAAGTGGACCACACCACATGAAATAGTGGGTTGAACGCCTAATGTTAAAAACCTTTTACGACCACGATTTCCTATGGTATGGGCCACATGACCTTTGGATCTGCCTCATTTTTTGGGCTCATGCCCTAAAATGTTCAAGTAAAATGGATGGACGGTGTGGATATGCAACATACATCGTAGTGGACCCCATATATTTAAATCAACCTTTCCTGAACCAAGTTTCAAGGTGGAAATACACCTTGTAAATCAAACACCCTCTTAGGGTCTATTTGGATATTTGGAAAGGGTCACAAAGGGTTGCAAATACACACTTTCCCATAATATTCACTCGATTGGATTCGTAATCTCTCGTCATATTTCAGTCCCTCGAGAACATCACTATAATGAAGACACAAATCCTTTGCATTTTGCCTGAATTCAGTGCTATTCAAGGTTTTTCTTTCAACGAGAATGGATGGCATAGATGTGAGGTACATACATCCATGAGGGTCTTATATGTGTGATCTTGCATCCTAGAGGTGTATCCAGTCATAATCGAGGCCGCACCTGTTTTGTTATGCTCAGATAACATATCTAACCACTTGTTTTACTATTGCAATAGGAGTTGCATCCGACTAAGCCACAACTATAGGGAATGAACTGTAAAATGTTCTTTTTATGGAATTCTTGGTGAATACCTTGAAAAGCATAATCATTATGGAAATACCACTCGTTACGAGGGATATGTTATCTGAGCAGAACAAAACAGGTGCGGCCTCGATTATGGTGTGCATCACACACTCCGTTCAGTGTATGGTATACCTTATGTCTACTGCCGAAACAAATAATCAAATTGATCCAAAACTTACATGGGACGCAATACAAAGAACAATGTGAAATCATACCTAAAACCAACAAATTCATAAGTTGTTGCTCACCTGGACTTTGGAATAACTTATTTTCCTTTCTCTTCATCTCAGTAGCATGCATCTGATCAATGAATTGAATGACATGTACACAACATGATGGACCCGACAAGCTGTCGGGCTGTTTTTATTCGTTTTACATCCACGGTCCATCCCAATTGTTCGCAGCCCCCTAAGTTTCCATTTAGGCTTTTAGCCCCCTGGGTGAATCTTGAAGGGCGCATCAAGCAGGTGGGATAGAACCTAAGGGCCTATTTAGAGCGTGGATTCAGAACCCCTAGGATTTGAAACCCCCTGGTTGTGTTTGACACTCCAGATTTAGAATCCCAAGTAATCCAAAAGTATGATATTTATGGGGGTTTGAATTTAATTACTAAATCAACTTTAATATCCCTAATTAGTGTACCTATGTAATGTTTGACACAATGGTTGTAATAAGCCCATTGAAATATATACTTAGGCGAAAAATGATGAAATTTCGAGTCTTAAATGGGCCACAAGCACAAGATCATATCTGAATGATCAACCAATGATTTTTAACCATTAACTTACATGGACAATGTTTGGACAGCGCAAATCCTTCTATCCTTCTATTAAAGTAATTTTAGTGATGCAGTTGATAATACGATTGTTTTGGGATATCATCAGTGGGTCATGTGCCCAATAAATTAATAGCCTAGTGACACATGTTATACATGTGATTCTTGGAAGGATTTTAGATGTAATCCAAGCTTTTACCTTGGATTTCAAACCCCTTCATTGAGGGGATTTGAAACCCCGGTTGCTTTATGTGCTAAACACACCAGGTAATTTGAAACCCCCTCAAATCCATGGTGTCAAAAACCCCTAAGGGTGCATCCCACCAGCACGGATTGGGTACTGACCCCACTCGAACCTAGCTAGAGATGGACAGTCCCATCAGGGCTCCGTGGAGCCCACTGTGATGTATATGTTTTATCCACACCATCCATTCATTTCGAAAGATCATTTTAGAGGCATGATTAAAAAAAAGAGATTGATTGAAGAATCAAGTGGACCACACCATAGGATGTAGAGGGGTTAAAAGCCTACCGTTGAAAACTTCCTAGGGACCACAAAAGTTTTGGATCAAGCTGATATTTATGTTTTTCCTTCCTATGATTTTATGAAGAGGTCTGATGGCAAATAAGCATCATGGTGGGCCTAGGAAGTTTTCAAAGGTAGAAGTTGAATCCCCACTGCTTCCTTTTGTGTGGTCCACTTGAGCTTTTGACCTACTTCCTTTGTGTGCTCATGCCCTAAAATAATCCTGTCGAAAAAGATGGACTGTGTGGATAAAAAATATACATCATGATCCCTGACATGAACGTCCGCCTCTAGCTAGGTGCAGGGTAGTACCTCATCGACGCCTGCCTCCCGTCTCCACCGAGGAAATTTTATCTTCGTAGTGAATTAGATGTTACCCGGGAACAACTTAGTAGGTGTTTCCCCTGCCTTGTGGCTCACATGGGTAATATACTGTATATCCACTTTGTCCATCCGTTTCTCCAGCCCATTTGAGGTTTATGTTTCAAAAATCATGCAGATCCGAATATCAAGTGGACCATACCACTTAAAACAGTGTTGATTAGTTCCTCACCTTTAAAAATTCGAAAGAGCCCATCATAAGGTTTTAATAATGTTTATTTGCAATCCAACTTGTTAATAATATCAAAAATATACGGATGAAGGAGAAAATATTACTATCAGCTTAATCCAAAACTTTTGTGGCCCATAACAAGCTTTTAATGGTCGTTCATCACTGTTTCTAGTGGTATGGTCCACCTGAGATTTGGATCTTCCTAGGCTTTGGTAAAACGTCCTAAAATGAGGAAAAAACAGATGAACGAAATGAATATATAAAAAATACATTAAGATGGCCCCACACAGGGTAATACCCACTAAGTTGTTCCCCGATGACAGCTAACCACTCTCCTTGCTTTCTCACATAAACGGCCTTGGCAAATCATGAATGGACTTGGATTGGTTACTACCCCCACCAAGGACGCAACTGGAGATGGATTGGTACATTTCACCTCTGCATTGGTAGAGAGCAGGTAGGACCTGCACCTTGGTAACAGTGACGAGCTGACGGACCTGTCACATTAGCGGGTCCATCTACTCTCTACCAATGGTGAGGTGACAAATACCTGTCCATCTCCAGCTGCGGACAGGTAGGGATAGAACCGGTTCCGAGCCCATCATGAATAAGCCACCCAAAAGCATGTGCCGACACTACATGAAACAGGAGGGTCCTAAGAGAGGACCTTTCACGTCACCCAACTTCTCTCTCGGGGAAGTAGGTACACCTATCTTACACATCCATTAAGCCTATCTCTGCAGCCGCCTAAGTTCTCATTAAGACTTCTAGCTCCATGGCTTATCATTGTAGTTGGCATCTAGTGGTTAAGGTGGATCTAATTGTACCTTCTTCTTAATAATTAAATTTTAATAATATTTTATTCTTACGTTTTAATTCACAACTATATTTTTTGTGATACACAAACACGGATTCTTCTCTTACTTATTATTGAATAGAGCATGCTGAATAATATTTTCTTCATGTAAAACGAACACAATTTAGACCAGAAAAAGCATACGTACTGATTTTATGAAACCAACTCGATCGAATCCGTAGTTAATCCTATTTTCAATACAAGCCGTTGAAAAGTTGTTCTGAATAGTGATGTTGACTTTATCAACCCTTTGCCATAGGATTATGGATAGGTTGTCCACATGTGTCTACACTACTAATCGTACCTACACTACTTGAGCCGTAAGACCTAACAGACATCCCACTGCATCAAGGGAGCGGATTAAGTGAAACCAGACTCACCAAGATGGTGTGGTCCTTACCGTGGGCAATTGTCCAGTGGACCATCACATAGGAAACAGTAGTGATTGACCATTAATGAGCTACAAAAGTTTTGGATCAAGCTGATCCTAAGCTACTTATGGGTTACAAATGTTTTGGATCAAGCTGATCCAGGCTTATGTGACCTTATCAACAGATTGGATGGCAAATAAACACTACATATACATTAAGGTGCGTCCTAAGAAGTTTTTAATGGTAGGATGCTCAATCACCACTGCTTCCTATGATATGGTCCACCTGATGATTGGATCTGCTTAATTTTTGGTAAATTTCCCTAAAATGACATTTAAAAACGGATGGACGGCGTGGATTCAGTATAAATATATCAAGGTGGGCCCCACGGTAAGGGCTGCGCCATCCTAATCCCCCAACTCTCCTTTCCAGCCCTCAAAATTCAAGAGTTCACATGAATCGACCGACTTCGCTGGTGGAAAGTACGTACACCTACTTTACCCATTCATAACACGTGTCTCTCATCCGTACGAGAAAGTGCTTGAGATGAATTACAGAAACGCACAAGACGCGGACTACTCACTCATCTGGTAGAATATACTAACCGAGTTCATATAATCAATTTACATTTCCAACCGTAGCCATGGACTGATCAAAGTATGTCCTACCTAAAGAATGGCCCAGATCACGAACACGTATCACGAGTCGGCACGTGTGCTGCGAGGCTCACGTGCATTCCACGCGAGAAGTCGCTTCTTAGTCCGCTACGACGTATAGCTATCAGTAGATACGACTGGGGAGTTTGGAGACGTGGCACCAGTACTTTTGTTTGGACGCGGCTTCGGTGGATCGCCAGATCCACCGAGGATCCATCGGTGGATCCCTGAATGTGGGGCCCATTTGATGTATGTACCTTAAATCCACGCCGTCCATCCGTTTTTACAGCTCATTTTAGGGCATCCCAAAAATCAAGCAGATCCAAATCTCAAGTGGACCATACCACAGGAAACAGTGGTGAATTACCATTAAAAGCTTCTTGTGGGCTATAAAAGTTTTGGATGAAGCTGATATTTGTATGGACCCTTCATCCAGATCTTTGTGACCTTATCAACAGGTTGGATGGTAAATAAACATTCCGGTGGGCCTCAAGAAGTTTTTACTGGTGAGTATTCAATCACCATTTTTTTTTTTTGTGGTGTGGTCTACCTGAGATTTTGATCTGTTTCATTTTTTATGATAATGCCCTAAAATGAGCTGTCAAAATGGATGGATGGCGTGGATGTAAGGTACATGAATACAGGTGGGCCCCACAGTCAGGGATCCACCGACCCGCGCGCCCCTTTTGCGCGCTTCTTCACGTGCTTTTGGAGAACTCCAACGTCGAAAGCGACAGATGGCTGTCTACAGTTAGCCAGAGAAGAGATGACAGTAATATCTTACCCCACTTTTTTAGTATCAGACTCCTCTATTACTTTCAACATCTCCGCTGAAATTGAAGAATCTCGCAGACATTATTGGCTTGTGCTACCCAAGGTTTGTACTTCTTGAAATGGAAAGCCCTCTTTTCAACTGATATGAAATTTCTTACGATTTTGGAAGATGAACATATAGAATTTTTAGTTGGTTCTTTTTTTTTTTTTTTTTTTTTATAATTTTTAACTTGGGTTATTTGAATTTTGTGAGTTTATGATGTTTTAGTATTTAGGAAGAACAACAAATGAAAGTTGAGTTGATTTTTTTGGCCTTTGTTCTATTTGGTAGCTTGGGTTTGGGTTAGTTAAGTTTTGTGAGTATATGATATTTTTAACTTATGATGTTGTGATTTACTCAGTTATGGTGTGTGATAATGAGAGTGACCTGCAAAAGTCTGACAAAAGGTGCTTTTCTTGAGATTTTATTCGAAATATGTGAGTTTAATGGGACTTGGAAATGTCTTAGTTGAATGACTTTTACCTGAAGGTAGGCCAATCAGGACATATTTATGGGTACTCATCGAGATATTAGGATGAGGCCATGAAATATGCTTTTGTTGCTTTAGATGATTTTTCTTAAAAATAAACTTTTTTTACTATTATTATGGAAACATTTCTTTAGATGGAATTATTTGGATATGAGAAGGTTGAGTTTGAAAAGTGGAGAAAGTTTGATTTAAGGCGGGTTTTGGATGCGCTATTGAATTTAATTGTGAATGGTAATCTAATATAGTAGAAATTTCCAAATTGTGATTTCTTTGTTGAGGGTTTGTATTGAGGGTATGTTTCAATTATTGTTACATCACTTTTTTTGTTGAGCTTGAAAGAACCGTAACTGCAATTTGAGTGCTATGCGATCAATATGAATTCTAAGAAATATTATTACATTCTGTTTACTCGGGCTTTGATTAAACTGACTGTTTGAAATCGAATTCATCTGTGCGTCCGAAACACGGCCTTACTGGTAGATTGTGGAGATTTTGCATGTTGTGATGCTCCGTGCTGCATTCTAGAATTCCAATCTCATTTTAACTCTTATGGTCATTTAATGCATTTTACAATCACGTTAGCATTTCATCGGAAAGTGTAAAAAAGGAAAGAAGGGAGATGCCTTTGATAAAGCCATGCCTTTTTGGGTCCCTCTATGTTGGTTTTGTTTTCAATTGTATGATATTTCTAACATCAAATTGAAAGGAGAACCATTTGTAGAAAGTGTAATTTTTCTTTTATCAAGGTGATTGATTTTCTTGTTTCAGGGCTCTCCTGTCTATAATGGTGTTGTGGGCATCAAGAACTGTGTCGTTGGCATTCTCTTTGATGGTTTATATGAACCAAAGAACGTTTGTAGTGGATCCAGCCTCACCAAAGTATATAGTTGTATTCATTTTTCATACACATATTTGGGAGTTAAGAGAGAAGATGAATTGCTATAGTTTGGAGTGTTTACACAACGCAAATGCTTTTAGTAGTTCAGTAAGGCTTGTTTTGAGTAGTTCACTGAAATGAATATGAAATTGCTTTTAGAATTTCAATGTCTTGTATCAAGTAGTTCACTAAAACTAATTCCTGGGTTTGGTATATTCGGATGATCCTTTTGACTCCAAGAACATATGTTCATGTTTGCAGCATGGATGGTCCGCCTTCGCATGCAGAAATTATACATAGACTTCTCAAATGGCTTAGTTTAGAAGGAAGCTCTGAGTAGCAATTTGTAATTAGCAATCAAAAAGCATCTGGCGGAGCCATACACTCCTGAGTCTGAGAAACATGGGCAAAGCTCACATCCTTGCATTCTATATAACCATTTGTTTCGTCGCATTTATCGTATCAAAGATTGTTATTGCAGTGCTCCTCTATCAAAGATGGAGCAGAAAGCACAAGGTCTTCCAGGAGAGCTTGTCAGGTAATGCTTCGTTTAGAAGACACCTGTTACTACATGATTGTAACATTTGCAACTTGTGGGTGCTTTAGATGCACTGTCGACTTGAATTGCAATGACTGATCTAATGAAGTGGAATAACTAAATTGTGATTTCCTTCCTTAGCATACATATTGAGTGTTTGGGACAGTGATCATGTCACCATGTGGGAGGTGTACGTCCGCACATGAATACTAGGAAACATCATCACTTTTTGTTATTTCCTCTTGAATAAACTAAATGTTTGCAATTGAATTCTGTTGTCTTATTGTCCATCCAAATGTGGCCTTTATTTGGCCATCGGGAGATAGAAAGGAAATGAGATACTGATGACTTATGTTCGGTAACAGGTAAGAAGATGGTATTGTTCAGGTCGCCGACCATGCAGTCCCTCACATCAGAAGCCTTTATGAAGAAGACCATGAAGCTAACCAACAAGGATATTATTGGGTCTGGAGGCTATGGAACAGTGTATAGACTGACCATCAACGATTCCATCTCTTTCGCTGTGAAGAGATTAAATAAGGGTAATGCAGATAGGGACCGGGGATTTGAAAGAGAGCTGGATGCAATGGGTGACATAAAGCACAGAAACATAGTCACTCTCCATGGTTATTATACTGCCCCTCACTTCAATCTGCTTATATATGAGCTCATGCCGAATGGTGGTCTTGACGCATATCTTCATGGTACTTTTTTTTCTTTTCTTTGTGCGTGCATGCATGCGTGCATGTGACTACCTTCTCCTGCTTTAAAACTACACTCTATGGGTAACTTTTGAAGTCTTGGTTCCCAAGTTCAGGCACTAAATTCAATTCAGATATATCCACATCGTTCTAGCACATCTCACTTGTGATTCGGGTTGGAAAAAACAGGACAGCAAGAACCCATAGAATGTCAGTTCCATATTCCATGCAATCCAAATGCAAATGGCACCTGTTTGACACGGAAAGTCCCACCAACTACAATTTGGCCTTGATAACAAAGCTAACTAACACAGATGTGGCACTCTTATTTCTCAAATTCTCTTCTTAAAAAGAATGTTTTGATGCAGGGAAGTTAAGGGAGAGAAATGTTTTGGATTGGCATCTAAGGTACAAGATAGCAGTAGGTGCTGCTCGGGGCATTTCATACCTTCATCACGACTGCATTCCTCATATAATTCATAGAGATATAAAATCAAGCAATATATTGCTGGATCAAAACATGGAAGCTCGGGTGTCTGATTTTGGACTGGCCACGTTAATGGAACCAGATCAAACTCACGTATCTACGTTCGTTGCTGGAACTTTTGGTTATTTAGCTCCAGGTACGGTACATAAGATTAAAGATAATTGTCAGTTTCCTTGTGCTCCATTGTCCTGGTGCCAGCTAAACATTGTCATGGTTTATCTTTCCTCTTGCAGAATATTTTGACACCGGACGAGCAACAGCAAAAGGTGATGTTTACAGCTTTGGTGTTGTCTTACTTGAGCTTCTAACTGGGAAAAGACCGACAGATGAAACATTTGTCGAGACTGGCACCAAACTAGTTACATGGGTAAATCTCACATCCCTGGAATACAAGTTTCATGGCATTAGTGGAGTTTGTACAAATTTCAACAGAACGGAATGGTTTTTACACCATGTTTTTTATTATCATGCACCCCTTATTTTCTACCTTCTGGTACTAGAGAAGTACCTTTTAGGATTAAAAAATAGGGGTCTAATGGTCGTTTTTTACACCAACTGATTGCTTGTCACAAGTGAAAACAAGTAGCATGGTTTTTTGAGATTATTCGCATCTAACCTTGTTTTATGATGCATTTGGCCAACCATTTTTGTTTATGTTTTTTTGTGATTCAAGACTGATATTTGATGGTGGTATGCATGGTGTAACAGGTGAAAACTGTTGTGGACGACAAGCGGGAAGAGCTTGCAATAGATAATGGGCTAGTAGATTTTCCTGCTAATGAAGTTAAGGATGTGTTCAGTGTCGCAGTGAAATGCCTTGAAACAGAGCCCTCCAAGAGACCAACCATGGCAGAGGTTTTGAAGTTACTCGAGCAGATAAAATCAGATAAACCCATATCAGATTCCTGAAATGTGCTTATGGTTTCTTTTCGGACGTGAAACGATCTTGTCATCAAAGGAAGCCCATTGTATACTAAAATGTGTATGATCGATACGATCATCCAGCTAGATATGGTTCTGTTGATCAATCTTACCAATAAAAGCATGGAGCCCTGGCAAGTTTGAGGAGTTAAGATGCCATGCGATAGCAGCTTGGATTCCTCAACCGGTGGCAGTATGCGGTGTTCAGAAAGGAGAAAAAGGAACGAGGCTGGAGACCAACTCATTTCGGCAGTGTTTGGATGCACAATTGAATTGAGTTGTGAATATTTAGTTTAATTGAGAGGAAATGAGAAGAGTGAATGAAGGTTCTAAGTATTCATAAAATAGCCCTCAAGTTGGGTCAGATTACTTTCAAGTCCAGCTTGAAGTTAACATAATTGTATTTTGTGAGCCCAGGCACTGAATATGAATGCCAAGGAAATCATAATTTGGATATTTGCACGTTACTATTAATTCCAATTCAATTTGACTTCCAAGGTAAGTGGGAAATAGGATGAGTCCAGAGCTCGGTTTTTGGCAACCCTTTCTCAAGCAGGCTCCTCCATTTGATGGCTTTTTACCAACTATTGAGTCGATTTGTTTATATAGGGACTTGCCAAAAGCAAGTTGACATTCTCTCAAATGAGCTGTTTTGAGATCTCCCCAAATTAGGATTGGCTCCTCTTTTTCTAGAAAAACCAATCCACACATTTGGGGTGGGGGCAAACAATATCTCTCGCATTTTCCAGTCCAAAGCGACTTGAGCACATCCGGCCCTGCAAACTGGAGAACTTCCACATGGACCCTAATCCTTAAAAAGAAATCAATTGAAAGGTCTGGTATGGCCTGCTTTAAAGTTGATTTTAACATCCTCAATCTCTTCTTAAGGATGAAGCGACATTGGAAGAAGGTTTCTTTTTGCGATCTCAACATACCTCCTGTAATTGCTTTGCATGATATAACTTCCACAGCTTACGGTTCCAGGCCTTTGCTTTTGGGTTAAATAGACATCTCAAAATTTATGTTGGCAAAACAGATGTAAGTTGATTACTGTACAAACTTCCAAGTCATTGAATTTTCATGAAAAAGAGCTTTCATACAGTAATCTCAACAAGCTAAAAGCTGAGAGTCACATACAATTTAACTACAACCATTGCCAGAACAATGTCTTCAATGGTCCCCAAACTCACAAACATAGAAAATACAAATATAAAGGGCAACAACAGACACCTCCATTGATCAAATATATAGCTATTTTATGAACGAAATATATAATTGCCATTTACATCTACTTGATCAACATTGCCAGCCCATTAGCAACTGAGGTTTTCAAGGGAGGAGAAACAGGAGCATCTCCAAAGAAAACATTGAAAAGAGCTGAAGAAACGTTTGTGGAATCGATTGTGGCATCCACAGTTGAAGGCATCCCATCTGATGAGATTGAAATCTGCAAATATGAAACAGACCCATCTCATTTTAGATGCCGGCGTGCTCAAGGGAACATTTGAATCCTATGTAAACATGTGAGTTTCGTATGAATGGGAGAATTGTATGTATGGATAGATAAATGCATGTAAAGATGTATTGTGTGTGCTTACTAGCATCTTGGATGGCTCCACCCAAGTCAAGAATATGAAAGTCCCTTGCTTAAGAGGGCGCCCTTGAAAGGTGCTACGAAATGTGGAGAGCGCAGATTCATCAACAGGGGTGGGCGCTTTGATCCTTGGCGAGATGGCATCATCTAATGCATCCCAGAAAGTCTTACCATCAACATCCCTGACTAGAACAATCTGCAACGATTTCTCTGAAGACGCTGCACACAAGAAATGTCATATCATCACTCACATCTGGAAGTTCTTTTGTGAACAAGCAATTAAGCAGAAGTGTAGATCACTGATACCTTCATAAACAGTGTTAAACAGAGCGGAATCCTTTTCAATTTCAGCAGCTGATTTTCTTTTCCATGCATTCAAATATTCTATTATAGAATGATTTACATACAACCCAGCGGCATAGACTTTTACGCCAATGATCACAAAAACCTTCTCCCTATAACCTGTCATGTGAGACAATTGAAACTAAAGGCAATATAATTGCTCCCATCAGGAATCAGGATTGTCCACAGTAAGCAATCTCCCTTGGTGGGTTCTCTATGTGGCTAATTCCTCATCAATTCAAATTCGTTTTTATTCCAAAGATGGGATAAAGGTGGGGAAACCAACCCCCAAGAGGTGGGACAAGGTCATGATGATGATGATGGGACACCGGTGCTACACTATACAAAGGGCCCATTTGGAAGCATGGCCAAATCATCATTGGATCTGCACCTTTAGCAGGACCTGAACACTTCACCTTTGGGGGCAGTGTGGAAGTGATTAACACGAAATCACATTAGGCAAATTAACGATTTCTCAAATCAATAGCAAGACAAGAACAGGTAAAGCATGTGGCACATTGCATCCACCATCAGATATGGGAATAAGGCATGCACACAAGCATTGCTAAAGCCCCATCACCATAACTCCATCCCTTTATTAGGAAATGGCAATCTGTAATAGGCATCACTTACCCATCATGCTTGAACATGAGACAGTATATTTTGATGAGATTCACACATGGTCAATGAACTATCACTAACCATGTTTCACAAATGATCATTCTTGAGTATCATTGGATGGGTTCTCCGAGTGCATTTAAAGAAACAAACCTGTGCCAAGCAGAAGTAATTGATCCGAGCATCCGGGCACACACAACGCTGTCTGAAATTTCACATTGGTCGAGGGCTCCAAGACAAAGTTTGCACTTCCAACTGCACCGAAGGATTCGAAGAGCAAGATATATTAGCATTTCTACTATCTGCCCACAGTACTGTTTTCAGACTAAGATAAGGAGCTGGAGTCAAGCCATTGCATGGATTGATGATTCATTCTAGGCGACTCGGTCCGATCCAGTTGGGCACCATGTGTCACCTTAAAAATATAGGTGACTTAGTGATGTAGGCCCATGGCCCACCTAGGGCCCAGCATGTGCTGATTTTGAGCTGTTTGTTGCAAAATATAGACCTAAATGACTTTCACATAAATAAATAAATAAGGCCCAAATGTCAAGAGTATCTCATTTGCCATTTATGGAAGACGAGGAGGCTGATGTAGAAGATACGATCGAAGATTTTGGGAGTATTTAGTGGATTTATTTTTGCTATTTTAGGCCAAATATTTGTCGATGAGATTTTTATTATCCTAAATAAATTATTGATTGTTTTGAAATCATTTAAGATTGATTTGAAATTAATCTAATAGTTGGGGGATTTTCGTTAAATATTCATAGTTTGTCTTTAGGGTCTATACATTATTGATTGATTTGAAATTAATCTAATAGTTGAGGGATTTTCATTAATACTCATAGATTGTCTTTAGGGTCTATAAAGAGGGGGTGGGAGTGTCGGAAGTAGGCATTCCACATTTTCTAAGTCGTGAGTTTTCTTAAGTATGGTAAGAGAAGAAGTTTGATATCAATAATATTATACATCCCTCTCTACTAAAATATTCTTGTGAGTGTACTCTTGTTCATTTGTTTGCGATTCAAGCGTCAAGATCTCATTGACTCGATAAATGGTGCACCATTTTGGTATTAATGAGGGTGATCATTAGGGGATTTTTAACTCTAAACCACCTATTAAAGGCCTTGAAGGGAGTGACACAAGAATTAGGCATTCCATATTTTTTAAGTTGCGAGTTTTCTCAAATATTGTAAGAGAAGAAGTTTGATATCAATAAAGTTATGCATCCCTCTCTACTCAAATATTCTTGCAAGTGTACTCTTGTCCATTTGTTTGCGATTCGAGCATCGAGATCTCGTTGACTTGATAATTGGTGCACCGTTTTAGTATCAGCGAGGGTGGTCGTTGAGAGACTTTACATCACATCACCTCCTAATGGCTTCGAAATGAGTGACAGAGGAAGAGTTTGCAAGTAGCTCAATTAATCAATGCATTTACGGAGCGAATAAATCAATTCACACATAGGGTAGGCAATTTCACTAATCAAGTGGGGAAGCACTGGCATGGAAGAAATCTGGAGGCTGAAATTGAAGCATGTGGACACGTGAGAAATGCCCTCACCAAGGTCCTAACCAACGATGAGTTGCCCTGGCTAGTGAAGACACCAATGATCGAATCCCATGACTGTTGAAGCATGATAGAGAGCTTGGAATTAAGGTAGAAATTTCAGAATTCCTAGTCATTTGCATGTTGACAACTTTATCAATTGGCCGAGCAAGATAGAAATAATGTTCAAATACAAGAAAATCGCCGGAAAGCCGAAGATTAAGTAACTATGAATTCCTAGTCAGACATTAAAAAGGTGGGACGATCTCCAAGTAATGACTCTATCAAGGTAAGGAGAAAGTAAATTCCTGATAAAAGATTAAAAAAATGAATTAAAAAAAGACAGTTCCTATCAATGACTTATGCCCATAACCTCTATCAAAGATGCCACAATCTACATCAAGGGAACAAATTGGTAAATGAATACATCAAAGGGGGAAGCCTAATGGCTCCATACATTGATATCACATGCAAGGTTTTTGTGAGAATGAAGACCAAAATATTTCAAGATAGCTTAATGGCCTTAACTCGGACATCAGAAATGATGTGGCTTTTAAAGATGTATTTTAGATGTTTGATGCATACGCGGTTACATTAAAAGTCAAGGAGATAATTAATGGAAGACTTCGAGGACGATTTGGTGCCCCATGAGGTCCGTCATCAACAATGGGGCAACATGTTAACTTCCCACATAAAGAAACCACAGGGCTTCCCATAGGCTAAGGGGCAATGGACCGACATTCAATGATGAAACTAAACCCCAACACGAGGTGGTTAGTACACCAAAGACAGGCAAAACAACACTCCTTTCATATGCTTTAGGTGTGGGTAACTGAGATATCATTCTTTTCACTATCTTGAACATCAAAGTAACTTTGGTCGAGGAAGGAGAATGTGTCGAAGCTCCTAACCACATGCAAATGAAAGTCGAAGATGACACAAAATATGAACAGTATGCATATGAGGATTGGGCACATGTTGGGGAAGATATAACAAATGTGTATGGTAATAGAGACGAGTCGACGCATCAGGCGATAGATTAGGGGGGGAAGAAGTTGTGAATAAATTAAAACTTAAAGAATATAAGCATCCATGCCCATACCAGATTCATTGATTCAAGAAAGGAGAGAAGTTTCTATTAACTACATGTGCTTAGTTTTCTTCTTTATTGGATTTAAGTATGAGGAGTAGTGTGACATGGTCCCCATGGTGCATGCCACATTTTATTAGGGAGAACATAAGTTGTGGGACCAAGATACTTGCACTTCTGGTGGAAAGATATGCACGGTTTTGGTAAATGAGAGAAGCAACGAGAACATTGTCTTAGAAGAAATTGTGAATAAATTAAAACTTAAAGAACATAAGCATCCATGTCCATACCAGATTCATTGGTTTAAGAAAGGAGATAAGTTTCTATTAACTACATGTGCTTAGTTTTCTTCTTTATTGGATTTAAGGATGATTAGTGTGACATGGTCCCCATGGATGCATGCCACATCTTGTTAGGGAGAACATAAGTTGTGGGACCAAGATATGGTGCATTCGACTTGAGCTAGCATTTATTCCTTCGTCGAGGATGGTGTTAATATCACATTACACCAATGAAACATCTTCTAACACCCAAATCTAATAAAGACGAGAGTAAGAAGTCACGCATGTAGAAAATTTTGAAGGAAAAAGTAAAGAGACTAACATCATTTATGTCTTAGTTGCTAAAGAAGATACAAAGCAATCAAATGTTCTGTCTTCTACACAAGAGTTCTATGGATATGAAGACTTAGTGCCCGAAGAACTCCCAGTTGGATTTCTCCTATAATGAACATTCAACACTATATTGATTTAGTGCAAAGTTCAATTCAACCGAATCTTGCGCATCACCGAATGAGTCCAACCAAACATGCGGAGCTCTAGTGACAGGCTACTGAGTTGCTATAGAAGGTGGTTTTAATATAGAAAGCATGTCACCATGAGTTGTTCTTGCATTATTAACCCCTAAGAAAGAATGATCTTGCAGGACGTGTGTGGCCAGTCGTGTGATTAACCAAATTTCTATCAAGTTCCAGTTTTCTATTCCTCATTTGGATAATATGTTGGACATGTTACATGGAGCAAAGGTCCTTTTAAAGATTAACTTGAGGAGTGGATATTATTAAATATATGTCCAGACAAGGGATAATCGGAAGACCGCATTTAAGATTCGAGATAGGTTGTACGAATGACTTGTCATGCCATTTGGCATTTCAAATGCGCCAAGAACTTTCGTGAGGCTGATGACAAAGGTACTTCCGTCCCTTCATTGAAAGGTTCTTACTTATCTATTTCGATTATATTCTGTTTTTACTCATAATTCATCTATTCACCTTGATCACTTACGACAAATATTTGATATAATACGAAAAGAGTCAGTATTTTTTAACTTGAAAAAGAGCCCATTGTCTATAGTATTATGTTTTATGGGTATATTATCCCTGCAGAAGAGATCAAGGTTGACCAAGAAAAAACCAAGGCAATTATGGAGTGGTCCATCCCACAAACCTTTTCAGATGTCCATTCTTTCCATAGCTTGGCAACATTTTAGCAGAGACTTATTTGAAATTTCAATATAATTATCGCACTAGTCATTGATTGCATGCACAGAGGCAAGTTCAAATGGGCTAAAGTAGCGGACTTAAACTTTAGTACCATAAAATAAAAGATGACAGAGGCTCTAGTTTTTGCACTTCTGGACTCTAATAAAGTCTTTGAAGTGGAAAGCAACGCTTCAAAAGTTGGCATTGGTGTGGTGTTGAGTCAGGAAGGAAAGTCGATCACTTTCTTTAGCGAGAAGCTTTATGATGCTCAGAAGAACTACTCCGTGTATGATTTCGAGTTTAATGCAATAGTCTAGCCACTACGACATTGGAGGCATTACATAATATTTCATTCTATACTTGAACTACAAGGCGTTCAGATATTTTAACTCCTAAAAAATGCTAAGTGCTCGTCATGTGAAGTGGATGTCTTTTATACAATAATATACTTTTCTTTTCCGTCACAAAAGTAGAAGTCAGAAAAAACATCGAATGCTTTGAGTAGGAGGGCGATTCTATTAGGAACTACTTGCTGTGGAGGTTGTGGGATTCAAGGCATTAAAAGAACAATACAAAGAGGACCTCATTTTTGGTAAAGTGCTTAACAGCTGTGTGGATGGTCAAGATTTAAAATGTGAATTCATCTTACACAACGAATAATTATTCTAGGTTTCTCACTTATATATTTCTAAAGGATCTTTGCAAAAGAAGATCATATCTGAGCTACACAAAGGACTGGGGGGATACTTTGGAAGAGAGAAATATTAGCCATGATAGAAGAAAAATACTACGGACCTTATATGCATTGTGACATTGAACGGTTCATAGCACGATGTGTTGATGCCAAAAATCATATGCAGAACACTAGCCTTTATATGTCACTTCTTGTTTCAATCGCACATGGGCAAACATTTCTATGAACTCCATTCTGGGTCTTCCTAAGACTCAAAGTAGAGCATATTCGATTTCGTTATGATGGACCTTTTTTGAAGATGGCCCACTTAAAATAATGCAAAAGGACGATGGACACTACGCATATCGCCAACACATTCTTTTTGAAGATTGTGCGCTTCACGGGTACAAAGAAAAAAAAGAAAAAAACTTTGGCTTGTGATTCGCAGTTTGTGGGACACTAATGGCATAGTTTTATGGAAGTGATTGGGGACTAAGCTTCAATTCTTTAATACATATCATCCTCAAACAAACAACCAAACCAAGGTACTTAACAAGAGCCTTTGTAACCTCTTGAGGAATATCGTAGGTAACAGTATATCTCAATGGGACTTGGCTTTACTCAAGTTGAGTTTGCCTACATAAGATCAGATAGTTCTAAACCTTTGATTAGTAACCTAAAAACAAGTGGTTACAAATAAACACAACAGCCATCTGAGATAATATCCATGAGTAAAACAGATACGATCTTCCAAACTAGACAAGTTTTGGCTGTATCTATCTATAATGAGTCTCATTTCTCCTTTCGAATTGTTTCTTGCGGGGAATTATATAATCAGACACATCTGACCCAAGGGAAAAAACTTCTATGGTTTCCTGCAATGACCGAATAAGTGAAATAGCTCGAGTTCAGTCACCTCACACATGTAAGTTAGAAAGCAGGTGGGCCACACATGTACACAGTATATAATCGGTCAATTTCACTTGACCATTCATTTGTTTTGTCCAGGTGTGGAACACCTAGTTATAATATACACTAATAGATTTGACATCTACACGGTTGGGATCACATGATCTCACACAAGTGTCCCTTGCTTCCACATGTTAGTTAAGTGCAATTAGTATTTGAAATCAACCCAGTTCACCCATCAGGTAGATCAAATGTGTTCCAAAGCAATGAGCGGTTTAAGAAATTACAAGCTGGCCCCATTCAACTTCAGCATCTCTTGGTGGGCTTGCATTATGGGTGGGATCCTACCTGGTGGGGCCCATCTAATGAGCAGCCTCAATTTCACGTGCGTATGGAGTGTGTGAGAATGGCAGTGCAAGGGTAGTTTTTGATATAGCTAGTTTTACATGAACATCTCTAGTTGGGCCCAACTGACCCACTTTGGCATGATGCAGCATGTGTGCAGGAATTTTGGAAAGGTTGAAGTAATGAAAGAGGAAGTCATTGCTAGTAGTAATGACTTGTCACGATCCATTGGTTCATATAGAATTCATGTCCGCAGTGTGTCAAAAAACATTCTTTTTGCAAAGTGCATATAATAAAATAGAGTGTAAGGGGCCACCCCAAAACCACACACAACTATGTCTTACTCATTGAACCCAGAGAACGCACGGATTGAATGGAAGCAATCCTTTGGATTGATTGGAGGGTTCTAGTGGAATGAAAAAAAATCAATTTAATGGACTGGGGAGGAGATACAAGAGGGGACTCTCTCGACAACTCCTAGGATGATAAGTAGGCCCCTTGTTTTTGGTAGGAATAATTCCAGCTTTTGTTGCCTCTCCGTAGAATGAGTCTACTTGCGAACTGGCAGGACACGGAGATCGAACCTATGACATTGGATTTTGGAGACCAACATTCTATCGAACTGAACTAAGAGTGCCTTCTTCTGATGACAGTAGAAACAACCTTCAAGAAAAGGATACTTTTTGTACCCCCAAAACATTTTGCATTAGCTCACCATGCCCACTAGCATGTACTGCATTTCCATGTACATGAAAACTAGATGAAAGAATCTCAGCTTCATATCAGTTATGCGCCTAATAATCAGGCCGTTGACTCAGGTGGGTCACAAAAGAATTGGAAACCTTAGGGAAAATATCTCTTAGCCATCCGTTTGTTTGTTACATTATGGCCCAGTTGAGGAATAAAGCAGGCAAATTTCAATAGAGAAAATCTAAAAAGCAGTGTGGATACATGACCAGAAGTTCCTATCTCACACACACAGGTCACAAAAGAATGGGAAACCTTAGGGAAAATATCTCTTAGCCATCCGATTTTGTTTGTTACATTATGGCCCAGTTGAGGAATAAAGCAGGCGAATTTCAATAGAGAAAATCTAAAAAGCAGTGTGGATGCATGACCAGAAGTTCCTATCTCACACACACGGGTCACAAAAGAATTGGAAACCTTAGGGAAAATATCTCTTAGCCATCCGTTTGTTTGTTACATTATGGCCCAGTTTGACGAAATAAGAATCCAGGCGAATTTCTATAGAGAAAATCTAAAAAGCAGTGTGGAATGTGGATGCATGACCAGAAGTTCCTATCTCACACACACGGGTCACAAAGAATGAACTTAGGAAATATCTCTTGCATCCGTTGTTTTACTATGGCCAGTGACGTAAAGCAGGGAATGTTAAGAGAAAATTAAAAGCAGTGGGATACATGACAGAAGTCTATCTCCACAACGCCCATATTTGCGCCTAGAAGGTGGGGAAGACTTAGTTTATTTGATACTCTGACAGAGCATGACGCTTGATACTCAGGCACTCTGAAACTGTATACATGTCATCCATTAACTCAAACCAAACCGACTAAATTGTGAAACCCACTAAAGTAACAATCGCAAAATCAGAATACCTGAACAGTTCTAACCTTTGATTCGTGGACATTTTGTTTGTTGAAATAGAACCAACGGATATTTTTCATTTTTCACCGTTTAATAATTTTCACCAATTCAAAAGTGAGATACTTATCATTTTGGGTTCATGATACATCAAAACTCATAATTTGGACGGTTTAATTTAGTTTTATGCCTCGTAAATAACTCGTAATTAATATTTACGTGACTGCGTATCATCCACCACACTGAAGCAGAGTATCAATGCTTTCCTCATTAGTAAAACTCGCTTTGTTTATGTACTCCAGCTGCTTTGCTAGAATCCATGAAAATGCTTTCCATACCCAAAACAAGTGAGAAAAGAAAATTGAAATGAAATGGAAATTCAAGAAGAAGAACAAGGGCATACATTACCTGAAGCTTTGGGAATTGGGGCCCGAAATCTGTTATTGGAAGTCAAAAGAGGGAATGTGGATGTGGGGTTGATTTGGTAAATCCCAAGAGGCGTAGAAGAAGAGCAGTCTTTGGCCTTTATTTTAGCGGCGATGGGCGACAATAGAGAAATTGAAGTCGCAATAGCCCCAGCCATTTCCCAATCTCAATCTCTGTCTGTCTGGGGCCATTTCCCAAACTCAATCTCTATCTCTTAAATTCAGTACTTTTTTTTTTTCAGGGACACCGATTGCGTCCTACCCCCACCCGTCTCTAGCTCTGTGTGGGCCCACCGTGATGTATCTATTTATCCACGCCGTCCATTCCTTTTCTCAGATGTATCCACACTAATCATATTGGCCATAACTATTCACGAGCTGATTGGTGGACATTTTCGTTTGATTATAGATGAGGACCACTCTATCCAAATTCAAGAAACAGATGTATAAGAGGTCAGATCGTATAATCCGTCTGATTTCTACAATCGGTCGAACTATTTGGACGGTTCAAATTTCAGAACATGTACATGGACGATTGGCCATGTGAATAGATTGATCGGATGGGTCGTTTTCTACAATCCGGGTCCAATTGGGGACCTGTCCCCACCAAAACAACCTCAGACCCGATTTTCAAAACAAGGTCCACTTTTGAGTCGAATCTAAATTGAATCCCGCATCCACCCAAAAAACATGAAAAAACTCTCCAGCCATTTAGAGCCCTGCTGCTGGAAATTTCTCGCATCATGGTGTCTACAAGTGGGATTCCCTGTAAGTAAAGCTGTACACCAGAGCCTGATGGATCCGGGCCCCAGCTTCCTGGAGCCCTTGAAGAAATCAGGTCTGGTCCAGCTGTTTGGGGCCCTTAAGAAATCAGGTCAGGTCCACCTATCACAGACCAGTATAAAAACGGCATAGGTGGCTTTGGGACTGAGAGTTGAGCCCCGTTAAAATTTTAAAATCCCAAAATTATACCTTATTAATCATTCGCGAAACACACGTAAGAGAGCACATTTACACCGGGGGCGATGGGTAGGGCTGGGCACAGTTCAGTTGGTTCGGTTTTAAGAGGTGATACCCAACCGAACCGACTCAGTCGGTTTCAAATATTTAACAACCGAACCAAACCGATGAGCCCACACTAATCAAACTGAACCTAATAAATTTGGGTCAGTTTGGTTTTGGCAGTTTTTTCCACAAAGTTCAAAAAATTAAGAAGATTCAAATCTTTGGTGGACCACCCGAATGCAAAAATTGGTGAATGACCATTAAAACTTTTTATAACTATAGACTACAAAAGTTTTGGATAAGTTGAAAGTGAAATTTAACTGTTCCTTCATCTAGATCTATTTGGACTTATCAATGGGTTGGATGGAAAATACACATTGCAGATCTTCTTCAAGTGGGCCCTAGGACATTTTTAATGGCGAGCGCTCAATCAGCACTGTTTCTTGTAGTGTGGTCCACTTGAGAGTTAGATCTGATTGATTTTTTAGAACACATCAAAATTAGTTGAGAAAACAAATGGACAGCATGAATATATAAGATATTATCAAGGTGAGAAATACGGTGAGTAAAGATAACATATACCTAATATATATATATATATATATATATATATATATATATATATATATATATATATATATATATATACGGTTTATAATTTTTACAAACCGACAACTGAACTGACCCGAAATAGAATAGAAAACTGACCGAAATCGATCGATTCGGTTCAGTCAATTTTATCAGTTTGGTCGATTTTTTTAACAGCCTACGGATGTGGTACTACCACCATCAGGACCTAGCTAGAGATGAACGGTCCTATTAGGAGCTCTGTAGGGCCCACCGTGATGTCTTTGTTTTATCCATGTCATCTATCCATTTTCAATAGTCATTTCAAAGTACGATCCAAAATATGAGGTGGATAAAAGGCTTGAGTGGACCACACAAGAGGAAGCAGTGATGACAATAACATCCACCAATGAAACCTTCCTATAGCCCACCATGACGTTTAGTTACCATCCAACCTGTTCGTAAGGTCACATAGACCTGATGAAGGGAAATCATAAGTATCAGCTTGATCTAAAACTTCTATGCCCCCAAAAGGTTTTCAGCATATTCAATCCCAACTGTTTCCAGTGGTGTGATCACTCTAGAATTTAATTTACTCTATTTTTTGGGATCATGCCATAAAATGATCTTTCAAATTGGATGGATGGCTTGGACAAAGAAAATATATCATGGTGGCCCCCACAGAGCCCCTAAGAGGACCGTCCGTCTCTAGATAGGTCCTGGTGGGGGTAGTAGCCAATCTGCGCCCATTTACACCATTCACGTGTCAAAGCTGCGCAGGTATGTGTGATGACGTCCGTCCATCGAGGCAGGGCCCACCGTATAAACTGCCTCAGATGATGTGGACCTGAGACAGATCCAAAGTAGTTACTTAGCCGGCCAGGCTTGGGTCCTAAAAAAAACAAGACCACAAAACCGATCATCAGGGCTAATGCCAGATGAAATGGAATTGCATTATATGGAATTAACATCATTATTGCACAATGAATTGTATTTTGACAGCATAATCCCACATTTGGAATCCAATTCTTCCTTTGGAGAAAACATTATCAAGTTAAACCCTGTATGTAGTTAAAACCTGTATGTAGTGGATTTTGAAATCCACCAGAAAATGCCATGGCATCTATCATTGGGATTCCATACTTTTCTACCCATTGGGATTCGATGTTATGATACCTAGCTAGATTAGGAACTTCACAGGTACAAGGCGGCAATGTGAGGCCTACATATGTAGTGGATTTTGAAATCCACTAGAAAATGCCATGGTATCTATCATTGGGATTCAATATTTTTCTACCCGTTGGGATTCGATGTTATGATACATAGCTAGATTAGATTATGATACCTGTATTAATCCCGTTGCACGGGAACAAATGCAATTCTATACCACAAACCCAGATGGAATTTGCATAGGACCAAATGCAAACAAATGCATTTCCATACCACAAATGCCAAATGGAATTTGCATGGGACCAAATGCAATTCCATACCACCCATCCCGAATAATTCTGAGCACTCCTCATCATCCAATTGGGCTGACAGTTTGGATCGTCAGAACATAGGCCCATAGGCTGCACATCAACAAACCATATAGCGAAACCACTCACATGCAGTGAGTCAATCCAGACCAACCAAATGAAGGAGGCTATTGTTTATGGACCATAACAAAAAATGAGGAGGCCCCATTGCTTATCAAGCAGAGAGAACAGCTTAACCATCAAATCTTAAGCGTTGAATTTGGAGCTTAACCCACTTGAGTTGCAACATGGCCAAGGAAATCTAAAGTGACAGAGACCAGAGCCACTGACTATTGAAATATGGAACAACCTTCTCTAACTAAGATGTACATGGGTGCAATACCACTTCTCTAGATATCACGTTCATTCACATCAGTGCCATATTATATAAAGAAAAAAAAATATGCAAAGGTAAGTTCCATCTCCCATCCGTCATTTCATCATTTCATACTCAAGCGCAGAGCCTGCGATCACACATCACAGAATCAATCCATATATATATAGGCAGATAAAGAAGCTAAAGCTACAATGCTATTTCTGAGAATTTCAAAATGGCTATGCACTTAAATTATGTAGTATATTTACTAGAGTTTGAATTTAATTACTAAATCAACTTTAATATTCCTAATTAGGGTAAATATGTGATGACACAATAATTGTAATAAGTTCATTGAAGTATATACTTTGGCCAAATATGATGAAATTCCAAACCTTGAATGGGCCCAAGCATGGGATCATAACCTAACGACTAACCAATGTTCTTTAACCATTGATTTAAATGGCCAATGTTTGGACTACTCAAATCATTCTATTGAGGTAATTTTAGTGATGCAGTTAATTACCTTATTGTTTTTGGGATATCATCAACTGACCATGTGTACAATAGGTTAGTACCCTGGTGACACATATGTTATGTACGCATGCAACTCTTCTACCTTTAAAAATGATGGACTCTTCCTGCCTTTAAAATTAAGGAATTAAAAAGATAAAAGAAAAAAGAAAAATAGAAGGAAAGGATTAGTAATCCAGGCTAAAGGAAGGGATTGTAAAACTCACCAAAAGTAAAAGTAAATCTCCCCAGGATTCAGAATATCCTCTAATCCACATTGCCAAACAAGTAATGGATTCAAAATACCTGATCAAATGCATGGTGCCAAACGGCCGAAGTGTTCCAATTGGTAAAGATTTTGGGGCATTTTATTTTATTTTTCTTTGACATTTTGTACCTAATTTTCAAAACCTTAAAATACAAATCTTTTGCCTTTGGCTAAAGATTAGTAGCTAGGCTTTAACAGCTCGGGCACCTTTAGACACACTTTGCACTTTGCATCCATTGTGAGAATCCCTTAGAAATGGTGACCCATGGTGGGAGCCTTGGACACAATTAGCAGCACCCCTGAGAAACGGTGACCCATGATGCCAACCATAGGTCTAATCATGATTCGATGTTGCACCTGGATAAGATTACCTGTACAATTAAATGACACAGCAGTGGATAGGTGGAAGATACATGTATGGTGAGGTGATGGGATGTCGATTGTATTACCAAAGTGATTCCTACCAACAATCAAGTTCCTCTTCAGTCACGGTCTCAGCCCTCTGGCACCCATATGACCTTTATGCATACAAGGATGGAGAGCCATTATGTAACAATCAATAAACTTTCTAAGACTGTATTTTTCTTTCTCAATTTTACTTTCAAATATTCTCTATTCTTGGGATCAGGTTTACAAATGCTCAAAAACTCTCTAAGTTAGGGATAATTGCCCTGTGGGAGAATATATTCCGGTGGCATATTTGTTATATTCGGGATTCAAACACAAGACCTTCCGTTGTTATATTTGGGATTCGAACATAAGACCTTCCGCTCTGATACCAAGTCATAAGACCTTCCGCTCTGATACCATGTCAAATAACCACTTGCTTATCTAAAAGCTCGAGCCGTTGGAGCTGGCAGAGGATGGTGTCATTTATATCAATGGACTCTTAACAATCCTAATGGGATATCTTCAAAAGCTGTGAGGTTCATTTGCGAACCATGGCAATTACCCAACATGCAAACCATTGCAACTATTCACATTCAATCTAAAAACCTGAGGATTTTATAATGACTCCCTATCCATCTTATACCTAATTCAACTAAAGTACCGAAGAAACCAAGTTAAAAACTCCCTAAATTGGTTGGTAAACATGCATGACAGACTATCAAAGCAGCTAACTAGAGCAGAACCCCTTGTAGAAACAGAGAGAACTAATTGTTCATAATTATAAAGAACAATGAAAAATTACCTTAATTTGCTCCTTCTCAGTCCACCGGCCACTATCCTGAACTTGTTCAGGTCTCCGATCTGCCGACATTACATAATTGGGGAGCGGGACTTTATCGGATTCAATGCAAATGAGATCCTCTACAAGAATATCATAGTGCCTCTTGATCTCATCGATGCTTCTCCCTCCAACCATGGTTGCCACATTCTGCCATCGGTCGGGAGTCTCCTTGTCGTAGACAGCCAGAGCCCTCTCAAAAATCTTATCTTCCTCTCGACTCCAATCCGAGTGAACCGTACAAATCGTCCCTTCTTCCATCGTCCTACAACCCATTTTCTCCTTTATATACCCCCTTACTCTCTTTCAATCAAACTTAAGAACCCAACAAGTAATCATATCAATACAAAATTAAGAAAAGGAAATACTTGTAGTAAAAAAAAAAAAAAACTACTAATCAAAAGCGAATAAATAAATAAAATAACATAGCAATGTTTGTAGTAAAGAAAATCAAACCAAATGTTGACAACCAATTACTACAGATTACAGACGAAATCTTATAACGAAATGAAAGAAAATCAAAGATTCGTTCAAACAAAGCATGAATGAAGAGGAAAGAAGAAGAAGAATGTAACATATAACTTAAAAATTGGATTTTCCAGACTCCAAAAACTCCATCTAAAGAAACCCAAAAAGAATTCATATCTCCATCAATTCCACAAAGATTGTTTCACAAGAAAAAAGATCCATTTTTCATTCAAATTAACTATATTTATCCATGTAAACTCTCTGCATGCATATACGTATCTGTTAGAGAGATCTAGAGAGAGAGAGAGAGAGAGAGAGAGAGAGTACACAATTCTCACCATCTCATTCTCATGCATATAGGTAGCGTTTCAGATAGATACGAGGCGGGGCATTCATTTTCATGCTTTTATATTATTATTATTATTATTGTTTGGGGCATTCATTTTCATGCGTTTCAGATAGGTATGAGAGTGCATTAGCCATGCACTTCGAGGTATCGATTTGCACGTGACACGTGGTCTACGTTGCTGCCACGGGGTGCAACGTGCCATGCACTAGCTAAACTAGTCGGACACCTCGCTGAACAGGTCAGGTCACGGGCACGTCGCGTGCACGTGATGGAGATGCTAGGGAAGGGGACTGATCACTGGCACTGCAGTACCACAGCTTGTGGTGCCGTGCCATTTTTCTCTCCACGTAGCATTTGTTTGGGGAATCCGTACCATGAAAACAGTAGAGCACACAGTGAAGAGTAAGCTTTTGAAATATCAGGATGATCCACACACTGGGTGGGCCATACCTGTAAATCGCACATTGATTCCAACGGTGTGGCCCATATTGATGAGAAGACTAGCACAAAGTTTCTTTTGATGATCTTCGTGACAGGGCCTACCGTTTTAATGGTAAGGATATCACATTCAAGTGACATGGTGGCGGGAAATTAAGATAGTGCTGCACGACAATTTGTGGTGCGGCTGTATGTAGGCGAGCAGAGATGACGTCATTTATTTGAACCCGAGCTGGCCCCTTATCTCAATCATCCGACTGCGCACTTGACAATTGTACAGTCGCCATGCATATTAGACAAATCAAACCGTCTAAATCACGGTGATGGGCCGTAACCGACCGGTTGGTTAGTGAACATCCAATGGACGGCCAAAATTGAAAGTACCAAGGGCCCTCATTCAATAAATAAAGGTCCACTAATCAGAGGCTGCAGTGATTATATAACGAATGCGATTTATTTTTAGCCTATCTACTTATTTTCCACTTTCTATGTGGGCCCATCTGATTTTTGGCTTGGGGGACATGCACAGGAGGGACCGCTCTACGGACGTCCTGGATCCTGCACAAATGTCACTTTGGCACATTGGGTACTACTCTTTTTGGTGCTTGAAGATCATGCGTCTGGAATTTACCAAACTAAGGATCATAAGCATAGCATACTAGGGTTTTCAATTTGTTGAAGTGGGACCCATCGTTTAAGATCCCCAAAACAGTTGGTCTTCCTGGGGTGGATGATGTTGACTTGGCCAAAGCTTTTCAATTCGAGTTGGCCTGGCTCAAAATAGAGAGCTTTCAGGACTTGGTATTGAGTTGGTTGTCATCTTTTGTGGTTGTAAGTCGGGTGGGTTTCAAGCTTTTCCAAATGATGAAGTTGTTGAAGGCCAGCCTTTATCCTGTTAGAGAGGAAGAAGGTGGTCAGCCATTTGTTGATTAAAAAAAAAAAAAAAAGACTTTTAAAGATACGAAAAGCTTTATGCTGATTATCGTGCTCGAATTTAAAAAAGGAGATTAAATGATGTCAGAGCTTTCGGGCTACCTAACGTAAGGAATGCGATGAGAAGACCAGGTTCTTCCATGGTATATAGTCCGTACCAGAGCTCAAGTCAATTGCAACTCTTCCTTCTTGGTTGACGAGATCAGGTTATTTGAGAAGGCTTCTATTTGTAATGCAATCGTCAATTTCTAATTGAATTTACTCTCAAGCAAGCCCTAAATGCAACCGAATCTTAAGAATCTATCCTTTGATCATTTCTCTTTGGAGGAAGCTGCCAACATTAAGGCGCCTGTTCGTGAAGAGGAAGTGCAGACTCTTGATTAAAGCTTGTACGTGTTTCCTCGCTGAGGTTCTCCAGACTCTTGATTACAGCTTGTGTTTCCTTGCCAAGGTTCTCTATCTTCATTAATGGCTCTCTGTTTGGTTTCTTCTGTGCTGAGGGGTCTTCGTCGGGGAAGATATTCTTTCTCCTCCTTTTTTTGGTGGTGTCTGAAGCCCTAAGAAAGATGTTGGTTAGGAGTTGGCCTCTTCTAAGATTATGAGTTTGAGAATGTCCCCTAACTCGTCACCAACCTTCAAATTGTTAATGATACTCTCATTTTTTTATGAGGTTAATGCATCCATGGTGGACAATCTCAAGAAGATAATCAGATGTTTTGAAGTTGTTTCGAGTCTCAATGTTAATCTAGCCAAAAATGAGTTGCTTAGGATCCACTTTTCTAAGGAAGAGCTGGCCGATTGGTTGGCACTTTCAATTGTTGGGCCGAGTCTTTTCCCTCTTTCTATCTCGACCTGCCTTTGTGCATAGGTAAGTGATGGAGTTTTCCTCCTCATGTGACAGAAGAGAGAGAGAGTGAATTGGAAGTGGCCGGGCACCCGGGCCTCATTGTGGTCGGGCGACCGGAATTCATGTTTCTGAGCAGCTAGGCTGCTGGACTGTTTTGTCCATTTCCGGGCGCCCCATGGTTTTGGTGACCGGGCGCCCCATGACCCGGCCGGGCGCCCGACCATGTTGGTCCGGGCGCCCGAAATTCAGATTTTCTCTAAGTGCTCTCGCTGGACTGTTTTTTGGTTGGCCGGGCGCCCCACGGTTTTGGTGACCGGGCGCCCGACTCGGCGCGAACTGCTTGTACGCAGTTTCCTAATCTGGCTCTAATTCCTCCGTTTTTGGTACTTAAGCACTCCAAAACGGGATTAGGGCATCCCATTGAGTTACTAACACGTCCAAGGTGAGAAAGAGAGAAAAAGAGGAAGAGAGAAAGAGAAGAGAGAGAAAGAGGAAGCTTGTAGAAGGGAGAAGTTGCTTGAAGAAGGGTTCTTCTGCGCAACGGTCGTCTCAGCGCTTCTACGTCCTCGGGATCGGTGAGATCGTTTCTCCTTTACTATTCTCTTGTTGTTTATCCATACCTGCGTGGGTGAAGAAGTTTGATCCAAGCGGTGTGTGCTTGAGATCGGTTGTAACAGTTTCCTGAGATAGTGGATTGTTGATCTGGACTAGGTCCCGTGGTTTTTACCTCTTTTGAGGGTTTTCGACGTAAAAACTCTTTGTGTTCGTGTGGTTGATGTTTATTCTTGATTATTGCATTAGCATAGTCCATAATTCTAGTGTATTGGGGGGCGAGATCCGAAGGTTTGTGTGAAACGCACCCAACAGTAAGCTTGTCAAACATCTCTAGGATTTGGTAACAGAGAGAACGGAGAGACTTGGAAAAGCAGACTTTTGTCCTTTGGGAGGTAGAATCACTCTGATTAAGGTGGCCCTCACCAATCTCCATGTTAGTTTTATGTCGCTATTTAGGTGCCTGAAGTCAGTCCTCGACAGTATTGATAAACTTTGGAGTTTTTTTTTTTTTTTGGTAAAGAGGAGCGTCTAAAGGTAAGTTCCATCTTTGCTCAACTAGAATGAGGTTTGTAGATCCTTTGCCGAGGTCGATGCTGAAATTAATTTGTTGGCCTGATGATGTGAATTCTACCCCTTAGGGAAATGAGTCTAGAGATTTGAATTCAAGGATGGAGCTAGTAGAGGGACATTGTTGCCGGAAAAATACAGTTCATCAACCATGGGTTGGTGGATGTGGGAATCATTATCTATATCAAGCGTCTTTCCATTGGAAAGTTGTTGCTCATATTGCTAGTAAAGTTCTCTTACTTGGGCTCCGCAATAGGGGATGGTTCAAAGGTTAGATTCTGGGGTGATATCTAGTGCACAGATTCCTCACTGAGAGATATTTTTCCTTGGTCCTCATATGTTCTTTTGCTAATGCTTTGGTTGATCGCTGCTTCTTGGTGTCTGGATTTGGGAGTGTTTAGACTCCTTATCGTTGAAATCTGTTTAATTCTGAATTCAATGACTTCCCGCTGCTTCTTTCTTACTTGCGGAGTAAGAGACTAGTTGTGTGGCTTACGGATAAATCAGATATTTTTTTTCAATGAAATCTTTCTACTTATTCATTACATTAACATGGAAATTCCACCTCTCGTTGTCATACTGGCCCTATTTGATCCTAAGGTGTTCTTCTTAAAGTGCCAGCTTTTATATGGCTTACTGTAAGAATAGGGTCCTTACTATCGACAATTTTTGCAAGAGGGCAATGGCATTGCCTAACATCTATCTTCTCCGTCTTAGAGATGCCAAGTTGGTGGATCACCTGTTCATTCGCTGCCCTTCGCTTCCTTAGTCTGATCCACCATTGTCTTCTTTCAACTTGTGATGGGTGATGTCGAATCCAATCAAAGGAACAAGGCATTTTCCTTTCTTGGCATGTTGGTGAGATCAGAATGAAGGTATTGGTCTCGAATTTGGCCACACGGAACCTCACCATGACCATCAACCCTTGGCGTCGAGATAGAACAGTACTCGTCGAGATAGAGCGGTACTCAACTATTCATCTGCTCATCCAACTATCATGCACTCGTTACTCACGCAATTAGCGAAGGTTGGGGCTCCAATGATTTCTTTTTTTTTTTCCTCGAAGATTCAAGGGCTTTTGAAAGTGCAACCGTTGTTATAGCTTTCCCAAGATAGATGAGAGCACAACTGCTCATCCACGTGGCGCCTTCGCATGTAACCATCTGGAAAAGAGTGGTTACATTTTATCGACCATGATCTTTTCTTCGTTGGACGCTTCGAACATGCTCCAATGCTAACATGGCTAGAACAATTGCTCACACCTATCCAGAGATAACCTAAATACCAAAAACACCCCCAAAAAAATTATCTAACCTTCAAATCTCGAGCGCATGCTCTATGCCACGTAGCTCAATCTGCATTGTTAATTAATTTGGTCCGGACAAATTTTGGTACAAACAAAAGGGAATGCCTCAGTGGAGGGTTGCCCTCCTCGCTATTCTATGGTCGATCTGGGGTGAAAGGACCCTTCAATATCTTTGTAATAGGAGTGGCTCGTTAATGGGGTGTCACTAGGACTATCTTGTTCATGGTGTCTTGAAGGGGTGTCAGTTTTATTTTCTTCTCTTGTGTCCTTTTTTTAGGCTTAACCTTTAATAAAGTGCATTATTCTTTAAAAAAAATAATAATAAATAAATAAATAAAGAGTTGGGTCGCATTCATAGACCCCCAAAACTCCCTTCAATTGGACCATTCTAGCGTGCTTTTAAATAGATGGTTCGAAGAAAATTGAGCAACGGTCAACAATCAACTGAAAATATGGGAAAAAAAAAAAAAAAAAAAGATAATAAAAAATAGATAGGGTATTCCAATCTGGGAAATTTTACTGTTATGGACCATCAATAATGGGCTCCACCATATAAGCCACTTGATCACCTAGACGATTGATTGTCCATCCAGTATAAATTTTCTGGAAACGAATGGGTGCCCACTGAACTGGTCAATGACGGTGGATCTTAGGTCCTTGGCAATTCAAAGCAGCACCCAACTAACGGTCTAGATCAATCAAAGAGGGCATCCATGATTTGAACCATTCATCAGACAACTGCCAGATCTGATTTAAACCGTCCATTGTTTTTCTAGTATCCGTCTCCTCAAATGTGTGCTGGCCTGATTTATGTACCTGGTGAAATCTTCATGGTAGGGCCCACCTCATGGAAGGCCTCAGATGGATTAGTATGGCTCCTCTGCACCAAACCTATCACTTATTAGCATGTGAGCAGGATGCATGTGAAAATCACAAGCGATGTGCTAGGGCATTAGCTATATTTATACCCTGGAATCTTAAAAGGAGCATTGGGCATATTTAACAGCCTGATTGCCAATTGGGCCTATGATTCAGCATTCTAGAGTAACATATATGCATGCTATGTGTGTATGGTGGATGAGTAAGCGCCATCTAAGAAATGGTGGAAAATGAACTCGCAGTCTAGTAGGTAATTCCCAAATTCCAAGCAACAAGGTGAAGTAGGATTTAACAAGAAATCTATTAAGAACGCTTACTGGGAGTAATCTTTAGCGGATGAGTATATACTCTGCTTCGTTGGGCATCATATGTGCAGCAGTTGGAGGCAAATTATTTCTGTAAGTCGCTTGCCGGACCTTTGCATGCTGCTCTGCATCGTGCTGGAACATTGACACCATCTCTTGGAGCTCCAACTTCCTCACTTGAACTTGCTCTTCTGTGATAGGCCTTTTCAACCCAAGGTAGATCAACCCAAGCCCGATCAGCACTGCTCCTATGCAGAAGAGGATTCCAGCAAACAGACCAAACGCGTATGGGGTATTATCAGATCCGGGAATCCCATCCACGTTGATCCCAAAGAGACCGGTGATAATGGAAAGAACAAGGCCACAACCACCAAAAACAGCCAAGTTATGTGTAACACGAAGGCTTCTGTCCTGCTTGCAACATCAACAACAGGAACATGTTTACATACATTAGGTATTGCTTGGGCTTGGAAGTTTTGAAATGCCATTTTCAAAAATTACAAACCTAGTTGGTCGGCCCCACATTGACACATCAGCAAGATGTGAATCAAATCCACCTCGATAATGTGTCCCAACAGACACATCACATGTAATTTTAGGGCCTGTTTGGTCTGTTGTAAGTGCATGTAAACGGTGGTAAATAAGCAATGATGACTTGCTTCAGTATTTCCATCCAATAAAGATGTTGACAGCTACGTAATTTGAAAAGAGACTCCGATAGCCTAACGTAATCTATGTGGGCCCTACCATGATGTATGCGTTTTATCCACGCCGTCCATTCATTTTTGTCCGATCATTTTAGGGCATGAGCCCAAAGATGAGGCAGATCCAAAACTTCTTAGCCCCCAAGCAGTTTTCAATGGGAGGCATTTAATCCCCACTGTTTTATGCGGTGTGGTCCACTTGAGCTCTGGATCTGCCTCATCTTTGGGCTCATACCCTAAAATGATCTGAAAAAATAAATGGACAACAGGGATATAATGCATACATCATGGTGGGGCCCACCTGTTACGAGGTTGAGTTTTTGCCCGATTTTCGAGGTGAAATTCAGGCTCTAATGCAAACAGAGAGCAATTGTCATAATTATGATTTTACTACCATCTACATGCATTTACACCAAACCAAAGAGGCCCTTATTGATAATCTCTACTGCAACAAATTTTAAATCGAAATGGACCCTTACAGAAAGCCTACTACCCACATGAATATATATACTTGCGTGCATACACAATGCATTGCATGTATCATGGATTCATGGACAAGAACGTGAAAGGTAAAAATAAATTGGATAAAGGCAAAAAGCAACATTCATATGCATGTATGCAATGTTGATGTACCATGCATGGATATGCACTGATGTCTGTTATACATTTCACGTCCGCCCATGAACATAGATCACACAGCATGTGGTCTAGACATGCCTTTCAGAGATAATACCAACAAACCTGCAACCATGCACGAACAGTGCTCTGCATGACATCCTGAATGGTAAATAGGCGGCCACGGACTGCTTCTTGCTCCTCTATCATTTCCCTTGTACTCTTTCTTATTCCCTCCAACAAACTCCTCGTAGTAGCCCCCCTCAAATGCTGAAGAAGCTCGAAGACAATCTCCTCTCTGGCATGCAGTGACCATTTGACTCTAATCACCTGTCGAAAAGGTAAATCTAGGTTTCTTCAATTAATCTATTAGTCATATGGGTCCACTGAGAAACACTTCACTTCTTGCAAGTTTCTTTTCTTTTCTTTTTCTTTCTTCCTTCCTTTCTTTCCTTTTTTTTTTTTCTCCAAACGAACCAAGAAATTTAATCGTATGGGGTAAATGGGGTTGTGCACTTCTTTATTGCTTCCTTTCAACATCCAAGGGTGAGTGGGGTTATTTACTAAAAGTGAGGGGTCAGGTGGAAGGAAAATAAAAGAAGGGGGCAGTTTGACCCAAAAACATAGGTGTCTTTTTGGTTCTTATCCCTATTTAATTTTTCTGATTTATTTATTTATTTTAGATGACTTGATGACCTATAGTCTAACTGAAATTATGGCCCTTGATGGAGTGGAAAGGCAAAACAGGATTGGTGCAGCCAACCCCAACTAGTTGGTATGATAAGTCTTAGATGATGATGGTGATTATTTTTCAGATTTTTTTGTTCTTTAGAAAATCCAAAAATCTTAAGATTTATGACGCGATTTGCGATTTACAATACAAACAATAAAATTATACCTTCTAAAAAAAATTTGTAAAGAAAGAAAGAAAAAAGATCTTTCTTTTCCAAATCATGATTTTTCCTATTTTTAGCCTGTGTAAATAACCACCATTTATCAATAATGACTATCCACCATTTATCTTTAATGACTAGAAGTATTTCATTATCAGCCATCCAATGGTGTCACCTTTTATGACACCATCTTTTTTTCCTTTAGGGCCTATTTGATTTTCCATATCCTATGTAAATCCCTTGTCAATAAGTAATTATTACTTTTTCACCTAGTTTGAAAATATGTGAATATTTCTGCTTCGAAAAGCGGTCCAAAAGTATTGGCTTAAATTTGTGGGTCCCACTATGATGTTGACATATCCGCATCGTCCATCTGTCTTACCAGAACACTTTGGGGCATGAGCCAAAAAAATGAGGCATATCCAACACTCTTTAAGTGGCCAACAACAAAGGAAACAGTGCCCTTAGTACATCCACCGTTCAAAGTTGTTTCCTTTACGGGGCCCATATTGATGTTTATTTGTCATCTAACCGTTCATAAGGTCACGTAGACATGGATAAGGGGAAAACACAAATATCAGCTTGATCCAAAACCTTTGAGGGGCCCAAGAAGTTTTTAACACTAGGCATTCGATTCCCACTGTTTCATGTGGTGTGGTCCACTTGAGCTTTGGATCTACCTCATTTTTGGGCTCATGCCCTAAATTTAGTTGGCATAACAGATGGATATTGTTGATAAACCACATACATCACGGTGGACCCCACATTTATTTTGCAGTGTCCCCTTTTTAGCTTTCAAAAAGTAGGCTGTCATATTCTGCATCAGGAAAGATGCGGTAATTACTTAAGTAAATAATTATTACCCATTTACAAGGTAATTACCGTTGACATGGAAAATCAAATAGGCCCTTAGTGGGAATAGGAGTTCCGTCAAAGCAAAGGTGCACGTAAAATGTATACCTGTGTCGATAACCTTCTGATTTCTTGATTCAAAATTACACTCAATAGATTCAAGTCCTCTTGATTCCTCCTGTTCAATGTTGGGAATTATTTACGCACTAGCCATAAAAGAAAAGGGAAACGCTGGGAAACACTATTGAACCTGACTACATGAGGTGTTGCCAAAACAATTTTTTTTAAAGAGAAATATTACTGGATGTGTAAGGGTACCTATGCACAAACTTCAACTCAACTTCGTCCGATGCCCCAAATATGTATTTGCGGAACAATCTAAAACAATTGAAAGAAAAAAGTGCCAATAAATAGGTTAACCAGTTTATGGTGCGATTACACTAGCAACAGAGGAAGTATATAGAAGTGAACATAAGAACCAAAGAAAATAAAGGTAGTGCATCCCTCAATATGGCGAATAACGAAATAAAAGTGAAGAACCTGGGAATTGAAGTGCAGTTCGAGGATTATGAAATTTCAAAGATAAAAGATTAACAAAACATCGCCTCAAGTTTTAGGCTTACAAATTTTATAGAGAAGGTAATGGAAATTTTATTAGAAAACGAGCAAAGCATTACAAAAGGGGAAGTGAATTGCCAATATAAACAGCCCAATGGCTCACACCCTCCTTCGCCAACACCTTGGCATCAGAATTAGCATCTCTTCCTATGTGGGTAAACAAAATGTTTTGCCTGGGGGCTGGAACCAAAAGACCTAACTTCATAAACACAAACCACAACTCCCATGGCTTGGCTCCCACATTCATCACCTCACTACGGACCCTTGATTGAGTCAATCTCCACAAAGGCATCCCCAAAAAACTTGCTACTAAAAATAGGGAGGGCTTCTCTCAAAAGAGAGACCCAGCCACAAGTGCACTTCCCAAAGGAATTGGACCTAAAAACACATATGAGTGCAACCACTATTGTCAAATGGCATAAGCAATTGCATGTGACCCAAGAGAGCTGTGAACACATGTGATCACACAACCCCCAAAAACAAATCCTGAAAAAATATTAAAAAATCGTAAAAAAATCGAGGGAACTGGAAAAAACTAACAAAAAAATATGAAATTTTTTATGTAAAAATACTACGTGTAAGAGAGTAACAGAGTCAAGAGAGAATGAGAGTACTAGAGTGTGAGAGAGAGTTAAGAGAAATTGAGAGAATGAGAGTATTAAAGTGAGAAAGAGAGTAAGAGAGTAATAGAGTAATAGAGTAAATAGAATGAGGAGATGAAAGTGCCTAATTATAGGCAAAAAGGGAGAGAAAAGGAAGCAAACAAAAAAGTCCCAATGCTCAGAAATCTGATCGTTGGGACATTATGCAAAGTATGAGATGGCATAGTCGCATAATTATGGCTTATGTGGTTGCATACTTCTTTGTGAGACCGCATAATGACTAACGGTACAAAAATTGTGTATGCCACTATGGCATATGCAGTCCATGGTCTCCAAATGGCATGTGTGAGTGCATAATCGCCTATGCCATTGCATATGACAACACCAAGTGCAACCATTTTCATTTGTAGGGATTCCAACAATTCTAGAAGGGCCCAGGTTACCTAAGGACGGTCCATCAAAATTGATTCATCCAAATACCCACTAGAGGTGGAAAACATTAGGTCGCCTGGATGGCAGTCAGAACATTAGCAGTTGCAATAGACAACCAATTCCTGATTAAGTCCAACAAGGAAATGCCTAGGAAAAGTCGGCGTGGAAAGCAGCCTAAACACTGATGTTTCCTTTAGTTGTCTCTTATTCTCGACTCAAAGAACCACTCTTTGAGTTCTCTTTGCTTCCAAATTTCCCAACATAGCACATAAGGGTGCAGCCTCCATAGAACCTTTTCTCTTTCTTTGAATGAGCAAAAGTCAGAAAGAGCCCAAAAGTAAGAACCTGACCAATTACACCAGCGGCTGAAAACCTCATCAAATTTTTTCCCTAAACACCCAAGAGATTCCAAACATGTTCGGAAAGGGTTGCCAGATTGAATTAACCTTGGAGCAATGAAGGAAAAGATTATGCACAGTTTCCTCCTCTTCACGAATCATACAGAGTTAGGAAGGTATCAACCCATACTCTCTAAATGATCCAAGGTAGGAACTTCATCTCTCACTGCCACCCTCATGAATGCAGTGACTCTTAAGCAGAATCCCAAACAATGCAAGAGACAGAGAAACTTCCACCATTGAAAAATCTTGAAAGAAATATTTTGTGGAAATATTACCCAAGGCATTTCTTTTTCACATGTAGGGCTGTCAATGGGTACCTAGACCCACAAGTACCCAATGGACCCAACCCCATTTTAACAGGTCGGGTCCCATTTATTGAACTTGTTAAGAAATCGGATTGGGTTTGGGTATCACCTTTTGGAGCCAATTACAAATCAGGTCTACTCGTGTTCGGGTCGGGACCATGCGATGGGCCCAGTTAAAGTCAGGTCAGGTCCAATTGGTTTTAATAGTAAAGTTATATATATTTAAGATATATTAATTATGTTGATTATATATATGATACTCCTTTGCCATGAGGAAATTGCTATAAGTCCAAAATGTACCAGATCCAATTCATTAGTAGTTCAAATAGAGGGAGATGTTTACATCACTTGGGGTGGAGAAGTAGCAGCATTAAGAGGGGGGTAGAGGACAAGGATGGTTCACCACCAGACTTTCGACAAGGATCGATCATGGGGAAGAGCAAACAGTAGGGGCGAGAGCATTAGGAGGAGAAACAATAGGAGAAGTCATTGGCAATCATCTAGAGGCAATATTCAAATGAGCAGAAGGTTGCTGCCAGTAGATGGGAGGGGACACAACTCTTACACCCGAAGGAAATTGCCAGATACAATAAGGTGAAGGGATTGCTATCGAACCCAATGGGGAGGGATGATGATAGTCAATGGAAAGGAGTAGAGGAGGGGGTAGAGGAGTAGGTGAGGAAGGGAAATGGGTTAGGGTTGAGAACAATACCAGGAGCCATCAATCACGTAGAAGGCATGATGGAGGACTTAACCTCAAGGAACTCCCAACCATCTTTGTTGACAATTCCCAAATGATTGGATGGATTTCCATTTCAAAAGGGTGTTCAGCCAATTCGGGGATGCTCGAGAGGTGGTTATCCCTCATGTTCGGGGCTCTGTGGTCATGCATGGCTTTGCTTTCGTAAGGATGAACGAGGGAGAGGAATTGGAAAAGGCAATTGAAGGTCAAAGGGTTCGAAGGTTTGCAGGAAAAACCATCTGGGTACAAAAGGCCCCTTATAGCCCGAAGACCATCAACAGGGAGCAGGATAACAAAAATGTTGAGGCCATGAAGGGGGGAGGGATGCAGAGGAAAGCGGTCCAGGTAGACAAGAGAAGGGTCGTTAGTAGGGGTTTTCAAAAGGATGTGATCGCGGGTAAACCATCATCCACCAAGGATGAGAGTCGGTCCTATAGAGAGGCACTGGAGTCGGGGATCAAGGTAATGTCACCCCCGAAGCGCACAACTAAAGCAGATAGCCAGAAGCAATCAAAGAAAAGAGATTGGAAGGTGGACTCTCTAGCAGGCCCGATTGTCAAGGTGCACCCCAAGTCATCCATCCAATGCAGTGTGGTGGTGGTGCTCAAGGAAGGAGCGACCACAACTAAGCTGGGACTTGATTTGATGATTCTTGTGGGATAAAGGAGAATTTGTGTCTCTTTAGACCTTCAGGGAATCACACAGTCTGGGCTTCCTTGTTCTTGCTCGAGAAAGTTGATCGTTGCATCCTAGGAAGCAACACCAAGATGGCCTGGTTTCTTCCATTTTCAGATGGGAGGATTGGTCGAAGTTTGGCTTTTATGACGTCTGGGTGCAGCTTTGGGACCTTCCTCTCAAGGCGTGGTTTGTTGAAGCTATGGTGGTGATCACCTCTTGTTTCAGTGAGGTGGTGTTGATAGACGAAGACACTAAGAAGTAGCTTGATCTTTGTTAAGCTAGAATTAGGGTTCTTGTGAAGAAGATGACCATTTTACCGAGCTATGTTCTAGTTAAGGTAAGTGATGATCAAGTTCTAGTTTGGGTCATCAAAGAGACCCAGCCTATTTCTCAGGAAGACTGCCCGTCAATGAATCCCCATTTAAACCACCTTCGAAGGATGCCAATGGAGGTTGTTGATGAGGAAGTTCAGCAAGATGTCATGTGCAGTGGAGGTGTGTCTATGAGGGCCTGTTGTAGAGGGCGGGTCTATGCAGGTGACACATACCCACCTTTCGTACGCTTTCGCTTATGCAGAGAGACAGGTGGCTACAACTCATACATTAGATTCAAATTCAGGGGGTAGTTGTTATGACAAGCCAACACCTTCACTCCCAAGAGAGGCCACGTGTCCTAAGGGTAGCGCGAATCTGCCTGTCTTAGCAGATCACCACCATCCAATTATGACAGGTGTGATTGGGACATCAGAGGATTCACACGAGTTTACCAGAGACGGAGACGACCATCATCTTCCTCGCAGGCTTTCCCTTTGGATGGATGGAGACTTCCATGTGGGGTCCGCCGGGACGATTTGAAGACCCCACATGCATTAGACGTACATCAGGAAGACCCCCACACTGGGATGATGCATGTATGTTTCTTTTTAGGAGTTTTTAGTCATAGGTTTTCAGTTTTGAGTCGATCCGACCGTTGGATCTTGCTGATCAAGCCATCAGGCCACCGAATCATCTAGATTTGGGCCCCTTGGACCCTGATTTTACTATATTATGTTTTTGTTATTTTTTAGGATTTATTAGATGGTTTGGATTGATTATCAAGAGTTTAATTTGTCTATTTGGATGATGGTCCATGTTACTTATGACAATGGCAATTTTGTAATTTCATTGAAAAGTTAATATAAGGGCCTGTTTGATTTTCCATTTCCTTTGCAAATACCCCGGTGATAAGTCATTATTAAATTTTTACCCCGTTTGAAAATTCGGTGTAATTCCTACCTCGAAAATTGGTCCAAAAGAAGTAGTTCAAAATTATGGGCCCCACCGTGATATATATGATATATCTACTCCGTCCATTAGTTTTACTTGAATATTTTGAGCCATGAGCCAAAAAATGAGGCAAATCCAACATTCAAGTGGCCCACACCAAAGGAAACAGTGGCCTTAAGAAGTTTTTAACGATAGGTGTTAGATTCCCTTTTTCCTGAGGTGTGGTCCACCTGAGCATTGGATTTGCCTCATTTTTTGGTCCATTCCCTAAGTTCATTTGACAAAACAGATGGATGGTGTGGATACGCCACATACATCACCGTGGGCCCCACATATATTTCTCATTCTCCTCGGTTTTAGCAATAAAAAAGTAGGCAGTCAAATCATACATGGGGAATAGCGTAGGAATTACCCAAGGAAATAATCATTATACATTTACAATGTATTTACCTGAGAAATGGAAAATCAAACAGGCCCTAAAAGCTTAAAGGGGGGGGACGTCTAACCGCGAATGGGCTATTGAGAGTTTTGAGAAGAAAAAAAGAAGAGGAAGAAGTAAGAGAGTTCCTCCTCTAAAAACAGGGTTTTCATCTTTTTCCTTCAGGGTTTGTATGGAAACCCTCCATTCCAATCAAAGTGTGGAAGGGTATATCAAAGCTTGGTGGCGGGTTCCTCCATATCTTCTTCTCGTTCTTCCTTCAAGGTATTCATCTTTCCTTCCTCTTTCTTCATTCACGACTCCTCTAAACCAAAACCCTCTCATCTCATATTCTCATTCTGATTTTTTTCGCCCCCATCAACCACCTTCGTCAACCCTAAATCTCTAATTCCCTAAATCTGAATTTTATTGGTACCCTTATTTCCTCATGTGGATGTGGTATATTACCTATGCTAGATTGATAGTCCTTACTTCCAAAGCGCAATTTTTTGTGATTTCTTTATCACTTTATGCACCACACATGTAATTAGCCTAGGCCGCTTCATAATTGAATCTGAAATTATTTTTATCTTCCATGTGGATGTGCTTGAGTTTGCATGATAATTATCTGGATTAATGTGGAACTAGATCTCGCCTCATTCATCCTAGGCTATGTCACGCACGTCATACATCAAATTTGGTATCAGAGCCTAGGTCTAGCATAGGTTGAGTTTCTTGCATATTAGGTGTTCGATAAAATCCCTAAATGAATAATATTACTGCATATGCCTGAATTTGTGTGCGCAAATTTGATTTTCAGCACGCTGATTTTGTGCACAAATCTGATTCTCGGCCATCTGGTTTTCAGCCATCTGAATTTCAGCAATCTAATTTTTAACAAGCTGATTTTTGTGTGCAAATCTAAATTTCAACAATCTAATTTTCAGCAAGCTGTTTCTTTTGTGCGCATAGCTGAAGTTACGTCACAAAAATCTTATTTCATCAGGCATATTCGGGTTTAATGCATGTAGTGGATTTTGCATATAGGTTTGCATCTAAAGTTTTGTATGATTAGCCTTGTTTGAGCGTAGGTTAGTGTTCCCATTGCATGCCTAGATTAGTATAGTTATGAGCATCATCAAATCTGGAAAAAAAATTAAGTCACATTTAGGAGGCGTCAAATCTGAATTTTGCATCACATTCATCATATAGTTCATATAGAGTATAGGATCCATATCGTTACGTCTAGGTAAGCCTTATCTTTATTTTTATTATCATAGCACCTAGAGTTCAGTTGTTAAGTCTCCCTATAATGAATGAAGTATAGGCGCTCAAGATACTCAGCGTCGTTAAGTATTGTCTTGTGGCCCTCGAGACCCAACGGAAAGCCAAACTCCGACGATTTTGCAAATTTTAGTGGTCACATGGACCTAAAGACATCCCTTAATTGGCTTGAAGATTTGAAATATTTTTTTAACTGGTATGATATGTCAGACAACCGTCGAATGAGGTTCGCCAAGTTGAAATTGGTGGGCCAAGCCAAGTTGTTTTGGAAAGATTTGGAGTGAAGAATTGAGTAAAAAGGTGGAGCTCTGATCTCATAATGGAACAAGATGAAAGAGCATTTGATAGAAAAGTATATTCCCATCTTTTACCATCAGAAGCCCTTAGCTCAGGAAAGAGACGTCCCACCTTCCTGTCCAAAAAGAGAACTTAAATGGCCACCTTCTTTTAAAGTGGTTCAATCCGTCACTAAAGGAATCTCGACTTCTAAGCAACTTGAAGAGTATTTACCTCCAATTATATTTCCCTGGGAGTGAGACAATGCCTTGATGAATGGAAAGTTTGAAGGATCTAAAAACAAGTTGTTTATGAAGAGAAAGAGTACGTGACTAAAATCGATAGTGATGAAGAAGAAGAAATTGAGGCATCACTAACCGTTGTTGAACATGAAGGAGTGGGTGCTGGTGATGAAGAGGTTGAAGAAATTGAGACTGCACCACTTTCAATTTTCATGTGCAACCTGAATGATGTGGAGTCCCAATTTAAGTCTCTTACCATACTAAATGCGAACGGGTTTAAAAGAGAGACTAGTGTGGATACAATGATGGACACCCACATAACTAGTGATGTGGACTTGGAAAAGACTTGTGATACCACACCAGATGACTTATGGGATGAACTTCCACCTAAGCAGGACATTCCATACACTATCGATCTTGTCCCTAAGTCGATTTTGTCAAGCTTCCCCTCTTACAAAGTGAACCTCGTGGAGCATGCGAAAATGCAGAGGAAATTTGATAAACTTCTTAGGGAAGAGTTCACTCGGGAGAGTTTGAGTTTGAGTTTTATTCCGTGTGTCATGCCCACCCTTTTCACTTCCAAGATCGATGGCACGTGGCGCACGTGTGAGCACATTCTGATCGTCTACAAAGTCTTAATTAAGTGTCCTCAAGTTTTGGGATACTTGAACATTATCCTTGTTTATAAAACTTACGAGGAGCAATACCTCTATCAATTAGAGCGGGTTTGTGGGATTCTAAAGAGAGAAATTGTGTCACCCACGAGAAGTATTCTCTGGTTATAATCTCCCAAGTTTTAGATAATAGAGTTGCTTATTTTGAGTCCATTATTTCACCGGAGCGTCCTATAATTTCATTCATGTTCGTTTCACGTAGGCCATCTGAGTCCGCAGAAACATTTGCATGACATATACATGATTTGCATAGTGAGATCAAAAAGTGCATTAACGCAAGCAATCAACATTATAAACTCTCTGCAGATTCACATCATAGGTTTAAAGAATTACAGGTGGGCGATTATGTTATGGTCGGAATTAGGCCCGAACAATTCCCACAGGGAGCTGTACAGAAATTACATGCTCGAAGTGCACGTCCATATAAAGTTTTGACAAGGGTGGGCCCTAATGCATATGCAGTGGATCTTCCATCTGATATGGGCATCAGTGCCACATCCAACGTGGAGGACCTTATGCCTTGTGTTGAACCTACATCTTTATCATCTAGCCCTCTTGCAGACCTTTCTCTTGCCCTAGATGTTGATGTTCCTGATCCCAACACTAGCCTATGGCCTTTGCCAGACCCGACTTCCCACCCATTGCCTTCTCTTCCATCTTTACTTGGACAGAAAGAAGAGATCGAGGATGTTCTGAACCACCAAGCAGTTCCACCCGCCATGGAGGATATCAGAAATACATCGTGAAGTGAAAGAACAAGTGGACTTCAGACAATACTTGGATCACCGATGCAAAGTTTCAGTGTATAGTCCCCAATCTACTTAAGCGCTACGACAGTTTTATTTCGCCAGTGACAAATTCTTCTTGGCTGGGGAGAGTTGATGAGGACATCAAAGGATTCACACAAGTTTACCAGGGATGGAGACAACCATCATCTTCCTCGTAGCTTTCCCTTTGGGTGGATGGAGACTTCCAGGTGGGGCCCGACAGGACGATTTGAAGACCTCACATGCATTGGACGTGCATCAGGAAGACCACACGCTGGGATGATACATGTGGGTTGCTTGTTAGGAGTTTTTAGCCACAGGTTTTCAGTTTTGAGTCGATCCGACCGTTGGATCTTGCTGATCGGGCCACCAGATCATCTAGATCTGGGCCCCCCTGATTTTATTATATTTATGTCTTTGTTATTTTTTAGAATTTATTAGATGGTTGGATTGATCATTGGGAGTTTAGTTTGTCTATTTGGATGATGGGCCATGGTACTTATGACAATGGCAATTTTGTAATTGAAAAGTCAATATAAAAGCCTGGGAGGGGGCATCCAACTAGGAATGGGCTATTAAGAGTTTTGAGGGGAAAAAAAAGTAAGAGAGTTCCTCTTCTAAAAATAGGGTTTTCATCTTTTTCGTTCAGGGTTTGTGTGGAAACCCTCCCTTCCAATCAAAGTGTGAAAGGGTATATCAAAGCTTGGTGGTGAGTTCCTCCAGATCTTCTTCTCATTCTTCCTTCAAGGTATTCATCTTTCCTTCCTCTTCCTTCATCCACGACTCCTCTAAGCTAAAACCCTCTCATCCCACATTCTCTTTCTAATTTTTTTTCACCCCCATCAACCACATTCATCAACCCTAAATCCCTGATTCCCTAAATCTGAATTTTATTGATATCCTTATTTCCTCATGTCGATGTGGTATATTACCTATGCTAGATTGGAAGTCCTTACTTCCAAGAGGCTATTTTTGTGATTTCTTTATAACTTTATGCACCACACGTGATTAGCCTAGGCCATTTCATAATTGAATTTGAAATTATTTTTATCTTCCATGTGGATGTGCTTGAGTTTGCATGATGATTATCTGAATTAATGTGGAACTCAATCTCGCCCATTCATCCTAAGCTATGTCACGCACGTCCTACATCAAGGTGTCAGTCCTCTGCTCCTGTTCCCGACGCTCTCTAGTCTTCTAGAGACTCGTTCTGTGGTAGGTGTGGAGATTGAGCCACGTGGCCCAGATAGCGATCCTTCGGCTAGATTGGAGCCTTGCACTATTACTGTTGCTCCCCGCTTTCAAGTGGTATGGTGTCAGTCTCGAGTCTGTCTCCTTTCGGCTATGGCGTCCATCCAAAGGCAAGCCATAAAGGCAGTGGGATCTTCTTGAGAGGAGAATGAATCAGCAGTTGAGTTGGGCGAATCTCAAAGTGCCACATCGGCAATGGATGGTAACAATTCCTAGAGGGGGGAGCACATCTCTTTGAATCCAGATGATCCTTTAATTGTGCCAGTGTGCCTCAAGAAGGCCCATAGGATAGGGGGTTATCTCTCCCGTCGACACTTGGAACTCAACTTACTGTAATTATGAGGACGCTTTTAATGCAGACGGCGAAGACCATCTTCGAGATGGTGCCCTCACCTCCTTTGATGCAGACAATGAGAAATTTCTCCCAATCTCTCCCCTCCCCTCCGTCAAGGCATGCCTCATCTCTTAAAGGGTTCCGCACTCCCATTTTGTCAGCTCCCACATGCCCTGGTCTGATTGAAGCACCAAGTGACAAGTGCCTAGTTAGCAGCCCTATTGAAGGTTATCTATCTCTGGGAGCCGTCTTTGATTCATGACCAGAATAGTTTTCAAGGGGCGCTCATTCATCTGTCTATGGATATTGATGTTAAAGTCCTCTCCAAGTCGTGGTTTGTCTTAGCCACAAGAACCCTTTGCCCTTCCTAGCTACTACTACTCCTAGTAATGTGTGGGAATTGGTTGTGCTCATCATAATGAAAAGATAGGTCAGGGATGCTAGAAGCTATTGGGGACTCCTAGGGACAAAAGCCTTTTAGCTTCGAATTGGCTTGGTTGGAAGTGGAAGGGTTGGCGAAGCTAATTGTAGAATGGTGGAACTCTTTGGTCGTCCAAGGCACAACAGCGTTCAGACTTTGTCACAAATGCAGAGCTATCAAGAACAAGCTGAAGACTTCGAGGAAACAAGTTTATGACTAGAGCTCTCTGGATATGGACAACTTGCTTTCAGCCATTTACATTTTAGATGTCAAAGAGGAGAAAGGTACCCTGACTGAGGCCGAGGTAGTAGAAAGGAAGAAACTTTGTTCAGATTACAGTAAAAGGCTGCTCGAGGAGGAAATTAGGTGAAGGCAAAGGTCGAGATATCTCTAGTTAAAAGAAGGGGATCGAAACACAAAGTATTTTCACAGCATAGCCAATGCTTGGTGCTAAATGGCATGGGCAGATGCGCACTTGCGTGTCTTCTACCCATTTGTTTGTCCTCTTAAATTGGTCCCCTTCTTGCTATTTTCAAGCGTCTAGGGGCCTCAAGAGACCCCCTTTCCCCATTCTATTCATCGTTGTTTCTGAGGCTCTTAGTAGTATGCTCATTAGAGTGCAATCGATGGGTCCATTTGGGGGCTTCCGAGTCTCTACAGATGTTTCCCCCATCTCCCACCTTCAATTTGCAAACGACACCTCAGTCTTTTGTGAAGCTGAAGACGATAAGATTGTTAATCTTCACAAAACATTTTCTGGGCTGAAAGTTAAATTAGCCGAATCTGAACTTTTGGGGGTCAACTTCGAAGGTAAGGAAGTTGATTATTTTGTTGGGTTGATGGGTTGTAAGGCTAGATCGTTTCCTGCAATGTACTTAGGTCTCCCTTTATGTCTTGGTAAACCAGCCACTTTCCTTTAGGACTCGGTCATCGAGAGGATGGAGTGTAAGTTGGCTCCTTGGAAGGGGAAATTACTCTCTTTGGGGGAAGAATTATGTTGATCAAGTATGTCCTTTCTAACGAAATGATAAGTTGCAATGCAATTTTATATGGCAAGGAGGAAATCAGCGACGAGGTGTGTAGACCCTTTGACGAGGGGGGAGTTGGTATAAATAATTTGGGGGAGGTCAACTCCGCACTCTTGGGTATATGGGCCTGAAGGTTCATGGTGGAGGAAAGCCTTTGGAGAAAGGTCATTGTGGACAAATATGGTCTCTCTATTATGAGTAGGTGGACCAAGGAATCGTCAATGTATAAGACTTTGTTTGGGTGGAAGCCTGAGATTGGCTAATTTGTTTGGGTGGAAGCCTGAGATTGGCTACTCAGTAGGCAACAGAGTCAAAGTTTGGGATGATGCCTGGCTAGGGGACTTCACCCTCAGATCTTGGTTCCCCACCACTGCATATATCAATGTATATTGATGTATATCAATGGACTCTAACACTCCCCCGTACGTGCAGGGTGGAGCTCTGCACGGGAACATACTAGGCAAGGGTGGAGGGACACAAAACTCACACCATAAATGGCCCCCCATGGGAGAATATATTACCGGCGGCATATTTGCTACTACCAGGATTCGAACAGAGGACCTTCCGCTTTGATACCATGTCAAACAGCCACTTGAACTAAAAGTTCAAGCTATTAGAGGATGGCATATCAATGTATATCAAGGGACTCTAACACTCCCTCGCACGTGCGGGGTGGAACTCCGCACTGGAACATACTGGGACAAGGGTGGAGGGACACTCACAGCTCACACCATAAATAGCCCCCCGTGGGAGAATATATTACCGGTGGCCAATGTTCGCATTGTCGACGAAATGACAATATTATCGCGGTGTCACTGGATAGGCGACACCAAAACCCCAAATTTTCGTTTCTCTCCGGATTATCAGCTAAATATCGGCAATATCGTCGATAATTTGGGATTATCGTAGAGAATTTCGACTGTAGCCACCAACTACGTTACGAATCACAGGAAAATTGTAGCCGACAACCTCTTTTCCCAATAAATAGGTAAAAATCAAAAAAAAAAAAAAATCAGAAAATTGCTTCGATTTCACTGTTTTTGTCACAAAGTGAGAGTCATCTCATACCCGGTTGATCAGAACACAGATCTCAGAAGAAGGCCTCGATCGACAGTGCAAACAATACAAAGAGATCTCTCGATTTTTCTGCGAAAGCCTCGATTGACAGAGGTAAGAAAAACTCGGCGAAATTACCTTTCCTTTTTCAATTGGAAGTACGAAATATCCGCGAAAAATCAGGGATTTCGAAGCCCTTCCTCGAAAACCCTCTTTCTTCGATGAGAATTCTCTCGCAAACGAAATTTCAGCGTTTTGGTTTTTTTTTTTTTTTTTTTTTTACTTGAGGGGACGTGGGGCCTTCAAGATCCTTCTCGTGATTTCGCGACTTACGTAACGTCGCCAAGTTCTGTAGACCCCACCATCATATATCTGCTATATCCATATCGTCCATCCATTGGGTGAGATCATTTTATTCCATGAGCCCAAATATGTGGCATAGACAAATCTCAAGTGGACCCACCGCAAATAACAGTGGGACAGTGACACCATCATTGAAACCTTCCTAGGGCCCACCACATTGTTTATTTGAGATCCAACCTGTTCAAAAGTTCACACATACATGGACAAAGGGAAAGCCATAAATACTAGCTTGATCGACAGCTTATGTGGCCCAATGAAGCTTTTAATGGTAAGCGTTCAATCCCCACTGTTTTCTGTAGTGGGATCCACTTGAGATTTGGATCTGCCTCATTCTTTGGCTCATGCCATAAAAGGATCTATCCAAATGGATGGACGGTTTAGATATAACACATACATCATGGTGGGGTCCACAGAACTTGGTGACATCCGTCACTTTTTTCGGTACGAGTAGCTCGTACGATTTGTCGTACCGAGTAAACTCTCTTGGGCCCACCATGAATGTATGTGATTTATCCACGCCGTCTATCTGTTTTCCAGCTCATTTTAGGGGTAAATGCCAAATTTTAAGCATATCCAAAGCTCAAGTGGACCACACCAAAGGAAACAATGAGAATAATGATTCCACTGTTGAAAAATTCCTAGGCCCCACAGTGATGTTTATTTGTCATCAAAACCGTTCATGACAAGATAAACCCATTGATGAAGGTAAAGCATAAAAATCAGCTTGATCCAAAACTTTTGTGGACTCTGGAAATTTTTCATTGGTATAAGTTCAATTTAAATTGTTTCTTGTGGTGTGGCCTATTTGAAGTTTTGATATGCTTCGTTTTTTAGATAAAGCCCTGAAATTATACGATAAAATGGATAGACGGAGTGGATAAAGCACATAAATCATAATGGGCCATATAGAGTTTACTCAGTATCCGTACTGAGTTATTCAGTAAGCAGACGACCTGTGCGCCCTAGTGAGGTCGTGTGTGGACGACTCGTTTCCATAGCTTGGTGCTATATGGGGCCCACTGTAATGTTTTTCTTCCATCCAATCTCTTGATTAGGCCACACAAACCTGGATGAAGCAAAAACACAATTACCAGCTTGATAAAAAACTTTCATGGCCCTTAAATGAAAACTTATTATTTAATGCATTTTTTTTTGTAATTTTTTTATTCCTGAATATGCAAATGTGTGTATTTAGGCATTTCCTAGAGTTTCATTGAAAAATTCCACCGTTTTCCTCATGTTTCCCCCTTTTCCCCCAAATTTTCAGTTATCGGCGATAACGATATTATATCTTTATCTCCGGCCAACGAAACTTGTAGCGATACCGACAATGCGAACACTGTTGGTGGCATATTTGCTACTTCCAGGATTCGAACACAGGACCTTCCACTTTGATACCATGTCAAACAACCAATTGATCTAAAAGCTCGAGCTGTTAGAGGATGGTGTATCAATGTATATCAAGGGACTCTAACAGGTAGTGGCATGCTTCTCATGGAAATAGTGGTTCGTGGGCCTTCCCTTGCAAGTGGAACCTTTTGGACTCCGAGATAGATGAGCTGGCCAGCCTACTAGCCCTCCTGGAAGGAGTTCACCCAACCCCTAATGTGCCAGATACCCCTTCTTGGATGAAAGACAAATCAGGCTGCCTTAACAGTTAAATCTTTTCTCAAGGTTGTTCATGGTTCGAACTTAGAAGTGCATTGCTCCTTCACAAGCCCTATATGGCGTTACCATGCGCCACCAAAAGTGGCGGCCTTCGCATGGTTAGTTGGAAGAAATAAAATTCTTACCGTGATCGATGATCTTACCTAATGTCTGTATCCTACGAAAGATAGAAGAATTGGTCGATCACCTCTTTATCCACTGTTCGTTTGCGTCGGGGGAGCGGGATAGCACTCTCTTAGCTTTTGGATCCAACTGGGTTATACCGTTCTCTATAGGGGATCTGTTTCTCTCTTGGCATGGGGGATCTATGTGTAGCATTCTCTTGGCTTTTGAATCCAACTAGATTATGCCATCCTCTATAGGGGATCTGTTTCTCTCTTGGAATGGGAGATCTTCGTGTGTGAATGTTGATTATCCTAGCAAAAGAAATGAGGTTCCTGAGCCACACAAATGTAAGAGAACCCATTTACACACCATGTGTGTCTTAAAGTGGCATGTGTATGAGATCTAATCCATCCATCGGGGGCCTTAAATGCTCTTATTTGTCCTGAACCCAACTCAAAACCTCAATATAAAGACCCGATGTACCTAAAGGGTACCTAAAATCAATTGGATCCCAGTCCAGGCCATTAAGATCTAGACCCGGACCTCGACCTGGCAAGAGCCAAACCCAATTAGCCCCGAAATGTGGATATTATAGGACATGACCCGAATCCGTCCCACTGACAACTCCATTCACGCGTAGGTGTCCTCCACCTCTTTAAGAAAGAAAACAGACTGGAGCATTTCAAGCAAATTTCAAAAAGCATCAGTTTCATCATCTTTTAGATTCCTCCTTAAATTGAACCCGGCCCTAAAAAGAGTTGGGAAATCCATTGCCAACTGGTTTATCACAAGCCATTTGTCCTCCCTAATATGCACTCTATCACCCTTTCCTATCATGAATCATTTCTTCTCATCATCTGCCCTACTATAAATATCCTCACAGATGCCCAAACCTTTGCCACATTTCACTATAACTGGATCCACCTCCTATTAGACCAGCCATACTTCTGCACACGACCTTCATCCAATAGCCATCTTCTCTTTCCACTGCAATTTGCTTAGGAGACTACAGTTTCTCTCCCATCAACCACCCTAAATGGATGCCACCCACCTTTTTAGACTTCGGGGCTTCCTTTAAGTCAACTAGGTGGAATTTATTCTGCCATAGAAAGTCTCCTTGCATCTTGTCCAACTTCTTGGCAACCACTGCAACGATTTTGATTGAGGATAAATAATGCATTGGAAGATCTAATAAGATTGCTTTCATGAATTTTATCCTGACAACCAGACATAGATAATGCATATTCCATACCACAAGCCTTGTTTTTTCTACAACTGGGCCCTACAAAGACACATAGAAGGCCTGGCCCTCCTCAATGGTAGACCAAGGTAGGTGATAAAAAAAAAAAAAAAAACTTCTCAATCTTACAACCCAAGCCCTTCCATAATCATCTCATCACCTTCTCATCCATCGCAATAGCAGCCATCACATCTTTTACCAAGTTAAACATCTGAGGAGGCGTTTGATATTATTACCCATGGACACATGGCACAACACTAGTGTGTCATTGGCAAATTACAGATGAGGTACTATCACCTATGAACCTGCAACATAGAAACTCTTTAGAAGCTTGCGACCTCTGCCCTTTGAAACATTTTACTTGGACCTTCACCTACTATTGGAAATAGGAATGGGAAAAGGGACCAACTTGAGTCTAACCCCTATAATTGAGGAAATAAACAACCAGTGACCCATTTAGAATCATCACAAAAGATGTGACCACGAATTCTCTCACCATCTGTGCCATTCATTACCAAACCTATTGTAACAAGTAAAGGAGAAAATCCCACTCTACACGGTCTTAAGCATTCTCCATATCAATCTTACATGTTACATGCCAATTGTGTCTCTGCCTCCTTTCTGAAATGGATACAATCATTAGCAATGGGGACTCCATCGAGGACTTGTTTACCTTTAGCAAAACAAAGGCACCTTGAAAGGAGAAGATAATCTCAGCATAACTTCTTTAAGCTGTTGAGCAAATGCATTTTGTGATGATTTTAGAAATATTCCCAACAAGGCTTTTAAAAAAAAAAATCCTTCAATCAGCTAAACCAAAGTTCTTCGAAATGAGTCAAATGAATGTCAACTTTCTGCTGGTGTTTATTCTTGACCTCTTTACCAACTAATGCAACACAATAAAAGATTTTGGTTTCTCGCTTTAAAGAACAAGCAGTAAAAACTTTCTCCAAGAATGACTCTAAACAAACTAGAAAGGAAAGCACCCCCCTATGCTAACACTAGGGAACAAATACCTTGAAGTAATGATCAAGATATCGCATATGGACTCTAGGTAATTTTGCCCCATATAGGGTGGATGAGATATTGCACCCATCACATCAAGGAGCCAATAGATAATCCTACCATAGCTAATATGACAATGTCTCAATGTCAACTGCCTATTCCTATGCCAAAACAGCTAAGGGCTGATAGAGAGGGACCGTTGAAGTAACGTTCTAGATTGAAACTATCATCATCATCTTAGCCTTACTCCCAGGCCCCAGCAACTTGGAACTTGACTTTTAAATGGTAGATTAGCAAAGGTGTTTTGATCAGCTGACACTTGACATCAACCTTCCTCTTTTACCCGGACTCTCCAACAAGCCATGCCAGAGGCTCACACTGTTCCAACTTCAAGCCAATAGGAAAGGAAACATGGCAAAGAATGGCATGACAAGAAACTCTTTTTTTGTCCATGTCTACTTTACACTGGATCATCTCAAGTTCCAGTGAACTAGACCAGAATTTTCCGAAAGTCAACACCTCTTCCAAAATCTTAATTATATAACTTCAACTTTACACTGGATAATCTTGGTAGACAAACTTAACTTTGACCTTGAAACTAACACTCAGACATCACTCAAACAACAGAAAATATTACCTCATCCAAGAAAAAATCAAGGAGAGAAATGCTCACTTTCTGAATTTTGAGTGGCTGCTGGATTGGAAAGAATTATGTTCCAGTACCATCTATGTTCCTATCTAGGTAGAAACGACCAAAAGAAGAAACTGCCCTGAAATTCACGAATACTCAAGTGTAAATTGCATTGATTTCATAAGGTTTCAGTTTCATGTTATCATGCACACATGCGATGGTGTCCACGACAAAATAAACAAATAATCATCCTAAAATATTAAAGGAGTCTAATAAAATTAGGCATATGCATCACCTATCATCCCAGCGAGAAAGGCGACAAGCTAGATGTGCTATGACTTCATGAACGGATTTTGGCGCTCTACTACCACTGGCAAAAAGAAGTTCCTAAATAAAAGGCATACCATCAAATTAAGAACTGAAAATAAGGGGTTAGAAATCATCCATTGCAATTAAACTGTACCATGCTAATATATTTTCCATTAAAGATTGTAAAGTAACAAGAACACACCTGAACTTCAGTAATACCCAAAATATTTACATTTGATGTAGATCCTTTTATGTGCAATGCAGTTATTAGAAAGTTTTGTGCTTGCCAGGATCGAAGTACAATGGGTGTGTCATCCTCATCAGTAAAAGGATCACCCGCTGACTGCCCTAAGAGCTCAAATAATAGGCCTCCTGCAACCCTAACAGGGACCTGTGCAAAGGACAAAAAGACTATCAACCAATCTACCAGGAACTACCCCTACTGAATGCTATGAAGAGAAGCCAAAAGAATGCCACATGAAGAGAAGATAAAAGACATTAACATAGGACTACTATAAACAAAAGGATCAAACTGCACATATCAAACAAACATGTAACAATGGATGAGAGAAGGTATGGATCCCATTTGTTAAGAAGAACCTTTATGACTGATGGACAGAAAAAGTAGCAACCATCTAGCAAACAAATGTGAATAAATGCCCTTCTTAAGAAACAAGATTAACAAAACAAGAAACAAATTAAAGAACTTGACTCCTACGTGGGCAATCAACAGTGTATTGCCATAAAGTTAACCGCCACTCCATTCACAAACCAAAAAAAGGAAACACATGCATCAATACATTTTCAATCAGAACATCAAAATTTTTGTTAAGTTAGATAGGATGAATGGGGTAGATATTATTATAATTACTCATACCTATAGTCCAGCATAAGATTTGCTATCAATCTAAAATATAAATCGGCATCTATTGTTTGAACATGTTCTTGAAAATATCTGTCTTGACAATTTAATAGTATAACAAAGAAAAATGCTTATCAAGTCTTACTTTGGTGTGGCAGAATCCAATCCTTCATTAAACAAAAACAATGCAGAAAAAATAAATACATAAATAAAATCACCTCATATAGAAGGTGCTTCATGCGCTCGCTAATCAGCCGACTTTCATCTCTCAAAGCAATACTGATTGCGGGATGTAACCACTGAGCATTACTTAGCCATGTATTAATCGAAGGATGACCTGCGGCAACATGACACCACCATGTAGGCCCTGCTGGCCTTTCCCAGTATGGAGCTGCTACATCTGCAACAGTTAAATCATCCTCATCATCAGCAAACTCTATAGGTTGTGAAGCCCAGTCAGCATCAACTTGCACTTTCTGGACAAGTTCTGAAATCCTAGCCCATCCAATTGGAATCCAATGACTTTCAGGAAAGTTATCAGCCCCTTGAAAATCTTCATGGCAATAGCTGCAGCTATCTTTACAATCATCCAAATGAGTAGTTTCATTAGTTTTTATAATGGGTGAAGTGTTTTGTAGTTCTACGAGGGATGTAGAATCCAACAAGCTGTTCTCATGCATATTTCTGACGGGAACATCATTTAGTTCAGATCTTCGTACTGGCTTCTTTGAAAATGAAGCTTCTCGTTTTTGCATGCTGTGTATCTTTGAACCATATTTAGACTGACATGTTCTCCTACAGTGTCGAACAAACTCAAAAGCACAAATAAGTCCGTCTGTCCAGAGATCACTCCCAGGAATGGCATCTTTATTGAAATGGTTTCTATTGTCTTGCTTCCTCATCTTACTAACTGCAGAAGTTGAATGTTCATCTCCCATACCACTCATTTTTCTTTCATCTGTGATAATCAGGAACAGGTGTCAATCTGTCATCAGCCAACTGTCTTGAATACCTCCAACTGAAAAGAGTGAAACCAGATCTTAAGTAAAGACATATTATGCCAAGGGTGGATATCTATCAAAAGGTACATGGAGAAATGATTCTAAAACTTTTTTTAATAATTAAAGAAAATATTCTAACAAACATCCATTTCCAAAACAGCTGCAAAAGGTTACTAATCATATTCAAAATTCAAAGTTGATCATTTGGCATGACAGATAAAGTTTGGTGGTTCCAAGGCACATTGCAAATGTTCAGACAGGAAAAAAAAAAAAAAAAAACTTCAAGTCAACAGCATACAAGCATTGGCATATAATTGATTTGAAATAAAAAGTTTCATAAGCCAACTCAAAACCTCAAACTTGAAATAATGGTTGAATTGAAATAAAAACCTCGGCCATGGTGATTCCCTGACCCTAGCTCTCTTCTCCTTCCTTTCTTCTTCCCATATTCCTTTCTTTTCTCTCTCTAACACTACACTCATAAACAGTTTGGATTACCAAACACGACTCCAAATCCAATGGATGCAATTGCAATGAATCCTCTTGTAATACCTCATGGCTAAGAAATGGATAGTGTACTAGCATTTTACTAATTTGGAATGTGGTGGGTTGTATTTTTTACTATTATCATTTACTAATTAGTAATGATCCTTTAGATTTTACTTATAACGCAAATCAATCAATCATATTTTCATAGTAATCTACTAACACATCCAACATGCCATGTTCATATTATACTTCAGTTTTTAAGGTCATATATCATTTATTTACGATTCTTTCAATGCTCTCTACTCACCATTCTTCCTAATTTCTAGATTCTTCGGATTTATTTATTGAGGCTTACGCCTCTCCCCATATGGCTCGATGACCTGAGCCACACCTGTCACCTTTAAAAATTGGATTCTTGGGTCCCATTTTGGCGTTGAACACCCATATTTTTTAATGAAAAAAATGCATATAGAGCGCATTCACCAACATAAATTAATAAAACTCGAGATGGATAGAAACATAAATTACATAAAAATCGACATGGGAATATTAAAAAAATAAAAATGAAAAATGAAAAAAGGTAGAATTCCTCATAATCCACAGATAAATTACACGAATTCCCGCAAAAAAGAAAAGCAGAAAGGAATAAAGAAGAAAAGTTACCGTGAAGGAAAACAGAAGAAAATTCAATGGCGAATGAGGAATCAAATTTCAAAAGAATTGCAGTAGGGTTTACAAAAAGGAAGAGAGAGAGAAAGAGAGAAACCCCTAAAATGCAATAAAATGGGGTGTTGAGATTAGGATGGTAGCGTTTGAATCCATCGACAAAGAAAGAAGCTTTACAGTGTAAATAAAAAGGAATCCAACTGTGGAAGAAGAACGAACTAAAAGATTTAACGGAGCTTACCAATCAGGCCGAAGAACGGACGGCGTCAGTAACAAACAACCTTGGAACCACTCTCCTTCCACAACCTACTTGGAGAGTACAAAAGGCGAGTGTTCGTTTTCCGGACCGCATCAGCGGTGGACACGGATTTCCTGCCAAAGCCTTTGGCGCGAATAGCTGAGCTGGGACCCACTGTGATGTTTGTGAGAAATCCAACCCGTCCATCCGTTTTGAGAGATCATTTTAGGGCAGTTAACCCAAAAATGAGGCAGATCCAAAACTCAAGTGGGACATACGAGAGGAAACGGTGGGTATTCAATGACCACCATTGAAAAAATCAAATGGCCATGAAAGTTTCATATCAGGGTAATATTTTTTGTGTTTTCACTTCATCTAAGTGGGAATGAACTTATAAACGGTTTGGATGGCATATAAACATAAAGGTGGAGACTAGGAAGGTTTCAACGGTAGGCATTTCTTTCTCCAATTTTCCCTCTTGTGTGGCCCATTTGAGTTTTGGGTCCCCCTCATTTTTGGTCCCATGTCCTAATACAATACAAAAAAACAGATGGACGGAGTTGATTTATCAAAAACATTATTTTGGGCCCCACTTAGGATCCCAGAGAAGGAACTTTCCTGCCAAAGGCTTTTGCAGGAGAGCCACGTCCGGCAGCGTTACCGTAATAGCATCAAACGACGGCGAGTAAAACACCCAATCTCTGTGGGTTCCACTGAGTTGCAAATGTAAAATCCACTCCCTTCATTTGGTGAGAAAAATTATTTAGACGGTACATGCAGTAAATAAACCCGATTGGAAACTCAAATGGGCCACTCCAATCGGAACAATGTAACATTGTTCCCAAACCGCTAAGTTTACATGGTGTGGCTCGAATTAGTTTTGTATCTTCTCTTCACCCTGGTGAGTACGCTGATTAAAGGGTTTGATGAAAAGATACACATCATGACGGCACTACATACAAACCTATGGTCGATATTCCTTTCCCATTATTCCTTGTGGAGTGGCCCATATGAGCTATGGAACTCGCTTATTTTTACGGTTTATGACCTAAGATGGAATAAAAAACCTGATTGACGGAATGGATTTTACATACAAAGCAGGGTGGGCCACATACTTGAGGGTTTTACGCACAGCCTCGAAAACAGGTGTCAGTGGAGGATTTCAGCCCCGCGTGGGCGGGACGCGGATTGCCTGCGAAAGCATTTCGGACGAACTTCCTGCCCGGGAAGCTCATTGGGACCCACCGTGATGTTTGTGAAAAATCCATCCCATCCATCCGTTTTGCCTGGCCATCTTTAACATTCAGGCCTAAAAATGAGGCAGATCCAAAACTTGAGTGGAAAGCAAGACACAAAAAACTGTCTAGGAAAATGCCTACCGTTGAAATCACCCTGGGTAACCCGCGATGTTTAGATGCTAGTCATACTATTCATAAGGTCCTACTTGAATGGACTGAAAACAAAAAAATATTAAAAAACATCAGTCTGATCAAAAACTTTAGTGGCCCATGAATGTATCAACGGTGGATGTTAAATCGTCATTGTTTCATATCTTGTGGCCCACTTCAGTTTTTTATCTGTCTTATTTTTGGGCCATGTCCTAACATGATCTGTAAAACGTATGTACAGGATGGATTTCTCACAACCATCACGGTGGCCCCACCTAGCTTTACGTCGCGTGAACGGAAAGGCTTTCCCAGGAGGCCGATTGCAGGCGTGCGGCCCACTCTTTCACGGGAATATTTCAACGTTAGCCATTTTCCTACCCACACTTTTCTATCATGCAGCCCATCGGCTGCCTTATTTTTCGGACCCATGTCCTAATATGATTTGTAATATGATCTGGCAAAATGGGTGAACGGAGTGGATTTCCCACAAACATCACGGTGGGACCCATTTAGCTCTCCGTCCTGGGAATGATGAAACTGCACCGCCAGAAAAGAACGCGCTGAGTAAGTCACTTTCCTTGATGCTGTGCTTTAATGGAGAGCCGAGGTGGAATTTTATGAGATACGCCTTGTACATCACGTAAGCTGCCTTAGCCTTGTACTGATACATCACTTTCAAATTCCCCAATCTTTTATGTCAAATTCACCTATTGAAAACAATATACAACGCAATGCTCACCTTTAAATTGTTTCTTGGGCTGGGTATCTCTCCCAATTGTGACATCTTTATATGGCCTACCTAAATCATGCACTGAGTTGATGTCCAGATCGTACAACTAAAATAGGGTGATGAACCTAATGGTGGAGATGGATTTCATTTAAGCATCATGGTAGGGGCCACTATTACTTAAAGTTGATTTCTCGCCATTTTCATACGTCTATAGCATGCAGAGCTAAAATATTTTCACACGTGGCCCACCGTGATGTTTATGCGAGATTCATGCTAATCACTAAGTGTGTCACCTTAGTTTACATGTGAGGCCTACAAATCAACTTGATTTGTGATTTAAGTGGACCACATGGCACAAACGTCAGCGAAATGAGATTGAACATCATCTCCCTCATTAGATAAGCACTCTAAATCCACATAGTAATCTAGGAATTCTCAACTGACACTTTAAATTCACAAAGAAAAAAGATAAAGTAAGTTTTATTTAAATAAAAAGTGATGAATAATGTCTAAACATAAATTAATAAGTATTAATGTCCCAAGGTTAAGTAATAGAAACCCTAATTCGCACAAATCAAGCATCTTAATAAAAAACGAAAATCAAAAAATCAAAATAGCAAGTTTTTGCACGTTTATGCGCAATGGTCGGCCGGTTGAACGGGGTCGTTAGGTCGGTCGACGATAGAGGATAGCCGTTCAATAGTCCTAGGTCAATCGGCCGTCGGGTGACCAAAACAATCTAGGGGGTTGGCCCCCGGCCAACCTAATTCAACAGGGTCAACGGGTTCCAACGGTTGTAGGTTGCTTGCAGCCTAAATTTGACCTGTCGATAGTCTGGTTCGACAAATTAACAGGTCTTTTCTGGTGCAGTTTTCTTGGGTCTTCAACTCTTTCTTTCCGGCCTTGTTTCGATCCACCCGCTTCTTATAATTCGACGGCTCTCTCTACATCACCACATAATTGAAAATAGTATATGAGGCAACGGGGCAACCCTCACCCTCCAAACTGTTTCCCTTTGTGTAGGCCCACCGAAATCACAAATGAGCTAATTTCTTATCTCGAGGCCTAAATTATAGTTTGATATCTAAAAGTTAGAGTGGATTTCATATAATCATCACGATGTGCCCTAAAAAAGTCAAGAGTGAGCATCTTTCCCTTAACTATTTCCTCTGCATGGCCCATTTGAATTATGGATCGATCTGATTTTTATGCTCGGGGGTTAAAATGGGGTGAAGTAAGTTGTTGATCAAGGTGGATTTCACTTAAATGTCACAGTGGGGTGCATTAACTCTTAAAGCGAAATCACTGTGCAGAAAAAGGTGACTAATGTCACCACATGAAATCCATAATAATCAATGTTGGATTCATGCTTTCACTTAGTGATTTTAGAAGCCATTGAATTGGTGGTAAATGGAATCCATATAAGTTGTCAAATGTAAAAACATTTTGTGACACAAACTTATTACCGCTGAATCCACGCTAGCAAAAAGGAGATGGTTAATATTGCTTCTTAGTGCAGCTTTTAGGTTAAGGTCCATCCAAAATCGAGTATGAGAAATGGATGGGTGGGCAATAATGACATGCATATGTTTGAAGAGTCACCACTACTATTTAAACGTGTAGAACGAACATTGGAGTGTTACAGAATGTTTCCCCACCACTTCCCATGCATTTGTCCCACACATTTGTCCTGCCTCAATAGCAAACACATATTTGAGATAGTCAATGGATACCAAATTAGGAGTGTCAATGGTCTGGGTGCACCCAATGGGTAACCAAACCTATCTTAACATGGTTAGCTATGGGTGTAGCTAAGTGGGTTCAGGCATGGGTTTGTGTATTTTTTTTAGCCTGATTAATGAATGAATTAACTGAGCATGAGCATAATCCAGCCCATACTTAGACCCCAACCGAACTCAAATAAATATAAATAATAAATAATATAATATACAATAAATATTTATTTATTAAGATTTAAAATAATAGACTATCTAGATCAAACCTACCAGTTATCTTTTCTGACATAGACATGCAGTACATCTCATGTACAAAACGTCATGCGTACAAGTAACAGCATGTTGGATGCGTGTGGTATTTATATATAAAACCAAATGTCCCCATGTTGAATTTACATACTAAATCATAAGTTGTAATAAAATAAAGAGTTGGTTGATACGTAGGTTGTGCATGACACTTGATATGCAAACACACAAATTGTACATGCAACAAAGAATATCTCAAATTAAATTCAGTAAATTGTGCAAATCGATATCACTAAAAAACAGTCTCAAAATTAGATTGGTTGTACAATCCTAACCTTTGATTCTAGGACTGTGTTGATGAGTCTACAAAACTATGCAAAAACAGTGTCCATCAACCGGTCGGTCAGTAGACAAATTGTTACAGCAAGGGATTAGATAGATTTCTAGGGATCTCAAACCAGTTGGCTGACTAGTCTGCTAGAGGCTTCGATTGGTCGCTCAACCGGTCGAATTATTAAGGCTGGATAGTGTTTTAAGGCAAAACTCTCTGGACTGTTTTGGTCGATTGGCGACCGGTCGGCCGACGTGCGGTGCAAGTTTTCTCTTGTGCGAAAACGCGTTGTATGTTTCTATTTCAGACGGAGGCCTATATAAATTCCTCCTAACCTGAATTAGATGTATCCTACTCACGTCCAAGGATTTCAAACTTAGATTAGAGCTTTGGGGAAGTGATTTGTGAGGTTTTGAGAGCTTTTGTTTATATTTGAGATCTACTTGGGTGGATTAGCTTTGTAATCACCTGAGATTCATAGCAGAGGTGTGGCTTTGTGCTGTGGTTTTTTCCTGCAAGGGTTTTCCAAGTAAAATTCGTTTATCTTTATGTTGATTGCTTGTATGGCTGTGTGGTGATTATTTGATCTTTTTCGGTGCTTCCGTTGTCCTAATTTCCAACACTATGTAAATATGACCATTGGATCCTTTTCACTTTTAACATTCCCAAAACCATTCACTAATGGTATAAATATATTATAGAAAAAAGCATAAATTTTGGCTCGTTCCATATCTCATCCAATCCCACAATTTGTACCTTTTATATATTAATTTAGTCAACTCTAAGCATGCGATTTGAAAATTTTAGCTTTTGAGTCATGTGATGGCTTAAAAAGAACATAAAGAAGGAGAGCTGGCGAAACTAATTGTGGTGGCAAAAATGTCCAAGAGCTCGCATTTGGATGCACCAATGGATTGAATTGGACTATCCAGCTCAAGTTCACCAATTGATGAGTTATGATTATTCTATCCAGAATAATATAATACACGGCCTATCAATTAAAGGATTATGTTTGAAAGATACATGTGGATTGAAATTGTTTGGAAAATTCAAATTCATACTAAATTAATTTTTACTAAAAATATGAGTCTTTTTTTTGAGAAAATTTTTGCTACACCCACGAGTTAGCTACGCTAGCTACACCGGGTGTAGAAATGACCCCAACTTGATGTATGTGTTGTATCCACACCGTCCATCCATTAGGCGAGTTCCTTTTAGGGCATGACACCAAAAATGAAGCAGATCCAAAGCTCAAGTGGACCCCAATAACTTTTTAATGCTTGGCGTTCAGTCTCCACTATTTTTGTGCTGGGTCCACTTGTTCTTTTGATCTGCCTCATTGTTGGTGTCATGCCCTAAAACGATCTTGCCAAATGGATGGACGGCATGGATACAACACATACATCAAGGTTGGGTCATTTCTACACCGATGTAGCTAGCGTAGCTAACGCATGGGTGTAGCAAAATTTCTCTTCTTTTTTTTTAACCACCCTCCCTTCACTTAATGATGAACACCGGGTGGTGCATTAAAATTTCTTTTCACTTTTGATTAAAATATCATTTAAATTATTTCAAAATTACTATTTAGCATTCACATTAAGTTTTAAAACTTAATTTTCAAAGCTTAGCCTTTAGTTTATCAAGCTGCACTTAATTTCACCATTGCTAGAAGCACTGTAAATGGCCAAAGCTAGAAACCTATCTAAAAATAAGGTGGCCAACCTTGATGTACGTGTGAAATTCTCATCATCCCACCATTCTGCCAACTTATTTTAAAGCATGAACCCAAAAATAAGGCGGATCCATATCTCAAGTGGACCACACTATAAGAAATAGTGGTGATTGAATGTACACCATTAAAAACTTCTTGAGGCCACAAAAGTTTTGGATTAAGCTGATGTATGTGTTTTACCTTCATCCATGTCTGTTTGACCTACTCAGCTTGTTCGATGGAGAATAAACATTGCAGTGGGCCCTAGGAAGTTTTTAATGGTGCGTGCTCAATCACCACTTTTCATGTATCGTGATCTACCTGAGATTTGGATCAGCCTTTTTTTTCTAAAATAAGTTGGAAAATGTATGGTGTGGATAAAACATATAGACTGGTGTGGGGCTCATAGAGCACAACGTGTGTATGCAATCTGCAATCAGATCCAAATCTGAGGTGGAACACACAACTGGAAATAGTGGTAATTGAACTCCAACAGCTAAAAGCTTATCTTGGGCCTTCTGAATGAAGCTGATATTTGTTTTCTCCTTCGTCTAGTTCTATATGACCGATCAACAGATTGGATGGCAAATAAACATTACAGTGGGTCTTAGAAAGTTTTTACCGGCGAGCATTCAATGATCATTGTTTCTCATGGTGTGGACACATGAGATGTGTATCTTCTTATTTTTGGGCCAATGCCATAAAATGATTTGGCAAAATAGATTGATGTCATAAATATACAAGGCATACATAGAGGTCGGCCCCACCTACATCACTGGTTGGGGGTTGATGACTGTGAGAAAGGATGCGCATTGCCTGCGCCATAAAGCTAGGTGGCCCACGTGATGGCAAATGAACATTACAGTGGGCCTTAGAAAGTTTTTAATGGCGATCATTCGATGATCATTGTTTCTCATGGTGTAGTCTCCTAAGATGTGTATCTACTTCATTTTTGGGCCCATGCCATAAAATGATCTAGCAAAATAGATGGACGCCATAGGTATACAAGGCATACATAGAGGTGGGTCCCTTGCCCCGTAAAGCTAGGTGGGCCCACGTGATGTTTGTGAGGGACGGGCCGTTAGCAAGAAGTTCCTGCGCTGGATGCTAGGTGGGGCCCACCGTGATGTTTGTATGAAATCCACCCTGTCTATCCGATTTGCGATCTCATTATAGGACATGCGACAAAAAACGAGGTGGATCCATAGCTAAAGTGGGCCACACAAGAGGAAAGAGTGGGGTTTCAGTGACCACCATTGAAACTTTGTATGGCCACCAAAGTTTTGTATCATGCTAGTTTTTTTTTTTTTTTATTTCACTTCATCCCAGTGGGAACGAATTTATAAACGGTTTGGATGGCACATAAACATCAACATAGTGCCTAGGGAGATTTCAACGGCAAGAAACTCTTTCCTTAGTTTTCCCTCTGGTGTGGCCCACTTGAGTTGTGGATCCGTCTCATTTTTGTTGCATGTTCTAAAATGAGATTAAAAAAATGAATGAATGGTGTGGATTTCTCAAAAACATCATGGTGGGCCCCACCTAGCATCCCAACACAGGAACTTCTTGCTTCCGAGGAAATCTTCGTCCAGTTGTGAGAAATCCACCATACGATAAGAAAAGTGGGTTAAAAATTGCCTACCATTGAAATTTTGTCTTATTTGGTTGCAGAATCTAGATTCCCGAGAAAATTCAAATCCCATTGTTGGAATCTATGGGGGAGTTTGGCATCTCGACAAAAAAAAGTTTATTAGCTTATTTCTATAAATAAATAATAATAAAAAAAAGCTTTTTATTATTTGATGAAAGTATAATGAAGTGCTTATTTTTTTAGAAAGTAGCAAATAAACTCCTATTTAATAAGTTGGGGAGGGTTACTTTTGAAACTGAGCTTATTTGGCTTAAGCAGGTAGGCATTTGGGACTAATTTTTTTGACAAGTTTACTCATAAACTTTTTAAGTAATTTCTATCTTACCCTTTTCTCTTCTCTTTACAATTTCTTCAACAAAGGCCCACATGATGAACGACCCATAGTATAAGTGGGCCCCACATGATGAATGGCCCATAACAAAGGTGGGCCTACATAATGCATAGTCACATCAAAGTGTGGCCGTGCATGATGAACGATCCGCATCAAGCAAGCCCTACCTGATAATGGTCCACATCAAAGGTGGGACCCACACGATGGATGGTGGACATTGAATGTGGGACCACATGATGGAAGATTGACATTAAAGGTGGGCCCACATGATGAATGACCCATCTTGAAGGTTCAGCCCCACATGATGAGTGGTCCATAGCAAAGGTGGGACCTACATGATGGATGGTGAACATCAAAGGTGGGTCCCACATGATGGACTATTCACATCAAGTGGGCCCCATATGATAGATGGTCTACAACAAATATAGGATCCACATGATGGATGTTCCACATTAAAGGTGGGCCCACATGATGAATGACCCATCTTGAAGGTTCAGCCCCACGTGATGAGTGGTCCATAGCAAAGGTGGGACCTACATGATGGATGGTGAACATCAAAGGTGGGTCCCACATGATGGACTATTCACATCAAGTGGGCCCCATATGATAGATGGTCCACAACAAATATATGATCCACATGATGGATGTTCCACATCAAAGGTAGGACCCACGTGATAGATGGTGGACATTGAATGTGAGACCACATGATGGAAGGTTGACATTAAAGGTTGGCCTACATGATGAATGACCCATATTAAAGGTTGGGCCCCACATGATGGACAGTCCACAGCCAAGGTGGGACGTACACGATGGATGGTGGATATCAAAAGTGGGTCCCACATGATGGACTATCCACATCAAGTGGGCCCCACATGATAGTGGTCCACAACAAAGGTGGGACCCACATGATGGATGGTGGACATCAAAGATGGGCCCCTCATGATAAATGATTCATATTAAAGTGGGGCCCCACATCAAGGTGGGCCCACATAATGAAAGGTTCACATTAAAGGTGGGCCCCACATGACGAAACATACGAATCAAGCTGGTCCCATTTGATGGACAGTCCACGTCAAAGGTGGGACCCACGTGATGGATGATGCTCATTGAAGGTGGGCCCACATAATGGTCAGTTGATATCAAAGATGGGCTCACATAATGAACGGCACATAATAAACGTGGGGCCCCACACAATAAATGGTCCACATCAAGGTGGGCCCACATAATGGACGGAGTGGGCTTTAGATGATGAATCGCCCACATAAAAGTGTGGCCCCTCATAATGGACAGTTCACATCCAGTGGGCCGTATGATGGATGATCCACATAGAAGGTGCACCCCACATGATGAATGGTGGATATCAAAAGTGGGCCCCACATGATGGACAATCCACTTCATAAGGTAGGGCCCACACTATGGACACATCAAATTTGGAGTCCACGTGATGGGTGATGGGTAGTGACATTGAGGGGCCCCACATGATGTATGGTCCATTAAAACAACAATTTGGATTACTCTTATATTAAAGTTGTTGTAATCTTTAAAAATGACATGAATTACCCCAAAAAAAGCCCTTATTTAAAAGTTTTACCAAACGTGCTTATTTTAAATAAGAGTTTTTTTTAGAAATTTTACCTAACGAGCTTATTTGAAACAAAAATATAACAAAAAGGATTTATTGAAGTAGCTCTTATTCAAAAAGCTCTTATTGAATTAGAGTAGAGATGCCAAACAAGCCCTAAAATTACAGAAATTGAATTAGAAATCATCCAAAATTGTAGAAATTGAATTGGAAAATCAGATTCCATCTAAAACTTGCTATTTGATTGAAGTGTGTAATCCAACCATTGCTTGCGACATGGCCAACTTGGGCTTCAGATCCACCTGAGAACTTAACTCCTAGCCTATAGTAATCCCGCAAGCTAGATGGCAAATAAACATTAGAGTAGACCCTAGAAAGTTTTCAATGGTGGACGTTCAATCAACATTGTTTCCCTGTGGTGTGGTCCACTTGAGATTTAGATTTGCCTCATTTTTTGTCTAATGCCCTTAATTGAGCTTTCAAAACGGATGAACCACATGGATATAAAATGTATACTTCATAGATGTACAACATATACATAGATCCGTCAATATTGAATGACGCTCACTTCCGTAGAACACAATCTCCAAAATCCTATTTGTTTGGAATTTGCCGCCAAACACATCGGTTAAAATTGGATTCACTGGAATCCAGATTTTAAGCCGGAATTCTACATGCCAACCAAATAGGCCCAAACAGGCCCTAAGGTCCACCATGATGTTTATATGCCATCCATATAAACTGAAAACTCAAAAGTATTAGCCTGATACAAAACTTTTGTAGCCCCATGAATGTTTCAATGGTGGGCTATCAATCCTCAATGTTTCCAATTGTGCAGCCCACTTGAGTTTTGGATCTGCCTGTCCTAACAAGATTTAGCAAAACAGATGAACGGATGGATTTCTCACAAACATCATGGTGGCCCTTCCTAGCACATGAAGCCAGATTAGTGTCAAGTAGAGGGCCGCTAGCTGAAAAAAAAAAAAAAAAGATGGCGACGATATTTATTTATTTTTATTTTTTTTACTAAATTTTCCAAATTACTTAAAAAATCAATGTGAGTGATGAAATTAAGTTTTATCAACCTGATTTCAAAGTAGAGAGCTGCTTGGCAAACGCAATGCTCGCTCTCCGTATGGCTGCAAGCTCATCACCTCCACCCATTCTCTCCATCATAGACATGTCCACCACCCTCTCAGAAGTGCAGCAGGCCCACGCCCACATGCTCAAGACCGGCCTCATCCATACTACATTTGCCGCGAGTCGCATTGTGGCCTTTGCCGTCACTGTCTCCGATGCTCAAACCATCGCTCATGCCCGCTCGGTATTCGATCGAATCGCCACCCCAAACTCCTACACTTGGAATACCATAATTCGAGCCTACGCAAATAGCGCTGATCCTGAAAACGCCATCCTACTCTTTCACCGAATGCTGCACAGCGACGTCCTCCCTGACAAATTCACCTACCCTTTCATACTCAAGGCCTGCTCGCGGCTCCATGGCTTTGAAGAAGGCCAGCAAATTCATTCTATCATCGTCAAGACTGGAGTCGATTCTGACATTTTCATACGAAATACATTGATTCATATGTATGCTCGTCTAGGGCACACCAGGAATGCATATTGTCTATTCGATCGAATGCCCAAAAGAGACCTGATCACGTGGAATGCAATTCTCAGTGCTTTTGCAGCTCGGGGGTTGATGGAGCAGGCCCGTCATTTGTTTGGCCAAATGCCTGATAGAAACGTGGAGTCTTGGAATTTCATGATATCTGGGTATGTTGACCTTGGCTTGATTGATGATGCCCGGAGTCTCTTCGATGGGATGCCGAACAGAGATGTTGTTTCTTGGAATGCCATGATAACGGGATATGTACATGCAGGGCGCTTTAGGGAAGCTTTGGAGCTCTTCGGCATTATGCAGAATGCAGAGGCGAGGCCGGATAATTGTACATTTGTGAACCTGTTGTCAGCCTGTGCACGGATTGGAGCTTTGAGTCAAGGAGAGTGGATACATACGTACATCAATAAGAATGAGATTCAGATAGACAGGTTTCTAGCAACTGCTCTTGTGGATATGTATTCTAAGTGTGGGAGCATAGAGAAAGCTCTGCTAGTGTTTAGGAACACGTCGAAGAAAGATATTAGTACATGGAATTCGATGATTGCAGGTTTAAGCACTCATGGCTATGGTGAATGCGCATTAAGGCTCTTCTCGGAGATGTTGATGGATGAATTTGCACCCAATGAGATCACTTTCATAAGCATTCTCTCTGCCTGCAGCCATGCAGGTCTATTGGACGAGGGGCGTCGGGTTTTTGAACTCATGACCGAGGTTCATGGAATTCAACCCACGGTGGAGCACTATGGCTGCATGGTTGATTTACTCGGTCGAGCCGGGCTCTTAAATGAGGCTCAGGGACTTGTGAGGGCATTTCCATGTAAGGATTCACCAGTGGTTTGGGAGTCTCTTTTGGCTGCTTGCAGAAGCCATGGAAACATTGAATTGGCAGAGCATGTTACAGGGCAGCTTCTAGAGTTAAATCCTCAAGACAATGCTTGTTACGTTCAACTGTCGAATATTTATGCATCCGTGGGCAGATGGGATAATGTTAGGGAGGTGAGGGAGAAGATGAGGAAAGAGGGAGTGAGAAAGGAACCGGGTTGTAGCATGATCGATGTGGATGGAAATGTACATGAGTTTTCAGCAGGCGATCGATCTCATCCTCAAGTGGATGAGCTCTATAGGAAGGTGGATGAAATGAAAAACAGGATCAGGTCCATTGGATATGTCCCCGATACCAGTCAAGTGCTGTTTGAGATAGGGGAGGAGGAAAAGGAGAGTGCATTGCTTAGGCACAGTGAGAAGTTGGCCATTGCTTTTGGGCTCTTAAACACTGGTGAGGGCATGACCATTAGGATAATTAAGAATCTGAAGATGTGTGGAGATTGTCACTCAGCAACAAAACTTATTTCCAGAGCTTATGGAAGAGAGATTGTAGTGAGGGATAAAAACCGATTCCACCATTTCAAGAATGGATGCTGTTCATGTAATGACTATTGGTAACTTGTAATTATTGAGTTGTACAATACCCATTGGTGGGTAATCCATCAATTTTTTAAAAGAATCTTGGTTTCAGTTATAGTCACACAAGAGGCAATGAGCCAATCTCCTATGTAACCATGGAAATGTTTGAAGTAATTGCACACAGTTTTGACGCATCATATTCAAGCATTCACACTCCTTAGCTTAATCAGTTGGGATTGCTAGTTGAACAAGGATCTTCATCAGGATACGAGGAGCTTTCTTTTTAATTTCGAGACATACGATCTCCAATCTAGAGATCAAACCACCTGGCAACTGTTCCATTGGTGATCAAATCTTTTGTTCAAATGGGCCATTTCTAAAAGCTAAGCCATTTCTTCGAAAGGATTCAAGCTGTCTCCCACACGAAATTCATGAATTATACCATTCACTTCAATCGAACTGCAACCTGGAAGTTTATCAATCCCATCATCTCTCATCTGCCTTCTTACTTCAATGCCATCATCCCACCTTCCCACAGATGCATACATATTGGACAAAACCACATAACAACTTGGATCACTAGGATCCAACTCCAGGAGATGCTTTGCTGCGTATTCACCCATTTCTAAATTACCAAGTCGACTGCAAGCCCCAAGCAGGGCCCCCCACATAGGAACACTGGAGTCTGCATCCATAGCTTCTATAAGCTCCTTTGCTTCATCCAACAGTCCCGCCCGACCAAGAAGATCGACCATGCATCCATTGTGTTCAACTTTGGGCACTATGTCATAAACTTCTGTCATGAGGTGAAAGCATCTGCGCCCCTCGTCCACCAATCCCGAATGGCGACAGGCACTCAAAATACTGACAAAAGTTAATTCATCGGGCACAATCTCTGATTCCATCATTTCTGAGAAGAGGGCCATAGCCTCTTTACCAAAACCATGGATACCAAGGCTAGAAATTACAGAGTTCCATGCACCAACATCCCTCTCCTCCATGCTCTCAAACACAGACAGAGCTCTCTCCATCTTTCCACACTTTGCATACATATCCATAAGTGCCGTCCCCAGAATAGCATCCAATCCAATCCCATTACTCTCTATATAAGCATGGATCCACTCGCCTTGTTCTAAAGCTCCTAGATTAGAACAAGCCGAGAGTGTGCTCACCATTGTGAAATTATTCGGTTTTAACTTCCCCACTTGCATCTCCCTAAAGAGTTCCAACACCTCTTTGAATCTACAATCCTTCATATACCCATCAATCATCCCATTGAAAGTGATTAAATCCTTCATCTCGGATGGCATTTGATTGAACAGCCAACAAGCAACTTCCATCAGACCTGAACTAACATATCCACCAATCATAGTGTTCCAAGTGACAGAATCCTTGATGGACATCTGATCAAACAAACCCCTGGCAATCCCCAGCAACCCCAATTTCACATGCCCATCAATCAGACAATTCCACGAAATTGTATTTCTCTCTGGCATTCTATCAAACAACTCATGAGCCTCTGCAACAAAGCCCGAATCAACCAAACCAGTAATCATCGAATTCCAAGAAACAACATCAGCTCTATCCATTTTCTCAAATACCCGGCTCGCATATGAAATGCACCCGGCACTTGCATACATTAGAATCAAAGCATTCTGTATGAACACATCCGAATCCAACCCATATTTGAAAACCTGCCCATGAACCTGCCTGCCTTCTTCGACAGACCCCAATCGCGAACACGCCTTGAGAACAAAAGGGAAAGTTAGTCCGTTGGGTGCCGAGTCCTCATCACAGATCATCCTGTAAAACATCGAGAGTGCATTCTCGGGCCGATGACTCTGCGAATAGCCTCTGATCATGACGTTGTAAGCGAACAGATTCGGGTTCTTGTCACGGTCGAAGATCGACTGGGCGTAGTTCATGTCGCCGTGAGGGGAGAGGGACAAGGCAGCCATGAGTCGAGTGAAAGCAAGGGGCTGGTGAATGAGGCCGAGTTTGATGACTTTGGAGTGAATTTGGGCGAGTTCACTGGCGTTTCTGCTGAGTTCCAGGAGTAAGAGACTCGGGTGAGTTGGGATCGTTCCGACTCGGTCGTTGCCTTCGCCGGGTTTTTTAGTTGGGCGAGGTGGTGGGAGGAGAGTGCTCGTGGCCATGGAATTGCTTTCCTCCCTACGATCTCGGGTTCGGGCGTTATCCGATTAGGAAATGTACGGTGCCGCGCCGGTGTTTGTCTTCGAGCTAGCATTCCTTTCACATGGGACATGCGTTTCAGCGATCTAGGTCGTTCATCTGCTGGGTCCCATCGTAGATGGGACTTGCTGTAAAGACGTCCTCATCAGAAGATCCTAGCCACCCGTTCATTGACCTGAAGATGGACGGTGGAATATATAGCCAATGCCTGTCTGCTAAGCGTTGCTGTAAGTACGACTTTCAATGGTACATGTGGGTTCGAGGGTTCATGCACCCATAATCCTCCTACTGAACGGTTGGGATCCTTTATCTAAGAGATTTTCTAAAGGAGAGTTGTCAAGCACAAGAAAGCAATCATTCAGAAGTGGTATACTGAGTGAAGATGGCCTCGTTTCAACACTGAGGTCATGGTATCCATTCCCAAAGTGGGGGTGGCTAATATTGCAGTGTGACTGACAGGGCCGGTCGGTGTACTAACTAGCATTGTACACCAATCAAGTAACTCAGAAAACTTGCTCAACTTGGCTTGGATAGGAAGTGAGTTTGAGCTGAGTAAAGCCAAATTTGAGGTGCTTGACTAAACTTGAATTAGTACTAAGTAAGGCCACGCTCAACTTGGCTTGACTCATGGAGTGACTCAAAATCAGCTTGATTTGACTCAGCTTGACTTGGATCATGACTCGAAGTATAAATACAAAATTAAAAAAAAAAAACCTAATAGTTTCATTTAAAAAAATAAAAAAAATTTGCCCGACCACCCGAGTACCCTAACCCTAACACTCTCCCTCTCTCTCCCTCCCTCTCTCTCTCTGTGCTCGCCCGCCTGGCCCCAACGGACCACCCCCATGGCCCACTCCGGCACTCCCTCCCTCCCTCCCTCCCTCCCTCAAGTCTCAACTCGACATCGGCCACCCCATAAGCTGCCCTGCGGCTTGCCTGTTCGCTCAATGCTAGTTGGCCCCTCCTTGAGCTGCCGTGTCCACTCGACACTGGCCACCCCGTGAGCTGCCCAGTCTACCTATCCGCTCGACGTTGGCTCGAAAACTCAGACTCAACTCAACTCAAACTTGCTCAATCTACTGATCAAGCAGGTCAGAGTCGAGTTGAGGACTGAGCAGGGGCTGGGTGGTTCAAGCCGAGCAACAAGCAAGGCAAAGCCCGACTCGACTCATGCACGGCCCTAATTTTCTCACTAACCCACAAAAAGAAAAGAAAAGAAAAAAGAAGAAGCAATCATTCAAAGTAGTTAAACCATGTAACACGAATGGACATGAAAAGCTTTATGCTAGTTACATTTCTCTCGCTGTTGCGTTGCACATGTTGGTTTTGCTAGTCTACTGCACCGATGGTCCAGATTTTCCGCAAACAAATGGTATTGATGGAAGCCTCCATGAGTACTAGTAATACCTTGCTTCACAGCACGTTTCCAATAAACGCTCTTCATGCCACATGACAAATTTGAGAAGAGGCTTAATGTGTCAAGATCCTGATTGTACAAACCTTTAGCGATGTTAATTGTCCATTTTGTAGGCTGTTGATTGGATTATGATCAGCCGACTGATGTAATTTTAGCATGGTAGGTCATGGAGTGTTTTAGATTGTTTGCGGGTCAAAGATACAACCAGTGGCAACTACTGACACAATCATGGGAGCGGCTTCGGTGGTTCCCTGACTGTGGGGCCCACCGTGATATATTTTCCTTAAAACCACGCTGCCTGTCGGTTTTTACAGCTCGTTACAGGGCATGATCCAAAAAGATGAAATAGATTCAAATCTTACGTGGATGGAAGAGAACTATGATTCATTGACCACAACATTTATAGGTGGTAGAAGACTAAGATTCAAAAGAGTTACCTGGCAATGCTCGTGGAGAGTTGCCTAAGAACCTTCGTGTAGTTTCTTAAGAAATTGTTGAACATGTGTCTACTCCTGCAAATATGTAGACACCCCCCCCTAGGTGGATAAGTTGATTAGAATTGGGTGATTGGAATGGATGGTAATCCATACCCTTAATCTTAATTCAAACCTTAGGGCCGTTTGTATAGGAGTAAATGGAGGTAAATGAGGGGCCGTTTGGATGGGAGTAAATGGAGGTTAATAGAAGTAAATGCATGTAAATGAAATAAAATGAGTGTAAATGGGCATGCAAATAAAATCCTTCCCATGAGAGAGGATTTGGAAGTCACTAGGGTGAAATGCCTTCTTGACTCCCTTGGAATTCGCACTAGTAAATAAAGGTGCCGCTATGCGCGCACATGTTTGTCGTACATAGGTCACATTAATGATACTCCCCAACAATCCAAATATTGTCCACATCACTAAAATCACACCAAAAGAATGATTCAAACCATCCAAAAGATGGCTATCTAAATGGATAGTTAAAAAACGTTGACAAGTTGCTTGTGTGTGATTTTACATTTGTGGGTTACCTGAGGCTCAAAAATTTCATTATTCTTTGCTAAAGTGTATATTTCAACGGGCTTATTACATTCATTCTATTAAATATCGCATATGAACACTAATTTGAGATACTAAAGCTGATTTGGGATATCACATATATTCCTGTTAATATACTGGAAAATTAAAATGCATTTCAATTCCTCCCATTTACTCCCATTCAAACAAAATATTTTGATTTCAAATGCATTTCATTTACTTCTATCCAAACACAACCTTATAAAGCCATTTACTCTCAATTCATTTACCTCTGAATCCATTTCCCATTTACTTTCATTTACAAGCTCCCGAACGAGCCTTGAGTGGAATTGGAAGTTAATAGAGGTAAATGGTATTTGGGGTGTGTTTGGATGAAAGTAAATGGGAGTAAATGAAATGAAATAGTAGTTAAATGTGCATGCAAATCAAATCCTCTCTATGAAGTAAATGGAGTGAAGTGCCTTTTTTAGCTCCCTTAGAGAGTCGCACGTGTAAACAAAGGTGCTATTATACACATGTCCTCCATACACGTGTCACGATAATGATGCTCCCCGGCAATCCAAATATTAGCTACATCACTAAAATCACACCAAAAGAATAATCCAAACCATGTAAAGGATGGCCATCTAAATGGACGGTTAAAAAATGTTTGCAAGTTACTTATTTGTGATCTTTACATTTGTGGCCTACCCAAGGCTCGAAATATCCTCTCTCTTTTTTTTATGTAGTGTACATTTCAATAGGCTTATTACAATCATTCCATTAAATATTATATATGTACACTAAGTTAGGATATTAAAGCCAAATTGAGATATCACATATATTCATGTGAATATATTGAAAATTTCAAATGCATTTCTAACTCCCATATCGTCGCATCTAAACGGAATATTTTAATTTCAAATGTATTTCATTTACTCCATCCAAGCAGAACTATGCAAAGCAATTTACTCCCACTTCATATACCTCCGAAATCCATTTCCCATTTACTTCCATTTATAAGCTCCCAAGCGAGCCCTTATCCATACCCTTAAACCTAATACAAGCCATAACCTTATATCCTAACCTTAATCCAAGCCATAACTCTAATCCAAACCCTCATCTAAGCTCAGAAACCTCTAAAGCCTAGACCTTAGGAGCCACCTTTAAGAAAACTGAAAAGTGGGTTAACTTGATGAGTCAACTCGATGGGCTAGCCCACTAAGCCGACTCACCTAAGCAGCCCATTAAGCTAAACCCAACCATTTTGATCCACTAGAGCCCATAAATCAAGCCCAAGCCCAACTAAGGCTCACTGTCGAGACAGAAAGCAAACTACACTGCAGTCGGGGACTCCTACATCTGTGGGAGACCCAACGCCAAAATCGGGGAGGAGTGGTGCAATGGGTGGTAGCCAAACCCCTGCCCAATGCAGTTTTCTCTCCCTATATTTGGACAACTAGCACCCCTCCATAGCAGTTGTCATTTTTTCTTTGAAAATTTTGAAGTAGGCCAAATTACCTCTTTGTCCCTCTTAGGGGCCATATTTACCATCTTACCTAATTCCAAACCTAATTCCAAGCTTAACTCCCAACCTAAATGAACAACTACACATCCATTATCACCCTTCAAGTTGATGAAAATTACAAAAGACCAAGGCTATGATGGCTATAAATACAATCCCCCCCCCCCCCCCCCCCCCCCCTTTTCTCATTTCAAACATGAACTAAAATCCCTCAATTCTCCCTCAACACTTAGAAATTCCAAGCATTCAAGCCCATAAGTCTCTCCATCCTCTAGCTGTAACGACCCTAAAATTTCAATAGGAAAATTTTCTTTTAGGAACAATAATGAGTTTCAGTAAATAAATTTAAGATAATAAATAAAAGAAAAGCATGGACTAATTGGTTAAACTCTTTTAAATGAGAGGTAAGATTAGGGATCAAGTCTTATCACTGATTGATAAGAATATAATTTTCCTTTTTGCTCTAAATACGAATTTTGAAATTCAAACTCATCTTATCTCAACCAAGCCATCTTATCCTCAACAAACTCCCTCTTATTTCATTTAAGTAGGCCAGATCCAACCAATTAACGGGTCGGATCATTCGTCCGTTCATTGTACGGATCTAGGGACCCTATTTTTACCTTAACCCTTGAATATAAGATCTTGATTGGTGGGGACTATTTGGGTGGGCCGGAATCGATCTAAACGAGTCATAATGACCGTAAGGCCAAAATGTACATGGGCCACGAAATTCAGATCGATTAGACTTTCAGATGGACCACATCGATTGGATGAATGATAGCCTTTAAAATTCTTTTATTATTATTTTATTTAATTATTAAATTAATTGTGATAAATTTATTTTATTCCAAAACATTATTGAGCCCACAATGAGGTGGCCGACCCAATGGTTAGACTAGATCTCTTGTAAACCACCCCATATAAGCCTAAAATAATAATAACAATAATAATTAAAAAAAAGAAAAAAAAAAGGTTGCTGGACGTCCAGCGTTAGTGACTTTTGAAGTTAACGTGGGGGCCCCACTCATGGGACCCACCTTGATGGATTTAGTATATCCACTCTGTCCATTTAATTCTCCAACTCATTTTAGGACTGGTGTCCGAATTTGGACCCAAACTGAGGTCCGAGTGGGCCACACCACCTGGAACAAATTAATGGTGAAAAAATTATAAAATAAAAATGAAAACAAAAAGATAGAAGTTCTAGGCTTGGACAGATCCCATTGTGATGAAATCAATGGATCCAAGCTGACCATATGTTATATTATGATGTTTTACAGCTTGGGTCTAAAAATCAGGTAAATTCGAATCTCAGGTGGCCCACACCACTTAAAACAGTAATGATAACAACAAACATAGTTGAGGCAGTCCGATTTTGGATTGCTGTCCACTTTTGGGACCCATTTGGAGATATTTTGAGAAATCTAATCCGTCCAATATCTTAATAAACAAGTTTTCTGATTGAAGACAAAAAAATGGTCCGTATAGGATATTCCAGTAAGCCATACCAAGACAAACAGTGGGGACAACACCTGTCCATTGATTGGGAACTTGTGGGCCCCACTGTATAGTCTTTGGAAAATTCGATCCATCCAATCTCTTGAGTAATGGGTTATTAGTTTTGTGACAAAAAATTAGCTCAATCAGAGTTCCAGGCGGGCCATGCCAAGTGAAATAGTTGGGAGGTACGATATGGATTCTCATAAATTGATCATTTTAGAATATCTCACGACAAGATCTTTGCAAAATGTAATTAACCATCTTTGGTAGTGTACCATTGGGGAACTTGTGACCAAGAATAGGATGATCCACCAGTGAAGTGGGCCGTACCATCAGAAAAATAGTAAAATGGTTATTCTTTTTGGAAAAGTGGGTCACAATAATCGAATTTGGACATCCATTAGGGAACCAAACCTCAATAAAGTATAATTCAAATTGAAAATAAGTAGATTTAAGGCTAGATTGGTGATGAATAAATATAAATTACATTTATTGTAGATTCAGGACCGATTCTACTCGGGACTTGACAGAATTAACAAAGTATTCGCCACTATCAACAGGTGAGTACATCCCAACACATTTCCTAGTCATTTTAATTAAGTTGTGTGACGGACATAATATGTGATATTGATTGATTCATGCTTGGTTAAATATTATTTAAATAATATCCATTTATAATAAATATCATGAAATGTTACCTCTCAAAAGGAGATATAGAATGTACAGATGTGAATTATTATATGGATGTGAATTATTGCATGTATTCATGAGTTATTGTTCCTGGAGTTCAACTCTGGAAGACCGATAGGTACTTAAGTACCCGGTTACCTAGGGACCATCCTAAAAGCCCACTAATATGTGGAAGTCTGTCCTACGAGGAAGGGGGAGCCGATTGATGGGATCCAATCGAAGCAAGTGAAAGACTGAATATATGCCCACTTGATGTATTATTTCATATTAAACCCATTCTTGTATTAATTATGTATTACATTTATTTGATGGTATATGTTTATCCTGCTTAGTTGAAATGCATGTGAACCGTATTGGGTTACCAACTGGGCTTTCCAGCTGACGTTGTGGATTAAAAATATACAGATGATGTGGACGTTGAACCTTTAGAGAATACCCCTGATAATGAAATGGGACCACTAGAGGAACCGCATGACTATTGGCCTAATTTAACCGAGGAAGAAGTGGCGGCCCTAAACCAAGACGTTTAGACTATTTTTTTATTTTATTTTGTTATTTCAATAATTAGTAGACATCTAATAAAGTCCCAAATGGGTGGACTTAGTTTATAGTTGAATATTTCATGAACAAATGGTAACTTAATATTTCATTATTTTATGCCTCTTAAAGTAGGTTTAACATTATAAATGCATTTAGTGCACTAGTTATACCCCATAAACTGGGCCGGAGGGTGCACATTCTGCGTCTGGATTTCGGGGCGTGACACTAGCCATCTAACCTAGCCACCCCTTCACCAAGGAGAACGAGAGTGAGGAAGTGAGCCTAGCATTAGTTTGGTTCAATGCAGCGATTGACTTAGCCTCTTGAGTAAACTCATTACCTATCCAAGTCACTCGAGTTGATCCTTGCGACACTACCATCTACCTAAGTATATAGTCCTTAGTCAATCTCATTCAACCATGCATTAGTGTTGTGCAACATCTACTCCCTTCTTGACCCCTTTTCTCATCTCATTCATAGCATTCACCTAGTCAACTCAGGTGTATGCTCTGAGGCTTGCCGAGTTTTTCGGATCCTTTTCATAAAAAAAACTTGAGTCGGCTAGTTACTCCGCACGACAAGTTAGTGAGTCAGGGTAGGTATGTGAGGCCCAAGACATTGCTTGGTAGTGATTATACATTAAACGGTATTGCATTCAACACACACAATATTTCTGAAAGTGCAAGAACCGAAATTAATCCTCATAATTGATTTTATCCTGTGAAGTAGAGACCGTATATTTGTACGAGTAGAGTGGGTACCTAATACATTTCCTCTCTGTAACCACGGTCCTTACCTTAAATCTTAGGCAGCAGATCAATGAGTCATCTTAAGATTATGAATCTCCGGATTTTCAGTCTTAAGCATTTCTAAAGGGTTTAGTCGATTGTAAATTTGAAGTAGCTGGCTAGTGGCAACTCCAGTGTTCTATATATAAATCCTTTTTAACACTTAGCGAGCGTAAAAACCCTCAAAAGAGACAAACACGTGAAAGCCGCGATCTAAAAACCTAGAGGAAAAATGCGGGTCTAACGTTCACAAAATCTTAATAAATATGCACTCTGATCCATAGGTCATGTTTTAGACTGAGTGAAAATAACCTCATCTCAACAATGAGGTCTTGGTATTGATTCTCAAGTGGGGGTGGCTACTATTACTGTGTGACTAACCATGGGGGTAAGTGTACTAACAATAGGGTGTCTGAACTAATCTAAAAAAAATCTTAATAAATCTGAAAATCATTGGGAAACTCTAAATCTATCATTGCCATCTCATTCTAGACGGATACAATATCATTATAAAATGCCTGAATACTTATATCACATTGAGAGAGATGTACCAAATCCTACTTTAAACGATAGAGACTAGGCTTCATTGCTTTGTTGGTATATTGCCCATAAATGATCCCACATGGCTTTAGTCGTGCGATGTGAAATCAATTCGGCAACAATAGATTTCTCAACCTGAATCCAAAATTCAAGCTGTTATTCAACTATTCTTCATTTCCAATTAGCCGATTTTTCAATATTTATTGATTTTGGAGTCCGAACAAATCCATCTATCAACCTCCAAAGACCGCAACCTTTCAGAAACGCCTATAAAGTGAAGAGACCAAAGCCCATAATTAGTACCATCAAAGGTACACCGGAAAGCATCATTGCGAAAATGTTATTTCTCCATAATTACAAACACACACACACACATGCAAGATCACTATACGAAATCACCAACCAATAGATTGCGAACACACAACCGATCCAACGATTCACTAGAATTTTTTTAGCTCAAGTAAAACCAAATCCGTACAACTGAATATAAGCTTCTTTTCTTTTCGAACCAAATCCATATGTACATATGGCACCCTAGAACACTAGAAAGGAACTATAAAATTAAAAAAAAATGACTTAGCAACAAATAATGATTAAGTTGTGAAGAATATCCGATCTAATCTTCTTAAACCATCTACTCTGATATCATGATAGGTTTTAACAAAAGCTAGAGAAATCACCACACATATCAAAACTCCAAATTGGTGAGGTTTACCTTTGAGCCAAACCCTCCAAGAAAGCATATATATATATATATATATATATATATATATATATATATATATATATATATATATATATATATATATATATAAACACATAGACAATTTTTGGGAGAGAACAATGTATAAGAATACCTCTATATAAACATAGCCATGCAACACGGGCCAAATGATAAAAGAGTAAAAATATATTACAAGTAATAATATAAATACTAGGGGACAGACCTCTCCACCACAGACATCCAGCTATATGGGTGCCACACTCAATGGAGTAGATGTTGTCGAAGTTAATGGTGAGAGGTGGAGCATGGGTTTACTTTGTTGGATGGGTTGAGGTAATTCAAGAGTGGAGGGGCTAGATTCGAAGGTGCTGATGGAGGCAAAACGTTGAAAAAAATCAAATTTGGGTGATATTAGTTTCTTTAGGAGAGGAAGTGGTGAACAATGTCGTTGACTTTGGCCAGTTGGTTTTATTGGCCCATATCAGAGACGCTACTAGTTTAATAAGTTTTGTACTGTGACAACATTGTCGGTTGCAACTGTGTCTCACCTGCTAGCCCAACTGGAAGACGCCTAGGCATTTCAACAGCAGGTCTCAGGTTCGAGTGCTAAGGAGACACACTAACCCCACTGGTGGGTGGGTGCATCAGGCGACCAACCATGTGGGTGTGTTGCGTAGCTAACAAGGTGGGTGTGTTGCATGACTAAAAAAAAAAAACACTACCAGTTGTGGTTTGATGCTGCTGTAGGGGTGGTTAAGTTATTGTCGCACGTGGTTTGTGAATTTGGCAAGGCAAGTTTTTTTTTTTCACATGCACTCACACACCCCACACATCCGCGTACGCACACTCAAACCCACAACCTTGTGTTGAAACTCACCCGAGTGTACTGCGATAGGGTTGGAGTCTCACAAAGCAAGTTTAGGAGTTGACAAGGGTTGCCCATGGAGAAAAAAATTAGGGCATAAGTTACTGCAAGTTAATACATATAGAAAAAATCCAATCTAAGAAGATGCTCTAATACCATGTTTTTTTTTTTGTTCCATACATGTTGAGAGAATAGAGGAGCTTGTTGAAATAGGACAAGAACTCCCTGATCAAGGGCATGGATCAAGCACATTCCTATCGCACATGGACCGAACAAAGATCAAGGAAAAGTTAATAAAAATTGGCAATTTTCGCATGGATGGACCAAAAGAAGGCAAACCATAAATCGACTATAACTTTTGATCTGGGAAGATTTTCGAGAAGTACAGCATATGAATTCCTACTAAAATTTCATTTTCGGGGAAAAATGACCCACAAATTGGGTCATGTCCATCTGTTTCGCCAAAAAACGAGCGGTTACAGAAGAAAAATGAGATTTTAGGAAAAACCTCATATTTTTAGTAATTCCGAATTTTAGTTTGTTTAATTTTTCTTTATTTGAGAGTTTTAGTTGTAGTTAAAGTCTAATACTCCTTTCTAGGGTTTAGTTTATTATTTAAATTATTGTAATGATGATTTTATTGTTATTCAATCAATTATTACGAATTTTCTAGGAATTTTTTTTTTATCTTCTCATAGACTCGAGAACACCTTGTGCATTCAAGGTATTTATCAAGTGGGGAGACGATGATCGACCTACCACGTCCTCCCTGAGTCAATGGTATTAGAGCGAGGTTTATTCCTCAAGACGATGGCGGCTAACGAAGGGTCAGATCTTCATCTTAAGGATGGTGCTTTAAGGGATTATATCATAACGACAGATTTCAATGAAGCACGACAAGAGAATCGATTGATCTTGCAAGGTATACAAGCAACCCTCAACCGCATCACAATGGCGTTGAATCTACCCCAAGCCTAAGGCAACGATCAACCACCTGTGATCGTTGTACGGAACAACCCTGTATTTCATAAAGCACCCCAGGTAGATAACCACAAGGCTTACACCAGACGATTCAGAACCTAGCGATGAAGAGGTCTAAGATATCATCATACAACGACCTAGCGCATGAAGACGATTGTGTGGACCTGAACAGAACGTGAAATACAACCCATCGCCATCCCAGAGATTGTTCATAATTCTGAAGACGTGGTAGGTCGATCACCGTCTTCCCACCTGATAGATACCTTAAATGCACAAGGTGTTCTCGAGTCCATGAGAAGATAAAAAAAAAAAAATCGTAGAAAATTTATAATAATTGATTGAATAATTATAAAATCATCCTTACAATGCTTTAAATAATAAACTAAACCCTATGAAAGAGTATTAGATTCCAACTCCAACTAAAACTCTTAGATAAAGAAAAATTAAATAAACTAAAATTCGAAATTACTAAAAATAGCAGGTTTTTTTCTAAAATCTTATTTTTTTACTGTAACCGAAACGAAATTTCAGTAAGAATCCATATATTGTGCAGTCCCGAAACTCCTTCGGATCAAACGTTATGGTCGATTTACGGTTCGCCTTCTTTTGGTTTATTCATGTGAAAATTGCCGATTTTTATCAACTTTTCTTGATTTTTATCTGATCCATATGCAATAGGAATGTACTTGATCTACGCCCTCAATCAGGGGTTCTTGTCTTACATCATCTACAACAAAAAAAAAAAAAAAAAAAAAAGATTTTAACGAAAACTTGCTATATTTTTGTAATTTTAAATTTTAGTTTGTTTAGTTTTTCTTTATTTAAAAATTTTAGTTGTAGTTGGATTCTAATACTCCTTCTTAAGGTTTAGTTTATTATTTAAAACTATGTAGGAATGGTTTTATAATTATTTAATCAATCATTATTAATTTTTTAAAAATTATTTTCTTTTTATCTTCTCGTGAATTTGATAATGCCTTATGTATTTAAAGTATCTATTACGAGGAGAGATGGTAATCGACCTACAACATCCCAGCATCACTACAGTGAATAGCACAACTCTTTCAATACTTGAAAGAGGAGATTAACGGCTTGTTTACTATATTCTAACTATTTACGAGGAGGAGTATGACATAACTATATATTAAAAAAATGTCCTAATAATAAACTTCACCACTGCTCTGCCGTCGCTACCCAGTGGGATCCAGTAACTGCACGGATAAGGTTACGCGGCTAATTGGTAGGGAGATGCCAATATGCAAGGTTGCCACCCAAAAATTCCATGATCCGCATCCCTAAATTTGAAAGCATTTCTACTAATCGGAACCGTTGATCTGGTTGTTCACAAGATGGATGGTCTACGTTTAAAAAATAATAGTGATAGGAAAACCCTGACCATTCATATATTGATGATTTCGCCATCTTAAAGTGGACAACTGCTCTACTGGTACCTTTTGCAAGTTATCGAATAGCTACGACAGGCCAATCCTCTTTGTATCTAGGATGTATCCTATCCACTTGATGGACCACCGGAAAAACAGTCCCGATCACCGTATCTTCCTACCACATGTAGTACCAAGGTCGGAGGTGCATAGGCCTTCCATAGACCGTCATGCACATAAGCATTCTTGGGTAACATTGCCGCGTACGCAACAATAATAAGCCAGATATTAGTATATTATCATAGCTACATATCTTTTGTATATACTTGGTTTTTAATTTCAATAATAGGGCCATTTTTAGGTAATCCAGACCGTTTATCGTTTTTCCTACACCGTCCACATAGGATTCCTTTCTAATATCCTCAACAGTACGATTTCAGTTTGCCTAATAAAAATGTACGGTTGAGAAAATAAATAACAAATAGTCCCCATTTAACTAAAAAAGGACCCAATAAGATTTTGGCCCAGTATTCAGTCACTCGAAAACAACAGATTAGTGGTTACGGATTACCGAAATATGGGCCCCAGTCGTTAAAATAGAATGAATGTACACAGTGTGAAGATGCGGGCCACGCATATCATGCAATTCCTCTTTTAGGGTTTCCTTAATTCGCTCAGAAGTTTGCTCGAAGCATCCACACGTACTCAATACGACACGTCGCGCTTTTGGCTTTTGACTCTGGGTTGTCTTCCAATGATCCAAACCATTCATGCGGCGAATCTCGGTTTTTGTGATGGAAACTGAAGAAATGAAAGGTCGGAATTGGATTATTTCAACCATTTGATAAGTTGGCTCTTTTGTTTGAAAATAAACGGTCATCATAACCCTTGTACAATCAAAGGATTAAAAGTCTCAATCCGAGATTTTTCTTTTTCTTTTTCTGGGAACTCCACATCCTCCATAAGCCTTATCAAATACGGGCCATCGAAGTAAATCCAAATCCAACGGCTAGAATCGGACGTATGACTTTGCATTTTTGCAATAAATCTGGTCGTTTTGAGCACTGATACAACGCATCTAACAATAGAAAATAATAAATATGCTGTCAGGGCACTATTACTTACAAAGGTCCTAGTTGTAACGGTCCACTTGGACAGTCTAATTCAATAAAATTCATCGATCCAGATTGTTCATTAGGTCCAACCCATGCTTCATGGGCTTACCATGCAAAAACTGCACCAATTCAATAATTATTAACCATTGATCAACGGCCTTTATTATGAACGGTCAAGATTGTTTTTACAAAATAGGTCCAATCAACAATCTGATCCATTTATTTGTCAGGACCCATTACGAACTTTTTATGATTTTGAACGATCATTTTTTAGGCGATCATAGTCATTCCATTCACTGCTTAGAAAAAAGGACGGCTATAAAAATAAGTCCAAATAATGGATGGATTAAATAATTTTATCTGTGAAACGTTTGTATAAATATGATTTAGATTTTTCTTTTTATTTAATAGACGGTTCAGATTGATCTAATAAACTTTACAAATGGATCGATTCTACTAAGAGCAGTATAACTTATAGTGCTCTGAATAGCACTGCAGCAATTTTTCATAGTAATTACCTTCTTTAATAAAAACGATAAAAAAGAGAGAAAGAGAGGGTTTTTACAACAAAGCAGCTTTTGGATGAGATATCCTCTTCACAGTACTGAACAAGAGCAGAAGAACACCGAGAGAGAGAGAGAGAGAGAGAGAGAGAGAATGAGCGACGGAATCAGCAGTAGCAATGGGAAGGCGAGTGGAAATCCTTCAATCCCAGCGTCTTCAAGGAAGATGGTCCAGAGCTTGAAAGAGATTGTAAACCGCCCCGATCACGAGATCTACGCCATGCTTAGAGAATGCAAAATGGACCCCAACGAAACCATCCATTGCCTCCTCTCCCAAGGTTCATCCAACTATCTATTTCCATCACTATCTTATCTCCTCTTCTTTTTCTCTAATCTTTCTTGTTTTGGGTTCTCATTGCTTTCGCCTATTTTCTTTCCCTTAGTCGAGAAATCCCCTTTATCATATCTTTGCAAGATGGAATATTTCAGTTTCATGTTGTTGTGTTGCTATCTCTTATTACGATTATTTTCGACGATGGAAGAAAAAAAAAATCTATTTTTGCACTCGGATTAGGGCCTGCGGGGTCTAGAAAACCCACTGATACATACCATTGTTGCGGATGATGTAGGTAAGTCCGACTAAGATATTTTTCTCTTGAAGATATCTCGTGTCCTTTGCACTATACAGAAAGCAATCCCAGTGACTGTTGTGTGACCATTTCAACTTTTATTTTTCTCAGCATTAGGGTGTGTTTGTGTGTATTGCAACTAGCAGTTCGGGCACCGTTCATCCTACCAAGCATTTGGGGCAGCATGGAGTATCAGAACTGCATTACGTGGTATGCCGCCTCTTCCGCCCCAAATAAATATTCCATACGCCTGGGCTCCTATGTGAAACATTGCAGAAATCAGGTTTGGGTGTAAATGCCTTTAGGATGTGTTTGGACACGGAATCCATGTGGAAATGATTTTTTTTTTTTCACTAATGAGGTAGTTGGGCTATTTGGATATGTGGGTTCCACAGTATTCATTACTCTTATTTAGTGTTCGAAATATCGGTGATATTATCGGTATCATTAGGTTAATTGAAACTATTGGAAGTGTAAAAATTTCCAAATATCCCTGAAATTTTCGATAATATTGACGATACTTGGCAATATTATCGATACCAATGATACTTTGAGAAGAATTCCTTATGAAAGTTTCCTGGTATTGGCAATACTATTGATAATATACCTCATACCAGCGATAATGTCCTCGATACCAGGGAAGCATCCATAAGTTGGCGAACATTGATAATAATTTGGAAAATTTTCCAAAAACCCAAAGAATCTCCTTTTTTTTGGGGGGGGGGGGGGGGAATTTGTGTTTTAGGTGATTTCGATCACTCTTGGTTTTAATAAATCAAATTTGTATTTGGGGAGAAATCTTAACTTGAAATGAAGACGGGCAGAACTCAAAGCTGATGAAAAATATATAGAGACTTCATTTTTTATTTGGCAAGTATTAGCATGGATTGCAATGGAGATCTATGTCTATGCATGATTCTTATGTAAAGACACAGATTTGTGGTGAAAAAATTAACATTTTAGTGAAAAATGGAAAAACTTGAGGAAATCCTACTTTTTCCATTTCCATATTGGAAAATGTGTTCTTTGCTGTTAATTAATGTGGAAATATTATATATATATATATATATATATATATATATATAGTGTTATTTATTGATTGACTACAATTTTTATATTTATTTATACTGTTTTTTTCGACAATGCTCTTCAAAAAGAAAGACATTTTTTTTTTGACAACACATGGTTAGGCCTCTATAAAATAAAAACTCATTATGTATAGTAGTTTTCTTTTTTTTTTTGCAATATTTTGATTCCTGCATGTGTAAGTTAACATGTGTCTTTTAACATTTCCTGTAGTTTCACTGAAAAATTTCACCCTTTTCCCAATATTTCCTTTAGCAATATTTTTCCTAGTATTGGCAATAATACCAGTGATACCAATACATGTTCCCTGGTCATTGATACATCTAACGATACCAATACTGTGAACACTGCTCCTATACATGATAAGAATTCTCTGGCACAAGAAATAAGGTGATTTTGTCTAATGAATTTGAGGATGCCACTTGCTATCCAAACAGGCACCCCATTTTTGGAATCCTATTTCCTACGGTGACCATTGAAATTATCATCGGGTAATCATTATGTTGTCCATGGAACCCAAACAGAATCCACGTATGCAAACACGATCCAAACATGCCCTTAGCTTTGTTTCGTGATAACAGCATGAATGTATGTTATTCCCACGTGGTGAGAGAGGCTGAAGCAATAGCCGATTTGCTAGGTAGATGTGGAGCAATGGCAGGGTCTATTCCAATTGGTTCTTAGTTGCCTGTCACATAGCCTCTTTGAAGTTGGTTTCATGTCTGCACTCTTTTCCGTACAAAGGAAGGAACCTTCGCTGTTCGATAAACAAAATGGGTTGTTCTGCAAGCTATCAAAGTGTTGAGAATGTGTGACGATTTTGTAGATGATATCTATACCGAGTTTGTGATTCCTTTTTAGCCCAGGAAGTGTGCCAGGTGTTTGTTTGGAAGTTTTAAATGGCATAAATCAGTATAAGATTTTCTGTCATGCTTCAGAGATAATATCACTGATGGTCCTGTAAGGCAACCGAGACCAGAGGACATTAAGTGTTAACATAAGGAGAGTCTGAAGTTGGCGATTGGTGTCACAAAAATCATGTGTTAGGCTTTGAGGATTCCTATTTCTTACCCAGCTTGGCTCTTTTCTAAAAATTACCATTACCTTTTGGGGGGGGGGGAATTCATACCCATCTTCTTTCATCTCTATCGATGGACCAGTATTTGGTCCAATCAGAAATGATTTTTGATCATTGATGTATCTGTAATGGGCATGTGGAATCTCGTGTGAATCAGCGAGGACCACCTTGCAAGGCTAAATACTCCCGGGTGACTGATAGTGGAGTAGTACTGTGAGGGAAAGGTGAAAGGAACCCCCATCAGGGAGTGAAATAGAATGTGAGAAAACATGCTTAGTACCCTTTTTCCATAAAAAAAAAAAAAAATGTTCACCACCTTTTGATGATCGTCTATTAAAGGATGGACGATTACTTTTAGACCCTGCACCTGTTCCTGCTTCATGGCACTTCTGGTAACTCAACTTGTATAGATGTTTTAACCTTCTCTTATTATAAGTGCTACTCCGCAGCTAGCATTGTAAGGAAGGATTACAAATCCGTTTCAGTCCACTGTATCAGTCCCTGTGGAAACTGGGTCATATTGGGCCATTACAGACAGGCTGATACAACCACATCATTCATGGACAAAACCTAACCCCTGGTTGTGAATGCATGAACAAAATCTGAATAGTACATATTTTAATGGTGGTAAAATTTATTAAAACTATAAAAAGGAAGATGAGTATGCCAAATACAAAGATCGGGACAAAACCAGTGTGTCCCTCTCGTCACTCCCTCTCCAGCTAATGTACAGGTCTTCTCATTGGTTTCTCCACAAGCTCAGGAAAAATGGGCTTCTAAGATACTGCTACTTTCATTTCTGAAATAAAACAATGAATCTAAGCAGATTTCAAATCTGAATAACACCCTTCTTTTTGGTCGGGTTGGATACCTTGGGAGTTGTTTCAATTGGGATTCATGTTTCTGCATCAGGGCTCAGATGACGTGTTATGTTAAAATGCTGATAACATAGGTCCTAAAAAACATATTTTGACAGTCCCTTTTTTCCTCGTAAATGCTGTTTCACTTGTTTCAGCTATTTTAATGACTGATGGTAGATGTATTTCTAACAGTTCTTCTTTTACTCCAGTCTATAACCTCTTCTTTCTCATTATCATCAAATGCTTCTTTTTTCCCTATCTTGGTCGGTGCCCTCGTTAGGATTTTGCTTTGTACTGTTTTAATTGGGAGACTGGGCTATTTTTACATTTATTCTATAATGTTTCCTCAGGCTACAATTTATGGAGGCATCATGGATTAGTTTAGAATCCCCAGTACTCCCATAAGTAGATTACCTAATGATTGTTCATTGTGCAGATACTTTTCATGAAGTGAAGAGCAAACGAGAAAAGAAAAAGGAGGTGAGTGCTTTTGTTAAATGTCTACTGTTTCCACTAGTTTGTTCAAGTTCATTCCTGAGCTTTAATTGCCATTAAAAAAAAAAAAAGAATCGTAAGTTTCAATAGATTTCAACATTAGGCTGCCACTGCTTGTTTTCTCTATTTATTTTGTCTGCAACTGCAAAATAGAGTATGTTTCATATCTTTTGTTTGATCATTTACATAGCTATTACTTGGTTCCTTTACCAGCTTACAGTTGCTTTAACTAGGAACATAATTCTAACCTCTACAAAATACCTCTCAGCTTTCAGCGCATGTGAATCTTTTGTCAGTTTACATTGCTTTCGATAATGAGTCTACTATTTTCTATCCTCTCATTGTGCCAGATAAAGGGGAGCACAGAATCTCGGCCTCGAGGTGTTGGTAGTACTCCAAATCGTGGAGGTAGGGGTGGTGCCGACCGTAATGTTGGGCATAGTGGCTACACCCAATTCAGCTCTAGTGGTATGCAAATGTGATCATGAAATCTTGTCCTATATATGCATTTTAGTTAAAATTGAATTTGTTTTCTACAGTAGGCATTCTATTTAGCAAACCCTGCTTATGCATTCTGTCAGACTCTGGAGTTATGCGTGGAAAACCTGTATACAAGAAGGAAAATGGAGTGAATAGCATTCCGAGTTCATCTTCTGCATCTGGTGGAAATAATAATAATCGCAATTCTACATCTCTGAGGTCAGTACAGTCGCAACTTCAAGTGAAATGTTTCTTATAGTCCTGAGTCTGAATGACATTTGGTGTTTTATTTCTCCAAAACAAAAAAAAAAAAGTGGAAAAAAGGAGGAGGATTTTGAGTTCAACTCTAATGAATGAGTTTCGCCTTCAATTATTATATTCAGCACTACCTGTCTTCCAATTGATTCCGGTTTTCTTTCATTCTGAATCTTGTAACTCATGCCTCTTGTGCTTAATTGGTGCAGTGCATACAGTCAGCATACATGCATGCGGTTCTTCATATACTAGTGTGGAAGTCGTTCCTTTCTTTTTCCTTACTGTTTTAGTGCTTGATTTTGTATACGGTTATCCTCTATCTTTTGTTACCTTTTGGTGCAAAACTATACATGTCTCTGCTTGACATGTTTGTATGCATGCTGTTTTGAATATATTTGTGGAAGTCATTCCTTTTTTTTTTCTTTTTCTTTTTTCCTTTTCCATTTTAGTGCTTGATTTTGTATTGAAGTGTTACCCTATTTTTCTGTACCTTTTGGTGCAAAACTATACATGGCTCTGCTTGATGTGTACCCTCAGTATGTTAATTTCTTACCTGTATCTATCTCAGGTATGAGTTACTTCACAAGCCTCTGTTGTAAAGGCAAGCCAGGTGTGCACCAAGGCACATGCCTAAGGTGTTTGGGCCACCTTCTGCCATGCTTGTGCCCCAAGTGAGGCACTATCTCTAGGCAAGTGCCTAGCACCTGGTGTAGGCACGCCTGCTTACAACACTGAGAAATGATATGAGGTTCTTAAGGATATTTTTTGTGTTTCAGAACGAGGATATTTTGTGTATTGAATATGATTGACTTAAAATTGGAATGGTTTGTGGATTGATAGGAACGTGCGATTAGATAGATGCAAGTTACCAAGTTTTGGAAGTTTGAAACTTTCTAATCGTCCAAAATATGTAATTACTTTACAATTAGTTCCATTTCATTGTGTTAAAATTAGTTTTACAGTTAAAACTATTAAAAAAATCAATATGTATCTAGATGAAATGTGTTATGATATAAGATAAATTCTCATCATCTAAGCCTTATACCAACTAATTGGGTTGGCTATATTAATGTTTTTCCTGTCTTTCCACTCTATCAAGGGCCATGACTTCAGTTTAACCAGTAGGTCATCAAATCTTTTCTTACTACGTCTACCATGGCCTTTTGGGCCTTCCCCTTGCCCTTTTAGAGCCGTCGATATGTACCCACTCCTAACTGGTGCAATTCTTGGTCTCTGTTGCACATGGTCAAACCATCTAAGTTTACTCTCCCTCTTCTTATTTCCTGTTGGTGCTACTATTAAATTCCCTTGAATGTACTCATTTCTTATTCTATCCTTGTCTTGCCACTCATCCACCTCAAAATCCTCATTTCAGCCATACTGAACAAGTTTTCCTTAACTGGCCAACCATTCCATCCCACGAAGCATGGCTGGTCGTATAGTCATCCTATAAAATTTCCCTTTCAGTTTGAGTGGTTCACAACAGTCACATAAACTCCAGAGGCACATCTCCATTTCTTCCTGCTTGAATTCTACAGGCAACATCCTTCTCAATCTCTCTACCCTCATGAATCCTTTTTTTTTTTTTTTTTTTGAAGAGCTACTCTCATGCATCCTTATCCACACAAGATATCGAAGTACATTTTGGGAAACTTCTTGGTCAGCAATCTCACTCTTTTCTCATTCCCACTCCTATTTTTACTAAAATTGTGCTCCCTATACTCCATTTTAGTCCGACTAATTTTGAATCCTTTAGATTCTAAAGCACCCCTCCACGAATCTAGCTCTGTGTTTTCGCCCTCCCTCGTCTACAAACAAAACTATGTCATCTACAAACAACACACACCATGGGATCTCTTCCTGCAATTGGCTCGTTAACTCATCCATAACCAATGCGTATGGGCTCAATGCAGACCCCTAGTGCAGGCCTACAGTAATTGGGAACTCGTCTCTCCATTATTGGTCTTCACATTTGTTATTGGCTTACTGCTCTCTCATAGTGTGATAAAAAAACCGCCTGGATTCTCCTGGCACATGCCTGGGTGTTGCAGATGCACTTGTGCCTGGCATGTTCCAAGTGCCTTCAACTACATTTTTTTTTATTAAGTTGGCTCATATGTTTGGTTGCTACTTGATTGCTGACATGCTTTTTAATTACTTTTTGCAGCGACTCTACTTCCACAGAAAATTCAGCACAGATGATCGGCACAGCTGAGTGCATCTTTGTGTCCTCACAACCTTCATCAGGATTGCAACCTGCTTGGTCAAGGGTCCCGGGACAGCTTTCAATGGCTGACATTGTGAAGATGGGTAGGCCTCACGGCAAAGTGTCCAGCGTACCCATTTCTGCCACTGAGACTTCCTACTCACCTCATAATTCAGTTATGTTGAGCACATCACAGCGCAGTGTTAAACATCCCCATTATTCCACCCCCACGCCACCAGAAGATCCTACTTTCAAGGGTTCAGAAATAATTCAAGAACCAAGCATGGCTTTAAGTCAGCATATCTCCTATGACGACTGGCCCTTGGTTGAGCAGTCGCCAGCTGCAAGTGGGTCATCTGTCGCAGAACCATCTGCTACTTCTGCTCTTTATGGTGATTCATCTTTGCATCAAAATCCTCTGGAGGAAAATGTTACTATTGAGAATCTAACAGCAAACTGCATTGGATTTGCTTCTGCATCTGACAGACAAATACCTGTGGATAATTCTGGAGGGGAATCTCATCTTCATGACATTTCATTAAAAGATAAGAGTTCCTACCAGACTCAGAGACTTGCATCTGAGCATCAAGAAGGTAATCTTTGATATCTTAATTGAATTATGATTTTTCCTATCCTAGGCCATGGGCAATAATCGTGTGGGCATTGCATTCAAACTGGAATGGAAAAAATGATGACTTGAGTGGGTTTACTGTTCTGAATGTTATGAAACTTTCTGACCTTGTTATTGATGTAATTTCCTAATGAAGACATAGATGCAGTTACAATGTGGTTGTGTATTTAAGATATCTTCAATGCACATAATAAATTCATCGAAAGTTACAAGTTGCATCTCTCTCTCAATCTTACTGAAAAAAAAACACTTATGAATTAGGAAACTACCTCAAACAATTAAAACTAAATTGAAGTAGGAAACTACATTAAACAATTAAAACTAAATTCTTATCCTACTAAACCCATAAAACAACAAAGTGGAAACCGTACATCTAACCCTGTGGGCTGTAACTAAACTTACACCCTTAAAATAATGTTGATGCATCATTCCATAAACTAACATTACAAAAATGTACCTCTTATTGAGCAGATGTCTTATGATTTTGCAAAAATCAGAGACAAGCATGGGGTTATAACGATCCAATTGCCTCTGTGTTGAAGTTATTGAGTTGACTGAGGTGGTGGTTGGTTTTGTCCACATACCTGTTGCAGTTTGAATTTTTGTACTTGATCAATTGGAACTATGCATTTGTTCCTGTTCTGAATATTCTTTAAACTTTAGAGGGCAGCAGTGGAGTAAAATTCTTGAAACTGATTAGATTATTCATTTGAAATCATACTGACTTCCATTCCAACTTTTGCTGGTGGTTGTGAATTTTTTTTAAAAAGGTACTTCTTTATTGCGTTAGTCATGCAACTCACACACCCTGTTAGTGCTGCAACTCACCCACACAGTTAATCACACAAAGCACCCACTGGGGATGTTAGCATGTCTCAAACCTGAGACCTACGGCTGGAGAGGCCGCGGCATGTCAACCAGCCCGGATAACAGGCAGGAGACTGGTGGTTGTGAAATTTAAAACTTCTTTATTACTACATGGGAAAAAGATGAATCTTTTCTGCCATCTTAACTTCTGGATGTTTGTTGATTTCTTTCCAGGAATTGTGGGCTGCTCAAATGTAGCTGTTCTAGAATATTCTGCACCTTCTTCAGTTGAGGATGTCAGTGTTGCAGTAAGGTCAGTTGCTGCAAGCTTGCAGCAGCTGAGCTTCCATAAGGAAGAGCTGGGTGCACCACATTTGGAGAATAACCCAGCAGTCATAATTCCAGATCATCTGCAGATCCCAACTGCAGACTGCTCACATTTGAGCTTTGGTAGCTTCAGGTCTGGTATTAGTGCCACATTTTCTGGATCATTTGCATTGAAGACCTCAAAGAGTACTGTGGAAGAAACCTCTTTAGTAGCTGATGCTTCATCTGTCGAACACCCAGATACAAGGCATATCTTAGCTGATGCTTTATCTGTCGAACACCCAGATACAAGGCATGTCTTCAGTCACTTCAACTGTAAATGCACTTGTCAGTCTGATGTTTTATATATTGATTATTTGTTTGTATGTCTCATTCCTGGCAGAAATCCTGAATATTACGACAGTCAGCAAGTGACATCTGCATCAAATGAGAACATTGATTCCCCTTTGTCTTCACAGCCTGAGGTTATAAAACATGATACTGCTGCAGAAGCAGCACATGGGCATCAGTATCCTTTCCCATCTTCCTTGCCTGGCTATGCATTCGAAAACGCTACAGAAATGAATGCTGCAACATACTCCTATGCACAAACAAGCTCCCAGTTGCAGAACCGTACTCTGTTTTCCGGTGAAATGGTAATGTACTATTCCATGGCTTGGGTTACACTCTTCTTTTTTACCCGAATTGAATATTAATAGGCACTTGCTAATTCATCTCTCTGAAGTCTGAGCACGTAATTTTTTATGCTCAAGCACTGTTGTGTGCTTGACATGCACAAACCAAATATTGTGGGGATAACTGGTGGAAAATTTGAATAATCTGGGGATAATTTGGTGAGGAAGTTTTATTTGAATTCAGTGGTAAGAAGCCTCTAGATTCAGCTTTATCGATTGAGCTTCTGAGATTTCTGTTCTTCTGATTATTGCATTTAAGCGTGATTCTGGACATTTCTTGTAACATGTCTTAGCTCAATGACTAAAGCTAGGGGTCTATAAAACAACTCTTTGTAAAACTGGCATTCCAGAGATTTTCTTTTACATAAATTGGAATGATGTAATGAGCCTGACATCACATCTTGGTGCACAGCAAGCATACACAAATCCCCTACCAAGTCATCGGTTGGCGTCAACAGTTCATCCAGTGCGAGAATCTGATCTTCCCCACTCACCATTCTCTTCAACACAATCAATGCCCACAAAACATAGCAGCAGAGTATCTTCCATCAGCAGTCCGACCCTTTCCATGCCAGAAGTATGTAGCTCCAATACAACGTCTTTGGATTTCAGTTACTATGCTTGCAATGGGTTGTTTTGGTTCGGTATCGTTAAATGCGTGAGTTGATTTAGTTCTAACAATGGGTGTCCTTGCTGAAACTTTAATCTTGAAAAGTTCCGTGAAAGTTAACAAAACTCAGCTGGCTTGGGCTATTCACCAAGGGATTTTGGTGATCAGTTCAGAGAAATGATAAGGAGGTTCACGTGAAGACTGAGGGTCTTCATGGCATACATTTGTGAGATCTGGACCATTCATCATGTAGGCCCACTGTGAGTGTTCCCTAGCTATTAAACAGGCCTTCCGCTCATCAGGTGCATCACAAGTGCTTTGAATGAACATACCTACCCCCCCCCCCCCCCCCCCTCTAACTGCCCATTTTGTTTATACTCTCCCCCACCTAATGAGTGGTCTGTCTTGATTTTTGGGCCGGAGCATATTCAAGGGCCCACCTGATGAATGACCCAGATCTTTGTGTGAATGATCTTCACATTTCACTATTTGTTTCAGTCAGACATGTGTGGCCCACCTGATGAGTGGTGGTAGGACTCTTGATGAATGATCCAGATCTCAAACTTGTGCCACAAATCTTCTGTTCAATCTGTCTTTTGGTGAATGACCTTGGCATTTCTTTATCATTACTTAGTAATGATTGGCTCCGGCACCCAGGTAATTGGGTTTGAAGTTAAAGGGTTTATTATCATCATTATTATTATTCCTACAATGGGGAAGAAGTAGACCACACAAAATGTTACGAACTATATTGAGCTACTGTTCTCACAATCGTCTGATATGTGCAGGCTGTGAGCCCAACTGTCTTCTCCATGCCTCAGCCAATGCAACGGACCATGCCAGGAACCAGCATTCCAACGGGTCCTGCACTACCTCAACATCTACCCTTGCACTCTTACACCCAACCAGCTCTTCCTTTAGGACATTTTGCCGACATGTTTGGCTACCCGTTCCTGCCTCAGAACTACACATATCTACCTTCTGCTTTCCAACAGGCATATGCTGCTGGCAACAGCAGTTACCATCAGTCTCCAGCAGCACTGCCACAATATAAAAACACTGTTTCTATCAACAGTTTACCTCAATCAGCCGCTATAGCTGCTGGTTATGGAGGGTTTGGAAGTTCAACTAACATTCCTGGAAACTCCACACTGAATCCTTCAAATACCCTTCCAAGCACTTCAGTCAGCTATGAAGATCTTATAGGCTCTCAGTACAAAGACAGCAACCATCACATCCCTCAGCAGGTAGTAATGGCAACTCCGCCCATGAGTTAATCTTTAATTATATTCTATTTTCATGATTATGCGTGAACTTTTTTTGTATTTTTTATTTTTTGCCAGAATGAAGGTTCGGCCATGTGGGTCCAGGGGCCTGGTTCCAGAACCATGTCAGCTGTTCCGGCCAGCACATATTACAGCTTGCAGGGGCAGAATCAGCATAGTGGGTTCCGACAAAGCCAGCAGACATCGCATTATGGAGCCATGGGGTTTGCAAATTTCTACCATTCTCAGACTGGAGTCTCGCAGGAACATCAGCAAACGCCTAGTGTTGGGCCCTTAAGTGCCCAACAGAGTCTCCCATCTCAGCAGTCACACCAGATCTGGCAACGCAGTTACTGATGCTCGTGCCTCCTGATCTTTTACGGCCTTGTGGGGAGTTGAAGAGCAGCTGATTCAAAGTGCTGTTATGGTTTGATCGAAGTGTTTACACTGGAGAGTCTGGATCCTGAGCAACTGTACATAATTAAAGAGAACTTGGCTAGCTGCTGCCCCATGCCTTGAGGTTGTATTCTACTTTATAACTTAGGTGCTCACGTGACTCATTCAGGCTTAGTAGTTTTCCATTGCGAGAGAAGTCTCTCCTTGGACTTGCCTCTGTAACAGTTAAATCTCACTTATCTAACCATGGTAGTATTCCAATATCCACAGACTGATTATTTGGATTGTTCCATTTTTTTTTTCAGGGTCTCTGTAACAGTTAAATCTAAATTATCTAACATGGTAGTATTCCAATATCCACAGACAGATTATTTGGATTGTTCCATTTTTTTCTTATATATGTTATGTTTTTGGGCTATTGCTGTTCTTGGCAATTGCTTGAAATCTTTGTTCTGCTGGCAAAAAAACTCACACTTATAGTGGATAGCAGTTCTACAAGAAAATGGGTCTGTCTGGGTAGGAGATCCTACAAAGGCAGGTCCCATACCTCCATGCCCAATTCCCTGTACACCACTTTTATTTGCATAAATGAAACTATGGAAGTTTCAGGAAAAAAAACTACAAATGATGCTAATTGCAATTATGCAAAGAAAAAGGCGTGAATCTGGTGTGGAGGACATGGGACCCACTAAAATTGGGATTAACTTAATCCTGTTTATGTGGAAAACGTTGGTACTGGTATTCATGTTGTGGAATTAGCCCTCAAATAGCAGTTGCACTCCTTTCAAGTCCAACTTGATACCTACTTGCAATTTGGAACTCAAATGCTCAATACGAGTGCTAAAGAAGCTACAACTAGGCAATTCCCACTTTACTAGACAGTAATTGGAATTCAAGTGGATAGTACATCCAAACAAATGTTGGTTTGGATGAATTTACGGCCATATAACATTGGTTTATGGTGTCTAATGATTGGCATGATAATCACCCAACTGAATTTCTATGCTTGCAAAAGCAACATAGCTTTTATCCTCCATTGCATGAGATCATTGTTCTATTTAAGGGACCCAAACTAGAGGTGCTATAGCTTGTTTGCAGTTGCACTGGCGTTTATATGCACTTGTGGGCCCTCCCCCAGTCATTTTCAAAGCTGGTAGCTGGATGACATCTTGCTTTGATTTTCTAATGGTGAATTAGTTGTCTGTTGGTAAAGCCAAATAACGTGAGAGGAGTGTCTGTTGGAGGTTAGGCAATGTGAGAATTATTTTACTGTAAAAATCAAAAGGTTAGTTTTACTTAACCATCTCCTAATCTCCAATCATTCTTTTGAAATTTTGCCATACATTTATGGGCATAAATACCCTACTTAAACTCTGATCCTATCACATTTGCTGTAAGACACGCCTCTTTTCTAGTGGGGAAAGGTTGGAAGGTGCAAGGAATACATGAATGGCTGGTCCAGATCTAGGAAACCCCTCTGTTAAATACAAGACCACTGATTGCCCAGGAGATGGCAATAATAACCATAGGCCATGCAGTGAATCAAGAGCGTTGATGGTACCGAAGATGACGGCTGCAACAGCTAAGGGAGAGTCCATCAGGCGGCCACGTGGGCGGCCCGCTGGTTCAAAGAACAAGCCAAAGCCACCCATAATTATCACTCGAGAAAGTGCCAATGCACTTTGGGCCCATGCAATGGAGGTGAGGTCTGGGTGCGATGTTGGTGAGAGCATCGCTGATTTTGCAAGGAAGAAACAACGTGGGGTATGCATACTTAGTGGAAGTGGGTGTGTGATGAATGTCACCCTGCGGCAACCTGCTTCTTCCGGTGCTATCGTCACCCTTCACGGCCGATTTGAGATACTTTCCTTGTTGGGTTCTTTCTTACCTCCACCAGCGCCAGCCTGGAATCACCGGCCTCACGATCTACTTGGCAGGTGCCCAGGGGCAAATCATTGGTGGGTGTGTTGTTGGGTCGCTCATTGCATCAGGTCCTGTGGTGATCATGGCTGCATCTTTCATGAACGCCACATTTGATCGTCTTCCAATGGATGAGGATGTAGCTGCCACAAATAATCAACACCACCCAAATCACCATCAGAAGCTTGAGGTGCCCAACTTGTATGGCCCACCATCGAACTCGATCTCCAGCGTTAGCTTGCCTCAAGAACTTTACCCTTGGTCACCAGGGCGCCAATTTACTAGGAGCTAGATTTAGGAGCTCTCTTAGTCGTTTGTTTCTATCATTACTCAGTGTTGTTGGATGCTGTGATCTTACTTTCGTTTGCTGATATCTTATCATACTCAAATGAATGATTTAACTTGAGGTTATATATGTACTCATTTGCTCATTGCCCTCTACTGATTATCTGATGAAAACTATCAGTATTCCTAACTATATTGAAACAGGAATTGTATGACCATCCAAGTGGGGTTCACGTTTCAATCATCCCCACCCTGGATCGATCATGCCACCTCTATAAGATTATACAATCCTAGCCATCGATCATGTTTTTCTTTTTAGTTTAATGTGCACCATTGCTGTATCCTCTTTTTATTCATCTATTTGCAGGACACAGATTGAGAGGATACAATTATCCTATTGGGGGGTTTTGGCACATGGTCCTTTCAAATTAAACTGTCCAAACTATGGGTCCTGATTTAGATGTATCACGAATCTGACTATCAGATTAGAGGAGATTAATTGGATGATTAAAAATGAAAGATACACTGATCCTAATTCAGAAAGCATCCACCAAGCAGAGTCAACCTTTTTCAACCAATATGATTTCAGGCCATGACCTAGCAACAGTGGTTTCCACAATTTAATTGGTTCAAGTAAATGCATTCCATGCCTGCATATCAAGCATCATACTCTACCAGAGCATCAAATAACTCCCAACTCTACGCACTATGCATTAAGTTATTTCCTTTTGTTTGCCTTTTTTTTTCCTACTTGCACGCCGCCTCGAGCTTGTAGAAGTGCCCCAGGGTCTAGTGAGAAAACTATTTTGTTTGGATCCCATCACCATGCCCTAATTGTCACACAGTGGAAGATCCTATACATCCAGTCTGCTGTTCTATCAGTTGAATATGAACTGTTGCAACATCTTTTCTTAAACTTCAGACTTAGTCATGAAATATCATGATATTTGGCGCAACCAAACACACAGTAGTGACCACCTGAACACAATAGCAGTGTATCATGCTTGAACCTAATCAGCCATCCAAACATTAGACTGGATGCTGGTGAGATGCAGTGCTCTGATTTCTTTTGCAGGTGATTTGATGTGGTGTGTCCCATAAACTGTCGCCATCAAACCTTAATCATTCCTCTTCATATTCACCAAATACTGCTACTACTTTTGGAATATGAAATCGCTAAAGATTGTTACCGGTAATTTAAACAAGACCACTTAATTTATGGGGAAAAGGAAGCCAGCACAAGCGCTCAATTGTGACCTGTGAAGATGATCAAATCTAGAACCAGTGGACCCCACTGTCAATGTGGTATGGAGCAAAATCATCCAGATCAAAATCCAAAAGAATTCGCCAAGTGAATCCTTTCCAAATTTAAAAAATCCAAAACAAGCAAGCAAGAATATAAGCAATACAGAGGATCAGATTTTCTTTCACAGAATTCTCTTTTTCCCCCCTTTTCCTTCCCTCCCTTTGGTACCATGGCAGGGTTACAGCAATAATACACATAGACGATTCTCAACCCTTGATTAGATTATGATAGTTGAACCAAAAGGGGTCTCCTATTTCCAAGAGTATTCTTATATGCATTCCTCTGCCGATTATATTAGTGTAGATACTTTTGTTGCATTTGATACAACGGTGCTGTGGATAGTTGCCCTCCAACCTCCTCAAATTCCATGAAATCCTTCAGCATTGGATCTGTTCTTGTTTGCAGCTTCTGAAGCATTACAGGGACTGCCAAGGTATTTAGTAACCTATATATTTAAGACCAAAAGAGAAGGATTAAAACAAAAGAAACCCTAGCTTGGACTTCTGTGACTGACCGCCCCCTTCCAGACCACCCCTTGCGTTTTGGCGGCTGCTCCTCGTATCAGGGAAAATGTAGTGAACACATTAATATTTCTCTAATTCTAGTTCTACCCCTCTTCACAAGCCGATTCATGTGATAATTCATCTCATCTTGATGGTGCCTCATCAATACACATGGCATTGCTGTGCATTAATCTAGACCATTCCAATTGTTAATCTAACCGGGGATACAAATCACACCAAATAAATGACCGTAACTGTTTATTTTCCATCGTAGTATAGACCACTCACTACTATACTTTTAACAATCTACTCCGATAGCCATAAAATGAATGGTTAAGGCTAATTTAGTTTAAGATATATTGCCCTTGATAGAGTGGAATGATAGAAAAGGATTCATGCGCCCGACCCCACTCAGCTGGGATAAGGTTTTGATGACGATGATATGATGTTCTGTCCAAAAGGCGCCCCACAAATTTAGAAGGTCTAGATAGAGCTTCATGAGTGTGACATGTGAGAAGGATGAGTCATGGGGTGAACCACAAGTTGGTTGCCTTATTGCAAACTCATCGACTAAAGATACAATAGTCCACCAGTTCCACACAAGGCATACCACACTAAAACTCTGTGGGACCCACCACACTGTATGTGGAATACAATCCATCCATCAGGTGAGAATCCTTAATTTCTCCGTTCATACAAAATATCAGCTCAATACAAAACTCACATTGGCCAAACTAGTGGCAACAATGCAAAATTATGCCTAAAATTCTTAAGTTCATGTGGTGTGGCCCACCTGAGTTTTGGATCAAGAGGATTTTTGTATATTCACGTCAGCTTGTGAGATAAATTTAGATGGTCTAGATAGAGCTTCATGAGTTTGACATGTGAGACGGATGAGTCATGGAATGAAACACAGGTTGGTTGCCTTATTGCAAACTCATTGACGAAAGATACAATAGCCCACCAGTTCCACACAAGGCATAAGGCACTCAAACTCCATGGGACCCACCACACTGTATGTGGAATACACTCCATCCATCAGGTGAGAACCCTTAATTTCTCTGTTCATGCAAAATATCAGCTCAATACAAAACTCACATCGGCCAAACTAGTGGCAACAATGTAAAATTATGCCTAAAATTCTTGAGTTCATGTGGTGTGGCCTACTTGAGTTTTGGATTAGGAGGATTTTTGTATATTCACTTCAGCTTGTGAACCACACCTGATGAACAGGTTTGATGAACGATAAACACTGTGGTGGCCCCACACACAAACCTATATTTGGTGTCCAATCCCTATTGTTCCCATGTGGTGTGGCCCATTTGAATTGTCTCTTTGACTGATGTTTCGACCTAGGGCCCAGCATTGAGGGCACCTAATGGATGAGTGCATGTGACACATAATGTGGTGGGCCCACTGAGCTTTGGGTGTTTTCACTAGCATAAAACAGGTGTCATAGAGGATTACAAACCTCTTATGGACCCAGACTCATATGTGTTGGACAGAGGCCCGTGGGGCTCAATCATGGGCAGGGTGGGTCCCACACAAGTTTCACTTGGTATACCCTCTTTCCAGCTTCTCTTGAATGTTTAAGTTGAATTCTAAATTTTGAATTTAGATATGAATACAAAATTTAATTCAATTGTAGATGAGCTTGGGATAGGGTGAGATTGGATGAGACTGAAAAACTTCTAGCCTCATCTAAACTCCCTTCCCTATAAAAGGGGAGGGGTTCTCTCGTTAATCCCATTAACAATCATCCATTATCAGAGAGAAAAAGAGATAGTATATCCATAGATTTTGTCCATTTGGTCCATCCCTTGGATAATTTGTGGCCATCTTAATCATAAAATCGAAGGGGTGGTGAGACCTCTCTGCTCCCATAGTGGTTAGGCGAACCACTGGATGTGTACCGTCCATCTTTGACTTTTGCAAAGGTCTCAAGATCATGTACACCGTTGGATCCTGCAGCCCCCCCATCTGGGCCGTCTTTCAACATGTTACTTCTACACTTTTGAAAAATGATGACGACTAATCATCAAACAGGCACTGATGTGTAACTATCCAAACCATTAAAATTTTGGGTTCAATTGTGCATGGAGCATATCTCTTAAAGTATATTGATCAAGAAATCCTAACCACCCAGTTAATGGCTAGCAAATGGATGGTTAAAAGTTAAATATTAAGCAATCCAAATTAGAGGGTTAAATGCTATCTTACATAGTTCAGCCATTAGATGGTTTGGATTAGCTTACAACTACGTCCTGTGTATGTTTGAAGAGTCACAATTATTTTTAAAATGGTGCAAAACTAACAAAGAAGCCTACCCCTTTTTTGTGTAAGCAAGTGTACTTGTAAAGTGCATCGCAACTGCACTCAATAGCCTATGCGTCAAACTACAACATCCAAGCCACTCGCTTGGTAGGGCTCATCATGACGACACATGGGAGTAAAAATCAAGTTGGCCACTCATCTCCTAGGCCACGCACGCACATTGGCGTGTTTAACAATCCTTTTAACCACCCCCTTGTTTTTGCATATGTTGGCCAAGACTTGTTTGGATCAGCTAATTTTCTTCCCCCGCCCGTGAACCTGCATTTTTTTTACCACCTGATGAGCAGCTTGGATCTTGCATGTTGGTATGTGGAGGTATTGGTGCATGAGCAGGTGCACTCAATTCAGTGCATGTCTCTGGAATCTCTTAAGGAGAGAAGGAAACAGAGACAACAGGAGAATAGAGGGGTATGTGGGAATAATAGAAAATGAATGGATGCAGATTTTTCATTTTTATAATAACATTAATTGCAGGGGATGGTAAGGATGGGTTTTCTAAGAAGAGGGTTACTTGGAATGCAAATATGAAGATGGACTAGTTGGAGGCTTAGAGCATTAGGCGCCCCCCCCCCCCACAAAAAACACACACACACACACACACACACACACACAAAGAAGAGGAAGAGCAAATGAAGTACCCGTTCTCATTATCCTTTCCTTTGCATATTGCAATCTGCTAGATGTTTCGTAACTGCACTCCAAGCTGAAAATACAAACCTTGGGTAAAATTCTAAGGTGCCTATTTCATTTGGGTTTCAAAAAAATGAGGATGGTACCTGGTATGCGTTGGAAGTCGGGCTCTACACCATTTCCATTGATATCCATGTGATTTGGTGTGACGTACTTGCCCACAGTTACAACCACGCCCGATCCATCATGAAGTTCAAAAACAGATTGTATCAAGCCCTGACAAAAGTATTGAATATAAAAATGAGCTCGACTTTATATTCCCAATGGAAGAATGGAGTTCGTGTTACCAAATCTTTTACTGTCCATTGGCTGTAGATGGGATCCCTGTCAGCACTCAAAACAGGACTGCAGATGTGAGCACCATTTTGAATGTGCATGGTGATTCCCATCATTGGCTCCAGGCATCAAACAGAAGTTGAGAGGTTTGGGAATATGCACAAAGCATGCCAGAGAAGAAAAAACAGAGGGAGGGGATTTGGAGTTCTGAATTCAGGAGGGAATTCATAACTATTTTCTCATTCAAACCTTGCCAAAAGTCCTTTCTCCCACAAGAACAGCTCTACAGTTATCATGAAGCGCTGTTGCAACCTGAAAAATAAGTCTGATTACAATAGTAGCATGGTGAAAATCCTAATTTAGTTACAGGAAGAGGAGGAGCTAAGCTGCTCACAATTTCGCTAGCGCTTGCTGTTCTATTGTTCACTAGAACCTGGATGTGAAGGACACCGATTAGATTTAACAAGGAAAACAGGGTGATGGTTTGTTGAAAAGGAAAAAAACAATTATCACTGCATAGGGACAAGAATATTGCTCATGTCAATAGACGAAGGCTATGGCAATTTAATAAAAAACAGAAACCCGTATTTTACTTTTTGATGGAAAATTATTAGATGATGGTCGAAATAAATGTAAGCATACAATAACAGGAGCTGTGGCCAAAGGTGCAGTTTCTGCAACAATAGTTCTTTGGAACTGGGGATCCCTTCCAACAGTATAAGTGACCTGTATCATCAGAAGAAAATGAGACAATTTCAATGGTATATGTAGTGAAACAACCAAATGTTTCAATAACTTTAATTGCCACAAAGTGTATTTAAGTGATAGATTTGCAATAAATACTGAGAAACGACAGGGAAACAAGATACTGTATACTTCGCAAACTTGTATGGCAAGCAAACTATTTTCAAATGGCCATACTTGAATTCTTCTGACTGTTGATTTTCACATTAACTTGCCCTAATGGTCAATATGGATCCATTTAAGCAATTTACCAGTTACCACACACATATTCCAATTCATACATTGACATGTTGTACAAAGCATATTACAACTGGAAATACATTACACTAATATAAGAACATGATATCATTAAGCATGTTACATAAATTCACATGCTTTTTCTTTTGGAAGAAACATCTGCAGTGTACACATTATATTGAAATATTATAGATGCCATGGCCGGTCCCAGTGCTGGGTAAAGAGGAAGGTCAATGTCCTGCGATCGGCCAACCATAAAAATTTTACTAATCTGTCATTTAGAAGCAACCCCCAAATTGTCGAGAGAGGCTATGATGATATGAATAATTTGTACTGCATTATTCTGGTGGGTAAGATGGCTTTCGGATCGATGGGGCAATTTCCTTGAGAATATAACATATAGAACAGCCCAAAACATCACAAAAGTAGTGGGTACAAATATGCATCTAAGAAGTTAATATCTTGTAACAACTGCATACCGTGTCCCCTTCATTTAAAAAGAGCTTAGCAACCTCAATGCCAGCCTGAGATAAGCAAAACAGTACAATCAAACTCACAAATCTAAGATGGTATATCATATTAAATTAAACAGAAGAAAGACATGGCATTGTAGGAAGTAATATCTTCCAAGCATATTAAAACTTAATTCTGTAAAAGCCTTAGCAAGTAATGCCCTTTTGTCTTTGGTATTTTTCTTTCTTGTCCCTCCTAGAGATACACGGCATATGCAGATTTGAGTTCATAATAGACCAACAGACTTGATGCAAGAGTTCTCTATTCTTCTAGAGCATAAGCACGCACTAAGGAAGAATCTCAGGATCTAAAACACAGAAGATTTGAGAAGGAAGATCTTGAGCAAAATCTTATTTATTTTACAAGCATTCATTTCCAAACCAATGCATCATTCTTTGCGCAATTGGATGTCATTCTAGCTTTAGTTGGATCAAGCTAGACCTTGTTGTTGATCAGACAACTGAACTTAAATTGCAGTAAAGGAAACTTTAAAGTAACAAATATTTGGATGAGAGGGTGAGGAGAAGGAGAAGGAATGAGTGAGAGGATAAGGGTTCTTAGACAACAAGGGCATCAGGTTCAAAGTCTTTAGCTACTTCAATTGGATAGATCTTCATTTCACCTCTAGTTCCCATGCCTTCCCAGTGACAGAGACTATGTTACAAATGTAATAATGTTAGAATGAAAAGATAAGGCTATAAGCCTATACCATACTTAGACATGAAGGGAACTTCTTAATGAGGATTGTCATAAAGGAAACACTAACCTTTCATTAGAATGCCTAACCCCATGAATAAGATCCAAACTCCACCTCATTTATTAGATTTTTGTCACTCCTGGTTTAGTCCATTGTTGTAATTGCTAATACACTTGAGTTCCATTCAGGAGGAGAAGAAAAATTCATCATCCATGATATTCAGTAATTAAAATAAGAAGTCCAACTAATATTAAGTGAAGTGCCTAGCCTATATCAGTAGAAAATCCTCAATTGTTATATGATCATCACCATCACCATCTAAGCCTTATCCCAATTAATTGGGGTCTGCTACATGAATCATGTTCCGTTTGCGGGGTGTTTGATGTTTCAAATCCCTCTGTAAAGGCAAGGAAATAAGTCATTATTAATTTTTACAAATGTTTGCCAAGACACGGAGATCAGTGAGTATTTCCTACTTGAAAATTGGTCCGGAAAGGGCTTACTTAAATTTGTGGGCCCCACTGTGATGTATGTGACTTATCTACGCCATCCATCCATTTTACCATAACATTTTAGGGCACGTGCCAAAAAATGAGGCAGATCCGAAGCTTGAGTGGACCACAACACAGGAAACAGAGGTCCTAAAGACATCCACCGTTGAAAGCTATTTCCTTCCTAGGGCCCACATTGATGTTTGTTTGTCATCTAACCTGTTCATAAGGATATAAAGACATGGATAAAGGGAAAAGAAAAATATCAGCTTCATCCAAAACTTCTGGGGGGCCCAAGAAGTAGTCGACAGTAGGCATTCAACTCCCACTGTTTCCTAGGTTGCAGTCCACTAAAGCCTTGGATTTGCCTCATTCGTTGGCTCATGCCCTAAAATGAGCTTGTGGAAGAGAGCATGCATAAGTCACATGTTACTGACCGGTTGCGCTAAAAGCTCAAACTGTTAGGGAACGACAGAACAATGTATATCAGGGGTTTTGCTGACGCCTCCAACACTTCCCCTCACGTGAGGGCGGTATACTGGCCCCACACGTGATACTCTGGGCTGATACAATACCAGATGCCTTATAATACCGAATTTTGCAACCCCGGAACTTGAACACCGGACGTCCTGCTCTGATACCAGGTTACTGACCGGTTGCGCTAAAAGCTCAAGCTGTTAGGAAACGACAGAACAATGTATATCAGGGGGTTTGCTGATGCCTCCAACATCACATACATCACGGTGGGCCCCACATTTTTATATTTTCTGCCTAGGGTTTAGAGATGGAAGACGTTCAAATAACTGTACCTGTTGATGTCACATGGGAACACAGCCGGAATTACAAAGGTAAATAATCATTACCTATTTACGGGTATTTACAAGAGGATTTGAAAAATCAAACACCCCCTTGGATTCATGGTGGAAGTTATGGCATAAGTTTGACACCTGATGCCACCCTCCTCCTTTATCCGGACTGAGGATCGGCAATGAGAGCACAAAAACTCTAATAGTCTATTACATTGGTTGATTAAAATCAACGAGTTTTCAAGTGTTATATGATCTACTATAAATTTTCTAGAAAGCACAGCATTACATCTTCCTCTTTGTGTAAGCATGATAACATATCATTATGCTAATTTGAAAAGTGCAACCTGCTTTTGACTGTTGCTGCAGTCAGAAACTACAAATAAAAGCACCCGTACTGGTGCTACGGAAGCACCTATAAAGTAGAAGCATCTGGAGTTTTATATTACTTTTTGGGTGAGTACCAACATCCAATTTTATTGTAAACCCTCACTTATGGCTAATACCAACAAGCTCCATTGCTTACTGTATAGAAACTGACTGATTTCAATGTTCAAGTGACAGGCTGATACTGATACCAGGAAATGAGGTAATGTAAATTAGTCTCAAGTCAGATAAAGCATTCTTGTAGAAAGAGTCATGTAAGAGGTTTGGATACTGGACAAACCTGCACTAGTCCACCAAGATTATCTCTAAGATCCAAAACAAAATACGAAGCACCAGAATCCTGAAGAAGCTTCATCGCTGAAAACAATGAATCAGTATTGCCTCTTGTATTATTGCAGGGCTAATGGAATAATGCACTTCAAGCATGAAGTGATAAAAATGGTAAATGTAACAAGGTGAACAAAAGCAAAGGAAATTATCCAAAGACATCAAATATCAAAGAAACAAGAATGTTGTAAAATAGTGAAAATAAGATATGAGGGTTATCAACCGGGTTATGTTGTACATCAGGGACTGGGTTTCCTGAGTGTGTTTGTGTTTGTTTGGGGTGGGTAGCCTTGGGGCTGCATTATATGTTGTATTTTCTTTTTCCTTTTTTTTTTCTGGTTCTTTTTCTTCTTTGTTTTTTTGTTTTTCTGTTTTTGGCCTTTGGCCTTCATAATTTGCAAATAATGATGATGATGATGATGATGATGATGATGATGATGATGATTTTGACGATGATAATAGTAATAAATAAATAAAATAATTATTTTCCCAAAATTGAACTTAAAAGCCCTAGTTCGAAGAGGAATATGAGACAAACATGTTCTCTAAACTGGTGAATCCCCTAGCTACTTAGTTGACTCAGAAGTTCTGCACCCTAAAGCTAAAATTTTCTTCGCCAAGGATAATTATACAAGGAAGGAACCTATGCAATGTGATCCTTATGTGTTTCAAAAATAGGGAGTATGCAGAAGAAAAACATGGCATCCCATTAAAAAAATATATATATATACTTGGGAGTTTGGTGATTCACAATTTTTCCAGTGTATGTCAGTAGGTAACTAGGTATTCTAGTCCAATTTGTGGTAAGGGGAAAGAGAATGTCTCGAAAGATATGCTCATTAGAATGGCACCAACCCACAGACTTCTTCTCCCCATACTCCCAAGTCAAAAGAAAGAGCCATCACTTGCAGACGATCATCCAAACTCATCTACTCTTATCACTTGAATTAGTAAATCCAGTTATAGATAATATGGGACCATTTGGTGATTGCAGGTCAAATACATACTAAGTTCAGATTATCCTAGCAGCTGTCATCCTATTGCTGAAACCTACCCATCCAATTAGTAGATTTAATAAAGCAATTTTTCCTTCAAGTTGCCACGTCCAAAGGATGCATCAAAATTTGTGTGGCCTGTTAACAAAAGCTTTTAATAGTTTTCAAACGCTGATGTAGATCTTATGCAATTACATGCATCTCACACGTGTTACTGCTGATGAACTCATCTATGAACTTATACCAGAACTTAGCTTAGACCTATATGCTCGGATATCACTCTTTTCTTTCAAAGAAAATTACTGGTAGAATCAAAAGAACCATCTTGAATGGTAAGAAAGAAACTAGTGAGTCTCATGTTGAAATGTACCGATAACCAAATCTTTTCTTGCCAATGCATTGAACTCTTTCAGACGCACGTATCCAACTGAAGCAGTTCCATTTTCCAACGGTTCTAAGCGGTAGAATACTGGGGTTCGTGCAATAAGTTGCCTCTGGACTGTAAAAGATTGAACTGGTCCGCAATTGCCATGTTTAACCTACAAGCATCAATATTTAGTTGGGGAAACAATAAAACTCAATCTGAAAGTACCATGTTAATACACCATATTTGCAACATGATTGAATGGTATAACCTCAATAGTCACAAATGTTTCCTTAGGACCTTGAAGCAAAGATGATACTTCAAAGGCTGATTTCCCCTTGACTTCCACTCCATTAACGGATAAGATCTCATCCCCCTACCAAGAGAGTAGAGAATGTACGGAAATAAATTAAAAATGTTGATTTGCAAATGTATCTTCACAATAATGTCACCAACCAAAACTGTTCAAAACTAGTAGTAGTAATATCAGAAGAAAACAACCAAAACTCTCCAAGTTTATCATTGAGAAGAAAATGAAAATCAGGAGCACACATGCCACCTTCCCTGTAGAAGCAAAAATAAGAGAATGTATTTTACTGCCGCTTTTTTTGTTGTTGTTGTTGTTGAGATGCTCTCATGTAATGGAATCTGATTCTGACATGGTACTAGAATGGACATTGATTTCCACATCAAAACTATTTAGATTGAAGACAAATTTTTCAGAGAACGGTAACTAAGAATTTGTCAAAACTATTCCAAGATCTCATCCCTAACCAATAATGTACATTGTAATTAACCATAGTAAACAACTTAATGTAGGAAACATAGGTAAATCAGTAAGATAAATGTTAGAGATGACTCAAATCTGTGCAATGGAGGCCTTCGACCGGTCGTGGATGGCGACCGAAAGGTCGGAAATTCGGAGCTAAGACAGCAAGCTTGCTGGACCCTTTTTGGGCATTGTCGACCGGTCGGCCGACCGGTCGGCAGGGGTCATCGATCGGTCAACGGTGTGCTCCGACCGGTCGACAGGCTTCCTTTTTTAGTTGGGTTTCTTGCGCGGTTTTGCGCAAGGAGTTTCTAATCTCGGTTTTCTCCTATTTAAGGAGTGTATCACGGGATTAGTGGTATCTTAGACGCGAAAGGGGATTGAGAGAGGTTTTGGGTGAGAGAAAGAGCTTGAGAAGATGGTTTTCTTCTTGGGAAAGCTTGGGATTTCTCTTGTGGGCTTGTGATCCGGGGTTTTGGGTTCCATCTCTTATAACTTCTGATATTATAGTGGATTGGTGTCGCTTTGCGCCATGGTTTTTTACCCGTGAGGGGTTTTCCACTTAAAATCGGATTGTCTATGTGTGGTTGATTGCATGCATGTGTGCTTGTATTGTGTTGCTTGTTTGATTTTATTTGCTAATGTGTGATCGGCTTTGCTTCCGCTACCGGCCTTTATCCCAACAACTGGTATCAGAGAGATCGTTGGTGTGTAGCAGAATTCGAATCTGAGACGAGAGCATGGCATCAAGTATGGGATTCGACATAGAGAAGTATTCGGGAAAAATAATTTTGAATTTTAGAAGGTGAAGATGAAAGGCCTTCTAGTTCAACAAGGGTTTCAAGATGCGCTCCTTGGAAAGCGACCGGAGGCTATGAAAGAAGAAGAGTAAAATAGGATCGATGAAAAAGTCAATGTCTCAATCTAGTTGTGCCTGGCAGATGAGGTCCTGTACAACATCATGGAATTGAAAACTGTGGCTGAAACATGGGCGAAGTTGAAGAATATCTACGCAAAGAAATCTCTGAAAAATCGCATATATTTGAAGATTCAGTTGTATAATTTGAGAATGACGGAGGGGGCTGATGTTTAGAGCCACATCAGCAATTTCAATAAGCTTATTTGCAAGTTGATGGATGTAAATGAATCGATGAAGGACGAGGATCATGCGTTTATCCTGTTGAATTCTCTTCCAGAATCATATGAGTCGCTTGAGGACTCGTTGTGTGCAGGTAAGGAGACTATTGGTGCGGAAACCATTATCTCAACCCTTCAGGCAAAGGCAATAAGAAGGAAAAGCGGCAGCGTGGGTCCTTTTACGGATAAGGCACTGGTTATGAGGGGGATGAATTTTGAGCTGGGTGGAGGATCTTTGTCATCGAGATCTAAATCAAAGGGGCAAGTGGAAGAGTAAGGTGAGATGCTGGAATTGTGGGAAAGAAGGGCATGTGAAGAGGGACTGTTCGAATCCCAGAAAAAGGCAGGAGAAATCTGGAGATTTTTCTAAGGAGGGGGCCAATACCGTAGAAGACGGTGGTGATGTTTGTGATGTATTGACTGTATCTGACGTAGGGTCTCTCGGTGGAGAGTGACTCTTGGATTCAGGTGCGTCATGTCATGTATGTCCTGACCGGAGTTCATTCATGACATACAGAGAGTATGATGGTGGATCGGTGGTTGTGGGTGATGGTTACGCTCGCAAGGTGATGAGTATTGGTTCAGTGCGCATTAGGATGTTCGATGGGGTCGAATGGATCCTTGAAAGTGTAAAGCATGTCCCTGAGATGTAGAGGAATGTGATATCTCTTGGTGCACTCGAGGCGAAAGGGTGCAGGTTTATCGGCTATGATTGGTATTGTAAAGTGGCAAATGGAGCACGCGTGATGATAAATGCACAAAGGTGCGACAATATTTACAAGGTGATCGGGAGCACAATTCATGGTGGAGCTGCGGGATCCGCAGCGGGATCCACAGTTGCTTGTATGTGGCAAGAGCCAAAGGGCCACATGAGAAGAGCAACAAAGCACGTGAAAGTGCGAGGATAAAATTGATGGGGCACGAGAAGCGATGGGACCATGATGATGACAAAGTAGAGGTGGAGGTTGTGCGTGGTAAGGCGTTGCATGAAGATTGGAGTTGTGGTGGAGATTGTTAGAGACGACTCAAATCTGTGCAATTGAGGCCTTCAACCGGTCGTGCATGGCGACCGACCGGTCGGAAATTGTTAGAGACGAAGATTGGAGTCATGGTGGAGATTGTTAGAGACGACTCAAATCTGTGCAATGGAGGCCTTCGACCGGTCGTGGATGGCGACCGACCGGTCGGAAATTCGGAGCTAAGACAACAAACTTGCTGGACCCTTTTTGGGCATTGTCGACCGGTCGACAGGGGTCATCGACCGGTCGACGGTGTGCTCCGACCGGTCGACAGGCTTCCTTTTTTAGTTGGGTTTCTTGCGTGGTTTTGCGCAAGGAGTTTCTAATCTCGGTTTTCTCCTATTTAAGGAGTGTATTACGGGATTAGTGGTATCCTAGACGCGAACGGGGATTGAGAGAGGTTCTAGGTGAGAGAAAAAGCTTGAGAAGAGGGTTTTCTTCTTGGGAAAGCTTGGGATTTCTCTTGTAGGCTTGTGATCCGGGGTTTTGGGTTTCATCTCTTGTAACTTCTGATATTATAGTGGATTGGTGTCGCTTTGTGCCGTGGTTTTTTACCCGTGAAGGGTTTTTCCACGTAAAATCGGATTGTCTATGTGTGGTTGATTGCATGCATGTGTGATTGCATTGTGTTGCTTGTTTGATTCTATTTGCTGCTGTGTGTTCGGCTTTGCTTCCGCTGCCGGCCTTTATCCCAACAATAAATACAGCTCAGTACTAGTCACAAACAGTCCAGGCAACCACAGTAAAGAAATACAACTTGAGGCAAAAATAGCCAACTGAAGCAATGCCAATAAACTAGAGAAGAAAGCAAGCTGCGAAACAAACCATCCTATCACTACCTTGGTCAGAAATGCACTGGTAATCTAGCAAGCGACTGTTTCCTGCACAACAAAACCTAATCTAGGTCAACGACTAAAGATATTATTCTCCCATTAGCCGGAATTTTCATATCTCATTCATGATGCAAACAGGACCTACTCATAGAAACAGTTGCACTAAAATATGTTTGTTATTCACAACTCATTCCACATTGGAAGACTAACAGTAACATCTCAACTTCATATTCTCTCTCCAGAGAGTTCAATTAAACCATGGACAGATCTCAACCCTTAATCCAAGTGTCCAACTTAATGCAAGTATCAAAATGGATGCCCCTTCCCTCTAAAATCATCCACCACAGGGAGAAATAAGGGAAAGACAACAAAGCCAAAAACAACCCATTTTATCCGATTGGAACTTTCCATCCTAACTTAATTTTGAACGTCTTTATACCATTTAGTGAACATGTTTATTGATTTTAGTGTTGAAAAATGTTTCTGCAATAAAATATACTTCCCAGTACACCATACATGTTATAATACTGTGCTGGAAAAGTAGAACCTGTTAAGTTATTATTGATCGAAATGAAGTATCAATAGATTCAATACAAAACACCTAAAGTAATGATGCCCAAAATACCACCCTTTACGATTTACTACAATTGCAAGCACGGTAATGCCCTTATATGATAATGAAAACGAAGTATCACATTCATGATTCTAAATTACCAATAAGTGTTACATAGGTTTATAATCCAAACAAACATAATAGAACTGCATGAGGCTTTGTTGGAGGCATCAGCAAACCCCTTGATATACATTGTTCTGTCGTTCCCTAACAACTTGAGCTTTTAGTGCAACCGGTCAGTAACATGGTATCAAAGCAGGATGTCTGGTGTTCAAGTCCCAGGGTTTGCAAAATTTGGTATTATAGGGCATCTGGTATTGTATCAGCCCAAGGTATCACATGCGGGGCCAGTATACCGCCCGCACGTGAGGGGAGGTGTTGGAGGCATCAGCAAAACAGGCTTGAGCCCACCTCATGGATACTTCCATACTAATTTAGTTCAATTCTGGAAAGTCTTTGCCAACCCAAATAGATGGGTAAAGGCTATGATAATGATGATAATAATAACAACTTAACAAAAGATCTCACCATAAATTTCTAGGATGTCGAGCATTTTTTTTGGTGAGGTATTCTCCACCCCTTCTTCAATGCATCTTGCTTTTTCTTTTCTTTTTTTCTTTTTTGTCTTTTTTCCTTTTTCCTTTTCTTTTAAATGAAGTTATTACTTATCCAAAAGAAAGAAGAGTTTGGATATCATTACAAAGTTTGCCTTGGGTTTGCTTGCTAACTTAATTACAAACAACATATCCATGTCGGCAGTTACAAATCCACTTTGAAAGATTTAATCACATTAAGTTGAGGTGAATAACCCAAACAAGCAAATAGTAAACATAACATGTGAAAAAATTCATCTTTTTGTCCCAAATTGAGCGAAAGGAATACAAGATGCTCCCCATAAAAGAATATATGGATCACATGTACCTGGATAGCAATTCAGTACAGCCCCTGAGAAAATTATCATTAGGGTTGCAGGCGAACCGAGCAAGGCCAAAGCATGCGTAGTTCCAGCCCATGAGCTAAGGACATGAGTCCAACCCAGCCTCCCCAGCTGGTGAGCTAAGGAATCAGGCTCAGGCCAGATCGTGCTGGACACACCATCCAAATGCTCAACTGAACAATGTCCAATAGATCAGGTTGGTTTGGACATTTAGGCAGATGCAATACAAGGTACAGCCTATTTAATTATCAGGTCTTCGACTCAGGCCTGCGTGCAACCCAAGAACCTCAAGGCTTAGTCCAAATTCTGCCTAAAGCAAGCTGGACTTGCTCAGGACAGGACCAGCCCAGCCCAGCCCAGCCCAGCTCAGCCGATTTGAAAGTTGCAACCCTAACTAGCATTGTTAGAAAAAAGGCAAGAGAACATTTAGGGAAAAGCAGGCCATTTAGAACTTATAATGAATGGAAGCACATGCAACTGAAAATGTGCAGAACTACTAATACAAAGGAATACATACTCCAAAATGGAAAATTCATTGTTATTATTAGTCAATCGTGATGACCCGAACAACAATCAAAGGATAAAGGCATAGAAATACAAAGAGGTATAAACCCGAAATTTAAAAAAAAAAAAAAAAAAGTAGAATAAGAAACAAAAAGAAAACAATTGGATAAGAAGTGAACGCAGCATGCTCACTATACCTGTCTTATACCAGCAGAATGTGCAGGACCATCCAATATGATCCCTAATACTTTCAGTTTGATAGCACCATTGTCATCAGGAATCTCCCTAAGATTTATCCCAATCCCAGTCACATCATACCTAGCCATCTTCGAGAACTTTCATCGATGATGGAAGTAACACATGACAAGAAATAAGAAAACTGCAACTCTTGCAAGTAATATTGATATTAGTGGCAGAATAGTCACATGTCAAAGGAAGCTTTGCAACATTTGGCAAACACAAATGTTTAATGTTATCAGTAACAGTCTACAGTCCAGAAAGGGTAAGGAGAAACAAAGTAGGACCAACAAACTTAAAATATGAAAGAGGAATTTATCTGGAAAAGGAGACAGGTCAAAGAGAAGGCATAAAAGCATATTAGAGGGAACAAAGAAGGAGAAAAAACATAATAAAACTTCAGAATTGACATTTCTGTGCTCACAATTTATACAAGGCATCTTTTGAAAAGCAAAAGAGAAAGCAATATAGGGAGGGGAGTGTCAAAATAGTACAGTTTCCAAAGCGAGCTATTCTTAGTTGGCATGCAGAATTTAAGGCAATAGCTATTTCCACCAATGGCCATATATAGCACCATCCAAAAACATACTCCAAGCTATCCATGAATGGAATTGGAACCATATAAGAAATGTCAGATGCATGTGTATTAAAACTGAATTTCGACGATGATGCGAAATTCGTTTGATATTTGCTTATTTTTTGGGGATTGGGGGATTCAGAGGCATTTACAAACAATGCAAACAAGAACACAAGAGACAAGGCGTAAGGAGAATCTTTATTATTTCCAGAGATTCTAAGATCTTGTACATCATAGGGTGTGATCTGGCACAAGCCTTTAATGACATTAAATCATCAATAACCCTTGATTAAAAAGCGAAAACTGTCTCGTAAGAGAACATATTTGTTGTATGTGTGTTTCGGATCCCGGAGGATGAGTTTATCTGTTTGTGTCAGTAAAACTGTACTACCGACAGATCATATGCCCATGTCTCATGTAATCTCGAGTTTGAGCTGAGAGATTGTTAAGCGATAGTCGAGTGGTAACACTGGGCCTGCTTCCGTCGTAGAGACGGGGACCGCAGGAATGCCAAGCTACAATCGTGAACTCAAGTAGTCTGGCCAATGAAGATCGATTCTAACAAATAGTACATTGATCGCTGACAGATAGTAATTTTGGGGTAACATCCTTTGGTTCGTAGTCTAGAGACTATTGTTTTCCTCCTTTTACTGCTTATATCGACGCCTGATGTATTTTCTTGAAAGGCTCTTTGATCAATCTCTGTGTTGGTATGAGATAGGAACTTGATCAGATACTCTATTCGAGTCTGAGAACGATCTGACAATGTTTCGGGGTTTTCTGAAAATCTCTCTGATTTCTCTTTTCAAAGTCCGATCCTTACAAATGAAGTAGGTTGGGCTATTTATAGACAAAATCTTAGGACAAGGGGTCCAACGCATGTCCAATTGGGTCAATCGGGTCGGGTCCAACGCATGATAATTTAGTAAAAAGGGTCCTGCGCAGGACTTTTCTTAGTTCTGTCTGATGTTCGCACTTGGGTCCAGTGCACGGTCGTGCGCAGGACTTTCGGGTCCAGCGGATGTCATGACGCTGGGCAACTTGGGCCCTTCAAGATGTGATTTTGGACCGTTTACAAGGGTCCGCGCATGGTCATGCGCAGGAGCTTTCCTTGATGCGCATGGTCATGCGTTGGGGTTTTGCTCGAACTTAACTTTTGGTCAGAAAATGCCCGCACACGGTCATGTGCAAGACCTTACGATGGGCCCCTTATTTGTTTGGGTCATTTGTAGGTGTCCTTTGCTAATGTGGCTACATGAGCTGGACTCATGGGACCCTGCGCATGTCCACGTGATACTTCATATTTAAGGTACTGGGTTAGTGGGTCTGGGTCCTACGCACATGCATGCGCTGGGCTCCATTTTACCTCGATTTTCGTGCCTTCGCTCTTTGTCCTGCGCATGTGTATGCGCGTACTTTTTGTACCCTAACAATGTGGCACGCCAGTAACAGAGAGGGTGGGTGCACAACATTTCAGAAGTGAACTTACAGTCACTTGGTGAAAATTACATGCTAAAGTCATTTCTATTTCCTATCTCTGAAAATAGTGATAGGACCAGTTCCTGTCTTTTATGTTTGAAGATCCATCACAATAGCAAACCTGTGACTGATAAGTGGTATTCTCACCAAATAATCATTTTCAGCAGCATGCCTTTTTTTTAGAGCCTCAACTGATGTGCAATTGAAACATACCCAAAATGCTGCAATATCAAACATGCTACTTACATGGAGTATAAATGTCAGGTTATGTACATTAAAAGTGTTGCAATTTTCAGGCATATGCCAATCACTTCCATTGCTTATCAGTAATATTTTGCTTATGAAAAAGTACCAGCATTAGAAAGAAGCCATATAAGATTCTTGATATGGAATTTCTCCTCATTCACTATGAGGGTTAAAGATTCACAATAACAGGAATTTTGGCCACAGTGAAGAACAAAGCCATAATTTTTTAAAGAATATATGAAGACCAATTCTTATACAGTTCGAGAAGTGAATACAAGAACAATGTCATTTTCTTCGAAGATGGATGTGCACTCTATTCAACTAGGTAGTAATTTCAATGTAATTCTTTGAATAATCAGTGATAGATTCATATCTGCCACCCATTACAAAAGCAATGACTATGTGAATATATGAAACTCCGAATCCACATCAAGAGAGCAGGTACCTCCGAGGGAGACAAGAACCGTGTATATGGATCGCCCAAACTAGCTAGCATCCTTCGGATGACATCATGAGCTTTAGATCTTGTTGGAATGGAGCTACTGAGAATATCTTCTCTCTTTTGCTAAAAAGGGGGAAAATTTTTCTGGCATAAGCTAAAGAGTTTGAAACAATACATAAGCATATTTAGTCAAGGGGAAATGATACAGTAGAACCGGTTGAACTGTACGAAGGTAAGAGCACTAACCAGAAAAGGTCAAGTGGCATCTAAAAGCACTTTCCAAAATAAAATTCTGAAAATTTTCAAAAAGTACTTTAGAATGCCACGTGGCATACACTGATTGGTGCTCTACCTTACTACAGTTCATCCAGCTCTATTGTATCATTTCCCTTTTAATCAAGATCCATTTGTGGAGCAGCGAGAATAAGATAAGAACAAAACCAAGATTAATTATCGATACTTATGGGTAAAAACATGGGCATGGACATGGGGAGCAGGTATATTATACGCCATTTTCCACAATTGACTACATGAATAGTGATATCCATCAGACAACTGAATTCTGATAAAAAAAAATTGCTGTAAGTTTGTATCATAATGAATCTAAAATGAAAAAATATTGTCAAACTACTTCCTACAAGTGCTGTAGTCCAGCACTGGCACCTCTATCATATTGTCCTGATAGTTTTACCCTAAGCATATACAACTATCTAAGCATTAAGCATTCTCGTTGACAATGTCGCACGGACAGATAAAATGTAGTCTGCGTATGGAAGCACAAGTGGATCAGATCACAAACATTCAGTTTAATCAAGAAGAAAACAAAAATAGCGATGTTTCCTAGTATTAATTATGAGGAAGTAGCCTTCAGATGGCAGTTCCATTACTTTCAAGCCTGAATAGAACATAAAGCTGTCGTGATTTGGGATTGGGTGCCTGAAAACGAATGCTTAGGAAGGTAATTATAATTTGCCGAGTTTCACATTATCAGATTAGTTATTACAATTCAATCTGATAGTGCATACAAATGCGCCCATGGTGAATACAAATCCATAACAGCACTATAGGGGCACCTTCCCCCCTCCCTTTTCTAATCTCACTTCCATTCTGGGGTTGAAATGAACAATCCGGCCGTCATTCGGTGGCAAATGCAAATCACCCAAAATTTGGGGTACATCAAAATGCATAAATACTCTAATTACCCAAGAAATGAAAGGACACACAAAATAAAAAAGTTACATAGGCATATATCAAGTGGGTTGTTCCAATTCAAACTGAGAAAGAGAGAAATGAATTCTATTTATAAAGAATTCCATCAGTAAACACTGAACTAGATGCACCCATCAGAATAATGCACCTTAAAACGTTTTGGAGAAGATGGGTATTTTACCAGCCATATATCGGGAGACCAGCGATGGTGACCGGCATCAAGGAAGCTGTCGTAGACAATTTCCCAAGCTTCCTGAACTATTCCTTCATTAGTAACAGACTCGGGAGCGACTTCTTCCAGTCCTTCTCCTTCATCTTCTGGGCAGAACTGGGTAGGAGGTGCTTGAAGGGATGGGGATTGAAGAGAAAGAGAGGGAGGAGGAGAAGTGAGGAGGAGACCAAAGGAAAGGGTCCCAGCAAGAGCATGAATTGCTAGTGTTTGGTGCCATTTAGGACTCCTTTGTGGGGAGTTGTGTTGGTAGGAGGAGATGATTGTAGGATAGGAAGGGAGTTGTCTTGCAGTTGCTGCTCCCAGTTTGAGTGAGCAGCTGCAAAACAGAGCTACCATCATCACATCCAAATTCTTCTTTTTGCTTTTTTTCTGAGGTGGAATGCGTACCTGTGGACTGCCCAGCATACACAGTTCTGGTAGGACTGTTCACATACAAATCTGTGTGGGTGCTTTGGCATACAACGGTTTGTTTCCTGCCAACGTGTCTTTTTTTTAGCATCCGACCCGTGTAAAGGGCGCAACGCTTCAAGGATACTATACATAGTAAAAATCAGGATGGCCCATTTATCGGGAGGAACACGCCATCGAAATCAATGGACAGCCAGTGGTCCGACTCAATAGAGGTGTGGCCCACCTCATGAGTGGATTGTCCCAAGTTTTTGCTCCAGATGATCTTCATTATATGGCCTACTAGTTTCACGGATCATATATTCGGCAGAGGCGACGCATTAGCAGAAATAAAAGCGTTGCATGTCATATTGGCCGCACGCGTTGTGGATATGGAATCTCGAACTCCCACACGTTGAATTCGCACGTGTATACGAGTTCGTGGGCCAGTCTTGATGTGAGGGCTACATGCGAGCGGAGTTACTCACTACGCAATCCGCTTCCGTATAAGAGATGCAGATTTGTGGGTGTGTGGGGCCGAGCCGAAGGCCTGATTTTAATGCCCGGGCTGACATACATGATACACCGTACGTATCTCAAATCCCCGCATTTGCATGTGTGGAGACTGTAATATCCTCGAGGCAACTCATCCACAGTGCATGTGTTAACCAGACTGTACATTTGATTTGAAAGTATAAGATTGGACATTGTACGAAAGTATAAAATTCCACCCAGCGGCATGAGGCCAAATCAAGATTGGACGGTGATTGATTGATAAGAAGTGAGATGCATTTGATTTGAAATTCTTTAAGCGCTCTGAGATACATTTGATTTGAGATGCTTTAAGCGCCCTCACCTCTCAGATGCAGGAACAAGGAATAACCAAAAATCTGCATCTTCTCATCAGGTAGTCCTCACTGGGTAGAAGCCATTTCTCATAATCAGGCTAATAAAATCATCAGCTGGGTACGGGTCCATTCTCAGTCTCAGATTAATCCTTCATAGAAAATGCCAAATCCGCAACTCATTCATCAGGCCCGTGCTGCCTGATCAATGGGCCCCTATACAGGCCTTGCCCAATGTGGAAAGAAATTTTCTGGATTTAACGTCAACTTACATGCTTCATCCGGCCCAGCTCCCACCCTACAGAAAAGTTGGGTCCTGTTTCACATGCACTATGGACCAGCCGTATTATTTTGCCTCATCTCCAATTGTCCCTAGGCGTCGTCCGCTTGCCAAAAAATCATCTTTTTATATAAAAGATATAGCAAATATTGGGCAGGCTCATGGAATTGTTGATGCATAGGACTTCCATTCCACAAAAATCTTGTCCACGTTTGTAAATTGGTCTTCAGATCCAGTTCTGAGTCGATTTTAAATTCCATTTACGGTCCAAAATTTTCCTCATTATCAATAATTTCGCATGTCCCACAAGGAGAATACCTCCATTCACCTTTGGATTAAAAAAATGAAAAGAAAGAAAAGGTCTTTTTATCATCTATAAGCTTAGCATTAGTTGGGACAGACCAATATCTTCTGAAACCATCTTCCAGGTAGAGGTGTGCACATCCCATCACCTGTTGATTGAACTCAATTCCAGTACTGCTCAGAAAGTTCTTTAGTCAACAGATCTTGAGACACTATGACTATAAATAGAAGGAAGAACATAAAAAAATAAATAATAAAAAAACCCAACTAAAGATGGGGAGATGGAGATTCAGAGCATTTGAGTCATTCTACAGTTACTGAAACACTTATTAAAACAGGCTTGAAGCAATAAATTGAATCCATCAGGTTAAAACCTTAAAGCTCAGCCCATGCACAAGCAAGGAAAAAAAACGTAGAACGAAAAAGAAAGGGGACATGAAAACATGCATTCAAAGAAGATTATTATTCAATCCTTAGAGCTTTCAGTAGATGAATGCAGAAAATGTCTTCCAGCTAAGACTTGGATTAAAGGCCTTTCACGATCTGTTTCGATTTGATTGACTGGATTTGCTTTCCTGGGTTCAATCCCTTGGGACAGGCACGGGCACAGTTCAATATCGTGTGGCAACGATACAGCTTGAATTCATCACATATTGCATCTAAGCGCTCCTTTGTGTATTCATCGCGGCTGTCCTGTATCCACCTGCATATATCATCAAAATGGTGGGTCTGAAAATCCCATAATACACAAACAGTATAAAATCCAATTTCCATACAAGACCGACCATACACGAGAATTGGGAATCAATGAGGACTCAGTTATTAGGCATTTTAACAACATCTTTAAAGGAAGATATTGAGCTCTTTACATAACATGATTGTGGATTTCTTTCAAGTTTCATGCCTGAAACAAAGGCCACCTATTTCTGAAGAAACAGTACTTACAATAGAAATCTGCATCGACAGGAAAAGAAGGAAATAAGAAAAGAGACAGGTCTCTGGTCTATCTTTAGCATTCCATGGGTCGTAAAGAAAGCACACAAATACGTTGCATTCCAACATCTATGAACTGAAAGGATGCTATCAACCAGTTTTTCAACAAACACACTGAGCTAAACAGAGAAATGCAGCCCAGCAAGCTATGCTAACAGCGGAAGGGGAAAAGTTCCCATTCTGGTATGACTACAGGTGTGGGTTCTAAGTGTTTAACTTGCTTCACAGCTACATATCAGGTGCCAGATCAGGCAAATGTCCGGATGAGCAGAGCATCCAGGTTTTTGCCCCGGGTGATACTTAAGATGCAGCCCTGATGTTCTAAAAAGTGACACATTGGTGGGAGAGAGCAGTATGTGTGAAAGTTCACATACAATGATTATTGAACATTTCTCTACATACATTTAAAATTATGTTACTAATTTTAAAATGTTTTTTATAATTTTTATTATGTTACGACTTCACTCCAGTCACTAGCCCTCGTTGCGGCTCCACCCTGAACGCCTTTAGGGTGGCGAAAGCGGATATGTCGGATTGGGCCACCTAGCTGTTGGGCTTTGTAGTCTGTTTGTATTGCCTTAGGTCTGTATAGTCCCGGGCCATCTTGGGCCTTGGTATGGGTCTGTATACTTGTTGGGTGTGGTGCTGGGGTTGTTGGGCCCCGGTTTGCTGGTTTTTGGTTTGTTGGCAATAAATATTAAAAAAAAAAAAAAAAAAACCAACTTTACCCCAATTGCCTTTCAATTTTTTTTTTTTTTTTATTGCACTTTCATTATATAAAATATTCAGGTATAACTGAGCTAATATCCAAAGAGTTCCTATACCATGGTCCATGATGTGTCATATACAGCATGGGTAATCTGAGGGATTTGAGAATCCAAATATCTTAGCCAGCAAGTCACCTAAATTGGAGAGTTCGATTTTTTATTTTTTTATTTTGAAAGAAAGATAGTTCAATTTTTATTTCGTCTAATAAGCCAACTCTTCTCTGATGAGCTAGAAGGACAAACAGAGAGCCAAGAAACAAATCAATTTCTTTCTACCACAAACTTTTGAGAATATTCAAATCAGCAATAGGAGTGCTTCCTGTTGAAATCGATAATACATGCACACAGGCTGATCTGATACAAATGAAAGACACAGCCATAACCAAAGGGAATATAAAGAGTGCAAATTCACAGTCACATAGGTTGGCGGGAGAGCAACTTGGATAAGAATAAACTTCAAAAAGAAACCAAGCTCCTCCAAATTACTAGCGATATAGATGAAGGCTCCAAGATCCCACAAATCTTGAGAACATAGAGATTTTGCTCCTTGTAAGAAAACTGCATGGCGCAAGGAGATTCTTTTATCGTTATCTCATTGGCTTCTAGTAACATGGTTCCTAGTTTATATTCATGGACTTTTTTTTTTCTTTTGACCAAAGGATTTTGTTCTTTTAGGGAATGTTTGGAAGTACCATCGGAATCAAACTCCCACTTGTTCAAGCGTACTCTTTTAGGACAATATTACACACCGAGTTTGGTATGGTGTGATTTTGTCCCAAAAAGAGCTTGGCACCTCCTACTTGACTTACTGTGGATGTACATCGATGCCTAATGACTTACAAATACTTACAGTCTTCGAAGTGACGAGTAAGAGAACACTCTCAGGCCAATGAAGAATGATATTTTTCCGAAAGGATGACGAGGTGGGGACTGTTAGTATGATAGGCAATGGCATTTCAGGCAATGAAAAGGTGACATGGGTAAATTTGGCAAAAGATAGAATGAACAAGAAGGCAGCTACTGGACGCTTGACCTGAGAAATGCAAGCAGAAAGGAAGACACCACTGACAATGAAGAAGACAATGAACTCTCAAGAAGTGGTTCACATACAAGGACGCAAAAAGAAGAATCCAAGGCACGCTAGAGTTTTTTTTTTTTTGGTAGGATAACAAATAATTTTTTTTGAAATGCCACTGTAGAAAGTGGAAAAGAATACAACCCAAGAGGAAATATTACAATTCAAGCAAGGACGCCACTACTTCAACATTTACATTTTTTTACCCCAGACACCCAATCTAACACATCTCTTTTGGATTTCCACACACTCCTCCCAAGATCCTTGCTTGCTAAGGAAGCAACACCTATCCCAATCACACCATATATTCCATAAGATTGCCATTAGGACCAGGCATGCCAGAGATTTAGTGTTACCCTACCAACAAAGAAGCATGGAAGATGGCATCAGCCAAGGAGGGAGAATGACTATGAAGAGCATTGCATAAGGGGTTTCCTCCTGCAACTCGTGGATGAGTTCTTGATGAGAACATCCACACATCATTTGTCCGAGTATACGCGAGGAGGAGGAGAGCACCGGTATCTTTTTGTCCAGACGACCCCGTACCACTAGGCCTGGATCATCATTAGAGCTACCCGTGGAAGACCCTACACTGAAAAGATGCACATAAGCTGCATTCCGAGGAGTATTGGGCCGTTGATCTTCATCAACACATCGTTTCGACCGTTGGATCGTGATCGGGGACCATTATCACCATCGGATCGAGATCGCAACCACCCGTGGGGTCCAATGAATAACACATAGGCCATTTGATGGCATAGATCTGTTTTAGGGTTTATTTGTTAGTCTATTTTACATTTTAGACCTTTAATGAGCTTTATGTTATGTGTTTTTGTAGTTTTAAAAGTGATTTGGTAAAATGACAGTAAGTGGGGCATTATTGTAATTTTCTGCAACTTGGGAATAGGGGACGGGGGGTTACCCTATGCTATTGCTTCATAAAAAAAAAACTGAGAAGTTTTCTCTCTTCATGTGATTTGAAGATTTCTCCCATGTGATTTGGATCTTAGTTTTGGTGTGAGGCCATTCCTTTTCGACAAAGGTGCAAGACTTCCACTTATCTTCCATCTTCTTTCTTCTATTTATCAAAAGAGGTATTTTTTTTTTCAAACTTTCATCTTTTCCTCTTCCCTTTTGATCAAAAACCACTCAAACCCCTTCCTTCTTCTTTACATCATCCTACATTAACCCCAACCAAAACCAAACCCTAGCCAAACAACCCACACGTGTGACCATACGGCCACACGTGTGAACTGCCATATCTCGCTGTACGGTCAGCCATACATCCCCTTGATTCCTCTGTTTCCCCATCAATATCCACTTGAATCCCATACCCCTAACCCTAACCTAAACCCGATATCCCCAAATTCCATTTTTTCTCAAATCATCTAAACCCTAGATTTCTAATTACCCTAATTGGCATAAAATTCCAAACACCCAACCCTTCAATTCTCCAATCCCCATCAATTAAGACCTGAAAACCCCAAATCCTTGACCAAACAAGTAGCCTAAGCCCTAATTTCAGTTTTCCCCTAAATCAAATGAACCCTAAATTAATCTAAACCCTAATTGAACAAACCCTAGTTAGTATTAGCTTCCCTTTTGAAATTAAATTAGTTCCTGTGCTAATTGGATGTCCCTACATCCATTAGATCCTATAATTTAAATGCTTGATTCTTGATGTGTGTGATGATTTAGCGTAGTTTGTAAATTTTAATTAGTTATATTAAGTGGTTAATTGATCTCACTTAATTATTTAGTCACATGCATGTGTCCTAAACCAGTTCTTTTTAAGACAGAAATTGGTACTACAATCACACGTGGATTGACTTGATCACACATGTTGCCCCATTTGTCTCACGTGTGGGACCATGGTCACATGCACGATAGCTTGATTATTTGTTTTGTTGTCGCCCAAATCTGGTCAACAAATGAGATTAAGGTAGTGCTGAAACGGCTTGGGGCTTTGGGATAGCCCACCCGTCGGTCCCTGCAAAATTAAGAGGGTGTAGACAATAGGGGTGTCGTTGAGCAGCGGTAGACCCTCTGATGCCTAAGTCAAGTTGGTTGAGCTCAGACGCAATGGTTATAAAGTTAGATTTCGCGCGTACCTTTATTTGAAGTCTGTGGTTATATTTATAGGGTGTGGCGTCAAGTTCTGGACCTAACAATTCCACCTTGACACGCTAGGCCTGTAGCAATCATTAGGCGTGGGAGCAGTTCCGGTTCTGACAGTCCTAGCTCGGCAGGCCAAGTTTCCGGCTGCAATCATTAGGCGTGGGACTTGACTTAGGCATTAGAGGGTGTGGCGTCAAGTTCTAGACCTAACAATTCCACCTTGACACGCTAGGCCTGTCGCAATCACTAGGCGTGAGAGCAGTTCCGGTTCTGACAGTCCTAGCCCGGTAGGCCAAGTTTCCAGTTGCAATCATTAGGTGTGGGAGTAGGTTCTGGACCTGTCAATCCCCATGTGTCGCACCAGAGGACCTTCAATGGGATTTGTATATCAAATTTCTTACGTCGCCACTAGCGAGGGTTGGCCACTTGGCCTAGTCTGATCGAGATGTGGAGCTCGAGGCCCGAGTCTCTCCCTTTGGGCTCTCCATCTGATTTGTAGATCTTTCTCAAGGGGGAGCTCAGCTCAGTAGCTCGCCTTGGAGCTGGAGGGACTGCTTATCCCATGTAGATGACTCTTTTGATCAGACTCTTCATTACTGCTCAAAGAGTTAGTCGAACTACCGGCTCGGCCCCGTTCCACCTCTACTCGGTGGCCAGGGCCAAGGACTTATATTTGAGCCTTTGGGCCTTTTTCGTGTGTGGGGCCAGTTCGGAATCCCCCACATCCGAGGTCGACTTCCTCGGGCGCAGAAGTGAGGTCTTCTAACACGAACGGGTCTGGTGTTCGAATAGGAATCCTTGAATTTTCGAACTTTTGCTCGGATCTCGCTAGCTGGAAAGCCAAGAAACGAGGAATTAATGGCGGGCTCGGGATTCGAAGGGGCAATGTGATTGCTTGTATGACGCAATTGTCACGTCGGTCTCTGGGTGAATCGCGTACTGACGCATGGCGACAACAAATCATGCGGATCGTCGGGCAAACCTCATGACGACACGTGGATGGGTGCGGCAGACGAGGAGGCATTGCACTGCTTGAGGCCACCCTGTGCTGATGGGTGGCATTGTACGGGGGGAGCAAGCACAAGGCACGCCTAAAAATACCCCGAGTCCCGTTTTTGTTTTTCACCTTCTATCCGTAGAGCCTCCCACTCTTCAGAAACAAAAAACTATTTATTGTTCCAACCCTTGTCGGAAGAAGGGTTGTTGGTGATTATGGCCTGGCCCTTGCCCAGCCAGGAAGAAAAGTAGAACGAGAAAGATATATAAACTGGGCAAAGAGCCTAAAGGGAAGAGCTCGAACCCCGAGCTCCACATCTCGATTAGACCAGACCGACCCTCGCCAAGGACGGCGCGAGAAATCCAGAATACGAATCCCATTGAAGGCCTTCCAATGTGACACGTGGGGGTTGACAGGTCCAGAACCTGTTCCCACACCTAATGATTGCAGCCAAAACTTGGTGTGTCGGGCTAGAACTGTCAGAACTGGAACAACTCCCACACCTAATGATTACAGTAGGCGTAGCATGTCAAGGTGGAATTGTCAGGTCCAAAACCTGACGTCACACCCTATAAATACAACCACATACTCCAAGCAAAGGTATGCGCGAAATCTAGCCTTACAACCCCTGCATCCGAGCTCAGCTGACCTGACTTAAGCATCAGAGGGTCTACAACCGCTCAGTGGCACCCCCATTGTCTATATCCTCTTCATTTTGCAAGACCGACGAGTGGACGATCTCAAAGCCCCAGGCCGTTTCAGCACTGCCTCAATCTCATCTGTTGACCAGATTTGGGCGACAACAAGTTTTATTTGCTTTTTTTTATTTTAAGTCTTGTACCAACCAAGATACCCCCTACTTAAAGCAATAGTTAAATAAGCTAGTAGGGTTTTAGTCTTTTCATTGGCATTAGGGTTTCATTACTTTAATCATGTAGTCGCATTATGTTTTGGAGAGTAAAAGGTCTTCTTTTCTATTTTTGAGAAAATATCCACTGTTGCTGTTGCCATTGATCTTAAGATTGTTAGCTAGATCTTTTACCATCTAATCCCATCCCATGCTTCTGTTTGCATTAATCATACTTTTTGGTTATGGCCAGCCCATCAGATCACTACAGACATGAACAATCAACAGAAAAACAATAATTAAACTACATGCACAATCCTCTGTTTTCAGAAATTACAAAATTGGGTTGACTGTTATTTTCCTGTAAATAACAAAACTTCAACTAAGAAGTTTTCGGAAATCTGGTCAAGTATCCTCTGTTTCTTTCATCTTGATTGGACTCTGCCCGGCTCTATGGAAGCTTTTTTCATGGCCTGGCATGATGGAATGCCGCAGGGAAGTGTTTGGAAGAAATGGAGACTTTTGATGCTTGTTGTTTTGGGATAGTTTGGGGGGAGCGTAATAACTGCTGCTTTGGGAATATTTGCAGCCACCCCTCGACAGCGATTTCTAAGGTGTTCTACCTTGTCAGGGACTGGGTTCCCCATTAGGGGTTGTGTTTGTTTTTCCTATTTGGTTTTGTTTCTCTGTGTTTTGTATTCTTAGCCTTTGGGCTTTTTCATTTAATTAATTTTTTGCCTTTCAAAAAAAAAAAAAAAAAAAACCAAAACTTCAAATAAGAAATGTGCGAATAAAAAAGGAGAGAAGAAACTGGGTTGGTTGTGTATCCTTCAAACCCAGCAAGCTATGCTAACAGCAAAGGGGAAAAAGTTCCCATTCTGGTATGACTACAGGTGTGGGTTCTAAGTGTTTAACTTGCTTCACAGCTACATTTCAGGTGTCGGATAAGGCAATTGTCCAGATGAGCAGAACATCATGGTTTTCGCCCCAGGTGATATTTATGATGCAACCCTGATGGTATAAAAAGTGACACATTCGTGGGAAAGAGCATTATATATGAAAGTTCACATACATTGATTATTGAACATTACTCTACATACATTTTAACTCATGTTACTAATTTTAAAATGTTTTTGTAATTTTTATTATGTTATGACTTCACTCCAGTCACTAGCCCTCGTTGTGGCTCCACCCTGAAGGCCTTTAGGAAGGCGAAAGCGGATATGTTGAATTGGGCCTCCTAGCTGTTGGGCTTTGTAGTCTGTTTGTATTGTCTTGGGTTTGTATAGTCCCGGGCCATCTCGAGCTTTGGTGTGGGTCTGATAGCTGTTGGGTGTGGCTGCTGGGGTTATTGGGCCCCGGTTTGCTGGCGTTTGGTTTTTGGGAAATAAATATTAAAAAAGAAAAAGAAAAAGAAAAAAAAAGAAAACCTGAACCAACTTACCCAATTGTCTTTCAAAAAAAATTATTGCCTTTTTATTGTATAAAATATTCAGGTATAACCGAGCTAATATCCAAAGAGTTCCTATACCATGATGTGTCATATACAGCATGGGTAATCCAAGGGATTGAAGAATCCAAATATCGTAGCCAGCAAATCACCTAAATTGGAGAGTTCTTTTTTTTTTTTTTTTGGAAAGATGGAGAGTTCAATTTTTATTTCATCTAAAAAGCCAACTCTTTTCTCGATGAGCCAGAAGGTCAAACAGAGAGCCAAGAAACAAATTAATTTCTTTCTACCACGAACTTGTAAGAATGTTCAAATCAGCAATTGGAGTGATTCCTGTTGAAATGAATAATACATGCACATAGGCTGATCAGATACAAATGAACGGCACAGCCATAATCAAAGGGCATATAAAGAGTGCAAATTCACAGTCACATGAGTTGGGGGGAGAGCAACTTGGATAAGAATAAACTTCAAAAAGAAACCAAGCTCCTCCAAATTATTAGCGATAAAGATGAAGGCTCCAAGATCCCATAAATCTTGAGAACTTGAGAGATTTTGCTACTTGCTTGTGAGAAAACCGCATGGCGCAAGGAGATTCTCTTATTGTTATCTCATTGGCTTCTAGTAACATAGTTACTTGTTTATATTCATGGAGTGTTTTTTTTTTCTTTGACCAAATGATTTTGTTCTTCTAGGGAATGTTTGGAAGCACCATCAGAATCATGCTCCCACTTGCTCTAGTGTGAGTAATCCATCGATGCTTAATGACTTACTCTTTAGGACAATATTACACCTAGTTTGGTATGGTGTGATTTTGTCCCAAAAAGAGCTAGTCACCTCTTACTTGACTTACTGTGGATGTACATTGTCATGTGAAATATTGTGGATTTACGAATACTTAGTCTTCGAAGTGACGAGAAAGAGGTCACTCTTGAGCCAATGAAGAATGATATTCTCGAAAAGGATGATGTGGTGGGGAATGTTACTATGATAGGCAATGGCATTTCAGGCAATGAAAAGGTGACGTGGGCAAATTTGGCAAAAGGTAGAACGAACAAGAAGGCAGCTATTGGATGCTTGACCTAAGAAATACAAGCAGTTAGGAAGACACCACTGACAATGAAGAAGACAAGGAGGGTTCACATACAAGGACACAGAAAGAAGAATCCAACACACGCTAGAGGTTTTTTTTTTATTTTGAAGGAGAACAAATAATTTTTTACTGAAATGCCATTATAAAAAGTTGAAAACAATACAACCCAAGAGGAAATATTACAATTCAAGCAAGGACGCCACTAGAGCTGGACACAAACCGAGTTTGATCGTTCGGATTGACTCGGTAAGACTCTATTTGAACAGAAAGTCTTCGTGTTCGAACAAAGGGTCTGTTCGAAAAAAAAATCGAGTTGGTTTCAATAACAGCCCTATTCAACTCAACTCGAATATTGATAACACACACACACACACAGAGGGGGGGGGGGCGGGGGGGGGGGGGGGGGGGGAGGGGGGAGGTTGGATGACAAATAAACATGACTGCGGACCCTAGGAAGGTTTCAATGGTGGACATCATTCTCCTCACTGTTTCTTATGGTGTGGTCCACTTGAGAGTTGTATCTGGCTCATTTTTTGTTTAATACCTCAAAATGAGCTGTACAAATGGATGGATGGAGTGGATAAAACAAATACATCATGGTGGGACCCACAGAGCTTTGACACCAGTTTGCTGGCTAGTGTTTCCGTCACCTCCGTAGATGGAATTTGTAATTTGTGAACAAATCGATATTCACTATTTAGTAGTAGAAAAAATATTTTCAAATGAAAAAAGCGAAATTGTTCGAACTTGATCAAACTCATAAAACTGTCCGTAATCCATACGTTCAAACATGTTTGAACATGGCTGGGCCAGACCAAACCGAGTTTGAACAGAGCCATCCTGTTCGAATGTTTGTTTGAATATTGTTCGAACACACCCACTCAAGCAGCCGAACGATCTGATCTGGTCCATGTTCGACTCGGATCGGATTGTTGCCCACCTCAAGACGCCACTACTTCAACATTTACATTTTTTTACCCCAGACACCCAATCTAACACCTCTCTCTCTCTCTCTCTCTCTCTCTCTCTCTCTCTCTCTCTCTCTCTCTCTCTCTCTCTCGGATTTCCATACTTAACTCCTCCCAAGATCCTTGCTTGCTAGGGAAGCAACGCCTATCCCGATCACACCATATATTCCATAAGATTGCCATTATGACCAGGCATGCTAGAGATTTAGTGTTACCCTGCCAACAAAGAAGGAACCATGGAAGATGGCCTCAGCCAAAGGAAGGAGAATGACTATGAAGAGCCCTGCATAAGGGGTTTCCTCCTGCAACTTGTGGATGAGTTCTTTTGAAGACGGGAATTGTTACCGCAACCACATGTGGATTGACTGGATCACACATGTTGGCCCATTTTTCCAAGTGCGGGACCATGGTCACATCATGATAGCTTGATTATTAGTTTTATTTGCGTTTGTTTATATTAAGTCTTGTACTGTTCAAGATACCCCCTACTTAAAGCCATAGTAAATAAGCAAGGAGGGTTTTAGCCTTTTCATTGGTATTAGGGTTTCATTACTTCAATCATGCAATCTCATTATGTTTTGGAGAGTAGAAGGTCATCTTTTCTCTTTTTCAGATAATATCCACTCTCTTGCATGTGTTGCCATTGATATTAAGCTTGTTAGCTAGATGTTTTACCATCTAATCACATCCCATGCTTCTGTTGCATTAATCATACTTTTTGGTTATGGCCGGCCCATCAGATCACTACAGACATGAAGCATCAACTGAAAATCAATGATTAAATTACATGCACATTCCCCACAACCCAAATCAACCACTGAAAACAGAATCTGAATTCAAGAACGTCAAATTCACAGCTAATTCTGTTCCAAAATAATCTTGCCAACTATACATAAAAAGCTACATCAAATTATCAAAAGCATGAAAGAAAATGAAAACCTGTAACAAAATCCAAATAAAGATAACAAAAAACAACAAGAAGAAGCCGAATGGCGTACCTGTGAGCGTGTAGGAGCGCAGCGGGCCCGAGGTAGGACTCGGGGTTCCACCAGTAACTGGGGCAAGACGTGCTGCAGCAGGCGCAGAGAATGCACTCGTACATGCCATCAAGCTTCGCCCGGTCCGCCTTGCTCTGCCGAATCTCCTTGCCAGCCTCGGGCGGCGGGCTCTTCCTCTTCAGCCAAGGCTCGATGCTCTTGTACTGGTTGTAGAAATTCGTCATGTCAACAACCAGATCCTTGATAACGAACATGTGTGGGAGAGGAGTGATCATGGTGGAGTCCGTGGACGAGGATTCGATCTTAGTGAGGCAGGCGAGGCCGTTGCAGCCATTGATGTTCATGGCGCAGGAGCCGCAGATGCCCTCGCGGCAAGAGCGGCGGAAGGTGAGAGAAGGGTCGATCTCGTTCTTGATCTTGATGAGGGCGTCGAGGACCATTGGCCCGCACTCCTTCAGGTCGATCTGGTAGTCCTGCAGCTGCGGCTTTGTCGGGGCGTCCGGGCTCCAACGGTAGATGGAGAAGGTCTTGGGATTCGACGGCTGGGATTGCACCTGGGCTTGGGTGGAGTGGGCCTGGGCTTGGATGAGCCTCAATGGAAGGGATCGGCGGAGGAGGAGACGGGTTGCCATGGCTGTCTGTCTGGCTGGTTGCCTGGAAAGAGGAGAAATGGGAAGTAAGTTTATAAGGAGGAAGATTTTAGTAGTCCGCGGGAGCACCATATAACATAATCCTAACACATGGAGATAATCATACGGTCATAGAATTAAATCAAACCGTCCGTTTTATCGGACCTGCCATGGATAGATCACCGGTGCAAAATTGGGGCCCACTATTGATTAGTGGCTGCATATCAACCATCATCTCTCCCAGGAGCATCATAAATTTTTTTTATTTTTTCTCAAATGAGAAATGATGTAGTGCAGCAAGAAACCTTTCAATGCACCTTATTGCATTTGGACTTTCGGGCATCTGCATCACCTATCCGGACCATCCATTATGTCCAATGCCCTGCAAAAACCACAGCTGGGACTGGATCTATCTCCAGTGGACAATCCTATCCGTCCATTTTTTATAGCATTTGACTGTATTCTGGGAATCATCGGGACCATCCAAACAGTATGATTTTTTCAAGGCAGCCTACTAAGTGTGGACTAGACCTAATGGGCGGTTCAGATGAGTGATATGGATGGAATGGATCCAAAAGCAAGTAGGAGCATGGAAAGCTTTACATACACTTCAGTATACTGGATCATCTCTCTTCTCAAAGGGGAGCGGAATAGGTGCGGCCCTGGCCTCACCCAAGACGGTGCAGCCCTTATCATGGGGTCCATCTTGATGGATGTATTATATATCCACACCGTCCATCAGTTTTTAAAGATTATTTTAGCGAATGATACCAAAAATTAAGAAAATTTAATTCTCAGGGAAATCATATCATAGGAAACAGTGTCGATTAACTATTACTGGGCCAGTAAAGTTTTGGATCAAGTTGATATTTGTTTTTATCCCTTCCTCCAGGTTTTTTTGATATTATAAACAGGTTTTACGTCAAATAAACATTACAGTGGGCCATAGAATTTAATCTTATTCATTTTTGGGCCCATGCCCTAAAATTATCTGGGAAAACGTATGGACGGCGTGGATTTAGAATACATACATCAAGGTGGGCCCCACTGTAAGGGACGCACCGTCTTGGGTTAGTCCGGGGCCACACCTAATCCGCTCCCGAATTAAAGCGGCTATGTTTGAATTTCGTCAGCTGTATTTTGGCTTGTAAAGACGTGGGTCGTTCGCTAACTCTTCATGTGATTTGCCAAGTGGCCACGTTGCTGATCTTTTCTCGATGGACGCGTGGTCAGCTCGTGCAACACGATCGGATGGAAATGGGCCGAGCTTGGCCCAAGAACAAAAAGTTTTGCTTCAGCCCCACGAATACAAAATTCATGCAGCTAGCATACAACCACGTACCATAAAACCAGACGTAGACTTTCGCTTTTGAAAAATGAATCATTCTTCAGTAATTCAAACCATTTATTCCACGAGCCTCTCTTTGCATGGTGGATAGATAACAAATAAAAACTATTAATTACATCATTTCAAATCTTTTGATAATTTTTGCACTTCCACTTTAAAGTATGTTTGAATTTTGGAAATGGTGGTAAATGCAGGTAAGTAGTTATTATTACTTATTTGATAGAATAGCTTGAAATGCGGCATCGAATGCCATGCAATTTCCTTAGTTTGTTTTCTATCAAAGTGAGGGATGGTAATCATTACTTTATCTGCCCATTCATTTCACAAGTGATTCCCAATTATCACGCTATGTAATGAAGCAGAAGGAGTTGCACAAAAAATATTACGCTTGGAATCTATGTGGGACCCACCGTGATGTGAGTGAGAAATCTAAGCCATCCAATCGTTTTGTGAGATCATTTTAGTGGTTGCGACAAAAAATGAACACAATCCACAGGACAAATGGGCCGAAAATGCCGAAAATGTGCGGACAAGTCTTCCACGATTGAAATATACGTGGGGCTACAAGAGTACCCAATAGCTTAATTTTGATATTTTCAGTTTATCACAGTGTGGCATGACATTATCTATGGTTTGGATGAAATATAAACATCACTGTGGACACCAAACTGGTTTCAACAGTAGAAATTATGTAAACCACTTTTTGCTTTATTGCGGCCCACTTTACTCTTGGATCCCGTTCAGAAGCATCAAGGTTGGGTTGAACTCGATCTCACAAAACGGTTGGACGGCGTAGATTTCTCACAAACATCACGGTGGGCCCCACATAAATTCCTACCAAAGTCAGTTGTGCGCAAGTCTTTCTGCTTTAAGTCGTGTCTCAGTTGGGAGCAGTTTTCGTGTGACCCCGACCAAAGGGAAAACCCTGTGGCCGTTACTGTGTGGGATCCACAGGGTTGTCCATAACAAATCCACTGCGTCCATCTGTTTTAGAAGACCACATTAGGAAAGGATTTCAAAAAGGATGCAGATCTAAAATTCAGATGGGACATACCACATGAAATCAATGTGTATTGAACAGGTTAGTGGTGATAAAAGGTGGGCCCTAGGATGATACGTTTTCTTACAGTTTATCTGAGTGTTAGTAGTTCATTAAACGGCTTGGATGGCACATAAACATGATGGTCAACACTAGGAATGTTTCAACAGTGGACGTTTGTGTTCCCGCTGTTTTAGGGTAGTAGGCCCACCTGAGTTTTGACTCTACCTCCTTTTTAGAATCATTTCCTTTTTTTTCTCTTTAAAAACATAAGGACGTGGTGGATTTATCACGATCTTCACTGTGGATCCCACACAGCCCCGGCCACAGGAATATCCCACCTAGATAGTGTCACTTGCAATTTGATCGGGGCTCAATTATCCCAGCCATACTGTACTCTGACCGGTCTTCTTTGAAGTACTACAACACATGCCTTTTTTACCCACCATCCACCACCACATTGGTAAATACTACTTAAGATGATGGTCCATGCCACAGCTACACATGCATGTCCACTAGGTGAAATAAAACATATTTATACATAAGCAACACTAATCCTTATTTCCATATCTATAACCAAAAAGTCTGGTAATTAGTACGTTGTTAGCGGGGACTGCCACCATTCAACCCTAACCCAAAAAAACAAAAAAGAACTATACTAAACCTGTGCATCAGTCATAGATCCTAGTATAAGACAACAACATAGTCACGATTAGTATTTGATACTCATTCAACGATAGAGCACCATCAGCTGGAAGGCCATTACGACAATGACAACACCGAACACAAACAACAATACCGATTCATAATTTGACTGGTGACTGGAAGAATCAAGCAGGGTAGTCGAGTCAAATGTCCCTACAGAATGAACTTCGTCGTGGCCCATGCCAGCCTATTGTTCAACATAATGTGGAACGGGAACATTTTCGTTCAGCGGTGGCTGTGATTCTTTGAAGATACCGTTGAATGCATTCCATGCGCTGATAGCCTTACTCGCATCCTTGTAAGACTTGAACCGGGCATTACGAAAGCCATCCACTTGGGCTTGACATTCCTCCCAAGAATAAAATACTCTACGTTGTCTCCCATGGAATATGACATATACTTTGTTGCCCATCTGTAAAAAAAAAAAAGAAAAAATATTATTATTATTAGCTAATAGCATTTTTAAATACGAAGAACATTGAAATAAAAATGCTTTATTTCGTATGAAAGTGGAAGTCGGTACAGTTAATTAACTTGACAACTTATTCTCGACAGTTATAATTAAAGTGAAGAAGCCACATACCTGATCACAGTAACGAATCATCTAATAAACTAACCGCTACATAAGGATTCGCCACTTCGTACGGATAAAATAAATTGAAGCAGCTATTTAAACTATATCATTCGATTGGTAATTTAAACGTTCACAAAATAATTCTTACGCATAATCAACCACCACAACATATATGTGCATTCCTGTGTAGTTATGTAGGCGTGATGTTTGTAAAAAAATATATTAAAAAAAATATACATCCAAAGTTGTTTTCTAATTGAAATAAAAGCATTTGTAAGCATCAAAAAAAAAAAAAAATTCATAGTCTCATTGCTTTCGATTCAACATCGACTTTTTCCCTCCTTAACAACTGTCGAAAATTGGGTTCAATAGCATAGAGGAGCATCCCCACAAACTCTAACTTTCTTTCTTTAGAAAAAATAAGAAAAGCAATGTCATATGACTCTTTCTTAGAAAGTAACTTTATTGTCCTCAACACGTCAACTGACGTAGTCCTTCGAACTCCTCCAACGCTGGAATGATATAATACATCCGACCAAAATCTTTACCTTTACCGATCATTATGACTATGGATTGCATTGTGTCCCCGTGGTGACCATTCAATTTTCAATCTGTTCAATTGACTTCACCACTCTCGCTTTCTTCTTTGAATTAATAGTGATGTTGGTTTTCGTTGAGGCGTTAACATTCTCCGACGGACTCGGCTGCGAAATATTTTTGCCTCGATGACTATCGAATGACCAATTGACGTCTGGATCTGTGTCTCACAACTCTTTAGGAGATGCAACATTGATGTCGTCATTTAAATCGACAGTGTAGCCCGAGATATCCTCTGTATCGCACCATCTCATACCACTTAATGCTAGAGGTAAGTTTCCAGTTACACATGCTTTGCCAGTAGCTCTGTCATTCTCAAATACATACTCGAGATCATCGTATCTTGGTACAGTTTTCCCTCATAATTGAGCAGCATGTGGGTGAGACTATTACAAATAAAAAAATAAATCAGTCAACTTCCCTTGCTTACGTAAATTGACATAAATTATTACTATCAATGTTGATAAATCAATCTTACCCTAATATAGTCCACCCAAACTTCGCCAGTAGCAACAACAATATTTAGCTTTGGATCGCAACCAAAACCTGATGGAGTAATTCTTTCTTACTGTGCGAATGCGATTCTTTACATTGTTATTCGTGATCAATAGGCCCAATTTTAATATCATGTTCTCAACTATTGGGGTGTACGAGTCTTTCTTAAAACTAGATCCGCTCCATCGGCCATTAACTACAAGTTTCATTAGACCGTCAATTAAAATGTTGTCCATCTCATCCGTCCAACGAAGTATACCACTTATTCGTAATGTGTTGGTATCTTTATTGATGATGTATTTCCTTAAAGTTCTTCTCGGGATAAGTTTATCAAATGGTAACGTGCTTTTGTCGGGAGACAAAAATAAAGAATGCATATTTGATGTCATGTTGTTGATACTGTCTTCAATGATCTACAAGAGCATGAAATATGATAATAAAATATAAGATAAGACATTATACAACATACAGAACTACATGGTTTGACAAAAATAAGTTATGGTATTAACAACTACATATTCACACATTCGAATTGATCGTATTGTACTCATGAAAAAACTGACAACAGTCCATGCTAGTTCATATGACTCACTAGATGATAGTCATTCCACATTTGATTTACGATTTCATCGCGTTTTCTTGCCCATACTTCTCTCTCTTGTTGAATGGCATTCATCAGTGATTGGCCTTCATCCAAGGTAGATATTTCGACAGGAGATCGGATAACATCATTAGCAACCATGCGATCTACCGTCAACGTCGAATAAGTCGGTCTCTCCTCAGGTATGAATGAAGTTGTGTACTACACAACAGGCAAGCATAATATTTACCTGTGTGAGAAAATGATATTGTGGAGTCGTCTTTAGAATTAGGAACTTGACTTTTAGTATTCCAAAGCAGCATTCTATCACGTTCCGTAATTGTGCATGTCGATAATTGAATAATCCATTGGCATTAGCCGGATTGCGACTTGTATGATATTTTAATTGAGATGATAACGTATGCCACGGTAATTTGCCATAAACCCGGGGAAGTGAGCATATCCATTACCTACATTTATTTGTAAAGTGTAATCAACATAATTGGTTATTAGCGACCATTACTATAACGTAAATAAATATTTCCTTAATGAATTTACTATCTGTGAGTCTAAATGGATCATGTGAGTGGGTCAATGCACTTTGCAAAACACTTACATCAGAAGCCAACCCTTTCCATCCAGCTACGACGTAGACAAACTTCATGTCAAATTTACAGGCAGCCATAACATTTTGAGAAATATTTTCATTTCTATTTCGATACACTGCACTTTTTAGAGATAGAACAAACGCTGAAATATGTGTCCCATCTATTGCACCGATACAGTTCTAATTACTATTTAACACTATTTAAGGGTCTATGATATTTAATATTTATTTAAAAAAATGAATCAGATAAAGTAATAAGTATACATTATTAGTTACCTGAAAGTAGTTACTCTAAAGTGGATTTGTTGAGATCTCCACAGGAGTTTCGGGTGAAGGTAATTTCACATAATCAGCGTAAAGTGAAACCACTACATCCAAGACTCGATGAAAATAACGACTCACAGTTTTCCCTAACCTAATGAAACGATTTCTAATCACCCGGTTTCGAACATCATGACCTAACGTATATAGGAACATGACAAGTTGTTCTTCCATACTGACATGTTTGGCATCAGTCAATAGGCTCTTATCCCGCAAAGTGGAGCACAAGTTGAAGAATGAAGACTCTGTCATCCTTAATTGTGAGATGCGGTCGAATCCCTTGCCCTTATAATCCTGTCTATAATACGGGCACGATCATAATCAGCACGTCTATGTGGGTTATGAAAGAGATAAGTTCAGCAATACTCTCTGGCTGCCAACGCAGCAGACGCAACGCTCATGATAGTTGTAAAGAATTCTAACTCCCTATCCGTCCAGCCACAATTATCCATTTTTTACTGCTTGTATAGATCATTCGTCCAAGTTTATGTCAGAAGTCTTACATTTTGTGCCACGATGTTTGCTAACGATGTATACTAGGTAGGTGTGTATTTTAATAATGAGAATAGAAAAGCTAATGGATAGGATCCGCACCAGTCATCTAACATATTTTTGTGCAAGTAGCTGTGTGTGGCCCATAGTTATATTTTGTAAGACCACACGAAACGTTGTGTATAAGAAGATGTCGTCCATCTGTCACTACGCCTGATTGATGGACTAGATCCAAAATTAGAAGAAGATTCAAATCGCAGGTGGACCATACCAATAGAAAGAGTGTTGAATAATCATTAAAATCTAATTGCGGACCACAAAAGATTTAGATGAAACTGATCCGAAAGTTTTTTTTTTAATCCTGACCGTCTTGACAGTATGAACAGATATGATTGTAAATAACCATTACTGAAACCCACTAAACTGGAGAAACGGATAGACGGCATGGATATACAAAATACTATCCATTTGGGCCTCACGGTAGGGGTAACACATAATAATCTGTTTCCGTGGTGACACCTAATTCGCTCTCCTTACCGAGAGGTTCTTGTGGGGCCCACCTTCATATATGTATTTTGATGAAGGATGTCCATGTGAGGGAAGTGGATTACCTGGTGCACCTCACACTAGCGAGCTCCCTGGTGTGTGACGTTACTAATCTCTGTAGCCCCCACCATGAGGTTCGTGGTATATCCAAACCATCCTTCCATTTGGCGACTTCACTGTAATGATTTAAACCAAATATAAGATAGATCAAAGTCCAAAACTGGACCACACTGCAGAATGCAGTGGGAGATTGAATGTCTACCATTGATTCCTTGATGATGACATGAGTTTTAAATCAATCTAATGTTTGTTTTATCACTTCATCCAGGTCCGTGCGACCTTATGAACAGTTTGGATGTCAAATAACCATGATGGTGGGCCCTAGGAATGTTTTAACGTGATCTCATAAACTAGATGGATGGTGTAGATATGCTAAATACATCATCGTGGTCCACATAATCTTGATTTTCTTTCAACCGTTGGTACGATGACGGAGCTCGAGGGCTGACGTTGGGTCTGCAGTCGACACATACTCACACCCACATCAGGCAATCCACTCCTCCATGTGGGGATTTAATCACCATCCATGTGAGGATTTAATCATAGATAATTTTCTGGTATGGTCAACCTCAAATTTAGATCTACTTCATTTTTGGAATCATATCAGAAATGGAGCTCTCAAAATGGATGGACGGTGTAGATTTAAAAATAACATACATCAAGCTGGGCCCCATGGTTAATGATCCACCGACCTTAGTGGATCTAGGCATCAACCCAAACCGCGCCCTTTTGTGGAAGCGAATTGCAAACTAAATAACTCAGTACGCTAAGTGTTCTGTGTAAACTATGCGCGGCCCACCGATGCTTTTGTATTTCATCCAATCCGTTCATCCATTTTAACATGTAATTTTATGGCTTAATCCAAAGTTGAAGCACATAAATATTTGAACTGGACCATGCAACAGTAAACAATGTGACTTAAACCTGTACCGTCCAATGAATTAGTGGGCCTGCTCTCATTTTTGGATCAAGCTGATATTTGTTTGTTCCCTTCATCAATGTTTTGTGTGATCTTTTTAACAAATTGGATAACAAATAAACATCACTGTTGTCCCTAGAAAGGTTTCAACGGTGAAAATCATTATACCCACCTAATCACCATGATATGGTCCACCTGAGTTTTGAAAATCGCATTCTATTTGGGTTCAACCCCTTTTATGATCTGAAAAGTCAGATGGATGGTGTAGATAAACTACATACATTTACAGTGGACCCAAATGAGTTTACTCAGCACCCATCTATACCGCCCTGGTTCACAGTCAATCCGCTCCCAGATCACACAGCGTACATATTAAACTATGTGTGGTCCATCGTAAATTATGTGTTTTATCCAGTCTATTCATCCATATTAATAGATATCTTTTCGACTTACACAAAAATACGAAGAATATAAAAAAGCTAAAGTGGACAACAGTAAAAAATGGTGGAAAAAACGTGTACCGTTGATATATTCTCGGGGACCACAGAAGTTTTTTTATGAACGTATAATTGTTTTTTTTATGTTCATCAAGGTCTGCTTGATCAACGATATTTAACATGTTGGATGACAAGTAAACTTCATTGTGGGACCTAGAATAGTATCAACGGTGGAAATCCAACACCCACTGTTTCCTGTCTTATGGACCATATGATTTTTCGATCTCATTCTCATTTTGAGTTTTACCCCTAAAATGATTTGTAAACTCAGATGGCCGGTGTGGATAATACACATACATGGTGGTGCTTGCGACAGAGCACCGAGGTGGCAATTGTGTCGACCTATGCAGACTGGATGTCTCACAAATCACAAAACGGAGACATACCTGGTCTTGTGGTAACTACCAACGGTGTATGTGTTGTATCCACACTGTCCATCCATTTGTAAAGATCATTTTATGACATGAGCCAAAGAATGACGCATATCACACGCTCAAGTGGACCCCACCACAGAAAATAGTGGGGATTTAACGTGTACCATTAAAAATGGCCAGGCAAGCATACAACCTCAAGGTCTAACTTGATATTCGTGCTACTTCGTCATCCGTGCCTGTGTGAAATTATAAACAGGTTTGATCTCAGATAATGATCATGGTGGGCCCTAGGAAGGTTTCAACAGTGGGTGCCATTGTCCCCACTGTTTATGTGATGGGGTCCATTTGGGCTTTCATTCTGCCTCATTCTTTGTCTTTAGCCCAAGACATGATCTCTCAAAACAGTTGGACAATGTGGATACAACACATATATACATTGTGGTGGGGCCATAGAACCAATGGATGTCACTTGCAGTAATCAATACACCGTGCATAGGTAATCCATCTAGGAAGCGGTTCTCCTGCCAAAGCAGTTTGCGGGAAGTGCCTAAGCTGTTATGAGATAGCGAGCCTACCTTAATGTGTGTGATCTAATCCACATTGTCTATTCGTTTTGCCTGCTACTTTTGTGACAGTAGACCGAAAAAGAGGCAGATCGAAGGCCGAAATGGACCACACCACATGAACCAAACTCACAATGAACTCTTACGGTTGAAAACTTAGGGAGGGCATTGGCCCCCCTTGGCCCCTATTTGGCTCGGCCCCTGATCACCGTCGATAGGATCTTCATTATCTCGAAATGGAAGATGGAACTAACCTGTTTTTCAACCTTTGGGTTGTAAGCGTGTCATCCTGTTTTAAAATCCTTTAGCCGATAGTGTAATATTTTGTATTAAACACCTGTGAAGAAGAAGAAGATGATGATCAGTGCCACATTGAGATCATGGATGAAGGAGAGGAGATGATGCCATTATGGTATAAGAGATATCTTACCCCAAATTTTGGACACGTTTGGATGGTCCGTTCCTTGCTCTCGTCAACTCGTTATATAGCCACCAAAAGAAAGAACAAGGAAGGAATCGTGCTCCTGTGAACCACGCTCTCTCCAACGTGATCATTTAACAGTCCTCGAGACATGAGCAAAATCTGGGAGTGATTACCCTCGATTTCTCGCCGCAGTCACTGCGGACTCACAAGGGAAGTACCTATCACTCATTTCTTCGTAAAAAACTCCTACCAAACGGAGTCATTAGTAATAATGACGGACTCCCTTAGATTTTCACGATCTTCACGAATTCAAACACCCCCTTAAATATGAACAGTTGTAGAAACCTTCACCTTTGGGACAGTGGTAGACTGAGCAAAGATAACTTGTTTCAACACCGAGGTCTTGGTATCGATTCCCAACGTGGGGGTAGCTAACAATGTTTGAAGTGTGACTAACAGTATGAGTGTGTACTAACAATGAAATGTGTGTACTAACTAAAAAAAAACATTTGTGGTAATGCAACGGTTCAGATGCTAATTCTAAGGGTCCTTTCACTTGATGTGACAGCCATTCACTAGATTTAGATCTCTCATCTTCCATTTGTTCCATGTGAGCAATCTACAGCCCGCTTTGTAAAATCCTTGGTGGGCTTATTTCCTAGTGCTCTTATCCATCAATCAAGGTCATTCTCCAACAAGTTACCGCATTTGCTGCCAAATAGGTGTGTTGATTGTTTTTCTTCGGAATTTGATTCTGAATCACCAGATCGATCCACCATTTCACAGTAGCCTTTATGATCTTATTGTCAAATTGCCGGTGAAGACAGGTACAATGGAAACAATTCTTGTGACTCTAGAAAATGTTTATTTCTCAATTCCCTCATGTAAATACATACAAATGAGTAATGATTAATTATCAAGGTAATTTCTAGACTGTTTTCTATGTTGACAGTAATGGATCGAGGAATGTGCTAATTTCATGTGGGGCCCACTGTAATATATGTGACTTATCCATGCCGTCCATCCATTTTGCGGATTGATTTTAGGGCATGATCCAAAAATTGATGCAGATCTAATGCTCAAGTAGACCACACCAAATGAAATAGTGGGTTGAATACCTATCGTTAAAAACCTTTTACAACCACAATTTCCTATGGAGTGGGCCACTTAAATTTTCGCTAAAATGGATGGACAGCATGGATATATCACAGACATCACAATGGGGCCCACAAACTTATATATGTCAATCATTTTTAAATGGCTTTTACAAGGTGGTAATTACCATCTGCACCAAATATGGGTAAATGGTAATTATTACCCATTTACATTCATTTACAAATATTTTTTGTTGGAATCAGACACCTCAAATCTGCTGAAACAAGGGCCCATGACCGGTTGGCAGGTTTTCTAATTCAAATTGATTTCTTGTGCGGTTTTGCGCTAGATGTTTCTAATTCCGGTTTGTTGCCTATAAAAGGGGTGTAATACGGGATTATGAGTTTTGCCATTGGGGCTAGGTTTCCTAAAGGGGATTGAGAGAGTTCTAGGGCAATAGAAAAGGCTTGAGGAAAGCTTGGGGTTCTCTGGGATAAGGAAAAGGATGATGCTTGTCCGTCTCATGTGAGAATAAGCTTTGGGTAACTTGAGATTTCTCTTTGTGGGCTTATGGTCCGGGTTTTGTTTCTTCTATTTATTGTAACTTTTGATATCATAGTAGATTGTCAGCTTTATGCAGTGATTTTTTACCCGTGAGGGGGTTTTTCCACATTAAATTCGGATTGCATTCTTGTGTATGTTTGATTGTTGCTTGTGTGATTGCTATGGTGATTTGCTTGTTTGATTTACTTCCGCTGCTGGTTTTCCCAACATTTTCCACCATTTACAATAAAACATAGTTGCACCCAACATTGGTACAAGAGTACTTTTTGCTTTATCCATGTCATCAATAGCGAAAAGACGACCTTTTTTGTTACCTTTTTATTTTTTTTCCTTTTAGATTGAGTATTTTTCTTGCTTTCATGTGGGTACGTGGGTGGGGGAGGTTGCAATTCGATAATGAGTAAATTTGGGTCAAATCACTACAATTAAGAGTATCCGCTAATTCTTACAAGTTGATGTGTGTGAAGAGCTAAAACTACGTGGGAATTTAATAAATATGACTCTAACAAAAAATCTGAATAAGGGATCTGGTTAGAACAGAAAAGAGCCTTGCAGACCAAGTGAGTTTTACATACATTACAGGCCCCCAAATACTTTGATGTTTTACGCACTTGGTAAAATAGCTTTTGCAGAGAATATTAGTTTGTTTTGCAAGGGCAAAGAGAGACATGTATAATTATGTGATACTCTAGTGGGGTCTTATTATGATGCTTGATACTCGTGTACTCGGAAAGTGTACAAATTGCATATATTGACTCAAAATAAACATATTGAATTGCACAACACACTCTTGTTAATTCACAATTCCAATATTAGAGAAGTTGAATAATCCCACACTCCAATTGTTAGATATTTATTTTTTAAAATAAGATCATTATATCTTTTTCATTATAATTGTCCAAATAATGTCCATCACTCTTTCTAGTTAGATAATTAAATAAGTTAAATCATTAGTTTATTTCTTGGCTACATAGATAATGTCGATCACTCTTCTTTCAACACAAAAGATGAAGAACCAAGTTATTATGAAGAGTAAAAGATGGTTTCAAGAATTAGATGAAAGCTATGGAAGAAAAAATGTTTGTTTTGAAAAGGAATTGAACAGAATTTGGTGAAAATTACCTAAAGCCCATAAGCGATTGGTCACAAATTGGTTTATAAAATTAAGAAGAGCACGAGCAATGAAGTACAAAAGTACAAGATGCAATTCATTAGCAAGGGTTTCGTGCAAAATGAAACTATTGATTTTATAAGAATTTTGCATTAGTGACAAATTTGTAAATATGTCAGACTTATTCTTGCTCTTGTAAGTATGTCAGACTTGAAAATTGAACAAAGTATTATGAAAATACGCATGTAAGTTGAAGAGATCTTTATATGGCCTTCAAAAAACATATATAAGTAGCAGTATAAAAAGTTTAGTTCTAACTAATGTATACGAAATGAGTAATTATGATCATTGTTTATATATATATATATATATATATATATATATATATATATATATATATATATATATGATGACACTTTTCTTATATTGGTTTATATGTTGATGGTATGAGTTTAATTTGTAAAGATAAAGGGAATATAAAGAGAAGATAAATGATTTTGAAGGCTTGCTTCAATACAGGATTCAAGATGAAAGATCTTTAATTGGCACATTAAATTTTAGGAATGAAAGTTAACAAGATACAGAAAGTCTTATAAAGTGGAACTTCTCTTTATTAAAAGAAGTTCATTAGAAATGTGTTTGATAAGTTTAGCATGATTAAGGCGAAGCTTGTGAGGACTTTATTGGTTGCTCATTTTAGATAATCTTTTAAACAAAATCTGGAGCTAAGAAGAAAAAGGAATATATGGCTTAACTATCTTATGTATGTGTGGCTGGAAGTTTGATGTTTGCTATACTATATACTAGGCTGAACATAGTTCATGTGGTTGTTCTTAGTTAGCTCACAACAAATTTAGGTAAAGCACATTGAGAAGCAATTAAAGGAGTGCTTCTATACTTGAGCTCTGAGCTTAAAGGGCAAAGATGATGCATAATTTTATTGATATAAATTTTGTTAGTAATCTTGACAATCAGACATTGATCACTACGGAATACATATTTCATTCTAAATTATCCGATGAGTTAAATGTTGAAGCTTCAAAGGATAATGACATTATTAGCTACCAATGCCAAGTATATGGCGGCAATGGAAGCATGTAAAAAAGTGATTTAACATTAAGACCTCGGAGGAAGTAGATCTTAAATATAAACCTATGGATTTCTTTGTGATAGAACAAATGACATTTATTTGATAAAGAACTTAATCGATTATAAGAGGACTAAGTACATCGTTGTCTGATACTACTGTATTCATCAATTTATCAAATATAAACAAATTTGATTAATGAAGGTAGAAACTAATTAGGGGAATGTGACGGATATACTTAGAAGATAGTTTAAGTGGAGAAGTTGGAGGAGAGCCTGCCTTCTCTAAGTTTCATGGTAATGTGATCATGGTGGTTTGGCAAGGCAAAGATGTGATTCTACTATTAAGGTTGAAATTTTTAATGTCTCAAAGCTTCATGGTAACGTGATCATTGTGGTTTGGCAATGGAAAAAAATAATTTATCTATTAAGGTTGAAATTGTTAGTGTGTATGATACCAAAATCATTTGTCATGCATTTAGTCATTTTAGTGTGTTATAATTTATAATATGGTTATGAAGAATATGTTCATGTATGTGTTCATAAGACAAGTTATATAGACTGTAGGGATTGAAATGAATTTAATAATTTGTGAGAGAGTGTGAATGAAAAAAAGGGTGTTGAGAAAGAAAGTGATTTTCCTTAGAGTAAGATTTTACGATATCAAGGCTTTCCATTTTCTTTCATTCAAAGTATTCAGAGGTGGAGATGAAGGCGATCCAGTTTGTGTTTTGTCATATTTGTGAGTGATAACATCTATGCTTCAAGTTGTAATATTCTTTTCTTGATAATGGATTATTTGTCTTCCGGAGTTACTCATGGACATAGCCCATTATGGTGAGTCACAGGAATCTTATCTCTTATGGATTGGTTGTGTTTGTGCATCTTATTCTTTAATTTATTTTCCTTAATTGTATTGTATATGATTCTTGGTAGAGTCAGTTGTGCACACAAAGTGTCTATAGGTCTGCTTGAATCAACAATTGGATGTGGGTGTTGGTGTTTAGCTGCTGCATTTTCCTACTCTGATGTCTCGTGGACTCTGTTAAGATTTGTAGAGCCTAATCATCAAAGATGCACTGTTCATCTAGACATCATTATCGCAAACTTTTCATCTAGCTAGCATTGTCAATTTCGTAATTTCATATGGTGTTTTATGAAAACCCTAATTTCTTTTAGGATAATATATATTTTGTCATGAGAAAATGAGAGATATCATTGTATTAAGAGTTGCTTCTTTGTTTTGCCTTTGAGCATAGTGGATTGACATGAATCTATGGACATACCAAGAGAGAACCATGTAAATCTCTGTATTATGGTTTGTATTTTTTCTCTATTTTTCTTTTGGTCGATATCGTTGATCAGTGTGTGGTCGAGAAGGTATCCTTTATCTCAATAGATTTAAAGGCAACTCTTCCAACAATAAAAAAATAAAAATGAAGTGATTTGGTGCCTCTAGAGGCTTTTTTTTTGTGCCTCTACATTTGCAACTGTAATGCCTCGAGATTTTTGACTCTCGTGGATATTGCAATGAACCAAGTTCCTAGGTGTTATTTGGAATGCACCAAGGATAAATTCCTCTGTATTCTACTAATTATTCATTTATTTAATATTTTGTGGCATTCAAGCATAATGACAGAAAATAAGTAATCTTATTCCATTAATTTCTATACTAAGTTATCAATAAATGTCCTTAAGATATATCAAATAAAACATTTAATCATTTTGTTTACCATGAAAGATTTATTACAATTTTGAAATAAAGCAGTAAACTATTTTAAGAACGTATAATAATAAAGTCTTCATGACACCGCTCCAGCTACGTCATCCGTCATCTGTTGCCACGAACCTTCGAACACCTCGCTTTAGTGCTCGATTCGCTTATTGGATCTTCACCTGGATTATCTGAGATGTGGTTGGATAGCGTTAAACGCTATCATAGTGGGGAATATCCCTCCAAGACAATCATGATAATAACAATACAGAGATAGCGCAAACAAGATAATTATAATCGACCAAAACATCCAAGAAAAATCTTATTAATGCAATGCATAGTATGCATGCTCTGGCCAAGGCACCCTAGCTAGAAATCATAATATATGAAGTGAGAGACTCCCTGTTACGACTTCACCCTGGGCACTAGTCACAAGAGGTTCCTGGGACGCACAAGCCCATAGTTTTGCCCGACCACGTGAGAAACGGGATGCTCATACCCCAAATCTACACACGACAGTGTACGGGAGAAGTAGGACGCTCTAGCCTATTTTCAATTCCGTACACCCACATGGAGCCAAGTGGATGCATGAAATTAGTTTCACATTTATTTACGTATTTTCGCATATAATCGTTTTAAATAAAACTCAATGGTCATTATGAGGAATCACAAGCAACCTAGTATAGACCGACAGCTCGGCTCAGTGTCCATAGCACCAAGTCCAGCTCATGAGATTGCATATACGATTAATGTCTACTCCTTATCCCACTTATAGTCCAATTAAGTCCCATGAATGGCCATTAATTTTCAACATGGCTAACAAAGGAAACACACACACACACACACACACACACAACACATGGATCTATTTCAACATCATGTGAATACAAGGATCTCTTAACAATACTTAACACATAAACATGGTTATGCCAATATCATCTTTTCAACATGGACACCTCTCACGGGCCCATCTCTCTATAACAACTAATCTTATCAATATAGGGATAATGGTGTATATAAGCGTAATATTCATATCATAATCATCATCCATATGATGTATACATCATCATAACCATCTTAATCATACATAAATATAAATAAAAGAAATCAACACATGATTCTCACAATAATGCAGAAAAATACACATGTTTTCTCATATATACATCTAAACATGAAATCATAGCATCATATAATATCATTTCAACATAAATATAATATTAATCATGGCATAATATGGATCATATATTCAAGCTTAAGATATTCAATTAACAATAAAGAAAATCTAGAAAATTATACTTTTATCCATGTTGGCTTGAAGGAAAATTTTTCACCTTTATCTAATAGAAATTCTAGGTTGAAGAACAAGGGAGGAGTGTCGTCTACACTACCCATGATGATGCACTCGAGTTATGATGGGAATCCACTCTTGTGGATGGGGAAGGAAGGAGAAGAAGGAAGGGCGAGGATGTGCGCACCTACACATCTCCTAATCTCATTGGGATTTACCAAAAAATGATTAAAGGGTTGATCTTTGAGAAATTCTAATCCGTTCACTATGTTGGGCATGAAGAGTAGAGTCGAAATGTATAATTTTTGTGATAATCTAGAATCTAGATTGGCCGATCTTAAAAAATGGCCCATCGAGTGGCAAAACATGGTTGATTTCAATTAACGGTCTATGCTTAATGATCAATGCCCAAATTTGAAAAAAATATGTAGTCATGATAGGAAAATAATTGGACAAATTTTGGTGGTTGATTGATAATGGAAAATGCCTAAATATTGAATTCCAACTTTTGGCGGAACATGAAGTAGTGGGTTTTGTGGTTCAGCGGTGTATGATTATAGATCGGGGTCCAAATTTTGTGTAAATTCGTAGTCATATGAGGATAATGGGTGGTCTAAATTTGAAAAACGATTGACGGTAGAAAGTGGGTTAATTAAAATATCTAGATTTAAAAAGAGTTGATAACTTGTTATTTCTTAAAACTATATTATTTGGCACTTAAGAAAGAAGTTTATCAAGGTGGGCATTAAAATCAAACTATTGGTCCATCATAAGGATGATCCAAGTCACTCACATGAAGGAGAATATTCGACTTCGACTACGACTACCTATCTAATTTTCTCACTCGATGGACACGAAAATAAAGGGTTAAGGGGCTGATTTGACAATTGGACTACTTCTACCATGATTTAAGGGCTGAAATCTGACATGTATGGTTAATTTATGATAGATAGACATGATATAAAATTTCAAGTCAATCGGATTATATAAACTATGTGATCTATAAATCAAGGCTCTAGGTTAATGTGAGTCATTCACATTTTGGGCATTTAAGATTTCATATTTATACACCTCAGATAATCAATCAAATTCTAGGATAATGGTTTACCACTAAGATAATTAGTTTGATATGGTTACTTTTCCAACTACATTCCTGGATCAATGGCTACGGACGCTCCTAGGTTAAGATTTCCATGATCGTGGTTCCTACTTGAAGATCTATCTATATAGTATTGTTATACATATGAAATTATGCTTACCTTTCGAATGGATTTGAAAATTACCTATATGATTGATCAGAAATCGTGAATGTGGGGATCAAAGGGCATTATCATAATTATCAATAAAATGCGAGTTTTGATAAATATAACCATTCTACGTCGTCCATGGCATCATTCTAAGTAACTTTTGTAAAGGGTACCCTATCAGATCTCATATGGATGTCCCTCTATCCACAAATCAAAGTTAATGTACAGTATTTAATCAAAATATTTTTTTTTTCAAAAATTTACAAATAAATTTTGTAAAATTCGTGGCGTTATAGCAAATGTGAATTCACTTGCACGGGTAAAGAAACTGGTTTAGCTTGGCTAAAGACAGCTTAAATGGTTTCATCCAATGCTTTTTTTTTTTTTTCACCTGAAAATTCAAATAAAGGGTTGTGGATGTAGAGGCACCAACAAAAGACACTTAAAATTTACTTGATTTTTCTTTTGCTATGATGTTTTATGGCCATGAAATGAAATAGCCTCACATATTGTACAAAAGTACCATATGCCAATTTATGTAAGATGCCATAGTATGATATCCACTCCCAAACGAAAGCTTGTCCTTTATAAAGAGAGAGAGAGAGAGAGAGAGAGAGAGAGGGAGCAAAAAGTGGCACCTTTCACAAATCCTTATTAGGCCTCAGTGGGCCCATTTATGATCACTAATGATTAGATAAGAGGTCCATTGTAGTTTGCAGATGGCCTTGGGATCACTATGATCAGCCGATAAAAGCCATCCAATTGAGGGCATGTAAGATAAAATGGTATTGTTATCCATTTTAAATGCTATTAGTAAAATGGATTTAATCATCCAAATATAATGATTTCAAGATCATTAACACTCCACCATGGTCCCTTCCTATCTAATGGTCAGTTGCAACAATTGGTAGGACTACTTTGGTCCCACAAAGCCAATCTGCTCTCCACTGAGAAATAAACGGTCTTGGTGGATCATTGTCTAATTTTTCATAAGAAAAAGTTGCCCTTGAAAATCTCTTGTAGGAAAATAGAACTCGTGATCAATGACACAATTAGATGTCCACTGCATGGCAATTTGGGTGGGGATGCTTTTCTATTTGTATTTTATTCAAAGAAGGCCCTATGTACAACTGATTGCACTGATAATTCACTGTCCCACTAGTATATAATTTACACATCCAACTTTTGATTAAGCTGATATTTGTTTTTCCCCTCGTCCAAATTTGTATGACCTTATTAATAGGTTGGATGGAAAATCAACATTATGGAAACATTACAGAGGGCCTAACAAGTATTTAATAGTGGGGTGTTCAATCACCACTGTTTTGTAAATATGGTCCACCTAAGATTTGGATCTATTTTATTTTTGGGCTCATGCCCTTAAATACTTTGGAAGAATGGATGGACGACATGGATATAAAATACATACATCGAGGTGGGCCTCATAGTAAGGGCCGCACCTATTCGGCTCCCTAGTTTCTCAAACAAACTGGGGTGGGAAAGAAAAATAGTGTATTCTCGGCCTATTTCTGAGAAATTCCTCCATTATCTTGTGTTGGATATTGTCTTCAGGGTTTGTGGCTGAGCTTATATCAGGGTTGGTTTGGGTGCCACCCTAGAAAGTGCAACTACATTTTTCACACGGCCTGGCTGTATCGGCCCCAAACAGTCCAATGTAGGAGAAATTCGATCCTCCATCGGTGATGCCCGGTATGGTGTACCAAAACCGACTTGCAAACCTTGTTTTCAATCCCCGTACGGGAGCGGATCAGACGTGAGACCCCGGATCCACCGAGGTGGGTGGGACCCCTGACTGTGTGGCTCACAGTGATGTTTGTAAATTAAATCCACACCATCCAACCATTTTTAAAGCTCATTGTAGGGTATGATGCAAAAAATAAAGCTGAAAAAAAATATTAGGTGGACCACAACACAGGAAACAGTTGTGATTGAATCCTCACCATTAAAAATTGTATGGATTCCACCAGAATGCTTATTTTCCATCCAACCAGTTGATAAGGTCACAAATACCTAAATGAAGAGACCAGGCAAATATCATCTTAATCCAAAGATTTTGTGGCCCACGTGAAGTTCTTAATGGTTAAATACCACGGTTTCCTGTACTATAGGTCATCTGTGATTTGGAACTACGTTTAATCTGCTCCCTCGTACAGGGACGTGGATTGGCTAGTGAACCCAGCACCAGCCACGGGGCTGGTGTCAAAGACGTATGGGCCCCACCATGATGTATGTGTTCATCCATTTTTTCACTTCGTTTTAGGGCATGGCAGGTCAAAATCTCAGATGGACCGCACTATAGGAAACAGTGGGAATTGAACGTCCACCATTGAAAACTGCTTAGAGGCTATACGAGTTTTGAATCAAGTTGATAGTTGTGTTTTCACTTCATCCAAGTCTGTGACCTTATCAACAAGTTGGATGGCAAATAAACATCATGGTGGGCCCAGGGAAGTTTTTAATGGTTGACGTTCAATCAATATTGTTTTCCTGTGGTGTGGTCCACCTGAGATTTGGATGTGGAAAAATGGATGGACAGCGATGATAAAACACATACATCATGGTGGGCCACGCAGTTTTGACACCAGCCCCCGGCTGGTGTTGGTTCACTCGCCAGTCCGCGTCCCTCGTATTAGGTGCGGCCCGGCGTCACCCAAAACGGTGCAAGCCAGACCGTGGGGCTCACTTTGATGTATGTATTGTACATCCACACCGTCCACTCGTTTTCCCAGATAAGTTTCAGGCATTTGAAAATTTGAAAATAAGTTTCAGGCATTTGAAAATTTGAAAATCAAGTAGATCCAAATCTCAAGTGGACCGTGCCATAGGAAACAGTGAAGATTGAGTGCCTATCATTAAAAACTTTTTAGGGCTGAATGTAATGTTTATTTTCCATCCAAACTGTTGATAAGATCACACGTACATGGATCAAGGCAAAAACAAAAATCATCTTGATCCAAAACTTTTGTGGCCCACAAGTTCTTAATGGTCATTTCCCACTGATTCATGTGGTGTGGTACCCCTGATACTCGAATCTTCTTCATTTTTGTTCTCATGTCTTGAAATGAGCTGAAGAAAATGGATGGACGGCGTGGATTTACAATACATATATAAAGGTGGCCCCACCACGTCAGGGCCGTACCGTGTTGTGTAAAGCTGCGACCGTACCTAGTCCGCTCCGGGAAAAGGACTTGCATTTTGTGGTCATGGGGCAACCCACGTGACTCGGACCTATCGCCGGAAAGATACTCGTGCCGCGTCATCCAGGCGGCATGTCAATAAAATCACATCGATCAAATGATCCTGGCCGTTCAATCCAAAGGATTTGTAAAACAGTTCTTAGACTCAGAAACACGCCAAGAATCTTCCATTGACTCCCACCATCTTAGTGGGTCATAATATTCGAGCCGTGATTCCATGAGCGGCCCCTCAAGTAAGGTGCGGGACACCTTTCAGAGATCCGTGGGTATGGTGCGCATGTGAGCTAGATCTATCGTGGTTATGGTGCACATGTCAGAGAGATCTGAGCCATTCATCTCGTAAGGTACCATATACTGAAAATCCGCGTAGTAATCTCGTAAAGCCATCCATACATATACGTTGAGTTTTTACCGTTGGTATTTTTGTTTTTCATATATTGTTTTTCATATAAAGTTGAGCTTCTTCATCAGCAGGCCAAATTATTTTTGGTACATGGCACTTGTTTTATGTAACCTACCTGATGAATGGACCCGATCTCTGGAAAAGTTCACGCACACATGGATCTTGGACACGTATTCCACCGCCTCACTTGAGGCGCCGCGTATACATCGGAGTTTTGCTACGACCAAGAAGCCGGGCGCGGTTTGGGCGGATCCCTGGATCGATCCACCGAGGTCGGCGGATCCCTAACTGTGGGGCCCACTGTGATGTATTTTGCTTAAATCCACACCTTCCATACATTTTTATAGGTCATTATAAGGAATGGTCCCAAAAATGAAGTAGATCCATATCTTAGGTGGACCATACCACAAGAAACAGCCAAGATTGAATCCTCACCATTAAAAAATTTATGGGAACTATAGGAATCTTTTCTTGCCATCCAACCTGTTGATAAGGTCACAAATACGTGGATGAATATACCACACAAATATCATCTTGATTCAAAACTTTTGTGGCCCACGACAAGTTTCTAATGGTAGATTACCACTGTTTCGTGTATTATGGTCCACCTGTGATTTGAATCTACTTCGTTTTTAAGATAATGCCCTAAATGAGATTTCAAAAACGTTGGACCATGTGGATATAAGGCACATACATCAAGGTGGGCCCCACGGTCAGGGATCCCACCCACCTCTGTGGATCCGGGGATCCACCGAAGCCGCGCCCCAAGAAGCCACAATGCACACTCCACCAGGACCACCGAATATGCCAGCGTGGTACAAAGGAGCAAATCCAAGCCATCCATTAAAAACGTACCACCTTCATCTTTTGGCAACAGCATCCAACGGTGAAGTTCACGTGATGGATGGCTTGGATATTTTACCCGTGTGTCCAGCTGGCATATGCATTAGCTGACTAGTACAAGCATGTGAGCTGAATAGATTCATGGTTTTAAAGGCATGGGCTACGTCTTCAACGGCTCGGATGTTCTATAAGCACGACACGCTGGCTGTATGCGCTCACTAGACTGTACCCTTGCCGTACATGGAGATGGTTGTAATCTTTAGTTAAAGAGGCTCGCCCTTTTGCCCCACCAAGGGATGATCAAGACCGTTCATTGAGAGGCCCCTACTCCATATGATGAACATGTAAAGAATCTCGCTGAACATATGACCATTCATTAGTGAATTGGCGAATGCTTTGCTTGACCGTTGTTTTTAAGTCTTTTTTTTGTTGTTGAGATCGTGCAGCTCACATGATTTACCTTATTGATCTTTGGGCCGTGGAACGTTCCCAACGCACATCTCATGAGTTTGGACGGATTCCTTACACGCGTTCCACATTGGCACACGTGCTAGCCTCTTAATTCTCTCTTCGCGCCAATCTTCCAGCATTTCTCGCGAGGCAGTGACTAACAGCTGCCCACATCTTCCATCCGATTCGGATTTTGTTTAGATTGAGTCCAAAACTTTTAAATTGTTGTGGCCCACCTGAGTTTTGGATCAGGCTGTATTTTCAATTCCACTTGATTAACGGGTATGATCTCCCTCCTTTCTTGTTGTGTGACCCACCCAAGCTGTTGATCTCGATGACTTTTGGCCCCAGTCTCTAGTAAGAGGAGCAGACCTGATGGACGGTTTGGATTTTAATATACCGCATGGTGGGCCCAGATTGCTTGGTAGATGATTCCAGTCCGAAGATACACATAGTCAGAGACTGATATTTTGGGACGCGCTTTACTGCTGCTCGCGAGCAACGCAAGAGACGTGGCTCGTTGCTTATCCAGAGAGGGATCGCGAACCGGAGTGGCCCTTTATGAGATGGAGAAAGGCCTCGCCTCACCGGACTTTGTGGATGTTGCTGGCACGCCCGTGCGGGATGGCTCACCAGATCCACATTTTTTCGGTCACCCTCGAGCCTGGACTGTTTGGATGAGCGAGCAACCATCTGTACCGGTGCTCGCGGGCTACTTAAAAAGCCCTTTGCCGCTTTTGTCGAAGAGGGTCGTTATTCAGGCAGCGAGCATTGTGGTGAAGAAACCGTTGCTCCCTCTCTCTCTCTCTGGAAATTTCATGGCGTCGAAGGTCTACTCCACCTTCTTCGGTCTCAGCCATGGCTGCCACCAGTCGCATGCCAGCCTCTCCTATCGCTCTTCCAGATTTCTTACCGTCGCTTGCAAGATGCGACCGAGGAATTTCAGGTCCTCTCTCTCTCTCTCTCTCTCTCACTCTCTCCTCTCTCTCAAAATCATCTCATTTTACCAGTAACTTCCAGATTTCTTACCGTCGCTTGCAAGATGCGACCGAGGAATTTCAGGTCCTCTCTCTCTCTCTCTCAAAATCATCTCATTTTACCAGTAACTTTCTTTCTCTCTCTTGATAATCTTTGGAAATCTTTTACAACTTTCTACTGTTCCTTTCATCCTCTGATTAGTCTTCTTTGGGGTTTCTGCTATCACTTCAATGGAGGAAACGATGCATTGCTTCCTTCTATTACTCATACACGGTTTTCTTTGTTTTGCTTGTGTCATGTGTTTTCTTGAATTTCAATGCCTTGGTTTGGTTTTTTCATGGAAAGAAATGATAGTGTTGTTCTTTGTCATTTTTCTTTATGTAGATGGGTTTCTGGACTCATTTTGTATTTGGGATTTTCTCCAATCTCTCTCTCTCTCTCTCTCTCTCTCTCTCTCTCTCTCTCTCAGATTCTTTTGGCTCTTTCTCAACGAAAGAGTGATGGGTTGTTATTCTATGTTTACAATTCGAGTTTATTGGGTCTCTTTGTTTCTGTCTCTTGTTGGTAATTAAATGGTCTTTGGATGCTGTTGGTTCCAGATATTTCTTGTTTGATTCATTTGAGGTTAAGCACGTTTCTTGAATTTTTGAGTATGAAATCGTTCTTTGTTTGTTTCAATCAAATTTGAGATCTTCTTTTATGTGTTGAAATGGGTTCACTTACAACGAGTTTGTGTTTTTGTTTTGTTGAATTGATTGCTCTAATTGTAGGTTAGATCACTTCTTGTTGGTTTTTTTTTTTTTTTTTTCCTTTTTCCTTTTTCCTTTTTATTTTTAGGGCTTGATTGTTTTTTTTTTTTTTAAAGGTTTGATTTTAAAGTTTGTGAGTTATAGAATGCATTTAGTTCCTGAGATCACTTCTCATATTTCATGATAGAATTCCACATTTGAATTAAAAAAAAGAAAGAAATCATAGGTTATTCCTTTCTTGGGGTGGGTCTCTGTGTGTGTGTGTGTGTGTGTGTGTGTGTGTGTGTGTGTCCTTATTTTTGTAGCCATCCTTTTTCTACCCATGGTTGGGATGGTTAGGATTTCCTGACAAAAGTGACTCTTTTCATCACATTGTTGATTGGAAGTATCTTTGTGTAAATGATGACACACACACACACACAGGCATAATGGTAAATATCAAATTGCAACATTTCTATCAAGAATAAACTGTGGTGAATATAACTGTTTCTAGAGATTCATGCGAGGATCTCAAAATTCAACCTTAGGGTTAGGGCTGTCAACACGCTTGGCCTGGGGTTGGCTTTGGCCCAGATTTTGAACTGATCGCCCTGGGCCCATTCAAAATTTGATTTTTCCTGGCTCGAGCCCAGCCCATTGACAGCCCTCTGTTTGGATGGTCTATCTTGAACAAATTGTGAATTCGTGTCTTGGCATTCATGCAGGGAGAATGAGCTCCCAAATTGCAACTACTTAACTTTCAAGTTGGAAATGGAAGAAACATATCTGCAATTTCAGGGCTTCTTGGTACAACCTGGTTATCAAGTCAATGATATCTCGACACGAATCACAAAGAAATGGATAATAGTACAATCACAAGAATATTTGAGTGGAGAGGGAGAAATAACTTTATCAACATCAAATTTCTTCTCTTATAATACTTCAGAAAATTCAAAACTCAGAATATGTGGAATGCCTACCTTCTACAACACTCACTCTTTTATAGACCCTTAAGACAATCCCTATGAATCTTTAATAAAAATCTCCCAACTATTAAGTTGATTTTAAATTAATCTTAATTGATTTCAAATCAATCTGTAATTTATTTAAGATAATAAAAGCCTCACCAATAAAGTTTTGGCCTAAAATAATAAAAAACCTTAAATATCTCTAAAATCTTCAATCATAGCTTCCACATCAGCTCCTGTCTTCGACAGCTGGAAATGTGATATCGGACATTTAGCCTCAAATTTAACAATAACCAACCACAATATGTTGGGCACTACGGTGGGCCATGGGCCTGCATCATTCACCTCGTGTTGGAAAGAACTCCATTCTTGTGAGTTGGACTCATCATACAAGTAGTAGAGTACCAGATCAAATCTTTTCAATTCGTCACCTGTGATCAAGATGTATCTAGAATAGGACTTGTTCTTCTATTTCACAATGTATTGCTTGTGTTGGTTCTTTCTTTCTTTTCTTTTCTTTCTTTTCCCCCCCCTCTCTAGGAGTTGTTTATCCATATTGATAATGACTTCATCTTGCACGTCAGACACCTCGCTATGGTACTCGAACAAATCCGCCACATTGAAAGTTGATGAGATATCTAAGTCATCTGACAACTCGATCTCATAGGCATTGTCACTTAACTTTCTCTCAACTCAGCGTGGACCATTCTTCTTAGACTTGAGCTTGTGGTAAGTTTCCCTTGGAAACCTTTCTTTGCAGAGATAACTATACTCAAGTCACCTTTTTTATATATCTTCTTTCACTAGTGTTCATTCTCAACTTCTGGGTGCTTGGCGTTGCTCTGTTCAATCGTCTTTTTCATCTAAGCTTGCAAATCTTGGATGTGCTTGGTGAAAGCGTTAGCATCTTCGCTTGCTCGATCTTTTACTGGTGATGGCATTAAGTCAAGTATATAAAGTGGACTTCTACCATTTACAATCTCAAATAGGGATTTTTTCCGGTAGTACAATTTACTTAGTTGTTGACTTGTTGTGGGCAAACTTAGCTTGGGGTAGAGCCAAGTCCCATCGAGATACGTTGTTGCCTACAATACTTCTCAAGAGGTTACTAAGGCTCCTATTGACTACCTCAGTTTCGCCATCTGTTCAAGGATGATATGCACTAGAGAATTGAAGCTTAGTGCCCAATTATTTTCACAAAGTATGCTAGAAGTGACCCGCAAACTTCGAATCATATCTGAAGTTATTATTTTCGGTACCTCATGAAGCTGTACATTCTCCATGAAGACTCTGTTGGCAATATGTGTAGCATCCAATCATCCTTTTGCATGGAATGAAGTGGGCCATCTTCGAGAAATGATCCACCACGACAAAAATTGAATTTGCTCCCTTTGAGTCTTAGAAAGACCTAGACTGAAGTCCATAGAAATGTCCACCCATGGCATGACTGGAATGAGACGCGGTATATAAAGGCTAGTATTTTGCATATGACCTTTGAAGACTTGGCATTGCGTCATGGCTAATGCGTTATCTTTCCAAAGTGTCCACCTAGTTTGCCTCCTTGTAGTTTAGATAGGATCTTCTCATGCAATGACCCTTCGGGAATGCATAAGTAAGAATCCTTGAAAAAATACCCATCTTGGGAGATGAACTTATACTTTGTATCTCAGCCATCAACACATTTGTTGAACACTTGTCAAAAAATGAAGTCCTCCTTGTATTGTTCTTTTAATGCCTCAAATCCGATAGTCTCCATGGCGAGTGTTCCTAATATAGCCACCCTCCTACTCAAAGCATCCGCCAATTTATTCTGTTTTCCTTATTGTTAAAAAAAAAAAAAAAAACTTTATTCTGTTTTCCAGCTTTGTGACGCAAAGGGAAAGTATATTCTTGTATAAAAGCCATTTACTTTGCACGACGAGCTCTCGGCTTCTTTTGGGAGTTGATATTTCTCAATGCCTCATGGTTCGAGTATAGAATGAATCTTTGATGAATTAGGTAATGCCTCTAATGTCATTGCGCCTGGACCATTGAGAAAACTAGAGATCGTACGTGAAGTAGTTCTTCTGTGTATCATGAAGTAGTTCTGACTTAGCACTATGCCAATGCCAACCTTTGAAGCATCGCTTTTGCTTCATAGACTTTATTGAAGTTCAAAAGCGTAAGAACTGGATTTTCTATTATCTTCTTTTTATGGTACTGAAGCTTCAGTCACCCACTTTAGTTCATTCAAGCGCATGCAATTGGTGATAGATGCAATAATTGTACTCGCTACTCAATAAATCTCAGGTAAAATGTGACTAAGCAGTGGAAAGAACGGACATTTGAAAGGGTTTGTGGGGTGAGCCACTCTGCACCGGCCTTGATTTTCTCCTGATCAACCTTGCCTACTTTTGTAGACGCAATATACCGTCGTCCCATAACATTGTCGATAAGGAAGGAGCACTTCTTTTAGTTGACAAATAGTGATTCCCTATATAGTAAGTGATCTAGGTGAAAGATGAATTAGGATGAAAAACAATAGTATCATTGAAATAAACAACTAAAATTTCTCCATGGAATGGTGGAGTACCTTTGTCATCAGCCTCATGAAAGTGCTCACGCATTTGAAGGTCGAATGGCATGACGAGCCACTTGTACAACTCGTCTCGAGTCTTAAATGTGGTATTGCACTCGTCTATGGGTTGGATACATATCTGATGATATTTGCTCCGCAGGTCAATCTTTGAAAAGACCTTTGTTCCATGCAGCATATCCAACATATTGTCCAAGAGGAGGATTTGGAAATCAGTACTTAATAGTAATCCAGTTGATCATATGCTTGTCCACACACATCCTCCAAGATCCATCTTTCTCAGGGCCTCATAATGCAGTAACAACACATGGTAACATGCTTTCTCGAATTAAATCCTTCCGAAGCAACTTAGTAACCTGCGGTGGAGCTCGGCATGTTTGGCTGGATTCATTTGGTAATGCTCAAGATTCAGTAGACTTGAACCCGACACTAAATTAATATGCCGTTGAATGTTCCTCATAGGAGGAGTTTCAGCTAGGAGTTACTTCAGGTACCAAGTCTTCATATTCATGAAGGAGCTCTTGTATATAAGGCGAAACATCCGACTATTTGTGTCTTCTTTAGTAACCAAGACAAATAATTCTAGTCTCTTTGCTTTCCTCTTCAAACTTTTCCATGATAAGCAATTTTTGACCTTGTCTTTATCAAGCTTGGGTTGGAAGATGTTTCATTGTTTGCAACATGATATTATCATCCTTAACGAAGGAATAATTGTTATCCCAAGTCAAATGCACCATATCTCGGTCCTACAACCACGATCTCCCTAATAAAATGTGGCATGCAACCATGGGGACCACATCACACCACATCTTATCCTTGTACTAAGGGCTGGTTTGGTTGCTTGTATTTAGAATGCATTGGATTCCAAATCCCAAATACACCGGAATCCAATGCATTTGGAATTCTCAATTGTGTTTGGCATCTTGTAATTGAAATGCACTGGAATCTAGAGTTCTTGTGTGGTAGCTAGTGTTATGAAAGCATTGGAATCCTATATTATGTTTGCCAATGCCTAAGTTTGATTAACTAAATCATCTACAATATTTTAAAATGGTGTACATGTGTAGCATTGTAGAAGGTCATTGTAATAGGCCCATTAAAACATACCCTTTGGTTAAAATTGAGGTAATTCCAAGCCTTAGGTGGGCCACAAAATTGGGCCCACAAACAGGGAAACACTACTTTTGAATAGGTTCAATAAGTTCTAGGTCAAAGACAATCCATCCAGGGACCACAATGATGTGTATGTGAAATCCACTCCCACCATTAGGTGGGTCATCCAATGTTATGCCTAAGGCCAAAAATTCAGGCTGACATGTGATTCAGGTGGGCCACACCAAAGGAAACAGTTGGGAGAGATACATCCACACTTGATTTTTACAAGGTCCATTGTGATGATTATATAGAAGCATGGGTTCCAAAAATCAGGCCCATTCGTGATTGAGGTGGGCCACACCAAGGAAAACATTTTGGAGCATCCTCGTTGCCATGTACACGGTTTCCAGTCATGTAGTCCACCTAAATTATGAATGGGGCTGATTTTTGAGCCCTTAGTCTAACATGGGGTGAAGGATTTGGTGGTCAAAGTGGATGTCACGTAACATCACGATGGGGCCCACCTGCATCGCTGACCCCTTCTGGATTCGGCTTGGAGAGCCAGTTGGTGACTGGAGTGGATTAGTTGTTATTGGGGCAACAAGGTAGGGGTGTTTCCCTGATAGTGGGACCACCTTGATGTATGTGTTGTGAATCCATGCTGTCCATCAATTTTTCAAGCTCATTTTAGATAATGGTACCTAAACTTAAGCAGATCCAAATCTCAATTGGACCATGCCATAGGCGACAATGGTGATTGAATGCCCACCATTAAAAACTTCCTAAGGTCCATCGTAATGTTTATTTGCCATCCAACCTGTTGATAAGGACATAGAGACCTGAATGAAGTGAAAACACAAATATCAACTTGATCCAAAGCTTTTGTGGCCCTAAGAAGTTTTTAACGGTGTGCATTCAATCCCTACTGTGTGGTCCACTTGAGATTTGGATCTACTTCATTTTTTGGACCATAAAAATGAGCTGGAAAAACTGATGGACTGTGTGGATATTCATCACATACATCAAGGTGGGCCCCACAGTCAGGGAAACACCCACTAATGCATTAACGGGTAACACCTATCATGGTAGAGAGTTTGTACACTTATAATATAAGGGTAAAATGAAGAAAAAAAAAGTGTGAAAGATATGGTGCTCCCTAACATATGCTTGATGTGCATGGGAAATTGGGGGGGTGGGGATGGCAGTGTTTCCCCCCATGAGTTTTCAACCGTAAGAGTACAATCCAGACTTGTTCATGTGGTGTGGTCCACTTGAGCCTTCGATCTGCCTCCTTTTTGGGCTCATGCCCTAAAATAATCTATCCAAATAGATGGATGGCGTGGATAAAACATATAGATTACGGTGGGCCCACAGAGCCCCTGACAGGACCGTCCATCTCTAGCTAGGTCTTGGTGGGACGTGGATTTCCTACGGAAGGGAGTTCCTGCGCAGGGAAGTTACTTGGGGCCAGCGTGGTGTTTTTTTATTAATCCACCCCAGTCCATCCGTTTTGTCTGCTTATTTTTGGACATGAGACAAAAAATGAAGCAGATCCAAAACTCAAAGTGGGCCAGATGAGTGGAAAGAGTGGGGATTGAGTGACCACCATTGAAACATTTGTAAGGCTACAAAAGTTTAGTATTAGGCTAAGTTTTGTTTTTTCAGTTCATCCCAGTAGAAATGACCTTATAAACGGTTTGGATGGCATATAAAAATCAAGGTGGAAGGTTCCAACGGTGGGAATTTTTTTCCCACTTTTCCCACTAGTGTTAGTTTTGGATCTACCTCATTTTTTTGTCTCTTGTCCTAAAGTAAGCAAGAAAAACGGATGGACGGTGTGGATTGATCGCAAACATCATGGTGGGCCCTACGTAACTTCCCAGCGCAGGAATGCGAACGTCTTTAGCAGGAAATCTACGACCGTCCGTAGGAAATCTCGGATGCAGATTAGCTACTTACGGGAGATCCTACTGAAGTGACGTCACCAAGTTCTATGGGCACCACCATGATGTATGTGTTGTATCCACACTGTCCAACCATTCAGAGAGATCATTTTATGGCCCCCCCTGGAAGAAAATCCTGGCTCCGCCCCTGGGATCTAGGAATGGGAGAGGCTTCCAGAATGTGGATATGGGGGGGTGAAAAAGGTGATATCTAATGCTTTAAGGCTTGTCAACGAATGAGCGGTTTTTGTTAAAGCAACTTCGGTTGTTTCGTCCCTTTAGTAGTTTGTTTTGGCTTTTTTTGGGCTTTGTATTATTTTCTCGCTATGCGAGCTTTTCAATAAATTCATAGTTATCTCTCTCCAAAAAAAAAAAAAAAAAAAAAAAAAAAAAAAAAAAAGATATGGTCCCACCGTTGAATGTGGGCCACAGTTATGTGTACCTAAAATTCACTCCTACCATTGGATGAGTCATCCAATGTTAAGCCCAAGGCAAAATACTTAGGGCAACTAGTGATTCAAGTGGGCCATACTAAAGGAAACAGTTGGGAGAGAAATGCCCCACCCTTGATTTTTTTCGAGGGCCACCATGATGATTATATGAAATCCACTGCAATCATTAGATGCCACACAAAAATTTAGGCATGGATCCCAAAAATTAGGCCCATCTATAATTGAGGTGTACCTAAAATTCACTCCTACCATTGGATGAGTCATCCAATGTTAAGCTGAAGGCAAAAAATTCAGGGTGATTTGTGATTCAAGTGGGCCATACCAAAGGAAACAGTTGGGAGAGAAATGCCCACCCTTGATTTTTTTGAAGGCCCACCATGATGATTATATGAAATCCACTGCAATCATTAGATGCCGCACAAAAATTTCGGCATGGATCCCAAAAATCAGGCCCCATCTATAATTGAGGTGGGCCACACCAAAGGAAACAGTGGGAGAGAAATGCCCACCCTTGATTTTTGCAAGGCCCATCGTGATGATTATATGAAATCCACCCCAACCATTAGATGGCACACAAATTTAGGCCTTCGTCCCAAAGAATCAGGCCCATCTGTGATTGAGGTGGGCCACACCAAGAAAAACAGTTTGGAGGGTCCGCCTTGCCTGTTCAGTGTTTTCAATCGTCACAAATGAGGTTGATTTTTGGGCATTGAGCCCAACATAGGGCGAAGCACCTAGTGGTTAGAGTGAATTTCATATAAACATCAATGTGGGGCCCACTTGCACTGTTGGCCCATACCAACAAGCATTACAAACTCTTTCTTAGGTGTGATTTTCTTTCCAAGTGAGTTTCGTAGGCTTCCACCAGTCGGGCAGACGACGAGTCCGGAATCACCGCAAAATGCTGTGATTTCAAATTGTAACTTTTGGGGGATTTGGAATGCACTCAAATCTAAGCTGCCAAATGGCCTTTTAGATCTAATAAAGGAGGAAGCTAAGTACTTGGAGTTAACATAAACTTCACCTCATTTTTCAAACCAACGAATCTGGTATGGACATTGATGCTTATGTTTTTTGAGGTTTAATTTATCACTATTTCTCGTGAGACAATGTTCTGACTGCTCTCCCCATCTCTACTAAAATTGTGCATATCTTCCCACCAGAAGTGTAAATGGTGCGGAAGATATTGTGTTACAACCATCACCCCGACTCACCCTCATCATCATACACATCTGCTGCATATTCCCCAACATAAGCCTGATCCTTATACGTATATTCTTCATGTTCTGTGTCATTCAGCTTTCCTTTGCATGTGGTCAGGAGTGTCTTCAACATGTTCTTCTTTCTCGGCTAAATTTACTATAATTGTGGATTGATGTTCAAGATGGTGAAAAAAGGATGCCCTGTTTGTCTACACTTTAGGCATGTGAAAGGAGTGCTATTTTGACTCGTCTTGGACACACTAGCCCCTCATCCATAACAACCTTCCCCGGGTTGGGGTGTGGCTTTGTTATTGGACGTTGGCTCATCATCCCTCGACTTGTGGCAGGCCTTGTGGTTGCCTGATGTGGGTAGTTAATATGCTACCCATCTTTTTTTACGATCTTCGTGGGGCACCAAATCGTTACCCAAGTCCCCCAATTAACCATCTCCTCAGCTTTTAGTGCATGTGAGTACACAGCGGACATCTTAAATAGATCCTTGAAAGCCAATTCATTTTTGATGTCTGGGTTAAGACCATTAAGATATCTTGAATTGTTTATTTAGTTATTTATTATTATTATTATTATTATTATTATTATTGTCTTCATACTCATGAAACCTTGCCCGTGATGTCAATGATGGAACTCTTGGGTGTTTTCGTGTACCGATTTGATTCCCTTAATGTAGATTGTGAACATCTTTGATGATAGAGGTATCGATCAAGGGAAGAAATGTTCATATCTAACTCCATAAGAGAAATTTGTTACACTTGAATGAGATGGGCTCATCAAGTGATATCTTTGCAAATAGCTCATTACTAGCATGCATTTTACCCGTCTGAAGCCCCTGATAACAATGATGGGTGGGATGCATCTATTATTCCTTTTCATTTTGTGAAATTTCTATTCTCATTTAGGCGTTTACTTCATTTTAAAATACAGTACTTCAAAAAGGTTACTTATCCCCTGTTTTCTTATTCAGTTGATTGACTTCATGCTGGAATCTGTGCAGGAGACAACAGGTTAAGAAAATTCCTCCTGAACTGCAACCAATAGATGTGCAGCCCATTGGTGATGGAAGCCCTACAGTTGAAATTCCTGTCACAGACAGTGTCTCAAATTTTCATCAGGAAATTGAATCTAATGCTGAAATTATTAATGACTCCGATGGTGCAGATTTTGATGGTTCGACTCTTTTAGAGGAGACAAAATCTTTGGTATCCTTCTTCAATCCAATGTTGCAGGAATAAATTGGTTTGATTTACCTTTTCAAATGTGATCTATTACATTAAGCTGCCAAATAGGCAAACGAGAAGAAAACAAGAACAATGGAAACTGTTTAGCTTAATCTTTTGACGAGAATGAATAAATAAGGATATTGGACTGTTTGCTGCCTTAGGGCATACAGTGCTGCAGGGCATGGAAGCTGCTCTTTTGAGGCCATTTCTATGTACAGGGCACCATTGCCCCTTATTTGATGTTTTTTTGCTGGCCTTTCCCATCAAGAAAAAAAAAGTGTTCACATACAACATGACTTCTTTTTATTTTATTTTATAATTAAGTTAAAGCATTTTTGTTGCCCTTTTCAATGAAAATAAGGTATCACATACTTGAACTACTGTTATTGGAAATATGAAATATGGCATGTTGTATGGTATCTCATGCCCTAACTAGGAAATTCAAACCCATAGAATTCTATAATGTATTTCTTTGGTATACCTTTCTTTCTTTCTTTTAATCGCTGTTTTTGAACAGTATTAGAAATGTACTATCTCTTGACTAAACAAGGGCTATGAACTATATATATTTATGTATGTAGAAGAGAAAAAGAGACATCAAACAATTGGAACAAGCTTTTGACACAAAGATCTGTTATTATATCATTTTCTTTTGCTAAAGAATCAGGGATCTCATTTGCTTCCCATCTTGATCAGCAAACTTAATGTTTAGCCTAGAAAACCATATTGTGGATCTCATTGAAAGTAGAAGAAATTTCTCTGTTCATGGCCAAATGCTACGTGTCCACCTTATTATGTATGTCCATATCGTTTAGGCCATGTTTGGATGCATGTATTTGGAGGGAAAGGCCATGTTTGGATGCATGCATTTGATGGGAAAGGCCATGTTTGGATGCATGTATTCCAAGGGAAAAGAAGAAAACAAAGAGAGAATTAATTATCCAATTGTTTCCATAAGCACTATTGAAACATGGATTCCATTTTTCAGGGACGTTGGATAACAAATCTCATATTTGTTAGACAATGGGCTCCTAGTTTCGTGTACCGGAGAATCCAAACTATTGAGAAGTGCAATTATTGCTTTGTGGAATCATCTCTTTTCTTTGCTATCCAAACATCTCAAACTGTCACATTAATGGAAAATATTTTCCGTTTCCATGATTTCCATGGAATTGGTGATATCCAACATGCCCTTAATTTCCATGCAACTTGACTAGCAGTTCTTGTGAATTACTTGTGCTATCCCTCAAAGTCAAAGGCAGTTATCATCTGCAACTTCAAACCAATCCAATTAATGGAAAATATTTTCCGTTTCCATGTTTTCCCATGGAATTGGTGATATCCAACATGCCCTTAATTTCCATGCAACTTGTCTAGCAGTTCTTGTGAATTACTTGTGCTATCCCTCAAAGTCACCCTCAAAATCAAAGCAATTATCATCTGCAACTTCAAACCAATCCAATTTTATGCTGATTGTAATATAATTTTTAATCACATGGAGATGAAATTATGAACATCTATTCAAGAATATTATCGCCAATTGTTCTTTTGTATGCATAATTTAACACTTTGGGTCGTTGAGTGATTGCTGAATTTTTATCTTCCTTTCCTTTTGTGTGGAAGATGTCTTCTCTTGTTAATTGCTTATCGAAGGTAACTTCACTAATTATAAAGGAATTCCCTCACCTTTTCTTTACAATAAATCTAACAGGCTGAGAATGCCAATGGTGGGGAGCAGCTGTCAAATGTTCGACTTGATGATCTGATAGCCATGATAAGGAATGCAGAAAAAAGTAGGCTACTTGGTCATTCTATACTGATGATTTCTATTTTTTCGTTGTATACTTATTCCTTTCTTTTTCTAAGAAGAATGCTTATTTCTTATTATTTGGTAGATATCTTACTTCTCAATCAAGCTCGAGTTCGTGCACTTGAAGACCTCGACAAGATTCTTACTGAGAAGGAGGATCTGCAAGGACAAATTAACATCTTGGAGATGAGGTTGGCAGAAACTGATGCACGGCTTAAAGTTGCTGCACAAGAAAAGATACATGTTGAGCTCCTTGGAAATCATCTTGAGAAGCTGAAGAATGAAATGACTGAGGAAAGTGAGCACGATATATACAAGGGCCATAATGAAAATATGAATGCTATCGTCTCTGCTCCTGTTGGCGAGGAGCTTGATGTATTAAGGAAAGAGAACACTGCCTTGAAGGGTGATATACAAGAACTTAGGTCAAAGCTTACTAATGTCATAGAAACCGAAGAACGTGTATTCTCTCTAGAGAAAGAACGATCTTTATTGCAGGCTACTGTGAAAGAGTTGGAGTCTAGACTTACTGCTGCTCAGGAAGATGTTTCAAAGCTTGCCAATCTGCAGACTGAGTGCAAGGCTCTTTGGGAGAAGGTTGAAAATTTGCAAGAATTGCTTGAAAATGCAACCAACCAAGCGGATCAAGCTATTATAGTTTTACAACAAAATCACGAACTCCAAAAGAAGGTTGATAGGTTAGAAGCATCTCTGGAAGAAACAAATTCATATAGACTATCATCAGAAGATTCACAACAATACAACAAGCTTTTGCAGCAGAAAGTAAAACTTCTAGAGGAGCGCCTTCAAAGGTCAGATGAAGAGATACATTCTCATGTCCAATTATATCAAGAAAGTGTGGAGGAGTTTCAAGATACGCTTGATAGTCTAAAAAAGGAAAGCAAGAGAAGGGCACGAGATGAACCTGTGGTTGATTTGCCTTGGGAGTTTTGGAGTCACTTATTGCTTATGATAGATGGTTGGTTGCTTGAGAAGAAAATACCCTCCAATGATGCAAAGCTGTTGAGAGAAATGGCATGGAAGAGAGATGGTCGAATGCGCGATGCCTACTTGGCTTGCAAGGATAAAAATGACAATGAAGCTTTGGCTACATTCCTCAAACTGACATCATCAAGGACACGGTATAATCTTTTTACTTATGCTATTTTGTTTGACAGCCAATTCTGTAGGTTTTCCTACAATTGCGGCCAATAGATAAAACCTTATGTTGTTTGACATGGTCTTGTTGCAACCGTTGTAGACCTGGATTGCATGTTATCCATATTGCAGCAGAGATGGCACCAGTTGCAAAGGTAAATTGATCTCCCACCTAAAATTCATGATACCTTGTAATGGACATGAGAATTGTTTGTGTTTGAATGCTTCCTTCATTGACCAGGTTACTTAATGTGTGGAACTATGAAGAGAACTAGGCCAGTGATCAACACGAACTCACTTGACTGCAATTTAACCTTTCCATTACGTGTGGTTGAATGGACTTTCTGAGAGAATGTGTGGTTCACTTTTTCCAAATCTACGGATGACTCGTTGCTTATTGTGTTCTGTTGGCTATCCACATAAATAATATATATATATATATATATATATATATATATATATATATATATATATATATATATATATATATATATATATATATATATATATATATTCTAGCATTGTTTCTATTTGCAAAAGATATAACACCGGATGCACAAGCATGCTGTGCTTTTATTAGTGCCTGTTCGCGTTACCTCAAAGGCCAATGGGACAGCTTCTCCACAGGTCAGAATTTATATTAGTTGAAAAGGCTATTTCCCTCTTTTCATTGCATTTCTACTTTGAGAACTGATGATCAGCTACAGGCAATGACACCCAAACTTATCATACAGGCCTATCATTCAACCAACACGCCACTAGTTTAGAACATCCATACCATGCAGACAGTAGGCCCTATCATGAAGATCTCTCGTCTTGAAAATCAGGTTGATGCACTCATTAGATGCGCCATACCTGTATATTGAGTCAGACTGACGGTTGTCCATTATTTCGATGTGGCCAACTTGGCGAGCTAACCAGCCTGATTTAATTGCTAGTTGATCTTCATGATGGCCCTACCATTTGCGTAGTAAGGATATTGATGTAAGCCAAGGAAAGGCTGGGCACATAGAAATTTTCTGTGTTCCAGCAAGCTGGTGACTGGAATGCAGAGAAGGTTCCTCTGTGTTCCTCCGACCTTCACTTCCATTGTCTGTTTGATGGTTTGAACTATTTTGGTTTCTTAAGTGGGAAGTTTTGTTGAGATTCTTTTGGTCTGTTGCGATTAGTTGTAAAACAGTTTCATCGGTATTTCTAAGTATGTTTAGGAGCTTAATCACTTTGATTACTTAGGAAGTTAGGATTGGTTGATGGATTATTCAGAGAAGTTGCAGGGAAAGGTATAAATAGTTAAGTTCTGAGATTGTAAGAGAATAGAGAGGCTTTTGAGAGAGAATTCTTCTTTGTGTGCGCGCTTGGGTGGCGTCTAGTTGCCGAATTGCAATCCAATCCCCTCAGATCCCCAATTTCCCTTCTTCCTTCTCCCCTTTTCTTCGTGCAAATAAAGCTCCTCCAGTTGTTGACAAAATCGATAGATTCAGTGTTACATCATATAGCCCACACAAGCAGCATATCTGTGGGAAAAATAAGCAAGATACGGTACCATTACCTATTTTGGGTTGGCTTTGCCAGAACGATGATAGGACTGATGTCTCCATCTGCATTTCATGGTCCTGCCAGAGTGTATACAGTCTCTCAATTCAAGGAGAGGTTGACAGGTGGCATGTGCAAAGATGGTTATGCTCAGAAATTGGGAGGATCTGTAGTTCAGGGTTGGATTTTGCTGCTTATTTTCAAGCAATTTTAAGGCTGCTTGGTTGCCCCCCTATTATGTGGTAGATTAGCTCATGTACTTTCAACTTCACATTATAAAATAAAATCATCAATTCTCGAAAAAAAAGGTAGAATGTGCAAATACATGGATTGATGGTACATTGAAACACACCCATTTCTCTTCTATCATATAATTGTAAAGTCCTGGATTGATGGCTACATTTTAAGATCTTTTTTTTTTTGGTTGTTTAGTTGGTTAAGTTTGGAGATGTCACTTTCAGTTTAGCAATTAGTTCCTAAACCATTATGCAATTTCTTCAAAGGTTGGTGGTCTGGGGGATGTTGTGGCGGGCCTTGGTAAAGCACTCCAAAAGAGAGGACACCTTGTGGAAATTGTTCTTCCAAAATATGATTGCATGCAATATGATCGTATCGGTGACTTAAAGGTATATTTATTGTTTTTGGCTTTTAGCCAGGTGGGTGGTCACATTATTTTTGGCTTTTCAGGAAGAACTCGGTTTAATTTCATATCCTAACTGTTCTTGCAGGCCCTAGGATGTAGTGGTGGAGTCGTATTTTGATGGCCAGCTATTCCGAAATAAAATTTGGGTTGGAACAGTCGAAGGTGAGCAATAGGTCCCCATTAATTCTTAGTTTCCATTTCAAACGATGTTGTGATTCATGTTGATTAGAATTGTTAACAGGTCTTCCTGTCTATTTCATTGAACCTCATCATCCGGCAAAATTCTTCTGGAGAGGACAATTTTATGGGGAGAATGATGATTTCAAGCGTTTTTCATTCTTTAGCCGTGCAGCACTTGAATTGCTTCTTCAAGCTGGCAAAAAACCAGATATAATCCATTGCCATGACTGGCAGACAGCGTTTGTTGTATGCACTGGCAACACTTAGAATTTCACTAGTTCCTTTTCATAAATAATTTCTGATTTTTTTCTCTAATATGTAAACTTGGCTTCTCAGGCACCACTTTATTGGGATTTGTATGTTCCTAGAGGTTTGAATACGGCTAGAATTTGCTTTACATGCCACAATTTTGAGTATCAGGGGACATCACCTGCCTCAGAGTTGGCATCCTGTGGCCTTGATGTTCACCAGCTGAATAGACCTGATAGGATGCAGGACAATGCATCACATGACAGAGTCAATCCAATTAAGGTAATTGAATTCAATGGCTCATTTGAATTAAGAAAAAGGCATCCAGGTGCGATGTGTTTTACATGTTCCCATTCTTTAGGGTGCGATTGTGTTCTCCAACGTTGTCACAACAGTATCACCAACTTATGCCCAGGAGGTGCGGACTGCAGAGGTATGATTACAAGCTTTAATGAAAGTTCTAGTGCCCTTTCATTATGTATGCAGTGGTTCAAGATGCTGCTTCTTTGATGAATATTTGATACTTTGGCTTTGTAATTGCTCATGAATGATCTAGTTCCCAAGTTCTTAGGAGGCACCACTAACTCAGATTTCTTCAGCCACATCTCAGTTACTAAATTGCGTCTTGTTGAACCATTGATATCTAGATTGTCTATTCTGAAAACTTTGACTTCTGAAAACTAAGTTGGTGTGCTATTTTCTTTTAGAAGTGAATAGCATTATAGCTGCATACTTCATCTGGGGAAATTGCTGATTATTGTGATGAGGACTACATGACAAAACATAGGAAAATAAAAGATCTTAAGTACTAGTATTTGTGATACAAAAACAACATATAAACATTCTTCTTTTTCCTGATAAGCAGCAACTTCACAGAAAGAAGAAGTGAGTACAGCCCAAAATAAGGGCGCAGATATTACGAAATACATAAGGGTGGTCTATTTTTGCCTCCTCTGGCTAATGCATCAACGAGCTCATATGCCTCCCTTTTTTTTTTTTGGTTTTGAAACTGTGATAATTTTTGTTGATAAGAGGCCGAAGCCTAAAAAATACAAAGAAGCAAAAATGAACTGCAAACAAATTACAGATATAACCAGCTGCCAGAAAAACGTCTGGATCCACAGCCTTAGAAGCTATCCCTCATTTGCCTCCCATTGTACATGTCAAAAAACCTGCATTGGATGAAGTTCCAGATTTTGTTGATAACACACACAAGCCTCCATGGACCCGAATTTGACTTTGATGCCCAATCAATAGCTTTCGTGGAATCCTCTCCATCGCTACTTTACCCTCTAAACTTTCAAGGTAAATGTAGAAACCTGAATCTGCACATTAAAATGTTGATGTGAAGATTCTCAAGCTGATCCACGCTATCAATGTCGAGAAGGGTGTTATTCAACAAGTCAAACCTTAACAATGCACACAAGCTTCTATGGACTCGGATTTGTCAATGATGCCTAACCAATAGCATTATGGAATTTCCTCCATTACTAGTTTACCCCCTAAACTTTCAAGGCAAATGGAGAACCCAGAATCTGCACATTGGAATGCTGAACCGAAGATTTCCCACTAGATCTATGCTATCAATGTTAAGAAAGGTGTTATTCAATAAATGAAACCTTAATATGTGAAGTAGAGATAAGGCGGTTGATGTGTTTCTAAAGGAGGGATCGGGGATCTACAAAGCTTCAATGACTAAGCAATATATTGTTTATGAACATTAGGAGAATGAGGATTAGTTCTCTGTATTGGTGGGATATGGAAGCTTCCAACACTAGTCTTGCATTTGCAACACTTGCACATTCCAACCACTTGATCTTGACCATCCCTTCAATCCAATGTTCTCTTCAAGGGACACCTTACAAAAATCATAGCAATCTGATGCTCCTACCTGCCTAGACGTTGACTTCATATGTTGTTATTGTTCTTTTTCCCAGTCACAAATCATCATCATCATCTCATCTAAACCTTCTACCCACTGCTTAGGGTCAGCCTATTTGTCATTTTATATGAATGAAAACCTAGTCTTGTTCATTTTTTTTAACCTCCTCTCTCTTATGTGGATATCAGATATCCTTTCTACTTAAATGCAATAGATCACATTTTTCAGGCCACAACATTTTGTACTTCATTTGCTCGATTCGCTTTCCATTTTGACACAACAAATACACGCCAAGCTAATGTGATTTGGGATCTCTTATAGATCTGGATCTGAAAGTGATGCAGAAATATTCACAATAGAAAAAAAAGAAAAGAAAGATAATAAGATTGTGAGGGTGATCCTCAAACACAAGCAATGTCTTATATCTTATCATGATATATTTAAATGCATCCCATTCTTCTGGTCCGTGATCAATCTTTTATTGCTTTGCAGCAAGGACGGGGCCTCCATGGAACATTAAACTCTCACTCCAAAAAGTTTGTTGGACTTCTTAATGGGATTGATACGGACGCGTGGAATCCTTCTACGGATACTTTTCTCCGAGTCCAGTACAATGCTGATGATCTCCAAGGGAAAGCAGAGAATAAGGACGCTTTAAGAAAGCAACTAAAGCTCTCCTCTGCCAATGCTACACAGCCGCTGGTAGTCACCTAAATTATCTTTTCTGTTCTAATTGGCATCATTATCCGATAGGCACCTAAAAACTGATAAGTTACCAGCCTTTGTTGGGGATGATGTATGTGAACTACAGTAAAATTTCTTTTACTTATGTTTTTAGGACCTATCACCTATGTATCTTTGTGGCCCAAGCATCTAATAAAACATCTATTAGGCAGCAACTAAGTCCCAAAATCATTCACCTCTCTACAAACATGGGTAAATGAAGTGTTTATCTTAGAAGCCAAATCATAGATTTCATGAAAAATAGAGACCCTTGTCCAGTTTTGGGGTGTTTATTAAGCTATCAGGTTACGACATCACTTGAATCTCCTTCATGCCAATCAAGACCCTTTTCCATTCTATTGAAACTTGGCAAACTGAGAGTAGGGTGTGAGTGGGAGCATGGGAGCTTGCTGTGGGGCTGGAGAATTTTTATGCATTATGTATTAATGCCCAAGAGGTCCAGACTATGGAGGTACGATGGCAAACTTTAAATGAAAGTTCTAGATCTGTAGTGCCCTATCCAGCCCATGTGTTGAGTATGTGAGCTGGACCCTGCCCAACAGCAAGCTCCCATGCTCCTCATTTTAATCCATTATGTACTTAAACTATGTATGCTTATTTAATTTGTGTTCTTTCGTTTTATTTATTTATTATTATTATTATTTTTTTATCAATTTTTAGATTCTCAATGATAATATAGCTTCTGTTTTACCCATACTGGAACCTGTTGTTGAATTCTTATCAGCTTCTTGATGGTAGATCATGATATTTTGTAGACATGTTTTTTTCTTCTTCTGAAAATTCTGTAATGTTTTGTGAAATAGGTTGGTTGCATTACGCGTCTGGTACCGCAGAAGGGTGTCCATCTCATCAGGCATGCGATATACCGAACACTGGAGTTAGGAGGGCAGTTTGTGCTTCTGGGTTCAAGCCCAGTGCCGCATATTCAAGTAACATTATTGGAACATTCATGCTTTATTTTTATTATTTCGAACAAAAGCTGCATTGGCAAAACTCCATTGTGAATATCAATTGAACCAAAGGAACAAAAAATAAATAAATAAATGTGAATGCTATGAAATGTAGATCCAAATTATATTTCTCATGTGTTATTTTCAATGGAGTTTGGATAGATTAGCTGAATGCTGATGAAGTTCTCTAAGCTCCAAATATAGGTAACTTCTTCTTTGAGCTGTATATGTGTGCTACTAGTGAATGGTGCAAGTCTGTTGGTTCAGGGTGTATCATTTTGTGTCTTTCTGATGATTTTTCATCACTACTGTGAATGAGTTGAGATGACCTTTCAAAGAGAAAAAACAAGAAAAAGGAAAAAAGAAGCCGTCGTCGTCATCACCAAACTTCACTCTTCATTTGAATTTCGTATGCTCCATAAAAATGACATGCAAGAACCCAATTTCACTCCAAAATCCTTTCCATCATTAGATTGCTTCTCGGATTTCTGTTGCTTCATCTCCATCTTTCTGATTCCTTCCATGCATCTGTCCTGGCCTAATCCAACATGAAGCTCAAGTGTCCGAGGGTTTGAGAAGTGGTGGTCATTTCAAAATTTTCAGCAATTCTTCTGTTTTGAATGTTTCTTCTTGTCACGTGGGGAGAGAGGCAGGCGATCTTTCTAATTTTTAGCTAAGAACAGAGGGATGAGAGGGCGAATTGTGATAAAAAATGTTGTTACTGTCCTGTAGCCTTGAGCTTCCGTATTTAATTTTGTTTTATTTTACTTTTAGATAAAACCATTCATAAGAAAAAAGTCTAGACTTGGTTAACTTGTGCAAGACATGCTGCAAACTATAAAAGCTAATTGGGGCTGCACAGCACTTTAAGAGGCAGCCACTACCATTTATGGGTTGAATGAGTTAAATATTCTGCGGACAGTATATGGAAAATGCCTATTGGTTTCTCCTGGCATTCATACGAATTTGATTCATCAAACTGCGGAAAAGAAATCCAATTCAGAGTCATGAAATCTTAATTGTGTTCTCATATGCTTGAGCTTGTAGCCTAGTTTCATGCTAAAACTATTAAAGTCTGTTTTCGATGTTGGTTGTTGTAAAAAAATTAAAAAAATAAAAAAATAAAAAACAATAATAATAATAAAAAAATCACCATAACTTCTGACTGACCATGGTACGTTCATTTGTAGAGGGAGTTTGAAGGTATCGCAAACCATTTCAAGAGCAACCCTCACATTCGGTTGATATTAAAATATGATGAGGCTCTTTCACACTCCATCTATGCTGCATCCGACATGTTCATAATCCCATCAATATTCGAGCCTTGTGGACTCACACAGGTATTATCATGCTAGCCTTCTTTCTAGAAATTTATAGATGTTATACCCAGCATGGCATGAGCAAGTTGCATCTTGAGAAACTTGATTGACATTTTGCTGCAGCAGAATATCTGCCAGTACCATCAAGTTAATTCTAAACCTGAAGTCTCTAATTTCCACAGATGATAGCCATGAGATACGGTTCTGTGCCTATTGTGAGAAAAACTGGAGGGTTAAACGACAGGTAGTATTCCTTTTAAATACTTTTGCCATAGGCCTTTGTCATTTGCATTATGGCATCTGTTTGGTAGTCATTATTCAATTTTTACTCTTTTCTGCAGTGTTTTTGATGTCGATGATGATATGATTCCACCTCAATTTCGCAATGGCTTTACATTTTTGAATGCCGATGAGCAGGTGGTTTATGCCCAATCGTTCTCTACCCTCTTGTTGGGTGTTCTTCATATATTTGTTTATTTTCTTTTCTTGATATCCCACATTTTCGACCATACTGAATTGAATGAGCTTCTTGCTATAATAATTCATTAGGGAGTAAACGGAGCTTTGGAACGGGCATTTAACCTCTACATGGAACATAATGAAAGCTGGCAGCAGCTTGTTCAGAAGAACATGAAGATAGATTTCAGTTGGGATTCTTCTGCCGCACAGTATGAAGAGCTTTACGAGAAATCTGTGGCTAGAGCAAGAGCAGCGAGTCATGTATAGGTCATTTTGATGCCTCCGGGCTCTCCATCCCACACTACAGCAGAAGACATTCTACTGGAGTGCAAATTTTCTCAGAACCTCGTTTTAGTTATTGGGGTTTTCTCTGGGAGTTTGCCTCCTCACGACATGACTCGTGGATGACAGCATAAAATAACTGATGACAGAGGATGAAAAGAATTTCCAAGTTGGTTGTGAAGGTGCATTGCATTCATGTACCTGAACCTGCTGTCCTTTTTGTATATTTTGGTATAATTCTTTTGTTCATTGAGCAGTGTATACCCACACAATAAGCATTGGTCATATTCGTTCCAAGAAACGTCAAAGCGATTTTCATACTTTCCTCCTCCGAACGGGCAAATGCTGATGTACCTCTATATTGTTTCTGTCATACCAGCTTTTGATCAATACAAGTACATTTAGTCATTTAGACAGCAGTTCCAAGTATTCAGATTTGCCAGAAAATAACCTCAATTTGTACCTTTTTTTTTTGAATGATGATGAAATTTTATTTAAAAAAAGAAAAAAAGAAAAAACCACAAGCAATTTTTGTTCCTTCTTCCGGGAATGAAGGGCTCTTGAAATCTCTGTCCCTGGGCAATTAAAGAGTATTATCTATTAGCACATGAATATTAGATTAGCTATAAGCGGTTCATCTGGTGGACCCCACTCTGGATGGCAATGGCCCAAAAATCGAAGCCGTGTGTCAGGCCGGCCTGCTCCATTCATCAGATGCAGGGTCTGATGTGTGAACTAAATTCAGACCTTTTGCAAGTGTTTTGAAATCGGCAAGAGGGCCTCCTTCCTTTTCATGGATATCCTTTGCTCCAATCTCGGGACAAGTAGTCCAGCCGATTTGATTTCTTGTGGTACAGCTCCATCCACGACAGGGTCTACTAGATGTATGGTCTGGATTTTCTATTACCTAAGTGGTACTGGCTAAGGTGAAGAAAACGCATAGTGATCATTTATAAATGCGAAGAGATTTCGAACATCTTTCTTTCCAGATCTTCTTGGATGAACAATCCCAAATCCATCTGAAACGCTTGTACTGAGATGGGTTTTGCACTCCAAGCAATTCCTCAACCCCTCACCTTCAAACCCAAATCAACTCATCATGATTTGGTGGGGTTGTCAACTTCCAATTTCTCTGACTTGTTGGAATATTGCACTCAAAGGGGATTTATCTCAGAAATAAAACAAATCCACGGCCTCTTAGTTGTATGTGGATTCATTCACTCCACAGTTCTTACATCCAAATTGGTGCGAGGCTATTCAATTTGCGGGAGTCTTGAATATGCACAACAAGTGTTCGATGAAATTCCTCAACGGGACGTTGTCCTGTGGAACTCGATGATCAGAGGGTATGTTTCAAACGGGTCATACCTTGAAGCGCTTAGGCTCTTTCACAGAATGTTGATGGAAGGCGTCAACCCTGACAGCTTCGTTTTTCCTGGTATTTTGAAAGCATGTGCTTTGATTCTGGCTGTTGGGCTTGGATTAATTGTTCATGGGTACATGATCAAATGTGGTTTGGAGATCAACATCTATGTCGGCACATCGCTTGTCGACATGTATGCCAAGTCAGGGAACATTGAACTTGCTCAAAGAGCTTTTGATGCAATGTCCGAGAGAGGTGTTGCATCTTACAATGCTTTATTTGCAGGGTACATACAAAATGGCCATTTGGATAAAGCATTGGGTTTATTTCACCGAATGCAGTTTGACAGGATTCGACCAAATTCAGTGACAGTTTTACATTTCCTCTCAGCTGCCGCTTCAGTTACCGAACTTCGTCTGGTGAAGGAGGTTCATGGGTTCATGATTCGTAATGAGCTAGATGTTGGGGTTATGAATTTGAATTCACTTATCAATGTGTATTCAAAATGCGGTTGCTTAGAGTTGGCATGCCGAATTTTTGAGAACATGGTGCAAAGAAATGTCGTCTCATGGAATGCTTTGATTGGTGGCTATAATCAGAATGGTTACGCCTCTGATGCCTTACTACTCTTCATGCAAATGCAAAGAGAAGGGACAAAACCCGATAGTGTTACTGTTAATAGTGGTTTAGCAGCTTGTGCAAATTTGGAAGAACTTTGGAAAGGAAAAGAACTTCATGCATTCTCGTTCCGAAATGGATTCTGGCGGGACCCATTTATAGATGTTGCTCTGATTGATTTATATGCAAAGTGCAAATGTATTGAAGAAGCCCAATCTGTCTTTGACACAGTTGCTGATAGGGATATCCTAGCTTGGGGCGCCATTATAGCTGCCTATGCTCAGAACGGTTATGCAGATGTAGCACTTGACCTTCTACGAGAACTGCAGAGGCAAAAGTTGAAACCGAATTCAGTCATATTGGCAAGCGTGCTCTCAGCTTGTGCTCACATGGCATCTTTAGGACCAGGTAAGGAGATTCATGGATTTTTGCTCAGGAGAGAAATAGATTCTGATGTTTTTGCTGGGACCTCTCTACTTGACATGTATTGCAAGTGTGGAGACATCAGAAGTGCACAATATGTTTTTGAAAGCTTGCGGCTCAGGAACATCGTCACATGGACAAGCATGATGGGTGGTTATGGCATGCATGGTTATGGTGAAGAAGTGTTGATTCTTTTTGAAAGATTGAAAATGGCGGGTTTGTCTCCCGATCATGTGACATTTGTGTCCGTACTTTCAGCTTGTAGTCATCAGGGAATGGTCGAGGAAGGGTGGAGATACTTCAATGAAATGGATCCTGTCTATGGGATTGTCCCGAGGTTAGAACATTACACTTGCATGGTTGATCTAATGGGCCGTGCCGGGCTGCTAAATGAGGCATATAAATTCATAAAAGAAATGCCGATTGAGCCTGATCGTAGAATTTGGGGAGCTCTGTTGGGAGCATGCAAGATGCATTCGAATTTAGAGCTTGGTAAAATTGTGGCTGCCCAGCTTTTCGAATTGGAGCCTCAGAATCTTGGAAATTATCTATTGTTATCAGACATGTATGATTCTGCAGGGAGGTGGGCTGAAGTGGAGGGGATTGAGCCTGTTATCAAAGGCAAGGGACTGAAAAAATCTCCAGGGTGCAGTTGGATTGAGGTGAATAGACAGGTCCATGCATTTTCGGCAGGCGACAGATCTCACCCTGACAGTGAAGCTATATACAACACACTGGAGAAGGTTACCATTCAACTGAGAATTGCCGGTTATGTTCCAACTGTCTTTTCAGTCGATGATATGGAATCATCAGTTTCATGACTTCAAGATATGATTCTGCGACGAATTCTTCCATGTAAATGTCAAAAATTCACTTCCACGTGATAATAAAAGTAGATGAAAGACCTGATGGGAGTTATAGTCACTCCATTATCTTATCGTCCTCATGAATGTAGAAAGAGTTTCAAATGGGAGTGGTTGAACCACTCCGAACGAACTGAATGCAAGTAGCAAGCATCGAATGCTTTGAAGCACTCTAGATTTCTCACAAGACCTTTGGTTGGAATAGCTAAACCAAAGTGAAAATCAGGCTTCCACGTTTTACAAATTCAATGGCTTGATTTCCCATAACTTGCAAACTTTGCTAGCAATGGAGAACCAGCAATCTCCCAGGCGTAGCAGAAGTTGCAAATTTGGTTACAAGACCATTGTATTTGTTAGACTTGAAATGTGGATAATTCGATGTAACAAAGGCGAGCATGAGAGGTGGTATTTTTTCATCATTTCTCTGTTTTCTTTGCACTCTCAGTTGTTGTGGAGCTTATTATCAGGATCTTTTCCGCTTATACTGCATGCAACATTCAAAAGTAGCTTGGAGCCATTGGTTCGTAGCTGTCTATAATCTAAAGAACAGGTAGGGCTCCAAAATATCATTGCTTGGAAGGTTAGGATTGGAGCTTACTACAATCAGTTAGATGATAAGGGCATCGATTAAGTGCAATAAGTTATATCCAATTGAAAGCAACAATTAGCATGAAAAAATGGGAGAAATTTTGGTGGTCGCGGCCCAACTGCAGGACCATAAATATGATAAAGGTGGACATGGTAGCGACGAGAAGAGAACCGTACCAGCTTTTCAGATAGGCAGCGGCCCACCTAGTATTGGGTCCCACCCTAAGTATATGCTCACCCCAAAGAGCGAGTAAATAGGGTTATGGATTGCCTGCTAAGGATGAATTATTCAGCACACATTAATGTCTATAATCAAGTAGTTGGTTGCACAAAATAATAGGGAATTCATTGGATGCTAACATGGTTAAACCCCAATGCACCTTAGCACGAATATTGTGCAAGCCAAGGGTATAAATTCGTTGAATACATCAGCGAGAGGGCGATCAAATATTAGAAATTTTGATATGGTCGAATGTTTAGTTTATCAAATCAATAGTGTCATATGTTTTCACGATTAAGGTTATGTTTGGATCTACTATGCCAGCGGATTACCATTTATGAACTTGCATCAACCTCAAAACTCATTGATTCTCATGCTTTGCTTGGATTTGGGCAGTTTAATTAGTGGACCACTATTGGATAAGGCATGGCCCAAAAATTGAAATTCAAAAATAATTGATCCATTGCGTTAGTTTGGAGTTTAAGAAAACTAAATAGTAATGATATGTAAGAAAAATCACATATATTGAATAGTTGGAAATTCCCAATTTTGTAGCGTTTGATAATGGGCTCATCCATGAGGTGGGTTATCATGGCTGGTCCAGATTGATCTACAAACTTGCCAATCTTAAAGAATTGTATGGTTGCACATCGCGTCCTGCTTCTAATGAAATATTGCCAGGAATAATTGGAATGGGAGAACCGGAAATAGATTGCTTTCGGGGTAAATTCTGTGGGGCCCACTGTGGATGTACATCCGTTTTTTGATCTCATTTTAGGGCATGAGCCCAAAATTGAAGCATATCCAAAGCTTAAGTGGACCACACCACAGGAAACAGCTGGGATAATGAGATCCACCGTTGAAACCTTTCTAGGGCCCCACAAGTGATGCTTATTTTTCATCCAACCTGTTGATAAGGTCACAAAGGCATGGATGAAGGGAAAGCACAAATATCAGCTTTATCCAAAACTTCTGTGGTCCCTAAGAAGTTTTCAACGGTAGATGTTCAATTCACGCTATTTCCCGTGGTGTGGTCCACTTGAGATTTGGATATGATTTAATTTTGGTGTCGTAGACAAAAAGGAGCTAGTAAAACAGATGGACCGCATAGATAAGATATATACATCACGGTGGGCCCCACAGGGTTTACTCACGCAATCCGCTTCCGGTAGCAACATTTCCGGGGGTGAGACTGAAGAAGCGATAATTGGCGTGTGGTTTGAGCCAATATGGAACACTTGCACCAGATCCGGCCCATTCGTTAGGTGGGGCCCACCGCGAACAAGCCCTGGCCCGAACATCAGGCCATCCAACTCATCAAGTGGGTCCCTGAGAAAATGGAATGTTTGAAGAACGAAAACCAACGTCTATGTTCGACTTACAAGTATGGCCCACCCCATTATAGATCTTGATTATTTTGGGTCTGCGCATTTTAAGCAGCCCCACCTAATGAGCATCTCTGATCCCGCACAAGTGCACCAAATTGGCACGTGTCACTGCGAATAGCCTCTTTCCATCTTTCCTTGCAAGAATCTCCTCAGCATTTCTTCATTAGATAACCCAAGAGATAGAGTAATCTTAAAAATGCCACGTGGAATGTTGGCATTTGCTCTCACAAGAACATGATCAATAGAAGTCTCCCCATTCAAAAGAAAAGTAATGCAATGGAAGAATCTTGGAAATGCATGGTGTAGAGAGTGCCAAATGGTTGGTTCCAATGCAAAACCTCAGAATCCATCCACCAATGAGAAGAGGTATATAGATTTCCAAAGATAAGGACGTATGTAATCTTCTCTACTTCTCACTCCTATTTAAATAACCCAAGTCCCTCACCCCAATTCAGGCAATCTCACACACACAAAACATCACTATTTGGACCTTTGATCACTACCAACAAGTGCAGTCATGGCTACAATGGCTCTCTCCTCTCCCACATTGGCTGGCAAGGCCCTCAAACTTGCCCCATCCACCTCTGAACTCCTCGGCGGAGGCCGAGTCACCATGCGCAAGACCGGCGGCAGGCCTAAGCCCGTCGCCTCCGGTAGCCCATGGTACGGTCCAGACCGAGTTAAGTACTTGGGTCCCTTCTCTGGTGAGCCCCCATCCTATCTCACCGGTGAATTCCCCGGTGACTACGGTTGGGACACTGCTGGCCTCTCTGCCGATCCCGAGACCTTCGCCAAGAACCGTGAGCTTGAGGTGATCCACAGCCGGTGGGCCATGCTCGGCGCACTCGGGTGCGTGTTCCCTGAGCTGCTCTCCCGCAACGGTGTGAAATTCGGCGAGGCTGTGTGGTTCAAGGCTGGTGCCCAGATCTTCAGTGAGGGTGGTTTGGACTACTTGGGCAACCCCAGCTTGGTGCATGCTCAAAGCATTCTGGCCATCTGGGCCAGCCAAGTCATCTTGATGGGCGCTGTCGAGGGCTACCGTATTGCCGGTGGGCCGCTCGGTGAAGTCACCGACCCACTTTACCCCGGTGGAAGCTTCGACCCTCTGGGGCTCGCTGATGATCCTGAGGCTTTTGCTGAGCTCAAGGTGAAGGAGCTCAAGAACGGACGGTTGGCTATGTTCTCCATGTTTGGGTTCTTTGTCCAGGCCATCGTAACTGGCAAAGGCCCACTTGAGAACCTGGCAGACCACCTCGCCGATCCCGTCAACAACAACGCGTGGGCGTACGCCACTAACTTCGTCCCCGGCAAGTGAAGGAATGTTTTTATCACTTGAGATGAGATGTGAGAGTGTGAATTCGAGATCATTGTTGTAAATTAGTTATGAATGAAAGTGTGTTTTGTGTAATACTGCCTGAATTTTAATGTCTATCTCTATCATTCTTTCTATCTAATCTACTCTCATCCAAGGCTAGTCTTCAGATATCATAGAATATAATGCCTAATCCACCCATCTTTCAATCACCAGATGATATTTATGTTCTTGAAATAGTAATAGGGCCTGAAAAACTTTATTTTCTTCTACGTAACAAAATCCCAGCAAAAGTGGATGCCAGTAAATGGTTGAGCATATATGATTTACAGGAAATTATTTTCAGGTATAAATCATTGTCTCTGTTTAGATGACCTGTAAATTGTTTATACTCTATAATTGGGTATTCAAAAAGGGGTAAAAGCTGTAAATGAAATCAATAGAGGATAAAAGCTGTAAATCATTTACAGCCTGTAAGTAAATAGTCATCCAAACAGAGTCTGTAAGGGCCCGTTTGGATCTTAAGTTGCTTAAGATAAGTTACTTATGCCATAAGTAGCTTATCTTAGTTTTTACTTATTAAGAAAATAAGTATGTTTGGTAAACAACATACTTATCAGCATTTCCTCTCTTTCCTCTCTCTAGAAAAGTTAAAAAGCTAAAAAAATTAGCTGAAGTGATTATGTACTTTTAAGTAAAAAAAGTTACTTATTACTAATCAGAAACCAAACTAATCTGAAATAAATTACTTATCTACTGTTGTAAGTAGAAAAAGTAACTTATTTGGTGGTATCCAAACGGGCCCTAAATGATTTCTCTGTAAATCATTTACTACGAGTCCCATTTATAGGCATCCAAATGACCCATAAAACTATATTATATTTGGGCACCGGGAAAGAATTGCCTGGAATTATACTGTGCAAACAAAAGAGGGAAAAATAATGACTGTTTGCAGGGAATTCATTACCTTGGAATTTGAAAACTAGCTCATCCCAAGGAATTTTCGGGGCCCCAAACACAAGGATATGCATGCGCCAGATTGTTCGACATTTATGTGAATGGGCTATTTTCCAGACGCCTAAATGAGTGCCAGATTGTTCGACATTTATGTGAATGGGCTATTTTCCAGACGCCCAAAGGAGTGCCAGATTGTTCAACATTTATGTGAATGGACTATTTTCCGGACACCCAAACGATTGCCAGATTGTTCGACATTTATATGAATGGGCGCATTATTTATTTATTTTTCCACTTTCATTCCAAAATTCCAAGGAATTGGAGCTTCCCATCCTTCAAGAGCATTTCTGTTAATCATGATCTCGAACTAGCAACCGCATGTTCGTCACAATCGAGCGACTGTGATGGGAATTGAAATTACCTCTTAATCAAAGCTACCTCTTAATCAAAGCTAATTCTCAAAATCTTGAAAAGCTCATTTGAACGAATTGGGAAAAAAATTCTTTGGCAACTAGAGAAGGACCCAACTTAATAAAGAAGGATTTACAGAAAAACTACAATCTTGAATATCTTGTGCCTCTTTTCTCAAGTGTACAAAATTTTCAAGATTTCACATTGACAGATGAGAGATTAACTAGCCTAAGATCGTCTTCTAAGCACTTGTTAGTCAGCTATTTTGTCGATTGTATGATCTCTTCTAACATCCAAACATTTCAACCTTTTAAAAGATTTATCAAAGTTGGTAACTGGGGATACGGTTGTCCAAACGCTCCATGGACACAACACCTCCCCAAAGAACCTAACATCAACATAAGAACAGGTATATCCGATCACTCAATTGAGAAGATGGAATGATTTGTTTCCTTCGTGGAGATAGCCCCAAAATGGATAGCCTGAAACAATCTCTGTATGTGCGCAATGCCGTTTGAGATGTGACTATGCTAATTTTATCAATCTTATTTAGAAAAAGAAAAAAAATGCTTCACAAGGGATTACTTGTTTCACCCTCATTTCAATGGGATGGCCAATCATAGGCAGTGATGTAGCACTATCTCATCTAACGTCAGATGGATCGCGGCCAGAGCTGTACACGAGTTGAGTTAGCTCGGTTGGCTCGCTCGACTTGGTTTGAACTAGCTCGATTTGGCTTGGTTCGGACACTGGGTTCGAATTGAGTCGAGCCTATTTTTTTCAGCTCGAGCTGACCCTAGCTCAATCCAGCTTGACACGAAACTCGGTTCGAGTTTGACTTGACTCGACTAGTTGAACAGGGGATGTTGTTTAGTCCCAAGGCAGAAGAGAGCAAAGGGATGAGAGAGAAAACTCTTTATAAAAGCAAGTGGGAGGTGCCAATGGGCCTGGGCTACCTTCGGGCTTGGATTTGAACTGTTTTAGGTTAGACTTTTGGACTGGGCCTATTTAAATTTTAGTTCTTTTTAGGCTCGAACTCGGCTCAAAAGCTCGACCGAACCAAGCCGAGCATGCTATTCTAGCTTGAAGGCCAAGCCGAACCGAGCTCAAGCCAGGGTTGTCTGCTAGTTGAGTTGAGCTAAGCTAGGCCCAGCTCGACTTGGTTCGGTTCGGCTTGGTGTACAGCTCTAATTGCGGGCCACTATAGTTCATGGTCAGGTATGCCTACTTCCTCTTATACATGGTATGTTAGCTTGGGGGCAGGATTAACTCGGTCATTCCAATACATACACTGTATGCAATATAGTGTTATGTATAAATTCATATGCAATTTATATATGATATGAAGAGTTTTATTATTGTAGATGATAATGATGAGTGTCATTATCATAGATGACCACATACATAGTATTATATTTTCATGCTATATGCAGACTATTAAATATATTAGTATAAATTTCTACATTATAAATATAAATTTATTACAATTTAATCAATAGTAAGAGTAGAGAACCATGATTTCAGGACATAAAACTAGTGAACCGAAAATGGCCCGTAATTTGAAATGCTCCATGTTTTCGGTGACAATGTCCTCATCTATTTGGGGTTGGCTTTATGAATCCTATTTCACCGATCATTCTCATGTAAGGCCTTGCAAACATATGTTGGCTACCATAGGATGGCCTACTGATAATAAAAGAAATTTATGTTTATGATTTTATTGGTTTAATAAATTCATCATGATCTAAGCTTTTATCTCAACTAATGGGTGTCAGCTACACGATTTCTACTTGGCAATTCACTCTATAAAGGAAAAATGAAGTCAAGCGTCCATCAGGCAATGATGGGGTTATTAGTGGGGAACTGTCCATTTTGTGTATTTACCAAGGCTGGGATACAACTAATAAGATGTAGAAAACTAATAAGATGTAGAAAATGTACCGTGTCTTGTTTTCAACAATAACGATATTTTTGGATTCAATAATTGCTCATAAGTAATTTTTTCTTTGTGCTTTTTTCTAATTTTCCTCTCTACTTATGTCAGTAAAAAATGTTACTACTTCTTTAAGTTGGTTTGGTAAACCCTCTTTCAAAAGTAACTTAACACCTAAACTCTAATTACAGCCATCAACAAAAAATTCTTGTTCTCACTTTTTTACTCTCTTTCTCCGTGTAATAGACAGTCCATATCAAAGATGGCCCCACATGATACATGACCCACATTGAAGGTGGGGCCCACATGACGGGTGGTCTACATCAAAGATGAGCTCCACATGATGGGCAATGGGGCATTGAAGATGGCTCCCACACAATAACACTGGTGGGGGCAATGGGCTGGGCATTGAAGATGGCCCCCATGATGGACAATAACATTAGTGGTGGGCTCCACATGATGGATGGCCCATATGAAGGTGGGCCCCACATGAAGCTTGTCCCCTAATGATGAATGACCCACATCTAACATATGATGGTCCACATTAAAGGTGGGCCCCACATGATGGATTGCCCACATCCAATGTCCAACATGAAAGACAACCCCACGTCCAAGGCGAGCCTTGCATGATGGATAGCCCACATTGAAGGTGGGCCTCACAAGGTGGATGGTCCACATGGAAGGTAGGTTCCACACGATGAACGGTTCACATTGAAGACTGGGTTAAAGTGGGCCTAACGTGCTGAACGGTCCACATCAAAGGTTGGTCATACATGATGGATGGTGGATATTAAAGGTAAACCAAACAAAATTGATGGATAAGTATTTATGTGATGTTAGAAGCTAAACATACTTTTTTAATTGTGGACTAAACATATTAAGTAGAAAAAAGGAACTTACTCATCCGCTAAATAAGTAGAAAACAAGATAAGTTGCTTGAGGAATAATCTAGATAAGTTGCTTCAGGAATGATTTATCTTTTTTTTTTTTTTAATTATTTTTTTTCACACATCTGCGGCACACTCACACCACAAACTATGCTTGAACCCATGACCTTATGTTGAAACTCTTATGAGTCTACCACTGAGCCATAGGGTTGCGGGCAATGAGTTAACTTAGGTAAAGTAACTTAGGATCCAAATGCGCCCTAAAAGCCTACTCATGGCTGGGAACTCCCTGTTGGTGTAAATTTTGCACTTAAAGAGAAAAGCTTTAGCACGTTCAGAGCACCACCTAGCTGAACCAGTACACTTGGATAATCTAATTGATCGATCTGAACCGTCCACTTACCTTAATTTCCTACAGCCATCCTGTTTTGAGCGACGGATGGGATGGTTACAATTGCCTAACAAAAGCCATTCTTTGGAAACATAAGAAATCCAACAAATATATGGATCAAATTATGTATTGGACCTATATTTTTTTTTTTGGTGTAAATGATCTTTACCGTCCATGGGTGGACACAGAAATTATATGATACACGACCCTCGCCACCGCATAACATACACCATTCCCAACTCTGACAATTGGGGAATCCAGATCATATTTCTGTTGAGCCCTACCACAGATGATTCTTGCCCCAAAAATATGCCTGGTTAAGATCCTGGCTCCCAATGTTGGGACGTTTTCTAATGAATGTTTGGTGTTGCTATGTTTCTCTTCTTAACTGTCTATCTATAGGCCACGAAAGATTATGGTTGTCCTATCAAGTATAATTTTGAGGCATGGTTCATCCATGATGGGGTGCAACCGATCAACGGTCTAGATCATCGAATGATTGGCACCACTTGTCAGAACCAAATATCCGATGATAGGCTACCCATGAAAGAAGGGAAGACTCGCGTGCGAAAGAATCTGCTGCAATGCCTGGCCTAGGGATTGCCAAGTGGCCAAACAAGATCAGCCCTCCAAAAAAACCATCAACCAATAAAAAGAGAGGTAGAAATCTCCAAAGATAAGGACCCATCTGGCCTTATTTTCTCACCTCTATTTAAGCCACCCTTCTTTCCTCACAAAACACTCCCCAATTTTCTATTACATTCTCACAGTCCTCATACACAAGCCACAACCATGGCTTCCATGGCCCTCTCCTCTCCCACATTGGCTGGTAAGGCCCTAAAACTCTCCCCAGCAGCCTCCAAACTCCTCGGTGAAGGCCGTATCACCATGCGAAAGACTGTCGATCGCCAAGCCCAAGTCCGTCTCCTCCGGTAGCCAATGGTACGGCCCGGACTGAGTCAAGTACTTGGGCCCCTTCTCTGGTGAGCCACCATCCTATCTAACTGGTGAATTCCCCGGTGACTACGGTTGGGACACTGCCGGTCTCTCTGCCGACCCCGAGACGTTTGCCAAGAACCGCGAGCTCGAAGTCATCCACTGCCGGTGGGCTATGCTCGGCGCACTTGGGTGTGTCTTCCCTGAGTTACTCTCTCGCAACGGTGTTAAGTTCGGCGAAGCAGTATGGTTCAAAGCTGGTGCCCAGATTTTTAGTGAGGGTGGTCTAGACTACTTGGGCAACCCCAGCTTGGTGCATGCCCAAAGCATTCTAGCCATATGGGCCACTCAAGTCATCTTGATGGGTGCCGTAGAGGGCTACCGCATTGCGGGTGGGCCACTTGGGGAAGTGACTGATCCACTCTACCCAGGTGGAAGCTTTGATCCATTGGGATTGGCCGATGATCCGGAGGCATTTGCAGAATTGAAGGTGAAGGAGATCAAGAATGGGAGACTGGCCATGTTTTCAATGTTCGGTTTCTTTGTTCAGGCAATCGTGACCGGAAAGGGCCCGCTGGAGAACTTGGCGGACCACCTCGCCGATCCTGTGAACAACAATGCATGGGCCTATGCCACCAACTTTGTGCCAGGGAAATGAGAGAAGAACATTGTCTCATACTTGCAATCCAAAGGGGTGAGAGTATGTTTGTGAGAATTGTAAATGTAAATTAGTGATGGCCATTGATTTCGGAAATATCAGTTTAATGCATGTACTACCATTTTTTTTTCCCTTCCATGTGTGTGCTTGTATTAGAGTGATTGTTTTTCGAGATTGTTGGATCAATGGCCATGAGGGCCCTCTTGATCCTGACCATTTGTGGTGGAGAGCCAGGTAATCCCTACAATGGTTTGCGAATCACGATGTTTAAAACCGTTTTTAATGTTATTAATATCACAAAATAATATTTTTTTTTACTAAAATCGGTTTTTACCAGTTCAGATCAAAGGGTTAATGTGGATTAGGATTTTCGAAGCATGAGGGAGGTTTTCTCCTTTTCTTTTCTTTTCTTTGGGCTATTGAAGATCCAACCGTTAGGATAGTGGATTCAAGTTTATAAAAAAGGGATTAGCACCCATTGCAAGATAGAACAAGAAATTCTAAGAAATCCCAATGGACAGGAAGATCATATGATGAAAGCAATTTTCAATTTCACTAGAATTCTCTCCTCATCTTTTGAATACAGATTGGATAAACAAACCTAGAAAGATTTGGGCTAGAGTAATATGCGTGTTTGCCATGCTTCATTCACTAATTCACTACCCGTCCCAGGCATTGATGTCATTTCGGACCATTGTTGTGTTTTCTCCCTGACTAATATTTATTTTTAAGGTTATTGATCCAACATTTATAAACATCTCAGTTGTGATTTTTTAGTTACTAGCATCCAAACATTGGTTCAAGCCTTGGGTCTTAATCAGAACCAATTGGGTTTGACACCAGAAGTCACCCCTGACTCAGCCCAGTCGCGACGCACCGTAACCATGGTTTCAAAAGGATTTTTTATTTTTTTTGTCATTCAAGAAGGTCGAATTGAATTTTAATATATTCCCTATGAGGAGAATGACACTGTCAAAGGCGTTTTATTAGAAGCTTTAGTCAGAAACGTGTGGTTGGGCTTGAGTCATGTGACGTCTGCATGATCCACACCGTTCATCTGATGGCATCTTCCAAAGGTTGTCCATGGGGGGCCAAAAAGTGTCATAATCAAACTGATGCAGGGAAGAGTGTGAAATAATAAAGAGGAAGATCACGGTCTTCCTCAAGTGATTAAAACCTTGAATTCACAAGGTTATTCATGATTCCAAGGAAATTTAAATTTTTTATTAATCAATGAAAACCATCGGACTTCCGATAACATCACTAATTAGGAGTCTTAATGCGACTAAACTGAAATTTATCCACAATAGTAAAATTTACTAAAAATAAAAGGCCCTAATTTACTTTTGCTAGATGATTCTTAGCACATAAGAAGCAAATCCTAAGGAGACATTATATATTAAAATTCTAAGATAAAAAAAATACATCCAACCTAAAACTCACTAAAAATAGTAATTTTTTTGTAAGACCGTGATTTGAATGAGGAGTTGTTTTCTCGCAAAACAGAGTGAAATGGCGTGCTTACAATGTTTTGTTGGCCCCAAATGGCCTATTCCAATCAAAATTCATAGGTCATGAGTCCTATAATGATACCTGGATCAAAAGTTATAGTCAATTTATGGTTCACACTTTGAATGATAATTTTTGTCGATTTGGAATGAATTTCTTTAATCCGGAAGCGTCTAGGCCTAAGTTACGTCATGCCCCACATAGGATTGGGCCCAAATTTGACTGAACTAACACTTTCATTTGGGCTTCTTTCAGTCCATTTATGCCAAGAATAATTCTGCTGGCCGCTCTACATTACAAACAAGCCAAGTATTTTTCAATTTTATTTTTCTACATATGGACATGTTATCTAAAACAGACCTTATCGAATGTGAGAATTCAGCTTATTGTATCTCAGTCCGCACAAGGCTCATTGCTCTTAATAAAGCGGAAATAACTAACTTTTAGTTTCCTCATGCAGTATTTTTGTTGAGGGTCTTTAGTTTCATATTGCAATTTCATTACTTAGTAGTAGGAGCGACTGCCATCTGCCTGCTACTTACTCATCTACGTACAGTATAACGAGTTCAAGAATCTTCAGCAATTAGTTTTATTAATTGCTAAAACTGTGCTTTATTTAAGGACATTGGAAGGGTTTTAAACTGAATTGTAAGGGCATTTAAGTGATTGGAAATGAAGGAGTGGTTTGTGCCAAACGTGCCTATTTATAGATTGAAAACACTTGCAAACACTCACTTCCACTATCAAATTAAGTACCATCGAATGTACATGTTATCTCGTTGTATGGAAATCTAGATTGTCCAAATCTCTAGCTCAACTTTGAATATAAACGGAAATTTTCCCTAAGAAGCAATATTAACCATCAGATTTTTGGACCTTTAAACTTGGACTAGGCACTATTTTATTGTCTAACCCTCCATTTGGTAGCCACAAATAGAGGTTGGGATGGATTAATAAGAGTGATTCTAGATATATGCTCCATCCACAATAGGACCCACAATTGAATTGCTCTTGGTAGTTGTACATTAGTGCCACATGTGAGAGGATGAGTCACCCACATTTTTTAAGTGGTGCAATCCTAAGACAGGAGTTTAGTCGTCCTGCAAAAAGGCATTCCCCCAAGCGTGGCCCTCTGCTACAAAAATTCACGCCCTCCTGATTCCTACACGAGGTATGCTAGCGTTGTCCTTCTTAGGTAAGGCTATTTTAAAGTAGCCACTTTAAAATGAGTTCATGCCGCTTTAGTTAACACTTAACTACATAATAGAGATCACAATTAGTATTAAGTATGAGTTATCTAAACCATAAAATATCTAATACATAGTTATTGCTAACTAAAAGTGAGATGAACTCATTTTTAAGTGGATACTTTAAAATAGCATGAAAGTTAATGAGCAAGCATAGTGATGTAAGACCGATACCCAGGCATGATATTGTTCGCTTTGGCCGACCTGGAATCCACCAAGTCGGGCTCACGGCTTTGTTTCTCACACTTAAAATGCGTCATGCCTTAAGGGGTACGGGTTCCATCATATAGCCCAGATCATCCTCAACGGTTGCTCTTCCGATGTGGGACTAATGCAACGCCTTCATTCCCATCCCCTACTCTCACCCAATCCAGGGACTATTGAGCTACAGTCTTCCATGTGGGGCAGCCAGGCATTTTGGGTCTCCGCACCACACAGACAAGTTTTATATATAATTTCCATACAATTTGAGGGGCTATCATCATCATCATCATCCATGCCATCCAACTAATCATGCATTGCCAGGATTCATGGTGGAAGTTATGGAAAACATTATGTGCCTAGGACAAGTAATGAGAACACAAAACTCCCATAGACATAAAGTAATAGCCTATTGCATAAGTGATCAAGTTAAAATCAATGAGTCGATTATCTAAATAGTCGATTGGTGCACACCTAGTGGATTACTCAAATATAACGATTTTTGCACAAAGGTCTTCTAATCTGGACAACTAAGAGTATGACAATGGCACCAATTTTAAATGCACGTACATGCCTGAAGTGTATGGGAAACTGGCTCTGCAGATCTTGCGAACTGCTTTCCCTATTCATGTGCGTAGTGGGCTACATACGTAATAAGAGCACTATTGTCATTGTTATTAAAAGTTCAAGTGCTACAAGAGACAAGAGGCTATTTGCAAATCGTGGGAAAGTTAAGGAGAAGCCCATAAAAAAAAAGGTATATTCAAGTAGAGAGATGGTTGTAATGTAGTTTCATCATAATTGGTTGAAGGTAGACGGTGGATCTGATCTGTCCACCTAATTATCATTGTTAAAAGACCGAACTAATAAAAACAATAATTGCCATCACTTTCTCTTACGTCCCCCTCCTGAATTGCAATCATCTAACTCTTTGTTGCATCTTACAGCCAATTCGAAGATGATTAATCTAATTTTGGGAATATCCGTTTTACCTTCCAACAGAAGAGTATCCACCTATATATGTTACTCCAATACATCAGGTTATATTCTAGCCAGCAAACCTCTTTGGAAAATTTTCAAATTTCAACCATCCATTGTCTTAGCACATGTGGCCCACCTGATTGGCGTACTGTCCTTGCTTTCTGGACCAGGAGGACACCTGGTGCACATCATAGATGTCACATAATTCTGAAGTTGGCAAGTGTGGCGTATAAGCTTCAAACACCCATATATCAGTTACAAATCCAAGTTCGTATACCAATAAAGAGAGCGGATATGCTACTCCATGTCATAGTAATTAGTCATGGTCTAAAATAAGACGATCCTAGCCATCTAATTGATACTGTTATTCACGTTCCAATTTATCCTCAGATTGATTTACTTCTTCTGACAGAACACATCGCTCAGAACTGTTTTGGAGAGCAAAGAAGCCTTCAGTAGAGAGAGAGCCTGCAACGAAAGACACAAGTCCAAATGTAAGCTTAGCGTTCTACTGCCTGTTTATATTCCATTCGCTGGACGCACATAAACATGCGAGACATGTGCATGCTGTGGATTACTCACAAAATCAAGATGGGCTGCACATGTAAATTGAATGTAGACCATCAGTAACCTGTTTTCTTGTCGATTTTTGCATGCATGTGGCCCACTGGATGACAGTACTAACCAAACTTTTGGGGACAGGTATTTTTTAGTGGACATGGTGATTGGCCCAGAATCTCACACGTGGTTTGGATGCGCCAATGGCGTGATTGGCTCGCTAGAATTTTCAGAAGAATGCAGGAAGGCCAAACAAAAGAGACATAATGCAGCAAATGTAATGTGCTAGGATCTTACAGCCATATTGGGCCCACCAAATCACAGGCTTCTCTTTTGAGTGCATTGTTCACAAAATGTTGGATCCCCAGCCCAGGAATATGCAAAGTATCCTTGGATTACCAGGTTGTAGGTTCAACGATCCAGACTGTTGGTTTGATAGAACCAACCTGATGGACCATGCCACAAAATTCTCTCAGATGGGAACATCTTTTTTTTTTTTTGCCATTCTCAGTTGTATGTGGACCACCGTTCTGCTTCTATGACTAATCATATGTTTGCAGACGTAACAAGTTACAGGGTTAGGGTAGTCGCCATCTAGGAGAGTGTTACGGCATTGCCCAACTCTGGTGAGATCCATCTCATCAACGGCCAGGATCAATCAGCCATATTGGCTCAACCTGTCTACACTGACAGAAATCATTAGCAAATGCAGTACAGGAAAGCCATGGGACATAAATTTCTGCCACACCTGTTACAGAAAGCCCTTGCAACACAAATGGAACCAACGTGACATCCACCCCAACCATCAGTTTTTTGGTTATTGTTAAGATGTCCAAAAAAATAAAGCAAATCCAAAGCTTAAGTGGGCAACATCGCTGGAAACAGTGGGGTGGGAATGCCCACCATTGAAACCTTCCTATGGCCCACCATTTATGCCATCCAATTATTGAAACCTTCCAAGGGCCCACCTTGATATTTATATGCTATCCAATTGGTCCATAAGGTGAGCCTCACCAAGGTGAAAGGAAAACATTAATATCACCTAATCCAAGACGTTGGTGGGCCCAAGAAGGTTTCAGTAGTGGGCGTCCATCTCCACTGGTCCTGTGATGATTCCTACTTTGCATGGGAAGCCGATTGCATACTAACTCAGTACGGTAAGCTTAATAGGTAAACTCTGAGGACCCACCATGATTTATACATTTTATCCACTACGTACGTCCATTTTACAAGATAATTTTAGGGTTTGAACTAAAAAAAATGAAGTATATACAAAGCTCAAGTGGACTACACCATAGGAAGCAGTGTGAATTGAACTTGTACCATTGAAAAACTCTTGGGGCCCATAAGTTATGGATCAAGCAGATATTTGTGTTTTCCCTTCACCAATGTCTGTGTGTGTGATCTTATGAAGAGGCTGGATGACAAATAAACATCACTACTGTGGGCCCTGGAAAGGTTTCCACGGTGGAAATCATTAATCCCATTGTTGTTTCCTGTAGTGTTGGTTCACTAGAGCTTTGGATATGCTTCAATTTTGGGCTCATGCCTTAGAATGATCTGGAAAAATAGATTGAGGGCATGGATAAACCACATACATTCACGGTAGCCCAAACCTAGTTTACACAGTATGCAATCGGATTTCCTTTGCATGATCTTCTGGATCAAATCCTAAGCATGAGCTGGCACAGTGGATGGACAGGGTGGATGTCACAGACGTCACAGCTTTTTGTTGCACGAGCTCTTTCAACAGGTGTTGCGGAACCAAGGCTATGGCGGTTTGTCAAATGGATTGAAGATGTTGGTGCACGTGCCAACATGGAATACTAATGAGGGATCTAGGCCAGAGGGGGCCGTCGCGAACACACCCTTGCCCAAAAATCAGACCGGACTTCTCGTCAGGTGGTCCGCTCTGCATGACAAAAATGGATGGATAAAAAGAAAAAGACAACCAACGGTTGCTGTCATTCTATCCACCTAATGCATGGATATCAACGAGTTTTGAGCCTGGGCACGTTCTTGGCGGCCCCTAATTGATGTGTGGTCTGGAACCCTCTATGCCACATTGGTCATCCTCCAACCGCGCCTGTTAACCCGTCCTTGCATGGCTCATCCTTGCATTTTCTCAATCTAATTGATGTCGAGAACAATCCAATAGATTACCTCCTCCTCTCCTACGCTTACTACTCTCTCCTCCACATCGCCTATGGGCACATCGAAACTTTCAAGGATGGAAATGCCTGAAATAAGTGATAGAGGCTTCACATCCAACCCGTCCGTTACCATGAACGCCGTCTTCTGTCCCTTCACAAATCCTCCTCCACGCTCTTTGGTTGCACCACTCAACTTCGGATTTATGAAATGCAATACAGTTTTCACAAAAAATGGGCACGTCGACTTGTAGTGGAAGTTGTTGTCGAGGCCACAAAAAATGCAATACGTATTCCTATTGATTGTCTTAGGGCCCTCCTCCATGATCGGCAGTAGCTGGTTCTCACACCCGTAGTGAAGCACTAGCTTGGGGTCAAGTAGCATGACCTTGCATTCCTCGGATATGATACAACTGTCGTCACGGCTCAAATCTTCCATGCTCTTGTACAAGTTATCCAAACATCTAATGGAAGAACCAGGGCCCAAGAGCTTTACAATGGATCCAAGAGGGAAGGTGAGGAAGCTGAATAGAAGGTCCAAGAAATCCTCTGTGGCCTCTGCATACAATACCTTGTTCTTTGATTTGCTGATCAGAAGCTCTAAGCTGATCATCTTCTTGCCAGTCTCTTTCTTATCTATGGCTATGTTTTCGTTGCTCAACTTTCGGGCATCAAAAGCATCCTCAAGAGCCTCTGGCTTTGGCAGAAACGCATCCGTCAAAGGTGTGTTGGAGACCAAGAGTCGTCTCAATATATGCAAAACCTAATTCAAGATAACACCAGTAATCATCAAATATGCAATTAGCCAACACTAGGCCATCTGATTTACCAATTATCTCGTAATGTAAAGGAAATGTGCTATCATTATGATTATAGCACCTCTAAATCAAACCAAGAGTCGATGGTCAAATACATATGCATGCATGAGAGGACAATGAATTTATAATCATTGCACATTTTCACAATGCTAAAATAAAAATCTCGAATCTAAACGGTGACATTAGTGTATTTGTTGGAAAAACCCAGTGGAAGCGGGAATCAAACGCAAGGTAAATAACGATGACAACAATCAACCAAATTGACAATCACAAGAGAAGGCAATCTGGATTTTTATGTGGAAAAACCCTCTCGGGAAAAGACCACGGCACAAAGCAAATCGACCACTATAAAATTGAAGTTACAAGAGATGAAAACTCACTTGGATATAAGCCCCACAAGAGAAACCTAAGCTAATACAAGATCTTTCTCTCACCCTAGAACTCTCTCAACCCTTCTCAAGCATCTAGGATACCCTAATCCCACTTACATCCTACTTATATAGCAATATAATCGGAATTAGAAACATCTTATGTGAAACTGTGTAAGATTGCGCAAATTGACATACGATTGGTTGGTTGATCGAGACTACTCGAACTACCTTCAGTCACCCGACGACCACGCTTTGGTTGCCTGAAACCTCGCAAAAACATCCAGAGAGTTCACTATGCAAAATCCACTGAGGTTGGTTCAGCATAAATTTGAGTCACCTGATTCCAACAGTATTTTGGTGATAATTCAACTTTAATATAAAAGGCTATCATTACAATTTTATTGCTAATAAACTTAATATAGGAATCACTAGCCAAATGCAAATATTGTTAGGAAAGAATAGTTTTTAATCATTGCACATTTTCTTTACATTATTACAATAATTGATGGAACAAATAAGCTTTTACAACATTTTGAATGTGAACAATCAAACATTTCTTTTATTCAACGCTCCTTTGAAAACCAAAGTTTCGATCTAACTTGGCTTCTTTGATGGGTGGTTTTCTTAATAGAGGGCCGTTCATAATATAACAAATAGAACAACAACTTCATAGAGGTGAGAGGTAATGCACCGAACAATCAAACATTTCTTTTATTCTTAATGCTCCTTTGAAGACCAGAGCTAAATGTGACTCGACTTCCTTAATGGGTGGGTTTCTTAATAGTGGGTCATTCATAGCAGGACAACTAGAACAACGGTGCCATAGAGGTGAGAGGTAATGAACCAGGCTCTCGGATCCGAGCTCCGCGAAGAGCTCCACACATTTTTTAAGGAGCATGCCGACGTGTTCGCTTGGTTGCACTAGGACATGCCAGGGATCAACCCGGAGGTAATGGTCCACCAACTGAACGTCGACCCATCCTATAAACGTGTTCAGCAGAAACGTCGTTCCTTCAACACTAAAAGATACGTGGCAATCAATGAGGAAGTTGACAAATTTCTTCAGGCCAGCTTATTTGAAGAGGTACGGTACTCGGACTAGCTCACCAATGTTGTGCTAGTTAAAAAAGCTAATGGAAAGTGGCAAGTATACGTGGATTATACCGACCTCAACAAAGATTGCCCGAAGGACAGCTTTCCTCTGCACCGTATAGATCAGCTTGTTGACGTTACGTCAGTCTACGAGCTCCTTAATTTCATGGATGCATACTACGGATATAACCATATTCGGATGTACACCCCGGACAATCAGAAGATGACCTTCATCACAGATCGGGCATTACTGCTACAAGGTGATGCCCTTCGAACTTAAGAATGCAGGGGCCACATATCAACGTTTCGCTGACCAGATCGACAAATCAATGGAGGTCTACATGGACGACATGCTTTCAAAAGCTTGAAGTCGAAAAACCACATAGAAGACCTCCGAGCTATGTTCTGCATTTTGAGGAAGTACCAAATGAAGCTCAATCTGAGCAAGTGTGCCTTTGGGGTGGGCTTGGGAAAATTCCTCGGTTTCAAGGTATATCAATGGGGAATCGAGGTAAACCCGGAGAAGATTCGAGCCCTGATCGAGATGAGCTCACCCACCACCGTGAAGGAAATCCAACGCCTCATAGGTCGGGTTGCAGCTGTCAATCGGTTCGTATCCAGAGCTACAGGTAGGTGCATCCCATTGTTCAAACAACTATGAGGATGCAAGGAGATGGTGTGGACTGAAGAATGCGAACGAGCCCTTCAGGAACTCAAGGCTTACCTCGGATCTCCACCCTTGCTATCCAAGCTTGCCTAGGGTGAAGAGTTGTTGTTGTACTTGGCGATCTCACCTGCAGTTGTCAGTTCGGTTTTAGTATGAGACGGCCAAGGAACGCAACAGCCAATCTACTATATCAACAAGGCCCTGCTCGATGTAGAGATGAGGTACCCTTACATTGAGAAGTTGGCCTTAGCCTTGGTCACCTCGACTAGGCGGCTAAGGCCTTATTTTTAGGCACACCCCATAGTGGTACTGACAGATCAGCCACTACAACAACTCCTCCAGAAGCCAGAGACATCGGGCCGACTTGCGAAGTGGGCCATCAAGCTTGGCGAGTTTAACATCTAATTTCGGCCACGTACTACCATCAAGGGGAAATTTGTTGTCGATTTCATTGTTGAATTCATTGGCTCGCTAGACGCCCAAAGTCTGCCTGACAACCAGGAGGCACCAGAGGTTCGGCCGATGGAAACAGAGCAAGTTGAAAGCTCATCTGTGCAGGACGTGCAGGGCCGATGTGGTCGCTACACGTGTACAGGTCGTCTAATTTGCAAAGCAACTAGAAAGGCCTCATCTTGGCCTCCCCAGAAGGGGTAAAAGTTCAATATGCCCTAAGGTTCAGTTTTCGAGCCTTAAACAATGAAGCAGAGTACAAGGCCCTACTGGCCGGACTCCGCCTCGCATCGACTATAGGGGTCCGGAGGTTGAAGGTACACATTAACTCACAGTTAATGGTCTGGCAAGTGACCGCCGAGTACCAGGCGAGAGGGAAAAAGATGATTTCATATCTGGCTAAAGCTCGAGAGCTCCTCGCCCGCTTTGAGCATCACGAGATTGTGCGAGTCCGAGGTTGGAGAACACCAATGCAGACTCCCTCGCCAAATTAGCATCAGCGGTCAATGATGAGCTCGATAGGACGATCCCCATCGAATTACTTTCCCATCGAAGCATAGTTTAAGAAGAAGTCAAAGAAGCATGCCCTGTGAATGCTGAGCTGACCTGGATGGATCCCATTATTCGCTACTTACAAGACAGAGAGCTGTCAGAAGACAAGAAGGAAGCTCGGTGACTCCGATATAAGTCGGCACGATACACAATGATTAAGGGTGTCCTTTACAAGAGAGGCTTTTCTCTCCACCGCCTTTTGAGGCCCGACGAGACCGACTATGTCCTCATGGAAATCCACTTCACCAATTGATGCAACCACTCTAGGAGTCACGCACTCGAGCATAAGGTCATTCGGCAAGGGTATTATTGGCTGAACATCTAGAAGGACGCTCGAGAAATTTTCAAGACGTGCGACAAGTGCTAGCGGTTCGCTCTAGTTCCTCACCTGCCCCCAGAAGAGCTCACTCCAATGCCTGGCTTGTGGCCTTTCGTGCAATGGGGAGTAGACATCATCGGCCCCCTCCCTACGGGCAAAGGGCAGGTGAAGTATGCGATCGTTGTCATCGATTACTATACAAAATGGGCCGAGGCCGAGCTCTCGCCCACCATTACGGAGAAGAAGACAATCGATTTCATTTGAAAATCCATTATATGCTGGTTCAGAATTCCTCACACCATTGTCACTGATAATGGGCGTCAGTTTGATAATACAAAGTTTCAGGAGTTCTGCCAAAGGCTTGGTATTGGAGAGAAATTCTCAAAGGAGAGAAGCTCGGGAAGGAGGGTGACTTACCCTGATGGAGCTTTCAATAAATGTCCCAAACATTTGATCAGGATCTTGCGCCGCTAAGTACTAGAGATTAGGCACTAACACAGGAGCTTGCGCGCGTAGGTGGTGAGACCATTCACCCAAGAGGCAAACCTCTCGATCAGCGGAGGCATCGAGATCGAGCTAAGCCTCCTGGGATCCACCTCCTTGCGAGCGCTGCGGACGGCCTCGAAGGGCCGGCCTAAGCTGTTGAATGATCCTCTACACTGATCACCTGCTCGGCAGCAGGTGCGAGGAAATAGGCACCGCCGAGGTTATGGGTGGATGGGCTACAACTGGAGTAGCTATTGTTGGAGGGGCAACAGCTGAAGCCGGAGCGATAGCCTGATTTGGCGAAGGTGCTGGCGAGGGTGCCGCCCTAGAACTATACAACTGACTAGTCCCACAAATGAAGGACTAGTTGAGGTGACATTGACGTCACCGAGATGGTTCCTTGGCTTGAGGCGCAATGGCCGCCTTCTTCTTCGGAGGCTGAGAAGATCGGCTCCACTCCACAATGTCAGTTGGGAGCTTCCTGACCTTTGGAGCTTTGGGGGCCATTCTCACAGCCAATCCGATCTCACTTCCAGGGACTAAACCCGCATAAGAGATATTCTCTAGGGTAGTGAGTTGATCACAATCCCTCTCTTCAATGAGACGCGACCTGGCTCTCCTAATCTGTTGTTAGAGCTTGGAAGTGAAGCTTGATTGTCTCTTCCCCAATGTAGTTGCAAGCACAAATTCTGACGTTAGCCCAAGATCGTGGAGTTAAAAATAAAAAAATAATCAAAGTTAAAGAGGTCGAAAAGTATCTCGACCTGGCAAGGCAAATTTAGCTTGGACCTGATACTCCAAGGGCCATTGTTCCTTCAGAGCCACCTCCCACCCCCAGACGCAAAAAACCACTTTTTTTTCCACAATTTGGTGGAGGTTGGGAGATTAGTAATCATTGAACCACCCTGGCCCGACCAAGTTGAAAAATAGTATAGGCCTCGGCTAGGCCCTGATTTAAACTTGTTTAGGAAAAGGAGTTCGTCCATAGAAAGCTCCTTATTCCCTACCAAGTGCCACAAGACGAAGTAACCACAAATGCACTTCTAGGCATTGGGATGCAACTGACCTGGAGACAGACTTGAGCGACCTAGGACCTCTCACACGAAAGGGTGGAGAGGGAGACGGAGACCTGATACGAAAAAGATCGGACATAGGGCTACCACCTCCTTAAGAGGTTGACTTGGAAGCTCTCCAGGGTTGGGGACTCTGAGGATCACGAATCTAGGTATTTGATATGTTATCCTCAAATCCTTGAGCTCGGCCTCAGTGACTATGAACTTAATCTCATCCATCTCATAGAGAGATGCAGGCTCAGGACCCTCATTTACAGTTATCTCAGTAAGATCCTCTAACCTTAAAGCATCCTCCTACTCTGCAGGGGCTTGCCCCGAAGGGCAGGATGAAGCCTCCTCACCTTGGATTTCAGTTTCTGACTCCTTGGATTGCCTTTTCGGCCGGGAGTCAAAGGATGGAACGGAGGATTTTGAGTCCTCCCCCATTTTTGGAATGACATCAGAATTTGATGATTCAGACATGGCAACAAGAAAGAGAAAAGAGAAATGGAAGAAAACTAGGTAGCAGAAAAGCATACCAGAGCTTCTAGCATAAAGATCTGGAGAGAACGCTCGGAAAATAGAGAAGGCTAAGGCATGGACGTGGAAGCAGGTTGGTAAAGCTTGGACGCAAGAATTTTTGAAAGATGGAAATGAGAGGTGCATCAGAGTATTTATAGCCGAAAGGCTCGCGGCTTTGCAAGGACATGTGGTGACGAAGGGTCACCTCGATCACAAGCGTGCCTCATCAGAGATCGTCCCTGCCACGCGTCATCCCCCCATTCACTTTTATTTTATGTAACTCCTTGCCGACCCGAACCGCCTCTACCTGGCGCGACGGGGTGGGCTGAGCATTAATGCGTTGTATCACCTGATATAACCGCGGTCACGCGTCACACGGTTATTCGCTGAATTCAAAAACACTGATAGCGCCATACACTCGTGATGGCAACGCTTCAAATACCACGCTCAGAAGATGATCCTTCGAATCATGCCCATAAATGCTTCAGATCTCGTTCTTCGCATAACATACGGCAGTCCAGCAAGTATGATTCGAAATTTAAAGATCCCCGCCGTCCCGGACCAATGAAGCTCATCCTAATATGCTGCTCCTTACCCCTCGAAAGCAGCTCAGAGCAAGGATTAGGGGGGCTAGTGTTATGGGTATTTTCTCGACTGGGCTAAGCTTGATCTGGAGAAGAAGGCCCATAGGCCCAAGTGCGCAAGTATAGAGCTTCATGCCCATCAGGGCCAGAACGTTATCTCTAGCTAGGATATGAGCTCAGATCTTCCTCGACATATGTAGCCAATAAGGACCAGCCTAGACCTTGATCAGCATGGGGCATAGAGCTGGACCCTGGAATATCCCGCTAAGGGTGAGAGCTCGACAGCCATGTGGTAGATCAGGGTGCGACCCGCTGAATACGAAGCATGTCTCCCAAATAGGTAAGGCGTAAACCACTCCCCTGCAAGTCACGCTGCCCCCAGCGAGCGTAATGGTTCATGATCGTAGCCACGATCATGGCCCTCAACCATTCTATGAAGACCTATAAATAAAGGTATCCTTTCCTCTTTTTAGGTATGCAAATCGTTACGCACAAACCCTATTAAATCACTATCTCCATTCTTTGGCCAGAGTCATCTGACTTAGGAATCATAGGACTAACGAACGGTCCCTGGCCACCTCTTAGCCTCTCCTTGTGTCCTACAAGATCATCCTTCCAGATCCAATCGGCTCAACAGTTAGAGATTGGAGATAGGCATCCTACCTAGGTACCTAGGTGGCCATTCAGCCCACCTCACCTATTGTCCAGAAATCAGCAACAATAGTAAGTATCCAATGTCTTTGGCTGAATGGTAAGGCAAGACTACCGTGCATGGGTAATATCCTGTTTACCAATCGGAAGTTGAGAGAGTTAGTTATTGCACTATTCTCCTTCTGCAACCAAAGTGATAGCAGCTACAGCAACCAACACTAATGTGTGCAAGAGGATGATACTTTTTATGCGTATGGAGGACGCATCAACACCATTCTCATCTTTTTAAAGGATGAATATAGAATATAGATGTTGGGTCGAAGGACTTGGACAGTTGATGATCAAAACCTAAATGTGCCAAGGCAATCTAATAACTCATGCTTCTCCACCTTTTCCCCACATCTTCAAAACCATTTTCTTCAAAATCCATATTGTTCATCAAGCAGGCCCATCATGTACATCCTGGCCTAAGTTGGTGCATTCAACAGATGAGCCACATGTATAAAATGTGGACCGCTTCCATGAGTGGACTAACCTGATTTTAGAATAGGGCATCCACACAGTTGGGCCCAGCTAAACCTCCTATCTCATGCATGTTTGCCTCATTCTCCCATGTTCCCCAAAGGCTCCAAATTAATCATGAGATGAGATATTTTCATAGCCGTCAAAGTTTGATTGGATGGTTATTATGAATGGAGATGAGAAATTGGTTGCTGGGTGTGGACAGGTAAATGGGTTTGGTTATAAGGAAAAGGGGAGAACCGGACTCAAGTTAATAACTGGCTCTCGACTTCGTATCTGAACCCAACCGGTCGATGAGGATTGGTTTAACATATCTGGGCATAGCAAAACCCAAACCTGAGCAGATGTGTTTGAATTTGAATCCGAACTAATAATTCTTATTGGGTCAAGTCCACTGATTTGAATTTGGATCCAAACAAACTCATATTGGGTCAAATCTAAGACTATTTGAATTTGGATTCGAACCAATTCTTATTGGGTCAAGTCCACTGATCTTTCCAACAGACCCAACCCATTTAAATTCAGGTTCTAACTACTGTGAAAATGCATACCTTCATATCTATGATTGTTACAAGTTTAGGATAACCATAGTGGTGTTTTGCTAAGTCCAGATATGTTATACCGATCCTCCAGTGCTATAATGTGGAAAACATGTGAGAGCTCCGAGCCATCCATTAGGTGGGCCACATTGTGTAGTAGATGCACTTGGTCTAGAATCAGGCAGGCTGGTTCACTCATTAGGTGGGGCAGAGAAGTACCTTGCAGGTGGAACTTGGCCAGCTTTTTTCTTAACCCTTCATTTGCCCCGTGGATTGTGGGCCACCTAAGGATTGGTCCAGCCTGAATCTTAAGCACACATCTACAAATTGTGCGCACCTGATGGATGGTCTGGATCATGCATGGATTGGCTAGGTGATCATGTCTTGCTAGGCATAGATGGTCACAAGTCACCATAAACATACCTCATCGGCACCCACATCCACAATCTTCACCTCGAGACCGGCCCTGTCCTTGACTCCAAGCTTGCCAAGAAGTGACAGGAAGCGCCTGCGAAGAAGTGACAAGAAGCTAGTCATGGAAGTGGGTTCCACCTGTAGATCATCGCCGATCATGAACTTCTTTGTTCCCTTCACAAAGACTCCCTCATCGTTGTTATACGCAACCGATTTTTGCTTCTTAACAACTAGCTCTACATCCATCGCTCGTCCACAGTGACATTGGACGTTCTTAACAGTACTGATCAAGGGGTTGGTGGACTTACTGATGCATGATAATTCACACATGTAATACCTTGTAAGCTCTGCATCGATATTTAGTGTTAGAGCCTTAGTTCGAGCCTCCGAAGCACTCCTCGGGTGGAGCAACATCTCCTTCACAGCCTCTGTTTGTAGATAGTGAAAATCAAGATTCTCTATGCTCTCATACAACGCATCCATGCTTCCGATATTGGATTTCTTGCTGTTGAGTTGCACCACAGTAGCTATTGGTACTGTCAAGAAGCTAAAGAGGGCATCAACGAACACTGTATCAGATTCCGCACGCACGACTCTGTTTTTCTCCCTATCGATTAGCAGCTTCAACGTGACAGCCATGCTTCAAGCATACATAAATAAATAAATAAATAAAGAAAAAAAAAAAACAAAAACAAAAACAAAAACAAAAACAAAGAAGCCGTATCACTTTCAATGTTTGATTTGTTTATGATGAAGCTAACTGTTGTGTACATGAACAATCGTCTAAAACTAAAATGCATCAGTTTCTGTCAAGCCAATAACGTTGTGATTCACTTATTATAAGTTCATATTAAAGGGAGATAACTATTAGATTTTGTGGGTTGAGAGGAGTATTTCACATGCACTTACATTGCAGGGCATGAGCCAATCTCGTAAGTGTAGAGTGTTAAAGTCCCTTGGTATAAATTGATAGACCATCCCTAATGGCTCGAGCTTCTAGGGAAAGTGGTTGTTTAACATGGTATAGAGTGGAAGGTCTTATGTTTAAATCCCACGAGTAGCAAATATGCCTTGGTAAGGCATTCTCTCATCCATAGAAAAGTCTTTATCCAGTTCTTTATGACTAGAGGTGGGCAACGATCTGGGCTGAGCCGAGTTAGCCCTAGTTTGGTTTGGCTTATTTTTGTGCCAACTTAGTTTGTGGATCGGCTTGGTTTGGGTTTCGGGCCGACCCATGCGGCCTTGAGTTTGGTTTGCTCCAGAGAAAAATTTCGAACCGGGTCGGGCCAAGTTAGAACAGGTGGTGGCTCTCTTTTTTGTTCTTTTGTTTAAATAAAAAAGAATTTAAAAAGTTAGAAAAAAATACAAAAGTATTTCACTATGTGATGTTTAACATCCTCCGAAGGAGTAGTACAACTTCAAAATAGACATGTAAGAGCCTTTTCCAAATAAAAGTACAGAAGCATAATTTTACAAGTGCAAGGAAACAATGTGCATTCATGTATATGTATTATGTATTATCCACGCCGTTCATCCGTTTTTACATATCATTTTAGGACAAGATCCCAAAATGGAATCATATCTAAAGCTCAAGTGGATCACACCATAGGAAACAGTGTGCTTATAATCTATGAGCTGAATCAAGCTGAATGAAACCGAGCTTCGAGCCGATGCTGCCCTAGTTTGAGCTTGGTTTGTTTTTTCAAACGAACTTGTCTCCAAGGTTTGGTTTGGTTTGAACTTCTATTCGAACCAATCTAAGCTGAGCTTTTTCAAACCAATCTGAGCCAAGCTTTCAAGTTGGCTTGGTTTGTGCCCACCTTTATTTGTGACTGTTGAAAACTTCTTAAGAGTTATAAACGATTTGGATCAAGCTTATATTTGTGTTTTCCCTTCATCCAAGTATGTGTGACCTAATGAATAGGTTGGATGGCAAATAAAACATCATGGTGGGCCCTAGGAAGTATACAACAATGGGGATTCAATCGCGACGACTCCGCACTGATTACCAGTACTCCCATTTGAAATGAGAAAAACTTTGATAATTCGAAAGTGTGACGAATGACATGCAATCACTTAGAAATTGCAAGCATGGCACATAAGTAGTCAAATTAAACCGTCTAAGTTATCTTACCCAAAGTAGATGGACAATAAATCCAAAATTATGATTATTCTATCATTTAAGTAGAAGATTTTTAAATATTTATTGGACCGTCAAATGAATAATATTTATTTTTTTACACACAACCACACCCCCACACACTCACACACCTACTCACACCACATGGGCACTCGATCCCTAATCTTAGTGTTGAAACAGAGCCTATCTACCACTAAGCCATGGAACTCGACCCTCCAAAGGTTCTGTTTTCACAAACAAGCATCCATGGATAAGACATCGTGATATTTAATAGTTTTGCCTTCCGTCGTTCGTACATAAGTGCCGACATATGGCGGTATCTCATTGGACAATATAGATTGTGTCAGGCCAGTTGTAAATAATGCCCCTTGGGAATATAGACATTCTGGGGGTTTACAAGTTCTTGCTGGCCATTTTTTCAGTCATTTCACCTACCACCACTAGAGGCGGTATATGATGGCCTTAAGGGTCGGGTCGGATGATCCACATGAGGGGTTCAGTCTATCGTTCTGTTTCTAGTTTCATTAAAAACTTATTAGTAGGTTGAAGGTTCATCGACGTCAAAAGACTCTCAAAGAAATCTTTGATCAGTCAAGTGAGGGTCTCTGCATGGGCCTTGTTGCCTTCTAAGATCTGTAGCAAATCTCCTTACATCTCAAGCATGTGATTCGCGACCTCTCCTAGGGTATCACTTGGTTGAGAAGAGGATCCTATGTCCACGTCGATGGGTTCGACTTGCTGCTACTCATCTTACAGCTCTTCTATAACCTCAGGAGGATTACTAGCCTTTTTTAGTCTACCAACCTTATTGCTTTACCAAGAAATACCAAAATAGCACATCATGTCACACTAGGCGTGCTAAAAACAATTATTGTTGTTCAATCCGGACATGTGGCCATACATGTTACAAATGGCCCAAATTTGGTCGTATGTATACAATAAGGAATAATGTTGGGTGTGCAAGAGTTGTACTTGACTTGAATCGATTGAACGTTTGTAACTTCAGGTGCCAAACTAGTCGTAATAGGATCAGATCTGTGAAGGTTGATCTGACCATTCAACCACTGATGTTACAGTAATCAGGCGATTAAGAAGGGGAGGGTTAGTCCTTCAAAATGAGATCTTTTTGCCTTACACTAAGGACTTTTCTTTCAGCGATGATAACATTTTTAGATTTTTCAATAATGCGATAATGGATGAATAAGATTAAAAATTAAGGCTAAATCGTCAAATTTATTAATCAGAGAAGATGAATAATGGAATCTGCAAAGAAAATAAACTAAGCAGAGAAAGAAAAGTAATTACATATGACTGCCTGTGTAGACAGAACAACCGAGCTGTACAATCTATAGGATGTGATTGGTGTGATCCGCCAAGTAAGAACTCGGTGATCAGTAGGATCCGACGACGAAGTTCACGGATATTTAATCTACTCCTAAAACATACTGCAATGATGGTGCAGGACAGTAGTGGATCTAAGCTAAACTAAGGGTTTCAGACTTGCTATTGCATGGCTGGATAAAATTAAAATATCTAAGCTAAAACTAGGATAGACAATGTTGCGCTATAGAGATTGATTTTTTGTGTCTAGCGAGGGCCCGGAGCTCTTCGCCGAATGCTGCTTATATAGGCTTGGAAAGGCGGTGGTCGAGTTAAGGTTTACTTGTTGGTCTTCGAATGTGTAATCAGTTATATCCTATTGGAATTCAAATTCTTTATGCCATCGTAATATGATTTTCTTCTAATTATAAATGAATTCTCCTCCTAACCTTCCATAGTCTTCGAAAAAGTATCGATAATCTCTGATTTTTTTCTTCATTTTAGCATGATTGTGTGAGACGACCTTGCCATGTGTATCCTGGATTGTAAGATATCCGGTATTGGTGGGGCTTTAAGTAAATTCTTGCATGCATTGCAGGTTATAAGTGCCACTCGTGTGATAGTCACGTGTCCTTCACGCAGTGTCCCTCTTTTCTCGACAGTAAACGTGCGTATGGCTTTGAGTCGTGTTGCTTTTGACAGGTTACATGTCGCCAAAGGGAGTGGTTCGAAGATTTCTCCAGGTGCGTATACAATTTGCCTTCCGTTGTTCATACATGAGTGCCAACATGTGTGGTAGTGTCTCATTGGACAAAGTGTATTGCATTCGGCTATGTGTAAACAATGCCCCCTAGGGATATAGACATTTTGGGTGTCTATAAGTTCCTGTTGGTCGTTTTGTCGGCCGTTTCTCCTTGCTATCAGTAGAGGCGATATAGGATGGCCTTAAGGGTTAGCTCGACTAATCCTTGTGAGGGGTTCAGTCTATCATTCTATTGCTAGTTCCATTGAAAAACTATTAGCAGGTTGAAGGTTCACCAATGTCCAATGTCTCTCAAAGAAACCTTTGATCAGTCTAGTGAGGCTCTCTACATGGGCCCTGTTGCCTTTTGTGATCTGCAACAAATCTTCTCGCATATCAAGGATGTGATTCGTGACTTCTCTTAAGGTAACACTCGATTGAGAAGAGGATCTTGTGTTCATGTCAACGGGTTTGACTTTTTGTTCCTCATCTTGTAGCTCTTTCATAGCCTTAGGAGGATTACTAGCCTTTTTTGTTGTACTAACCATATCACTTTATTAAGAAATGTCAAAATAGCACATCATGTTACACTGAGCGTGCTAAAAAATATTGTTGTTGTTTAATCTGGACATGTTGCCACACATGTTACGAATGGCTCAAATTCGGTCATATGTGTACGATAAGGAATGGTGTCGAGCATGCCAAAGTCATACTCAACTTGAATTTATCGAACGCTTATACCCTAGGTGCCAAATTAGCTAGATTAGGATCAGATCTGTGAAGGTTAATTTGACTGTTCACCCATCGATGTTATAGTGATCTGACAATTTAGAAGGGGAGGTTTAGTCCTTTAAAATGAGATATTTTTGCTTTGCGCTAAGGACTTTTCTTTCAGCGGTGATGACGTTCCCAGGTTTTTCAGTAATACGATAATGGACGAATAAGATTAAAAATTAAGGCTAAATCACTAATTTTATTAATCAAAGAAGGTGAACAATGTGATCAACAAAGACAATAAACTAGGTAGAGAAAGAAAAATAATTACGTACGACTGCCTATATGGATAAAACAATTGAGTTGTACAGTCTTTAAGATGTGACTGGTGTGATATGCCAAGTAAGAACTCGGTGATCAGTGGGATCCGATGATGGAGGTTGTGAATATTTAATATACTCCTAAGACATACTGCAGCGATGGCATAGGATAATAGCGGATGTAAGTTAAACTAAGATTCTGGACTTGCTATAGCATGACTGGACAGAAGCGAAACATCTAAGCTAAAATTAGGATGACAATGTTGTGCTGTAGAGATTGATTATTTGTGTGTGGCGAGTTTTAATTGAAACTCTTCATCGAATGCTACTTATATAACCTTAGAGAGGCGGAGGCTGAGCTGAGGTTTATTTATTGGACCTCAAATGTGTGATTCGCCGTGTCATAGCATAATTCAAATTCTTTATGCTATCGTAATTCGATTTTCTTCTAATTTCAAATAGATTCTCCTTCTAACCTTTCGTAGTCTCTGAAAAAGCATCGATCATCTTTAAAAAGTTTTCTATTTTGGCATGATTGTGTAAGACGGCATTATCGTACATATCCTGGATTGTCATATGTATCCTGGCTGGACATCACAAGGCTTTAAGTAGCTTTTTGCATAGTTGCATATTACATGTGTCACTCATGTGACGGTCACGTCTCCTTTACATCGTGTCCCTTATTTCTTGACCGTAAACCTGCGTATAGCTCTGAGTCATGTTGCTTTTGGAAGCAGGTTACATGTTTTAGAAGGGTATGGATCAAAGATTTCTGAAGGTGTGTGCTAGATTTTCCTCCCTTCATTCGTACGTGAGTGTGAACATGTGGCAGTGTCTCATTGGAAAACATGAAGTGCATCAGGCCAAGTGTAAACACATATACAAATACATATGTATGTATGTAAATATTTATATCTCTGTGTGTGTGTGTGTTGGGGGGGGGGGGGGGGGGGGGGGGGGGGGGGGTACTGTGAGGTCGACCGCATTGGAGCTTCTCATGAGGCCGAGCTTTGTGGGCTTCATAGTCATGTGTATCAGATATCCATGTTGTGCGTCTGGTGGGTCGCTTCTAAATTATAAGATGTTTCGAAATCTATCGTATTCGAAACTTTGGTGGGCCACACCATCTAAAGTCATGATAAATCATGCCTAAAACATCTAAAGGCACTTTGTGGGGCACGCCTAGGTGCGTCAACGGGCTGGTTTTGGGTTGGGCCAAGCTCTGTACAAGCCCATCCCATATCTTTCAAGCTAAGCCCAAACTTCACTTGGGCCCATGATGGACCAAAAAAGTCCAGTCCAAACCTGGCCCAAAACTTTTTATACAGGCCCAAAAAAGTCCTGTCCAAGCCCAACCCAACCTCAACACCAATGAAATTTTATAAAAGAAAGGGACATACATCCTTGATTTTTCAAAGGGCCCATCGTGATGTGGATGTGAGATCTACTCCAACCATTAGATATATAATCCCACTTGTGATTCAAGTGGGCTGAGGATATAGTTGTGAGAGAGATGTCCACCCTTGATTATTATAGGCCCATCATAATGATCATATAAAATCCACTCCAAACATTAGATGCCACACCAATATTTAGGCATAGGACCCAAACAATAGGCTCATCCACAATTCAGGTGGGCCACATTAAGGGAAACAGTTTGGAGGGTGAGCCTTGACTTGTACACTGTTTCCCATCGTGCGGCCCACTTGAATTATGAATAGGGCTGATTTTTGGGCCATGGACCTAACACGGTGTGACACACTTAATGGATGGGGTGGATTTCAGATCAATACCAAGGGGGAGCCCACCCATGCCACCGTCCCCTTTTCCAAAAGACATGTAAAATAAGTGGCTCTCGATTTGTGATGCTTGTGATGTGCACGTAAAATAACTGTCCTTAGCACTATGACCATTTATTTTTTAGGTGGCTGCGTATGTGAGACCCACTCTGACCATTAAGTGTGCAGTCCTATCATTGGGCCCATGGCAAAAAAAAAAAAAGAAAAAAGAATACATTGACCTATGATTCAAGTGGGCCACACCAACGGAAAGAGTTGGGAGAGTGATGTCCACTCCTGATATTTATAGTGCTCACTGTGATGATTATAGAAAATCCACTCCAACCATTAGATATCAGCAAAAAATTACAGCTGGTAATCAATCATCGGCCCTGTCCGTTAAGTAGGTGAACCATTGTTGAGCCTCCAATTTATACATTCACTAGCCCATTACATCACATTATATGCATGGTTTGCATGCAGAAAAGGCCCATCTAATGCGTGATTTGTGATTGTAGGAGCGAGGCGGAGATTTCACTGATTTAAGGCTAAAAAGGTCACCAAAGGCACATTGAAGATCAAAGAATTAAGTGCCAAAGGATGGGAGAAAGAAGCAAGGGAGAAAGAGAAAGAATGAAGAAGAAGTGCAGAATAAACAGCACTGAAGACCGATTGTCCGACTGATCTGCCAAGGTACAGGACCGGTCGTCCGACCAGTCTGCAATTCAACAGAGACCCCCATTTACTGACACATTACTGGACCAAGCCAGACCGGTCGAGCACTTAACAGAGAGGGGGTGGAAATTCCAAAAGTCACTGGACTGTTTTTACCGTTTTACGACCGGTCAGCCAATCGGTAGTCCAGGAGCTCAGACCGGTCGTCTGACCGGTTAGCTGTGTAACAAAGCTTGTCCTACAAGCTCCGATTTTCTCTGCGCAACTCCGTAATTTCTTGCGCAATCTAGAATCTTCCGCAATATTCTATAAAAGGGGACCTGGGGCTTCGTCTAAAGGTATCCTAGAAGAGATTGGAGGTCGTGGGAAGTGAAGGAGAATACCGTGGAGTGTCCACGACTCTGTCGATTCCAGTTTTTCTAGTTTTTCATGCTTTTATTTAGTTTTTCTTTTTTATTCTAGTTGTAGTATGACAATGCTCGGCTAGAACCTCTCAGTTAGGGCTGAGAGGTGAAGCTTGTAGCCAATCTCATGTTTAATTCAATTTGATTCAAGTACTTTCACTTTAAGTTTGGATTTTGAATATTTTAGTTCGAATAAAGTTGATATTTTTAGAAGTTTTATGAGAGTTCATGTGCTTCGGACATGGATTCCTTGCAATTCTCTAAGATTTTCATATTTGGCTTGATTAGATTCGAATTATGGTAACCCTTGGGCATGCCATAGTCCATAGGCATGGCTGTTACTCCGAAGGCTATGATTTTGAATGCTATGGAATTGAATAGGACTAGAACTTGGAAGTTCAACTTAAGTGGGATTGAATGTGTTTTCAATGCTTTATCTTCCAACTAGATGAGAGATAGAACTTCGAATCTAGTTGTGTTTTATTCTTGGATTGATTGGATTGACATGGGATTGCTATAAGTGGATCCTTGAAAGCCTTAGTTCCTTTAAATTACTTATTTTCCTAAATTATTATTTTAAGTTAGTTCTATTAATTCAAAACTCTAATTTGTTTCAATTCTAGTTGCTGGAATAGTTTAGAATTGGTTTTCTAATTCCCTGTGGATCAACCTCGGTCTTACCGAGAATTATTACTATAATGCAGCCTTGCACTTGAGGCGAGCGAATAAGTTTTTAGCACCATTGCCGGGGAATTTAGATAAACAGTTCTAGATTGTTTTAGTGGCTGTAGAAGTAGAAGTAGATAGGTTTTTTGATTTCTTAGGACTAACAAGTTGTTTTGTTTTGTAGGAATTCTTCCATAATTCAAGCGAATCGGGCAATATCCTTCTAACTTATTTTTTTTTCTTCAGATTTTTCAATTTTTAGATTTTTTTGTTAAATTTTGTTTTAGGACTTAGGATTTATTTAGATATTAGTCGTGTGGTTTATGTCCCATTGGGAACGTGACCACACCAATCATCTCCAATTCGAAGGTGGTCTAGTTGGACCATTATCTGTCCATAGACGAGTCCGAAAATACCAAGAGCTTTGTGATAGTTTGGGGAGTATAGATCAAACACCTTTAAGGAATCCTCCCCCCTACTCCAACGACAAACGCAAATCAAGAGGGAGTAAGAGAGAATGAGGTACATAATGTTCCTCCAATGAGATCTTTACGGGACTACCTGCAACCGACCCGTACAACTACACCATCGTGCGTGGTTTTACCACCAACCGGGGAAAATATTGATATAAAGCCAGGTGCGATTCAACTTTTGCCAAAGTTCCATGGGCTAGACTCTAAGAGCCCATACCTACACTTAAAGGTGTTTGAAGAACTGGTAGCTACTTTGTGATACACTAATGTTTCAGAATATGCCATTAAGCTTAAACTTTTTTCCTTTTCATTGAAAGAAAGAGCCAAGAGTTGGCTCCACTCTCTTAGACCACACTCGATAGGGTCATGGAATGAGATGACCCGGGAATTCTTGAAAAAGTTCTTCCCAGCTCATAAAACAAACACCCTTCGAAGAGCCATAATGGATTTTTGGTTAAAGAGAATGAGTCATTCTTTCAATGTTAGGAAAGGTTTAAGGACCTCCTACTTGCTTGCCCACATCACGGCTACGAAAGCTGGCGAATCATAAACTTCTGCAAAGATGGATTGTGTTCTAACATGCACCAATTCATAGAGATGATGTGCAACGGCGAATTTATGAGTAAAAATCCAGATGAAGCTTGGAATTACTTGGATATGTTGGCCGAGAATGTCTAATCTTGGGATCTCTCGGACAAATCTAGTAATCTCAAGCCTCCTCAACAAAAGGAAAAATAAGGCATCTATATTCTTAAAGAAGAAGATGATGTGAATGCAAAGATAGTCAGCCTCACAAGGAAGATCGAGGCCATGAAACTTAGTAAGAGTGGAGTTTCAAAGTCCAATGAAGCTATTGAGAACATGTGTGGGATTTGTTCTACTAATATACACGCTACATAAGATTGTCCTACAAGTCCTGTGTTTCAAGAGGTGTTACAAGAACATGCAAATGCCACATATGGTTATCAACGACCTTTTAACGGACCGGTGGGTAACACATATAACTCTACTTGAAAGAACCACCCAAATTTCAGTTGGAAGAATAATCCCATTTGAAATCCTACCAACTCTCAAGGAGGGTCACCCGTGCAAAACATGGCCCCACCTCAATTCTCAATGGAAGATACTCTGAAGGCGTTTATGCAAGGACAAACACAAATAAATCAAACGAACCAACAAATGTTCTAAGAGCTTAAAGTCTCGGTTGATGAGATTAATGGACGCTTGAATGATAGGGAAGGGACTTTTCCGGCCCAACCTTAGCCCAATCCAAAGCAAGTACATGAAGTAAGCATCCCTAATCTCCCCAACCAACATGTGCAGCAAGCCAAATTTGTCACCACTCTTAGAACTCGTAAGCAAATTGACAAATCTATTCCGATGAAGGCCAACAAGCCTAATGATCCGGTAAATTCTGAGGATGAGGATGGATCTAACTCAGCCCCACAAGAAACGGAACGCGTTTATAAGCCCGTAGCACCATGCCCTTCGAGATTGGTTGCTCCAAAATCTCTCCCAAACTCTCATGATATTTTAAAGATTTTCAGACAAGTCAAGATCAACATTGTTATAGTAAAAAATAGCGAAGATCATCTGCTGAAGATAGACCCTGCGAGCACGTCTATCCGACTATCGAGAACGTCTGTTCGTGACTCGTATATTCTTATTATACTCCGATCTCGTGAGTATCTTTTTCCGACTATCGAGAACGTATGTTCGCGACTCGCATATTCTGAAGATACTCCGATCTCGCGATCGCCTTTATCCGACTATCGAGAACGTCTGTTCGAGACTCGTATATTAGGAAAATGATGCTCGACTACCAAAGCTTCGAGAAGTTACGTTTTTCCTGCGAGCAGACCTTCTCACAAGTCGTTGAAAGGTGTCACATCTGAATGAACGAGCATTTGGACTCGCGACCATCTTCCAAACATGCGAACAGCTTTTTCTGTGATGATATCCCTTAGCTCTCAGTACCAGCAGCCCGTATAGGCCGATTTTGGGTTTATCTTCTTCAGTGGTTCCGAGTCTCAAGGGATCGCTATCAAGGAACGAAACTATTGGACGAGGATCGCTATCAAGGAACGAAACTATCGGACGAGTCATTGGATTAGATTTTCCTTCTATATGAGGATAAGATTCTTATCCCACGAAATCAGGGATCTTGATATTTTACGTAACAGATTGGATCATTTCTGATCTATATAAGGAGAAGACTCCATTAAGATACAGGTACACAATATTCAATCTCTAGCCTCATTTTGCCTGGTTATTCTTCTTTTTGCTTTGCCTGACTTAAGCATCGGAGGGCTAACGGCTGGACACCAGCCACCCTTAGTTACTTTCTGTCTTCTTACAGGTCCGGCGGAGGAAGTCTCTGTTGGAGAGAAGGTGAACGACCGGAGGATCCTGTTACAAAATCTGACGTTAACAGTTTGACGCCGTCTGTGGGAACGACTTGATCTTCAAAGTCAATCGTTCTAACCACTGATCAAAATCCTTTTGATATGCCTCCTAAAAAGGCTGTTCATCCTTAGACTTCAAGGCAGGCACCACCTCCGCCCGATGAGACGGAATCCATACCTGTCCCTCTCCCCACTTCGACGAATATCCCTCAAGGAGCCCCAAAAATGCCGTCAGCGAATCCATTATTGGAGGCCTCTGGAAATCAAGACGATGTTCTGCGTTTCCTCGGAACTACTCTTCTAACTCTAAATGCCGGAATTCAGGCCCTATCAAATCGGCTTGATCAGCATTTCCCCGAACCGCAGAGACAACCCTCCGAGGGGTTACCACCGCAACCCATTCCGGTGGCTTCCAGACATTATATGGACGAACCACGAGTTCAACCAAATCATCCTCCGTCAAACCGAACACCACTCAGCGACCACCCCCCTGTGCTGCCTCCACATTCCGTACATTCTAGTGCGTCTCGCCAACCTCAACCTCAGGACTCCACCGTCGAAACATCAGGCTATACCTTACCATGGGAAGGAGATCTCAAAAGAATCCATGATCGTTTTGACGTTATAGAGCAGCGATACCAGGCAAATCGACCATCTGCCGTCATGGCGGCGATACATCAATCCGAGTCCCCCTTCACCAGCGAGGTTATGGAGGCACCGTTACCTAGAAAATATCGAACGCCTGTTATCACCCCGTACACAGGTATTGGTGACCCCCTTGAACACTTGGAAACATATAGGTCTCTTATGGAGTTGGAGGGACATGGCTCAAAAATCATGTGTAGGGCTTTTTCCCTAACATTGAAGGAAGCAGCTCGTACGTGGTTCCGGGGGCTAAAACCTCGTTCCATCAGCTCCTTTTCACAGTTATCGGAGTTATTCCTTTCTCAATTCATGGGAAGCATTCGCATTAAGAAACCAGCCTCCCATCTAATGGATCTGAAACAGCAGCATGGGGAGACAATAAAGGAGTTCACAGTACAGTTCACTGCCGAAGCCGTTCAAACTGAGGGTTATACTGAAGAAAAAGGTCTTACAGCCCTCATAGCCGGAATAACGAGCGAGAAATTCAGGTTTGCCTTAGATAAGAGCCCTCCAAAAACTATGGCAGAATTCCAAACCAAAGCTCAGAAATATATCAATGCAGAAGAAGTCGCATTGACACGTCATGGAATACAGGGTAAGAAACGCAAGCCAGAAGGAACCTCTTCTACAGATAAAAAATGTCGTCGTGATCAACGCGACCGTTCTCCCAAGAAGCCTTATTCTGGTAAATATCATAACTATACTCCTCTCAATCGGTCTCATGAAAAGGTTCTAATGGAAATTAAACACAAGCCATATGTAAAGTGGCCTGCAAAGATCAAATCCGATCCCGAAAAGAGAGATAAGAGCAAGTTCTGTTACTTCCACAAAGATCACGGGCATAGAACCCAGGACTGCATCTCTCTACAAGATCATATTAAAGCCCTTATTCGAAAGGGCCATCTCCAGGATTATGTCGCTCGTAAAAATCGATCACCAGAAAGGGCGAAGGCCTCACCACGCCAAAAAGAACCATCTCATCATCATACAGCCCAAGAGGACGCTGAGCCAACTGAAGAAATCTGCACCATCGTTGGAGGACCAGCTTGCGGGGGCGACTCTCAAGCTTCAAGGAAAGCGTACACTCGGAAGGCGTCTAAAGAACCTCAGCATATTTATTGGCTGGAACAGGCATCCAGCGCGTCAAAAGCCAGCCATCTTCCAATTTCCTTCTCCCTCGAAGATGCAGCAGGAATTCACTTCCCTCACGAAGACTCCATCGTAGTCGCATTAAAGGTATCGAATTATCTGACTCATCGAATTATGGTGGATACAGGTAGTTCAACGGATATTCTGTATCTGGAGGCTTTCAACAAAATGACACTTGCCAGAAGCCTACTTAAACCAGTTTCGACTCCTCTCGGCTTCGGAGGTGAGGTGGTAACACCTGAAGGAAGCATTGATCTCCCAGTTACTTTTGGAGAAAGTCCAGCGAAGACTACCGTCTTCGTAAACTTCCTCGTGGTGGATCGTAAATCAGCATATAACGCCATTTTGGGGCGGCCATCGCTTAATAAGGTTGGGGCAGCCTTACACCCATCCTATTTATGCGTCAAGTTTCCTACCTCAAATGGTGTTGGGGTTGTGCGAGGAAATCAAAAGGAGGCTCGGTCTTGCTACGAGATAGCCCTACAAGATCGAAAGAAAGCTCAAGCGACACCCGTTATGATGATAGCACAAGATTCACCCAACTCTTCAACAAACACCTCGTTAGATCCGAGAGAAAACGCCCTTCAATCAGGAACTCCTGGGGAAGAAACAGTGGCGATTCACTTAACCAAAGACGACCCGTCCAAGGTCGTATACATTGGATCCTCTTTAACTGGTGTCTATCGTGAAGATCTGGTCCGTTTTCTCATCGAATACCAAGACGTGTTTGCTTGGTCTCATAAAGATATGCTAGGCATCGACCCCAATGCCATCGCACATCATCTGAATATCGACCCGAAGCATAAACCCGTACACCAGCGTCGACGTGCCTTCACTGCAGAAAGGCAAATGGCGATCAAAGCTGAAGTCGAGAAGCTACTTACAGTCAATTTCATAAAAGAAGTTGACTACCCAGAGTGGGTCGCTAACAGTAGTTCTCGTCCGCAAAGCTAATGGCAAATGGAGAATGTGCGTAGACTATTTAGATTTGAACAAAGCCTGTCCCAAAGATAGCTTCTCGACGCCGCGGATCGACCAGCTGGTCGATTCAACAGCAGGACACGCTCTGCTTAGTTTTATGGATGCTTATTCTGGTTACAACCAGATCGTGATGCATCCACCTGATAGCCAGCATACCGCCTTCATCATGGATCGGGGATTATATTGCTACCAGGTAATGCCATTTGGTCTTAAAAATGCAGGGGCCACATATCAGCGCCTCGTCAACAAAATATTCGCTGCCCAAATCGGCAGAAATATGAAAGTTTATGTCGATGACATGCTCGTGAAAAGCATCGTAGAAGATGACCATCTTTCTGACCTTCAAGAAGTCTTCGATCTAATGAGGAAATATCAGATGAAGTTGAATCCAGAAAAGTGTGCATTCGGGGTATCTGCTGGAAAGTTCCTCGGATTCATGGTCAGTCAGCGAGGAATTGAGGCAAATCCTGAAAAAATAAAAGCATTGATGGAGATGAAATCCCCGACCACTCTTAAGGACGTCCAGCGTTTGGCTGGTCACATCGCATCGTTGAACAGGTTCATCTCGCGAGCGTCTGACAAATGCTTACCATTCTTCAAACTCCTTCGTGCAACGGCCAAGTCTGATTGGAAATGGACACCACAATGTGAAGAAGCCTTTTAACAATTGAAGCAATACCTGAGCACACCCCCTATTTTATCTAAACCTGTAGCACATGAGCAACTCATTCTTTATTTATCTGTGTCCTCTACGGCCGTTAGCACCGCTTTAATAAGAGAAGATTCCGGGGGTGCAAAGGCCCGTTTATTATATCAGTCGAGCAATGGTTGATGCAGAAACTCGGTATTCTGATATGGAAAAGCTGGCCCTGGCCTTAGTCACGGCAGTTCGAAAACTGCGACCATACTTTCAAGCCCACACTATTCTAGTACCAATAAATCATCCGCTACGGCAAGTCCTTCAAAAACCTGAGGCTTCCGGACGCTTAACTAAATGGGCGGTCGAGATCAGCGAGCACGATATCTCATTCTGCCCCAGGACTGCAGTCAAGGGCCAGGCCGTGGCTGACTTTATCGCCGAATTCACATACTCTTTCGATGATAATGCCGCGATCAACGACCAACCTTCTTGGTCACTCTTCGTGGACGGGTCATCGCGGGCCACTGGTAGCGAAGCGGGCCTAATTTTAGTGGCTCCCGACGGGTCGCACTTCCAATATGCTCTACGCTTCGATTCTCGCGTCTCAAATAATGAAGCGGAATATGAGGCCCTGATCGTTGGCCTCAAACTAGCAATTGTTCTTTCTATTCAGAATCTGCTAATTCATAGCGACTCCCAGCTCATTGTTAACCAAGTACTCGGTGAATTCGATGCCAAAGAAGAAAGGATGGCCTTATACAAGTCTCGTGTCCTCATCCTGCTCGCGAAACTGAAGACTTATGAAATAATTCATATTCCTCGCGAGAAGAACCAACTCGCAGATTCCCTGGCAAAGCTCGCCTCTGCACCAGAATCTGAGTTATCACATTCAATCCCCATCAAGCATCTTCAGTACCCGAGTATCGACCAAGCAACTCTTGAGCAGGTAATATCGGTACAATCATCTCCATGTTGGATGGACCCCATTATCCTTTATCTCAGAGACGGATACCTCCCAGACGACAAGAAGGTTGCAAGACAAATTCGTCATCGAGCCGCCAGGTATACCTTACAAGACGGAATATTGTTACGCAAAAGTTTTTTCTTGCCTTATTTAAGGTGTCTTCATCAAGAAGAAGCACTTCGTGTTCTCGATGAAATACACCAGGGGGCATGCGGTAACCACCCCAGGGGGCGATCCCTAGCATATAAGGCGATGAGGCAAGGATATTATTGGCCCACTATGAAAGCAGATGCAATTGCATTCTCCAAAAAATGTGACAAGTGCCAGCGATATTCTCCTATACCTCATGTACCATCCTAGCGAATGACTCCAGTAGATAGTCCTTGGCCTTTCGCGCAATGGGGGGTTGATATCATCGGTCCCTTACCTACTGGAAAAGGGCAAAATAGATTCGCGATAGTGGGGGTCGATTACTTCACCAAATGGGCCGAAGCAGAACCATTAGCCAAGATTACTAAGAAACAAACTACTAAGTTCATATGGAGAAATATCATATGCCGTTTCGGACTCCCTCACACTATAATTACCGATAACGGAACGCAGTTCGACAATGCAGCCTTTAATGAATTTTGTGAAAAATGGAAGATACGTAACCTCCGCACCTCTCCATATCATCCTCAGGCAAACGGGCAAGTTAAGGCAGTGAATAAGATCATCAAGCACCACTTAAAGACCAAACTAGGTGAATATAAAGGTATGTGGCCGGAACTTCTGCCAGAAGTACTATGGGCATATAGAACCACGGCTTGTACATCAACAGGTGAAACCCCTTTCTCCTTAGCATTTGGTGTCGACGCAATAATACCAGTAGAAATTCAAGTACCCTCGTATCGGATCGAGCAGTATGACCCCGCGGGTAATCAGGAAGATCTTCGACTTCATCTCGATCTCTTGGAAGAACGAAGAAATACCTCCCAAGTACGAGCGGCCGCATATCAACAACGTATTGCTCGTTATCGAAATGCTAAGGTTCGGCCTAGATCCTTCTAGCCCGAAAATTTAGTCCTGAGGTAAAAACTTGGAGTTCCCGCTCGTTCGCTAGAGCCAAATTGGGAAGGCCCGTATCGGGTTATTAGGATTGTGCGACCCGGTACTTATTACCTTGAAGACATGCAGGGAAAACCCGTACGTCGCCCTTGGCACGTGGAGCATTTGCTACAATACTACCCCTAGATTCGATGTAGTTCATAACAACATTTTATGGATAAAGAGTAAAAGATATCTTTTGGTCGCTATTCCATTTACTTGGACCTGAATAGCCCTGAAGAGGATGCATACAATCTCTTGGCCAATTGCCTACCTTTGGTAGGGTTAAATTCACCTAGGATGGTCGCATTTCCATCTTATGGATCGAAAACAACACTGCAGAAGAGCCTGTTTGTACTCTCGACCATCCTTCTACCCCCGGTAAACTTGGGAGTCTCAATCGATAGATCAGTCTATCTCCACGAGGGTATGGTCATCACGACCCCCCGGATTGAGCACAATACATTTCTCAATCGATAGATCAGTCTATCTCCACGAGGGTATGGTCATCACGACCCCCCGGATTGAGGACAATACATTTCTCAATTGATAGATCAGTCTATCTTCACGAGGGTATGGTCATCACGACCCCCCCGGGTTGAGCATAAACTCATTGAAACGAGAAGGCATTCATTGCATGAAGGGAAAAGAGAAAGAAAACAAGAAGAACAAGAACACTTCCAAAAATATCAATTTTTTCATTAATGTCAAATGATTACAAATATCTGCTCGCAAGTACAGGAGAAAGGAAAACAAAAAGGAAAATCAATCTCTCGGAGGAGGAGCCGTGCTCTCGACTTCAGGGCTCATTTCTGGAGCCCCTCCAGCCTGCGTGGCTTCAGTCACCTCGTTCTCAGCAGCAGCTTGCTCCTCTGCAGCTATGATGGTCGCGACTCGTCCAAATTCCCCATATCAAAGGATGGGGACATTCGTTGCACTACTCTTAGCGCAAAGTCGCGACCAGCATCATATGACTCATATCTTTCATCGTCATATAGCTGCGAATTCCGAAACTCAGAAATTGCCCGAGGCCCTTCCTCTGAGAGCATTTTTACCAAGGCGACTTTCTCCTCGTCCTAGTGGATCGAGTCGTCCTTGAGCTGTGCGAGATCGGAACGCTCCTTCTCCAAGTTCTCGCTAACTTTTTTAAGCTGCGACTTGGCCTCCGCAAGCCGTTCCTCCAGCGAGATCTTGTCTTGACAAAAGATCTCCCTCTCTCTCCGCTTTCTCCTTCAACCCTGTGAGCTTCGCGAAGTTAGAGTCTAAAGCCTGATACCTATCTGTCAGGACTTGGACTTTCTCGATGAGGATCTTCTTCTCCTCATCTCTCTTCGAGATCACTGCCTCACAGGCCTTGAGCAGTTGATCCCATCCCTGAACCACCTTCTCCAAGGCGATCCTCTTCCCTTCTGCCTCATCGATTACGTGACGAGCGGCGACGATATCTCACTTCGTCCGCAAGATGAGGTCTAAGCCCTGCAAAATGAAAAAGAAAAATGTGAGAAAAAATACTTGAGAGCCCAAAAATAATGAAGTTAAACAAAATCTCCAAGGGCTTACCTGAACCATCCTTACCCCCGCCTCAAGGAAGAGGTTCTCAGGGCTTGGCTCGGGAAGAGAGCCAAAAGTTTGGGGGGTAACGTTATCGAACAAAAATTTACAAATTGGATGGAGGTGGCGAGGAATAGAGTATGCCCCACCTCCAGATGGCTGGGCAACGACCAACCCAGCCGTGCTCGTGACAGGCGGGGCCACCGACTCGCGAGGATGGGCCATCGACTCGCGAGCAGGTCCCTGCTCGACAGCAGGGATTATCTCGCGAGCAGGAACTGGCTCGCGAGATTCTATTTGCTCGCGAGCCTCTTCAGCTGGGGGGCAGCTGGACCCCGCCTCATCCGGGGAGTTGTCAGTGATGTTAATCACTGGCGGTCCAGGTGCCACCACCAGTGAGGAAATGTTGGGCACCATCGGTACCCCCACCGTGCTCGCGAGAAGAGCAGGTTGGTCGCTGCCCTTGCGGGCGGATGGTTGAGAAGGTCCGGCAGACTTCTTCTGCCTTTTCGAGTTTGTGCCTTTTAATCGGAGGCAACAGACCCCTCTTTTCTCCAGCTTTGGTCATCGTGACTTCTTCGCCGGATATCAATCCCGCTGTCGCGAGTCACGAGTAGGACAAGCAGGCTTCGATGTGCCTATCACCAACAGGCACCTTGTAATACTTTTACTGTCTTCTCGTTAATCCCTCCCTTCAAGTTTGGCTTGTTCAGGGCCGGGATACCTGCTGAGCACAAGTAGCGGTCAAAATATGTATAAACCCTAGCATTTTAATTGGAGAAACAGCACAATGTGGAATTGTGCCTACCTTCATAGAAAAAATGGGTAACTCCTGGGCCCCTGGAGGAGGCAGACTCCCAGTTCCCGGAAGCGTAGAACCACCGTTTCCTCCACCCGGGATAGTTCGAGGAGGGCTTCCCCAGAATGAAGTTATCCCGGTGCCAGTAACAGAGGTAGTACCAGCCTTCGCTGGAGGGCGCTTTCTTCAAGCGAAGCATACGGAGGAATTCTTCAGCGGTGAGCTCCCCGTTGCCGGCCTGAGCCCAAAGGGCGAAGGAGCCCAGGACCACCCTCCATCCATTCATAATAAGTTGCCCGGGGGCAATCTTATAGCTTCGCAACACATCCCTAACGAAAGGATGGAGCGGAAGGCATACCCCCAGGATGAGCTGGTACTCATAGAAGGCCACACACCCTGGGGGAGGAGTCCGGTGTTTCTCCATCTCCGGGCAACCAGAGAGTGACGGAGTCAGGGATCCGAAATCTCTCCCGTAATTCAACCAACTGGTCCTCCGATAAAATGGAGGGATATCCGGCCGCCGTATATCTGCCTGCCGGAACCCTCGCATTACTAGAGGCAGAGGATTCTGGTGTAGCATCTCCCAGCGGGACGGTGGTCTCATCAGAGTCCCCAGCCATAAGGAGGTTAAAGAGGATAAAAAAGAAAAAAGAAAAGAAATGTACCCAAGTACGAAAGAAAGAGGAAGAAGGAACACCGGAGAAAGGAGTATGAGAGGAAGATGACGGGAGAATTCTTTCCTTCGAAAAAACTTCTGTAGAAAACCAGAGAAATGGCGGACTCTGTATATTTATAGGCAATCATTCCGCCGCATCTGGTGATACGTGGCAGCCCCCCCTTTGGCGCGGCAGTCGAGCAGGCACGCCCATTAACTCTCCGGACACGTGGCGAGCGTCTCTTCACTTCCTGACTGCGGAAAGGCTGCGAAAAGCTGGCGCTCATTAATTCTAGCCTAATCATATACAGGTTTCGTTCTCGATAAAGGCAGCAGGCGGTTACGTGTGATAGTGAATAGAAGTCCTTCCCTTAGAATTCTTGACGGAAAGGACTTGGGGGGCATCTGTATAGTAAAAAATAGCGAAGATCATCTGCTGAAGATAGACCCTGCGAGCACGTCTATCCGACTATCGAGAACGTCTGTTCGTGACTCGTATATTCTTATTATACTCCGATCTCGTGAGTATCTTTTTCCGACTATCGAGAACGTATGTTCGCGACTCGCATATTCTGAAGATACTCCGATCTCGCGATCACCTTTATCCGACTATCGAGAACGTCTGTTCGAGACTCGTATATTAGGAAAACGATGCTCGACTACCAAAGCTTCGAGAAGTTGTGTTTTTCCTGCGAGCAGACCTTCTCACAAGTCGTTGAAAGGTGTCACATCTGAATGAACGAGCATTTGGACTCGCGACCATCTTCCAAACATGCGAACAGCTTTTTCTGTGATGATATCCCTTAGCTCTCAGTATCAGCAGCCCGTATAGGCCGATTTTGGGTTTATCTTCTTCAGTGGTTCCGAGTCTCAAGGGATCGCTATCAAGGAACGAAACTATCGGACGAGGATCGCTATCAAGGAATGAAACTATCGGACGAGTCATTGGATTAGATTTTCCTTCTATATGAGGATAAGATTCTTATCCCACGAAATCAGGGATCTCGATATTTTACGTAACAGATTGGATCATTTCTGATCTATATAAGGAGAAGACTCCATTAAGATACAGGTACACAATATTCAATCTCTAGCCTCATTTTGCCTGGTTATTCTTCTTCTTGCTTTGCCTGACTTAAGCATCGGAGGGCTAACGGCTGAACACCAGCCACCCTTAGTTACTTTCTGTCTTCTTACAGGTCCGACGGAGGAAGTCTCTGTTGGAGAGAAGGTGAACGACCGGAGGATCCTGTTACAAAATCTGACGTTAACAAACATTCCATTGCTTGATGCCATTAAATAAATCCCCTCTTATGCCAAGTTTCTAAAGGACTTATGCACAACCAAACGCAAATATAATGTGCAACAAAAGACCTTCCTAAATGAGCAAGTGAGTGCCATTCTCACTCAAAAGACCCCCAAAATTCAAGGATCCCGGTAGTCCCATAATTTCATGCATCATTGGTGACTATCGGATTGAATGTGCATTGTTAGACTTGGGGGCAAGCGTAAACTTGATCCCATACTCGGTATACGAGCAATTGGGTCTTAGTGAATTAAAACCCACCAAAACCACATTACAACTCGCTAATAGATCTATTCATGTACTAAGAGGGATAGTTGAGGATGTTCTAGTCTAAGTTGACAAATTCTACTACCCGGTGGATTTTATCGTCTTGAACATGCAACCGGTTATAGATGCTAACACTCAAATACCGGTGATTTTAGGCCGCTTGTTCCTTGCTACATCAAACGCAATTATCAATTGCCGGAATGGGGTAATGCAATTGTCCTTTGGAAACATGAAATTGGAGGTGAATGTGTTCCGTTTGGGCAAAAGGCATAGGGATGATGATGATGAGCTCTTCGAGGTAAACATGCTCGAATCTTTTGAAGAAGAAGAGCTCCTCCAACTTGAATCACTAAAAAGCTTGGAGACATGCTTGGCACATTTCGAGGATTCCTAAAGACCCCATTATTAGTGAAATTGTGCAAGCATTGAATATTGAGAAGTCGGTAGTTGATACTAGCCGGTAGAGGCCCCATTTTGAAAGATTGCCACCAACCACATCAAGGCCTTTACCGTCTAACATCAAACCACCGAAGCTTAACCTTAAACCATTACCATCTGAGCTGAAATATATATATTTGGGTCAAGAAGAAACATTCCCGGTTGTCATTGCCTCTCACCTAGAAAAAGACCAAGAGCTCAAGTTGATTGAGCTACTCAAAGAACATAGGGGAGCCATAGGTTGGACAATAGCGGACCTCAAGGGGATAAACTCTTCGGTATGTACTCATCGTATCCACCTCGAAGAGAACGCAAAAATGATAACCCCAAAGAAGGTTAAATCCAAATATGATGGAGGTTGTCAAAACTGAGGTGTTAAAGCTACTAGATGTGGGTATCATCTACCCCATCTCGGATAGCCAATGGGTGAGTCCTACCCAAGTTGTCCCTAAGAAGTTCGGTATTACCATCGTAGAAAACGCCAACAATGAGCTTATACCAACTAGAGTGACCATCGGTTGACGTATGTGCATTGATTATCGGAAGCTAAACACGGTCACTAGGAAGGACCACTTCCCTCTCCCATTCATAGATCAAATTTTGGAGAGGTTAGTAGGTCACTCCTAGCTATTATTGCTTCCTAGATGGTTATTCCAGTTACAATCAAATTGAGATAGCCCCAGAAGACCAAGAGAAGACCAAGACCACCTTTACATGCCCGTTAGGCACCTTCGCATACCAAAAATGCCATTCGGGCTATGTAATGCACCCGCCACATTCCAACGATGCATGTTGAGTATTTTCTTAGACATGGTGGGTAAATTTCTCGAGGTATACATGGATAATTTTTCTGTTTTTGGTTGTACGTTTGAAGAGTGCCTCAATCACTTGAAGTTGGTCTTGACAAGGTGTGAGGAGAAGAACCTTGTCTTAAACTGGGAGAAGTGTCATTTTATGGTACAAAGAGGAATAGTCCTTGGACATATCATCTCGTCCAATAGAATAGAGGTGGACCGGGGCAAAATCGATCTAATTTCCAATCTACCACCACCCAAAAACATACACGATGTGCAGTCCTTCCTTAGACACGCCGACTATTATAGAAGGTTCATAAAGGATTTCAGTCATATCTCAAGGCCCTTATGTAACCTTCTCCAAAAGGAGAACCAATTTGAGTGGAGTGCCGCATGTCAATTAGCTTTTTCAAAGCTAAAAGACATGTTGACAACCGCTCCTATCATGCAACCACCGGATTGGTCCGTACCTTTTGAGTTGATGTGTGATGCGAGCGATTATGCTATTGGGGCGGTGTTAGGCCAAAAGAAGGATAAGAAGCCCCACGTTATCTACTATGCGAGTAGGACCTTAAATCCCGCCCAAGTCAATTACTCAACTACAGAGAAGGAGCCCCTAGCCGTCATTTTTGCCTTGGACAAATTTCGGCCTTACTTAATAGGATCCAAGGTCATTGTTTACGCAGATCATGTGGCACTGAAAGACCTTCTTTCTAAGAAGGATGCTAAGCCCCATTTGCTTAGATGGATCCTACTCCTTCAAGAATTCGATTTGGAGATCAAGGACAAGAAGGGAGTAGAAAATGTGGAGGCGGATCATCTATCCCGCCTAGTCCTACCCAATTCCATTGACGAGTTACCTATTGAGGACTCATTCCCTGATGAGCAACTTTTTGTTGCTATCCATCCACCATGGTACGCTGACATAACCAATTATCTTTCCACAGGTGCGATGCTGATTCATTGGACTGCGTAGGACAAACGAAAATTTCTAAGGGAAGTGCGCAGATTCTTCTGGGATGAACTTTTACTTTTTAAATATTACCCAGATCAAATAATTAGGAGATGTGTCCCTGACGATGAATATAATTCCGTCATCTCCTTTTGTCATGATCAAGCATGTGGGGGTCATTTTTTCGCCAAGAAAACTACTGCAAAAATTCTGCAGTGTGGTTTTTATTGGCCCACTTTATTTAAGGACACCCATGAGTTTTACAAAGCATGCGAGCGTTGTCAAAAGTTAGGAGGATTGTCCCATTGAAATATGATGCCTCTTACCCCAATTCAACATCTTGAAGCCTTTGACTGTTGGGGCATCGATTTCATGGGACTGTTCCCCTCATCTTTTAGACATGTCTACATATTGCTTGCCGTAAACTATGTATCTAAATGGATAGAGGCTATTCCATGTAGAACCAACGATCATCGTACGGTTCTAAAGTTCCTTAAAGAAAACTTACTTCCTAGATTTGGAACGCCTCGAGCCATCATTAGTAATGGTGGTTCTCACTTTTGCAATAGGCCTTTTGAAGCCTTAATGAAGAAATATGGCATCAAACATAAGGTGAGTACCCCATACTACCCACAGACAAGTGGGCAAGCTGAAATTTCGAATCGGGAAATCAAATAAATTTTGAAAAAGACGGTGAGGCTGGATCGCAAAGATTGGTCGCTCAGATTAGAAGATGCTCTTTGGGCTCACCGTATTGCTTACAAGACCCTCATTGGAATGTCCCCCTATAGACTTGTCTATGGGAAAGCTTGTCACTTGCCTGTGGAAATTGAACACAAAGCCTATTGGGCAATTCGGGTATTGAACTTTAATGTTGACAAGGCTAGCTCCTTTCGCAAACTCCAAATAAATGAGCTTGACGAGATCCGAAACGATGCTTACGAGAACTTGATGATTTACAAGAGTAGGATGAAAGTATTCCATGATAAGCACATCTTCAGAAAATCTTTCCATGAAGGTCAAAAAGTGCTCTTGTATAATTCTCGACTTCATCTTTTTTCGAGAAAATTACGATATCGATGAACCGGCCCATATATTGTCAAAGAAGTTTTTCCTCATGGGGCTGTTGAGGTAGAAAATGCGGCGAATGATAACTGTTTTAAAGTGAATGGACAACGCCTTAAACCATTCGTTGAGAAATTTGATTCAGAGGACATGTCCATTACTTTGGATGATCATGTGTATCGGAACGATTGATCTCCTAGTCAGACGGAGGTATAGTGTAGGATTTGGTTTTGTTTGATTTTCTGTTTTAGGTTTATTTCGTTAGTAGTTTAGTTGTTGGAGTTGTATACTCCCATGATCGACTCTCTCAGGTACTATCATTCTCACTCTCTTATATTTTCCCATTGCTCTCATGTTCATGCTCATTGCATATCTTTTACATTGAGGACAATGCAAGATTTGGTTGTGGGGTGAGATGAGATTCCTCATCTAACAGTTTGTGGACATTTCGAGCATTATATGACGAAAATTTTTAAATTTTCTGAAAATTCAAAACTCTATTAGAAAATTTTGTTTCTATGCATTCGGGATGATACGAGTATAAGAAAAGGAGATACGAAGTGAGTGATGTTGCAAGTCTTGAACTACCTTTAATATAATGGTTTTATATATGAATTCCCCTATTTTTGTAATTGATAGAATTTGAACACTTTTACACCTAGTTCACATTACACGATTTTCATGGTTTGAAAGGATTATGTAGCTTTGTGGATTGGCTAGATTTAGATTTGAGGTATTGAGAAACCAAGCTGGGGTATTTTGTCCATCCTTGTCCATGGAAAAATAACGAAAGATATGGATTTCTAAAAATCCTATCTAATGTGTATAAAAACAAAAGGAATGATGAAAATATGAGAATGATTGAGAATATGGTGGAAAATTCCGAAAATGGCTACCTATTACCAACCGGGGGATGGTTTACCCGTAACCAAAGCCGAAAATGGGACGTAATGTGAAAGCTGTCAGAAGGACGGGAAGGCAAATTCCTGTCATAGGCTTGTTGTTGATCTATACACTTTTAGATCTATACTTTAGTTGATTTATGAAGAAGATAATCCCGAAAACTCATGAGATGAGCCATCACTATGCATACTAGGTTGAATTTGTTCAAGCTCTTCTATTTATCAATCAATCAGCGGGAATTTCATATGAACACTTATTCTGTTTTGAGAGTTTAAGATTTCAGCTTCTATCACCTAATTTTTCTGATTTTTACACTTGTATGTCTTGGAATGGATAGAAGCATATTTTCTGAAGGAGAGTTGGATTTTAAAGATTTGAACTGGTTTCACGCATGTTTTTCTCCGGACTAGCAAAATGCTGGTTGGGGGTGTGTTGAGCTTCCAATTTATACATTCACTAGCCCATTACATCACATTATATGCATGGTTTGCATGCTTAAAAGGCCCATCTAATGTGTGATTTGTGATTGTAGGAGCGAGGCGGAGATTTCACTGATTTAAGGCTAAAAAGGTCACTAATGGCACATTGAAGATCAAAGAATTAAATGCCAAAGGATGGGAGAAAGAAGCAAGGGAGAAAGAGAAAGAATGAAGAAGGAGTGCAGAATAAACAGCACTGAAGACCGGTCGTCCGACCAGTCTGCCAAGGCACAGGACCAGTCGTCCGACTAGTCTGCAATTCAACAAAGACCCCCCTTTGCTAACACATTATTAGACCAAGCCAGACCGATCGACCAGCATTCAGACCGGTCGAGCACTCAACAGAGAGGGGGTGGAAATTCTAAAAGTCACTTGACTGTTTTTGCCATTTTACGACCGGTCGTCCAGGAGCTCAGATCGGTCGTCCGACCGGTCGGCTGCGTAACAAAGCTTGTCCTACAAGCTCCGATTTTCTCTGTACAACTCCGTGATTTCTTGCGTAATCTGAAATCTTCTGCACTATTCTATAAAAGGGGACCTAGGGCTTCGTCTAAAGGTATCCTAGAAGAGATTGGAGGTTGTCGGAAGTGAAGGAGAGCACCGTGGAGCGTCCACAACTCCGTCGATTCTGATTTTTCTAGTTTTTCATGCTTTTATTTAGTTTTTCTTTTTTATTCTAGTTGTAGTATGACAATGCTCGGCTAGAACCTCTCGCTAGGGCTGAGAGGTGAAGCTTGTAGCCAATTTCATGTTTAATTCAATTTGATTTAAGTACTTTCACTTTAAGTTTGGATTTTGAATATTCTAGTTTGAATAAAGCTGATATTTTTAGAAGTTTTATGAGAGTTCACGTGCTTCAGACATGGATTCCTTGCAATTCTCTGAGATTATCATATTTGGCTCGATTAGATTCGAATTATGGTAACCCTTGAGCATGCCATAGTCCATAGGCATGACTGTTACTCCGAAGGCTATGATTTTGAATGCTATGGGATTGAATAGGACTAGAACTTGGAAGTTCAACTTAAGTGGGATTGAATGTGTTTTCAATGCTTTATCTTCCAACTAGATGAGAGATAGAACTTCAAATCTAGTTGTGTTTTATGCTTGGATTGATTGGATTGACATGGGATTGCTACAAGAGGATCCTTGAAAACCTTAGTTCCTTTAAATTACTAATTTTCCTAAATTATTGTTTTAAGTTAGTTCTATTAATTTAAAACTCTAATTTGTTTCAATTCTAGTTGCTGGAATAGTTTAGAATTGGTTTTCTAATTCCCTGTGGATCGACATCGGTCTTATCGAGAATTATTACTACATCGCAGCCTTGCACTTGAGGCGAGCGAACAACCATACGAAGGGAAATAGTTTGGACAGTAATTGTTGCCCTGTACACTATTTCCATCATGTGGTTCACTTGAAACATGGATGGAGCTAATTTTTGGTCTCTGGGCCTAACATGCAGTGACACTCTAGGTGGTTGGGGTGGATTTCACATAAATACCATGCTGGGACCCACTTGAGCTGGCAAACTCTTTTCCTGATTTCTCTCTTTCTCATTTATTAACATCAATTAATGCATTAGAAGGGTGTAAATGAACCAAACCGAACCGAATATTACCATGTTTGTGTTTGAGTTTGATAATCAAAATAGTGGCTCAACTTTGGTTTAAGTTTGAGTCGAACCTGAACCTAGATGTTTGAGTTTGGTTTGTTTAATGTTTGATAATTTGAGTTTGGTTTGTCAAACCAAACTCAAACTCAAGTTTGGGCTCGAGTTGAGTTTGATTCCGGGGTGAACTCATTTGAGATGGTTAAGATTATTTAAGATCATTAAGGGACCGTTTGGATGCCACCAAATAACTTACTTTTTCTACTTATAACAGTAGATAAGTAACTTATTTCAGATAAGTAAGTTTGGTTTATGATAATTAATAAGCAATTTTTTTACTTAAAAGTATATAATCACTTCAGCTAAGATTTTTAGCTTTTAACTTTTTCACAAGTTGCTGAAGAGAGGAATAGGAAAAAAGGGGGAAAGGATAAGCTCATTGTTTACCATCAAGGTAGGGCCCACGTGAATAGACAGTGTTGGTGTGCACGATGGGTGCATGTGATGGGCAGTGTATATTGAAGGTGGGCCCCACATGATGTATAATAACATTGACGGTTGGCCCTACTTAATAGATAACCAACATCTAAGGCGAGCCCTACATAATGAATGGTGCACATTAAAGGTCAGGCCATAATGATGAATTGCTCACATCCAAGGTGGGCCCTGCATGATGGATGGCCCACACAATGAATGGTCCACATCAAAGGTTGGCTCCACATTGAAGGTGGGGCCCACATGATGGACAGTCCACATCAAAGGTGGACTCCACATGATGGGCAATTAATAATGGTGGGCTCCACATGATGGATGATCCACATCAAGGTGGGCCCCACATGATGGATGGTCACATTAAAGGTTGGGCTAATGAGAATGGCTCATATCTAAGGCGGGCTCCACATGATGGACAACCTACATGGGAGGTTGGCCCAAATGATGGATGGTCCACATCAAAGGTGGACACCACATGATGGGCGATGGATATTGAAGATGGGCCCCACATGATGGACAATAACATTGATGGTGGGCCACACATGATGGATGGCCAACATCAAAGGTGGGCCCTACCTAATGAATGGTTCACATTAAGATTGGTCCCTAATGGTAAATGGCCCACATCCAAGGTGGGTCCCACATGATGGATGGCCCACATTAGTGGGGCCACATAATGAACGATCCACATCTAGGGCTGTCAACGGCATGGATCATTATTTGTATCCGATCCAGATCTTCTCCGATTTAATCGGATTCGGATCAATAATCAGATCATCAGGTCAAATTCGGATCAACCTTGATCCGGCCTGTTAACGACCGACCCGATTAAAAAAAAACAGTCGTCTCCTTCGTCTCTACTCTCCACGCACGAGCATCTCTCTCTCTCTCTCTCTCTCTCTCTCTCTCTCTCAGATATCAGGTCGGATCATAATCGGATTGGAAACAGATTTCAAAATATTTAAACGGGTCGGGTTCGGATCATATACTTGTGATCCGAATCGGATTCGGGTCGGATATATCCTTAATCAGGTCGGTACGGATCATCACTGATCTGGCCCGTATCCGACCTGTTAACAGTCCTATCGACATTAAAAGTTGGCCCCACATGATGGACAATGGATGTGAGGGGGACCAAGTAGACTTGTGGGATGATTATTTATGATGTTAGAAACCAAACATGCTTAATTTTCTACTTTTTGGATGATAATTATGTTGTTTGCCAAACACGCTTATCTGTTAATTAAGTAGAAACCAAGATAAGTTACTTATCAAATAAGTAGCTTATCTTAAGTAACTTACAATCCCAATAGGCCCTAAATGAATAGATATTATCCATCTACCTTAAGATTCATTATTTGGATGGTCCCAATAGCTCTACACATTACCATGTGTAAGAAGGATGTACCACCATCATTTTAAAAACAAATCACCTAACTCACACGAACAAAATCTGTTTTCATTCTTTAAAAAACCAAACATAGTCAGTAGCATATGCAACACACGCTACACACTACACGATATGTTGCGTACATAATGTTGGAAATTCGGTCAGCGGAAACACCGAAGAGATTCAAACAATTAACACACGTCACATAAGCAATCAACGCAAAGACAATCTATTTTTACATCAAAAACCCTTGCGAGAAAAAACCACGGCACAAAGCGACACCTCCACTATGAATTCCAAATGATTACAAAGCTAATCTACCCAAACGCAAATCTTAAAGATGAACAAAGCACTCTCCAACCTCACAATCTCTCCCCCAAGCCCTAAACTCATATTAGGACTCCTTGGTATTGATTAGGAAACCTCCAAATACGATTAGGAGGTGTTTAATAGGCATCCAACCCAAATAGGAAACATGCAACGTGAAACCGCAAAAGAATATCTTTCCCCGCATGTCAGTCGACCAGTCGGCGACCTGCAAAAAACGTCCAAAGAGTTTTGTCCCAAAACTGTCTTGCTACATCAAAATACGACCAGTCGGCCTGACCAGTCTGAGAAACCCAAAACATGTCCAGAGTCTTGCTGTACAAAATTGTCCAACAGACGACTGGTCGGCCGACCGGTTGTTGGACTCTATTTTTTCACAGGTTTGAAGACTCCATTAACAAACTCGACCTAGGCTTCAAAACATCGAACCATCTTCTCTTCTCTTCATAAATCAACTCCTCATCAAAAATAGTGTCGTTGCTTCTCATGCACCACTATGTCTTCATTAAGTCTTTGCCAATCCCAGAGAAGTTACGTAGTACTTGAACTTCTCTGTTGGGACCACCATGGTCAGCATATTCGCCGGATTCATGTTGGTGTGAATCTTATCGAGAGTCACATCTCCTTCCTCAAGCACCCATCGAATAAAATGGTGACGCACATCAATGTGTTTAGTACGAGAGTGATAAAAAGAATTTTTAGCCAAATTGGTAGCACTAGAGCTATCACAATTGATCGGCACGGCCTCCTGCCGAAGCCCCAACTGATTTATCATTCCTTTCAACCAAACAGCCTCCTTGAAAACTTCTGTTACCACCATATACTTAGCTTCGATAGTGGAAAGAGCCACCACAGACTAAAGCTTAGACATCCAACTAATCACTCCACCCACTATAACAAACGAGTACCATAAAGTCAATTGCCTACAATCTACACTACTTGCATAGTCAAAATCGACGCACCCGACCAACTTGTCCTTAGACTTCTCAAACGTCAAGACGTAGTCCTGCGTACCCCAAATGTATCGAAGTAGCCATTTCACAGCTTCCCAATGTTGTCTGCCCGAGTTAGATATAAATCGGCTAACAACACCCATAGCCTGTGAAATATCTGGTCTTGTATAGACCATGGCATACATAAACAGCCTACAACACTTGAATAGGGCACATGAGACATAGCATGGTTTTCTTCATCTGTCTTGGGACATTGTTCAGAAGAAAGCTTAAAGTGAGTCGCGTGATGAGTCGCGTGAGGAACGTTAACTGATTTAGACTTGTCTATCTCATACCTTTTCAACACCTTCTCAAGGTATTCTTCCTGAAATAACCACAACCTGCTCCTCTTCTTGTCTCTATGAATATCTATGCCAAGAACCCTCTTGCAGCCTCCAAATCCCTTATCTCGAATGTCCCTGAAATAAGTATGTTATGACTGGTAATAAGTATGTCATCGACGTACAACACTAGTATGAGAAACTTTTCATCATTCAGTGTCTTAAAATAGACACAATGATTGTACTCGCTCCTGGAAAAGCCCTGACTCATTATGAAGGAATCAAATTTCATGTACCACTGCCTAGGCGACTGTTTGAGATCGTACAACGATCTTCTCAACCTGCAAACCTTGTTCTCGGCCCCTTGCACTATATAACTTTCTGGCCGCACCATGTAAATCTGCTCTTCCAATTCCCCATGCAGGAAGGCAGTCTTTACATCCATCTGTTCTAGCTCGAGGTCGTATTGGGCAACCAGCGCCAACACGAACCTGATAGATACTTGCTTCACAACCGGTGCAAAAATCTCACTGAAGTCCACGCCTTCACGTTGAGCATACCCTTTCGCTACCAACCTTGCCTTGTATTTATCTTGTTTCTTTCAAAAAATTCACTTGCACCCAATCGCTTTTCGGCCCACAGGAAGCTCTACGAGCTCCCAAGTCTCATTCTTGTATAGGGAGTCCATCTAATCATGCATTGTCGTCTTCTACTTTTCAGCATCTACATCTTGTAGTGCTTCCTCAACGTTAGACAGATCCCCCTCATCCGTAGTGAGAGCGAATGCAACGTTTGAGTCGTCCCTACACCTGGCTGGTAACCTGCGATCTCTAGGTGGATTTCTTCGCACAGGTGGCTGCTCCACCTGATCCTATACCTTTGTCTGCGTCTCAGTATCAGCCTGTGTCTCATCGCTGTCATCCTATGTATCGACAATTTCTGATTTTTCCGGTTCCTTTGTTTCATCCTTAAGGAACAAAAATCCTTCATCGAACTTGACATCACGGCTCAAGTTGATCTTCTGTGTGACAGGGTCATATATGCGATAACCCTTCACACTATCACCATAGCCCACAAAGATTTCTTTTCTGGCCCTATGGTTTAGCTTATCTCTCTTAACTGACAGTACATAAGAGTAAGCCTCACAACCAAAGACCCGCAGACTTGAGTAGTCTAGCGTACGACCACTCTACACTTTCTCAGGAATTTTACGTTCAATTGCCATGGAGGGTGACCGGTTTATCAAGTAATAAGCCGTGTTAATGACCTCAGTCCACAGCTTTTTGCCCAACCCAGCATTACTAATCATGGATCGGGCTCTTTCCAAGAGAGTCTGATTCATCCGTTTTGCCACACCATTCTGCTCTGGCGTGTGGCGCACTGTATTATGCCTCACGATCCCCTCCCCCTTACAATATGTATTAAAATCCGTGGAAGTGAACTCACCTCCATTATCGATTCTCAAGACCTTCAGTTTCTTCCTTGACTGATTATCTACCATCGTCTTCCAATACTTGAAGGTCATAAAGACATCGGATTTATTTTTCAAAAAATAAACCCAAACCTTCCTGCTATAGTCATCGATAAACGACATAAACTACGATGACCCCCCAACAAAAATAACCGGCGATAGCCCCCATACATCAGAATGAACATACTCAATCACCCTTTTACATACATGTTTCTCCCTTTTAAATGACAATCTAGACTGTTTTTCATACATGCAATGTTCACATATATTAAAGTTTACAGATTTAAAGCAAGGAATCAAAGATCGTTCAGAGAGTACCTTCATGCCCCGCTCGCTCATGTAGCCTAAGCGTGCATGCCACATACATGCAGACGTGGAATCCGCTAGAATCACTGCAGTTCCACCTACTGAAGTGCTCCCAATCAGCCTGTAAATATTTTCATACCTCTATCCCTTCATAATTACTAGGTCCCTCTTTGAAACTTTGTAGAATCGGTCAAAATCGGTGAACTTGCACCCCAATGCCTCAAGTGCACCAAGGGAAATTAGATTCTTCCTCAACCTGGGAACGTGCCTCACCTTTGTCAAGTTTCGTTCGATCCCATCGAACATCTTGATGCGCACGGTACCAATGTCCACAACCTTGTAGGTGTAATCATCGACTGAAAATACCGAGCCTCCCTCATACTCCCTGTAGGAATTAAAGACGCTCCTATCCAGGCATATGTGATACGAAGCCCCAGAGTCCATGATCCACTCATCGTTGAGAGATCCCATCTTTGACGCCATCAAGACTTCGCATACATCACTACCACTTTCTTCAACTTTAGCGGTATTGGCTTCCCTAGAGAAGTCTCTTGACTTCTCCTTCTTATTCTTAGGACTCTTGCAGTCCTTCTTCATGTGCCCAACTTGGCCACATCCCCAACACTGCAACTTCACTTTGCCTTTGCCCTTCGACTTGGATCAAGAACGTGACGATCCTTCACCTCGCTCAGAATTTCTTCCCCTCATAATCAGTGCATCGGAGGAAGAATTAGTATCACCACTCTTCTATCTCATCACCTTCGATTGGAGGGCTAAGACTACGATCTCAACACTAATAATGTCCCTACCCGCGCACTACGAATCCCTGAGTGACTGATATGAACTAGGGAGCAAGTTCAGCAAGATCAAGGCTTGATACTCGTCTTTCATCTGTTCACCAATATCGAGCAACTTACAAATCAACTTATTGAATGTGCTGATGTGGTCCTCCACATCTGTCCCCTCTGTCATCTTCAAAGTGAAGAGCTGAATCATTAGATACATGTGATTTTCTAGAGACTTCTTCCATACATGTTCTCTAACTTGATCCATGTCTCTGCAGCGGTCTTCTCCTTCATGACGTTATAAAGGATGTCATCTATAAGGCACAATTGTATTAAGGCCATAACCTTCTCATCCATCTTGGTCCACTCATCATCTTTCATGTCCGTAGGTCACTTTCGAAGGGTGTTCACGACCCCCTGCTGAGTTAGGATGGCCTTCATTTTCACCTTCCACAACTCAAAGTTGCTTTTACCCAAAAACTTCTCAACGTCGAATTTTGTACTTGAAGCCATGAGATTGTCTCAGAAAATTCTCTTTTTCAACCTTCTAACGATAGCTTTGAAACCACTTGTTGGAAATTCGATCAGCGGAAGCACCAAAGAGATTCAAACAATCAACATACGTCACACAAGCAATCAACATAAAGACGATCCATTTTACGTGGAAAACCCTTGTGGAAAAAAAAAAAACCACGGCACAAAGCGACACCTCCACTATGAATTCCAAATGATTACAGAGCTAATCTACCCAAAAGCAGATCCCAAAGATGAACATAGTACTCTCCAACCTCACAATCTCTCCCCCAAGCCCTAAACTCGTATTAAGACTCCTTGGTATTGATTAGGATACCTCCAAACGCGATTAGGAGGTGTTTAAATAGGCCTCTAACCCAAATAGGAAACATGTAACGCGAAACCATGTAAGAATATCTTTCCCCGCACTTCAGTCCACCGGTCGGCGACTTGCAAAAAATGTCCGGAGAGTTTTGTCCCAAAATTGTCTTGTTGTGTCAAAATACGACCGGTCGGGCGATCGGTTTGAGCCCCCTGCAGATCGGTTGGCCAACCGGTCTGAGAAACCCAAAACATGTCCAGAGTCTTGTTGTGCAAAACTATCCAACAGATGACCGATCGGCCGAACTCTATTTTTGCATAGGTTTGAAGACTCCATCAACACATAACACACTATATAGCGTACACAACATTGGAAATGCGCATTTTGGTTGCACTATGTAGGGTGCACTAGATGCTACGCTCACTATTTTTTAACCTCGGTTTAAAAAACTGAGGCTAAATGTGCTTTTTCGCCTCATTTGGTAAGAAACCGAGGCTAAAAATGCCTATTTCTCGGTTGGTAAAAACTAAGGCTAGAAGTATGCTATTTTGCCTCAATTGTTAGGAAACTGAGCCAGAAGTCCACTTTTTAGCCTTAGTTGGCAAGAAATTGAGGCTAAAAGTTCACTATTTAGTCTTAGTTGGTCAGAAATCGAGGTTAAAAGTCCGATATTTCACCTCAGTTGGTAAGAAGCTGAGGCTAAAAGTTTACTTTTTAGCCTCAGTTGTTGGGAAACCAAAGCTAAAAGTCTGCTATTTTGCTTCTATTGGTAAAAAGCTGAGGCTAAATGTTTACTTTTTATCCTCAGTTGTTAGGAAACTATGACTAAAAGTTTATTTTTTTGCCTTGGATGCAAAGAAATCGAGGTTAAAAGTCTACTATTTTGCCTCAATTGGTAAGAAATCGAGGCTAAAAGTCTGCTTTTTTGCCTCATTTATTAAGGAACTGAGTCTAAGAGTTTGCTATTTCGCCTTAGTTAATAACAAACTGAGGTTAAAATTTCTTGTTTTAGCCTCAATTGTTAGAAATTGAGGCTAAAATTCTACTTTTTCACCTCAGTTGCAAAGGAACTAAGGCTAAAAGCTAATTTTTCGCCTCGATTGCAAAGGAATCGCAGTTGGCAATTAACTGAGGTTAAAAGTACGGTATTTCACCTCAATTGTTAGAAAACCGAGACTGAAAGTCTACTTTTTTGTCTCAGTTGGTAAGAAACCGAGATTAAAAGTCCAGTATTTCGCCTTAATTAGTAACAAAACAAGGCTAAAAGTCTACTTTTTTCTCTCGGTTGGTAGAAATTGGAGGCTAAAAGTTCGCTTTTTCTCCTTAATTGTAAAGGAATTAAGCCTAAAGGTCCTCTATTTCGCCTCAGTTAATAAGAAACCATAGCTAAAAGCCTGCCATTTGGCCTTAATTACTTAGAAACTAGGCTAAAAGTTAAGAATTTCAATTTTTTTGATGAATTAAAAAAAAAATGTGAGAATTTTAAAAGGAATTTAGAACATTTAAAGAATTGATAATTTTGAAAAAATTGAAAATTTTGAAAAAAAATTGAATTTTCAAAGAATTGCGAGTTTTTTAAAAATTGAGATTTTTTGAAAATTTAACAATTTAAAAACGTGAGAATTATAAAAAATTATGAATTTTAAAAAAATTGAGAATTTCAAACAAATTGATAATTTTGATGAATTTGAGAATTTACAAAAAATTGAAAATTTTGAAAAAAGTGACTAATTTTTTTGAAAAAAATGAGAAATTTTAAAACTTTAAAAACTTAAAAAAAAAATTAAAAATTAAGAATCTCAGGATTTTCAAAAAATTGATAAAAATCAGTTTATCCACTTTTTAAGATCATTTTAAGATTTGAGCAAAAAAAAAAAATGAAGCAGATCCAAAGATCAAGTGGACCACACCCTAGGGATTTAACGTCCACCATGAAGAACTTCTTAGGAGCCGCGTAAATTTTGTATCAAGCTCATATTTGTGTTTTCCAGTCGTTAAGGTACGTGTGACCTTGTGAACTAGTTGGAAGGCCATTAAACATCACTGTGGGCCCTAGGAAGGTTTCAATGGTGGGTATAATTATCACAGTTGCTTCCAATGGTGTGGCCCATATGAGCCTTGGATCCGCCTCATGTTTAGGATCGTACAATAAAATGTTCCTCGAAAGTGGATAAACAGCGTGGATAAAACCCAAACATCACGGTGGGCCCTACAGAGACCCTGCCTGGACCCATTACAGTCGAGTCAAACCACGTCTCTATAAATACTCTGTCCACGACCTCTCCCATTCTTCCGAAAACAAAAACACAGGGAGAGAGAGGGAGAGAGCGGTTTGATGGGCATCATATTTCGCAAAACAGGGGCCCTCGATAAATTTTGACCCGATCTTGCCTTTTTTTTATGCTGAAGATCTTGGAGGCCAAGAGAGTAGAGATATTCAAGGAAAAAATTCAATCCACATTGGTTATCTTTAATTCTTCATAGCAAAATCTAGTAACCAACATATCATTGAATATTAAGAAAAGATATTGGGTAGGCCATTGATCTTAAAGGAATTGACATAACAAAATCTAGGCTAGTTTATAAGCTTTGAAGGGGTTCAATTGTCATATGGCAAAATGGGTTTTCTCAATCAAAACTTGGGGGATGAAGAAAAATATAATCCAGGATGGGCCAGTGTTGAGGTGATAATTAGAAACCTTTTCTTTTTCGTTCTTTTTTTTTTCCCCCTTTTTTGGCATGCTTCTCTAGCAACTTTAGTGTTAGGCATTAAACCAGAATATTGTTCAGATTATGTAAAAATTGAATGCACATTATAATATAATAACAAGGTTCATGAGTGATGAAGCTCAAGTGGGGTGGAACTAAATAACAATTATATTGAAAAGGAAATAGGAAAGAAAAATCGTCATTTAGCAATGGTAACAAACAGATAAAAACGACGAAAGCAGAGTATCACTATGATCAATTATCGTGTAGTGTTTGATTCACACATTTGTTTCAGGAATTTCATCAAACATGTGACATGCTTGTGATAAAAAAAATATTCGATGCAATGTAATTTCAGGAAATCAATACACATATCATGCACAAGAGAAAACAAATTGAATTTGAAACTCAAAACTAATGGAAGACCCACCCTATGGATGGTCCAGATCAGAGACCCCTATGCCTCCAATTTTTGGTGCAACTGAACTAGTGTTTTAGATTCTAGTTATTGCCCAAAAAAACAGATGAAAACAACCTATCCAAAGAAAAAATAAATAGAAAGAGAGGAAAAAGATTAAAAAATCTGGACTCCATGAAATCGCATTTTCGATTGATATTGATAACGCGCGCGCGCGTGCACACACACACACACACACACACACACACAGAGAGAGAGAGAGAGAGAGAGAGAGAGAGAGAGAGAGAGAGAGAGAGATCCATGCCTGCAACAGCATCTGATCTTTCTGCGATTCAAGACCTTAAACCCTAGAGGAGAGACGAGAAGGTGAGGTCAAGGGTTAGGGTTTTTTGAGAGGAGATTCCAAGTTAGGGTTTCTGCAACCCTAGATGCGAGAGGTCGTTTTCGGAATATCTTTTCTTAATATTCAATGATATGTTGGTTACTAGATTTTGCTATGAAGAACTAAAGATAACCAATGTGGATTGAATTTTTTCCTTGAATATCTCTACTTTCTTGGCCTCCAAGATCTTCACCATAAAAAAAAGGCAAGATCGGGTCCAAATTTATCGGGGGCCCCTGTTTTGCGAAATATGATGCCCATCAAACCGACGGTTTTGTGACAAAAAAGTGATTTGTCAAGATCAACCCTCATATTAAGATCCCCCGTGAGTTAGCTCTTGCAAAATTGGTATTTAACAACAGCCAAAAAATGGTACAACACTGATAAACATTTCCCCTTTTGTCGCATAAACACAATGTATCAAAAGGTACCCGCAACTGTATCTTGTAAGCTAATTTCTTCTTTTGGTTCTCTATTGTTAAAGTATTTATCAAATGAGAAGGAAACCTTCGAAACAATAAATATTTATGGATTTCTCAACACGATCTTCTTTCTTTCTTTCTTTCTTTCTTTCTTCTTTTTTTTTTTTTTTTTTTTTTGTGTGCCAAGTCCCGTGTAATTTTGATGGTATTCTCCACAAGAATTGATTGGCCATATGAGCTGTCTTATTAAAATTTGATGGGAGGGAGACCCTTTTGATTACCACAAAGATTAGCAAATTCCAGAATATTTAATAGCCGGTTCCCTGCATTTCCATTTTTTATTGTCCTTCATTATGAATGTTGATTATCATAGGCAAGGTATGCCCAATTACAAGTGGTGCTAAACACCCACAAATCATGCCTAGTGTTCACGGTACCTTTTTTTATGCACATGTTATTTTATAATTATTTCCTAAACAAAAAGAAGCATTGAATTTTGAATTGTAGTATTCTTATTCTACTTTCCAATCTTGGTTGTTTTTGCCACTCGTTTTTCATCAAATGTTAATTTGGAATCATGCGTCATCTAGTGTCCGGTGAAAGACCATTATATTCAATAGAATCTTAATGATAAGAAATCTGGATTGTTAGTTGTTGGTGTCTTAAAAAGATTATGATATGTTTATCTTTTTAACTTTATTATCTGTTCAGTTTTTTTCTTTCAGTATAAGAAAAGGAAAAAGTTTACAGTTGGGGTCGTTTGGATGCCTGTAAATGGTTCAAGTAGTAAATGATTTACAGGTGTAAATCATTTATAGCTAATCCTGTTTAGCAGTTAGCTGTAAATGATTTACAGGTAAACGATTATCTTTGTTTGGATAGCCTTTAAATTGCTTAAGTCCTGTAAATGAAGAGTCAATCTTTCCATTTATAGCTGTTAGGCTGTAAATAGAGAGCCTGTAAATCAAATGGGGCTGAAAGCTGTAAATAATTTACAACCTATAAATGATTTACAGGCATTTTCAGCATCCAAACAGACTGCAAACCATTTACTTGTAAATTATTTACAGTTAGCTCTATTTACAAGCATCCAAACCACCCCTTCCTATAGGACAACAGATTTGTACTTGTTACATTTTGAAAGAGATGTTTACCTGGTCCTGTACCTCAATTTGTACTTGTTACAGTTTGAAAGAGATATTTCCTTCTTCTGTTGATAGTCACTCTTGGCCTAGAACCTCTGTTTCTTTGTTTAAGTCTGTTGTGTTTGGCATATGTATGAACCATAGAAGACAGATTGGTGATTAATTTCGATGAATAAATTCTTTCTTCTATTGATTCTTGCAATGGGTTGCAATTCTAGTTGTAGACATTTTAGATGATGTGGACTTCTGCTATAAGCTGGCCAAAGAGGAATCGGTGGTCAATCTTCCAGGTGAGTTGAGAGACATTGTACTCAGCACTCAGCAGGAATCATATTTTATAGTGGAGAAGTAAATTATTTCTTTTATATAGAAAGGAAGGCATAAACCATTTGTGAAAGAAGAATATTCTTACTGGTGTGGTTCCACCACCAATCATATATGACTCTAGCAATTAGGGGTTTCTCCTTCCTGTAATTGGTTTACTTTAGGTGTTCAATAATATGCTGAAAAGCTGCATTTCTTAAGGTGGATGACCAGCTTAAGCATTTTCTCTATTCTTTCATAACTAACTAAAAATATTTGATTCCAGATGTTTAATTCATGCTTCATGTGATTGAAATGGTTGTGGTTGTTATCTGATTATAAATTTGATTAAGTGCTTTGATCATTTTCATATATACATGCTATACGCTTTACAATTTGGAATATCATTGGTAATTAAGGCATGGGCTTAATTATTTGGTCGTATTGGTTGAAATATGCACCTGAGACTCATTATTTTCATGTTGTTTTCACTGTTTTGTCTCTTAGAGGAATGGAGGAACTTCATTTTTTTTCAGAGATTCTTGACTAGTGCAAAGAAACACAAATCCTAACCTCCATTAACAGATCAAAGCCACTGGCATTGATTTGGGCCATATCTAAGAGGTAAATGTATCATTTTCCTTCCTTTAAAAGTTATTTAAAGAGTTACAGCCATCAATTTCAAAGAGTGTAGTAGCAGTTAGATCTACACTGAGTTGCATTTGTAAATTTAGAAGTTATGTATGTTTCACCAGTTTTACCAGAACCTGCTTTGCTTAAGATCAACCTCTCTGAATTCTATAGCAGTAATGTCTACATGAGGGAAGTAGTGAGCTTCTTCAGTGTTGTGACATCCTCAATGATTGCTCATGCCATTGTTAACAACATAACCAATGCACCAAAAGCCTCAGGACTTGGGAACATGTTATTCATATTAGGCTAGTTGGCCCATCAGGTTGGCCACAACATATTTAGCAAATAGACCATTCCAGTCCCAATTAGGCAACCAATGCATCTTGAATGTCGATAGTTGGTATAGTTCCTCTAAAATGACTATTTCTTTGTGCACATGGTATATAATAGGTACATTTAAGTGACAAATAAGGGATTCTTACCATAATTGTCGCCACCATCCCAAAATCAGTTAGATTGGGTGAACAGTCCTGCCCTCTGATTCTTGGACAGCTTGTATGTTCATAGAGGACCATTGTTTTATATATAAATAGATAGGTAGTGTATAATAGATGGGTGGTTGCCTTAGTGATAGAGACACATCAGTAGATGCAAAGGGTTTAATGTTTGAACCTTCCAACTACACATTGCTACAAGTGAGGGTTGGGCTGGGCCACTGGTTTGGCCTGCCTGATTAATGGACTGTCTTGATTTTCACCCAGGTTATCCTTTTATAATGTAGTGCACCTTTTGCACAGCTTGGATGTTATATGCACAATTGTCTTATATTTTACTTCAAACCTTAGGCTATCAGTGACTCTTGTTTAGGTGCCATAGCTTGGATGTTATATACACAATTGTCTTATATTTTATTTTTCAAACCTCAGGCTATCAGTGACTCTTGTTTAGGTGCCATCTAAATGACTATTTAGCAGGCCCACTCTGATAGGAAATACTCCAAGAGTAAGATGCTTGATACACAGACACTTAAATAGTAGACGCGTCAAACTCAGCGGAGTAAATTGGCACGTGAAATTCTAAGTAATTTCTTGCTGTATCAGAGTCTACCAGAGTATCCAAGTACTTTGCATGGATCTCGCACATGAATTTTGTGATTTAGTTTTTAATTTTGTATCTCATGTTCTGCATTTTAAAGTTAATATTTACTTTAGCTTAGGAAAATGGTCTAATTTCAGGATTTGCCACATCTTGATGTCAAAATAAAGTGGCCGAATGATCTTTACTTAAATGGCCTTAAAGTTAGAGGCATCCTGTGCACCTCAACATATAAAAGGGCACGTTTCTTCTGTTGATAATCTATTTTCCTTTCTTAATCACTAATACTTGCTCCTTGTTGTGTGCTTATATGTTTTCTTTAAGAAGACAATCCTCATCTTTATACGGTTGCTGGACAGATGTCTTTATACTGCTGCAGGACAGACCGGAGAGGCCTAGCCAATCAGAGCTAACCATGTCAGCTGTTGCAAGCCTTATGACATTAGACCTTGGTTTTTCTAGTGTGAATTTTCTCATAGTACTTTATGTCTACAAGCTAAGTTTGATGTGATAGGGCGCATCTGTAGTTTGTTTTGAAAACCTTAAATAGACGGCTAACTTTTTTGTTGGTATTGTGCTTTTTTGAATGAATTAAAACTAAATAATTGGATTGTGAAACATGCAAAATATTTTTAAAAAATTAAACATGTTTAGCCACTGTTTATTGAGAACCGAGGTAAAAGACTAGATTTAGCCTCGGTTGTTAAGAACCGAAGTGAAAAACTAGATTTAGCCTCAGTTGTCGAGAACTGAGGTTAAAAACTTAATTTAGCCTCAACTGAGGTTGCAACTCCCATAGCAAAAGGCTTTAGCCTTAGTTGTTGAGAACCGAGGTTAAAAATATATTTAGCTTCGGTTGAAGGCAATTGAGGCTAAAATTTAGATTTAGTCTCGGTTGGAAACAACAGAGGCTATAAAAATTCGATTTAGTCTCATTTTGAGGCAACAGAAGCTAAAAAGGTTCTCAGTTGCTAAAACCGAGGCTAACGCCTTTAGCCACGGGGGTTGAAGCCTCGGTTTGGAAACTAAGGAAAAATTGAGGCGAAAGGCTTGAACCTCAGTTTTCAACCCTTTTAGCCACTGTTTTGAAGTGAGGCTAAAGGCCTTTTTTCTTGTAGTGGGTGCAGTGCCATTTAAAACATTGATTATTAATGTGTATACCCTTATTATCTATCATATTTATATTTATAAGTAATATAAATTATCTATACTTGTAAATATGTATAAGTAATATAAACCAACTTTATATAAACCAATATAAACGAGCTTTTAATGAACCAAACTCGAGCTATTCACAAATATTTTGGTTCAGTCTCACTACCCCCAATTGGATGTCCAACCGATTGGAAGTGGGACACGGATTAGGTAAAGTAGGGATAATAGCTTAGTCGGTGAGGCCCTGACTGTGGAGCCCACCTAGATGTACATGTTGTATATCTGCTGTCCATCCATTTTGCTTATCTTATTTTAGGGCATGGTCCCAAAAATGAGGCAGATTCAAATCTCTGGTGGACCATGCAGTATGCAGTATGGATTGAACTCCTACCATTAAAAACTTCTTAGGGGTTACAATTTTTTGGATGAAGCTTCTATTTGTCTTTTCCTTTCATCCAGGTCCGGGTTGCCTTATCAATAGGTTGGATGGCAAATAAACATTACAGTTGGTCTTAGGGAGTTTTTAATGGTGGGCATTCAATCACCAGTATTTTTCTCCAGTGTGGTCCACCTAAGATCTCGATGTGTATAATTTTCTGGACCATATCCTAAAATGAGCTGGCCAAACAGATGGACGGTGTCAATATGCAATACATACATAGAGGTGGCCTCCATAGTCAGGGCCTCACCCTAAGCTGTAACCCCTGCCTCACCTAATCAGTCATCTTGATAGGACTTATGTAAGCCCCAATGGGCCGACAGGCTTCTGGGCTTCCTAGTCCAGCCCAACCTGTTTATAAACGAGCTTGCAAGTTAAGCCCAAGCCCAAGCCTCTGGTCTGATACTCCAGAGTCCAGCCTAAGCCTGATTCGAGGTGGGCCATGCCCAGAAGCCCGACGGGCCAATCCGGCCATTGACACCCCTAGGCGCACCTAAGTTTTGTAATGGCCTAAAATTTGGTGTGACCCCTCATCTAAGTAGGACACAGGAATTGGATGTGTTGGATGCAGTGGACCCTGTAAACAATCAAAAAGGTTTTAATGGGCGGCATCTATTCTCAACTATTGCATGTGGTGTGGCTCACCTAAGTAATGAATTGACCTGATTTTTAGGCTAGTGGCCCACCATGAAAGGGTGCATCTAATTGATGGGGTGGATGCCCGACATGCATCACAGTGGGGCCACAAAGCTCAAACTCAGTACCTATTAACATCTAAACAAAGTTTCATGTTAAAAAAAAAAAAAAAAAAAGTTTCATGTTAAATTCACAATAGTTTGGTGATAAATTTGCCGGAATAAAAAAAAAAAAAAAAAAAAAAAAAAAAAAAAAAAAAAAAAAACTAGTGAGATTTTGAAACTATCGAAATATTATTCAAAAATTTCCAAAAAAAATATCGGCTGAATTTGAAATTTTCAGCAATATTTGTGACAATGGTCGTGACCAACTAGTGTTATATGGTTCGAGATGAGCCTTATATCTGAGGTCATCCAAACTTTTGATCTGATGAGATACACAGATAAAGGGTGCTGCCCAAAAATCTTCAAGGTGAAAAGATCGATGCACAGAGCTCAAAGAAGACTGATTAATAGACAGTCCATATTCAAAGGAGTATGGAACTTTTACAATTGGGGTATCCCCATCCACACAAATGCTCATCATGCAAATGGTTTGAATCACCGAATATGGCCTCAAATCCAATTATAGTTTCAATGTGCACTGTAATAGTAGGTTGGAATGTTTTCTATCGAACCTGGTATGATTTAAGGGCATGTTTGGCCAGTGGGATTAGACGGTAATAGATGGTATTAGATGGGGTGAAATTTGAAAAGGGCAATCATTACGTGTGGTCGTAGATTGTAGATTGTCTGTTAATAGCATTGGATTTTCAAAACTCAACCTCATGTTTGGATTGGAGAAGATTATGTGTGTTCAGCAATTCAATCCTATGTATAGCGTTTGGAAGAATGTAAACTCCAACCACGAATTATCTTTCTATCCAAGACAGGTAGCAAGCTATGGGCCCCATTATGATGTATGTGTTATATCAACACCATCCATCCACTTTGTCGGAGCATTTTAGGGTTTGAGCCCAAAAATGAGGCAGATCCAAAGCTTAGGTGGAACACACCATAGAAAGCAGTGGTACAATGATGACCATCGTTGAAACCTTCCTAGGGCCCACCGTGATGTCAATTTGTAATCCAACATGTTCGTGAGGTCACACAAACCTGGATGAAGGGGAAACACAATTATCAAGTTCATTCAAAACTTATGTGGCCCCCAAAAGGTTTCCAATGAGAGGCGTTCAATCCCCACTGCTTTTTGTTGTATGGCCCACTTGAACATTGGATTTGCTTGATTTTTTGGTCCATAGTCCTAAACTAATCTCGAAAAATGGATGGATGGTGTGGATATAGCCCAAACATCATAGTGGGAGCCACATCATGGTTAGCTACAAGAAGGTTTCAACGGTGGACACTTTCGTTCCCATTTTTTCGTGTTGCATGGCCCACTTGAGTTTTGGATCTCACGAATTTTTAAGCTCTTATACTATTATGCCCTTTTAAAACAAATGGAAGGAGTGGATTTGTCACGACATCATTGTGGGCTCCACACAGCCCCAGGTGCAATCCGCTCTCGATTTTGTCTTTGTCCCTCTCATATTTGTTAGGAGCTTGGCTAGATTATTAAATATTAAAGTGGGATTGGGAGAATCCCTCTCAACCCGACGTTGTATCGGGTGTGGTTTCCAATGCCCTGATGATGAAGTCCCAAATAGGGAATAGGTTTGGAAATGTGGGATTTGCGATTCAATCCCTTCTAATACTTTCTAATACAACTATCCAAACAGACCCTAAGGGAAACGGGTATCCCTTAGAAGTATCAGTATCACTATAAGTTTTATTGATATTGCTAATAAATATCATCGATAATTGAAAATGCAAGGAAACATTGAGCAAACATGGGGAAATGGTGGAATTTTCAATGAAACTTCAGGAGATGTGAACATACACATATTTGTATATTTAGGAATAAAACAATTGCAAAAATACTACATATATAACAAGTTCCTATTTAAAGGGGGCCTAAAAGCATGTATTGTCGTAATAAATTAGTCGAACTATCCCATCCATCCCGTTTATCCATCCATCTCATCTATGCATTCAACCATCCAACTTTCCATTCAAACATCCACCAATATTTCGAAATATCGACAACACAATATATGCTAAGAAATCGTCAACAATTGAAAAGGAAACAAAAGATTGTGGTTTCAATATCAACCATATTGCGATAAGGATAATATTGTGTTGTTATCGATATTATTGTAGGCAAATTGAAAACTGCATACAAACATGAGCTAATAAAAAAAAATTAATGGATTTTTTTTAATAAATAGATTTTGGCACATAGCAATACATTGGCTATGTTATCAAAATATCGCCAATTCTCTAGCAATCCAAGCGACATCTGGAATTTACATAATAAAAAATATTGGCAACATCAATACATTGGTGATATTTAGCGATACATCACTGATACCTAGAATTTCTGATACTATCATTGTTATCGTCAAGTTAGAGATACGGGTAATATTGGGTATACTTTGAACAATTGTTCTCCCAAATATTTGTTTGTTGTGTATGGCCAATTCAAAGTAGGTGGATCATCTCTTCCTTCATTGCCCGACGGCTGGCTTTTTATGGAATAGGATTATGTCCAAGTTTATTGTATGGAAAACTTCCAATGTACCTTGTTGAGTTTGGCATCCGCATAATCTATCCCGGCGTCAATTCGGATCATTCAACTTTTCTTCCACCACTATGCAAAATCCACCACAATTGGATGTCCTTAAACATTAGTGACTGGATATATCTTCTAAAATAATCGAGTCCGTTCATTTTTTCATGCCACCAACTGTATGGTTTGGATCATCCAATCAGTATGATTTTTCAAGGTAGAATACAAAGCACGGCCTGTACCCTAATGGACAGTCCAGATAGGTGATGTGGATGATTTTTCAAGGTAGAATACAAAGCACGGCCTGTACCTAATGGACAGTCCAGATAGGTGATGTGGATACCAACGAGCCCAAATCCAACTAGGTGCATGGAAAGGATACATGGACATAGCTCACTAGATCATTTCTCTTTACTAAATTGTTAATTTTTCCAGAGTGCATTAAAATTGAATAATTGAGTAAAAAAAAAAAAAAAAAACTGAATTAGGAAAGCAAATGACAGGGATTACGAATCTAATTACCTGACAAATGGCCGGGATTAAGAATCTGATTACCTAACAAGGCTGATAGAGCTTCAGATCTAACCCTCACTATAATCTCTTCTTCACATCGTAGCTGGCTTTGATGCCTCTTATACCACTAAGCTTTTGGTCGTCCTCCGCAAGTAAGAAGCCGCAAGCAAGAACAACGAATCAGAATAAAGAGAAATACCTCTGAACTATGTTTGGACAATGAAGAAGTCTGATCCTTTAATTTAGATTCTTAACTTAGTAAAAGGGACGCGGATTAGCTACTGACATGTTGAGTAGCTATCTCACTACTGAAGTGACGTCACCAACTTCTGTGGGCCCCACTATGATGTATGTGTTGTATCCACACCGTCCATTCATTTGGAGAGATCATTTTAGGGCATGATCTAAAGATTGAGACAGATCCAAAGCTCAAGTGGATCCCCCAAAGAAAAAAGTAAGGACAGTGTCATGACCATTGAAACTTTTCTAGTGCCCACCATGATGTTTATTTGAGATCCAACATGTTCATAAGTTCACACAGACATGGAAGAAGGGAAACCACAAATATCAGCTTGATTAAAAACTTATGTGTCCCCAAGAAGATTTTAATGTTAGCAGATCAAGCCCCATTGTTTCCTTTGGTGGGGTCCACTTAAGCTTTGGATCTGTCTCATTCTTCAGATAATACCCTACAATGGTCTCTCCAAATGAATGGATGGTGTGGATACAACACATACATCATGGTGGGGCCCACAGAAGTTGGTGACGTCACTTCAGTAGCTAGATTACTACTGAATTGATGAACAGGATTGATCTCAAATAAACTTCTGAGCTAAAGAATGAGGGAACATTTTGGGGCATGAGCTAAAGGATGACACAGATCCAAAGCTCAAGTGGACCCCACCAAAGAAAACAGTGAGGACACTGACATGACCATTGAAACCTTCCTAGGGCCCACCATGATGTTTATTTGAAATCAATACTGTTCATAAGTTCACACAGACATGGAAGAAGGGAAAACATAAATATCAGCTTGATCGAAAACTTCTGTTGCCCAAGAAGTTTTTAATGGTAGGAGATCAATCCCCCACTGTTTTCTTTGGTGAAGCATACTTGAGCTTTGGATCTGCCTCATTCTTTGGCTCATTACCTAAAAAGATCTCTCCAAATGAATAGATGGTGTGGATACAATACATACATCACAGTGGGGCCCAGAGAAATTGGTGACGTCATGACTTCAGTAGCGAGGGAGGTAGCCACTTAACCTGTAGCTAATCCGCGGGCGAGGATTTCCTTCGCAAGGAAGTTTCTGCTCTGGGAACCACGGTGGGGCCCACAGTGATGTCTTTTTGATAATCCACCCCGTCCATCCGTTTTGGGAGCTCATTTTAGAACGTGAAAACAAAAATGAACCGGATCCAAGACTCAAGTGGGCTTCACTAAAGGAAAAGGTGGGTAGGTAAATTACTACCGTTGAAACCTCACTGGGGTCCACAGTGATGTTTATATGATATCCATACCGTTCATAACGTCACTACTACTGGGATGAACTGGAAGCACAAATATTATCCTGATTCGAAACTCCTGTGGCTCCACAAATATTTCAACTGTGGACGTTCAATCCTCACGTTTTCAGCCCACTTGAGTCTTGGATCCTGTTCATTTTTGTTCTCATGTCCTAAATTGAGCTCCAAAACGGATGGATGGGGTGGATTTATCAAAAAACATCGCTTTGAGCCCTACCTTGGTTCCCAGTGCAGGAACTTCCTGCGCAAGGCTTTCCCAGGAAATCCGCGCCCCTAATCCGCGTCCAAACTTTCGTGGCTCATTAATGGTCAATCAACACTGTTTCTTATGGTATGGTCCACCTGTTAATTGGATCTGTTTCATTTTTCCAATAATGTCATAAAATGGTATGGAAAAACAGATGGACGGCGTGGATACATAATACATACATCAAGGTGGGCCCACGGTAACCCCATCGTAAGGGCCGCACCGTCGTGGGTGAGGAGTCCCGTGCTTTACCCTGTTCTTTTTTAATAATGCTCCAGTGAATAGTGCTCTTAGTTGCAGTGGGACACAGAGATGGTTCAATGCATTAATCTAGACTGTTCATTTGATCCATCACACATTTGATGAGCTATCCTGTAAAAACCACACTGATCTGATGATCCAATCATCCTTGATCTGGCCCTTTTTTTTTTTTATAGCCCCTCTTTTTCTTGTTCAACAATTGTTAGAATTTCCTAACAAAAGTGATTTATTAGAATCATAAGCACTCCATGATGGGCCCGAACAATAGATGGATGAATTGTTGATTGAACTTATTTCTTGTGAATGGTCTCACCCTCCATATTAAAGGGACATTGATCAAATGGTTAACATTTGCCAGATCGGCATGGTACTTGCATGCCAGCCCAAAAGATGTGCCTCAGAAGTTTTGGATCAAGATGATATTTGTTTTTTCCCTTCATCTAGGCTTATATGACCTTATTAATAGATTGGATGGTAAATAAATAGTAGAGACTTTAAGGTGCGCCCTAAGAAGTTTTTAATGGGAGGATGGTCAATCACCTATGTTTCTTATGATATGGTCCTCATGATAATTGGACCTGCTTCATTTTTTAGATAATTCTTTAAATTGATCTAGAAAAACGGATGAATGCTTGGATACATAATACAGGTGCCGCACCAGTCTTGGGTGAGGTTGGGGTCTTACCTAATTCACTCTCAATTCTGACATGCAGAACTTGAGCACATAGGATATTAGTTGATAAAGTGTTTGAGTAGTGATGTCATAATGATGTTGGCCCCTTTGTCAGAAGTTTTTTTTATAGTCATTTTGGTGCTGTTTGACTTTTTGGGGATGAAAATGCTCATTTGCTCAGTTATCTCTCATACGGCTACAACGGAACGCGGAAGTTGAGAGGACCTTTTTAGAATGGGGTGTGGGCTCATTGAATCAATGGTTGGAGACACCCTTCGGTCGATTTAATCTATTCATTTTAATCGGACAATCGTGAACCCATAATAAGATTATTTCAAAAATAAAAATAAAAATTGGAACTTTCTATGGCTCACACCTGCATTAACGCTATGAGTTAATCTTGAACCGTTTCCTCTAGTGTAGTCCATTCGTGATGAGTTTTACCATCAAACTTAGATAGATTACAACAAATTAAAACCTCCTTCATGTAGACAGCTTGAATTTGCTCCAAGACTATCCAGTGGGCCTCACATAAGACATGAGTTAGTTCAATAGATGGGTCCCTTGCATGGGAAAGGTTATTTGGCCATTAGGACCGTTGCCACCTCCGTGGGACCCAATCTGGCAAGCTTTCAGTGTCATTCCCTCCATTCCAGTGAGCTTTTGAGGGTTTTTTTTTTTTTTTTTTTTATTTTCGGCTATAATCTTCAATATAGAAGCTATGAAAGCCAAATGTGGATTTATATTAGGATAATAGTGGCTTTTGTTTCTTTTTTTTATGAGTATCAATAATGGAATTTTGAGATAAGGAGGAGGGTGTGGTGATTCCCTTTATTATTATTATTATTATTATTATTATTATTATTATTTATGGGTATGAAAGGTGAGAGTTTATGAATGGGATGTATTTTGTAACGAAAGAATGTTGTAATAGATGAATTTTAAAATGAAATAATGTTCTAATGGATGAATTTTAAAATAAAAGAATGTGGTAATAGATAAATGTAATAAATGTTGAAATGTATAAACATTATAGCAAATAAATGTTGTAGTGGAAGACGGTTGAAATGGATGAGTGGTCATAAATGTCATAACTTCATGTGGGTTGCAGATCCAACAAAATGGGCCACTTTTGGACAATCAAATGGTGTACACATAAAGTAATTCCAAATTCATTTGAAAGTTTATCAAATTACTTTTTCAACAAGTATAAGATTACCTTAAATTGGACATGTAAGTATCAATGGTGGTCAGTGTGTATCGGCGAAAACGGTCATAACTCAAACGTTATATATCCAATTTGGGTGATTTGTACTTGCTATAAAGTTAATTTGATGAACTTTTCATATGGCTTTGGAATCAACACATTTGGACACCATTTGATTGTCCAAAAGTGGGTTGTGTGAAGATAACCTCATCTCAACACTGAGGTCAAGGCATTGAATCCCAACGTGGGGGGCTAACATTGAAAGGTGACTAACAATGGGATGCGTGAACTAACCCATAAAAAATAAAAATAAAAAAGAGGGGAAAAAAAAAGAAAAGAAAATTGCTCCCTGTTGATAGGACTGTCAATGGGTCGGGCTGGCTCATCTCGAGCGGGGTTCAAGCTTAAAACTCCAGCTCATTTCTAAAACAAGCTAAGCTTGATTTTAACTATCCACCTTGATGTATGTATTCTTAATCCATGCCATCCATCAGTTTTTAAATCTCATTTTAGGGCATTGTTCGAAAAAATGAAGCAAATCCAAGAAGATTCAAATCTTAATTGGACTGCACCACAAGAAACAACGGTCATCAAAAGCCCAACATTAAAAACTTTGTAGGGCGCGCTTAATGTTTATTTTCAATCCATCCTCTTCATAAGGTTACATGGACCAGAACAAATATCAACTTGATCCAAAACTTTTGTGGCCCACAAGAAGTTTTTAATTGTGGGTATTTATTCCCTCATGTGTGATCCACTTAAGATTTGGATTTGCATCATTTTTGGGACCATGCTCTAAAACAAGCTGGAAAACTGATGAATGAGATAGATATACAACACATACATTGAGATGGGCCCCATGGTCTATGTAACATTCACTAATGTGTTACGGCAGAACCATTGGCACATGTTGCATACTTAGAGGGATTGAAGATGATGATGTCACATGCGGCACATTGATGCATGTAGAGCACTTTGTATATATGGATTGCAAGAGAAGATGAATGGTATTACATGTAGTACTTAGCACATATGGGGGGCATAAGATCGAGAAGATAGATGGGGTCATATGTAACACTTCTATCACAAGTAGGAAGATTTACACGCATCCAAATTTAGAGATCAAGTGGTAGACTAAATGAAGATAAGGTCTTGGTATAAAAATAACATTTATTCATCTTCCAACAAAGATAGACATACGAAATGTTGTTTTCCACAAATTCTCAAGTAAAAATGGGCTCAAATAATGAGAAGTGAGTGTCATGGAAATAATGTATACTTTCCTTCACTAGACCAAAATTGTAGATAAGCTAAAATCGCTTGGTTAAATGACGAACTAAGTCCGTCGCTATTGGAAAATGTCCGTCGCAAATCTGATTTCATGGGGAAATTTAGGGGTTTAATCGTGGTGGGATTTTGCGACGAACCCGGTCCGTCGCTTCCTATAAAAAAGATAGATTTGGTCTGTGCGACGAACTAAATCCACCGCATATCTAAATTACGTGGCAGAACGATTCAGCCAACATGATTCCTTTTTTCATCAGCGATGAACAAAATTCGTTGTTAAATCAAGGATTTTATAAGATTTTTTTTCTAAAAAATTGTGATATTTAAAAAAACAAAAACTAGGATTAAAATGACGTAGAGATTAAAAAGAAACTTTAGTTTAAAAATTTTCAAAAGACTTGTGATTTAAAAAAACAAGAGTTTGGAAAAATTAATTTGATATTTTGAAAATAAAAATGTAAAGTTTAAAGAAAATTGGAATTTTGATAAATGAAAATTTAGATTTAAAAAAATCGAGATTGAGAAAAACAAAAGACCTTTTCAAGAAGAAAGTCAAGAGAATAACTTCCAATAATAGGATTGATCAAATTCTGTGATCAGGCCATCCTAAAGTTGATTTGAACAGTCAGATATGTTCACAGCGTGCTAATTAGGACAGAGCACAACTTCAACCCAATCTGACCTGAAATGAATCAGATCTGTCTAAAACAGTTTTTAAATGGACATAATCAGTTTGTCTAGATCTAGACAGATTTTGGACAATCTTATCGGTCAAGATTGAAGAGTAAATGACTTTAGATGTTTGGATTAAATTTCAATCAAATCTACTAATTGGATTGCAAGATACAGCCTGTCATATTGTTGATCAATCTTGTCTGACCAGATCGGACGAGTCCAGTTAAATTGAAGTTCTTGGTGAGTAGAATAGAGTTATTTAAATTGAGATTACACGGATAGGGTAACTGGTGTAAATTGGCTAGTGACCCTGCCACTAACCAATTGCTAATGACCGGTGCTCCGTGAGCCCTATCATGATGTAGGTGTTTCATCCATACTGTCTATACATTTTTCCATATCATTTTATAATATGAGCCCAAAGAGGTAGATCCAAATCTCAAGTGGACCGCATCATTGGAAACCATGTGAATTGAACGACCACCACTAAAAACTTCTTTGGGCATGGAAGTTTTGAAACAAGCTAATATTTGTTTTTTCCCTGCATCCGGGCATGTATGGACCTAATCAAGAGGTTGGATGTCAAATAAACATTACAATTGGGCCAGGAGGTTTTTAATGGTGGACATTCAATCACTGTTGTTTTCCTATGGTGTGGTCCACTCGAGATTTAGATTTGGCTCATTTTTTTGGATCAAGCCCTAAAATGATCTTGATAAATGGATGGACAGCGTGGATAAAACACATACATCATGGTGGGGCCCACAGAGCACCGACCACTAGCCAAGCTTACTAAGGTAAAAGTAAGTGGGTGTTACCCTAACCGTGTTAGGCCTACCTTGATGTATTCTGTGTATATCCACTCCGTCCATCTGTTTTTCCATTTAGGTTTAGGACGAGATCCTAAACCTTAATAAGATCCAAATTTCAGGTGTATCACGGTGGGCTCTAGAAAGTTTTTAACGGTAAGAGTTCAATCTCTACTCCTTCATGTGGTGTGGTCCATTCGAGATATAGATCTATCTAATTTTTTGTTTCATACGCTAAAATGATTTTTCACAATAGATGGACGGCGTGGATAAAACATATAGATCACGGTGGGCCCCACAGATCCCCTGACATGACCGTCCGTCTCCAGCTAGGTCCGGGTATTACTCAATCCGCGTCCGTCCCCGACAGAGGGAAACCAATTCTCCCTCCCTCTTTTTCGTTCCCTCCTCAAAACCCTTCTTCCGTCTCTCCCTCCCTCTTTCATTTTCTCGTGTCCGGATCTCTCCCTCTCAAAACCCTTCTTCTGTCTCTCTCCCTCACTCTCTCTCTCCTCCACCTCTCCCTCTCGACCATCGCGGCCATCTTTCCGATTGTCGAGGAGCATCATCAGATCTCCCAAGGTATAATTTTTCTCTTCATCTCTTTTCTTTTTCTTTTTCTTTTTTTTTCTTTTTTTGTGAAATATTCTTGAGGAAGATTTGTGGAAGTTTAGGGTTTGATATGGCATTTTGTGAAGATCTTTGTTGTTAGGGTTTTAATTTTTTTCTTTCATTTCCATCTTTTTGCCTCCCCTAGAATTTTTTCTGTGAGATTTTTTGTAAATTTCACCAAAATGAGGGCTAAAAACAGCGCTTCTGTAAAATCTAATTTCGTTTACATATTCTGAGGGCATTTTGGGGATTTTTGTGGGGGCCATGTTTTGTAATCTAGGACGTTGGTACATTGATTCCCAAGGTTTGGATGCAAAACACCTAAAAAATCTCTTGGACACAAATGTTATGACCCCTTTTCAGTCGAATATGGACCATTGTTGTGTTTCTCTTCTGGGCCGTTTATCTTTGGGCCAATAGCTGAAAACTCAGGGGCCACCTACCTACACTGAACACTAGTCCAGTCCACCCTTCTACCAAAATAAAAAAATATATAAAAAAAAAAGGGACCATTTGGGTGATCTTAGACATCTGTGATTGGACCTATATTCTATGGATGATGATGATCATGTGCATGCATTTTTGACACCATGAACTGCATGTTTTGAATCATCCAATCAGGTGCTATTTTTACAAGGCAGGCTGTGAAGAGTAGGCCGGACCTAATTGATGGTCCAGGTGGGTGATGTGGTTGTCAACGAGTCCAAATTCAATTATCTGCATGGGATGGTTTAGATAGTATTGATTGCTGGGTGTGGGCACCATGGGGTGTGCATACAACATCGAACCTGTGGATTACATAAGCCCTCTCCTGAAAGTTGGATGTTTAAAAAATAAGTTGTTTTTTTTTTTTTTTTCATTCCGACTTGTCGATTTCTTTTGGTATTTTATTTTGTTGAGTTCTTTTTCTTATTCTTACAACACAAATTTTTTATTCAACATTGGTATGGACCTTTGAAGACTTTAGATGGCTTATCTATTGACTCAGTAAAATGTTCCGATTTGAATATTAAAAGAACTACGTAGTGGCTTGATCCCAAACCACCTTTTTGGGTACGTAGGCAGTCGTTCGAACTAGACTGTATAGGTGCAGCCACAAAATTTTCTTCTTTTTTTCCCCTTGAAGTGTGACAACAGAGGGGATGATATGGCAATAAGAGGACCAAAATGTAAAGCGTAAGCAGGAGCATTACCAAAAATAGTTATCCGTTCTGTCAAAACTCACTCGACAGCTTAGGAAAGGATCTCTTTTGGTTAGTATTTTTAGGGCTTTTAGATATTTTTAGTTCTCCGTCTTTTTTTAATAAAGCAACTGCATTGTATTTTTGGGACTTATCTTTTCAATGTGCAATGGCTGGTCTTAAGGTTGTGGGACCAGCTTGTATCAGAATCCGGCCCTTTTCCTACTTGGTTATTCATGTGGACTGATCACAGTGTATCTCCACTGTGTTCTGCCTACCCGATCATGTAGGATTAGCAAAAATTCTCTATTGTAGTTGCTGAACCACCAACTGCCCTTAATTACACCGACCATCACCTCTTGATATGTGAGTAATTGCAGAAGCTTTACTGAATTGATTTATGTGAATTAAGGCACCCAAATTATAGTCTAGACGTCCATTATACCACAAGGTAAGATTGACAGGTGCGTTTTTAACTCTATTTATTATTTATTTTTTAAAGATGAGTTGCACATTTAACATTTAGTTCACCTAACGAAAAGCTGATTTCCAAATGTAGGCATATATTATGCATCTTATCCCATTGTAAATTTGTAATATGGTGCATTTCATGGGCCCTGCATCAGAATGCCTGTGGTCCCAGAATTAATCTGGTTAGATGGGTCTTTATTATCAGCATTCGTATGATCTGGGACTTTCATTCTAATGTTTCCGACCATGCTCAAAATTTGATCGGGTGGATGATCACCCAATCAAACAACTCAAAAGGTGAAAAAAAGAAACTGGCATGAGGATATGTCCATGCAGCAATATGATAAAATTGAAATCTCTGTTATTGATGCAGGCCATACCTGCTCATCTCATAGGACTGTCCAACTAGGTCACCTTTATACCACATTCCTTCCTCACCAACTCCTTGATGGTTGATGTGTATTTTACATAACTCAGCCGTGGCTTGCATCTATCAAGTTTATATATTGAAAATATTTGTGGCAATGAGATATAGAGAAGTGTAAATATCTATAGATAGATATACAGAAGTAGAGATAGACATTTGACAAGAATCATGTATTTATATCTTTTAGATTTTCCTAATTGCATATTGACATGTGTTCAACAGAGCAATTATTTAGAAAATGGAGTGACCTTATTTGCATGTGTAGCTACCAGTTGATGGTCACAAACCCACACGCATGTGGGCTTAACCTCTGTTTTCTTGTTTTTAAGAAGAGATTTAATTTGCAGTCTTTCTTTTATGAGAGAAGCTACTTGGCACATGTGAGGCAATTGGATGTAACATGGCAATTCGATGTAACATAGCAAATGGTTGTCAATTAAATTTCATGCATGAATGATATAAGATCTTTCGGAACATTTTTTCAAATTGTAGCAAGAGTTCTGTAATATTTGACTTGTGATTGGTGTATTTGTGTTTGGATGTAATATAGACTTAAAACAGGGTCCACAAGGCTTTACTAGAGAGTTTACATGGGTTTCTGTGCCTATTATTTAGAACGAACCTAAAAACTTGCACAATTTTCCCTATGGACTGGTTTATGAGTGTAGCTTTTCCTATGCTCATTTTATTCTTCTTTGCTGGGATTGTCTCAGCTTTGTGAAAATTATGGCACCTGTCTTTTCTCGAGATGCTTGGCGTTGTGTGCGGCATCTGGTTCAGGTATTGCTGGAGTTTTGCAGTAACACAATGTATTTATTGGGATTTATTCCCGACTTTGGGATCTGTTCAACCAAACGCTTTTCACCCATGACAACCTAACATATCTGGATTTTGCGACTTTAGAATGATTTGGTACATGGATGGGGATTGGATTTTGCACTAAGAAGATGTGTTGAGGTAAGTTGACTAATTATCCCGTCTCTTTCTTTCTTTGAAACTTTCCTCTTATGTATTATAGTGTTTATATTTGATGTAAATGGTAATGTTTTATCTGAAAAAGTTTTTCTTTCCTTTACAAGGTGTAATAATTGTTAATCCATTGAGGCATCTTATCTAATTTAAGCATGGGTTCACAGTTCAAAAGAAATTGTTAATCCACGAGAATCAGTCTTTTTTCAACTGAAGTTGGGTACAATATACAAAAGAAATGGATGGCTAATACAACTACTGATTTCTAAGCCAAAGTTCTAAAAAAGTGTTACAGGTGTTAACCACTTGATGGAAAGCTCTTATCTAACACCCTTATGTTGTGGTGCATGTGGCCGCATTTGATTGGACAATGCTCCACATGTGAGCTCAGGAAACCTCACCTGCAACTTATGCTTTGGTCTAGGAATCAAGTTGGATGCAAATCAGGTGAGCCAATTGCGTGCGAATGAAATGGAAAATCAACATTTAGCATATGTGTATGGCACATCAGAAGAACAGATGATATGAATTTTGTACTAGGAAAGCTATATAGTTGCCCCCACCTGATGACAAATTTCCTCATGGATATGTGTAAACTCTCTCATCAGTCACCTAAAATGCGCCTAGTAGCATTATGAATAAAATCTAGAGATTATAAATCAAATCTCTGGTTAAAGCCTAAAAATGATATGCAACTATTCATACCAGAGCAACTAATCAGCAAAATAGAAGAAAAATGTGAAAACTGTCATCATGCACTAATTTCATCCAAGTGGGGCTAGTGGTAATCCATACTATGAATCTGATGGATATCAGTGTGGATGGAGGATGCCTCATAGCAGAAGTTCCTAATAATTTACCGTCCATTGGAATGGCAAACACCCCAAACTTAGCCTCACTGCAACTGAACCTTATGTTAAACTTGATTAGCATGGCTTGTAAGTATAGTTTCATTAGTTTAGTTTTAGTAAAAGCTGCTTACAATATGCATTACTTCTCTACCTTTTATTTGCTCCTAGTTTATACTTAAAAAGTTTTCTCTGCAGCAATTTTAAAAGTGTGAAAGATGCTTCTTTGTTTCTTTTAATTGGCTTTATGGTGAACTACTGGTTGCAGAAATGGCCTAGGTTCTTGCATAATGAGTTATCAAGCTTGTCACTTGGCATTTCTTACGAGTAGGTGGTGCTTCGTTGTCTTTTAGTTATTATTTTTTCTTTATTGTCCTTAAGATTATAAAATTGATACTCTTTATGTTTTATATTCTGGATTTTGCAGGTGGGCCCAGTTGATGAATTTGCTAACGTATGAGGTGGAAGTAGCTATAAAGGAAGGAGTAGAAATGAAGGCTTCACGTATGGTCCAAAGTGGTCTCAACGAGGACAATAAATTCTAGTTGCTCAATTCTACGGAGAATGGTTTACTTAAATGTGTAGATTTTTAACAAATATTAATATTATTTTCCACTAGAACGGAAAGGATTTTTAAGTTTAAATATATGACATAATGATGATTTATGAGGGTTTTATTATTATTATTTTTATATTTATATATAATTTGGACGACTATCAGGTGTAACAGATTCAAGAAACGGTTCGGGTGTTAGTTTTTTTGTTGCAGAAAATTTACCGACGGACCAAAACCGTCGCTAAAATTCCGAATAATGGAATCGCGGTTTTGGTAGTCCGTAGCCCTTATATATTTAACAGCAGACAATAGCCGTGGTAAAGTCTTAGTACGACGAACAGAATCCGTGGCAAAATCCGTTGCTTTACATAATTTCACGACGGGCGTAATTCGTCGTTTAAAAGCGACGGACATGATTCGTCGTTTAAAATTTGCCACAGTAAACTGCGACGAACAAAGTATTTTGGCTTGGTGTTGAGAATCTTCCAATTAGTTTTATTAATTGCTAAAATTGTTCTTTATTTGAGGACATTGAAAGGGTTTTAAACTAAATGGAAGGGCATTTATATTGGAAGTGAATTAGCATGCTTCGTGCCAAACATGCCTATTTATGGATGGAAAACAGCTGCATAGGCCAATGTACGTGTGACATAGTTGTATAGAAATCTAGATTGTCCAAATCACTAGCCCAACTTTGAATGAAGTATAAATGAAAGAATATTGTAGTTACTACAGTGCCCATTGTAAGTTTTTTTTTTTTTAGTCAGTCATGCAACGCACCCACCCTGTTAGCTAGGCAACGAACCCAATGATGCACCCACCCACCAGCGGGGTTAGTGTGTCTCCTTAGCACTCGAACCTGAGACCTACTGTTGAATTGCCTAGGCATCTTCCAGCTAGGCTATGCATTATTCTTTAAAATGTGGTAAAGTGGGAAATTGTGGAGCCCATGTGATATTCATATGACATCTAGACCGTCCAACAGATGTAATGTACTATGGTGTTTAGAAGAATAATTTTTTTTGGTCAATCTAAGCACAAGGTGAGCCACATTATAAATAATAATATACACTACATAAAAACATCAAAATGCGCATGCAGTCCACCTAATGATTGATCATAAAGAAATTAGACCAATGGGATGATCTAATCCATCCTTGATCTGGCCTTATTTTCTATAGCCATCCCTTTTGCAAGCCATGGATTGAATGGTTAGCAAAACTCAATCTTTATGAACATAAGCAATCTAACAAATGGATTGATAAAATTATTTACTGGACCTATTTTTATGTAAATGATCTTGACCATCCATGTTTAACATGGTAAATGTACAATGGCTGACAGAGAATTACATGATACACAACTCTGGCTGCTGCAGAATATAGGCCGTTCTCAATTCTGACAACTGGGGTGATGGTTCGGTAATTCAGACCATAATTCTATTGGGCCCCACCAGGGATGAATCTTGCCACTAAAATATCCTAGATCGAGGTCTCAGCTTCCAATTTTGAGGCGTTTTCTAATGAATGAGGGGTGTTGCTGTGTTTCTCTTCTTAATCGTCTATCTGTAGGCCACATGATTGGAAGAATGTTATTGCCCTATCAGGTAGATTTTTTTAGGCATGATCCATCCACAGTAGGGCGCAACGGATCAACGGTCAAGATCATAGAGCCATGGGCACACTTGTCAGGATCAAATACCCGATGATAAGATGCCCATAAAAGAAAGGAAGACTCGCTTGCCAAAGACTCTGGTGCAATGCCTGGCCTAGGGAGTGCCAAGTGTCCAAACAAGATCATGTCCTCCAAAAAGCCATCAACGAATAAAAAGAGAGGTAGAAATCTCCAAAGATAAATTATGGTTCTTATTTATAGTGACAATTATATGTCTCATGATCAAGGATATTTGAGATTTTTTGCTTATATGAGTTTTTCCAGTACTTCTATGTTGGGATTAGTTACTAGTTCCAATTTGATACAAATTCATATTTTTTGGAACTGGTGGGAATGTGTTCGTATCTATTAATAGGTTTTTGGTTCACACGACCAATTGCAGCCAATGCTTGTCAAAAAGCGTTTGTAATTAATCGTGTAGGGGATTTTGGTTTATTGACCCATCTGGACTTTCTCTATTTAAGCCACCGTTCTTTCCCACACAAGGCACTACCCAATTTTCTATTACACTCTCACAGTACACATTCACAAGCTGTAATCATGGCTTCCATGGCCCTCTCCTCTCCCACACTGGCTGGAAAGGCCCTAAAACTCTCCCCGGCAGCCTCCAAACTCCTCGGGGAAGGCCGCATCACCATGCGAAAGACCGTCGCCAAGCCCAAGCCAGTCTCCTCCGGTAGCCCATGGTACGGCCCGGACCGAGTCAAGTACTTGGGCCCCTTCTCTGGTGAGCCACCATCCTATCTAACCGGTGAATTCCCTGGTGACTATGGTTGGGACACCGCCGGTCTCTCTGCCGACCCCGAGACGTTCGCCAAGAACCACGAGCTCGAAGTCATCCACTGCCGGTGGGCCATGCTCGGCGTACTCGGGTGTGTCTTCCCCGAGCTACTCTCTCGCAACGGTGTTAAGTTCAGCGAGGCGGTATGGTTCAAAGCTGGTGCCCAGATTTTTAGTGAGGGTGGTCTAGACTACTTGGGCAACCCCAGCTTGGTGCATGCCCAAAGCATTCTAGCCATATGGGCCACTCAAGTCATCTTGATGGGTGCCGTAGAGGGCTACCGCATTGCGGGTGGGCCACTTGGGGAAGTGACCGATCCACTCTACCCAGGTGGAAGCTTTGATCCATTGGGGTTGGCCGATGATCCAGAGGCATTCGCAGAATTGAAGGTGAAGGAGGTCAAGAATGGGAGATTGGCCATGTTTTCAATGTTCGGTTTCTTTGTTCAGGCGATCGTGACCAGAAAGGGCCCGCTGGAGAACTTGGCGGACCACCTCGCCGATCCTGTGAACAACAATGCATGGGCCTATGCCACCAACTTTGTGCCAGGGAAATGAGAGAAGAACATTGTCTCATACTTGCAGTCCAAAGGGGTGAGATTATGTTTGTGAGAATTGTAAATGTAAATTAGTGATGGCCATTGATTTGAGAAATGCCAGTTTAGTTCATTACTGCCATTTTTTTCACGAGTTTGCTTGTATCAGAGTGATTGCTTTTGTGACGGTTGCAATTATTAGTTTAATAAAGTGGAAATTGTTGGGATTGGACGCCTCTACTCTTCACGCATGAAGTCCACCACCGGCCGGCTGGTCGGTCACGTTGGAGATTGTTGGGGTCCCAAAAGTCAAAGGTCTTCGAAACAATGGTTATGGGTGCCCGAATCATCACCTGATTAGATTTAGGGCTAGTGCATTGGAAATCGCGGCGAAAATCACGTCGAATTTTGTAACAAGGTCCTCCAGACGTTCGCCTGAGATGAGGACCATCTATGCCCGAGATCAGAAACCACAACCGCTCATATATCGGGAGCTGTTCATATCAAGAGTGCTTGCATTACCCCTTCGACGATAAAAGAGCCGGGCTGGTCGCATTTTGGACATGCGACCCCTTTCGTCGAGCACGAGCAGGGGTGGTTGCATATCGGAGATGCAACCCCTTTCGTCGAGCACGAGCCGGGGTGGTCGCATTTTCCTTTCGTCGAGCAGGAGCCGGGTGGTCGCATTTTGGAAATGCGACCCCTTTCGTCGAGCAGGAGCCGAGTGGTCGCATTTTGGAAATGCGACCCCTTTCGTCGAGCATGAGCCGAGCTGGTCACATTTTGGAGATGCGACCGCGATTCCTCACTTCTATTTAAAAGCCAAATTTGTCTACAACAGACCAAAATAGAAAATTGAGCTAGTGGTGGACCCCACCGGTCATCATGATCAGAACCCTACAAATTTGGGAGGGTTACCTCAACCATGAAGAAATAGGGCCAGTGCATCGACTTCCATCGCAAAGCGGGCTCCGCAAGCCCTCCGTTTCGCAAAACCCAATTTCACAAAACACGAAGTAGGTTAGCGCGTCCAATTCATTGTCCAGCGCATTATGAAATTCAGTGTTATAGTCAAAATAGAGGTGATCGTAAATCATCACGACGTCCTGATTCTGCGAGCAGTCCTTCTCGTAGCCTTTAAAAGGCATCACGCCTCAATATGGGAGCAGCTTGTCTCGCGAGCAGTTCCCGACTTATGAGCAGTTCTAACTACTGATGGTTAGCGAATCAACATTTTCAGGAATTCTAGGACGTCGAGTAGTTTTGACTACACGTGGCGGTCTCCTATTAGCCGACTTCAGCTATAAATACCCCCCCCCCCCCCCCCCCCCCCCCTTCATTTAAAGGGATCGATCAAGAGAAGGAGAGAGCTTTAGGTCTTTGAGCTCGCTAGAATTCCACTTCCGACCGCAGCAGGTCTGGTGGAGAACCTAAAATATATAAGTGAAGTAGCGCATCAAGAAATACGTTGAACAAGCTTACTTTTATTGACGCACTGGCCCCAGCGCATCACGAAAATGCTCCAGCGCATCGCAAAACAGGCCACAGATCAAATAAATTAATATTCCAAGGCTAAACATTTTAAGGACGCACTGGCTCCGGCGCGTCACTAAAACTCCTCAGCGGATTAGAAAAATACACCTTAAAAACAAGTCATTTTTTGACGCACTGGCCCCGGCGCGTCACTAAAATACCCCCAGCGGATCATGAAAATAGAACATTTTTAACAATCATTTTTGGATGCACTGGCCCCAGCGCATCAGTAAAATCAGGCCAGCGGATCATAAAAATCAGTACCTCGAACGATCATCTCAGCACCTTCAAATCTTCATTTTATGACATTTTCAAGCCCCGTTGGGCCTATTTTGGGTATTTCGAGCGTTCTGGACGCAACGGAGCGATCAAATAACTCATCCGGCCCACCTAATGAGAAGAATGCAAGCCTTCGGAGTCTGATCCAATCCGACAAGACGAATGGAGCAATTCTCCCGAAAAGAGGCCGCCTAGTGCCCAGAACCGTACTGATGTATCATCATCACATGTACTATCATAATATGACCCGGATTCAGATCCGAACTAAGCAAAGGGGACAATGGTTAACACGATAAACCATACCAAGAGAGTTCTAAACTATCATACATAATTTGTTAAAGACTGACACTTCAAGAACAGTCGATGCCCTACCCATCCAAACGGCATCCGCTAGTTGAGCTGCTCAGGTACATACAGCTACAGATCGGTCTTCCCGAGGTCACCCATTCCAGCAACAGGCGCGGGCCCAGAGTCGCACCCCTCAGTTAAAAACCCTGACAGTCTCAGCCCGGATCTCCGGTCAAAACATGGGACATAGACATCCGACTCGTACAAAGATGGGTCAGTCCATAACAGAACACAACAAATACAGGTCTCCTTGACCATACAAATACAGGTCTCCGTGACCATACAAATACAGGTCTCTACGACCACACTAACACAGGTCTCCACGACCATGAACTCTGAGACCATAGTCCCCGCCGACTAGTCTTTTGCCTTTTAATCAAGGGTCATCGATCATTCAATGTAATTAAGGGCTCGTGCCAGATCACGGCCTGGAATGTACAAGATCTCAGGATCTCTGGAATAAAATTCGCCTTGCGATATCTCGTCTCTTGTGTATTTTTTTGAATGCTTGTGATTGTCTACGAATGTTTCTATTATTCAGAACCCCAGAGCAACAAAAACACCACATCTCGAAAAATGCTCCTTGCAATCCATTTTCTAGTTCCAACAGAGATGAAGACAGCAGAACGTTGGACCTCTTTTTGGGCCATCCGACCGGTTGGCCGACCGGCCGGTGGGGGGGTCCGACCGGTCGGGCAATTTCATTTTTGGACTTGGTTTCTTGCGCGGTTTTGCGCAAGGAGTTTCTAATTCTAGTTTTTTTCCTATTTAAGGAGATGTAATCCGAGATTAGGGTTGCCGCCAGTGGCCGCCAATGGGCCAAGGGATTGAGAAGGTTCTAGGGTGAGAGAAAGAGCTAGGGAGGAAGCTTGGAGTTCTCTGGGTTGAGGGAAAGGGATGGGTTTGTCCTCCTCATGTGAGAATTAGCTTCGGGTAGCTTGAGATTTCTCTTATGAGCTGTGATCCAGGGTATTTCTTCTGTAATCTCTTGTAACTTCTGATTCATAGTGGATTGGTGTCGCTTTGTGCCGTAGTTTTTTACCCTTGAGGGGTTTTTCCACGTAAAAATCGGATTGTCTTATTGTGTGTGATGATTTGCTTGTTGATTGCCATTGTGGTGTATTCCTCACCTGCCTTGATTGCTTCCGCTGCGGGGCTCCTAACCCCAACAGAAATAACCAACTTGTTTTTTCATGCCTATTTTTGTTGAGGGTCTTTGTTTCATTTTACAATTTCATTACTATGTAATGGGAATCAATTGCCATCTGCGGGCTACCTACTCATCTTTGCATATAACAAGTTCAAGAATTTTCACTAATTGCTAAAACAGTTTATTTAAGGTTATTGGGAGGATTTTAAAGTGAAAGTAAGAGCATTTAGGTAATTCTCGTGGAAGCCCTTTTTCAGGGCCGTCCCGGTTGACGTCAGAGTCCAATCCAAGGGCATCTCGCTGGCCTCTAAGTGCGTTTGTTGTGGGAGATTGCCGCCTTCGTCTCACGTTTGTGAAAGCGTGGACCACCTGTTCTCCCAAGGCGATGTTGCTGCTCAAATTTGGAATCATTTTTGCCAGATTATGCAGGTTCCCAACTCCGCTCATTCTCATGCCATTTGTCGGGCTAACCAATAGTGGTCAGTAGCTACAGAGGGAGACTTTCTTGCGAGGCTGAGAGGTGTCACCCCATGCTTCATTTTCTGGGAGTTGTGGCTGGCGAGGAATTCAGCCTGTTTTGAAGATCGCAATATGAATTCACAATCTGTTATTGCAGGCGTCCATCGTTGGATTAGATTGGCCTTTGGCTCGCTCCCTAGCACGATCTGTGCGCATAACAGGAGTTCCGCTTTGCTGTTTTTGTTGGGTATTAATGTCCCGGAGAGAGGTAGTAAAGGGGCCTCGATCGTCAAATGGAAGAGACCCACTGCGGGCAAATGCTTCCTTAATGTTGATGGCGGGGCCAAAGGCAACCCGTGGCCATGTAGAGGTTGAGGTATTTGCCGAAATAGCAAGGGTGAGGTGTTGTTTGCTTTTTTCTCGAGTTATGGCTTTGGTTCCAATACCACGGTTGAAATCAGGACAATTGCGGAAGGCCTTGACATTTGTGCGGACCAGGGGTTGTCTAATGTGGAGGTCTTGACTGACTCTCAAGTCGCGGCGCATCTTCTCTTTGTTCCCACTCCCTCTTTGTGGACTATGTGGTACTGGAGAGCCAGGATTGCTGATCTTAGAAAGAAGCTGGACTTCAATATTGTCCACACTCCAAGGGAGGCCAATGCAGTGGCCGATGGGTTGGCCCATTGGGGGAGTAATTCCCAAACGAGGTGTATTTTTTATGCCCTTCAGGAGTTACTTGGAGTGATTAAAGGCTTGATTTTCTTGGACAATGTGGGCATAAGTTCTCTTAGAGAGCGTTAGTTTTGTTCAATGTTGAATATGATAGGCGGGCCTGCTGGTCTTTTGTGGCAGCCCCGCCTGAAGGGTGTTGTGTTTGCTGTTTATAAATATATTAAAGATCTGTTTTTTTAAATAAAAAAATTAATAAAAAAAAAAGAGCATTTAAGTAATTTAAAGGGTATCCAGGCCTCTTAGAGCAACTGACTAGGTCCTCAGCTAGGTCTCCTAATGGAGAACCCTTCGAGTTTCCTGGGGCACGTACAAACCCTCCTACCCAAATGCGACAGGTAGGTCCTGGGGAGGTGGCCAATGAGGGGACTCGAGCTCAAGACCTCTCGCTTCTTGAGGCGGAAGGTAATTTAAAGTGAATCCACCTTTCTGCCAACATGCTTATTTATAGATTCAAAAAACTTGTGTACCTCATATCAGTAATGGACACACGAACTTCCCCTGACAAAGTGCCATGTGAAGTGACTTACACTAGACTCCTATGTTGGTTTTGTAGCAATTAGAAAATAGCAGTGACTCTTTGAATATACGTGTGGCGTATTTTATGGAAATCTAGATTGTCCAGTTCTCTAGACTAGCTTTGAAGGAAACTTGTACCAGGCACTATTTTACTCTATTTGGTAGCCATAAATAGATGGTTAGGATTGATTGATAAGAGTGATTCTAGATATATACTCCGCCCACAATAGGACCATAATTCGATTGCTCTTGGTAGATGTACATCAGTGCTACCGGATGAGTCACCCACATTTTTTCAATGGTGCAAACCTAACACGAGTTTTGTACTTAAGCTAAAACTCATTCTCCCAAGCGTGGCCGTCCATGTCCATCGGGAAAATTCACACCCTCCAGATACCTACATGACTTACACTAGGGTTGTCCTTCTTAGATAAATGAAACCCTAGCTAGATACTTTGAAATAGCACTTTAAGTAGATGAGCAAGTATAGAGAAATTGTATAATCGCCATATGATAGGATTGGGGCGTGTTTGGATGGCTAAGTTCCAGTGTAAAACTTACATCATTGCTCTTTGTAAGTAATTAGATAAACCAAGCTATCAAATCATAGTAATCCATTGGAATGCCCACATTTTGGAGGGGCGGAAGTGCGTTGATGTGGCATAGTTTTGTGGGCTCCACCATAATGTATGTGTTATATCCACACCATCCAATCATCTTGCAAGATCATTTTATAGAAAGAATTAAAAAATGAGCCATGTTTAAAATGAAAATTGACCACACTACAAAAGCAGTCAGGATTGAACACCCTCCATTAAAAACTTTATGCAACCCACGGAAGTGTTGAATGAAGCTAATATTTGGGGTCATACTCTAAAATGTATAGGACGGTGTGGATATAACGACAACGATGTGATTCTCCTACTATATTTGGGCTTGGGATTGGCACTATTTTATTTATTTTTTATTTTTTGCGCGCACCCACATCACGTGGATGCTTGAACACATGACCTCAATATTGAAACCCACAAACTCTGCCACTGAGCCATGTGTAAGGACCCTCCCATAAACACTGTAATATTCTATTGCATAGGCTAAGTAAAATTGACAAGTTATTTTCTAAATGGTCAATTAATGCACACTCAATGAATTGCTAAAATGTTATGAATTTTGGATAAAGGTCTTCCAATTTGAACAACTGAAATTGAGTAGGATATGCCAAGTGAACAAATTCTAAATGCATGTGCATGAAGTGTCCTACTCTATTAGAGTATTAAACAACTTCCCTTTCAAAATCATTTCCCCGCCCTTCTCTCCACGTCTTACAAACCGCTCTCTCTTAGCATGTATGAGTACTTCGAGAGACAATAAGTAAATTGCAAATGGTGGGAAAGGAAAGGAGAAATGGTTGTAAAAAGGTCTATAATTTAGGTAGAGAGATGGTTGTAAGACAATTTTATCCCAAATTATCTAAATGCCCTTCCAATTGTTTAAAACTCTTCTCGGGGCTTAATTGTTATATGTTAATAATTGTATAATTTTTTGCTCCGGCTAATTTCCAATATACAAAATGCCAATTATTATTATTATCATTGGATTTATATCACAAAATTCCTAAGAAATTAGGATCATACTGAATAATGCCTATGAACAGTAATGCTAGGGAAGAGTTTTTTTAGTGCTGAAATTACCATAATGCCTAAAGTGGAGAATTGTGGGGCCCACATGACATTTATACCCGATCTAGCCTATCCAATAGATGCCAACCTGTCCAATAGATGTAGCACACTATGATGTTCTGAAGAACCAAAAAATACGGTTGATCTAAACATAAGGTGAGCTATGCCATAAAAATTAATGTATGTGCAGCCCATCTAGGGATTCGATCATAAAGATTTTTGCTCGTGATTATTATTGGGTGCAAATGTATGACAGGTTTGATGTCCTAAACATACTATGTGGGCCTAAAAAAATTTGACCTTTTTTTTCACACACTTACGCACTCACACCACAATGGGTGCTTAAACCCATAACCTCATGCCAAAACTCTTGTGAGTCCACCACAATGGGTGCTTGAACCCATGACCTCATGCTAAAACTCTTGTGAGTCCACCACTGAGCGGTAGGATCACAAGCAACATTATACTAAAAAATCTATTTGAGGGTACCTTAGGTTACTTTCCTCTTAAAAATGTACCACTGGAAGATTTACGAGGTATTTTTCCGTAAAAAAATCCTACTATCATAGGTAGATGTGGCACAGGGAACGCACGTGAAAAGAGAGGAAGTGGTTTGCAGAGGGGGGCGCAGTTTGGGTGGATCCCCCGATCCACTGAGGTTTGTGGATCCCCAACTGTGGGGCCACTGTGATGTATGTACCATACATCTATACTGTCCATGCATTTTGAAAGTTCATTTTAGGGCATGATACCAAAAATGAAGCAGATCCAAATCTTAGGTGGACCATACCACATGAAATAGTAGTGATTGAATCCCCACCATTAGAAACTTCATGGGGGCCACTGGAATGTTTATTTTCCATCCAACCTGCTGAAAAGGTAAAAAAGACTTGGATGAAGAGACCAAACAAATATCAGCTTGATCCAAAACTTTTGTGGCGCCATGAAAAGTTTTCAATGATTGAGTACTTTACTGTATTATAGTCCACCCGAGATTTGGATCTACTCCATTTTTTGGATCATGCTCTAAAATGTGTTTTCAAAATAGATGGAAGGTGTCAATGTAAGACACACGGATCACACGTGAACTCCACGGTCGGGGATCCACCCACTTCAGTGGATCCGGGATACATTGCAGCCACACCCGTTGGGGGGAGCCCATTAGGTGAGACGTGGATCCACTGAGGTGGTTGGGATCCCTGATTGTGGGGCTCACAGTAATATATGTATCCTAAATCCACACCGTCCAACCATTTTGAAAGATCATTTTATGGTATGATATGAAAATGAAGCTGACTCAAATCTTAGGTGGACCGCACCACAGAAGCAGTCATGATTGAATCTCTACCATTGAAAACTTCATGGATTTCAATGGATTCCACCAAAATGTTTATTTTCCATCCAACATGTTGATAAGGTCACAAGCACCTAGATGAAGAGGCCATATAAATATCATCTTCATCCAAAGCTTTTGTGGCCCACAAGAAGTTTTTAATCGTCAATCACCACTGCTTCCTGTGCTATGGCCCATTTGGGATTTAGCACTGCTTCATTTTTTGGATCATACCCTAAAATGATCTTTCAATGCAGATGTATGGCATGGATGTAGTCACATACATCAAAGTGGCCAAAGTTTTTAATCGTCAATCATCACTGCTTCCTGTGCTATGGCCCATTTGGGATTTAGCACTGCTTCATTTTTTGGATCATACCCTAAAATGATCTTTCAATGCAGATGTATGGCATGGATGTAGTCACATACATCAAAGTGGCCCCACAGGGATCCCTCCCACCTTGGTGGATCCGGGGTCTCACCTAATCCGCTCCAAGGGGAGAAACGAGAGTGGATCAGGTGAGACCCCGGCCTCACGTAAGACGATGCAGCCCTTACCATGGGGTTAGCATGGGGCCCACTTTGATGTATGTATAATGCATCCAAGCCGTCTATACATTTTTATAAATCATTTGTCAACATTGCTGCATTTAATACAGTTATTGGTGACATATGCTGAGCTGAACCAATCAGGCATGGACAAACAGCTAAATCCTGTTGAATCCGAGGAGGCGATCTGAATTCTACATCCCATGCACAACTCATGCGGCCCTCGCCACAGAACGTTTTGAATGGTACACCAACTGTAGGTTTGTGCGTGGGGCCTACAGTTGTGTGTCTATTCCATCTAACCCGTTCATCAACCTCAAATCATCCGAATGCAGATATTCTTAACAAATAAAGACTGATCTGAAAGTCAGACAGGCCACACTGCATGAACTTAGGTTTTATTCGTAATTTACCGTTGCCCACTATATTGTGGCCCACCTAAGTTTTAGATTAGACTGAGCTTTTGGATATACGGTGAAAATGAGAGGGTGCATCCGAATGGATGGACGGACTGGATGTCAAACAAACAAGATCATAAAGCTCAAGTTTATCATAAGGTGTTTCAGGTGAGATAGTAAAATCTACACCATCCGGGCCCTTGAAAATTACCCCCAAGGAAGCCGGTATAGCTGACACGTGGGATCCAATGGACTGGTCCCTTACATCCACAGGGACACGTGGCAAATTCTGATTGGTTAGGATTAAGCCACACCCGATCACAAACCAAATCCAAGATATGCGAGTGGGGGATGGATAGATACGTAGCTAATGAATGCACCAACTGACAAATGAGATCTGACGTGGTGGGTGGCAGAGAGAATTGCCACAACCCAATCAACCAATGCCAAAAGACTAATATATTTCCATCTGGATAAGGTCCCTTTCCTTCTATCACCATCCATTTCCCTCCTCTATTTAAACCAGGCCTAGTACAAACACTATCAAAGCCCACTCGACCCAACTCAGGAAACACTTCTCTTCTTCTTTTAAAGAACAGAAGAAACCATGGCTACAATGGCCCTCTCCTCTCCCACATTGGCCGGAAAGGCAGTCAGGCTTGGGCCGTCGGCCTCCGAACTCCTTGGTGAAGGACGGGTCACCATGCGAAAGACCGGCGGCAGGCCCACCATCTCTTCCGGTAGCCCATGGTATGGCCCGGACCGAGTCAAGTACTTGGGTCCATTCTCAGGTGAGCCACCTTCCTATCTCACTGGTGAATTTCCCGGAGACTATGGTTGGGACACCGCCGGCCTCTCTGCTGACCCCGAGACCTTTGCAAAGAACCGCGAGCTCGAAGTCATCCACAGCCGGTGGGCCATGCTTGGTGCACTTGGGTGTGTCTTCCCTGAGCTACTGTCCCGCAACGGTGTCAAGTTCGGTGAGGCCGTGTGGTTCAAGGCTGGTGCCCAGATCTTCAGTGAGGGTGGTTTGGACTACTTGGGCAATCCCAGTTTGGTGCATGCTCAAAGCATACTAGCCATCTGGGCCTCCCAAGTCATCTTGATGGGCGCCGTTGAGGGCTACCGCATTGCCGGTGGGCCGCTCGGAGAAGTGACTGACCCACTCTACCCCGGTGGGAGCTTTGATCCTCTGGGGCTTGCTGATGATCCTGAGGCTTTCGCCGAGCTCAAAGTGAAGGAGATCAAGAATGGACGGCTGGCTATGTTCTCCATGTTTGGGTTCTTTGTTCAGGCTATTGTGACTGGCAAGGGCCCACTTGAGAACTTGGCAGACCACCTCGCCGATCCTGTGAACAACAACGCGTGGGCATACGCCACCAACTTCGTCCCCGGCAAGTGATCATGAGGCCCACCTTTGGATCAATGCGAAGATTGTGAATTGGGATCGACGTTTGTAACAAACGAAGGAAGATTAATGTTGCATCTGATTTGTATAAGTACCATTCTGTTTGTGTATTATTTATTGGTTGTTGGACTCTTGGAGGATTTTGCATCCATCTCTCACAAGAGGTATCACAGGAATCTCGTTTGAATGAAAACATGGACCCAAAATGGTGTAGGTGGGACCCACCTTCCAATCTAAATCATTCACCAGACGCCGCCTGCAAACCCTCCAATCCAGTGAGAACCTAGGTGGTGCCCAAAAATGAGGCAGATCCAAAACTCAAGTGGGCCACACCATAAGAAACAATGGGAATTGAATGCCTACCATTGAAACATTTGTGGAGCCACAAAATATTTTTGTGTTTTCAGTTCATCCACTGGCAATGACCTTATGAGCTGTTTGGATGACATATAAACATCACTGGACCCAGGAAGATTTCTACATAGGCATTTCGCTCTATCTCCCACTTTTTCCTGTATCTCCCTCATTTTTGGGCTAGCATGAGCTGGCAAAATAAATGGACCAGGTGGAATTCTCACAAACATCATGTTGGACCTGTAGGCTCCGATTGTGTCCTACCCTGCCATGATGTATGGGTTTTAGCCGTACTGTCCATCCATTTTTTGGTATCATTTCAGGATATAAGTCCAAAACTTGACGCAGATCCAAGACACGGGTAGACCACACAATAGAGATTAAACTCTTACCTTTGAAAACTTCTTGAGGGCTACAGAGGAGTTTTGTATCGAGCTGATACTTTTGTTTTCTCTTCATCAATATCTATGTAACTTTATGAATAGGTTTGATGTAAAATAAACATCATGGGTGGGCCCTAGGAAAGTTTCAATGGTGAGAATCATTATCATCGCTACTTCCTGTGGTGTGGTCCACTTGAGCTGTGGATCTGCCTAAATTTTAGTCCAATCCCAACCTGTTGATTAGGTCACACAGACCTGGACGAAGGGAAAACACAAATACTGGCTTCATCAAACCTTTTGTGTGGCCCCAAGAAAGTGGGCGTTCAATCACCACTGTTTCCCGTAGTGTGGTCCACATGAGATTTGGATCTGCCTCTTTTTTGGGTTCATGACCTAAAATGATATGAAAAAATGGATAGCAGCGTGGATAAAACAAATACAACATGGTGGGGCTCACAGAGCACGGCATTAGTAGGCAATCAGCGTCTGTATCCTCTCAGCTGTGTGATGTCTGGAAACTGGACAAGTGCAACCCAAGTCAGAGCGAGTTGATGACGAGTCAAGTGGGTAACGGCAAGTTGAGAGGAATCTTGTACAATTCGAAGGAAATGCATACACGTTGACGATCTGATAATAGAAAGGATTTCCATGGTTTCATACAATTTTCCTGGGCCATTAACAAATGGACGGCAAGAAAAAGATCATATGGGTTCCATTTCCTTCTGAGTTAAAGCTACCTGATTTTGATTTTTAGGTCAGATGATCTAAGCTTTATGTTATGTGGCGTATCTCATGGAAAGCTCAGACCTTGGGGTCCAGATGGAAAGCCTACTAAGTAAACTCTGTGGGGTCCACCGTGATTCATGTATTTTATCATCCACTCCTGTCTATCCATTTTACCAGATAACTTTAGGGCTTGAGTCAAAAAATGAAGTATATCCAAAGACCAAGTGGACCCCACCACAAAAATAGTATGAATTGAACATCTACCGTTAAAAATTTCTTGGTGGCTACAGAAGTTTTGGATCAAGCTGATATTTTTGTTTTCCCTTCATCCATGTCTTTTCCTATCTTATTAAGAGGTTGAATGACAAATAAAGATGACTGTGGGCCCTAGCAAGGTTTCAACTGTTGAAATCATTATTCCCACTGTTTCCTGTCGTATTGTCCATTTGAGCTTTGCATATGTTTCACTTTTTGGCTCAACGCCTAAAATGAAATGGAAAAACGGATGGACAGCGTGGATAGACTACATACATTCACGGTGGGCCCAACTGAGTTTACTCAGTACGATAACTCAGTACGCAATCCCATTTCGTGCAAATGAGCCTAGAAAGCCAACTTCAGCTAGACAAGAAGTTTATGACATCAGTTTGCAAAATCAGAAAATCAACCAGTTGAATCACTGGGGGACAAGGAGAGCTTTGCTAAGCCCACACGCCCGGTAGCACACACTACCACATATGCCAACATAGGTGGATAGGTGCAATATTGATGCAAGCCATCTTGGTGTGACTCCAAGGATGCCACATGTCTCCACACTGGGATGGGGTGGCCCACGAGGTGGGGCCCACTGTGGGACTGTGTAATTCGGAGAACCTTAAGATGCTGGGGTTGTCCACGGAGAGGTCTCGCCTAAATTTGCTTGGAAGAGCCTGCATACAAGTATAAACCAATACTTTCCCATCAGCTCTAGAGAGCTGGTCAGTTGTGCGCTATCAAATATCCAACCAATCCATTGGAAGGGTACTATGTAGATTCCCTATCCCAAGAATCAGATCAGGTCCACAAGCCAGGTGAGCCACAATTAACTGAACAAATGTATGGCTGTAAAATGATTGGCCGAAATTTTCAAACAGGTCAAGCTATTTCTAATATCATGGCACACCTAGTGACTGGATCACCTGTGGGCGGTAACATCTTCATGGTGATAGGCCTGTCCAAGGGCCGGGTTGGGGCATGGCAAAATTGAAATTTTGAATAGGCGTGGCTCGTCAGGCCCAGCCTGACAGGTTCAAAATCCAGGCCGAAGCCAACCCCAGGTCTACATGGTGAGGTCCACCTGATAGATGGCTTGAAAGTAACATCTACATGGTGAGGTCCATCTAATGGCTGGCTTTGATATTTCACCTGTCTGCCACATGGTCATATGCTGTGGCCTGTGCATTAACGGACTTATACACGCTTGCAGGCTAAGCAAAGTTTGAGCAAGAACAGTGATTTGTCATGGCACCCACTTTTGATTGATAGGGGTACTCTACAGTCTTTGGCATTCTTGCTTCTAGTTTGCACCAGCAAGGCCCATGGCTCCACAATCCAAACCGATGATATGTGCGCCAGCAATCTCCCAGACGGACTCCACAATCCAATCCGATGATATGTGCGCCAGCAATCTCCCAGACGGAAAATCCTTGTTAGGGTAAATCCAAGCTGACCTCAGGTTCCAAGAAAAGCCCATAGGCCACGGGCCGAGGAGCAGGCCCGATGACTAAGTGAGCATACATACTGAACGTAGATATAAGGCGCCTGACCACAAAGGTGAGAGATCCGAGGACCTAACCCGACATGACTATATCAGTACTCACTATATCAGTACTCACGAAGGGCATGTTGGATACATCAAAGCAACTTGGACCTAGTTGCTATACTGACACGACCAATTAGCCCAAGGCTCGACCTCAGGTCTTCACCAAGACGGGTCAACCTGAACTACAACCGCCATAAATATAGGCGAAAGTCCAGGAAACGGGCCTAGAGAAGGCGGATGCATCTCTAGCCATTAACTCCTCTAAGCCATTACCAACGTGATCTCCGTTTTTAAAAATCACAACGCCCAACAGGTCTCACTCCCAGGAATGTGGCCACGATTATGGCCCCCAACTCCTCTCCGATGACCTATAAGAAGGGACCCCATTCTCCATTCAAAGGTACCCAAACTCTACTCCCAAGAGCTATTGCATATCTCTCACCCCATTAGACCCATCTGACTTAGGCATCGAAGGACTAATGGCCAGTGTCCGATCACTCTCTTAACCTTCCTTGTGCTGTGCAAATCTATCTTTCAAATCCAACCGACTTACCAACAAGAGATCGGCAACACGCATCAATCTTAGGTCGTCGTTCATCCACCTCATTCGTTGTTCAGAAATCAGCAACACCAATCCCAATCCTTCAATAGGTGGCCCACTAGAGGTGACTAAGGAAGAAAATACAGCAACGGTTCACTTTCAACCAGGAAAAAAGGTCAAATATCCTGCTACAGTTAGGATAATCAAAGCTGGGGGATTCCCAGTCCATGTGCCATCCACAGTGAGTCCCATCATATCAACGGTTTGGATCACTGAACCTTGGGACGCACTCACTTGTGCAAATTGAAAACCTGAATATACCGTATAAAGTCTCCATCTCAAAAACTAGTCTGATTGGTGATAAAACCAATATAACACATCAAACACATGGCAAAATGACAATCAGATCAAGAGCGGAATGGAATATATACCCAAACATACAGATACACTGTAGAAAGATTGTAGCAATCTTTTATTTAGGACAATGATCGTCTTTGGTCCATAGCTTGAAGATGTCTCCTACTGTGGTTTCAGTTTCAGAGAAGCACTGCAGACATGGCCATAACAATTGCATGCAGTTAGTACGTAATCAAGCTAACAAAGAGATCCGGAGAAGTCCGTTGCTGGATTACCTATTGATGCAATAGCGCTTCCCGGTAGGTGGTGGGCCATCATCAAAGACATGGCCAAGGTGGGAATCACAGACTGCACATACAACTTCTGTACGGGGCATGAATATGATTGACATATCTAAGTTTGATTTCACATTGTTCCCAACCGGCTGATGGTAAGACGGCCAACCAGTTCCACTGTCGAATTTTGTGCTTGATCTGGCAGCAACAGAAGTTAGACGAAGTTAAAACTTGGAAATCGAGTGAGCGAGCCCTCCTATACTGGCCCAAAACTCACTAAGAACCCATTTGGATCTTTGTACTGGCCAAACCCAGATTAACCAATGCGAGGATCCAAACATGCCCTTTTTTTTGGATTCTCTCAGCGACTCATTAGCTACAAACACATGAAGCACTTACTCAAATAAAGGCGTATCACAACAGATACAATGGTAAGTCCCTGCGGTTTTAGTGTTCCAATATTCCCTGAAAACGAAATCAGAATGAGATGTAAATTTGGTTAATGGAATTGAGTTGTAATCAAGATCGCCATCATCATCATCCAAGCTAATTGAGGTCAACCTTGCGAAACCGATTTTTCCAATCATATTCAGACAGGAATTCTCATGATTGTTTGAAGAAAGTTCCATCATTAGCTGCCTACCAGATATAAATCCTACTCATTTTTCTAGGCCCCGGATCATGTTGTGCCGTAAAGGCTGTTACGTAAAGGTAACAGTGGCAACTGCTACACTTTACAGGGTTGTAAAGGCCGTAATGGCCATTAAGGAAAAATGACCCGTAAAGGTCATTACAACCCCCGTAACGGCTCATTACACCCTGCGTAAAGGCCGTAACGGCCCCCGTAATGGTCCATTACAGGGTGATACAAGTTCTTCAGTTCTTTTTTTCAATTAAAAAAAAAAAAAACTGTAACAGCCATTATAGGGGCGTAACAGCCATTACAACCCATATCGTAAATGTAGCAGTGGTGGTCGTTATGGCCACCGTTACTATTACAGAATACCTTGCCTGGGATAGGATGGCACATCACCACCTCCAGACAACATTTACAATTGAATTGAAATGACTAGCACAATTAGTTAGAAATTATGAAATTGTTTTACTTTTGTTAGCACGCCCATTAAAGGATTAAGCTCCAAATTGCAACTATACTACATTCTAGTTGTACTTGAGGAATGCAACAGCAATTCAAATCCTACTTCCTCATCATGAACAGTAAGTTACAATTTGGCCATTTCCACTTAATTTCACTAGTTCAGGCAATTCAATTCAATAATGTATTCAAAAGCAGCCTGACTTGTATAGATTGCCAAATTTCCGAAACAATGTAAAACAATACGGATCATACCCGGTAAAAGCTCTCTCAGTTCCCTTTTGTCGACATATGTAATATTGCTCCTTAGTGAGGCGCTTCTTCCATTCTTCATCACTAAAAGAAGCATGATCTGCCTTCCCCACTTCTACATACCGAAGGATAAGGAACCATATATTTAGTATACTATTTGTACACTGTTTTTTTTCAAAAGCAGAGAACCATGATAGAGTTTATAAAGAGAACATGATCACCAACCGCATGCATGTATACTTACGACAGAATAAGAAGACGAATATTAACTTGTTGCAGGAAAAATGCATGGCGGGTTGAACCTGCTCCTTCAAAACATGAGTGAACAAATGTTTTTTTTTAATGAAGAAAATGGTAAGCCATGCGGGGTTGAGACTGCTCTTCTGACCTAGCATTCGTCACATGCCTCCGCTCCAATGAAGAAACCACACATATTCCAGCATAATCAAAAGAGTTCTTGGAAAGGCAGCATGTGAGGGAGGATGAGAACAGGGACAACGAACTTACATAGTTGTGAAAATGAACCCTAAAGCTAATTTCTAAACCATGGTATTGATGTAACATGGTGTTAATTCTATGAGAGAGATGCGATTAACATCCAATTGAAGCAATTAACATCAAGCAGCATTTAAGATTGTTACAAACACACAAGCTCACGCACACAAAACTCTGGTACTCACACAGCATGCTGAATCCACATATCTGATAACAACTTAACCTGATCTTTATTTTATCTTTCATTTTTTCCATGAAAGAAATTGCCCCAAGAGAAAAAAGTATATAAAATCATAATCATCCTCATCACTAAGCCCTATCCCAACTATTCGGGATCAGCGACACGAATCTTACTCTTGCATTCCACTTTGTGAAGGGCCATAGCTTCAGTTAGAACATAGGTAATCGAGTCTTTTCCTAATACCACCCATGTCCTTTTGGGCCTTCCCTAATCTTTCAGAGGAGCCTTCAACTTGCACCAACTCACTCCTAACTGGCACAGGTCTTGGTCTCCGTTCCACATAACCAACCATCTAAGTCTACTTTCCCTCATCTTATTACCTATTGGTGCTGCTCCTAAGTTCCTTGAATGCGTTCTTTTCTAATTCTATCCTTCCTCATCTTGCCACTCATCCATCCCGACATCCTCATTTCAGCTACACTCATCCTACGAATATGTTGTTCCTTAGCTGCCCAATATTCTGTGCACAAAGCTGCCCGATATTCTGTGCACAAAGCATGGCTGATCCTATAGCCATCCTACAAGATTTTTGTTGGATATGAGCCTGTGGACAACCACTAGTGGGTGGGTTCCATACGATTTTCCCCCGGAATATCTCCAGGTGGATATTTCTTTTTCCACTCTCTTGAAGTCAAATTTTGAATTCAAATTCAAACGGAGGATAGTGATGCGGGAGAGAGTTTAGATATGATAGGTATAAGCCCTATTAGATCCGAACTCCTAATCCTCTCGGTTGCTCTCTTTATAAAAAGAGATGCATTCCCTCAGTAAAAGTACACATCACATCCAGTACTTCCCAGAGAGAAAATCGAGAAGAATAATGAGAGAATATCCATTATCCATTAGGCTGCCTCTAGACTATTTAAATGTTTGATTGTGTCTGGTGACCATCTTAATTGTAAAATCAGAGGGCTAGTTTTTGCTCCCGTAGTAGTTAGGCAGATCGCTGAATGTGGATCGTCCATCTTTAGCTTTGTGTGAAGGTCCATAAGATCATGTAGATGCCATCAAATCCTATGGGCCCACTTGTCTGGGCCCTTTAAATTTCCCTTTAGTTTGGTACAAGAAAAGAATATATGAATCAGCACAAAAATAAATAAATAAATAGAAAAGATCCCAAGTGAAGGACCTATGAATCTACTCAATGAAAACGATAGCCAATCTTGCGACCAAAAGAACACCCAAACAATTCTCGATTAACAATGGAAAGAAATCTCAATGGTCAATTCGGCAAATTCCATTTTCTTGCGTCTGTTGGATACTTTGCAAACAGAAACTAAACCCATAATCAGAGGGGTTGCTGCTTAATTAGAATCAGTTTTTTATAGACAAAAAAACTGCATTCATATGGAATCTAACATGGGATGCAGAAACTTTCTGAAAACATACAAATCATGAATTTGTATTAAATTTAGGGTTCTCCATGGACCAGGCTCGAGCCAGGCGAAATTGAAATTTTTGAATAGGTCCGCCCCGAACCATGGTGTGCCGTAAAGGCCATTACGTAAAGGTAACAGTGGCAACCGTTACACATTACGGGGTCATAACGGCCATAACAGCCATTATGCAAAAAAATTACTTGTAACTGCCATTAACGGCTCATTACACCCCCTATAAAGGCCATAACAACGCTGTAATGGTCTGTTACGGTGTAGACATAAGTTTTTCGGTTTTATTTTTCAACGTTATGGGGTAGATATGGGTTTTCTGGGTTTTTTCCTTTAATAAAAAAAAAAGAGAGACCATAATGGCCGTTACGGGGGCCATAACAACCATTACAACCCGTATCGTAAAGGTAACAGTGGTGGCCATTACGGCCACCATTACTGTTACGGAATACCTTGCCCTGAACAATTCAAAATCCAGGCCAAACCAACCCCAGGCCCATCCCGTTGACAGTCCTAATTAAATTGCAAAATAAAACAGTTTGACACTACGTAAAGGACATTCCATTTAGAAAGAATTGCCATGTCAAATATGCACCTTGGAGACAGTAATACAACTATTAAGAAAACCTAATTTATCTATTTTGCTTATTTACTGGTATTATTTAACTAATCAATAAAAGGTTTTAATGGATTAACATTGATACGAACTCTTTTCTTTTTTTCTATCTTCTATACTACAAAGAGCTGATAGACATGATATCTGATATGGATCTTCCAACTATTGTGAAATTGGGTTCAACCCTTAGCCCGAATGTAGACAGGTCATGTTTCAACATTGACATCTAAGATTCCTAAAAAAGAAACAGAAAAAAAGAAAAAAAAACACTGTTGTGCAATTGAATGAATGCATTGGCTTGTTGTTTGACACCTTGTCCTCACTCCTGTATTGCAAAGAGTCTGACCTATACAAGATCATGAGTGCTTTCAAGCCAATGTGCCAGGGCATGAAATCTTCAAGTATTCCAGCACTTTGTAAATTATGGGAGTTTTGTTTATACATTCGATCATGCACTGGCCTTAAGCCCTTTCTGTTTGAATACACATTATAGCACGACTTGGATATTCTAGTTTCTTCTTTGGGATATTGGTTTAAGCTCTAAAAGCCCTTTTGTGCTCTTGTGTGAGTTCATCTGCGGGGAACCTCTTTAATCTCTATTTCTTCATATTTATTCTTCTTCCTCACGATTTGCCAAGACCAAATGCGAGTGGAGCCCTGCCCAATCACAAGCATGCATGCACACCAATATTGCACATGAGTGTGAGATACGTCATGTGACTTTCCACAGGTGGGCCAAACTGTTAGATCTTCTGGCCTAGAAATCAGGGGCCGCAGTGTACAAAACAAATGGATGGCTAAGTACGCGAGGAAGGTAATCAAAAAAGAAAGAAGATGAGTTCTTCTTTCTTTTATCACTTAGGAGTGTACAAAACAAATGGATGGCAAGTACGCGAGGAAGGTAATCAAAAAAGAAAGAAGATGAGTTCTTCTTTCTTTTATCACTTAGGAGTCGTGCGAGATGAAAGTCTCATGCATGGTTTTCAATGAGAGAAAGAAGTGAGGAATCCTCTTTTTGACTCCGACTCTCCCACTCTAGTCGTTGCTTTTCTTTCTGTTACTTCGAAAGTAGCTGCTTCAGCTTCAGCCATATTTTACTAGCCATCCATTTGTTTTGTTTTGTGACCCACCTGACAAAGGCACAACTTCATTTTCAAAGCCAATGAATTTAAAAGTGTTAGCTCTGATCTCATACACGTTTGTCATTGTCATGTATCTTGCATAGGGATGGGCAGGATTCCACACGTGTGCTTATTGTTGGAATTGGGTGACTCTAATCTATGCTAGACAAGGTCATCGGGCGACCGAGAAGGGTGGTCGGGCGACCAACCACCCCGAATTTGGCACAGTGAATTCTCTGGACGATTTTGAGGGGTTTCAAGCGACCAACCCAAGGCATCGAGCGACCGACCGTATGTCGGTTGTGTTATACAATTTGCGCAATCTTGCACGGTTTTGCTTAAGATGTTTATAATTCGGGTTCTATTACTATAAAAGTGAATATAGACGGGAATTAGGGTATCCTAGATGCGTAAGGATGGATTGAGAGGGTTCTAGGGTGAGAGAGAGAGCTAGGGGAAAGTTTGAAGTTCTCTGGGATGAAGGAAAGGGTTGGGCTTGTCCTTCTCATGTGAGAATTAGCTTTGTTAGCTTGGGGTTTCTCTCATGGGCTTAAATCTGGGTTTTGTTCTTCGTTCTCTTGTAACTTCTGATTCATAGTGGATTCGTTTTGAGCAGTAGTTTTTTTTACCCGTGGGGTGGGGGGGTTTCCATGTAAAATTCAAATTGCCTTCTTGTGATTGTCGATTGTTGCTTGGTGTGTGCCGTTGTGATATATCTCATTTGATTTCTCGCATCTTCTGCTGCGGGTAGTTTTTTCCCAACAAATGGTATCAGAGCGAACATTAGGAGGTAAATCGGAATCTGAGACGAGGTTTCAATGGCATCAAGCATGAGATTCAACATAGAGAAAGATTCCGTGAAAGAAAACATGAAAAGCGATTGGCATCTATAAAAGAAGTAGAGTGGAAGAAGATGGATCGGAAAGCCAATATCTCAATCAAGGCAAGAGAAGTTTTGAGATTCTTCTAGGGAGGGGGCTAATACCGTGGAAACCACATAGGACGGTTGTGATGATAACGATGTGTTGACTGTATTCGATAAGGGCTCTCTCAGTGGAGAGTGGCTCTTGGATTCAGATGCATCGTATCACATGTGTCCTGACCGGAGCTCATTCATGACATACGTTGGAGTATGATGGTGGATCGGTGTTTTTTGGGCAATGGTTTCACCTACAAGGTTGTCAGTATTGGCATGGTGCGCATTAGGATGTTCAATGGGATAGAATGAGTCTTGAAAGATGTAAGGCACGTTCCTAGGCTAAAAAATAATTTCATCTCTCTTGGTGCACTCGAGGCAACAGGGTGCAGGTTCATCAGTTGCAATCGGTACTGTAAAGTGACAAAGGGGGCACTCGTGATGATGAAGGCACGGAGGTGCGGCAATCTTTATAAGTTGATCGAGAGTACTTCTCACAGTGGAGATGCGGGATCGGCAGCGGAATCCACAGTTGCTCGTATGTGACAAGTGCGTAAGGGCCATATAAGAAGAGCGACAAGGGGCATGAAGGTGCAGGAATAAGTCAGTGGAGGCACGAGAAGCGGTGGAGCTATGAAGGAGACGAAGTAGAGATGAAGATGATGATGATCGAATATGGCGAGGTGCAGCATGAAGATTATCGTCACAGTGGAGATTGTTGGAATCGGGTGACTCTAATCTATGCTAGACCTAGACAAGGCCATCGGGTGACCGACTACCCCGAATTTGGGATAATAAACTCTCTGGACGATTTTGAGAGATTTCAGGCGACCGAACCCAGGGTGTCGGGCGACCGACGGTGGGCTCAAGTGCCCAATTGTGTGACCGACCGTATGCCTGTTGTGTTATATGGTTTGCACGATCTTGCGTGGTTTTGCATAAGATGTTTCTAATTCGGGTTCTATTGCTATAAAAGCGGGTATATACGAGAATTAGGGTATCCCAGATGTGTAAGGATGGATTGAGAGGGTTCCACGGTGAGAGAAAGAGCTAGGGGAAAGCTTTGGGATAAGGGAAAGGGCTTGCTTGTCCTTCTCATGTGAGACTTAGCTTTGTTAGCTTGGAGTTTCTCTCATGGGCTTAGATCCGGGTTTTATTCTTCGTTCTCTTGTAACTTTTGATTCATGGTGGATTCGCTTTGAGTAGTGGTTTTTTTTACCCGTGAGGGGTTTTTCCACGTAAAATTCGGATTGCCTTCTTGTGATTGTCAATTGTTGCTTGGTGCGTGACATTGTGATATATCTCATTTGATTTCTCATTTCTTCCGCGGCAGGCCGGTTTTTCCCAACACTTATCAACCTTCTCTTTCCAAAATAACTACTTCATTTGCGTGCCCTGACTGAAAAATACCAACAAAAAAAAAAAAAAAAAAAACCGGAGAGCCTTTTTTATTTTTTATTTATCAAGCATCACTTGCATATAGAAACAAAATGGCTTCTTGGTACAGAATACATCATTGAAAAAGGCATGGAAAAGAAAACAATTGAATTTCAGGTAGATGAAAATTCTCCAGAATCGGGAATTAGAATACCCACATATAAATTAAACCCGAAATACGAAATCATGATATATAGGGAAATCATTCAAAACCCAATTTTCTTTTTTATCTTTTTCATGCTTTCATCAACCCAACAACATCCCAATTCCAATTTCCCACAAACTTTCATAAAAACATACAAACCCTGCAATTTTCAGATGCATACAGAATCCTCCATAAGAATAGAAACACAATACCCGTGAGCTGAATTATCATCCCAAAACCACAACCATGAGCTGAATTATCATCCCAAAACCACAAGTAGAAGAATTAAGAAAAAATCCAGCGATGAAAAACAGAACTATTAAGAGTGAAATACTATAAGGGGGGGAGAGAGAGAGACCTTGGATGTTGTCTGGTTTCTGCGAAGAGGGAAAAGAACCCATTGCAGAAAGGCGCCTGTTAGGTTTGATGGAAGCTGTGGAATTGAAGAGAAATGGAGATTTTGGGGAGAGTAAATGGATTTTTGAAGAAAGCTTATATGCTGGAATTAAGGGAATGGAGTTTACAATGCTCTTGCTTGAATTCATCTCTTTTTCCTTTTTATCTGTCGATACCAAAAATAAAAAAATAAAAATAAAACAAATATATAAAAGAAAATTTACCCAATACTCTAGAAGAGTGTCATGTTTCATACACATTCACTTGATAGATGTAAAAGTGTATAAATTAGAATTAAAAATCAAACCGTCTAAATCGTGTCCCCATATTAGATGGATTATGGAAATAAAAATTTACAAAGATAATTTTTATTAACTGGTTGATGGACATCTAATGGACGGTTGTGAATAATTAACGATCCAAGTTCAATAAAAAAAAATTATAGTCATCAGAAGATTGTTCAAACAGTATGAATTTTATTTCAGGCTTATCATTAGTGTTTTCAGTCGGAAAAAGAGCCTTTAAGATGCCCTGGACTGTACACCGACTGGTCTTGACCGGTTAGACAAAGGGGGTCGACCAGTTTTAACCGGTCGGCCAATGTAGAGGCTTGTGTATTTTACTCCTGGACTATTTTTTGGGCCGATCCAACCAATCGGCCATGGGGTCCGATCGGTCAAGATCGGTCGGCCAATCATTCGTGAATTTCGCAGCAAGTTATCTCTTATGTTATTGCGTGGATTTGTACAAGACATTTCTAATTCGGGGTTGCTTGTTATATGTATGACATAAATCCGAGATTAGGAGGCATTCTAAAGTATCTCAGTTTCCTAATCGTGTTAGGAAGAAGGGAGAGAGTTGTGTTAGAGAGAGAGCTTGGGTTTGCTCTGTTTTCCTTACTTATGGGCTGTCATCTTTGTAATCTTCTGTTTAATTCATAGTGGATCGCTTTGTGCAGTGGTTTTTCACCCGTTGGGGGTTTTTCCACGTAAAATCGAATTCTCTTGTGGTGAATACTTGTGTGTGGCTTGATTGCATCTTGTTTACTCATTTGATCTTCATTGGTTTATGTGTTTGGCGTTCCGCTTCCGCTACTGACTTTCCCAACATTTTCCACTACTTGGACAGTTTATTTGAGTTTATTTTATTTATTTCGAACAAGATATGATTGCATGAGTATGTATTGTTATACTCTGCCGGAGTATGAAAAAGAGTGTGTCGTGGGCGGTCCCGCTTTACACACGTAGCAACGGCTTTAACACCACTGTTCTTCCAGAGACCTGAAAAGGTACAACTGCATGTACGCTTACTTCTCGTCCAACCAAGAGATTCCAGCTAAGATACCATATTTTCAGGAAATCAGAACCATTAAAACGATGTAAATACGAGTGAATATTTATTTACCAAAACAAAGGGCATCGTACTTATCAGATAGACCAAAAATTTGGAACCAATTGACAACAGACGGTGTTACTGGACCTCCAGGTATGTATCACATGATAATCTGACTTAGCTAACTTTTATTAAAATATTTTTCTCAGTGGTTCCTATCATTTTCATGGTACGGATGTGCGACAGATGGGTGCTGTTGGTGGAAAATAACTGGTTGGATGACAAGTCAGCGTACTGCCTGGATGTACCTGATCACTTCTCGTTGGAAGCGGATTAGCTACTGAACTTGACAGTAGCCGGACTCGCTACTGAAGTGACGTCACCATGTTCTGTGGGCCCCACCATGATGTATGTGTTGCATCCACACCGTCCATCCATTTAGAGAGATCATTTTGGGGAATGAGCCAAAGAATGAGGCAAATCCAAACTTCAAGTGGACCCCACCATACAAAACAGTGGGGATTGAATGCCTACCATTAAAAACTTCTTTAGGCCACAGAAGTTTTCAATCTAGCTGATATTTGTGTTTTCCCTTATTCCATGTCTGTGTTAACTTATAAACAAGTTGGATCTCATGGTGGGCCCTAGGGAGGTTTCAACGGTAGGCATCACTGTCCCTACAGTTTTCTTTGGTGGGTCCACTTGAATTTTAAATCTGCCTCGTTCTTCGGCTAGTGCCCTAAAATGATCTCTCCAAATGGATGGACGGTGTGGATACAATACATACATCATGGTGGGGCCCACAGAAGGTGGTGACGTCTCTTCAGTAGCGACTCTAGCTACTGTCAAGTTCAGTAGCTAATCCGCGTCTGGTTTTCTCAGCTCTTCGATCCTACAGGGAGCTGTAGGATACAAAGGCAGCTCATGGCGCTTGATATGGAGGCACTTAAAAAAGTGTACGCGTTGTATCATGAAGTCGTATTAAACCGATTCCATGGTGGAAACCATTGTAGCAAAATAACAGTCCAAAAAGTGCAATTGTTGAATAATCAGTACAGCTGATTTGCGTACTCTGCATATCACTTCTCCAATTTCTTAGTAATTTTTATGCGCAGGTTTATCGTCGGTCACACCCTAAGGAGCCGTTTGGTTGGGAATAAATGAAGGTAACGAAGAAAACTGAGAGTAAATTAAGATAAATGACATTTAAAATATATTTAAAAGGTATTAAATGATGGAAATGAAATGAAATGACAATAAATAAGCATGTAAATAAAATCTCCTCTCTTTTGAGAGGTTTTAAAGGTAAATAGTTGAAATGCCTTTTTTAGTTTTCTTGAAGAGTTGCGCGAGTAAGTAAAAGTTTCATTGTGCACGTGTCCATCATACATGTGGCATATTAATGAGACTCCAAAACAATTTAATTACCCACTATTTTATTGAATTCATGCTAGTAAAATGATCCAAATCATCTAAAGGTTGGTCATTTAAATTGGCAGTTAAAAAATGTTAGCAATTTGATTTCTTAATCCTTACATTTGTGACCCACTTGTAGCTCAAAAGTTCCTCATTTTTTGCTAAAGTATATATTTCAATGAGTTTGCTATAATCGTTGAGTTAAATATCACATATGTACAATAATTTGAGATATTAAGATAATTTAAAATATCACATATGTTCTTGTGATTTTTTTCCTTTTACACATGCACTCATACCCCACACATGCATACACTCACACCACAATCACCAAACTGGGTACTCAAACTCATGACCTCATATTGAAACTTTTGTGAGTCGACCACCGAGGCATGAGCAAGGACCCATTTTCATTTACTTTCATTCAAACATAACTAGTAAACCATTTTCTCCCAATTCAATTTTCTATTTACCTTCATTTACAAGCTCTGAATGAGCCCTAAAGGGTAACGGAGTTTCTCTCTTGATCAATTATCTTTCTTAGGGTTGGCAATGGATTGCCCCACGTTTCAATTGGCTGGATTTGCTTTTAGACCAGGTCAGGCTAAGCATGGCCAAAAAAATAAGCTCATTTAGATAAATAGGTTCAACCTCATTTTGAACCTCCCATGACCCAAAATAAACTACTCACGCTTTATTTTTCATTCCGTCTAAAAGAAAGAATTAACAGCTAATGCATGCCATGAAGTCAAGATCAATAAGCATTAATGAGGCTGGAGGAGCAGTACTGCTTTAGACTTAAGGAAACGTTGATAAACAATAATTGAGCTCGCTTTGTATTTTGGGTCAGGTCTGGCTCAGGTGGGTTGATTGAGCCTGATGTGGTTAGACTTAAATTAGTTTGGCCAGGTTGGGGTGGGTCAGGTGAGGTTGGATGGCTGCAGTGAGCCCGACACCAAGTAGCTATGTGGTGTCAGCACTTTTTGGGTCCCATTGTGATGTATGTGTTTTATTCATGCTCGTCCATCCATTTTGTTAGCTCATTTTAGGGCCATGCATGTCTAAGGCTCAAGTGAAACACACTACAAAAAAATGGTGGAGAATGAACACATACGGTTGAAAACTTCTTGGGTATATAGCAGTTTTGTATCAAGCTGATATTTATGTTTTCCTCTATCCAAGTTCATCTCACCTTATGAAATGGCAAATAATTATTACCGTGGGACCTAGAAAGATTATTAGGGTAGATGATGTTATTTCCATTGCTTCATTTGGTGTGGTCGACTTGAGGTTTGTGTTGAAATATTTTGGTTAAAAATGTTTTTTGAAAAATGTTGAAAAACCTCTTTTGTTTTTGTCCCATATTAGATGGGAGGAAAAACTTTTTCTTCTTTATAAGTAGGGTGTTGTGCACCTTACTTATTTATGGTAGGAGAGAGGAGTATGGTGGCTTGCGTTTCGTACTGGAACACTGCGCTACGGGCTCGACTAGGACACAGTCTCGGTACGCGAGAGTGTGGGCATGTGAGGCAATGTGGCTGTAGAGGCGCTAGTGGCACACTTGTCACTTTATCATAGTGGTCCTACTGAGTCCTGATACCACGCAGCTAGACACGGATTGGCTAGTGACCCCAACACCAGCCCGGGTGTCAAAGCTATGTGGGCCCCACCATGATGTATGTGTTTTATCCACGCTGTCCATCCATTTTTCCACCTCATTTTAGGGCATGGGCCTAAAAATGAGGCAGATCCAAATCTCAGGTGGACCACACCTATAGAAAACAGTGTTGATTGAACGTCCACCCTTAAAAATTTCCCAGGGCCCACTGTGAATGTTTGTTTGCCATCCAACCTGTTGATAAGGTCACACAGACCTGGATGAAGTGAAAACACAAATATCAGCTTGATCCAAAACTTCTATGGCCTCCAAGAAGTTTTCTACCGTGAGAATTCAATTCCCCCTGTTTCCATGTGGTGTGGTCCACCTGAGATTTGAATCTGCCTCATTTTTGGGCCCATGCCATAAAATGAGGTGGAAAAATGGATGGACAGCGTGGATAAAACACATACATCATGATGGGGCCCACACAACTTTGACACCAGCCCCGGGGCTGGTGTTGGGGTCACTAGCCAATCCGCGTCCCACGTAGCCACGTGGTGTTAGGGTCACCACGCGATCCGCGTCGTGGGTCGCACTCGCCGGTCAGGTTAGGCGGCTTGGCTAACCCCAACCAGGACTGAACACGACCCATTCCCAGCCCTGCCTCTCTCTCTCTCTCTCTCTCTCCGGGCGCGTGTCAGTAGGGTTTAACATCACAAAACCCCAAGCCAAAATCCCACCACTCTCTCCAGAACAGATCCCTATTCTGATTTTCCTCCATCAATCTCAGCAATCATAATCCAATGGCCACGATCGCCAGGTCCGTCATTCGCCCGGCCGCCTCCATCCGGAACGCAGCAGCAAAGCTCACTACAGAAGCGAAATCCAGAAGCTCCTCTCCGTTATTCCGCATTTCCTCCACCCAAAACCCTTCTTCTCCCTCTCGCTTCCTCCTCATGTCCTTACACCATTCATCTCTCTCTCTGCTTTTTTTTTTTTTCTTTTTAATTCTTTTCATATTGGCAAACCACAGCGTTCGATCATAATTCATAAAATCAGGTCGACGGTGGAGATGAGCTTGATAGTAATTTGCGGAAGAGTGGACCTCCAAGATCCGACGGTCTACACGATGAGAACCTTCGCAGTGTGATCCAGCGATCTGCCTATTTGCTACAGGAACAAGTGGGTCTGATCACCCCTCTGATTCTACGGTGAGGATGGTCCCCGGATTATGATCTATAGCTTAGATCGAAAGAAATGGGCTAAATGGACACTCCTTTTACTTTCTTCTTTTTCTTGCATTTGATTACGGAAAGAATCCTCTTATAAATAGAGGGAAAAGAGATAAGGGATGAGATGAGATAAGGTTGGTTTAACCTTATCTTATCCCATCTCATCTTCTTCCGAGGTTTTAAATTTCTAACTGAATTTAAAACTCTCGGAAGAAGGAGGATGCGGGAACATCCTTATGGGCCCCATCCACAAGTGGTTGTCCACAAGTGGGCCCCACAGGTCCATCGACCAACATCTCCCACTCAATCACATTGTGGGATAGCCACATCATGTATTGTCCATCTAGCTCATCACATAACAATTAAAACTAAAAGAATCACGATCAAAAGATTCAGAGGCGTGAGACCAGCTGGAACACTATTATCTTCTCACAGGTGTTTGAGTACTAAGTGACCACCTAACTAGCACTCAATAACCCAAGCTTTACCATGCCTGTCCTAGTCTGCATGATCACATCGGATAGAGTTAACTCCCAATCTGGAGTACTCGACCAACATACGCACTTATCCAACTTATCGAGTTTATTCTATAAAAAAAACTTGTTTCTCTACCAACATCAATTTGAATTCTTTTTAAAGTAATATATATACATATATATTTTGAAACAGAATATCGTTTGTAAAAGTCTAAGAAAACTCGATACTGCCGGCGGATAAGTCTTCAAGTGCGTATTTATAGTTCTAGAAACTTAGGTGTAGCTATCACGAGATCTTCCCCACGCAGATGTGTAATTTGGAATCGATCAAGCCGATTTCCTAGCATAACCGAGTCTGACCAATCAAGGGCCTTTCGTCATCGTATACTAAAGTAGTGACACTCAATCTCATCCTCCTGTACACGAGAGGAGGGTAGCTGAGGTCACAAAGAGTCACCTACGGGACTGGCTACTCACACGTTGCAATGATTAGATCGAATCAAAGCAATCTGTAGGTAATAGGTCCAAGCACATGGCTACAATCCACACCGTAAAGTAGACAATACTAGGTATCTTTCAGGGTCTATATTGCGCAAGTCATCTCACATGAGGTATGACTCATCTCATAACCTCACGACCTGGCTATGATTCAGGCCATAACATTATTCGCATTATGAGTAATGGTGCGACTATGTTATTCGACTTTGTCAGTCTCATCTTCAATCTTATAGGACTAAAGGCGGATACAACTCATTCGCATCCTCATCCTTTATTATTTTCAATAAAGGGTGGTTCATACCTCAGTGTATGAACATCACCCCAAGTGAGCTGCTATTTGGAGTCGCTCCGGCCTCTTCACATCGCCACCTCTTCTGCTCTCCTCACTTCAATGCTCCCCGTCTCTCGCCCCGGCTATGGTTGGCTCTCTGAAGGTACTCTCGCCTTTTCACATTGCATACTTGAACATAGATATGGGTTTCAGTAGTTTCAGAAATGGAGTTTCTTCAAAATGCAATTTTTTTTTATTCTTTTTCAATTCATATCATTTTAGATTGTTACATTGAAGCAGACCTATGATCTGACTCTGTTTTCGTGGAGCATACGGATGCTAAGATCACACTTAAATATAAGGCCCACCGCATATGATGCACATTGCACACGCATTTGGCATCCGAACTGCTTACATGGAGGGGCGTGTTATGGTCGGGATGTATAGACCATGAACGATCCTAATGTTCTAACTGTTTGATTTCAGTGTTTTTGAGGGCAAATGGGACGGGTAAAATTTCAACCAACAATTCTATGTCAATGAACAAAAAATTCTATTAGAGCAGTAAGGATCATCTGAATGTATTGTTTTTTGGGCTGTGGCCCATCCATGATGAAGCCTGCCCAGAGAGAATTATGGATGTCGTAAACGCATGTGACGTGTCTCTGTGGAGTTTATGTAATGTTTGGGCAGCATTTCTCTCATCAAAGCAATGTACTCCCTTCACAACAAACATTGTACATGAAAACAATAGCGCCATTTTAATTATTTTTTAGGGTGTGTTTGGTTGCACCAAATTTCATTAAATATGATGAAATTTCGCACCATTTTTTTTTGGGTTAGTACACACCCCACTATTGTACACCCACAAATTTCGCACCAAATTAGACTTGATTAATCATGCAATATCATGATATTTGGTGCAAACAAATGCACCCTAGAAGATGACTAAATACTACAAAAACATCAAAGGCAGCTGAATGCGAGAACAAAACAAACTCCCAATTTGATTATGCAAGTGATCGTATCTTCACTTAACAGAAAGGGAAGCCAAGAGAGCCCAAAAAGAAAATATCCAAGACATGCATGGACATGCCCACCACACCGCCTTAAATCAAGGCCATGAAAATACTGCTTTTGAATGCTAAACTTTTCTAGTCTTTGGATTGAAGAGAATCTTTGAGCCAATGATTTAAAACTTACATCGGACTAGACTACAGAAAAAAATGGGTTGGGTTGCTAATCCATCCATTCTAGGAGAGAAACTATTTGGTTTAGAGCATGGTATTCAATAATGGTAACAATGGTTGTAATGACTACCCTTATGGCCGTTATGATGTAGGCCGTAATGGCCGTTAAGGCCCTATAACAATCTTTTTTCCTTTTAAGGAAGAAAATGTATCGGCCCCGTATCAGAACATTATGGACCATTTTTTTTCTCTTGTTCAGTTACGTTCCCGTTTGTGTAACGGGCCCCACCATTCCCGTTTAGAGTCCTTAGATACTTAAGTGATCCAACTGTCATGCTGTTAAGATTGATCAGTTTTAGGTGAACCAGTTTGGTTTGTTTTTACTTGCAAGTTATTTAAAAGAAGAAAAATGAAAAAAAGAAAGTCATTTGCAAAAGGGTCTATCCACCCAAGGTTTATTCACTCTTCTTCTCTCTATGGGGATTGGGCCATTGGGGCTCCACTTCGAACATTATTGGCATTTGATTTGTCGCTACTAGAATCCGTCTACTGGTGTCTATTCTTGGTCGTTATTTTTTCTATTTAAAGTTCTCATATTTCAACTTCTCTTTTCTTTTTGTATTGGCATCTCATCTTCTATTTCGAATGCCTTGACTTTCTGGCCACGATGACCCGACTTTTTTATTTTTTATTTTTTTAAGTGTGTGAGTAGTAAAACAAGAATAGTGGAAATTTTTTAAGTGTGCGCACGTGTGCGGGTGCGTGTGTGTGTGGAGAGAGAGAGAGAGAGAGAGAGAGAGAGAGAGAGAGAGAGAGTAGTTTCCGCAAACCTTTTAGAAAAGGATAATAAGGCAATGCCTTCTATCTCAAAAACTACTATCTAATCATCGAAATTGTCCAAATTGCAGCGTGCTTCACATTCAAATTGACACTAGCATTCACCATTCATGCGCTTTATGTTGAAATTGACAAAGCTAGGTTGTCGTGGCCAGAAAATCAAAACATTAGATGCTGAAGATGAGATGCCAAAACAAGAAGAAAAGAGAAGTTGAATGAGAAGAATTTTGAAAAGAAAAATGATGAGTAATAGACACCAATAGTTGGACTCAAATAGCTAGAAATCAAATGCCAATAATGGTGGAAGTTGAGCTGCAATGGCCCTGCCCTATAAAGTAGACGAAATAAGCCCTAGGTGGATTGACCCTTTTGTGTAACTTGCAAGTAAAAACTAACCAAATGGTTCAACCTCAAATTGATCAATCTTGACAGCCTGACTGGTGGATCAATCAAGTGTCAAAAGACTCTAAACTTGATAGTTCTCTCTCAAAATGGATGGATTAACAACCAATCCATTTTGCCACGTGGTCCAATCCGGTTTGGGTTTTAAATCGTTGAATCTTCAATCCAAAGGGGTAGAAAATGTTTACTTTTTCAAAATAAGTAGTGTTTTGATGGGTTCTTGATGTACTTTTTTTTAAAGATTCCCTAGTTTAGTAAATTTTGCAAGATGTACTTGTTTTGAAAGGATTTGCATCTTACCTTGCTCTTGATAGGTTCAGGGTTGGTTTGGATGTATCAGATAGTGAGGATTAATTAAATATTTCGCAACCCATGTGTTCTTTGAGGGGATGTTGTTTGGCATATCCCAGAAAATGCAGGTGGGGATTTGCTAATACTCCTGTCTTCCAAAGAATGGCCTAAAATGCAAATGTTTTGATAGCATATCAGCTCACACTTACCATCACACTTATTTTGTCCGGTGAGGTCTTTGGTGCATTTAGGTTTTTAGGTGCCATGGTTGCCAAACTGGCCCTCAGTGTGTGTCCAGTTGATATAGGATACATTGATGTTAATTTGGATAATTCAAAGTCTCTCTCTTCCACTGTTTCTTCTACTTTCCATTCATTTTTCTGCTCCATTTCTTCCAATGGTGAAATGACATGTTCTTGACTAAGATAGGAAAATGTACAGGAATTTCTTCTCGAATAATTATTGTGGTGGATTCCTCAGTATTTATTTGCTTTTCTAATTTATAGTTGTCTATTTCTTGCTTCTGACGGGTGAAGCATTGGCTGACCTGGTATCTTCCCTCCTTTTTTTCCCCCAAAAATGAGTTCAGATTTTTATTTTATAAGCAGAAAATGCTCTAGAATTTACTGAGCAAGTTGAGGCTTCTGATGTTTGCAACTGTTCTCTTAAAACAAAATTCTGATTGTTGCATTACAAACAAAACCCTTTTGCCCTTCAATTTTTTTGTGGCCTTTGTGACGTCTGCTCATATTCTAATGGTTTGTATTGGGAGAAACCCATAAAATCAGTTGTATTTAGGAATTTATTAGGTGTTAATTACTGTGATATCAACATAATTTATCCAGGGCCCCAATGTTTTGTGGTTTGGAGGATGTTCTGTATTTCAACTCTGAGGTCATGGCTTCGAGAACCCATGTGGTGTAAGAGTGTGTGTGTGTGTGTATTGACCTCTCAAAAAAAAAAAAAAAAAAAGGATACTGTGTTTTTAGATGCATTGCCCTTTTGCTATGGAAGTCTTCCATGCAAGAATGCAATGGAACGTTTCTAATATTTGATTTTGGGTTCGTATCCTTCAAAGACAAAAGAAGGCTCAAGTGCCGGATTTTTTTTTTTTTCTAAGATTGATAGGAATACTTTTTGAATCAGTTATTTTATGGAATTAATTTTCGTCATCCGTTGAATCAGGCAAATAGGGTTTTTAATTAAAGTAGTGCATGTAATGTACTAGTGCTAGTCTACTAGTCAATAAATGAAATAGACATCAATCCCGGTGACCCACCAGATAGAAGACAGAGTTCCAGTATGTGCTTGCTTTGTCAGTTCTAAGAGTAGGTGGACAATCTGCTCTTTCTGAGCTATGAGAAAAAAACTGGCTTCAAGTTCAGCTGACAATTTTTTCTTAGTACAATTTGATTGAAATAAGATACATGTTCCACCAATCATGATTGGGTTATCAATCGAGGGGCGAGGGGCATATAGAAATTTAAGTTATTATGAGCCGAAACTCATGATGCTCGAGTCATGATTGAGTAGTTAATTGAGTCTCGAGTCAAATCAGATTCAGACCCATCACAGATCAGGATCCACTTTTGAGTTTTAGACTTCACAATGTTGTTTTGCTATATTTCTTTGCATGTCTGTGTTTGTATTGATCTGGTGACTTTGTTCTTCATCTTTTGGTTTTATCTTGCTGTTGTTGCTTTGATATATTTGTATGCATTTACTTCTTTTCTTGAATTCTTGGTCAAAATTTCACAGGAACATTACGTTGAGCCCTTTCTAACCCTTTGCTTCTCTTATTGTTCTGATATTCTTTATTGTTCTTTCATGGGAATTCATGCATCTTCTTACTCCAGCTCTTGTCCATGTCTTAGGCCTTTCAATGCCTTTATAGCAGTATTTCATCAGTGGCTACTTGGTACCTGATGGATTAATCCGTTTGGTAAGACATGCATGATCAACATGACCTTTTCTGTCAATTTTGCTCATTGAAAACTGAAGAAATGAATTACTTGGTAATCTCCTTGTAATCTGTGTTTTGTGTGCCAATTCACGAAGGACTTGATCCTTCTGTTTATTTCTGGAACCCTCTCTTGATGCTCAGCAGCACGCAAGTACTATTTAACTTTTATAATTGACCATGAGATTCATGACTTGGAGTTTGAGTAAAGATTTGTTTACTGATCTTGATGCTTGCATGTGCCCTTTTGGCATGTGGAAGATCCAAGATGGACTCCAAGCCGACTCCGCTGTAGATGTCCTGGTCAAGAAATCAGGTTGGTGACTCATCTGTTGGGACAGATATGTATGAAGAAACTGATGGTTAGGAAGCTGACAGGTGTTCCTTATCCAACCCGTATGCAGGTCTAGAATTTCCAATTCACAGGCCTCATAAACATAGAGCATAAAAAATCATACTGAACACTGTCCTGCTCTTATCCAATCAGTCCATGGCCACCGAAAGGATTGTTAAAATGAAACTGGGCGAAACTCCAAATTCAACAGGGAAGTCAGACGGGATCATCCAGTCGGTGCAGTATTTTGGGGTATGCTCCACCGACAGTGGTGTTGCGGTTTGGATAGTGTAGAATCAGAGGGTTGTACCTGATGTGGAGAGGGTCTGTTGTTGTTGTTGTTGTTCTTCATCTTCTTCTTTTTTTCTTTTTTCTTTTTTTCTTTTTGGGCGTCAGAGAAGCTGCTGTTTAGAGCTGGGCACCTGAATCGGTAACTCGACTCGTCCGACTCAGGTCAGATCCAACTCGATCCGAACCCAGTGGGTGAGTTGATCCGGACTGAGTACAGTTGAGCCAATCCAAACTCAAACCGAGTGGAGTCCGGATCAGTCAGTGACTCGACTCGACTCGGATCGAAAACAGACTCGACCCTATCCAAGCTCGACTCGACTCGGGGATACCGTAACTAGGCAGGAGCTTGTTGACCAGAATTCGACTTTGAATTTGGAGAAACTAGTACAGCTTTAAGCAGTATACGAATGACCTCACAAGCACATCAAAGACTTGATACATATAACCTCATCTTTAATCAGTATACATGCGTTTCTACTTCTAAGCTCTAATAACAAGTGGGTCCCATGCTTTGGTGATCGTGACCGTTGTTTTTCTGTTCCCGACTTGGATGGAGCATTCTCTAAAATATACCTGATTAAAAAAGTCCAGGACATCAATATTAAAATCCTTTTCACTTGAATGTAGAAAATTGATGAGTTTCTCTTCTTGTTTGCCTCTGTAGATTATAAATAAGAAAGGATAAGATTTTTATAGCCAATGATTTTTATAGCCAATATATCATGAGGCAAGGTCTATCTAATAGTGTGGATTACTAAAAACCATGGACCCCACTTGCCGTTAAACGCATGTAGACTGTACTATGATCTAGGCCATGTATCATACAAGGAACTTAGTTGAATTTAGGGAAACGGGTACAGGTTATTAATGCCAATGGCATGGCTATATGTACAAAAGCAAACATGCATTTTATATGTTAGGTGAGCATATGTATCAACATGCATGCACGCAGTCATTGCTCACGTGGAGCACATTTGAGTTGATCCAGATGTTTGGTTGTGGCCAGCTCTAAAAAATGTAAAGATGAACTCAATCTGACTCAATGATTACAAGTTTTTAGATTTTTTTACTTTATAGACGAACTCAATCCAACTCAGTCCCTGTGACTGGGTCGGACTCGGATTGGATTAGACCAGGCCATGGACGGTTTGGATCGGTCAGCCCAAACTCAGTCCGACTCGACTCAATGCCCACCTCTACTGCTGTTAGACAAGACCCCTATCAGAATTTGATAGAAGAAACCACATCACAAAACCAAAAAATTGCTCTTGCAAGGAAATCTTAATATCCAAAGGTCTACACTGGATCGACTGCTGCAATGTGCCCATGTCTAAAAGGAAAGCCAGAGCACAGCAAATCTTTCATAGGTGGCAAATGTATGCATGCACTTCGATCGATTTGCATGGGGTCAATCTCAGAAGGAAAAGAGCAATAATCCTTGAATCTGTTGGGGCCTGCTTACGGGAACCCATGACAGGATGTGTTGACACCTTCTCCGAGCACCTATAGGGCTCGTTTGGGAGTAGAGGCTCGTTTGGGAGCTTGTAAATGAAAAATAGATTTGGAAGTAAATGAATTGGGAGTAAATGACTTTACAAAAAGTTGTGTTTGGATGGGAGTAAATGAAATGCATTTGAAATTAAAATATTCGGTTTGAATGGGAGTAAACGGGAGGAATTGGAATGCATTTGAATTTTTCAATATATTCTTGAGAATGTATATGATATCTTAATCAGCTTTAATATCCCAACGTAGTGTATATATGTGATATTTAATAGAATGATTGTAACAAGCTCATTGAAATGTATACTTAAAGAAAAAATGAGGAAATTTCAAGCTTCAGGTGGCCCACGAACATAAGGATTAAAAACAACCAACTTGTGAATGTTTTTTAACCGTCCGTTTAGATGGACATCGTTTGGATGGTTTGGATCATTCTCTTAGTGTGATTTTTGTGATGTAGCCTATATTTGGATTGTTGGGGAGTATCATTAGCATGACGTGTGTATGGCAGACATGTTTATAGTTGCACATTTGTTTACACGTACAACTCTCCAAGAAAGCTCAAAAAGGCATTTCACCCCATTTAGTTCCAAATCCTCTCTTGTGGAGGGGATTTCATTTACATGCACATTTACTCCCATTTGATCTCATTTACTTCCATCCAAACACGCCCCAAATCCCATTTACCCTCATTTACTCCCAATTTCACTCATGTACCTCCATTTACTCCTATCCAAACGGCCCGTATAATATTAGCATTTCCGTTTGAGAAGGTTGAGATACTCATTTTTTTCATAAATTGACACTTGAGGAAATGGATGTTTATATGGGCTTCCAGCAACTGAAACCATACTATCCATCTGGTAAAATGGATGGACGGAGTGGATAAAATACATAAATCATTGTGGGCCCCATAGAGTTTCCCATGGAGTGTATAAAATATATTGGTACGCAATCTGCTTCTCACCACCTAATACAAACGCTTGCCTTGGCCAAGCACGAACCTGAACTTGGCTAGGGCCGAGCCTGGAGGCTCATTGATGGGGAGTTTGGTCCAGCCCTGAAATCTGAGGCATGGTTACTAATGTTGCTTGCCAGGGCGTGAGTCTGACTAGAAGCGTGGTCTGGCTTTGTTATCTAACAGCCTCAGCTAGGAGGTCATTCCATGCATGGTCCAGTCAGATCACTGGCTAGCCTGGGCTGGACTCATATGCCTAGTTCATGGGTCGGCTTGGACATGATTGACCATTGCCGGTCCATTTTGCAACCTATACTGGAGCTACTTTAGTGACGAAAGGTATTGGTTCTGGCCTCATTTTCCCCTGTATTTATTACTTTAACAAGGGAAGGTTTTGGTACTGGCCTCATTTCCCCACTGTAGAAGAGGGAGTGCTGAGAATTGAGATGCAGCATAGAAATCTGAATAACATGATTCAAAACATTACTGCTTAAGAGATTTGCATATTGATTTTAGAGGGATGCAGATTGGAGCTGGTCGCACCAGATCGATGAATGGCCTTGGAACGTGTTGATGTGGCACACGTGTGCTTCATCTGGGATGCTCATTGATCTCATTAGGGGCAACATCCTGACCAAGGATCAATGGATGGATGCTTAGACTCACTCATAAGCAATGCGTATATGCCACATATGCCAGCTTGTCTATTTTCTTTGGAGACATGCTTGGAGTCAACAGTCACAGAAACAGATTTGTGTCATGCCCCAGCCTAGACCGCCTCGGTCCGGGTAGAAGCTCTGTGGGGCCCACCGTGATGTATTGGTATTATCCACGCCGTCCATCTATTTTTCCATATCATTTTAGATTATGATTTCATAAATGAGACAGATCCAAGGTCCAAGTAGACTGCATCACAGGATAATGACACCCACCATTGTAACTTTCCTAGGACCCAGCATAATGTTTATTTGCCATCCAACCTGTTCATATGGTCACATAGAACTGGATGAAGGGAAAACACAAATATCATCTTGATCAAAATTTATGCAGCTCCCGAGAAGTTTTTAATGGTGGCCGTTCAATCCCCATTGTGTGGTCCACTTGAATATTTATCTGCTTCATTTTTGGGTTCGTACCGTAAAATGATCTTGGAAAAATGGATGGACAGCATGGATAAAACCGATACATCATGGTGGCCCCCCAGAGCCCCTGCTTGGACCAAGTCCGCCCAGGCGGGCGTAGGACGCAATCCACCTCTAGCCGTCACATGACATTCTACCCAACGCTGCAATTATTGTACCCAGAGGTAGTACCTAGGTCCAAAGAAAATCAATTCCTAATTAGCCGGTGGGTCCCAGTATGCGTACGGACCCAATACCACTTGTTGTGTTCAGACAAAAAAGAACGGACTAAATTAATGAACTTGTCTCCGTTTTTGTTTTGACCTTTCATCTGCCGGCCACCGATCAAACGATTAGGATCATTTGATTTTGAGTCGTGGCCCATTTTGAGGGGGGCCCACCTCCTACCAGAGGGATCCTCCAGATCACCATACAGCTACGGTGTGGAATGAGTGCAGAGTCTAGAATCCTCTATTTCACTTACCCAAATAACCACTGATGCAGTATCCATGTTGAAAGCGTTAAAGGGTAAAAACTAAGTAAGGGTGTGTTTGGTTGCACCCAAGTTCATTAAATATCATGACATTTCATGATGAATCAGTCTACTTCGTTCCAAATTTTGATGATATTTCATGAAACTTGTGCAACCAAACGCACATTAAATTAACGGATAATTGTAAATACCTCCCCTTTTATGACAATTGTGAACACCTCCCCCGTCTCTTGGTTATTATGAAGACCTCCCCTCTATTGAAGCCGCTAGAAGCGTCAGCGACCTTGTACCAAATGACAAAACTACCCTTATTGGAGGTGGATTTCATTTTGCCTTCATGTGGGGCCCACCATTATGTATAAATGTGATCCAACCCATCTAGTAAGGTCACTCCACAATAAAATTGAATGCCCATATAATCAGGTTAATCCAGTTGTTACGATGGCCACACCATAGAAATCAATGGATAACCACCCAAAAACCTCCAAATCATGCAATTGGCTACCTGGTGGTTGGATCGACCTGCATTTTGGGATGCCCCATTTTCACGGTAGAGTGACAACATTAAATGGGTTGAATGACGTACACCTACAAGTCTACAACTAGTTGCTGTGATAAGGGTAAAACTGTTAGTTGCTCAAAGATAATGGTGCGACTAGATAATGATATCTTCTCCTAGGCAATCTGCAATTAATATTTGAAATAGAGGGAGGTATCTCTAATAATACAACCAAAATGAGGCATATATAATTATAATATAACTGAGGGGAAGTAGTGGGATTAACCTTCAAAATTAAATACATGTGGGACCACCTAAAAACTAAATGTAGATTGGGTCACGTTACCACAACTCCATGTCTGTAACAAGACAGAATAAAGGGGTAGCTTATGGACATTCCAATTGGTGGTCTGCCTAAATCTCCTCCACAACTTTTCATCAATGGGTCCCGCCATGGATGGCCCATGGTGCAGGACCCACATTCATCTAATGATCCATTTTTCCAATTGAATGTGATCCGTTGGTCTGCTTTTTCCATTCAAATAAACTATTTATGGTTGCAACTATGGGAACAAATGGCCATGGTCCCTGTGTGGTTAGTGGCAAATCATGAAGGATAAATCCTAGAAATCTCTATGATTAGCACTCCTAATCAAATTTTAAACATATATTTTAAAAATCTACTAAGGGCCTGTTTGGGTGCCACTTAAAAATTAGCTCATCTCATTTTATTTAATCTTAATAATAATTAGAGATTAAACTGTTTGTTGTAATCAACCTATGTAATAGAATATTAGATAGCACTTGATTGTAATCAACCAATATAATAGCTCATTACAATCCACCTGTGCAAATTTTATACTCTCATTGCCGGTCTTTAGCCCAGATACAAAGGAGGGGTTGCGTCAGCCGTCAGATTGGCAGCCGGCGTCGAACCATTGCATAACTTCCTACATGAATCCGAAGAATATTACATACAGAGCTAACAATTTATATAAACCATATTTCTAATATGTAATTGATGTTAACTAAAATGAGATGAACTCATTTTGAGTGGCACCCAAACACACGCTAATGTTAGTGGCTGAGTTTTTTAAGGAACATTCTATCTAAAACCATTTATTAAATGATTTCTGTTGCCAAATCAAAGAGGGTTATTTCACAATCAGGAGTTGAAACTCAGACACTGCAAATGGGGCCTATCAACTCTATAAAATGGGATTAGAGATCCTAGAGCAAACACAAGCAAACCCCAATAAGGTTTTGACGGCCTAGGAAGAGCATAAACAGTCTCGTGACGGTTCTCATCTTGTTTTGACAACAATTGCTGATCCTAAGCTTCGACCTCTGAGAACCATCCAATCGCTCAAATTTTCAAATGGTGCCGCATAAATGGTGCAGTGCATAAGATGAACGGCCTGGATCAACACCAATTGGGCTAGTCCAAGTGGGCTACCTATCCTAAAAGCAAAGGGCATAAGGAGAATTAGAGATTCAATTAAATCGACTACTTTATAAGGCTTCCACATCTCATTTTGAAATGCTTCCAAACAGGCTGATGCTTAAAATTCTCAAAACACCCATAAATGAAGAAGAAAAAGAAGAGATTCTAGTCAAGGAAAAAGCCACACAGGATATCACATGCCTGTCTTATCCACTTTCTAATTTCTAGTGTCGGTTTCTTCACCAGATTCCACCACCCAGCACTGCTAGTCAGCAACACCCAAGAAACCAACCCATCAATATAGCCGTTGCTGTTACTCCCTTTTGAAATATCCCCTCCAAATCACCATCCCAGCAGCCAGACAAGTTCTCTTAGTTACACGACTATGGCAAAAGCAGCCTTCTCCCTCCCCATGTTCTTCCTTGCTGTACTGATTCTGTCCTTCGGCGGAGGTAATAGCCAACCTGTAAGGTTGTTTTGAGGTGCAGTAGCTAATGAAATTAAAAGTTCAGTCTTCTCTAATGTGGCTCTTCTTCTTCTTCTTTTTTCTTCTTTTAGTTTGGTTGGTTTTTCTCTGAATATGAACTGGATTTTTACTAATTGGAAAGTGTTTATTCAAATGTGAAATGGGTTTAGCTCGTTTTTCTTCAAATTTGAACCATAGCTTTCACTAATTGTAGAGTTTGGCTAAAAATCCGATCTGGGGTTTGATTGATAAACGAGTTTTCTTCAATTATGGTGTAAATTCTTGTCAATGACTCTGTTTCATTGAATCCACCTTGGTCATTTCTTAGCATCGTCCTCGGATTCAAAAAATTCTTCAGACCTGAAATTGATGTTCATCAATTCCTCGTCAATTTCCATCTATCACCAGATTGTTTTAAGTTGTTTCACAAAAAGACGTGGTTTCCCTTGAGATCTGCACTCGTTCTCCATTTTGTGGAAAGCTATTTAGATCTAAACTGGTTTTTTACTGATTGAATGGATTCTCTACAAATTATCATCGGTTGAACAGGTTCTATCAACCTATCTTGGGGTTTCATCCGTTGACTGTTTCTTCAAAATCTTAATTCGGTTTTCCTTGATGGAGAATTTTTCTTCAACGCTTAGCTGAATTTTCCTTAATTGCAAGCTCTTTTCTCATAAGAAATGGAACTACATTGATCTTGAATTTATTAATCCTCCGTTTCTTCATGAGATCTGATCTGGCTTTTCGTTGCTAAGACAGTTTTTCTCCAAACTTTGAACTGGGTTTTTTATCAAGAGGCCTAATTGTTCTTGAAATCCGTAAGGGCTCCTCCGGTTCTGAAAGGAAGGCCGCCTCTGATGATATTCTCTCTATTTGTAATGCGATTTTAGAATCCTTGTAAATCTTAGTTAGTGAATCTTTGAATTGATTATCTTGATCTCATGTCTGATCTGAGTTTAAAGAAAGAGAATAGGAGTTAGATCTAGAATTCATTAATGTACTTATCTATTTATCTAACTTTTTGCAGGAGGAACTCTGAGGTTGGTGCATGGGCAGGTAGTTCATGTTAATGATCTTTGCATGACAAGACAAATAATACATCTAAAAAAAGTTAGAAATCACAGGGAAAAAAACCAACATGCATGCATCCATCAATTGAAACAACCAAATCACTACGAGTTTGCAAAATGAAAGCAAAAATAGTGACGCTTGATTACATCTTGAATATTGCAAACTTGCCAGAATAGGAATCATGCACATTCTCCAGAATTTCATACAACATACCACTATCTGAAATTTCTGGACATAGTCTAATTATCTGATTGTGACATGAATGTCCGAAAAGAAAACTGCTCCTCCCCAGTATGCTAGGACTTCTTTTAAATTTTGTTTCCTGAAAATTGAGTAAATGAACGCGAAGTCCTAGAACCAGTCCATCATCAGTATTTTAATAAAAAATAAAGTCAAAATAAGTATTGGATTGATTGGTGAATATTGTGACAGAGAACTTGGTGTGTTGCGAAACCTTCATCGGATGAGGCGACGTTGCTAGCCAACTTAAACTATGCCTGCTCTCAGATGGACTGCAGCGTGTTGCAAAAGGGCTGCCCATGCTTCTACCCAAACAATCTCATGTCCCATGCTTCTGTAGCCATGAACCTCTATTACCAGTCCAGGGGCAGGAATCCCTGGAATTGCAACTTCAAGAACTCAGCTCTTGTCGTCATGACTGACCCAAGTAAGCATTCTATTCAGTTCTTGGGCAACAGTAATAATATAGGCTGAATTCCAGTTCTTTTCATTTCCCTTTTATATTTTCTCTATATCCAACTTGGTGAGAGACAGATGGATTCAAAATCTTACACATTAGCGCTGAGAGAAATTGGTTTCTTTTCGTTTTTGCAGGTTATGGTAGCTGTGGTTACCTCTTTCAGTAGGAGTAAAATATGTGCTGCATGTTTGCAAATAACTCCAATGTGATTCAGCTGCTTGTGTTTTCAACACCATTTTCTTTTTTTGTAAAATTTGATAAACTTAAGGAGCCCTTTATATAAGTTGATTGTTATTTGCAGACATTGATATGCCCAAAAGAGAAACTGAGTGTAGTTCTCTTTATTTCTTTCCTTCGTTTTTTGGGATTTTTATTTCTGTGAACCAGTTGAAAGAGGGGCTACTGTGGAGGTAAATGACGATGCTGACTCATGCTACAGATCAATATGAAAAAGAACATATGAATGCTGTTAACATGGAAATCATAGGTGTCATTATCAAGACATGACGATTGCAGTTGAAAAAACACCAAGATTAGTGAGCGATGCCATCACGCTTCATAATTGTGATATGGATACTGTGAAGCATGTGAACTAACATGGCACCATAACAGTGTCACATGGAGGTATTGATGCTCATAGGTTATAACTATTTAGCTTCTGTATCCAGTCTCAAACATCCACAGCAAAAGTTATCACCATGTGATCAAGATCGGACAGTATTGGGAAGTAGGCCCCAGGTGATTCCTTATCCCCACTAATTGGAGTCAGATACACAAAGAGCTGGACAAGGATGGAGTTTTCCTCCTCAGGTGTAGAGGAGAGAGTGGTGCAGCACGGGTGTGGTCGGGCGCTCGGCCAGTCTTGGTCGGGCGAGCTGAAATTCACTCGGAAGGACAAAAAGTCACTGGACTGTTTTGGAATAGTCAAGCGCCCGATGGTTTGCTGACCGGGCGCTCGGTGCCCAGGGCGGGCGCCCGACTATGGTAGGTCGGGCGACCGAAATTCGGCAATTTATTCTCTAAACTCTCTGGACAGTTTTTTGGTTGGCTGAGCGCCCGACCATACGCAGACTGCGAATCCGCAGTTTCCTATTTTTGTTCTAATTCCTCCGGTTCTTTATTTAAGAGGTTCCAAATCGGGATTAGGTCATCTTAATAGGTGGTTTCACATCCAAGAAGGGAGAGAGAGACCAAGAAGGGAGAGAGAGAGAGAGAGAGAGAGAGAGAGAGAGAGAGAGAGAGAGAGAGGAAGCATGTAGGAGGGAGATTATTGCTTTGTAGAGGTGATCTACTGCGCAGTCGACGACTCGGCGCTCTTACGTCCTCGTGCTCGGTGAGATCTCTCAGTTTTCATATTCTCTTATTGTTTATCCACTCCTGCGTGAGTGAAGAAGGTTTGATCCAAGCGGGTTGTGCTTGTGATCGGTTGTAACAGTTCTCTTTTATAGTGGATTGTTGATTTGGACTAGGTCCCGTAGTTTTTACCTCTTCGAGGGTTTTCCATGTAAAAATCTCTTGTGTCATGTGGTTTGTGCTTTGATTTAGTTCATTGCATTATTATATCCCATAATTTAAGTAGTTTGGGGGGCGAGATCCTAAGGTTTTGTGAAACGCTCCCAACAGACACGAACTGAGTTTGATCGTTTGGATTGACTCGGATCAACTCGGTAAAAATCTGCTCAAACAGAAAGTCTTTGTTGTTCGAATTTTGTTCGAACACACAGGATCTGTTCGGGAAAAAATTTAAGTCGGTTTCAATCATAGCCTTGTTCGACTCGACTCGTACTCGAACTCAACTTGAATATTGACCAACTCGACTCGACTCGTTCGTTTGACTCGATTATATATAGAGAGAGAGGAATGCTCACCTGCGCACTTCTCTCACAAGAACTCGTGAGCACTTTTTCATAGCTCATCACACATGACGTGAACCCAAAATCTGAGCCATCCACGTGATGCAGCACCCCAAAAACCCCCAGGGCCCATCTTTCAATTTGATTCAGAACTCTAATGGTACACACACACACACACACACACACACACACACACACACACACACACGCACAGAGAGAATAGGTCGGATGACAAATAAACATGGCTGTGGGCCCTAGGAAGGTTTCAATGGTGGACATCATTCTCCTCACTGTTTCTTGTGGTGTGGTCCACTTGAGCTTTGTATCTGCCTCGTTTTTTGTTTAATGCCTCAAAATGAGTTGTACAAATGGATAGACAGAGTGGATAAAACAAATACATTATGGTGGGATTCACAGAGCTTTGACACCAGCTTGTTGGCTTGTGTTCGCGTCACCAGCCAACTCACGTCCGCGGATTGGGTACTACCAATCTACCCCCACCAGGACCTATCTAGAGACAGACGATCCTGTCAGTGCTCTGTGGGGCCCATAGTGATATGTTTTCTTATCCAAGCCGTCCATCCAATTTTTAAAAATAATTTATGGCATTATCCAAAAAATGAAGTGGATCGAAGGCTCGAGTGCACCACACCACAAGAAACAGTGGTTAACTAGCTATGTTATAATTTTTTATTTAGTTAGTTAAAAACTTAAAACCTTGTGATTTATCATTTGTGATATGTAATTTGTGAATAAATCAATATTCACTATTCAGTAGTAAAAAAAATATATTTTCAAGTGAATAAAGTGAAATTGTTCGAACTTGTTCGAACTCGTAAAAATTTTCGAAATCCATATGTTTGAACATGGCTAGGCTAGACCAAATTGAGTTTGAACAAAGCCACCATGTTCAAATGTTTATTCGAACATTGTTCGAACACACCCACTCAAGTAGCTGAACGATCTGATCTAGTCCATGTTCGACTCGGATTGGATTGTCGCCCACCTCTAGATATATAAATCTTGTTTTGCCATTCCACTCTATCATGGACTATATCATTAGTTAAATTATAGGTCCTCAAGTCTTTTCTACCTCAATCCACAACCGTTTGGGCCCTTCCAACTTGAACCTACGCACACATAACCACAGGTAACACACTACAAAATACGCGTTTTACAGTTGAATGGTCCCCTTTCAGTTACCAAATAAAAAGCAGGAAATTTTATAAATCAGTATCTCACTATCGGTTTTTAGCATTCAGGTACCTCGATAATTCAGTTTTTTGCAACCCGGTACCTTCCACTAAATTTCTCTAACACCTATCAGTTTAAAGGGATATTATTCTTTAGTAAAAATTATGAAAATACCCCTAAGAGCAAGGCCTAGAAAGAGGACTTAGACATGATATTGGCTTGTGAACCCTATTTTAAATGTATAGTTTATTAAAGGGCATGATGAGATTCTGCACATGGTTATCCAGACTGTTGATCTTATAGGGCTTACAATGGACGGGACATGCACCAATTGGAAGATCTTAACCCTACCATTGGGAAGCTAAAAACTAACAGTTGGGGAAAATGTACAAAATTTGTACAAGTTGTGGAAAGATCCTAACCCTTCCATTGAAGGGCTAGGAGAGAAGGCTTGGTACTGTAGCAGAGTGTGATAGATGATATCCATGGTACACCAAAAATCTCACAAGTTGCAATCCATAGCTCAAATTCTACCATTTAGATAGTGAGACCAACTTTAGATGATCAGAAAAACAGCAGCCCTTTCTGGAATGGTGCTCTAACTAGCGGATTAATTGATATTTAATGGGTAGTCATATGCCCATTGTCATTTCATACACAATGATATTTTCATCATTTACTAAAAAACAACCATTTCAACTAACAGATATAAAGAGAAATTTGACAGGAGGAACCCGAATGCAAAAAAAAAAAAAAAAAAAACAAATTATTAAGGTACCTTGTTGCAGAGTCAATTTAAAAAAAAAAGGCATTGGAATGCAAAAACACAACCCATGAGGTACTCATTTATAAAAATCCCAAAAAATAATGGGATAGAGCTGAATGCCAACATTGCTACAAAGTGGCTGTTCATTGCAGTAGAAAAGAAGAAGAAAAAAAAAAAGAAAAAAAAGAAAAAAGAAAAAAGCACCTGCAGTGCTTTGAGAACAGGACCCATATAACTTGCTAATCGCTAAGACACTCATGTTTGTACATGCATGCAGTACACACAAACTCCAGATCAAAATCCTTTCCCATCTTGATCTACCTTGAGAACCCTCACCAAAGGCAGCTTCAAGAAAAGCCTCGTCTCCATATGCTTGGGTAAGAAGATTGAAATACTTGAGCTAGCGACACTCTCTCTTTCCTCCCTAACTTGTATGGGCCATATCCCCTCGCCACACTTAGCTTAACTGCCGCTCTACCATCTTCTACAGCTCTTTTTCTCACTGATGACAGCAAAGCTGCCCCTTGGGGTCCAATCGCATTCTTCTCCGCATCTCTCTCAGGTTTCCCTTCCTGTCATTTCCCTGTCACTTGGAAATTCATGGGATTTTTGTTCTGCTGCTCCTACGTTCATGGATTCTTCCTTTGCGATATTCTCAGCATCATCCAGACTCATACTCCCCCACCATCTCATAGAGACAGATGATAAACCATCTGATGGGAATCCTTGTTTAAATTCGTCTAAGTAGGTAGGAATGGTTCTTGCATGGCTAGAGTGAATCAGATTCTGCCGCCCACTTTGAAAAAACCTACTTCCTTGCTGTGGTAGCAGATGATCAGGCAAAGAAGCCCCTCGTTGCATTTTCAATGCATCTTGTGCATAGTTTGGCAATCCATCTTGAAATTGGGCACCCCTGAGTTGACAACAAAAAGACATTAGGTGAGTGCATAAGACACATTCCAATGAAAAAAGAAAAGTGCAAAAGACACATGCAACAAATGGAAAACCAATGTACAGAAGCATTACTGCAGTTTGCTTTCATGTTCGCATGTGCTTTTGGGCATTCATGGCCACATGCTCATTGGCAAACATCCATGCCAGAGCTGTGAGATGCACTAGGACAAACCGACATGCACATGCTTAATCTCGTAGAACGCTCTGAAAAAAAATATCAGAACAATCCAGCCTGTATATAAAAATACGGTATCACAACACTTACCAAGAACTAATCCTCAAAAATAGGAAGAAAAAAAAAATCTACAATGCAATTGTGCTGCGTATCGAAAGAAAAACTGCAACAAAACCCACTTAATCAGTTCTATACTCTGATGCCAGTGGATTTTATGATGTTTCTGCTCAATGGAGTTGCCTTAAATGTCAAAGTACCACCTATGAAAGCCTGAAGATGTCTTTGTACTGAATAAACAAAATTCTTCTCAAGAGCAATCTTGGGTTTGTGTCATTCAACTGGCAAAATCTGAGGTTTCGAAGCCCTCAACCAGCAGTTTCTTACGAAGAAGAACAGAAACGAGACCAAGGCTAACCTTGCAAGTCCAGCTAAGAGTCATGACTGACTAATGGAAGCACCTAAAGTTTGTATGATTAGCCAAATGTTTTATTTCCCTTCCAAAAACGTCGGACAAATAGAGGTGCCTGATATCAAGAGGAGTGGTGATTTATATAGGCAGCACTGAACCTTTTCTGGCAAACACAAAATTAGGATCTGATAGATTCATACTTCTCATCAAGTAATAGCCTCTGATTTGCAGATATTTCCCATCCCACCAGCAACTGAGACTATCAGCTTCTTTGTCTTGTAATAGCTGCTGAGTATGAACTTTTTGGAAAAAAAATTCTCCATACATTTCCAGGTTAGCATCTGTGACAGGCAGTTTCGAAGCTCTTATTTTAGAGTGGTGGACCTGGTGGGGCATCAACTATGACAAGGTTGAAGCATCATGCACTCTGATTCTCTAGAAGGTAAGGCACCAGTATGGCCCTTTTTATGTGCAAGAAATCACGCATGCTGCAATAAGGGTTAAATGTGGAGAAAGCAAGAAATGGGGTGAAAATAACTTGGCTTTGAACTTCTCTTTAGTGTTTTGAAAGCTAAAAATCGGAACTTAGGACAATTGCACTCATGAATGTTGACCTTTTTTTTTGGTAGTTGAAATTCAGGTTCCACATGTTACTGACTGGCCAACTTCTTACAGAACTTGTCAAAGTCAAAATTGGAAATCAGTAGATCAATTTCCAGCACTAGGTGGATACTGAACTATGATCTTACTGCGATTTCAAATACCCCTTTTAGCAGCATAATTTACAAGGCGAACTGGAAGGCAAATGGATTAGATAACTTTGGGTTGATGAACAGGAGTTGTCCTCCATCCTGTTTTCAGTGACTCAATTTAAACATTGTATGGAATTTCCAATTCCTTCAATATTTTTTTTCTTAATGTCTGCAACTTGGGAATCTTACTTCTTAAAAGGAAGCAGTGGGCAAGTACTGATGCGAACAAAAAGGCTGAATTTTAGTTATTCTGCACCTAGTTACTGTGCCGCCAATGCTTCAAGTATTGACCAAAGCACCTAGAACAATACGTAAGCATCGAAATTTGGTTAAAACACAACGGGGGGGTTTTCTTAGGCAAGATTCAATGAGTGCAGTGACCATCAAAAAAGAAAGAAAGAAAATCAGACTATGGAACCTAGGGCCTACAGGCATTAGGGAGCTTGCAAGGGACTACAATGAGACTGTTTTACCCATGGTTCTTGTCTATCGGTCGGCGATCGCTGCGGAAAAATGTACGTACGGCGATCTGTTGGAATGGGCCTGTCTCCCTGATCGGACCGTATCGGTCAGAATTTTTTTTTAAGCATATAAAAAATATCAGAAAAACAGATTAAATGAGATATCACGAATTATATTTATTTGTATTTTACCATGTATTAATGGTGTACTGGACATTCTTTGGTAGAAACTGTTGTCCTGACGGTTGACTTTCTAAAGTCTGGGTTTTTTTTCTTTATATAATTGTTGATATAGCCAAAATTGATATTATTATGCTAGTCTATATGTCCAAGAAGTATCACTCTCAGTACTCACTAGTCTATAACAATGTAATTAGAAAACAGAAATACTTAGTACTTACCATTTCCTTAAATGTGAATAATATAAACATTTAAAATAACATTTTCGTTTTCAGGCATCCCAACAAATACAATTATACAATAATGGTCACTCTACAATCTGCACAAGATACAAATTTCAGGTGGACCATTAAAAACAGTGGTTATGGGCCACAGGAAGCAGTGGTTATGGATCATTAAAATTTAAGGTGGACCATGTCACAGGATACAAATTTCAGGTGGACCATGTTACAGGAAACAATAGTTATGGACCATTACAATTTCGGGTGGACCATGTTACAGGATACAAATTTCAGGTGGACCATGCCACAGGAAACAATGGTTATGGACCATTAAAAACAATGGTTATGAACTACAGGAAATAGTAGTTATGGACTATGGAAATTTTAGATGGACCATGTCACATGACACAAATTTCAAGTGGATCATGTCACAGGAAACAATGGTTATGAACCATTAAAAACAATGGTTATGGACCACAGGAAACAATGGTTATGGACCATTGAAATTTCAGTTGGACCATGTCACAGGATACAAATTTCATGTGAGTACAAAAAATCAGACATATCTTAATCTTAGGTGGACCATAGTATGTGATGTCTTGAATGTGGGGCCACCTCTAACATTTATTGTATATCCATGCCATCCATTCTTTTTGCCAACTCATTGGTAGCCCTAAAAACGTTTTTAATGGTAGACATCCAGTCACCACTGTTTCATGTGGTGTGGTCCACTTGAGATTTGGATCTACCTCATTCTTGCGCTCATGCCATAAAATGATTTGGCAAAATGGATGGACGGTGTCCAACAATTGGCATGTGGGTGAGCCCTGACCGTGGGGCCCACCCCATATATGTTTTATATCCACGACGTTCATCTATTTTGCTAGCTTTTTTTGGGCACGGTCCCAAAAATGAAGCAGAAGCAAATTTCAGGTGGACCACACCATAAGAAAAAAATTGGTTATTGAACGCCCACCATTATTAGTTTCTAGGCCCACAGTAATGTTTATTTGCAATCCAACCCATTGATAGGGTCACACAGACCTGGATGCAAGGGAAAAACACAAATAACAACTTGATTCAAAGTTGTGGCCCCAAGATGCTTTTAACGGTGGAAATTCGATCCCTACAGTGTGGTCCACTTGGATTTGGATTCCGTTCATTTTAGGGACCATGCCCTAAAATGAGTTGGAAAAACTAATGGACAGCGTGGATATACAAAACATACATCAAGGTGGGCCCCACGAGTGCAAGTGCACGGAGCATCATCCCCTTCGGAGTATTATAAAAGAAATTTCTGTGAGACGCTCTGTTCCTCTTTTCAGGGGAAACAGATTGCGTACTGAGTAACCCCCGCATGCTAGCGTACAGAGTAAACTCTGTGGGGCCCACAGTGATTTAATTATTTTATCCACTCCGTCCATCCATGTTAACAGAAAATTTTAGGTATGTTGCCAAAAAATGAAGCACATCAAAATCTAAAGTGGACCACACCACAAGAAAAGTGTGAACTGAATGTCTACCATTGAAAAATTCTCGGAGGACACAGAAGTTTTGGATCAAGCTGATATTTGTGTTTTCCTTTCATCCATATCCATGTGATCTTATGAATGGGTTGGATGACAAATAAACATCACTGTAGGGCCTAGGAAGGTTTCAACGGTGGAAATCATTATTCCCACTGTTTCCCGTGGCATGGTCCACTTGAGATTTGGATATGCTTAAATTTTGGGCTCAACCACTAAAATGAGCTGAAAAAACATATAGACGGAACAGATAAAGCACATACATTCTAGGTGGGCCCAACTGAGTTTACTCCGCACGATAAGAGCATGCGGGTAACTCCGCACGCAATCCGATTCCCTTCTCAAGAGAAGAAAGAGCGAGACAGAGAGAGGGAAAATGAAAAAAAAAGGAGAGGGAGAGGAAAAAGACGAGAGGGAAAGATGAGAGAGAGAGAGAATGAGAGAGAGTGAAGATGTTGCGGCCGTGCACTGCAGCCGCTGCTGCAATATCGAAGAAGAAGAAGAAGAAGAAGAAGATGTTGGGGAGAGGAAAAAGATGAGAGGGAGAGATGAGAGAGAGAGAGAGAGAGAGAGAGAGAGGATGAAGATGGTGCGGTCGTGCAGCCCCTGCCGCAGTATCAAAGAAGAAGAAGATGTTAGGTTAGTTTTTCTTTTCTTTTCACTTTTTTTTTGTTTTTTTTTTCACTATTGCTTCATCGTTTTTGCAAAAAAAATCGATTAAAACAAAAATCCCTAAAAAAATTGCAAAAAACAAAAAGAAAAAAGAAAAAAATTGATTTTCTATCTTGCCCGTCGTATCGGCCTAACCGATATGCATTCCAAATATCGGACCCGATACGGCCCGTATCCGCCGATACGACCCGATTCAACCCGATACAGTGCAACGGATACCGATACGGCCGATACAAGGCCGTATCGTATCGAGCCGATACGGATACGATACACCCGTATCGGCCGATACGATACCGATTTTCAGATCCATGGTTTTACCTCCTTTTTTTCCAGGCCGACTGGTATTAAAGATTCCAACTTTGAGGAGGCAGCCGCTCTCCTTCAAGCAGTCTGGCAGATGATCTCCAATTGTTCCCGGTGATCATCAAAGGGGATTCTCAGAACATCATTGCATGGGCCAAGTCTAAGCTGGTTTCATTAAGGGTCGCAGATCTTATGGACGAAGCCACTGATCTCTGAGAAAATCATGAGATTTCATTCTCTAAGGTCCCAAGAGAAGCAAATGGGGCATGGCCAATTATGCAAAGAGAAGCGCTGCTTCAAATCAAGAAAATGAATTGATTTCAAGGTGTTGATGTCTCCCTGCTTCTTGTATTTTGAGGGCTCTTTTTTTTTTTTTTTTTTTTTTGATGGGGGGGGGGGGGGGGGGGGGTGCCTCTGCTGTATTTCGGAGTCATTTTTGTCTCCTGCTATATTGGTCCTTTTTTTTAATAAATCTTTAATAACAGTATAAACTTTTCTTGCAACTGAGAGACCGGAGACGGTATTTCCGTATGGTAAAAAGAAATCATATGGAGAATGTACTGTAGCATAATATGATTCTGCTCCAAAACAGAAAGGTCATCTAACTCACATAGTTTCAACCGCAGTCGGTGACATTGTTGCTGAAGCTTCCTTGTTAAATTCTTCAATGGCCTTTCCAGATGCAACCTACATGATATGGCATGCACGGATTAAGTAGATTGTGTTAAAGAGACAAAAATGAGTGCAGATACACACCGAATGAAAACAATTTTAAGTAATCTGTTAAGATGAAGAGATTTGTTTATCTTCTTTTTTTTTCCCTCTCCATCAGTTAGTCTGTGCAATCATTTCCAGCTAACTTTGATGCTTCCTTGGCCATCAGGCTCGTCCAACTTTCTACATCTTCAGTCTTGATTTGCATCTAATCACACTATCTGAAACACATTTTAATTCTATTCAAATTGTTGGCTCAAGCTATATTACCAGAGTATATGAGACTTAGATGGTTTGGCCATGTGCAACAGAGACCAAGAACTGCACCAGTTAGGAGTGCAATGGTTCAAGCTGAAGGCTGTAAAAGGGCTAGGGATGACCCAAAAAGATCATGGGTGGATTTAGAAAGAAAAGACTTGAGGACCCATGGTTAAACCGAGGATATGGTCTGTCGTAGAGTGGAATGGCGTAACATGATTCATGTAGCTGGTCGCAATTAGTTGGGATATGGCTTAGATGATGATGATAATGTGCAAGTATAGGGAACGATATTCCTCTCAGCCTAAATTCTTGGAATATGGATATACAAGGACTGGTTACAGCTCATAAGCATAACCATATGAAGATATGTCCCCAACAATATTAACGGATTAGGCATGAAGCTCAATTAGTTCTGTTGGTTCTATCTTCAAAATGGCTGATGGGTTTAGAGTTCAAAACCCTGCTAGATATAGAGCTCAAATCTCAAAGAGGGGGGATTTTTTTTTCTTTTTTTCTTTTTTTTTTTTATATATATGAGTAAGCAACAAAATATTTCATTAAAGATAACTCAGAGAAACCAGAATACAACTCAAAATGAACAGTAATCACCAACTCATCCAATTATCCGACAAGGTACTCAAGTTCTTTGAAGGATCCAAGTATCATAACACAAGAAAGAGATAATGAAGCTAGACAGATATTAACATCAAATATGTAGTGATCACGAACATACTACCTTGCGATATGGCCACCTTACAAGTCCATGTTCACGGCACATCCTCTTCAAAGCACTTGTACCAACACCTGCAAGACCAAAACTACTATGGTTACGTCAAATTTACATCAAATTTCTTTGTAACTATTACAAAATACCTCATATAAGCAAATTGATGCAGGACAGATGGTCTAACTTAAGATGAAGCATTAAAAATCAAATAATGGATTAATTAGAGAATTCAAAGCACAAAATAAAACTAATCTACAACAAATTTGAAGAATTCAAGTATTAAATATGCTTAAGTTCAAACTAAACAATAATCCCGCAATGAGATCTTTAGAGGATGTTAATCAATTAGGACCTATAAAAGGTAGAACTTCCATCTATAACATAGGGATTAACCTCGATTCAAAGGAAATCATTTGTTTCGATTGGGTTTGGTAGGTTAGGGTTAAATTTGGGAAGTAGGAATTAGGATTTTGAGATTTGGGGGTTTTAGGTTAGGGTTTTAGGTTTTGGAAATTAGGGAATTAGGGTTTAGGATTTTGGGGATTTAAGGTTTAGGTAGAGCTGTACACAAATCGAGCCAGCTCGAAAAGCTCGGTTTGGCTCAATTCGTAGGATGGATCAAGCCAAGGCAAGCCTATTTTATGGGCTCGTTGAAAATTCGAGCCAAGCTCAAGCTCGGCCTGAGCTCGATTCGGCTCAGCTCAAACTCGGGCTTGGTTCGGCTCGAACCAGGCTCGGATAGGCTTGGTTTGTTTTAAAAAAAAAAAAAAAAATTATAGAATCGAGCGCCCTCGCCCTAAACCTAATCTATTTTTTCATTCGAGCGCCACCCCCCCCCCCCCCCCCAAACTCGAGTCGTCGACTCCGGCCATCTAGGTTCCGCTCTCTCACTCATCTCTAATCTCGCCCCTCGTCGCCTGGCCAGCCAACACCCGGCCTGACCTGCTTGGCTCTCTCTCTCTCTCTCTCATCGCCCAGCCAACGAACCCCAGTACCTAGACAACCAGACCAGCAGAGCCGCCCCCCCGACCCTCCATGTCCAAAAGCTCGAATTTTTTGCTCAAAAGCTCGTCCAAACTAAGCCGAGCTGCCCAGTTGGGCTCGATGATCGAGTCGAGCCGAGCTTGGCAAAGCTCGATTCAATTCGGCTCGTGTACACCTCTAGGTTTAGGGTTTGGGGGTCGAAGGATCAAGGAGCAAAAGATGGGAGTAAGGGGGAAGGGGCTGGCGATACGGTCGTGTCTGTATGGTCGTATAGACAAAAGGTTGGTCTATACAGTTGTACGACTTGGGTAAGATCTAGGTTAGATGGGTTTTGTAGATGATAGGGATGTGATTTGGGATGAAACAAAAAGAAAAGAAACAAATAGAGGGAACTAGAGAGAAGAAGAGAAAAGTGACGATAATAATATCTTGAAAGAAGAGAATGAGAGAGAGGTAAGTTGGAATCACTCCATGGCTTTACACCAACTTTAATCATAGGAGGTTTTCTTTGCTCAAAGCAAAAAAGAAAACTTTTATTTCAATGCATAATAATCCTAGGGCATTCACACACCCAAGCCTTTTTACAGTCTATTTGGGGTGTTTTTCCAAAATTCCCCCTTATTGCTAAGAAATGTCCAAAATACCCCCTTATTTCAATTAAAATATAAAATAAACCAAAATTCCTAAAATAAATAAACAAAACAGCTAAACTAAGTCATCCAATGACTCCATCGTGTCCGATGGTCCACAAACAAGATGATCCACGGTCTAGATGTGTCAAATCAGCTCCTATGTGCAGCCCACATGCATCGAACTCAGTGTGGGGCCTTCAAAGATGCATAAACATGCATGTGGAGTCTTCTAACATGGCTACATACTCAATCCGGGCCCCATATAATGATCATCCAACCATAAAGATGTTGGAATTGAGGCCAAAGCTCTCTTCCTCTGGTATACTCTAGATGGTGCTCGGATGTCCTCATCAACTCCTCTCGGCTAAGAAGATTCCATACTTGGAGCTCTATTGGCATGAATACACAACATCTTACCTATAAGTGACTTCCAAGTTGCCCAAACACAAAAAAACTAATTGCCTGTAAGAAACTCACAGCTTACAACCAAACAGGTAGTATGTGACCCCTAAATCTTCTAAAAGAAATCTTATTCCTACTAAAAGAAAAATACCGAGGTGGAGATTCTAGGAGCCATTGACTAAAGATGGTAAATAAAGTTGTGACTCTATACATAATTGTTTAATGATCAGAAACAAAGAAAGCTTCTAAAAGATAACTTATTCTTGTGAAAATAAAAAATACCCAGATGGAGATTTTAAGTGAAATTGCAGAAGGAAGGGATTAATAAACTTAATAATCTATACATACAAGTTCAATCATCAAAAAAGAAAATTTAATAATAATATAATAATAATTAAATCCTCCGAAAGAAACCTTTTAAATGTCCTTAAACTGTTAGCTCAAGGACAGAGGTTAAAACCAAAGTTGGAAAACTTCTGCCCTTGAATGGGATGCCAGGGAGTTCCCGGTAGCGGGGGTCCAACGCGCCTTAGGATGAAACTCGGGTAGGCGCCCCGTGCACCAGCTGCCTTAAATGGCTCTTTGGTGGGAACGTCTGTGATATCTGGGGTTTGCTCTCCCAATGGTTGATCAGGGGGTCTACCATCAACGGGTTGGTGTGAGAATCCTAAGGAGATCGAGGACAACTGGAGGGGTTAGCGCAGGCTGGCTACCTGTTACCGTTCACCCCCCCCTTTTAAAAGAAAATAAATCGAAGTAACTATATGGAGACAGGATGAGAAACCAACAAAAGAACACAGATTCCATATTAATCCAACCTAAAATGCATAGAATCCAAGATTGAAGAAAGGAAAAAACCACACACAAGTTCAATTATCAGAACCAACGTCAAATCTAAAAAAAGAAAGCTTATTAAAAAATCGAAGTACCCAAGTTAGGATTTGAAGAGGATCAGGAAAAATATATTAAACGAAATAAAATAAAACAACGAATCAATGATAAAATAGACAGAAAATTATCAAAATAAAGCTTATTCCTGAAAAAATCTAAACACCCAAGTGAAGATTTGAAGAGAAATCGACATGAACATTAACAAAAAAAAAAAAAAAAAATCCAATATAGAAAAATAAAACGCAGAAAAAAGGGGATGCCAGAAAAGGGAAGAGAGGAGATCCGTTACCAAGATTGCTGGCGGCATCAGCGATGGGCATGTGAAAGAATTTGGAGATTTCATTGAGGGTGAGAGGTTCATTGAATCCCCCTCTGCCAGCGTTCTGTTGGTGATGCGAGCTCTCCGACATCGATAATTCGAATTTGAAGCTGCAACGGCTTCTCTTTTTTTTGTTGTTGTTGGACGAGCGAAAGAGGCTTCAAGAGAAGGGGCTGCGGTTCGATCGATCTGTAATGGTCTGGTGAGGAGGGCTGCTCGCCTTAGGGCTGTAAATGGGTCAGCGGACCCGATGGGTACCCAGACCCCACCCATTTAGACCCGACCCAGACCCGACCCATTTGTTAAATGGTACGGGTCTGGGTCCAAGAACAGACCCAGTTGTTAAACGGGTCTGGGTCTGGTTTCCTTTATATTAGACCCGACCCGCCCCGACCCGAACCCATCTAGTAAGTGGGCGGGTTTGGTCTATGTTTCAAGGGACCCGTCTAGCCCAGACCCGTCCAGACCCGGTTTTAAGCCTTGTAAAATGCTTGCATACTTGATCCAGACCCGGACCCATTAGACCCGACTCATTTATAAATGGGTCTGGGTGGATCTCCCTCTACCAGACCCGAACCCATTTATAAATGGGTCTGATGGGTTGACTCAGACCCGACCCGGACCCACCCATTTAGTAAAAGGGTCTGGGTCTAAAATTTGGACCCAGACCCGTTTAGTAAATGGGCGGGTCTGGTTTTGGCTAAACCCGCCCCGAACCCGACCATTTACAGCCCTAGGCCTCGCCTGAATCTGAGGCTTTCGTCTTCGCTTCGCGCGCGCCCCCCACGCCACAAGAAGGATCTTGGCCGTCGATTCGGCTACCTGGTTGGCCAGGTGGTTTAAGCAGACGGTGCTGCTGGAGGAACCGTAATAAAGGAGAGCCATCCATCCATAGTACAAATTGCTTAATAACGTATTGATCAGGTCCGTCCATGCAGCTAATGGGCGCGGTTTGGGTGGATCCATAACTGTGGGGCCCACTTTGATGTATGTTTCTTACATCCACACCGTCCATACATTTTTACAGCGCATTTTTAGGCTATGATCCCATAAATGAAGTTGATCCAAATCTTAGGTGGACCATACCATAGGAAACAGTCCTGATTGAATCCCCACCGTTAAAAAGTTCATAGGGGCCACCAGAATGTTTATTTGTCATCCAACCTGTTGATAAGGTCACAAAGATCTGGATTACGGTACCACACAAATATCATTTATATCCAGGACATTCGTGGCCCACGAGCAGTCTTTAATGGTCAATTACCACTATTTCATGTATGATGGTTCACATAAGGAGTCGTTTGGATACCTGTAACTTCTGTAAAATGTAACGAAGTTACAGTTAACTTTGTTACCGTTTGTGTTTTGGGAGAGAAATGTTACAGATAACAAAGTTACAACCTGTAACTTTGTATTAAGTAAAGAAGCAAGAAAAGTTACAGGCAAAATAGGTGTTATTCAAGTCACAAGTGACTTTCTTGCAGGCAATGGCTACCTTCTTTTGAATTCGAAATGTAGGAGAGATTTGCAGTTTCATTGAAGAGGTGTGCTTGCATGCAGACGATTTGAAGGATGAGCGGCCATTGACGGCTACCATTGAAGCTCCCAAGCAGCCGGTGGGTGACTTCTTTACCTTTATTGAAGAGGGTTGGTGATTCCAAAGGCTATAAAACACCTTCCGTCTCTCTCAGTCTTCATGTCACTCTCTCAAAATCTCACATATCCCTCTCTGCATCTCCATCTCCCTCTCCAAGTGAGTCTAAAAACCTTTCTTTTTCTTCTTTCTTTCTTTATTTTATTTTTTATATGTTTTCCCCTTTTCTGGTCTTTATGCGGAAGTGGATTGTGTAGTGAGTAACTCAGCAAGCGAACTGAGTAAACTCTGTAGGGCCCACAGTGTTTTACGTATTTTATCCACTCTGCCCATCCATCTTAACAGATACTTTTAGGACTGTAACCCAAAAAAGAAGTATATAAAAAGCTAAAGTGGACCACACCATAGGAAAAGTGTGAACTCAATGTCTACCGTTGAAAACTTCTTGGGGGACACAGAAGTTTTGGACCAAGCAGATATTTGTGTTTTCCCTTCATCCATGTCTCAAGTGGACCAAGACGATATGAAGACGTTGGATGACAAATAAACATCACTATGGGGCCTATGAAGGTTTCAACGGTGGAAATCATTATTCCCACTGTTTTCAGTGGCATGGTCCACTTGAGTTTTTGATATGCTTCAACTTTGATCAACCCCTAAAATGAGCTGGAAAAATGGATGGACGGCGTGGATAAACCTGATACTTTTACGGTGGGCCCAACAAAGTTTACTTAGCATGCGGAGTTACTCTGTACGCAATCCGATCTCCTTTTCTACGACGAGAGCAGATTAGGTGAGACCCTGGCCTCACCTAAGACGGTGTGGCCCTTAGCATGGGGCCCACCTTGATGTATATATTATCTATCCATGCCGTCCACACCACAACTCCTGATAGACGAGCTTGATGGAGTCACAAAACCGTCACCCAAATACTAAGCTCACCAATATTTAAAATCTAGGTCCTCGGGCTTGACCGGCTGTATTATCGGGCGTCTATAAAGACCAAACCAGTGTGAGTTGGCCACAACTTTCTATACTGGTGTGAGTTGGTCACAACTTTCTATACTGGCAGCTCAGCCACTAGACACATGGTACACGTGCATGTCTGTCCAAGTATCCAAATTGTGGGGCCCATTGCTAATGGAACATAGCCCAAAAAGTCATAGCAAATGGAAGAATTTAACCATATGATTTTGCCCATTAATCTGGACTGTTAACCATTTCTATTTAACTAATCATTTGATGGGAAACAGTTGGATAGTTAGCATTGTCCGATCAATGTGATTTTCAGGTATGCTCAAATCAACAGTGGGTCCCAGCATTTGGACAGCCTAGATTGATGTAAATGTGTGAATGCCATATGTACAGTGGATGCAATTTAGTAAATTGAGGGAAACCCACTCCACGGCCTACCCAGTGTGTTTGTTAGCTAAGAATTGTCACTGATGCACGATCCAGAAAAAGGTCCTTATCATACCTCGAATGACAGGTGTGTAAAAGACCCAGGCCATTCATCAGGTGTGATCTATGCATGTGCTGCAGCTTAAAAAGTACACCAGTCCCTTCATCAGATTATGCCCGCACATCCATGAAGGAATGGATGGTTAAAAAGGATTGACCAAAGATTCACATTCGAAATTTAATGTGCCACTTGCCTGTTGTACGGCCTGGATCTCACATGTCCCAGCGTAGTTTTCAAGAGCTCATTACATAAGAGTAGCACCTGGGGAGGTGGTCCGCTCGAGCTAGGAGAATTAGAAAATGGTAGAGCCATCTCTCCACATTGCACATGGCAGGGTGACTTGTCAATTGCTACCATCCAACTGATGGTAATATGGATTTGATGATTCATTCCATCTGATCAGCAGCCATCAAACCGATGGTAGACAATAAAAATAGATATGGACATCCATAGAAATGTGTGTGGGGCCCACAGTGATGTGTATGTGACATCCACTCCATCCATCATTTTCGCTAGCTTATGTTGGGACATGATACAAAAAATAAGGCCATTCAAAACATCTTGGCCATTCAGTATTCTCCCAATTCTACTAGAGCTTTGCCGATCAACTCTCATTTGCAGGTGTGCACTTATAATGCGTAATTATTTTTTGTAAGTTGCATCCTTAATTTTTGTCCTATTAAATTTTTTAAGAGAATGGATATGGAAAATGGTGAATGGTTTCTCATACAATCCCATAGGTCTGATCTAGTTAGAGTCCCGTCTGTGATATGTGGACCAATTTCTTTTTTAGCCTCAAATACATGTGGACCAATCCATCTCTATCGAAGCACACCTAAAATATGTCGAAATCAGATCTCGACGTGGAGCTGAATATCATGGTTGCAACAGCTGCGTCAACTGCGCTAATGATTTGTTGGCTTGAAAAAAAATAATATGCTAGAAGAACCACATGATGGGCGACAATCACCGGATTGGACGGGCACTTATGCTACAGATGCGATTATTAATGAACCGAGGCCAACATGCTTCAATTACATTCGTATGCATAAATGTGCATTTTTTCACCTTCGCGATATTATACAAGAAAAGTGTCACCTGCGAGGCATATTTGGTGTATCCTTAGAGGAAGAGTTAGTGATTTTCCTAAATACAATTAGTCATCACGTAAAGAACCGTGTTATGCAGCATGATTCCAACCATTTCGGAGAAACAATTAGTCGTCATTTCAATAGGATGCTTAATGCAATCGTTGGGCTACATTCGGAATTTTTAAAATCGCCCGGGAATGGGTTGCCTCCCAAGATATTAAATAATACCAGGTTTTTCCCTTATTTTCAGGTTAGTAAGTATGCATTTTTCATTTTATAAATTCAATTCCAAAGTAAGAAAAATAAGTTATATTTCTCTTTCGTAAGTTATATTTCTCTTCCATATGATTGTGTTGGAGCCATAGACGGCACACATATCCCAGCCATGGTTAGTTTAAAGGAGCAAGCTAAGTGACGTAATCGAAAGAGATTTATTTCTCAAAATGTGCTAGCAAGCTGTTCTTTTGATTTAAAATTCCAATATATATTAGCGGGATGGGAATGATCAACCTCGGATTCACGGATGTTAACAGATGCTGTAAGCCGAAACATGAAATTGATTGTCCCGAGAGGTATTAATTCAAATTAATTTATAAGTACTTATTAATTAGTTCCTTCGTCCTTAAAGATCAAATAATATCAGGCTTATGTTTCTTGTAAGCAAATATTATTTAGTTAATGCTGGTTTTGTGAATATATCTGGTTTCCTAGCACCATTTTGTGGAGTTCGATATCACCTGAAGGAATTCAGGCATGGTTGCAAGCCAAGGATGAAGGAAGAGTTATTTAATATTCGTCATTCCTCGTTATGAAATGCTATAGAACGTGCATTCAGAGTATTGAATGCACGATTTCCTATATTGAAGATTGCCCCAGCTTATCCTATACGCACGCAAGTGAATATAGTTCATGCATGTTATATCTTGCATAATCATATTATTAATGAGAACCATGATCAAGATCCTGATTTTGAGTGTGATAACATTAACAACGACGATGATATTGGAGAAGACGCGGACGCAGATCGTGGTAATAATGGAGAACTTGAAGCTCAAGATGACGAGGATGAAGATGGACTTGAGAATGAATTTGCAATAGGTAGAAGAGAGAAGAAGAAATAGAAAGATTTCAAACTTGCACTTGCATCTGATATGTGGGCAAAATATAATCCAGGACATAATTATAATTAAATGTCTTTTTTTTTTATGAATATTAATGCACATGGCTTGCTTTAGACTTTGACAATGAATGTAATATTTTATAGATGCAATTTGAAGTTATGTTTTTTAATTTATATTTTTCTGCAATTGATATATCTTAAATAACTTACAAATATGATATCTTTGAAAGACATGACGCAACCTTCAGATCCAAGCAATAGTGGCCGAAAGGCACAAGTCAACTGGACCTTTTATATGAATGAATGTATGTGTAACATGCTAGTTGACGAAACATTATTAGAAAGAAAAGCTAATAATGCTTTTAGAGAGGTCACTATGAATAAAGTATGCAAAGTGGTGGAAGAAGTCTTTTCCGTGCAAGTGAATATTGAGAACTGTAGGTATCAACTACGACTATTGAATAACAAATATTTATTGAAGAATAAATATTTATTGAACAAGCTTGCACTAAGTAAGAGTGGATTTAGCTAGGACGAGGAAAAAAATACGTAACTGCTGAACCAGCAGTTTAGAATGAGTTAATCAAAGTAAATTAATTTTTAATATACTTCTTATGATATACGTTATGAATATTATTTCAATTATGAAGTTCTTATATTTTGCAGACAAAACCTGAAATAAAAAAGATTAGAAATAAGTCATTCTCGTTGTTCAAGCAGTTTGAGTGCATGTAAGGAAACGGTTCTGCCACAGGGAATTATGCACGAACTCCAGGTGATCCTGATGAAGAAGATGCCGCGCCAACTCACCCCTTTGATGATATCCAATTGTTTCCAGTTCACTTTGTATCATATGCACCATTTGCATCTGTGGATGGTGCATTTTGGGATAGGACACAACCTGAAACTCAACAAACCGAAGGAAGCAGTAAAAGGAGCGTAGGAACCTCAGCTTCAGGGCCATCGAAGAAAAAGAAGGCTACAATCGGATCAACCTGTCATAGAAAGATTTGATAGCCTTTGTGGGTCAATAGACAAATTTGTCGCCCTCAAATCATCAACTAATAATGTACTTATGATGACAAGATTATGGGAGGAATTGGAGAACATGATAACCTATCGACGAAGACATGATATATAAGGCTTATAGGTTTCTTTCAGATTGATCGAATCTTATCTATGGATTCCTTTATATTGTGTCTCCTAACCAAAGGCATATATGGTTAGAGAACGTGGTTCCTAGGTAGATGACTTTAGTTTGATGGTTGTTTGTTTTTGTTTTTGTTTTTGTTTGCCTTTCTTTCTCTTGCAGTATTGTAAACACATATCCGAAAGAAAATGAATTTTTTGTTGAGATATGCTTATCTAAGTTTTTTTTTCTAACATTACAAACAATCTAGACTCGTGGGCCTACTTTTACAGCCCACTTATTGATTAGTTTATCCAAAAAAAATTGTCCAATTATTCATCTAGATGGGCTCAATAAAATGACATATTTTTATTTAAATTTCTTTATATTCTCAATTTGATTTTTAAATAATTCTCTACTTCAAGCTTTGGATAAAGTGTGAATATATAACTTATTACCTGCAACTAACTTACAAGTTAGTCAAACACAGAAACTAAATTACCTATAACTAAGTTACAACTTACATCCAAACAGGATTACTTGTAACTTTCTTTCACCTGTAAGTAAGTTACATATAACTTACTTACAACTTAAAAAACTCACATGCATCCAAACAGGCCCTAAGAATTACATCTGCTTCATTTCTTGAGATTATATTCTAAAATGAGTTTTCGAAAAGGACGCACACAATGGATATAAGTCACATACATCACAGTGGGCCCCACAGTCTAAAATGAATTTTCAAAAAGGATGCACGCAGTGAATATAAGTCCCATACATCACAGCCCCATAGTTAGGGATCCCACTTACCATCGAAGAGTTTATCTAGAGGATATTAGTTGATAAAGCCCTTCTTTATGATGTGGTTATTGTGTTAGCCACCTTGTCGGAACCTTTTTTTTTTTTACCTAGCCTCTTGGGTAGATTGTTGGCCTTTTTTCCGAATGAAAATGTCCCTTGGCCTAGCCGTCCTCTCATGCGGCAGCATAATACCAAAGTCGAGAGAGCCTTTTTATAATGGGGTATGGACTCACTAAATTAATGATTGGGGCCACCCCTCGGCTAATCTGATTCGTTCACTTTAATTGAATAGTCATGAACCCATAGTATGGTCATTTTAAACAAAATTGGAGCTTTTTGTGGCCTACATCTGCATTAATGCTATGAGTTAATTCCGAACTGTTTCCTCTGATGATGTCCATCCGTTATGACTTTTGCCCTCAAACTTAGACAGATGACATGAAATTAAAGCCTCATTCATATGGACGACTTGGATTTGCTCCAAGGCTATCCAGTCGGCCCTACACAAGACATGGGATGGGTTTAATAGATGATCACTTGTGCGGAAAATGTCATCTAGCTATTAGGACTGTTGCCCCTCTGTAAGACCCACTCTAATGAGCTTCCGACATACATCTGATGTCCTTCTCTTTATTCTAGAGAGCTTTATAGTGTTTTTTTAAGATTTATGGCTACAATCTCTAACGTATAAGCTATAACGACCAAATGTGGATTTAAGTTAGAATAATAGTGGTTTTTATTTATTTATTGGTGGTATTAATGATGAGAGTTTTTGAAAGGGAGGAGGGTTTGGTGGTTCCTTCATAATTATTTTATTTTAATTTTATGGGTATGAAATGTGAGAGCTTTTGTGAAGGGGATAGATTTTGTAACAAAAGAATGTTGTAATTGATGAATTTTGAAATGAAAGAATATTGTTTTGGATGAATGTAATGAATGTTGAAATGAATGAATATTATAACCGATGAATGTTGTACTGAAAGAACGTCGAAATGGATGAACAATTATAACTATCATAACTCCACGCAGGTTGCAGATCCCACCTAAATGGGCTCACTTTCGTGCAGTCAAATGGTGTCCAAATGGGGAACCCAGCCAGGTAGTGAGAGTGGGGTTTGTGTGCGTGGGTGTGGAGTGCTTGTGTAAAAAAAAAAAAAAAAATCACTTGTATTGGTTGATCGAAAGCTTCTCCGGCCGCTAAGAACCCACCATGATGTTTTATCCACTCCGTCCAACTAATTTTTCCATTATTTTTTTTTTTATGGCATGAGCCCAGAGACAGATCCAAATCTCAGGTGGACTACACCACAGGAAACAGTGGGGCCAAATAGCAGTGACATCAACTAGCTTGCTGGTGATGGGGTCACCAGCCAAACCACGTTCATTCCGGTCGGGTATCACATAAAAGCTCTTCGTCGCCCCTCTTTTTGCTTGGAAGGTACTCAAAGCACCCTGGTGAAACGCAAGCGCAAGACTCAGAGAGAGAGAGAGAGAGAGAGATATGGAGAGATTGCAGAGGATATTCTCAGGAGCAGGTGGGATGGGACACCCACCTCCCGATTCTCCCCTTCTTGATTCATCTGAGCAGGTTTACATCTCCTCCCTCGCCCTTCTCAAGATGCTCAAACACGGTACTCTCCCTCTCCCTCTAAATATATATATATATTTTAATTCTCGCCACAAGATTTTCTCCCCCACCCTTTTTGGAGTGCTTGACGTCCATTATCGGAACTTCAGTTTCTCTTTAAGATCTTTTTCTTTATGTAGATCAGGGTTCTCTATTGTGTTGATTGGGTTTTGGCTGAGGTAGTTAGGGTTTCTTGATGAAACAGGAAGAGCTGGGGTTCCTATGGAAGTCATGGGGTTGATGCTCGGTGAGTTTGTTGATGAGTACACCGTCCGTGTTGTGGACGTCTTTGCCATGCCACAGAGTGGTACTGGTGTCAGTGTCGAGGCTGTGGATCACGTCTTCCAGACCAACATGCTTGATATGCTTAAGCAGACTGGCAGGTTTTTCACTCCCTCCCTCTCTCTCTACCTCAATTTCATCTTTTGATCTGATTTAGAACTGCATGATGTGATTGCCTTTCTGCGTTGTGGATTTGCAATTGTGCTTATCCACCCCAGTACTGCCCTATATCTGGGATTTGTCGTTAGATTTGAAAATCCAGAATCACAAGCAGACAACTGAATATTTTATTGCAACGAAATTGGACAAGACATTTGGGTTGTCCAGTAACTTCTACTTGTAGATCTCACGTACCGCACTTTAGGGATCATTTGGGAGCTTGTAAATAGAAGTAAATGGGAAATGGGTTTGGAGGTAAATGAATTGGGAGTAAATCGCTTTACACCGTTGTGTTTGGATGGGAGTAAATGAAATGCATTTGAAATAAAAATATTTTGTTTGGATGTGAGTAAATGAGAGGAATTGGAATGCATTTGAATTTTTCAATATATTCACGGGAATGTATATGATATTCCAAATCAGCTTTAATATCCCAACTTAGTGTACATATGCAATGTGAAATAGAAAGATTGTAATATGCCCATTGAAATTCAAACTTTGGAAAAAAATTAGGAAATTTCGATCCTCGGATAGGCCACAAACATAAGGATCACAAACAAGCAACTTGCCAATGTTTTTTAACTGTTCATTTAAATGGCCATCCTTCGGATGGTTTGTATCATTCTTTTGGTGTGATTTTATTGATGTAGCCGATATTTGGATTGTTGGGGAGTGTCATTAGCATGACACGTGTATGACGGACATGTGCATAGTGGCACCTTTGTTTGCACATGCGACTCTCCAAGGGAACCCAAAAAGGCATTTCACCTCATTTACTTCCAAATCCTCTCTTGTAGAGTGGATTTCATTTACATGCACATTTACTCCCATATCATTTCAGTTACATGCATTTACTTCCATCCAAGCATACCCCAAATACCATTCACCTCCATTTACTCCCATCCAAACGGCCCCTTATTGCAATTGGCTTTGGCGGCACATCCAAACGGTACTTCAAATCAGAAACTGGATATGAAAGAAGACGATCGTCTGAATCTTAAAAATCTGTCAACCTGAATATGACCTTCTTTATGGGTGGCAATGGGTCGGGTTCAGCCTGGACCCTACCCATTTACTAAACAAGCCAAGAATTCCAGCCCCAATCCAACATGTGACCCATTACCCTGTGGCCTGACCCGAGCTGCTTAAAATTCAGCGAGTGCAAGCCTGACCTGACCTGACCTGACCCATTTAATTGCAATTGGGTCAGGCCAAGCCCGACCTAGCACGATCACATGTGGGTTTAAGAATGGAACACGAGGCTGAAGGTATGCGTAGCATACATACAAACATGTATACATCACATGGATCTCTCTATACTTATTGGCTATTAATTTGTTTTGGGTTTTGTGCTGGGTCATCTGGTGCAGCCCATGTGTTAGTTATATGGGTGGGTTGACTCAGGTCTGATAGGGTTCAAGCGGAGCCCAAGCCATTTATTTAAATGGTTTCATATCTAGCCTTAACCTGACCTACTAAACATCTAGTTTGATCCAAACCCACCTCAGAAGAGGGTCGGGCCAGTTGACCTGCAAGTTGACCCAACCCATTACTACCCCCATCAGGGAAAGTTTGAATGGTATATTGTATCAATATTTCTTATTTTCCAATCACTTTCTGTCAAGACACCTTTTTTTTCTGGTGCCTAAAAGATATTGCACCCATAGTGTTGTATCCTTGTAGATGCTACCAAGCTAATTAGATGGAAATCTGAAAGTTTCTCTGCTCCTCACTTTGGTATAGGGTTATAAATATAATTTTTGATAATACCTTTGTCAAAGCAGCTCCAAGCCTCCAATGATAGAAGTTTACTATCTATTCCAAATATCTTTGACCATTTCCCAACAATATTGGAAGAATGCAGTGTAAAGTTATTCAACTCTGGAGCTTTGTCTTGCCTCAGCTTCCTCAAAGGATCTTTCAAACCATACAGATCTGCCATGCCACACACAAAGAATGGAATTCTAGACCATCCTCTGAGTAGAGATGATTGAGGGTGAGTGCTGTCATTTCTTCTATCTCAATTGGGTCTTCAGCAGAGATGTTACCAACCTTACCGTTGATTTGTAGTTGTCCGTTTCTTCTCACATTCTACATATTATGATACAAGGCAATATTTCCATCTCCCTCTTCTAACCATGTAATATCGATCTTTGCCTCCATCGTATCTCCTAAACTCTAATTTTATCTTGGAATTCTTTTCTCAAGACCACATCTCATATTTGATTACTAGATGATTCACCCTCCTCTTTCTCCTCATTGATGGCCAACAGATAGTTCCATTCTGCTCTTTCAACTTGCCTTTTGAGGAATTGCACCTTACAATTTAAGCCAATTGGAAACCAACTCTGAACTTCACATTTGGACAGCCACTTGTTATTAAGATCTTTAAAACCCAGGGTAACTAGCCACATTATTTTAGCTAGAAAGGAGAAGCCAAGAAGGTCAAAAGGACTAATAGAAGATTCTAGAAGGATTGGTTTGCGAGCCGAGGCCTAGTCTTGTAATGATTGACTGCAAAAAATGTTATTATGTTTCTACACTGGATTGTCACTAAACCATGCCAAGCTTGTAATGCGCCGACCTTTATTAGTTGTTGAACTAGATAGTGTGAACTTGACTTGTTGGAATTTCTACTCCTTATCAACCTTCCAAATGAAAACTTGAGTGTTAAAGTCCCCTCAAGACAATGGCAACTGCCATGTTGGTGAAATTGAGTTCAGTTCAGCCAATGATCCTCTTTTATTGGTTATTGTTGCCCAGGCTTATGTGAGTTCTAATGGATTTTGAGGTTGTTTTAGTAGCCTGAGGTGGGATCAGAAATTACTTACTATGCCTTCATAGTTCTTTGTACTGTTTTGAGTTTTGATAACTTGCTTTTGGTAACAGAAGTTAGAAAGAATTGAGATTGACCGGTTTAACTAGGATTTGTTAAAAAATGAAGAGCAACGAGTAATAGGAGATGGATAGCTAGTATTTTGTGGAGCTTTTAGTGTTGTCGGGGGTCTTTAAATTCTTTTGTTAAGGAGTTAATGGACTGTTCTTGCTGTACTTCTCTGCTTCCATTAAGGAATTTTTTTGTTGTTGAAAATTTTGGTGCTTTCTCCTTTGTTGTTCTAGCATTTTCATCAAAAGCTGAGGTTACCTGGGGTGTTTCCTTGCGAATTCTAGTACTCTTATGGGTTAAAGTACTATGACTTGCTTTTGATGGTTGGTATTTGTCTCTTTTGCTTAATAAAATCTTTGGTTACCCATAAAAAAATGGTGATGCAAATACGAGACGTGGACTTAAACCTAAGGGAAGGAGCTGCCTTTGATGACTATCCAGGAGACTTCCAGGGGCTGTCAACTGTCATGGCCCATGATAGTAGTAAAGTAGGATGTAGAGGTCTCCACCAAGGTGTTCCGTAATGGTAACAGTGGCCGTAATGGCCACCGCCGTTACCTTTACAATACGGATCATAATGGCTGTTATGGCCCCCCTAACGGCCGTTACGGTCTCTTTTTTATTGGAAAAAAAATGAAAAACCTATATCTGCCCATATTGTCGAAAAACAATTCTGAAAAACCTGTATTTTCCTTGTAACAGACCGTTATGGCCTATGGGGATGTTATGTCCTTTTCAGGGGACGTAACGGGCCGCTAACGCCGGTTACGGGTCATTTTTTCTCATAACGGCTATTATGGCTGTTACAATCCCGTAATGTGTAACGATTGCCAACTTTACCTTTATGTAATGGTCTTTACGGCACACCATGGTCTCCACACAAGTTAAAACAGTGCGGAGGGGTAGTTTCAAGAGTTCTGGGATTGAATTCAACAACTAAAGGACTTTCTAGATGTTGCTGCGAAGAAAATAAAGAAGTCCTTGCTGTTCATTTGGAGGCCAAAATGCTGACATTGCCAGTCTTGTGCATTAGGATTCCAGTACAAGAGAGGCTTGCTCAAGCTGGAATTCAGTAATATTCTCACAAGCAAAGAGATCTTAGGACAAAAATCTAGACCAACTTGGCTCAAAGGTGGGGTAAAAAATCCCCTGTACTTTCATCAGTTTGCCAACACGAGAAGTTACCACTAAGCGTATGTGTGGACAGTAGTTTTGTGAAAGACAGACAACAAAATTGAACATTTGGTTGGCTGACACTATATGGCATTCTCTTTGAAATATTTCACTTCTTATGGAGAGATGTAAAGTGCCAGGGCCTATGCATTTAATGATATAGCTGCGCTAAGTGCGAGCGCGAGCAACAATCGATTCTGCTGCGGGTGCGGGAAGTGTCTATTTCAATTTTCAAACTGTTAGCAAGTACAAATGGCTAAGAAGCATAAGTGGGGGAACATGAGTTTGAACTGTGATGTAAAGCAGCAAAGTCACCTATAGTTAGAAGGTTCACATGACAAAAATTCATGATGGCTTATATCATAAATGTTGGAAGGTGCTAAAAAGTGATCTTATGTAGTCATGTTGGCCCGCCCTTGAACTTGAAGAGTTATACAGTCGGTGTCATATTCATGAAGGTGTCAATTCTACTTTTATAGACTTAGGCAGAAGATAAACACAAATTTCATTTGTTGAAGTGGGAGGAAGTGTGTAAACCTATGGATTGGGGGGGGGGGGGGGGGGGGGGGTGTCGGTTAAAGAACTTGGAAAGTACGTATATGGCATTGCTAGGAAAGTTGATATGGAGGTTTGGGGTTGAAGAGGGTAGTTTTTGAAGAGAAATGATAGGTAGGAAGTATGGGATAGAGGGAGGGGGTAGATGGACAAAATCCTCTTCGTGATATAGAGCTTCATCACTTTGGAAAGCGGTGGCCTCGGTGAAAAATAAGTTTTGGGAGGGGATGGGGTTTTCTTTGGGTTTTGGAGAAAATATAAGATTTTGGGAGGATGTAAGGCTTGGTAATTAGAAGTTGAGTTCAGTGATTCGCCAATTAGTAGGTATCTCTATAGAATCGCTGTTTGTCTTACCAAGGTGAGGAGACGGTTTGGGCTCCTCCTTGTAGAAGAAATCTGAACGATGAAGAGGTGGATGACTTTATCACCCTTCCAAAGATGCTATCTAAGGTTCATCCTTTTCCTGTAGAAGCAGATTTGATGATGTGGTTAAATGAAAAGTCAAGCAAGTTCTTGGTAAATTTTTTCTATATGATGATTGTCGGAGGGCCTTCTGAGCATGGGGAGTATCACACATCTTATCTTTGGCGATATAGGGCTCCTTCAAAAGCGGCAACCCTAGCTTGGTTAGTTGGAAGAAACAAGGTCCTTTGATTGATAATTTGCGCAAGTGTCAAATGATTATTCCTAATATGTGTTTGATGTGCTATATGGAAGAAGAATCAGTCAATCATCTTTTCATTCATTGTTCTTATGCCACAAAGATGTGGGGGTTTTTCTTCTCTTTGTTTGAAGTTTCTTGGGATCTCCCTCAATCTATTGAGCAACTCTTCTTAGCCTGGCATGGGGGATGTTAAGGCGAAATAGGAAAGTGAATCTGGAGTATTTCTCTTCTTGCAGGGATTTGAGGCATATGGATGGAAAGAAACAATTATTGTTTCAAGAATCAAAAGGGGTGAGTATAAGAGGTTTTTAGCAGGGTGAAACTGAATGTAATAGAATGGACAAGGGCAGCGAATTCTATAGAGATCAGTCTTTTTCCTGCCTCGTGGCTATAGTTGTAACCTTTTATTTATTTATTATTATTACGTTGTTTCTGCTTTATTTGTAGTTCTTTTGGTTTCGGACTTTTATCAATAAAATGATCTTTGTTAAAAAAAAAAAAATCCTTAAGGAGGGTGCTATGGAAATTGAGGATTTTCTTATGAAAAGCTTGGTTGGTGGCTTTTATAAGATTTTGATTGAAGCCCCTACTAACAGGCTCAAAGATGTCATGTGCTTCATTATTTCTTTATTTCGGGGCCCATTTGGTATGGATAGGCAAACTATGAGTGGTATTGTTGTTTCAAACGAGGGTGGTGATTCAAGAAAAGGTGAATAATCGGGCACGATTGGTGAACTTGAAATGGGAAAAGGTTATGACATGGTGGACTTATTTTTCCTTTTTTTTTTATTTACTCAAAAGAATGGGGATTTATACCAAGTGGAGGAAGCAAATGGAAGCTTATATATTGATTTTCATTTCTCTTTTTTGATCAACAGCTCCTTCGAGGTTTCTTCTAGAGTCCAAGTGGCCTTCGTCATGGGGATCCTCTCTTTGGCGAACTGTTAGTCACTGGGTCCAATTTGGACATCCTCAAATGTTTCTCGGTTGACGCTACTAGTGTTCCAATTCTGCATCTTCAATTTGCAGATGATACCGTTCTCTTTTGCAAAACCTTTCACTCTCAAGTTGGAATTATTAAAGCTACTATTAGATGTTTTGTAGCTACCTCAGGTCTCCGGCTTAATTTTTAGCAACAATGTCATTGTGGGGTTGGGAATTGACTAGAATGAGCTGCTTGCATTTCTTGAGGGTTGTGGAGTGGCCTCATTCCCTATGAATTACCTTGGCATCCCTTCTGGGGCCAATTCAAGTTGTTATACACTTGGGACCCATTGATTGAGCAGTTTAGAAGAAAAAACTGTGATGTGTAAAAGATTTATCTCTCTCATTTTGGAATCATGTTTTTCTTATAAAATTGGTCCTCTAATCTTCCTACTTACTACCTATCCCTTATCACAAACCTGGCCAAATTGAGGAATAACTCAAGAAAATCCAAAGATATTTTTCATGGAAAGGTTGCAGAGAGGTCTACAGTTCCATACCATAAATTGGGAAGGTATACAAAAGCTATAGAAAGAAGGTTGGATTGGCATAAGTAGAATTGAGGGAAGGAATTGGCTGCTTTTAGTTCAGTGGTGGTCAAGTGGACTCGATGAAAAGGATTAAGCGGGGCATCAAGGTTGATCTAATTGGAGTTTTACTGTATCGACGGACCCTGAGGACTTCTTTGATTGGTTGGTGAGTGTCTATCAGTTCTCTAGTCGAAAGAATTGGCTGCTTTTAGTTCAGTGGTGGTCAAGTGGACTCGATGAAAAGGATTAAGTGGGGCATCAAGGTTGATCTAATTAGAGTTTTACTGTATCGACGGACCCTGAGGACTTCTTTGATTGGTTGGTGAGTGTCTATCAGTTCTCTAGTGGAAAGAATTGGCTGCTTATAAGAAGGTAAGGCTGGTGGCTACAATCATGAATACAAAGCTTTGTTGACATTACTGGCTCATCCAGCATCTCCCATGCTTATATCAATTTTGGAGGTCCTTGACAAGTCTAGGGAGTATTTTACTCAATTCAGCTCCATTTAATATCATCATCATCTAAGCCATATCCCAATTACTTGGGGGCAGCTACATGAATCCTATTCTGCCATTTAATCTTTTCAGATATTCTAATATACCTGAGCAGAACTTGTGCTTTCGTTATGTCTTAGTTGTTCCCTTCTCCTTGTGGTTGACCTCTTTTTGGCATATGAGCTTCACTATGCAACATGCTCATTTGTTTAAAGGAAAATTATGGATGTACACATATTTACTCTATAATTATTTACTAATACACACTGATTTTGTAATAAAAAATATACACCAAAATTTTAGATGCACTCACTTTTATACACAGTCAAATAGTCAACCAAAGATATCAATTGTATGACCAAAATACCCCTTTCTATTTTAGAAAAGTAGTTACTTTATACATTCCTTATCTCCTACTCTTGTGTGTGAAATGGAACTTGGGCAACGGAGGCTTGCAACGTTTCAAGTCTTCACATTTGTCAGTGGGTCAGGGTATTCACTCGGTTGGAACACTCCTTGCATTCCCAACCCCAATCATCTATCATTGCTAGGGCCACTTGTGAGAATGGGAGTTCCATCCCACTCTATCACAAGTCTAATTTGGCATGGGTACGCAATATCCAGGCCGTTCTTGTGCCAATCCAATCGGTGAATCCTTTTTAATCATCCTTTTTTTTTTAACACACGCACTCACACACCAGTGGCATTTCACCACAATGGGTACTCGAATCCATGACCTCGGGTTGGAACTCTTGTGAGTCTACCACCGAGGCATGAGTAAGAACCCATGACGTTTTTAATCATCCATATACTGGTACATGTGGTCAGCCTGATGGGGCCCATGCCAAGGAGCACTCCTTTGTCCTTTTCTGGTGGAGGCCCATGTCCACTCAGGCTACTGAAGGACCATCCATTTGCTGAGTGCTAGCATGCATGGACCATGGTCCAAAACCGCCCCCAAAAATGGAGATTCAGAATGCTAATGTCTCCATTGAATGTTCACTGTTGAATTTTGATCATCAATTGTCCATTTGAGCGTCTCCAATCTCCATTGATAATATGGACCTCGGTTGGATTGTAGCCATCCATCAGCTATTCTTGCAGACACATGGTTTAATCATTGATCTTGGATGCATTTGGGCCTCTATCCAATTTAACATGATGGTGGGTACGGTCAAGGCCACAATGGGCTGACTAGTTGAATGGCTTGGATCCCTGAAAGGTTGGTCACCTAAACGGTTGATGGACCTATAGGAAAGCACTCTTACGGTCTTACCCGAGGCATAACATGACACCCTATCAGAAAGCACTGTACCTGAGGCATAACATGACACCTTGGTTAATGAAAGGGAGATGTTTGGTGCACAAGTGGAGTATGAGAACCATGCTTCAGGACTCACTATCTCACATTAACTTCTTTTGAAAGAAAAACGGGTATGTTGGTCATACATTTGATATCTTTAGTTGATTACTTGACACCTTTTTTTTTTTCTTCGAAATAGTACACATCCCACTGTTAGTACAATCACCCACACTGTTAGTCACGCTTCAATGTTAGCCACCCCCATGTTGGGAATTGATACCAAGACCTCAGTGTTGAAACGAGGTTATCTTCACTCAAGCCTACCACTGTCCCAAACGTGTGGGTAGTTGATTACTCGACTAAGCATATAAAAGTATATATTTAAAGTTTTGATGTATATTTTTAATTAGAAAATTAGTTAGTGTATTATTGTACATATGTAATCCTCCTGTTTAAATCTATCATCACACTACTGCTACAGCCTGGCAATTATTGAATAAGGACAAAATACCCCTATTGACACGCACAACTCATTTCAAGGGTTAAAGTCTTGTTGTCCTCAAAGCTTTCCATATAAATCTCCAACTCTGAATCCTGTGGGGTTTTGGTTTGACGGCCGTTGGTGGTAGTTCTAGGACATGTTCCTCATTGTAAACTCACAAGGTTCCTCAAAGAAAAAGAAGTATCATAAGGTTTTCTCTTCTCTTTACTGGTTGAATGATATGTTGAATGAGTTCATATAATTTTTGCAGGAGATTGAATGCAGTGTTTAGGGGTTTTTCAATAAAATGTTACACACTGCAAATATCGATAAAATAATTGTGGCAGTTGTGTCTACTTGATCTACTGGAGATTGTAGGTTCTTTTTTTTATTATTTTATTTTTGTTGTAGTTTGATGCTCTTGAAGGTTTCATTTTAAGGTTGTTCAACACTAACTGCTTGTGTTCATACAAATCTAGTCATGTTTACCTCTAATTCAATATGTGATTCATTCTTCTTATTTTGCTGCATGGTATTGCAGACCAGAGATGGTGGTAGGATGGTATCACTCCCATCCTGGCTTTGGCTGCTGGCTTTCTGGTGTGGACATCAATACGCAACAGGTGGTGTATTTTCAGTTGATTCGTTTTTATTTTGATATTGCAGCCTCCCCTTATCTAAGGTTCTATGTGGTCCTTGAGTGGAACTAATGGTTTCTGCTCAAATTTCAACTATTTCTTGAGATTATGCCACTTGTGATATGGGGTGAAAAGTGCTTTCCTGTTTCAAATTTGAAAAGTCAGTGCCCTGCCCCAACAATCCTTCTCTTTTTGGTTGGAATTGAAACGAAATAGTTTATACTCTCTCTTTTTTCTTTTTATTGATAATATAGCTGATACTCTCTTGATCTAGTATTAAATCATCTGGAGGTGCGGATCAGTTATAGTTACTTTACCATCTGCTGGCATTCAGCAGTTGGGAGTTTTGGCCAGTGTATCATCTAAAAGGACTTTCTTACCATCTTCTGTTTGATATTTTTCAATTCTAATGCTTCATCTTGTATTAATTCATCTGGAGTACGGCTCATTTGTAGTTTATTTTACCATCTGCTGGCAGAGTTTTGAGGCTCTGAATCAAAGAGCTGTTGCAGTGGTGGTTGACCCAATCCAGAGTGTTAAAGGGAAGGTAGTGATCGATGCCTTCCGTCTGATCAACCCACAGACCATGATGCTAGGCCAAGAGCCACGACAGACGACATCTAATGTTGGACATCTCAACAAGCCATCCATTCAGGTATGGGCCTTGACAAACGTGACCTGGGGAGTAACCAGTAGTACGTCTGAAAGATGATCTCTTGTTTCCACCATGACCTTCTTTTATGACTCCAGGCATTGATTCATGGGTTGAACCGGCATTACTACTCAATTGCCATCAACTACAGGAAGAATGAACTGGAGGAGAAGATGTTGCTCAACCTACACAAGAAGAAGTGGACAGACGGCTTGACACTTCAGCGTTTCGACACTCATTCCAAAACCAATGAGCAGACTGTCCAAGTAAGCATTGTTTCTTTTTTCTTTTTAGCTTTTTTTACTATATTATTTTAATCTCTTATATAGATGGTTGTAAAATTAAAATGACGACCTTCCTTTTTTTTGCAAACTCAAAATTCAAGATCTAGAATAACTCTTTGGTAATTGAAAATTCAGAACTCAGTAACTTTTGAACTCTCTTGTGTGGAACTCAACAAATAAACAGGAGATGCTGAACCTGGCGATCAAATACAACAAAGCAGTTCAGGAAGAGGACGAGCTGCCCCCTGAGAAGCTTGCAATTGCAAATGTGGGCAGGCAGGATGCGAAGAAGCATTTGGAAGAGCACGTCTCGAATTTGATGTCATCGAACATAATTCAGACTCTTGGAACCATGCTAGACACTGTTGTATTCTAGAGTTGTTATCAGAAAAAGCTTGGCTGTGCTGTAGTTAGTTGCATCGCTAGTAACTGTTACTCTCTTTTCTAGTATTTGATACATGAGAAAACCCTGCCCCCTTCTTTTGGCTGAAAGTTGATCGAATTCCGATGGCTGATTGACTGATTGATGCTCGGGTTTGAATTGATCAGTCCATGCTGGAATAATGTTTGAATTTTCCCTTCCTCGGATATACAGGCAAACAGATTTAAGCAGTGCTCATCACCTATGACGGGTTGTATTCTATGACCCTTTTTAATGTTTTTATGCCTTTTTTGGTTTCTAATATTTGCCCTTGATAATACGATACTGTTTCCAGAGCAGAATGCTTGTAAAATAGGGTTTTTTGGTGATTAATTCTCTTCTAGCAAATTCAATTCGCTGCGTGCAGATGATAGGTCGTCTGCAGGTGATCAATTTTTAGGTGATTAGTAGGTCTTCTCAAGTCCAACACCTGTTGGACCAGAAGTTATTGTCCACCCAGATGATAACTTCCAACCTATTAAGTGCATATGTCATCCAACCCACCCTATATGTTGGCCCCACCATGAGGATTGCTTAGTGTAAAAATCAACCCTAGCTACTCATCAAGTGGGCCACACGCCATACAAAAAAATAAAAATAAAAATCACAGCTATTGATAAATAGCAAAACATAAGTGTGGTCTGCTCAATAAGTGGCTGGTGCCGAGTTTTCCAGAAGGTGATCCTCATGATGGGGCCAACCTATTGGAGGGTTCGATAGATAGTACATCCACGGAAGGTTGGAAGGTATCTGCTGGTGCTGGTTGGACTAGAGTCCTCTTTAAGCAGATGTCGTGGTAGGGAGGTAATTTTTTTTAACCCTATTTGTTGTCCTCCAGCTCGAGTGCTATTCTGATCTGAGGCATGACCCTGTTGAGACGAAAAGTGCTGATTTCAGCAAGGCAGTGGCCCCGAAACTCTGCACTCTCTGGGGTTTGGGCTGTATTGGTCGTGGGTTTGCTCCCCACAAAACGCAGGTTCAATTCTCCTCTTCATGCTTTACCTGATACAAATGGTATAGGGGTGATTGCGTGCATCTGCAATGACCATAGATTGTGGCATAGATTTGTTATGGTTGAATGCATCTGCAATGTACTGGCATTGGTGGAGAGATGTTATAAGGTAGGTTACGAATGCACAAGCAGAATTTGCAATGACCACAAGTGAGAAGTAGATATTGGCCCAACAACTCTTGTGAAGACTAAGCTGTGTGCTGTTCAGTTTCAGATGGAAATGGTGGATGTGACCCAGATGCATCTTATCAAGCACACAACGTGTCGTCTGTGACCTTGTTTCCCATTTGGTGCTGTGTTTGAACCTCTTTACTGTATAAAGGGGGTGCCTACTGCCCTACCCCACATTTGAGTGCCTGAATTTAGCTTCCAAGGGACGCTTGGGTATGATATCAAGAAAGGAAATCCACTAGAAAACTGGCACTATCAATAGGAAAACCTGTCAACTCTCTCAGCCACGGCCAGCCCTTATTTTGTGGCCCAGGAAGTTGATGTCAGCTGTTCATGGGCGAGAGCTTTGAGTGGACCAGATCATGGGTGGTCCACGCCTTAATACCAACTTTTAAGTATTCAAACTAACTTGTGCAATCAACGCATGCCCCACCTATAGCCTTACCTAACCAGAAGAATATGGAGATGTTGCCTGTGTAGTAGACATGTAAACAATTATCATTAGAAGAAAAAAAAAGAAGAACATATTTGTAATGGTAGTGTGAAATGCATCCGTTGATGTTCAAGTGCGAGCGGTTGGAGAGGTTTCTAATTTTTGCCCTTGAAAATACCATACCATTTCCATAGCAGAATGCTTGTAAAATAGGGGTTTTAGGTGATTAATTCTCTTCTAGCAAATTCAATTTGCTGCCTGCAGATGATAGGTTTACTGCAGGTGATCAATTTGTAGGTGATTAAGTAGGTCTTCTCAAGTCCAACCTGTTGGACCCGAAGTTATAGTCCACCCAGATGATAACTTCCTAGCATATTACATCCAACCCGTCCCATAGGTTGGCCCTGCTATGAGGATTGCCTAGTGTAAAAATCAGCCCTAGCTTCTCAAGTGGGCCACATGCCATGCAAAAAAATAAGAATAAAAATCACAGCCATTGATAAATAGCAAAACATAAGTGTGGTCCACTCAATAAGTGGCTGTTGCTGAGTTGTCCAAAAGGCAATCCTCATGATGGGGCCAAACTATTGAAGGGTTGGATATCCAACATCCATGAAAGGTTCGAAGTTAATCTTCTGGTTGGACTGTAACTTATAGTCCAACCAGTTGGACTTGAGTCCTCTTTTAAGCAGATGTCTTAGGTAGGGAGGTAACCCTATGGTTGGCCTCCAGCTCGAGTGCCATTCTGATCTGAGGCATGACCCTCTGAGTCAAGTCCTTCTTTCGGGTGAGATTCTGGCCCCCAAAACTCTCAAGTAAGAATAGTTTACAATGACCAAGGAACAAATACATCCATCTGTTGTGGTTGAATGCATCTGCAATGTACTGGCATTGGTGCAGAGATAATGGAATGTAGGTTACGAATGCACAATCAGAATTTGCAATGACCACAGGTGAGAAGAAGATATTGGCCCAACAACTCTTGTGAAGACTAAGGTGTCGTTGGTAAATTGAAAAATTAGGTTTGAAAATTAATTTTAACACTGAAAACTTATACTAAATCTTAGTACTTGTGTAAGTATTGAAAAATTTGTTTGGTAATTTGTCTAATAAAAGTTCCAGCATTTGAATTAAGTGCTTTTTTTACAAAAACTTATTTGGTAATCATAAGCTATATATGTTGGAAAAATGAAAATTGATAATTTATCATATTTACACTTATTATCTCAATTTCTATCTTTAGTAGAGCATGAGATAATATGTTATTGCCATGCCACCAAATTTGACACTCATATGCCTAATTTATTTACACCTCTTAAACATAATCTTCAAGTTGATGGACTATATATTATATTCTTCTTAATAGAACAATCATAACCCTTTGATTAGTGTCTTTGAATTGGACAATTAAACATCTCATTTTTAATCGATAAAGGCCAATTTGAAGGACAAGTTTATCTAATATTTATTTATTTATTATTATTATTTGCATGATCCATGCACAATGGGCCCCATTTTCACAGCATTGTTGATCATGAAACTCATGGGTCCACCTGTACAAACAGAACCCAAGATATGAATCATACTTAGGTGGAGCATCATATAACTCCTCTTGTTGATAGATAACTCACAATGTATAATTACATGACAGTATGACACATTAGTAGACATCGAGTCATTCATCTCTGGGTCCCACCTACAACATGCTGTTTTCAAATGCAAATGGTGGGTGTGACCAAGATGCACCTCGTCAAGCATACAATGTGTCATCTGTGACCTTGTATACCATTTTTGAACCTCTTAATTGTATAAAGGTGGTGCCTACTAACTGGCACTATCAATGGGAAAACCTGTCAACTCTCTCAGCCACGGCCAGGTCTTATTTTGTGGCCGAGGTGGTTGATGTCAGCTGTTAATGGACCAGAGCTTTGAGTAGACCCGATCATGGGCAGGCCACGCCTCAATACTAACTTTTAAGTATTCAAACTGGCTTGTGCAGTCAAGGTATGCCCCACTTGTAGCCTTACCTAACCAGAAGAATATATATATATATATAGATGTTGCCTGTGTAGTAGACATGTAAACAATTATTTTTAGAAGAAAAAAGAGCATATTTGTAATGGTAGTGGGAAATGCATCCGTTGATGTTCAAGTGCGAGCGGTTGAAGAGTCTATTTTCCTACCCCAAACATACCCCACAAATAATTAAAAAAAAAAAAAAAAAACACACAATATCCAATAGATTTGGATGGAAGAGAGTCGGTGCCACATCTAAAACTCACATAGGCCATAAAGAATATTCTCTTTTGACCCTTAGCAAACATGTAAACAAATTTGGAAAAAAATAAATAAATTTTGATAGTACTCTGTCAGAATGTGATGGATGACATGCAGGCACTGAGAAATTATTTAGAGATTGCATACATGATGACCAACAAAAAATTAGGATTATTTATTTATCTGACCATCAGATTGGCGGCATTTATCAGCCGATTAAGAATGAAAAATATTCAATGGTCCTATGTCAACAAACAATCATCCACAAATCAAAGCTTAGGATTATTTAGCTAACTAATCCAATTTTGGGACTGTGAATTAGGGACAGTGGGTTCCAAAATTCAGTCTGTTTAGTTTGATTTCATGTGTGGCACATGTACAATTAATGAGTGCTTGAGTATCAAGTGTCATATGCTGCCAGAGTATCAAATAATTCCGCCAGACAAAAAGAGGTTGCCAGTCGAGCTAGTGGGCTTTTCTTATTAAAAAGAAAACGATAAAAAAAGAAAGAAAGGAGCCAGTTAGAGCCATTAAACATTTAATTACTGAGTCCAAGTGCATGAAATGATGACCTTTTGACAAACACCCCCCTTTCATCTCCCTCCTAATGAATCGGTGATAACCCACTCTTCTTTTTAAATGGGCTGGTTTTTATATACTTATATTTTAAAGCTTGTACATGTGGCCAGATAAGCCCACAGAACGGATGGGCTGGATTTGAGATTGCCTGGGCCCACATTCGTACACGGGACGTGCAGTTTACACAATGCACAAGTGGGCCACATGTCGACTAAAAATGGACCGTTAAAAAAAGGATTGGACCATTACAATGCACAAGTGGGCCACATGCAGAAATTGCAGCAATGGACGGACCAGAACGTTTATAGGAGGTAGATCTAGTCATTGTTGTTTAGCGCCATCTGATTGCTGCGATTTCTGCATACGAATGGAAGAAGAGTGGCCCTGACCTAGTGGACGGTCCAGATGGATTATGTGGATGTCAACTAGTACCCATAGAAGAGGAATTAGATCTTCGAGTAGATGGCATCTTGAGATTGTAAAAGTGGGGCCCATGATTTTGGTGAATCAGACGGTTGATCTTGGCCTAAAATTATCCCATTGAGAAGATTTCTAGGCCATGGTCTATCCAGTATGTAGGGGCATCAAACCAACGGCCTGGATTAACAAACCATGGGAATTAGAAGAAAAGTAGCCCAGGATACCATGCGTGTCTTCAGGTGCAGGATCATATGATCACATGCGTTCGAATCGTATGGTACTGTTACCATACGTTCGTGTGGGTCTCACCTCACCAGTGATGCGTATGTGGAATCTGGAAGTTTCTGGTGCGCCTCTTGATCGGCACAGTACATCCACCCAATGTCCCCAATTGTTCCTTTTGGTGTGGCCCATCTGAGCCATGGATCATGCTGGATTTCGATTCTAAGCCTAAAAATTGAGGGGCGCACTTAATGAACGGGTTGGATCGCACTCAGACATCATGATGGGCCCCACACAGCACGATTGACCCCTATGTGATAATTCTCATTACCACATATCTGTGATGTTTGTGGTCCACCCATCAACTACTCAAGTCTCCACACGGATCCATGAATTGCTAATAGCCACCCACGTGCAATGTACTGTCATCTTTAAGCAATTACACGCTGGCACCACTCAAATGTACACTGGCCACGATTCGATGATCTAGACCGTTGAATCATAACAAAATGCACTACCGTTGGTTCCGTTTGTTGAAAAAGTACGGTCAACGCAAGTGCTGGATGGGTTATGGGTACTAATGGGAATCGGATTGCGTCCTGAGTTACTCAGGACGCTCTCATCGTACTGAGTAAACTCAGTTGCGCTGACTGTAAATGTATGTAGTTTATCTACGACCGTCCATCCGCTTTTTCAGATCATTTAAGGGGTTGAAACCAAAATTGAAGCATATCCAAAACTCAGGTGGACCATTCCACAGAAAACAGTGGGTATAATGATTTCCACCGTTGAAGCATTTCTAGGGCCCTCAGTGATGTTTATTTGTCATCCAACCTGTTCACAAGATCACACAGGCATTGATGAAGGTAAAAAACAAAGATCAGCTTGATCCAAAACTTCCACGGCCTCCAAGAATTTTTCAACGGTACAAGTTCATTTCACATTGTTTCCTGTAGCGTGATCCACTTAGGCTTTCTATATACTTCATTTTTTTCCTCAAGCCATAAAATTATATTTTAAAATGGGTGAACGGAGTGGATGAAATACATAAATCACGGTGGACCCCACAGAGTAACTCAGGACGCAATCCGCTTCCGTAGTGATGAGGATTGCCACTGTACATTGTACTATTAGTCAGAGAAACGAAAAAGATTACCATGAAATGACCAAAATGCCCCCAGGGAATTTACCATTTGAGACCCAAAGATGACCGTTGGAGACAGACGCGGGTCTTATCTTAATTCAAATCGGCAAATGGTCCCCTTCCTTGTCTCTCCTTTTCTCACCATCCCCAGATCTGCCTTGTGCAGTTTTATGGACAAAGGTACCCTTCTCTTTTTCTCCCCGTAAAGGAATCTAATCCTGCACACGCTGGAACATGTGCACGTGATCTGCACTGCGCATTTTGGTGGGCCCCACCATTAATTGGTCGTTTGCTCAGATGTCCCACCAATGAAACAATCCTAAGCATCCAAAGAGGACCTGGGAATGGGCAGTTGGAAATGAAAATCAATTCTACAGTGCACATGCGACAAACGATGATTACGGCGTCGACCATCTAGAGTGGACGCCGCAAAATGAACGGTCTGGATTAGAAGAAAGGGATCCCTTTACATAGGATCAAGAAGAAAGGGATCCTTTTTACATAGGATCAAGTAGAGCTTATGTAATCAAAACTTACATAAATGATTAACCTTTGATAAAGAGCAGGTCTCATTTTTCTTGAACATTCAAGGAGGACAGGTCAAGTTGAGCTAAGTCAGCTTATCACCATCTGATCCCACATTGATGTCCCACAAAAACAGACCACTGAACTGAATAAAGAAATGGGAGTCTGAGAAACCATGTCAATGAGAGGAACCATGTCAATGAGAGGACTACTACTTGAAACACAACATGGCCAGACGTGTGGGGTCCAGGCTGTTCAAGTTATCCCGGAAATAAGGTGGGCCACACATATATAGAAAAATGGACAGTTAAGAAAGTAAGAGCAACAGTCCATATTCATGTACACACATGGCCCACCTCATGAGTAGACCAGCATGATATTTGGCTGGGAACATTCACTGTAGGACCCAACTTGTGGTGTGGGCTCCAGGATGTTTAACTTGGCCCAAAAATGAAGTGGATTCACTCATCAGGTGAGCCACACATGCATATAAAAAATGAACTGTCAAAAAAAGGAAAACTGATCCGCATTCATGGACACACATGGTCCACTTTATGAGCAGACCAGCTTGATTTTCTGGGCAGGGAACATTCACCATAGGACCCACCACGTTGGCACGTGATGCTCCTTGGCTGGTCTCATTCTAGAAGCAGCATTCATGTCTATGGAAACGGAAAGGAATCGATCGGCCTCAAAGATGGTGTGAAGGAAAGGTTAAAAGAAAGTAAAGAAAAGAAAGAAAGAGACAGCATAGAATAAGCATATATCATTGCACCATAAGAAAAGCAATCCATTTCTGTCAAAAGGTAAAGAAGAATGGGCTAAAAATGACTAAATTCTTTAATAACCAACACAGGTATGAGTGAAAAGAAAAAGAAGGGAAATTAAATGAGAGTCCAGCCCAAGAACGGTGAAGGAATTCGAAAACAAAGACAAAAGAAAATCATGTATTCAAGGCAGAAGATGCCCAACTAACCCTCGAACAAATCTGTACAGCAAAATGCAGTTTTTGGGCATTGAAGGAATTTCCAGGATTTGGGTGTCTATCTTCATCTAAAGAAGATTAGGCCTTGCATCGAGCAATAGTGAAACAACAGCACCAAAATCCAAAAAATCCAGGAGGGAAATCCTCATTTCAACCCATTTCGAGCAAGGGAGCATTTGTTCAATCCTGAATTTGTAATCTGACCTCAGAAAGATTCAATGGGAAACACTTCAATCCGTTGGGAACAAAAGAGATGCATTTGTTATGTTGTCAGCCTGGTATCCATGATGCCTTGACGATGTCTAACTCTCTGATTGCTCCACTTTGACGTCCATATCCATGGAACCGCCCCTCAGAGACTCAATTTCCATGCTACCTGCATGACTTCTCCTGTTCCTCCTATCCTGCGAAAAGTTCACAAAAGACCCGTAAAGCTGATTTGGGAGAATTGGATAAGAATTTGTTTAATAAGCAAACAGCTAACATGTATATGAGGTCACCTACCTCACGGAATGGGATTTCGTCAGCTTCGAGCATTCGAACAACCTGACCCATTTTGGGTCTTTTGTCTGCGTCAGGATCGACGCATCTCAGTGCGATTAGAAGGGCACGTTTTAGAGCTCGGGTCGTTGGTTTAACATCGAGGCTTGGATCCGTGACTTCCTCTGCTCTTCTACTCCCCACCATCACTTTAAGCCACTCAACAAGATTCACCTGACACAAACATGACAACTCCTCTCACTCTTGTTCCCCTACGTCTTGGCCACTTTCAAGGAAACAGCACAACTATAAACAGAATACTTCTCCTAAAACACTCAAGAACCATAAGTAATCGATTTAAGCAATCAATGGCTCTGAGGTATTTTTCAGTCTGTTCTTGGGGTGGCTTTTGTGCATTCGGCTTAGGTGTCAAACCTAGCTTTGTAGTGGTTTTCTTCTGTTTTTAATAAAATCTTCATTACAGTAAAAAAGAATATTAACGGAAGTCACCTCATTCGCTTGTCGACCATAGTCGACTGGATCTCTGCCAGTAACTGATTCTAGCAAGAGGACGCCAAAACTGTAAATGTCACTCTTCTCATTTAACAATCCTGTATTTGCATATTCGGGTGCCACATACCTGAAATAACATTAAAAGAACCAAAACTTGCATATTCAACAGGTAGGCCTTTGCTTAGATATGTTTCATGAAGAACAATAAGGGAATACTCTTATTTTTATTCAATTTAGTTGAGAAAATTTCCTTGTCACAGAACCATGAAAAAATAAATCCTTCTCGTGTATTTTGGGTTGGGAAACTCATGTGGTTGTCCATCAAAGGCAACATCAGGGTGTAAGAAGAGAAAACTGAGGTCAAGGAAGAATTACCCAAACGTGCCCATTACTCGTGTCGTGATATGGCTTTTCTCTGAACCCAAGAGCTTTGCCAAACCAAAGTCAGAAACCTTGCCATTGAATTCCTTATCAATCAAAATGTTGCTTGACTTTATGTCTCGGTGAACGACTTTTGGTTCTATTGCTTCATGCAAATAAGCAAGACTGCATCCCATATAAAAACTTCATTAATTTTGTCAAACTGTCAAAAACTTCAACTATTCTGTTATGCTTGATTAGATGAATTATGATATCAAAGATGGAATTTACTAACTGTGAGAAAAACTTACGCCTTTGCAGTTCCTAGGATAACCTTCATGCGAGCCTCCCAAGTAAGGATGCCGTATTGGCGCATAGCTCCATGAAGCCATTGCTCTAAGTTGCCATTGTTCACATACTCATAAACTAGCATCCTATAACAGACAGACCCATCAACAAAAACTCACAGTGATAGGGCTAAAAAATATATGGAGAACAATACAAATAGTTAGCAAGTATTTTCAATTTTAGCAAATTTGGTTTTTTACATCTTCCATATAAAACTCATTCAATTGTGATATTATCAAATAACAATAATAGTAATCAACCCTCATTCGTGAGCATTTTTTAGCATAACTAAAGCTCCAATGAAACAACATATCATTGAATTGGAAGGGGAAAAAAAATCTGAAATGAGTTCTTAGTTCTTACCTATGAACTCCTTCAACACAATAACCCAAAAGCCGCACCAAATTTTTGTGTCGGACATGGCCTATAGCTTCGACTTCCACTCTAAACTCCTTCTCTGCCTGCCCTCTATTCAACCCAGATCACACATTAAACATAGAAGGATACAAATCAAATGCTGAATAGTAACATCTAATTTTCAAATGCCTGAATTATCAGGAAGTGACGAAGGAACTTACAGATTGTTGAGGAGCTTTTTGACTGCCACCTCAGTTCCGTTGATCAGCCGCCCCTTATAAACAACCCCATATCCACCCTCCCCAAGCACATTCTCCTTCGAGAAACGGTTTGTTGCAAACTCAAGATCCCGTAAAGTAAACCAATGACCCCATCCAAGATGGGAGAATTCAGGCAGACCAATCAAGGGTGAAGCAGATGCAAGTCCGTATGAAGAAGATGGCTTGCGGGTGTTTAAAGTTCCTGAGCTTCCGTCTTCACCCGAATGCGAACTACCGCCTCTGTCATTCTGGTAAACTGAGCTGCATTGGCTGATATTGTCCACATCACTGGATTTGCTCATACCCAAATGCACCGCCATCCTCTCCGAATCCTTATCGAATGATTTATCATGTGTAGGAAGAACACCTTCACGATCCAGGACATGGTGAGATAAGAAGTTGGTTCCCACTCTGTCTATTCTGATCTCCTTTGATACATTGGGGATTTGAGAGAGTGGATACTTATCTATGCTCCGCCTATATTTTCTGCGGAGAGCGGCCCATATGGATAGAAGAGAGAGAATCAAAACAATAAACACGCCAACGCAGATGCCAATCACAACCCACAGTTTCAGCCCAAAAAATGATGTCTTTTTTGATAATTCGGCATTCAGTGAAGATGACATATCTGATCCAGGTTACAAAATGTATCCGTGATTAGGACGTGGTCTTGTAATCTTATCTACTAAGAAATCCAGCTACTTAAACATGCAATATGAACAAGAAAAAATGTTTACTACTATCATCAATGATCTATAACCCAATTTCTATGGTTAGATAAGCATTGATCAGCTACTATTGTATAGATTGAAATGTCAAACATACATCTTCTTCCAATCAATTTTGGAAATAGAAGTTCACCTATCAGGGCTGCAACTCGGGCAGTTTGGGTTGGGTTGAGGGTCAAAACTGTGCCCAACCCGAACTTAAGAGGACCCAACCTGAATTCCAACCCGAGGTGCACAATTCGATCCAAATACATGTAATTATTCCCAACCCGACTTAACATGATCTGAATTTGCACAACTCGAACCCAACCTGAATTCAAATTGGGTTTGCGTTTTTTATCCAAACCAATCTGAATTCAAATCGGATTTTCATTTTTTACTCGAACCCAACCCCAGGACCTAGAAAACCCAACCCAACCCGATCCAAACCAAGTTGCAACCCTAACACCTATAGACATATAAAAAAATCTTCATTTTAGTTCCCTTTTCCGTAGGAAAACGCATGTGATCATGGATGTCAATGTCCATCCAATAGTTTGATAGGCCCAATGGCAAAATTCATGCCAGCAAATCATGTATGTTAAATGATAAAAACAAACAAGAAACAGAAGTTTTGAATACCCATTTCAGTAAAATCAAATTTGCCCCAGTCCAACTGAGCGTTCCTTTAATAACAACAATGCACATTACTTTCTGAGCTGTAGAAGATCAGAAAGATCACATCCATTCTTAACATTTCTCAAAATAACAAATTTCTTTAATGATCATTCAAAACCTTTCTCGCTAATTTCAAAAAAATCCAAAAAACAAAAATATAATCTTTTGATTCTGGATTATACCCCAAGAAGTTCATTGACATTTTAACAGTTCCAGGAAAAAAATTAACGACAACAAAACAATTCCCACTTCGATTATCAGCCATTTCTCAAATATTTAAAAAAATTGCCATTTTAGCCATTTTGTAAATTCTCATTCCGACTTCATCATACCATGAAAAAATACACAAGAAGAGCAAAAATCAATATCAAGCAAAGCCCATCTCTCCCATCAAATCACACAGTCAAAAGAAACAGACAGCCCGCCATGCCGTCCAAAGGAGAAAGAAAGAAAGAACCAACATGAACAGTGAGCTAAAAATCAGAAAAAAAAAAAAACAGAAAGAAATATCATACCTTCTTTTTGGGATTCAACCCTCTTTGACCTTCTCTTTAATCAAAACAAATGAAAGAAGCCACCAAAAATAAAATAAAAAACTCTTCCTTCAATCAACTGGCTGCAATCTTCAAATGACCCAACTCGACAAAACCCAAAACAGCATTGCAGAGTAGTAGTCTAGAAGCAGAGGAATAGCAGAGGTGGGCCAAGATATTAAAAAAAAAAAAAAAACCCACCTTTGAAGCAGGGGAAGAAAATGCAGGGGAACCAGTTCTTGAGTGTTTGGATGGTTAGAAAAGTTAAAGGTGGGTGAAATGGTTGGTGGTTTTATGTGGATGAGAAAAGGACTTTGAAAGCAAGAAAAGAAGCTTGGTTTACAATGGATGAAAACAAAGAAAAACAGAGAGGGGGGAGTAAAGGAAAAGCAAACGAGAGAAACAGAGCTTTCATTTATAGCTGGAGAGAAATATAAATAGAAAAAAGAAATTTAAAAAAAGAAAAAGAAAAAAATTTAAATATAATAAAATACAAAGAAATGCAAGAGATGATGGGAAATGGAAATTGAGGGTCAACCCACACCAAAGGACAACGTCCAAATCTAGCTTGTTTGGTTGGGTAAGGATCTTTTTGCTTAAATACCCCTTGATTTGGCTCAAAACTCCTAAAATGCCACTCTTTTGAAAATTACCAAAATCACTGGCCCACCTAGGATGGCGATGACTCCTCTGACATGCAAATCTCATAGTCTTACCGAAATCTAGACCGCCCAATTGGCTTCCATCAGTGCAGATGTAGATTAACCTAAAACTTGCACGGAGAATATAATATTACCCATCTGATTTTCTTCCCCTTTTATTTCAGACCACCTACTATTTGATAGCAATTAATTGAACACTTTGGATTTATTAATCAATGTGCTTTTAGAACCTAATTGTCTCAACTTGAGTTTGGGTCGGGTTATGGTTGGAAATTGCCAGACCCTGGTTTGAAATAAGGTTGGGTTTAGATTCCACTACTTTAGGCATGTAAGACACTCAAACTCATGACGTCAGTGTTGAAAAGCATCCTGTCTATTACTGAGCAACTAGGTGGTTGGGGTTCAAGTTAGATTAAGGAATAATCAAACATATTTGAGCCACATCAAGCCCGGTGCAGAATAATCAAATGCATTTGGGTTGGGTCCTGTCAGATTGTTGAAATTTAGGTCTAGTAATAACTCTTATGGAGCCTTCAATTGGATCCAACCCTCTCCTCACTAGCATAGTTTACATTCCATATATGATAGGACCTAAAATTTGAATGAATAGGGCTGAGGTGGATGAGTCAGCACCGTTTTTTAAATGGTGCAAAACTAACATGGGAGTCTTACATCACACATGCTTCCTTTGAATTTTCAACAACTTGGGGAAGTTACTTGTCATTGATTTGTATAATCTTTTTGCATGGTTTTGAATCAGAATTTGACGGGGTTTGCCAACTTAGACACGCTGGCACACACAGCACATTTGCCAGCCTGGAAAATACAGGGTATTTGATGGGTGCGTTAGTTGTCCGCACGCAAACATCTAGGAACGCCGATTTCTTTTCCCGAGAAACTAGGTGGGGCACTCTGATGTTGATGAGAAATCCACCTCATCCATCTGTTTTGTTAGATCATGTTGAGACCTGGACTAAAAAAATGTGGCAGATCCAAAACTCAAGTAGGCAGCACGGCAGAAACAATGGGTGGAGAAATGCCTACCGTTGAAGCCTCCTTGAGTCCACCATGTTCTTTATATGCAATCCATATGGTTTATAAACTCATTTCTACTAGGATGAACTCAAAACAGGAAAACATTAGCGTGATCCAAAACTTGTATGGCCCCGACATATTTCAACAATGGCCATTCAATCCTCATTGTTTCTTGTCGTCTGGCCCACTTGATTTTTTGATTTGACTCATTTTTCTAGTTCATGTACTAACATAATCCGGTAAAATAGATGAACGGAATGGATTTCTCACAAACATCACTGTGGTCCCACCTGGTTTCCAATCATGGAAAGTTCCGGCAAAAGGCTTTCGCCGGCAATGTGGAACATTTAGTGCACCCACCCTATCCTTATCCTAGGCGAATGGAAAGTTTACGTACCTAAATAGCCGAGCCAGTAATGCGCCCACAGGCAAGGATCTTGGCCCGGATTGAGTCAGTTAAACATGGGCGCGGCTTCAATGGATCCTTGACTGGGGGCCACCGTGATGTATATTCCTTATATCCACGCTGTCCATTCATTTCGACAGATCGTTTTTAGCTTATGATTCCAAAAATGAAGTAGAACCAAATCTTAAGTGGACTACACCATAGGAAATGGTGGTGATTGAATACCCACCATTAAAAACTTCATGAGACGGCTGAAATGTTTATCTGCCATCCAACTTGTTGATAAGGTCACAAAGACCTGGATGAAGGGACCACACAAACATCAGCTTAATTCAAAACTTTTGTGGCTTATAAAAAGTTTTTAATGGTCAATTGCTACTTTCCTGCGGTGTGGTCCATCTGAGATTTGTATCTTCTTCCATTTTTTGGATCATACCCTAAAATGATCCATCAAAACTAATAGATGACTCGACATGACAGTGGACCACACATCAGGGAGCCACTGACCTCGGTGAATCCACGTTTGCCTTTTAGATCAGTCATTTCAAATCAAATCGCTGGCACCATTAATGTTGCAGTTTAATATGGTTCCAACTCAGAAAATCATACTGAAAAAAGGCCAAACACAGACACCTCTCTCTCTCTCTCTTTATATATATATATATATATATATATATATATATATATATATTAAATCACAAAATTTTAAACTAAAAAAATTATCTATGCATGTATATATGTAATTAAACAGCGTGTCAACATCATTCTTTACCTGCACATAATCCCTCAAATAAATTGATCCATTGTCATTTAAAGTTTTTACTTTTGACTCAAATTATATCAAGGTTGGGTAGCTAATTTCTATATTTGAATAACATTTAAAATTCTTTTCTTTCTAATAGAGTGAGTTGAAAAAAAAACTGCATTCATACTGTTTTGATAAAAAGTTAGGTTTTCACCTATGATACAAATTATCAAGAGTTTTGAACATTAATTTCACTAATTATATAATTTTTTGGTTCGAATATATATAGGTTAAAATGGTCCATTATTTTTATCAACAAAGTTATAGGCGTGCTCCACTCTGAAGGACCAGCAATGCCAGGCCTGTTTCTTGGGAGCATGGTTCTATCAGTTACCTTTGTTCTATTTAATTTGGAAGGCATGGCCTTAGCTCTCCAAAATGACAGGCTTTATCAGTTGGACCTTTGATTGAGTAACATTTTTATATTTGTGGGTGAGTAGATCAATACTGGACCGAATAGGTTAATAGCTTTGCGCAAAAAAGAGTGCACGTGAAGTTAGGGGGTCTATACACACCCCAATCCATAGCTCAAGTGGCAAACAGGGTGAAGATAACCTCATTTCAATACTGAGGTCTTAACATTGATTCCCAAGTGAGGGGTGACTAACATTGCGGTGTGACAAACAGTGGGGTGCATGTACCAACAGTGGGGCGTGTGTACTAACTCAAAAGAAAAAAAAATGCTTAAAAAAAAAATAGGTGGTCTATCCACGAAGGAGATTGGTTGCAAGTAATAGCATCTTTATTCATTGGCATTACTCTTGTTGTGCAGCACGCTAACAACGTCGGTGAACCAAGATCCAATCTTCGGTCTCACCCACAAATGATAAACAAGAAGTAACAACTAGAAGATGAATTGAAACAAACCAACAAACTACAAGATAAAATTTACGTGGAAAAATCCCAATAAGGGTAAAAAACCACGGGTGCAAAGTTCCACTAAGAAGAAAACGAAGTTACAGGCAATATACTCACCTTCTCCGATGCTCCCATGCACAGAGATGGCCCTTTTTGCTAACCTCTTCCCTTTTTCTCACATTGAACGTATATAAACCCTAATGCAATACCCTAATCCCAAATTACACCCCTTTATATAGCATAATCCAAAAATATGACTCAAACTAGGAAACTCCGCGAAACGGTTTACGTCCGGTCGGGCGCCCGATCAGGTTTGGTCGAGCGCCCGCCCAATACAAAATGTGTCCAGCGAGCTCGGTGAGAATCTGTCCGAATTTTGGGCGTCCGACCAACCATGGTCGAGCGCCTGCCCTAGTCACTGAGCGTCCGGTCCACTGACCATCGGGTGCTCGACTACCCCTAGTTGGCAAAGGTGTGCTGGCTCCACACCTCAACAATCTCCTACTTGGAGACATATCACCATAGTCTTTCGTCTTCTACATCCGGAGTGCACCACTTCCCCGTCTTCAAGCCTGAAAACCAATCAAAGCTGAACAGAGTTTCGGCTTCTCTCGTGTGACCGCCTTGGTCAACATATCTGCAAAGTTCTCACTTGTATGGATCTTCTCTAGAGCAATCGATTCATCTTCCAGTAACGAACATCTGAAGTAATATCTGATGTCAATATGTTTGGTCCTTGAATGAAAGGCTGAATTCTTGGCCAAGTGTATTGCACCCTGACTGTCACTGTACAACTTGCAATCTACTTGCTTGTTTCCCAACTCTTCCATAAAACCTTGCATCCATACCATCTCCTTGTACGCTTCTGTAGCTGCAGCATACTCTGCTTCCGTTGTATTGATGGATACTATCTTTTGTAACTGAGAGACCCAACTGACTGCAACATTTTTCAAAGTAAAGACATACCCTATAGTGCTCCTTCTACTATCAATATCCCCTGCCAAATCTGAATTGACATAGTCTTGTAGCTCATTTTTTATCCTCCATAACAAAGCCCTACATCTACAGTACCTACCAAGTATCTGAGGATCCACTTCACAACTTCCCAATGTTCTTTCCTGAGTTTGTTCATGAACCTGCTAACAACTCTCACTGCTTAAACAATATATGGTCTCGTGCTAACTATAACATATATGAAGCTCCTTATAGCTGACGTGTAAGGGACTTTAGCCATGTAGTCTCGTTCTTTCTGCGTCTTCGCACATTGCTCCTTAGAAAACTTGAAGTGATTGGCTAATGAAGTGCTAATCGGCTTAGCACCTCCCATACTGAATCGATCAAGTACCTTGGCTATGTACTCTTCCTGTAACAAAACTAGTTTCTTGTTTTTTCTATCACGCTTTATCTTCATGCATAGGATTTGTTTTGTGGCTCCCAAATTCTTCATGGCAAATTCTCTATACAACTGTCTTTTGAGATCTAAGATGTCCTTCATGCTTGATCCAGCTACAAGTATATCATCAACATACAGAAGAATGATGATGTATGACGTATCAAACTTCTTTAAGTAGCAGCAGTAGTCTACATGACATCTCCTAAACCCGTTTCCCAATATGAAACTATCAAACTTCTTGTACCACTGCCTCGGGGTCTGCTTCAGGCTATATAGACTATTTTTCAGTCTCCGCACCTTGTTCTCCTTTCCTGGTGCCACATATCCTGTCGGCTAATACATATATATCTATTCTTCAAGGTCTCCATGAAGAAAGTATATTTTAAGATCTAGCTGCTCTATATGTAGATCTTCTGTAGTCATTATACTCAAGATCACGCGAATCGTAAACATCTTCACTACTGGTGAAAATATTTCAGTGAAATCGATACCTGCCTTTTGTTGGAACCCTTTCACAACTAATTTGGCCTTGTACTGCTTCGAACCATCATGCTCTTCTTTCAGTCTATAAACCCACTTGTTATGAAGAACTTTTTTACCCTTAGGTAGAGTGACGAGCTCTCATGTACGATTGGACTCAAGAGAGTCCACCTCATCATCCATAGCCTGCTCCCACTTAACCTGTGTATTTAACTGTAGTACCTCTTCAAAACACTCTAGTTCACTATTATCTGTCAGCAGTAGATAATGTAAGGAGGGTAAATATTGGACCTTGGGTCTCCTCTCTCAAGTAAACCTCCTCACAACCGGTGTCTGCGACTCTGCCTCATCATGCTCCTGTGCATGCTCATCCTATGGCATGGTAGCACCTATGTCCAGTAACTCTTTAAACTCTACGAATTCTTTCTCATTAGCCTTATTCTGTTTTTGCTACAAACTGTCCTTATGCATTACTTTCTCATTGAAGAGTACGTCTTTGCTTCTGATGATTTTTCTATTCTCTGTATCCCAAAACCGGTAGCCAAAATCATGCTGCCCGTAGCCTATAAACGTGCACCTCTTGGACTTCGCATCCAGCTTGTTTCTGTGCTCTGCATCAATGTGAACATATGAAGTGCAACTAAACACTTTGAAATGGTGAGGCTCACTTCTTTCACAGTCCACGTTTTCTCTGGTAACCCACCATCCAATGGTGCTGAGGGACTTCTGTTGATGAGCAATACGACAGTATTCACAGCATCTGCCCAAAACGTCTTTGACAAGCTTGCATGCAACCTCATGCTTCTGGTGCGCTCAAGAATAGTTCTGTTGATGCGCTCAGCCACACCATTCTGTTGTGGTGTCTCTGGAATCGTTTTCTGATGTTTGATTCCATATGCTACACAGTACTCCTCAAACCTCTTATCACAGTACTCTCTCCCATTATCAGATCTGAGACAGTTTACAGTTTTACTTATCTCATTTTCTACCAGTACTTTCTACTTTTTAAATACATCAAACACTTCAGATTAATGCTTTAAAAAATAGACCCACAGTTTCCTACTAGCATCATTAATGAAAGAAATAAAATAACGTGACCCATCAAGAGATGATACATGTGCCGGTCCCACACATCAGTGTGTACAAGCTCCAACAGATGCGTCTTTGAAGCTCGTCCTATTTTCTTAAAGCTTACTCTCTTCTGCTTGCCATACACATAGTCCTCGCAGAATTTCAAGTCGATAGACTTCAACCCTGGTAGCTTCCCTTTTGACAATAGTACTTTCATTCCTTTCTCACTCATATGTCCCAACTTCTGATGACATAACTGCCAATTCACTCCAGTTGATGTGACTACGAGTGAACTGTATAATCTGGAAGTCACGTACAAGGCACCTTTTGTGACTTTCTAGGAATCACTAGTGAATGTCGTTTACATATCCGGTATCGGTCAACTACCCCACTGAGATCAAGTTCCTTCTCAAACTCGGTACATGTCTGACATCCTTCAACTTCAAGACCGTTCTGTCTTTCTGACTTATGTGAACGTCTCCCTTGCCAACAATATTGCGCGGCTCATCATTACCCAGGTAGACTCTCCCGAAGTCACTTGACATATAATCACGAAGAACTTTCTTTGACGAAGACTCATTTTGCGCATCAAGAGACATGATCAACACCTCTGCGTCACTCTCCTAAAAAGGATTCACTGAATCCTTCCCACCTTGAAAGTTTCCTTCTTATTTCTTAAGCGCCCTGCAATTTCATTTCATATGCTCCTTCTTCCCGCAATACCAACACCCATCTTTGTCTTTCACTCCATTAGACTTTTTCCTCGACTTGGAACGCTCGTGTTTATTGCCACATTTGTTCAACGATCTCCATCTTCCTTTAACATTTAAAGCATTCCCAGAATCCCCTGAAATTCTCGATGCCTTCCTTCTAGATTCTTTGCTGAGAATTAGACCCACCACATCATCGAATTTCAACTTTGTCGTTTCTGAGGAATTGCTTACGGCAATCACCAACGGATTCCAATTGGCTCGTAACTGTATTGAACTTGTTTAGATGTTTAACCACGCCCCCACCATCTGACATCTTCATGTTGAATAGCCGTTCCATGAGATTAATCTTGTTAAACACTGATGGTTTTTCATACATCGTAGCTAGAGCTTGCATCAATTCTTTTGTGGTCTTCACCTTGGATATATTGAAGGCGACGCTCTTAGACAAAAAGAGTCGGATTGTTCCTAAAGCCTTCCGATTCATTAAAGACCATTCATCATCTATCATCTCCTCTGGTTTCTTCTCTTTTCTTTTTAGAGGAACATAGAGATCCTTCTGATACAGATAATCCTCCATCTGCATCTTCCAGAAGGCAAAGTTTGAACCATCAAACTTTTCAATTCGAGTCTTCCCTTCTTCCGTCATCGCTCCAACTTGAACTAAACCAATAGCTCTGATATCAGTTGTTTAGCAGCACGCCAACAACTTCGGTGAACCAAGATCCAATCTCCGGTCTCACCCACAAACGATAAACAAGAAGAAATAACAACTAGAAGCGGAATTGAAACAAACCAACAAACCACAAGACAGAATTTACATAGAAAAACCCTAACAAGGGTAAAAAACCAAGGGTGCAAAGTTCTACTAAGAAGAAAACGAAGTTACAAGCAATATACCCACCTTCTCCGATGCTCCCATGCATAGAGATGGCCCTTTTTGCTAACCCTTTCTCTCTTTCTCACCTTAGTCTAATATAAACCCTAATACAATACCCTAATCCCGAATTGCACTCCTTTATACAGTTTAACCTGAAAATATGACTCAAAATAGGAAACTCCGCAAAACTGTTCACGTCCAGTAAAGCGTCTGCCGAATACAAAATGTGTCCAACGAGCTCGGTGAGAATCTGTCCGAATTTCAGGCATCTGACCAACCATGGTCGGGCACCCGCCCTGGTCACCGGGCACCCAATCCACTGATCGTCGGGCGCCTGACCACCCTTGGTTAGCAAAGGTGTGCTGGCTTTACACCTCAGCAACTCTCACTCCAAAAAATCAATGGTAATTAGTAATTTAGTACTAGTTATATAATAATAAAAATTTTGCGGCTATCTTCAATAACCTGAAAAAAAAAAAAAAATCTTAAAATGATGAGGGCTAAAAGGTAATATCTTATCACCACGGCCTTAAAGAGAGGACCACATGTCTTGATGGGGCTCTAGCAAGTCTTTACTCATTTAATTTGTGTTGATTTTGTTGGATCAATGGCCATGATGGGTTATCCCCACAACTGTCTGCTAATCAAGATATTTAAAATGTTTTTAATACTACTAATATTATAAAATATTTTTTTAAAAACCGATTTCCATATTTTCAAAGCAAAGGACTAATGTGATTAGTTTCTAAAGCATGAGGGGAGAGTTCCTCTGTGGGGTATTGAAAATTCAACCGTTAGTTTATATAAGGTAAATTTTAATATTTTCCTCTAAATAATTGCCCATCCCAGTTTAGCTAGCACCCATTCAAACGCAAAGGAGAAGTCTAGAAAGCCAAAAATCAAAGGGGTAGTGATAGTTATTGTTTTTTTAGTAGACAGATGGACGTTTTCAAGTGGCTGTGAATTTAGATTGTGGGAGACGTTAAAAGCCCCCTCCATTGGAGAAGACTTTGATTAGAAGCATCAATTTCTATTAAAAAGAAAAGAAAAAAAGTCCTCACATGCCGCTAAAGTAGCCCATAGCTATCAATGTGTTATGAATGTAGGACATCTATCCGGTATAAAAGGTTGGACCCACCATAAGAACTACTTGGTGCAAAAATCGGGTAGACCCACTTTGTCAAATTGGTCACACGTGTACGTTAGATAAGATCTGTGGCTGTCCATAGTTTTGAATGGTACGGTCCACATGGTTAGTGGATTTGCCCCTTTTTTTTTAGTTAGGTGCTTTTCACGGTGGGGCCAACATTTTTTACCGTTGGATGTTGTACACACTTAACAATTAACATTTGTAAGCTAGTTGGACGGTAACTAATGTTCCAACTAATTGTAAGTGGGGACAAGAGGCTAACTGAACTATGAAAAAAATGATACTCTGGTCAACACAAGCACTTTCGAAATTGCATACGTGGGGTACAAGTAATTCAAATTAAAACTGTACGAGTTTGGGTTGCAGGTTAGATGTATCATGAACTAAAAGTCAAGCTTATTTGATTAGCTGACTATTGGAGTTGTGGACATTTATTGGACAGTTAAATCAATGGAGGTACTCTGTCTTATTTCAACAAACAAGTATACAGGATTCAGAGGTTATTATTGTTCTGACTCAATTTATTGACTTGTGCCTGTGTATCAAGCATCATATGCAGCTAGAGTATTAAATAAATTCCCATTAAGCATCCCTCATGTTAAGAGGGGTTTCTACCTTCTGTATTTTTGCTGTAGCGGGAGTTCACCACCTATGGGTACTCATAACTCCAGATCTTGTTTAAACTCCTGGGAATTTACCACTTAAGAGTGGTTTACATCTCTCTCTCTCTCTCTCTCTCTCTCACACACACACACACACACGCTAAATGTTATAGAAAAAATTACCTACTTGCCAAGGAATGTATAATTTGGTACTTTTTTTTTTTTTTATAGGTTTCCGGTCAGTCATATTAAATTAAGTAATTATCATCAGAGTACCTTCCATTAACTTTCCTTTGAGAAAAGGGGTCATTGGCTTGAGAAGATCCCACCATATAGTTTATGTAAAATCCGAGCTCAGATTAGGTACTCCAATGATTTTACCAGCAGGTTGTCAAAAGATACCTAACACAAGCTTGTCACATCGGCTTTCCACCAATATGTACATGACACGGAATGACTTGTTTTGAGCTCTGCACAAGCAGTGGTAGTACCTAATCCAAGCTCTTAAAATCCACCCTGACCACCTGATGCATCACCCCATGTTAGTCCTAGGGACAAAAAATCAGCCCCATATGTAATTAAGGTGGACCACATGACTGCAAAAATATACAGGGCAACCCTACTCTCCAAACTATTTCCCTTGGTGTAGCCCACTTGGATTACATATTGGCTTGATGTTCGAGTCCCAAACATAAATTTTGGTGCATCATCTAATCATTGGAGTGAATTTTATATAATTATCATAGTGGGCCCTATAAAAATTAAGGGTGAATGCCTCTCTTCCAGCCATTTTGTTAGCATAGCTTACTTGAATTACAACTGAGCCAAATTTTGTGGCCCTAGTCTAATATGGGATCACAAATCTACTTAATAGAGTTGATTTCACATACACATCACGGTGGGCCCAACTTTTCTGAAAGACAAAAAATTTTAAGGGAATTTTAAACATTTCACCCTTGGCTTTTAATAAAAATAGCTTGGAAGGTAAGGGTTGCCCTTGTACATTGTTTCAATCCTCTCGTCCACCAGTATCAAGAATGGGACTGATTTTTAGGCCCTGAGCTAACATGAGGTGATAACTTGCACGGCAGGGTGGCTTTCACACAAACATCATGGTCTCCTCCTTTGCTGTCATGGCTGACCCTAACTTCCATTAAGAAATGTTATAAAAAATAATTTAATAATAATTATTTAAATTAATAAAGTAGCTTATTGAAAATGGCACAAAAATGTAAATTTCAGGTTAAGTAGGTGGTTTTATTTTTTTGTAAAATTCTCAATGTCATATGATATTGGGATGACCATTTACAACCAGCTTGATTGATACATCCCACTGTCGTTTTAGAAGCTTTGATAGTACAAAATTTTTTGTACTATCATATGGCTAAAAATAGACTGAAAGGCTGTATTTATGAAACATGTACGTGAAAATATAATTAGGAACTGTACGGTCGTGATGCATTGATCTGCCATTTTGTACACTTGGGGCCCACGGTTTAAAGATCGGGTCCTTTTCATCTCAACCAATTCACATTTCACAATGGCTGGATAGCCCAGATGGAAACTGTTCGGCATAAAACTCAACAACGGTCTGAAACAACAGACCTCTATTGGACGGACATGATCACCAAATCTGAGTTTTTTTTTTTTTTTTTGTGGGGCATTTATGCATCCCTGGGGGATCACATCGTGTCAACGTCTGGGTCACTAGAGCTTGTGACAAATTGTACCAAATAGGTACAATAGGACTGTCGGATTGCACAATTGTCAGAGATCCTGGCCATTCATCAGCTGAACAGGTAGATTAAACTTACAATAGAAAATTGGACGGTCAAGAAGAAAGGTCCAAGAGTCCAAATTCAAAGTACATGCCTGGCTCAGTTGATGAGTACAGTACCACCAAGATTTTTAGGTTACCGCACGTTCACAGTGGTGATTACATAATGAATGGCTCAGATCTCTGACATGTGTGCCATCAAAAGTGGGAACCAGGCAACGCATGTGAGCCTGGCATGTGGGGCCCGCATCATGTCCAAAAACCCACAAAATTAATTAAATGACAGTATTGTGTTCTGCTTCGCACATTAATATGTTTGTAGCTGTCTTCTGAATAAAATGAAACGAATAATCAACTAAGTCAATGTCGTCCAAGGTTTTATAGCCCCCCACACACCCCTCTGCACGCACCTCTACACACGTGTATGAAATCCAAGCCGTGTATTGGGTGAGACTCACCGTGTGGATCATTTGACCAGAAAAACAGGCTGGTCAATCATCAGGTAGGCCACATGAATGAAATAACAACGGATGGTCACAAAAAAAAAACAATGGAACAATCCAATAGAAATGTGGTTTTTAGCCGCTTGGTCACCCCCCACATGCAAGTCCTGCTACACCATTTTATTTTGTTTTTATATTGTTGACCAACCTGAGTCTTTTTCACACGATGGGTCCCACCTGGATAAACACGGCTCAGATATAACCCATCACTCTCCTCTCTTATCAGAATCTGCGCACATCGTGTGAATAAACATTCATATCATGTCATCGCCCAAAAGGGGTCTACTGGAATCCTCATACACTTTAAATCCAACGGTTCATATAATCTAATTTAATTCATATCGTTCATAATAATGGATGCGGTTTGGCAAATAACTATATGGGCCTCACCATGATGTTTGTATTTTATCCGCGCTGTCCATTCATTTTTCCAGATCATTTTAGGGTTTTACTTCAAAAACGAGGCAGATCTAAATCTCCAGTGGACCACACCACAGGAAAACGGTAGCGATTGAATGTCCACCGTTAAAAACCTCATAGGGCCAACTATAATGTTTATTTGACATCCAACCTGTTGATTAGGTAATACAGACCTGGATGAAGTGAAAAAACAAATATCAGCTTATCCAAAACTTATTTGACCCCCGAGAAGTTTTTAATGGTGGGATTTCAATCAAAACTGTTTCCTCTAATGTGGTCTACTTGAGACTTGGATCTACCTCAATTTTTGTCACATACCATAAAATGATCTGTTAAAATGAACGGACGGCGTGGATGAATCACATACATCATGGCGGGCCCACATAGCACCTTCCACTTGGCTAGTGGGAGGGGTTTCTAGCAAACCTTATGTAAAGTAAGGGAAAAGAATACATTGCAAAAATAAGGAAAAACAGAATATTTTAATGGGGTCTTGTATTCTTTTGTTTTTTAGGTAGGATGGTATGGCCCACTTTCATTGTGATGATTTAGTTGCGATTGCAGAGAGAATATTTATGAAACATGATCAGGGCTTTTGTTGGTTTCTACATGTCTTAAAACCAATCCTGAGATGCTCTCTCCTTATCACTCTTTTCTCCTTTCCTCTCTATTGCTTCTTTTTTTAATAGTAATTTAGTTACACCACACATCCAATCCATTACCTGCAACTCAGATTCCATTATTTAATAATTACTACACGAATATATCTGGTTTTTTTATTCATTAATCCATAAGCATTTGAACTTGTAGGTGCCACATGGCCTACCTCTGATCGGATCCGTGTGATGGTGATGAGAACCACCTTTATTACTTGGGTACAGCGTCTGGTGGAGCTTGGTTACAATACTCAAATTGAATTGACATATGCTGGGTGCTACACCCCTTTGAGAGTGTCCGGACAACAAGGTGATACACCCTTATCCGACTTTCATTGGGGCGAGTCTCTTATGACCCCTTTTATAGGACGCGGATTAGTTACTTCCTTAAACTATGCAGAGCTCTGGACAGGCTTGAAGGGGTAGGTACATGTTATGTATGTATTGGTGCAGAGCACATTGTCAAAAGAGACCTGCCACATCAGCAAGCATGTCATGTCTGCTCTCCACCATTAAGCACGTGCCACATACTAGGGGTGCACAAGAAACCAGTGAAACCGGTAAACCATACCGGAACCGGTTAGTTCAATTCAGTTCAGTCCAATTCTATAGCCCACCAGTTTCAGTTTCAGTTCTGAAAATAAAACCGGTTAGTTTGGTTCGGCTCTCGGTTTGGGGTTTTGTAGAACCGAACCGGATTGTGAACCCAATCATAGAATCGAACTGTTGAACCGAACCTAGGTGTTCAACCCTTTCTATTTCATGTCAAGTAGTCCACTTAAAATTTGCATCGATCTGATTTTTTTTTTAATGTGGCCCACCTAAACATTGCTTAACAATGATGATGGATGGTGTAGATCTAACAAACACATTATATTGCATCAAGGAATCCAATGCATTTGGGCTAGATTATAAAAAGACTAGAGCCATGGAATCGAATTTTTACGGTTAGGTTCGGTTCGGTTCTAGGGTGCTAACGGTCCAGTTTTGATTCCAAATTTCTTAGAATCGTTGTGAACAGTTTGGTTTCGATTTCACCCCAGAACCAAACCAAATCGAACCATATGCACCCCTACCACATACTGGCCTATCTCGAGCTCTGCACAGGCTCAGATAGTACTTGATCCACACCCCCTTCTATAGGAAGTTCCAATAACCCAAAACTTTGTGGGTCCTACTATGATGTTTTTGTACAATCCACACTATCGATCAGTTTTGCTGGCTCATTGGTAACCAAAAAAGTAACGCAAATCCCAGGTTCAAGTGTACCATACCACAAGGAACGATATGGGTAGAAATGCAAACCTTCTTGAGGTTACCGCGTGACATTTGTGTACCACTTGACTATTCAGGAGGCGATTTCTAATTAGATAAATGGAAAACACAAATACCGGCCTCATCCAAAATTAATTTAGGGTGGGTGATAAGGTTTTAATGGTGAGCATTCAATTGCCACTGATTTTTTTGTGTGGCCCACTTGAGCATTTGACTTGGATTCTCATCCTAACAAGAGTTTTAACACACAGTTATGAATTCCAGTATCCTTTGTAGTATAAAAAAAGCCATTATAGTATGAGTGCATTAGGGGGGGGGGGGGGGGGGGGGGGGGGGGGGGGGCGCTTGTTAAAAGAAAAAAAAACAAAAAATCACACAAGATGAATAAGCCTGTGAGGGTGACAAATATGTTATGACCACCCCAATTGAACTAAAGCACCCATCTTTCTAATTTTGATTACTATCATCTTCTCTTATTACTAGAAATTTTGTTGAGAACTGATCATGTATAGTTGTTGCACCACTCATTGTGGTACAAGGCTTTTTTAGCCATTAGATGCATTAAACAAATTATCTTTCTTTAATTTGTCGTCTATGATAGAAGCATTTTGAGCCATAAAACAAATCAAGAAAAAAAAGAAAAAGAAAAAATATTTCATTCTCTCATCTTATAACTATTATTTTTCTTTCAGGCTTAAAAATCACTACACCGCTCTTGGCATAGCACCAGTCTTTTTTATTTGTCATGCAACGCAGCCACAAAGTTAGTCACATGATGCACCCACCCACCAGTGGCGTTAGTGTATTAACTTAGTGTTGGGATTGGACGCCTCTACCCTTCATGTATGAAGACCACCGACCGGTCAGTCACGATGGAGCAAGACAGCAGGTTGGTAGAACCTTTCTGGGCCATCCGGTTGACCGGCCGGTGGGGGGGTCCGATCGGCCAGTGGGGGGTCCGACCGATCGACAGTTTCCTTTTTTGGATTGGGTTTCTTAAGTGATTTTGCGCAAAGAGTTTCTAATTCCAGTTTTCTCCTATTTAAGGAGATGTAATCCGAGATTAGGGTTGCCGCCAATGGGCCAAGGGATTGAGAGGGTTCTAGGGTGAGATAAAGAGCTAGGGAGGAAGCTTGGAGTTCTCTGGGTTGAAGAAAGGGATGGGTTTGTCCTCCTCATGTGAGAATTAGCTTTAGGTAGTTTGGGATTTTTCTTATGGGCTGTGATCCAAGGTTTTCTTCTATAATCTTATGTAACTTCTGATTCATAGTGGATTGGTGTCGCTTTGTGCAGTGGTTTTTTACCTTTGAGGGGTTTTTCCACGTGAAAATCGGATTGCCTTCTTGTGTGTGATGATTTGCTTGTTGATTGCCATTGTAGTGTGTTCCTCGCCTGCTTTGATTGCTTCCGCTGTGAGGCTCCTAACCCCAACACTTAGCACTCGAACCTAAGACAAGATGAATAAGCCTGTGAGGGTGACAAATATGTTATGACCACCCCAATTGAACTAAAGCACCCATCTTTCTAATTTTGATTACTATCATCTTCTCTTATTACTAGAAATTTTGTTGAGAACTGATCATGTATAGTTGTTGCACCACTCATTGTGGTACAAGGCTTTTTTAGCCATTAGATGCATTAAACAAATTATCTTTCTTTAATTTGTCGTCTATGATAGAAGCATTTTGAGCCATAAAACAAATCAAGAAAAAAAAGAAAAAGAAAAAATATTTCATTCTCTCATCTTATAACTATTATTTTTCTTTCAGGCTTAAAAATCACTACACCGCTCTTGGCATAGCACCGGTCTTTTTTATTTGTCATGCAACGCAGCCACAAAGTTAGTCACATGATGCACCCACCCACCAGTGGCGTTAGTGTATTAACTTAGTGTTGGGATTGGACGCCTCTACCCTTCATGTATGAAAACCACCGACCGGTCAGTCACGATGGAGCAAGACAGCAGGTTGGTAGAACCTTTCTGGGCCATCCGGTTGACCGGCCGGTGGGGGGGTTCGATCGGCCAGTGGAGGGTCCGACCGATCGACAGTTTCCTTTTTTGGATTGGGTTTCTTAAGTGATTTTGCGCAAAGAGTTTCTAATTCCAGTTTTCTCCTATTTAAGGAGATGTAATCCGAGATTAGGGTTGCCGCCAATGGGCCAAGGGATTGAGAGGGTTCTAGGGTGAGATAAAGAGCTAGGGAGGAAGCTTGGAGTTCTCTGGGTTGAAGAAAGGGATGGGTTTGTCCTCCTCATGTGAGAATTAGCTTCAGGTAGTTTGGGATTTTTCTTATGGGCTGTGATCCAAGGTTTTCTTCTATAATCTTATGTAATTTCTGATTCATAGTGGATTGGTGTCGCTTTGTGCCGTGGTTTTTTACCTTTGAGGGGTTTTTCCACGTGAAAATCGGATTGCCTTCTTGTATGTGATGATTTGCTTGTTGATTGCCATTGTAGTGTATTCCTCGCCTGCTTTGATTGCTTCCGCTGTGAGGCTCCTAACCCCAACACTTAGCACTCGAACCTGAGACCTGCTGTTGAAACCTACAGGCGTCTTCCAGCTAGGCTATCAGGCGATCTAATCTTTCACATCAATATGCGGTGTACTACGGAAATAAAAGGCCCCACCACGAAGATCGGGCTCATCAACTCATTAGGTTGGCCGCACCTGTGTCAGACCCTCGATGGTCCATTGATTCAAAATTCAAACAGTGTTGTCCACCTAATGAGCGGACCCGCCTGACTTTTAAGCTATCTGATCATTCCAAATACAAAATCAGATGGTTACTGCCATATTCTCAGGGTAATTTTGGGTTATATTCCAGCCACAGCTGGGCCAGCCGGATGGAACATATAGTTGTACAACCATGGCCTATCTACAGTTGAAGGGTCACCACCATCATAAAATGATGGTGAACTATCATAGGATTCTACTCTTGCCAGTGGTCCAATGGTACTCTTGCCAGTGTTCGAATGTACCATTTTATGATGTATCTATAAGAAACGGTCTCAAGTGCAACCGGTTGAGAAACGGTCTCAAGTGCAACCGGTTGGACCGTAAGTTAAGGTCCACCCATTGGATGATGGTGATGAGAACCACCTAATTTATTAACTTATCCCGCTTTTATTGGGGCGAGTTTCTTGCGAGCCCTTTTATAGGAAGTTCCTATGACCCAAAACTTTGAGGGTCCCACTATGATGTTAGTGTAAAATAATGCAAATCCAAGGCTCAAGTGATCATACCACAAGAGACAACATGGGCAGAAATGCCTACCATCAAAACGTTCTTGATGTTAGGCCGTGACATTTGTGTTCTACTTGACCATTCACTAGGTGATTTCCAACAAGATAAATGAAAAACACAAATATCAGCCTCATCCAAAACTAATTTGGCGTGGGTGATAAGGTTTCAATTAGAGCTGAACATGAGTTGCGCTAAACTAAGTTTGTCTTAGCTCGACCTCACTATGATCCAAGCTCGAGCTCAGCTCAACTTTGTCTTCGAGCTCACTCCTCTAACTCACCTCGGCTCATTGGTTCGAGCTAGATCAAGCTAGATCGGGCAAGCTGTTCGCGTTGAGTTGAGTCAAGTTAACTGATATGAATTTTTTTAATGTTGTTTTAAAAATTGTAATAAAATCAAGATAGTTGTAACCGAAGTAGGTTTAGTGGCCTACCACATTGGATAATCAAGTATTCAAGATAATCACATGCCTCTTAGAAGAAAGATAATCAAGGATTCAGAGAGAGAGAGAGAGAGAGAGAGAGAGAGAGAGGTGGGGTCACCGTCTCGTCGCTGCTACCCAAGTGGTAGGGTCGCCGAAGGAGTCCGGGCTTGGGTTCAAATCGAGTCAATTTGAGCTTAACCTAACTCGAACTCAACTCGAATTTTTTCAGGCTACAGGTTTAGCAGCTGGAATTGACCCGGACCATTCTGTGAGTTGAGTTGGATCGAGCTTAATCAAGCTAGTTCGAGCTGGTATTGACCCGGACCATTCTGTGAGTTGAGTTGGATCGAGCTCAATCGAGTTAGTTCCAGCGCTTTTTAGAGCTCGACTCGTGTTCAGCTCTACTTTCAATGGTGGGCATTCAGTCGCCACTGATTCTATTGTGTGGCCTACTTGAGCATTTGATCTGGATATCCTGACTTTTAAGCCAGCTGATTGCATGGTCTTAGTATCCTGCAATGCCATAGGTTATCTTTTTAAATTGGTGGTGACTCACCCTATTCACATGTGGCATTTATATATAGTTATCTGGACCGTCTAAATGGTGGGGGCACACTTTGTATGGAGCGTAATCTAAGACCAAACTGATCACTCCAAAGACAAAATCAGATGGTTACTGCCGTATTCTCAATGTAATTTTGGGTTATGTTCCAGCCACAGCTGGGTCAGCCAGTGGTCCTGATTGTTGTACAACCATGGCTTATCTACCACCATCACTTTCAAAATTCATTTTATGATGGTGAACTATCATAGGATTCTACTCTCACCAGTGGTCCAATGTACCATTTTATGAATTTTATGATGGATGTGTAAGAAAGGGTCTCAAGTGCAACCGGTTGGACTGTAAGTTAAGTTCCACCCAGTGGATGACTTTCATGTGTGTGTGACATCCAACCTGTCCAATGGGTTGGCCCCATCATGAGGATCACCATGTGAAAAAATTCTATGTCCATCGATCGAGTGAGCCACAATTATATTTTTCTATTTATCAATGGTTGGAAAAAAAATTCATGGTGTGGCCCACCTGATGAGTACATAGGATTCATTTTTGCATTAGGAGATAATCAGAAGGGTTGGATTTCACATGCTATTAACAGGTTGGAAGTTATCCACTGGTTAGACCGCAGTTTGTGGCCCAACATGTAGGAATTGAAACCTTCTGGATGTGTAAAAGGCTGTTCCCTCTCAATTTCCAAACACCCATTTTCATCTTTGGAAATTGGTAAATGGTGTATGCAAATCAATTAGGACGGTGTACATATCAATTCCCAATTAAAAAAAAAAAAAATTCCGGAAATTTCCTTTAAAAACAGCTGTATCGTAATAAACGGACGCGACTCGCCTGTGCCCCCGGCAACATGGGGCCCACATAGATTCTAGTGAGAAATCCACTCCGTCCATCAGTTCCGCAAGACCACAATATTATAGAAGTCCAAAAATTAGGCACATCCAAAACTCAGGTGGGCTGTACCGCACGAAACAGCGGGGAGTGGATACCTGCCATTGGAAACCTTGTGGGGGCCACTGAAGTTTCGTATCAGGATTATGCTTTTACCTCTATTTTTTTATTACCCTTTAGTTTATATGAGTAATAAAAGCCCTCTGAACGGTTTGAATGGCATGTAAACGTCATGGTCGGCTCCAGGAAGGTTTCAACGGTCAACGTCTCCGTTTTAACTGTTTCTGTGGTGTGGCCAGCCTGATTTTTGGACTCCCATCGTGTTGTGGTCTTTCGAAACAGATGGACGGCGTGGATTCGTCACGAGAATCCCTGTGGGCCCCACGTAGCTTCCGACCGCAGGAACTTCCTGTGGCCGGGGCACAGGCAAGTAGCGTATATTATTGTGAAATGACCAACATGCCATTGGAGTCTCCATAAAAGAATGCCTACAGTTAAGGGTATCGTTGTCATTGACGTGAAAGGTTGCAAGAAGTCGCTTTCGTTTTTACAAAGAAGCGAGGCTTCCGTGACTCGCCAGTTTCAACGTTTCTCAAAAGTAAACTGACATTTACACCCTCGCGGTTTGATGCTAAACACCTTTTTTTTACTATTTTGTATTAGATTTATTCAAGAAAGTAATCCACTCTTCGAATGAGAACATCTCGAGTACAACTGGTTGGACCATTAGTTACGGTCCACCCAACAGTTAACTTCCAACCTGTTTAGTGCATGTAAAATCCACCCCTTCCAGTAGGTTGGCCCCATCGTGATGACTATCTAATTCAAAAATGATCCCTATCTACTCATCAGGTGGGCCACATCTTGTAAACAATATGTAGCCATTGATAAATAGTAAAATACAAGTGTGTGCACTCGATGAATTTTCGTGTCCTATTTTTGTACAAGATGATCCATATGACGGGATGAACCTATAACATGTACCTTCTCTAATCGAATAATTTATTAATTATGTATAACTAATCTATTACCAAAAGTACAGAAGGGGTATACATAAAAAAAAGAAAAAAGAAAAAAAGAAAAAGGCAGGGTGTAGGTATCATTTCTGATTTTCTAATTCATTTTGTTATTTATGGAAAGATCATAGAATCCGCACTTCAGAAAAAACAGGAACCTTGCCTTCGATTTATGGGGAAAAACAAAAGGAAAAAAATCTCAGTTTATCTAGTTTTACTCGGGAGTTCTGTGATACTGTGGCAGAGTGCGATGGCACATGCACATGCAGTTGGGAGCTGTACACGTGGTCCACTTGTAATTCAAATTGAACCGTCCAAATCATGGGACCTGATTGGTTGGATAATCTTAACCTTTGATTAATTCACCACCACGTAATATCCAACAATCAGTCAGTTAAGATACTAGTTTAGTATGAATTTTTATAGTATCGTGTGGTCCAGGTGGTTTGTGTATGACATCCGACACTTCCAACCGTTAAACTCGATCGTGATGAACGGATGAAAAAAAAAAAACACATTCGGATCTAAGCATTATGTCAGCCACACTATATAAATAATGTACAATTCCAGAAAATTTCCATATTCACGTGGCACATGTGATTATTGGATCAGATGATTTTTGGGTTCGTCGATATTCATAATGTGTGCACCTTTGTACGGGTTGGATGACAGACACACACCAGGTGGGCCCCACAATGGTCCAACACAACCACCTCTTGAAAAAAAGGGAGAGATAGAGGGCACTTTGGTCACATTCAGAAATTGTAAAGGCGTTGTCTATGACATTTTTGTAAATCTTTTATTTCTCTTTTTTCCTGTGATAAGTGAGTGTCGCGTGACCTGGCAGAAAATAACATGGTGGAGCCGTCTAATAATGATGCGTCGTACACGTGGACAGTGACTTATCATTAGGGACGTCCATTTGATTATTGTCCCCAATGTGGATACTAAATGCTTCAGATCAACTATAGATCTCATGATCCTAGCCATCTGATCAGCGGGAGCGAATTAATTGTGGCCCTGGCCTCACCCAAGACAATGCGGCCCTTACTGTGGGGCCCACCTTGATATATGTATTCTACATCTACACCGTCCATCCGTTTTTTCAGATAAATTTATGGTATGAGCCCAAAAATGAAGCAGATCCAAAACTCGGGTGGACCATACTATTGGAAAAATTGGTGATTGAACGCCAATTAAGAACTTCCCAGGGCCCAACTTAATGTTTATTTGCCATCCAACCTCTTAATAAAGTCACAAAAACCTGGATGAAGGGGAAAATAATTATCAGCTTGATCCAAAACTTTAGTGGCCCACAATAAGTTTTTAATGGTCAATCCCCACTGTTTACTATGGTATGGTCCACCTGAGATTTGGGTCTGCTCATTTTTGGGCTGATAGGGAAAAACTGATGGATGGTGTGGATGTAGAAGACATACATCTAGCTGGCCCCACAGTAATGCCCGCATCGTCTTGGGTGGGGTGGGGGCCGCACCTAATCCTCTACCCTGATCGGTAGACATACACCAGCGGGGTTAAGTGAAGCAAAGGAATAGCTGGGATTGTCCCACAATAGCTATTTGGGTAATCTCATGTGGGCCATACCACATGAAACATTAGGGATTGAACGCTTGAGGGTTACAGTTTATCTTAGTGGTAATAACCTTATGAACGGTTTGGATGTCATATAAACATCCTGGTCAGATCCAGGAAGGTTTTAACTGTGGAAGTTTCTGTTCCCACTGTTTCATTGGTGTGGTCCACCTGTTTTTTGGATCTGCCTGATTTTTAGAATCCTATCCTTTTGTGGTCTTTCAAAATAGATGGAAGGAGTGAATTCTAACGGACATCTCTATAGGTCCCACACAGCCCCGGGCACAGGTATATACCAGTGCCGGGGTCATAGGCAATCATCTAGACCTCCATATTGTGGGCCCACGTTGCCATACCAAAAACATCACAATGAATGCTAAGCCCACGCCCCTTTAGAAGGGGACGCGGATTGGGTGGCCACCGTGATGTATGGGTTTTATCTACACCGTCCATCCATTTTTCCTTATCATTTTAGGGTGTAAATCCGAAAGCGAGGCACATACGAGGCTCAAGTGGGCCACACAGTGGAGATTAAAATGCCTACATTGAAAACTTCTTGGTGGTCACAGAAGTTTTGGAACAAACAGTGTGTTTTCCCTTCATCCAGATCTGTGTGATCTTATGAATAGGTTGGATTGCAAATAAATATCACGGTGGGCCCTAGAAAGGTTTCAATTGTGGATGTCATTATCACCTAATGCTTCTTGTGGCGTGATCCACTTGAACCTTTGATCTGCCTCATTTTTGGGCTTATACCCTAAATTGATATGGCAAAATGGATGGACGGTGTGGATAAAATCCATACAACGTCTACAAGCCACCCTTGCCGTACTATGGTGAATATGTTTGAGGTGAAGCTTGGGTGGGTCCCATTGTATGGATGTTCTCCCCAACAAACATGTTAATCCAACAATGAAAGGTCCATGATGTGAGAAGAGACTAACTTAGAAGATGTTTTCTAATTTTTTTTCCTACCTATATATTTGTATTAATTGGACCCATCCAAGGATATGGCCGATTGGTGGCACTTGCAAACATAGCAAACTATCATACAGTGGGAAAAAAAGGTCTGAGAAATTTTCATATTTAATTTGATCTTGACTGTTAAAAATATGGTAATAAATAAGAACGTCAACAAAATATGGAAGAACGAAAAGTTCAAGTTTAATGCCATTTGGATTAAAGGGAGTGAAAAAGAGGCCTATATATAAGCATATAGTTGTCCACATATTATATATAAACAAGGTTAAAGAACCCTTCTTTTGGTCCTTACTCATGCCTCAATGGTAGACTTACAAGAGTTCCAACATGAGGTAATGGGTTCAAGTACCCATTGTGGTGTGAGTGTGTGGAGGTGTGAATGCATGTGTAAAATCCTTTCTTTTAAAGTAATTCTTATATAAATCATAATCTGCATTAAAAAAAAATCACCTTTCCATTTAATTTTATCAAAGGGTGGTGTCCACCAATCTTCATTGTCTAAAGGTTCCCAAGGTTCCCAAGTGTTTTTTTTTAATAAAATATGTTTTATTAGAAAACTTGTGCTTAAATTGATTTGCAGGGAGAAAAAGATGAAGAGATTTTGGCCTACCTTATAAGGCATATGGAATTTAAAACCTTTAATCAATTACATGTGTTTATTTTTCAAATATATGGATGGTAATATATGAAATTTAAAATAGAGTTTTACTAAGATAGCTGGAACATGTGTAAGGGTCTCAATGCATGGCTCAATGGTAGATGCTCTGCGTTTAAACATGAAAATCCTGGGTTTGAGTGCCCATATGGAATGTATGTGAGTTAAAAAAAAAAAAACCCCCCATGTCCATGATGAATGAATTTGGGTAACCTAAAATCTTGTCTTGACCAAGAAAGAATTCAAATTGCTAAGCCAACCACTTCACCCATTTGGGTTCGGCATTTCGGCCTATTGAACTTGCACGCTTGACCATCTTTGCTTGAAATCTAAAGCAAGTTGTTGGGTTCAAACCTAAGACCAAACTTACATAGAACACACACTCCCAAAAAAACTAGTTTTCGAGTAGTAGGAAAATGGTGAAGACGGATGCTTAAACTCTTTGAAGTTGTATGTGAGATACATCGAATCAATCAAGTAGTCCAAATTGTGAGGTCTGTAAGCTAGATTTGATATTCTCAGTCTCCTACTAATATGCATCTATTTATCAAAAAGATAGTGGATTTTGGTTAAAGAGAAGAGATCACCCTCATCTTTTCAAGAACACCCTTTGAATCAATGTGGAGGGGAAAATTTCTAAAAATAAGGGATAAAAAATGTTATTATTGATAAAAAGTGTTGTATACTGTACATTTAATGTGTTTATATAAAAAAGCTCAATTTTTTTTCTTGAAATAAGAAACTTTCACAAAATGGTAAAAAAGTTTCGTCCCCACAAAATTTGTAAACAATCTTATATGGCTAAAATAAGACTGTAAATTATAATCAAACTCTTCAAACTCATACATACCCCACTTATAACTGACAAACTAATCAGAGAATGGTAGGAACCCCAAAGTCTAAGCCCAATTTAAGCCCAAGCCCATTAGCACTTAAGACCATAATAAGGTTAAGTGGACTAGGGGGGATGCACTACCCCATAAGGGCCAACGCACTACGCGCCATGTTGACATCTACCAGCTTTTATAACAGGGTTAAGTGGGTGATGATGCAAGCATGGATGCATTAACGAATGTGTTGAGGGTAAAATGACCTCTTTCCCCTTCCCTTTACTCAAAATTATGACTTTTTGCCCCTCAATCCAACCACCTAAATTGCACCACATGATGATCTCATTCTAGCAGTCAATCCTAACTTTTAGAGTACTTTTTACCCTTAGAGTTCTCATGAATTATATTAAAAAAACAACAAACAAGCCTATAAATATCCCATTTCTCTTCCTTTCCAAACCATCTTCCACATCATTCATTCCTTTTTTTTTCACATGCACTCACACACCCCACACATGCCTGCACACTCATGCCACAATGGGTGCTCAGACCCATGACCTAATGTTAAAACTCTTATGAGTCTACCATTGAGCCATGGGGTCGTAGGTAGCACTCCCCATCTCTTAACCCGCCTCTCTCACTTATGTTCCACCTATCCATCAAGGAGAATAAAGAGTATAAGGAGATGAGTCCTAGCCTAGGTCAAACTTAGTCAAGCTCAATCTTTAACCACCTAAATCATTGGAAACACCAATTGAAACCACTTGAGTCAATCCTTGCAACAAATCTGTTTATTCACTCATCCAACTTTAATCAACTTCATTCATACCTACATTAGCATCATGCATCATTCTCTCTACTCCAATCTGCATGTTGGTCTAGTTAGTCCAATTGTGTGCCTTATGGCTCACCCGTACATTGAAACTTGCCCATAAAAAGCTCGAACTAACTAAGCTTCGACCGTTTCTTCAAGTGGGTGAGTCCGAGTAAACTTTTCTGACTTGGGTCATCGCAGGCACTACATTACCACACTGCATTAAACACATTTGCATCATCTAATTCAATCATTGATATTTCGTTGTCTTGTAAAGTATATATCATACAATTGTACGAGTAAAGAGAGTGCTTAACACATTTCCTCTTTGTAATCGTGATCCTTTGCTCAGAATTTTTTTGTCATAAACTAGGTGTCATTTTAAGACAAGAAATCCCTCCCGATTCCTTCTCTTAATGTTTCTACATGGTCTAACTGACTGTGGAATATGAGTAATTGGCTAGTTGTGACTCTAAGTCAAACATATAATATCTCGAGTAAAAAATACACTGCGAAAGCGCTGAAAAAGCACTAGTGATTGTAATAAGCCCATGATCCAACATCTACAAAACCTTAAAATGACCAAAAACAACTTATTAAAAAATTGCCTTAAAAATTCATAATTTGACCCCTAAAATGATTGAATTTTATGAAGATAGACAATTCAATAAAGTTTGAATAATTGGCTAGAACAAATAGATTTCAAATAGTATATTCTAAGTGAAGCTATAGTGCTTGTTGTGTCCGCTTGCTAGCCCAGTTGGAAGATGCCTTTGTGTTTCAACAGCAGGTCTCAGGTTGAAATGCTAAGGAGACACTAATTGCATTGGTGGGTGCATCGTGTGACTAACAATGTGGGTGCGTCTTGTGACTAACAGAAAGAAAGCTATAGAGCTTGTTTATGCCTCTTTTGCTCAATCAAAGACCCTTTGACCTGCAGCCCTCCATTGAGTTATCCTTTATCCGTTCTGCATCAATTTGGATCATTGAGTGTTTTCTTTCGCCCTTCCATTAACTAACATCTATTAAACGATTAAACTGTTGAAAACGGACAGCTCAAATCTGACTTTTGGCGAATCACCGATTGATCGCCCACCTTGGGCGATTGATCGCCCATTATTTGGAATTCCAGAGTTTAATTAAAAAACTCTTTGGACTGTTTTACGCTCGGGCGATTGATTGGTTCACTTGACCGATTGATCGTCCATGGTCGCCGATCAATCGATGAATCAATCAATGGTACAATCGACGGTTCTGCGGAGTGTGCAATTTTACTCGGCTTTGCACGTTTTGTTTCTAATTTTGTTTATAGGCTATTTAAGCCAGGTGTAAACAGGATTAGGGTATGCTAATACGTTTCTAAGGTTGTTATTAGGGTTGAGAGAGAGAGAGAGAGAGAGAGAGAGAGAGAGAGAGATTATTCTACTCTTGAGGGATTGTATTGTGGGGGGTACCATCTCTGTATTCTTTCGACATTCATAGTATTGTTGTCGCTTTGTGCAGTGGTTTTTTCCCGCAAGGGTTTTACATGTAAAATCGGATTGTCTCATGTGCGTTGATTGCTTATGGTGTGTGTTGATCGTTAGATTCTCATCTGTGCTTCCACGAGGTTTTTCCAAAAAGTGGTATTAGAGATATCGTGGGGTGTTTACAGATTCGAATTCTGAGACAATCGCATTGCATCGAGCACGAAGTTCGACGTTGAGAAGTTTTTCGACAACAACAACTTCGAGTTATGGAAGGTGAAGATGCAAGCCATCCTAATTCAGCAAGGCGTTGAGGGCGCTCTTGGGAAGCAAACGGAGGCTATGAAGTAAGATGAGTAGACCCAGATGGATAAGAAGGCCCGAACCTCAATTCAATTGTACTTGACGAATGACGTCCTTTATCACGTCACGAGGGAGAAGACTGAAGCGGATACATGGGCTAAACTAGAGAGCGTGTACGCGAAGAAATCTCTAGAAAACAGGATGTATCTGATAATGCAACTCTTTACCTCGAAGATGGCAGAATGGGTCGATTTGGACGACCACATTAGCACATTCAGTCGGTTGATTTTGCAAGTTGCTGGATATTGGTGAAGAAATAAAAGACGAGTATCAAGCCTTCATACTGCTGACTCGCTTCCTAGTTCATACGAGACCATCAGGGACCTTTGTGTGTAGGTAGGGAAACCATCAATGTTGAGACCGTCGTCTCAGCCCTCCAGTCGAAGGCGATGAGACAGAAGAATGGTGATGCTGGGTCTTCCTCCGATGCACTGGTTATGAGAGGAAGAAATTCAGAGCGAGGTGATGGATCGTCACGTTCTAGATCCAAATCAAAGGGCAAGAGCAAAAGAAAGTTGAAGTGCTGGGGCTGTGGCTAGTCAGGGCACATGAAGAAGGACTGTAAGAGTCCTAAAATTAAGAAAGAAAAGATGGGGGATTCTTCTAGGGAGGCCAATACTACACAAGTGTCTGAGGGCAACAAAAGTGATGTTTGTGAAGTTCTGACAATGTCGAAATCAAGTTTTCTCTGTGATGAGTGGCTCATGGACTCCGGGGCTTCGTATCACATGTGCCCTGACCGGAGTGCCTTTGATTCCTATAAGGAACATGAGGGCGGCTCAGTGTTCTTAGGCGATGACTACGCCTGTAAAGTTGTGGGAATTGGTATGGTGCGTATCAAGATGTTCAATGGTATCGAATGTACTTTGACGGAAGTGCGCCATGTTCCTAAGTTGAAGAAGTGTCTTATCTCTCATGGTGCACTCGAGGCGATGGGGTGCAAATTCACCGGATTTGATTGGTGTTGCAAGGTTTTAAAGGGGGCCCTAGTCATTATGAAGGGACATAGGCATGGAAACCTTTACAAGTTAATTGAGAGTGTTTCATCTGGTGGAGCTGCAGCTATTGTAGCTGATTCCACGTCTGCACGTATATGGCATGTACGCTTGGTGACATGAGCGAGCTGGGTATGAAGGTACTTTCTGATCATTCCTTGATTCCTAATTTTAAAAGCATGGACTTAAATATATGTGAACATTGCATGTATGGTAAACAGTCTAGGTTATCTTTCAAAACTGAGAAACAAGTTTATAAAGGGGTGCTTAAGTATGTTCACTTAGATTATGGGGGCCGTTGCCCGTTGTTTCTATTGGAGGGTCATTGTGGTTCATGTATCTTACTGATGACTACAGTAGGAAGGTGTGGGTTTATTTTCTGAAAATAAATCCGATATTTTCACCACTTTCAAGCATTGGAAAGTGATGGTGGAAAATTAAATAGGGCAGAAATTAAAATTGCTGAGAACCGATAACGGTGGAGAGTTCATGTAACACCCCGTACTTTTCAGTACTTGGGTGTTACTTTAGAAATATCATTAATTTAAAAATTCATTTCTAATATCCAAATTACAAAGAAACTTAGTAAAACATTAAGCCATTTAATGGCAAATTACTGTTTTCATAATCATTATTGGTTTTAACAATAAATAATTAAAATCATAGTAATGATAATAATATTACCATTGTATCATGAAACGGAAAAAGTTATTAAAAAATCGTTGTTATCCTACAAAAGTGGACTTTACTAGTTCTTGGGACTTTTCAACCGTCTAAATCTAATTTGGATTTAAATCAATCGTTGGGATATGCATAATACCACTATTATTGATCTAAATGAGGTGTGTGGCCCACCTGATTGGATGATTAGTGTAATGGGCCATTAATGGACCACTAGCCTTAGGATGACTTGTAGAAGAAAATAGATGGAGTGGATTTTAATAAATGTCACCATGGGCACCATGTTGTGTGTGTGTGTGCGCGCGCACGCACCATATGTGGTGCTCTCATGTTACACCAAACCAAACACCAAAGTAAAGCAGATGTTGGCTCGTGAGTTTCCCAAAGAGGGAAGTTTCCCTCTCTTTTTATCTCCACTCTGTCCGTGCGACAGTTCAAACAGACCACTGTCCATTTTGTGTCGAGCGTGGGCCAGTTATGATGATTGGATTGAAGGATCTAAACCGTTCATTTCACTCACGTGTAAGGGCTGACCTAAATCTAGGTGCAGATCTACAAATAGGTCGTCAACGCTGATGTAGTTTACATCTGAAAGTTGGGTTGTCCAATTTTAAGTTGTATTTTTCAGCAGCTAGGTAATCACCAAATTGCAATCGTTGTGGACCACTTTGGGGAAATCCAAACCGTCAATTTCGTAGAGCATAATGTGCTCTACCAAACCATGTTACCCTCCTCTGTTGGGAGTCACTAGTTACAAACAAATCTGCAACCAAAGTCTAGTTTTTCACCTTACCTTTCCAAAAAGGGAAGCTGCCAAGCTAGTAATCCGCGTGCATTTGCTTTCTTTTATCCCAACCATCCATAGCAATTGTAGAAACCTCATTCTAGGGTAATCCCAGTCGTCCATCCTCACTCACACGGATCGATTCCATGATATAAATAGGAGAGTTATTTTCCATTTCTAAAGCAATGCAGACATTTCACTCCCTTCTCTTCTCAGATCTCTTCTAAGATCTCAGATCTTCTTTGTGCAAAGAGAGCAGATCTGCCACAGTTTTCCTAGCCGCATGTGGTGGTGCTCGAGATTCGGCCGGTCTTCTTCAACTCGCGAAGCCACCAGGAAGAGCACATCAGAGCTTCGACGGCAAGGGTTCTCGAGCTCTCTAGAGCTAATGCAGATTGTCAAGATGAAGAGGTTCGAGGAGATACAGTTTAGATCGCGATCCTCCATTGATAATCCCTTCTCCTCCTTCATCTAGTATCGATTCCTGAAGATCTTTATATGGCCATTAATGGCAAATCTAATTCGTCCCTCAGGTATAGAACTTCTAATAAGTATCTCATTATCATTGCCTTCCATCCATTCTAACTCTCATGGTCGTTGAGTTGCTGTTGCGAGTTCATATTGAGTCGTGGCTTAATTGAGTCAATGGTTGAGTTGCGGCGACTCAATGAGTCAATTTTCTGGGGTGTTTAAAAACAGAGTTGAGTGCTAGTTGAGTTCAATAGTTGCTAGACACAGCAATAGAAGAAAGGAATTAGAGAGTGAGGGAGAAAGAAGTCTGTCGAGCCAACTCTCTTTACTTTCATTGCTGAGTTGACTCAGTTTTAACTCACTTGTGGGTTGAATGATGGGTTTGTATTATAATTATGGGGTTGTGGCTGGGGTTTTAGTTGAATTCAGAGTATTCTTCCTAGCCGATTAGATTCAAGTAAATCAGTTCCAGAAATTCTCAATAGGATGGATAGGTTGTGTTGGTGTAATTGACTTTGAGTTGTAAATTGCGTTGACTCGGTTTGAGTCCTAGTTATAGAGATCAGCGGAAAGTCAAAATCTGATCTAAAGTCCATCTAGATCTAAGTTGTTAGGAGTCCTTAGTGGATCATGAGTAGAAGCTGATTTTGAGTCTTTCTTTTCTACTTACTTGGATTTAGAATTTTTGGATCGAGCTTATAAGCTTGAGTTTTTTCCAATTAAGTGAGTTAGAGCTTAGTTAATTTGGTTGGGTTTGAATTAACTTAAATTTTAGGTGAGTTCACCTCTCGATTATTTTTAGTATAAATCTAATTTAGAATATGTAGATCACTGATTGATATATTGCTCATTAATTGTAGGAATTTGGTTGTGTTCCTTCCAAATTTACCTTCTCTAGCTTATTGATTGAGGAAAATTTCTTGTGAGGTGAGGTTCTCACCCTTCAAGGTTTCCACTAATTTAATTGAATTGAGTATTTCTTGTATAGTATTGTTCGTTTAAATACATTTTGTCAATTGAATTCCTATGTATATTGAAATAATTGCTTTAGATAAATTGTGATGAATATCTTTTATTAATTGTTTCATACTTAGATTCTAATGGATACAAATTTTACTTGTTAGTTAGTTTCAAATGATTTTAGAGGATGGGTTGTACATGAATTGAGGATGTCATTGGGAGAATTGGTTGTGAAATGTTAACTGTTGTGTTATGAGATAATGGCTTATTGCCATTTAGTGAAATTTATCTCACGATGTCCTAAATGGGACTTGATACCCATGTGGCTTTGTTTAGGAAGATTCCTCTTTGTTGGTGTCCATCAATAGACTTGTTGCCCAAGTGGTTTGGTTGGAGATCAAGAATATCCTTTTATTGGAAACTTTAGAACACATAAAAGATGGTAATGTTAATGGTCTAATTGTAGAGAATCATGGAAACATAATTGGTTGTGTTGTACTATAGTATATTCTGTTGGATGTCTCATGTGCCGGGGATGGTGTTATGGGATGCTATGCCTGAGCCATCAGCCTATGCTGGGTTTTACACGCCCCCCATAGTGACCGTGAGATTTTAATTATTGATTTGTTAATTGGACTAATAAAGATTAGCTAATCATACATACATGGTATTTGCAGGTAATGTTAGTGACGAGCCACATTACTGTCGGTTTAATATGCATTGCATTGCGGGTAACATTCCATGTTACTATCGGTTTGAAATTCGTTAGCTAGATGTGCATCTCTAGGGTAATGAACATGTGCATGCATCCATAATTTAAAAGATCAATGTTAATATGTGTAGAATGAATTGGGTGAATGCTGTGTTGTTTGTGATGTGGATGGAATATTACATTTGACTATATAAAATCCATTTTAGAATTTTTAAATTTGTCATTATATAATTTGTTATCTTTATTGTCTCTTTATTTAATTGTAGTTGTTACCTTTAGTTAATGTTACTTGTAATTTTACATTTGGTCATACTGTATATCATCTACTATAATTTTAGAACTTGTGTAAATCATAATCTGTTATCTTTAATTAATAATTGCATAATTGTTATCATGTTTGATAATTTTGGAGGGTTTATCTTACTATGATAGCGTTTTAACGCTATCGAACCATATCCGTTGATGCAGGTGTCTCTGGATGGGGAGCTGGATGGATTTTACAAGTCCAAGACCATTTAAAGTTGTAATTCATTTATGTATTGTAATTTAGTTTTGAGTCATTTGATTTGTACAAGCCCTATGGGCGTCACTTGTATAGTTTAATATATGTTGGACATTGCATGTCTTAATCTGCTTCTATTGCAATTTAAATAAAAAAAATTATACTGTAAAGTGGATCTTTGAATGTTTACACTCAGGTTTTCAAAACTCAGGCTCAGCACTAGAGTAATGAAAACTGGGGTGTTACAGTTCACTTTTGGGGAGTTCAATCGGTATTGTAAAGAGAAAGGGATCGCGAGGCACAACAAAGTGCGCCACACACCGGAACAAAATGGTGTAGCTGAGCGGATAAACCGTACTCTTTTGGAACGAGCCCGATGCATGTTCAGTAATGCTGAGTTGGGCAAAGAGCTATGGACTGAGACCGTTAACACGACTTGTTACTTAATTAATCGGTCACCTTTAACAACTATAGATTGTAAAATTCCAGAGGAGATGTGAAGTGGTCGGTCATTAGACTACTCAAGTCTGCGTGTGTTTGGTTGTGAAACTTATTCTCATGTACCGTTAATTAAAAGAGATAAGCTAGACTAAAGGACCAGAAAATGTATCTTTGTTGGCTATGGTAATGGAGTGAAGGGTTACGGACTATACGACTCTGTTACTCGTAAAATCACCCTAAGTCGTGATGTCAGGTTTGATGAGGGTTCTTTGTTCCGAAAGGATGTACCAAAGGAACCAGAAAAATCTGATGTTGTTGACATCCAGGTTGACAGAGATAAGACAAGGGCCGATACTGAGATGCAGTCAGAGGTACAGGATCAAGTGGAGCAGCCACTTGTGCAAAGAAATTTACCCAAGGATCGCAGGTCACCGGCAAGGTATAGACATGACTCGAACGTTGCATTCGCCCCTATTACAGATGAGGGGGATCCGTCTAACTTTGAGGAAGCATTACGGAATGTAGATGTTGAAAAGTGGAAAGTGGCAATGCAAGACGAGATGGACTCTCTCTACAAGAATGAAACTAGGAGCTAGTGGAGCTTCCTGTGGGCCGAAAAGCAATAGGATGTAAGTGGATTTTTCGGAAGAAACAAGAAAGGTACAAGACTAGATTAGTGGTGAAGGGATATGCTCAGCCTGAAGGTGTGGACTTCAGTGAGATCTTTGCGCTGGTTGTGAAGCAGATATCTATTAGGTCCGTGTTGGTGCTAGTTGTCCAATACGACCACGAGCTAGAATAAATGGATGTGAAGACTGCTTTCCTGCATGGGGAATTGGATTAGCAGATTTACATGGTGCAACAAGAAAGTTATAGAGTGAAAAGGGCCGAGAACATGGTTTGCATGTTGAGGAGATCGTTGTATGGTGTCAAATAGTCACATAAGCAGTGGTGCAAGAAGTTTGATTCCTTCATGATGAGTCAGGGCTTTTCCAAGAGCGAGTATGATCATTGTGTCTATTACAAGACACTGACTGATGAAATGTTTCTCATACTGGTGTTATACGTCGATAACATGCTTATTGCCAGTCATAACATGTCTGACATCGATGTGTTGAAGATTCAACTTTCAGGAACATTCGAGATGAAGGATCTGTGGGCTGCAAAGAGGGTTCTTGGCATTGATATTTATAGAGACAGGAAATGGAGCAGGTTATGGTTATCTCAGGTTGAATACCTTAAGAAGGTGTTGGTAAAGTTTGGGATGGACAAGTCCAAATCGGTTAGCGTTCCCAACACGGCTCACTTCAAGCTTTCTTCAAAGCAATGTCCCACGACAGATGAAGAAAAACATGATGTCTCATGTGCCCTATTCTAGTGCTGTGAGTAGTTTGATGTATGCCATGGTCTGTACAAGACCTGATATTTCACAGGCTATGGGTGTTGTTAGCAGATTCATGTTTAACCCCGACAAATAACATTGGGAAGCTGTGAAATGGCTACTTCGATATATTCGGGGTATGCAGGACTACGTCTTGACATTTAAAAGGTCTAAGGACAAGTTGGTTAGGTACGTCGATTCTGATTACGCAGGTTGTGTGGATAGTAGGAGATCGACTTCCAGTTACTCGTTTGTGCTAGTGGGTGGAGCAATTAGTTGGATGTCGAAGCTTCAATCTGTGGTAGCTCTTTCTACTACCGAAGCTGAATATATAGCAGTGACAGAAGCATTCAAGGAAGCAATTTGGTTAAAAGGAATGTAAATCAGTTGGGGCTTCAATAAAAAGTCGTGTCGGTTAATTGTGATAGTTATAATGCTATAAATTTAGCTAAAAATTCTATTTATCAATCTCGTATTAAACACATTGATGTGCGTCACCATTTTATCTGACAGGTGCTTGAAGAAAGAGATGTGACTCTGGAGAAGATTCACACTAGCGTAAATCAGGTGGATATGCTAACCAAAGTGGTCCCTACAGAGAAGTTCAAGTTCTGCGTAACTTTTCTAGGATTGACGAAGACTTAATGAAGACGCAGTTGGCACGAGAAGCGATAGTGATGAAGCTATGTTGAAGAAGAGATGGAGGACCCATTTGTGACATGTGCTAATGTGAAGATTGGAGGCATGGTGGAGTTTGTTAAAAAAGGACGCCTCAAATCTGACTTTTGGCAGATCACTGATTGATCGCCCACCCTGGGCGATTGATCGCCCATTATTCAAAATTCCAGAGTTTAATTAGAAAACTCTCTAGATTGTTTTGTGCTCGGGCGATTGATTGGTTCACCTAACTGATTGATCACCCATGGCCGCCGATCAATCAATGGATCAATCGATGGTACAATCGACGGGTCCGCGGAGTGCGTAGTTTCACACTGTTTTGCATGTTTTGTTTCTAATTCTGTTTCTAGGCTATTTAAGCCGGGTGTGAACGGGATTAGGGTATGCTAATACGTTTTTAAGGTTGGTATTAGGGTTTTGAGAGAGAGAGAGAGAGAGAGAGAGAGAGAGAGAGAGCTTGTTCTACTCTTAAGAGATTTTTTTTGTGGGGGGTACCATCTCTGTATTCTTCCGACATTCATAGTATTACTGTCGCTTTGTGCTGTGGTTTTTTCCCGCAAGGGTTTTCCACGTAAAATCGGATTGTCTCATTTGCGTCGATTGCTTGTGGTATGTGTTGATCATTAGATTCTCCTTTGTGCTTCCGTGAGGTTTTCCCAACATAAGTAATCAAGTTAAAATACGCCCGTGTTTAAGGAATGGCAAAAAGTAATTAGCTAGTTAAGATAAGGCTTTGATGATGATGTATTTGTGTTGGACCATTGATTAGACCTATGTGGACCAAACTGCGTACAAAATGGGTCGATGCCCCATCTGGGTTTGAAAACGTTGCATTGGATAATCCCTCTTTCTGACCAGGTGATTGATCTGAAGCCCCAAAACATGGGTAATTTGGGGATGTAAGAACGTCATAAGAGGGGCCAATCAAAGTCTTTGATCAATCATTACGTGCACGGTGAGGATTTACCCACGCACCCAACTGGTTATAGGGATTTTTTTTTTCTTTTTCAAATGGGCACATTTATGGGGGAGCTGAAAATAAGGACAGGGAAGGTGCGTCTGGTCTTTGCATTCAGCTGATTTTAAGGAATGTTATTCTAAGGAGACTTCAGTAGCCCGACCATGGAATTTCTTTCTTCATAGATTGTTTATTTGGTTTATTTCATTAAAGAAATTAACAAAAAAAAAAAAAATGCATGTTTGACAACTAGGAACTCGAGCTTGGATCGGTTCGATTGAGATTTTTCTTTTGACTCAACTGAGTTGACCCTGTGACTCGGACGAGTTTCTTCAAAGTCTCGTTGAGATTTGGAAAATACCCCGGACTATATTTTTATTATTATTTATAGTGGCGTGGATGCCACTATACCTTGACCATGCACATCCTTCGTGTGGCGCACATGTTTAAGACCGGTTGAAACTGTCCTAATTGTTGGGCCCACCATCGATGGTTTTTTTTTTTTTTTAATTGGTTAACACATTAGTATACACACCACACTTGGGAATAGATACCAAAGACCTGAAACGAGGTTATCTTCACTCAATCTACGGCTTGAGCTATGGATGTGTGTTTTTGGGATGCAGTTTGGATGTCACCTAAAATCAGATTTTCTTGAAATTTTTGGTAAATTAATTATCAGATTGATCAATATCTGATTCCCAACATAACATGATTCTATTAATGTCTAGAGAAATGGATAGTCCTTATTTATTATAATAGAGAAGGTTCGATCAATGATCTGGACCTTTCATCGTTATGCCCCTTACACGGTGGAAGGCAGAAGGTACAGGGGGTTCATTGTAGATGATTATTTCTCTTTGGTGCTTTCAGAAGAATATGAGAACTGTTGGGCCTGTTTGGAGGGACCAGAAGGATGAGAACAAGGCCAGCCAAACAGGCCCTTGGGCTTCATTGTCACATTCTCTCATATTGGGGATACCAATTGGACTCGAGTTAGGTGGAGAAGGGGCCTCGTGCTAGAGATCTGGACCGTCCATCAGGTGGAACTTGCCATCTACATTCCTGGGCCTACAAACCACGTCCATCAGCCCATACTACATGTCTTTTGAGTGTACCCTCACGTGGACAGTTTTAGATGCGTGTGCTAGCTCTCAGCCTATATTATGGACGCGGTTTGGCTGTTGCCTGATGACCCGAACATCAGCCAGCTAGCTGTCTCAAAGCTCTGTGGCCCCACCATGATGTATGTGTTTTGCAAGTTTATTTTATAGTATGAGCCAAAAAATGAGACAGATCCAAAACTCAGGTGAACCAGACCACAGGGAAACAGCGGAAAAAATGACGTCCACTGTTGAAACCTTCCCAGGGCCCACAGTGATGTTTATTCGTTATACAACTTTTTGGTAAGGTCACGAAGACTTGGATGAAGGGAAAACACAAATATTAGCTTGATCCAAAACTTTTGTGCCCCCAAGAAGTTTTCAAGAATATTCAATCCCTGGGGTGTGGCCCACCTGATATTTGGATCTGCTTCATTTTTAGGATCATGCCCTAAAATGAGTTCAAAAAATGTATGGATGGTGTGGATAAAACACATACATCATGGTGGGGCCCACAGAGCTTTGACACCAGCCAGCTGGCCGGTGTTCGGGTCACCAGCCAAACCGCGTCCATTATATTATGCCTGCTCTGAAACGTACATCTAATGATTCGCATTTTAAACATTTCATGGCCAAGAGATGGAGGGGATGAACGTTCAGTGTGTGGAGAATTCCAACAAAATTCCTCTCAACTGTTGGTTTGTTTCACAATACGAGGATAATCCAACAAGCTGACGTGCCTGATTTCATTGCATATGAATTTAATGGCAGGAATCACATGACCTTTAAGATGGGCGGCTCAGATTCTTCACTTATGGCAGGTTATAAACAGCCTATGCTATTACCTGAGTTGACTCGCACAGGCGCGAATGCATGCTCTGCAGAGGGCTAGATCCTTTTTTTTTTTTCTTTTAGCACCGTCCTCAAAACGCTGGTGGCATATCCTCTTCACATGTGGTGTTAGTATCAGCTGTGAAAGCCATTGAAATTGTGGGTCGTATCTTTAAAGCAACACTTATCAAGTGATCCCAACCATCTATATTTTGTGTCCATCTATTGGATAGTTAAAAGTAAAATAGTGAGTGGTTCAAATTCAAAAGGAAAAATTAGATGGTTAATATCATTTCTTGTAGTTTTTTGGTCATGCTCCATCTACGTTTGTGTTAATGACTTGGACAAGTATGATTACTTTAGAACCATGACATGTGCATGGTCGAAAAGTCGCCACTATGTTTTAGACGGTGCTGAACTAACTCTATACAGCTTGAATCTTGTGTCACGTGGCACATGCTTTTGTTAACTAAAATGAGATAGAAATTTTCACCCAAACAAGCTGAAAGAATGTCATATGCTACAGAAATGTTGGACTAAGCATGTAAGCACTGATGACTTGTGTGTGCCATACAAAAATGTGGCCAAACATTGTTTGGAGAAAAGATCCCTCCTCAACCACACACTCAACAATATGGACCAAGAGATAAAATATATAAGTCATAGCATATAGATTTACATGATTCTCTTTCGGTATATTTACAAATTCACAATTATCCACCACACAAATTCACAGTTATCCACCACACACTCGAAGGTTAAAAAATATGTTAACAAAGCAACACTTAAAAAGAAAGAAAAAGACGACAAAGCAACTCTTAATATAATGATCTAATCTCTTTCTCATGACAAAATATACATTGCTCCAAACAAATTGCAAAATTATATAAAATTTGTGATAATGTTAGCTAAATGAATAATAAATCTCTAATGATCAGGCTTCATAGAGCTTAATAATCCACGTGCCCTAAGTTACACCACAAAATAAATAAATAATCATAATAATAATAAATTTCCAAAACCTGCCATCGTACCCCATGTTTGGCACTGCATTCATTGTCGCACTAACAACCTAGATAAGGTCAATGCCCTATTACCATGACACATTTTTAGATTGAAAGAATATTCTATAAATGTGTAAAATAAATATATATATATATATATATATATATATATATATATATATATATATATATATATATATATATATATATATATGAGAAATGGTACTATGAAGGCAATCATGAAGGTTTTAATGGGCGAGTAACCCCTCTCAACTGTTGCTTGTAGTGTGGCCCACCTAAGTCATCAATTGACTTGATATTCAAGCCCGTGTCCCAACATGGAATGGTGCATCTAATTGATGGGGTAGATGTTCGACACACATCACAGTGGGCCCACATAGCTCGACCTCGTGGGAACTTCCCATGAGGTAGGCCTCATTAGATTTCTCTCTCTCTCTCTCTCTCTCTCTCTCTATATATATATATATATATATATATATATATATATATATATATATATATATATATATAGAGAGAGAGAGAGAGAGAGAGAGAGAGAGATAATTGTGGAATTTGATGTGTATTTTCAAGGTTTTATTTACATGATGCCGATTTATTCCAAATGACAAAGTGTGTGTGAGAGAGAGAAACATGTGCAACGTTGATCGCCAAAACTATGAGAGACCCTTATATTTATAGGCCATGGATGTTTTAGTGTATTTTTCAAGAAAAACTGCACTCCAAATGAAACAGGAGAGCTATTGGAATTCTTATTCTTCCGTTAGTGGTGGACTCCTCGGAGTTTCAACACAAAGTGTGGGGTTCAAGTCCTATGGGTGGTGAAATCCCATTACGGTGTGAGTGTATGTTACACGACGTGATGATCCAGGCTGTTCATCTTAAGGTCCCACAGCATATGGACCAGTTGGTTAATCTCACTGGTCAGATATCCCCTTCATCCATGTGAGGTTGAGTTTGAAAAATAGTGAAAATTTGGTTTTGGATGGTCCATGGACGGTGGGAGGGTGATCAGCTTGGTGGAACCTCCATAGCATTCCTTTTTCAAATTAGTTTTTTTTTTTTGTTAGTCATGCAACGCACTTACCCTATTAACCGTGCAACACACTTACAGTCACATGATGCACCCAATCGACTGGTGGAGGTAGTGTGTCTCCGTAGCATTTGGAACCTTAAACCTGCTGTTGAAATGCCTAATGCTACCTGAGCTTGTGCCTAAGACAAGTTTGATGTGGCACCGACGTGTAGTGTCTATTGGTATTTGGTAGAGAGCACGTTGTCAGGAGAGACCTGCCAATTGCCATGCCAGCAAGCCTAATACAAGCATGTCACATCTACTCTCCACCAATAAGCATGTGCCACATGCTAACCCGAGTCCCGCACATACTCGCGTAGTACCTAATCCGCATCCCCTCTCTCGCACCGTATTTGAAAGGTGTGCCGTCCATCAAGTGGTCCGACTGTATGTGCCCTGACCTGAAGATCAGGGTGGTCCAGTCATCAGGTGGGCCGCATGCGTATATAAAGAACGTGGACCACTTTTTCATACACGTGTAGCCCACATGATTGGTTCGTGTGTGGGAGTACTCGGAGGGGGCTTGGAGTGTTTCTCACTTTTTGCATATTTTTGGTTAAACAGTACCACAGTCCTGCACTGAGGAGTGCGTGAAACTGATGCGGATTGGGTGGTGCACCAACGTCCATGGGAGCCCACCTTGATATACTTTTTGCACATCCACGCCATTCATCCGTTTTTTGGCTCATTTTAGGGCATGGGCCCAAAAATGGAACCAATCCAAATCTCAGGTGGACAACTCCATAGGACACAGTGGTGATCGAATGCCCACCAATGTAAAAAATTGGATTGACATTTGTTTTTCCCTTCATTAACATCTATGTAACCTTATCAACATGTTGGATGACAAATAAACATTATTGATGACCCTCACTACTATTTTTCGGGACAGGGACAGGAAGTTCTTGCGCTGGGAATCTAGGTGGGGCCACCATGATGTTTGTGAGAAATTCACACCATCCATCTATTTTGTGAGTTCATTTTAGGATATGCGACCAAAAATAAATTGAATCCAAGATTCAAGTGGGCCGCATTAAAGTTAAAGGTGGGTAGGGAAATTCCTACTGTTGAAACCTCCTTGAGGTACACAGTGATGTTTATATGCCATCCATACGTTCACGATGTCATTCCTACTAGGATGAACCGGAAACACAAATATTAACCTGATTCAAAACTTCTGTGGCCCCACCGATATTTCAACTGTGGATGTTTAATCCTCACTTTTTCAATCCACTTGGTTCTTGGATTCGGCTCATTTTTTGTCATACGTCCTAAAATGAGCTCATAAAACAGAGGAACGGCATGAATTTCTCATAAAGCATCACGATAGTCCCCACCTAGATCGCCATCGCAGGAGCTTTCGAAGTAGGAAATATACACAACACATACATTAATGTGGGCCCGCACAGTCAATTCAATTTCTAATTGACTTTTGGATACAAATCACGAGAATGTTGGCCAAAGACTCCCACGCCGCACCAAATTTTGTCTCGGTGCACAAAATTCTGGCTGGCTTGGTGCATGTGACATATCAGATGCTGCCATTTGAGGAAGAGGACACTCATGTTTGAAACTTGTTTGGTAGAAAACAGCTAAGCAAGCAAGCTATTCAATCAAAGTCCTTCACATCAAGATTGGAGAGAGCTCACTTCACGCAAGGTCCATGTCCCTTCCCTTCATAGTATCTTAACTTAGTATATGGTGGGATTTGATTGGGTCAGGTGCTGATGTAAGCCTATTGGCTAGCGTACTGGGCACCAAATGAACTCGCTGTACCAAACACCAATGAATTCTTTGGTGTAGGTATGTGGCATGCAAAAACAAGAGTGCCAAGTCCTAAAGTTGTGCACCAGCCAAGCTGAGCAACAGCTGAGCTTTGCCCTATTTAAGTTAGGCTCGTTCAATGACCACCCTAGTTCGGCTGAGCCTCGGCTCAGCCTTCAAGTTTGATTGACATGATCGAGTTAGCTCGACTGAGCTTTCGAGCCGAGTTCAAGCCAAATTCGATTTAAGTTTGATCTGAAAAAACAAAATTTTAAATAAGCTTATCCCAAAGCCCGGCATAAAACAATAAAAAATTGAGCCCAAAGGCAGCCCAAAGCCCATTTATATCCCCCACTTACTTTTATACAGAGTTTCACCTCTCATTTCCTTACTCACTTCTGATGTGAGATTAAAAGAACATACTTTTCCAACTGAGTCAGCTAAGCTAAGCTGAAACGAGCTTAGGTTAGCCCGAGATGAATAAGCTTGGGTTAGCTCCAGCTCAACTTGAAAATCATTTCGAACCAGAAAAATGGCTTGACTTGGTTCAAACTACATAGGCCCCACAATGATGTATTTATTATACCCAAGTTGTCCATCCGTTTGGCAAAATCATTTTAGAGCATGATCCCCAAAATGAGTCATATCGAATGCTCAAGTGGACCACATCACAAATAACAGCGAGAACTATGATTTCCACCATTAAAACATTTATAGGGCCCAACATAATGTTTTTACTCCATCCAATTTGTTCATAAGGTCACAAAAACATGGATGAATAGAAAAAACAAGTATCTGAATGATCCAAAACTTCTGTGGCCCCAAGAAGGTTTCAATGGTAGACGTTCTATCTCCCACTGCTTTCTTCAGTGTGATCTACTTGATCTTGGAATCTCCCTTATTTTTTGACTCAAGCCTTAGAATGATCTCGCCAAATAGACGGACGGTTTGGATATAACATGTACCTCATGGTGGGACCCACAGAACTTGGTGACGTCACTACACCAGCAAGGTCGCTGTTGTGCGGTGCACCGGCCAATCCGCTTCCGACGCAACCTTTCTGGAGCCCACCTTGTTTTGAAGTGACATCTACTCCGTCCATCATGTGTGCCCATCAATGTGAGGCCCTGAAGCCCAAAATCATCCCACGGCACAGTTCAGGTGGGCTACACCATAGTGAACGGTAGGGAGGGGACACCGGCCATATGATTTCATTGGACCCCACCTTGTTCATATTCCATCCAGACCGTTTTCGATCAGGCTGATTTTTCGGCTGCGTGGTGAATATGAGAAGGCACGCCTGATGGACGGAGTGGATGTCAGATGCACGGCATGGTAAGCTCCACGGAGCTTGGATGCTTTACTCCGCAGTGGATATCTGGAGGAATGGACGATCCCAACCGTTCAGATGCGACAGATATGATAAATAATACACGTAGATGGATGGTTTGGATACGGATCAAGTCCATCAACCTCAAATATTCAAGGTAAGATGGCTCAAGGAAAATATAGTAAAGGTGGAAAATGTGCGGCACCCAATTCACCAAATTGTATCAATTTCTGCGTTAGCTGAAGAAGCCACCTATGGCGCAGTGGGCCCACGGGGCAGCCCCGATAGATCAGGGCCGTCCATCTTTCAGGCCATGCATTGATGGCAACCATGAGAACAAAATATCTCTTGGAGAATCCTATCCATTCGTTTGAGACAACCTTCCAAATATACATTCAACGAGGAAAACAAATCAGTTATTTTACTCCGTCATTAATCACCTTGGCCCTCGTAGACCAACGGTCAAGATGATCTGATCCAGTCATGGATGGGCCATGGGGAATGGATCTCAGGCGCCATTAAGTGAAAACTCCCTATCCTCTACTATTTCCACAAAAGACCAAACAATCCTCATTTTTCCAATCCTATCCCAAAGCACAAGATCACATTCACAGTCACAGGCTCCCGGCATTTCTTTGAATAAAGTGGCAGTACGGGCTGTTTGTAACTTTTCTTTTCTAAGATACTGTGCCCCCTTTCCCATACACGTGGCATCCAAGTACAGGTATAGACTCAACATGGGTGGGCCATACCCCAAAGATTACATCTTCGTACGAAGTCAAGCGTCAATCCAAAGCCTCCTGTGTATTTGTAGTCCACAAAGTCCTCCAAACAACGGTCAGGATTAACGGTGGCAATGATCCAAGTGACTCGCTCGGCCATGACTCAACTTTGGATTGGGCTTGCAGTGGGCCCCATTTGGACCTTTCATGGATAGCCCAATCAACTTTCAGGCCGGGCCTAGGCTCAATTCATTTTAGTGGGCTCAACCAGCTTCTTGAACGAAGACCATTGGTTTCATTCCTCTAAAATGTCTGCTCTTTGTGCATATGTGGCCCACTTGATCACCGGGCTTGCCGAGCTAGGCCGTTGCTTGGCTTGTTCTGAGGTTGGGCCTTGGGTCTTAAGGGTCACCCCTAGTTAGGATCCTTCGTTGTATTCAGGAATTTGGGTAAGGCCCATTCACCGTGGGACCCACCATAGAAACATCATGGATCTTATACACGTGCCACATCACACGTACGGTGGCAGAACATCTCAGACACGTGCCACACGTGACAAGAGGTGAACATTCAGAATGTCTAAGAAAAGTAATATGAGAAAACTCATCATTTGATTCCTTTTGTCCATTTCAATGTTTTTGTTATAATATCTGAGAAAACCTTGGGATGTGTTTGATTAGGTTGGTAAGCTTTTCATCCGACGCGACGCACCCATCATGTTCGTTCCCTCTTTATAATGCAATTGAACGGACCATGTAACTCCGGGCCCACTTTATCCCACCGTCTCTTGCAAGTCAAACCAAGTGGGGCCCACTTTCCACTAACAACAGTTTAAGCTTTCTCTTGTGTACGGTAGGGCTGGGAGAACGTGAAAAAGGTAGACCCATCTCTCTGCAGTACATTTGGTAGGGTTATGTATCAATCAGGACCGTCCATCTAGTGGGCCCGATCATGGATGGACTTTATTTCAAAATTTTCACCCATCAGACAACCCTAGCTATCACTTTATGGTGACCGTTGGTTTTGTCATTACTGTTACTCTGAAGGTCACTGATGGATAGGATCATCCTAACTATGTGTATCTTTATATATAGTAGGACCCATTAGATGGAAGGTGCTGATTGATACTTACCAGCTTCGTGTGCTATAGATAAATGCTCTGCCGCATTCCGGCTGTTGATGCTCCACCGCATCAACTCCTATTTTTGTGGATGTATTAGACAAGCGCTATGGGCTTTGCAACCGTTTATTAAGGGATGCAGATTTCTGTCAACAGTTGAGATGTAGGGAGACCATTCGACAAAAAGGATCTGTGGGGCCCACCGTGATGTTGATATCAAATTAGACGATTATCTATGCCAGCTCATGTGCACATGAGCCCAGAAATAACGCAAATCAAAAAGTCAAGTGGGCCCCACAACACATAAAAAGTGCAGATGGGATGCCAACCATTAAAGCCTTCTTGGGGCCCACCCAAGCTTTGGATCAAGCTGAAATTACGTCATTACCTTGATCCAGATGGGACTTACCTTATGGACGGGCTGGATGGAATAGAATATCTGCTCATTTGATCTTCGCCCATTTTATTTGAACGACAACCATCCATTTGATCGCCACCAATTGAACGATTAAGAGAGCCTCACCGACCATCGTGCTCTTTTAATGGGCTCCATTCAAAAGTGGCCCATATTTTGGACGGCCTGGATTTACTTACATGATTGTAACGTGTGAGTGGAATTGTTTCTATGGTCTAACATATTTCATCGAAATGGGCCGGCCCAGCCCGAGCATGTTTGGGCTCGACAAGTGAGCTTAAAGAAACTAACCCAAATCCGGCCCTGAAAGCCAAGCCCATTGGAACCCGAACCCAGACCTCACTCAAAAGAGAGCTGATCACGTGCCACAACTTGTGGGGCCGTACCATCTTTATCCCCATACTCGCCACTTGTGCAGGACATCATTGCCATGAAAAAGGTAGGTCCCACCATGAAAATCATGCTGATCGGCTTAACATGTGGGCCCCACCTATATATTGAGTCAGACTTAGGTTGCACGTTGAAATTTCAACGATGTGACTCACCTGATGAGCTGGAAAGGATTGATTTTGGCCCCAGGTGAGCTTCATGATCGGACCTACCTTTTCCATGGTTAGGATCTCCAGGACTCACCAAACGTTGCATGCATTAACTCATGTTAACCCGGAAAAATTGTGGAACTCAAATGTGGTGAAGTTACAGTTTAAAAATTGTAATAATGACACTTTTCCCCGTTATTTCAATATTAAATTATTAGATCCATACATCCGTTTGGATTTGAGATTTCTATTGTAATGCAGTGCAAAATTGCAATGCCACCTCATGCATTTGGTTTATCATGATAAGATGGTAAGAGTGATATTTTTTTTTATTACTTCAATGTCAAATCATCAAACTTATACATTGAAGTTTGTTTGGATTAATATTAACATTATAATGTAGTGTAAAATTGTAATATATGTGGTTTATTGTAGTAAAATCATAATGACAACGCTTTGATATTACATCATTGGAATAATTTGTGGTTCAAAATGTCCAAAAATCTATTAATAAGATAATAAAATGAGTGTATTATCATTGTAAACTTGTGTGTATAAACTGGACACTTTAATTTGAGTTAATTGCATTGCATTTACATTTTGAAGTTATTTATCAGTGCCAGCGTATTAACCATCACACTCTGCCAGAGTATCGAAGTTTCTCCGGTACCCAATCCGGAATCAGAATGCTAACGCAACGAGAATCACGACAACATAGCATGTCGTTAAACTCTCTCTCTCTCTCTCTCTCTCTCTCTCTCTCTCTGGGACCCACATGTCAAAATCCCACATTTCATTTCAAATCCTATCAATTTAAAAAACACCCACCGAACGGATTGTTCTTCTTCCCACCTTTCTCTTTTGATTTTTGGTCAGTCAGTCCCGTACTCAACAGTGAAAAAGGGAGAGAGAGAGAGAGAGAGAGAGAGAGAGAGAGAGAGAGAGCATCATCACTGTAAGGAGGTCACAGCAGAACTCAAAATTCCAGAACAATTCACTTTCCTCTCCTTTTTCCACCTTTTATCTTTTCCCCACCTGCTCTGGCGTGCACCTCCCAACTCCCAGAGTCCTTTCTCAAGTTTCCTCTTATTCTCTCTCTCTCTCTCTCTCTCTCTCTCTCTCTCTGACAAAGCCATGATTCCTCTAACAAAAAATACAGAAGAGATAGAGGGGAAGAAAATCTTTTTCTTTTGAAAGGAGTTTAATTGCTTCCTTGCTTCGGAAAAGGAGAATACTGCTTGAACATCCAGGAACAAAGAGTGGTAGTAGTATTAGCAGGAGAAAAGCTAGACAGCTTGGTTGAGATTGGAGAGATGGGTTTCAGGGTTCTCAGTGTCTGATCCTCCTCATGTGTTTTTTTCTTTGTTCAGGTTAGTAGATTTTGAAATGGGTTTTAAAGCTTTGATCTGTTAGGCTGTTCTAGATATGGTGAAAATGTAATGCATTTTGATTTTTTTTTTTTTCCCCTTTTTTTATTGGTAGAATTGCAATTTGGGGTATTTTTGCCTAGTGGGTGTTTTTTTGGGTATTGAAAATGGATGGTTTAAAGATACATGTATTTTTTTTTCCACTTGAATTGGATCTCTTTCATGGGTTTGTGGTTGAAGCTTAGAAAAATGATCCTACTATTTGAAATTGTTGTTTCTATTTTTTCTTGGTTTTCTATTTTTTGTGCTTAGAGAATTTCTATTTTTTGTGCTTAGAGATTCATGAGATTGTATACACTTTGGAAGTATGTTTTGGGTTTTTTGTTGTTCGTTGTCTTGGATTTGGACTGAGTACTTCATGATGGGGATGTCAGAATTTTGTAAAGACATGTATATCATAATCGGATCCATCTGGGTTTTTACTTTTCTAGCATATGAAAAATGATTTGGCTGTAAAAAGCGGCGATTTTGTTTCTGTCATTTTAAATCAGAGATGTTTTGTTCTGTTTCCAGAATATTTGCCACTTCCGTCGTTCGATTTAAGGATTCTTTATTTATTTTAATAGAGATTATACATGAGCCATCGAACTAAAGGTGTAGCCTTTACATGCTTGCCAGGAACATTGGTAAGAGTATCATATGATGGGAGTAATTTTTCTTCTTCCCCAGCAGAGCTCCTACAGTTTCTGAAACAAAACAGCATATCTCATATCAGAATTTCCGACGAAAATCACGGGTTACTAAGTGCAGTTTGCAGGAACAGAATATATGTGGATTTATGGTGAGTATGAAAAATATTAGAGGCTGTAAGCAAATCTAGAGCTCTTGCAGTCGCTTGGGTTCAAAGAGAGGTTCAAGCTTCATCGGCTGTACAACCATTACTATTGTTGTGAGCAGTGAATCGATGAAAGAGGACCATCTCCCCATGCTCTTGCCAGCCATAAAGGCCATTGATTCAGCTCTTGTTTCTCTGAAAGTCAATCGATCCATCAAACTGTCGGCTTCTTTTCATTGGCTTTTTATTGAAGATTGTTTTAGAATACAATCAAACCATTCGTTCCAGAACTTCATGAATGCTTTAGTCCAAGTTACGGATTTTCTTCATAAGGCTAAATCCTACATAATACTAGATGCTTTTTGCGACGACAGATTGAGCCTGGATGATTGTTTTGATCAGGTTGAGGACCCGTGCCATCTCCGTTCTTCCTGATCGTGATATCCCACTTCAGATCAATTTAAGAAACTTGCCATTTTCTAGTCCCATGAATGGAGTTAAACTACGCGACCAATTAACCACTCAAATTGGGAGCAGCAATCGCATTAGATTACTTTCTCTATTTATAGAGAAACCTTCAACCAAAATGCTCAAACAGAAAGAGATGAGTGGTGCAGAAGAATGGGCATTCACATCTTCTCACAGAGAGCTTATTGGCAGCAAGGTGCAATCCAGTGCTTCTGTCCGTCAATTGGACGTCATCACTCCATTGGCGACAGTTCCTGTGGTCAATCCTACAACCCCAACAACTACTCCTGTAGTGAACCCTCTTTCATCTCCAGAAACTCCGCTGACTGCAACAGCAACGCCCATTACAAATCCGAGTACATCTCCAACAACAGCTGCTCCCGTGTCATCAGGTCAGAGCTGGTGCATCGCGAGCCAAACTGCTTCACAGACTGCTTTGCAGGTTGCGATCGACTATGCATGTGGGTATGGCGGATAGATTGTTCAACAATCCAACAAGGTGGAAGTTGTTACAACCCAGATACAATCCATGATCATGCATCATATGCGTTTTAATGACTATTACCAGAAGAACCCAACTCCAACTAGCTGCAATTTCGGGGGAACGGCTGTGCTTACCAACATCGATCCAAGTAAGATGTTGAAAATACTGTTTTATTTTTTTTAAAATTTCATCAGTTTTTTTCCCACTGAATATTGCTTTTCTTGTTAGAATGGAAAAAGGCAGATGTGATTGAAACACATTTAAGCTGCGTTTGGATGCCGAAGTGAACTGAATTGCAAGCATTCATTCTAATCAAGAGGAAATGACAAAAACTAATGATGTTTCCTTTTATACATAACAAGGAAGTAGGCTTCAAATTGCAATTACATTTCTTTCCAAGTCCAAATCCAAAGCAGTGCAATTGCAATGTGGAACCCAGGCCCTCAGTACAAATGCTGGGGAAGAAATATATGATTCAGTCATTTATACTTTCTTAGAATAGTAATTGCAAGACAATTTGACAGTGCATCCAAACACGCCCTTAGTGTGGTGCTTTTTATTTGATTAGTGTTTTTGGCTTATGATTAACCAGCCTACCTCACATAGAACACTGAAATCGATTACTTTTTTTATTAAAGGTAATGAGATTTTATTAAGACAAAAAACAAACCACAAAAGATACATGCAAGGGCTAAAAGGAAGAATGACATGATCATCTCTCTCCATAAAATAGCCACCACAAGTTACATAATGGCCCTCCATCCACCTGACACATCTTCCCCGTTACACGCCTTAAATGGAGAGTGCTCCATGATCAAGAGATGTGGATTCAAGTTCTTATCTTCCTTAGAAATTAATTGGCTAATGGTATGGTAAAGGGCCATAAATTGACATATAAGCTTATGAATATTCAACGAATTCTGATCAAGGTAGATAAATATTTAGAGGCGGTTTGGCAACCAGGAAAAGTACAGAGCTAGAAATCGGATCCTTAAGTAGGAGCAAATTCCTAAGTCTGGGGCCCTGAAGAATCTGTGAAAAGGATTCCGGTTGGAAGCAAATACCACCTTCAGGCTTGTTTTTGGATTCCTGGCTGGAGGGTGGGTTGCAAGAAAATGGATATCATCCCAACAGTCACATTATTGAATTCTTAGTATACACAGTAGGATTCCTAGCATTTCTTTACTAGTACCCAAACACGGTTTCTGGATTCCACAGAATCACAATCCCAGCACCTAAATATGACAGAGAGAATGGAGACTTGTGCTTTTTCCAACAATCGTCCTGTTCTTGTCTATGTTTTCACAATATGAAATCAACCATTACTGCCATCTTAATGCATTAATGTGTTCCTGGACCCTTAACACCAAGCTACTATTCTAAGCTTGGGTACTTCGGTCTGTTAATCTATTGCCCTCTCTAAGAGATGCAAGCACTAGATAGAGGCTCTCTACTGCCAATAAAATACTTACCAATTGTTTGGATGCATGGACAGATCACTTAAGAGCTTGAATTAAGTTTTGATGCACCATTCACTTAAGCTTGTTCATTTAGACAAGGTTGTCCAAGAAATTGAATATTTTGCTGTCCAAAGGGAGAGACTGTAAGCTGTCCAAGACAAGGGTGTCCAAAAATGTCTAAACTCCATATCCTTAATTGCAATCATACTCCGTCCAAGACAAGGGTGTCCAAAAATGTCTAAATTCCATATCCCTAATTGCAATCATACTCCATTAGATGCAACCAACACTATATGAACCGACTTTGAGAGAGCATATTCACATTTTAGAACTAACTTATCATAGGGTTTGATTCTCGCACGTAGGCATATGTGCCATAGCTTACCTCTTCAATGTATGCTCCTGGTATCCACTTTTCAGGAAAAGGTTGCCCAGAGCTGTCATCCAAATGCAAAAATAGCAACATCCATTGACAATTTTGTCCACGCGGCTGAACCAATACATGGACATCCATTCCCAGGATTTAAATCCATCCTAGTCTTAAGTGAGTTATCCATGCATCCTAACAACCCATTAATTTGTCTCAGGCTTATTATTATTATTATTATTATTTCATTTTCATTGTCTGTCATTCATGTGGATGTCCTATTATGATTATCTTGTTGATGCATTAATTTCAATGCAGATATGTGCTTTTTTCTTCGTTTTCTTATGTATTGGCCAGTTTCTCTAGTTCTACAATCTCCTATCATCCATTTACCTTGGCTGCAGCCCATTTCAATGCATGTATTCAAGCATTATGGTACAAATGAATGAAGGCCTACATGTATTCATGTTAATATCTGACGGCTTTTTCTGTTAATTATCTCAGGTACTTCTACATGTCAGTTTCCTTCGACTAGGTAAATATTCCCCATAATCTCTGAATTTAATGAGAGAGAGAGAGAGAGAGAGAGAGAGAGTAGCAATGGAAAATCCAATATGATAGTGCATCCAAACACATGTTAAACATGTTTCCCTGTCATTGAAAAATCAATTACTGCCGTTGCATGTAACCAAAAAGAAAATGTTTAATGCTTTTTTTTTCTTTCTTTTTTTGCAACTACAGCACAAGTTCATCTGTTTTAAACACAACCAACCCAATGGGATCAACAGTTTTCGGATCAGAACCTTCAAGTTCAAGCAGTGTGGCCTCGACATCCCCAAGCTGGCTACTATTCTTCACTTTAGCATGCCATCTAATGCCGCTGATTGGCGCAAACCATCTATAAGCAGCTATAATCTACATAGAGAAGGCAGTTCACTCAATTGCCTGCTGATTACTAAGTTCTGCAAGCATGAATTCATGGAGCCGTTTAGAGGATCAGTGAAGGAACACATTTTCTCCAGACATTCCTTCTCGACATTGAAGAATCAAAATAGACAAATGTCTTTCAATCCATGAAGCAAAAACCATAAGCCGGAGTGATAGCTAGTTGCATCAGTACATACTGTAGAAAATTCTTATTAGTTATTACCTTTCTGTACTGGACCTACTGGTCGAAGAAATTTTTTTCATTAGGGCTCTTCGTCATGTGGGTAGCTTCAGATAAAACTCTTGCATCCAAGAGTTCTCAGATTAAAGGAAAATGATTTTTGAGTAAGAAAATATGTTTTATATTAGCAGGATCGGCAGACCATAAACAATCACAACTATACAATTAGAGAGTTGTTTTTATCAGGCGCAATTTATAAGGGCTATGGTAGTTTTGATGGCTTTCACAGAGGGCATTTTCTCACTCTACGAAGAGATCTGATACATGACCACAATGACAAAGAACCATGTAAAATGTCTCTTCTGTGGATTTTTCATTTTTATCTTCTCTATCAATGAGAAATATATTAAGCCGCATTAGCATACATATAAGCAGCAGAACGAGAACCCTCCAACAGATCCCATATCGTGTTCTGTACTGTTGGAAGCTAGATCCACAATTTGTGTGATGCATGGCTAAAAAATGTCAGTCACTGAAAAATATGATATTAATCTTGGGAGCAGATTAGGTGAGACCATGGATCCACCGAGGTGGATGGGACCCCTGACTGTGGGGCCCACCATGATGTATCTGACTACATCCACGCCGTCCATCTGTACTGGAAGCTCATTTTAGGGCATGATCCAAATCGCAGATGGACCATAGTATAGAAAATAGTGGTAATTAACCATTAAAAACTTCTCGTAGACCACGATAGCTTTGGATCAAGATGATATTTGTGGTCTCTGCATCTAGGTCTTTGTGACCTTCAACGGGGATGGCAAATAAACATTCCGATGGATCCATTAAGTTTTTAATAGCGGGGATTCAATCACGATGGTTTCCTGTTGTGTGATCCACCTAAGATTTGAGTCAGCTTCATTTTTTGGATAGAGTAAAAATTAGCTATTTCCGGTTAAACTTCCTGTTCAAATAGATTATAAATAAATAAATAATAATAATAAACGTACTAGGTACGTGTTACCCGGGGTAAAAGTGTCGTAACAACTAGTACTTTGAGTACCCAGGTGGACATGTTTGTCTTGGGTTCTATACTTAGTATGAATCCACCTCGTAGTATATTGAGGAGAACAACTATCTATTGAGTGTTACGTATTAATGTACTGTCATACTGTGTAATCATCTGTAGCTCAGTAAGTAGAGACCCAGGGTGGATGTTGTACGACAAAAGTTTACGTTTACCACCCACACTGGTTCTACGTGGAGCAGTTCGTATGTTACACAGTAGACACTGGAACATATGGTAAAAACTTGGAGAATTAACATATTTCCACCACGGATGATTGACCGTGATAGTTACCCTTTTGGACAGTTGAGAGAGTCGGTGCCGGTCCAGAATAAAACACCGGCTCCACCAACTACAGTCGACAATTACCTGGTCTCGAAACTCATCTGGGCTAGTACCCGTCCGGTGCGGAGTTATGATTGAAAATTCATAAGTTTGACCGAACACGTCAGTTCCATACGGGGTGAACATCGGAATGGATTGGTCTTCTTATATATATATATATATCTACAACGGACACATCATCTGTACATTTGTTAATAAAAATCTTCTTTTTTCTCGTATAAACATTACCATCACCCTTTACGTAGGCAACTACAAGTTCACGCTCGCCAACTTCTCAGATAAAAGGATGGGGTTTGTATGGGGTGTTTATTAATTTTTTTTTTTTTTTTTTGTGTTATAGGTTATCTAAACCTACCTTCTCTCAGCCACGGTGTAGATTTTGAGTGTATCCGGTATTTCTTATAAGAGAAAACTGGGAGTCGTTTGTACATTTGTTTAAACTTTTTTTTTTTTTTTTAAAACTATCATGAGACAGTCTTACACTACCTACTGTACGTCCGTGACTCTTTAATAAATCTCTAACGTATGTACTACTGGTTGTTTTTTAATCCTAATAAATAAATAGACTGATAGTCTAACCGCCGTAAATAGTCGGCTAATTCTTACTTTTTATAAGTTACCAGGATACAGTTGTTTGTTAGTAGGTGTTTAGTTTCGAATCCTAATAAATGATTGATTAGGTTAAAACCCTGACACTTAATCCCTGTCACCCAAGGTTTTAAGTCAGACAAATCAAACTAAAGTACACACCGTGTACATGTTAATTACTCACGAACTCATAGTTCACAGTATACGACGGTCTCATAGTTTATTAAGGCGGTCTGTTTTTCTCCAACGGTCAGCTCGATCACCCGAAAAGAACAATTTTTCTTTTGCTATTTTTTTCTTTCTTTCCTCGGTCAATCTCGGTAATTTGTAAATTAATGACTCAGGTTCACGTACTTTACTACTGGAAAACTGTTTGTGGGGGGAAAGTAGAGGGAGGATTACTTAGCCACTATTGGGTGAGAAGAAAAATTTACCCGACCAAAAATATACGAATATAAAATTTCGAACATGTACACCGGTCTATTCGGGTGTCTTGCCTACCCGACCTAAACTCTAACGGACCCGGGTGTAAGCATGTGCCCTGCACGTCAAATGTGTTACGTGTTCACCCGGTGTACAGCTGATTTTTACCTGGCAATTTTTTTCCTAACCTGGTAATGTTACGTGTTCACCCGGTGTACGTCTTTAACGTCGTTACCTGCCTGGTCTTGCAAATATCCTCCATCTAGATCAGTAACAACAAATCGCGGTAGACTAACGACGCTAAAGACGTATGCTTACCTTCTTCTCACCGGGACTGGATCACCTGCCAGGTCTACCTATACACCTACAGTTGATCATGGGTATCTTCTCCTTAATCTAGAAGCTCATCTACCGTAGAACTCTAACATTTTCACCCCGGGTACTAAAACCACTTAGTCTGCCAACTAGAACCGGATTTTAATAGGGTAACTCTTCTAAAGATCCGGTACCAGATAGGTCATACATCCCCGTAGTTTGGTTGCCGGACCTAATTGTTTGGTACCCTTAATCTTCTTTTCATCGGGTCCTATGGTACGCACAGAAGTCCACGTCCTAGTATACTAGTGTACGCAAGCTTAGCATACCATGACAATGGTATGCAAGCACACCCAGAGTGGAGTGGTCACTACGCATACACCTTAGACCTTCAAAGACCACGCGGAGAACTAGCCGTGTCATGTAGGTGGGTTACAGGGGTTAACAAGGAAAACCACACCGGGTAGACTCGGTACCTAGTACGACCTAAAGTTAAGATTCGGATTTTTAACTCCCCGCGTGAATTACTTGCCCAACCTAGCGTGAGTCTGTAGTACTACCCGGGGTGTGTCGTGCTAACTGGGGATACACTATTAAGAGTAATGGTGTATAGACACTACAAACACCAGGTGGGTAGTTGATGAGTTCAGAGGTGTGCCTAGGTACTTAACGATTATCGGTGGGTGCACGTTACATGACAGTAGAAATTCGTTAATGTGCGACCGTGGTGAGTTTACATGTGACCGGTGCTATCGATGATCTAGACCGTTGAATCATAACAAAATGCACTACCGTTGGTTCCGTTTGTTGAAAAGTACGGTCAACGCAAGTGCTGGATGGGTTATGGGTACTATTGGGAATCGGATTGCGTCCGAGTTACTCAGGACGCTCTCATCGTACTGAGTAAACTCAGTTGCGCTGACTGTAAAATGTATGTAGTTTATCTACACCGTCCATCCGCTTTTTCAGATCATTTAAGGGGTTGAAAACCAAAATTGAAGCATATCCAAAACTCAGGTGGACCATTCCACAGAAAACAGTGGGTATAATGATTTTTCCACCGTTGAAGCATTTCTAGGGCCCTCAGTGATGTTTATTTGTCATCCAACCTGTTCACAGATCACACAGGCATTGATGAAGGTAAAAAACAAAGATCAGCTTGATCCAAAACTTCACGGCCTCCAAGAATTTTTCAACGGTACAAGTTCATTTCACATTGTTTCCTGTAGCGTGATCCACTTAGGCTTTCTATATACTTCATTTTTTGTCTCAAGCCATAAAATTATATTTTAAAATGGGTGAACGGAGTGGATGAAATACATAAATCACGTGGACCCCACAGAGTAAACTCAGGACGCAATCCGCTTCCGTAGTGATGAGGATTGCCACTGTACATTGTACTATTAGTCAGAGAAACGAAAAAGATTACCATGAAATGACCAAAATGCCCCCAGGGAATTTACCATTTGAGACCCAAAGATGACCGTTGGAGAGAGACGCGGGTCTTATCTTAATTCAAATCGGCAAATGGTCCCCTTCCTTGTCTCTCCTTTTCTCACCATCCCCAGATCTGCCTTGTGCAGTTTTATGGACAAAGGTACCCTTCTCTTTTTCTCCCCGTAAAGGAATCTAATCCTGCACACGCTGGAACATGTGCACGTGATCTGCACTGCGCATTTTGGTGGGCCCCACCATTAATTGGTCGTTTGCTCAGATGTCCCACCAATGAAACAATCCTAAGCATCCAAAGAGGGCCTGGGAATGGGCAGTTGGAAATGAAAATCAATTCTACAGTGCACATGCGGACAAACGATGATTACCGGCGTCGACCATCTAGAGTGGACGCCGCAAAATGAACGGTCTGGATTAGAAGAAAGGGATCCCTTTACATAGGATCAAGAAGAAAGGGATCCTTTTTACATAGGATCAAGTAGAGCTTATGTAATCAAAACTTACATAAATGATTAACCTTTGATAAAGAGCAGGTCTCATTTTTTCTTGAACATTCAAGGAGGACAGGTCAAGTTGAGCTAAGTCAGCTTATCACCATCTGATCCACATTGATGTCCCGCAAAAACAGACCACTGAACTGAATAAAGAAATGGGAGTCTGAGAAACCATGTCAATGAGAGGAACCATGTCAATGAGAGGACTACTACTTGAAACACAACATGGCCAGACGTGTGGGGTCCAGGCTGTTCAAGTTATCCCGGAAATAAGGTGGCCACACATATATAGAAAAATGGACAGTTAAGAAAGTAAGAGCAACAGTCCATATTCATGTACACACATGGCCCACCTCATGAGTAGACCAGCATGATATTTGGCTGGGAACATTCACTGTAGGACCCAACTTGTGGTGTGGGCTCCAGGATGTTTAACTTGGCCCAAAATGAAGTGGATTCACTCATCAGGTGAGCCACACATGCATATAAAAAATGGACTGTCAAAAAAAAGGAAAACTGATCCGCATTCATGGACACACATGGTCCACTTTATGAGCAGACCAGCTTGATTTTCTGGGCAGGGAACATTCACCATAGGACCCACCACGTTGGCACGTGATGCTCCTTGGCTGGTCTCATTCTAGAAGCAGCATTCATGTCTCCGGAAACGGAAAGGAATCGATCGGCCTCGAAGATGGTGTGAAGGAAAGGTTAAAAGAAAGTAAAGAAAAGAAAGAAAGAGACAGCATAGAATAAGCATATATCGTTGCACCATAAGAAAAGCAATCCATTTCTGTCAAAAGGTAAGAAGAATGGGCTAAAAATGACTAAATTCTTTAATAACCAACACAGGTATGAGTGAAAAGAAAAAGAAGGGAAATTAAATGAGAGTCCAGCCCAAGAACGGTGAAGGAATTCGAAAACAAAGACAAAAGAAAATCATGTATTCAAGGCAGAAGATGCCCAACTAACCCTCGAACAAATCTGTACAGCAAAATGCAGTTTTTGGGCATTGAAGGAATTTCCAGGATTTGGGTGTCTATCTTCATCTAAAGAAGATTAGGCCTTGCATCGAGCAATAGTGAAACAACAGCACCAAAATCCAAAAAAATCCAGGAGGGAAATCCTCATTTCAACCCATTTCGAGCAAGGGAGCATTTGTTCAATCCTGAATTTGTAATCTGACCTCAGAAAGATTCAATGGGAAACACTTCAATCCGTTGGGAACAAAAGAGATGCATTTGTTATGTTGTCAGCCTGGTATCCATGATGCCTTGACGATGTCTAACTCTCTGATTGCTCCACTTTGACGTCCAGATCCATGGAACCGCCCCTCAGAGACTCAATTTCCATGCTACCTGCATGACTTCTCCTGTTCCTCCTATCCTGCGAAAAGTTCACAAAAGACCCGTAAAGCTGATTTGGGAGAATTGGATAAGAATTTGTTTAATAAGCAAACAGCTAACATGTATATGAGGTCACCTACCTCACGGAATGGGATTTCGTCAGCTTCGAGCATTCGAACAACCTGACCCATTTTGGGTCTTTTGTCTGCGTCAGGATCGACGCATCTCAGTGCGATTAGAAGGGCACGTTTTAGAGCTCGGGTCGTTGGTTTAACATCGAGGCTTGGATCCGTGACTTCCTCTGCTCTTCTACTCCCCACCATCACTTTAAGCCACTCAACAAGATTCACCTGACACAAACATGACAACTCCTCTCAGTCTTGTTCCCCTACGTCTTGGCCACTTTCAAGGAAACAGCACAACTATAAACAGAATACTTCTCCTAAAACACTCAAGAACCATAAGTAATCGATTTAAGCAATCAATGGCTCTGAGGTATTTTTCAGTCTGTTCTTGGGGTGGCTTTTGTGCATTCGGCTTAGGTGTCAAACCTAGCTTTGTAGTGGTTTTCTTCTGTTTTTAATAAAATCTTCATTACAGTAAAAAGAATATTAACGGAAGTCACCTCATTCGCTTGTCGACCATAGTCGACTGGATCTCTGCCAGTAACTGATTCTAGCAAGAGGACGCCAAAACTGTAAATGTCACTCTTCTCATTTAACAATCCTGTATTTGCATATTCGGGTGCCACATACCTGAAATAACATTAAAAGAACCAAGACTTGCATATTCAACAGGTAGGCCTTTGCTTAGATATGTTTCATGAAGAACAATAAGGGAATACTCTTATTTTTATTCAATTTAGTTGAGAAAATTTCCTTGTCACAGAACCATGAAAAAATAAATCCTTCTCGTGTATTTTGGGTTGGGAAACTCATGTGGTTGTCCATCAAAGGCAACATCAGGGTGTAAGAAGAGAAAACTGAGGTCAAGGAAGAATTACCCAAACGTGCCCATTACTCGTGTCGTGATATGGCTTTTCTCTGAACCCAAGAGCTTTGCCAAACCAAAGTCAGAAACCTTGCCATTGAATTCCTTATCAATCAAAATGTTGCTTGACTTTATGTCTCGGTGAACGACTTTTGGTTCTATTGCTTCATGCAAATAAGCAAGACTGCATCCCATATAAAAACTTCATTAATTTTGTCAAACTGTCAAAAACTTCAACTATTCTGTTATGCTTGATTAGATGAATTATGATATCAAAGATGGAATTTACTAACTGTGAGAAAAACTTACGCCTTTGCAGTTCCTAGGATAACCTTCATGCGAGCCTCCCAAGTAAGGATGCCGTATTGGCGCATAGCTCCATGAAGCCATTGCTCTAAGTTGCCATTGTTCACATACTCATAAACTAGCATCCTATAACAGACAGACCCATCAACAAAAACTCACAGTGATAGGGCTAAAAATATATGGAGAACAATACAAATAGTTAGCAAGTATTTTCAATTTTAGCAAATTTGGTTTTTTACATCTTCCATATAAAACTCATTCAATTGTGATATTATCAAATAACAATAATAGTAATCAACCCTCATTCGTGAGCATTTTTTAGCATAACTAAAGCTCCAATGAAACAACATATCATTGAATTGGAAGGGGAAAAAAAATCTGAAATGAGTTCTTAGTTCTTACCTATGAACTCCTTCAACACAATAACCCAAAAGCCGCACCAAATTTTTGTGTCGGACATGGCCTATAGCTTCCACTTCCACTCTAAACTCCTTCTCTGCCTGCCCTCTATTCAACCCAGATCACACATTAAACATAGAAGGATACAAATCAAATGCTGAATAGTAACATCTAATTTTCAAATGCCTGAATTATCAGGAAGTGACGAAGGAACTTACAGATTGTTGAGGAGCTTTTTGACTGCCACCTCAGTTCCGTTGATCAGCCGCCCCTTATAAACAACCCCATATCCACCCTCCCCAAGCACATTCTCCTTCGAGAAACGGTTTGTTGCAAACTCAAGATCCCGTAAAGTAAACCAATGACCCCATCCAAGATGGGAGAATTCAGGCAGACCAATCAAGGGTGAAGCAGATGCAAGTCCGTATGAAGAAGATGGCTTGCGGGTGTTTAAAGTTCCTGAGCTTCCGTCTTCACCCGAATGCGAACTACCGCCTCTGTCATGCTGGTAAACTGAGCTGCATTGGCTGATATTGTCCACATCACTGGATTTGCTCATACCCAAATGCACCGCCATCCTCTCCGAATCCTTATCGAATGATTTATCATGTGTAGGAAGAACACCTTCACGATCCAGGACATGGTGAGATAAGAAGTTGGTTCCCACTCTGTCTATTCTGATCTCCTTTGATACATTGGGGATTTGAGAGAGTGGATACTTATCTATGCTCCGCCTATATTTTCTGCGGAGAGCGGCCCATATGGATAGAAGAGAGAGAATCAAAACAATAAACACGCCAACGCAGATGCCAATCACAACCCACAGTTTCAGCCCAAAAAATGATGTCTTTTTTGATAATTCGGCATTCAGTGAAGATGACATATCTGATCCAGGTTACAAAATGTATCCGTGATTAGGACGTGGTCTTGTAATCTTATCTACTAAGAAATCCAGCTACTTAAACATGCAATATGAACAAGAAAAAATGTTTACTATTATCATCAATGATCTATAACCCAATTTCTATGGTTAGATAAGCATTGATCAGCTACTATTGTATAGATTGAAATGTCAAACATACATCTTCTTCCAATCAATTTTGGAAATAGAAGTTCACCTATCAGGGCTGCAACTCGGGCAGTTTGGGTTGGGTTGAGGGTCAAAACTGTGCCCAACCCGAACTTAAGAGGACCCAACCTGAATTCCAACCCGAGGTGCACAATTCGATCCAAATACATGTAATTATTCCCAACCCGATTTAACATGATCTGAATTTGCACAACCCGAACCCAACCTGAATTCAAATTGGGTTTGCGTTTTTTATCCAAACCAATCTGAATTCAAATCGGATTTTCATTTTTTACTCGAACCCAACCCCAGGACCTAGAAAACCCAACCCAACCCGATCCAAGCCAAGTTGCAACCCTAACACCTATAGACATATAAAAAAATCTTCATTTTAGTTCCCTTTTCCGTAGGAAAACGCATGTGATCATGGATGTCAATGTCCATCCAATAGTTTGATAGGCCCAATGGCAAAATTCATGCCAGCAAATCATGTATGTTAAATGATAAAAACAAACAAGAAACAGAAGTTTTGAATACCCATTTCAGTAAAATCAAATTTGCCCGAGTCCAACTGAGCGTTCCTTTAATAACAACAATGCACATTACTTTCTGAGCTGTAGAAGATCAGAAAGATCACATCCATTCTTAACATTTCTCAAAATAACAAATTTCTTTAATGATCATTCAAAACCTTTCTCGCTAATTTCAAAAAATCCAAAAAACAAAAATATAATCTTTTGATTCTGGATTATACCCCAAGAAGTTCATTGACATTTTAACAGCTCCAGGAAAAAAATTAACGACAACAAAACAATTCCCACTTCGATTATCAGCCATTTCTCAAATATTTAAAAAAATTGCCATTTTAGCCCTTTTGTAAATTCTCATTCTGACTTCATCATACCATGAAAAAATACACAAGAAGAGCAAAAATCAATATCAAGCAAAGCCCATCTCTCCCATCAAATCACACAGTCAAAAGAAACAGACAGCCCGCCATGCCGTCCAAAGGAGAAAGAAAGAAAGAACCAACATGAACAGTGAGCTAAAAATCAGAAAAAAAAAAAAAAAAACAGAAAGAAATATCATACCTTCTTTTTGGGATTCAACCCTCTTTGACCTTCTCTTTAATCAAAACAAATGAAAGAAGCCACCAAAAATAAAATAAAAAACTCTTCCTCCAATCAACTGGCTGCAATCTTCAAATGACCCAACTCGACAAAACCCAAAACAGCATTGCAGAGTAGTAGTCTAGAAGTAGAGGAATAGCAGAGGTGGGCCAAGATATTAAAAAAAAAAAAAACCCACCTTTGAACCAGGGGAAGAAAATGCAGGGGAACCAGTTCTTGAGTGTTTGGATGGTTAGAAAAGTTAAAGGTGGGTGAAATGGTTGGTGGTTTTATGTGGATGAGAAAAGGACTTTGAAAGCAAGAAAAGAAGCTTGGTTTACAATGGATGAAAACAAAGAAAAACAGAGAGAGGGGGGAGTAAAGGAAAAGCAAACGAGAGAAACAGAGCTTTCATTTATAGCTGGAGAGAAATATAAATAGAAAAAAGAAATTTAAAAAAAGAAAAAGAAAAAAATTTAAATATAATAAAATACAAAGAAATGCAAGAGATGATGGGAAATGGAAATTGAGGGTCAACCCACACCAAAGGACAACGTCCAAATCTAGCTTGTTTGGTTGGGTAAGGATCTTTTTGCTTAAATACCCCTTGATTTGGCTCAAAACTCCTAAAATGCCACTCTTTTGAAAATTACCAAAATCACTGGCCCACCTAGGATGGCGATGACTCCTCTGACATGCAAATCTCATAGTTTGGAAATTGCCAGACCCTGGTTTGAAATGAGGTTGGGTTTATATTCCACTATTTTAGGCATGCGAGACACTCAAACTCATGACGTCAGTGTTGAAACGCATCCTGCCTATTACTGAGCAACTAGGTGGTTGGGGTTCAAGTTAGATTAAGGAATAATCAAACATATTTGAGCCACATCAAGCCTGGTGCAGAATAATCAAATGCATTTGGGTTGGGTCCTGTCAGATTGTTGAAATTTAGGTCTAGTAATGACTCTTATGGAGCCTTCAATTGGATCCAACCCTCTCCTCACTAGCATAGTTTACATTCCATATATGATAGGACCTAAAATTTGAATGAATAGGGCTGAGGTGGACGAGTCAGCACCGTTTTTTAAATGGTGCAAAACTAACATGGGAGTCTTACACCACACATGCTTCCTTTCAATTTTCAACAATTTGGGGAAGTTACTTGTCATTGATTTGTATAATCTTTTTGCATGGTTTTGAATCAGAATTTCACGGGGTTTGCCAACTTAGACACGCTGGCACACACAGCACATTTGCCAGCCTGGAAAATACAGGGTATTTGATGGGTGCGTTAGTCGTCCGCACGCAAACATCTAGGAACGCCGATTTCTTTTCCTGAGAAACTAGGTGGGGCACTGTGATGTTGATGAGAAATCCACCTCATCCATCTATTTTGTTAGATCATGTTGAGACCTGGACTAAAAAATGAGGCAGATCCAAAACTCAAGTAGGCAGCACGGCAGAAACAATGGGTGGAGAAATGCCTACCGTTGAAGCCTCCTTGAGTCCACCATGTTGTTTATATGCAATCCATATGGTTTATAAACTCATTTCTACAAGGATGAACTCAAAACACGAAAATATTAGCCTGATCCAAAACTTTTATGGCCCCTGCATGTTTCAACAATGGCCGTTCAATCCTCATTGTTTCTTGTCATCTGGCCCACTTGATTTTTTGATTTGACTCATTTTTCTAGTTCATGTACTACCATAATCAGACAAAATGGATGAACAGGGTGGATTTCTCACAAACATCAGTGGTCCCACCTGGTTTTCAATAATGGAAAGTTCCGGCAAAAGGCTTTGGCCGGCAATGTGGAACATTTAGTGCACCCACCTTATCCTTATCCTGGGCGAATGGAAAGTTTACATACCTAAATAGCCCAGCCAGTAATGCGCCCACAGGCAAGGGTGTTGGCCCGGATTGAGTCAGTTAAACATGGGCGCGGCTTCAATGGATCCTTGGATCCTTGACTGGGGGGCCACCGTTATGTATGCTCCTTATATCCATGCTGTCCATTCATTTCGACCGATCGTTTTTAGCTTATGATTCAAAAAATGAAGTAGAACCAAATCTTAGGTGGACTACACCATAGGAAATGGTGGTGATTGAATGCCCACTATTAAAAACTTCATGAGACGGCTGAAATGTTTATTTGCCATCCAACTTGTTGATAAGGTCACAAAGACCTGGATGAAGGGACCACACAAACATCAGCTTAATTCAAAACTTTTGTGGCTTATAAGAAGTTTTTAATGGTCAATTGCTACTTTCCTGCGGTGTGGTCCATCTGAGATTTGTATCTTCTTCCATTTTTTGGATCATACCCTAAAATGATCCATCAAAACTAATAGATGACTCGACATGACAGTGGACCACACATCAGGGAGCCACTGACCTCGGTGAATCCACGTTTGCCTTTTAATCAGTCATTTCAAATCAAATCGCTGGCACCATTAATGTTACAGTTTAATAAGGTTCCAACTCAGAAAACCATACTGAAAAAAGCCCTAACACTCTCTCTCTCTCTCTCTCTCTATATATATATATATATTAAATCACAAAATTTTAAACTAAAAAAATTATCTATGCATCTATATATGTAATTAAACAGTGTGTCAACATCATTCTTTACCTACACATGCATAATCCTTCCTTTAGAAATAAGCCTCACATAAATTGATCCATTATCATTTAAAGTTTTTACTTTTAACTCAAATTATATCAAGGTTGGGTAGCTAATTTCTATATTTGAATAACATTTAAAATTCTTTTCTTTCCAATAGAGTGAGTTGAAAAAAAAGTGCATTCATGCAGTTTTGATAAAAAGTTAGGTTTTCGCCTATGATACAAATTGTCAAGAGTTTTGAACATTAATTTCACTAATTATATAATTTTTTGGTTTGAATAAATATAGGTTAAAATGGCCCGTTATTTTTATCAACAAAGTTATAGGTGTGCTCCACTCTGAAGAATCAGCAATGCCAGGCCTGTTTCTTGGGAGCATGGTTCTATCAGTTACCTTTGTTCTATTTAATTTGGAAGGCATGGCCTTAGCTCTCCAAAGTGACAGGCTTTATCAGTTGGACCTTTGATTGAGTAACATTTTTATATTTGTGTGTGAGTAGATCAATACCGGACCCAACAGGTTAATAGCTTTGTGCAAAAAAGAGTGCACGTGAAGTTAGGGGGTCTATACACACCCCAATCCATAGCTCGAGTGGCATAATGGGTGAAGATAACCTCATTTCAATACGGAGGTCTTAGCATTGATTCCCAAGTGAGGGGTGGCTAACATTGCTGTATGACAAACAGTGGGGTGCATGTACCAACAGTGGGGTGTGTGTACTAACCCAAAAGAAAAAAAAAAAATGCTTAAAAAAAATAGGTGGTCTATCTACGAAAGAGACTAGTTGCAAGTAGTAGCATCTTTATTCACTGGCATTAGTCTTGTTGCACAGCACGCTAATAACGCCGGTGAACCGAGATACAATCTTCGGTCTCACCTACAAACGATAAACAAAAAGAAATAACAACTATAAGTGGAATTGAAACAAACTAACAAACCACAAGATAAAATTTACCTGGAAAAATCCCAACAAGGGTAAAAAAAACCACGGGTGTAAAGTTCTACTAAGAAGAAAACGAAGTTACAAGCAATATACTCACCTTCTCCGATGCTCCCATGCATAGATATGGCCCTTTTTGCTAACCCCTTCTCTCTTTCTCACCTTGGACGTATATAAACCCTAATGCAATACCCTAATATCAAATTACACCCCTTTATATAACATAACCCGAAAATATGACTCAAAATAGGAAACTCCACGAAACGGTTTATGTCCGATCGGGTGCCCAGTCAGGCTTGGTCGAGCGCCCGCCCAATACAAAATGTGTCCAGCGAGCTCGGTGAGAATCTGTCCAATTTTGGGCGTCCGACCAACCATGGTCGATCGGGCGCCCGCCCTGGTCACCGAGCGCCCAATCCACTGACTGTCGGGCACCTGACCACCCCTAGTTGGCAAAGGTGTGATGGCTCCACACCTCAACAATCTCCTACTTGGAGACACATCACCATAGTCCTTTATTTTCTACATCTGGAGTGCACCACCTCCCCGTCTTTAAGCCTGAAAACCAATCAAAGCTTAACAGAATTTCGGCTTCTCTCGTGTGACCGCCTTGGTCAACATATCAGCAAGGTTCTCACTTGTATGGATCTTCTCTAGAGCAATCAATCCATCTTCCAATAACAAACGTCTGAAGTGATATCTGATGTCAATATGCTTAGTCCTTGAATGAAAGGCTAAATTCTTGGCCAAGTGTATTGCACTCTGACTGTCATTGTACAGCTTGCAATCTACTTGCTTGTTTCCCAACTCTTCCATAAAATCTTGCATCCATACCATCTCCTTGTCGCTTCTGTAGCTGCAACATACTCTGCTTCCATTGTACTAATGGATACTATCTTTTGTAACTGAGAGACCCAACTGACTGTAACATTTTTCAGAGTAAAGACATACCTTATAATGCTCCTTCTGCTATCAATATCCCCTGCCAAATCTGAATTGACGTAGTCTTGTAGCTCGATTTTCGATCCTCCATAACACAACCCTACATCTACAATACCTACCAGGTATCTGAGGATCCACTTCACAGCTTCCCAATGTTCTTTCCCGAGTTTGTTCATTAACTTGCTAACAACTCTCACTGCTTAAACAATATATGGCTTCGTGCTAACTATAACATATATGAAGCTCCCTATAGCTGACGTGTAAGGGACTTTAGCCATGTAGTCTCGTTCTTCCTGCGTTTTCGCACCTTGCTCCTTAGCAAGCTTGAAGTGATTGGCTAATGGGGTGCTAATCGGCTTAGCACCTCCCATACTGAATCGATCAAGTACCTTGGCTATATACTCTTCTTGTGACAAAATTAGTTTCTTGTTTTTCCTATCATGCTTTATCCTCATGCATATGATTTATTTTGTGGCTCCCAAATTCTTCATGGCAAAATCTCTATACAACTGTCTTTTGAGATCTGAGATGTCCTTCATGCTTAATCTAGCTACAAGCATATCATCAACATATATAAGAATGATGATGTATGACGTATCAAACTTCTTCAAGTAGTAGCAGTGGTCTGCATGACATCTCCTAAACCCGTTTCCCAATATGCAACTATCGAACTTCTTGTACCACTGCCTCGGGGTCTACTTCAGGCTATATAGACTCTTTTTTAGTCTCCGCACCTTGTTCTCCTTTCCTGATGCCACATATCCTGTCGGTTGATATATATATATCTCTTCTTCAAGGTCCTCATGAAGAAAGGATGTTTTAACATCTAGCTGCTTTAGATATAGATCTTCTGTAGCCATTATACTCAAGACCATGCGAATTGTAAACATCTTCACTACTGGTGAAAATATTTCAGTGAAATCGATACCTGCCTTTTGTTGTAACCCTTTCATAACCAATTTGTCCTTCTACCGCTTCGAACCATCATGCTCCTCTTTCAATCTGTAAACCCACTTGTTATGAAAAGGTTTCTTACCCTTAGGTAGAGTGACGAGCTCCCACATACGATTGGACTCAAGAGAGTCCACCTCATCATCCATAGCCTGCTCCCACTTAACCTGTGTATTTAACTGTAGTACCTCTTCAAAACGCTCTGGTTCAACATTATCTGTTAGCAGTGGATAATGTAAGGAGGGTGAGTATTGGACCTTGGGTCTCCTCTCTTGAATAGACCTTCTCACAACTGGTGTCTGTGGCTCTGCCTCATCATGCTCCTATGCATGCTCATCCTATGACATTGTAGCACCCGTGTCCAGTAACTCTTTAAACTCTACGAATTTTTTCTCATTAGCCTTATTCTGTTTTTGCTGCAAACTGTCCTTATGCATCACTTTCTCATTGAAGACTACGTTTTTGCTTCTGATGATTTTTCTATTCTCTGTATCCCAAAACCGGTAGCCAAAATCATGATGCCCGTAGCCTATAAACGTGCACCTCCTGGACTTCGCATTCAGCTTATTTCTGTGCTCTGCATTAATGTGAACATATGAAGTGCAACTAAACACTTTGAGATGTGTGGGGCTCACTTCTTTCTCAGTCCATGTTTTCGTTGGTAAACCACCATCCAATGGTACTGAGGGACTTCTGTTAATGAGATATACAGCAATATTCACAACATCTGCCCAAAACGTCTTGGACAAGCATGCATGCAACTTCATGCTTCTAGCGCACTCAAGAATAGTTCTGTTAATGCGCTCAACCACACCATTCTGTTGTGGTGTCCCTCGAATCGTTTTCTGATGTTTGATTCCATATGCTGCACAATACTCCTCAAACCTTTTATCACAGTACTGTCTCTCATTATCAGATCTGAGACACTTTATAGTTTTACTTGTCTCATTTTCTACCAGTACTTTTCACTTTTTAAATACTTCAACAAACACTTCAGATTTATGTTTTAAGAAATAGACCCACAGTTTCCTACTAGCATCATTAATGAAAGAAACAAAATAACGTGACCCATCAAGAGATGATATATGTGCCGGTCCCCACACATCAGTGTGTACAAGCTCCAACAGATGCGTCTTTAGAGCTCATCTTATTTTTTTAAAGCTTACTTTCTTCTGTTTGCTATACACATAGTCCTCGCAAAATTTCAAGTCAATAGACTTCAACCCTGGTAGCTTTCCTTTTGACAATAGTAATTTCATTCATTTCTCACTCATATGTCCCAACTTCTTATAACATAACTGTCCATTCACTCCAGTTGATGCGACCGAGAGTGAACTGTATAATCCGGAAATCACGTATAAGGCACCTTTTGTGACCTTCCAGGAATCACTAGTGAATGTCGTTACATTTCCGGTATCGGTCAACTGCCCCACTGAGATCAAGTTCCTTCTCAAACTCGGTGCATGTCTAACATCCTTCAAGACTATTCCGTCTTTCTAACTTATGCGAACGTCTCCCTTGGCAATAATACTGCACGGCTCATCATTACCCAGGTAGACTCTCCCGAAGTCACCTGACATATAATCACGAAGAACTTTCTTTGATGAAGACTCATTCTGTGCATCAAGAGACAAGATCAACGCCTCTGTGTCGCTCTCCTAAAAAAGATTCACTGAATCCTTCCCACCTTGAAAGCTTCCTTCTTGTTTCTTAAGCGTCCTGCAATCACGTTTCATATGCTCCTTCTTCCCGCAATACCAACACCCGTCTTTGTCTTTTGGTCCATTGGACTTTTTCCTCGACTTGAAACGCCCATGTTTATTGCCACATTTGTTCAACGATTTCCATCTTCCTTCAACATTTAAAGCATTCACAGAATACTTTGAAATTCTCAATGCATTCCTTCTAGATTCTTCGCTGAGAATTAGACCCACCACATCATTGAATTTCAACTTTGTCGTTTCTGATGAATTGCTCACGGCAATCACCAAACTATCCCAAATGTCTGACAAACTGGACAAGATCAATAGCGCACTGACATCATCATTAAAAGTGATGCCAACGGATTCCAATTGGCTCGTAACTGTATTGAACTCGTTTAAATGTTTAACCACGCCCCCACCATTTGACATCTTCATGTTGAATAGCCGTTCCATGAGATTAACCTTGTTAAACGCTGAGGGTTTCTCATACATCGTAGTTAGAGCTTGCATCAAGTCTTTTGTGGTCTTCACATTTGATATATTGAAGGCGACGCTCTTAGACAAAAAGAGTCGGCGACGCTCTTAGACAAAAAGAGTCGGATTGTTCCTAAAGCCTTCCGATCCACTAAAGATCATTCATCATTTATCATCTTTTTTAGTTTCTTCTCTTTTCTTTCTAGAGGAACATAGAGGTCCTTCTAATACAGATAATCCTCCATTTGCATCTTCCACAAGGCAAAGTTTGAACCATCAAACTTCTCAATTCGAGTCTTCCCTTCTTCCGTCATCGCTCGAACTTGAACTAAACCAATAACTCTGATATCAGTTGTTTAGCAGCATGCTAACAACCCCAGTGAACCGATATCTAATCTCCGATCTCACCCACAAACGATAAATAAGAAGAAATAACAATTAGAAGCGGAATTGAAACCAACCAACAAACCACAAGACAATATTTATGTGGAAAAATCCTAACAAGGGTAAAAAACTACGAGTGCAAAGTTCCACTAAGAAGAAAACGAAGTTACAAACAATATACTCACATTCTCCGATGCTCCCATGCACAGAGATGACCTTTTTTGTTAACCCCTTCTCTTTTTCTCACCTTGGACGTATATAAACCCTAATGCAATACCCTAATCCCGAATTACACTTATTTATATAGCTTAACCTGAAAATATGATTCAAAATAGAAAACCACGCGAAACTGTTCACGTCCGGTCAAGCGCCCGCCGAATACAAAATGTGTCCAGCGAGTTCGGTGAGAATTTATCCGAATTTCGAGCGTTCGACCAACCATGGTCGGGCGCCCGCCCTGGTCACCGGGTGCCCGATCCACTGACCGTCGGGCACCTGACCACCCCTAACTGGCAAAGGTGTGCTGGCTCCACACCTCAACAACTCTCACTCCAAAACATCAATGGTAATTAGTAATTTAGTACTAGTTATATAATAATAAAAAATTTGTGGCTATCTTCAATAACCTAAAAAAAAAAAAATCTTAAAATGAGGAGGGCTAAAAGGTAATATCTTATCACCACGGCCCTAAAGAGAGGACCACATGTCTTGATGGGGCTCTAGCAAGTCTTTACTCATTTTATTTGGGTTGATTTTGTTGGATCAATGGCCATGATGGGTTATCCCCACAACTGTCTGCTAATCAAGATATTTAAAATGTTTTTAATACTACTAATATTATAAAATATTTTTTAAAGATCCGATTTCCATATGTTCAAAGCAAAGGACTAATGTGATTAGTTTCTAAAGCATGAGGGGAGAGTTCCTCTGTCGGGTATTGAAAATTCAACCGTTAGTTTATATAAGGTAAATTTTAATATTTTCCTCTAAATAATTGCCCATCCCAGTTTAGCTAGCACCCATTCAAACGCAAAGGAGAAGTCTAGAAAGCCAAAAATCAAAGGGGGAGTGATAGTTATTATTTTTTTAGTAGACAGATGGACGTTTTCAAGTGGCTGTGAATTTAGATTGTGGGAGACGTTAAAAGCCTCCTCCATTGGAGAAGACTTTGATTAGAAGCATCAATTTCTATTAAAAAGAAAAGAAAGAAAGTCCTCACATGCCGCTAAAGTAGCCCATTACTATCAATGTGCTATGAATGTAGGACATCTATCCGGTATAAAAGGTTGGACCCACCATAAGAACTACTTGGTGCAAAAATCGGGTAGACCCACTTTGTCAAATTGGTCACACGTGTACGTTAGATAAGATCTGTGGCTGTCCATAGTTTTGAATGGTACGGTCCACATGGTTAGTGGATTTGCCCCCTTTTTTTTAGTTAGGTGCTTTTCACGGTGGGGCCAACATTTTTTACCGTTGGATGTTGTACACACTTAACAATTAACATTTGTAAGCTAGTTGGACGGTAACTAATGGTCCAACTAATTGTAAGTGGGGACAAGAGGCTAACTGAACTATGAAAAAAATGATACTCTGGTCAACACAAGCACTTTCAAATAACTCAGAAATTGCATACGTGGGGTACAAGTAATTCAAATTAAAACTGTACGAGTTTGGGTTGCAGGTTAGATGTATCATGAACTAAAAGTCAAGCTTATTTGATTAGCTGACTATTGGAGTTGTGGACATTTATTGGACAGTTAAATCAATGGAGGTACTCTGTCTTATTTCAACAAACAAGTATACAGGATTCAGAGGTTATTATTGTTCTGACTCAATTTATTGACTTGTGCCTGTGTATCAAGCATCATATGCAGCTAGAGTATCAAATAAATTCCCATTAAGCATCCCTCATGTTAAGAGGGGTTTCTACCTTCTGTATTTTTGCTGTAGCGGGAGTTCACCACCTATGGGTACTCATAACTCCAGATCTTGTTTAAACTCCTGGGAATTTACCACTTAAGAGTGGTTTACATCTCTCTCTCTCTCTCTCTCTCTCACACACACACACACGCTAAATGTTATAGAAAAAATTACCTACTTGCCAAGGAATGTATAATTTGGTACTTTTTTTTTTTTTTTTTTATAGGTTTCCGGTCAGTCATATTAAATTAAGTAATTATCATCAGAGTACCTTCCATTAACTTTCCTTTGAGAAAAGGGGTCATTGGCTTGAGAAGATCCCACCATATAGTTTATGTAAAATCCGAGCTCAGATTAGGTACTCCAATGATTTTACCAGCAGGTTGTCAAAAGATACCTAACACAAGCTTGTCACATCGGCTTTCCACCAATATGTACATGACACGGAATAACTTGTTTTGAGCTCTGCACAAGCAGTGGTAGTACCTAATCCAAGCTCTTAAAATCCACCCTGACCACCTGATGCATCACCCCATGTTAGTCCTAGGGACAAAAAATCAGCCCCATATGTAATTAAGGTGGACCACATGACTGCAAAAATATACAGGGCAACCCTACTCTCCAAACTATTTCCTTTGGTGTAGCCCACTTGGATTACATATTGGCTTGATGTTCAAGTCCCAAACATAAATTTTGGTGCATCATCTAATCATTGGAGTGACTTTTATATAATTATCATAGTGGGCCCTATAAAAATTAAGGGTGAATGCCTCTCTTCCAGCCATTTTGTTAGCATAGCTTACTTGAATTACAACTGAGCCAAATTTTGTGGCCCTAGTCTAATATGGGATCACAAATCTACTTAATAGAGTTGATTTCACATACACATCACGGTGGGCCCAACTTTTCTGAAAGACCAAAAATTTTAAGGGAATTTTAAACATTTCACCCTTGGCTTTTAATAAAAATAGCTTGGATGGTAAGGGTTGCCCTTGTACATTGTTTCAATCCTCTCGTCCACCAGTATCAAGAATGGGACTGATTTTTAGGCCCTGAGCTAACATGAGGTGATAACTTGCATGGCAGGGTGGCTTTCACACAAACATCATGGTCTCCTCCTTTGCTGTCATGGCTGACCCTAACTTCCACTAAGAAATGTAAGAAAAAATAATTTAATAATAATTATTTAAATTAATAAAGTAGCTTATTGAAAATGGCACAAAAATGTAAATTTCAGGTTAAGTAGGTGGTTTTATTTTTTTGTAAAATTCTCAATGTCATATGATATTGGGATGACCATTTACAACCAGCTTGATTGATACATCCCACTGTCGTTTTAGAAGCTTTGATAGTACAAAATTTTTTGTACTATCATATGGCTAAAAATAGACTGAAAGGCTGTATTTATGAAACATGTACGTGAAAATATAATTAGGAACTGTACGGTCGTGATGCATTGATCTGCCATTTTGTACACTTGGGGCCCACGGTTTAAAGATCGGGTCCTTTTCATCTCAACCAATTCACATTTCACAATGGCTGGATAGCCCAGATGGAAACTGTTCGGCATAAAACTCAACAACGGTCTGAAACAACAGACCTCTATTGGACGGACATGATCACCAAATCTGAGTTTTTTTTTTTTTTTGTGGGGCATTTATGCATCCCTGGGGGATCACATCGTGTCAACGTCTGGGTCACTAGAGCTTGTGACAAATTGTACCAAATAGGTACAATAGGACTGTCGGATTGCACAATTGTCAGAGATCCTGGCCATTCATCAGCTGAACAGGTAGATTAAACTTACAATAGAAAATTGGACGGTCAAGAAGAAAGGTCCAAGAGTCCAAATTCAAAGTACATGCCTGGCTCAGTTGATGAGTACAGTACCACCAAGATTTTTAGGTTACCGCACGTTCACAGTGCTGATTACATAATGAATGGCTCAGATCTCTGACATGTGTGCCATCAAAAGTGGGAACCAGGCAACGCATGTGAGCCTGGCATGTGGGGCCCGCATCATGTCCAAAAACCCACAAAATTAATTAAATGACAGTATTGTGTTCTGCTTCACACATTAATATGTTTGTAGCTGTCTTCTGAATAAAATGAAACGAATAATCAACTAAGTCAATGTCGTCCAAGGTTTTATAGCCCCCCACACACCCCTCTGCACGCACCTCTACACACGTGTATGAAATCCAAGCCGTGTATTGGGTGAGACTCACCGTGTGGATCATTTGACCAGAAAAACAGGCTGGTCAATCATCAGGTAGGCCACATGAATGAAATAACAACGGATGGTCACAAAAAAAAAAACAATGGAACAATCCAATAGAAATGTGGTTTTTAGCCGCTTGGTCACCCCCCACATGCAAGTCCTGCTACACCATTTTATTTTGTTTTTATATTGTTGACCAACCTGAGTCTTTTTCACACGATGGGTCCCACCTGGATAAACACGGCTCAGATATAACCCATCACTCTCCTCTCTTATCAGAATCTGCGCACATCGTGTGAATAAACATTCATATCATGTCATCGCCCAAAAGGGGTCTACTGGAATCCTCATACACTTTAAATCCAACGGTTCATATAATCTAATTTAATTCATATCGTTCATAATAATGGATGCGGTTTGGCAAATAACTATATGGGCCTCACCATGATGTTTGTATTTTATCCGCGCTGTCCATTCATTTTTCCAGATCATTTTAGGGTTTTACTTCAAAAACGAGGTAGATCTAAATCTCCAGTGGACCACACCACAGGAAAACGGTAGCGATTGAATGTCCACCGTTAAAAACCTCATAGGGCCAACTATAATGTTTATTTGACATCCAACCTGTTGATTAGGTAATACAGACCTGGATGAAGTGAAAAAACAAATATCAGCTTATCCAAAACTTATTTGACCCCCGAGAAGTTTTTAATGGTGGGATTTCAATCAAAACTGTTTCCTCTAATGTGGTCTACTTGAGACTTGGATCTACCTCAATTTTTGTCACATACCATAAAATGATCTGTTAAAATGAACGGACGGCGTGGATGAAGCACATACATCATGGCGGGCCCACATAGCACCTTCCACTTGGCTAGTGGGAGGGGTTTCTAGCAAACCTTATGTAAAGTAAGGGAAAAGAATACATTGCAAAAATAAGGAAAAACAGAATATTTTAATGGGGTCTTGTATTCTTTTGTTTTTTAGGTAGGATGGTATGGCCCACTTTCATTGTGATGATTTAGTTGCGATTGCAGAGAGAATATTTATGAAACATGATCAGGGCTTTTGTTGGTTTCTACATGTCTTAAAACCAATCCTGAGATGCTCTCTCCTTATCACTCTTTTCTCCTTTCCTCTCTATTGCTTCTTTTTTTAATAGTAATTTAGTTACACCACACATCCAATCCATTACCTGCAACTCAGATTCCATTATTTAATAATTACTACACGAATATATCTGGTTTTTTTATTCATTAATCCATAAGCATTTGAACTTGTAGGTGCCACATGGCCTACCTCTGATCGGATCCGTGTGATGGTGATGAGAACCACCTTTATTACTTGGGTACAGCGTCTGGTGGAGCTTGGTTACAATACTCAAATTGAATTGACATATGCTGGGTGCTACACCCCTTTGAGAGTGTCCGGACAACAAGGTGATACACCCTTATCCGACTTTCATTGGGGCGAGTCTCTTATGACCCCTTTTATAGGACGCGGATTAGTTACTTCCTTAAACTATGCAGAGCTCTGGACAGGCTTGAAGGGGTAGGTACATGTTATGTATGTATTGGTGCAGAGCACATTGTCAAAAGAGACCTGCCACATCAGCAAGCATGTCATGTCTGCTCTCCACCATTAAGCACGTGCCACATACTAGGGGTGCACAAGAAACCGGTGAAACCGGTAAACCATACCGGAACCGGTTAGTTCAATTCAGTTCAGTCCAATTCTATAGCCCACCAGTTTCAGTTTCAGTTCTGAAAATAAAACCGGTTAGTTTGGTTCGGCTCTCGGTTTGGGGTTTTGTAGAACCGAACCGGATTGTGAACCCAATCATAGAATCGAACTGTTGAACCGAACCTAGGTGTTCAACCCTTTCTATTTCATGTCAAGTAGTCCACTTAAAATTTGCATCGATCTGATTTTTTTTTTAATGTGGCCCACCTAAACATTGCTTAACAATGATGATGGATGGTGTAGATCTAACAAACACATTATATTGCATCAAGGAATCCAATGCATTTGGGCTAGATTATAAAAAGACTAGAGCCATGGAATCGAATTTTTACGGTTAGGTTCGGTTCGGTTCTAGGGTGCTAACGGTCCAGTTTTGATTCCAAATTTCTTAGAATCGTTGTGAACAGTTTGGTTTCGATTTCACCCCAGAACCAAACCAAATCGAACCATATGCACCCCTACCACATACTGGCCTATCTCGAGCTCTGCACAGGCTCAGATAGTACTTGATCCACACCCCCTTCTATAGGAAGTTCCAATAACCCAAAACTTTGTGGGTCCTACTATGATGTTTTTGTACAATCCACACTATCGATCAGTTTTGCTGGCTCATTGGTAACCAAAAAAGTAACGCAAATCCCAGGTTCAAGTGTACCATACCACAAGGAACGATATGGGTAGAAATGCAAACCTTCTTGAGGTTACCGCGTGACATTTGTGTACCACTTGACTATTCAGGAGGCGATTTCTAATTAGATAAATGGAAAACACAAATACCGGCCTCATCCAAAATTAATTTAGGGTGGGTGATAAGGTTTTAATGGTGAGCATTCAATTGCCACTGATTTTTTTGTGTGGCCCACTTGAGCATTTGACTTGGATTCTCATCCTAACAAGAGTTTTAACACACAGTTATGAATTCCAGTATCCTTTGTAGTATAAAAAAAGCCATTATAGTATGAGTGCATTGGGGGGGGGGGGGGGGGGGGGGGGGGGGGGGGCGCGCTTGTTAAAAGAAAAAAAACAAAAAATCACACAAGATGAATAAGCCTGTGAGGGTGACAAATATGTTATGACCACCCCAATTGAACTAAAGCACCCATCTTTCTAATTTTGATTACTATCATCTTCTCTTAGTACTAGAAATTTTGTTGAGAACTGATCATGTATAGTTGTTGCACCACTCATTGTGGTACAAGGCTTTTTTAGCCATTAGATGCATTAAACAAATTATCTTTCTTTAATTTGTCGTCTATGATAGAAGCATTTTGAGCCATAAAACAAATCAAGAAAAAAAAAGAAAAAGAAAAAATATTTCATTCTCTCATCTTATAATTATTATTTTTCTTTCAGGCTTAAAAATCACTACACCGCTCTTGGCATAGCACCGGTCTTTTTTATTTGTCATGCAACGCAGCCACAAAGTTAGTCACATGATGCACCCACCCACCAGTGGCGTTAGTGTATTAACTTAGTGTTGGGATTGGACGCCTCTACCCTTCATGTATGAAGACCACCGACTGGTCAGTCACGATGGAGCAAGACAGCAGGTTGGTAGAACCTTTCTGGGCCATCCGGTTGACCGGCCGGTGGGGGGGTCAGATCGGCCAGTGGGGGGTCCGACCGATCGACAGTTTCCTTTTTTGGATTGGGTTTCTTAAGTGATTTTGCGCAAAGAGTTTCTAATTCCAGTTTTCTCCTATTTAAGGAGATGTAATCCGAGATTAGGGTTGCCGCCAATGGGCCAAGGGATTGAGAGGGTTCTAGGGTGAGATAAAGAGCTAGGGAGGAAGCTTGGAGTTCTCTGGGTTGAAGAAAGGGATGGGTTTGTCCTCCTCATGTGAGAATTAGCTTCAGGTAGTTTGGGATTTTTCTTATGGGCTGTGATCCAAGGTTTTCTTCTATAATCTTATGTAACTTCTGATTCATAGTGGATTGGTGTCGCTTTGTGCCGTGGTTTTTTACCTTTGAGGGGTTTTTCCACGTGAAAATCGGATTGCCTTCTTGTGTGTGATGATTTGCTTGTTGATTGCCATTGTAGTGTATTCCTCGTCTGCTTTGATTGCTTCCGCTGTGAGGCTCCTAACCCCAACACTTAGCACTCGAACCTGAGACCTGCTGTTGAAACCTACAGGCGTCTTCCAGCTAGGCTATCAGGCGATCTAATCTTTCACATCAATATGCGGTGTACTACGGAAATAAAAGGCCCCACCACGAAGATCGGGCTCATCAACTCATTAGGTTGGCCGCACCTGTGTCAGACCCTCGATGGTCCATTGATTCAAAATTCAAACAGTGTTGTCCACCTAATGAGCGGACCCGCCTGACTTTTAAGCTATCTGATCATTCCAAATACAAAATCAGATGGTTACTGCCATATTCTCAGGGTAATTTTGGGTTATATTCCAGCCACAGCTGGGCCAGCCGGATGGAACAGATAGTTGTACAACCATGGCCTATCTACAGTTGAAGGGTCACCACCATCATAAAATGATGGTGAACTATCATAGGATTCTACTCTTGCCAGTGGTCCAATGGTACTCTTGCCAGTGTTCGAATGTACCATTTTATGATGTATATATAAGAAACGGTCTCAAGTGCAACCGGTTGAGAAACGGTCTCAAGTGCAACCGGTTGGACCGTAAGTTAAGGTCCACCCATTGGATGATGGTGATGAGAACCACCTAATTTATTAACTTATCCCGCTTTTATTGGGGCGAGTTTCTTGCGAGCCCTTTTATAGGAAGTTCCTATGACCCAAAACTTTGAGGGTCCCACTATGATGTTAGTGTAAAATAATGCAAATCCAAGGCTCAAGTGATCATACCACAAGAGACAACATGGGTAGAAATGCCTACCATCAAAACGTTCTTGATGTTAGGCCGTGACATTTGTGTTCTACTTGACCATTCACTAGGTGATTTCCAACAAGATAAATGAAAAACACAAATATCAGCCTCATCCAAAACTAATTTGGCGTGGGTGATAAGGTTTCAATTAGAGCTGAACATGAGTTGCGCTAAACTAAGTTTGGCTTAGCTCGACCCCACTATGATCCAAGCTCGAGCTCAGCTCAACTTTGTCTTCGAGCTCACTCTTCTAACTCACCTCGGCTCATTGGTTCGAGCTAGATCAAGCTAGATCGGGCAAGCTGTTCGCGTTGAGTTGAGTCAAGTTAACTGATATGAATTTTTTTAATGTTGTTTTAAAAATTGTAATAAAATCAAGATAGTTGTAACCGAAGTAGGTTTAGTGGCCTACCACATTGGATAATCAAGTATTCAAGATAATCACATGCCTCTTAGAAGAAAGATAATCAAGGATTCAGAGAGAGAGAGAGAGAGAGAGAGAGAGAGAGAGGTGGGGTCACCGTCTCGTCGCTGCTACCCAAGTGGTAGGGTCGCTGAAGGAGTCCGGGCTTGGGTTCAAATCGAGTCAATTTGAGCTTAACCTAACTCGAACTCAACTCGAATTTTTTCAAGCTACAGGTTTAGCAGCTGGAATTGACCCGGACCATTCTGTGAGTTGAGTTGGATCGAGCTTAATCAAGCTAGTTCGAGCTGGTATTGACCCGGACCATTCTGTGAGTTGAGTTGGATCGAGCTCAATCGAGTTAGTTCCAGCGCTTTTTAGAGCTCGACTCGTGTTCAGCTCTACTTTCAATGGTGGGCATTCAGTCGCCACTGATTCTATTGTGTGGCCTACTTGAGCATTTGATCTGGATATCCTGACTTTTAAGCCAGCTGATTGCATGGTCTTAGTATCCTGCAATGCCATAGGTTATCTTTTTAAATTGGTGGTGACTCACCCTATTCACATGTGGCATTTATATATAGTTATCTGGACCGTCTAAATGGTGGGGGCACACTTTTTATGGAGCGTAATCTAAGACCAAACTGATCACTCCAAAGACAAAATCAGATGGTTACTGCCATATTCTCAATGTAATTTTGGGTTATGTTCCAGCCACAGCTGGGTCAGCCAGTGGTCCTGATTGTTGTACAACCATGGCTTATCTACCACCATCACTTTCAAAATTCATTTTATGATGGTGAACTATCATAGGATTCTACTCTCACCAGTGGTCCAATGTACCATTTTATGAATTTTATGATGGATGTGTAAGAAAGGGTCTCAAGTGCAACCGGTTGGACTGTAAGTTAAGTTCCACCCAGTGGATGACTTTCATGTGTGTGTGACATCCAACCTGTCCAATGGGTTGGCCCCATCATGAGGATCACCATGTGAAAAAATTCTATGTCCATCGATCGAGTGAGCCACAATTATATTTTTCTATTTATCAATGGTTGGAAAAAAAATTCATGGTGTGGCCCACCTGATGAGTACATAGGATTCATTTTTGCATTAGGAGATAATCAGAAGGGTTGGATTTCACATGCTATTAACAGGTTGGAAGTTATCCACTGGTTAGACCGCAGTTTGTGGCCCAACATGTAGGAATTGAAACCTTCTGGATGTGTAAAAGGCTGTTCCCTCTCAATTTCCAAACACCCATTTTCATCTTTGGAAATTGGTAAATGGTGTATGCAAATCAATTAGGACGGTGTACATATCAATTCCCAATTAAAAAAAAAAAAAAATTCCGGAAATTTCCTTTAAAAACAGCTGTATCGTAATAAACGGACGCGACTCGCCTGTGCCCCCGGCAACATGGGGCCCACATAGATTCTAGTGAGAAATCCACTCCGTCCATCAGTTCCGCAAGACCACAATATTATAGAAGTCCAAAAATTAGGCACATCCAAAACTCAGGTGGGCTGTACCGCACGAAACAGCGGGGAGTGGATACCTGCCATTGGAAACCTTGTGGGGGCCACTGAAGTTTCGTATCAGGATTATGCTTTTACCTCTATTTTTTTATTACCCTTTAGTTTATATGAGTAATAAAAGCCCTCTGAACGGTTTGAATGGCATGTAAACGTCATGGTCGGCTCCAGGAAGGTTTCAACGGTCAACGTCTCCGTTTTAACTGTTTCCTGTGGTGTGGCCAGCCTGATTTTTGGACTCCCATCGTGTTGTGGTCTTTCGAAACAGATGGACGGCGTGGATTCGTCACGAGAATCCCTGTGGGCCCCACGTAGCTTCCGACCGCAGGAACTTCCTGTGGCCGGGGCACAGGCAAGTAGCGTATGTTATTGTGAAATGACCAACATGCCATTGGAGTCTCCATAAAAGAATGCCTACAGTTAAGGGTATCGTTGTCATTGACGTGAAAGGTTGCAAGAAGTCGCTTTCGTTTTTACAAAGAAGCGAGGCTTCCGTGACTCGCCATTTTCAACGTTTCTCAAAAGTAAACTGACATTTACACCCTCGCGGTTTGATGCTAAACACCTTTTTTTTACTATTTTGTATTAGATTTATTCAAGAAAGTAATCCACTCTTCGAATGAGAACATCTCGAGTACAACTGGTTGGACCATTATTTACGGTCCACCCAACAGTTAACTTCCAACCTGTTTAGTGCATGTAAAATCCACCCCTTCCAGTAGGTTGGCCCCATCGTGATGACTATCTAATTCAAAAATGATCCCTATCTACTCATCAGGTGGGCCACATCTTGTAAACAATATGTAGCCATTGATAAATAGTAAAATACAAGTGTGTGCACTCGATGAATTTTCGTGTCCTATTTTTGTACAAGATGATCCATATGACGGGATGAACCTATAACATGTACCTTCTCTAATCGAATAATTTATTAATGATGTATAACTAATCTATTACCAAAAGTACAGAAGGGGTATACATAAAAAAAAGAAAAAAGAAAAAAAGAAAAAGGCAGGGTGTAGGTATCATTTCTGATTTTCTAATTCATTTTGTTATTTATGGAAAGATCATAGAATCCGCACTTCAGTAAAAACAGGAACCTTGCCTTCGATTTATGGGGAAAAACAAAAGGAAAAAAATCTCAGTTTATCTAGTTTTACTCGGGAGTTCTGTGATACTGTGGCAGAGTGCGATGGCACATGCACATGCAGTTGGGAGCTGTACACGTGGTCCACTTGTAATTCAAATTGAACCGTCCAAATCATGGGACCTGATTGGTTGGATAATCTTAACCTTTGATTAATTCACCACCACGTAATATCCAACAATCAGTCAGTTAAGATACTAGTTTAGTATGAATTTTTATAGTATCGTGTGGTCCAGGTGGTTTGTGTATGACATCCGACACTTCCAACCGTTAAACTCGATCGTGATGAACGGATGAAAAAAAAAAACACATTCGGATCTAAGCATTATGTCAGCCACACTATATAAATAATGTACAATTCCAGAAAATTTCCATATTCACGTGGCACATGTGATTATTGGATCAGATGATTTTTGGGTTCGTCGATATTCATAATGTGTGCACCTTTGTACGGGTTGGATGACAGACACACACCAGGTGGGCCCCACAATGGTCCAACACAACCACCTCTTGAAAAAAAGGGAGAGATAGAGGGCACTTTGGTCACATTCAGAAATTGTAAAGGCGTTGTCTATGACATTTTTGTAAATCTTTTATTTCTCTTTTTTCCTGTGATAAGTGAGTGTCGCGTGACCTGGCAGAAAATAACATGGTGGAGCCGTCTAATAATGATGCGTCGTACACGTGGACAGTGACTTATCATTAGGGACGTCCATTTGATTATTGTCCCCAATGTGGATACTAAATGCTTCAGATCAACTATAGATCTCATGATCCTAGCCATCTGATCAGCGGGAGCGAATTAATTGTGGCCCTGGCCTCACCCAAGACAATGCAGCCCTTACTGTGGGGCCCACCTTGATATATGTATTCTACATCTACACCGTCCATCCGTTTTTTCAGATAAATTTATGGTATGAGCCCAAAAATGAAGCAGATCCAAAACTCGGGTGGACCATACTATTGGAAAAATTGGTGATTGAACGCCAATTAAGAACTTCCCAGGGCCCAACTTAATGTTTATTTGCCATCCAACCTGTTAATAAAGTCACAAAAACCTGGATGAAAGGGAAAATAATTATCAGCTTGATCCAAAACTTTAGTGGCCCACAATAAGTTTTTAATGGTCAATCACCACTGTTTACTATGGTATGGTCCAGCTGAGATTTGGGTCTGCTCATTTTTGGGCTGATAGGGAAAAACTGATGGATGGTGTGGATGTAGAAGACATACATCTAGCTGGCCCCACAGTAATGCCCGCATCGTCTTGGGTGGGGTGGGGGCCGCACCTAATCCTCTACCCTGATCGGTAGACATACACCAGCGGGGTTAAGTGAAGCAAAGGAATAGCTGGGATTGTCCCACAATAGCTATTTGGGTAATCTCATGTGGGCCATACCACATGAAACATTAGGGATTGAACGCTTGAGGGTTACAGTTTATCTTAGTGGTAATAACCTTATGAACGGTTTGGATGTCATATAAACATCCTGGTCAGATCCAGGAAGGTTTTAACGGTGGAAGTTTCTGTTCCCACTGTTTCATTGGTGTGGTCCACCTGTGTTTTGAATCTGTCTGATTTTTAGAATCCTATCCTTTTGTGGTCTTTCAAAATAGATGGAAGGAGTGAATTCTAACGGACATCTCTATAGGTCCCACACAGCCCCGGGCACAGGTATATACCAGTGCCGGGGTCATAGGCAATCATCTAGACCTCCATATTGTGGGCCCACGTTGCCCTACCAAAAACATCACAATGAATGCTAAGCCCACGCCCCTTTAGAAGCACGGATTGGGTGGCCACCGTGATGTATGGGTTTTATCTACACCGTCCATCCATTTTTCCTTATCATTTTAGGGTGTAAATCCGAAAGCGAGGCACATACGAGGCTCAAGTGGGCCACACAGTGGAGATTAAAATGCCTACATTGAAAACTTCTTGGTGGTCACAGAAGTTTTGGAACAAACAGTGTGTTTTCCCTTCATCCAGATCTGTGTGATCTTATGAATAGGTTGGATTGCAAATAAATATCACGGTGGGCCCTAGAAAGGTTTCAATTGTGGATGTCATTATCACCTAATGCTTCTTGTGGCGTGATCCACTTGAACCTTTGATCTGCCTCATTTTTGGGCTTATACCCTAAATTGATATGGCAAAATGGATGGACGGTGTGGATAAAATCCATACAACGTCTACAAGCCACCCTTGTCGTACTATGGTGAATATGTTTGAGGTGAAGCTTGGGTGGGTCCCATTGTATGGATGTTCTCCCCAACAAACATGTTAATCCAACAATGAAAGGTCCATGATGTGAGAAGAGACTAACTTAGAAGATGTTTTCTAATTTTTTTTCCTACCTATATATTTGTATTAATTGGACCCATCCAAGGATATGGCCGATTGGTGGCACTTGCAAACATAGCAAACTATCATACAGTGGGAAAAAAAGGTCTGAGAAATTTTCATATTTAATTTGATCTTGACTGTTAAAAATATGGTAATAAATAAGAACGTCAACAAAATATGGAAGAACGAAAAGTTCAAGTTTAATGCCATTTGGATTAAAGGGAGTGAAAAAGAGGCCTATATATAAGCATATAGTTGTCCACATATTATATATAAACAAGGTTAAAGAACCCTTCTTTTGGTCCTTACTCATGCCTCAATGGTAGACTTACAAGAGTTCCAACATGAGGTAATGGGTTCAAGTACCCATTGTGGTGTGAGTGTGTGGAGGTGTGAATGCATGTGTAAAATCCTTTCTTTTAAAGTAATTCTTATATAAATCATAATCTGCATTAAAAAAAAATCACCTTTCCATTTAATTTTATCAAAGGGTGGTGTCCACCAATCTTCATTGTCTAAAGGTTCCCAAGGTTCCCAAGTGTTTTTTTTTAATAAAATATGTTTTATTAGAAAACTTGTGCTTAAATTGATTTGCAGGGAGAAAAAGATGAAGAGATTTTGGCCTACCTTATAAGGCATATGGAATTTAAAACCTTTAATCAATTACATGTGTTTATTTTTCAAATATATGGATGGTAATATATGAAATTTAAAATAGAGTTTTACTAAGATAGCTGGAACATGTGCAAGGGTCTCAATGCATGGCTCAATGGTAGATGCTCTGCGTTTAAACATGAAAATCCTGGGTTTGAGTGCCCATATGGAATGTATGTGAGTTAAAAAAAAAAAAAACCCCCCATGTCCATGATGAATGAATTTGGGTAACCTAAAATCTTGTCTTGACCAAGAAAGAATTCAAATTGCTAAGCCAACCACTTCACCCATTTGGGTTCGGCATTTCGGCCTATTGAACTTGCACGCTTGACCATCTTTGCTTGAAATCTAAAGCTAGTTGTTGGGTTCAAACCTAAGACCAAACTTACATAGAACACACACTCCCAAAAAAACTAGTTTTCGAGTAGTAGGAAAATGGTGAAGACGGATGCTTAAACTCTTTGAAGTTGTATGTGAGATACATCGAATCAATCAAGTAGTCCAAATTGTGAGGTCTGTAAGCTAGATTTGATATTCTCAGTCTCCTACTAATATGCATCTATTTATCAAAAAGATAGTGGATTTTGGTTAAAGAGAAGAGATCACCCTCATCTTTTCAAGAACACCCTTTGAATCAATGTGGAGGGGAAAATTTCTAAAAATAAGGGATAAAAAATGTTATTATTGATAAAAAGTGTTGTATGCTGTACATTTAATGTGTTTATATAAAAAAGCTCAATTTTTTTTCTTGAAATAAGAAACTTTCACAAAATGGTAAAAAAGTTTCGTCCCCACAAAATTTGTAAACAATCTTATATGGCTAAAATAAGACTGTAAATTATAATCAAACTCTTCAAACTCATACATACCCCACTTATAACTGACAAACTAATCAGAGAATGGTAGGAACCCCAAAGTCTAAGCCCAATTTAAGCCCAAGCCCATTAGCACTTAAGACCATAATAAGGCTAAGTGGACTAGGGGGGATGCACTACCCCATAAGGGCCAACGCACTACGCGCCATGTTGACATCTACCAGCTTTTATAACAGGGTTAGGTGGGTGATGATGCAAGCATGGATGCATTAACGAATGTGTTGAGGGTAAAATAACCTCTTTGCCCTTCCCTTTACTCAAAATTATGACTTTTTGCCCCTCAATCCAACCACCTAAATTGCACCACATGATGATCTCATTCTAGCAGTCAATCCTAACTTTTAGAGTACTTTTTACCCTTAGAGTTCTCATGAATTATATTAAAAAAACAACAAACAAGCCTATAAATATCCCATTTCTCTTCCTTTCCAAACCATCTTCCACATCATTCATTCCTTTTTTTTTCACATGCACTCACACACCCCACACATGCCTGCACACTCATGCCACAATGGGTGCTCAGACCCATGACCTAATGTTAAAACTCTTATGAGTCTACCATTGAGCCATGGGGTCGTAGGTAGCACTCCCCATCTCTTAACCCGCCTCTCTCACTTATGTTCCACCTATCCATCAAGGAGAATAAAGAGTATAAGGAGATGAGTCCTAGCCTAGGTCAAACTTAGTCAAGCTCAATCTTTAACCACCTAAATCATTGGAAACACCAATTGAAACCACTTGAGTCAATCCTTGCAACAAATCTGTTTATTCACTCATCCAACTTTAATCAACTTCATTCATACCTACATTAGCATCATGCATCATTCTCTCTACTCCAATCTGCATGTTGGTCTAGTTAGTCCAATTGTGTGCCTTATGGCTCACCCGTACATTGAAACTTGCCCATAAAAAGCTCGAACTAACTAAGCTTCGACCGTTTCTTCAAGTGGGTGAGTCCGAGTAAACTTTTCTGACTTGGGTCATCGCAGGCACTACATTACCACACTGCATTAAACACATTTGCATCATCTAATTCAATCATTGATATTTCGTTGTCTTGTGTTAGAACTAGAGAATGAACATTCCCCGAAATGTGGTGTTTTGCTGATCTAGGGTTCTGAATATAGAAACATTCGTAAACAATCACAGGCATTCATAAAATACACAAAAGAAGAGATATCGCAAGGCGAATTTTATTCCAGAGATTCTGAGATCTTGTACATTCCAGGCCGTGATCTAGCACGAGCCCTTAATTACATCGAATGATCGATGACCCTTGATTAAAAGGCAAAAGACTAGTCAGCGGGGACTATGGTCTCAGAGTTCATTGGTCACGGAGACCTGTGTTTTGGTGGTCGCGGAGACCTGTATTTGTATGGTCGCGGAGACCTGTGTTTGTATGGTCGCGGAGACCTGTGTTTGTATGGTCGCGGAGACCTGTATTTGTATGGTCGCGGAGACCTGTATTTGTTATAGACTGATCCACCTTTGTACGAGTCGGATGTCTATGTCCCATGTTTTGACCGGAGATCCGGGCTGAGACTGTTAGGGTTTATGGCTGAGATGGACGACTCTGGGCCCGCGCCTGTCAATGTAGGGACAGGTGACCTCGGGAAGTCCATTCTACAGTTGTGTGTACCTGCGCAGCTCAACCAGCGGATGCTGTTTGGATGGGTAGGGCATCGACTGTTCTTGGAATATCAGTTTTTTTTTAACAGATTGTGTGTGATAGTTCAGAACTCTCCTGGTGTGGTTTATCGTGTTAACCATAGTCCCCTTTGCTTAGTCCAGACCTGGATTCGGGTCATATTATGATAGTACACGTAATGATGATGCATCAGTATGATTCTGGGCACCGACGGCCTCTTTTCAGGAGAATTGTTCCATTCAGCTCGTTGGGTCGGATCGGACTCCGAAGGCTTGCGTTCTGCTCATTGGGTAGCCCGGATGGGTCGTTTGACTGCTCCATCGCGTCCGGAACGCTCGAAATACCCAAAATAGGTTCAAACGGGGCTTAAAAATGTTATGAAATGAGGATTTAAAGGTGCTGGAATGAATACGCAAAGTGCTGATTTTTGCGATCCGCTGGCCTGATTTTATTGATGCGCTGGGGCCAGTGCGTCCATAAATGATTTTCATGATGCGCCGGGTAATTTTATGACGCGCTGGGGCCAGTGCGTCCTTAAAATCTAATTTTTCGATCCGCTGGGCTATTTTGCGACGCGCTGGGGCCAGTGCGTCCTTAAATTGTAATTTCCTGATGCGCTGGGTAATTTTATGACGCGCTGGGGCTAGTGCGTCCATAAAATAGCTTTCACTCTAAAACTTGTATTTTTATGATCCGCTGGCCTATTTTGCGACGCGCTGGGGCCAGTGCGTCCTTAAAATGCCACGATTGATGGTTCATGTAATCCGCCGAGGATTTCCCTGATGCGCTGGGTCACTTTTATGATGCGCTGGGACCGGCGCATTGAAAAAATATGACTTAGCCATTCCTCCAGACCTGGTATGATCGGAGGTGCGATTTTCGGCGAGGGGATCCGGCGGTCGGAGAAGGATTCCGGCGATCGGCAGAGGTTTTTCGGCGACGAGGTCCTCTCTCTCTCTTGCTGAATGATGCAAATGAGGTGGTGGGCGGGGTATTTATAGGTATCGTCGTCCAATAAGCGGTCGACACGTGTAGCGCGTCGAGAAAATGAGTCGGCGCGTCGATAAATGCGCTCGGCGCGTCGCGAAATGATCGGAATCTTGAAGTTGGTTTGCAGGACGCGCCAGCTGCCAGCGCATCCTGAAATTAATTGATTTTTTGGATGCGCTGGGTGAATTTTTGGATGCGCTGGGCGCAGTGCGCCCTTAAATTCATTTTTTGGATGCGCAGGAGGCAGTGCGCCCTTAAATTCATTTTTTGGATGCGCTGGAGGCAGTGCGCCCTTAAATTCATTTTTTGGATGCGCTGGACGCAGTGCGCCCTTAAATTCATTTTTTGGATGCGCTGGGTGCAGTGCGCCCTTAAATTCATTTTTTGGATGCGCTGGGTGCAGTGCGCCCTTAAATTTATTTTTTGGATGCGCTGGACGCAGTGCGCCCTTAAATTCATTTTTTGGATGCGCTGGGTGCAGTGCGCCCTTAAATTCATTTTTTGGATGCGCTGGACGTATTCGTGTCCTTAAATTCATTTTTTGGATGCGCTGGACGTATTCGTGTCCTACAAACTTGGGTTTTGCAAATTGGGGGATTTGCGGGGTCCGCCTCGCGATGAATGCCGATGCACTGCTCCTATTTCTTCATAATTGAGGTATCCCCCCAATTTTGGACAGTTTTGGTCATGATGACCGGCGGGGTCCACCACTAGCCCAATTTCTCATTTTTTTGGTTAAGTCTGATATGTGTTGCGATTTTTGCCGAGATTTCTGATGCACTGCCCCTAAATCCAGTGATGGGGCAGATTGTACACTTGTGATCCCTGTTTTAAGGATCCTGACTTTTGGGACCCCAACATCTTGTAAAGTATATATCATAAAATTGTACGAGTAAAGAGAGTGCTTAACACATTTCCTCTTTGTAATCGTGATCCTTTGCTCAGAATTTTTTTGTCATAAACTAGGTGTCATTTTAAGACAAGAAATCCCTCCCGATTCCTTCTCTTAATGTTTCTACATGGTCTAACTGACTGTGGAATATGAGTAATTGGCTAGTTGTGACTCTAAGTCAAACATATAATATCTCGAGTAAAAAATACACTGCGAAAGCGCTGAAAAAGCACTAGTGATTGTAATAAGCCCATGATCCAACATCTACAAAACCTTAAAATGACCAAAAACAACTTATTAAAAAATTGCCTTAAAAATTCATAATTTGACCCCTAAAATGATTGAATTTTATGAAGATAGACAATTCAATAAAGTTTGAATAATTGGCTAGAACAAATAGATTTCAAATAGTATATTCTAAGTGAAGCTATAGTGCTTGTTGTGTCCGCTTGCTAGCCCAGTTGGAAGATGCCTTTGTGTTTCAACAGCAGGTCTCAGGTTGAAATGCTAAGGAGACACTAATTGCATCGGTGGGTGCATCGTGTGACTAACAATGTGGGTGCGTCTTGTGACTAACAGAAAGAAAGCTATAGAGCTTGTTTATGCCTCTTTTGCTCAATCAAAGACCCTTTGACCTGCAGCCCTCCATTGAGTTATCCTTTATCCGTTCTGCATCAATTTGGATCATTGAGTGTTTTCTTTCGCCCTTCCATTAACTAACATCTATTAAACGATTAAACTGTTGAAAACGGACAGCTCAAATCTGACTTTTGGCGAATCACCGATTGATCGCCCACCTTGGGCGATTGATCGCCCATTATTTGGAATTCCAGAGTTTAATTAAAAAACTCTTTGGACTGTTTTACGCTCGGGCGATTGATTGGTTCACTTGACCGATTGATCGTCCATGGTCGCCGATCAATCGATGAATCAATCAATGGTACAATCGACGGTTCTGCGGAGTGTGCAATTTTACGCGGCTTTGCACGTTTTGTTTCTAATTTTGTTTATAGGCTATTTAAGCCAGGTGTAAACAGGATTAGGGTATGCTAATACGTTTCTAAGGTTGTTATTAGGGTTTTGAGAGAGAGAGAGAGAGAGAGAGAGAGAGAGAGAGATTGTTCTACTCTTGAGGGATTGTATTGTGGGGGGTACCATCTCTGTATTCTTTCGACATTCATAGTATTGTTGTCGCTTTGTGCAGTGGTTTTTTCCCGCAAGGGTTTTACATGTAAAATCGGATTGTCTCATGTGCGTTGATTGCTTATGGTGTGTGTTGATCGTTAGATTCTCATCTGTGCTTCCACGAGGTTTTTCCAAAAAGTGGTATTAGAGATATCGTGGGGTGTTTACAGATTCGAATTCTGAGACAATCGCATTGCATCGAGCACGAAGTTCGACGTTGAGAAGTTTTTCGACAACAACAACTTCGAGTTATGGAAGGTGAAGATGCAAGCCATCCTAATTCAACAAGGCGTTGAGGGCGCTCTTGGGAAGCAAACGGAGGCTATGAAGTAAGATGAGTAGACCCAGATGGATAAGAAGGCCCGAACCTCAATTCAATTGTACTTGACGAATGACGTCCTTTATCACGTCACGAGGGAGAAGACTGAAGCGGATACATGGGCTAAACTAGAGAGCGTGTACGCGAAGAAATCTCTAGAAAACAGGATGTATCTGATAATGCAACTCTTTACCTCGAAGATGGCAGAATGGGTCGATTTGGACGACCACATTAGCACATTCAGTCGGTTGATTTTGCAAGTTGCTGGATATTGGTGAAGAAATAAAAGACGAGTATCAAGCCTTCATACTGCTGAACTCGCTTCCTAGTTCATACGAGACCATCAGGGACCTTTGTGTGTAGGTAGGGAAACCATCAACGTTGAGACCGTCGTCTCAGCCCTCCAGTCGAAGGCGATGAGACAGAAGAATGGTGATGCTGGGTCTTCCTCCGATGCACTGGTTATGAGAGGAAGAAATTCAGAGCGAGGTGATGGATCGTCACGTTCTAGATCCAAATCAAAGGGCAAGAGCAAAAGAAAGTTGAAGTGCTGGGGCTGTGGCTAGTTAGGGCACATGAAGAAGGACTGTAAGAGTCCTAAAATTAAGAAAGAAAAGATGGGGGATTCTTCTAGGGAGGCCAATACTACACAAGTGTCTGAGGGCAACAAAAGTGATGTTTGTGAAGTTCTGACAATGTCGAAATCAAGTTTTCTCTGTGATGAGTGGCTCATGGACTCCGGGGCTTCGTATCACATGTGCCCTGACCGGAGTGCCTTTGATTCCTATAAGGAACATGAGGGCGGCTCAGTGTTCTTAGGCGATGACTATGCCTGTAAAGTTGTGGGAATTGGTATGGTGCGTATCAAGATGTTCAATGGTATCGAATGTACTTTGACGGAAGTGCGCCATGTTCCTAAGTTGAAGAAGTGTCTTATCTCTCATGGTGCACTCGAGGCGATGGGGTGCAAATTCACCGGATTTGATTGGTGTTGCAAGGTTTTAAAGGGGGCCCTAGTCATTATGAAGGGACATAGGCATGGAAACCTTTACAAGTTAATTGAGAGTGTTTCATCTGGTGGAGCTGCAGCTATTGTAGCTGATTCCACGTCTGCACGTATATGGCATGTACGCTTGGTGACATGAGCGAGCTGGGTATGAAGGTACTTTCTGATCATTCCTTGATTCCTAATTTTAAAAGCATGGACTTAAATATATGTGAACATTGCATGTATGGTAAACAGTCTAGGTTATCTTTCAAAACTGAGAAACAAGTTTATAAAGGGGTGCTTAAGTATGTTCACTTAGATTATGGGGGCCGTTGCCCGTTGTTTCTATTGGAGGGTCATTGTGGTTCATGTATCTTACTGATGACTACAGTAGGAAGGTGTGGGTTTATTTTCTGAAAATAAATCCGATATTTTCACCACTTTCAAGCATTGGAAAGTGATGGTGGAAAATTAAATAGGGCAGAAATTAAAATTGCTGAGAACCGATAACGGTGGAGAGTTCATGTAACACCCCGTACTTTTCAGTACTTGGGTGTTACTTTAGAAATATCATTAATTTAAAAATTCATTTCTAATATCCAAATTACAAAGAAACTTAGTAAAACATTAAGCCATTTAATGGCAAATTACTGTTTTCATAATCATTATTGGTTTTAACAATAAATAATTAAAATCATAGTAATGATAATAATATTACCATTGTATCATGAAACGGAAAAAGTTATTAAAAAATCATTGTTATCCTACAAAAGTGGACTTTACTAGTTCTTGGGACTTTTCAACCGTCTAAATCTAATTTGGATTTAAATCAATCGTTGGGATATGCATAATACCACTATTATTGATCTAAATGAGGTGTGTGGCCCACCTGATTGGATGATTAGTGTAATGGGCCATTAATGGACCACTAGCCTTAGGATGACTTGTAGAAGAAAATAGATGGAGTGGATTTTAATAAATGTCACCATGGGCACCATGTTGTGTGTGTGTGCGCGCGCGCACGCACCATATGTGGTGCTCTCATGTTACACCAAACCAAACACCAAAGTAAAGCAGATGCTGGCTCGTGAGTTTCCCAAAGAGGGAAGTTTCCCTCTCTTTTTATCTCCACTCTGTCCGTGCGACAGTTCAAACAGACCACTGTCCATTTTGTGTCGAGCGTGGGCCAGTTATGATGATTGGATTGAAGGATCTAAACCGTTCATTTCACTCACGTGTAAGGGCTGACCTAAATCTAGGTGCAGATCTACAAATAGGTCGTCAACGCTGATGTAGTTTACATCTGAAAGTTGGGTTGTCCAATTTTAAGTTGTATTTTTCAGCAGCTAGGTAATCACCAAATTGCAATCGTTGTGGACCACTTTGGGGAAATCCAAACCGTCAATTTCGTAGAGCATAATGTGCTCTACCAAACCATGTTACCCTCCTCTGTTGGGAGTCACTAGTTACAAACAAATCTGCAACCAAAGTCTAGTTTTTCACCTTACCTTTCCAAAAAGGGAAGCTGCCAAGCTAGTAATCCGCGTGCATTTGCTTTCTTTTATCCCAACCATCCATAGCAATTGTAGAAACCTCATTCTAGGGTAATCCCAGTCGTCCATCCTCACTCACACGGATCGATTCCATGATATAAATAGGAGAGTTATTTTCCATTTCTAAAGCAATGCAGACCTTTCACTCCCTTCTCTTCTCAGATCTCTTCTAAGATCTCAGATCTTCTTTGTGCAAAGAGAGCAGATCTGCCACAGTTTTCCTAGCCGCATGTGGTGGTGCTCGAGATTCGGCCGGTCTTCTTCAACTCGCGAAGCCACCAGGAAGAGCACATCAGAGCTTCGACGGCAAGGGTTCTCGAGCTCTCTAGAGCTAATGCAGATTGTCAAGATGAAGAGGTTCGAGGAGATACAGTTTAGATCGCGATCCTCCATTGATAATCCCTTCTCCTCCTTCATCTAGTATCGATTCCTGAAGATCTTTATATGGCCATTAATGGCAAATCTAATTCGTCCCTCAGGTATAGAACTTCTAATAAGTATCTCATTATCATTGCCTTCCATCCATTCTAACTCTCATGGTCGTTGAGTTGTTGTTGCGAGTTCATATTGAGTCGTGGCTTAATTGAGTCAATGGTTGAGTTGCGGCGACTCAATGAGTCAATTTTCTGGGGTGTTTAAAAACAGAGTTGAGTGCTAGTTGAGTTCAATAGTTGCTAGACACAGCAATAGAAGAAAGGAATTAGAGAGTGAGGGAGAAAGAAGTCTGTCGAGCCAACTCTCTTTACTTTCATTGCTGAGTTGACTCAGTTTTAACTCACTTGTGGGTTGAATGATGGGTTTGTATTATAATTATGGGGTTGTGGCTGGGGTTTTAGTTGAATTCAGAGTATTCTTCCTAGCCGATTAGATTCAAGTAAATCAGTTCCAGAAATTCTCAATAGGATGGATAGGTTGTGTTGGTGTAATTGACTTTGAGTTGTAAATTGCGTTGACTCGGTTTGAGTCCTAGTTATAGAGATCAGCGGAAAGTCAAAATCTGATCTAAAGTCCATCTAGATCTAAGTTGTTAGGAGTCCTTAGTGGATCATGAGTAGAAGCTGATTTTGAGTCTTTCTTTTCTACTTACTTGGATTTAGAATTTTTGGATCGAGCTTATAAGCTTGAGTTTTTTCCAATTAAGTGAGTTAGAGCTTAGTTAATTTGGTTGGGTTTGAATTAACTTAAATTTTAGGTGAGTTCACCTCTCGATTATTTTTAGTATAAATCTAATTTAGAATATGTAGATCACTGATTGATATATTGCTCATTAATTGTAGGAATTTGGTTGTGTTCCTTCCAAATTTACCTTCTCTAGCTTATTGATTGAGGAAAATTTCTTGTGAGGTGAGGTTCTCACCCTTCAAGGTTTCCATTAATTTAATTGAATTGAGTATTTCTTGTATAGTATTGTTCGTTTAAATACATTTTGTCAATTGAATTCCTATGTATATTGAAATAATTGCTTTAGATAAATTGTGATGAATATCTTTTATTAATTGTTTCATACTTAGATTCTAATGGATACAAATTTTACTTGTTAGTTAGTTTCAAATGATTTTAGAGGATGGGTTGTACATGAATTGAGGATGTCATTGGGAGAATTGGTTGTGAAATGTTAACTGTTGTGTTATGAGATAATGGCTTATTGCCATTTAGTGAAATTTATCTCACGATGTCCTAAATGGGACTTGATACCCATGTGGCTTTGTTTAGGAAGATTCCTCTTTGTTGGTGTCCATCAATAGACTTGTTGCCCAAGTGGTTTGGTTGGAGATCAAGAATATCCTTTTATTGGAAACTTTAGAACACATAAAAGATGGTAATGTTAATGGTCTAATTGTAGAGAATCATGGAAACATAATTGGTTGTGTTGTACTATAGTATATTCTGTTGGATGTCTCATGTGCCGGGGATGGTGTTATGGGATGCTATGCCTGAGCCATCAGCCTATGCTGGGTTTTGCACGCCCCCCATAGTGACCGTGAGATTTTAATTATTGATTTGTTAATTGGACTAATAAAGATTAGCTAATCATACATACATGGTATTTGCAGGTAATGTTAGTGACGAGCCACATTACTGTCGGTTTAATATGCATTGCATTGCGGGTAACATTGATGACAAACAATGTTACTATCGGTTTGAAATTCGTTAGCTAGATGTGCATCTCTAGGGTAATGAACATGTGCATGCATCCATAATTTAAAAGATCAATGTTAATATGTGTAGAATGAATTGGGTGAATGCTGTGTTGTTTGTGATGTGGATGGAATATTACATTTGATTATATAAAATCCATTTTAGAATTTTTAAATTTGTCATTATATAATTTGTTATCTTTATTGTCTCTTTATTTAATTGTAGTTGTTACCTTTAGTTAATGTTACTTGTAATTTTACATTTGGTCATACTGTATATCATCTACTATAATTTTAGAACTTGTGTAAATCATAATCTGTTATCTTTAATTAATAATTGCCTAATTGTTATCATGTTTGATAATTTTGGAGGGTTTATCTTACTATGATAGCATTTTAACGCTATCGAACCATATCCGTTGATGCAGGTGTCTCTGGATGGGGAGCTGGATGGATTTTACAAGTTCAAGACCATTTAAAGTTGTAATTCATTTATGTATTGTAATTTAGTTTTGAGTCATTTGATTTGTACAAGCCCTATGGGCGTCACTTGTATAGTTTAATATATGTTGGACATTGCATGTCTTAATCTGCTTCTATTGCAATTTAAATAAAAAAAATTATACTGTAAAGTGGATCTTTGAATGTTTACACTCAGGTTTTCAGAACTCAGGCTCAGCACTAGAGTAATGAAAACTGGGGTGTTACAGTTCACTTTTGGGGAGTTCAATCGGTATTGTAAAGAGAAAGGGATCGCGAGGCACAACAAAGTGCGCCACACACCGGAACAAAATGGTGTAGCTGAGCGGATAAACCGTACTCTTTTGGAACGAGCCCGGTGCATGTTCAGTAATGCTGAGTTGGGCAAAGAGCTATGGACTGAGACCGTTAACACGGCTTGTTACTTAATTAATCGGTCACCTTTAACAGCTATAGATTGTAAAATTCCAGAGGAGATGTGAAGTGGTCGGTCATTAGACTACTCAAGTCTGCGTGTGTTTGGTTGTGAAACTTATTCTCATGTACCGTTAATTAAAAGAGATAAGCTAGACTAAAGGACCAGAAAATGTATCTTTGTTGGCTATGGTAATGGAGTGAAGGGTTACGGACTATACGACTCTGTTACTCGTAAAATCACCCTAAGTCGTGATGTCAGGTTTGATGAGGGTTCTTTGTTCCGAAAGGATGTACCAAAGGAACCAGAAAAATCTGATGTTGTTGACATCCAGGTTGACAGAGATAAGACAAGGGCCGATACTGAGATGCAGTCAGAGGTACAGGATCAAGTGGAGCAGCCACTTGTGCAAAGAAATTTACCCAAGGATCGCAGGTCACCGGCAAGGTATAGACATGACTCGAACGTTGCATTCGCCCTTATTACAGATGAGGGGGATCCGTCTAACTTTGAGGAAGCACTACGGAATGTAGATGTTGAAAAGTGGAAAGTGGCAATGCAAGACGAGATGGACTCTCTCTACAAGAATGAAACTAGGAGCTAGTGGAGCTTCCTGTGGGCCGAAAAGCAATAGGATGTAAGTGGATTTTTCGGAAGAAACAAGAAAGGTACAAGACTAGATTAGTGGTGAAGGGATATGCTCAGCCTGAAGGTGTGGACTTCAGTGAGATCTTTGCGCTGGTTGTGAAGCAGATATCTATTAGGTCCGTGTTGGTGCTAGTTGTCCAATACGACCACGAGCTAGAATAAATGGATGTGAAGACTGCTTTCCTGCATGGGGAATTGGATTAGCAGATTTACATGGTGCAACAAGAAAGTTATAGAGTGAAAAGGGCCGAGAACATGGTTTGCATGTTGAGGAGATCGTTGTATGGTGTCAAATAGTCACATAAGCAGTGGTGCAAGAAGTTTGATTCCTTCATGATGAGTCAGGGCTTTTCCAAGAGCGAGTATGATCATTGTGTCTATTACAACACACTGACTGATGAAATGTTTCTCATACTGGTGTTATACGTCGATAACATGCTTATTGCCAGTCATAACATGTCTGACATCGATGTGTTGAAGATTCAACTTTCAGGAGCATTCGAGATGAAGGATCTGTGGGCTGCAAAGAGGGTTCTTGGCATTGATATTTATAGAGACAGGAAATGGAGCAGGTTATGGTTATCTCAGGTTGAATACCTTAAGAAGGTGTTGGTAAAGTTTGGGATGGACAAGTCCAAATCGGTTAGCGTTCCCAACACGGCTCACTTCAAGCTTTCTTCAAAGCAATGTCCCACGACAGATGAAGAAAAACATGATGTCTCATGTGCCCTATTCTAGTGCTGTGAGTAGTTTGATGTATGCCATGGTCTGTATAAGACCTGATATTTCACAGGCTATGGGTGTTGTTAGCAGATTCATGTTTAACCCCGACAAATAACATTGGGAAGCTGTGAAATGGCTACTTCGATATATTCGGGGTATGCAGGACTACGTCTTGACATTTAAAAGGTCTAAGGACAAGTTGGTTAGGTACGTCGATTCTGATTACGCAGGTTGTGTGGATAGTAGGAGATCGACTTCCAGTTACTCGTTTGTGCTAGTGGGTGGAGCAATTAGTTGGATGTCGAAGCTTCAATCTGTGGTAGCTCTTTCTACTACCGAAGCTGAATATATAGCAGTGACAGAAGCATTCAAGGAAGCAATTTGGTTAAAAGGAATGTAAATCAGTTGGGGCTTCAATAAAAAGTCGTGTCGGTTAATTGTGATAGTTATAATGCTATAAATTTAGCTAAAAATTCTATTTATCAATCTCGTATTAAACACATTGATGTGCGTCACCATTTTATCTGACAGGTGCTTGAAGAAAGAGATGTGACTCTGGAGAAGATTCACACTAGCGTAAATCAGGTGGATATGCTAACCAAAGTGGTCCCTACAGAGAAGTTCAAGTTCTGCGTAACTTTTCTAGGATTGACGAAGACTTAATGAAGACGCAGTTGGCACGAGAAGCGATAGTGATGAAGCTATGTTGAAGAAGAGATGGAGGACCCATTTGTGACATGTGCTAATGTGAAGATTGGAGGCATGGTGGAGTTTGTTAAAAAAGGACGCCTCAAATCTGACTTTTGGCAGATCACTGATTGATCGCCCACCCTGGGCGATTGATCGCCCATTATTCAAAATTCCAGAGTTTAATTAGAAAACTCTCTAGATTGTTTTGTGCTCGGGCGATTGATTGGTTCACCTAACTGATTGATCACCCATGGCCGCCGATCAATCAATGGATCAATCGATGGTACAATCGACGGGTCCGCGGAGTGCGTAGTTTCACACGGTTTTGCATGTTTTGTTTCTAATTCTGTTTCTAGGCTATTTAAGCCGGGTGTGAACGGGATTAGGGTATGCTAATACGTTTTTAAGGTTGGTATTAGGGTTTTGAGAGAGAGAGAGAGAGAGAGAGAGAGAGAGAGAGAGAGCTTGTTCTACTCTTAAGAGATTTTTTTTGTGGGGGGTACCATCTCTGTATTCTTCCGACATTCATAGTATTACTGTCGCTTTGTGCTGTGGTTTTTTCCCGCAAGGGTTTTCCACGTAAAATCGGATTGTCTCATTTGCGTCGATTGCTTGTGGTATGTGTTGATCATTAGATTCTCCTTTGTGCTTCCGTGAGGTTTTCCCAACATAAATAATCAAGTTAAAATACGCCCGTGTTTAAGGAATGGCAAAAAGTAATTAGCTAGTTAAGATAAGGCTTTGATGATGATGTATTTGTGTTGGACCATTGATTAGACCTATGTGGACCAAACTGCGTACAAAATGGGTCGATGCCCCATCTGGGTTTGAAAACGTTGCATTGGATAATCCCTCTTTCTGACCAGGTGATTGATCTGAAGCCCCAAAACATGGGTAATTTGGGGATGTAAGAACGTCATAAGAGGGGCCAATCAAAGTCTTTGATCAATCATTACGTGCACGGTGAGGATTTACCCACGCACCCAACTGGTTATAGGGATTTTTTTTTTCTTTTTCAAATGGGCACATTTATGGGGGAGCTGAAAATAAGGACAGGGAAGGTGCGTCTGGTCTTTGCATTCAGCTGATTTTAAGGAATGTTATTCTAAGGAGACTTCAGTAGCCCGACCATGGAATTTCTTTCTTCATAGATTGTTTATTTGGTTTATTTCATTAAAGAAATTAACAAAAAAAAAAAAATGCATGTTTGACAACTAGGAACTCGAGCTTGGATCGGTTCGATTGAGATTTTTCTTTTGACTCAACTGAGTTGAACCTGTGACTCGGACGAGTTTCTTCAAAGTCTCGTTGAGATTTGGAAAATACCCCGGACTATATTTTTATTATTATTTATAGTGGCGTGGATGCCACTATACCTTGACCATGCACATCCTTCGTGTGGCGCACATGTTTAAGACCGGTTGAAACTGTCCTAATTGTTGGGCCACCATCGATGGTTTTTTTTTTTTTTTAATTGGTTAACACATTAGTATACACACCACACTTGGGAATAGATACCAAAGACCTGAAACGAGGTTATCTTCACTCAATCTACGGCTTGAGCTATGGATGTGTGTTTTTGGGATGCAGTTTGGATGTCACCTAAAATCGGATTTTCTTGAAATTTTTGGTAAATTAATTATCAGATTGATCAATATCTGATTCCCAACATAACATGATTCTATTAATGTCTAGAGAAATGGATAGTCCTTATTTATTATAATAGAGAAGGTTCGATCAATGATCTGGACCTTTCATCGTTATGCCCCTTACACGGTGGAAGGCAGAAGGTACAGGGGGTTCATTGTAGATGATTATTTCTCTTTGGTGCTTTCAGAAGAATATGAGAACTGTTGGGCCTGTTTGGAGGGACCAGAAGGATGAGAACAAGGCCAGCCAAACAGGCCCTTGGGCTTCATTGTCACATTCTCTCATATTGGGGATACCAATTGGACTCGAGTTAGGTGGAGAAGGGGCCTCGTGCTAGAGATCTGGACCGTCCATCAGGTGGAACTTGCCATCTACATTCCTGGGCCTACAAACCACGTCCATCAGCCCATACTACATGTCTTTTGAGTGTACCCTCACGTGGACAGTTTTCGATGCGTGTGCTAGCTCTCAGCCTATATTATGGACGCGGTTTGGCTGTTGCCTGATGACCCGAACATCAGCCAGCTAGCTGTCTCAAAGCTCTGTGGCCCCACCATGATGTATGTGTTTTGCAAGTTTATTTTATAGTATGAGCCAAAAAATGAGACAGATCCAAAGCTCAGGTGAACCAGACCACAGGGAAACAGCGGAAAAAATGACGTCCACTGTTGAAACCTTCCCAGGGCCCACAGTGATGTTTATTCGTTATACAACTTTTTGGTAAGGTCACGAAGACTTGGATGAAGGGAAAACACAAATATTAGCTTGATCCAAAACTTTTGTGCCCCCAAGAAGTTTTCAACGGTGAATATTCAATCCCTGGGGTGTGGCCCACCTGATATTTGGATCTGCTTCATTTTTAGGATCATGCCCTAAAATGAGTTCAAAAAATGTATGGATGGCGTGGATAAAACACATACATCATGGTGGGGCCCACAGAGCTTTGACACCAGCCAGCTGGCCGGTGTTCGGGTCATCAGCCAAACCGCGTCCATTATATTATGCCTGATCTGAAACGTACATCTAATGATTCGCATTTTAAACATTTCATGGCCAAGAGATGGAGGGGATGAACGTTCAGTGTGTGGAGAATTCCAACAAAATTCCTCTCAACTGTTGGTTTGTTTCACAATACGAGGATAATCCAACAAGCTGACGTGCCTGATTTCATTGCATATGAATTTAATGGCAGGAATCACATGACCTTTAAGATGGGCGGCTCAGATTCTTCACTTATGGCAGGTTATAAACAGCCTATGCTCTTACCTGAGTTGACTCGCACAAGCGCGAATGCATGCTCTGCAGAGGGCTAGATCCTTTTTTTTTTTTTTTTTTTTTAGCACCGTCCTCAAAACGCTGGTGGCATATCCTCTTCACATGTGGTGTTAGTATCAGCTGTGAAAGCCATTGAAATTGTGGGTCGTATCTTTAAAGCAACACTTATCAAGTGATCCCAACCATCTATATTTTGTGTCCATCTATTGGATAGTTAAAAGTAAAATAGTGAGTGGTTCAAATTCAAGAGGAAAAATTAGATGGTTAATATCATTTCTTGTAGTTTTTTGGTCATGCTCCATCTACGTTTGTGTTAATGACTTGGACAAGTATGATTACTTTAGAACAATGACATGTGCATGGTCGAAAAGTCGCCACTACGTTTTAGACGGTGCTGAACTAACTCTATACAGCTTGAATCTTGTGTCACGTGGCACATGCTTTTGTTAACTAAAATGAGATAGAAATTTTCACCCAAACAAGCTGAAAGATTGTCATATGCTACAGAAATGTTGGACTAAGCATGTAAGCACTGATGACTTGTGTGTGCCATACAAAAATGTGGCCAAACATTGTTTGGAGAAAAGATCCCTCCTCAACCACACACTCAACAATATGGATCAAGAGATAAAATATATAAGTCATAGCATATAGATTTACATGATTCTCTTTCGGTATATTTACAAATTCACAATTATCCACCACACACTCGAAGGTTAAAAAATATGTTAACAAAGCAACTCTTAAAAAGAAAGAAAAAGACGACAAAGCAACTCTTAATATAATGATCTAATCTCTTTCTCATGACAAAATATACATTGCTCCAAACAAATTGCAAAATTATATAAAATTTGTGATAATGTTAGCTAAATGAATAATAAATCTCTAATGATCAGGCTTCATAGAGCTTAATAATCCACGTGCCCTAAGTTACACCACAAAATAAATAAATAATCATAATAATAATAAATTTCCAAAACCTGCCATCGTACCCCATGTTTGGCACTGCATTCATTGTCGTACTAACAACCTAGATAAGGTCAATGCCCTATTACCATGACACATTTTTAGATTGAAAGAATATTCTATAAATGTGTAAAATAAATAAATAAATATATATATATATATGAGAAATGGTACTATGAAGGCAATCATGAAGGTTTTAATGGGCGAGTAACCCCTCTCAACTATTGCTTGTAGTGTGGCCCACCTAAGTCATCAATTGACTTGATATTCAAGCCCGTGTCCCATCATGGAATGGTGCATCTAATTGATGGGGTAGATGTTCGACACACATCACAGTGGGGCCCACATAGCTCGACCTCGTGGGAACTTCCCATTAGGTAGACCTCATTAGTACCATTTCCCTATATATATATATATATATATATATATATATATATATATATATATATATATATATATAGAGAGAGAGAGAGAGAGAGAGAGAGAGAGAGAGATAATTGTGGAATTTGATGTGTATTTTCAAGGTTTTATTTACATGATGCCGATTTATTCCAAATGACAAAGTGTGTGTGTGAGAGAGAGAAACATGTGCAACGTTGATCGCCAAAACTATGAGAGACCCTTATATTTATAGGCCATGGATGTTTTAGTATATTTTTCAAGAAAAACTGCACTCCAAATGAAACAGGAGAGCTATTGGAATTCTTATTCTTCCCTTAGTGGTGGACTCCTCGGAGTTTCAACACAAAGTGTGGGGTTCAAGTCCCATGGGTGGTGAAATCCCATTACGGTGTGAGTGTATGTTACACGACGTGATGATCCAGGTTGTTCATCTTAAGGTCCCACAGCATATGGACCAGTTGGTTAATCTCACTGATCAGATATCCCCTTCATCCATGTGAGGTTGAGTTTGAAAAATAGTGAAAATTTGGTTTTGGATGGTCCATGGACGGTGGGAGGGTGATCAGCTTGGTGGAACCTCGATAGCATTCCTTTTTCAAATTAGTTTTTTTTTTTTTTTTTGTTAGTCAAGCAATGCACTCACCCTATTAACCGTGCAACACACTTACAGTCACATGATGCACCCAATCCACTGGTGGAGTTAGTGTGTCTCCGTAGCATTTGGAACCTTAAACCTGCTGTTGAAATGCCTAATGCTACCTGAGCTTGTGCCTAAGGCAAGTTTGATGTGGCACCTACGTGTAGTGTCTATTGGTATTTGGCAGAGAGCACGTTGTCAGAAGAGACCTGCCGATTGCCATGCCAGCAAGCCTAATACAAGTCTGTCACAGCTACTCTCCACCAATAAGCATGTGCCACATGCTAACCCGAGCCCTGCACATACTCGCGTAGTACCTAATCCGCATCCCCTCTCTCGCACCGTATTTGAAAGGTGTGCCGTCCATCAAGTGGTCCGACTGTATGTGCCCTGACCTGAAGATCAGGGTGGTCCAGTCATCAGGTGGGCCGCATGCGTATATAAAGAACGTGGACCACTTTTTCATACACGTGTAGCCCACATGATTGGTTCGTGTGTGGGAGTACTCGGAGGGGGCTTGGAGTGTTTCTCACTTTTTGCATATTTTTGGTTAAACAGTACCACAGTCCTGCACCGAGGAGTGCGAGAAACTGATGCGGGTTGGGTGGTGCACCAACGTCCATGGGAGCCCACCTTGATATACTTTTTGCACATCCACGCCATTCATCCGTTTTTTGGCTCATTTTAGGGCATGGGCCCAAAAATGGAACCAATCCAAATCTCAGGTGGACAACTCCATAGGACACAGTGGTGATCGAATGCCCACCAATGTAAAAAATTGGATTGACATTTGTTTTTCCCTTCATTAACATCTATGTAACCTTATCAACATGTTGGATGACAAATAAACATTATTGATGACCCTCACTACTATTTTCCGGGACAGGGACAGGAAGTTCTTGCGCTGGGAATCTAGGTGGGGCCACCATGATGTTTGTGAGAAATTCACACCATCCATCTATTTTGTGAGTTCATTTTAGGATATGCGACCAAAAATAAATTGAATCCAAGATTCAAGTGGGCCGCATTAAAGTTAAAGGTGGGTAGGGAAATTCCTACTGTTGAAACCTCCTTGAGGTACACAGTGATGTTTATATGCCATCCATACGTTCACGATGTCATTCCTACTAGGATGAACCGGAAACACAAATATTAACCTGATTCAAAACTTCTGTGGCCCCACCAATATTTCAACTGTGGATGTTCAATCCTCACTTTTTCAATCCACTTGGGTCTTGGATTCGGCTCATTTTTTGTCATACGTCCTAAAATGAGCTCATAAAACAGAAGAACAGCATGAATTTCTCATAAAGCATCACGATAGTCCCCACCTAGATCGCCATCGCAGGAGCTTTCGAAGTAGGAAATATACACAACACATACATTAATGTGGGCCCGCACAGTCAATTCAATTTCTAATTGACTTTTGGATACAAATCACGAGAATGTTGGCCAAAGACTCCCACGCCGCACCAAATTTTGTCTCGGTGCACAAAATTCTGGCTGGCTTGGTGCATGTGACATATCAGATGCTGCCATTTGAGGAAGAGGACACTCATGTTTGAAACTTGTTTGGTAGAAAACAGCTAAGCAAGCAAGCTATTCAATCAAAGTCCTTCACATCAAGATTGGAGAGAGCTCACTTCACGCAAGGTCCATGTCCCTTCCCTTCATAGTATCTTAACTTAGTATATGGTGGGATTTGATTGGGTCAGGTGCTGATGTAAGCCTATTGGCTAGCGTACTGGGCACCAAATGAACTCGCTGTACCAAACACCAATGAATTCTTTGGTGTAGGTATGTGGCATGCAAAAACAAGAGTGCCAAGTCCTAAAGTTGTGCACCAGCCAAGCTGAGCAACAGCTAAGCTTTGCCCTATTTGAGTTAGGCTCGTTCAATGACCACCTTAGTTCGGTTGAGCCTCGGCTCAGCCTTCAAGTTTGATTGACATGATCGAGTTAGCTCGACTGAGCTTTCGAGCCGAGTTCAAGCCAAATTCGATTTAAGTTTGATCTGAAAAAACAAAATTTTAAATAAGCTTATCCCAAAGCCCGGCATAAAACAATAAAAAATTGAGCCCAAAGGCAGCCCAAAGCCCATTTATATCCCCCACTTACTTTTATACAGAGTTTCACCTCTCATTTCCTTACTCACTTCTGATGTGAGATTAAAAGAACATACTTTTCCAACTGAGTCAGCTAAGCTAAGCTGAAACGAGCTTAGGTTAGCCCGAGATGAATCAAGCTTGGGTTAGCTCCAGCTCAACTTGAAAATCATTTCGAACCAGAAAAATGGCTTGACTTGGTTCAAACTACATAGGCCCCACAATGATGTATTTATTATACCCAAGTTGTCCATCCGTTTGGCAAAATCATTTTAGAGCATGATCCCCAAAATGAGTCGTATCGAATGCCCAAGTGGACCACATCATAAATAACAGCGAGAACTATGATTTCCACCATTAAAACATTTATAGGGCCCAACATAATGTTTTTACTCCATCCAATTTGTTCATAAGGTCACAAAAACCTGGATGAATAGAAAAAACAAGTATCTGAATGATCCAAAACTTCTGCGGCCCCAAGAAGGTTTCAATGGTAGACGTTCTATCTCCCACTGCTTTCTTCAGTGTGATCTACTTGATCTTGGAATCTCCCTTATTTTTGGACTCAAGCCTTAGAATGATCTCGCCAAATAGACGGACGGTTTGGATATAACATGTACCTCATGGTGGGACCCACAGAACTTGGTAACGTCACTACACCAGCAAGGTCGCTGTTGTGCGGTGCACCGGCCAATCCGCTTCCGACGCAACCTTTCTGGAGCCCACCTTGTTTTGAAGTGACATCTACTCCGTCCATCATGTGTGCCCATCAATGTGAGGCCCTGAAGCCCAAAATCATCCCACGGCACAGTTCAGGTGGGCTACACCATAGTGAACGGTAGGGAGGGGACACCGGCCATATGATTTCATTGGACCCCACCTTGTTCATATTCCATCCAGACCGTTTTCGATCAGGCTGATTTTTCGGCTGCGTGGTGAATATGAGAAGGCACGCCTGATGGACGGAGTGGATGTCAGATGCACGACATGGTAAGCTCCACAGAGCTTGGATGCTTTACTCCGCAGTGGATATCTGGAGGAATGGACGATCCCAACCGTTCAGATGCGACAGATATGATAAATAATACACGTAGATGGATGGTTTGGATACGGATCAAGTCCATCAACCTCAAATATTCAAGGTAAGATGGCTCAAGGAAAATATAGTAAAGGTGGAAAATGTGCGGCACCCAATTCACCAAATTGTATCAATTTCTGCGTTAGCTGAAGAAGCCACCTATGGCGCAGTGGGCCCACGGGGCAGCCCCGATAGATCAGGGCCGTCCATCTTTCAGGCCATGCATTGATGGGCAACCATGAGAACAAAATATCTCTTGGAGAATCCTATCCATTCGTTTGAGACAACCTTCCAAATATACATTCAACGAGGAAAACAAATCAGTTATTTTACTCCGTCATTAATCACCTTGGCCCTCGTAGACCAACGGTCAAGATGATCTGATCCAGTCATGGATGGGCCATGGGGAATGGATCTCAGGCGCCATTAAGTGAAAACTTCCTATCCTCTACTATTTCCACAAAAGACCAAACAATCCTCATTTTTCCAATCCTATCCCAAAGCACAAGATCACATTCACAGTCACAGGCTCCCGGCATTTCTTTGAATAAAGTGGCAGTACGGGCTGTTTGTAACTTTTCTTTTCTAAGATACTGTGCCCCCTTTCCCATACACGTGGCATCCAAGTACAGGTATAGACTCAACATGGGTGGGCCATACCCCAAAGATTACATCTTCGTACGAAGTCAAGCGTCAATCCAAAGCCTCCTGTGTATTTGTAGTCCACAAAGTCCTCCAAACAACGGTCAGGATTAACGGTGGCAATGATCCAAGTGACTCGCTCGGCCATGACTCAACTTTGGATTGGGCTTGCAGTGGGCCCCATTTGGACCTTTCATGGATAGCCCAATCAACTTTCAGGCCGGGCCTAGGCTCAATTCATTTTAGTGGGCCCAACCAGCTTCTTGAACGAAGACCATTGGTTTCATTCCTCTAAAATGTCTGCTCTTTGTGCATATGTGGCCCACTTGATCACCAGGCTTGCCGAGCTAGGCCGTTGCTTGGCTTGTTCTGAGGTTGGGCCTTGGGTCTTAAGGGTCACCCCTAGTTAGGATCCTTCGTTGTGTTCAGGAATTTGGGTAAGGCCCATTCACCGTGGGACCCACCATAGAAACATCATGGATCTTATACACGTGCCACATCACACGTACGGTGGCAGAACATCTCAGACACGTGCCACACGTGACAAGAGGTGAACATTCAGAATGTCTAAGAAAAGTAATATGAGAAAACTCATCATTTGATTCCTTTTGTCCATTTCAATGTTTTTGTTATAATATCTGAGAAAACCTTGGGATGTGTTTGATTAGGTTGGTAAGCTTTTCATCCGACGCGACGCACCCATCATGTTCGTTCCCTCTTTATAATGCAATTGAACGGACCATGTAACTCCGGGCCCACTTTATCCCACCGTCTCTTGCAAGTCAAACCAAGTGGGGCCCACTTTCCACTAACAACAGTTTAAGCTTTCTCTTGTGTACGGTAGGGCTGGGAGAACGTGAAAAAGGTAGACCCATCTCTCTGCAGTACATTTGGTAGGGTTATGTATCAATCAGGACCGTCCATCTAGTGGGCCCGATCATGGATGGACTTTATTTCAAAATTTTCACCCATCAGACAACCCTAGCTATCACTTTATGGTGACCGTTGGTTTTGTCATTACTGTTACTCTGAAGGTCACTGATGGATAGGATCATCCTAACTATGTGTATCTTTATATATAGTAGGGCCCATTAGATGGAAGGTGCTGATTGATACTTACCAGCTTCGTGTGCTATAGATAAATGCTCTGCCGCATTCCGGCTGTTGATGCTCCACCGCATCAACTCCTATTTTTGTGGATGTATTAGACAAGCGCTGTGGGCTTTGCAACCGTTTATTAAGGGATGCAGATTTCTGTCAACAGTTGAGATGTAGGGAGACCATTCGACAAAAAGGATCTGTGGGGCCCACCGTGATGTTGATATCAAATTAGACGATTATCTATGCCAGCTCATGTGCACATGAGCCCAGAAATAACGCAAATCAAAAAGTCAAGTGGGCCCCACAACACATAAAAAGTGCAGATGGGATGCCAACCATTAAAGCCTTCTTGGGGCCCACCCAAGCTTTGGATCAAGCTGAAATTACGTCATTACCTTGATCCAGATGGGACTTACCTTATGGACGGGCTGGATGGAATAGAATATCTGCTCATTTGATCTTCGCCCATTTTATTTGAACGACAACCATCCATTTGATCGCCACCAATTGAACGATTAAGAGAGCCTCACCGACCATCGTGCTCTTTTAATGGGCTCCATTCAAAAGTGGCCCATATTTTGGACGGCCTGGATTTACTTACATGATTGTAACGTGTGAGTGGAATTGTTTCTATGGTCTAACATATTTCATCGAAATGGGCCGGCCCAGCCCGAAGCATGTTTGGGCTCGACAAGTGAGCTTAAAGAAACTAACCCAAATCCGGCCCTGAAAGCCAAGCCCATTGAAACCCGAACCCAGACCTCACTCAAAAGAGAGCTGATCACGTGCCACAACTTGTGGGGCCGTACCATCTTTATCCCCATACTCGCCACTTGTGCAGGACATCATTGCCATGAAAAAGGTAGGTCCCACCATGAAAATCATGCTGATCGGCTTAACATGTGGGCCCCACCTATATATTGAGTCAGACTTAGGTTGCACGTTGAAATTTCAATGATGTGACTCACCTGATGAGCTGGAAAGGATTGATTTTGGCCCCAGGTGAGCTTCATGATCGGACCTACCTTTTCCATGGTTAGGATCTCCAGGACTCACCATACGTTGCATGCATTAACTCATGTTAACCCGGAAAAATTGTGGAACTCAAATGTGGTGAAGTTACAGTTTAAAAATTGTAATAATGACACTTTTCCCCGTTATTTCAATATTAAATTATTAGATCCATACATCCGTTTGGATTTGAGATTTCTATTGTAATGCAGTGCAAAATTGCAATGCCACCTCATGCATTTGGTTTATCATGATAAGATGGTAAGAGTGATATTTTTTTTTATTACTTCAATGTCAAATCATCAAACTCATACATTGAAGTTTGTTTGGATTAATATTAACATTATAATGTAGTGTAAAATTGTAATATATGTGGTTTATTGTAGTAAAATCATAATGACAACGCTTTGATATTACATCATTGGAATAATTTGTGGTTCAAAATGTCCAAAAATCTATTAATAAGATAATAAAATGAGTGTATTATCATTGTAAACTTGTGTGTATAAACTGGACACTTTAATTTGAGTTAATTGCATTGCATTTACATTTTGAAGTTATTTATCAGTGCCAGCGAATTAACCATCACACTCTGCCAGAGTATCGAAGTTTCTCCGGTACCCAATCCGGAATCAGAATGCTAACGCAACGAGAATCACGACAACATAGCATGTCGTTAAACTCTCTCTCTCTCTCTCTCTCTCTCTCTCTCTGGGACCCACATGTCAAAATCCCACATTTCATTTCAAATCCTATCAATTTAAAAAACACCCACCGAACGGATTGTTCTTCTTCCCACCTTTCTCTTTTGATTTTTGGTCAGTCAGTCCCGTACTCAACAGTGAAAAAGGGAGAGAGAGAGAGAGAGAGAGAGAGGGAGAGAGAGCATCATCACTGTAAGGAGGTCACAGCAGAACTTAAAATTCCAGAACAATTCACTTTCTCTCCTTTTTCCACCTTTTATCTTTTCCCCACCTGCTCTGGCGTGCACCTCCCAACTCCCAGAGTCCTTTCTCAAGTTTCCTCTTATTCTCTCTCTCTCTCTCTCTCTCTCTCTCTCTCTCTGACAAAGCCATGATTCCTCTAACAAAAAATACAGAAGAGATAAGAGGGGAAGAAAATCTTTTTCTTTTGAAAGGAGTTTAATTGCTTCCTTGCTTCGGAAAAGGAGAATACTGCTTGAACATCCAGGAACAAAGAGTGGTAGTAGTATTAGCAGGAGAAAAGCTAGACAGCTTGGTTGAGATTGGAGAGATGGGTTTCAGGGTTCTTCAGTGTCTGATCCTCCTCATGTGTTTTTTTCTTTGTTCAGGTTAGTAGATTTTGAAATGGGTTTTAAAGCTCTGATCTGTTAGGCTGTTCTAGATATGGTGAAAATGTAATGCATTTTGATTTTTTTTTTTCCCCCTTTTTTATTGGTAGAATTGCAATTTGGGGTATTTTTGCCTAGTGGGTGTTTTTTTGGGTATTGAAAATGGATGGTTTAAAGATACATGTATTTTTTTTTCCACTTGAATTAGATCTCTTTCATGGGTTTGTGGTTGAAGCTTAGAAAAATGATCCTACTATTTGAAATTGTTGTTTCTATTTTTTCTTGGTTTTCTATTTTTTGTGCTTAGAGATTTTCTATTTTTTGTGCTTAGAGATTCATGAGATTGTATACACTTTGGAAGTATGTTTTGGGTTTTTTGTTGTTCGTTGTCTTGGATTTGGACTGAGTACTTCATGATGGGGATGTCAGAATTTTGTAAAGACATGTATATCATAATCGGATCCATCTGGGTTTTTACTTTTCTAGCATATGAAAAATGATTTGGCTGTAAAAAGCGGCGATTTTGTTTCTGTCATTTTAAATCAGAGATGTTTTGTTCTGTTTCCAGAATATTTGCCACTTCCGTCGTTCGATTTAAGGATTCTTTATTTTATTTTAATAGAGATTATACATGAGCCATCGAACTAAAGGTGTAGCCTTTACATGCTTGCCAGGAACATTGGTAAGAGTATCATATGATGGGAGTAATTTTTCTTCTTCCCCAGCAGAGCTCCTACAGTTTCTGAAACAAAACAGCATATCTCATATCAGAATTTCCGACGAAAATCACGGGTTACTAAGTGCAGTTTGCAGGAACAGAATATATGTGGATTTATTGGTGAGTATGAAAAATATAGAGGCTGTAAGCAAATCTAGAGCTCTTGCAGTCGCTTGGGTTCAAAGAGAGGTTTCAAGCTTCATCGGCTGTACAACCATTACTATTGTTGTGAGCAGTGAATCGATGAAAGAGGACCATCTCCCCATGCTCTTGCCAGCCATAAAGGCCATTGATTCAGCTCTTGTTTCTCTGAAAGTCAATCGATCCATCAAACTGTCGGCTTCTTTTTCATTGGCTTTTATTGAAGATTGTTTTAGAATACAATCAAACCATTCGTTCCAGAACTTCATGAATGCTTTAGTCCAAGTTACGGATTTTCTTCATAAGGCTAAATCCTACATAATACTAGATGCTTTTTGCGACGACAGATTGAGCCTGGATGATTGTTTGATCAGGTTGAGGACCCGTGCCATCTCCGTTCTTCCTGATCGTGATATCCCACTTCAGATCAATTTAAGAAACTTGCCATTTTCTAGTCCCATGAATGGAGTTAAACTACGCGACCAATTAACCACTCAAATTGGGAGCAGCAATCGCATTAGATTACTTTCTCTATTTATAGAGAAACCTTCAACCAAAATGCTCAAACAGAAAGAGATGAGTGGTGAAGAAGAATGGGCATTCACATCTTCTCACAGAGAGCTTATTGGCAGCAAGGTGCAATCCAGTGCTTCTGTCCGTCAATTGGACGTCATCACTCCATTGGCGACAGTTCCTGTGGTCAATCCTACAACCCCAACAACTACTCCTGTAGTGAACCCTCTTTCATCTCCAGAAACTCCGCTGACTGCAACAGCAACGCCCATTACAAATCCGAGTACATCTCCAACAACAGCTGCTCCCGTGTCATCAGGTCAGAGCTGGTGCATCGCGAGCCAAACTGCTTCACAGACTGCTTTGCAGGTTGCGATCGACTATGCATGTGGGTATGGCGGATCAGATTGTTCAACAATCCAACAAGGTGGAAGTTGTTACAACCCAGATACAATCCATGATCATGCATCATATGCGTTTAATGACTATTACCAGAAGAACCCAACTCCAACTAGCTGCAATTTCGGGGGAACGGCTGTGCTTACCAACATCGATCCAAGTAAGATGTTGAAAATACTGTTTTATTTTTTTTTAAATTTCATCAGTTTTTTTCCCACTGAATATTGCTTTTCTTGTTAGAATGGAAAAGGCAGATTGTGATTGAAACACATTTAAGCTGCGTTTGGATGCCGAAGTGAACTGAATTGCAAGCATTCATTCTAATCAAGAGGAAATGACAAAAACTAATGATGTTTCCTTTTATACATAACAAGGAAGTAGGCTTCAAATTGCAATTACATTTCTTTCCAAGTCCAAATCCAAAGCAGTGCAATTGCAATGTGGAACCCAGGCCCTCAGTACAAATGCTGGGGAAGAAATATATGATTCAGTCATTTATACTTTCTTAGAATAGTAATTGCAAGACAATTTGACAGTGCATCCAAACACGCCCTTAGTGTGGTGCTTTTTATTTGATTAGTAGTGTTTTTGGCTTATGATTAACCAGCCTACCTCACATAGAACACTGAAATCGATTACTTTTTTTATTAAAGGTAATGAGATTTTATTAAGACAAAAAAACAAACCACAAAAGATACATGCAAGGGCTAAAAGGAAGAATGACATGATCATCTCTCTCCATAAAATAGCCACCACAAGTTACATAATGGCCCTCCATCCACCTGACACATCTTCCCCGTTACACGCCTTAAATGGAGAGTGCTCCATGATCAAGAGATGTGGATTCAAGTTCTTATCTTCCTTAGAAATTAATTGGCTAATGGTATGGTAAAGGGCCATAAATTGACATATAAGCTTATGAATATTCAACGAATTCTGATCAAGGTAGATAAATATTTAGAGGCGGTTTGGCAACCAGGAAAAGTACAGAGCTAGAAATCGGATCCTTAAGTAGGAGCAAATTCCTAAGTCTGGGGCCCTGAAGAATCTGTGAAAAGGATTCCGGTTGGAAGCAAATACCACCTTCAGGCTTGTTTTTGGATTCCTGGCTGGAGGGTGGGTTGCAAGAAAATGGATATCATCCCAACAGTCACATTATTGAATTCTTAGTATACACAGTAGGATTCCTAGCATTTCTTTACTAGTACCCAAACACGGTTTCTGGATTCCACAGAATCACAATCCCAGCACCTAAATATGACAGAGAGAATGGAGACTTGTGCTTTTTCCAACAATCGTCCTGTTCTTGTCTATGTTTTCACAATATGAAATCAACCATTACTGCCATCTTAATGCATTAATGTGTTCCTGGACCCTTAACACCAAGCTACTATTCTAAGCTTGGGTACTTCGGTCTGTTAATCTATTGCCCTCTCTAAGAGATGCAAGCACTAGATAGAGGCTCTCTACTGCCAATAAAATACTTACCAATTGTTTGGATGCATGGACAGATCACTTAAGAGCTTGAATTAAGTTTTGATGCACCATTCACTTAAGCTTGTTCATTTAGACAAGGTTGTCCAAGAAATTGAATATTTTGCTGTCCAAAGGGAGAGACTGTAAGCTGTCCAAGACAAGGGTGTCCAAAAATGTCTAAACTCCATATCCTTAATTGCAATCATACTCCGTCCAAGACAAGGGTGTCCAAAAATGTCTAAATTCCATATCCCTAATTGCAATCATACTCCATTAGATGCAACCAACACTATATGAACCGACTTTGAGAGAGCATATTCACATTTTAGAACTAACTTATCATAGGGTTTGATTCTCGCACGTAGGCATATGTGCCATAGCTTACCTCTTCAATGTATGCTCCTGGTATCCACTTTTCAGGAAAAGGTTGCCCAGAGCTGTCATCCAAATGCAAAAATAGCAACATCCATTGACAATTTTGTCCACGCGGCTGAACCAATACATGGACATCCATTCCCAGGATTTAAATCCATCCTAGTCTTAAGTGAGTTATCCATGCATCCTAACAACCCATTAATTTGTCTCAGGCTTATTATTATTATTATTATTATTATTTCATTTTCATTGTCTGTCATTCATGTGGATGTCCTATTATGATTATCTTGTTGATGCATTAATTTCAATGCAGATATGTGCTTTTTTCTTCGTTTTCTTATGTATTGGCCAGTTTCTCTAGTTCTACAATCTCCTATCATCCATTTACCTTGGCTGCAGCCCATTTCAATGCATGTATTCAAGCATTATGGTACAAATGAATGAAGGCCTACATGTATTCATGTTAATATCTGACGGCTTTTTCTGTTAATTATCTCAGGTACTTCTACATGTCAGTTTCCTTCGACTAGGTAAATATTCCCCATAATCTCTGAATTTAATGAGAGAGAGAGAGAGAGAGAGAGAGAGAGAGAGTAGCAATGGAAAATCCAATATGATAGTGCATCCAAACACATGTTAAACATGTTTCCCTGTCATTGAAAAATCAATTACTGCCGTTGCATGTAACCAAAAAGAAAATGTTTAATGCTTTTTTCTTTCTTTCTTTTTGCAACTACAGCACAAGTTCATCTGTTTTAAACACAACCAACCCAATGGGATCAACAGTTTTCGGATCAGAACCTTCAAGTTCAAGCAGTGTGGCCTCGACATCCCCAAGCTGGCTACTATTCTTCACTTTAGCATGCCATCTAATGCCGCTGATTGGCGCAAACCATCTATAAGCAGCTATAATCTACATAGAGAAGGCAGTTCACTCAATTGCCTGCTGATTACTGAGTTCTGCAAGCATGAATTCATGGAGCCGTTTAGAGGATCAGTGAAGGAACACATTTTCTCCAGACATTCCTTCTCGACATTGAAGAATCAAAATAGACAAATGTCTTTCAATCCATGAAGCAAAAACCATAAGCCGGAGTGATAGCTAGTTGCATCAGTACATACTGTAGAAAATTCTTATTAGTTATTACCTTTCTGTACTGGACCTACTGGTCGAAGAAATTTTTTTCATTAGGGCTCTTCGTCATGTGGGTAGCTTCAGATAAAACTCTTGCATCCAAGAGTTCTCAGATTAAAGGAAAATGATTTTTGAGTAAGAAAATATGTTTTATATTAGCAGGATCGGCAGACCATAAACAATCACAACTATACAATTAGAGAGTTGTTTTTATCAGGCGCAATTTATAAGGGCTATGGTAGTTTTGATGGCTTTCACAGAGGGCATTTTCTCACTCTACGAAGAGATCTGATACATGACCACAATGACAAAGAACCATGTAAAATGTCTCTTCTGTGGATTTTTCATTTTTATCTTCTCTATCAATGAGAAATATATTAAGCCGCATTAGCATACATATAAGCAGCAGAACGAGAACCCTCCAACAGATCCCATATCGTGTTCTGTACTGTTGGAAGCTAGATCCACAATTTGTGTGATGCATGGCTAAAAAAATGTCAGTCACTGAAAAATATGATATTAATCTTGGGAGCAGATTAGGTGAGACCATGGATCCACCGAGGTGGATGGGACCCCTGACTGTGGGGCCCACCATGATGTATCTGACTACATCCACGCCGTCCATCTGTACTGGAAGCTCATTTTAGGGCATGATCCAAATCGCAGATGGACCATAGTATAGAAAATAGTGGTAATTAACCATTAAAAACTTCTCGTAGACCACGATAGCTTTGGATCAAGATGATATTTGTGTGGTCTCTGCATCTAGGTCTTTGTGACCTTCAACGGGGATGGCAAATAAACATTCCGATGGATCCATTAAGTTTTTAATAGCGGGGATTCAATCACGATGGTTTCCTGTTGTGTGATCCACCTAAGATTTGAGTCAGCTTCATTTTTTGGGATCATACCCTAAAATGAACTTTCAAATGGTTGGACAGTGTGGATTTAAGGCATCGTACGGTGAGCCTCACAGTCAGGGGTTCCACCCACCTCGGTGGATCCAGGTCTCACCTAATCCGCTCCCATTAATCTAATCATAAAGGCAATCATGGATTGTTGGCTGCCCGTTTACAAGGTAGTAGGTATTGGATCCACGGGACTCCTCAACCACTCTTCTCCTACCATTTTCATTTGGGAGTTGGGAGTCAAGAGTGCTCCAAACTTCATGGATTTAAAAAAAAACTCTAGTTTTTTCTTCTTTTCCAACTGGTTTTTTGACAGCTCGGAACCGTACTGCTGATGTCAATGCTACTTGAGATTACACGGTGTAAATATAAGTAAATGAGTAATGATTATTTTCAATGTAATTACCCGCACGGTTTTCAAAGATGACTGATGTTTGCTTTTTTGTACACTAATATCGAGGAGGGTGCAAATTTCATGTGGGCCCATGGTGATACATGTGGCTTATCCATGCCGTTCATCCATTTTGCGAGGTGATTTTAGGGCATAAACCCAAAATTGAGGCAAATCCAAAGCTCGAGTGGACCACACCACATGAAACAGTGGGTAGAACTCCTATCGTTAAAAACCTTTTACAACCATGATTTCTTATGGTGTGGGCCACTTGAGCTTTGGATCTACCTCATTTTTTTTATCATGCCCTAAAATGTTTTGGTAAAATGGATGGATGGCGTGAATATGTCACAAACATCACAGTGGGGCCCACGAATGTACATTGATCTTTTTCAAATGTTATTTATAGGGAGGAAATACTCGTTCAAACAAACAGAGGTAAATGGTAATAATTACCTACTTACAATTATTTACCTGCATTTACGTGGAGGAAATGCAAAACAAATTGACCCTAAGTCTCTCTTCGTCTAGGGTTTGTTGGGATAGTTGGAAAAGAAAAGAAAATAAAATTGATGGCTTTTTCTATGATAGAACATTTCACCTTGTTTGGATAGCAAAAGAATGCTGGATTTCAAAAGCAATCATTACCCAAATACCATAGCCAAATTCTCATGCATAAGCTACAAGGTGAAAATTGTGAGAGCTTTGCGAGTTTTCAACTTTATCCAAACAATAACCCTCCATTCTTGGGAATCTGTCTCTTTAGTGCTCATGAAAATCCTAAGAAATCATTACTAGATAATCATCACAATTTTCTTTTCTTTTTCTTTCTCACTACTCAAACAGGTCCTTAGGAAATCAATAGTTGGTAGAGATTTGGATGCTTATACACATGCTTGCTAGGGTATTTGAAGTCAACAAAGAGCTTACGGATCAGATGTTATCGAATGGGCTTCTGACCATATGAGGTTATTACATCTCGATAGCTTATTGAACAGGCTCCTGTGAGTACAAAATATAAAAAAACACTGAGTTGAGCAAAAGCTAGGAGAACAGCACCCATTCCAATTCCCAAGCAACAAAATATTGTGGTTTCTTGAAATCCACCAAAAAAAAATATTCAAAATCAGTCTTCATATTTTGTCAACTAACTCGGCATTACCCCTCCAAAGAATCAACTCATCCAACATTGGAACCAAATTTCCATAAGCATCAGACAAGCCCACGAGCACCATTTTATCAAAATTTCCTTTCTTGCAGGGGGAAAAAAAACACTTACAAGAATGCAAAATTCTACATATTTTTCTACATCTGGTATCTACCATGGTACTTCATCAAAAGATTAAACCTTCAAACATCTGATCTATTTTCCATTATTTTTAAAAAGGACACATCGTACATGATTTTTCACATCTAGACATAGTACATGATTTTTCACATCTACCATGGCACTTAGATCAAAATATTACACATGCATCCCAAGTCCTCAAGGGTCTGATCATTTTCTTATTCACATATCTCCTAGTTCATTTTCTATAGTGGACTGGTGTGTCAGTGTCTTGGAGACAGCAAACATACATCAGAACAAAAGCAAACATGGAACAGCAGTGATGCAGACGATCGCTATGGTGGCAACAACAGATCCTCGGTCAAACGCTCTCTGCAAGCTGCCTATCCTCGAGAAATGTTGCAGAGCCAAAAATCCGGCTATCGCCAAGGAAATGATTGCACCAGCTTCTGTTCCTCTGCTCATGAAAAAGATGTAACAATATGAGAAGCATGTAGAGAGGACAATGTTGGAGCACAAAAGATGCATGCGTGCAAGCGCTTGTGCTCATGCGTGCGAGCGTTTGTGATCATGCATGCAAGTATCACTTGCCTTAGGTTCATTGCTTGATAAGGAGCAACTATCACAAGAAGCAATGCTAAGAAGGGGAGCTCCAATTCACCTACAAAACAAGTAGAGTAGGATTACCAATAGGTTTCATCTCTATACCAGTTCCTGAAAAGCAGTTGAAGCAGGCCTCAAAGGGAGGTTAATGTGATTAGAACACATCCGCACTATGCTTATATGAATTTTATACAGACTATAGTTAGTTAAGGGCCTGTTTGGCTGCCACATAAAAATGAGTTCGTCTCATTTTAGTTAAAATCAACTAGGGGTACGGCACTGCAATGCGTGTGGAGAGTGAGGAAGGAAGAGAGGAATTTAAGAGAGAAAATTGGCACTTTGGGATTGTTGGCTGTGCGCCAGGACTTTGTGGGTAAAACATAAGCCGTTCATGGGCTTTTGTGGGTGAAATCTACAATGTCTGACAAACACGAGACACATTTTCAAGTTCCTATAATACCCTTTAACTTCAAATGTCTGACCATATCCTTACAATGGTCAAGGTTCTCCGTCCAGGAAAACTAATTGCGGGGGCAAAAATGTCCAAGACTTACTGGCATTATAGAGATTATATAGAGATCATAGTTTATATATATATATTTTTTGTTATATTGTTAATCCCTACCAAAAATATGATCTTTAATACATGATCATAAACGAGATGAACTCATTTTTAAGTGGCAATCAAACAGGCTCCAAGTAGATCCTTGCAACTGGAAATCATTGGAATCATAACACCGAATCTAATGAAATACTTCATCTACGTTACGTACCAGGAATGAAGTAGAAGAGACGCACTAGAAGTGCCAGAAAAGCAGTCCAACCACCATATTCACCCCTGCGAATCAACATAGAAGAACTTAAAAACAAATAAAAGGTTTGAAGGGAAGCTTGTAGTGAAATTAGGCAATAACACAGATTAAAGGAATTGATTTGTTTAATTTACTATCGCTTTATACAGAAATAGTGAATACATCGAATACAGTGGTTTTTCTTTAACAAGAAAAGGATGAGGATCTTAGATGGGCTTACTTGATCCATGAGATGACACTTGAAGGTGCTTGGAGTGCAAACAGAGGGACAAGAAAAGATTTTCGAATCGCAGTGCCCTTGGTAAGCATTAATACCCTGGAAAAATAAGTCAAATAATCATTAGAACATGGAGAATTGGGCAGACCACTGCTTTTAATTAAGAAAAAAGAAAAAGGATTGTAGTTCTTTCAAGATGCCTCCAGTAGGATTGTAGTTAGCGAACTTTGAATAGGCCAAACCTTACAAGCCCAACACCCATAGTTCAAAATTCAGGTCTAGGAACTTTCTAGGACCAACGGTTGCCACCCCTAGCCTCCGGTGACCATAAGATTTTTCTGATGATGATAAAAAAATTATAAGATAGATATGGGCCTTATATAGGAATCATGGGCAAAATGGGATTTGTAAAACCAACCCCAACTAGCTGGAACAAAGATATGAGGATGATGATGAATAAAAAGCTATGAAGACTAGTTATGTGCTGTACTAGATGGATACCACAGACCATGGCATGTCATAGTTTGTCAACCTCAAAACCTAAAAAACTGAAAGATAATACATAAGGCTTAACAGCCAGTCTTGACAGAAATTCAGTGGGAAAAAATATTTGCAAATGAATTCTATCGGGAAAAAGAAAGGCAAGATTTCTTTTCTTTCTTTTTTTTTCTGAATCCTTCCCACATAATTACAAGAATGGTCCATGCTGGTGCTGGAGACCCTGCCATGTTTGCAAAATCTTCTTAGTCCTGAATTTCAATCCAACCCAACCTTAGATATGATTGTAAACAACCTAATGAAATTCTTAGACCTTGAGCTTTAAATCATGTTTGCTCTTCTTCTTCTTCTTTATTTTATTTTATTTTATTTATAGCATTTCAGGCTTCTTATTGCGGCAACAGTATATGACATCCCTCTTTTCTTGCCTTCATGCTAGAACATCTTATAAAGGTCATCCAATCACCCTGACTTCCATGCATGGTGTGGCCCACCAGATGAGTTGACTGGATCATATACACATTTGCCTAGTGTCCCCCGATGTGAACTTATGCTCAAACATGCTGTCAATTAACATTCCTCATCCCAAAAAAAAAAATCAATATCTTCTTGATTCTCATTGAAACAATGGGCAAATGATCAAATTATTGAGATAAATAGAAGATACCTCTAACCAACGAAGAATTAAGATATCAACATATTCAATTCAGTTCACAACAAATGATCAGAAAGCAATTACTGACAGAAGATTCCATGCATTTAAATCTAATTTCAAAGAATTCTCTGGAAATGGGTTCTGGCCTCATTAAGCAAAAAAGAGAACCCAATGACCCAAGATCTGAAGCAATCAGATGGAAACAAACTACCGAAATCCATTGATCGAGCTTTGACCCCATAGAGCATTAACAAGAACCCAAGTACCCAAATTGGATGGAAATCAATGGAATTCTAGAAAACCGGCAATCGGGTACCGACCCATTAGGCATGAAAATCGAACAGAAACCAAATTCCAAAACAATCAGATGCAATTCAAAAGAACCGATGAAACTCATCAATCGGGTTCAAACCCATTTTAAACAAACAAGAACCAAACATCCCGAAATCCAAAACGATCACCAGGAATCATAAAATTATAGCGAATTCACGGAAAATAAAAAGCGAGGAGAGGAGAAGAATGACTTACGCCGATGAAACGGTGCATACCCATTGAAGGGTGTTGGGTGCAAATGAAGAAAAACAGACGGTACCCCCGCCGCGGCTCAGCTTCTTTTCCGTGCGTAGCAATCTGCAAGGATGTTCAATTTTCCATTCAAAAGAGCAATTTCAGATCGAATTTATAAGAAATATTTCATGGGTGTATGATATTTTCTTCTCTCTCTTCTCATATTACTACCTGAGGGAAAGAGGATGGAAGTTCTTGCTATTGGTGAAAGAAAAGAGGGTTTGTATTGGGGTCGGAAGGTGAGATGATGAGAGAAGAGAAGATGAGGAGTTGGAAAGGGAGAGGGTGTGTGGAAATTGTAACAGAAGAGACATCTCCTCCTCCTTCTCAAGTGCAACGGAAAATGGAGAATTGTCAAAGAGCTTGATTCTCTACAGTGCTCGAGCCGAAAGGTTGGGTTTTCAGCAGCTCCATGATCCAATGTCTAGCTGTATCTAATATTCGGAAGCGGATTGCGTCCTGAGTTAACTCAGTACGCTAAGCGTACTGAGTTAACTCTGTGGGGCTCACTGTGTTTTAATAATTTTATCCACTCTCTCCATCCATTTTAGAAGATAATTTTAGAGCTTGAGACAAAAAAAAATGAAGCATCTCTAAAGCTCAAGTGGACCACACCACATGAAACAGTGTGAATTGATCGTCTACCATTGAAAAAATCATGGGGGCCACAGAAGTTCTAGATCAAGCTGATATTTGTGTTTTCCATTCATCCATATCTGTGTGATATTATGAACAGTTTGGATGACAAATAAACATCACTGTGAGCCATAGGAAAGTTTCAACAGTGGAAATCATTCTTCCCACAGTTTCCTGTGATATGGTCCAATTATGCTTTGGATATGATTCGATTTTGAGCTCAACCCCTAAATTTAGCTGGAAAAACGGATGGACGGAGTGGATAAACCACATACATTCACGGTGGGCCCAACAGAGTCTACTCAGTACCATAAGAGCGTCCCGAGTACCTCAGTGCACTATCCGATTTCCTAATATTCCGCCTTCTCTCTCTCTTAACCTTTTCTTTAATCCAGTGAAGGGTCGTGATTTATCCAGTCCATGGGAATTTTGGTGCCCTTTGGGGCCTTGGTAACAACTATTTAGGGCGTGGATGGGATACTACCACCACCAGAACCTAGCAAGAGACGGACGGTCCTGACAGGGGATCTTTCAGGCCTACCGTGATGTATGTGTTTTGTCCTCGCTGTCCATCCATTTTGAAAGATCGGGGTGGGCCTTAGGAAATTTTCAATGGTATGAATTTAATCTCACAGCTTACTGTGGTGTGGTGTGGTCCACTTGAGCTTTCAATCTGCTTCCTTTTTGGGCTCATGCACTGAAATGATATGTCAAAATGGATAGACAGCGTAGCGTGGATGAAACACATACATCATGGTGGCCCCACAGAGCTCTTGGCAAGATTGTCCATCTCTAGCTAGGTTCTCATTGCGCAATCCGCACCTCGGCTATTTGTATCATTGAGCCGTTGGCCCCACTTCTCCTTGTAAGCAAATTGCATGGTGTGCCACACGCCACTAACCTTGGTGGTGTGTTGACATGGTAAAGCTCTGCATTATGATGCATGTGTTATATTCACCATGTCCATCCATTTTGTAAGATCATTTTAGGGCATGAGATAAAAAAATAAATAGATCCAAGACTCAATGGATCACACCATAAAAGTTTTCCAACAAGCTGTTTATCCTTCATTTAGGTCTATGTGACAAATAAACATCATGGTGGACCTTTGTCCCCATTGCTTTATGTGGTATGGTTTCAAGAGTGGGTGTCATTCTCCCCATTGCTTCCCGTGGTGTGGTCCACTTGAGGTTCCAAATTTACCTCACTTTTATGTTCATGCCCTAAAATAATCTCACAAAATGAATAGTGTGGATATAACACAGACATCATTGCCATGTCGACACACCAGGCAATCAACCGGCCATAATATGGTGTAAGAGGAAAAAACTTTATATACTCTGGTGAGGGTGATGGTTGATGCCTAGGCATTAAGAAATTGTACTATCTTGGCAATTTATACAATTTAAATTAAACCAGCTAAGTGGGCCCTACTTAAAATTGATGATAGACCAGAAGTGATTACTTAATTGTGGTTGGATGTGTGGACAAGTTAAAAGGTGTCTTTGTCTAAAGGAGCCAAGTTCAATGCAACATCCACTTAAAGACAACCAGAGATTTGAATATTATTGTGCCTGAGATGAGGTTGGATTGCAGCTGTCCATTACAAAGGCAATGAAAAAAAAAAAGTTACCCAGTCCTATGTCTCTACCTGCAGGCTGCAGCCATACTCTGCCAATTGTTACAAATACATGTACAACGTGAGAAATAACCCTTTCTCACATTCATGGTGAGAAGAGAGATGATCCTTCCTGCATTTATAAAGTTTTATAACTAATCAAGATAGAATTTCTGTATTCTAAGGATTCTATACATACATGGACCTGTTTGTATTAGCGATTACAGCAATAATGTATAGTAAAAAAGTAATGAGTATCATTACTATAGTAGTCAAAAGTAAATAAAAAAAGTGACGGTATACAATACTTGCCTTACATTTTGGGCTTTTGGCAAGTGATTCGGTTATTTAGATATATTTAAATATAATTTTATCAATGTATATTATATAGGCACCATCCATCTATTTTGCAATATCATTTACTGCATCCATTATCCAAACATGCCCACAATAGAATATGAGAATGCATCATGGAAGATTACCAGCTGGAGAATGCATCATGGAAGATTACCAGCCTTTATGTCAGTGGCCCATTGTGAGAAGATGGCCATGACTTAAAAGTCTTTGTAATAGGTTTCAAAAGAAATCATGTTCACATTTTTGAACCAACTTATTATTGAGTTTTGGACTCTCTCTCTCTCTTAACACAACCCGGCCCGGCTTGAACCTGAACATAACCCGATCCGACTGAAAGCACCCAAAGGTGTTGCTGGTGTGTCTCGAACCTGAGACCAGCTGATTGATCAATTCGGACTCAACCAGCTGGGCGACGGGCCCTTCTACTATTGAGTTTTGGACTTGCTCACACCTATCATTGCCATATTGATGTATGTGTCAGGCTTAGCTCTTTGATATGAAAGCAGATTGCCTGTGACCCTGGGCACAGAGATGTACCTGTGAGGCTGTGACCCTATGCACAGAGATATACCAGATCGAAAACTCAAGTGGGCCACTCCAGCAAAATAGTGGGAACAGAAATGTCCTTGAAATAAATTGACCATGATATTATACGCTATCCAAACTGTTCATAGGGTTATTACCACTCAAATAAACCGTAGGCACAAATATCATCCTAATATAAAACTTTTGTCACCCCTGGGCGTTCAATCTCCACTGTTTGTGTGGTATGGCCCACTTGAGTTTTGGATTTGCCTAATTTTTAAAATACTATCCGATTGTGGTCTTTCAAAACATATGGACAGAGTGGATTTGTCATGAATATCTCTATGGGACCCACACAGCCCTAGCCAAGTATGTCTTTGTTCCCCATGTAGAGCTGAGCACGAGCACGAGCCGAGCTCAGCCATGTTTGAGCTAGGCTCGGTCACTGAATAGCATGGCTCGTGCTCAGTTCAGCTCAACCATCGAGTTAGACTTTATGTTCGAGCTGCTCGGCCGAGCCTTGAGCCGAGTTAGAGCTTGAGCCTTTTGAGTTGAGACGGACTAGAGAGAGAGAGAGAGAGAGAGAGAGATGGCCGATGGGTAGGTGGCCGGGCAGCGGTGACCAGACGAATGGGGTTAGGGTTTTGGGGGGTAAAGGGGGCGCTCCTTCGAAATGAGGAGGGTTTTAGACTTCTAGGTTTTAAGTTATAATATATATATATATATATATATATATATATATATATATATATATATATATATATAGAGAGAGAGAGAGAGAGAGAGAGAGAGAGAAATCAAGTTGCGAACGAGCCGAGCTTCGAGCCGAATTGAGCATGCTCGTGTGTGGCTCAAACTATGAAACGAGCTAAGGTAATCCGCTCAGCTCTATTCGAATCCTCCCTCCGAATCAAGCTGAATTTAGTTGGAACGAGCCAAATCGAGCAAGCTAACTAAGCCAGCTCGATTCATGCTCAGCTCTAGCCCCATGTCCCAGGCAATCCACTTCCCATTTGATATATGCTCTTGCAGTGCAGTTTTCAAGAATTAGAGAGACTGAAAGAAGAAGAAGAAGAAGAAGAAGAAGAAGACATCCATTGATGGCCTTAACTTGCCGGACATAATACATAAACATCCTTGTCTTAAGTAAGCTGTCCATGCATCCAAATTTATAGTCCATTGCTTGGTATTTATTGCACCAATGAGATGAAAAATAGCCAAAGATCAGAATTAAGCAAACAAGTGTTTGCAAATTAAAGGTTGAGATTATTCAACCAATCTGATTATGGCATGATGACTCTCTACCATAGTCTCCCTTTTTGGACAGCTTAATTTGAGCAAGAGTATGCGACCTGTTCAATTTCTCATTGCCTTAGTATCAACCATCACGCTCTAATAGAGTATCAAAAAACTTCTCCTAGCTACATTATACCTAGTATTTTGAATCTAACAACAGCAATCTAAACCATTGGTGTTGTGGCCTGAAGACAGTGATAGCAAATTGGATTTCTAAGATTAAGCATTTTCAAGATCAATATCAAATTTTAAACATGAAAAATTGGATAATTGAAGTCATAAGCAAATGAATTTTTAATATAAAAATCCAAAGCAGTTGGGATTTATCTTACTATCCAAAAAGGCCTTAGGTAAGAGTTCGGAAGGGATTGAAGATTGATTTGCGGTGAGTTGTGGAAATTAGCCCAAGGCCTTAGGCCTGGGACTGGGACTGGGACTGGTTTAGGCCCGAATTTTGAAGTGGGCCAGGCCTACTCTCCGTTTTTGAGATCTATAGATATTGGTTAATGGGCTGGGCCCCAGTCCATTAATAAATCTGCTCTTCAGTTTCAAGCCCAAGATCTTTTCAGTTGAACATGGGTGCCAATGGGCTGGGCTAAGGCCAAACCTAATCCGGCCCTACTTTACTAAGTCCTGGCCCTTCACCTAATCAGGATAAACAGGCGTTGGCTCTGGCCTTATTATTATAGGGCCAGGCTAGACCTGGGCTGCATTTTACTGATAGGCTTTGAAGCCAGCAAGCAACAGCTTCAGCGCGCGCATACATTTTTCAGCTGGCTTTTCAGCTGTTGCATACCAGCGCAATGGCACTTACATTTTTCAGCTGGCTCTCATGCGTGCTAGTGCACTAGCGTTGGCCATTTTTTGAAAAAAGAGTGAAATTATCAAAGGTTCCACATGGTACAAATCTTTAAAAAAAAAAAAAAATTTGGTCGCATCCATTCCATCCATGACAAGGCTCATCACATAGATGATTTTGATCATAGAAAAATGACAAATGGTCTAAAACGCTTTTTAAACTACACAAGTTAAATGGGGACCTCATAAGTATCTTTAAATTGTCCATTCATTTTGATATAATGGTGACCCACTTGAAGATTGAATCGGGTCAACGAGCCAGACCCAGCCAGTCATCATTAGCCGCTGCCTGTGAGCCAGGTCCAGGTGTCCAGGGGTCCAAGCCCTTCCCCCACAGGGCCAGACCGGCTAACCCTACCATTAAAGTTACTGGTCCTTGGTTTGGGCGGGCCCTAACTAGAAAATTCCATGTTGACCGATTTATCCATCAAGCCTAGAAATCAGGCATGGTTTAATCCACGGTCACAAAGCACGACAATGAATTTGGATTGTTGAATTTTTTATTTAACCCACATTTGTTTTTTCACTGGACTTTGACTGGCCTTGTCAGCCGACCAAGGTCATTTTTATTTTTTCACCGTGGGAACCTGGCATTGCATTTTAGCTGTCATGATGTGTGGGGCCCACGTTCCATCAAACGCCTTCAATCAATCAGAGGTCATTTGCTATAATTGCAATTTTCTTTTGTTATTTTCCCACCTATCTCGTGTCATTAGCTTATAAAATCACCCACCTTTGAGGAACCAAACAGAAGTTGCGTGCAGCTTTTAATAATCCTCTCGGGACGTTAAAATCACCGTTGACTTAGTGGCATGATCAAGAGTAATTATCGGGTCGTGATGCACCCCGGCATGAATAGGTTGGGCGATCATAACCGTCGATCTGATGAGATCACACTCGCTGTAAATGTAGGATGCGGTTATGAAAGAACGGGGATGGTCCAAGAAAGAAAACCAAAGGATGGACGGCTAGGATCTTTCAATATCTGATGGAACCCATAAGATAAGCTATCTGGATTAAAAAACCAAGGGTCCCACTTACACAGGATGCGTGCACGATGGCACTACTCACGTTCATCAACTCATCAGGGCTACGACTCTGCCTTGATCAATCATTTGCGAAAGTGACGGTGGTTTGCTGTCCAAGAACGTCAGCAATGGTGGACCCCACAACAAGATGAGTTCCTGGATGGTGGGCCCCACGATTGTTAAAACCGAGGGCTGGCATCAGCAATGTTCAAACGTTCACGACACTTTGAGGATGTATCTAAGTAATGAAGTGGGAAGGGAGTGTAAGGTAAGTTTATGAAGAGTAATTACACTGTAAGCGACCCTGTCTTTGCAAGCTATACATGGATTTTCATTTCTGACAAGCGAGGCCCATGGTCTGGTAATCTGGACCACTGATCTATTGCTTCCGTCCATGGATGGACCATGACCCTGAAATATCCTGGATTGATGGATCCCAACAACCACTCCTAGCAGGTTTTTTCCAGTTGAATTTGAACCGTTGTTCTATTTCTCTTTTTAACCGTCTATCCTCAAGGTGTAATGGAGTTTTTTTGAGAAAATGTTCATAAAGGTCGGACCCAAAAGACTGATGGTCTGGATCATCAGATCATGGGCCTGCTGGTCATAATTTAAAACCCGAATGTACTGTGCAAAGTGGCAGGTTGCGTACCATAGAGTTCCTCGTTTTGGGTAAGCCCACACGCGTGTACAGGTTCCAGCGTGGCAATTGACAGATTGGCGCATTTCAATTATCATAGCCATAACTATGAAGATGTTCTCGCCCAAGAATCAGGTTGGTCCACGTGTCAGGTGGGCCTCAGTTTATGAAACAAATGGACGGCTGAAAATATTTTTAATTAGTCCAACTTTGTTTAAATCCTGGCCCACCATCTGAATTCGCAAGATTTATTTTTGTGAGAGAACGTCCGTACTGTCAGATCCACCTGATGGACGGGTTGGGCATTGCACCTGTTGACTATGAAGGCACATGTGGTTGCGTGTAGATGGTATCCCTTGTACACACGCACTCGCACGTGGGCTGAGCAAAGCTCCCGTTCTCGGCAATTTCTAGGAGTGGGATTTTCTCGAGGTGTTTTTAGATTTGGACGGGTTTTTTCCTCTTCATATTATGGGAAAAATAAGCCTAAGATAAATATTAAAAAAATTTGTTATAAATTAATAAATAAATTTAAGATTTATACACATAAGTTTTAAAATGAATTTTTTAACATCTAAATATTTTGTGAATTAAAATAATGTCGTGATGAAGTGGCTAAAACTTCGAAACTGGCAAGATTTTGAAAATATCACGTTAATTTCGAGATAATACCGATAGGCCAACTTTTCGCGAAATGTTGCGATAATTTAAAAATATCGACGGTTTTATCACAGCGCGTATCATTAGGTTCTCAGTTTGTGCTAGTGGGGCCCATGGTTCCGTGATCCAAACCGTTGATATGACGGGCCCACTGCACTAAAATTATTCTTGATGGTCCAAACGTAATTTTCATTTGGCGGTCTGCAAATAAGAACTTAAACACCCAAAGCGTCCACATACAAGTGAAAATAGGCCAAAAAATGGATGGCTGCGATCTTCCAATCAGAAATGCATAAAAATGGCATGAACCATCTAAGGTGGGACCCATCGGATTATTTTTTTCATCACTGGACCCTGTGACGTATTTCTACAAATTGATTCCTAGCATCTGCAGAGGATCATATGACGCCTTCCTCATACGCCTCTGCCACGTGCGCAGCATCCTCGTGTTATCAGTTTGTGCAAGTGGACCCATGGCTCAGTGATCCAGACCGCTGAACTGGTGGGCCCACTGTTACTTTTAGTCCATACACTAAAAATTTTCATCATACAAAATTCCTAACTCTTCAACCAGTAGCCTGAAAATGGACGGTCGAGCAAGGAAACAGAACGAAGGTCTAGTTGTACCTAAACGGGCCAAAAATTGGATGGTTGCAATCTTGATAATCTATCAAGTATTCCGCCCATCATTCAATCTGTTCGGATCACCCAAAAAGTGGGCCCCACTTGCCTTGAGGGGTTTGGATGGGCGTAGACGTCTCTCTCTATTGCGTAGATGCTTTAAACATGTGACGTCATTGCCTACACCCGAAAGGCATGGGATGGAAAAGGGATATCCATCTCTTGTCAAGGAATTACTCTGTGTGTGCGCGCGCGCGCGCGCGCGAGAGAGAGAGAGGGCCCTTTTCCTTCAAAAGTGTAAGAGCTTGGTGTCACGCTTGATATTTTTTGTGGATGTGGACATCTTAGTTTTGTCTATATACCTTAGCCCATTTATTAAATATAATCTATCTGTATTATATAATGATGTAACTGCATTTTGGACATTTTGGCACAGCTATTAGTTTCTCTAATATAGATAATTTTAAATATTAAAACAGTGTAGTACAACATTAAATCAAGTTAGAGGTATTTTAGAAACTAGAAATTATAGTTATTTATCCAAATATACATTTCAAATTTCACTTATGAAAAAGCTTTTAAATGGTTTAGATTTTATCATATGTATATTCTTGCGTGTAACCTGCCTTATTAGTACTGCTAGGAGACATAATAAAGACTGTGTGGGCCTGCCATTATTACTATATGAAATTTTGTACTTTTATTACGCTACTTTCTGATTGGACATTAACTTAAAAACTAGTAGATCTAAAACTTAAGTGGTGCACAACTTCAGAAAAATTGGTGATGGGTGGCTCACAGTTGAAAACACTCATCTCTTTCCTACAACAGTTGAAAAGGAAGAAAAAAAAAAAAAATTCCTCCCTAGTCCCTTGACACACTCTTAAGATCATGGCATGGAAAGTTATAGTGCTCCTAGTTGCATTGAAAGACTTGGATTGTCCAACGGGCTAATCTGGTCTGTTCATTAGGTCCATCACAAAGCTCGCAGATTACCATCCAAAAACCATACTAATCGAACCATTCTAACGGTATGATGGAGATCTACAACATGGACAGTTGAGACCATTTAAACAGGGTTGATGAAAAAAGTTGGGAGCCATCCATTTGTTGGGGCCCTCAATAAATTGCTTATGGTTCTAAAGAACCACTTTTTGAGGACCGGAATCATCTCGTCCATGCTAAGAAAATGGATGGCTATAATAAAGAGTCTAAACAAATGCATGAATCAAAGCATTTGTACCAATCTGATTTAGTGCATGCCGACCCCAATAGGCGATGTGGACCAATCAATTGGATTGTTCAAGTGTCCTGATGGAACTAGGTGCATTGTAGCTATGTCACAGCACAAGATGATTTCTCCTACAATAATATAGAGATACATCCTTTTATGTGATAGGTATGTAAGCGGAAGATGCGTGTCCTTGACTGTAACAAGTCTGTTTTTTTCTCCTTTCCGTGATGTGCTATCTAGGGCTTGGAGGAAATCCACCTTAATGGGCCACCTTTGATAACGACCACAACAGACAGAGAGAGTGCGGGAGCACAAATTCCCTTTGATTGAATGAAATACAGCTGCAAGAAGCATATTTTCACATGGTAAGAACTTGCTGTCATTGATCAAGGTACAAGCACAACGAAAGAGATAGCAAAGTCTATGGTCACTGGGCTACCAAAAATAATATTCAGGCCATGTCTAGAGTGTTAAGGAAATGAGAACGTGAATTAGGTAAATCCATAAACTTGCAGTGGATTTTATTTTGGTCAATTCAAAGGTCTATTGCCTGGAATCAAATTATACATCCATGAATTAGGGGCGCATTTATTGTAATAGTAAGTAAGGTTCACAATGAGCCGAGCTTGAGGGTAGATTTTGAACTAGTCAGGCTCAGTCTCCGGACAAACCTCAAAATTTTGATTTTCCTCAGCTAGGGCTGGCCCATTGTAAGCTTTAATGGCAAGGTAGTTGTTGCTCTCAATTTAATCAAATTGAGCCACTCGGGTGATCAATGGCTTGGATTTGATTTTTGTGTGTGTGAGTAAAATGCGCAGGTGTGCTAGAGTTTGCCTGACTCAAGGGTTGATTGAATTGTTGGTGTCCCTTGCATTAAAACAGATGAATTAAATACTAGAGACGGGATCTAAAGTCCTCTCAATCACCTGTATTGCGCTTCATTCAGACAATTTGTGAAAAGGTAAGAGGCTATGCTTCTGAATGAGTTCTTTTTACCTTGTGACAATAGATGTGAGTCTAAGACTTAATGACTTTTTCTCTTACTAGCATTCTTGGTTCAATATTTCTCATAGGAAGAAGCGAAGACAAGTATATTAAGAAAGGCAAAACATTGCTGATTTCATTAGTGTATGGAAATGAAGCTCGTTACAATCGACAAATCATGAAACAACCAGATAATAATAATAAACGAGAAAATTAAAAATGGATACATACCAATGCGTCTATGGAACAAATGATCGAGACAGGTGTGATCAACTAAATCGGAACTTGAGTGATCGAGGTCCTACAACTTATAGTTGTAGAAAAATTAATTTTATTCCTAAAATTAATTTTATTCCTAAGATACTCTAGTGGGAGCTGCTTAGTAATAGCTATGTAAAAACTAAGTTAGGCTAGGAAAATGAAAGATAATTTAAAAGATAAATTGGTGTGTTTAGCGTAGAGCCTCAAGTTCTTCTTCGATTGCTTCCTTTTATAGCTTGTTGAGGTGATGAAACCCTTGTTGAGGTCTCCTTGCTGATTGTGGATCATTTTCTCTCACACCACTGACTTTTTGGTTAAGAAAGTCTTATTGGCAGATTCAGAATCTCTAAACCGGGAAGATCTCTAAGATGTTTAGAGATACCAACTCTCATATTTCCACCCTTACACGTAAATACTCTCCTATGGGACTCTTCTGACTTGATCACGAGAGCATTCTTCATTGATCATGCTCATTCATCTGAGTAAGTTGGTATAGATTACTCCATTCCTTACCAAAGGAGTGAGAATTGACACCAGATACCGATATGTTATCAGAGATGAACCGGATCCGTCACATCCAAATCTCTTATTCTTTTTATTACAATGACACAACAATTATTGGATCATCAAGTGGGCATCTAGGCGATCTTTTTGTCTCTTCTTATCTCCTTAATGAGTGTCCCGGATCTACCCTAATATTAATCCATTATCAGACATATCATATCCTTCTTTAGGTCCTTTTCTCATTCTTTTTATTCCGATCAGGGCATGATTGCAGACCCAACTCGGAAGATGTGTATCTGTTTCTCTCAATCTGGGTTTGAGTCGTTGCTGAGTTCGCTCGGGCGTTGGTCCAACCAATGGATCTTCTAAATCTTCTCAAACACCATAGCCACTCCATATGTCTTTAGGGAGATCTCCCATTTTTTAAAGGACTGTGAGAGACAGCCTCACCAAGAAGATCGTGACCAAATTTATAATTATATTTGTTCTCTTGATGGGTCTTTTATAAACGTGCTTGACATGTTGCCTCATTAGTGGGCACAATAAATGGCATGCGCTGATTTTCCCTCCTAAAGGCGAATATAAGGGTTCGTGCATTCGCATTTGTGGCCGATTGTGTATCACTAAAGGAAGATTAAACAAGGATATTATCGGGTGAGAGTAGGTTTCACGTCAATTGCAGTCACATAGTGTCAACACATGATGGCCTTTGATTAGTCCATGTTAGGGCGCCAAAAATGAGTGTAAACAACAGTAATAACTTATAAGAAAATAATAGAACACGAATGTCTCACAGGCAAGCTTTAGATGAAAAAACATGTAATTAGTTGCCTGTGGGGCTCATCGTGGCATGTGTATAACATCCCATCTATTCAAAAGGGTTGCCTTATCATGAAATAGGATTCACAAAAATCATGCCCATCTAATCATCATGATAGGAAACAATGGACAACCACCTAAAAGCCTTAAAATTCACATGATGGCTCACATGGTGGTAGGATGGGCATGATTTTGAAACCATCCAATTTACAATACAGGGAATTCATTTAGGCTAGTTGGATGTTTTACATATAGTATTGTGGGCTAGACATCCCCAGCTAGTTGGAGTTGTGTAGGGGACCTTTTTATAGTCTCTCTTTTAAAAAGAGTATTTCATTTTAAGAATTTATAAACTTTTTTTTTTTTTTTGAGAACTTAGATTTGCTCCAAATTCATGGATTCATGGAGGTATACATTTAAAAATTTTATGAACTTCACATATTAAAAAAAAAAAAAAAAAAACTCAATGGGAAAATTTTAAAATCCTTAAAATTTTTTAATTCCTGCTATAAATCCCTCAACCCAAAGAGGTAATTAGAATCCTTTGAATTTCTCTTTGGAGCATTAATGGAACATCTTTTTCAAAAGGGAAATACCCTCCTGGCCTACTTGGGATAATTATTCCTGTCATTTTTGTTCACTCGACAAGTGGGTGTGAGTCCTAAAGACGAGAATGAAATTTTAGAGCATATAACTCAGTGAGACTTAGTTACACAAATGAAAAAGATGAGAGTCAATTTGCATACCACCTAAAAATTGATTAAAACTAATTTCTAACTAAGAGATGCAGATATGGATGCATGTGCCTATGTCCATTGGCTATATATGAATCAAATAATGGGATTTTCTTGGATATTATGACTGAATTACTTTAATTGCCCTTATTTTAAGAGAATGATACCTTCATGGCATTGTACTTACATAAATTTTTAGATCTTACATAGGTGTGCTTGGTTAGCACATGTGGTACCTAGTGGAAGAAGTACACCTTCCTAACTCATTTCTTAAAAAAAAAAAAAAAAAAAACATTATCTAAGTCGTTTCGTCAACAACTATAATTGTCTAGTACATAATAGAAATTACACCGTTTTAAACATGTGCCATATATTGAAGGGAATAGCTATTTACACCCAACTGTGTGATTTATAGCTCATCACACGTGGCAAACATATGGGACTATTGATATAATGGTATTGTGTTATTATAAGAAAAATAAAATTTTAAAATAAATTATTTATTTTAGAAAGTAATATATATATATATATATATATATATATATATATATATATATATATATATATTATATAAAATTTTTCTAAAAAATTAATTCTAATTGGATTAGTGGTAAGTGGATGGGATTTTTCATAGGAATCAATCTCCAAAAGGACGACATTGTCCTTGCACAGCACGTGGCATGAGTTGTAGGACATGATATTTTATTAGTTACACGCTGCACATTCACATAGTCACAAAGAGCTTAAAGAGCTCAATCTTTTTTACATGTGTGTTTAAACCCATCTGAATCATGGTATACTTAGAGAGTAAACTAGGGTCTAGCTAGATGTTTAATCTATTTATGTCTAAGGTTTTAGCTATAGTATTGGTTGAATGTGCTTAACGTATGGTTGTACATGTGGTATCAATGCCACATGTCGTACACATGTAATAGTTGGGTTGGCTAGGATCTAGATAGTAGTTACACTTGTTGCCATGTGACAGCAATTTTTTACTGTTGTATAGTTGTCACTATCCAAAAGGAAAGGAAATAACTATCACAAGCAAAAGTTATGCCTATTCATAGAGACATTACAGTTCACAGTGAATAGAGGCATGATTGCTTTAAAGAAGCACAAAAGTGTCTCTCCGATAAGGGCTATGGATCCCTTCAAATTCAAAATATCCTAGGCATTATAATTTAGGAGATACAAAATATTCCCGGATCGAGACATGTAAAGCATTGGGCACTCATCTCTGTTCTCTTGCAATTATCATTTTAATGCCTTTTTGTGAAATCACATCAATGTTTGCATTTGGAGATTTATTCAATACTCAGAGGTACAAATCTTTGTGTTGAATTTCATATCTATGAGTCCTTATATATTGAAGAAAAATTTTCATCTCCATTCTTTTGCAATTATTGGAATGTTAAAAAATTGACAGCAAATCTGTCTCGAGACATTAACTATTTAAGTCTTGAATTTTCAAATTTGATTTTTCTATTTTAAATTTCTTTATATCTTCCATTGTGTATTATCTCCTAAGCTCCTATAAATGGGTTATCACGTGGATAGGCCAAATGCCAAAAATCTCACTCTTCGCTTCTTCATTTATTTATTTTATTTTATTTTTCATTTTATTTTTTTTACATAAGCCATGCTAACTTGAGACCTCAATAGTAAAATGCAAGCTATCTACCATTTAGCTATAGTGGGCTTGAACTCAAATGTGCTTAAACATGATTCGTTGTTCGAACCATCCATTTTGTGTTGTGTTTACTACTCTAATTATTTTCTTTGAGACACTAATTAAATGACTACAATGGTCTTAGCCCCTAGATAATACAACTTTTTGTATTTTAGAACAAGGCATATAATAAGAACAACAATCTAGATCATTAGACATGTTTGCCACGTGTATTGTGAGGTGTGGTTCCTGTCCAATGATAACCATGTAAATTTTAATCTTTCCAAACATCTAATGTGTCTCCAGCTAGATAGGGTAACTAGTTAGGACCATGGTTGAAAGACTAGTGGGACCGATTTGTTTGGTCTCAAATTGAGTAGCGACTTGCATTAGTTGGGAGTGGGCTCATTTAAGTGACTCATGCTATTGAACCAAATTGGGTCTAACTTGAAATTACGTCGAGTAGTCTAACACGACACCCTACGCATACACGTGCGGAAGCTTAAGGAGCAACTAGAATTATGACTAAGTCCTAGAAGGGGGGTGATTAGGACTTTTTAAAATATTTTCGCCTACTTAGCAGTTTTTGTAAATTAAACTAAGTAAGCGATTAACAATTCAGCTTCCAAGCTTAAGTGGGTCCAATCAAGAGACTAGCAACTGATAAATGCAATTAACAACCTAGTATAAGCAACACATGCAGACCATAGACGATGGATCAATAAGAACTCAAGTCTACATGAGTGAAAGTACATCATGTGTGTGTAGATGTGCCTAGCATACATTCATAACTAAGCATTCATAATTAACCAATTAAACACAATGCATAATGAGAAATGTGCTCAAGAACAATCACAAACATAAGCATGTATAGTGGTTCGACTACTTGTCTACTCCACTCCCGGTTTAAGTACTCAATCCCTTTGAGCACACTGGCATTCACTGGGGAGTTTAAATCTGGTTCCTCCCAACCAAGGTGTTTTAAATCGGATCCACCCAACCGGAGAGTTTACAGGTTCCTCCCAACCTACACGTTCACACCCGTGTTGGTGACTCTCCTTTGAGACTTTGTTTAGGCCCGACAAACGTGCCAAGGAACGGCTAACGTCCCTGAATTTAGGCCCTACAAACTAGCGAAGGAGTGCCTAACAACCCCTAGTCTTTAGGCCGACAAACAGGCCAAGGATCGGCAAACGACCCTAGTTCGAGTTTGTCAAACAAACTCTACACTCAACTCTCACAGTGAATTGAGTAGATGGACTCCTAACAAAGACAACCTTATTTGTCGGATTGAGCTCATTTTGTAGCGCTGCTTTGGGTTGCTTCTTCTTGCTCTCCCGTGCTTGAATAAGCTCTCCTTGTGCTCTCCCGATCTTTGATGCCGCTGCTTGGCCAAGGCTTCAGTTCCAAGATCAGCTACCTTGCATGTGATGCTCCATTGGAGATGCCCAAGGTGTTAGGGAATTGTGAAACCTCTACAAATGGTAGGAAATGGGTTCGAACAATCCCATTTAAATGGTCCAGTAAACATCCACCAATCCCATACCTAAAATAATCAAGGAAGTGTCTTTTGTTCATGATATATCTAAACTGGACCGTGTCTCGCCTGCTAGCACACATGGAAGACGCTTGGGTGTTTCAACAGCGGCCAGCAGGTCTCAAGTTCAAGTGCTAAGGAGACCCACTAACCCATTGGTGGGTGGGCAGGTGGGTGCATCGTGTGACTGACCATGTGGGTGCATTGCAAAAAAAATAAAAATCTAAATTGGGACCATTAGCTTGGACAACTTATTATGTACAACTTATAGACATAATTTCTAAGGACCTGCATATCATCTACCACACTCTCCCAAAGTACCAGAATTATTTCTTTTCTTTTCCTACAGGAATACACCTATTTAAACTCCTAGGTAGTGTTTAGACAAGGGTTTTAATTATGATCAAGGTGTCTAAAACCCTAGAAATCAAGATGGAACAAGTTCATTCTCAATATGCCATTGAATGGCCTAAGTTTATGATGAAAACATAAGGAGAATGACTTGTTATGGGTTTGGAATAGAGCATCTAATGGTCTTTAGCAATGATGGCTTCTATCTCCTCAAAATCCCCTCTCTTGACCCTAAAAACAAATCCCCCGCTTTTATAAAGTTTCTCCCAACAGTCAAATAACGAGCAGATTCAAGCAGGGACAGGCGCCCGAAATCCGGTTCAATTCAAAAAAATTATCGCTGGTCACATTTAGTGATGGTCGGTCGCTCGGACAAGTGGTGGTCGGGCGCCCGATGGCCAATTTTTCACTAGTTGGGCGCTCGATGGACACTTGGTCGGGCGCTCGGAATTCAGTCCGAAAATGGACATTGCTACTGGACATTTTTTTCATTGGTCGGGCGCCCGGACAGGTTGTGGTCTGGCACTCGATGACCTTCTGGTTTGCAAGCCACTCACTTGGACGGATTCCTCTACAGGTCGGGCGCCCGGTGAACACTAGGTCAAGCGCCCGGCTAAGCATGTTTTTCTACTCTTTTGTTTCTGTTTTTCAGCAAAACATGTACCCTCTTCGGCCATTCTTTTGGTAATCTTTTGGAACACCTACGACCAATCTAAGATGACTAAGGATATGCCTATTGGGTCATGGTCATCTAGAGGTTTATGGTTTTGGGTAGGTTCAAGGTTAATGCTCAATAAAGCATCACTTTTACCTGTTTCTTCTTTTTTGATGCAGCTGGTCTGTCTTGAGTCTTCATCTTCATTAAGCTCAACCGACACTAGATTCACTGACCTAAGTAATTGACAAACAAGGTGCACTAATATGCCATAGAAAAGTGCACTAACATAACTGAGTCTAAGTCTTATAGCTAGGTAAGAATGTTTAGGCACTACATATGGTCTAGTACATGGGATTCAAACCTTATGATGAAGTTTGTTATAGTTAGTTTTGTAGATATTTTTACAGTTGTTGTGGAAAAATACACACATAATTAATGTAAGCTAAGCAAATCACAAAAAAAAGAAGAAATCAAGCCAACAGTCAAGCTAATAAGTTGACTCGGTGAGTCAACTCGACAGGTTAACTAGGTTTGACTAGGCTTTTCTTAGCATTAGACTTTTGGATTCTGATTTTTGGGGCTAAGGTTTAATTGGGTCTAATCTGACTAGATTAACTGGGTTCTGGTTTGGGTTAGGGTTAGGTTTCCTAAGGTATAGATTTCTAGGGTTAGGGTTTAGGGGTTATGTCTAAGGTTGGGTTAGGGTTAGGGTTAGGTTTAGAGTTTGAATTTCGTCCAACCTTAATCAACTTGTTGGCCTGAGGTGGAGTGTCTACATCATGTCATGCCTAGTGCAAATGCAAACACATTATTTAGCTTTTCTTATTCCATATATGGGGAATTGAAATTCGAAACCTTTTCTTAGTGCCGTTTAGTTAAACATGTGAATGCCGATTTATAAAAGGGTGCCACAATCATTGTTTCATGAAAAACCAATTGAATTAGTTGAGCCTAATTATTGGAGGTTGAATTTATTGAAGAAATGGAGTAGTTCACAGTAGAGGAAATGAAGAAACTTGAGATTAAAAATGTAAGATATTTGTGGGTTTAAGCCATAATTTGAATAATCAATATCTCAAGACAAATTTGATGTCCATTTTCTAAATATTCCAGCGAGTGCAGAATAAAGATAATGATAAATTGTCTTCAGGATGCAATGAACTCACATATCTAAAATTTAATATAAATATTTGTATCCTTTTTTTTTAGTTTGGTTAGTACACACACCCCATTGTTTATACACTCACCCACCCTTGTTAATCACACTACAATGTTAGCCACCCACTTTGGGAATCGATACCATGACCTTAGTGTTGAAACAAGGCTATCTTCACTCAGTCTGCCACTTGAGCTATGGATCCGAGTGTAAATATTTACATATTTAAATGTTGATCTTAAGAGGACAAGCACAAGAGGATAAAGATAAGAGCACATAGTTATGGATAGCTTGATCTATGAATAGTGTCCCATGATGTCCTAAATATAAAGAACTTGCAAGGATATGGTGCCCTTCTTAGAAAGTCACTTTTGTGCCTCTTCAAAACAAAACAATAACACATCCATTTGCTACAAATAGTCATTTCTTCATGAATATACATGATCTTATGGCAATTATTTCTCTCCTTTGAACACAAACACTTATACAGTATAAAAAATTGTTGCTTGCTTGTGGCAATAATTTCTGTCTTTTGAACAAAGACAATTATAAAACAATTTTTTTTTTTGTATTACTTGTTTGTGGTAGTTATTTCTTTCTTTTGAACATGGATAGTTATACAATAGAAAAATATGCTGTCATATGGCAATACATGTAACTATCAATCAAATTTTAATCCACCCAACTATCGCCCTGTGTATGATACATGACATCATTAACATGTGTACAACTATGTGTCAAGCATATTCAAACAATACTATGGTTATAACTTTAGATACTAGTGGATTAAACCTCTGGCTATCTCAGGTTCACTTCCTAAACGTTCCATGGCTCGTATGGGTCCAACTATGTGCAAAAAAGATAGGCCTTTTAGGTTCCTTGGAACGATTTGAACCAAGATTCTTGTGGTAAAAATCTTCCTCTCACTGCTAATTTAATAAAAAATTAATCACATATAATATATTTATTTAGTTTCTAAAAATCAATGTTTTATTTTTGAAAATAAGCCATGAAATCAGAATAATTGAAATGAGGGGTTTTTATCTTAAACCTTGGTTTTGACTGTGCATCTAATTGGGCCCTAACAGACACTCATTTATCATTTTTGTTTTGGAAAGCATGAAATGTCAAAGAAAGGGGTGCATCCATCATCAATGGCATTAGATGTAGCACATCATATCCTTGTACTTATGCAGATATTTTGGTTTTCACTTTTATATGGATTATAGTATTTGGGCGATGAACATGAAGATGCTTTGATTGAGAGGTTGAGATTTGTATACGTGGCAAAGTTATACTTAGCTTTTGAAAACCATTTTAGCTTTTCTTAAGGTATTGATGTGCTTTGAAAAGTTAAATCAACTTTTGAGGTTTAGATTTGATTATTTATCCAATTGTTTTTAATAAAAAAAAGTAGAGTGATGTTTTCATGAAGAGAAAGAAAGGAATATGTGGGCCACCTGCGAGGGTACTTATGATGGATGGACCAAAATGTCTACCTAAGGGGACCATTGATCAGTGGCATCATTACTCTAACTTCCCTTGAATAAGCCCACATGAGATTTTTTGCATCCCAATACAATGCCAAATCATGGACCACTCATCATGTGATACTAGTGGGATCATTGTGGAAAAATTTAGTTGTCCACCCCATAGGTGAATCATGAGGGTTTTTGTGGCCATACGTGGCTGATGGATGGCTGGGTTTGCCTGGTCAATGTGATTTTGGGATATGCTCCATTTCTAGTGTGGCCGTAATTTGGATGGTCAAAATTGTCATGCATGTGTGCCCAGCCGCGAATGAATTGCAACCTCCTATGAGGTAGTGGGTATGGATACATAGGACAGTAGTGTGTTTCTGGCCAGTGTACGTCTTAAGTCGGAATCCTAGCCTTTGATTGGTGGACACTTGTTTGCTGAAATAGAATCAATGGAATTCAAATTGGGCAATGCACCTGCACCTTGGTCCTAATCTGAAGTACAGTGGTCTGCTAGCCAATCAAATCTCACCGTATAAGATCATGACCATGATCCGTGTCCCCTTTAAATGGTCCAGTAAACATCCACCAATCCCATACCTAACATAATCAAGGAAGTGTCTTTCATTCATGATACATCTAAACTGGACCGTGTCTCGCCTGCTAGCACACATGGAAGACACCTGGGCATTTCAACAACAGGCAGCAGGTGTCAAGTTCAAGTGCTAAGGAGACCCACTGGTGGGTGGGCAGGTGGGTGCATCGTGTGACTGACCATGTAAACTGGGACCATTAGCTTGGACAGCTTATTCTGCACACCTTATAGACATAATTTCTAAGGACCTGCGTATCATCTACCGCACTCTGCCAGAGTACCAGAGGTTTTCTTTTCTGCAATTAGGATAATCATCATCATTAATGTTCGTTAGTTCCATGTTCGTGCAGCTTTCCTCCCTTCATGCCGCGTCCCACGTGGGAGACATCCGGTCCATTCACTGAGTGGCCGCATTTTGTAAGTGCCTGCCTGAAAAATCATGTCGGTCCATTCTTCAAATGGGCGACACAATATAGAACAAATACGCTGCACGGAAAAAACCTGTCCCGTCTGTTCTAGCACTATGGCCCAGCAGATGGATGAGTGGACCTTTCTTATTCTTGGATCACAGTTGATAGGTGGGGGCCACATACAGCTCGTGTATGCTACAGATACGCACGTGGATGGTTTTAAGGGGATCCGACGAGAGCGGATTAGGTGGGACCCCGGCCTCACCCAAGACCGTGCAGCCCTTAAACTGGGTTACTGTGGGGCACACCTTCATGCATATATTATGTATCCACACCGTCCATCCTTTTTTTTCATATTATTTTATGACATTATCCAAAAAAATGAAAAAAAATCCAATTATCAGGTGGACCATACCATAGGAAACAGTGTTGACCATTAACGAGTGACAAAAGTTTTCGATCAAGCTGATCATTTTTTTTCCATTCATCCAGTGACCTTATCAACAGATTGGATCGTAAATAAATACAAGGGAAATATTAAGGTGCGCCCTGAGAAGTTTTTAATGGTAGGACAGTCAACCACCACTGTTTCTTTTGGTATGGTCCCCTTATAATTGGATATGCTTTATTTTTTGAATAATATCCTAAAATGATCCGGAAAAACGCAGCGACAACGGGGATACATAATAAATACATCAAAGTGGGCCCCACAATTAGGGCCGCACCGTCTTGGGTGAGGCTGGGTTCTCATCTAACCCCTATGAGGATTAGAGCTGTACACGAATCGGGCTAACTCGAAAAGCTCGCTCGGCTTGGCTCGAAAAAGCTTCGTTCAACTCGATTCGGAGGGCATATCAAGCCAAGCTGAGTCGAATATGTAGGCTCGTTGGAAATTCGAGCCAAGCTCGAGCTTGACCTGAGCTCGGTTCGGCTTGGCTCAAAATTAGGCTCGGCTCGACTTATAAAAGGCTTGTTATATATATATATATATATATATATATATATATATATATATATATATATATATATATATATATATATATATATATATAAAATAAAAAATATTTTTTTTTCTACGCCTGGCCTAGTTTTTTTCTTCCAGCACCTTACGTACTCGCCCGCCCACCCTTAAAAATCTCTAAACAAAACTCCCTCCCTCCGGCCGAATCGACCTCGCGCAGCAGCCCCGGCCTAACCAGCGACTCCCTCAGACAGTCGGCCTCACCTCCTCCTTCTCTGGCTCTCCCTTATCTCTGATTTCTCTCCCCCGTCACTCGGCCTCACCTCCTCCCTCTCTAGCTCTCCCTCATCTCTGCTGCTTTACCCAACGCTCGACTGCTTGGCTCGAATTCAGGCTCGAAAGCTTGAAGCTCGGACAGGCTCGAATATGCTCGAATTCGGGTCGAAAGCTCGTCCAAACCAAGCCAAGCCCACCACCTGGGCTCGAGGACCAATCCAAGCAAAGCTCGAGCTCAAGTCACCTGCTGACCAAACCAAGCCGAACTGGTTAAAGCTCAGTTCGGCTCGGCTGGTGTACACCTCTAATGAGGATCCAACATACATGCGTGTAGAATGATGCGAACCACGACTTTCGTGTAAAAATCCACTCCGTCCATCAGTTTAGCCAGATCATGTTATAAATGGACCCAACAATGAGGTAGATCCAAAACTAAAGTGGGCCATCCATGAGGAAACAGTGGCAACGAAACGCCCACAGTTGAAACCTTTCTACGGCCCACCGTTATCATTATAAGCCATCCAACCCTTTCATGAGTTTATTCCTAGGGCTGTAAATGGGTCAACGGACCCGATGGGGTACTCGGACCCAACCCATTTAGACCCGACCCATTTGTTAAATGGTACGAGTCTGGGTCCAAGAACAGACCCAGTTGTTAAACGGGTCTGGGTCTGGTTTCTTTTATATTAGACCCGACCCGATCCGACCCGAACCCATTTAGTAAGTGGGCGGGTTTGGTCTATGTTTCAGGGGACCCGTCTAGCCCAGACCCGTCCAAACCCGATTTTAAGCCTTGTAAAATGCTTGCATACTTGATCCAGACCCGGACCCATTAGACCCAACCCATTTATAAATGGGTCTGGGTGGATCTCCCTCTACCAGACCCGGACCCATTTATAAATGGGTCTGATGGGTTGACTCGGACCTGGTCCGGACCCGCCCATTTAGTAAAAGGGTTTGAGTCTAAAATTTGGACCCAGACCCCTTTAGTAAATGGGCGGGTCTGGTTTTGGCTAAACCCGCCCCGAACCCGACCATTTACAGCCCTAGTTATTCCCACCGAGATGAATGGAAACACCCGAGTAAGGTTTCAACGGTGGGCGATCCCATCCCCACCGTTGCCTATAATATGGTCCACTTGACTTTTTGATATGCTTCATTTAGAGCTCGTCACCTTTATATGATCCTGTAGAACTAATGGACGGACCGGATGTCACAGAGACTTCATCGTGTGCCCCATAGCTTCGCCTAAGGGGCTATCTGCAGCGGCTAGGGCTGTAAATGGTCGGGTTCGGGGCGGGTTTGGCCAAAACCAGACCCGCCCATTTACTAAACGGGTCTGGGTCCAAATTTTAGACACAGACCCTTTTACTAAATGGGCGGGTCCGGGTCGGGTCCAAGTCAACCCATCAAACCCGTTTATAAATGGGTCCGGGTCTGGTAGAGGAAGATCCACCCAGACCCATTTATAAATGGGTCGGGTCTAATGGGTCCGGGTCTGGATCAAGTATGCAATCATTTTACAAGGCTTAAAATCGGGTTTGGACGAGTCTGGATTAGACGGGTCCCTTGAAACATGGACTAAACCCGCCCACTTACTAAATGGGTCCGGGTCGGGTCGGGTCGGGTCTAATATAAAGGAAACCAGACCTAGACCCGTTTAGCAACCGGGTCTATTCTTGGACCCAAACCCGTACCATTTAACAAATGGGTCAGGTCTGGGTCGGGTCTAAACGGGTTGGGTCCGGGTACCCCATCGGGTCCGCTGACCCATTTACAGCCCTAGCAGATAATCTGCTGCGTACGAAAACTTGATACGCAGGCACTTAGATACTGCACGACTGGCATATATTAACTGAAATTAAACCGACTAAATTTTGTAAAACAATTTCTCTAAGTTATATCTCAAAAATCAGATAAGTTGAACAGATCCTAACTTCTGATACGTAGACACTTGTTTTTTAAAATCAGACCGTTGAATAGTTTCATTTTTAGCCGTCTAATAAAATGCACTAATCTGATAATTAGATAATCAAATAAGTGTTATATTTGATTCAAGATAGATCTAAGCTACTAACCCTAATTTGGACGGTTTAATTTGAATTAATCGTATTACATATAAGTAATTTCAAAGCGCCTGCTTATCATCTACCATGCTATGCCAGAGTATGCACGTTTTTATCTACAGGAAACTGGCCTCCTGCATGTGATTAGCATGAATAATGTGATCCGTGGTCCGGATATATGCACATTATACACGTGGTGTTAAGGGTGCGGATTAGGTGATGGTGCGAACACCACCCGCTGGTGGTGTGTTGATGTGTTGGGCACTGAGGATCCCATTGTGATCTATATGTTTTATATCCATACCGTCCATCCATTTTACCAGCTCACTTTACGGCAAGAACCAAAAAATGAAACAGATCTCAAGCTCAAGTGGACCACACCACATGAAACAGCATGAAGAATGACCCACATCATTAAAACCTTTCTAGGACCCACAGTAATGTTTATTTGTCATCCAAAGTGTTCATACGGTCACTCAGGATCAGGATGAAGGGAAGACACATATATCAGTCAGATCCAAAACGTTTGTAGCCTTCAAGAAGTTTTTAATGGTAGGCATTCAATAACCACTGCTTCCTGTGGTGTGGTCCACTTGAGCTCCAGATCTGCTTCATTTTAGATTCAGATCCGAAGATGAGGGGAGAAAACGGATGGACGGCGTGGATATAAAACATATACATTACCTTGGGCCCCACTGGGCCCAACACATCGACACACCACTTATCAGCGTCCGGTTTTCAAAACTAAGAGGCGGGACCCATGGCTGAGCATCCAGATAATTTGCCTATTGTTTCCCATTGCATATGGAGAATTATATTAACTTCTACATTCGTGGCCCATGGAAAGACGGCCAAGAAGGAAAAAATGCACATTAAGCTGAAAGGGTCCCATTCCGGGCTACTTTTTTGGGGCCATTCTCCATCAACGGTGAAACCAACAGACCAATGGTCTGGATCGCCAAAACGTGGGCTCCACTTTTCAGAATTAAAAACGCTAGTACGCTACGTAAACACAACTCCGGCGTACCGTAGAATCCTATGCAACACGCACCCAAGCCTTTTCGGGCGCAGCATGTTTCATTTGTGAAATGCACAGTATGCACTCTGTCCATCATGTCGGGTCCTCGATTCTAGGCCCTTAGAATAGAAATATGCTAAACCCACCACTCGAATTAGCCACGCAACAGGGAGCAATGGGGACGGGACGCCAACCGTTGGTTTTTATGTGGGGCCATATCGCTTTTATCAAAACCGTTAATCAGGCGTGACTCATTAAAATGAAGGGAGGATACAAAAATCAACCTCATCCATAACTAGTGCTGGACACAATACATAAAATTAGAGATTTCAGCCGGAAATTTCCACTGTTTAGACTTTTTGGACCATCTGATTTTTTATTAGTCTGATATTTTGTTTATACGGTGAAGATAAGTATTATCACCCATTGGACGGATTGGATTACATAAATACAGTATGGTGGGCCCAAAAGAGCTTGTGTTTCACACGCTGCATAAAACCGGTCTTACAGGAGATTCCGGTCCCTTGCCGTGTACCCAAAGTGGCAATACAGAAATTCTTCTATAAATCGAAGACCGATTTGGAACCCTTCTCAAATTATCTTATCCCATTTACTCCCTCCTTAATGATTTTAGCAGGAAGGGTTGCGTCAACGGACGCCAAAGGAAATTCAAATACAGCTGACTCCGGACGTACCTCGGCCTTCCCTTTCTTTCTTTTTTTTTTTTTGGGTTTTTTTTTTTTCACACATATTTCCTTTTTTTCTCCTCTCCTTTCCTCCTTTCCTCCAATCATCTTCTCCTTCTTTCTTTCCAAAAATCAGAAGTAGCAGAGCAGACGACAGAGAGAAGGAGAGAAGAAAATCTATCCCTCCTTAGATTTTCTGTAGATTGCAAAACAACCTTTGAATCCTTTGATGCACCCGAAATGGAGTTCCTGCGACTGCTGATTCTCCGAATTTAGGGTTTCCAGAGGTAAGCGATTGTTTTCTTTTTGTCTCCTTCTCTGTTCTTGAAATCCGCTTGTCTGTTGCTTTGAGTTGATTTGATTTCGTGGAGAGTGATTTTGATCGCAGTAGGAATGAGTAATTCTTGTTCAAGAACCCGTATTTTAGGGTTAGAGCGGTTTTCTTGCAGTCCCTGTCGATTTCTTCCTTTAGTCATAGGAAAAAGATTCAGTTTTCTAACCATTTTTAGGTAATCCAAAATGTGGAGTGGAAAACGCCTGTGGAATTCTCAGGAAAATCTAAAACTAGGGAATCCGACAGTAATTCTATTGTTGGGTTTGGAGTGTAGTTTTCTGTGGAAATATTAGAAGGTCAGTGATCAAATGGCAAGAGCTGTCGCTGGTAACCTTGAAAATCTATATTTAAAAGGTTCCTTAAAAAGAGAAAATTCTTTACTTATTTTCTGAGTAAAACCTTGGAAACCACTCCTTTTTCCTCTAAAACAGGGGAAAAGTAGATATCCATGGATATCAATTTGCTTTCCAAAGTTTTCATGGTTACCAAAACGTCTGTTAGTGGAAATTAGGATCATGGTTCTGTTTTTTCTTTGTTCGGATTTTCTCTTGTTCCTTTGTAGTAGTTTTCGGTTCTTTAAAGTTGTGGGAGTGGTGATTTTTGTGGGAGTGGTGATTTTTGTTGTTCTTCATTTCCCCAAAAGGAAGTGATTTCGTTTGTTTGTTTGTTTTTTTTTTTTTCTGGCTTAAATGTTCATATGAATTTCTCTAATTTATGACTTATAATTGTCTTCACGTGATATTCTTTGATTGACATACATGATACATGCATCGAGTCTTTTATTTAGGGATGCTAATTGCCCCTTGATGTGCCCCATAAAAACGCCCTGCTTGTGTTATCAAATGCGGGACCTGCAGTGATGAGGATAAAATCATCATTTCATGCAGGGGAATCTCCAAAATGATTTGCAGGCCCACACTTCACGCCGCACGGGCATTGGACTATGTCAGGGTTCCAAGGGATTCCTGTAACCCTGGGTAACGAGTGTCCTTTATTTAGGAGTATTTATGAATGGAAGTGTTATTTTTTGAATAACTCACATGGTACGGATATTCGGGATTTTAAGAGTCTAATTGAATCAGTTGGATGGACGCACTGATAGATTGTATTTCTGACACGATGCGCTCTTAGAGTTCTTTTGATTTCTAGTGGAAGCATGCTTGTATATGTTGAGAGCCAAAACAGGATGTGTAAATTTATGTAATGATGGCCTTACAGATTTGAGCTATTTGGAACATGCAACATCGCATATTGAACCTTGTGAAGTTTTTAAATTTAGTGCGTGTTTGGCATAAGAAGTGCATGCAGAATGGTCCCGACAAATTGTGGTTGTATCTGCATATGGAGGAATTTTGCTTGTCCGAAGCAATTGTGGGGCCATTCCAAAAACACCATGACTCATACTTAATGTTGTTCCTTTGACGGTGCAACCCATCTAAATTACAAAATTGGCTATGAATTACCAATTATTCGTTATTCTTTAGAAGAATCGTGTCCCTTTTTATTTCCCTCAAGTTAGATTTATATGATCCTCAACCTGGATACGTATAGCATCCTCAAGCCACGCTTTTTTATAAGTTGGGCCATGATTCTGTGATCCAGATTGCTGATTGGATAGACATGGACGATGCCAAAAAGAACCCCCATGGTTAAAGATCCCAGCCATCCAAGTTTGCCCTTTGCATTGAATGTGGATTGCTGCTGCTGTTTTTTCAGGGAATTTTACAAAAAAGTTCTTATTATAGAATTTACATTCTGGTACCTTTTTTCAAAAAAGTTTTCAATAAACTGCCACATTAATTTAAGTAGTTATCGTTGGAGTACCTTCCATTATATTTCTTAATAGTGGCTCAGGTCAGCCATGTGACGAAGGGGTCGGCGGTTCGGGTGGGCCGTGCCATGATGATTATGTGAATTCCACCTAGACCACCAGGTGAGTTATACCATGTTAGCCCTAGGGCCCAAAAATCAGCCCTATCCGTGATTAGGGTGGACCACATGATAGGAAACAGTGTACTGGGCAATGCTTACTCTCCAAGCTGTTTCCCTTGGTGTGGCCCACCAGAATCACGAATGGCCTGATTTTTTGGGGCCCAGGTCTAACTTTTGGAGTGCCATTTAATGGTATGGATTTAACATACCCATCACAGTGGGCCCTTTAAAAGTCGAGGGTTGATGTCTTTCTCCCAACGGTGTTTCCTTTGATGTGACCCACTTGAATTCGGTCAGCCTGAATTTTTGGCCCTGGGCCTAATGTGGGATCACAATGTGCCCATCAAATAATAAGGGTGGGTGTCCCTCTCCCAACTGCTAAAAAAAAGAGATTTCTGCTGATATATTTACAAAAATGGAATTTTATGGGATGCTCACCCTTGATTTTAAATGGGGTCCGCTGTGATGTGTATGTGAGATCCACTCTGACCATTGGATGTGTAAGCCCACGTTAGGGCCAGGGCAAAAAAATGAGGCTAACCTGTGATTCAAGTAGGGCCACACCAAAGGAAACAGTTGGGAGAGAGTCGCCCACCCTCGATTTTTACAGGACCCACCATGATGATTGTATAGATGCCACGCCAAAATTTAGGCCCGGGGCCCAAAAATAAGGCCCATCTATAATTCAGGTGGGCACACCAAGGGAAACAGTTTGGAGGGTGAATGTTGCCCTGTACGCTGTTTCCAATCATGGGGTCCACCTGTATGTTTGGGCCTTGGGCGTAACATCTAGTGACTCACCTGGTGGTTGGGGTGGATTTCACATAAATGTCACAGTGAGGTGGCCGACCCCTTTGCTCACACAGCCAACCTGAGCAGCCATCAGAAATCTAACAGAAGGTACTCTAATGATTATTTTTAAGTTAATGTGGTAGCTTATTTATAATCTTTTTGGAGAAAGGAATCAGAATGTAAATTTTATAATAAATAGGTAGTTTTTGTAAAATTCCCTTCATAACCATTTCTATTTACAGGCCTCTGATTGAAGGGTTAGGACTTGGTAACTCTGGGAGATTTTTAGGGAACAATCCAAATCTGTTCACAGTGGTGGGCCTGGCAGATAAATGGTTGGGCTGGATCACTGAACTGTGGAGTCCACACAGACTGATACTAAAGATATCCTAGAATTGTATGAGCCCTCTTGTTTGTGTTTATTAATCCATTTTTTTTCTCATCAAATATTGAATGGTTCACAGTGCCATCCTTGATTAGTATCTTATCAACTTCTGCCTTACATCTTGTCAACAGGTTTATTGAGACAAGATCTTTAACTTTTATCGAGACAAGATCTTTAACTAAGTCATTAGCAGTTTTATATTGTGTCAAGGTTTCATCTTGTTCTTCCTTCTTCCCGGTATACTTCATGCATGGGAAGAAATAAGATGGAACATGTTGCAAAAGGCTTTTTGGACCCAATTGGTGTCTATGATTCCAGTCCGGCATCTTTCAAAAAAAAAAAAAAAGAAGAGATTCCATTGAGGCAGAGTGTTCGCTCATTTTGAACTTGGATGAAGGTGTTGTAATGGCTCTCTTTGGGGCTTGGCTGTGATGGAAGGTGACCTGGCTAATTCAGTTAGGACGTTAGTTAGGCGAGGCCTCAGGAAGAATTTCCTTGGAGGTTGGGTGATTAGATTGAAGGTATTAGGGAGGTGTGAGGACTATGTTTACCTCGTACTTGAGAATTTGGAGGGAATATGTTGTGAAGCCGGATTATTTAGGTATTGAGAGTTGTTAGGATTAGTTCGCCCATTGGAAAGACTTTCTGCTTGTTGAACTCTCCCTGCTCTTTCTAATAGAACTCTGTTTGCTGATAAAAAAGAGAAGATGGAACATTCAGTATTAACATATTCACTCTCGGGACATGCAGTGAGCGGCAGGTAGTCTTCACGCATTCCCAAAGAGAAGTTAATGCCTGGGTGGGCCAGCTTGCATATGTGTGCTGCTAGACCAAGCCTGTGGATTGACGACAAAAGATCAGCCTGAGGGTTCCCATTTGTCTTGCATTTTTCTGGTTCTTTTAGTTTCCTTGTGTCGGGTTGTGTCTGTTCTTTCCTTGGCTTGTGATGTTTTTCTGCTTGTTGTATACTTGTATCCCTAGTTTTGTCACCTTTTAATAATAATTGCTTACCCCCCCCCCCCCCCCCCCCCCCCCCCCCCCCCGAAAAAAAAAAAGAAAAGAAAAGAAAAGAAAAAAAAAAGAAACTGCATGCGCTCATTATAATTGAGAGTTCTGTGATTATTCCCATTTATTTGTCTTCCTTTTCTTTTCTGTTCGCAGAAGGTGAAGCAATGGAGCAATCTTCAGACCATTCAATACCAGGTAGCTACATAGGCCCTTTCAGTTTTGCTCTCTCTAGTGAGTAGTGACACGAGCCATCTTTTGCTTTAATTTTTTTGCCTATTCATATTTATTGCCTGCAACAGGTCCTACCAAGATCCCATTAGCAAAGGTCGCTCAGAATGTGGAAACTAGTGCATGGGGGATACCATCTGGATCTGATGCATATCATGGGTCAAGTGATGCTAGTCTGTTTTCCAGCTCCTTACCTGTTCTTCCACATGAGAAGTGTATGTTTTTTATTTCTACGATGAGTGGGTCAACCTTTTCTTTTGCATACGAGTGGTTCTCTTAATCTTGTTTTCATGAATATGCAGTGAATTTCAGAGACTCAAAACATGTTGTTAAATCTATTGATGATGCCTCATCTAATTTAAATAAACTACATCAAGATGTGGAGGGTAAGGAGTCTCTTGAAGATGTTGAGTACCATGCAATTGGAAGCCTGCTTCCAGACGATGAGGATGAGCTTTTAGCTGGTATAATGGATGATTTTGACCTAAGTGGGTTGCCTAGTCAATTGGAGGACTTGGAAGACTGTGATCTTTTTGGTAGTGGAGGGGGTATGGAATTGGATTTTGATCCTCAGGAGAGTCTTACCATGAGTATGGCAAGGGCAAATATAAATGATGGTTATGTAGGAAATGGAACTGGTCCATATGGTCTTTCAAATGGCATGGGAGCAGTTGCTGGAGAACATCCTTATGGAGAACATCCGTCAAGAACATTATTTGTGCGGAATATTAATAGTAATGTTGAGGATTCAGAACTGCGAACTCTATTTGAGGTAAAACTCACTTGTTTTTCTTTTTCTTTTTGTGTCATTTCAGTTGGCCTTTGATGATCTCTGTTTGTATTTGTGAACTTCCTTGTTGTCGAGTAGTTTATATTAATTGTCTGGTGTTTCCTATTTAATCATTTTTTTTTTCTCACAAAGATAAATTACCCTTTTGGTTACGCGAGTATTCATTGATACTACCAGTACATCTATATGTTTTTGAACATGTATTGTTCCATTGCAAGGTTTGGTTTCCAAAATGAAATCAAACAAGCTTCCACAGTTGCTTAGTAAAATGGCTGATTGCTTTAGAAATGAGCCGTGCATTGTCTGGTGAATGCCGGTGATGCTGGTGGATGCAGCATATGGCTCCGTCATACAAGTATCCCATAGGTGAACTGGCGAACTTGAAGAGTCAATTGGTACTCCACATAGTATGGTGACGTCAAATGGCACTGAATAATTGTGGCAAAAGCAATGAGGTCTTCTTCAATTTACTTCTAGTGGTAATGCTGTATGACCATTGCCATCATGCATGTAAGTCCTGGATCTGAATCACCTTTCAGGGGCTTGATTTACAAGCTTCTGAAAGTGTCAACCATTGTTTGCCTTACACCAAGAAAAGAACAAGCTTAGCATCATGTGAATAGAAAGTTAGGTACCGTAGAGTAGTAATGATTTGAGCATCATCGCTTAATTGATACTCCCAAGGTTTTCTCTGCAGACTCTTAATTTGTGAAGAAAATTTAATTCAACCAGAATATTAGAGAAGGCTGTAAAGGATGCTATATTCGTCATTAGTTGGGCATGCTAGGAGAATTGTGCTGTAGAGGTGTTTTCGATAAGATTTGTGAATCTCTTGTAGTTTGAACACTTCCTTTAAGCATGTTTGTACTTTGTAGAGACTTTTTTGTTTCTTGTGGGAGGGTGCCTCGAGTCCTAATTTTTTTGACTGGGAACTCATGGTCCCCCCGATTAATGTATTTCTGATCTCTTCTATAAAATATTTTCATTTATTCATCCAAAAAGGAAAATTTGTTGAATGCCAGTTAGTGCCTTCCTAAGACATTCTTCTGGATGCATTTGTATTCTTCCATTTTGTTTTTCTCTTTCTCATTGTTATTGATAACATACCTCTTCATTTTCCAAGTTCAGTAGTTGGTGGATGCCATGAAGTTGGTTGGTTTTTTTGTTTTTTTGGCAGCAATACGGTGATATCAGGACTCTCTACACTGCTTGCAAACACAGGGGCTTTGTGATGATCTCTTACTATGATATCCGGTCTGCTCGAACTGCAATGCGTGCTTTACAAAACAAACCCCTTCGGCGGAGAAAGCTTGATATTCATTTTTCAATTCCAAAGGTTTGAATACAAAATTTCAGCTTCTTTATTCATTGTTCTACTTTGGTTATTACACTTTTTCCCCCTTTTTCGGGAAAAGATACTACCTTTCTTTTTTCTTCATTTCCTTATGAATGCATTCTTTTTCCTTGTGTCCATTCCAGGACAATCCATCAGACAAGGATATCAACCAAGGAACTCTTGTAGTTTTTAACCTGGATCCTTCAGTTTCAAATGATGATCTTCGTCAAATATTTGGGGCTTATGGGGAAGTCAAGGAGGTCAGAAGATCAATAAATCCTTTCTTCTTGTTTTTAATCCTTTTCTGATCATTCTCATAGGCTCTTTCCCCCTAAATGGTTCAGTTAACTGAGGTTGCATTGCGATGATTGTCCCATTGTTGCATAAAGCAGATTAGGGAGACTCCACACAAGCGGCACCATAAGTTCATTGAATTTTATGATGTCAGAGCAGCAGAAGCAGCTCTTCGGTCATTGAATAGGAGTGATATAGCTGGGAAGCGCATAAAGTTGGAACCTAGCCGTCCGGGAGGAGCACGGAGAAAGTGGGTAGATAGATTTTTGTTGTCGTCTTCTCTCCTTTTTCCATTAGCAGTAGAGGTTTGCCTGAATACATCCCCCACGTATTGCAGTAAGACAATACGTTGGAACTTTCAATTACCCAAACCCATTTATTTGATAGGGCTTCCCTTGGATGGGGGATGCCTGAGAAAACTATCGGATTATATATTTAACTCATTGATTTTACAAAGGAAAAGAGCCAATCTATCAAAGGGTTAACCCCACTTGGAGCTTATATTTGTGGATTTTCCACCATACAAGGTGAGACTCGTCATGGAAATGGTTTGGATCAATGAAAGATCACACATATTCAAAGGGTGAAGTCCCTACGTATTGTATTGCATTATGTTGGGATGTATTAGAGCCAAGCCTCTTAGGAGTATAGGTGGAACTTGATATTTATTTCATATGTTTTCTTCATTGATGATTATTTTAACTTATTTGCAGCTTTCATACTGGTCTCCCAGTCACAAGAGTTGTTCTCTGTTTTATTTCTCTCTTTTAATTTATTTGTCCTATCATCATTCACTTTTGTTTTGAATTAGCGAGGCTTGACTCATCTTGTATATGCTGGATCTGGCTGTTGTGGTTCTGCTGATAGGTTTATTTTTCTAGGGTTCCATTGTTTTTATTGATTGGGTGCTTTAGCCCTAACTGATTGTACTTCCGTGGTCAGCTTGATGCAGCAATTGAGCCAAGAACTGGAGCAAGATGAAACCAGAAGTTATCGACCACAAGTTGGTTCCCCAATAACCAATTCTCCCCCAGGCATGTTGTTTTCTATATACACTTTGTCCAGTTTGGTTTCCTTAAGTTTCTCCTTGCTTATTTCAGCTTCAGGCTCTGTAGTCAAGTTTGTGCTTTTTTTTACTACCTGAGTTGGATCCGCATTCATGACAGGTAACTGGGCGCAATTCAGCAGCCCGAGGGAAAATGGCTCATTTCAAACCCTTAGCCAGTCCCCAGGTTTAGGAACCATTAGTCCTGTGACCACCGACCATCTGTCTGGATTAGCTTCTATTCTGCCTCCTCTGATGTCGAACTCTGTCAAAATTGCACCAATCGGAAAGGATCAAGTCAGGGATAACCACATGGACCAGATCTTCTCCAACACCAATTCCACACATGGAGCTGCCTTTCAGCATTCTCATTCCTTCCTAGAGCATGATAATGGAGTGATGCCGAACATGACCCCAAGTCCTGGAACTGCATCTTCTTTTGCCCCTTCAACCTCAAATACTTCCAGTGTGGGAACATTAACTGGCCCCCAGTTTCTCTGGGGTAGTCCCAACCCTTATTCTGAGCACACTCGTACCTCTGCCTGGCCAACGCCATCTATGGGGCATTCATTCACATCCAATGGGCAGGGACAAGGCTTTCCATACGCAAGTCGCCATCCATCTTTTATTGGTTCATCTCACCACCATCCCCACCACCACCATGTTGGATCTGCTCCATCTGTTGTTCCTTTAGAGAGGCACTTTGGTTTTTTTCCCGAGTCCCCAGAATCATCTTTCATGAGCCCGGTTACTTTTGGAGGCATGGGCTTAAGCCGCAATGAAGGGAATTTCATGATGAATATGGGTGCCCGGGCTGGTCTGAATCATGGAGTTGCACTTCCTGGAAACATTTCTGAAAGTGGTTCGCCCAGCTTCAGAATGATGTCCTCGCCAAGGCTGGGTGCTATGTTCCTCGGTGGCGGGGGTCTGTTTCCAGGGCCTGTAAACCCTAGCATTGATGGAATAATTGAGCGTGGTCGCAGTCGTCGAGTTGAGAACAATGGAAACCAGATAGACAGCAAGAAGCAATACCAGCTTGAATTGGATAAAATTGTCAGTGGAGAGGATATTCGGACGACTCTAATGATTAAAAACATCCCAAATAAGTAAGATGGCTCTTCGATGTTGTTGTGATTTAATCACGGCCTCTGAAGCTGATATTATGATGGTAATCTGTTCTGTGATTGCCTCACAGGTACACATCAAAGATGCTGCTGGCTGCGATTGATGAACATCACCGCGGTACTTACGATTTTCTCTACTTGCCAATTGATTTTAAGGTAATTACTTTTCTTGGGCATCTAGCGAAGATTTTTTATGATTTCTGCATGGTTGAAATTGCATCTGATGTTTGTTTTTCTTTTCGTGCAGAACAAGTGCAATGTGGGTTACGCATTTATAAACATGATATCTCCTTCACATATCATCCCATTCTATGAGGTTTTGTTTTCAGCCTTCAATTTTCTGAAAGAGCATTTCATGATTGTTTCTTGGATTCAATGCTGTCAAAATCATTATCATATCGCAAATTGTAACAAAGGTTGAACCGTATCAAGTTGCAAATTGTATCGTAAATCCTAAGATTTTTTTTTAATGTTTTTCTTTAAAAAATGAAAAAAAAAATCTGCAAAATGTAAATAAATCAGAAAAAAGAACTCCTCAATCATCCATTTCCCATCGATATGGCACCAATACCGCCATATCACGATAGTGTCAGAGGATTCTCGTCTTTCCTTCAATTTTTTGTCATTCAAGAGATTTAACTTAAAAAGGATACAATTTTTTTTAGCAATTTATGTTCTTTTTCCCTTTCTTGAGCCGTAGAACCATGTTGGAAAAGCGGCATTTGATTCTGTAGACCTTTGAAAAAAGATACTTTGATTTCTAATCATCATTACCACAATACACATGGGTCAACATGTTTACAGCCATATATAAAAACATTCCAGATAAGCCTTTTTTTTTTTTTTTTTTAAAAGATACTGCAATTTATTGAAGCCATGACGGCAGCAAAATGCAAAAACAGAGAAAAAGCAGAAGAAAGAAGATTGCGGAGGCACCCGATTTGTCCGAAAGCCAAACCAAATAATCCATCAATCCTGTAAAAGGAGAGAGGCAGAGGCTCGTTAGATGAGAGGGAAGCAAAAGAAGCTTTTCATAGACGAGTCATGCCGGCAAGGAGGAACCCAACTCCCCCCATTTTCTTCCTCGGAAAAATAGTCAGTGATAGAGATTTCTGGATAGGGGCAGACATGATCCAAGGCCAGAAAACTCAACCGAAGTGGAGAGTTAACACACCGGCAATCCTCTCAAAATCTGATTCTTGAACCATCACTGAGAGCCAATGCAAAACGACCAATTAAGAAGAAATAATAAGAAAATGTAAAATGATTTGATGTCGAAGAGAATATCTATCATGTAATTCTCATATATAAAACAGGACAAAATAATTGACCTCTTCTTAACGATTCTTAAAGCCCCCACCAGTTTAAAAACATAAGATGAAAGTCAAGTAAAGCTTAAATTAGAGCAAGCATAATTTGAATATTAAATCTCAGGATTCAAATCATAGAATTGTAGACTCTTCTAAAAAGGGATTCATTCAAGCGAAGTGGTCAATGGTTATCCTCAATATCCATGTCATGTACATGCAGAGCACGTAGTCTGTAAATCATCTGTTAATCCATTGCCCTTTTGCTAGAGAAGTGTGGGAGAGATTCTTCTCCCCCTTCAGGGTGTTTTGGGTGATGTCTGAGTCCATCGAGGACTTATATCTTGCTTGGCACGGGGGTGGGATTGGTAAAAAAAGGATGGGTGGTTTGGAGATTAGCCATGTTGGCATTGTGCTCTGTGGGGTGAAGGAATAATCGATGTTCTTCTAGAATGGAAGTTGGTCGGCACTGGAGGTCTGTAGAAGGGCAAAGCTAGATGTTTTATGGTGGGCTTTTTGTTTAAAGGACTTTGATAAGTGTACTATTTCTTTGTTTGGGCTTTAGTTGTTGGTAAAAGGGGAAGGGTGGTCTGGAGATCAGCCAATGTTGGGGGGATAATTGATGTTCTTCTGGAATGGAAGTGGGTTGGCACTGGAGGTCTTTAGAAGGGCAAAGCTAGATGCTTTTAGGATGGGCTTCTTGTTTAAAGGGCTTTGATGAATGTGCTATTTCTTCGTTCAGGTTTTAGCTGTTGCATTTGCTGTTGAGGCCTTTTTGGCACTTGGTTTCTAATAAAAATTTCATTACGTTTCAAAAAGAAAAAAAAGTTGGGATTCAAATCATTTTGCTTAAGATTTGTCTCAAATCGTAAATCATAGGATTTTGACGACTATGCTTGGAATTAATAGAACTTGAAATCCACATGTTAAAAACTTTTATTTTGATGAACCAATTAAAAAAAGAAAAAGGGAAAGAAACTTATTTGGGGCTTGTACTCATAGTCCCATCTACTGTGGATGAGAGAATTCATCCACCAGCAATGACCCCGTGAGTTTAATACTCAACCTGGAATGTGAGAATGTAAAATCAAACTCTATTTCTGAAGTCCAAATGGGGAAACCCTAGAATGATCTTGTACACAGCTGAACTCAGACCTGATGCTTATACTGCAGGCATTCAATGGGAAGAAGTGGGAGAAGTTCAACAGTGAGAAAGTTGCTTCCTTGGCGTACGCCAGAATCCAAGGCAAAGCGGCACTTGTTACCCACTTCCAGAATTCAAGCCTGATGAATGAAGACAAGCGATGTCGTCCTATTCTCTTCCATTCTGAGGGATCAGAGGCAGGCGATCAGGTAATATATTTTGGAAAAAAATTCGCAAATTTTGAAGAAACAATGCTGGTTGCTCTTATTAAACTTTTCAATGTGATCAGTTAAAATGATTTTCCAAAAAACAAAAACACAAATTTTGAAGAAAAGGAACTGGTGTTCCCTTGACATGCTCAAGGTGATATGGCACTGGATATCTTTGCTCTTCTTTTTCTTTTTCCTTCTTTTTTTTCCCCTTGGAATTTTAGGAATTGTTTTCAATCATGAGATTTTTTTAACCATTATCTCATGCAAGTCTATAGTTCTTGTTTTTTAGCACAAGAGTTAGCTGAAACACTAACTTAACTGATCTCTTTGCTGCTGCAAAAAAGATCATTCAGGAGCCATTTCCGTCGAACAGTCTGAATATCCGTGTGCATCAGCACGACGGGATGAACTTATTAGAGGATTCGCCTGAAAGTCCAGCAAAGGGTAATTCAGGTGAGAAACCGGAGTCGAGCGGCATTGCAAGCAGCTCAGTGGATTATTAGCAGTTCTTCATGGAAAGGGATCACTGCAATTGCTAACTGGTGGAAAGGTATGCAAGTGTATAAAATGGTGAGAAGAAAAAAAAGCAGAGCAGGTATATGGTTGTATTATACAGGTGAGGGCATCCACTTTTGAAATGATGGATGCAGGGAGGCATTTCAGAAGAAACTGTGAATGAAGCGGTCGATTGGGTTATCGCTATTTTTTTTTTTTTGGTGTAGATATATTTAAAGGGAGATGCATGGGTGGAAGTGTACAGATGAAAGTGAGTGTTGTCTGCTGGTAAGTGCATTGCTCACCAGTTCATGAGGTTGCGTCTTGTTTTTTTTTTTTCCCCCTTTAGATATGAGTCTTATGTCTATATGGATAGGATGTGCATGGGTGTGTTTTGAGTTGTATAGAGGACAGAAACAAGAGACCCTGCTTTCTATTAACGTGTTGTTGACCTGGAACATATCAAACCTGTACTTAAAGGGACTCTACAGATCTTGCTTTTCAGTTCTCTCCGTCCTGTGTGATAATAAATTGTCTCCATCACTGTTGGTGGCCTATCATCATCATCGCTCTCACCAGCGTTCCTTGCTTATATTGATATATTGAACGTAAATGAATAAACATGTTGTTTGTTTGATTGTTAGTTCATTATTGATACATGAGAACCCAAAAAGAGAGAAAAGGGAGAAACTAATACCTATTTTTGGCTGGAAAAGCAGGGATTCGCTGGTCAGTGAAGGACTTCCACTGTGGGCCATTGCTGGTATTTTCTGCAGGGTCGTTCTGTTGGGTCCCATGTATGGTGGAGGTTCTTATACCATGAGGGTGTGAATGGCTTTAGAGAGATCCATCTCCAACCATCAAATAACGTGGGCTGGAATCACACCATGGGTTTCAAAATGGGCTTCTTTGATTAAAATAAAGATAAAAATTGAAATGCATGTTACATTTCCACTGGTAATTGGTGGGGCATCTGTGGGCGTCTCAGTGCTCGTTGCTTTGATTTAATGCAGATTAGAAAACTGCACTCCAATTTGGTTGGACTCCGGTCAGCTGTCACTGGATGTGTTGCATGGTGGGATGTTTTGTGTGTGGCCATCTTCAGGGGGGCACCTTATGATTCATACAGATGTTCAAGACATTTGCCAGGACCGCACATGCTTTCCTACAAAGGAGTGTGGGTCAGGAAACCTTAATATGCAAATGAGGTATAGAGGGCGGGAGTTTGTGAACTCTATTTTTAGATTGTACAACTGGGGCCCATTGATGCCAGAATGATAGATGGACTCCACTCCGATCTCCGTTTACCATCTCAAACGTCAGCTTGGTATTTGATAAATAATAACATTTAGAATTTAGTGTAAATGCATTCAAATAATAAAACTAAATGAATATGTTTGTGCCTGTTTACCATCTCGAGGGGCTGTTTGGATGCAAGCAAAGTTGTGTTTTGCGCTGGCCGTATGGACCATGTCATCTTTTAATAGGTCATTTAAGTCATTCTATATTGTTTTTTTTTTTTTTTTTTTTTTTGTTTTTATATATATATATATATATATATATATATGCATTTGGGGAGGTAAATGGAAAATGGAATTGGAGGTAAAAATGAATTGGATGGGAGTAAATGGGAATAAATGAAATGTAATAGAAATCCAAAGATTCTATTTAGATGGAAATAAATGGGAGGAATTAGAATTTTTCAATATATTCATAAGATCATATGAGATAATTCAATATATTCATAAGATCATATGGGATAATCCCAAACTAGCTTTGGTACCTAAATTAGTGTGCATATGTGATATTTAACGGAATGATTATAATAAGCCCATTGAAATATATACTTAGCAAAAAATGAGGAAATTTTGAGCCTTGGGTGAGTCACAAATGAGTAACTTGCCAACATTTTTAACCGTCCATTTAGATGGTCAACCTTGGGACGATTATGATCATTTTATTGGTGTGATTTTAGTTATGTATCCAATAATTGGATTGTTTCATAGTATCATCAGCATGCCACGTGTATGGTGGACGTGTGTATCGACACCTTTGTTTACTTATGCGACTTTCCAAATGAGCTCAAAAAGGCATTTCACCCCATTTACTTCCAAATCCCAATTAGAGAGGATTTCATGTATAGGACCATTTACTCCCATTCAAATACATCTCAAATGCCATTTACTCCCAGTCTGCCTCATTTACCTCCATTTACTCCGGTGACCTCACATGCATTGGATTATGGATAAGGAGTCATTTGAGTCTATTTGAAATCCAAAAGTTGTTTGGATTTGGAGGTATTCAAAATACACAATTTTGTTGTATATTGAAATCTCTCCTTTTTGTTGTGATTTAGAATGAATGCTTTTTTTTTAATTGTTTTTTAAAGGCAGGAGAATTGCATGTGTAAAAGGGTGCCGATAGGCTACTAATCCATTATACATGTAACATGTTAATGATACTCAAAACAATCAAACTAGGCTACGAATCCATTAGCTACTAATCCATTATATATGTAATATGTTTATGATACTCCAAACAATCAAATTATCAGTTGCAACACAAAAATTACATCACTAAAATTATTCGAATAGTCCAAAGGTTGGCGATGTAAATTGACTGTTAAAAAAATGTTGACAAGTTGCTCATTTATGATCCTATGCTTAACATATGTACACTAATCTGGGATATTAAATTTGATTGAGTAATCAAATTCAAGTTCTTATAAATATACTACATTTTTTTGCATTCCTATTTTTGAATTCCAACGCATTACAAATATAAACTACCAAACACAACTAAAGATTCGAAATTGCTTTGATTTGTTATTTAGATTCCAATGCATTCCAAATACAGGCTCCCAAACGTTACTATTATCCACCTTTCTAGGAAGAGACATCATACCTGCTGGATGGTCAAATTTTGTGAACATATCATATTCATTTTCCTTCAGTTTCAATGTATCGATGGGTTTGAATAGCCATGAGCAAGCAGTCTACCCAGGACAATTTGTGCAGAGCAAACTTACATCCAACAGCCCCTATGTTTCTCAGTCGAGGTAGCGGAGAGACTTCAACAAATGGGCTAGTCTGTCCCAAGCCGACTCCTGTACGTGAACTAGCCCAAGGGCCCAATCACAGACAACACTCTAGCCAAGTACTTAACCCAGCAAGGTTCAGTAAGTCTAGCCTATAGTCAGGCTTAGCCAAGTACTTAACCCAGCAAGGTACAGTAAGTCTAGCCTATAGTCAGGCCCGGGGCAGCCCTTCCCAATTTGACTCTAAGACCTTTTCAATTGATTACTATCAGAACTCATACAAAAACCATTTTGCTTCATACATGTAAAAGTGTAAGAAAATCTTAGGACATTACAGCATCAACTAACCTTGGCTAGAAGATGGCATGCCATAAACAAACCCCTCCATTGGCTTGTACCCACCCATACTTTACATTCACATTCACTACAAATACACCATTTGTACCAGAGCTAGCAATATACAGTCCTCATAGAGATGAAGTGGCAAATAGACGACTTACCCTTTAGATATCGTGTTACAGGCTTCTAGTGATGACAAATCCCTGCCCCACCATGACGTCACAATGTCAAAATTGGGAAGGGCCGAATGCTGATCAACCCAAGTACAGTGAATTATAGGGGCCCAGATGATCTGTTCGATCAGAGCCATTGAGTCCATCAAACTGCAGGACTTGGTAAGTCTTGTATTTACACAGTCCCACTTGAAGCTAGTTTGGACCCCCCCGTGTCTCTCTGACTCATCTGAAGTTCAATGCTGATGAGGAAGTAGCATTTGGTGGGTTCCCTGATGTACTGAACGTGGCCGTTCATCATCTTGAGAAGCTTCCTAGACATGCTTAGCCCAAGCCCTTCTTGTGTGGCCCACCGGCTTCCGTGAAACATGTCTTGCACAAGCTCTGAAGGAAGACCCTGACCTGGATGAGTCATTCTACATGCACAGGAGGAAACAAGCGATCAGCAAAGATGGTGGGATGGATAGTAATACCAAATGACTGAAGGAGGCCAGATAAAGATCAACAAATTATCAGTAACTGCAACCTTAATGGAAAAAGAAATGCAACGATTCTTCTCAGATATGTTTTATGGTAATCTGGTTTTGATAGGACAAGTCCTCTGAACAGAGTGGTCTATACTGTCTACAACACATGATGGGACCTTATTTTTCATTACTTTCATCAAGCAGACGTCTCGTTTTGATCAATGTATCTGAATACTTAGATGTTAAAACAGGCTTTGGGTTTGTTAGAGTCTGTCTTTGTAGAATTACAAGCATGACATACATTCTTTGATTTCAGTTCACATATCATTTTCTTCTATACTATGGCAATTGTTATAAAAACAATGACCTCAGTCTCTCATAAGGTGACTAGCCATGCAATGAATAGTTAGTGTTTTTTATACAAACCAGATTTGAGGTTTCTTCGGGATCGATCAAGGGAAGTGGATAAGTTGAATTGTCGAAGCCCTCTGTTCCAAGTGGATTTCAATATGCAGTTCTTCCCCATTCATCCAGCCAGAACTAGTCCCGCTTACTCATCCATCAGGGGTCAATCAAGTGATTTTTTTTTATTTTTTTATTTTCTTACACACCCACTCCATACCCACCCCCGCACTCACGCCATAGTGAGATTTCACCACCTTTGGGTACTCGAACGCCAGACCTCGTGTTGGAACTCCTGGGAGTCTACCACCGAGGCAAGGATAAGGACCCAGGTCAATCAAGTGCTTGATGACAGGTAGAACCAGGAAAAACACTTTGCAGTAGCATTATATTGTACAGATGATCAGGCATTATAAGCTCAGGAGAAACCCAATCTAGGAAAAATCGACAGTTGAAGAAAGATGGAAATATAGGATCCTCAACCCAAGGCTTAGCACGGTGTACTCAAGTTTCCAGTTCTAACAAGTGAGGTGCATGGTTCGGGAATCAGGAGCACGGGCTTTCTTGTCCATCCGTGGATGGATGGATGAACCATACCTCAAAAACCTCTACCATCAATCTTGGGACCATTTTCAGTGAAATGGGGACCACCGGTGCGCTTCTCTTCTTAACCATATTATGTGCAGGCTACAATCAAAAGGCTAGGGTTGGCCTGTCGAGGAGGTTTTTCAGCATGGGCGATCTATAGTGAGACAAAACAGACCAATGGTCTAGATTACCGGACCATGGGCCCTGCCCTGGTATTCATAATTGAAAACTGGAGTATACTGCGCGAAAACCTTGGGTTGAAGATCCCATAATTCTTCCGTAAAAATGCCAGGTCTGTAATCAGCATGGATGAACTGAAAGAAGAAGAATTCGAAAAGACCACAAAGTTGAAAATCAAAGAACACAACAAACACTCAATGACAGTGCTCAAAAAACAAATTTCTTCTTGATCAGCAGCAGGAGATAATCTGAAAATACCCATCCAAGAAAAATTCAAACATTTCAGAGCATTGAGTCACAAAAAAATAAAAAATAAAAAATCCTGGGTTAAATATGTTTAGCTGGGTTCTTAGTACGAAATTAGAAGGCAAGAACATTCTTGAACATCTCAATCAAGCAAGTTGGTTTGGCATGGGCCTCAGCATCAGGTCCTAAACGACCGGCAATTGCAAGTTCTGAGAAGAGCCAGCTTAGCCAACTCAGCCAATTTCTAATGAAATTGTTGACTCAACATCGACTTTTGTAGTTCTGTTACAAACTTGGATGCAATCATGAAATGCAGAATAAATAGTCGCATTTTCTTGTGAAGTTTGTACTTCCAACAGTGTGTTTAGGTGCTGAATTGAAATTAGTTGCATTAACTCAATTTAGTAAAGAGGAAATGGTCAATATGGGCCTAGCCCCACACCATTCATAGCAAGGGATTAGCTCATCCACTTCAGTCGTTTGAAGTTGTTTTGAGACAGATGGAACTGCAGAAGGGGTTTGGTTGTCATTATAATTTTCTGTCTTCTTTTCTTCTTCTTCATTTCAACGGTTTGGCTGTCATTACAAGTTTCTCTTTCTTTTCTCTCTCATTCCTTTTTTTTTTTTTTCTTTTTCCTTCTTTTTTTAAGGATTCGGTTGTCATTATAAGTTAAAGAGTCTTTGCAATACAGTCACTAGCCTTTTGGTTCATCGACAAATTAGAGCCTGCCTCTAAAGTATTTCCAAATACCTAACTATTATTTCCACTCTTAGTCATATTCCTGCTCGCGGTCTGTTAGAGGGTATGTATGACATACTGTACTTTTTAAATGACAAAAACGCCCTTTTGTTACAAGATGGGCCTATTGTTTCAAGCCGTGTGGCCCACTTGAGTTTTAGATCTGCCTCATTTTTGGGCTCGCCCCCTAAAATGCGCTGAGTAAAATGGTGGACAGGATGGATTTCTCAAAAAATCAGTGGGCCCCACAACTTTTTCAACAGTCATACTGAGAGAGGTGTTGTTTCAATGGTGGGCGATCAATACCAACTGTTTCAAGCGGTGTGGTTAATTTGAGTTTTGGATCTGCCTCATTTTTGGGTCCACACCCTAAAATTGAGCGAAACTGGTGGATTATCACAAACACTATGGTGGGCCCAACAAGTCTTTCAACAGTGGGTTTCGATATGCACTATTTACTAAGGTATGGTTGCATGCATTAACATGAAGGGATTGCCTAGGATATGTGGCATGACTCTGTGGGGCCCACGTGATGTATGTGTTTTACCCACGCTGTCCGTCTGTTTTGCTAGCTCATTTTAGGGCCTAAGCCACAAAATGAGGTTGATCCAAAGTTCAAGTGTACCATACCACCGCAAACAGTGGGGGGGATAATGATGCCACCATTGAAACCTACCCAGGACCCATCGTGATGTTTTTGAGAAATCTACCCCATCCATCCATTCTGCTAGCTCATGTTAGTGGGTAGGCCCAAGAATGAGCAGATCCAAAACTCAAGTGGTCGCAAGGCAGGAAACAGTGGAGAGGGAAATGCCTACTGTTGAAACCTTCCAAGATTCCAGCATGCTGTTTATATGCCATCCAAACTGTTCATAAAGGCATTCACTAGGATGAACTAAAAACCCAAATATAGTAGCCTGATCCAAAACTTCTGTGGGCCCATGACTGCCCCACAAAGGTTTCAACGGTGGTTGTTCAATACCAACTATTTCGTCCCATGTGGCCCACTTTAGTGTTGGATCTGCCTAATATTTGGGCTCACCTGCTAAATTTAAGTGGCTAAAATGGTGGACGAGTTGGATTGCTCAAAATCATCATGGTGGGCCCCACAGCTTTTTTCAGCTAGAGAGTTCAACTGTTGATGTTCAATACTGATCATTTCCCGCTGTGTGGCCCACCTGAGCATTGGATCTACCTAAATTTTGGGCTCAGCCCCTGAATTTATGTGGCTAAATTGGAGGTCCCATCTTTAAAGGAATTCAGACCCATCAGCTTAATTGGAGGTCCATACAAGATTTGGCCAAAGTTTTGGCTTCTCGTTAGCAAGGGGTGGTAGGGAAGGTTATTTCCGATAACCAAAGTGCCTTCATTCCAGGTCGGCAAATCATTGATAGTGCGCTCATTGCCCACGAATGTTTAGATACAAGGCATTCTTCTAGAGAGAAGGGCATTATTTGCAAGTTGGATCTTGAAAAGGTGTACGATCACGTTGATTGGGGCTTCCTTGATTATATGTTGCAACGGCTCGGTTTTGGGGAGACTTGGACGAAGTGGATAATGGAGTGTGTCTCTTCTCCGCACTTCTCTGTCCTCCTCAACGGATCTCCCAAGGGATATTTCAGAAGCTCGAGAGGTTTACAGCAAGGTGACCCTTTATCCCTGTTTCTTTTTGTCGTGATCACGGGGGCTCTCTTGAAGATGTTGTCTAATAGTTAGGAAGAAGGCCTCATTAGCGGATTCAAAATCAAAGAAATGGAGAAGCCAATTTCTCATCTCCAATTTGCGGACGAAACTCTCCTTTTTTGCTATACAGAGCGGGCCAAGATCGAAAATTTGTCAACTATCATCCGGTGCTTCGAGGCAATTTCAGGTCTAAAGGTTAATTTAAGGAAAAGCAAAATGATCGGAATGTTTTTGGAGGACGATGAAATCAACATGTTGGCAGATTCTTTTGAGTGTGATGTTGGGAAGCTCCTTCGACTTTTGTGGGTCTTCCTCTATGCATTGGTTCGCCGCCTAAACCTCTATGGGATAAGATTGCTAGAAGATTTGAATACTACCTTGCTAGATGGCAAAGTCGGTATTATCGTTAGGGGGTCGGATTATGCTTATAAAGGCGGCCCTATCGAACCTTCCCCTGCATTTCATGTCAGTTTTCAGGTGTTTGATGTCGGTTATGGTTTCTATTGACAGATTGCAGTGTGACTTCTTGTGGCATGGGGTGGAGGATGAAAGGAAATTTCATCTCCTAAGCTGGAATGAGGTGTAAAAACCTTATAAAGAAGGCGGTGCGGGCATCAAAGATCTTAAAGCTATGAATAGGGCGCTTCTAGGAAAGTGGCTTTGGAGGTTTGGGAAGGAAGACGGGGTGCTTTGGAAAGAGGTGATCAAAGCCAAGTATGGCTGTACGGTAGATGGTTGGTGGACGAAAGACTCTTCCCTTTATAGAGCTTCTTCTTTATGGAAAGGTGTCATATCTACGAAGTCAGATTTCAAAAAGGGTGTTGGGTTTTCCCTCGGTAATGGTGAAAGGATCCATTTTGGGAGGATGTATGGGTGGGAGATTCTCTGTTAAAGAATGATTTCCCAAGGATTTACCGGTTATCCCTGAATCCATCTGTCCTAGTTTCCGAATGTTTTACCTTCATAGTGGGTGAAATAGTTTGGGAAACCCCTTGTAGGAGATATCCGAGGGATGAGGAGATAGGCGAGTTTGTTGCTCTCTTGAAGCTAATTCATCTTCATCGTCTAGACTACTCTTCCTCAGACAATATGATTTGGCGAATCCACAAATCAAGCAATTTCTCGGTTCAATCCTTTTATGATGGTATAACCAAGCCTACTTCAACATCTGATCAATCGGCTACCAATCACATTTGGCACTACCATGTCCCACAAAAAATTGCGGCTTTTGGCTGGTTGGTAGGTCGCAACAGGGTTTTGATAGTTGATAATATGCGGAAACGAGCCATGATCCTCCCCAATATTTTTTTGTGCTGCATGGGTGCAGAGGAATCGGTGGACCATTTGTTTGTCCATTGCCGGTTTATTGGGAGAATATGGTCAAGTCTGTTGAGTCGCTTTGGAGTCTCGTGGTCTTTCCTGGCAATGAGTGATCTTTTGAGATCTTGGCATGGTGTGAGGCTAGGAGGAGAAAGGACAGTTCTTTGGAGGATGTCCATCCTTGCTTCTTGGTGGTCAGCTTCGGAGGAAAGGAATGCTAGATGTTTTCGCAACGAAAGCAAGCCAGCGGATCTTGTTTCCCATAGTTCGCCTCCTTGGTGAATTTTCGTTGTTTTCCTTTTGTTGCTTTTGTTTTTGCTTTAATAAAATCTCAGTTGCCTTTCAAAAAAAATTTATGTGGCTAAATGATGGACAGGTTGGATTTCTCAAAAACATCATGGTGGGCCCCACAACTTTTTCAATTGGCTTTGAATGCAAATCAGAGAGTTCAATAGTCAGTGTTTAATACCCCTATGGCCCACTTGAGTTTCAGATCTGCCTCATTTTTGGTCTCACCCCCTAACATGAGCTGGAAGAATGGATGGATGAGTTGGATTTTTTGAAAACATCATGGTGGGCCCCGAATGTTTCAACGGTGGTCGATCAATCTGCACTATTTTCAGCTTTTTGGGTGCACATGAATTTTCAATCTTGGTAGTTTTTGGCCTCAAGTCCTATGGACCATGGAACTGATGGACAGTCTGGACATCAGCAATAGTATCAATGGACCAACCATTTCATCTCCCAACGTTACTTCCATGACATCAACTAATGCGGTAGAACTATAGAAATCGTATCCAAACAGGGCTAAAAGTGACCTTTACGATACAAAGGGTGATGAGGACATCAATGACACACCATTTAGGGTGTACCAGAGGAGGAGACGTCGTCGTCAGAGTGTTGGAGCAGAGGACTTGATGTGGATGGACACTGGACCCACCGGGTCCATTTTCTGACGGACCACGTGACCTCACACATGTTCGCATTCTTTTCTAGAGGCCCATCAGTGACGTGAGTATGCGGGTTAACGATTAGAGGCGGTCTCGACCATGGATCCTTGACTGGATGACAATCAGACCGTTAGTTGGTCCTGATTGGGCCATCCAGCCATTGGATCGATCCAGGCCAACCACGGGTGGCCCGTTCCCCGTTTTTCAGTTTTTATATGTTTTAGACATTATTTACTGACTATTGGATGGTTCAGATTTAGTTGATTGCATTAGGATTTTAATATTTTAAAGATGGACTCATAATGACATTTTTGTATTTTTGGTAGTTAAAATAAATAAAAGAGGGAGTGGTGGGGGTCCAGCCCTCTAATGCTTGCTTTTTTGAAATTTTCTTCTCCCATTTGAGAGAGAGAGAGAGAGAGAGAGAGAGAGAGAGAGAGAGCTAGGGTTTCAGGATTGGCCCGAGAGCGTTGAGGATTCTGCTCGGAATTTGAAGTTTCTTTCTTGATTTCCAAGGGTGCTTAATGAAGGTAAAGTTCACCCCCTTTTGATTTTCTTTCTTCTTCCTCTCTTTAGAAAACCCTTTCTTTCTCCATCTTATTCTTTCTTCTCCTTTACCCATCAAACCTTTCACCACAAAAACACTAAACAACCCCCAGCTGCACGTGTGGTTGTTGTCCATATCCCAAAATCCATTTCCTCGATCCAGATTTGAAATCCTAAACTTTGGTCCTCCAATCTTTCAAATCCTACATCAATGAGTCACAAACTTGGCCCCATTTTGCACATGTGATGGAGAAGTACTGATTGGTTGTTTGGATATGATTGATATGAGGTTTGTGGACTGGTTTATACTAGAAGTGGGGATATTCTCATATCCTTAGATCTCTTTTACACTTTTACTTGGACTTTATGTTTTTGGGAATGACCCTATTGAATCATTCTAATTTCTTGTGTTGAATCTCTCTAGATTTCATTGTTTGTAAGCAGATAGTTGATTAATGTTTATTACTTGATTATCCAAACCCTTACCTCACTACATATAGCATTAAGGCATCACATACCTTGCATCAATTTTGGTATCAGAGCTTAGGTCTAGCATAGATCGGTCTTTTCATAATTTTATTGTGTTTAGTTAGCCTTTTTGTTGAGTCCCCCATATAGATCTAGACCATATATGGCAGTTTGCATTGCGTTGAACTAGGATAGTCAAACTGCATATAGGGTTTGCGCACCTAGTTCTAAGATCCATCACAGTTGACATTCCTGGTGTATGCCTATGTGCGCTGGTTGTGGGTTCGGTCTTCAATACGCCATGGACTTCAAACAATTTGCCAAGGCTATGGAGGTTATGACAAAGAAACTGGACCAACAACCACGGGCCTTGAGAGAATAGATGGCGCAGCAATTTGCGCATCAGAATGGGAGATTCGCACGTCTCTAGGAGAGAATTACATGCTTAGAGGCTGACACTCAGGCCGCCCCATTGGATACCCAGGCCACCCCTGACACAGGGGTTGATGATCAGTCTCAGGTAGTGGGACTTGATCCGCCTAGGGTGGATATTGGTGCAGGCCGGGTTCGTAGATCTGGCAATGGACACGATGGGGTGCGTCCTCTGCCACCCTCATAGATTTGTGATCCCATTTTTTCCGCCCAGCGAGAGGGCCATGGTGGGGTGTGACATCCGCAACTCCAGAGATACTATGAGCACGAGGATCCTATTGTTAGGGTCATGAAGGGCATTAAGGTTGACGCTCCCAGTTTTGATGGGAGATTGGACCTTAAAGTTTTTTCCGATTGGTTAGCAGACATAAACCACTTCTTTGAGTGGCACGGTTTGCCAGACCCATGACAGGTCGGGTTCACTAAAATGAAATTGGTGGGCCAGGCAAAAATACACTGGGGAAACGTGGAAGCATCGCCGTGAATAACCTGAAGAGGGACCAGTTCTCTTTTAGATTGAGATGGAAGAATTGTTGAAAGAGAAGTATGTTCCTCTTTCTTACAAGCAGAAGCTGTTGGATCAATGGCACGCTGTGCGCCAGGGATCCATGACGGTCACGGAATTCATCGCCAAATTCGACGATTACATGATGAGGTGCGATGTGAAGGAGGATCCCGTTGTGGTTCTCTCCTGTTTCCGTATGGGCCTCAGGCTTGAGTTCCAACGGAAGCTCATTCTTCACAGGGTCACCAGTCTGGACCATACTTACCAGGTGGTGCAGGAGCTGGAGTGCTGTGTGTGCCAGTTTGCTGTGAGGGGGTTCAAGATTCGACTTACTGTGCCTAGAGTCGCTCCACAAGGAGTGAAACCTCATATTGGAAATCAACCTAGAGCTCAACCTGATACTCAACCATTTAACAGAAATTGAGGTAATAACGTGGTTGGACCAAGTACCAGGCCTGTGATGCCAGGATTGCTACCGCTGTGATGGCATGGGTCACATCGCCGCGGAGTGTTCAAACTTGGTCTCCATAGCTACTTTGAATCGCCTGGTGTTGAAAGCAGTTCTCCAGCCCAACCCATACCGAGTTTATTGGGTGTATGCGACATCCATCCCTGTGTCCCAACAATGCCTTGTTCCGATTGAGTTTGGACCATACAAGGATAAGTTGTGGTGTGATGTGGTCACGATGGACGTTGGTCATATCATTTCGGGAAGACTATGGCTCTTGGACAAAGATGTCACAATATTCAGGCGTACGAATAATTGTGTGTTCATGCACGAAGGAAAAAAGCTTGTCTTGAGCCTGCTTCCTCCCAAACTTTCCACAGGGAAGAAAGACGTTGTGTCCAAAAGCATTTCAAAGAATGAGAAGGCGCCTTAGTCCAAATCTCTCCACATCATAGATGCAAAGGAGTTTGAGAAGGAGACCCCATCTGAGACGATGGTGTACGCCCTAGTGGCTAGGGAGAGTACACCAGAGGTTGCTATGGACTTATCCTAGGAAGTTCTTCCGGTCCTAAAGGAGTTTCGGGATGTCTTCCCCAGGGACTTTCCAGATGAGCTTCCACTGATGGGGGACATCTAGCACACGATAGATCTTGTCCCGGGGGTGACTCTACCAAACCTCCCTCATTACAGAATGAATCCCACTGAGCATGCCGAGTTGAAGAGGCAGGTGGATGAATTGTTACAAAATGGATTCATTCGTGAAAGTCTAAGCCCGTGCGTTGTGCTCGCACTTCTTACGCCCAAAGAAAGGTGGCATGTGGCATATGTGCATAGATAGTAGAGCCATAAATAAGATTACTTTCAAGTATCAGTTTCCCATATCGAGGCTTGATGACATGCTTGACATGATGGTCACCTCTACTATCTTCTCGAAGATTGACCTCAAGAGCGGTTATCACCAGATTCGTATTCGCCCAGGAGACGAATGGAAGACGACCTTCAAAATGAAGGACAGGCTTTACAAGTGGTTGGCTATGCCCTTCGGGTTGACCAATGCTCCGAGTACATTTATGAGGGTGATGACTCAGTTGCTGCAACCTTTCATGGGTAAGTTCTTAGTCGTGTACTTAGATGATATTCTCATCTATAGTATCTCCCTTAGCCAACACCTTGAACACTTGAGGCAGGTCTGCATCACCCTGTGAGCAGAAAAGCTCTGTGCAAACCTCAAGAAGTGTTCCTTCCTAACCTTTAGAGTTATCTTCCTGGGGTTTGTCGTATCGTCAAAGGGTATGTCTGCGGACCATGAGAAAGTCAAGGCTAATGTCAATTAGCCTGAGCCGTGTAGCATACATGATATGCGAAGTTTTCACGACTTACTCACGTTCTATCGGCAATTCATCTGTGGGTTTAGCTCCATTATGGCTTCCATTACAAATTGCATATGAAAATAGGAGTTCTAGTGGACTAAAGCCGTGATGCGAGCTTTCTCAGAAATTAAGAAAAAGATGACGGAAGTACTTGTCATGCGTCTACTTGACTTTTTCAAAGTTTTTGAGGTAGCATGTGACACGTCAGGAATTGCCATAGGTGGAGTGTTAAGCCAAGAGGAACATCATGTGGCCTTTTTCAACAAAAAGCTGAACAAGGCTAAACAACGCTACTCCACTTTTGACAAGGAGTTCTATACGATTGTGCAATCATTGCACCATTGGCGGCATTATTTGTTACCGCAAGAATTTGTTCTATTCTCTGATCACGAGGCCTTGAAATATCTGAATTCTCAAAAGAAGTTGAGTCCTAGACATGCCAAGTGGACGTAATTTATTCAAGAATATACATTTGTGCTTAAACACAAGGCCGGAAAAGAGAATAAGGTTATTGACATGCTTAGCCATCATGTTATGACATTGCGGTCCATGAACATTGAGGTTACATGCTTTAAGAAACTCAAGACTGAGTACTCAAGTTGTCCCAACTTTGGAGCTGCTTATGCGTCCTTGTCCAGTGATCAGCCCTCGAGGAGTGCTGATTTCGTCCTCACAGATGGATATCTTTTTAGAGGAGACAAGCTCTGCATACCTCGCACATCCCTTCGTGATTTTCTAGTCTGGGAGCTTCATGCAGGAAGGATGGTAGGTCACTTTGGTCAAGATAAAATTGTTGCCCATGTAGTCGATTGTTTCTATTGGCCTAGTCTCCAGCGAGATGTGGCCAAGATTGTAGGGCAGTGCCGAACATATCAATTGGCGAAGTAGAGGAAACAAAATACAGGATTAGACACTCCTTTACCAGTTCCACATGCCTCGTGACAAGATGTTAGTATGGACTTCGTGCTTGGGTTTCCCAAGACTATTCATAAGTACGATTCCATACTCGTGGTTGTTGATCGATTTTCTAAAATGACCCATTTTCTACCATGTTACAAGACTTCAGATGCCTCCCGCATTGTAAAATTATTTTTTTTAGAAGGTTGTGCGACTGCACGGTGTGCCGAGATCCATCGTGATACCAAGTTCACTAGTTATTTCTGAAAAACCCTCTGACATCTATTGGGTACAAGACTTCAGTTCTCATTGGCATACCCCCCTCAGTCTAACGGTCAAACGGAGGTAGTTAACCGTAGCCTAGGGAATTTGTTAAGATGTCTAGTTGGAGACCATTACAGGACCTGGGACCGTCGAGTTCGCATTTAACTCTTCAGTGAACAGGTCCACAGGAATGAGCCTATTTGAGATTGTCTTAGCTCTTAGACCCAGAGCCCCTATAGATTTGATCCCCATGGCTACCCCTCAGCGTCCCTCAGAGTTGGGTGAGTCATTTGCCCAGTATATTCATGCATTGCATAGTGAGATCAGACAGAAGATTAATTCAAGTAATGAAAATTAAAAGCTATCTGCTGACTCACATAGAAGATTTAGGGAATTTCAGCCTGGAAATAATGTAATGGTTCGTATTAGGCCTAATCGGTTTCAACTTGCAGCCGTGAAGAAGTTACATGCCCGTAGTATAGGCCCACATAAAATTGTTAAAAGGTTGGGTTCTAACGCTTATGTTGTTGATATCCCTTCTAGAATGGGCATTAGTTCCACATTCAATGTGGAAGATCTTGTTTCTCATAACGAACCATCAACTCTATATACTGGTTCCCTTGCTTCTTCTTAGACCTCCCATATATATGGACCTTGGCTGCAGCCTGACCTTCTTGTACCCATATTACCTTCTCTTTCATTTGTGACGAGGAGAGAAGAGATAGAGGAAATTTTGGATTCTGAGTCGGTTTCCACTAGCTCTGGGGGTTTCTAGAAATTTCTAGTTAAGTGGAGGAATAAGCCCATTACAGAAAGCTCCTAGATCATAGAGACAGTTGCAACACATCGACCCAGATATGCTTGAGAGGTCTAGGAGTTCACTTTCGCCAATGGCGAATTCTTCCCACCCGAGGAGAATTGATGAGGACATCAATGGTACACCATTTAGGGTATACCGAAGGAGGAGACGTCGTCGTCAGAGTGATGACTTAATGTGGATGGACGCTGGACCCGCTGGGCCCATTTTCTGATGGACCACGTGACTCCCCACTTGTGCACATTCTTATCTGGAGGCCCATCAGTGACGTGTATGAACGGGTTAACAATCAGAGTTGGTCTCAACCATAGATCCTTGACTGGATGGCAATCAGACCGTTAGTTGTTCCAAATTGGGCCATCCGGCTGTTGGATTGATCCAGGCCCACCACAGGTGGCCCGTTCCCCGTTCCCTGTGTTTTAGTCTTTATATGTTTTAGACATTATTTAGTGATTATTGGATGGTTCAAATTTAGTTTATTGCAATAGGGTTTTAATATTTTAAAAATGGACTCATAATGACATTTCTTAATTTTGGAAGTCAAAATAAATAAAAGGAGGGGACATCCAACCCCTCTAATGCTTACTTTTGTGAAATTTTCTTCTCCCATTTGAGAGAGAGAGATCTAAGGTTTCAGGATTGGTCCGAGAGCGTTGAGGATTCCGCTTTGATTTTGAAGTTTCTCTCTTTCTTGATTTCCAAGGTGCTCAATGAAGGTAAAGTTCATCCCCTTTTGATTTTTCTTCTTCTTCCTCTCTTTAGAAAACCCTTTCTTTATCCATCTTATTCTTTCTTCTCCTTTACCAATCAAACCTTTCACCGCACCAACCCTAAACAACCCCCCCCCCCCCCCCCCCCCCCCCCCCCCGTGCAACTAATTCAACCACCGTACAGGCCACAGCCGCACGTGCAATTGCTGTCTATATACCAAAATCCATTTCCTTGGTCCAGATTTGAAATCTTAAACTTTGGTCCTCCGATCTTTCAAATCTTGCATCAACGAGTCACAAGATTGGCCCATTTTGCACATGTGATGGAGAAGTACTGATCGGTTGTTTGGATCTGATTGACATGAGGTTTGTGGACTGGTTTATGCTAAAAGTGGGGATGGTTAGTCCGTATGGCTATACAGACCAACTACACGTGCGGTTGCTACCCATATACCAAAATCCATTTCCTTAGTCCAGATTTGAAATCCTAAACTTCGGTCCTCCAATGTTTCAAATCTTGCATCAACAAGTCACGAGATTGGCCCATTTTGCACATGTGATGGAGAAGTACTGATCGGTTGTTTAGATTTGATTGATATGAGGTTTGTGGACTGGTTTATTCTAGAAGTGGGGATATTCTCATATCCTTAGATCTCTTTCATACTTTTACTTGGACTTTATGTTTTTGGGTATAGCCCTATTGAGTCATTCTAATTTCTTGTGTTGAATCTCTCTAGATTTCCTTATTTGTAAGCAGATAGTTGATTAATGTTTATTGCCTGATTATCCAAACCTATATCTCAATACATATAGCATTAAGGCATCACATACACTGCATCAAAGGGCCTTTTCGTTAGCCAACCATGAGTCAAAGTCAAAGGAGGCGATTTTGTTACCGTATTTGAAAAGGGTAGGCAGGTATTTGGAAATACTTTAAAAGAAAGCTCTGATTTGTTTATGGACCAAAAGGCAAGCAGCTATATGGCAAAGACTCCATAAATTAACACGATGCTATTCCAACTTCGACCATTTCCTCTTTATGAACCAATTTATTGCAATTACATTCAGTATGCATCCCAATGCACCCTAAAGATTAGTTTACTGATGAACTTTGGCACAACGGATCCAGTTTACCATGATCTCACATCAGTGGTTGACATGATCAATATCACTTGTCTTTCATGCTAAGTTTGGAGATTGAGTTTAATAGAAAGAATTATGGATTCACGACTCACTTGAGTTGGATGTAACTCGTTTGAGTCGACTCATACTCAATTGATTCTAATATTCTAATTGAGTAAGTAGTGCAAAACAGTGTTTTAAATAGCTACGCTATGTAGCGTGTAGCTTACGCTACGTAGCGTAGCTTAGCATAAACACTACGTAGCTAATGAAAATAGCTTAAGTTGTGTGTAGCCTACGCTACATGATTAATTTGAATACGCTACACGCTTCATAAACTACGCTATACGCTACATAGCACACATTACAAGTCATTTTTCACGATAACATTAAAATCAATCATTAAAAATGATTTGTTACATTTTTTTTATTTCAATGAAAATTTGTTAGTCTTTTCGATGCTTAGAGTAAAATAATATAAGAAATAGTTTTAAATCAGTTTTGTTGCTTTTTCTTCACTTTTATACTTAATCATTACCCTTGCTATTACTTTAGGTTGCATTTGTTGCACCAAATACCACGAAATTTTGTTAAATTTTATTATTAATTATCTAATTTGGTGCAACCAAGTGCAACCTTGATTAAAAATCTAAGTGTTGTGTAGCTTACACTACACGCTATGTAGCTTACGCCTCACACTTCAGAGGGGTGAAGGCTATGCTACACGCTGCTATTCGCTATTTAAAACACTGGTGCAAAATAGGCCTGACTAGATGAGTCACCCCTTGACTCGGGTGAGTTGCGGCTCAACTCAGGACCAAATGAGTGAGTCCTAGTTGACAAGTAAAAAAAAAAATGGAAAGAACTCGATAGTGATGCTGGGGGGGTTGAGTGGTGAACTACAAATAAGAGTGTCTTTTTATCTTTCAGCATCGTGAAGATCTATGTTATATGTCACCTCTTGAAGAACTTGATTTATTAGAGCATTCGATCAAATAGTCTAACTAAGCTTAAAATTTGATAAGTTATTCCAGATATTATGTTTAGTATCCGTTCCAAATAAAATATCAACACTGAATTCTTGTGATGCTAAAACAAACTTGCAGCACATTGTTTGTAGTCCATACTGCATACCAACTACTCCATACCCCGACTCAAAATTCAACAAAATGTCGATTCCAGAAGAATATTGCTATGCTTGTTGGGATAGGGAGAATCCAAAACATGGACAATGAAAACTCCCATGGAAATGGAGAACTGCAGAATCCAACAGTTATTCTGCTATTTGGTTTGGAGCGTCGTTTTCCATGGAAATGTTAAAAGGTTAACGGTCAAACAGCTAGACCTGTCTCCTGTAACCATGGAAGTCCATTTAAAATGATTTTTTTTTTTGGTAAATGATTTTACTCATTTTTTGAGGCAAAGCTAGAGAGAGTAAAATGAATTCCCCCACTTTTTTTGTTTCTCCAACAGAGGAAACTGTCACTTCAGGGCAATTCATAAAGACTTGCTACTTCATATGTTGGTAGCATTAGACAAGTACTAGCTCAAAAAAATTTAAAGGCAGCCACTGTTTACTCCCCTTTTTTTTGAGTTCTACTTTCCCCAGAAATAGAACATTATGTGTGCATGCATACAAAATTATGGGGGTGGAACTATACTTTCCATATTTCAAATAATCACAAATAAAAATTTCCATTGAAATTTGCATGTAAATCAATCATACCGATAGAAGTTTATGGTGTCAAGATTGAGGACAACAATTTGGTAAAGCATGGAACAAACTTGATAAGACCACCATACCTGAACTGCAAATGCACAAGCTCAACACCGTCCTCTATCAGCCTTAAACTCGGCGCCACTTCAATTTCTATCCAGCCTTCTGGAGATGGGGTGTGATGCACTATATTTAGCAAGAAATCCGCCAAGACTTGCTGAAGTCTAATTTGATCGCCATGGAGAGACATTGTTTTGATTTCCTCCGGAATCTCACGAATCAGCTGTAGATTCTTTTCCCTCAACGAAAGCATTACTTGACTAACAATGGCATCCATTACACCTCCGAGGAGAAACTCGACCCTGTCTAGATTCATAGCCCTGCTTGAACAAGGATAGAATGGAATGAGATGCCTACAAGAAATTCCACCACCATTTATGGGTTGAAGAGAAGGGATCGATAACCACCCTTTGACCAGCGGAGTAGGGACGCATTTCGAAGCATTGTCAAATCAAATTCAAATTTTAGTAATGAAGTCAATGTGACTAAACTATAATTACCTTGGGATTGAGGGAACAGGGAAGGATAGAAATAGAAATGAATGCATCCAAGGGAACTTGGGAGTAGCAACAATAGGTAAGAAGATGAGGGAAAGGACTTAGATGGCTTGGCCATGTGCAAAGGAGACTGAACTGCACCAGTTAGAAGTGAGTTGGATCAAGTTGAAGGCTCAAAAAGGGCAAGGGGAGGCCTGAAAGGAGTAAAGGACATGGGTGAAGGTAGTAAGAAAAGACTTAAATGACCTATGTTTTGATTGAGGATATGTTCTTTAATAGAGTGGAATGGTGGAACAGGATTCATGTAGGCTTTTAATGACCTAAAATGGTATAATGAGCTTATTGGCTATATGAAGGAAAAAGAATCATGAACAGTAAATTAAGTTCTACATCCACAAAGAAAATGATTAACAGCGAAGATTTGATTGGAAGCACATATCAAATAGATAAATAATTGTATAAATTATCTTGCATATGGAAAACCAAAAGATGAAAGAACAAACCAATAACTATTCCAGAAATTCGTTTACATCAGATATCAGCAGGGCAAAAACTCAAAAAGCATTCGCTTTGTTTTTCTAACACAATTGCATGGTGCTTTGTGTCACAACCAGGGTTAGAGCATCATCTGAAACCAGTAAGTATTCGCCAATACGTACAGGTACCGCCCGTGAACAATATGGATGTGTCAGCCCGAAGCAACCTGATACAGGGCGATGCGTAACGGCGTTGGTGGTGAATGATGCATTGCGTAACACGCCCATTTCAAACCTTGGCCACAACATAAGCACTTTAGGGCCCGTTTGATTTTCTTAATTATGCTGTAAATGGGTCATCATTATTTCTCACAATTGTTTGGTCGAATGAGGAATTGCTGCCTCAAAAACTGAGTGAATTCCATGTGTTTCTATACATTCAAAAACTGTGGGGCCTAGTGTGATGAATATGTCATATCCATCTGTTCCACAAGCTCATTTTAGGGCATGAGTCCAAAAATGAGGGAAATCCAAAGCTCAAGTGGACCACACCACACCTCAACCGTTGAAAGCTAAAACCTTCCTAGGGCCCATGATGATGTTTATTTATCATCCAACCTGTTCATAAGGTCATAACGACATGGATAAAGGGAAAACATAAAAATCAGCTTGATCCAAAACTTCTGTGGCCGCCGAGAAGTTATCAACAGTGGGCGTTCAATTTCCACTGTTTACTGTGGTATGGTTCACTTGAGCTTTGGATTTGCCTCATTTTTGGGCTCATGCCCCTAGAATGAGCCAGCGGAACAGATGAACGACATAGATATGGCATATACATCATGGTGGGCCCCACAGTTTTTGTGCCCAAAAATGATTTTCAGCCTCCGTTTTGCGCCAAAACAAGGGACTTGTCAACATCAGCCTTGGGGTAAGAGCTGTAATTACAAGTGTATGTAATAATGACTATTTGACAATGTATTTACACTGTAATTTGAAAATCAAACAGGCCCTTAGGCTCAAACCCGCTTACCAATAATAATACAAATGCAAAGTAAGAGGATTTCAAGTGCTGAAGGGGCTTTTAAAACACGCCCATAAATGGAAATCAGAAGGGAACTTACCCATCATCAATACTATCTAAATCCATATCCTCTACAATCTTCATCATCTGCTTCTCACAAGCTTTACTAGTCTCAAGAACCTGCTTCTGCTCATCTGAAATGCCTGTAGTCTCCAAGAGCTTGTGAGTGAACCGTATTCCATTCAAAGGGTTTTTCATCTCTTGCCTAATGTATGCCAACTCCTTAAGTCTCGTGAAACAAGACCTATCCTGCTGCCTTTGCACTTTTAACATTTGCTGTGGTTCAGGGATTGCAGTCTGCAAGAAACAGAAACATCCAACAATATGACTGCGTGCATCAATCCTTTTATTTGCGGTTAAAAGCGCTTCCACGTGCTTCCCTTTCCTATCAAAAAAAGAAAACGAGAACTTCTCGGTATCCTGCCCGCCGATCGCACTGTACAAGAGAATCATGAATTTCGTGAGTGCATCTTGACCTTTCAATCGACAGAGGCCTCCAAAAATTTCTCCAACAAGCATTTTTCCAATAACCTCAGCCCTAGACCAACCGGTTAGCTTTTCCATTGCAGCATTCCATTCAGAGCAGCAGGTGTTCTCATCCGAAGCAAATATGGGTGGTATCAATGGATTAAGGCTCTGTATGATGGCCTTGTAGTCCCCTTGCAAGCGGGTAAATTGATCCCTGACGACCTTCTCTCCTGTGATGTCTTGACCCACAAAGCACACTCCGACGACGCTGTTCATGTAATCCTTACTTGAGCATGCATTGGCCATGATAAATACAGCTGGATTTTGCTGCTGCAAACCAAAAGTCCGCAGCTTTAACTCAACATTTTTGTCCTCTTCACCTGCAGAGCATGACAAGCAAAAATAAATAAAGACTGAAATGATGGAAAAGCAATGTAAGCTGGCTCTTGAAGTTTTTCACATGCCATAAAAATGTTAATATGATCAAACACCCCGATCAAGCAAAATATTTATGGTTGCAATAAATAGTTCACCAGAGAGGACATGGCCAACTTGCATCTAGGTGCATTTGAATGCACTATCGAATTGGATTGCAATTATTAATCTAACAAAGTGGATATCCTTAGCATATATATTGAGGGTCTCAGATCCAAACTGCAATATGTTATTTTCAAGCGTGACTTGAAAGAAATGTAATCATGATTTAAGGGCTACCTCTTCATTGTGGGTTCTAGTAAACATCATTGATTTTGGGATTTCCTCTCACTTTAACTGAATGTTTGCGGTTTAATTCACTTGTTCTTCCTAATGGAGTTTTTTTTAATGGAAAATCCATCAAACTGGCTCCAAATGGCGAGTGAGATTGATTCATCAAACAGAAGAACTGAGCGCAATGATCATTTGGGCTAATGGGTATTCCACTCAATGCAAATATAGTTACTTCCAAATACACCATCACAGAAAAGTAAGCATGGAGTAAGCAATAGGTTCTAAAAAAAGTATATCAGTCACAGGATCAAATTATATAATATTTCCACGTCAATGTTCACCACTGCTCATATAATTACCTTGCAAAGCTCGGGACAGATGATTTTCAACAACTTCACAGGACTCCTCATGAACAAGCTCACGAACCAAAGACTTCCCCATAGCTTCATTAGCTGGCAGTCCTGTCAATTCTGCTGCCTTCGCATTCCACCCATTGATAAACCCACCAGAATCAACAGCAAAAATCGGCGCCGTCGCCGTCTCTATCAGCCTAACCATCTCGCACGCAACGGAACTCAGTTCATTCATCCCCTGCATCTCCAAATCATTAAGCTGTGCACGAATTATCGTCTTCGCACCACTATCCTCAATATCCTGAAATGAACCCCGCATAATAAGCTGCAGCGAATGGATGGCATTCATCTCTGGAATCTCCCAAGGCAAGCTTCTGCTTTTCACCACTTCCAGAAAGGCCTTAAACGACGATCGTGGGTGCATTCTCCCACTGTTGTCTTTATCCTCTGGATGATGTTTTGCCCCTCCCCATTTGACTTCCTTTGCTGTGTGGGAGCGAAACCAGAACAAGAAATCCTTGGACGTAATCCTAGCCGTAGCCATACCACAGACTGCATCCCCCAGCAAAGCCGCACCGGGATAACCTGCGTCGGCCAAACTGTCTGTACTCAACCCCGTGGAGTCCCCGTGATGTGTCAGCAACCACTCTGCAATATCCTTGATCTGCGCATCAGTTGGGGTCACGCCCAACGACCAACACATTCCGCCATAGTACAATGCTGCACCGTCACACTTCACTAGGTCCATGATGCTCGGCGACTGGGTCACGATCCCAAATGGGGCATCCCGCAGGAGCATGTCACACAGCAACGTCTGCGTCCTGAGTGTCTTCTTCTCTGCGAGCTGCATTGCCAGCTGGAGCTCCATATTCAGCTGCAGCCCAAAGGCCTGCATGAGGAACTCACACGCATACCGCAGGGGGAAAGGGATGTACCGAGCTGATGTGTGGTGGCAGACGACAAGCCCCCAGAGCTTCATCGAATCGTTGCTGTTGATCAGCACAGCCATCGCCAACGACGCAATCGAGCCCATGTTGGCCATGTACTGAGTGTGGCATCCGTGGGGTGACCGCAGCGTTGAATTGACCAAGCACAGTGGCTGCTTCAGTTCTTCAGACTGGATGATGCGCACGGGATTCGCGTGGCAATTGCAGATCATCCTCACGCGGTTCTGCTTAAACAGAAACCGGGACGCCTGAGGTATGTCCGTGGCTGGATAATGCAAGCCCAGGTAAGGCTCCAAATCCGACCGTCGGATCTCTGACAGGACCTCGCCGTGCTCATCCTCATGAAACTTGTAAACCATAACCCTGTCGTACCCAGTAAGCTCCTGAACTTCTTCAACCACAGTATCACACAAAAGGCCGATATCCCCGCCCGGGAGCGACTGCAGCCGGGAGATGGCCCGCACAGCGAGCTTCTGTGACTGGACGGCGCCGGCGATCGACACTGCAGGATCGACCGACCGCGCTGGCTCCAAATCCACCACGATTCCCACATCAATCCTATGTAGAATTGCATAGAAGGGTTTCCCAGTGGTTTTGGAGTGGACCCAAATGGGGTTCGACAGGGATATCTCTCTGGAAGCCGCGGCCTTGGCAATAGACGACGCGCCTGAAGGGGTGAAGAGGGAGCGAGCGTCGACACCCAACAGACCCAAGAAGTGGGAATCTGGATTGGGATTTTGGGTGGGTGAAAGACCCAACAAATCGATTGAATTCTCACTGTAAGCTATGATTTTGAAGGTGGATTCTTGAAATGCAAGCATGCCACCAAAGGGCTGGATAAGGCCACCCCTTTGAATTTTGGAGAGATAAGCAGTGATCTGCTCTTCAGGGACAGACTCTGTAGCAGATTTAAGAGATTTGGAGTAGTCAAACGACTTGCCAGACTCACCTGATTGCTCAAAGACAGCCGAGAGCCTGGCATCTGCATTGTACTGGGCAATGGCCTTGCTGGTGGTGTTGGTGGTGGTGGTGGTGGTGTTTTGGGCTTTCATGTTGCTGGCTGCTGAGGAATTTGGGTGGCTTGTTCTGCTTCCCAAGCCCATCTTCTTGATGTTTTTCCCTCTGTTGGGGAGTTTGTAGAGTCCGTCTGCGACTCAAATCCCTCTTTTGCATGTTTTTTTATTTTTTTAAATTGGGGGTTTTGTTTTGTATTTTTCAGTCTAATCTCTGTGCTGTCGTAAGAAGATTGTAACAGTCAGCTGTTTTTACTGCTTTTTTTTTTCTCTCTCTCTTTTTTTTTTTTTGTTTTCTTTTGCTTTTTTGTTTTTTTGAGTCCGGATCGTCTGCTCACCCTCAACTTCATTATCCTGTTTGCTCACGACCTTATTGGTCCACTTACGTTATCAGCACTGCTGCACACATTCTAACTATCGGGCGCAGATTGCCTGCGAAAGCCTTTGACAGGAATCTCCTGCGCAGGGAATTTGGGTGGGGCCCACCATGAAGTTTATGAGAAATCTACGCCGTCCAACCGTTTTGTGAGATCATTTTAGGCGTTGCGACCAAAATTGAACAGGATCCAAGACTTAAATGCGCCGAAAACATGACAATTAAACTTCCACAGTTTAAATATTCGTGGGCCACATAAGTTTCGAATCAGTATAATATTTGGGTTTTCAGTTCATCTCAGTAGGAATGACATTATGAACGGTATGGATGGCATATAAACATCACTGTAGACCCCATAGAGGTTTCAACGGTAAGAATTTCCCTACACACCTTTTGCTTTAGTGCGGCCCACTTAAGTTTTGGATCCCATTCATTTTTGCTCGCAACGCCTAAAATGATCTCACAAAATGGTTGGACGGCATAGATTTCTCAGAAACTTCACGATAGGCCCCACCTAAATTCCTTACGCAGGAAAATGCCTGCAAGGCGTCCTCAAACAGGAAAATCCAAACGAGGGTGAGCAGACGATCTGTACTCTTTTTTTTATCTTGTCGTTAGAATGTGTGCGACTTGTATGATAGCTTACTACCATTTTAAATAAAATCCAAATCAACCACTCACCCTTAATTTTTCTATTTGAGGATACCTGATTGGTCACAGCAAATGTTAACACTGACTGCATTAAATACAATGGCGTTGACAACCGTCAGTGCTTAACTAGACCAATCAGGTCAGCAAACAAGAAAATCCCATTGAGGGTGATTAGACGATCCGGACTCTTTTAAATATAATTGTGCCCATTATTCAGGCATACACATTGCACAGTTGCATGAAAATCCAGGCCGTCAAATTAGTTGAACCGATTGACACGATAGTTTACATTGAGAAGATGACAAATAACTATCTAACTTTGCCTTTATAATTTGAACCACTCACTCATCTTTTTTATCTGACCATTTTGATAGCCAAGGTTTGGATGGCTAGGATATTTTGCTCAGTGTCACCCCCACATATATACCTCAGGGTATGACAAGTGAAAAAAAAAACAAAAAAACAAAAACAAAAAAAGGGAAAAATGCGGCGGATTGCATCGTACCCCGCCCCGTCTCCAGCTGGGAACGGGCGGGAGCTCCGAGTGGCCAGCGTGATGTATGGATTTTATCCACACCGTCCATCAATTTTTCCGTATCATTTCAGGATGGGAGCCAAAAAATAGGCATATCCAAGGCACAGGTGGACCACACAATGGTTATTAAATTATCACCGTTGAAAACTTCTTGGGGGCTATAGAAGTTTTGGATCGAGCTGATATTTGTGTTTTCCCTCCATTTAGGTCTATTTAACTTTATGAGTAGGTTGAATGGAAAATAAACATCACGGTGGGCCCTAGGAAAGTTTCAACAGTGAGAATCATTACCACCACTGCTTCATGTGGTGTGGTTCACTTGAGCCTTGGATTTATCCAAATTTTGGTCCTGTTTTGTAAAATGGTACGGTGAAATAGATGGACGGTGTGGATAAAACCCATATATCATAGTGGCCACTAAAATACCACAGTGGGCTCTACACAAACCTTCATTGCATAAGCACAGACAAGATATTACAACATGCTAATTATATGAAGTGAAATGGCAAATATATCCTGCACTTTTTTTTCTTTTTCCAAAGTTTAGTATTTCATGATTAATTGAAGGGATAAAGTTAGCTAAACCCTCCTCAATTATATGTGTGTCTGAAAAATGGTACCATGAGGTCAACCTCATGGGAGCTTTTCACGAGGTCGAGCTCTATTGTGATTTGTTATGGACATCCACGCTATGCATTTGGTAGGTCTACATTATATTATGGGATGTGCTAATAATCAGCAATATTTGGATCTCAAGTGGGTCACACGATCGAAAACCATGCAAAACATGCCTAAAACATCTAAAAACACTTGGTAGGGCCCACCTGAGTTTTGGATATGGTTGAAACTTAGTATGACCCCTCATCTAAGTGGTACACACAATGGATGGGTTAGATGTGTAAACCAAATCTAATTAAGCCTCCTATATAATCTGGAAGGTTTCAATGGGCAGGCATCCACTATCAACTCTTGTCTTTGTTGTGGCCCACTTAAGTAATGGATTGGCTTGGCTTTTAGGCCTATCACTCACCATGGAAAGGTGCATCTGATTGACAGAATGGATGTCCATCCACACATCACAGTTGTGCCCACAAAGCATGTACACAAACATGAGAAATGGTACTGTGAGCTTTAACTCATGAGAGCTTCCAACGAGATTGAGCTATGTGGGTTCCATTGTGATGTCTGTTGGAAGAATCCGGATCCTTTATTGGTCCACGTCATCACGTAAGTCCACAACCATGTCACATCTTCAATACAACTTGATCACACTTAAGTGCAAATTAATCACATTGATGTAATGCAATGTGATGTGGACCAATGAAAAGGCTCCAAGTAGGGATTTCTTGTTTGACAGCAAACAGAGGATTCAGACTCATGTCGGAAATCCATACTGTGCATTTGGTGGGTCCCCTATAAGTAATAGACTATGCTAAAAATCAGCCATATACGGAACCCAAGTGTGTCACACCATCTAAAACCGCATGAAACATGCCTAAAACATCTAAAAGCATTTGGTGGGGCCCACTTAACTTTTGGATACAGTTGAAACTTAACATGAACCCTCATCCCAAGTGGGACACACACCACATGAGACGAATTGTCAAAAAGTGCTCACGAGTTCCAGTGAGAACTGGTGCGCAAGTGTGCATTCCTCTCTCTCTATATATGTGTATGTATCTGTAGACACGTGTACATAAAAACACGCCCATGATGTCTTTGTGAAATGCATTCCTTCATAAGTTGTGGCATTTTATGTTAAGATGTGAGCCCAGAAATAAACATCTCTAAAACTCAAGTGAGCAAGATGCTTGAAATATTGAAATGGGACATCCTCTGTTGTAACCACTCAGTTGTTCTTTCTTTCTCCTCTATGTATGGCTTGCTCTAGCCACATAATTTTCCTCCAATTTTTTTTTCCTAATGTTTCTCCCTTCTTCTCCATGTGCCATACCTCCTAGTGTATATAATTGACGAAACATATATATCTATATTAGGATGATTATCTTAAATAATTTTCCACATATGCATATTTAGTGTACACATGCATAGCTTTACAAATAACAAATAGTCATGTATATAATAAATGATTGGTGAGTGTGGAATGAGCATATATAGATAATCATTTGAGATAATTGTCATAATAAAACTACAAACGTACAACTAAGTACAAATTGTATACATGACTGGCGAGTGTACAATACATGTATATGGATGATTGTCATAATATAATTGTATATACACCTAAGTATAGACCTACTTTCTAAGTGCATGAGATATTGTATCGCAACATTGTAGCAAGGTCGCGGTGCATAAAAAATAATAGGGCAGAGCTAGAGGAAGGGAATGTAGATTGAGTGTAGTAGGAGGCTACATGCGCTTGCACCATATGCACATGTCAGATATGAGACCGATGTTGTCTGATAAAGATTCCCTGCACTGGACACAGATAGGATGGTAAGGGGCTCACCACTCACCTCAATTATGAAATGATGTGTGGGATTTGATTGGTGGGGACATATATTGTCTACACATCTCTAATAGTGTAAAGCCCCACCAATCAAATCTCGCCATGACATTTTACCACCTATGTGAGTGGTAAGCTCCTCTCACCCGGGATTCGGAGCCTTGCCTCGTCGGTAGACTCTGCGGAGTTTCAATAGGGGGTCTTGGTTTCAAAACCCATTGGTGGTGAAAATCTACGCTGCTGATAGCACCAGTGGGTGCGTTGCATGACTGACTGTAAAATTAAATAAATAAAAAAAAAACGTGGATTGAAAAAAAGAAGAAGAAAAAGCTCCTCTCACCCAAGTCGTGCTCCCCTTTACTATCCCTTACATTGAGCTTTTTCATTGGCGTCATGTCATGGTTAGATGGAAATATGTGTCGAACTTGTTGCTATATATAATCCTCATCTAGAGGAACTAAAGACATTAGACATGTGGTTGATCCATCAGTCAATACAATGGGTCTTGTTGGCCATACTTTGGATGAAAAATGGTTGAAAAACAAATAGATCACGTTGTCCTAGCCATCTAAACAATGGCTTTTAAAGAGATGGTGTGGAATAAAAATGGGTTTGGATTTGAAAACATAGGGCATCCATGATGAGGCACGGTAGATGGACGGTCAAGATGGATACACCACCGGCCAATTGTAGTATAGAGAAATGGCATCTTATAGCTCTGCCATAGTCTCTTTGAGTGGATTGATAACTATGGGAGTCGGATGAACCTAGTTGAATGCTCGATTGTGGGAACTACCATTAGAGAGACTGATTGAATTTTATAGAGGATCAATATGACTCCTTAATCTTCTCACTAAGAAGTCTTATTCATCATGTGTGCTGCTTGGTGTGAGCACGTATTGGTTTTAGGACAAGTAGGAGATTGTTAGAGTTAGTTCCTTGAAAACCATCCATGCCTTAATCCACTAGCCACGTAGATGTGATTTGGTGGATCTTGGTCAATGATCATTGAGGCCATGGGTCCTAGATTAAACATGTGATATGCCTTAGAAAGATTACTATTACCCTCACTTTATGTTTATTAGGTTTGCTGAGAAATGATTCCTCTGGTAATTCTTGGGAACTTGAGATTGGACTTGACGGTCATTAACCTGGGAGAGTTGTGGTCCATGAATTTCAATACCTTGTTAGACCATGACTATCATAGGTGCGTGGGACATACTTGTAGACATCAGTTCATGAGATGTACGATCATCTTCTGTGAGGGGACTGACTTAGATTAGGATGGACAATCTCCATCATCGAGAGCTAACTTGATGCTGGTTTATTCTTTACCCTTACCTTGTATAAGAGTATAAGTGTGCCATGAACAAAAGATCCATCTTCAAACCTTACATTGGTGAATCGATATCAAGTTAACAATCTGAGGGCCAATTAGTTTGGATTGTGATAATGAGATCATGACCTACTGATACATAAAAGATGGTTTGATTCTTAGACTTGGGAACGTGTAAGGGTCACAATTTTGAATGGCTGATTTTGGCTTTTCTTACAAGGTCCATACAGGGGCAAAAAAATGGACATAGCTGGGTACTTTCATTAAGAGTTGTTAATTCTTGCACAGACCAATAAAGGATTCATTGGTTTGCTGAGGAACATATCTATGACTTTGATTAGATCAATGATTTATTAAGTAATTTTTTTTATGGGGCCAACACTTAAAATGTTTTAAACAAGTTTTTCAAAGATTTGCAATATTGAAGTTTTTGTTTTAATTATTAAAACCGTTTTGATCATACTTGATGATAACCTGATGGCACAAATTTGATAGTTTACTTTTAACTAGCTTTGGATATGATCATCAGTGGATATGCTCCGGTAATGGAAGGGATTTCATTATGAGTATTTGAATAGATGAGGCGAATTGACGGGCTTCCTTCATAGTAGATTGCACCAAAATCCGTAGGTGGAGAGCACTATATTAGGTGCACCCTTGAAATTCTAACCCTTTCTTATTTATATGACCATATCCCAGAGGAGAAGAAAGCTAGCCTTAGACGTCCCCACCCCTTTGATGTTTAGTGTGAGGAGAAAAAGAGAAAGTTTGAGAGAAAGAGAGGAGATGCGATCCACCCTCTTTTATCATCCTCACGTGTGGTCCACTTTTATGGATGATATTCGTTTTCCTCAACACCTATTAGAGGATTAGACACTGAGTTATTTTGGTTCTCTAATATTGAGATAGATCAAGTAGACTCTCATTTGTTTAGAAAATCGGTATCACATATACTCTATCGTGCACATCGCGTACATGTACGATCTCCACTATTTGGATTTATTGTTACATTCTAGAAATTCCAAGTTATTGGAAGTGGAGATCCCTATGATGGGTCCCATGATAAAATTATATTATACTATATTCAACTCTGTTTGTAAGCTAAGGACCCAACAACGTCATGATATTTATTTACCATCTAACCTATTCATATGGTCACACAGACTTGGATGCAGGTAAAATACAAATGTCAGCTAGATCCAAAAGTTTTATGGCCCCATAAAGTTCCAAATGATATGGATTCAATCCCTATGTTTCTCATCATGTGGTCCACGTAGCTTTAGATATGCCTCATTTTTTAGCTCATGCCCTAAAATGACATGGCAAAAGGGTTGGGCAGCATGGATAAAATGGACTCTGGCTGCTTAATCTAGAGCACAGCATCAACTTAGCACTGTGCATTTGTGGAAAAGCTCTGTAGGCCACACCATGATGTATGTGTTTTATCCATGTCCATTCATTTTTTTTTTCGAATCATTTTAGGGCATGGGTTAAAAAATGAGACAGATCCAAAGCTCAATTGGACCACAACATTGGAAACAATAGGGATAATGATGCCCACCATTTAAACCTTCTTAGGGCCTATCACAATGTTTTTTGGTCATTCAACTAGCTAATGAGGTCACACAAACCTAGATAAAGGAAAAACACAAATATCAATTCGATCCAAAATTTCTGTGACCCAAAAAGTTCTCAACGGTAGGTGTTTCCTGTGATGTGATGTGGTCTACTTGAGCTTTGGATCTACCACAAATTTTTTTTTCTCTTAACTCATGCCCTAAAATGACCTGGAAATGTGGACGTATGCATGGATAAAACACATACATCATGGTGGCTCTAGAGCTTTTCCACGTATACACAGTACCATGTAGGTGCTGTGTTCTGCACCACCCGATCCATGTCCGAATAAATCAGATGCACCATGGTAGGCCCCACAGTCTCTGGTGAGATAGGCTACCAAATCAACCCACGTGATCACCACTCCCGTTTTGCTACGTGTCCATGAGGGAACCAGATATTGGTATTCCTTCTTATAAATGCATGTCGATGCAGATGCCGAACTATCCTAATCACAAGCCACTTTATCGATGAGCCGTACCAAAAGCAATCCTTGTGGAGGCATATTCGTTATCTATATGAGTAAATTCATTGAATCCGGACGTTTGATTTTCTCTCTTTTTGCTTTTCATCTTGATGGCCATCAATTGGACGGTAAGGATCTTCCGATCAATCGTTATGCTCCATCTGTGGATGTTTGGTACCATTTCATAAACTCTGTGAAGCTCTCACGACTCTCGCCAATCAGCTGAAAGGGATTTTTATGTATTATTGCCTTCTTACTCTGGTATTTACATTCGAGTCCCTAATTAAATAATATTTTTCATTAAACTGTCAAATTAATTAAGGTTATTGACATTTTCCCCATAAATGACAAAAATACCCCTCTATATAACTCTGATAGAGTGTGGTGGAAGATACACAGGTACTTATAAATTACTTAAAATTTGGATGCATGTCATAAATTAATCCAAAGTAAATCATGGCTCAAAAATGAAAACTAATTATCTAACCGTCACATTGGTTGACATTTATCAGAAGGTTAATAATGAATAGTATCCAATCATATTATTTTCACAAGCGTCCACAAATCAAAGGTCAGTATTGTTCAACCATTCACATTTTTGGAATGTAACTTAAAGATTTGAGTTAATATAAGCCACATGTACCATTCCACATATCTGTGTGTCAATTGTTGCACATGGCTAGAGTATCAAATCACTCAATGTGCAATTGGCCATTGGGTTCACTCGTGCTCAGATATACTTACCGTATAAGTGTGGGGGATGCAGATTGGGTCCTACCCTTGCAAGGTTGGACAGTCCTGGCATAAGCTCTGTGATGCCCACCATAATGTATGTATTTTATTCAGGTATTCATCCAATTTTCCAGAGGAGCCCAAAAACTAGGCAGATCCAAGGCTTAAATGGACTACACCTCAAGAAATAATGGGGATTGAACGCCTACTATTGAAAACTTTTGAGGACCACAAAAGTTTTTAATCCAGTTGATGTTTGCGTTATCCCTTCATTCAGGTCTATGTGACCTTATGAATATGTTGGATGGAAAATAAACATTATGATGTGTCATATCACAGGCTCGGGTGGCTCACTCGAGCATTTGTCTATGGGCCTAAAATGTCGTTAAAATGGATAAACGGTGTTGATAAATACACACCATGGTAGCCCCATAGAGCCTTGCTAGGACAGGCGTTCGTTCCCGCTGTCCCGACTCGAACAGGCTAGCTTGAGACCCGTGATTATGGATGTACTACACTCATCCTTTCCCCTCATTCAGATTATGAGCAAAAATGGGCGATCAACTCATGGACAATGAAAGAGATAAAGCCGACGTTGAAAAACTTAGTCCCAGGGATGGATCAACGTATTTGGGTTTACTTCATCGGTCCTATGATCTATGAAAATTGGATGCAAATACACTGGAAGTTTCCATAGCACGCTGCTTACTGTGGGTGGCCCCGTAAATAGATTGCTATTTTTGTACTAGTTCTGACATGGAAAATCTGGACGGTGTGGATCAACAAGTGCCATCGAACCTGCTGGCCGACTCGGACAGGTACTAATCGGACGCAAGCCGCTTCCAACTGCTGGGGCGCATCATTTCCACCAATTGTGGTCATGCAACAACATCTAACTAGAATAGTGGTAGACTCACAAGAATTTCAATACTAAGGGATGTGTGTGTGCGCTGAAAAAAAATAAAAACCCATCTAACTCGGCATACTGCTTTTCCTACATATTTGAGGTGGCTCCTTGCTCATGGCTTAGAGGTAGACTCACAAGAGTTTCAACACTAAGGTCATGGGTTGACTACCCATTGTGGAGTGTGTGGGTGTGAGGGTGTGTGTGAAAAAAAATAAAAATAATAAAAATAAAAATTGAGGCAGGTTTATACTATTAGATGAATAGAAAAACGAGGAAATGATCATCTGCATCCCAACACCACCTAAGCTAGCGTTCAACTCTGTTATTCCATCAACGCGGATCATCCAAGCCGTCCAAGAAGGTGGGCCAACTACGAAGATCGCCTGGCATGAATATCAGGCCGTTCCACTCAGCAACTGGATAACACCATTGGAATCAATGACATTCTTGGTCAGACTCAATCTAATGGTGTGACCCACCTGATAAGTGAACCAACCTGATTTTTACACCAATCATAGTGCTGGGGCCCACCTTTTGATGGCACAGATGTCCCACTCTTTTGATACATTTTGTGGAAAAAAGAGGCCAGCTATTGCCATCTCTCCTACGTATAATTAACAGTAATTATGTATTAAAGATCATGATCATAATGAGTTTGTGTTAACAGTAATTACGTGCTAGAGACTTTGTTCTCTAGTAAATAATTACTTACAGTTAAAATGAGTTAAACTTATTTTTAGGCGTCTACCTAACGAGGCCTAAATCTACCATCTGTGCTTTTAATACACATGCACATAGCTGCAGAAAATCCGAACGTGAACCGTCCAAATCATGGGCTGCATTCCACATGGTTTGGGTAGCCCCACAAATCAATTGACTGGATAATTATTCAACATTTGCTTGCTGATTTAGACCTTTGATGGAGTCACCATCGGTCCAACGTGGTTTTTTGGATCCATCCATCCACAAAAGAAGACCATTATTTGGATGGTTTTGATTGGGATGCATAAATGCAATGTGTGCAGTGGGCCAGTGGGTTGTATGGATGTCTGTGGGCACCTATAGCCAACCTGTCCAACAACTCCACTTTTTATTTTTTCTTTTTTAACATTTTTTGTAACGTTTATTATTCATTTCAAGAACAAAAATCAGAGCATTATTAGCACAAGTCATTTTCCAGTATTAATGATGTCGATCTCAAAGAGCTCTTTGATTGGGGAGACTTGTCCTGATTGGTGCATTTCAGAGGGCTGGCCCATAATTAGACCATTAATTTGGAGAGGGCCCCACTGTTGATTGGGCCAGCTGCCAAACAGGGAAAGCCATTCTCCTAAAGCCACTTCAATTAGAACAGTCTTATGTGATCCACACAGCCTCAACGTTTTCTGACCATGTAACTGCTAAACCACTAGTGGGACATTCGCATCTGCACATACAGGAAAAGAATGGGCTCCATTTTCAAAACTATCATTTGGCAGCCAAAATTTTAATGGGATATTTAAGGCTGGTTTCAATACTAGTAAATAAGTTACTTTTGAATTTATTTTTATTCAGTAAGTTACTTTTTGCACTTAAGTTTGGTAAGTATCATGGTAAAAATAGCTTTTAAGTGTTGAAAGCTACTTTATCTCAATGAGTTTTTTTATATTATTATTATAGCTTTCTGATCTACTACTTTTATAGTTCTCTCTCTAATGGTCCATGTCAAAAGAGGTTCTCTCTCATGGTCTATATTAAAGGAGGCTCCACATGATGGAGTGCCCACATCGAAGGCGGGGCTTACACGATGGACAATCCTCATCAAAGGTGGGCCCCACAGGATGGATGACCCTATATTAACATGGGCCACATAATGGATGGTCTCCGTCAAAGGTTGTTTCCTAATGATAAATAGAGCACATCAAAAGCGGGCCAGTTTGATGGATGGCCCATTTCAAAGGTGGGGCCTACACAATATGTGTGGCACATGGGTTGCATATTTAGTCGGTTTAAGCTAGATGGTGATGTGTGTGGTGCATGATTAACATTGTCACACTTAAAGATAGATGGTTAAACTTGTAGCACATGCAACACACATGAGACATTGACACATAGCACATGTGAGACACTTGAAGATGAACAGTCACATGTGGCACATTGTACATTGGCACATGTGTGGCACATTTTACATTGGGATACATGTGGCTATTGAAGATGGATAATAGCACATGTTGCACATCATGCATTGGCCCATGTGAGATATTGACACATATGGCAAATCTATGATGCCTTAAAATAGATGATGGCAAATGCTACACGTGATATTGTGGTGCATGTAGCATATTAGAAATCTCATATCTTAGATGGGAAGTACTGTCTCTTAGGTAGATGTCAAGAAATATTTGCTCCATTTTTCAATAAATATCTTGAAAAGAAAAAACACTTACACTTATGCATAACTTTTTTTTTTAGCGGATCCCTAGATCCACTGAGGTGGGTGGGACCCTTATTGTGGGGCCCACCTTGATGTATGTGACTACATCCATGCCATCCATCTTTATTTAAAACCCATTTTAGGGCATGATCCAAAAAATGATCCAGATCCAAATCTCATATGAACAATAGTACAAGAAAGCAATAGTAATTGACCATTAAAAACTTCTTGTGATCCACAAAAGCTTTGGATCAAGATGAAATTTGTGTGGCCTCTTCATATAGGCCTTTGTGACCTTATTGACAGGTTGGATGGCAAATAAACATTCCAATGGACTCTATGAAGTTTTAAATGGTGGGGATTTAATCACAACTGTTTCGTGTGGTGTGGTCCACCTAGGATTTAGACATGCTTCATTTTTTGGATCATGTTTTAAAATAAGCTTTCAAAATGGTTGGACAATGTGGATTTTTTTTTTTTTTGAAAGATGACAATTTGGATTTAAGGCACATACATCACTGTGAACCCTACAATCAAGGGTCCCACCCACCTCGTTGGATCCGGGGTCTCACCTAATCCGCTCTTGAGACCCTGGATCAGGAGCGGATTAGGTGAGACCCCGGATCCAACGAGGTGGGTGGGACCCTTGACTATGATGCCTAATGTGATGTATGTGACTACATTCACGCCATCCATCTATGTTGAAAGCTTATTTTAAAGTATGATTCATAAAAATGAAACAGTTCCAAATTCCAAATGGACCATAGTACAGGAAACAATGGTGCCTGACCATTAAAATTTGGAGAAGGATTTCAAAGATATAATTCGTTTGGATTCCAATGATCGCAGGTGAAAGTGGTTTGGAACTTCATTACTTATTTCATACTAAGTTTCGAACAAACGATGATTCCTGAACACTCGCACATAAGACACTTATATCGGCTAATACACAGAGCATAGTTAGTTATAGGAAGAAGGCTAGAGTGGTTCTAATATTAATATCCTTGGTAACAACATTGATGGAATGTCAGTGACAGTGGATTGTTTAGATATGGCGGTAATGGACAGGAAGAAAATGATTCAAATGTGTCGAGTTAATGTCTTTCTCGACAAAATTGAAGGACTACCCGAAAATGATGCAATAAGTGTAGGGTCGATTCTGTTTCGGGATGACTCTACAACATTAAACTTCCTTACAATGGCCCCACACCATCCAGAAAATGATGGATGTAACCATCGTCCTCAGTCTAATGATCGAAACAACAATATAATAAAACTTTAAAATTATGAAATTTTGTTAGACAATACACCCGCATCTGTATGCGTATAATTTATGTTTTCTATAAAAATATATTCAATATTGTACATATTCAGATAATTAGGCAATGACTAATTTTTCGACTTTGAAATTTAAAAGGCACATCTCTATCGTGCTTTGGTAGGACAATTTGTTGAAATATGAACTTAATCTTTAACAATGAAATTCTTCATATTCTAGGTTTGTATATATTTCATCAATGTTGTGCAAGTTTACTGTGTCTTCTATGCCCTACACGTAACATGTTGTTACCTAAAAATTATAGTCACTTCATATATATACCATATGTTATCAATACACAATGCACTGGTATCTATTATGTTATGCTATTTTATTTCCATTTCATGCAATCATGCACTGTTTATATAATTGTCAGGTATTTATAATTTATATACAGTCATCCAACTTTCATAACAGGTGAGTGCCTTATACCTTCGGTTGTGACTTTATGTAGTGATCATATCTACATATACTTGTCATATATACCATTTGGTAACTCTGAAAGCACATTACATTTATAACAGAGGAGCCTATGGTTTAATATCATGAATTTTTTTTAGTTGAATAATGGGCCAGAAATATTATGTAGTTACAGAGGGAAATACTGAAATTTCAACGATGGTGAATGTCAGAAACAAGTGACTGGATATTTCGGCTGCTCTTATCACTCGTACAAGCGATATGATGATGCCTTGGTTGCATAGCATAATCATGTACTCAACCTTAACCAAGCTGAAACAATGACTCACTAGCAGAGCTATGAGGACATGTCTGTCCTAACTATCCTACACAATGCATCTGGCTGAGGTTTAGGGTCTCCACACCTATGGATACATATTCTAGTTCATGTCTTGAGATGGTGGACTCATCAGCAGGTACGACAATTGATTATGAAGGTGGAGATATGGATCACTTTCTGGGGATGGTGGTTGCATGCTTCATTTTTTGGATGACCTTTATGTGGTCTTCATCTTTTAAGAACGCTCTTCTTAAGTTTTTTAGACTGATTATATTCACTTTTAGTAAGTATTTTTTAATGGTATATAAGCGATAATTTTGGACACTGGCCACAGGTAATCTCGTGTGGAGTGATGACCCTATGTCCACCACTCTTAATGCAGAAAGTGTTAACTTTCTGATGAGGTTAATGACTACTAATGTTATATGTTAATATCAGGTTATTAGTCAGTCCCATAATTTAGGTATACTCCGATAGTAGACTTTCCATGTACAGAATACATGGATAAGTTAAATACAAATTTTGTGCTTTGGAGATCTATATGATGATGGTAAATGGTGTAGGTATTGTTGGATATTCATCACTCGCAAGTTGGCACAATGTATACTGATTTTAGGGTATAGGCTTTCGGTGCAAACAGTGGTGTGTGAGTTATAACCACCCAATTGATCCATTCATAAACTTCAATTTTAGGATATAAAGCTAAATTGAGGACAGATCCAACGCTAAGGGACAACACATCAATCAGCCTGACATTAATGCCTATAGTTCAAACCTTTTTGGGGATCATCGGTAATGAATTTGGTCGATGAACTATTTCATAAGTCCTCAAAGGTAGTGGATGAAGTGAACACCAAAAAATCTTGTCGGTCCAAAATTTACTTGCATGTTAAGACCAATTTATCAAAAGTCATTTGATGTCATCTCCATGATCCACATTCATGGTCAATGTACATAATTTTATGATTGTTACCCAACGAAATGATATGGACAATTTTTTTGATGATATGAATGCAACTATCAAATAATGGTTTAATCCACCGTGCTTGGCTATGACTTGTATCTAATTATAGGGGACCTAGATGACACAATATGCTTGATGCAGCACGCGAATGGATTATTCATATGAAATAGGTGCTTGAGATCTGTTACCATAAACACACTTGCATCATGCACAGTCTCCATTTATCGAAACGATGATTTCATTGCTCGATGGTATTTCTGATGTCTAAACATGGCACGCCCAAATATTATTGCTTCCTCAATCCATATTAACCAAATCCACCTCAATGAATGATATGATGTCTAATTCCAAGCAACTTAGTACAGTACAAGACAATCCACTCATCCATCTAAACACGTCAGAATAGTATGTAAGTGATTTTAGGAGTAATTTTAGATTACAGCCATTGTTATGGCTTATTAATCTTAGGGCCTGTTTGGATACCACCAAATAAATTGTTTTTCTTGTTGATGACAGTAGTTAAGTAACTTATTTGAGATAAGTTAGTTTGGTTAATAAATAATTATCATTACTTATTTGCTAAAAATTGGTTAGGTATTTGAGCATTTTTTTTTTTTTTTTTTGCTTTTTAACTTTTTTCTGCGGACTGAAAAGAGTCATCTTGCAAAATTGATCCCCCTCTCTCTCTCTCTCTCTCTCTCTAGCTTGTTTGTATATTCGATTTTGTAACTTGTGGCTTCAGGCTCCAGGCTTCATTTTTGGGTTGGGCCTCACCTTAACTTTAACAGGTGTAGATCTAGCTGTTTGACATTCAGCAAGCCAGCCTCTGAACAATTTGGGCCTAACCCATCTACAACCATAGGACTAAATAGTCCCAAGTTCTTTTAAGGGTTCGACCCAACTTCACTTGGACATTCAGCGTGGATGTACCATTTTAGCCATCCAAATGGTGGGACCCATTGTAGATGGAGCATAGGTAGATATCTCACCGCTTGTTGTTCTTAACCTTCCGTTTTTTTCATTAAATTTGATTGCTATCCATTTTTATTCTAGCCATCCAATACTCCACTTACCATTCACTAACAGGATGATACGTGAGATGTTGGTCCCACCACCCAAATGACTGGAAAGATAGATGATGGACAGTGCTTGTTCAAAAAGATGCTGAGAAGAGACTCGTCCATAACTTGTAAATTGTAGTAGTGGAATGATAAGTATGTTATTTACCGAATTTACTTAATTGCTTAATAAATAGAAACCAAGATGAGTTAAGAGGCATAAGTCGCTTACCTGAGTAACTTACAATCCAAACGAGCCCTTATTGACAAGGCTGAGCTTTTCTAATTAAAAGGGTTTTCACCTGAAGGACGGACCATGATGCGGTGGAGCGCACCTCATGCTTGAATCGAGCCAATTTGTGGGATGTACGGTTAAGAAGAGAATGTCCACTTGATAGACAACGATGTCACAATCACAACATGGTGGGCCCCACGTTGCTTAGGTGTTTTACTCAATGTGTAAAACAGGTGTTGCACAGGATTCCGGTTCCTCATCTGCATTACACGTGGCATGCATGATGTCCGTCCCTACTATAAAACAATCGTGGGCCCATGTGCCAAAGGCGCACCAATACAATGATCCTGATCAATGGATGGTGGACCGGACCGTAAAATGGATGGTTGGAAAAGAGAGTGGCCTAATGGTCAAAATCCAGTGTGAGAAATCAGATGGGCATTCTCCATCGACTATGAGACCCACAATGTCGACCGTATGGATTGTCTGCATCAGTTTCACGTGTGTGTCGGAGACTTGTCACAATTGAATTATGTGGGACGCTTATTGCCAGCTGAGTATAGCGTGCTGAGTAAACTGTGTGGGCCCAACGTTATGTGTGTCTTATCCATGCCGTCGCGTCCATCCGTTTTTCCTGCTCTTTTTATAGCATGGGCCCAAGATTGAAATATATCCAAAGCTCAAGTGGATCACAACACACGAAACAGTGAGGATAATGACGTCCTACCGTTGAAACCCTCCTATGGCCCACAGTGATGTTTATTGTCATCCAAGTTGTTCGTAAGTTCACACAGACGTGAATGAACGGAAAAATACAAATATCAGCTTGATCCAAAACTTCTGTGGCCCCCAAGAAGTTTTCAACGGTAGGCGTCCAATTCATACCATTTCCTTTGGTGTGGTCCACTTGTGCTTGGATATGCTTCCATTAGGGCTCATGCCCTAAAATGAGATTTAAAAACAGATGGACAGCGTGGATAAGATACATACATCACTGTGGGCCCCACAGGGTTTACTCAGCACGCAATCCGCCGGTGGGAGGTTTTCCTTGCTTTTATGTGGTCTGTGTCTGTCACAACGTCAATCAAGAGAAATCTTGGTAGAAGGTCCACCATACATAATACGTTGGACTCTCCACGTGATAATCGCGTGAATGGACCCACCCATCCCCTGCCTGGTTTCACCATTGTCTAAAAGTGTACCAGTCCTTTTCATCAAACCATACCAAGAGCAATTGATCAAGGTGTCCATTTCTCAATCAGAAGGTATGGACCGTCTGATGGATGGCATTTTCAGTCTTATCAGACCTCCAAGGTGGGCCTCACTTGATAAGTCTGGATCGTTCAGTTGCCACATGGGTAGACCTTGTGCCCATACACAAACGGTCCTGATCTCTCACGCATTATCCTTCACAAGTTACCTTATGCCCACCTTACCTGGTGTGCCCATAACTGAACGAAACCTGATCTCTCACGCTTGGCTGCGACGCATGTGACTTCAAATTGAAGCCACCACCTTTCTTTGCGGCTCAAAGGCAGTAGAACTGACCGAAGATAACCTCGTCTCAACACTGGGGTCTAAGTATCGCATCACAACGTGGGGGTGGCTAACATTGCAGGGTGGCTAACAGTTAGGGGTGTCAATGGGCCCGGACCGGTATAGTGCAAAATCCAGGCCAACATCTACCTCAGGCCCAGCCCATTGACACCCCTACTAACAGTGTGGGTGTGTTTACTAACAGTTGGGATGTGTGTACTCACCCATGAAAAAAAAAGGCGGTAGAACGTGGACCCACGGACCACGCGGTCCACGCCCGCCTGTAGTTTTTACTTTTTCCGTTTGAGAAAAGAAATTCCATGCTCTGGCAGAATATGATACTCATACACAGGCATTCATAAATTTCAAATGTGGCATGGACATAATTCAAATTAAACTGTCCAAATTATGGGTAGCAGTTTAGATGTATCATGTTTACTTGATTACATGCCTATTGTATGGCTGGACAGTTTTTGGACGGCTAAAAATGAAAATTCCGACTATCTTTTTTTCAATTATTCAACCAATTTAATTTTAGAATTATAACTTCTTCTTTTTAAATATTTTTTTTACACACACTCCACACCATGCACACAACCCCACACTCACTCCTTAGCTAGGATTTCCCCAGTTATGGGTTTCGAACCCAAGTACTCTGGTTGAGAATCCAAAGAGTCCACGAACGAGGCATGGACTCGAACTCTTAGAATTATAACTTACTGGCGGTTGAGTTCCACAATCTAGTCAGTATAATATGAACTAATATATGCCATAGACGATCTCTTTGTACATGCATATTAAGTCTTAAACTTAGCCGGAGTATCTAATAACCTCCCTTAACACCATACTTGGCACCTTGAATTTGGTGGTGAATGGGTGTATTTCAAATCCAAATAATAGATAGGTTTCTGTTTTTGACAACCTTGGATTTGAAGATAAATGAAATGTGAGGTATTCCAAATCTACCTTGATGTGTTTTGAAAATTCTCAAGTGTAACATAAAGAAAATGCCTTTTTACCTCCCTTTTAAGGGTAGGAGAGGGGTGCATATCACAAAAGTGTCTTGAGGTTGATGATCCACTAGACACATGGCACACTAATGATACTCCAAAACCAATTCACTTATTGGCTGCAACATTCAAATCACATTAATAAAATGATTTGAACCATCCTAACGTTGGACATCTATATGGAAGGTTAAAAACCAATACGAGTCACTTGTTTGTGATCCTTGCAATTGTGGCCAACTAAGGTACGAAGTTTTCTATTTTTCTTTTGTTTTTGTTTTAGCCAAAGTATATATTTTAATAGGCTTATTATAATTATTCTTTCCAATATATATATGGATATGAAAGCTAACTTGTTAATCAAATTTAATAGCCTCCAAATATATGCTCCCAAATGGAAACATAGTAGAATCCAAATCTTCAGATTTAAACTATTTATTCGCCCATGCAATACATTGATTTTACAAATATCAACCATTTTATAAATAGTCTTTAATATGGACAGTCGAGATCATTTACGTGGAAGTAGTCCAAGTGAACAATTTGGTCCATTTGTTTGTTAGGGCCCATCATTATTGTTCATGATCCTATACTAGAGGATCACTTTTGTTAGGGAATCATAACGTAGCTCTGAAAAAGGGTAGATATGGAAAATAAGGCCAAATATCCTTTGGAACAGTGGTGCTGGTATCGATTCCCAACATGGGATGTATTAACAGTGGGATGTGGGTACTAACGCAAAAAAAAAAAAAAAAAAAAAAAAAAAAAAGCCAAATAAAGGATGATCTGATAAGTGATAATGTATTCATTGGTAGTGAATGAAATGTGTTCTGGATTTAATGGATGGTTCAGATCACTAGGTTGGACTGTCCAAGTGCGACGGTGCTACGAGGAACACTATAACTTTGAGCACTGGAGCATTTCTTTTAAAAGCTTCAGAATTTCCAGATTATCTGATTTGGCACAGCACGCCACGTGTTGACCATCCAGAGGGTCCCATGTGGGGCCCTTTCTAGAGTATGGTTTGAAATAAAGAGGAGTGGAATTAGACAGTGGCCAACAAACAAAAGCACGGATTGAATTGTAAACCTCAGTGTAGGCGTATGATTCCAAATGGTCTCTTGTAATTATGCATCGATGGAAATGACATGGTACAATCTACATTACGCGTGCCTCTCTAACGTGGGACCCATGTTAGTGAAATCCAACATGGCACATGTGGGGCCCATGTTAGTGAAATTCAACATAGCCTTGATTCGACTTGTTGCGATCGTACGGTATGTAATTCTAAATTCTTGATAAGCCTCCACGTGTCACTTCTCTATTGGTCAAAATTAGCTTCAATGTAATCATCAATGGGCTTTTAGAATCTTATCTGTAAAATAAATATCGGATTTTTTTTAGTCATGACTTACTACCAAGTAGGTTCTCTATTTCATTTTTAATCCAACGGTCCTGATTCTTTCCTGGATAGCAAGACCCGACCAGATGATGTATGCGGTCAGATCGTTGAGATAATTTGCAATCTGGCTCGAAAAGAAAAATTGGATTCTTGTACTGGCAGTGGTTTTAACCTTTAAGACTGGGTGGGTGACTCGGAGCGACTCTTTTGAGGCCGTAGTCAGGTTGCGGCTCGCCCAAGTCAAGTTAGGTCCTCTCGTTTTCAATTTTGACTCAGCAGTGCTGAATTGGGCACGGATTGGGTACTACCCCCACCAGGACGTAGCTAGAGACGGACATTACCGTTAGGGGATCTGTGGGGCCCACCGTGCCGTCCATCTACTTTGAGGGCATGAGCCAACGCAGATTCATGATTCAAGTGGACTCCCGACACAGGAAGCAGTGGGGATTTAGAGCCCACCGTAGAAAACTTCTATGTAGGTAAGTGGACTCCCGACACAGGAAGCAGTGGGGATTTAGAGCCCACCGTAGAAAACTTCTATGTAGGTATATAAACTTTTATGTTTTCCCTTCATGCAGGTCTGTCTATGTGACCTTATGAACAGATTGGATGGTATATAAACATCACGGTGGGCCTTAGGAACTTTTCAACAGTAGGAACTCAATGTGGTATGGTTCATTTGAGCCATCAATCTACCTCGTTTTTGGGCTCATGCGCTAAATTATCTGCCAAAATAGATGGACAGCGGGATGAAACATATACATCACCGTGGGCCCCACAGATCCCTTTATAGGACCGTCCGTCTATAGCTAGGTTGTTGAACTGAAATTGGATCGGATCCGATCAAGGTGGATCCACTCGGGCAGGTTGCATGCGACTAGGCATCAATAAAGGTATTGCATTGGTAAGTGCATGCAATGCTTGTGTTAGGCTGGTGACAAAATATAGAAAAATGCAATGCATATTATTTGACTGAATTTTATTGAAATTCTATTTTTTAAACAAGTTAATTTAATTGGAGGGTTGTGATTTCCCTTGACAAGTTACACAGAATAATTGGACGGTGATCTTCGTTACAACCAAGATGAATTGCATCCCCAAGTCCATGGATTTGATACGTTTTTCCCTAGTACACATTCTACCTGGCAGGTCCTTGATGGCCCACTTTCATTGGGCCTAAAAATCAGAAAGTTCTGGGCTTTGTCTCAGACGTCCATTTACTAAACGAGCCTGAATTTCTGGCCAGGCCTGCCTATTAAAGTCACAAACAGAGCCTATGCCTGGCCAGTCCATGATTGGGTCAATGTGGATGGACGGGTAATTTGTGCCGTCTATTTGGGGGCCTATATTTCCTACGGATTGTCAATCTGGACCACCCGTTTGGCTGGCCCCTCTCTTCTCGCCGGCCACCTTCATGAGTACGGGTCTGCGTCACGGACGTTATGCACTCGGACACAGCTTCTAGACTAGTCCATCTAAAACATGCAATATCATCACTTAGCCAGCTGTGGCCCACTAAATTGAGATACTAAATCACAACCGTCTATGAAATGAACAAAAACTTTCAAGGGTTGTAAAATGGTAGGGGCCGCGCGTACGCGTACCCCCTCTACCACAAATTTTGACGTGCACTCTCCTACTTGAGGAGATGCTAGGTCAACACCCCTCCTAAGTGCAATGGAGGCTATTAACCTAGGCCATGGGCCTTCATGTTCACCCAAGAGCCCCGTCCAGGTAAGTATGGAAAAATGGTGCTACTCAACTCACTTTTATACACTCATTTTGAATTCTCTCTTTTATGCTTCTTCCGATGTGGGACGCAATGCTGCAGAACTCTTCCTTTAGATTTTTTTACTCTTCCAGGGACTGATGGTTCATACACATGCGCATGAAAATTGTACATATGTCATAGTGTCACTCAAATGAATCCGTCCATATCATATACCCAGCTTCAATGGGTCATTAACCATTTTTACACTGGAATTTTGACCTGGAGGGATGATTGATGATGTATGTGTAATGAATGGCTATGATGAATATAGCCGACAGTCCGAGTTCAAAAAACAGATATCCATTAGTTAGGTATTAAGACCATTCAATCAATCTATTCAATTTTGTGAATGCCACGGGCAATTATTGAGTGTGTGAATGTTTTTTTGGCAATTATCTCAATTTTGAGGATAAAGGATAAGAGCTTATTTACTTATTTCTATTTAAAAATTATTTTTAAAAATAGACCATTTGATGATGTTCTAATTTTACATGTTAAACCTTTTAAAAACCGGTAAATAAGCTTTTAAATTTTAAATAATAGGGGAGTAACATTTTAGGAGTTTAATTGACATAAGTGGCAGAGTTTTAGGGCTTTTTGTATTTTTCAAAGTACTGAAATTATTATCTTAAAACCTCTTTGCAATATCTCTCTCCTACTTGAAGGTGGGGTCCCATATGATGAATGGTCCACTTGAAGGTAGGGTTCCATATGATGAACCTATAATACAGGCTTGATAGTTTTTGCATTAGTTCAAACATATTGCTTGATTTCTTTTTATCCATTTAATCTCCATAAAGTCATTCACAACCTATTCAGCATCATTTAATAATAATAAATAAATAAACCTATTCATCATCAAGGCTGACAATAAAGTTTGGGTTGGGCCAGTGACAGCCTTGAGCCTAACCCATTTACTAAATGGAACCAAACCCACCTAAAATTTGACAAACACATGCTTGACCTGACCTAGACCACTGTAGCCGTAATTGTGTCAGGCTTCACAGATCACACCAGACCAACACCACTATATTCAGGTTTTAGAGTGGAATATGGGGTTAAAGGTAAGCTACTCTTGAATAATTAGTGAATACAAACAAACATATATACACCATGTGCATGTATCCATAATTATGCTCTATTAATTTGTTTAAGATATTGGGCTGGGTCTGATCACCTGGCCTAACCATTTTTAAGCTATATAGGCTGGTCGGGTTAGGTAAGATTCAACCTAAGCTCGACCCATTTACTTTAATTGGCCACTTAATCTGACTCGAGTCTAACTAATTACTCATTTAGCTTTGCCCAAACCCACCTCAGAAGTGGGGGTCAGGCCAATTGACCCAAGGGATGACCCGGTCCACTGTGACAAATGCTTAGGTTCACCGACTCGCTCACTTGCACCAGTGTGATAGACAAATGGTCCACATTTAAAACGGACATTTAGAGCCTATGATCGCATTAAGAGGGCTCTAACCGGACTGTTAGGATCATCTGCTGGAGGATATTTCAAGGTATCTTCCATCTAGTATGGGACCCACCATATGAAAATTTTGGGTCACCAACAGGTGGGCTCCATGTGTCGGCCAATTTCAATCAGTTCCATCTATACGAAGTTCTATTGAGCAACCGAGGGTCCCACAGCGATGGGTCTGCTTTTCAGGCTGCAGGACACGCTGTGGGACCCACCTAGTTATATGGAACGTGCTGCACTCGCACGTGAGGTAAGTAGTAGGGTTGGAGATCACTCTCCAATAGCTGCAGTAGGGCATTCGAAATACCTAAAGAGGCATACGTGTCCAGATCTAGGGCCATTCACCAGATTGAGGTATACGAGCCTATGTAGGCTTATGTGTAAGATCCACACCGTCCAATTGTCAGTCCCACATGGTAATTATCCTGGACCAGATAATTAGGCCAAATCGTCATAAAACAAATTTCACGGTCAGGATTGGCAGGGGCCGCGCGAACGCGTACCCCCTCGATCACAAATTATGACGTGCACTCTCCTACTTGAGGAGATGCTAAGCCAACGCTCCTCCTGAGTGCAATGGAGGCCGTTAACCTAGGCCATGGGCCTTTAGGATCACCCAAGAGCCCCGTCCAGGTAAGTATGGATCAACGGCTGTACTCGACTTTGTCTAATACACTCCTTTTTTCCTTCCTTTTCTTATCTCTCCCCGATGTGGGACTAAACATTACACTCACTTCTCCACTTCTCTACTCCTGCCATGACATTCTGATGGTTCATCACATCCACCCCAGCAGTTGTACACGTGGCAATGTGTGACTCAAATTGATCCAATCCATATCATAGCCCAGCTTCAATAGGGGCCATCAGCCAATTTTACGATGGATTTTGACCAGGACTGGCCGATTGATGATCAATGTATAATGAACGGCTAGGATGAACATAGTCAATGGTTCAGATTCAAAAAACAGATCTCATCGTCAATCAAATATTGGGCCTTTGACATTAATAAAATCGGTCCCACCATTTGGACGGTTTAATTCGAATTTTGTGTGTGCCACGTGTTCAATTTCTTAGTTCATGCACCTTTGGGCAATCATCTCGATTTTGAGGGTTAGATTTTCAGACCATGTTCAGCCCAGCAATCGGACGGTCTGGATTGTGATAAATGTATGCAATATTAACAGCTCCGATGCATGCGAAGGTTCTGAACAGCCGGGATCTTGCGTAGAAATGGTGGGGCCGGGCCTGGTCATGTCTGTTTCGACGCAGCATGGGTCCGGGCGTTGGTTTTACTCTGTGGGTTGGCTTTGGGTAGACTAACCTCACCCAATCCCAATTGACGATTGCATAGAAAGACCCGACAAGTAGCTGAACCCAAAAGGGCCCGGCCCGACTACCGTATGCTGGCTTCGGGTATGGATACCCCAGGATCCAACCCCGTCGGGAGCCCTTCCTCACGGGCCTGGTTGGTCGGTGCCCGGCCCAAGTTTGTTAGTCTGGGCCTTATTTTAGACTCCATAGGCTGTCACCCAGATCAGATGGTCCCCACCATGGAAAGGGGATGGGGGAGAATGAATCTCCCAACTGGAAGATCCTGACCCTTTGGCCCATTTTTCACGTTGGACGGTGGTTTTACCTTTGTTAGCAGCTATTAGTCATAGTTCTAAAACTCTGTGACTCCACTCGACTCAATATTAAGCTGAGTCATCATGTAACTCGAAAGTCAAAGTGACTGCACTCGGCATGACTCGTTGAGTCGACTCCAAGACTCGTTGAGTCGACTCCAAGACCTCTTTGAGGTGATGCGACACATCTAACCAGCATCCAATTACTGGTTGTTCAATATTTCCTGAATAGATTTGTGTTTATCTCTATACAACTAGGGAAAATATTTGCAAGTGATCAGGTCTCAAGTCCAATAGGTTGGATGATAAGTTATGGTCCACTGGGGTGTTTCTTCCAACCTTTTATGTTCAAATGACATCAAACCCGTCCAACAGGTTGGCCGAATCATGAGGATTACCAGCCACATCTACTCATTGAGTGGACCACCCTTATATTTTTGTATTTATCAATGGAGAGACATTGTTTTCTATGGTGCCATTATTAGTGGGTGGAGATGATTTTTGGACTAGGCTCGTGGTGGGTCCAATATTGAAAGGATTGCATGTCTCTTATACTTAATTAATATATATTGGAAGTTATTCAGCGGAACATAACCTATGGTCCAACCGATTCAACCAGAGACCTTTTCTTTATAGATATTATTACAATAGTTATTAGATACTAAGTCGAGGAAAAATAAAAAGTGACCTAAATCTTTGAATCAACTTAACCCAGCTCAATATTAAGTTGAATCGAGTTTTTGAAAAACTTGAAAACTCAACATGATACTTAGCCGAGTCAAGTAAAAGCTCGAAGTCTTGACTAAGTTTATGACTCAACTCAATATTATATAGAAACTTTAAAAAAATATTAGCATGAATTATTGGTAAGGGGAAGAATTTTTTCCACAACAATGTTATTGGTGCCTGGGCATGCAGCTTTTCACTTCTCACATGAGCATGAACTCATCTAAGCCATGATGCAACTAGGGAGTAGTTACATGTGTTAACATGTGTCAACAAATTTTTATTGTTGTGTAATTGTTTCTATTAAAAAAAGTAGAAATAATAAAGGGGGCAAGTGGGTGTAAATGAGTGTGTGAATATTTTGAAGAGATACAACAGTATTTCTTTAGAGAGAAAGGTATCATGTCCCTTACGGATTTTATATAATTTGAACATTATAATTATTAAAAAAAATAATATTTTTGAATTAAGCATTCATGCCCTCATATTTGCTCTTGTCATTTTGAAAATAACTTTATGAACCTAATTTGTGTCGATACTTAAAAGATTTATTGGATACTCAAAAGTTTAACAAATTTGTAAAGTTATTGCATTCTGAAGACATTTTGTCATCTCCTTCTTTTACTTTTGTTGGAATATCCAGAAAAAGGATGTCAGATCTTTCTTGAGATAATAAAGTTGAAGTCAACACATAAATCTATCATTTCTTTAAAAAAAGAATCTTTCCTTTTACAATTCATGCTGGGTCAAGCAGATGAATGGACCAATTGATATGTAATTAGGAGAGATGGATTCATTTGGTTCTACCATGGTAGAACACCCAACACACCGAGTGATGTGTTGTAAGGTCACTGATGTTATAGACTGTCCATCTGATGGGCCTTACCACGTCTTATCCACTGAAGAAACAACAAATCAAACATGCAACTCCTGCTGCTGATTTGTGGCATTTAAATGGACAGTGAAAATCAGAAACCATCAAGGGTCGAAATTCAAATGGCAAGAAATCTATTAATCAGATGGTTATGCTATTCAGTTAGGGCATGACTTTTTGTAATGACCATAGAACCACCGATACTAACCACATCGTGCCCACAGTTTAAGAGAAAATAAATGTTATTTAGGTAATTTATAAGATGAAGTCTGGTCAAGCTCTTCATAAAAGACTCAAAATAGTTTACAACACTTACTTTATGTAGCTCATGAAACATCCAAGCTGGGGTCCGTCGTGGCTTCATTCATGAGGTGAAAATCATCATTTGTGCTATGTAGAAGGTAAGCCTGATTAAAAGCTCACAGCCAACACCAGTGCTAGGTGGCTCTCAATGCGGATTAGCTCCGGATCCAACTAAATGGGTGTGACCCTAATCATAAGGCCCACCTCGATGTATGTGTTATATATCCATGCCGTCCATCCATTTTTTGCCAACTAAATTTATGACATGTACCAAAAAATGAGACATCCAAATCTCAGGTGGACGATACCGCAGGAAAACAATGGTGATTTAACATCCACCATTGAAAAGTAAAAACTACCTAGTGCGCCTACTGTAATGTTTATTTACCATCCAACTTGTTAATTAGGTCACACAAACCTGGTTGAATGAAAAGCATAAATAGCAGCTTGATCTAAAACTTTTGTAGACCTCAAGAAGTTTTTAATGGTGAGAATTCAATCCTTACTATGTGGTCCACCTCAATCTACCTCGTTTTTTGGACCATTCCCTAAAATGAGCTAGCAAAATGGAAGGACGGCATGAATACACGACGTACACATCAAGGTGGGCTCCACGGTCAGGGTCGCACCCACCTATCCGGTCATAGCTAATCGGAATCCAGTGGCTTTGTATACAAATGTATGATTGGCATCGCATGTGGTGTGGCCCATTGTGGGCCCAGCTGACTTATGGCATTAGGGCCTAATAGAGAGGATATAATCAGATAGGCAGAGTGTATTTTACATATACAACGTGGTGGGCCCACAGACTTGACTGTTCTAAAGAAAGTGTGTGTTGCCCGAGTAACACCTTAGTGGCTATTACCCTTGCCTTGGGCCCCACCTTAATGATGTGTTGTATATCCACACTGTCCATCTATTTTTCCAGCCCATTTTAGGATGTAATGCAAAAAATTAAGCAGATCCAAATATCAGGTGGACCACACCAAAGGAAACAGTAGTGATTGAAAGCCCACCATTAAAAATTTCCTAGGGTCCACAGTAATGCCCATGGCCTACCATAATGTTTCTTTTCCTCTAATCCGATGATAAGGTCAACTAGACTGGGATGAAGGGGAAAATAAAAAGAATCAGCTTGATACAAAACTTTTGTGGCTCGCAGAAAGCTTTTAATGGTCATTCATCACAGTTTCTAGTGGTGTGGTCCACCTGAGATTTGGATGTGCTTAAGTTTTGGGATCACATCCTAAAATGAGCTGGAAAATAGATGGACAGAGTTGATGTACAAAAAAAGAATTCATCAAGGTGGGCATGGATAAAATACATACATTCTAGTGGTGCTAAAGAGCTTAAACACCAGCTAGCTGGCTGGTTCTGGGGTCACTAGCCAAGCCGTGTCCATCTTAACCGCTGTTGGGGGAGGGAAGTGGATTGTCATGGATTGTCATACCTTAGACAGTAATAAACTCTATAAGGTCTATTGTGACTTATGTCTTTTATCCATGCTGCCTATCTATTTTACCAGATAATTCCAAGGGCATTATACCAAAATTGATGAATATCCAAAGCTCAAGTGGACCATACCATAGGAAACAATATGAATTGAATATCTGCCATTGAAAATTTCTTGAGGGCCGCATGAGTTTTGGATCAAGCTCATATTTGTGTTTTCCCTTCATCAATGTTTGTGTTATCTTATAAAAAGGTTAGATGCCAAATAAACATAACTATGGCCCTGCAAAGCTTTCAACAATAGACATCATTATCCCACTATTTCATGTGGTGTGGTCAGCTTGAGCTTTGGATATACTTTAATTTTGGGCTCATGTCCTGAAATGACATGAAAAATGGATGGTCCGTGTGGATTAGACACATACATCCATGGTGAACCCCACAGCAGATTGCGTACTGAGTTACTCGATATGCTTAAGTGTACTGAGTAAACTCTGTGGGCCTACCATGGATGTTTGTGTCTTGTCTGCTGGTACATATGTTTTTACATATATTTTACGGCATGATCCAAATTAAACTGGAATCATATCCACCTTTTTTTTGGTCATGCAACGCATCCACATAGTTAGTCACATGATGCAACCCACCCACTGGCAGGGTTCCTTATCACCCAAACCTAAGACATGCTCTTGAAACGGGCTGGGCATCTTCTAGTTCAGCTTGCAGGCGAGACACAACACAAATATCAACTTACATATACAAAACTTCTATGGCCCTTAAGAAGTTTTCAATAGTAAGCGCTCAATTTACACTGTTTCCTGTAGTGTGGCCCACTTTAGCTTTGAATATGCTTCAATTTCGTGATCAGGCAAGATCGACCGACGGTGTAGATAAAAGACATAAATCACTGTTGCTCCACCGAGTAAAATCTTCTCCTCTTTTCCAGTTTGCACCTTCCACGTGCATCGCACATGCCATTCTACTGTTTTAATATAATAACACTACAAACGAGACCCATTGTCCAATGCTCTCAAATGTCAAACTCAAGGCGCTGCTCACCAACGCACCAACCAACCTAGTTACCTAGCATTCTCGGAAGTCGGAACGAAGAAAAGCGGCACCGAACTAGGTAACTAGGTCGGTTCATCTGCCTGGGTATTACTTTCACCGTTTGGGGTCCATATTGATTTAGATTTTCTATATCTGCGCCGTTTATCTGTTTTTCTCATATTATTTTAGAACGAAATGCAGAACCTTAAAAAGATCCAAATCACAGGTGGACCACACCACTGGAAACAGTAGTAATGACTATTAAAATCCTTTTTAGGCCACAAAAGTCTTTTAGCAAAGCTGATATTTGTATTTTCCCTTAATCCAGGTATTTTTTACATTATCATTTATCAACAGGTTGAATGGAAAATAAACATTAATTAATAAAACCATACGATGGGCCCTTTGGAAGTTTTTAATGGTAGAACGTTTAATGACCACTTTTTTCCTGTGGTGTGGTCCACCTGAGATTTGGATTGGCTTAAGTTTTTGTAATACGTTTTAAAATGAGATGTAGAAACGTATGGACGGCGTGGATATACAACACATCATCAAGGTGGACCCCACCATAAGGGTAACACGTGTAACACCCAATCCGCTCCCCAGACAAGCCGGGGAGCACGAAAGGGAAACGCGCGCATGAGATAGACCGAGAAGGGGACTGTTCGCACACGTGTAACCATGTCACACATGTTAACCAGGCCTGTACACTCAATAGGCGGGTCACAAGTGTAACTTGAATGCGGACAGAGTGGACCCACTAGATCTTTCCTTTAGATGGGAGCGGATTAAGTGAGACCCGGCCTCACCCAAGACGGTGCGGCCCTTACCGTGGGGCCCACCTTGATGCATGTATTCTGTATCCATGCCGTTCATTCGTTTTCCAGATCACTTTAGGGCATATCCAAAAAAATGAAGTAGACCCAATTATCATATGGACCATACTATAGGAAACAGGGTGATTGAACGGCCTACCATTAAAAACTTCTTAGGGAGCCCATTAATGTTTCCGTAGTGTTTATTTTCCATCCAATCTGTTGATAAGGTCACATAGGCCGGGATAAATGATAAAAACAAAGATCAGCTTGATCCAAAACTTTTGTGGCCCATTAATGTCCAATCACCACTATTTCATATAGTACGGTCCACCTGACAATTGGATCTGCTTCATTTTTTGGGATAATGCCCGAAAATGATCTGGAAAAACTGAAGGACGGCGTGGATACAGAATACATACATTAAGGCTCCCAGTTGGCCCAGCCAATAAAAGTCCCAGATACATCACATGCGTGCCATTACCAGGGCTCGTATGTTAGGGTGCAGTTAATGGCAGCGGTAAGAAAAACAAATGCCCGGTCAACCTCTCTCCAACATCTTTTATTGCAAGATATCTTCTCTTATATCTCTCGCTTCCATTCAAGGCCTCTGTATATCTAGAAACAAACACCACCACCCTGTGTGTGTGTGTGTGAAAGACAGAGAGACGCACACACAGAGGGGGAGAGAGAGAGAGAGAGAGAAGAGAGAAGAATGGTTTTTCTCAAGCAAATAGATAGGGTTTTGTACCAGCTCTTAGCAAACACATTCTACAGGGCTGCTAGGAAAATATGTAACTATGGTGTCCTGTTTAGGAATCCTCCCCTTAGATCACACAAGGGTACCATGTACCCTAGTATAAGCAAGTGTAATCTTGAATGTAGGGGAACCAAGACATTGGTTTGTGACATCCATGGGACCTTGCTAAGGTCCCCATCTTTCTTCCCATACTTCATGTTGGTAGCATTTGAAGGTGGTAGCATTTTTAGAGCCTTGTTGTTGCTTATAGCATCCCCCCTCATGTGGGTTTTGGGCCATGAGATTGGATTAAGGGTCATGATCTTTCTCACATTCAGTGGCCTTAGATTGAAGGACATGGAGGGTGTGGGAAGGGCAGTTCTGCCCAAGTTCTTCCTTGAGGACCTTAACCTCAAGGTCTATGAGGTGTTGGCCACATCAGGGAGGAGGGTTGTTTTGACAAGTGTCCCTAGATTGATGGTTGAAGGGTTTTTGAAGGAGTATCTGAGGGTGGATGATGTTGTGGGGACTGAGTTGCAAGTTGTTGGGGGCTTTTTTACTGGTTTTCTCACTGCTTCTGGACTGCTTGTGAAACATAAGGCTTTCAAAGAGGTCTTCGGAGAGAATAGGCCTGATGTTGGCATTGGTGGATGCAATCTGCAAGACCACCTCTTCATTTCCCTTTGTAAGGTATGCTATCACTTTCCCCACTCAAAACCAACCCATCATGCATGTCAGGATAAGCAAAGAAAAAAATCTTGATGCATCATAATGTAGCCATTTCATAAATCTAGTGGAGCCCATTTTGGCCATCCAGGCCATCGATAGTATATAGCCCACAATGGATGGGAAGTAAGTTCAACATATTTTCCAGCTTTGGTTAATGTATTAAGAACATCTGTTAATGTTGTTTCTTTCTTCTTCTTCTTCTTTTTTCCTTTTCTTTTTTTTCTTTTTTTGTAAGTCATGCAACGAACCCATGTTAGCTGCACAACGCACCCACACAATTAGTCACACGATGCACCCACCCATTGGTGGGGGGCTAGTGTGTCTCCTTACCATTTTGAACCTGAGACCTACTGCTGAAACGCCTAGGCCATCTAATCAACTGATCAGTGAGGTTTCTTAGGCACCACTACTCCATTATTGTTTCTTTTAGATCAACGGTCTGGATTACGTACAAAAGCATGAAACCTTGGTGTATCTGGGCGCTGAAGGGACCCACTAGTCACCCAAGCTCTGTGGGGTCGATCAATTGTATATGTGAAATCTACTCCGAGCATCGGGTTCCATCCTCGATCTAATACCCGGGAAAAATCAGCCAGATCCACAACTCAGGTGCGTTACAACAGGGAACAATGGGGATGGAATCCCAATCATAGGTTTGTGAGTGGGGCCACCATAGTGTTTTCTTTTATCAAACGGTGTAACTCACCAGGATGAAGTACTGAAGAAACAAAAAGCAGCCTGATCCAATATCAGGCCGGCCAGACGACGTGAAATTAGTGATTTTAGAGTTTTACATTTGTCCGGTTGGTGTGGCCCATAGAAGTTTTTAATCAGCCTGATATTTTATGCATGGTTCAAATTAGGGTTCACACCTGTTGGATGGGGTGGATTTACATATACAAAATGGTTGGCCTCACATAGGTGAGGTCTTTTGCACAGCAGGGTAAAACATGTGGTGTAGACTACTCTGGTCCTCTATTACTAATCTATATATGCATGCATGCATGGATAGCTGGGTTACATGTAACTTTCTTTTCATGTATATATGACAGGAAGCTTATGTGGTGAACAAGGAAGACAGAAAAGCCAGTGCAAGCACGGTCATGCCAAGAGAGAAATACCCAAAACCTTTGGTATTCCATGATGGACGGCTAGGTTTCTTGCCAACACCGATGGCCACATTATCCATGTTCTTGTGGCTGCCACTAGGAATACCCCTAGCCATCTTCAGATTGCTTGTTGGGATCTTTCTCCCTTACAACATAGCCATCTTGATTGGGTCATGGAGTGGCTTTGCACATCAGGGTCAAAGGGTGGGCCCCACCAAAACCAAGTCACAGAAAAGGGGTCTTGTATGTCTGTACACATAGGACTCTTTTGGATCCGATATTCCTAAGTACAGTGCTACAAAAGCCTGCGACTGCAGTCACATACAGCTTTAAGCAAGATGTCTGAAGTCATTGCACCCATCAGAACCGTTAGATTGACAAGGGACAGGAACCAAGATGGAGAGACTATGCAAAGGTTGCTGAATGAAGGTGATCTGGTGGTCTGCCCTGAAGGGACCACATGTAGAGAACCATATCTATTGAGGTTCAGCTCCTTGTTTGCCGAATTAACGGATGAGATTGTTCCTGTGGCTATGGACACTCATGTCACCATGTTCTATGGGACAACAGCAAGTGGCCTTAAGTGCTTGGATCCCATCTTCTTCTTGATGAACCCTTTTCCTGCCTATAGTGTGGGATTCCTTGGGAAGGTGCCCAGGGAGCTAACGTGCGCCGGGGGGAAGACAAGCTTTGATGTGGCCAACCATATACAGAGGCAGCTGGCTGATGCATTGGGGTTTGAGTGCACTATATTTACTAGGAGGGACAAGTACATGATGCTCGCAGGGAATGAAGGGGTGGTCCACCATCATAACAATAACCGTTGATTTTGAGAGAGAGAGAGAGAGAGAGAGGGAGTATGATTTTTACTGTTGATTTCTTTATTATTCTTTTTATAAGGTTTGCATGAATGCTTCACGTGTTGCAATGAGACATCGGGACTCTAGCCATTGGATTTTGGCCTTTTTTTATGAGTCAAACCGCTTGTTTGGTGGGGTATCTTTGATGGGGATGCAAAAAAAAGCTTTCAGATTGAATATTTTAAGCTTTTGATTTTGCAAAAGTTTAAGGTGGTCATTCATATAGAAAGCAAGAAGTGTTGAAATAATTCATTTGTGAGCTTTTATTTGTTGATTTTCCACAGTTGAAAGTGAAACTCATCATATAAACGGTTGGATCATCAGAAGATGACCCGGATAAAATGGCTAATGTCACGATGTCTAGTGTTGCAATATATGGGGATGTATTCTGGCAAGCAAACCTATCTTTTCATTGCAATTACTTTATGCATTCGTATGATTTGTATAAATTAAAATACATCTTTAAATATGTGTTTGGATGCTTCCTGCCTTTCATTTCTCTTTATGCTGAGACCTTAATTTGCTGGGAAAATTGTCCTAGTTTTTTTCAGAGAAATGAGATTAGTGAGGCAGGGATTGACTGTCCCTCACATGTCTGTCAAGAGAAAAAATAAAAATAAAAGTGTTAAAACATTGTATTTCATGTGTTTAAAGATCGAACAGTTGGTTTAACTTGGCATCACAGAAAACCCATTCTAATGAAATTTCAGGCTTAGTGGATGCATGCCTAAGTTCACTGGGCTACAATCTTAAGCTCAGATTCAGTCTGATAGGTTATGATCGATGCCTGTCAAGAGCAAAAATGTATTAAAACATTCTCATAAGCGCCCAAACACAACTTAAGCATTGAAAACCACTAAACAATGCAATCTATAATGACATTACAATGTCTTTTAAGAAATTAAAAGGTTATTTGGGTACTTAACACTTTGAAACGCAACAAAGAAGAGGTTTACTACAATGTGCCACAACGTATTTTATATGATACTCTGCGACTATAGCCATTGGATTTAAGGCCTTGTTTGGTGATGCCAATGTTGATTTGATGAGATTATCAGTCGATTGTGTTCTGAAAGATACTTAGGGGCTGTTTGGATGAGAGTAAATTCATGAAAATGAAATGAAATAAAGGTGCCTGTAAATATGCACAAGAGTAATTGGGCTTGTAAATGAGCATCTGTGAGAGGATTTTAGAAGTGGGGTGAAATGCCATTTTGAGCTCTCTTGGAGAGTTGCGCGAGTAAACAAAGGTGCCAATATGCACATGTCCGCCATAATCTTGGCATGCTAACAATGCTCCGAAATAATCCTATTATTAGCTACATCATTAAAATCACACCAATAGAATTATCGAAACTATCCAAAGGTTGGTTATCTAAATGGACGGTTAAAAATGGTGAGAAGTTGGTTGTTTGTGATCCTCACATTTATAATCCACCAAAGGCTTGAAATTTCTCATTTTTTGCAAAGGCATGTATTTCAATGGCTTATTATGATCATTTTGTTAAATATCATATGTACAATAATTTGAGATGTCACATATGATCCTTTAAATAAATTTAAAAAATCCAATCATTTCAATTCCTCCTATTTACTCTCTTCCAAACAAAATATTTGGATTTCACATGCATTTCATTTACTGTCATCCAAATACAATTGAGCCATTTACTCCCAATTCTTTTAGGGCTCGTTTGGGAGCTTCTAAATGCAATAAATGATAAATGGAATTGGAGGTAAATGAATTGGAAGCAAATAGCTTACACAATTGTGTTTAGATGAGAGTAAATGAAATACATTTGAAATCCAAATATTCTATCTAGCTGAGAGCAAGTTGGAGGAATTGGAATGCATTATAGTTTTTCAATATTCATATGAACATACATGATATTCCAAATCAACTTTAATATCCCAAATTAGTGTACATATATGATACTTAATATAATTATTGTAATTAACCCATTGAAATATATACTTTATCCAAAAAAAAATAGAAAATTTTGAGCCTAGAATGGGCCATAAACCTAAGATCACAAATGAGCAACTTTTTCTTTTCTATTTTTTTCTCAATGTTTTATTTCTTATTTTTTTACCCACACACCCACACCCGACGCACTCATACACTCACTCACACCACATGGGTACTCAATCCCCGACGTTATTGTTGAAATAGAGTCCTACCTACCATTGAGCCATGGAGCCGGACCCATCACAAACAAGCAACTTGCCAATGTCTTTTAATCATCCATTTAGATGGCCAACCTTTGGGCAATCATTTTATTGATGTGATTTTAGTGATGTAGCCCATAATTGAATTGTTTCAGAGTATTATCAGCGTGCCACATGTATGATAAAGTACATGTGCATGGCGCATCACCCTTGTTTACTTGTGTGGCTGACTCTTTGAGTGAGCTTGAAAAGACATTTCATCTTATTTACTTCCAAACCCACTCTCAATAAAGGATGTCATTTACATGCCCCCCTTTACTCTTGTTCCATCTGAGTCGGTAAGATATGATAAAAATCTCAAAAGGGGTTTTATCATATGATTATTTTTGAGGGATGCAGGCCAGCAAACATTTAGAAGGGAAACCCCAGCAGAGAATCGTGCTAGATATATAAGCACTTAGAATTTGTAAATGTGGGATACACCCTAATTGAAATTAGCAGAACCCACTCTTACCATGTCATAGAACCAACATCAAATTGGTTAAACCATTCTAATCTTTGATTCCTTAATGCTTGTTCGTCGAAATAGAATCAGTCTGTATTTTTCACTTTTAATCATCTAATAAGCGACTACTAATCTAATAGTCAGATGATTAAATAAGCATTTGGCATAGAGGGTGTGTGGTGGAAAGAGGGGGGAAAGATCATCGCCTTCTTCCTCTTTGTTAAACCTTGAATCCATGAAGAAACTTTACAAGGTAAAAAAATCTTTAAAAAAGAATATTATTGAAAATAACGAAGAAAGCCCTTTTATATCACTTGTATAAGTCCCAAGCTCTAAATTTATAACCACCCTGAAATAGTTTACCTACTCAAAATAACAAACTTATTAAATTCTAAAATACCTAAAAAAATAACAAAAGCTGAAACTTGCTAAAAAAAATAGCAAATTCTAACTAGAACTCAATACTTGTACGATAACTGGTAGCTGATTTATAACCGTTAGAAGCTAGTGTGCTCTAGATCCTTAGATCTAACTTTCTAGCCCAATTTCTTTTGATCCTAGCTCTTCATGAGATTGTCCTTAAATTTGTTCTAGTTCATGATCATCTAACCAATAATTTGGACAGAATAAATTCAATTTCTAACAAATTTCAAAGTACAAGCCTATCATCCATCAGTCTGGTGATGCATCAAAGCCTATCTTTCTCTCTCTCATGTTGCATGGTAAGTGGGTGGGATTGAAGGAATGCTTCGCAATAAATGATGAGATAAATGCGTGCATTGAGTGTTACATTGAATCCCTTTACGCTCGTTGGTGGCGACATAATTCAAGAGGACGGCTATCACTCTCCCTTTATGAAGAGAGAGAGAGAGAGAGAGAGAGGGAGGTACGCGGGCCTGTGGGGCCACGTTTCGGTAATCGAGACCATTGGTCTATTGATTCAACTGAGCACCTCCAAGGCCAACATCTTTCGATCACTGGTATGTTGTATTTCACTTCTCAACCATCTAATCCGCTGGTCAGCAACCAAAAGGTTGATGTTGTCCTATCAAGAATATTTTTAGCATGGTCGTCCATCCAAGCTCGAATACCACGGACCAATGGTCTGGATTGCACAACCATGCCCCACCTTGTCAGATTTGAAAACCGTTACAAATGCATAGAGAGATCTTCTGCATTAACCTTATCATCATCAACGACCAAGACATCGAGGAATACACTATTCTCATCGTCCTTATGTCCCATGGCATTCTTTAAAATTTCCAATACGTGTGGTGAGACTTGCACTGAAATGCTAATGTATTCAGTCGGGTGTGATGGACTGAAGTTTCGGCGGACGCTTGTCAATAGTAGCACACATGGGGTGATCTAGGCCATTCGATCCCCAGGTAGAGCATATTGATGGAATGCCCTAGTAAAAAAATCAGGCATGTCGACTCGACCCGGCAACCGCATGTGGACGAAATAAATGGACGGTGATGCATGAAATGATTATATAAGCTCGATTTTTTGAAGACGATATGTACATTGGTCTGGAACCACAAAAGGGAGGAAGAGTGGCTAGAGAAAGGGTTGATGGTTTGGGCATGAGTTCCTAAGGCTCAATAACTAAGTGGGTCGGTCTTAGTGCCGGGTGCTCATATAGCGCGTTTACAAGCCTCGGCCTGAGTATCTAGCTCGGTGCATTGGAGTGGGGATTTCGAATCAGAACTTTCATCTGCAATCTAAAGTACACACTGTTTGAAGAGGGCGAGCATCCATTTTGAATGTTGCCTTATGTGGTAATGGGAAGTGTTCCTGTTAGGAAATGGTATCTATGTTATTCTGAAACAGCACTAGAAATAGAGCCAACTCAGCTAACTTGGTTCGGCTTGAAATAGCTTGACTCGGCTCAACTTGTTGTTGATTTCAGTCTAAGTCAAGCCAATTTGTTTTCAGCTTGAAGATTTTTGAGCCGAGCTCTAGCTGACCCTAGCTCGGTTCAGCTCGACTCGAACCTCGGTTCGTGTTGACTTGGTTCGAGTTTGACTCGACTCAGTTAGTTGGAAAGAGAGGTTGTTTAGTCCCTGTCGAAAGAAAGTAAAGGAATAAGAGGAAAAACGGCCTATAAAAGCAAGTGAAATAGTAGTTATGGGTGCCAATAAGCCTATGGTTGCCTTTGAACCCAAATTTTGAACTATTTTAGGCTGGGCCTATTGAAATTTATTTATTTTTTTTCCAGGCTTTAACTAGCTCAAAAGCTCAACCGAAACAAGGCAAGCATATCATTCCATCTCGAAGGCCGAACCAAGCTCGAGCCAGGGTTGTCTGCTAGTAGAGCTGGCCTAGCTCGATTCGGTTCAGCTCGATATGTACAACTCTAACTAGAAAACGAGTGTGAAACAAAATAACACCAGTTTAGCAGCTGAATCAGATCCTTTTTCAATGACCCAAACGATGTGATGGGACTCACAAATGAGCGACTTCTAATGATCAATGATCAAAGGGTTGAAATATTCCGGTCTAAATCTTAATTTTTGGGCATTCCCCATTCAAGGTGAGGCCCATCATATAAAATGTTTGGATCCTTACAATATGACCCCAAAGATGAACTCTGGCTAATCTCTGCAACAATACATTGGCAGAGGATTTGGTAAGATTATTTGATCATCCCTACTCTAACCATACATTGGGACCATTTTGATAACACCATCCAGGGTGGGTTCTGACAGACTGATAATTTGGATCACTAAACAATGTTCTGATTTGAGAAATGCTCACACAATTAGTTGTAAGTCCAACTAGTTGGCAGGTAGGGCCCACCGCTGTGTTCGTATGACATCTCCTCCATCTAGCAAAGTTGTCAATCCAACTATCAGGAGGGGCACACCATAGAAAATCATGACCAACCACGAAGAAACTCTACATTCACATTGGGCATCCCATCTTCACAGTTGGATCGAGATGATTTTTGGGGCATCTTATTTTCATAGTGGAACAACCTTGGAGGAAGGGTAAAATGTCATACAAACACAATGGTGGGCCCTTTTGTATTTTTTGTTTCAAAATAAAATATCATTGTTTTGTTTGAAAAATAAAGTTTCTCCAAATAGAGTGTGCCGGTATGATGAGACAACATTTTAACGTATTTTGGAAGTTGATTGTCCGACATTCCTGTAACACTAAGAGCAGCCTCTGAAGGAAAACAAATCAACTTCAACCCAAGTGATTTTCATCACGCCTCAAATCCTGTAAGTCCTAATTCCTTTTACTTGAATTTTTGTTTTCTATTTCATTTTAATTTTACAATTTAATTATTTCAAATTTTTATAATTACAGATTTACATATCTAAAATTCCAACATACCCCACATGCCAACTTTAGTTGGGCGTACTACTAGTGTATGAGCATTTCTACACGCACACGTATATGTACATGCATGCATGCATACAGTTACGTAGGTATGTATGTATCATGACAATTTTGTTATAAAAAAGGAGAAAAAAATAATAATAAAGAAAACCAAATTCAATAGCACCATTGGTCACACACATATGGAGAAAGCTCGCAAGCACTTATGTTTTCAACTATTCACACACATGAGGAAACATGAGGAAAAAACATTATATATTTACCAAAGAAAGAGAAGCATCCTCAAAGAGATTGAAGAAGCTCCAAAACTGCTTTTCTTTCAGGCATGCTTTGGATGGCTCCCTTCACTTGAACACAGAGAGAAGCAGCTGCAGCTGCAATACACCACAATTACCAATGATATTGCCATTGATTTTAAAGACTGTAGGATGAAGAATGAAACATAGTCGTGCATCTACCGGCGAATTCCAAGCATTCCTTTTTGGACTTGCCCTCCACAAGAGCCAACCCAAAAGCGGCAGTAAAGGTATCGCCAGCTCCGGTCGGGTAAACTACTTTCGAAGCCGCAATGACAGGTTGTTGAATTGGTTCTTCCCCTTCCGAAAACAGAGCTGATCCTTTTTCCCCGAGCTTTACAAGCACTTCTTTCACACCCTGCACTACAAGCATTAGTACTAGTCTTAACTTCCGGCATGTTTGGATGCTCAGTTGGATTGAATTGCAATTTATTCAAATTCAATAAAGAGAGAATCGCTAAAGTTGGGCTAGACTGACTACATACATGATGAGGGACCAATGTTGGGCTTGAAACAAACAGAATTGCAATTGAGGGTTTGTCGTCGTCATGAATTAAAATCGTGCCATCCCCACTGTCTATTTCATACTATAAGCATTGAGTGAATCAGAATTCAGTTCAATTGAGCATCCAAACACATCCTAAAGTATTTACTTTCAGAACTAAAATGCTGTCCTTTTCTTCTTGTTTTCTATACCAATAGAACTCACCATTTCATGGCATTTTGCCGCTGCTTGACTGATCTGTTCGAAAGTTTCAGTCGGCATTCCTGTCAGACGCGCCAGTTCAGTTTCGTTTGGGCTCAGTATATCCACATTGCTTAGGAGCTCCGCCAGGATTTGTCCCTCCATCCGGCCCGCATCCAGAACAACCGGAACACCGGCATTTCTTGCGGCCTGAAGATATTCAAGTAACACACTCCTTCAGATGGTTCAAGAAACTAATGCTTCCTCGTCGCGAAGACATGAATTGGATATCAGTTGTAAGCAAATAGTAGAACCAGAGAAGGGAGAAACGATGATCTGGATTCTAAGGAAAAGTGGGCTGCATTTCTATGATAGGCAACATCAATTTGGCTGTCTGATCACCCTTTCAATCAGCTATCTATTTATCAGAGGAAATTACTAATTCTGTAATCAGATATAGAGATGATTGGGACTGTTGATCAGTAGAGGAGGTACAGGTTCCCTGATCGTCACTGACCTCTGCGTGATTCCATACATGTTGGGCTATGGTTTGGTGATCCAAACCATTGATCTGATCAAATGCACGGTTGATAGGGTCCAATTCGAAAATCTTCAAGATTTGAAGATCCTAAACCTTCAATCAATGGCCCACAAAAACATATTTAAGGAGATGTATCCATATTCAATGGAAAATACTTTAATGATGAAAGGTTTGAAATACTTTAATGATGAAAGGTTTGAAATACTTAAATCATCGGGACATCTCAGCATGTGGGAACCAGTTGATGGCGATACGACACAGGAGAAACGAAAGTAGAAGTGTAATTATATGATACGGACTAGTGTTGTTGCACAGCGTACAACACTTTTGAATTATGATAATTGAGACCAGTATTTTCATAATCCAGGCCATTGGAATATTATTTTCCACTTTAAATATTTCATATACTAAAATTCATTGGGATTCAAATTTTGAAGTGACAGTTAATGGGTTTTTTTTTTTGTTTAATGTAGACCGTTAATGATTTTTCATTTTGTTCATAGGCTAAGATTGTAATTATTGAGAATAATTTTAGGGCATGGTCTAGTGTTTCATGAGTCCAGTGGTCTGGATTACCAAACCATGTAGCCCACTAATCAAAACGGAAACTTCGCGTGTGCCGTTCAAGACGCAAGCATATCGGATAATCACGCAAAATAAAGTAATCGGATAGGTTCGTATCGTATAATTCCTTAAACGACAGTGATTTTATACTCTGGAAGACCATGACGCTTGATACACAGGCACTCAGAAATTGCGCACGTGGCACATACTAACTCAAATTTAACTAACAGAATTGTGGACATCACTGCCTCTAAGCCACAGTGGGGAAACTAGGATGTTCGAACACTCACTAAAGTTTGATCCGTGGCCACCTGTTTTCTGAAATAGTATTGCTGCTTATTTTCATTTTTAACTGTCCAATAAATATCCACAAGTCCTAGAGTCAGATAGTCATATAAGCGAAAATTCTTGTTCATAATCAATCTGAACTGGCACCAATAACTTGGCAGTTTAATTTGAATTATTTTTATTCCACCTATGCGATTCCAAGAGCCTGCGTATCAGTACACTCTGCCAGAGCATCAAAGCTTTTCAGGTCCTTAGAAAAGGAAGGGGATAGGCATAGGCCGATAGGGTCGAGTTTTATGTAACGAAGCAAAAACAAAAGAGCAACCCCGAACCCGAACCCGAACCCAGTTGGGCCAGGTGCAGCGTATGCAAGCTTGGGTCCGGTTATGACTCATATCCAAATTGGAATTGGGCTACAGATATCGATCCCAATAAAGACCTGTAGCTTTCCCAACTCCAGCCAGCTGCTCAACTCTCGAATTAAAATCGGGCTGGGGCAGTTAAGTTCGGGTTGAGCAAATTCAGATTAAGGAGCCGATTCGTAGCAAAGTCAACCAATCCGGACTGTCCATTCCGTCGAACATGTTATTCCTGAGCTTTAGAGAAGAAAAAAATTTGATAGCAATTTGGTGACTGCCAACCATTCTATCAATAGTATTCAAGGACAGTCAAGCTTGTTTAGGAAAATATTCTAGCAAATTATTGTAACCATCCATTTGATGGGGCCACTGTGGACTCCTTATGATGCCAAAAGGATTAGGAATCCGATTAGAAGATCAGCAACCATCAATGGCATGGAAAATGAATGACTGTAAAAAAATAAAAATAAAAAAAAGCGAAAACAAGGATGATCAGGATCATCTAATCAACACTTTTTATATGGTGGTGCAATTTGAACCTAATAGACACTTGAGATTGATTGATTGGCACACGTTCCTATTCGATGATTTTGAACCATTTGGGTTCTGCCTATAGACCTGGCCCATTTACCCAATCTTAAACTGTGGTGACTCATCCACCGTACACGTGAATGTTCAAATTCAGGGCACCCATTGTAACAGAGCACGTGTTGAAAATCATCATCAGACTAGCGGTAGCCCACCTACTAGTGGCCATCAAATGGGCGGTTAAAAAGAAACTGCTCTGCACTCCATATTCAAAGGGCAAAATTAGATGGCTAAGGTCACCCGATCCTATAAACCTTCTGTTCCATCCATGCTAGGTCGCATGGGTACCCATTGAAAGCCCTGAATGTGCTATGGTGGCATTGCACAACTGCCAACTTGGCACCTGTGGCCATTCATTGGCTAGAGACACCACCGTGAACATGTCCAGACTCCTGAATAAATACCAAAAAAAAAATAATAATAATAATAATAATAATAAAGGGAAGGCAGACCTCTTATGTGTTGAGCCACACCTGTATGTATAAAATGGACAGTTAACATTCAACTAATTACTAGCCCAAATAACATGCGGACTGGCCTATTTATAAGAGCAAGACACATTCACGAGGTATCACCACCTGATGAATGGCTCGGAGCTCAAAACGTCTATAATATTGGAATGTGTGGTGTGGAACCTCCATCTTCATGTATGAGCCTTGTACGCATTCCATATGCATTGGATATATATGAACCCAAGCGCCCTTTTTTCTTCCCAAGGTTAAAAAATAAAAGATAAAAAAAAAAAATGAAAAAAGGTGATAGGCATTTTTTTTTTTTAAAGTACGGAAGAAGAGATATTTAGATGAAGGGGCCACACAAAGCTGGGGCGCAGCAACCTCGGAGTCTAGAGGAAGCAAGAAGGACAACAGGCATAGAGGCCAAGGCCAAAACATATGACGACTTGAACACTTGCAGTAAACAGCCCAAGCGTCTACCCATGTTAACGTGGAGCCCGAAAGAGTTGAAAAGGCTATTTCACATGACAGCCAACACTCATATTTAGACCAGTTGGAAATAAAAGCTCAGATTGAGAGGAGAGGAGAGGAGAGGAGAGGAGAGTAGCAACGCCCTCCATATTATAAAAAGTGGGGGGGGGCGCAACAATTAAAAACAAAATCTTGAAGTTGAGCACCAAAGGAGAGGAAACAACAGACAGCAATTATCAAAATGTCTTCTTCGCCAGTTTCTGCCTGTTGAATGCAACTTCTGCTTGCCATACCCCACCAGCACCACCAGTAGTTGCCGCAGGATGACCTACCTATTGCAGCTAGACAGAAGGCAGGGGACTGAATGAGATCAGACCATACCATTACAACACCATCCAGGGACTCAAGACTAAGCTGTTCAGCAAAGGAAAACCCAAGGGCCAGCATCTTAGGCAACATGGATCTGATATGCACAAGAATTAGTTTGAGCATGAATCTGCTGCGAAGCAGACTTAGTAGCAGATCCCACCGAAACTGCAACCAAACCTTGTGACTTGTTTGCTGCAACCCAGTGGGTATATAGGACTTTCGTTACTGATATCTTGTTACCCCACCAACACCAGGGAAACAGAGAGACTTCACCTGCTGAAAAAACAATTGCAAAACAAGTTCAAAGCTGACAATGGTCACCCCCAAGGCAGCTCCAGTTATCGAAGAGTAGCCAAAGGCAAAAGCAAATTCTGGATTCAACTTAAGCCACAGAAATAGGAGCCAGGAAGCTGCTCATGAGTCATGTGTCTCTCAGGATGAAGGTACGCAGTCCACACTGAAAGCTGCTGCGAGGAGAATCCAGCAACTAGATACTGCTGTTCAAGTTGGAACCGGAACTGCCTGAAAGAACAAAGAAAAAAAAAAGGAAAAAAAAAAGATCCAATACTCATATCTGCAAAACTAAGATTCCATTTGGCATCTAGGATCTTACGGTTCCAAGAACTTAAGATCCTGGAATTACTGTTGATCCAGTATTTGGCGCATTCAAAATCTTGAAGGTTTGCTGTCCACGCAAGCAAATGTTAAAAATATTTTAAAGAAAACCTTTGATTCCTATTGAACAAGTGTTGTTTCAAGTTGAAAGAACTTTGAGAGCCATCCTGCCTCTTCACATGACTCTACATGGAAATCCATACCACTCATCCAGTCAGACAAACCTCGTGGTTCTCACACTAGTCACATGATCCTACTTGTCCAACTAAAGGCAGGACCAGCTGATGAATGATCTAAATCAACTATTAGTACAGTTAAAATGGATCATCCACTTCCCTAGACAGTCCATTGATTGGACGGCTAGGATCATCTAATTGAAGTGATTATTTTGAGAGGGACAGACAATCAAATGTTGGACCCCACATGATGTACGGTCTAGATCAATGATTTAACAGTTTCTAGTATAACCAATATTAATCATCCATTTCCCTAGTCATTGACTAGACAGCTAGGATGACCCAGCCTAAGAGATTTTCAGAGGGATGGCCAATCAAAGGTGCAGCCCACATGATGGATATTCAAGATCAATTATCAAACATTTTCTAGTACAAAATATGGATCATCTGTTTGCCCAAGCCATTGACTCAACGGTTCTGATCATTGAACCAAAGTGATATTTTGGGAGGGATGGGCATTTACAAGCAGAGCCTGCATGATGGATGATATATACCAATGATAGGGCCCTTTTTGGTATAATCAATACGGACTGTCCATTTCCTTGTACATTCATTGGATGGTTAGGATCATCCGATCAAAGGGATTTTTTGGAGAGATGGCAAATCAAAGGTGCAACCCACATGATGGATAATCTAGATTAATGATTGGACCTTTTCCAGTTGTAGTATGATTGATAAGAAGTGCCTATTTCCCTGGCCATTGCTTGGATGATTGAGATTATCCAATCGAAGTGATTTGTGAGAAGGTTGAGCATTCAAATGTGGGACCCATACGATAGACTGTCCAGGTCAATGAGCAAACCTTTAATAGTATAAACAAAATGGACCATCCATTTTTCTGGCTTCTGAATGGATGATTAACATGATCAGACAAAAGTGATTTTCAAGAGAGATGGGCAATCACAGGCAGGCCCCACATTATGTCCAGTCTAGATCAATGATTGTATAATCAATAAAACCTTCCTTTTATGAGCCCCCAAGAGAAACTGTCAATATTTTAGGTGGAGGATCTAATCTATGTGATTAAACCTCTTCTTTTTTTTTCTTTTTTTAATTGATATGAAGAACTTGTTGATTCCAAAACTCTCTTCTACCAAACAGTGGAAATCTAGGAATTATATTCTGTGTCATCAAAACAAGAAAACTGTGAGTCCTAAATCGAGGACTTCCTCAAAGTATGGGTCAGGATATCAACCAATTCCAAGATCTTTGGATTCTATACCCAAAACGACCTAAGTTCTGCATCCAACAACCTCCAAATAGTTGTCTTATGCATGGAATATCGCAGATAAGATTTTTTGCATCATTCAAATAATATTAGCTTCAAGTGCTAAAATGTGGTGCATTGATTCAAGTTTGTAGTTTTGTTAACCTTCTGCCTTGAAGTTGCTTCTTTCAAAGTTACTCTCAACATACACCTACCTATAAAAGAGAGACGAGGACTGTGATGGAAACAGTATTGCCATCTGAGGGGTCGTGACTCACCCAAAGCTCAGTTAGCAACAAATACTCCAAACAGAAACTATGAATGTAAGGTGCAAACAGAAATTGAACATAATTTGTGGACATCAATTTATTGAGCAAAGAATTGCACCAAAAAATTATCTGCCTTCAGTTACCCCCATGTTACAACTTACAAGAGACCTCTGTAGTAAACCTACACTAGCTGTATCTTGGGCTCAATTCCATCAGCCAAGAAGCCCTGAGGATTTCTATCTTCTTCCATTACCTTAAATTACTTTAAGAAAAGACAGAAGGAAGTCTATAAGCTCCCCATTGAATCTGACATGATGGAGAATGGAAAGAAATGGTAAATGCCATTACCTCGTTTACAAATCAACTAGAATAAGATGTCATGAACCATGTGCAGGGATTCCAGAGCCAATTTTCTCATGTGCTTTTTCATGATTTTTGTTTCTCGGCAGCCTGTTGAATAAGACAATAGTTTTCTTGTGAGTATGACAACATTCCAATATGGTATAAATAATAAACCTCATACACAAGTCTGGCCATTAGAAATATGAACCACAATCATTCATACCCGCATATAAACTAAACAGCTTTGTTAAAACATGCACAACTTTCACCTTCCAGGATAAACAAAACAGCACATATTTTTAGGGGAATATGGGGAATGCTAACATGTCCATCTTCTGAGGCAAGATAGCATTTGTCCTATTTATTGACCCTGTAAGTATTGCTTTCAAAATGAAAAATATGGGCATATTTAATACTTCTTTTCGTTTCTTTTTTCCTAAGTGATCCTTCTACAAAGGTTCCGGAATCCTGTCTTTCTTCCATCAAAGGTCTGAAATTTAAAAGTAAGGCTTATGAAGCCACTGATTGGATGTGATGCAAAGTTCCAATGTGAAAATTCCGGCGAAGCGCTCTATGAATTCCAAGTCCCCAATGAGGGAATGGATCCAGATGGAGAGGTTGAATGGATTCCCAACAAACAGAACGAATCCGGGAAGGGACCATTTACTGTTTTTGTTCAAAACAATCTGTTCTCTTCATCCCAGGAAGAGATCACAAAGATTTTCGATGCGTTTGGGCATCAAAAAGAGATATGTTAGGAGTAGGAGATTCACTTTTCTAAGGTTTTGGTATTTCAATGAAGCCTAGTCCCAGAAGGCCAATTTCAGGTGAGATTGTGGGAAATTGAAAGGAAGAGTGCTGCAGAGAAAGGAAGAGTCCTGCAGATATGTGTACTGAAGGACAACCATGGTCGAGTGGCTAAACTCAGAGCGCAGATCTGCTGCTTATCTCATCTATTTTCCTGGAATATCAGCATTCAGATGTCGAGCGGGCTTTGGCTCCAGCGAGGGGTGGTTCATACTGGGTTGCTTTGCACAGGCCCAAATCATCTGATGCCTCACTGGCTTCAATGGTGGCCAACTAGGTAGAGTGAGTTTACAACATGATTGTCCCTCCCCGTGCTTTACGTGATGCATGTGGTTTGCGGGTGATTGCAGGCATCCACAGGGATTAGTCTTGCCTTAAAAGGGGCAGGGAGACCCTGTTGTCATCAAAAGAAAAAAAAAATAAGACTCAAAGATCTAGCACAGCCTCATTATTTCAGTTAAGGATTTGGGTGGCGTCTTCATGAATATGTGGAGAGATTGAACTCATCCCATTTAGTAAGGTTAATATTTCACCTCCAGATTGTCTGTTTTGAGCTTTCTGCTCTCCCGTCTGTCCAAAGTAATTGAGATAGCATCTCCAATTGATGTCTCCATACAATCAGCCCTGGAGATTTCAAAAAAGTTGTGCCCTAGTGTCCATCTAACTTGATCCACACAGAGAAATATTGATCAAATTCTTTGGTGTTCCTGCACATGCTTGGTTGGAATCAATCATTACTGAAATCGTGTATTGATTCAGGAATGTGTTGGACAGTGATGAAACTGCATCTAGGATGAAATTTCTGTTGTTTACCAGAGTGAAAATACTTACTAGATGTTGAAGCTAATGTACAATAAGTGACAGAGCTGGAGGTGGGACGCCTATCTTTCCCATTTTTTTGCATGTATCAAAGCCCCATGCCTAATCAGGATAGAACATCTGTATCTTGTCAAGGCACATAGAGTTTCTCAGGCTAGTTCTGGAGCTCAAATCACACACCGGGGAAGCAAAGAAGGCTTCTAGGGAAGTGCATATGGATTTTTGACACAAAGCATGGCACTTTGTGGAGATTGTTTATTGCAGCAAACTGTGGTTCAGCGGAAAGAGGAGCAAAATTGTTAAACATTTATACCCTTTATGGCTGAGAGGATGGAGGAAACTATTAAAAGCAGTGGAAGAGTGATCTGAAGTGGAAGTGGGATTTGGAGAAGGATTCCGAAGAGTGATTTGAAGCGGAAGTGGCACCAAGTTAAAAGGATCCTTCAAGTAATGGTCGAGTGCATCGATCCCATATATAACATGCGAGGTGTGTTGACTCCTAGACTGTGGCTTCATTGGTTTTCCATTGGGGACAGATTCCTACTTGCGACCAATTAAGAATTGCATAAATCATTGACCTAGCATGAGCTTCATGTGTAGAAGACTAAAAGATAAGCAATATGTTCATCACTTCTCCTACACTGCAACGAGGCTAGAAGCATTTGGACTTTGACTTTTAGCAATTTATTCTCTTTGGCACTATATAGAACTGTTCAATTGATGAAGGAAAAAACTAAACAAAACATTCTTTGGAAGATGACCCCCCTTCACCATCCTTCGTAACATCTAGGTTGAAAGAAACACAAGAATCTTCGAAAGGGAGTAGACATTCATCTTACAGATTATTGAGAAGATTAAAGCAATGCTTTTCCATTGGGCCCTTAGTACAAAGGAACTTGAAGGTATCAATTTCATAGCTTTCTCCCTGCAGTAGACTGCCAGCATAGCAAAATGCCAACCTGAAAAGTAAAGGCTGCTTAGGGGACCACTCCATCAGTTTTCTTAAGCTCAATTTTGAAGGAAGCTCTTTTAGGAATCCAGGACTGGCAGTGATTGGTGGCTAGATATTAGAAGGTAGAGGTTGGTTACTCTAATTCCACTCTTAGGAATCAATGAGTCTTATGAAAGTGAAATAGGGGGCTAGAGATCTTTCCAAGGTACTAACTCTTTGAATCTTAAAGACCAAGTTCCAAGGAAGGATATCTTCCAATGTTATCTCTTGGGCTGCCAAAAACGAAAACTGGTAGGGTTGCTTTTTTTTTTTTTTCACAAAATTCGGATATTGCTTTAGTGTTAAATGTTGATTTGTCTACATTCTGAAGGAAGCTAATGATCTTGCGGACTCCTTGGCAAAAGCATGAGCTCAGAGATCACCTTTCTTTTTGGGGCAGAGACCCCTTTCTAATTTTGTTTACTGATCCTTCTTAGTTCTAATATATTTGTTATTTTCATTATAAAAAAATAAAAAAAAAACACTGTTATTCAAGAATCAAGACCAATGTACTTACAGGTTTGTTGTATTTGTTTTGGGTTCTTTTGTTTTAAGTGAACACCTATAGTTATGAAATACAATCCACCTTTCATTACTATAACTTTGTGACAGAGTTCTCTTTTGCATTTACAGTGTTACATGAAGCTCTAGAGATATGCCCTCTTGTTTAGTATCTCTACTCTTCTTCACTCTTTTTTTCTTTTTTTTCCTTTGTGGATTTCTGATGAATTGCTTGAATTTTAATGAAAGAATTTAAGGCTGATTTGAGAAAATAAACTCACTTTGCATACATCCTTTCTGCATGCATTAAGATGTAATTGGACAATCAAGCAGTCAAAAAACCTCAACAGGAAATCAATTGGGTTCAATAAACCTAGGCAACAGGAACATGCATATGGACCAGTCTTACAAAATATGGTCAACTTCAAATGGCATAGAATCAAGTAGAATTACTGAAGATTGTCTCAGATATGATTAAAGTTGTATGCAGTGTTTTAAGTTTCAAAATTTCAGCATTCCGTATCCAACAAATTCAGAATAAGTGAAAAACAAAAGAGAAATATAGCACTGAATCACTTAACCATGGCAGTAGAGAAACACATAATGGTTGTATTCTTGAATCTAAAACCAGATCCTCCAATTAAATGTTAAATTGCAGTTATTCTGAAGTGCACAGAATGAGACACTGATGAGCTAAGCAGAGAAGAAAAGAAAACAAACCACACATTGAGATACAAAAATATCAACAGGAGAATGACAGAGAGGTAGGAAGCACCATCCATCATAGTTCAAACAACGAAGTTCAAACCTTTTGGAGCTTCTTTAAAATGGAGTCTTCATAAGCCTGATATCCAGCACCAACAAGATTGCTTAGATCTGGAGTGTCAGACTTAGCATGTTTCATAGGAGGTGTGCTTGATAAAGGATTGTCATCAGGATGCAGAGGAACAACATCAAGAGGGTTTGATATATCCCCACGCATACTTTGTGATGCAGCAACCTAGCAAGGGAAATAAAACGGATGAGTACTGAATTAAATATTAGCTGGAGAGAAAATCATTAATGAATAAAGTAGCGGATAAAAACTATCAAAACGATAAGCAGACACAAAACAAGTTCTGGATTGTGGAGACTTACTACATGACAAGGATAGACCATTTATAATAATAATAATAAACGGTGCCTGATAGGTGCTAATGTAGTAATCACAACAATCATATGAAAACAACTATTCTGTAGTATTTTTGTCACTAATTTCACAGGCCCTTCATAGGGTATCAAATGATGTTTGCATGGCAAAAATCGGGATTGTTTGAAATCCTATTGAGTCAACCTTCAAACAGACCCAAGATTATGCAATTCTAACATCATTTAAGGACACGTTAAATATGATTCAAGATGCATGGATCAATTGACTTGAACTTAATTAATTATAGTCAGTAATGGTTCTATAATTGGTGGATGCGATATAAAAAACCAATGCTCTTTTTAGGCGATCTTTTATTTTTCTGTATTTTTTTCTGAATTTCCTATAAATAGTGCCAAAAAGATCTTACAGTTTAGATTTGGTTTAAGAGCTGGTCCGACTTAAACCCTATCGTAATTGACGATCCGATCCTAATTTTAAAAACACCCATTAATTATTCTTTTAGTTGATTAACCGGCTATTGAGGGGTCTTTTGGATCCTGTAAAATGTTAAGTGTAAACACTCTACACCTGAAAGTTTTGACTTTAAGCTGTAAAGAGTTTACAAGTAGTTGTTAGCTGCAGGCCTAGAGAGAGAGAGAGAGAGAGAGAGAGAGAGAGAGAGAGAGATGCACCGTTTGTTTTGTGTGTGTGTGTGCGCGCGCGCTGCAAGCCACTCTTGAAGAATTAAAATAAATAAAATGACTGTTGGGACTGTAATCGGACCTGTAATCCAAAACACACACACACACACACACACACACACACACACACACACACAAAAAAAAAAAACTGCTTGGATTCTAAAGGGAGAGGATTAGGTGCGGCCCTTACAGTAGGGCCCACCTTGATGTATGTATTATATTTCCATGCTGTCCATTGGTTTTGTCAGATCATTTTAGGGCATGAGGCCAAAAATGAAGCAGATCCAAATCTCAGGTGGACTGTACCATAGGAAACAGTGGTGATTGACCATTAAAAACCTCGTGGGCCACCAAAATTTTCTATCAAGCTGATATTTGTTTTTTTCTCCCCTTCATCCAGGTTTATGTGACCTTATCAACAGGTTGGATGGCAAGATATTCATTTTTTCCCTTCATCCAGGTTTATATGACCTTATCAACAGGTTGGTTGGCAAATAAACATTACGGAAACATTATGGACCCTAGGAAGTTTTTAAAGGTGGGAAGTTCAATAACCCCCGTTTCCTATAGTATGGTCCACCTGAGATTTTAATCTGATTCATTTTTGGGATCGTGCCCTAAAATGATCTGGAAAAACAGAAGGATGGCATGGATATAGAATACATCCACCAAGGGGGTTAGCTGCAAGCCGCTCTTGAAGAATTAAAATAAATAAATAAATAAAATGACTGCTGGGACTGTAATCAGACCTGTAATCCAAAACACACACACACACACACACACACACACACACACACACAAAAAAACTGCTAGGATTCTAAAGGGAGCGGATTAGGTGCGGCCCTTACCGTGGGGCCCACCTTGATGTATGTATCTCCATGCTGTCCATCAGTTTTGTCAGATCATTTTAGGGCATGAGGCCAAAAATGAAGCAGATCCAAATCTCAAGTGGACCATACCATAGGAAACCGTGGTGATTGACCATTAAAAGCTTCTTGTGGGCCCCCAAAATTTTGCATCAAGCTGATATTTGTCTTTTTTTCCCTTCATCCAGGTTTATGTGACCTTATCTACAGGTTGGATGGCAAGATATTAATTTTTCCCCTTCATGCAGGTTTATATGACCTTATCAACAGGTTGAATGGCAAATAAACATTACGAAAAACATTACGGTGGACCCTAGGAAGTTTTTAATGGTGGGAAGTTCAATCACCTCCGTTTCCTATAGTATGGTCCACCTGAGATTTTAATCTGATTCATTTTTGGGATCGTGCCCTAAAATGATCTGGAAAAACAAAAGGATGGCATGGATATAGAATACATCCATCAAGGTGAGCCCTGCGGTAAGGGTCACACCGTCTTGGGTCCTAATCTGCTCCCGATTCTAAAAGCCCTTGTAACCTGTAAACAATAATATCAAAATCGTACGATTCATATCATATTGCAAATCCTAAATAATCTCACGATTATCGTACGAATTGTATCGAATTGTATCAAATCGTAAGATAATTATAGACTACGTAAATGGCCCAAAAAAAACACTTAAAAAATCAATTTATTATTGTTTTTTTATTCAATTTTTCCTTTTCTTTGTAACCTTTTGCTCATAAAATATGAAAAAGGCTCTCTCCTATTAAAAATATCCTATTTTTTCTTTTGGGGATTTTGATATTCAAAAAACCAAAATAAAGAAATCATGATTCATGATATCTTTTGATTCACAATGGAATCGAATGTCAGTTTTTCTTACATGGTTCTGCACTCAAGAAAGGCACAAAACAAAATTTTAAGGACTCTTGTGTGTTTTTTAAGGTAAATTTTTCGAAAGACGACAAAAGAAAACAAAGGAAAAAGACAAGAATCCTTCACTATCACGATATGTATACAGCATACCATATACATTTTCTAAATTGATAATATCATAATATGTATTACTTTTTTGGTACATGTTGATGGTAAATGGATGATTGATGAGTTTTTAATCTTTTATGATTTACATATATCTTTTCACGTCTTTGATATATATTTTTGTAAATCAGAAAAAAAATCTTATGATTTACATTGTGATTTGCGATTCGATACGATTCAACCCTTATCACGATTTGCGATACAATAACGATTTTGACAACATTGCTTGTAAACAGTTTACAATCAATTACAGGCATCCAAACAGCCCTTGTAATGTCTTCACCTGCAAACCCTTTATGACTAAAGGATTTTAGTAAGAGCCTGTAGTTGTAAGTAGGAAACAATCATATAGCATTTGGAAGTAAGTTTATAGTCAGAAAGAGCAGAGAACGACATACTTGTTTGTATGAGGTGGTGTTGGAGTATGTATTTCCGTTTTCTACAAAAATGGAAAGGGGAACCGAGTCTTCACATCTTAAGACTCAGCTTATATGGTTATAATCTACAATCTACATGGCCATATAACAGTCTGTTTTGGTAGTATCATGTTAACTGATAGTTTTGCAGAGGAAGAAAGAAACATACCGCACCCTCCTTTGTCGCCATGACAACGAGCGCTGATCTCTTCTTTTTCAACCCTTTGCCCCGGATGACCACATCCTCAACCTTGCCAAACCTTGTGAACAACTTCTTCAGCCTCTCCGCACTGTAATCTTCTCCATCCCTTTCCCAAGAGACCTTCAAAACTCTTGCCTTTTCCAAACCTTCCCCGGTCCCGCTGCCCTCCTCCGCCACAGCCGATTTCTTTTTGGCGTGCATCTCCCGGATCCTCGCCACTTCTTCCTGGAACTTCTGCGCGGCCCTCTCCTCCTCCGCCCGGGCCTTCTCTTCTGGATCAACGGCAAACGCGGCACGCTCCCGTTCCTCAAGATCGGACATCATCCTCCGGCGCTTGGAGTCGAGGTGGAAAACACGGCGGAGGCGATCGTTCCTGGCACGGAGGAGGGCATCGAAGGCTTTTCGAGCATCGGGATTCTTGAGAATCTCGTAAGAGGAAGTGATTTTCTGGAAGGCGGAGTGAGCATTGGGGTCGTCGGGGCGCTTGTCGGGGTGGGAGGAAAGGGCTTTCACCCTATATGCTTTCTTGATATCTTCTGGGGTTAGCTTCGCGCCTTCTTCGCCCGATGGGAGCCCTAGAATTTCGTAATGATCATCTCCTTCCGCGGCGTCCATGCCTGCCGTTGCTGCTATGCAGAACTCTCTCTCTCTCTCTCCTCCGCCTGAAGCTGCTGCTATGCAGAACACACACACACACACTCTCTCTCTCTCTCTCTCTCTCTCTCTTCCGAGCTTCGTTTTCTTCTACCCTGCTCGGTATGAAGAGGCACCGCAAGGGAAGCGGCAACGCTGTGGCGTCCGTCTTGATTTGTTATATTATCCGCTCCGCCAATCCGTTTTGGGCGCGACTTGGCTATTACCCGGGTAGCAGCTTAGTGGGGGTTACCCCTACAGTGGGGCCACGTTGATGATTTATTGTATATCCATGCCGTCCATCGATTTCTACGGATCATTTTAGGAGGATTCCCAAAAATTAAGCAGATCCCAATCTGAGGTGGACCATAACACAGTAAACAGTTGTTATTGAGTGCCTCATCATTAAAAATTCCAAAGTACCATAGTAAGGTTTTAAGAACGCTTGTTTTCCATCAAACCCGTTAGTAATGTCAAAAAGACATGGAAAAGGTAAAATACAAATATCAGCTCGATCCAAAACTTTTGTGGCCATAAAATGTTTTTGATGTTCATTTATCATTTGATTCTAGTGGTATGGTTTACCTGAGATTTGGACATTCTTGAGGTTTGGAATGTCTCCTAAAATGATATACCCCACAACGTTAGGGTAACACCCACTAAGTTGTTACCCAGGTAATAGCTAATTCACTCCCATCTGTTTTACCAAAGAATTTCGAAGCTTAAATGGACTATGCTACAAGGAACCGTGTGAATTGAATGTCTAGCATTGAAAATTTCCCAACGAGGTAGAAGTTTTGGATCAATCTAATATTTGTGTTTTTCCTTCATCCATATTTGTGTGATCTTATGGACAAGTTTAATGACAAATAAGCATCATTGTGAGCCCTAGCACAGTTTCAACAGTGGAAATCATTATATTCCCATGTTTCCTTTGTATACCACTTTATCTTTGGATGTGCTTCAATTTCCAGTTCAACCCTCAAATGAGTTAGGAAAATGAGTCTGGATCCTCTGTGGGCTGCAAAACAGAAATTTCTGTTGGCAGCCTTTTCATTGGTCCACACCACACCATATGACGTCAGTGGGTGTGATGTGGTTTTAAACCTATGTGATGATATAGACTAATGAAAAGGCTGCAAAGAGAGATTTTCTGTTTGCAGCCAACGAATAATTCGGACTCGATTGACTAACTTGGTACACAATTCAATTTCCATGACAAGTGGTATGGTGGTGACCATGATCGGATCTTGCAGGTGTACACGTATGGCCCACCTGATGAGCCGAATTGCTTATTTTTGGACCATGATGTATACACAGGTGCCTGATGAACTGTTTGTGACCTCACATGCGTGCCATATGCGGATATGAGTCTTGTTGACAGAAACAAATGTTTTCCACTTTACCCTAGACAATGGACCGTTTGGATTCTGCAAATGTGGCAAGTTGGAAGTGAATTACTGAAAAATCATTTTTTATCCGGGATTGGATGACTTTTTCCAGTAATGCCCCATTTCATTTACAGACAGAAATGTGAGATTTCATTTACAGATTTCTTATTCATAACTTAGCGGCTATATTTTCAGAAATTGATTCTTCATTTACAAGACTTCAACAATACATGGGCTATACAAAAACCACCAACTATTTACTTAGAAAATCATTTACAGCTCACAATCAAATAAGACAAGCTGCAAATGGTTTGCTCTTGTAAATCATCATTTGCCACTTATACCATTGATAGGCATCCAAACAACCCCTAAGGGAGTGGATTAGGTGCGTCCCCAAGTGGGTGGCTCACTTTGATGTATGTGTAGTATATCACATTGTCCATCTACCTTTGCCAAATTATTTTAGGGCATGAAACAAAAAATGAAGCAGCCCCAATCTCAAGTGGACCACACTACAAAAAATAGTAGTGATGGACCATTAAAAACTTCTTATAGGCCACAAAGGTTTGGATCAAGTTGTTATTTGTTATTTTCCCTTTATCCATATCTATGTGACCTCACCCACAGGTTGGATGGCAAACAAGCATTACGGTGGGTCCTCAAAAGGCTTTAATGGTGGGCTTTCAGTTACAGATACATCGAGGTGGGCCCATTTAGGGTGATTGAAGATTGCTGATAACGCAAGTGCACGTATGGGTTTTGAATTTGAACTTCCACACACACGTCACGTTTGAATTTACTAATTACATATCAAGGTGTGTCCTCTTGTCAAGCCGCATTGTGCTTGTCTTTAATTTAGACAGCTTATCTTTTTACCGATTCGATGGAAAATAAGCATTGTTGACGGAGTTGTGAATTTCTATGTTACCCCCTTAGAAGAACAGGACTCGGTTTTCATTATAGGCATTGGGCTCATGCCTGTGTATCCACTCCTTGATTGCTATTAGTGAAAGGGCCAAAGCTTTTGGAGCGAATGTTTGAATCAAAGTGAAGTTGTATTTTAAAGGGCTATTTATAGATAGGGTATTAAGGCTGAATATGTTATTTATCTAATTGAGAGTAAGGATGAATTGTTACACATGTATAACTTGCCATCGATAGAGGCATGGACATATGCTATTGATGCTTGAAGATTCATAGCGGCATGCACAAATGTACTTGTAAGTCACTATTTGTTTTTTGTTTTATTTTTCCCTTATCTAAGTTTGTGTGACTTTGTTATTTGTGTGACCTTGTTAACAGTTGGATGGCAAATAAACATTAGGGTGGACCCTAAAAAGACTTTAATAGTGGGTGCTTAATCACCATTGTATCATGCAGTGTGCTCCACTTAAGATTTGTATATGATTTATTTTAGGGCACAAGCTTAAAAATGAATCAGCAAAATAGATGGACAATATGGATATATATCATCCACATATAGAGGTGGGCACAAACCAAGCCAGCTCGAAAGCTTGGCTCAGATTAGTTTGAAAAAGCTCAGTTTGGATTGGTTCAAATTGAAGTCCAATTTAAGCCAAGTCACGAAGTCAAGCTCATTTAAAAAAACAAACCAAGCTCAAATTAGGACAGTACCGGCTTGAAGCTCGGTTTAATTCAGCTCGATTTGATTTGGCTCATAGATTGTAAGTAGATTGTTTCCTATGATGTAATCCACTTCTGCTTTGGATATGATTCCGTTTTAGGATCATGTCTTATAATGATATGTAAAAATGAATGAATGGCATGGATAATGAACATACATGATGACATGAATAATACATAATACATATACATGGATGCATGATGTTTCCTTTCACTTGTAAAATTATACTTGTGTACTTTTGTTTGGAAAAGGCTTTTACATGTCTATTTTGAAGTTGCCCTTTTTATTTAGAGGATGTTAAACATCATGTAGTAAAATACTTTTGTATTTTTTTTAAAAGCTTTTTAACCTTTTAAATTCTTTTATATTTAAACAAACAAATAAAAAAAGAGGCGCCATTTGTTCAAACTCAGCTTGGCCTAGATTGAGATTTTAGACTAAATTGATCTTGGCTCAAATCAGATTTTTCTAAAGCAAACCGAACTCGGCCCGCATGGGTTGGCTGAAACCCAAATTAGGGTTAACTTGGCCCGCCCAGATCGTTGCCTACCTCTATCTACATATCAAGGTGGGCTCACAGTGAAGGCCGCATTGTGACTCATTTTTGGTAGTGGCCCACCGGTATCAGGTCACTGGCCTAGGGTCAAAAAATGAGGTGAATCCAAATCTTAGGTGAACATATAACGTAAAGCAGTGGTGATTGATCACCCACCATTAAAAACTTCCTAAAACCCATTGCAATGTTTATTTGTCATTATTAAAAACTTACTAAAGCCCATTGTAATGGTTATTTGCCATTCAACCCGTTGACATGGTTGCGCAGAGAAAAAAACAGATCCAAGACTTCTGTGGTCCTAAGAAGCTTTTAATAGTGGCTGTTCAATCACAACTGTTTCCTATGGTGTGGTCCACCTGAGATTGGATCTGTATCATGTTTAGGCTCGTGCCCTGAAATGATCCGGAAAAATGATGGACAGCGGGGATAAAACACATAAACCAGTACGCCACTGAGCTTTTTCCGCACGGACGCGGATTGCGTCCGACCTTGGACCTTTACGCGTCCGATCAGAACTGTTTGGGACACACTGTGATGTATCGGTTTATCCAACCCGTCCATCCCTCTTATAAGATCATGTTAAGGTCTGAGCCCAACAATTAGTCAGATCCAACGCTGTAGTCGACCACACCAAATAGTAAGCTCGGGTTGCATTAAATGCCCATTAAATGTACGGATAAAAATTCAAGTTGCATTAAATGCAAGAGTCGTCTCTGGTGTGGTCCATAACACCGTTGGATCTGCCTCAGTTTTGGGCCCATCCCTTAACATAATATCAGAAAATGAATGGACAGCGTGGATAAACCGATAGATCATGGTGGGCCCTCGCACAGATCTGGTCGGACGCTTAAAGGTCCGACCAGGGGTCGTACGCAATCCGCGACGTTTCCGCACCGCGTGTACGGAGAGTGGTCATTCCCGAATCCGAGTCCGCGGCGGCCTGACCCACAACCGCAGCGTTGCAAGAACGCTAAAAGACGGGTGCAGTGAACGAGAAAGAATATATACACAGTTACTGTATATAAACGAAGAGGTGATTTTTGCCGCTTGTGAGCGATGGAGAAGGTCAAGGAGAAGCAGATATTCCTATTCCACTGTGTAGAGGCGGAGGATCTTGCTCGAAAAGTCGCCGGCCAATCCGACTGCATTAAGCTCCAGTCCATTAACTGGAGGTGGGTTCTCCTTTTCAGCCCTTTTTAATCTACATGTGGCTTTCCTTTGATCGTTTTCCCTTTTTTCCTGAATGGTGCTTTTGATGCTCATATCGCATGGAATTTCCTGTTTGATTCTTCCTTTGGCGGTTTCTTCATCTGGGGGTTGTATTGCATATTTGATTTTCCAAGTTCAGTCTTGAATTTGGTGTTTTCAGTGGGTTTTTGCTTTTGGGCGTTGATTTTCTCCATTTCACATGAAAATGGTTGTCCTGTCTGGTAGTAGTTGCCACTACCTGTAATTTAGACAGCTTTTCTTTTAGTGACTTGATGGGCGATAAACATTGTCGTTGTAGTTGTTGTTGTTTGTCTTTGTTTCGTTCTTCTTATTCTTCTTCTTCTTCTTATCATTAAGATGATAACACGTCGAGATTGAAGCTTCTTCGGAATTATGGCTTTTTAGTTATCTTCTTTTGTCGATAGAATGGCGAACTTATGTGTCATGAGATGCTCTTCAACTCTCAACTACCCTCTTGGAAGGATGAGATTCTGTTTCCATCATAGGCATTGGGCTTATGCTATCCACTTCGTGATTACTGTTATGGTGAAAGGGCCAGAACCTCCTAAGGGGATGTTTGGATTCAAGCAAAGTTGTGTTTCGGCAGGCTATCCATGGACATGATGTCAGGACTAGCTCATGCTGTTTGTCAAACACCGGGAATAGGGAGTGAGGATGGATTGCAGCACATATGGAGCTTAATATGGATGGTAGCACATTGACACATGCTGCATTTTTGGTTGCTTGAAGATTGATGGTGGCACTAGTGCACGTATGAGGTTCTTGAACTTGGACAGTCACACACATGGCAGATTTGGAACATTTGACATGTGCATGATGGGATTGTTCCTCATATGCACCAAACTAGGAATAAGTAGTTACACCATTTTAGCAATGACGACCACCTTGCTACAACGGTCATGTGTCTGGACCACCTTACTATGTTTCCACACATAAATGGGGTTGACAAACCATGGACAAGAACCTTTGTCCCAACGGAAGCAACTTTGCTTGAATCCAAATAGCCTTTAAGAGTTTCGTGAACTTGGATTTCATGAAATACTCTTTACTTCGGTCATCAGAAACCTTCTCAGAACCGTTAAAAAAAAAAATCAAATGCATTCTCAGAAGGTTGATATTTGGTTTTCCAATAAAGTCATCAGATGATGCCAGGGTTTCTTTTCTCTGTCTTTTTTTTTTCTTTTTTTGGCAATCCAAGAGTCCTGAGGCAAGGCAATCCCTTCCTTTGTATTTTGTTTGAAGACCTTGGGATACTTGCAAAAGGCAATGTAGAGTGGTGTGGTTGAGAGGTGGATATGCTTGGATGCAAATTCCTTGAAACTTGCAAGGAAAGGTTGGGAGAATAGTCAAGGGTTTGCTAGCAAGTTGTAAAAGCTTGTCATGGTAATAGACTTTGTGGAAATGTAGTAATATGAAGCCAAAGAAATTATGAGAGAATGAGAGAGTGCCCACCTTTCAATGATGATCTCCGAAATGACAATCATCTCAATACGTTTGGTCTGTTCATGGAACACCAGGGTTGGTACCAATCTGTGGTACTTTGCTTATAATAGTAAGATACATGAGATGGGAGTGGAATGATCAAGACCAAGATTACTAAGAAAATGACAAAGCCAAACAACCTTAGAAGCATGGTATGCTGTAATGGCCGTTACGAGGCTGTTACGTAAAGGTAATGGTGGCACCCATTACATGTTACGGGGTCGTAATAGTTGTAACGACCGTTACGGAAAGAATAACCCATAACAGCTGGTACAATCCCCACAACGGCCCATTACGCCCCCCATAAAGTTTGTAACAGCCTCGTAATGGCCCGTTACACCCCCTGTAAAGGTTGCAACGACCCCATAATGGTCTATTATTGGGCCAATACAGGTTTTAAAAAAATTTTAATTAAAAAAAAAGGAACCATAATGGCCGTTGCGGGGGCCGTAAAGGCCGTTTCAGCTCGTATGGTAAAGGTAACAATGGTGGCCGTTACGGCCACTGTTACCGTTACGGAATACCTTGCTTAGAAGTTGTATGAGCCACAATAGAATAACTTGTTTCATCACTAGAGTGAGACAAATCTTTCTTCTTGGTCTTCTACAATGGAAAAGACTCTCCTAGAAAAATACGAAAAGCCACTAGTGGAGCCAATTGAAGCCTCCAATCATGCTGGTGCAGCTAGATGATCAAATCAAGTATTATCACCAGCCTAATTTGCATCTGCATAAGCACATAACTAAAGCAAGGTGTTCCATAACATTGCGTTGGTTGTAACAGCCTTTTTTGTTGTTGAAAAAAAAAAAAACCTGTTTCAGGACCGTTAGGGGTCCTTTTTACTTTAACAGCCGTTTTGGCTCCATAACGGTTACCTCGTTTACCATTACGTAATGGCCGTTGCGTAACTGTTTTGGCATGCCACGAACTAAAGTAGGGAGGTTGATTGAAGCAATAAAGCACGATGCCTAGTTCCCAAAGAACTAAGTGATGTGAAGAACAATAACATGATGAACAGAGCGGGAAGCTAAACATGCTGGCTAACGATATGGATGTCATACATGTTGAAATGAAATATTGTCAAATCAATGAGTGTTAATAAGCTAGTGGTAGCAAGCCGGATCTGGTGACAATTATGTCAATCGGACTGAGTAACACTAATTTCCATTGATGTGTCAAAAGCTCGTGTGTCGGTCTGTTGAACATGAACAATTAGATCAGAAGTATACTTCCATTTGAGAGAGGAATTAGCCATGAGGAAAGTAGGTATCCTTGAGGCATAAAAAGTAATGGAATGGGCCGAGGTCATTCATTTCAAACTATTGCTGATGATCTATTTGATTATCGAATATGAGAACAAGATCATTGATTGGAGATAAGCACATAGAGTAATAAGATAACTAACCGCGAGCTTTGAGCGGAGGAAAAAACAAATACCATAAAGTCATGCTCCCTGTGGATGAATCCAACGACAATCATGGTGAAACTAAACTTCTAAAACCAATTGTTGGAGCTTGTTTGAGACCATACCAGGCACACCAAAGGTGACATACATGATGTAGAGGATGTGGAAGTTGTAGAGATTGTTGTATGTAAAATCAAAACGTCAAATCATGGTGAAGCAAAGGCATTCTTCACATCCATTTGATATATGAGTTACTAACAGATGGAAGCTGTAGTGAGTGATCTCTCATCACCTTCTTCTTGCTGCTTTGTATCGGTTTTTGTTCTTTTAATAAAATTTCAGTAACATTTCCAGAAAAAAAAATAAAAAATGGTAGCTATAGCTAGAAGAGTGTGAATGGAAGTTGATCTGGTCATGGAAGAGACGTGGCAGGCTGAGTAAAAAGATTAGTATGTTAGTGCATTGGAAGAAGAACAAAATAATTGCCCAAAATAGATGGAGCCTAGATTAGTTGGGCAAATTGATATACAGGCCATTTGGTCATGCTCATAGTTATGTTCGGGTTGCCTGTTTGGATCATAAAGCCATTGGGAGAGTAATTCCTGGCTTGTCATGCACCCTCTCACACGGCAACTGATAAAATTGGGGAGAAGCTGCCCCAATTTATATTGTTGTAGGGATATGGTCTGGGTATCATGTCTTTATTTTAGGTCATAAAGCCGTTGGGAGAGTAATTCCTGGCTTGTCATGCACCCTTTCACACGGCAACTGATAAGCAATTTATATCGTTGTAGGGATATGGTATGGGTAGCATGCCCCCCCTCCCCAAACATGAAAACCAGCACCCCATTCTATTGGGAAGTGTAAGGATAAAACAATGAGCAATGATGCCCTACAAGGAAAGAGAGGCAGATACATCCTCTTCACCTACATGGAAGAAACACTTAGATTTTGTTAGAGGATTGAGTGTAAACCATGGCAAGATAATGAGTATTAAATCTACAATAGCTCATCTTGTGAGAATCAAATAAACCTATGTATAACATGAATGGTCATTAACAAATATAACGTAATAAGAGGAGGAGCCTTTTAGACAATGAAGGTGAGACCCAGAACATCAGGATGTATTAGATCAAAGAGGGATTAATGGAAGTGTTCTGCCAATTTGCAGTCTTCGAAAATTAAATGTTGGAAATAGAAAGTTCTTCTATTACACCAGACGAAACCATATGTCATAGCATAGAAGTAGAAACATCACTAAATCTATTATACCACAAAGAAAAGGATGGAATGGAGCTAGAAGCAAAATAAGGAGAGCAGTGGAAGAGGAAGGAACCTCTAGGTGATCCACAAAGGATGCATGCCTCTCCTGCAAACCTACAGTTAGCCCAATTGTCTTCCTTGAATGCCTTTCCGGCACAACACAATGGATGAAAAATTACATCATATCAAAGATTTGTTCCTGCATAACATAAACCAAAGGATGAAAAATTACATCATAAGAAAGATCAGTAAGTTTGTCGTTGTTGTCATCTTAAGCCTTGTCCCAACTAATTGGGGTTAGCTACATGAATCCTTTTTCGCCATTCCACTCTTTTAAGGGCCATAACTTCAGTTAGGCCATAGGCTATCAAGTCTTTTCTTACTACCTCCACCTACGTCCATTTGGACCTTGCCCTTGCCCTTGCCCTTTTAGAGCCTTCAACTTGTTGTACCAACTCACTCCTTCTAACCAGTATAGTTCTTAGTCTTTGTAGCATGTGGCCAAACCATCTAAGTCTACTTTCCCACGTCTTATTACCTATTGGTGCTACTCCGTAATTCCCTCGAATGCATTCAATTCTAATTCTATCCTTCTTTGTCTTGCCCCCCATCCGTCTCAGCATCCTTATTTCAGCTACACATCCTATGAACATGTTGTTTCTTAATTGCCCAACATTCTATCCCATAAGGTATGCTTGGTCTTATAGCCACCTATAAAATTTCTCTTTCAGTTTGAGTGTTACACGATGATCATATAAAACTCTAGAAGCACATTTCCATTTCTTCTATCTTCCTTGAATTCTATGGGAAACATCCTTCTCAATCTCTCCACTCTCATGAATTATCGACCCAAGATATTAGAAGGTGTCATTTTGGGAAACTTCTTGGTCAACAATCTTAGCTAATTCCTCGTTCTCACTCCTATTGTTACTAAAATTGGACTACACCCTGTTTTAGTCTGACTAATTTTAAATCCTTTATGTTATAAAGCACTCCACCACAAATCTAGCTTTGTGTTTATGCCCTCCCTCCTCTTGTCAATCACAACTATGTCATCCGCAATAACACACACCATGGGATCTCTTCCTGCAAATGCCTCGTTAGCTCATCCATAACCAATGCAAAAAGATACGGACTCAATGCCGACCCCTGTTGCAAGTCTATAGTAGCTAGGAAATCATTTATCTCTCCACTAGTGGTCCCCACATTTGTTATTGAGGAATAGTAAACACCAAAACTTGATAGGCGGCCTGATGTATCTGAAGTAGTTTTAATAGAACCAACCAGAGCAACTGTTAAGGGTTAACCATTACCAACCTAAATAGAAAAAAATGATGGCACAGTGTTGCACACATCTGAAGTTACATGGTCAGCAGCACAAAAATAGAAAATATCATGAGGAAGAAGAATACCTGTGGTAGATGTAATCGACAACTCAGAGGTAGAGCGAGACGACCCATGGTGCAGGGCTGTGAATGACTATAAATGAATATAAGTGAGATATTTTGGTCGTGTTGGCTCAACAGGAGAAGACAAAACATCGGTCTACTCATTCGTCTGTCTAGTCAGGCGCTATAGTATACAGCAAGTTGGGCATTGGTATACTATAGTGACCCACCAGACATGTTAAGGATCCATATTCATTTAGAGGGTTTTTTTGTAGATTTCTATGTTAATAATTACATATTTGCAGATACCCACATTAATTGAGCTTGCAAATAACCATTGTTAACTCACTATTATTGCAAATAACCACAATTCATTAGTTTTTCAGAACTTCCATTAACTGTTAGAAAATGAAGAAAATGCTCACATGATGCATACCTCAAAATTCTTCGTCATAGACAAACATAAACCCTTCAATTTGTAGCCTTCAAAATGGATGGTTAAAAAAGAATTATAGATGCAGTGTCTGTTAATCATCTCTTCATTCATCATCCTTTTGCTCAAAGGGTGTGGGAGAGCTTTCTCAATCTTTTTAAAGTATTTCATGGGCTAGGGTCAATTGAAGATCTTCTCTTGGCATGGCACGGAGGAGGGGTTGGGAAAGAAGGAAGGGTGGTGTGGTGGCTTGTCTTGATGGCAGTCTTATGGGCTCTTTGAGAGGAAAGGAACAGTCGGTGCACTCAGAATAAAAGTTGGTCAGTGTTGGAGGTGTTTAGAAGGGCAAGGCTACATGTAGTGGGATGGGCCTCTTGTTTAAAGGCCTTTGATTGCTGTAATTTGTCTTCCTTGATTGGGTTCTAACTGTTGTTTTCGCCTTACATTTTTCTAGCGCTTTCTTTTAATAAATTTCGTTACCTTTCAAAGAAAAAAAAAGAAGAAAGAATTATAGCATCCATCCTCATTCTACTGAGAAAAAAACCAAAACATAGATGGAAAGGCCTGTGATTCTCCGGCCTTGGACGTTTTGGTTCATGGTTCATACACCATGAGGCTAAGCAGATCGACGGCCGTATTCACAAAATCTTGGGCTTTTGACATGATGTTTCTAACCTGGATGGATAATATCTAGATTTGATGATTTTATTAGATGGGGCCCACAAAATAATTCTCCCAAATTTGGAGGGAGAGACAATACGGAATGAAACAAAAAATCAATAATTTAAACCTTCTTTCTCTTGCAAATACCCCATTATTTGTGTAGGTACCCCCCTCCGGTTTAAATTGGGCTTGGTAGCCCCAAATGTTCCTCCAATTATGAGAGGGACTTAAATTCGTTCGATGTGTCTCCTGTAAACATATATGACCATGGAGATTAAGCAACTTTTTAGATGAGGTACATGATATCTAACTTCACCTTGAGGTTCAATTAGGGCTGTCAATGGGCTGGGCTTGGGCTGTAATACTAGGCCTGAGAGCCGGACCCATGCCTAAAATTTAAGCCCGTTTACTAATAAGGCTGAGCTCGGGCTGCATCTAAGAGCCTGTCAGCCCGGGCCGAACCTGGCCCTTCGAGGTTTCAACTTTCAAGGGCATTTTTTTTTCATGCATGATTGGGCATGACAAATGAACAGCCCAGAACTTGCACAATAAATGGTGGCCAAGCTTGGGCTTGAGCCGGACTCAGGCCCAGGCCATGCATAATCATCACAGGCCTGTTTGTATTGGTTTGTCATGGGCCGGGGTTTTACTTTACGGCCTGGGCTTGGGTAGACCTCAGCCTAGCTTAAACTGGCTTGTTGACAGCTCCAATCATATGCACAGGGAAGGCGAAGTGGCTAATGGCTACATTGACTATTAGATAAAGATGCCTCAATTCAATTTGCATACAGCGATAGCACACTGCTTTGTAACTTGCCTTGAGAATTCTCTCAGTATATATGCTTTCTCCTGCACTTATTTATTTATGTATTTTGATCAATAAATTTTTGTGATTTGTAGAAGCAAATGGAAATATATTTGTAACACAAGAAGAAAACAGAAGGATAGTCTATGCATCATGTGGCAAACACTTATAAAATAATTATTAATTAGTAGAACTTGGTGGCAACTGATTTTTCAGGCAATTGGCCCCCCTTTTTTTAACAAAAGATATGGCATTCACTTCTGCAAATGGCTTGAAATTCTTTTCTTATGAAAACCTCTGCTTATTTATTACTTGAGATCTTTCAAAAATGATTGTATTTTGTAAATTGGAAAAAGAAAAATCTAGACAATGCACAAGTACAACCAGCAACTTCATCAATAAAACAAGGGACATGTCATCACATTTCCACCCACCCTCTTATTACATTACATGATATACGCCTATGGAGTACCTGTGCTGTCAAACACTCTGTCGTGGACCTTTGTTCAAATTTTTGGTGTGCTCTAGAAAAAATTTAATAGTTTTTACTTGCACCTCTCTAATGCATCACACATGATTGCTACTTGCCTACTTTTTTTTTTTTTTTTTTAAGATCTGCGTCATAGCTTGTCTACTTTTCTAGTGAACTTACTTTATATTTATATAACTTCATTTCTGTGGCTTTTAGGACACATTTAAAATAGTTTTGAGTTGGCTTGAGAGTTATGACAGTCTTATTTTGCTGAAAAGATCACCTCTTGTTTTCTGTGTCTGTTAGTGGGGCTTATTCTCATTGGAGAGGGAGAAATGATGCTCTTTTTGTATATTTCAGGAGCTTCGACGATGGATTCCCAAACCTTTTCATTAACAATGCACAAGATATCAGAGGCCAACACGTTGCCTTTCTAGCTTCTTTCAGCTCTCCAGCTGTCATTTTTGAGCAGCTCTCTGTCATATTTGCTTTGCCCCGACTGTTTGTTGCTTCCTTTACATTGGTTTTACCATTCTTTCCAACTGGTTCCTTTGAACGCATGGAAGAGGAAGGGGATGTGGCAACTGCATTTACCATGGCTCGAATTTTATCAAATATACCTATATCTAGGGGTGGTCCAACCAGTTTAGTCATCTATGATATACACGCTTTGCAGGTTGGTTTTGCTTACTGCTGAAGCTGGGTTGTTTCAATTTTTTAGGAATTGTTTATATGTTTGGGCTTCGGGGAGTAGATGTGCTGCTTTTGATCAAAATGACTTTATTCATTTGGAATGGTGATTTACGCTTTATTCATTTAACATGTTTTGGAATATCTTCCATTAATCTGGATTCTGAATCATTAATTATGAAATGAAACCTTGAACTAGGAATGACAATTCTGCAAATTTGCAGACTATGCTGAGTTAATGAGTCTATTAACAATTTTTTTAGCTGTTTTAGAGCAAAGTGGGGAAGCATGAACTTGAGGTTTGATTGTTGACATTTCTTTTAATCTTTTTAGTTATTTAACTTGAGCTTTGCTAAGCCTACACGTGTGTACAAGGCAGTTCATGTTTGTACCGGCCATTTGCCAGCACAGACATAGATATGGATCCATCCATCCACCAGAGGGCACTGCTGTTTTGACACTCTGGCCCAAGAATCAGGTTAGTCCACCAGTTAGGTGGGACACAGTTTATTAGACAAATGCACACTCGGGAAAAGTTGTCTGAGATTTTCGAACTGTGCCACCTGCTGAGTAGCCCAACTAAGTTTTTGGGCAAGAACATTGATCTGACTGGACCCACCTGATGGAAGGTTTGGATATCACACTTGTCTGCCACACTGGCACATGTGTTGGCATGTCGATGGTATGCCTTGTATGTGCATGTGGGATTAACAAATCTCATTTATCTTTTCTTTGAAGATTGATAATCAATTCATTAAGGGCGCAAAGCGCCAAAGGCAAAATGAAAGAAAGCAAAAGACAAGAAAAAGAAAACAAAGAAAAAACAACAACAGAGATACCTAACCCAACTGCCTAAACACTACAACTCAAAGACAGAAGAAAAGGAAGAGCGATCCGGCGAAGAGAGGCTCTCTAACTGGTCCTAAATGTTTTGGGAGATGGAAGCTACCACTGAAGTGATAGAAGAAGAGACATTCTTGAATCAGCGATTGTTTCTCTCTCCAAACAACGATTGTTTCTTTCTCTCCAACGATAGAAGAGACTTCTATCTTGTCGCTTTTGTTTTTCTTTGTGGTTGTCTTTGCTTGTAGTTGCTTTTGCTCTTTAATAAAATTTCGTAATCTTTATAAAAAGAAAAAAAGAATAGCCATAATCAGCAGCCGCCAAATCATGGAGAGATCCTTGCCAACTCTTCTACCATGCTAGGCAAAGATCAGATCCACCGAATGAAGAGGCATAACTGGGATTTGCTTAATAGAGAGAGGAAAGCATTCCAAATTCCTCAAGGAAAGTAACAATGCATGAAGAGGTGGTAGATAGACTCCTCATTTTGCATACGCAACAGACAGATGTTAGGAAGAATCAACCCATGCTTACACAAATTGTCGACGGTGAGGGTCCTCCCCTTGGCTAGGATCCAAACAAAGGCATCAACTTTCAGAGGTGCTTTGTAGGACCAAATAAAGAGGGAAAGGAAGCTCTAGAGTTTTTTTTTTTTTTTTTTTTTTTGTCGGGGGGGGGGGGGGGGGGGGGGGGGGCGCATCGAGAGTTTTCTTGAGGCATTCAACGACCAAGCCAACGAATCTTCAACATCGAGAAAGGTTTGGATATCAAAAGCTATGAGAAGCGAAGGAATTCCTCCAGCTCTGAATCCGCCATGTTCCTTCTACAAGGGGGACACCAGATTCTAGATCTAGAGTTAGAAAATCAATTGGCAATAGTGATGGATCGGTCCATTGCAATGTAGGCTAGATATGAATGAATCTTAATGAGGGGCCTGTCCGAAATCCAGTGGTCAAACCAGAAGGGCTCATGGAGGCAATCGCCTTCTAGACACCATAAGCTTTGTAAAGGGAGGTTGGATTGATGCACCAATCCCCTTCGGAGAATTCAAGGATCTTTCCCAAAGAAAATCGTTCCTTAGCTTGTCTATCCTAGACAACATAGATTTATGATAGTAAAAAATAGAAAGTAAGAAGAAAGGTTGGACATGGCTACTTTAGTAAGGGTTAGGCGACCACCAAGAGAGAGGGCACTACACTTCCAACAGGCCAATTTCCTTTCGAAACGTTCAATGACCACGTCCACAAATGTTTCGTAGTTTTACCAATGCAGTGGGGGAGGCCTAGATAGGATGTTTTACAATTTCCTCTTTGAAGACCTTGGACAACAAGCCATTCGAGAGTTTACCCAAGGCATTCAATGATGAATCTAGGGAATCTTCAACATCGAGGAAGGGCCAAATATCGATAAAAAGCTACGAGAAACGAAAGAATTCCTCCAACTCTGAATCCACCAGGTTCCTTCTACAAGGGGACACCAAATTCCAAATCTAGAGTTAGAGAAGCAATTGGCAATAGTGATGGATCGGTCTGTTGCAGTGCGGGCCCAAGATGAAAAAATCTCAATGAGGGGCTTGTTTGAAATCCAACGGTTAAGCCAAAAGTGAATTCGAGAGCCATTGCCAAGAGAAAAAGAGAACCCTTCTTGCACTTTAGGGCTTAGGGAGACAATCGCCTTCCAGACACTAGAAGCTTTGTAAAGGGAGGTTGGATTGATGCACCAACCCCCTTCGGAGGAGCCATATTTATTGATGACAATCTTTTTCCACTAGGTCTCGGCCTTCAAACCAAAACGCTAGATCCATTTACTGAGGAGGGTCGAACTAACCAAAGGCAAGTCCCAAATACTAGCTCCCCCTTTTGAGTAGGGCCTACAAACCCTAGCCCAGCTCACAAGGTGGAACTTGTGAGAATCCAAGGATCCTTCCCAAAGAAAATATTTCCTCAACTTGTCTATTCTGGACAACACGGATTTAGGATAACGAAAAATAGAAAGTAAGAAGGAAGGTTGGATAGGGCTATTTTAGTAAGGGTTAGGTGACCACCAAGAGAGAGGGTACGACACTTGATAAGTTAGTAAGAGCAGGTCAATTTCCTCTCGATATGTTCAATGACCAAGTCTCATAAATGTTTTGCAGTTTTACCAATGCAGAGGGGGAGGCCTAGATAGGATGAGGGAAAGGAGCTAGCTTTACAATCGAAAGAACCCACTAAGAGGGAGAGGACATAGTGGGGTGTGTCAATATCCAACATCTCACTCTTAGAAAGATTGTCTTTAAGGCCCGAGGCCATCTCAAAGCAGCGGATGATTTTCCATAGATTCTCAATTGACTTCTCAGCCTCACAAAAAAGGAGGTTGTCATCGACGAACTGGATGTGGGGTCATTGAGGCACCAGAGTTCGCCACCTTGAACCCACTGTAAAGGCTGATTGACTCACCCTTTCTCAGCATCCTGTTGAGGCCTTTAACAACTATAATGAACAAAAAGGGGGATAGCAGGTCACCTTGTCTCAATCCTCTGGAAGAGAGGAAAAAACCTTTGGGGGAACTATTGACCAAAATAGAGGGTTTGGCTGAGGGTATACATGTTGTGGTCCATGTGCGCCAACTCGATCTAAAACCAAGACGGCCTAGCATATAGTCCAAGTAGGTCCAATCAACGTGGTCAAAGGCCTTCTCAAGTTAGAGCTTACGAATGACTTCCTTCTCCCCAACAGATGGTAGTAATCGATGCATTCATAGGTGATGAGCTCGGAATCGAGGATTTGATGATCAGCCACAAACACACCTTGAGCTTCAGAAACCACTTTGGAAAGGGTAGGATGGAGCTTGGAGGCCAAAACTTTAGCAAGAATTTTGTAAGGACCCCCCCAGCAAGATAATGGAATGATAACCCTTCAAGCGAGAAGCCTCCTCAATTTTCGGGATGAGGTTGAGGAAAGAAGAGCCCATCGCTCCGGGGAGTCGATTGTTGGAGAAAAGTCGGCGAAGAAAGCAATTAAGTCTGACTTAATCACATCCCAAAATGCTGATAGAATGCTAAGGGAAACCCGTTCGGCCCCGGAGCTTTATCTCTACTAAGAGAGAAGACAACGGCCTTGATTTCCTTCTTGGAAAATGGCGCTTCAAGGGCCTCTGACTCGGCAGAGATCTTTGAGAATTTGAGAGAGTCGAGATTGGGACGTCCCAATCTTTTGAAAGAGTAGTTTGGAGGAAAAGGAGATGATGTGTTTATGGAGAAACTACTTCCTCAACTCTAGAATCACTAATGGAGAATAGAACTTAACTTGTTACAATGAACCCTAGCACTAGCTATGCTATGGAAGAAACGGGGGGGGGGGGGGGGGGGGGTGTCTTGTCTCCTTCCTTGAGCCAGAGGGCATGGGACCTCCGTGTCCATTTAAGTTCTTTTTTATTAATCTTGCCAGAGTGGACGGAGTTATCTATAGCAAAAACTGAACAACCAGATTGATTAGTCAACTGAATCACTAGCCAACTAATGAACTAACACTCAAGCATCAACTAGTCAAATTTGAGTTTCAGGTGTTTAAACCAAAGGCAACCATTGGGGAGTCTTATTACACTTATCTCCAGCCTTCTATATGTTAAAGATCACTGAGGGGCTTAGTTGCTAGATTCTTCTACCAAGATACCACTCCTGCTTCAAACTTAACCACCTCCTTCTATGATTGACACACGCTAACATTTGGAAATGGATGAAAATGGCGCATATAATGGGTTAAGCTGCACTTGACTCATGGCCATTTCAGGAGTGGAGAAAAATAATTTGTGATTTTGGAATTTCTACTCTTCGATAAATTTCTGAAAATTCTGAAGACAATGGACATGCATTAATTTTTATTGGGGAGATACCACCCTTCTGTGATGTGATCCTGTTGCATATTTCCATCTATTAATAAAATTGTTTCTAATCATAAACACACACACACACACATGCATGCACACGCATGTGCGCACACACCCCACGCACATCCACATCTACACCAGAAATCATTACAGCTCCATCTTTATAGAATTTGGAAACATTCATCTCTTGTGGAATTTTATGGTAGCATTTGTTGATTCCTTGCTCAGGTATTTTGGACCGTTGTCCCTTCATTGACATCACATATAGGTCATTCTTTCTTTTACAGCATTGATGATACTCTTCCTGCCAAAAAAAAAAAAAAGTTTATCATACTTTCTGTTCCTGTGCTCCTGATCTAATATAAATATATCATTGATTATTTGTGATGTTCTACATATAGTGCCCATTTTCAGTTGTTGATTATTATGGAAATCAGTTTTCTGCCGTTGCCTAATCGAAGCACGTTAGATTTATTGGTTATGAACTACATACCCAAGCATGAGATGTCAGTACATATGGGGAAAATCTAACCCAAGAGCATCACACAAATTTCCATACGTTGTGCTGAACTCAAATTGAATACACAGTACAGCAGTGTGTGATCCATAACTTCAATTGGGTAGATCCTACTGTGGATGGCGCAGTGTGATCCATAACTTCAATTGGGTGGATCCTACTGTGGATGGCTTTTCTACAAAATCGCACTGATTGGACAATGGCAGACCTTTTCCCTATCAATGCCGACAATGGGCATTGGGCAATGTTCTGTCTACTATCCATCTGTAAGTCGACAATCATGTAATCAGTTAGAATTTCTCTGTTGTTGCTGATACTCATTGGAACCTTGGATCATGGACCATTGTGTCACGTGTCCAATTTTTCTCACAGTTAACCAAACAAATAACTTCTGTATATATTGTCCTACACTGATGATTATGGAGACTATCAATTTTAATCTACACGTGTCATGCATGTTTCGTAGTTATGTGGGATCAATACTGCTTGGTCTTCATGCCTTGTTTTTGACGAAGAGTATCTAGAGTGATGGCCACTAAGCAGTAAGTACTCGATTCATTCTTTATATTTCTTGCTTGATTTGAGCAGGAAAGGTTTTATTTTGGGGACCATGTTTTACCTTGTTTTGAAACTGGAATCCCTCTACTGAAGCAGCGTCTTCACCAGCTTCCTGATGCTGACAATGTGAGTGGTATAATAACCTTTGCATTATAGTCTTTCTAATCATCAGTTCTTTTGTTGCAATGGTTTTCTAGACAAATGTGACCCACAAAGATTTGTTGGGAATTGTGCTAGGCCCATATGTACCTCTCTGCACACACCTCTCCTGTGGTTGTCCACAGTGACCTAGCAAATTTGTGAGCTTCTTGCATATGCATCAGGTGGGAGCATGGTCTAGATGACCCGGCCGAAAAATCAGGATGATCCACTCATCAGGCAGGCCACATGCATAGTATTAATAGAGACCATTTTTTATTGCTCATTGATTTCCTACACGTGTGGTTCGCCTGATGAGTTGAGTGATTTGTTTTTTGAGCGAGGCATCTACATAGTGGAGCCCATGGCCCACCTAATTCACAGCTCAGATGTCCCACACATGCCAGTTGGCACACATGTTTTAGAGGCGCGTCTTCGTTTTGTATTACCAATGTGGCTATTGTCAAAATATTCGCGTGTTGCAGTTGTCAACACCTCGGTTGCTTATGTTTTAGAATCATAATTTCATCTCTGCGATCCTCAGTTTAACCCTCTTTCTAGATAATCGTGGCGTTTCCAGACGATGGGGCATGGAAGCGATTTCACAAGCTATTGCAACATTTTCCCATGGTAGATTTCTTGCCCAAGTATTTGCAGTCAGTGTACTTGCCATGTTCACCAGCCCTATAAGATGTCATTGTAAATGTTGAATGGCAGGTGGTCTGCACAAAGGTCCGTGAAGATGATAAGAGGATTGTGCGTATTAAGGAGGGGAATCCAGCTGGTCGCCATGTTGTCATTGTTGATGATTTGGTGCAGTCTGGAGGGACACTTATTGAGTGCCAGGTAAGGACTGATGCTTTGATGTCACTCTCGAGTCTATTGTAGCAGGCCACCTTATGCTTCCCACGAATGTTGTTAGTTGCAAAGATACGTAAGTTGGTATTAGAAAGATGTGGCTTTGATGTACTGATATATAGTGAATGGGTGCAATTTAAGTGGAGTTAGTGTCATGTAAGAGGAATGCTACCATGACACGTGGACTAAAACATCTCTATTGTATATGTGGCATTTGTGCACAGTCATTGACCAGGACCATTGATTTGGTAGAGTAGATGGACCACATCCATCCCAAAAATCAAGGTGATTGGTCTGTGCTAACCATCCAATTAGTGGCCTGTAAAGTGATGGCTTAGTTGAAACAGAGCAGTGGTCCAAGCTAATTGCATAACTTAAAACAACTGGGTGGTCAAAGTTGCCCACTCATGGAGACTTTTAGCCCAACGTTTATCCACCAGATTGACTGTCCTGATCACCATTTGTGTTTGTTACGTCTGCAGTGAGGAGTGAACTGCACGGCATAGTTCTAAAAGCTCACCAAGTTGACTTGAAAGTTGGCCAAGTCAACTAGAAATCTCACCGAGTCACCAGGAAACTCAAATCTGAGAGTGACTCGGCCGAGTCAAGTGTGACACTCATCGAGTCGACTCAACACGACTCGCTCTGAATTCGGCCGAGCCACTCTTTTTAAATTAAAAGCAAAAAGAATACCAGCAGGATTTGAACCAGTGACTTCTTTCAAAGATGTAGCAGCAGTCTAAACCACCAACCTCTGCAATATGTACTTGTTTACTTCCTTATTTATAATACTTGCATGAAAAACAACTAACTAATTTTTTTTTTTACTGGTCCTATTTTTAATTTATGGTTATTAACTATTGATTAAGGTCAGGTTGAGTCGACCTGACCTGAATGAACATCGAATCGAGTCGAGTTTTATCATTTTTAAACAATGCTGCACAGAACTTCTAGGATGCATGCAGTAGAATTGCATTTCTCATCATCATAATCTTACCTCACAACTGACGGGCATTAATTCATTTTTTTCCTTTTCTCAGAAAGTTTTGGCCGCCCATGGTGCGGCAAAGGTAAGTGCTTATGTTACTCATGGCGTGTTTCCTAAGAAATCATGGGCGCGATTTACGCACGAAAATTCTGGTAAATGTTCTGCTCACATCATTTCTACTCTCTCTCTCTCTCTCTCTCTCTCTCTCTCTCTCTCTCTTTTGTGGGGTGCTAATTTCCTTCTATGTTGCTCTTTCAGAGGGCTCAGAGAAGGCTTTTGCATACTTTTGGATCACAGATTCCTGCCCTCTTACTGTGAAGGCCATTGCGGGCAGGGCTCCTTTTGAAGTGTTGAGTCTTGCGGGGTCCATTGCGGAAGCCCTTCAAATCTGAAACTTTGTTGTGTTACCGCGGGGATGATGGTTGATGGCCCTCTTGTGGAAGTTGATGAGGCGTGTTCAAATAATCATCTGTCGGTAGGTGTGCTTCTGATTTAGAAGTCTTCATCGTGTTACTTACATCTAAATAATGCCACGTCATAATGTTCTTTGAACCTTACATTTTCTAACGGTAACCTATCTGTCTCAATGAAGAAGAGCTTTTCGGTTTCGATTTCTTACATGAATTTCCTCTTGTTGCATCTCCTAGCATGCTCTATTCTAGTAACAGTGTCCAACCATTCAATCAACATGAAATTAAAATAGGGAAACAGGGAATTGTTGGTGATCTTGTCCAATCATTCTGTGGGACCCACTGTAAGCATGTGTTGGGTCAGAAATCAAGGTAGTCCATTCATCATTGAGATCCATGCATAAAGAAAGTTGATGGTTAGGATACATTAGCTCAGATTAAACTGTCCAATATTGTAGTACCACTGTAGATAGGTCATCATCCCAAAATCAGTTCGGTTGGAAAATCGGAACCTCTGATTGGTGGACAATATCTGCTACATTGCAGCCTGGTTGCTATCTTTTTTTAAATTCAATTTTTAAAAGAAGACTTCACTATTTGGATGGTTTATTATCAAGTATCAACCATCACACTCTGCCCAACCCTTTTGCCCAGGTTGGTGACTCTGAACCATGGACCCCGCCGGTGTGCAAGGTCTATCTACACTGTTTAGGGGTGTTAAGACCGTTGAAGTGGGCCATGGTCTGGGAAAGATGACCGTGATCCAATGGGTCCACCATGTACTGATCAGGTTCCAAAAATTTTCCTTATTGCCAGAGCTTACCCATCCTATCTCTCCTTTTCTTCTTTTGGACATGTACAATCCAGATTTTCCGTGTCGAAAGTATAGTTCTGAACAAGTGCCACATGAGAGCAGAGCCATTGATTTAGGATTTCCAATGGTGAATGGGCCATCTTCCTAAATTCGCATTGTTTGACCCATTATATACCACAAACAAAAATCAGCAATGACTCCTATTGAGGAAAGGCAAATTTTTTTGATGGTCAAGATAGTACAGTTATAGAAAAATATTGATAAGGGGCCAATCAAATGCTGATCGCAGATGCGTGGTTGGGATCAATCATCTACATGTGCCACGTGTGATCTGCAATTTTGTGCTCTGCTCCGGGAGGAGAGGAATTCGATTTGAAGCTGCACGTCTGCATGCATAAATCCAAGCACCCAAAAGATGCCAGCACGGCTCATGCATGACCAATCCGGTCCATTATTCAGGAGGTTCCTACTATGAATGTTATGTGGTCCTAAAATCCAACGGGTCTACCGATCATATAAAGACATAGGAAAATCCACAAATGCACATGCATTAGGCCGGCTGTCCCATTAGCCGAGTTGATAAAACCCCTTTCTCTTCAAACACAATTACTTCATCTAGTGCTAATGAAAAAGTGTCATCTGCTTGTGGATAAGTATAGAACTCCCTAGAAAGGATAAAATCATCATTTCATGTCAGGAGTCTTTATATTTTCATTGTGAGCTCTATGCATGGAGTCTGGATCCTTTGTTTGATAGGATCAAGGATTTCCTGTTTTCCTGCATTGTGACTGGGCCACGCCATCACTGCTGACATGAGGTGCCCAATCACATTGCAAAGAACAGAAAATTCCTGTTCAGGTGACAGATCGTATGGCATTTTTTTCATTGGCACTAGATGGAGTGCATCAGCAGTCCATATCCAAAATTAGGTGGGATTTACTTTATCCAACTTTTTCCTATTTTAGATGTGTGGGTGGAGCGCTGATAAAGGAATACCCGACCAAGAGACAACTAGATGAAAGTACTGGATCCCACACACATTTGTCCTTTTGGAATGCGGTTTTTTCACTTTTAAGATATGGCGTCCGAATTTAGCATCATGTGCTACTGGGCGATGCTAAGGGTGGTGATGGCCCTCCTGCCTGGTGAGCCAGCCTAGCTCTTGGACCTGTTCATTAGATTCGTGGGCTGAGTTCTAGCTGGTATGTACAGCCCAATCAATTTGTAGTGTAGTGGGTGTGTGGAGAAAAGAGAAGAGAACAAAGATCGCTTTACTCTTTCATGTAATAATCTTTAAATCCACAAGAAAAAGAAAAATCCTTCAAAAACAAGAATAAAATTGATACTTTTGAATGAAAATATATTATTTACAGTGTATTTTATGTGCTTATATAAAAACACCTTATTCTTTCTAATCTAAGTAAATAACTTTCCCAAAATAGTAAATTTTCTTGAAATCATAAACTCACAAGAATATTAAAGATGTCTGATCCTACACATTCGTAAACTACTACAAATAACGAAATTGTAATGTATTAGTTTTAAGTTTTGACTTCAGATTTAAATTTGATCTTTAAAATGAATTTTGTAAAGTTGTTCGAGAGCCAATTGAACATGGTTAATTAGAAAGAAATAGAGTTTGTCAATAACTTTCCAACAACATATTGTATTTACAAATCCTATTGAGTAGTCATAAAGTTGTCAAAAGCTATACTACGCATTTATGCCGTTTTTGTTCTGGATCAAGCTTTTTAGCATTTTCTTTCATTCACAACCGTTGGTAAAGTCATCCACAATCTGCTTTACATAAATTTTCAAGTTGGGTGAAGCCTGGGCTTTAAATTATTTTAGCTTGGTCTAGCGAGCCCACCCCTGTCCCACCTTAGTATAGCCAACACCCCATGACCCACCCAACCTACACAAGTACACCCCGATCTATAGCTCAAGTGGTAGACTGAGGGAAGATCTGGTATTGACTCTCAAGTGGGGGGCTTGGGTGGGGGGTGGCTAACATTGTGGTGTGGCTAACATTGACCCCACTGTTCACTAACAGTGGGGTGTGTGTACTAACCCAAAAAAATTAAAAAAGAAATACACGAGTTAGAGCTTTGTAGCAACCATGGTGTGGCTAATGCAACATCCATTCTATCCATCAGGTGAGGGTCCTCTTTCTAACCATATATATGGCCTTTTATTGAAAAAGAAAACCTTTTTGATAAAAAAAAATTTAAATAAGCCTAGAAAGAATGTAAAATCATGCCAAAGACTTGGGGTTTGCTTGGGAGCTTGCAAAATAAAAGAAGAGGTAGACATTTTTGGAAGTTACTTTTTTAGAAAAGCATTAGGGCCTGTCTGGATGCCACCAAATAAGTTACTTTTTCTACTTACAGTAGTAGATAAGTAACTTATTTCAGATAAGTTTGGTTTATGATAATTAATAAGCAACCTTTTTTTCCTTAAAAGTACATAATCACTTCAACTAATATTTTTAGCTTTTTTACTTTTTCACAAGGTGCTGAAGAGAGGAATAGGAGAGGTGAAAGAGAGGAAAAGGATAAGCACGTTCTTTACCATCAAGGCAGGCCACACATGAATAGATAGTGCTGGTGTGCATGGTGGGTGCATGTGATGGGTAGTGGATATTGAAGATGGGCCCCACATGATGGATAATAACTAGGGTTGTACATAGAGCCGAGTCGAGTCGAGGTGGGCCAAGCTTGGCTTGACTCGTCTGTGCTCTCCTCGAGTTCGAGCTTGAGCTTATCATTGGAGCTTGCCTTGTTTGGTAAAACTTTCGAGGCGAGCTAGTGGATTGAGTCGAGGCGAGCTTACCTCGAATCAAGTCGAGCTTGCTCCCACCTCAATTTATTATATTTTTTACTACAAAATACAAATTAAAAGTCAACAATATTAAGTTCAAGAAGTCATACATATATTAGGGGAGAATAATATTTCTACAGGTGGGACCCCACCATTAAAATGACCTAGCTCTGATCGGTTTTTTCTTTGGCCAAGTCACACATGCAATGAATGCAGACCATTAGTAATACTTTATGAACCATAATTAACACATTACAGGTATAGCTCACCACGTGAATGGACTATCCTAATTATTGTGTGGACCATCTTCATGATGAGGCCCAGCTGATTCATGGATCAGATGCACCACCTCCCTTGTAAAATTGCAATCAATAGCTGCATATGGTGTTTGGTCTAACCATAGCCTATGTTTTGTAGATATGTATGGTGTGTGGTCTCACCGTAGCACCTGTGTTTGTGTAGCATGTAAAACACACAACCACTGTGTGCTCACCATGTTTTGTACTTGAAATGACTCAATCCATCATATACGCTCAACAAGGAATGTTCTTACCTAAACAAAATAGTAGGATTAAGAAACCCCCCAACGTTTGAGGGTTTTATATGTCCTAAGCTTGGACCCCAATGTGTGTGGGGGGAGGGGGGAGAGAGACAAAAAATAAGAAGATTATTGTTTTTTTTTAACAAATATTTATATGAAACGAGTCGAGCTCAAGCTCGAGCTGAGTCAAGCTTGAATCGAGTTGAATTTTGAGTCAAGTGATCCAATGGTCGAACTTGACTCGATTTTGGCTCAAGCTCCTAAATGAAGCTTGGCTTGACTTGTTCTACGAGTCGAGTCGGGGTGAGGCGAGCTTTTTCAAGTCGAGTTGATCGAATTTCTCGAGCTGACTCGGCTCATGACCAGCCCTTAATAATAACATTGATTGTTGGCCCTACTCGATAGATGACCAACATTAAAGGCGAGCCCTACATAATGAATGGTGCACATTAAAGGTCAGGCTATAATGATGAATTGCCACATGTAAGGTGGGCCCTGCATGATGGTCGGCCCACACAATGAGTGGTCCACATCAAAGGTTGGCTCCTCATTCAAGGTGGGCCCACATGATGGACAGTCCACATCAAAGGGGGACTCTACATGATGGGAAATTAATAATGATGGGCTCCACATGATGGATGATACACATCAAGGTGGGGCCCATATGATGGACGGTCCACATTAAAGGTCGGGCTAATGAGAATGACCCATATCCAATGCGGGCTCCGCATGAAGGACAACCCACATGGGAGGTGGGCCCAAATGATGGATGGTCCACATCAAAGGTGGACACCACATGGGTAGCGGATATTGAAGATGGGGCCCCCATGATGGACAATAACATTGATGGTGGGCCACACGTGATGGATGGCCAACATCAAAGGTGGGCCCTACCTAATGAATGGTGCACATTAAAGATCGGACCTTAATGGTAAATGGCCCACATCCAATGTGGGTCCCACATGATGAATGACCCACATTAGTGGGGCCATATAATGAACAATCCACATCAAAGGTTGGCCCCACATGATGGACAGTGGATGTGAGGGGGACCAGATAGACTTGAGGGATGATTACTTATGATGTTGGAAACCAAACCTGCTTAATTTTCTACTTTTTGGACGATAAGTATGTTGTTTGCCAACTAACTAAGTAGAAATCAAGATAAGTTACTTATCAAATAAGTGGCTTATCTTAAGTAACTTACAATCTAAACCGGCCCTTAGAGAACCCGAAATAAGGGAGAATGTTGGGAATTTTTTTAAGGACTTGTTTGATACTAGGGAAAAAGAAATGGGATAAAAAAGGAAATGAAAAATGAAGTATTCTCTCATGATCTGATGTTTCATCATGTTTAGATAGCATATAAAATAATTGATTTTAAATATCTTTTGTTACCATTTTTCATAATTAAATTCTCTAGTATAACATACTTAGGTGATAATTATCTTTTAGGGAGCGTTTGGATCATAAGTTGCTTAAGAAAAGCTGCTAATGTCTCAAGTAACTATTTTGATTTCTACTTATTAGACTAAAGTGATTAAGTAACTATAAATAAAAAAATTACTTATAATTGATCATAAACCAAACTTACTTATGTCAAATAAATTACTTATCTACTATTGTAAGTAGAAAAGTAACTTATGTAGTGATTTTCAAGCATGCCCTTAGAATTGAGATTTTCATTTTCTATTAAAACAAACACCTTTAAAATGAAATTCAAGTTTCAACAATGCTATAGTAATCATCATTAGATAATTATTTCCTTTCTTTTCTTTTCCATTTTTTTACTTTTCCTTTTTTTCCAACTAATCAAACATGCTCTTAGGAACCTCTTTGTGAAAAAAAAAGCACCTGGAAATGTTTTCCACCAAAAAGTAACCTTGCAATCAAAAGGAAAATATTATTTTCTTGGATTCCACCCAAATACTTTCCAAACTCCAAAACCTCTCACATTGGATTGTTAATTGCCTCTAACTAAGCTCTCATAGGAATCTCCTCTAATGGTAATAAGGCTTAATGGAAAAGAGTCATGTGCATATGTTAGAGGTGGGGCTATAACAACAGTAAAGATACTTTTTTTTTTAATTAGTACACAGACCCCATGCATACATCTTAACCATTGAATTTTATTAAAATCTCTGGTCGAGATTTTTTTAAAAAATCAATATTAAATTAAAATCTATTAGTTCTTTACTAATTCAACTCTTGGGTTTAAATTAAACTTTTTTACTCAAATTAAATTTTTGAAGTGTGACAGGTTTCTATATTATTGGGACGAGTATCTACTATTGATTGAGTTTGCATATAATAATAGTTTTCAGTCCAGAATTAGTATGGCACCGTATGAAGTGTTGTATGGAATACCATGTAGATCACCACACTGTTGGACTAAAGTTGATGAAAGAAGCATGCTTAGATAAGAGATTGTGCAGGAAACAACCGAAAAGATACAAATAATTAAGGATCGCCTACGTACGGCACAAAGTTGACAGAAGAGCTACACAGGATATCAAAGGAAAGACTTGGAATTCTTCATAGGCGACCATGTACTACTCATGGTATTACTGATAAAAGGAATCATGCGATTCAGGAAGAAGGGGAAATTGACACCACGCTACATCGAGCCGTTCGAGATCCTACAGAGAGTGGGCGTCGTAGCCTATAGGCTAGCTCTACCCCCACAACTATCTGGCATTTATAACGTATTTTACGTATCAATGTTGCGAAAGTACGAGACTGACACTTCGCACATCATCGACTAGCAGCCACTAGAAATTCGAGAAGACATCACGTCTGTAGAGCAACCAGTTCTTATACTTGTTAAAAAAAAATAAGTACTCCGAACCAAAACTATACCACTTGAAGTATAGTGGGGACATCACGGAATGTGAAGATGAAATTTGAGAGAAATACTTGCATCTTTTTACACCATAGGTACGTTAAATTTCAGAGACAAATTTTTATTAAGGAGGGTAAAATGTAGTGATCCGGATAAATTTTCATCCATCAACCCATCCATGCATGCATGTACCAAACTAATTTTCCAACATCATCCACCTTTCACATGTGAGAAAAAAGAGAAAATAATTATATAACAGACATGCAAATATATAAACGGTAAGCTCGGGTTATTAAAACACAAGGTATGAGTCCAAAAATGAGGCAAATCCGTTGTTCAAGTGGACCACAGCAAACGGTAAGCTTGGGTTGCATTTTGGTGTTGGGGGGGGGGGGGGGGGCGGGGGAGGATACATCACGGTCCCCCCCTGGCGTGGTCTTGAGATGGGCAGGGGTAGGACGCAATCCGCGTTCCACCATGTGATAGCTTTTCAAACTTAGGCATGTACGAGGCCATGCTCGCTTGGGCCAAGCTAGTGTGAGGGGTGAAACCGGCACATTGCCACACCTGATGCAGAGTGGACGCAGTTACATCCTTTTGAACCGTCCATATTCAAACCACTCATCTCTTTGTGAAATTCGCCTAATACAAGGAATTTTCGAATATGGCCCATCTCATGAAGGGACTCGCGAGTAAACGGTGTGGATCATCCAGCGTTGACGGTTAGGAGTTAGTTGATTTGATTGGACAGATGGCTGATTCCGACCAAGTGATGCATTTTGCTTTGGACCGTTGAAACGACGAGCATTGACCGAATTTGCTAACCATGTTCCAAACATTCTACTTTAAGACACTTTTTTTTTGAGAGAAAGTGATGAATGGTATCAGCTTGTTCGTTACCGGACCGGCATCTTCTGCAACATTGTAGGAAGCGGGTCCAACATCCGAGCTCTGTGTGGCCCACCATGATGTGTGTATGTGCAACATCTGAGTTCTGTGTGGCCCACAGGATGTGCGTATGACATCCAGTCCATCCATTCACTTTGCAACCTCAGTTTCACTGTACATACAAGAAATCAAATTGCTTCAAAATTGAGGCGGCCCATAAAAAATGGAACAATATAAGATCACAACTAAAACATTGAATTAACGCTGTGTGGCCCACATGAGTTTTGGATCAGGTCTAATTTCGGTATATCTCTTTCCTTCATGGGGTATTACCTGATGAATGGGTTGGATGGAAGGTAAACAGCATAGTGGGCCCCAGGAAGGTTTCTATGGCTGGTGTTGCCATCCCCACTGTTCTTTTGGCGTGGCCCACCTGAGCTTTGGAACGGCCTGATTATTGTCTCGAGTCCCCAACCTATGCATGTCGCACGAACGTCACCGTGGGCCCACAGAGGTCGGTTTTTTTGCACGCTCCTCCTACAAAAGCCGTTGCAGAGGATTCTGGTCCTTCGGTACCCACATCTCCAACCTGATCTCTTATGGGTCCCGCCATCTCAGCCAATGAGACTCCAAGAGCCACCAAACCTGGTAGATGATTCGGTAGAGCCGGAATCCGGTAGATTCGTCTCTCCACGGGACAAGACACGTGGCAGGTGATGTATGGATCTGGTCAACCCATATACTGGCACCAGGACAGATGGCGGAGCCATGAGGCAGCTCTCTATATATATTAGTTTTCCATCTGTTTTGATGGCCATATATGAGATATAAACCATTCATGCTATGGACTTTTGATATTTGCAGGCCAGATTCGCACATCACGCTGTAATGTTAGAGAGATGTCTCTAGTGGTTGCAAAAGTGTTGGATCAATATGATATTTGCGTTTTTCCTATATTCAAACTTGTGACCTCATCAACAAGTTGGGAAAGTTTCAATGGTGGGTTCATTAATTATTATCTCTACTGTTTCATGTGCTGTGGACTGTGGTCCATTGGGGCTTTAGATATGCTTTATTTTTGGGCTCATAGCTTGAAATAAACGGAAAAAATAAACTAACAACATGTATATAAAACACCCAATACCACAAGCTGGGTGGTATTAGGGTCAACACCCAATGGCTTCGAATAAAAATGTACCTCTTAGCGGTAATAAAAGAAGTCACCATCTGCTCTGTGCTCACGGTGGTGCATGTGTTTTTATATTCAGGCTGTTCATCCATGCATGGGCCAAGAGCTTGAAAATGAAGTAGATCATAAGCTCAAGTGGATCGCACAACAAGAAATAGAGGTGATTTATCACCCACCATTAAAAACTTCCTAGTGTGACCAAAGTTTTGAATTAAGCTGAAATTTGTGTTCTTCCTTCGGTCAAACATGTGTGGCCTTTTAAGTAGGTTTCAAAGGTGAGGGGCTATTTCCTGTCGTGTGGTCCACTTGAGCCATCTGCTTCATTTATCAGATTATGTCCTAAAATCAGCTGGATTAACGAATGAATGGCATGGATATTAAACGTATATATAGATCATGGTGGGCCCAACAGATTCCGTCCATCTCGTTGCCCCTCCTGCCGATGGAAAACATTACGAAACAAGCAGAGATTGGACAACCTTATGGATCTAATCAGTGAAAATCGGACCAACGGCCATCTATGATAGGGCCCAGCATATGATCAGTCCCGATGGATACATCACAATGCCATGTATGCTGTGGTCCCATTTTCTTCCTCTTCAAAGGAAAGAAGGCGCGGGTCCCACTCCAAGGCAATGGGCGCCGACAAGTCCACGACAATTCGGCTTCTGCCGCCTCTCTTTCCGCGATCCCGCACGAGCCGACGTGTCATGCTGACGCGGACGCCGAACAGACACGCGTCCTCAAGGTACTGGTTCAGAATAAACAGAGCAGATTAGATCCAGGCCGTCCGTAAGGATCTTTGGACGTCAACATAGTCTCCGTGACGGTTCTAAGTGGAAGTTGGAGTCTTGATTCTTCCCTTTTCTCCCTCTCTTCACCTGAGAGAGAGAGAGAGAGAGAGAGAGAGAGAGCTGTTTACAGGTATGCCAAGATTCTTCCGCTATTTTATTTGCTACAATTTATTTTAATTTCCTTTGTGAGCTGTTTTAATTTCATTGCTTTTTTTTTTTTTTTTTTCTTTTTACTTGTGCTTGTTTCTGTTGTTTGGTGTCTGGGCTTGTGTGTTTGTTTCAAATTGTGTTTTGGGGAATTGGGGTTTTGGGTTTTATTATTATTATTATTCTGAATTGGGTTATTGTGTATGGTGATTTGGGTTTGAAATTTTATCCTTTTTTCTCAAGAAATTTGGTGGGTGTTTTTGTTTTTGTTCTTTCTTTCTGGTTTGTCTATTTTCGGTGATTTGGTAACTGGGCTTCAGGAGTTGGTTTTTGTGAATTTTCAATTCTTCAATTTTATTTGGTGAATTTGGTTTGCGCGGCTTTTTTTCTTTCTTTCATTTTTAGAAGTTATTATATTTGGTGATGTTTTTCTTTATCTTATTATCCCATAGTTAAAGTTGCGTGTTTGGGTTCACGGCAAAATTGTGGTTGGCTGGGGATCACCTATGAACGCGGTGTGGAAAGCACAAACTGCACTAAGCGGGCTCTTCTTCTTCTTCATCTTGTTTTTTCCTGTGTTTTGAACTCCAAAAATCATGTTTGATACAAGAACAAGCTGCTAGGAAATCATGTGTAGTTCTTGGGAATTATGAACAGCCAAACTTGAAGCATTGAAAGAGCATAGTTTCAATTTGAGCTTCAGGGTATGGTTTCTAGCCTTTTTCTTCCCCCTTTTTCTGCTAAGGCCAAAGGGTGGACTTTAGGCTTCTTTAGTTTGAATTCAATAATCAGGTAGAACCGAAAATTGGATTTGTGAACAATTTGTTGCAAGTTTCTCTCTCCCTCAATTTTGCCGTGTAAATGTATTTTGAATTGTGAAAAAGACCCACAATGGATGGGAGAAGCCACGGTGGTGATGATGAAATGTATTAGCAATTGAGATTCCCTTTTATGACTAGGTTCATTTGGAAAAGAGGAAAAAAATGCCCATTTTAGATGAGAACAAGATCCTGAGAAGTTCTAACCAAACAATTTGGGTACCAAGAACTTGCTTCTCTCTTCTCTCCATGCTAGGGATTTTCCCATGCCATTATTTGTAGTACATGAATGTTCATGGGGAGGGGAAATGGATAGAACAAGGATAGATTGCCGAACCCAATCAGTATGGGACAATTTTAAGCTTTGATGGTCTTTGTGCTGGTAAATCAGTTGGCTTTTTGTAGGCAAAGTCATTAAGGATTCAAAGGGGAAGTAACTCAGTGTTGTCTGGGGACTTTGGATAATGGGAATTACCACACCACAAGACTTTAGCTTTCCTTCATTGGAATACAAATTACAAAATATTTTTTCATCAACTTACTAATCAAAGAGAATCTAGTGTTGGGATGAATCATATTGTCCTTGGCACGTTTTAGACGTTTTCATAATTTTTTTTTTTTTTAAATCACTCCCTTTTTTATTATGCTTTTGAATAGCAGTATCATACCAGCTGATATGGTCGTGTCGTGTCCGTATTGGCTTGATATGGTGCGTGATATGGGGCCAAAATGGCCCACTCTAAAAAAATGGGCTGCATCAGCCTTTATTAGGTCTTATCGACTGATACAGGCCGACACACCCATAAAGGCCCAAATATAAATCAAAATTTCATTCATTTCTTCTTCTTCTTCTTTTAATTTTTTATTTTAACCATGTAATAAGCTTGGAAAGTCATTTTGTACTAGATTTTGGCCTATTTTTTGGATCAAAACAAAAAATCTGAGTGAGATTTGACAATTCAAAGTGGATTTGACCATTATGGGAAAAATAGGAAAAAAGGGTAACATTCACTTTTTCTTTTCCTATTTTTATCATCTTTTTGTTGTATTTTAATGTAATGAGCCATAAATCATCAAATCATGCTTGATTTTGAGTTCGTTTAGGTCTCATTTGGTGACTTTCAACAGGTCGAGCCGATAGAAAGCAATCTTATACAAAAATGGTTTGACTATACGTGTCCGAAATACAAAAATATAGATTCATGAATATTCCAAAATTTCCTTTCTTTTTATATATTTTTCCTTAATTCTTTCACTTGAAAAAAAAAATCGACTAATATGGGCCAACACTAACACACGACACTTTTTCAGCCAGGCCAATATGCTCCTAATGCCTATATTCAGAACCATGATCACGATGCCATCTAAGGTGTACCGTATCCACCATGAAGGAATCATTAGTAGATTTTGCTAACTTTTGTTCACCATAGACAAACTTCAGGGTTCGGCCCCGTGATGCTTTCCTGTTTAAGAGGGTCTTGGGGAACTTCCAGTTCATTACAGTTCTTCTAGATTCTCAAAATTTAACCTTACCAATCTTCCCATTTTATTAGAGGAAGATGGCGCATATGGGTGTCTACCTCAATTTATTTGTTTATTTTGAATGGTACACATTTTTGCTGGATTCTTTTCAGATAGGTACCATGCATGTCTAGTCATTGGCATTCAACTGTTTATCTTTATTTTATATTACTACTTGGATTGAATTCCATTACTGCAGATTGAATGGAATGTGAATGTGAATCTTCTTATGTAACTCGCATTCACAGTTAGGATTGTTATATGTGATATAGGCATAGGCCATATGCCGGCATTACAAATGAAGACCAAATCAAGTGTGGGTTGCTTAAGAGAAGGAGATGGTCTCCATGTTTGTCGACAGTCGACTAAAATATCCAAAAGCACACAGTTTCAAGTCAAAATATCTCAAGAAGCAGCAGTACTAGACACTTCTATTCAAAATCATCGGGACGGTAAGCAACTGAATAGTTATATCTACCCAATCTAAAAATCAAGATACTTTTTGTATCTGCTGAAGTTCTTGGGCTTTATATACAAAAAATATTTCTAGGGTTTAAGGTCTTCTTAGTCATCTCCTGTTTGCTTTTATTTTATTACTAAGTGTATCTTTCTTTCCTGAAGGTTAGTCTCCTGAGTCCTGACATTCAACAATATGTATCTCGTTAACATTTAACATGTATATCAAGACGTGCCTGTTAATATCTACTTTTAGAACTCAAATTCCAATGATAAAGCAAATACTTTGTTCGGTTGAATGTCTCATTGATCAATAGCTGTTAGTTCCGTTTGTTACAGTGGCTTCCAATATCCAAGCATGTGGTCAGGACAGCGGAAGTGCTGAAGAAATTGACTGCCAAGATTTGTTAGATGGCGCAGCCCCTCAGCATCAAGAGCTGCCCCTGAGTTCTGCTGATTATTCATTCATTGCAAGATTGGTAAGATGTTAATTACATTAGTAATGTTTTTATATCTTCTTCCAATAGCGTCCCACATGATTGACTAGTCAGAACCCATATTGAGCAACTCGATGTTGCTCTCTCTCTCTCTCTCTCTCTCTCTCTCTCTCTACACACACACACACACACACACACAATGTTTTAAATATTGATGATATCGACCGATATATCCTACGATATATCTTGTATCCCACCTGTGCGATACGAAACGCACAAGAAGTGACGATATATCCCACATGTTTGATCTGGTGTGCATTTTCAATTTCCAATCCCCCTTTTTTTTTTTATTATGTTAAATAAGTGTCAAATGGTAAAAAATTCATTGGTTCTTCATGTTTTGCATGAAAAATCATGGAGTTGGAGCTTTGATTTCGATATCCATTGATTCTTCATGTTCTCCATATTTTTTTTCAAAATTTTCCTTCAACCAGCTGTCAATTGAGACTAATTTCGAAGTATTTAGGAGTATTTGATGAAATGATCATCACATACGCTCTAATTTCGAAATTTGACTGTAGGTGGTCCGATTTGGGGAAATTTCAAAATTTCCCCATTTTTTCCTAATTTGCTTGCAATGTTGCTCTCCAAACATGAAATCAAGCATGTATGAGGGCTGATCTAATGATTTGTTAAGTCCTTGTCAATTTTTGGAAAATAAAAATCATTTTTAATTAAAAATTAAAAAAAGAATAGTTTTTTTTTCGAAATTTTCCTTCAACCAGGTGTCAATTGAGACTAATTTCGAAGTATTTAGGAGTGTTTGATGAAATGATCATCTCATAGACTCTAAATGTTATTCATTCAATTTGAATATAGTTGCATTATTTCAATCAGACAGCTTATAGCTAAGGACCCTATACAAAGGAAACCTATTATGTGCACTTCTCTTTTAAGATGTTATGATTTAAAAGTGTGTATTAAGGTCTTTTTTAACAATCCCTAAAGTTTCATTGAAAAATTCAACCATTTTCCTAATGTTTCCCCATGTTTCCCAAAAAGTGCGATAAATTACCCGATATAAATCTGAACCTTGTAGCTATTGTTGTGCAGTTTAACCTTGTGTACATGCATGCACACAAACACCTTTATGTGCACAGTTACATTAATGCAATCTTTCTAATAGTCAAGTGGCATGATCAATCAAATTCTCTTGTAGGTTAATATCTAGGTATGACCTAATCGTTCAAAAAAAAAAATAAAAAAATCTAGGTATGACCTAACATTCAAACTTAAAAAGCTGTTTAATTGCTTCTAGAGTGTATATAATTGTCCAAGAATGTCTTTAGCTGAAATGAGGCTGCTTAGGTGGATGAATGGCAAGACAAGGAAGGATAGAATTAGAAATGAACGCATTCGAGTGAACTTAGGAGTAGCATCAATAGGTAATAAAATGAGGGAAAGTAGATTTAGATTGTTTGGCCATGTGCAGCGGCGACTAAGAACTGTAATAGTTAGGAGTGAGATGATTCGAGTTGAAGGCTATAAAAGGGCAAGTGCAAGGCCCAAAAAGACGTGGAGAGAGTAAGAAAAGACTTGATAACCTATGGTTTAACTGAGGATATGGTCCTCGATAGAGTGGAATGATGGAACATGATTCGTGTAGCTGACCTCAATTAATTGGGATAAGGCTTAGATGATGATAGTGATGATGACTCCCTATGCTTCCTGTGTGCATTGAAATGGCATGATTTATATTTGTTTAAATAAACATGAATACGCCTTTTGGAATGCCACTAAACATTTTATAAACTAATTTTTGAGGTACAAGTGAATCAGGTTTTGTGGCCCCCATTGTTATTTTAGTCTCCAAATAGCAGTTATTTACCTTTTTGGAGTTTCCCTATGCATTTTGTAAACTAATTTTTGTGGTCATGTGGTCTTATCTCAAGGGGATGCCTTCATTGTATCTATGTCAGAAAAACACAAAGAAAATATCTGTTTGTGGTCCTTATCCTCCTCCTTTTGGATAGATTAGAACTTAGAGCACGCACAATTGATCGATGCTGTTTTGACATTTTGTCAAGTAATTTACCTTGATAGTGAGATACTTTTGCTCATTCAATGTATTTTCTGTGGTCGTGTTTGTTATCTGGAGAAGCTTATGATTAGGGGCTTTCAATTAATATATATAGCTTTTCTCTATAAAGAAACTGATGTTTGTAGTACCAATGATTGATCGGCTTGCAGGGTTCTCATCCAGCCACATGCCCATCCATCTTGGAAACGATCTTCTCACCTATTTTTGAGCCAAATGAAGTTCATTGGAAGCCAATAAATCACAGTATTCCAGGTATGTGTCAAGTCAGTTGTGAATCATGCAGTATGCACTGTCAGTATATTCACTTTAGGCAGTCTCCAACTCTCCATATTTCTTGCTACATTAAAGGCAATCCTGTGCATATTGTGAAGAAGTGCGTAAAATCAATATTGTACTTTCCCAAGGAGGAAAATTCACACATCACAAAAAAATTAGTACATTGAAGATAGTATACTTCTAAAAAAGTTATAAATTAGACAGGCACAAACATGACTAAAAAGCCTTTCTTGACATAAAATGGCACTTATAATGCATGCTAAAACTTTCCCTTGAGCTGGAGAATGGATGTCTAAATACATTTCTAACTTGCCTATTTGGTGATGATCTCTAAAATCTCAAGAAATTAAGCTGTAAGTTCTTTCCTTCGAGGTCTTTCAAATTTGTTTTCCCAGGGTTGGGGAAATATGACTTTTGAATGCATATGTTGGAGTTTGTTGTTTGTTGAGGCAAGGTTATCCAATTTCACCTTACCATTTGGAAACTGTGGTAGAAATGTTATTTCAAAACTTTTGAGAATTTATTTAGAATGGGATTATAGAGCATCTGTATCATGTGTCCATTAGTACTTCTTTGAATCATGGGTCGTGGGAACAAGTATGCTGTGTGCTTCTTCCCTTCCTCCAATTTGTCATATGCTAGGGGTAGAATCTTGTAGATTGTCGCTCTAGTACATACACCAAGTTTATGTAAGATAGTTTTCTATAAAAATTATATTGTAATTTCATATACGAGATATAATATTGTAATAGTTTTAAAATCATTAGGAGTAAAACAGTATATGGAATGCAATTTTGGTAACAATAGGAGTGAAAATGAGGAATTAGTTAAGATTGTTGGCCAAGTACCCCAGAATGACCATTTTCAATATCTTGAGTTGATAACTCATGGGAGTGGAGAGATTAAGACGGATGTTACTCATAAACTGACGGCAAGGTGGATGAAGTTGAGATGTGCCTCTAGAGTTTTATGTGATCACCGCATACCAGTCAAAATGAAGGGAAGATTGTATAGGATAGCTATAAAACCATTCATTCTTTATGGTATAGAATGTTGAGAGTCAAGGACAACATGTCCATAGGATGAGTGAGTTGAAATGAGGATGTTGAGATGAATGAGCAGAAGGACGAGGAAAGATAGATTTAGAAATGAACGCATGTGAGGGAATTTAGGTGCAACACCAAAAGGTAATAAGATGATGGAAAATAGACTTTTTTAATTGACGTCTATCTCATAAAGCATGGATGGTCTTATGGCTATCCTATAAAATCTCCCCTTCAGTTCAATTGGTATGTGGTGATCACAGAAAACTCTAGAGGCACATTTCCACTTCATCCACCCAGCACTAATTCTATGAGATGCAAAAGAACTGCACTGGTTAGGAGTTGGTTCAAGTTGAAGGCTCAAAAAAGGGGAAGGGGAAGGCCCAAAAGGACATGGGTTAAGGTAGTAAGAAGAGATTTATTGACCTATGGTTTAATGAAGGATATGGTCCTTTATAGAGTGGAATGGTGGAACATGATTTGTGTTGCCGACCCCAATTAGTTGGTATAAGGCTTAGACGATGATGATGAATGTTATCCTCATGTTTGATATGTCTTTTATGCCTAGGATAATATTATATGCACCCCCTTTCATAAATCAAAGCATTAGAACCATAAATTTGGATTAATATAGGTCTTGAAGTGTAACACAGACTATAAAGTTTAGCATGACCAAGGTTCAGTTTTAGAAATGGAAATGGATCGATAGCACCTTTCTGGTTAAGCATTAGGTGCCAAAATATGTGGCTAATAGAATACAAATGATCATGCTTTAGGCAAGCCTTTAATTTTCAATTTGTTTGAGGCACATAATGCCCCAAGTCTAGGTGAGGCAGATCGTCATCAACCAAGGGGGTTTGGATTACGGACCACCCTTTCAAGAGGTTATCACCTGAGGAGGCTCGCAATTGGCATCAAGATAGCTTCACTCAATATTAGCTTGAATTATAGGATCGAAAAGCAATCCCCCAAATCCGACGATCATTGAACTTCATACCACAATGGATCTTGCCCAAATCCACCATTGACATCAGCAACCATTATTAGGATGGTTCATCAGACTTGATTGTACGCTTACTAAAGGCATGTAGCGAGGCATGTCAATTGCAAATGACCCATCATTTGGATAGCTCAATTTGGCATGGAACATAGGGGCTTGGTGATTTAGGTAACATTACCTTTTCACTAGAGAGATGTGATTTAGGTAACATTACCATTTCACTGGAGAGATACTCATCTTCATGGGAGCCAAAATCCATCAGCCATAAAAAATTTCCTTACAATTCGCATATCATGTCACCATCAGCCATCCCTTGAGCAAGCAGATATCTGTCATTTTCGTTGTTCTTTCGACCAGAAAAGACAATTCATTCCATTTGGTTGTTTTGGAATCTTTTTCCCCATGAATTGTCTTTGTATTCTCACTTAATTGAAGGCTTTAAAAATCTCTTTTTGACTATGGAAGGCCTTAAAAATCTCTTTCCAGACTGCAAATCGGCAATATGAAATCTAGATTAGTTAGTGGAGTCTAAGCTGTAAGCCCTGGGTGGAAGATTCCATGTTGAAAAAAAAAATGTTCTGGCTGGGGTTCCTGTTCATGGCTTCATACATTTGTTCATCCAAGCTGTAACTTCTCCGGTGTAAAAAATATTAAGGTGGAACTGTTTGAGTTGGAGTGTTGATTCTTCTCATAAATCTTTTCTGATCTCAAGAGTCTGATTCTTCCCAATTGATCAAGTCAAGAGGCAAGATGGAAGTCTGTAGCGGTTATTACTTCTATCTCACTATGGTTGGGTCCTTGAAGGTCTCACCCATGTTTTTTGAATGGGCATATGCTACATAGAACATGCATTATCTGATGGCATGAGGATTTGTTTCTGCCTTCAGACCTATTAATTTATCTGTGCTTACATCATCAACATGCTTGCTGCAGCCTGCAAGCTTTGGCGGTAGCCACCATATACTTTGCATTTAAGATTGACCTGCTAACCAGTTTTAGCTTTTCCATTCTAGATGCATGATGGGTTCTGGTTAGAGTACAAGAGACCATGTAGCTTTTTTGCTAGAACATCAACTTTGTCAAATATTGACGTAGGACGACTAACCACTTGCTCTAAAAGCTCGAACTGATAGAGCGTGGCGAATTAATCCCTTTATCCCATAGCCTAGGCTCCTGCTTCACACAAGTCAGGCCTTCAGCTGAACCCTCCTTTGTGGGCCCCACTTCACATGGGTTCGCATTACACTAGCCACCCGCCTCACACGGGTGGGGTCCGTATCACATGAGCCACCCGCTTCGCACGGGCCGCCCACCCCAAGTGTGCCCTCGCATCCCACAGCCTGCCCCACTCGAGCCCAGTGTGAAAATGCCCCTACATTAATCACTTCCTGTGAGGAGTCTTGAACACGAGACCTCCCACTCTGATACTAATTTGACGTAGGATGACTAACCACTTGCTCTAAAAGCTCGAACTGATAGAGCGTGACGAATCAATCCCTTTATCTTATAGCCCAAGCTCCTGCTTCACATAGGGTAGGCCCTCGGCTGAACCCTCCTTGGCCCCACTTCACATGGGTTCACATCACACTAGCCACCCGCCTCACACGGTTGGAGCCCGCATCACACGGGCCGCCCACCCCGAGTGTGCCCTCGCATCCCATAGGCTGCCCCACTTGAGCCCGGTGTGAAAATGCCCCTATATTAAATATCCTAGTACTTAAAATGAGAAGTAAATCATCTGTAGTTTTTTTTTAGTAATGATAATTATTAAAAAGCTGAAAGGAAAAAAGAAAAGAAAAGATAAAGAGAATAAAAATACGAAGGCCGCAGCAACCTAAAAACCAAAAATTAGGAGGCCTCGTTTGTTCTATGGAAGAATTCTTATTCTATGCCAGCCACCTTCATGCTATAGATTAAAGAGTACTCCTAGAGAAATAACCGCCGGCAGCCACCTTCATGCCATTTGAAGACTAGTTTGTCACTTTATCTACCTCATTGTTCTTAGTGATGTTTTTGCTCCTTGAACAAGATGTGTGGATATCTTGGTCTCAAGACGACAACCACTTCACGAGACCTCCTGCTCTGATACTAATTCGACGTAGGATGACTAACCACTTGCTCTAAAAGCTCGAACTGATAGAGCGTGGTGAATCAATCCATTTATCTCATAGCCTAGGCTTCTGCTTCACACAGGCTAGGCCCTTGGCCGAACCCTCCTTCTTGGGCCCCACTTCACATGGGTTTGCATCACACTAGCCACCCGCCTCACACAGGTGGGGCCGCCTACCCTGAGTGTGCCCCCGCATCCCATAGACTGCCCCACTCGAGCCCGGTGTGAAAATGCCCCTATTTTAAATATCCTAGTACTTAAAATGAGAAGTAAATCATCTGCAGTTTTTTTTTTAGTAATGATAATTATTAAAAAGCCGAAAGGAAAAAAAAAGAAAAGATAGAGAGAACAAAAATACAAAGGCTGCAACCACCCAAAACCAAAAATCAAGAGGCCTCATTTGTTCTATGGAAGTATTCTTATTCTATGCCAGCCACCTTCATGCTATAGATTAAAGAGTACTCTCAGAGAAACAACCACCCGCAACCACCTTCATACCATCTGAGGACTAGTTTGTCACTCTATCTATTACCTCATTGTTCTTAGTGATTTTTTTGCTCCTTGAACGAGATGTGTGGATATCTTGGTCTCAAGACGACAAGTTTCATAAGTTTGAAATTGATCTTGCATTGCCATTGAGCATGCCTTATACTATGTTTGTGTTAGAGAAGGAGAAGAAAATTTGAGAGCGAGGGGGGGGAGGGGGGGCGGGGGGGAGCATCTCCTTAATATGAAGGAATCCTAAAGAGAGACTAATGGGTAAAAAAGGAAAGCATAAAACAAAGATACAAAGGGAATAAGCTAAGGATTAAGGCCCATAACACATATGACTTGGGTGTATGTACCTGTGAGTCCAGTCACATGCCCACACGCATATACACCTACACTCACCCTCAAGCCGAGGCATATAAATCAATCATGCCCAGCTTGCCAAGAACACGTCGTCCAAGTTCTATTGTAAGAGCCTTTGTGAAAATATCCGCTAATTGCCTGGAAGATGGAACAAGCGGAGTGGAAACAATACCTGCGTCAATCTTCTCACAAATAAAGTGACAATCAGCTCAATATGTTTCATGTGCTCATGAAAAATTGGATTAAAGACTATATGAATAGCAGCTTGATTGACATAATATATTAGCACAATAGTCTTCACAACAAATCCTAATTTAGGAATGAACCACATAATTTCATAAATTATATTTGCCATAGCATGGTATTCTGCCTTAGCACTGGACCGTGCCACAATTGTCTGCTTTTTAGTCTTCCAGGCGACTAAATTTCTATAGAAAAAAAGTACAATAGCCTGACATAGAGCAACAATCATCTGGGAAACTTGCCCAATTTGCATCAGATACCCCTCAATATCAACATTATGATGACAATTATAGAGGATACTATGCCCACCATGCCCAATGGTTGATTTGATGTAGTGTAAGATGCAACGAACTGCTTCAAGATGATTAGAACAGGGAGCATGCATGATCTGGCTAACCAAACTCACTGCATGAGATAAATTTAGTCGAGTAATCGTCAAATATATTAATCTTCAAACCAAGTGCCTGATACATGTGAGGATTATCAAGAAGTTTCCCAGAATCTGTCTTAGGCTTTTTATTAACTTCCAATGAAGAATTAATAGGTTTGACACCAAGATTTCCAGTTGAAGCAAACAAATTAAGAACATATTTCCGTTGAGCTAAGCATATTTCCGTTGAGCTAAACATATTTCCGTTGAGCTAGAACTATGGCCTTCTTGGACCAAGAGACTTCAATTACAAGAAAGTATTTTAACGGTCCCAAATCTTTAATATCAAATACCTTGCTCAGATATATTTTCAGCTTTGATACGCCATTAACATCATTACTTGTAACAGGAATATTATCCATATACGCACTCACAATAAGTCCCATTTGCATGCTACTTGACAAACATAGAATGATCAAAATGGATGCTAGTGAAACCAATACTAGAAAAGGCCTCACTTAGACGGCATACCTTGCTCTCCTCCCCCTTTCGAGCAAATCTAAGAGGAGGAAGCATATAACTTTCCTCGGTTAAATCGTCATTCCAAAAAACATTCTTAACATTCAATTGAAGTACGGGCTAGTTTAAGTTGGTAGCAAGAGAAATAATAACCCATACAAAGTTCATCTTAGTAACATGAGCACAAGTCTTAGAATAATCCTTACAAAAGGTTTGTATAAAACCTTTAACTGTAAGACGAACTCTATAGCAAGTTATGATGCAGGACAGCCCTAAATATGATGCATGCTCATGATCACAATTATTCAGCGGAGGTAAAAACAATAATAATAATGAAATGTAGCATTACTCATCATAAACTAAGAAAAACATAAAGGAAACATGCAATGAGACGGGCCATCATCACAACCATGGAGTAGGGGATTCAAATAATGCATAGGTTGGATCCGGCGAGGGATGGAACCTCCCGATCTTACATGGCTATACCCAATCGATCAATGTTGATCACTAGTCCGAAGAACCAGGAGGTTTCTCGGATTAGAGATTTGAGAATTTGGGGATTTAGGGTTTGGATCGATTCTCAAGGTTTAGATCGTAGGGAATAATCAAAGCAGAAATTTAGAATGATAATAACAGAAGATAAAATACCTGGAAGAAGTTGGAGGGGCACAAGAAGCAATTAGAAGAAAGGAGATTTAGGGAAGAGGAAGAAGCATTACCATGAGAGAGAGATGAGGCAGGAGGAAGCTCAAAGAGGCTTCCATTAATCAATATCAAGTTAATTTTCATGTTTAGGGCCTAGCCCACTTAAATAAACAAATAAAACAAGTAAAAGTACTAAATTACCCATAAACTAAGCAAAAACGCGTAAATAAGCAAAACTGCGCTTGATCGGGCGCCCGAAGACGTCCAAAAACGTTCAGAGAGTTTCGGGCGCTCGAGAGGCCAAGTTCGGGCGCCCGAAGTCTTCAGTTCTTCAGTCCTTTTCTTCCTTCTTCCTACACACGTGTCCTCCCTGGATGGGGTCTTCTATGTGTTTGATCACGTGTGGAGGGTCTTCAGCTCCTCAATAGTCGCCTATCCACAAGGGCGGTGCTTGTGGGTGGCGCTTTCTTCATTGGTACACTTGAAATGGTCTTGTGTCCTCATCAAGTTATACTTCCATCAAGATTGTACTTAAGAAAATACACCCTACGAAAATCTACATGCTTCTTTCTAGCTGGTAACGAAGTCTTCTCCCTTGTATGATTTTTTTTCAAGAGCTACCATCGCCTTCCTAGCTCGGCGTTATAGAGGAGAAATAAGAGCCTCCTTAAGATTTTTAAAAATGGGGAGGAAGAACACTCAATAGCCGAAATAAAGAACTGATGCTAAAGGGAGATAGAATGATAGGAAACAAACCTCTGAATAGGATGAGGGGCACACTATCTTTTTTACTTTTTTGACAGCAAGAGGTAAATCGAAGGCATATTATAAGTAAGGATTATCATAATTAGGAAATCGAATAGGGACACTACTTGTACCTATAGCCAAAGGAGTATGCTTTCTTGTGTCTTGAGAAATAATGGACCTGCGAACATTTCTTGGTCCATATACTTTCAAGTTTGACTTAGTGGTATCAGTAACAACCTTTTTTCTTGCAGGTCAAGTTTAGAAGACACAGGCACTATCTTATCAGACTCAAGAATAGGACCAAGAAGAACCATAAAATGTGTCTCCCCCTGTTTATAAAAAATGTATGGAGCATCTTTCACAAATATAACATCCATAGTGATATAACGCTTTTTAGTAAGAGGATCAAGACATTTATACCCCCTTTTGTAAAGGCCAACACCCCAAGAAGGTGTATTTGATAGCTCTTTTTGACAATTTGTGTCTAAGAGGATCAGTGATATAGACATTGCATACACACCCAAAGATAAGCAAGAGAACACCGAAGTCTGAAAAATTGTTGAATGAGAGACTTTCCAACAAGAACTTTAGTGGGAAAATGATTGATCAGATAACAGGTTGTAAGAACAGCATCTGGCCAAAAAGATATAGGAACACTCACAGGTTGTAAGAACAACATCTGACCAAAAAGATATAGGAATACACATTCCAATAAGAAGTGCCCGAGTGACTTTTAAAACATGTTTGTTCTTTCCTTCAGCCACAACATTTTGTTGTGGGGTATATGTACATGGTCTGATAGTTAATAACCAAAATCACGTCGGTAGTCTAACACGACACCCTACGCTTTACGTGCGGAAGCTTTCGGAGCTACTAGAACTATGGCTAAGTCCTGGGGGGGGGGGGGGGGGGGGGGGGGGTTGATTAGGATTGTTTAAAAATCCCTTTTAAACTTATAAACTAATTAACCAAGAACACTTAGCTTCCCAGCTTAAGTGGGTCTAATCACAAGGCTATCATATAATAAGCAATTAAACAACCTAGCTAAAGCATGCATAGATAAACAAATGATTTAACTAATCAAGAACTTAATCTATACAACCTATGTAGACTATGTGAGAATGGATCATAAGGCTCAAGTCTACACTACTTAGTGAAAGTATATCTTGTGTGTGAATATGCGTAACTAGTGCTTAGCATACATTCCTATCAAGCATTCATAATAAAACAATTAAACATACAATGCTAATATAACAATGTGCTCAAAACAAATACAAACACAAGCATGTATAGTGGTTCGACTTTGGGTCTACTCAACTCCCGGTTCAAGTGCTCTACCCCTTTGAGCACACCGGCATTCACTAGGGAGTTTAAATCAGGTTCCTCCCAACCTAGGTATTTTAAATCGGTTCCACCCTACCGAGGAGTTTGACAAGGTTCCTCCCAACCTATGATGGAGATTTTACTGGTTCATCTCTCAAAGAAGATGTTTAAGGGTTTCATCCAACCCAGGAGTTTGACCAGGATCTTCCCTACCCTTCAGTTCTAATCCTAAAATCTAGCATATGCTTCCGCCAGAGGCTCCCCTTGGAGACTTGTTCGAGTTTGTAAATTCAGACTCTCGCACTCAATCCTCCACGAGGAAAGAGTGCAACCAGACTCTCAAATTAATAACTTGTTGGATGAGCCCCTTGTTTAGTGTCTTCTCGGGTTGCTTGATCTCCTCTCTCCCATGCTTCAATCAGCTCCCCGATGCTCCATCGATTGTATTTTCGCTGCGTTGCCAATGCTTCAGCTCCACCGATTAATCACCTCGCATGAGATGCTCTTAAAATGCCCAACGTGATAGGAGATGCTGTGAATTCTCTACAACTAGTACGATTGGTTGCCTAGAGGAATTCCACTTAATAGGATCTTTAGAGAGGTTTAGACAAATGATTTACCAATGGTTGAGGTGCTTAAAACATCTAAAGATCAAAAAGAGCAAGTCTATCTTCACATGAGCTTTGAATGCTCCATTTTGTGATCAAACACAAGGAAGATGGCTTGGAATGCTTAAGATTAGTCTAATGGTATGGGCAATGATGGTGGCTTCTAATGCACTAATATCTCTCCTTTTGCCCCAAAAATCGAGCCAAACCGTTTTATAAACAAAGTCCCAACAGATAGAAAATGGCTATAAACGGCTCTTAGTTGACCGGTCAGGATCGGTTAGCCAGGGGTTACCAACTGGTCGAATATAGAGGACCGACTGGTCTAATTGGCCTGGACAGATCAGTTTGGCTGCTGTCCACTCTGGGTCGGTCATGACCGGTCGGACGACCGGTCGAATTAGGCCAAGGACACAACTTTTCTTGCTGTCCCTCCTTGGGGTCTAACGACCGGTCGACAGCCCTGTTTTGCTGGCTGTTTGGAGTTGTATTTTACAGTAGCAAGGGCAACCTATTTGGCCATTGTTTGGGTGGTTTTTTGGGTCACTTAAGGCTAATTTAAGATGACTACAAGTATGCCTAAAGGTTCAAGGTCATTTAGAGGTTTGGGTTTTGGTTTGGTTCAAGGTTCAAGGCTCACCACGGCATCTCTTTTACCTGTTTCTTCTTCCTTGATGTAGCAAGTCCGTTTGAGTCTTCGGTCTTCATCTTCTTTAATGTCAACCAACACTAGATTCACTGACCTTCGTAATTGACAAACAAGGTGCATTAGTATGCCACAGAAAAGTGCACTAGCAATATCATGCTCCTGAAGATAAGATATCATAATATGGGAAATGTATTCTTTTGCATTATCTGTACGAAGAGTGTCAATACTCATATTAAATTAATTTTTAACCCAACTGTAAAACACTTTAAAATAGAGATAACCTCATCTCCAGATTTTATCAAATAAATCCATTTTATATGAGATGCATCATTAATAAACGAAACAAAGTATTTAAATTCATTAAAAACAATAGGAATTAGACTTAAAAAAATTAAGACGAATTTTTTTTTTCTACTAGAACTTTTCTCCACAGGTGGATAGACAGACTTATAGTGTTTGGCTAAAACACAAGCCTCACACTGTAAATATTTGACATCATTAATAGAGACTGTAATACTTGACTCAAAAGATGACCAAACTTACAATGCTAGAGATAACGGTTTTCCTTCTGAACACTAAGACACTCATTTGAAGTATGTAAATGAAAAAGGTATAAACCATCCTTCTTATGTCCATCATCAAGCAACTTCTTCGTCTTTAGATTTTGAAAAATACAATGGCGAGGATAAGATGTCGCATTACAATTCAAGTCCTTGGTTATCTTACTAACTGATCACAAATTAAATGTAATGTTAGGGACCAACAAGACAAATGACAAGGAAAAAGATAGAAAAACATATATAATACCGTTACACCAATTAGAGTACCATATGTCAATTTCACATGTCCTAAACTTGAATTGGGAGTAATTGAAGAAAAAGAGCCAAGTGTACCTATCATATGATTGGTAGTTTTTGAATCAATAACCCAAGGGCTTGATGCAGAGGTAGCATGAAGAGCAGTAGATCTATTACTTTGAGCCAAGGAAGTGGATGAAGATGCCTTATTATGAGTGGCATCTCTTAACAAAGCATTATAATCAGATTTTGAGAGATGGACAACATCACTGGTTGATGGAATTGTGGGTGAAGGTGAGGAAGGAATTGTGTCCCCAACGATAGTTCGAGAATCTCTACCATCTGAAACTGTAGAGTTGGCAGCTCCAGGGAGGTCTACCATGAAGAACCCAACAATAATCCATAATATGTCCTTGTCTCCCACATTGAGTACATAATTGATCAATTTTACGATCACTATCATGTCCTCCTCTTCATGACCCTCTACCACGACCACTATTAGCATTATCAAAGTTTCGAAAGCTTGTCACTAGAGCGAACTTTTTAACCGTAGTCGATCCCCATAGAAGTGCAATGCTTCTCATAATGTAACAGTAGTGCGTAGACACTATTAAGTGATGGTAAAGATGGTGAACTGAGAATCTAGGTGTGAACTAGTTCAAACTCTATATTAAGGCTTTCCAATAACTCTATTCCCTTCTCAACGCTCTTTTTATATGCCTCTGTATCTGTGGAACACACAAAATGAAGATCATCTCAAACGAATAATTGATGCCACAAATCATACATCCTGTCATAATAGTCAGATATTGATTGCACCTCGTCTTAGATTTCTAATTTCTTGATAAATATTATAAATCTGAGCCATATTATTCTGATTGACATATAGTCCATTGGCAGTTTGCTAGGTCTCATGAGCAGTAGATAATAAAAAATGCCTTCACTAAGTTCTGGTTCTATCAAATTTAGAAGCTAGGACATGACAAGCAAGTTATTTGATTTCCAATCTCCATATGAAGGATTGGACGATGGAGGTCTTGTGATACGACCATCTATATACCTTAATTTTTATTTTCCCCCAAGAAATATCTCAACAACTTTCGACTATTGAAGGTAATTGTTGGACTTAAGTTTTTGTATGGTAATTGTAAACTAGAATTTTTAGAATGAACAATCAATCGTTCCATCTTAGAGTTAACAGGATCAATTGCCTCTAAAGTGAACGAAGTGGCTATGTATAATCTCAAAAATTAATGAGAAAACCAAGGAGGAGAGGAAGGGCCTTATGGTTGGACAAATAGATTAGAAAAGAAGCCCAAAGAATTGTCCAAATGACAATAGCCAACAAACTCTTACTATTGCAAACCAGATGTTGAAAATCTTGAGGAACAGACATTACATTGAACCATTCAGCAGTAAACAACAAATTGTTCAGAAAAATTCTTCAAAAAAGAAATTGAATAAGAATTTCCAACAACATCTGCAACCAAATAGTAGAAAAAGCAAGGGCTTTAACCGCATTATTAAAGAGGCTTCACATTCAACAATACATCAACTAGATCACAAAAAACTTTAGCAGACAACAGAGAGGCTTCAAATCCAACAACACATGATTTAAAACCCTAAAAAAATCCGGCCACAAAAAAATCCCCCCCCCCCCCAACGAATTACAAAAAGTCAAAGAGAAAAGTTTCACGACTCTCAAAACAGAAAAATAATGAAAAAGAAGAAAAATGGTGAAGGGAAAAGAAAAGAGGAAACAAAAAGAAAAGAAGATTATGAAGGGAAGGGAAGGAAATGAAACACCACTTATTTCGACAAATTAGAAGAATAAAACGCATAAGGTTAAAAAGTAGGAGGAAAGAGCCCTAGGAGCACTTAATCTCTGATACCATGTCAGAGAGAGAGAGAGAGAGAGAGAGAGAGAGAGAGAGAGAGAGAGAGAGAGAGAGATGAAGGGGCTGGGATGTGCTTCAACCCTACCTGATTTATGGTAATTGGAAAAAAGGTACAATTACACATGCCCTTAATATGAAGGAAAAACTAAAGAGAGATGAAGGGGCAAATAAAGAAAGTATAAAACAAAGATAAAAAGGGAAAAAAAGCTAAGGAATAAGGCCCATAACAAATATGGCCCAGGTGTATGTACCTGTGGGCCCAACTACATGTCCACATGCACATACACCTACAGGCTATATGCAAATACTTCATAACGCAAATTCAATTTGTCTTCAAGATATGTATACCCTTTTTGCATTGCCTGTTTCTTCGACTATAGACATGAAGATGGTCATTATTTTTCTCACTTGCATATTTAGGGGGTGTTTGGCTAGGAACAATCCAAAACATGGATGTAGAAACTCCCTTGGAACTCTAACAACGTGGAAAATGGTGGAAATATTGAAGATCAATGGTCAATATGCATTGTTTTTCATGGTCGATTTCCTTGGAAATGTCGAGAAGTCAATGGTCAACGTGAGAGGTGTCTTTCATTAGCGTGGAAATTCCCATAGATTAACTTTTTTGAGGAAAAATGTAATAATGGCAGTCAATTTTCACAGCTACTTTTTACAATGTGAAAACAGTGAAAAACACACTACCCGAGGAACCAATTTCATTTTGTAACAATTTCCAGCTTCCCAAAACAGCTACACTTGTTCCTGCATTATCAATCTGAAGAAATGTTTATTAGCAAGTTCTCTAGTTAATTACTTATCTCATTGTGTTTCACGTGTCATTTAGATGCGTGATTGTATGTGTCCTCAGATACCCACCCACTTTCAATGTTCATTTGTTTCTCTTCCATTCTATGCCATCGGGATGCTAACCACGTTTGAGAAAATTCATAGGTTCACTTGTTCTGACCATTATTTTCATAGAGGTCTTTTTTGTTGTTCTTAAAAAATTATGGATCCAATGTTCTTCACATTTTCCTGTTTTGCAGTTGTGAGTAATGAACACTCTAATGTGGCAAGCGATGACAGTGACGATGGAAGCAGTAGCTCCAGTGACTCCCGAACTTGCAATGTATCAGATTTCCACATTTCTGACATGAGCGTGGCTAGGTTACCCTTTGATGAAAACACAGGACTTGATGATATAATAACTGCAGATGCATGTCCTGATTATGAATGGACAGATCCTGATATGATGTTTGATATGGTGGAGGGATGCATGATGCTGCCTTTCCTTGAGGAAACTGTCGAATCAAGTAATTTACTGGATAGGGGATCCATTGAAGAAGCTGCAACAAACTCTGATGATGCATGCTTATATCTAGCAATTCACCAGATGAAACCATCTGAAGTTAGCTCTCATTCTGGAGACCTGGATGAAGTGGATGACTTTGATCCACATTCATTCCTTAGAAACTTACCAGACCTTTCTGAGGTGGTTCCATCGCTTTGGCCTGTATTGTTACCAAAGGAAACACGGAAAAGGAAGCCTGTCACCCTAGTCCTTGATTTGGATGGTAAGGAAACGTAACCCCTTTCTCCAAGTTTGTTTATATCGGCTCCCATATGCTTACTGTTTCCCTTTTGATATTTCTGAAGTCTGTATCTAATTTGATTTGGATTGTGATTTTCCTTAAAAGTATGCCGCTATGCACACATATTTCATATTTATTTCTGCACTCTTGCTTAATGAATGTTGATTTTTTTGTGGGTTTGTTCGATATTTGTTTGTGTTCATTTTGCGACTCGTAAAACTGAGAAATTAAAGTAAACAATGCTAGAAATGGACACACTTGGGGTGATTTGGGAGTACCTTAGGAAGTGGGGTGGGTTGGATGCTTTTCCGCTAGATTAGTGTCTAGTTTTAAGTAGTACCTGGAATGAACAAAATAATGTTTTGGGGACAGAAAAGCTGAAAACCAATAACCTTCTCATTCATGTGTCATTTTCTATACAATCCGAAATGCTCAGTTAGTTCAAAACAAAGTAACCCCACCAACATATTAATAAAAAATTAGAGTGAAAGTACCATCAAGTGCAACCTTGATAGTGCTGAGTTAGAGAAACCTGCAGTGAACACTGTGAAGATAGAACTGTCAAGCTTGATTATTCAGGATGAGTACAAAATGGATTGGAAAAACTACTCGAGCAATCGGTTGTTGGAAATCACTTATACGCAGTGCTGTCAAAATCCTACAAATTACGATTTGAGTCGAATCTAAGTAAAACGATTTGAATCTCACCTTCGAATCCCTTTTTATATGAATCCTACAATTTTATGATTTGAATCCTACAATTTACAATTCAAATCCCGATTTACAATTCAAATTATACTCGTTCTATTTTAAGCTTCACTTGGCTTTCATGTTATGTTTTTAAATTGGTGGGGGCTTTAAGAATCATTTAGAAAAAGAAAAGAAAAAAGAAAAAGAAAATAGAATCGTCTAGAAAAGGTAAATTATTTTATTTTGTTCTTTATAATAGATGAAATGATATATATTCTCCTCAACATTAAATCGTCGAGCTTTTTTTAATGATTTCTTACTTCTTAACTAGTCAAAACACCAAATTGATGTAGGGCTTATCTGGAATGTTTTTATGGACGGTTGCGATCATGTTAACTTATGTGTATTGTGAAATGATGGTTAGAAATCAAAATATCTTTTTTCGTCGGTCTAAAGAATCCAATGCCACTTTCCAACGTGGTTCTACATTCAAGAAAGTTAACAAGAACATGAATTATTGAAGGATCCTTGTATCTTTTTTAAGGAAAATTTCTTGAATGAAAAAAAAAAGAAGGAAAGATAAGAATCCTTTAGCACTATCAATCTATTGTGACATGGTATTACTTGGTGCATATTGATGGCAAAAGGGTGATTGCTGAGTTTTATGATTTATTTATATTTTTAAGAAAATTATAAAAAATCTTACGATTTACGATACAATTCAACCCCAATTACGATTTGCAATATGATAACGATTTTGACAACATTGCTGATAGTTGAACAGCCTGAGTGGTTGTCCACATAGTCCACAGTCCCACAACAGGTCCCACCTGAACCTTGCTCTCAGATTGTGGGGCTGGAAAATTTCGTATTCTCTGTTGATTGTCTCCTTGTACATTATTAAATGATTTCTGTAGTGGTGTCAAATCATACTAGCGATATTTATTAGTGCTTGTGACTGCAACTGATTTTTTTTTTTTCTTTTTCTGCTTGTTCTCTTTTTTGCACAGAAACGCTTGTCCACTCTACCCTGGATCATTGCGATGATGCAGACTTCACATTTCCAGTATACTTCAACATGAAGGAGCACACCGTGTATGTACGCCAGCGGCCCCATCTCCAGATTTTCCTAGAGAGAGTTGCAGAGATGTTTGAAATCATCATCTTCACAGCTAGTCAAAGCATCTATGCTGAGCAGCTGCTGAATATACTGGACCCAGACATGAAGCTTATTTCTCGGCGTGTTTATCGCGAGTCATGTGTATTTTCAGATGGCAGCTATACGAAAGATCTGACAGTCTTGGGACTTGACCTGGCAAAAGTGGCCATCATTGATAATTCTCCGCAGGTACTACTCCAAGCATTCTCATTGGTTGGATTATGAACACTGATTAGTATATATTTTATAGACTTCTAAGTATTTCCTTTCTACTCATATAAAATAAGTAAATATTTCTTTCTTTTACTTAAGTTAGCAACAATCTTCATGGCCACGTCATACTTGAACAGCTGATGTTCAACGATGGAAAATGCCTGGCCACAAACTGTCAATCTGTTACGTTGTGTTTGGAGATGTGCTGTAAATTGCAAGCAAGATGCATTAATATCATCTGAATGGATGGCAACCCAATCCCCCATGCATTCTGGTGACGCAGATATTGGATCTCATTTTCTTCCTTTTCTGCCCTGAAATGCACTGGAAATGGATGTAGACTAGGTTGTAATATGAATTGTAATTGTTAACAACTTGGGGTCAGGCTCCGCAGCTGAGTTGCATGCAGACCAATATTCTTGACCATTAGGTTTTGACTTCCATTTTTTTTTTTTTCTGGCAAGAAGACTACGCTGTGCACAATTGAATTGAATTGTGGTATTCAGTTTTAATGTTTGCCAGTACGGACAACAAGGAAGTAAGCCCTCAAATTGCAGTTGTGTTTCATTGGAGTCCAACTTGAAAGTAACGTACTTGCAATCCGGAGCCCGGTCTCTCAATATGAATGCATCGAACTAGCGATTTCAATTCAGTTTGGTTCTGCATCCAAATACACACCCAAAAAATTGTCTGGCAACTGATTATTTAAAGCATTGTTCTTCTCTTCCAATTTCAGGTTTTCCGGTTACAAGTAAATAATGGGATCCCTATCAAGAGTTGGTTTGACGACCCGTCAGACTGTGCACTAATTTCATTGCTTCCCTTCTTAGAAACTCTCGTCAACGCTGATGATGTCCGCCCCGTCATTGCAAAGAGATTCAATAATAAAGAGTAGTGGGACTTTGTTCTCTCCTTCATTGATTTAAAGTCAACGGTCAGCATCCCCTCATGTCCTCTCTCCTTCTCAAGTGACAGTCGGATCACCATCCATAAGTTCTCAACTCTCAATCCATCTCTACGAACTGATTCATTAATTACTCAATAAGTTTGTCAACTATAGTTTTATCGTTACCCTCTCTTAGCAGAGTTGTATTAATGTGTTATGCTAAAAAGCTAGTAGTGAAAGTGTCCTTTTTTTTTTTTTAAATCTCTCTCGTTTGTGTATGTGTCCTTCATGCACTAGGACAATGCTTTATTGCGATGGTGTGTATATGAATGATTTTACAGTGGAAAAAAGTTGTGATGGAACTCCTTGCTTTGCTCATGTGTATACTGTTATGCTTTAATATGCATTGTATAGCAATGGTAGAAATAAAGACATTTTCCTTCTAACTATTGGAGGCATGCACTATCAGATTTACTCAAAAGTTTATAGAACAAATGCATTACAATGGGTGAAAAACTGAGGGTTTTCCACTGAGTAGACGATGAAACTGGGTGCGCGGGATGATTACATGGCTGCTCATTATATGAATAGTAATTGAAAGATTGTTTGCGGTGGGTAGTAATGAAATTATCAACACTGGGGAAGATCCTTGGGAGGAGGAGAGAGGGACTGAGAAGGGTCAGGGCCATTTTCGACGATGAATGCCATTGCTAGGCCCCATGTGATGTGTGCTTCTACGTGGCAGTGTACAAACCAAACCCCTGGATTATCTGCCTTGAACCTGATCACTGCCCATCCCCCTCTTGGAATTGCCACGGTATTCCTCTCCGGTGGGTCCAGTAGATTGAAACCTGCCGGGTCCCTCTTGCTGTCAAAATTTCCAAAGCCGCTTCCCACTATGAAGACGTTGTGGCCATGGAAGTGGATTGGGTGGTTCTCTAAGTTGAGGAAGCTTGTGCCTTGCAGCACAAACTCCAAGCAAGTGCCATAAGGGACAGACAGGAGTTTGTTGCCGAATTCTGAGTTCATGTTCACATACGTTGATGATATGGCAGTGTAGTTGAAGGGATGCGGTGGTTTTTCAGGGAAGTCCAAGGAGAAGGGGTGCGTAGCAAGATTTAGGTAATGCGACTCCAAGATAGAAATGGTTGGGCGAATGAAGGATTGGTTGTTAATGGAAGCAGAGAACCACTTTCCGAATAGGCCTTTGCATGTGCGGTTCGGAGGACAGTTTTGGAGGTTGAGGCTTATGGTTAGGAAGACCTGCTTGTCGACTTTCTTGGGCACGTTGCATGGGAAGCTAGGGGAAGCAAGGCTCCGAAGTTTGTTGGAGAAGTCAGTGCTGAAGGCGGTGTCCCGCAAGGGTGGAAGTTTAGGAAGAGAAATGCCTCGAGGATTGGTTGGATGATCAGGAGAAGGTTGTTGGATCTCTGTTGTCTTCTTGGTCCCTTTGTAATGGATGAAACCGACAGTGATGGTGTTGTCGAAGGGGAAAAGGCCGCTGACATATGTCCTCGCAGCCATTGAGAAACTTTTGGTGTAGGTTGTTTGGTTTGCGGTGAGTAGGACATTGGTGGTTTGTCCAGGAGTTATCATTATCACCGGGGTCGCAAAGGGCTTTACGTATGAGCCATCGATCTCAACAACAATCAGTGAGTGGTTGGCGACAGCAAAGAAGAGCTCTTCATTAAGGATTGCATTGATGATCCGGAGCATGTAAGTCTTGCCATGCTCTACAGTCTGCACAAACGTATCTGTACGTTGAAACAAAAAAAAAAAGAGAAGAGGTTAGGCAGGGATGGCAATTCCCACTGTAATTAGTATACATTGCATTGTGACGAATATTGGCGAAAGCGTGATTTTTTTTTTCAGAAAATTTATAAAAATGATATTATCCTGCAATTTTGAAAATCTCTGTAATTTTATTTTATTTTTTTTCCCTTTGCAATTTTAGTGTGGAATTATAAAATCTTAAACTTATTTATGAATAAATTACAATAGATATTTTTAAAATAATTTATTTTCAGCAATATTTTCATGATAATATCGTGAGAAAAAAAATGTCAAAATCTGAAAATCTCGCCAAGAAATTACCATGCCAAGAATAAAAAAAAATTCATGACATGCAGTGTACTAAAATTGGCACTTACAACGCAGGCATTGAGCTGTACAAATTTTAAGTTTTTCAATTTTTTAATCCTTTTATTATAGTTATTATTATTAATTTACAATAGTCTAATTGTTCTCTACAGCTAATTGGGATCGTTGTCGCCCCTATGTATAACTCTCAAGAAACTGTTGGACCACTAAGTTATAGTCCACCCAGCTTATAACTTTCAACCGGTTTAGAGCATGTGACATCAAACCCCTTGAATAGGTTGGCCCAACCATGAGAATTGCCTATTTGAAAAATCAGTCCCATCTACTCATTGGGCGGACCACAACATAAGAAACAATTTCAAGCCATTGATAAATAGCAAATTACAAGTGCAGGCCACTTGAAAAGTGGATGTGGCTGATTTTTCCTAAAGGTGGTCCTCATGATACGGCCAACCTATTAGACGGGTTGGATGTTGCACACACCTCACAAGTTGGAAGTTATTAGATGGGTTGACTGCAAGTTAAAGTCCAACCAGTTGGACCTGAGAGCTACAGCTACTGTGTGTGGAAAAGGTACTGTGCGCTCGACCTCATGGGAAGCTGTGTGGGCCCTACTGTGATGTGTATTTGACATCCACACCATGCATTTGGTGGGGATATCCCAAAAATCAGCTGTATCCAGGACTCGAGTGGGCCATACCAACTAAAACAGTGTAAAATCGGCCTACAACATCTAAAAGCATTTTTTGGAGCCCACTCGAGTTTTGGATATGGTTGAAACTTGGTGTGACCTCTTGTTTAAGTGGAACACGAACAATGGATGGGCTGGATTTCTCAACCACATCTCAGTTGATCCTATAAACGGTCATAAAGATTTCAACGGGTGGATATCCACTCTTTAACCGTTGTCTATGGTGTGGCCCACCACAGAATGGTGCATCTGACTGATGTTGTGGATGGCCATCACACATCACAGCCACGGGGGGGGGGGGGGGGGGGGGGGGGGGGGGGGTGGGGTGGTGTTGAACCATGTTCATGTCGTGTCGTGTTCATGCCGTGTCAAAAATTTGCTCACCCAAACCTAGCCCGTTAACTAACGGGTCAAATCTAGAAACCCAAACTCATTCGTTAATTTAACGGGTTACTTATAACCTGACCCATTTAACTTGTTAGGCCAGACTACTCATTAGATGGCTACACCGTTGATGAGAACAACTGACAGTTTGACCCAACATATAGCTGTAGTCCACCTAGTGGGCCCATTCTACCACAAAAAACAATAGGATTCACTTGTGAGGCAATGAGGAATCACCTGTACATTGCAACATTGCATATGATGGAGTGCCAAGGTTCATAGGTGGGCCATGGTTTGGTGATCTAGACCATTATGTTAATGGGTTAAGCGGGTAAAACATTGACCCGACCTGTTATGTTAATGAGTCATAACAGGTCAACCCGTTAGTGACTCGACACAATAAGCCTGGACCTGAGTAGTAGTTTTTTTTTTTTTGTGGGTTTCATGCAGATTAGCGGGTCATGTGGAATTTTGCCAAGCCTAGTCCAAACCGAGCGGTAGAGGGGACCACCATGATGTATCTGTTTATCCACTCTTTGCATTCCATTTCTAAGATCGGGCCGACCACATGAGACTAAGAATGAGGCAGGTCCGACGGTCAGGCCGACCACACCAAATACTGAGTTGGGTTGCATTAATTGCACCAATGCAAGAGTCATTGCTAGTGTGGTCGACCTGACTGTTTATTCTTAGTCTTATGTGGTCCGCATGATCTTGGAAATGGAATGGATGGTGTGGATAAATAGATACATCACGATGGGCCCCTCCATAGCTTGGTTTGGACGCTTTGCATCCATATAAGGACGTAATCGGCTTCCACCACATGGGAGCTGCCTGGGCCCACCGTGGTGTGTGTCAAACATCAACATCATGCATTTGATGTGTTCCCTTTAGGTTATGGGATATCCTAAAAATCAATAGTATACAGAACTCAGGTGGGCCATACCATCTAAAACCATGTGAAGACATACATAAAACATCTAAAAACACTTGGTGGGGCCCACTTGAGTTTTGGATGTGACTGAAACTTGGCCTGACCTCTCATCCAAGTGGGAGATACACAATGGAGGGCTAGATTTGTGAACCACATCTCGGTGGGCCCAAAAACAAATCATGAAGGTTTTAATGGGTGGATAACACCTCTCAACTGTTGTATGTCGTATGGCCCACCAAAGTCATGAATTGACTTGATGTTTAAGCCCATGGCCCACCATGGAATGGTTCATCTGACTGATGGGGTGGAAATCCAGTCCATCCATTGTGCGTGTCCCACTTAGTTTAAGAGGTCACACCAAGTTTCAACCGTATCCAAAACTCAGGTGGTCCCCAACAAGTACTTTTATATGTTTCTTTCATTTGGTATGGCCCACTTGAGTCCAGGATATAGTTGATTTTTGTGATATCCCATAACCAATATGGACCCACCAAATGCACGGTGTGGATGCCCATCACACATCACAGTGGGGGCCCACACAGCTCGACCACATGGGAACTTTCCATGAGAGAGAGAGAGAGAGAGAGAGAGAGAGAGAGAGAGAGAGATTGCCTTTGGCAGAACAGGGGTAGAGGGGTCCAGGTAAGCCGTTGATGGTATATGCATCTGAAACATTGGCCCCTCCTCCAGAAATCGTGGACTCTGCTAGCACGGCTTCGACGTCGCCCTTCCACCATTCTCCTGCATATAAATACATTACAATAAGAAAAACCTTCAGAGAAATGTGTAAAACAGGAAAAAAGAAAAAAAGAATCGCCCCATCTTGGACGCCCGTTAGGCGGGCCCTTCAATGTATTTCTTGTTTCCCAAAAGTCAGGCTGATCTGTTCATCAGATTGGCCACACATGTACGGATCAGATGTAGAGTACTATACGTTCACGTTTTTGTACAGCAGCTGCCCACCTAATGAGACCGATCTGATTATTGTGCGAGGCCTGCCGGATGAACGGCCTGGATCAATCGTGTGGAGTGATCTATGGTACACCATGATTTAAAATTTTTCTTTTTTCTTTTTCTTTTTTTTTATGCAAGGCAAGCACGTGAGACTCGCGTTGCTTTGGTACGAAGTATCACGCGGGCACGGCATTTGCACCTAAAATAGAAGCGGACGAGACGGGTATTTCGGATTGCGTGGTGTGGCATTTCAAGACACCATTTATTTGTGTTTTTCCTTCATCCAGGTTCCCGTGACCTTATGAACCGGTTGGATGGCAAATAAACATCATGGTGGACATTAGAAAGGTTTCAACGGTGGCCTCATTGTCTCCATTGCTTTCTGTAGTGTGGTCAGCTTTGGATCCGCCTATTTTTGGGCTCATGCCATAAAATGGATGGACAGTGTGGATACAAAACATACATCATGGTGGGGCCCATAGAAGTTTGCCACATCAACACACGGCCGAGGTCTGTGGTGGTGGGTGGCGCACCACGCAATCCGCGTCCGGACTACATCCATCTTGAAGTGTCTCGGTGCCATAAATCGTGGTTGGTGGACCAAATAAAATAAGAGCGAGTGAAATATACAAATTTTAATTTTTGAGAAATGCTATGGGTGCTGCCCATTAGTCTGATCAAGACAGCTTAGATCAAATGTATAAAGAACGTGGCCGATGTGATCATCAGGTGGGCTCCACTTGCACACAACAAATTAACAGCCAAGAAAAATAGACCTGATGTCCAAATTCTCGAAACCACATCATTCATGATCAGATCAGCCTGATTTTTCGAATCACATCAACGAAGCTGAGATTGCTTGATGAGCGGCTCTGATATTACACATGCGCCATCTCTCTCTCTCTCTCATCTACTCTTTTTTGAACACTTACCAAGTATTATGGGAATATCAGCTTGAATTGGGGTGGGAAAAGGAAATGGGGTTCGAGGGTAGACGATGAAAGGCCCATGAACGGATGCCCTTTGCCATGAAATATGCGCATGCCACCAAAACGTGCCCCTCTGATCGACTTTGAATTTGTAGGTGTAGGATCTTTTGCTTTGGATGGGACACTGTGTTATGTACGCTGGTCCATCAGCCCACCCTGTTCTATATTGCCTTATTCCATGCCTAATACACCAAAACAGACCAAAAAAAAAAAAAAAAGAGTAAGAAATTAATTAGCTGGTCAAATCTCATGAATGCTTTTTGGAGAGATCTTGGCCTTTCATCAAGCAGTGCCTCTAATGAAAATTCCTTGGACTGAAAATCAGGCACATCCGTTCATTTAAGTAGATTAGACAAGACAGACGTCCTATATATATATATATATATATATATATATATATATATATATATATATATATATATATATATACACCTGATGAGGGGACCAACCAGAATTTCGATCAACGGCATCTTCAGAGTGGAGTGCACCTGATGAATGGCCCGGACCTTTCACATGTATGACCGGTTTCACGCGCATTGCCTTATGCATGGCCCCACGTGATGAGATGGTCCGATTATTTCGAACCGCACATGCTCTTGGTACTAGCATAAATAAGCTAAGGCCCCATGTTCACGCCTAAGTGATGATGAATGACCGTTGGTTTTTGGAGTTGAACGTGAGTCGTTGATAATTTTGCTTCAATATTCTAAATTCATCTGCAGATAGTCAAAAGGATCAATTGTGTAAGACATCAGAGCCATGCATGTAAATGATGGGCCCGGCCACAAGGATCACCTATCTCAAAAAGCAAGCTGACCCACTCATTATGTGTACTACACCCGTAAGACCATTACAACTGATGTGGCCTCGCCTTGACGAGTGGACGGACCTGATCTTCATGGTGATCAGCTCCATCGTTTGTATGGATCGGATGTCGTGTACAAGTAACTCGTTAAGGTGGAAATATGCGGCATGTTTCTAAGTTGTCATACAGCAGGTTGTAGGTGATGAATCCTCGTGAATAACGTAAATGAGATGAATAAAAAAATCAGACGGTAGTTAGATTAGTTGGACATAAAATAGGGCCACAAGGGCAATTCTTAAAGCTTAAACGGCAATCACATTACTATATTTTACTTTAATTCAATACAAAACATACTTTTGTAATGTGGGCCCCACAATGAAAATAACCCGGTTCAGAAGTATAATGGACGGTTTGATATATATATAAGACTTGCCCAAGGTCCAAATTCAACATACAAATGTGGCCCGTCTGGTTGATGGACCGGCTTGACTTCTGCGCCCGGCCATCTTTGGGGTGGATATCCCACCTGATGCACCATCAGATGTCCTACACACGCATCACTGGCACGTATTCTGCCTGTAGAATGCGTGTGCGTGGTTTAAAGCTATTTTTTAATAAGATCAGATTCGATTGGAACCCTTTTTTTTTTTTTTTTTTGTTCTTCAGTCGCTCTTCTGGTTTCACGTTGTTGCAGTAGGATGAACTTTACGTTTCATCCCGATGAACCGGGTTTCGTTTGCTTCGACTCGTCACTGTTCACACGATTATTAGTTTTGTGAATCTAGGCCGTCCATCTGTTGGCCCTCCCATTGATGTCCCTTGATAACAAAAAGAGAAGACAAGAAAAGCATGGGGTTGGACATCGACGGTGAGGACTATGGAAGAACCATCTGGGTTCGCCAGCCATATATATATAACCACGTATGTGATGGGTGGCGATGGACCAAGATCGGTTCATCTCAGTGAATGAGAATCAGCCTCTAGCATTGGTATCGAATGTTGCAGTGCTCAGTGCTATAAATTAAGAGTAGCTAACGATTCATGATTGGGCTGTTTCTTGGGTGCCATGTCGATGGGCCATGAGATAATAATCATGCTGAAAGGATAATCATGACCATTGATTTATAATCTTGAACTTGAACCGTTGAAAATTTTCGTTTGGATACTTAGATTGTAATGTAAAAGTCATGGTCATGGGTTCGAGGACCCATTGTGGTGAAATTCCACTGTGGTGTTAAGTGAGTGTGTGAGTGCCTGTGTTAAATAAATAAAAACAGTACAACGCGAGGATGGACGGTTTGGATCATCTGTCTATCTTTTCATGTGGGCCCAATGGTTTCAACGCAAGCAATGGATACAATTTAAAGAGTTAATATCGATTTTCCAGTTTATTGCAATATTATTGTCATCGCTTCCTACCTTTACCAACGTCCCATGCTTTAAGTGACACGTAGTGTGTCCAATCTTTAATCCCGGCCGTTCATTCATCCCTACAGTTTAGTGCAAGCCATGGTGAAAAAAATTCCACTCGAAGGATGATCACAAGCCAATTTATTTACTGCAGTCCATTTTTTGTGAACATTGGGGACATTGCTAACATCATATATGATCAGCTATGTGTAATTATTAGTGATATTTCATGCACTTATGGAGTAAAAAATAAAAAAGGATTTATTTTAAAAAATAAATGAAAGAAAAATCCAGACCATCAATTTGGTCCAACACAAATTCGTGGGCGACTGTGAAAAATAACACCAATTGAATGATGCTATCTATCGCGAGTTGGACCCCTTCTTTCATAGCCATCCATTTTCCAACCCATGGATGGATGGTTAGGACCTGATAAATGTGATTATATAAAACCACAAAGCAATCCTGATGTGCACTGATAAATAGATGGCTCAAATTGCTAACGGGACCCATTTTGATGTAAAAGATCTTGATTTTACTTTTATAGGCTAATGATCAGAGAAATTTTTACACGGTAGCCAATGAATTGTATGCTAGGCGTAAAGGACTGCTGAGATCAATCATCTGGACCGTCCAAATGTCTAGATGCAACTAGGAGCACCATAACTTAGAGGGCTCTTAGAGAGCTGGATCGCTAACCATCTTTTCGGTCCGATCAGACACTCGTATTATGTTTAAATACAGATTCTTTACAGTGCTCTATTTCCCACCAACAAATGACATGTAGAAATATCTGGGCCGTTCAACGGTTGCATCAAACAGACCATCGGCTGTAGAATGATTTCGATGGTCTATCAGGGTGATGATTGGGCCATACTAATTTTCCCACCAGGTGATGAATCGGACCTATCCACCCTTTTAATTGTGCCAAACCCGAAGACTGAGTCAGACTATAGCTTGGACACTGATTTCCATGGTGTACCGCATGAATGGACCATCCTGGTTTTCCACGGCTCAGATGCTCTACACAAGTGACATGTTGGTGGGGGAAGGAAACGTTGTAAGTGAAAGATTACATACATTTCTCAGTCTATTAATTCACGAGTCTTCTCTTTTAACCTCAAGCATGCATGAATCTCTAACCAAGAATCTCGTATTAAAATGGCCATGCATGCATGAAATCTGCATGAATAAACAAGCCAGGAAGAAAGGCTAACCAATGAATGGTAGTGTTATGCTCAGCATGGTTAGTGACTCTGACTTCAACTTCATCGCCCTCATAAACAGCGATTGTGGGGCCCGGGTACTTGCCATTAACGGTGAGGAGAGGCTTGGTGCTGCACAAAAGGGTCATGTTCTTCCATTCAACCTGCAACCAGCAGAAACCGTAGATATTAGAGTTTCGATGAATGGTATGTAACAGAGGGATTAGGTGAATCGTATGTGGATTTCTCCAAGAGACTTACATTGAAATGGAAGTGTCTTTTGGTTGGGGAAGGTGTCGATGGAAACGGTCTGTGTTGAACTGAGATTCCAACACATGAACACAAGAGAACCATGACCAGCAACCCATGACTCTTGTTGCAGCAACTGATCTCCATTCTCACCAACTCTCAAATGTAATTAATACCATATATATATATATATATATATATATATATATATATATATATATGGGTTCTGATGGAATGTGGGCCCCACATGACAGCTCACCTTGAAAGGCATGCACACGTGTCGGATACCAGGCCATTCATTAGGTAGTACGCACTGTGAACATGACTAATACTAAAATCGGTGTGGTACACTAAACCAAGTGACTAGTGAGCCATAGAAATATGCGGACTTTGGATTTTTTTTTTTTTTTTTTTTTTTTTTCTAACCGTCCCTTTTATCTCATACAATTTTAACGTGCCTGATCAAAAGACCAACATTGTTTTTTATCCATGGCATGTTCATTGTGTATATTACCTGATGAATGGTTCAGATCTCTACAAAATAGACTGCCCGGGGAGGGAGCTGTCATGCGGGCCGACTGTTCTATCAAAATCCTATTTATGCATGTATTTCTTTTTTTTCTTTTTTCTTTTTTTAATATGAGAAATGATCTGGCATTCTCGTAGTCCTAGATTGTATTGTGATACTTGGGCAGCCAAATTGATTGATCTCGAAAATCCATTAGTTGCAGAAAATTTTCTAAATACAAGCAAATTTCCACTAGTTGGAAGATCATGATCGTCCATGGACTCGGTTTAAGCAGTAGACCATCCCTGTAAACTACAAGACGAATGTTTCCAATAATAGGAATAGATGCTACAGCAGATTACCATCAAGACTACAATTTCGGGTACATCCGCAGACTACTGAACCGGTTGACTGGTTCATTTATAGGGTGGAGGTGCTTAGCTTAACTTCCTGGCGTGGGGGTACTGGAGGTTGGTTGGAGGTTGAAGGAAACAGACAGCGGAGGAAGCGGATTGCGTACTGAGTAAACTCTGTGGGGTCCACCGTTATTTATGTATTTTATCCACTCCGTTCATCCATTTTAACAGATAATTTTATGGTTTGAGAATAAAAATAAAACATATAAAAATTTTAACTGGACCACACCACAGGAAACAATATGAATTGAATCTGTACCGTTGAAAAATTCTTGGGGGCCGTGGAAGTTTTGGATCAAGCTGATATTTGTTTTTTTTTTTTTCCCTTCATCAATGTCTGTGTGATCTTGTGAACAGGTTGGATGACAAATAAACATCACTGTGGGCCCCAGAAAGGTTTCAACAGTGGAAATCATTATACCCACTGTTTCTTGTGTATGGTCCACCTAAGTTTTGGATATGCTTCAATTTTGGTTTTAACACCTTAAATGAACTGGAAAAGCGGATGGACGGTGTAGATAAACTACATACATTTACAGTGGGCCCAACTGAGTTTACTCAGTACGATAAGAGCGTCCTGAGCTAATTCCGACAGGGGAAGGGGTCAACGTGCTTAGCTCATCTTCCTGTCTGAGCAATGTGATATGGCTACTCGCGCGAGTAGCCACTTGGATGGCTACTCTCCCCAGTGTTCATACATGCAAATGTAGCATGTAAGTGCGAAATCTGGTCTGCTGTTCAGTTGGGTCCACTTGGTTTGTGCTATGACCTGAAAATCAGGCTGTTAAAGTTATCAAGTGGGCCCATCCATGCATGTTGAATGTAGATCGTTTAAAGTTTCATTTCTTTTGGGACCCACCTGATGAACCAACCAGACTGATTATTGGTCAAGCCAAAATACATATATGGTGAGACCCATCAGATGAACGATCTGGATCTTTCCTACACGTGCCATATTAACATGTGAAAGCTAGTACCCACTGCATTCCTCTTCCTACGCTGGAAATGGGCTGGGTTGCCTGTCTGGTCTGGACGCTGGCCGGATGCGGTTTCGGCTTAGGTTTTTGAGATAGGCATGTGATTTGGACCCAAGCTTGGTTTTGAAGTCCGATCGATAATTGGCTCAGGCAAAGGTTAGGTTTACAGAATTTTCCAATTAGGCCCGCCAATTTCAGGCCCAGTTATTTAATGGGATGGGCCTGTTCTTGATTTGGGCCCACTAAGATGACGAGTCCTCTGCGACTGCGGAGCTTGACTCTCTCTCTCTCTCTCTCTCTCTCTCTCTCTCAAATATTCTTCTCGTCATGACAAACCCATGCGAGCATCTTCTCAGCGGGCGCGGATTAGGTAAGACCCCGGCCTCACCCAAGACGGTGTGGCCCTTACCATGGGTTACTGTGGGGCCCACTTTGATGTATGTATTATGTATCCACACCGTCCATCCGATTTTTCAGACCATTTAATGATATTATCTGCAAAATGAAACAGATGCAATTATCAGGTGGACCATATCATTGGAAACAGTGTTGATTAACCATTAATGGGCAACAAAAATTTTGGATCAACATGATATTTATTTTTTTCCATTCATCCAGGCTTATTTTACCTTATCAACAGATTGGATGGTAAATAAACACTACGGAAACGTTAATGTGTGCCCTAAGAAGTTTTTAATGGTAGCACGATCAATCACCACTATTTCCTGTGGTATGGTCCACCGGATAATTGGATCTGCTTAATTTTTTGCATACTGTCCTAAAATTATCTGGAAAAACGTATGGACAGCGTGGATACATAATACATACATCAAGGTGGGCCCCACGGTAAGGGCCGCACCATCTTGGGTGAGGCTGGGGTCTCACCCAATCTGCTCTCCATATTTGGTGTCCGGGTAACCGCTCAGTGGATGGGTCTCTGACCATGGGCCCCACCTAGATGTATGTATTGTATATCAACGCCGTCCATCCGTTTTTCTAGCTCATTTAAGGGCATAATACTAAAAACGAAGCAGATGAAAATCTCAGGTAGACCACACCACAGGAAACATGGGCATTGAACGTCCACCATTAAAAACTTCCTTGGGTGCTCCCTAATGTTTATTTGCCATCGAACCTGTTGATAAGGTAACAGAGACCTAGATGAAGAGAAGACATAAATATCAGCTTGATCCAAAACTTTTGTGGGGCACATGTTTTTAATGGTATGCGTTTTATTATCAATTTTTCCTCTTCTCTGGTCCACCTGAGATTTGGGTCCGCTTTATTTTTTTTGTTCGTGAGCTAAAATCAGCTGGCAAAACAAATGGACGGCGTGGATATATAAGGCATACATCGAGGTGGGCCCCACGGTCATGGACTCACCCACTCAGCTGTTACCCGGCCCCGAGTCACCTAACCCGCACCCTTCTCATCCATTCAAACTTTTCCACGGGAACATTTTTCTTAGTACTTGTAGAAAGTTATTTTATTTAACGGTTGGGATCAAATGACGGGACAGAAAGACTGATCCACCAGAAACTACTTTCCACATAGGTGATAGTAGCATTTCCCACCATGAAGAGCCATATTTAAGTGGGCCATCCAACCTCCAAAACCTCTCTGGCATGAATCCATGAGCTTCTGAGTAGTGTCAATGTGACGATAGCAACGCAACAACCCTCGTCTCATTACCTCGCTCATACCTGACACGTGGAATTTTGGCTGAGCGTTGCGGTGGTAGGGTCACATCCGACTAAAGTGTTCAGTTTTTTTTCGTGTTTAAAAGGACAGTTATAGCGATTTGTTTCTCGAGTTGAATCTATTTTAATCCTGACCGTCGCACAAATGTTGCTTTCCAGAAGGATATAATTGTCCATTTGTATTTTTTTTTTTTTCTGCCAATTTGGGTGCATTTACAAGACCCACACTGGATCTTGTAAATGGACGGTCTGGATCCACCAGCCAACAGGCTACATGTCAAGTATTGAGCGACAAATGTTCCTCTTTGATCGAACGCACCGGAAAGGTAATGAAAGGGGGGCACACTGCACACAAGTATCATGTTGTGCACCGTACGCGTGGTACACGTGCACGCATATTCCACCATTCAGAGCGGTTGGTGGATTCCCAACCCGATTTCTAGAACCTAAATTGAAAATCTGGAAATTGGACTTGAGAAATATCTCGATGGATTCGAACTCACGGTGTTTGGGTGGAGAGGGGATTAGGTGAGACCCGGCCTAACCCAAGATGGTGCGGCCCTTACCGTGGGGTTACTTTAGGGCCCACCTTGATGTATGTATTATGAATCCATGCCGTCCATCTGTTTTTTCATATCATTTATAGAAATATCGGAAAAATAAAATAGATCCAGTTATCAGGTGAACCATACAAAAGAAAATTGTGTTGATTGATCATTAATGGGCCACAAAAGTTTTGGATCAAGATGAACTTTGTTTTTTCCCTTCATCCAGCCTTATGTGACCTTTTCAACAGATTGGATGGTAAATAAACACTAGGGAAACATTAAGATGCGCCCTAAGAAGGTTTTAATGGTAGGACAGTCAATCACCACTGTTTCTTATGGTATGGTCCACCTGATAATTGTATCTGTTTAATTTTTGGACTAACGCCCTAAAATGATCTGGAAAAGGGTATGGACAGCTTGGATACATAATACATACATCAAGGTGGGCCCAACGGTAACCCCACGGTAAGGGCCGCACCCTCTTGGGTGAAGCCAGGGTCTCACCTAATCCGCTCTCGTTTGGGTGGGGACTGGGATTGGTGTGAACCGTCCCTCAATGTGCACCGTGTGCACTGTAGAGGAATCCATATAGAGAAGCTGAGTTACCTGTTTGCGTCCAAATATGTACATGCGGCCTTTTTGGTTTATCCAGGCTATTGATCTGGTGGTTCCCATCATGGATGAACCTTGTCCAATGAACCTTTTCATTCGGTCAACTATATCTTTCCACTGTTGGCTTGTAAATATATGGTTAAGAAGAAATGTAACAGCAGTCCACATGCAACGAAGAAAAAACAACACTTTCGACGGGTAGGATCTCTCTCTCTCTCTCTCTCTCTCTCTCTCTCTATATATATATATATATATATATATGGTCCATCCATGATGGGGTCCAGTGGATAAATGGCTTGGATAAACTAACCATGGGTTCCACACGCTCCCTGTTTCACACAAACATCGTAACCCATCCTTGCTCACGTGGGATGGGATGGAAACCGGTTGCTATGTATAGAGTAGAACGTTCTCTTGGAAAGGACCGGTTGCTAGGTATAGAATAGAATGTTCTCCTGGAAAGGTCATTTAATGTTATTATATTTGGAGATTGAGAAACGATGATGGTGAAAAACGGAAAGATGATTTTTTAATTAGTGGGGGATCGATGGTGATGACTGATGAGCCGTGTTTAATAATAGACCTTTCGAGCTTTGAATGTGGTCGAAACAATAGATTATTGTTTTCATGCATTCACTTGAATGCAACCAGTTGGATATTCAGATGATCAGAGCTGCGTATTTTTGGACTTTGGCCATCCTTGTAAGCCCATCACATGGGTAGCTAAGATTATCGGTATATGCGGTCATGGATAAGTTACGTAACACGTGGTTAGAACCATACATATGCACGGAAGTTCCTGCACTGGAAATTAGGTGGGGCCCACCGTAATGTTTGTGAGAAATCCACCCGTCCATCCTTTTTTGAGATTATTTTAGGACATGCCAACAAAAATGAAACAGATCCAAGACTCAAGTGGACCGCACTAAAGGAAAAGGGTGGGTAGGAAAATTCCTACTGTTGAAACTTACCTAGGGTCCATAGTGATGTTTATATGCCATCCATACCTTTCATAACGTCATTACTACTGGGATGAACTGAAAACACAAATATTAGCCTGATTCAAAACTTCTATGGCCCCATGAATATTTCAACCGTGGACATTCAATCCTCAAGTTTTCAGCCTGCTTGAGTCTTTGATCCGGCTCATTTTTTTTCTCATGTCCTAAAATGATCTCACAAAACGGATGAATGGGTGGATTTCTCACGAAAAGCACTGTGGGCCCCACCTATGTTCCCAATGCAGGAACTTCCTCTGGAAGTAGCAGGAAATCCCCGTCAGAGTAGTTACAGGGCACGGTTTGGGTGGATCCCCAACTGTGGTGCCACTATGATTTATTTATTTATTTTTATGGGTTAGTTCACACACCCATTGTTAGTACACCCACCCAGGTTAGTCACATCACAATGTTAGCCACCCCTATTATGAGAATGGATACCATGACCTCAGTGTTGAAACGAGGCTATCTTTACTCAAGTCTCTACTTGAGCTATGGTCCTGGGTGTTTTTGGGTTAGTTCACACATCCCACTGTTAGTACACACACCTACACTAACCAACCCCCCGCCCTAATATCCCATGTTAGCCACCACTGTTAGTACACAGTGGGTTCATGCCAATAAACCATCACACTTTCTTAGAAATTCCCATATGTGGAAATTACATGGCTATTCACATGCAATTGGCATACGTGTATACATCACATGATATAGCAGAAGCTTACTGGTCATGCCAACCACTAACCAAGTGCCTCGTTAGTTGAAGTTCCACCTCGTCCATCAGGTATATGCTGCCTAATGTTCCCCCCGAAACTCAAAAATCATAAATCATGACAATCCAAAGCTCAGGTAGGCCACGTCACTGGAAAGAGTTAGAATGTGCATGCCCCACCATTAGTTTTCTGCAAGGCCCACTGTGGTGTTTATATTCCATCTAACCATTCATCTAAGGTGGCCAATCAAGATGAAATCAGTCCCTAAAAATCACTCTATTCCAAAACTCAGGTGGGCCATACCATATGAATTTATAGCTTTTAGGTATAATTTTATACTGTTTCTGTGGGGTGGTCCACTTGAGTTTTGAATCAGCCTGATTTTTTAGATCAAGGCTGTGTGAGTTTTCAAATTGTTATTGGAATAAGTTAAGGTTTATTAAACTATAGTCCAATGGTTTTAAATTGTACTTAATGGTCCACGAATCAACGGTCCATACCATTAGTCATTTGTAATTTATCATGGTGCATCTTGCAATGGACTACTTGTGCACAAAAATTCTCCTGCTTGGAAGATCCTACATAAAAACGAAACATTGCTAGGATCATCCTGTCAAACAACCACTTTCTCTAAAAGCTCGAACTTTTAGAGGATGGCGTAACAATGTATATCAAGGGACTTCAACACTCCCCCGCACGTGCGGGGTGGAACTTCCGTACGGGAACGTATTGGGCAAGGGTGGAGGGACACTCACACCATAAATAGGCCGGGTGGAGGGACACTCGCACCATAAAATAGGCCAAGCTTGCCCCCCGTGGGAGAATATATTAACCGGTGGCATATTTGCTACTTCCGAGATTTGAACACAGGACCTTCCTCTCTGATACCATGTCAAACAACCACTTTCTCTAAAAGCTCGAGCTTCACATCTGGATGCTGCATTTCGGATTCTTCGTTATCTCAAAGGCTCTCCTGGCAAATGTCTTCTTTATTCTAATCATGGTCATTTACATATTTCTGCCTTTTCTGATGCTGATTGGGCCGGTTCGAAAGATGACCGAAGATCTACAACCGGCTATTGTTCTTTTGTTGGAGGAAACCTTGTCACATGGAAAAGCAAAAAGCAGACAGTGGTGGCTCATTCCAGTGCCGAAGCTGAATATCGTGCTATGGCACATACCACTTGTGAATTACTTTGGCTTAAAAGTTTCTTAACTGAGCTTGGTTTCCCCCCTCCTACTCTCCTACTCCAATGAAAATGATGTGTGATAATCAAGCCGTCATTCATATTTCAAGTAATCCAGTGTTCCATGAGCGCACAAAGCACATCGAGGTCGACTGTCACTTTATTCGGGAAAAAGTCAAGTCTCAAGAAATTGTTACTCCTTATGTTTGCACATCTGACCAACTCGCTGATGTGTTTACTAAAGCACTACCCAAAGATCGTCATCGGATTATTTCGTCCAAGCTTGGCCTTTCTGACATTTTTAGCCCAAGCTTGAGGGGGAGTGTTAAAGGAGCAATAGAAACATCTGGTCCACATCCGTCGAAGACATGATCCACCCTGATTTAGTGGACCGTCCTGATCTCTTCTTTATAGTCAGTTTCCATATGTATTGTAGCCCTTAAAATCAAAGGCTGTATTTCATTGAGTTTTAATATAAATAAACAGAGATGTTGCTCGAACTGTTAGAGGATGGCGTATCAATGTATATCAAGGGACTTCAACACTCCCCCGCACGTGCTGGGTGGAACTCCGCACGGGAACATATTGGGCAAGGGTGGGTGGAACCCAGGTGGAGGGAAAGCAAAGGTGGAGGGAACCCAAGTGGAGGGATAATCACAACTCACACCATAAACAGCCCCTCGTGGGAGAATATATTACCGGTGGCATATTTTTGCTACTTCCGGGATTTGAACACAGGACCTTTCACTTTGATACCATGTCAAACAACCACTTTCTCTAAAAGCTCGAACTGTTAGAGGATGGCGTATCAATGTATATCAAGGGACTTCAACATGTCAAACAACCACTTTCTCTAAAAGCTCGAACTGTTAGAGGATGGCGTATCAATGTATATCAAGGGACTTCAACACTCCCCCGCACGTGCGGGGTGGAACTCCGCACGGGAACATATTGGGCAAGGGTGGAGAGAACCCAGGTGGAGGGATAATCAAGGGTGGAGGGAACCCAATCACAACTCACACCATAAAACAACCCCCGTGGGAGAATATATTACCGGTGGCATATTTTTGCTACTTTCGGGATTTGAACACAAGACCTTTCGCTCTGATACCATGTCAAAGAGAGAGTGGTTATGGAATTCTCTGATACCATGTCAGATAACCACTTTCTCTAAAAGCTCGAACTGTTAGAGGATGGCGTATTAATGTATATCAAGGGACTTCAACACTCCCCCGCACGTGCGGGGTGGAACTCCGCACGGGAACATATTGGGCAAGGGTGGAGAGAACCCAGGTGGAGGGATAATCAAGGGTGGAAGGAACCCAATCACAACTCACACCATAAAACACCCCCCGTGGGAGAATATATTATCGGTGGCATATTTTTGTTACTTCCGGGATTTGAACACAAGACCTTTCGCTCTGATACCATGTCAAAGAGAGTTCTTGTGTTAGGAAACACCCAACCTCTCTGTTTATTTATATTAAAACTCAATGAAATACAGCCTTTGATTTTAAGGGCTACAATACATATGGAAACTGACTATAAATAAGAGATCAGGACGGTCCACTAAATCAAGGTGGATCATGTCTTCGACGGATGTGGACCGGATGTTTCTATTGCTCCTTTAACACATCCATCAGATGTCCAGCAATTGGCCAATTAGAACCGTTCGTTCGGTAAGATGTTTGGAGTTTTGATCCACCCAAAGTGCAACTCACGTGCATTTCACAAGTGACGAAAATGACTTGAAATCCCAAATGGCCTAGCCGGGCTGGGCTTACTAGCTGTAAGCCCAGCCTGACACAGGCCAGGCCTGAAGACCGATGGGCCAGCCTGGCCCATGACAACTTTAATAATGGAGAGTTGGATGGCACTCATACATAACCTTGGGCCCCACACAGATTGATCATACGGTTAGCATATGTTCCAACGTACGTGATCATTCCCGGTGCAAGTAACTGTATGGTTGGTAAGGATGCCCTACTAGTGGGCCACTCTAGAGGCAGCCCATGTTTGGGGAAAAAAAAGGTTCAGCGATTTGACGGTTCCAAAACCTGAGGGTCAAAGGAATTACCACCTTTAAATTTGGTCTTTATTTATTTATTTATTATTATTATTTATGATATCGTTTGAGGATGCAGAAGGAATGGCAAGGACTGCCTCCGTGTGGTTCGTCTAAAATCCATGGACCATCCACGGTCTAGCCCATCAGTTGGATGATCTAGATTGACCAACCACGGGAATTTGAAACCAGAACATGGCAGAGAATCATCTTTCAAGAGTGACCTTTGGTTTTGATCGATGATGTTTTGAATGGTTTGGATGAGTATGTGCATGCCAGGTGACAACATCTAAGTGTGTGGATGTATGAGGTTTCATGCTTATGTCAGATTGTGCTTTTCTCATGCATGGAAATTATGACAATCCAAATCATGGTACTCCTTGTCGATGTATCATAATCCCATCTTTACATTGATAGGATTTTCATAATTTTATAAGTTTTTCATTAAATTTAGACTATTGGTCATTTTATTTCAACCATTATTCAGTTCGAATTATTCCATTGGATTGAGTTTTGGATTATGCTGCATAGTCGATTTGGTGTTGCCATTTGCACAGTGTAGATCAACACGTTTACGTGCCATCTATGCAATCTCTTATTGCATGGGGCGCGGTTTGGGTGGATCCCCGGATCCACTGAGGTCGGTGGATCCCCAACTGTGGGGCCACTATGATGTATGTACGTTACATCTACACCGTCCATGCATTTTGAAAGCTCATTTTAGGGCATTATTCCAAAAATGAAGCAAATCCAAATCTTAGGTGGACCATACCACATGTAATAGTAGTGATTGAATCCACACCATTAAAAACTTCATGGGGCCACTAGAATGATTATTTTCCATCCAACCTGTTGAAAAGGTCACAAAGACCTGGATGAAGATACCAAACAAATGTTAGCTCGACCCAAAACTTTTGTGACGCATGAGAAGCTTCTAATGGTTGGGTACCATTATTTACTCTATTATGGTCCACCTGAGATTGGGATCTATTTCATTTTTTGAATCATGCTCTAAATTGAGTTTTTAAAATGAATGTACAGTGTGGATGTAATAGACACACATCACACAGTGGACAACACGGTAAGGGATCCACCCACCTTGGTGGATTTGGGGATCCAGCAAAGCCGCACCCTATTGCATGTGTATGAGTCATCACACTGTTGGAAAATCGGTCAGCGGAAGCACCAAAGAAGATCAAACAATCACCACAAAGCCACACAAGCAATCAACGCAAAAGCAAACGAATTTTACGTAGAAAACCCTTGCGGGAAAAAACCGTGGCACAAAGCGACAACTTCCATTATGAATTCAGATAATTACAGAGCTATAACTACCCGAGTAGATCCCAAAGATGAACAACGCACACTACCTCTCAAATCCTCTCTCCCAATAACCCTAATCCCGTTTAGAACAGCTAGGTATTGCTTAGCATTAGGTCTAGCACGATTAGGAAACATATATATAAGAGGAAATCCGAAAATAGAAACAAGTAGCGCGAAAACCGCGCAACACTACAATCTCTGTAGACCGCAGACCGGTCACATGACCGGTCGTGACCGGTCCAGAAAGGTGTGCCGAATGCTGCCTCAACTCAGACCTGTCCTCAGACCGGTCTGAGCAACCTGCGACCGGTCTGAGATCTCCACGACCGGTCTGGCGACCGGTCTCAAAATGGCCAAAATCGTTCAGAGAGTTTTGGACTCAAAACTGCATATCCTGTCCACTGGCCGACCGGTCGTGCGACCGGTCGGTGGACTCTGTTCATGCACAGTAATGAGGCCTTCACAACAAACTCCACCAAGGCATCATTACACTTTGAACCATCTCTTCTACTCTTCAAAGAACCAACTCATCATTAGTCATAGTAGCCGCCTCTCATGCATCACTGCGTCTTCGTTAAGCCTTCGCCAATCCCAGAGAAGTTACGCAGAACTTGAACTTCTCTGTAGGGACCACCTTGGTCAGCATATCCGCCGGATTCATGCTGGTGTGAATCTTGTCCAAAGTCACATCTCCTTCCTCAAGCACCTGTCGAATAAAATTGTGACGCACACAATGTGTTTAGTACATGAGTGATAAATAGAATTTTTAGCCAAATTTATAGCACTTGAGCTATCACAATTAACAGGCACGGCTTCCTGCTGAAGCCCCAACTGATTTATCATTCCTTTCAACCAAACAACTTCCTTGAAAGCTTCTGTCACTGCCATATACTCAGCTTCAATAGTGGACAGAGCCACCACCGACTGAAGCTTAGACATCCAACTAATCGCTCCACCCACTAATACAAACGAGTACCCTGAAGTCGATCTCCTATTGTCCACACTACCTGCGTAATCAGAATCGACATAGCCAACCAACTTGTCCTTTGACTTCTCAAACGTCAAGACATAGTCCTGCGTACCCCGAATGTATCAAAGTAGCCATTTTACAGCTTCCCAATGTTGTTTTCCCGGATTAGACATGAATCGGCTTACAACACCCATAGCCTGTGAAATATCTGGCCTTGTACAGACCATGGCATACATTAAACTGCCCACAACACTTGAATAGGGCACATGAGACATAACATGCTTTTCTTCATCCGTTATGGGACAATGTTCAGAAGAAAGTTTGAAGTGAGCCGCGTGGGGAACGCTAACCAGTTTGGACTTGTCCATCTCGTACTTTTTCAATACCTTCTCAAGGTATTCTTCCTGAGATAATCACAACCTGCTCCTCTTCCTGTCTCTATGAATATCTATGCCAAGAACCCTCTTCGCAGCCCCCAGATCCTTCATCTCGAATGTCCCTGAAAGCTGAGTTTTCAACACATCGATGTCAGACATGCTATGACTGGTAATAAGCATGTCATCGACGTACAACACCAGTATGAGAAACTTCCCATCATTCAGTGTCTTGTAATAGAGACAATGATCGTACTCGCTCCTGACAAAACCCTGACTCATCATGAAGGAATCAAATTTCTTATACCACTACCTAGGCGACTGTTTGAGACCATACAACGATCTCCTCAACCTACAAACCTTGTTCTCGGCCCCTTGCACTATATAACCTTCTGGTTGCACCATGTATATCTGCTCTTCCAATTCCCCATGCAGGAAAGCAGTCTTCACATCCATCTGTTCCAGCTCTAGGTCATATTGGGCAACTAGCGCCAACACGAACCTGATAGATACTTGCTTCACAACCGGTGCAAAAATCTCACTGAAGCCTACGCCTTCACGCTGAGCATAGCCTTTTCCGAAAAATCCACTTACACCCTATCTTTTTTCGGCTCACTAGAAGCTCCACAAGCTCCCAAGTCTCATTCTTGTACAAGGAATCCATCTCGTCTTGCATTGCCATCTTCCACTTCTCAGCATCTACATCCTGTAGTGCTTCCTCAAAGTTAGACGGATCCCCCTCATCTGTAATGAGAGCGAATACAACATTTGAGTCATCCCTGTACCTTGCGGGTAACCTGCGATCCCTGGGTGGATTTCTTCGCATAGGTGGCTACTCTACCTGATCATGTACCTCTGTCTGTGCCTCAGTATTGGCCCGTGTCCCATCTGTCCTCATGAGTATCAATCTGTTCTAATGTTTCTGGTTCCTTTGTAGCATCCTTACGGAATAAAGACCCCTCATCAAACTTGACATCACGGTTCAGGGTGATCTTTCGTGTGACAAGGTCATATATGCGATATCCCTTTACACCATCACCATAGCCAACAAAGATCCCTTTTCTGGCCCTATGGTCTAGCTTATCTCTCTCAACTGACGGTACATGAGAGTAAGCCTCACAACCAAAAACTCATAGGCATGAGTAGTCTAGCGTACGATCACTCCACACTTCCTTAGGGATTTTACATTCAATTGCCATAGAGGGTGACCGATTTATCAAGTAACAAGCTGTGTTAACGACCTCAGTCCATAGCTCTTTGCCCAACCCAGCATTACTAATCATGGATCGAGCTCTCTTCAAGAGAGTCCGATTCATCTACTCTGCCACACCATTCTGCTCTGGCGTGTAGCGCACTATGTTGTGCCTCACGATCCCCTCTTCTTTACAATACGTTTTAAATTCCCTAGAAGTGAACTCACCACCATTATCGGTTCTCAAAATTTTCAATTTCTGCCCTGAATGATTCTCCACCATCGCCTTCCAATACTTGAAAGTCGTGAAAACATCGGATTTATTTTTCAGAAAATAAACCCAAACCTTCCTGCTATAGTCATCGATAAACGACACGAACCACGATGACCCACCAACAGAAATAACGGGCGACGACCCCCATACATCGGAATGGACATAATCAAGCACCCTTTTACATACATGTTTCTCCCTTTAAAAGACAATCTAGACTGTTTCCCATACATGCAGTGTTCATATATACTAAAGTCTACAGATTTAAAGGAAGGAACAAATATCGTTCAGAGAGTACCTTCATGCCCCGCTCGCTCATGTGGCCTAAGCGTGCATGCCACATACGTGCAGACGTGGAATCCACTACAGTCGTTGCAGCTCCACCTACTGAAGTGCTCCCAATCAGCCTGTAAATGTTTCCATGCCTCTGTCCCTTCATAATTACAAGGGCCCCCTTTGAAACTTTGCAGAACCGGTCAAAACTGGTGAACCTGTACCCCAATGCTTCGAGTGCACCAAGGGAGATCAGATTCTTCCTCAACCTTGGAACGTGCCTTACTTCCTTCAAGGTCCGTTCGATCCTATCGAACATCTTGATGCGCACTGTACCAATCCCCACAACCTTGCAGGCGTAGTCATCGCCTAAAAATACCGAACCTCCCTCATACTCCCTGTAGGAAGTAAAGACGCTCCTATCTGGGCACATGTGATATGAGGCCCCAGAGTCCATGATCCACTCATCACGGAGAGGTCCAGTCTTTGACACCGTCAAGACTTCACACACATCACTACCACCTTCCTCGGCTTCAGCGGTATTGGTTTCTCTAGAAGAATCACCTGACTTCTCTTTCTTATACTTAGGACTCTTGCAGTCCTTCTTCATGTGCCCAACTTGGCCACATCCCCAACACTTCAACTTGCCTTTGCCCTTTCCCTTCTATTTGGATCGGGAACGCGACGATTCTTCACCTTGCTCAGAATTCCTTCCTCTCATAAACAATGCTTCGGAGGAGGAATTGCTATCACCGCTCTTCTGTCTCATGGCCTTCGATTGAAGGGCTGAGACAACGGTCTCAACACTAATAGTGTCCTTACCCGCATACAACGACTTCCTAAGTGACTCATATGAACTAGGAAGCGAGTTCAACAAGATCAAGGCTTGATACTCGTCCTTCATCTGCTCACCAAAATCGAGCAACTTGCAAATCAACTTGCTGAACGTGCTAATGTAGTCCTCCACATCTGTCCCCTCCGCCATCTTCAAAGTGAAGAGTTGCATTATTAGATACATGCGATTTTCTAGAGACTTCTTCACATAGATGTTCTCTAGCTTGGTCCATATTTCTACAGCGGTCTTCTCCTTCATGACGTTATAGAGGACGTCATTAACAAGGCACAATTGGATTGAGGCCATTGCCTTCTCATCCATCTTCGTCCACTCATCATCTTTCATCTTGGCAGGGCGCTTTCCAAGGGCGTTCACGACCCCTTGCTAAGTTAGAACGGCACGCATCTTCACCTTCCATAACTCGAAGTTATTTTTGCCCGAGAACTTCTCAACGTCGAACTTGGTACTTGAAGCCATGAGATTGTTTCAGAAAACTTCTTCTTCAACCCTCCAACGATAGCTCTGATACCACTTGTTGGAAAATCGGTCAGCGGAAGCACCGAAGAAGATCAAACAATCACCACAAAGCCATACAAGCAATCAACGCAAAAGCAAACGAATTTTACGTGGAAAACCCTTGTGGGAAAAAACCACGGCACAAAGCGACAACTTCCACTATGAATTCAGATGATTACAGAGTTAGAACTACCCGAGTAGATCCCAAATATGAACAACGCACACAACCTCTCAAATGCTATCTCCCAATAACCCTAATCCCGTTTAGAACAGCTAGGTATTGATTAGCATTAGGTCTAGCACGATTAGGAAACATATATATAAAAGGAAATCCGAAAATAGAAACAAGTAACTCGAAAACTGCGCAACGCTACAATCTCCGCAGACCGCAGACCGGTCGCACGACCGGTCGTGACCAGTCCAGAGAGGTGTGCCGGATGCTGCCTCAACTCAGACCTGTCTTCAGACCGGTCTGAGCAACCTGCGACCGGTCTGAAATCTCTACGACCGGTCTCAAAATGGCCAAAATCGTCCAGAGAGTTTTAGACTCAAAACTGCATGTCCTGTCCACTGGCCGACCGGTCGTGCGACCGGTCGGTGGACTCTGTTCATGTACAGTAATGAGGCCTTCACAACACACACTACCCTTATACTATAAGTTTTTAATGGGCTTATTACTATCATTCTTTTAAATATAACATATGTATGTTAAGTTGGAAAATTAAAGCTGATTTGGGATATCACATATATTCTTGTGAATATATTGAAAAATACAAGCATGTTCAAATTCCTTACATTTACTCTCATCCAAACACAATTGTATAAGCCATTTACTCCCGATTCATTTACCTCCACATCCATTTACTTCCATTTACAATCTCCCAAATGAGCTCTTACACACTGATATGGAGCAAGAGGTGTCATTGGTTTGTTCCGGTAAGTCATATTGTACCCATACTCAAACTAATCAAGTTCAGATCTAAATCTTGAAGACCTGTGCCATTTGATTGGTTCCAGGCACGCATTGGGTTTTTGGGTCAAGGTTTTCAGTGGGTTTGAGGAAAAAAAAAAAAAAAAGTGCATTAAATGGATGGGTTAGATCTCTCACACATATATATGCCACTTTGAATGGGATGTCTTACATGCATTTGGCTTAAGAAACCCCATTTCTTTTACTAATATAATTAATATATATTGAACATGTATAACTTTACAAGTAACACTAACTGGACTAGATTAGATCCGACCCGAACCTTATTAGACGCGATTTTTAAGTGGTCCAACAAATGATGCCTAAACACAACCAGATTAATCTAATAAATGGGACCTATAACCGTTAAAATCATGTCAGGTCTATTGGGTACCTGCAGGTCCAAGTACCCATTGAGAATTTACACATTTATTTTCTTACCATTACCCGTGAGCATTGATTATGTTCCATAGCTTCTGGGTGCCTTTTCATGTACTTGAGATTGAGAGGTTGGGCCGTTGGGCCCAATTTCAACATGTCTTTCCTCTGTCACATGCTCGTCTCAGTACTTACATTAAAAGATGCCATCCGTCCTCCCAATTTGGCCACAAGGGTCTTTATACACACACAGAGATTGGATTCCAATGGCTCTGGAACTCCACTCAATATGATTTGCTATATCTCTTGCTCTAGTTATTTCATAAATTTCATTAACATTATTTTCATCATCATCAACATCATCATCATCTAAGCCTTTTCTTAACTAATTGGATTTAGCTACATAAATTCTTTTCACTACTCTACTCTGTCAAGGGCAGGGGTGTCAACCGATTGAGTTAGGGCCCGGCCAAGCTCTGTCCAAGCTCGCCCATAAATTTTAACCTGAGCCCAAATCTGTGACGGTCCAAGATAGTCCAACCTGGCCTGACCCAGATTAATTAAATAGGGCCTGGCCCAAGACAAAGCCTAAAACGTCTTCCTTCTCTAGCATTCATCATGAAGATTTCAACAACAACAGAAGAAAGAGAAGAAGAAAAAGACTTGCGGAGAAAGAAGCATTTGTCTTTCTTTTTTTTCTTTTTTTTTGAGGTAAAAAAATGAGGAGAGAGAGAGAGAGTGTGTGTGCTTCTTTCTTTGAGAATAAAATAAGAGGGAGAGAGTTGGGAGGGAAAAAATTTACTTTTAATTAAATTTTTTTTTTTTAAACTTTCAAACCGGGTCTAGCTGTGGGCTTTGGACAGTTAAGTCTAAGCCCAGCCCAGTCCATTGACAGCCCTAGTCAAGAGTCATAATCTTTGTTAAATCATAAGTCGTCAGGTCTTTTTTACCATCACTACTCACATCTTTTTGAGCTTTTTCCTAGCCTTTTTACCGTCTTCAACAGAGTGTCACTCAATTCATCTATCCACGCATCTCTGAACTATCAAATCTATTTTCCATCCTTTTATTATCCATGGGCACTACTTTTAAGTTCCTTCAAATGCATGCTTCTAGCTAGTCATCCTTGAACATTCTTTTGATGTGGAAAATAATTAACATGATGATTCCATCACACTAGGTAAGGTGGTCCGGAATTCCAGCTAGGTTTGGAATTGATTAGTGTAAGTCTTACGATACTTCATCCGCTAGGTGGCTTTATTTGAGTGTTATTGCAATACACACCTTTCCATTGTAGCACCGTTATCTTAATAGAATAAAATGGAAGTGGATTGCATACTGAGTAAACTCTGTGGGGCCTATGATCTTATACACACCGTCCATCCATTTTTACAGCTAGTTTTAGTGGTCGGGGCCAAAATTGAAGCATATTTAAAGCTAAAAGTGGACCACGCTACTTGAGCTTGATACAAAACTTGTGTTCCCAAGCAAATTTTCAATGGTAAGCATTCAATTCACACTGTTTCTTGTTGTGTGATGCATTTTAGCTTTGGATATGCTTTAATTGTAGGCTTATACCCTAAAAAGACCTGATAAAAGATATAAATCACGGTGGGCCCCACAGAGTTACTCATATGCAATCCGCTTCGGCGGCTCAACTGCTTCATGGCTGAGAGAGTCCTTGATCTTTGGCTGATTTGGGCGGCCGAATGAGAGAATCTGAAATTTAGTCCACTAGTTGCAAGTATTGAGGGGATGCCCCCAACTGCTTAGGGAAAGTAATTTTTACGGTTAGATTCATGGAAATACATATGTTATACAGACAAAGTGATTGTGCATGTTTACAGATCACCATACTCTTCCAGCGTTTCCATTCAATTTCACTGCGAGTAACTAGTAAGGAAGGGGCGCAGATTTCTCGCGAAAGCCTTGCGCAGGAAGTTCCTGCGCTGGGAACCAAAGCGGGGCCCACAGTAATTTTTTTGATGAATCCACCCCGTCCATCCGTTTTTTGAGATCATTTAAGGACATGAGAACAAAAATGAACTCGATCCAAGACACAGGTGGGCCGAAAACGTGAAGATTAAAATTCCACAGTTGAAATATTTGTTGAGCCACAGGAGGCTCGAATCAAGATAATATTTGTGTTTCCAGTTCATCCCAGTAGTAGTAACGTTATGAACGGTATGGATGTCATATAAACATCACTGTGGGCCCCAGGGAGGTTTCAACGGTAGTAATTTACCTACCCACCTTTTTCTTTAGTGAGGCCCACTTGAGTCTTGGATCCGGTTCATTTTTGTCCTCACGACCTAAAATGAGTTCCCAAAACGGATGAACGGGGTGGATTTATAAAAAAAAAATCACTGTGGGCCCACCTTGGTTTCCAGCGCAGGAACTTCATGTGCAAGGCTTTCGCAGGAAATCCGCGCCCATAAGCCTTGCACATGAAGTTCACCAAGGTGGGGCCCACAGTGATGTTTTTTGATTAATCCATTCCGTCCATCCGTTTTGTGAGCTTATTTTAGGACACGAGAACAAAAATGAACCGGATCCAAGACTCAAGTGGGCTCAAAAACGTGTGGTTTTTAGGCCCCATGCGTGTAGAGGTAGAACCCTACCCATTTAGTAGGACATCATAGGCAAATATGCCATACGTCTGCAAGAACCGAGATGCTCTTCAGGTGGGCCACACTAATTACATCTTCTTCTTTTTTCTGGAAAATCTGGCCGTTGTACTCGTCAGGTGGGCCTCAGTGTGCAAAACAATTGGACGGCGCAAACAAATTTCTAGCCGTCCATTTGTGTTTTGGTACACTATGGCTCACTTAGGAAATGAATCAACCCAAAAATTAGGACAGAAGATACAAACCACGTCTGCCAGCTGATGGATAGCTCGGATTTCGCACACGTACACCATATTGGCGGGCGTGCTTGCTTTGCGTGTATAGATGGGCAGGGCTATGTACGCATGTAGGCTTAGCTAGCCTCGAAACATTAGAACCACGGCCAAACCAGGTCGGATTCTTCCTTTCTAGGGTTAGGATTTTTCTGAGGGGGTGGAAAGCGTTGCGAAGTTTGGCAGCCGTAAACCCTAGGCCCTGTAAGTCTCTCTCTCTCTCTCTCTCTCTCTCTCTCTCTCTCTCTCTCCTGATACATTGATGGAAATGTTATAATAGTAGGAGTATAGAAATGGCAGTTCCATTGCTGACGAAGAAGATTGTGAAGAAGCGTGTAAAGAAGTTCAAGAGGCCCCAGAGCGACCGCAAGGTCTCTGTCAAGGTACTCTCTCTCTCTCTCTCTCTCTCTCTCTCTCTCTCTCTCTCTCTCTCTCTCTCTCTCTCTCTCTCAGATTCAATTCTCGTATCATTCAAAACTCGATAGAAATCATGAATTAGAAAGATTGCAAACAGTGTTAGTTATGTAGATGTTCTTTGACATGTATTCGTTAATCAGCATATAATTTCTGGGTTCTTAATTCAAGATATTCCTGATAGTTTACAGCCTATGTTGTAATACGTGAATTCCTTATTTTTGAGGGCTTGTATGATACTCGAGCTGATGATATTCATTGTGGACTCCTTTGTCTGTACGATCTTGATCCACGGGCTGGTGATCCAAACCATTGGTCTTAAGCAACCCCACTGTGTACTGAAAAAATCCCCATGACTGGATAGTCCTATATCTCTCAACCCATTGACGGATGGCCTGAGAACGGATAGTTATGGCAAGAGATGCATTGATGGTTGAAATCGAGAAAATGTGTAAAATTAGTACTAGTATTTGGAATTTTTTTTTCCTTTTTTGCCTATTTCATTAACATTTTCATATGTTTTTACATTTAACATTTCATCTATTATACTATTAGAGTATAGCAAGTCTACTAATAAAGTAATAAGCACTCAAATAATACATGTACTCGCAGTTATAGGGAAAAAACAACATAGAAATTTTATTGATGACTTGATGTGGAAATACATTGTACAAACTAGTGGAACTTTAGACTTCAACTACAAATCAAATTTTAAAAATTCGAAATTGGTTATCCAAATTGTTCCCTAATCCATTGTGGCACATAACCACCATCATTAACATTATCATCATCATCGTCATAATAGTCGTCTCTTCTTCAACATATACTTCATCTTCTTCGTCATCAGTTCCCACTAATTGCTCGTCCACATCCAGTGGTTGATCATCTTCTTCTTGCATCTCCTTTATCCATGGTTTTGAATGACGATATCGGTCGTCGTATCAGCCCAGTGGAAAAATGATACGATACGGCGTCGCGTATCAGAATCGAGGCCATATCGGACAAAAAAAAAATTTGGAAGCAAAAAGGTATGAAAAAATATCAGAAAAATAGTAAAAAATGAGATATTCATGAATTTATTTTTTTGTGTGTTTTGACGATGTATTCAATGCTATATCAGATCATTCTTTTGATGAGAATGTTGTCTGTCGATTTAACTTGTTGAAGGTCAACTAAATAGGTCCTAATTGAACACAAATCAAACATGATTTTTTGAACAATGACCCATTACATTGGAAATACAACAAAAAGAAGATGAAAATATAAAAAAGAAAGTGAAGATTTACCCTTCTTCTGATTTTTCCCATAATCGTCCACTTCGCTTCGATTAGTTGAATCCTATTCAAATCATTTGTTTTGATCCAAAAATAGGTTTAGATCTAGGCTAAAATGAGTTTTTAATATTCTTTTATGGTTTAAATGAAAAAAGAGGAAATATGAGTGAATTTTTGGGAAAAAAAAAAAAAAATCAAATTTGGGGTTTTATGGGCGTATCGGAATGTATCGGCGGTATCGGCCCTGAATCGGCACCGATACAGTCCAATCGATTCCGATACGGCCGATATAACCCCGTATTGTGTATCGTATCGGCCGATATGGATACGATACGGCTGTATCGGCAGATACGATACCGATATTCATATATGTGCCTTTATCTCGTCTTCTTCTTGGCTTTGAGTGCTACTGGGCCTCTCTCGTCGTCCCAGCCTTTGACTTGAACTTTCCCCAGGTGGCAATCCAAATACGACATCTTCTACTTGAGCCCGCTCGCAAAGGCCATATACTCTGTCTCTACAACCCACTCATTGTCTTCTTTCAAATCGTAGGCAAATGAGATTATAATTACTAAGCTTTTCTCGTGTAGCTCGGAGTTATTCTTGCAACTTTTGGTTGTATTAGAAGAAGACCAGGGGGTACTTAGCTTCTTTTGTTCAATACATTTGGTTCTTTTTGTGTGTGCGTGTGTGTGTGTGTGTGTGAATCTGTATAACATTTAAATTGAATGGGAATTAGTGATTAATTTGGGTACTTTTAATATTCACTATAAAATCTAATTGCAACATTTGAAAAGCGAATTCAAAATCTTACCGTCTAGAACGTACTCCAGTTGTGCTCATAACCGCTTGCAGAACATGTGAGGCCAAGAATTTTCGTGGGCAACTTCAATGCCGGATCCTTCCTGTTCAGGTCCATTATGTACATTTCCCACCAGTGAGCCGTTTAACTAATAGAGTAAGTTAGACTTTATAATTCGTAAAAAAAAAATCCTAAGTTAGCATAACTCTCTAAGATGTTTATTTATTTTGAAAGATGGCGAAATTTTATTGAAAGCAAACGAAAGCAAAACAACAATAAAGCAGAAAAGAAACAAACCACCCCGATTACATCACAGGAAAATCGAAATTACAACCCGAAAGCATAGGCACACAAAAAGCCCATTTGCTCACAAGTGATCTAGCACTTTGGGAGGTTCCCTTTACTGATTTTCTTTCATTCCTGAAACATCTTGCATTTCTTTCTTCCCAAATAGCCTACCAAACTGCTAGCAAGGCCATTCTTCATGTTAATCTTTTAGCTTTTCCTAAGCTCACTCCGTGCCACTCTATAAAAGATCACCCATTGATTCTAGAAAGGACCAAGAAACTTTGAAACGACCCAACAAATCTGCCCAAATGGATCCCATGAAGGGACAATGCATGAAAAGATGATCGATCATTTCCTCATCGTTCATGCATGGCAGCACGAGACAAATGTTCAGAATCACCATTGCCATTTTCCGAAGATTGTTAATAGTTAAAACTTTCTTCCTACCAACCAACCACCCAAAGGCAGCTATTTTGGGAGGAACATCATAGTGCCATACAAACTTGGTTTTTCCCGCTTCCCCATGCCTACTATTCTCACAAATAATGGAATAGACCAAACCGAGAAGGAACCTAACTTGTTGATCCTCCAAACCATTTTATCCAAATTAGAAACAATTGGGGAGCAAAGATGGATGTGCTCCAAATGCACCGCAAATTTGGCCGCTTTGTCATCGCGAAGGTACCTTATACAATGGGGATACCAAACAACCACCTTCCCAATGAAGGAGAAGCATCCAGCCATCGCCATGGCATGATCCGGGGCCAAATGGGAAGACCTTAGGAAAGTCGGCGTTTAAGGGGGTTCCCAAAATCGGATATTCTCACCATTCCTCAAAGAAAGCCACCCGTTCCAAGAAATACGACTTCACGGAAGATAGGCCATGATAGTCAACCTCCACACTGCTTTACCACCTCTACCAACACCACCCCCAAGCCAAGCCCAAAGCAAATCTTCTTTTGACTCTGGCATCGCCCAAGTAACGTTGAAGGACAGGAAGTTATACCACACACTAGCAGCAAAAGGATAGTGGGTAAAGAGATGGTCAAACGCTAGGGAGAAGATAACTAAAGCCCTTCCCTGAAGATTGTCAATTTTTAGGATTCTTTTCCTGCCTACGAGCTAGACGAACACTACGACCCTAGAGGGGGCGCCATAGAACCAATGGTGAAAAGGATGAGATGTGGAAAGACCTTGGGCCGGATCAGAAAACATACTGCATAAGGATTTGACATGGAATTTCCCAGATTAATGTGTTCCCCAAAAGATCCGATCCTCGGATTGGATATCAGGCTTTATATTCTTTAAGAAGTCCAACAGACCAAGAAACTCAGCCATCTCCTCATCCATCATGTTCGTTCAGTGAGGGGGAGACCACAGAGTTGACTCTCCATCGGAGGAAAAACAATCTGCCACATCAACAAAGCAATTGGGAGCCAACCGAGCAACTCTAGAGAACATATCCTGAAGTGCCCTATCTTCACACCACTTGTCATCCCAGAAGTGAATGCTATGACCGCTACCCAGAGCGAACAAGATACCTCTGCGTACAGTATGCACCATAGCTGCTATCGCTTTCCAAACTCCCGAAGCTTTATAAAGAGAAGATAACCTCACAAACCAGCCTCCACCCTAGGTGCCATAATTAGTGGTTTTGTGAAATCGCATATGCGATCACATGATTGCTTATGTGATTGCATATGACAACACTCAGATCACAAATGTGGCATAGAAGTCAAATTAAACCATCCAAATTGTGGATCTTGGATTAGATTTATCATGAACCAAAAGTTACATATGGTTGTTGGATTGGTGGACAATACTTGGCGGTTAAAAGTAAAAAAATATTCAACGGTCCCATTCCATCAAACCATGGTCCATGAATCGGAGGATAGGATTGCTCAACCAATTTGATTTTGGGACTCCACTTAGTGACAGTGGGTTCCACAATTTAGTTAGTTTAATATGAGTTAATGTATGCGTATGCTACAATTTCCAAGGGCCTGTGTTTCCAGCGCCATGCCCTGCCTGAATATCCCAGAAATAGAAGAAGAACAACAATAACAACAACAACAAGATGCAGATGTTGCAAATATCTTAATTTACTAAGTCTGCATTTGGATGAACAAATGAATTCAGTTACAAATTCAGTTCATTCAAGAGGAAATGACAAAAGTTAATTGCATTCACTTAAAATCAAGAAAAAAAAAAAAAAAAACTGGGTATGATTACGTTGCAAGCACCTTAGTTTACTAAGTCTACATTTGGATGAACAAATGAGTTTGGAATTCACTTGAAATCATAACGAGGAAGGACCTTTCAAACTCCAGTAACATTTCTTTGAGGTACAACTTGAAAGTAACATAAATGCAATTTGCAGCCTGTTCCACAATATTTACAATTTGGTTATTTGAGCTCTACCAGACAGGTAATTCCAATTCAATTGGACAGTGCATCCAAACACACTAATGTTTTAATTCACATCCCAATGCTTGGAAGGCTAACTCCATCTATTACGCAGTTTGGCATGCGTGGGACTCCTCTGTTATTGGGATTGGCTTGTCATGGATAAATTTATAGAGAAACTTAGTGCAGTCTCTTGTGAAGGAATCATGTCTTGAGCATGGTTTTAGATTGTGGTTACGGAGTTCGACTTGGATAGAGTTTGGAGACAAACTGGTACAACTAGCCCCAACTCATTCTATTTCGGTCCCTACTGAAACTAATGTAACGCAGGCAAAAACAAGTCGTGTCAGGCAATATTGTGAACCATATTGCGAGAGATGCACATTGCATGTGGGATTCTTGGCCCATTGGTGCATTTTCCTTTTTGCCCATTCAATGAAATTTTATTGTTATCCATGGAAAGTAAACATACATCAATTATCATTTTATATTCTCAACCTTATCTTGGTCTTATTTAGTTGAAAGAGGTTATGGAAATCTGATGTGTACAATCGTTGTGCCTTAAGTACCAAGCAACAGTCGAGAATAGAAAAAAGGCTTGTTCCAATCTTTACAGTGTGCATCGCACAGTAAAAGTGGAAGAGGAAAAGTGTCTCCGATAGTGGGGTTCTTGCCCATGGATTGTCAAATATTAGAAGCTTCCATTGGCATTGGATTCTGATTTCTGTTTGCTGACCTCCTATGCAGTTGTAAACTGAAATAACCACTCAAATAAATACAGATTTAAATGTCTCAATGTTTTAAATACTAATAGTAATCAGTGAGACAACCCCTCCTTTTAGCAAATTTCCCCCCTTTTCAGATTGATCTGATTCCATCTTCCAATTGTATATATGACAGCCAAACTGGCGTAGACCCAAGGGTATTGATTCTCGTGTGAGAAGGAAGTTCAAGGGATGCACTTTGATGCCCAATATTGGTTATGGTTCTGATAAGAAGACCCGCCATTACCTGCCTAATGGGTTCAAGAAGTTTGTGGTGCACAACGTCAATGAGCTTGAATTGTTGATGATGCATAACAGGTGCAGTTTCTTTCTATGAGAAGGGTTATAGCAGTCCCAGTGATTCTTTGTCAGTAGTTTATGCATCTGGCTATAATAATTCCAGTTGCTGCATCTTCAAGATCCGAATGCACATGGCACTCTCATCTGGGATCCTGGGTATTCATCAGATGGTCCCTCAGCCCATGTGTCATCCAATCCTAAAAGCCTTTCCGAACCACTCATGATGTGAGCGACACATTCACTTCGAGCATGGAATGTTGGACAGGCTGGACATTGGGCTAATGCACATTGACCATAGGGAGCACCTGATGGACATTATCGGATTGTGCTCGCCTGCCATGTTGGTGCATGTCTGGCACTTGAAGATGGGTCACCCAGTATCAGCATTCCTCTTATTTATTTTGATGATTTAAGTATCAGATCACATTCTGAACTAATCACCTACCACTCTTTATGTTTACAATCAATGAAATTCAGGACTTACTGTGCGGAGATTGCTCACAATGTGTCCACAAGGAAAAGGAAAGCAATTGTGGAGCGAGCTGCACAGCTGGATGTTGTTGTCACTAACAAGTTGGCGAGGTTGCGCAGCCAGGAGGATGAATGAGCAGGCTTGTCTTACATATGCAACAAGTTGCTTTTAGTCTGCAAATTTTGGCGTTGGATTGCTTCATCTCTTAAACCTCTAGTTTAGTACCCTGAGATTATCTGCATGAATTCAGTGTGAACCATTCTTTTAGTGTTATGATATTTTAATGCTGGATGACTGTAGTTGCCTGCCCTGCCACTAATACTCATGATGAAGGGATGGGCCCAATGAGATATGCAAGATGGTTTGAAAGGTTATGTTCTGAGCTATTTTTGCACACCATGCTTGTAGACGAGGAATTTGTTGGGGCCTCTTATCCAATTCACATAGGGGACGAGGAATTGTATTTACAGGCTTGCAGACACACACTTGCAGCTCACAGACAGACCCTTGGAGCTCTCCTGTCATTGGCGTTGTGCAAAATTTCTTTAAAAAAAATTCCTCCTATGATTTTTTTTTTTTTTTTGAAAATCTTTCTGAAGCATACAATTGCTTCTTCATGGACCACCAAACATGCTTGGAGCTTTTGCTCAAAGGGGTGCACACCATTGCTTCTTGTAGTGGCAGAGGGCCCTTCACCTAAACCTGGGGCCACCTTAAAATACCAGTGGAGTGCACCTGTTGCTGGAATAGGGTCGACTTGACAAAATGAACTGGAATATGGAGGTGTCAATGCGTTAAGTACCTCCATTGGCTTAACCAAACCATTGGTCAGAGTGGCTTGGAAAGGAACTCTTAGAACTAAAGATGGGCTTCAAATGTTTCAACTCTCTGATCGCAGATCTCACCAATGGGGTCTGCCTGAAGGACTGTCGTACTGGTAAAAAATTTCAATATGATCGCTTCATTTGAACAAAGTGGATGTTTGTGGACGCAATCTAGGTTGTTTGCGTTGGAATAGATTTTGACGTGTCTGGGCCAGTAGATCAAGTTGTTCGAGTAGTTGATTCCATTGCTTTTGCATTTTATTCCAGTTCTGATGTTTGCTTGATCAATAAGGCGCATTTTATTCCAGTAGATCAAGTTATAATAGCAGCACCAGGACCTTTCAAGGGAGGCAGTCGTTTAATACCTTATCCTATCGTCCCAAAGCCTGCCCTGTCTATTGGCCCAATTGAATCACCAAGTGGGCCACTGATTTAATAGCTCAAACCCGCTAGTTAATAGTTCTCGTTTGATATAGATGTGTAGTTTTAAGATGGTCATTGGATCTGATGTCATGCTCTAGTGACCCAAGCCATTTTATACATCGGATTTATTGTGCACGGGGGGTCCACTGCTAATCTAAAGTAGCCCAATACTCTCAGTTACAAGCATAGTTCCAAAAAAAAATGTCATCCAAGGAAAAATAGCTGGAAAGGATAGTCCCTCGAGTAATTTCAGAGGCATGCAGAAAAAACAGTGAGAGTAACATCCATTCATTCATTTGGAGAAGACACTCCGATTTTTCTGCTCTAAATTGAATTGATTTAGGCCATAAACACATCCATTCTGGCTCCCCAAAACACGTTTAATATCTTCCACTAGACCATTAGCTGATTGTAGATGGGGCAGTGGAGATCAGGCAATTGAGATGTAAAAACAGGAGGAGAAACAACTCGCATTTTTGCATCAGGGAATGTATATCACAACAATTAATTAATTACAAGCGTGATAGACTCTTTGCTTGTGCTGCTACTCTTATATATATATATTTATAGATACTCTGTTGATATGGGCTTTTAGGAGCACCCCATGCGGTTTCCAACTAAAAGGATCTGCTCTCTTCATCAGAGCAACCAGCTCTCTCTCTCTCTCTCTCTCTCTCTCTCTCTACATGGTGCATTACAACCCTGACCCAATGATGTGATGAAAGATACTATATTGCCAATTCCATCATGCAATGCAGAGCCTTCTCCCATGGGATGTTCCCGAGTCAAGTGCCAAGGTTTGGGCCCTCCCTACCTCTTCTAGTACATACTTGACACCCCAAACTGAACAGCACCCACCTTTCTGTGGGCAGCAGTTGCTGCAGCAGCCGCACTTATCCCACTGAATTGAGATTTTGCTTGTAGCAGGTTGGCCTCCATGGCCATTCTATCTCCTGCCAGGTCGGCCTTTCCTGCTCTTGTCAGGTAAAATGGTGGAGCATTCATGTCAATGGCAACATCTGGTACCAATTTGCCCACCATGTGTTTCGACTGCGATGACAACAAGTCCCTCTCTGACTCTGCAGTTGTGTTCGACCTTTCAAGCTTTGCCATGCTCCTGCTCCCATAACAGTAGGGGGGTGGAATGGTTTGAGGAGGGAGGACAGCATTCCTGATCATCCTTCTTGGATCATAGGTATCTTTCATACCTCCATTCTCATAGGGCATAATAACCGGTCCCACAACTTTTCCTGGTTTGGCTGCACACCAAATAATCCCAAATGTCATGGATATTGGCAATTTGCCACAAAGATACTGAACAGAGAAATCTCATAAAGCAAGAGATCAGCTTGGGATGGGGATGCCCTCAAGCAGCCAGAGTTGCACAAATCAACTCTGCAAGTCACACCAGTTTGATTTTACAGTTGAAAACTTCTAGTAACAGGATAATAATGGCAGTTTTTTGCCAGTAACCATACCTAAAGGGATCCTCTGTGGTGGATGTGAAATCCTTGATAGACTCCCAGCCATCATCCCATCTGTTGTATCTCGGGAATTCTTGCATGCCTCATCTGGCACTTGCCTATCTTTGGATGAAGCAAAAGTTGGCTGTTCCCTTGGGGGGATTGTATTTGAATGGACCACCGTAGATCTACAAATAAAACAGCAATTGAAAGTTGATTGAAGATTGATCAGGAGTTCAAAAAGAAAACCTCAACAACACCAACAATCAAAATAATGGTGTAACACATGGATAACAGTTCTCCAAACAAAATAGCTGAAGCACACACCTCTATAAAACTCAACTTCACCATACTTGAATAGAAGATAATGAGTGTTAAGGAAACAGCATACCTAGAGGGGCTAAATCTTAGCTAAAGTTGAAAACTACATTCTACAAGTGCATGCCTACAGGTCCAGAAGCAAATAGATGGCATCCATATTTTGCAAATTTAAGTATTCATATGCATATTCATGTTTTGGACTGTGCATATTCAGCAATTTGGTGGCAAACCCTGCTACTCGAACACTTGTAATAGGCTTAATATCCATCCTTGTATGCTTGCAACGTGAAATGAGATGCATGATATGATGTTGTAAATGCATATCATGGGGTAGGAGCAGAACAGCAGAATTTTTTAGGGTAAGGCGACTTCAACAATCTCCTCAGGAAGAGGATCACAATGCTGGTTATCGAGTGGGGTCTGCCTCAGGCTGAGCTGCATGGAGTTTCAAAAGATGTTCTTCTAGACTGGAAATGCCACGGAGGGATTCACCAAATTATTAAGTAAAATTTTGATGGATCCTCCTCGGGCAACCCTGGCCCTTCTAGCATGGTAGAGGACATAGGAAATCATAACTGCAAAATATTGACAGACCTTCTGGGGCCTTGCGTACTGTGTGCTGCCTTTGATGACTGTCCACCATAGATTTGAATATCGGTACCATATCAGCCGATACAACCATATCATATCCGTACCAGCTTGAGACGATATGCGATACAGGGCCGTATTGGCCTGATACAAAAAAACTGACCTGTATCAGCCAATAGGGGGCATATCAACACCGATACAGGCCAACACAAGGCTGATACGCTCATAAAAGCCCGATTTTTTTTTTTTTTTTTTTTTTTTTTCTCTCTTTCAAAATTTCACTCAAGCCTCCCCTTTTTTCATTTAACCCATGGAGGAAGTTTAGAAACTTATTTTAGGCTAGATCTAGACCTACTTTTGGTATCAAAACAAATTATTTGAATGGATTTCAACAAATCAAAGCGAAGTGGACTGTGATGCGAAAAATCAGAAAGAAGGGTAATCCTCCCCTTTCTTTTTTATATTTTCATCTTCTTTTTTTTTTTTTTGCAATAGGCCCTCAAATCATGCTTGATTTTTCTTCAATTAGGGCCCATTTAGCTGATCTTCAACAAGTCAAACTGACAGACAACATTCTCATCAAATAATGGTCCAATGCACTATTATATGCATGTTCGAAATACAAAAAATAATAATAATAATAAATCAAAATAATTCTTGAATATCTTATTGTTCTTTTTTTTTTACTAGATATTTTCCTTATTCATTGGCTTTAAAAAAAAAAAAAAAAATCAACCAACATGGGCCGAGATGATCTGATATGGACCAATATCAATATGTGACGATCGTATCATATCATTTTATTCAGATCCATGGTGTCCAGCTCTAAACCCCTAGTCACTGAGGGTGACTTTTCGAATGCCATAAGTTGGCCTCATCAAAGGAAAACAGTATTGGAAGTGAGAGCCCATAAAGCTTTGTATTTCTGAAACTAAATCCCTAGTGGCTAACAGCAATGTGGTTTTTTCTTGCATTCCGAGGGAAGGAAATGAAATGGCTGATCCCCCATGAAAGGCAGGGTGACAAGAGGGTCCCTTGCCACTGGCTCTTCTTCTTGGGCACTCCCCTAAGCTAGTATTGTTTCAATCTGTTAATAAAATGTCAGTTACTATTAAAAAAATGATAGGATACTTTACTGTTTAATGGCTACAGCCAACGAATATGTACATCTGATGCAGGCACAGTTGGATAATGAGTTTTTCACGGACATACAGAATGATGTGGAAGTATGGAGCATGTTTTACATTAAGTTCTAGCATGGAGAAAAAAGATGTGCGCGCCAAGGGATTCTTCATGCTTACAAGAAATTATTCTACTCCTCATAATTTCAAAATATAGCACGGTAGTGAAAATGATAAAGCTAACAGTAGAAGCTGAACCCACTACCTTGGGAGAGACACGTGCTTCCTCTCCAATGGAATCACTGGCCCACTTTTGCCACCATTTTCCTCGAGATGAGCAAACTGTTTCCGGAATTGATCAACAGCACTGCACAGCAAAGATGTGTGGAAAATGAATCTGCTAATCAGGAAAAGGAAATAATCCAATGATATGAAGTTAAATCTGGAAACAAATAGGCAGCTATTTAAACCTGGGATAGAGGAAATTTGTCCTTTCAGTTCCATTCTGGTAGTCTTTGAGCAGTTGAGGGTGGTATTCCAGTATCTCCCTGAAAATAAGTTCGCGAATGTCCTCTTTTGTCACCCTCCTCCTTTCAAATTCAAACTCAATCTTTGTGATTGGCTGACAAGATGGCTCTCTCTCCACTTTGGCCAGGCCTTTGAAGTAAGGATCAGCCAATGCCTGGTAAAACCAAACACAGTCACTCATAAACTCACCAGCAACCACTGATGGTATTAGAAGCAAAACTGTCCATGTACCAAATTTTGGTAAACAATTACTCCAACCAAGCAACAGCCTCAGCAGATTTGCAAGGCAAGATGTCTTATAAAAAAGCAACTATCAAGCATGTTAACTACCTAACATGTCCCATTTTAACAAAGGCCATAATCTCTAGTAAGTATACCATATGGAATCGTACCAAAAGTGCAAATTGATTTAGGGAATACTATAGCTCCCAGCAAGGGAAGACATTTCTCATGGAAATGCAGCTTGGGAAACAATTTAACTACTTTCTCACTTTAACAAAGCCCTCAATTTCTAATCAATATCCCATAGGGAAACTGATAAGGGTTAGGATTGATTTATGGAACTTCTGCAACATTTTAATCAAAATCTTGCTTCTTTCACACTGTAAGACGTACCTCTTCAGCAGTTGGCCGATCCTTGGGATCAAATGCCAAAAGTCTTTCCAACAGTTTTAGTGCAAGAGGATCTGCATTTGGAAACTTCTGAGAAAATGGTACAGGCTGCTTCTTCCTCATGCTGCTCAAGTATCTTCTTGCTTTTTCATTCCGCACCTGAAGAACAGCAAAATGGTAAATATCATTCTTTGAAAAGAATCACTTCCAGGTTAAAACTTGAGATCCAAAAGTTACTGCTTACCCGAGAAATGGTATCCAAGGAAGGTGTCCCAAGCAGATCAGTCATCAAATCCAATTGGTGAACAACATTTTTACCAGGAAACAGTGGCTTCCCTGTCAATACCTCAGCAAAGATGCAACCTATGCTCCAGATATCAATTGCAGGAGTATACTGCACACAAGAAACCATCACTACTTAGATCCTGTTGTGGTAAAAAGAAGCTCAATTGTGCAGTATAAACTGTCCGGAGAAGCTTAATGGCAGACACAACACAATTACCTGAATGGTAAGATATTTCAATTTGCAGGAGAGATCAAAATTCCTTCCTGAAGAAGCATTTTATTTAATTACTAGGCAATATTACTGCCTTAAAAAGGGAGGAAGATATTCCTCCCAAAAAATTGCAACTATTAAGAATCAAAGCCATCAGACATAATAACAGTGAGAACTGTGCTGATCTCCAACACATCAAAAATGTGCTGAGGGGCTATTAAGAATCAAAGCCATCACACATAATAACAGTGAGAACTGTGCTGATCGCCGACACATCCAAAATGTGATGAGGGGAATACCAACATCAGATTTCCTACTGGCACGACTGTTGCAAGGACTGTAACGAAACAAATGACAGAAAAAAAAAAAAAAAAAACACCACAAAAACTACAAGTGAAACATAATGTGATATTGAACCCTCCAGCAGCTGAGGTTCTCCATATAGGGATCACAGTGAACTCCCAAAACCTATTAGTTGCCACATTTCTGCTTTATTTCCCACTCCCAATGTTGGAAACTTCCTTGATCATCCCAAAGTGCCAAGTTGCCAACCCTCTAAAGGTTATTTTAAGGTTATTAGAGTATGCATGTCAGCCAAACAGGAGATCAGGATCACAGTGAACTCTCAAAACCTCTTAGGTTCCATACGTCTTCTTTATTTATTATTATTATTTTTTTTTATGACGACAGGGTTGCCCCCGCCCCCCCTTATTAAGGCAAAACTAATCCCTGCAGATGCACACAATCACCCGCAAACCATGTGCCCATAAATCCTCTTCACTCAAAATTGAAAACTTCATTGATCATCCCAAATTGCCAACCCTCTAAAGGCTATTTTAAGGTTATATGCATGTCAGCCAAACAGGACCGTATCTTGAAGTTGAACAATGCTAAGTCTACCATATTTTCTAAAGACCAAAATTCAGGGCACCCCGTTGCCACAGGCTCCTCACCCTTCTGCTGATTCATGGTTAAAATGCTTCAAATACACGATCAGCTTCTTTCAGTGAAAACCCTTGAAATACAAAAAACTTGACTAGACCCAAATGATGTGATATAGAAAAGCATACAAATTGGTGACCGGCTTGCAACAATCTAGTTCCTATCACCAACAAATGTTCTGCAACTTTCACCCAATTAGCCATTGTCCAACACTGCATTTTGCACCCTAGAACTTAGAAACTTTAGCAGATCTCCAAATAGGTGTCTGGAGAATACTGGCAAGTGCCTCCACTAAGATCAATGGTAACAATTAGATTAAAACAAATGTCCCTTGTAAAATTAGTTTTTCAAGGACATAGCATGCTATTTCTCAAACACCCAGCTAAGAGAAAACCTAGAATTGAGAAAATCTAGGGGGGAAACTAAAACAAGCAAAAATAAAAAACTCATCAATCAACAAGTGATTGGCTAAAGCCAACTCAACTCAAGATCAAGTCAAGAACAAGTTGAGTTTCAAGTTTTGGTCCCTTGACTGAGTAATAGCTTTTACTGAAAAAGGCTATGCAATAAGTCAACTCTCCAAATTATTGAAAATCAAATCCAATGACTGAAAAGTAGGAAGTATAGTAAGCCCTAAGTCACTTCTTTTATTTTTCCAGTATTGAAAAAAACACTGGTGCACAAGCACATTAATTGTTCTCAGAGAATCTTTAAAAGTACATATGGAACCACACAAAAGTGCAAAACACAGTTGTCAACAATAGTTGAAGCATCATCCGAAACAGTACATATGGAACCACACAAAAGTGCAAGACACAGTTGTCAGAAATAGTTGAAGCATCATCCGAAACCAGCGTATTGCTCAATACGCACCAGTCTTGTCAATAAATGTTATGGCTGTATAAGCCAGAAACAGACTGATACAGGGCAATACAATCCCATCTCGATGGTGAATGGTATGGTACAACAAAATGGATATTCGATCCTTGATACGCCTTTGGAAATCCAACAGAACTATACATTTAACATAGAAGGTAATAGAAGCAAAACGGGAGCATTAATACAACTGAGACAATGTGCTGAGATACCCACGACAGAAGCAACACAAATAAATAATGGTTGCAAAGAAAGACACCAAAATCCCTTTCTGTCAATTTCACAAAAGAGCCAACTAAAGAATCTCTAATTTCAGAAGCCCACCTCAAGTCTACTATGATTGATGATTGATTGCCAATGTTATTTTTCATCTCTGATTGAAAACACATCATCATCAAAAAAATAAATTAAAACAAATGAAAAAATATTTCAATGTTTCTAGGGGCACCAAATAGACAATTTTTAATACCATACACGTCAACATCCATACAAAGGCTTAGCTTCAGATTCACTCCCTCACCAAAAGCAAACCACTCGGCCAAGTCTGTGATAAAGATTATGAGCTTCACAGGAAAAAAGATTGGACAGATTGGATTGTAAAAAATAAATGAAGGTTTATGAGCTTATGGGGGGGAGGGGGAGATGAAAAAGAAAAGGGAGTCAACCATGTCATTGCCAAAAGAGAATGTCACAAAAAGGTCAACCAAGCAAGCCTCAACTAGGTGATAGGCCAACCCAGGGGGAAAGGCCAAAATTTTAGGCTTCATATTAACACACATTGGCAAGTGTAAGATATCAGGAATATGACAATGCCTATGTCCATGTAGGTGGAATATTGAACACTATAAGCACAGAAATTTTTTTATTGCATCTATTGTTTTCCTCCATACCAGAATAATTTAGTATGTACTCTTAATCATGCTATAGCAATCATATATTCAATCTAAGAAATCATGGACCTTCCTCTAATTATATTCACTGCCATAATGGTGCTGGACATGTATATGACGAGTGATGCACAGAGCAAATCAAGGAGCATGGTGATACATACTTTGGAGAAGAATGATCCACATAGCTCAGGCGCTCTATACCATCTCGTTGCAACATAATCCTGCAAAAGATTTTTATGCTTCAGAAACAGTGCTAGAAGAATAAAACATTGCGCCTGCTACAATTAGAAGATGGATTCTTTTTCCTTCTTCCACAAGTGATATCAAAGAAATAACAGGTAAAAAGATTGGCAGTATATTATAAAAATAGAATATTTATTAAAAAGTAGAAATATAAATGCTAAAAAAGGTACGAAAAGACCAAAATTTAAATATGAAGTTCCCAGGTTCTCTAACATACCGTCCAAAATATTGTTGTTGGGGTATCACTGAATGCAACTCTTGCTAATCCAAAGTCGCAAATCTTAAGTTTGCAATTTGCATTGGCCAATATATTCTTTGGCTTCAAATCCCGATGATAAACATTTGCTGCGGACAAATAGTTTTGGTGTCAGAGAACCCACACATTTTTCAAAGCAGCAAAAAAATACTACAACAGAACCCATCTAATACTAGAACACAGTATCAGGAGGCATCGTATGTGAACTAATATAGAAAATTAACAATGGATTTCTAATTAAGAAAAAGTAAATAGGTATTCAACTTCCAAGACAATGAAATCCCTTCGGCTAATGCATTCAAAACTTCACATTTAACCTTGACTGAAGACTGGCTGAAAACTTTCATGATAGGCCACTTAGTATTGGTTCCATGCTCTATGGGATAGAGTATATAATTCATAAAACATGTGTGATGAACTTGGGCATGAAATATTCTTAATGGAGACCCATTGAGCCATTTATTGAAAACAAACTCTAGATTAATATTTGAGTAAAGAACAAAGTCAAAATCTCTTACGATGTCAACCTTAAGATTGCTTGCATATACAGGAGTAAGTGTTCCTAACATGAAACATGTTTTTGCCACTCTGTGACTTAAAAAACATCTGGATGACCTCGAGTACAGGTTTTCCTATGAAAAATACAATCAGTAAGTACAGAATCCATATTCAGAAATGTTGGTTACAACATAGCTCATCAGAGTGAAATCCAAGTTGTATAATCATTTATTTCAGCTACAGAGACCTTCAGACAAGAAAAAAGAAAGGTGTATTCATATATTTCATTAATTACCAATGAACTAAAATATCTCCTCAACACTTCCACATACCCTTTTATATCAACCGCATAACTTTGTTAAAATAATAAAGCATTCATTCCCAAAAGAATAGGCATTCATACCCGTATGAATATACTTCAGAGCGCGGAGCAACTGATAAAGAAAAAATTGATAGTGTTCCTTTGTCAAGTCATCATTAGCCTTGATGACTTGGTGAAGATCTGACTCCATGAGCTCAAAAACAACATAAATATCTTTAAAATCCCTTCTTGAAGGTGGCAACATAATATGCTTGATTTCAACAATGTCAGGATGGCGCAGAAGCCTGAGCAGTTTGATCTCACGAAGGATCCTAGCAGCATCAGATATGTGTTCAAAGATGTCATGTATCTTCTTTATCGCCACCTTTTCTCCAGTATGTGTATCGATGGCCGAGCACACAACACCATAGCTTCCTTTCCCTACGACCTCCTGAATTTTGTATCTACTGGCATCTCCATATTCCGTAAAGAAGTCCATCTCTGCTTGACTCTGCAAACGTAGCAAAGGCCATCAGTAAGTCAAGGTCAGTTGCTCAAAGCAGCTTCTGACAAACAATTCAAGCAGAAAATGAAGCTTACAGCAATCCACCTGCAAAATCAACCAGCCAAAATTGAAATAGAAGAAAACAGGGTTGACGGCAAACCAGACACTAAAAGTAGCAGCAACCAAAAATGAATATTTCATTGACTATTGGAATGCAGTAAAGAATAACTATCATGTTATTTTGATCATGAGGAAGCTGATGACAACAAAATGACAGCAACAAAAAAATAATACATAAAAACACACAAAAATATTTTGATGAAAAGACTATATGTAAATATATTCTCATTATATAGCATTTTATCCAGGAAAACGGCAGAACTGATTGAACTTCTCTGCCTTGTCGAAGCTTCATAGTGTTTAAAATATCCTATGGAATGAAACAAGGCATTAAAGAACAACAAAGACTGTCTCCTGCTCATTAATTCAGCTGGTAGAAACAGTGTAGTGTGTGGGAGTGATCCATGGTTCGATCCCCTGGCTGTCTTACCTTTGTAAAGTCTTACTAGTACCTAAAAAATAAAAAAAATGAAGAGGAACAACAACAACAAAGACCTAGAACAAGAAGAAGAAGAAAAAAAACCCCATAAAAGAAAAGTATCCGTATGCAAGCTTATTTCCACAATGAAAGTATGAAAATCATGACATCAACTGATAGACTAACTTCCAAAGTTCATTTCATAAAGCCAAAAATACCCGCTTAATGACTTGTCTAGATACTGCACCAACCCAGAGTAACAAACAGACACATCAAACCTTCAGCTGCCAAACAATAGCTTGAACTATTCCTCTGTACAACAGATGAAGAAATTACAACAAACAAAGGAGAAAACGCTATTTTGTATGACTGAGATAATGGCATTGGATAAGTTTCCATATATTGCATAAAATAACAGAGATGGCCCTCACCACTTTCTGCAATTTTAGCAAGCAAAAACTACCAACTGTTGCATTGAAAACAGGCGAGAAATCCCCAAATCTGCAAACTTACAACTTCACAGAAATGGCACAAAAAAAAAAAACGCCAGAGTGTTTTCTAAAAGCATGCACTGCCATATCCCAAATTGAAGAACAAGGAAGCGTATAGGCGACACGAGGTATAGACTAGAGGAACAACAAATGGGAGAAAGAAAGTTACCCCTTTCGGGAACAGAATCAGGTTCTACAGAAACAGGATTGACAAAAATAGCGGTTAATAGTGATGCGGCAAACATAGAATCTTAGATGCTCGTGTAGAGGAATAAGAAAATTTATTTATTTCTTAGAAAGAAAAATCTGCATATAAATAAATAATAAAGAAAAAGGAGCAAAGAAAATCCCATTGTTGAAAAAAGGGGGGAAAAGCCAAATGGTAAAAAATGGTTCCCACGATTTGTTTGATAAAGAAGATTGCCAGAAACATAAATTATAATGTGGAAAATGGACAAATAAAATGAAGAATAATCCATAAAAAGGAAAAGAAAACCGCAAGCGTATGTAACAAAGAGAGAAAAAGAAAAATGGGGTCTCGCTAACGTGAGCCAGTCAGTTGCAGCAATAAACCACAGTTGCCCAATTTGAGTCATCAGATCGCTCTTGACTTACAATTTAAAAACCAAAAAAAAAAAAAAAAAACAGAAGAAGAACATCCACGCTGCCATCTCAGATCATCCGACAATACTGCAAATTCTCAGAATCCTAATTCTGACACCACAGATCTCATCCTCCAAGCCACAACATGAAAAAAGATTATAAAACAAAAAAAGAATAAGAAAATATCAAGAAATCCTAACCTTCTTTCGCTGATCCTGCTGCATTTTCACCCCAATCTCGAACCCCAAACCCTTCCAAAGCCGCGTCTTTTTTTCCACTCAGATCGACTTGGATATGCTGAAAATCAAACGAATATTAGCCACATTTCCCCCACCTACCCCTGCTCCGGATCACAAGACCACAATCTCTCTTTGCTCTCTTCGAGTTCTCCACGAAACATAGAAACCGGACCAGATCCCTCATACACCCCTTCAAAACCCTCGGATCAAGAACGCCAACGGCGACAACGATCATAGAACAAGACGCAGCCACTGCTGCCGCCGCAGCTCCTGCATCGCCGGATCAAGATCCGAGAATTCGACTGTAGACGCGTATACGGGCAAATGAGATCTGCTTACGAGTATAGAAGCCGTTTCCGATCTCCAATTTTGCGAGATCTAGTGAGAAATGGACGAAAAGGGGGAGAGAAACCCTAGATTTTGGGGATTTTTTTCGGAGAGACAGAGAAAGCAGAGAGAAATGGAAATGGAGAAGAGGACCTGGTAACAATCTAGGGAGGGGCTTTTGTACTGGTAATCCGGAACCGTATACACGGGCGGCATGTAAGAGTACGGCAGTGGCTGTATACCGTAATTAAATCGAGTTTGGAGACCCTTTTTGCTAATATGGGTGATGGGTATTTGTATAATTGTATTATGGATGTTAACGATCGTCGGCACGTGTTCTGTACATCTCATCCGTGCATTAAGGTGGGCCTGCTTCTAGCAGTGACCTGACGCATAGGTCACATGCCACTGCTAAAATGATTACTTGCCAGTATTGAATGTGGATCAATGGCAAGACTACTGACCGTCCGTTTTGCGCGGTTGCCTGATCAGTGGCGCTGGATCACTCCCACGATGAGGCCTGTCTAATGCACGGCTAGATGTCCCCCTCACATTGCACATTGGCAGGTGGACAGCTTGTGAGATGTTTCAAGCTAGCAAATGTCCGTTTTTTGCTCGGTCTAACTAAAGGGGCTTTTTTTCGGGAGCGGATTGCCTGTGACCCCGGGCACAGAGATATCTCTGTGCCCGTAGCTGCGTGGGGCCCATAGAGATGTCAGTGACAAATCCACTCCGTCCATCTGTTTTGTAAGACAAAAGTAGGACAGGAGAGAAACAATCAGATAGATTAAAAACTCAGGTGGGCCACACCAATAAAACAGTGGGAACACTAACGTCCTCCATTGAAACCTTCCTGGAGCTGACCATGATGTTTATATGCCATCCGGACCGTTCAAAGAATTATTAACAATCAGATAAACTGTAATAAAAAATATTAGCCTGATCAAAAACTTTTTTCACCGTTAAGTGTTCAATACCCATTTTTTCGTGTGTTATGGCCCACATGAGTTTTGGATCTGCATTATTTTTATAATAATATACAAACGTAGTCTTAAAAAACATATGGACGGAGTGGATTTGTCACTGGCATCTCTATGGACCCCACACAGCTACGGGCACAGAGATATCTCTGTGCCCGGGGTCACAGGCAATCCACTCCCCTTTTTTTCAGCTGCTGGGCCCACCTTTCGGGGATCCAAACCGTTAATCTAAGATTACCCCATTGTGGATTACGGATGAACGAAAGAACTTACATGAACGATGCAGTCCGTCGATGCACAGCTTGGATCATTGGTTGGTGGTCCCATCTGTGACAAACATGTGCCGGACATTACGCGGGTGTGGATAAAAGGTTCATGGGGTGGGTCGAGTGCTGAAGGCTTCGGTGGTAAAAGGGTGAGATTCTTTGCTTATTGGGGGTCTTCAGGTGGACAAAAGCTTTGATACTCTGGCACCGCGTCCTTGTTGATAGACAGTCACTAAAATTTTAAATATATGGAATTCATGAAACTTAAATAAACTCGTCCAAATCTTGTTGTCCCATTTTAGATGTTTTTAGGACGCGAACTACACTGATTTGTTTTCCTAATTTGTTTACGATGGACATAACAAAAAAATAGTCGACGGCTGAGATTAAAGGGACAAATGCCCATTAATCAGGAATTAGGATTTTTAAATTAATCTGAATTATTGGTAGTGACATATCCCAAATGAATTTTGCAATTTGAACCATTTAAGTTAATAGGTTGTAAAATTTGAAAGTGCCCGCTTATAAACTATCATACTCCGCCAGAGTATCAAATAACTCCGCCTTTTGAGTTGCGGAGGGTTGCTCCGGTGCCACGTCTATTCACCGACAATTATTTCGCCTCCGTCGCGACTTAGGATCGCAGCATGTTTCGCCACACCGGGCCCACATGCTGAGATGGTCCGATGATTTGAACCGTCCATGTTCGGTCTACTTACATATATAAGCCAATCGTGACCTTTGAACGGTTGAAAATTCCTCTCAGTGTAGATATTGGGTTTCCCTTGTATTGATGGAGATAAGGAATGAGCGAATATGCCTTTGGAAGTTTGAGTTTATCCGCTTGGATAAGGATATTAAAAATGAGAGGTGTGGGAAGCCCAGGTGCTCACGCTCCCTACAAACCCACTTTCCACGCAACACATGCACCAACATCGGAAGCGTGTGAGAGAATTTGTCCATCCGTACGGTGGGCCCAAATCGTAAAGATGAAAATATCCAATGGCTGGGCTGGCTCACGTATCAAGCGTGTTGGGATGAGGAAATTGCTCCATCGGGCAATGTACGTTTCTTGTTGAATTTTAGTTTGAGAATTGGTAATCTTTGTCCACAGGACGCATAGATTTCAATTATGACAGGTGGGGTCTATTTTTAGCAATCTGGGCCGTTAGTCTGTTGGGTCCCACACCCATCATAGGCGGAACATGCCCTGGATAGCTCTATGATAAAACTATCTTAAAATCCCTTTGGGTGGGTGGACCACGCATGGTTGAGATTAAGTCTAATTCAGATTTTGGTGGGCCCCGCCCTATGTTAGAGGGGTGCTTTGCTTTTCTCCGCATAATTGACATTAGAAAAGTTTTTTATTTTTTAAAGTTCTGTAATTGCATTTATGGAAAGGAAAGGGTAGTGCACTAGTGCGTTTACTCGCCTATTCCCTCACGTTTGAGTGGTTGGAAAAGCCTAGGTCCTCTCTATGGGATTTCTTGTTTTCACCTTATTTTACTTGCTTAACTTGTGCTTAAACATTCTAAGTAAATTCTTGCATAAACATTCAAGTAAATTCTTGCATAAAAGATATCCAGTTGGCATACGTACACTTCCATGTTGATCTAACTATTAATAAATTTTAAAGTCTTAATGGTCTATATATAAATTGATTTCCCTTTGTATGGGATCATGTTTACAATGCTAGAAAGCTTGAACCATAGCATTAGCATGCCATTTTAACTCATAGCTTAACTACTTCTTACATGGTCAGGTAAGAAGTAGAGGCATAGGTCAAGGAAAAGAGAATACCATTTTCTTTTGAAAACAAATAACCCTTAAACCCACAAGAAGAGAGATCTCTAAAAAATGAGAAAATAAATTGACATAATCAATGAAAGATTGTTGCTTATGATGTATTTCATGTGCTTACATATGAAAAATAAACCCTAGACCTCAATTTGGCTCGAAATATAACACTTTTCCTAAATTAATAAAAATAATAAAAGGGTGCCTCATGTTAAAACTTGTGAAAATAATCCTTAAATAACTAAAATAAAGATTTTGGATTGCAATCAGACTCTCAAAACCCTAAAAATATAAATATTAAACTTACTAAAAATAATAAATATAATCACATATTTTAAAGGCATTTTTGAGCTATTGAACTTTGGGTAGCTGGCCAAAGTGTAGAGCTCATCGCTAGCTTTCCAATGATACGTTGTATGCATATAATGGATAGCCAATCACATAGTTATAGCTGTTGACCTAGTTTGGGCCTTTCCGCTCGATTTTTGTCAACCTTGGTCATCCATGAAGTCATCCACCACCTTATACTGTTGGGGTTAGGAGCCTCGTAGAGGAAGCAATCAAAGCAGGCGAGGAACACACCACAATGGCAATCAACAAGCAAATCATCACACACAAGAAGGCAAACCGATTTTTACGTGGAAAAACCCCTCAAGGGTAAAAAACCACGGCACAAAGCGACACCAATCCACTATGAATCAGAAATTACAAGAGATTACAGAAGAAATACCCTGGATCACAGCCCACAAGAGAAATCCCAAGCTACCCAAAGCTAATTCTCACATGAGAAGTACAAACAGCCATTTCCCTCATTCCAGAGAACTCCAAGCTTCCTCCCTAGCTCTTTCTCTTACCCTAGAACCCTCTCAATCCCTTGGCCCATTAGCAGCAACTCTAATCTCGGATTACATCTCCTTAAATAGGAGAAAATTGAAATTAGAAACTCCTTGCGCAAAACCGCGTAAGAAACCAAGTCCAAAAAGGAAACTACCGGTCAGCCGACCGGTCGAATGGCCCAAAAAAGGCTCCAGATACATGCTGACTTCATCTCCAACGTGACCGACCGGTCGGTGGTCTTCATGCAAGAAGGTTTGAGGCGTCCAAGCCCAACAAACTCCACCACAACTCAAATCTTCATGCAACACCTCGCCACGCACCATCTTCATCTCTACTTCGTTGTTATCATAGCTCCACTACTTCTCATTCCTCATCGACTTCAAACTTGCACCTTCATCACCCGCTCGCTCATGTGGCCTTTACGCATGCCACACACAAGCAATCGTAAATCCCACCGCCAATCCCGCAGCTCCACCATGAACAATGCTCCCGATCAAATCCGATCGCAGTCGATAAGCTTGATTGAGATATCAGCGTACCGATCTACCTTCTTCAACTCTACTTCTTTCATAGATACCGATCGCTTTCCATGTTTTTCTTTCATAGAATCCTTCTCCACAATGAATCTCATACTAGAAGACGCCATTGATGTTTCGCCTCAGATTCTCTTTGCCTCCTTCCCAACTTTTAGCTCTGATACTACTTATTGAGGTTAGGAGCCCCGCAGCGGAAGCAATTAAAGCAGGCGAGGAATACACCACAATGGCAATCAACAAGCAAATCATCACACACAAGAAGGTAGACCGATTTTTATGTGGAAAAACCCCTCAAGGGTAAAAAACCACGGCACAATGCGACACCAATCCACTATGAATCAGAAGTTACAAGAGATTACATAAGAAATACCCTGGATCACAGCCAACAAAAGAAATCCCAAGCTACTTGAAGCTAATTCTCACATGAGAAGGACAAACACAGCCATTTCCCTCATCCCAAAGAACTCCAAGCTTCCTCCCTAGCTCTTTCTCTTACCCTAGAACCCTCTCAATCCCTTGGCCCATTGGCAGCAACCCTAATCTCGGATTACATCTCCTTAAATAGGAGAAAATCAGAATTAGAAAACTCCTTGCGCAAAACCGCGCAAGAAACCAAGTCCAAAAAGAAAACTGCCCGGCCGGTCGGCCGACCGGTCGGATGGCCCAAAAAAGGCTCCAGATACATGCTGACTTCATCTCCAATGTGACCGACCGGTCAGTAGTCTTCATGCAAGAAGGTTTGAGGCGTCCAAGCCTAACATATACTACATCACTATATCAAACAAATATACATGGGCCTATTTAGCTTAGTTGTTGCACTTCATACAACAAGTGCTACAGAGGAATCCAGTCTGATACGTGGGGCGTGCAATATTACAAGTGGATTCAACAGAGAAATAACATGGATTACCAAAAAGATGGCTCACTTGTCATGTGAGCATGCATTGCAAATACATGGCCCACATAGGACTTTATGGTAATCCGACCACATGTTATGTGAGTGATATCTGGACAACAAGTTCATTTTGCCCCTAGATGCATTCGGCGCATGGTGCCGTTAACTGGGCCCATATGCTGAGATGGTCCAATGATTTTAAACCATCTATCATCTTGTAACCATGGTTGAGTTGAATGTCAGCCATTGAAAATCTTCCCTTCAGTATTCTAGATTCATCTAGAGAAACTTATTTAAGCTGAGTTTCTTATGGTTGCCTAACATAAAGAGGCCTCCTAACATTTGACCACTCAGCACGTAGGCTCTAGTAACATCAACAGGCGGCTGGATTCTCAATCAAAGCAAATTCATCTCTCGATATATTACCTGCCGTGTGGTGAAATTTGATTCGATAGGAGCGGCCGCCTAAAATAACCTCCAATCAAGTACGGAGTCAGTGTTTACTTAGGGAAGCATACCACTAACTTCCTTCTCGTGTTGATGTCACCAAGTTCTGCATGCCCCTACTATGATATATATGTGTTATATCCACACCGTCCATCCATTTTGTGAGATCATTTTAAGGACATAAGATCAAAACTGAGGCAGATCCAAAACTCAAGTAGACCACACCACAAAGCAATAGGATAATGATACCCACCGTCGAAACCTTTCTTGGGCCCACTATGATGTTTATTTGCCATCAAACCTGTTCATAAGGTCACATAGACATGGATGAAGGGAAAACACAAATATCAGCTTGATCCAAAACTTTCGCGGCTATCAATAAATTGTCAATGGTAAGCTTTCAATCCAGACTGCTTTACTTAGTGTGGTCCACTTGAGATTTGAATCTACCTCATTGTTTGGCCCATGCCCAAAAATAATCTACCACAATGGATGGACCGTGAGGATATAACAAGTACATCACGGTAAAGCCTTCCAAACTTGCTCACGGTGACGTCAACATACCACAGAACAGGTGGTTTGTGGCACACCACGTAATGCGCAGTAGCGGATGTGCAGACCGACAGAGGCAGGAAGTCAATTGCCTGGTGTGGGCCGACGTAGTGGTGTGTTGACGTCATCAAATTCTGTGGTTTCCCATAAATATGATTTATATGTTATATCCACACCGTTCATCTATCTTTAGAGATCATTTTACGGCACAGGCACAAAAACTATGGAGATCCAAAGCGCAGGTGTATCACACCATAAAAGGCAATATAGACAATGACACCTACCACTAAAACCATTAAAACCATTGTATGGCCCACTATATTATTTATTTTCCATCCAAACTGTTCATAAGGTCACATGGATGGAAAACCACAAACACCAACTTGATCCAAAACTTTTGTAACCCTCAAGAAGTTATCAATGGCTCTCATTCAATCTCCAATTAAACTTTATATTTGCCTCATTTTTTAGCCTATACTCTAAAATGATCTTGCAAAATGGATCAACAATATGGATATAACACATACATCATGGTGGGACCCAATGAACTTGGTGACGTCAACACACCACCAACGTCAGTGGTGTGAGGCACACCACGCAGTCGGCGTCCAGAGGTGCAGTACCCAATCCGAGTCCGCATGCGGCTGGAGGGAGCTTTCAATCAACCGAAAACAGGTGGTGTTTCCCTGTCATAAAAATATAAATTTGTGGTGTGCCCGTGAGGTTGTTGAGAAAACGTGCGTGAAATGAAGAAGCCTAGCAGCTTCGCTTCTAATTACCCTTCTACCCTTAAGATAATATCAACAAGGAATAAATGATTTTTTCTACAATACGTTGTAGGATACGTCAGCACTATATCTGTTGGATAAATGATCATGTTTCAATGGCTCAAACCGCTAAATATGAAGAGATTCTGGCAGCTCTGTCCAAAATTGTCAAGATTTAAATAAGAGAAGAAAGATAAAAACCTTGCTCTCCGAAACAATGGTCAAGTAATGGTCCATTAAATGATCAAACGGTTGAAATACGCTATCTTAATTTTTATTAGTCCATCCACATAGATAATCAGGCCCACGAGATGAACGGTTCGGATCATGGAAACATGAGTCGAAATCTACTATAACAAGACGTTGGATGTATCGGTTTAATTAAAAAGTCTTACTTTCCGTCTTTCTCGTGTCCGCCGCTGGTTAAAGTGCATAACAAGCATTCCACCGACGCGGTTACGCGTCGTCTTACGTGCATTTATTTTACTCGACAAGTAATTTTAGGCGACTACGACCGTTTGCATGCTACACGTTGTTATCCAGCGGTTGGACCACGTGGGTCGGTGATTACAACGTTTCAAGAGCTGGGGCCCACCTTTAATTATAGGCCCCTTGATTTCATAAATGAACCTAATCGTTGGATCAGTTAGTAGATTTCAATAATGCCAACCATTAGATCAATGCATATTAACCCCAGTTAAATAATCCTTGGAGGAATTGTCTGATAAGCGGCTTGCAACTTTTCACAGTGCAGCAAGGGTTTTCAGTTTTAGCAAAGTTGAACCATGATTCCATGATCCAGACCGTTAATCCGGTGGGTCCTATTTGTGGATTGGGCATGTCCCAAAACTTCTCATGTGGGGTCCACTGTGTTCTGCATGTCATCCAACCCGGTCATCGGGTGCCACCCACCAGTAGAATGAAACTCAAGCCGTTCCAAAATTTAGGTAGAGAAAAAAAGTGAAGTGTTAATGTACATTTCTCCCTGTAGTGTCCCACCTGAGATTTTAATTAGAATGATTCTTGGAATGTACGGTGATCATGAGGAATGACCCCAGATGCATGGTTTGGATTTCATGTATACATCAAGGTGGTGCCCCATTATAGTATAGGCCACTAGAGGCCATACGTAATGTACAAACTGGGGGCCGTGCTTTAGTAATCCAGACCATTTGTCTGTTGCATCTAAGCATAAAATGGACCCAATCTGGAAAAATCTCCTAGATTGAAAGATTCTAGCCATTTGATTCCGTTCAACTGAGCCCTGCAATCACCTAATCAGGGCAATGGAGATATTTTGCTAGACCCAAAAAATCCAATGGCGGGTATGTTTGGCGACTTTATTGGAATCTTAACAAGGGTATTCTTGTCATTTGGGTGAGGCTTGAAAATACAAAAAACAAGAGACTTTCTCATACGGTCGCATATGGACGAGAATAGTTTCCTATTCTCCCAGTCCTTGCAAATGGCCCTTGGTTCAGTGATCCAGACCGTTAACTTAATTGTATATTCCGACTTTGGAATTTCTTAATAAGACTCTTAACCATGATGGGGAAATTACATCAACGGTCTGGGTCATCACCTAATTAGGATCTGGCTTATCAGGAACCCGTAATCCTCTTCGTATGAGAAGGAAAAAGACGATCTAACCCGCTCCTTGACTGACTCCCAGTAGAGCGACGCTTTCGCTTTTCCTAATTAAGGTTATCACTCCCATGGATAGGGATTGATATGTCTAGCCCTCCTTACTTTTATCTGACGGATCAACAACACTTGTGCTAGGGTCACGTTAAAACGCAACTATCGTCAGCCGTTTAGAAAAGGAAAGGGAGCTGGACCGATTTTAAAGTGCAAGACAAACGCCGAAGAGATGCTTCAACGATCACTGTAAGATGCTGATGTGGCCATATTTGATTGGACTGCATGCTACTTTCAAAGATGGATACACAAAGTATGTTTAAAGGTGAGAAGCTGAGTGAAACCCTGATGTGTCGAAATGTGATTGGCTCATGTGCCAGATGGCCATGCCAAGCTTGTTTGAAAGTGGGTTAAGTAGGTGCTGGACCCAGGTTACAGACACAGCTGGCCAATCAAATCTCACCAAGTCAGGCCTTTTTTTAGTTGGGTGAGGGTCAGGCCTCACCAAATCTGCTCCTTTGAAAGTGATTTGGTGGAATATGTACTCAACTGTGACATCACACAGTTTGATCCAATTAAACATTGCCATGTCAGGGCCTTATAGAGTCAATGGCTGATGTGTGTTGTATCTTTCCTAAGGTCTACTATGATGTTTATTTGCCATCCAACCTGCTCATAAGGCTGCACAAATTGAGGGAAAACACAAATATGAGCTTGATCTAAAGCTTACAAGGCCCTATGAAGTTTTTGTTGATTTGTCCCACATCGTTGGGAGGGGGCAGGGTTTGTCTGCATGTATCTTGGGCTCACAGTCATTAGACTCTCATTGCTTCCTATGGTGTGGTGGACGGCATGGATAAAACACATACATCATGGTGGGGCTCACTGCTCACAGAGCTTTTCCATTTATATATACACAGTATCGAGCTTATACTATGGGAATTGAACGCCCACTATTGAAATATTTGTGAGCCATATTAGTTTTGGATCAGGCTAATATTTTTCTTGCTTTCAATTCATCCTAGTTGTGGGCCACAGAAGTGACCTTCTGAACAGCTTGGATGGCATATAAACATCACAGTGGACCCACAAACGCTTCAACAGTAGGCATTTTCCCCTACATTTTTTCATGCCCTGTGGTCCAGTTGAGTTTTGAACCTGCCTCATTTTTGGGCACACGTACTAACATGAGTTGGAAAAATGGATGGATGTGTGGGGGTGGATCCGAATAAACATCATTATGGCCCACCTATGTACACAGTGGCTTTACTGGTCTCAATGCAGCCTCAATTTGTTTAGATGGGATACGTACACGGAATCGGATTGACAGGAAGATTCTAACGTTCTATTTACGGAGATTGTTTATCAAATTTGGATAGTCGATGTTTCCGATTCTGTGCAATTGATGTCCACGCATTGTGTAGTTAGGATCACCCACCTAGTGTAGCTTTTGGTTTGCAGCATGTGGGGCCCTTGATTAGACGGTTGGATGGATCCTTTTGAATGACCAGAACTGTTCATGCATTAATGGACCTAACCGTGGATGGTTCTTGGATTTTGATTATATCAACCCTGTGATTTTCAAAATTAGAAAGAAGATTGTTGATTTTCAAACGAAAATAGTCAGATAATCAAGGATTAAAATATTGCACCATGAGAGTTTTTACCTGAGACTATCCATAATTAATCCAAGCCAGGCTCATCATACAAACAGTTTGGACGTTGGATATATTCCAGCAAACTTCCAACTAAGATTTGAGGTTTGCTAATTCCACGAGCGTATAGAGTTGTATGCATCTATATATGTGGGCCCATGTGCAAAATAAAATAAAACTAGAGATTTGAGTTTTCCATAAGGGCTCGTTTGGATTGATAGAAAGCATAGGAAAAGAAATAGTGTCTTAAAAATTTTTGTTTTCAGGAAAATGCGGGAAAAAACATTGTTTTTTTTTTAATAAGATTTTATTAGAAACTTAGCATCTATTTTCAAATTTGTTTTTTGATGAAGTAGAATAAATAATAAATAAATAAAATATAAAAAAGATTTTTTTTCAAGTAAGCACCCACATGTGTTAGCTTAGTAGGTATGATACACATGGAATGATTGAAGATGGATATTGGTAGCACATTTGCCATATGTAGCATATGTGGGAGCCATTGAAGATGTGGTCGCAAATGTAGTACATGTGAGGTGCTTTGAACCCTATAGTAGCATATGTGGTACAAGACACATATTTATTGGTATATTTGACAAGTGGACATTTGAAGCTAGATTATAGCATTTGTGCACATTGGCATGATTTCACATGTGGCATACTTGGCGCCATTGAAGATGGTTGATAGCACATGGCACATTGGCACATGTGAAGTGCTATGTACAAGAGTGGCACAAGAGAAGATGAATGGTGGTGGATGTATCAGTTTACCACGTGTAGGATGCAAGAGAAGATATATGGTGCCACATGTGGTAGATTAACACGTGAAATACTATGCACATGTGAGGTGCAAGAAGACACGATGGATGTAGCATTGTGACACATCAATGCAAAATTGATGATGGATAATGATTCATTTTGCATATTAGCATCTGTGAGGTGATTGAAGATGGCTCATGTCCCATTTGGGCTGATCTTGAAAAATTCATTTTCCTTCTATTTTGACGAAATGACTTTCTTAAAAATGAAGGTGAAAACAAATTATTTATTTTTTAACAAAGAATAGAAGAAATGACATTTTCTACAAATTTCCACAAAGAAATACTTAACAATGAATAGAAGTGAATTTCAAAATTGTCAGATCACCAATTGATCTAAAGCTCGAGCAATTAGAGGAATGCATATTAATGTATGCTGAGGGACTCTTAACACTCCATTGCACGCGCAAGGTTCAATCTAAAAGTTCGAGCTATTAGAGGATGACATATCAATGTATATCAAGGACTATAACACTCCAACAAAAACAATATTTTATTTTCTCTATTTTTCATAAATCCAAATGAGCCTAGAAATTTGAGATAATGCTTATACTATTTATCAAAAAAATCAATCTTTTCCTCTTCTCAAGTAGGGCACCCTAGCTATTCCTTTATTTTGATATGCAATGGGCCATTTGAGGTGTAAAGCGGTATGATTTTTATGCCTGAAAATACAAACAATGTGGATATGTACATACCTCACAATGCATGTCATTATGGCCCATGGCCGCTCGCCTGTGTATAGAGATATACGGTGTGGAATTTGCAAACTTCCTTACATATTAGCTGACATAACCAATGCATATTTCGTTTTCCCAAAGCATAGGGTGTGAAACAGGCAAGACAAAAGCTGCCAACTAGGGATGACTTGAGAAGTCCACTTGATGCTTCGACAGGTGAAGAATATGATGGGTCCCTCATATCATGAATTTCTGATCAAAATCAAAAGAGATGAGAATCTGATTTTCTGATTGGAATATCAAACCACCACCTGGCTTCATTAATTCAGCAAATGTGGAGTCCATGTACCTCAAATCACATTCTACTCCATATTCTCTCACAATGTTTAGCAAAGAAGCTTCGGATTGGAATGTTTTTCCAATAAGATTTGGAGGACAAAGCCGGTATGATGATGGTGGGGGATTGTGGTGGTGACGATGGATGGGAAGCGGATTGCATCATGCACTAGTCTGGACGCATATGCTTAACGTGTCCAGGCAAGGGCTTTGTGGGAACCACTATGATGTAGGATTTTATCTACGCTGTTCGATCGTTTTAGGCTATGAGTTTAAAAATTATGCAATCCAATGCTTGACTACACTTCACCATAGGAAGCAACAGTGATAATAAAGCTCACCATTGAAACCTCCATAGGGGCTATTGTGACGTTTCCTACACGAAGGAAAACACAAATATTATATTGTTCCAAAACTTCTACGGGTCAAAAGAAGTTTTTAATGGTGGGAGTTCAATCCCTGCTGTGTGGTCCACTTGAGCCATAGATTTACCTCATTTTTTTAAAATAATATCCTAAAATGATCTGAAAAAATGGATGGATGACATAGATAAAAACCATAGATTACAGTGGGCTTACAGAGCCCTGCCTGGACGGATTATCATCATGGCGGGGCAGTATGCAATCCGCTTCGATAATGGCCCAATAGAGCTAACACTGTTCAATGTCAATGACATAAAGATTTTTGCCACCTAAGGCTGGACGCCACTTATCTGTAACCTGGGGTTATAGGAAGCCCCAAGCTCCATGGGGCCTACCAAGCTGTTCGGGTTATGTCACTCTGTCCATTTATATTGCCAACTCAATTTAGGACATGTCATGGGGCTTGTTGGAGAGTCTTCAAACTATGTGCGTGGATAGGGTGCTCAGACCGGTCGGGCGATCGGTCTGACGGAGCTAGCATAGATGCAGTGAAGACTGGACAGGTTTCTGCTTGTGCCTAGACCGGTAGGCCGACCAGTCATCAGTGGGCTCCGACCGGTTGGGCGACCGGTTAGCTGTGAGGCAGTGTCGGGTCTGTGTGAAGTTTTTCTCCTTGGACTGTTTGTTGCAATGTGCGACCAGTCAGGCGATTGGTCGGCTGTGCGTGCGGATTCCTTGTGCAATTCGCAGTACTGCATAAGGTGTTTCTATTTTCGGACTTCTTCCTATTTAAGGTGTTGTAATCCGATTCAAAGAGTGATCTTAAGGTGTCCAAGGTTTCTTATTCGTACTAGGAAGAGGGGAGAGAGTTGTGTGTGAGAGAGAGAGAGAGAGAGAGAGAGAGAGAGAGAGAGAGCTTGGGTTTTCTCTGTTTTCTTTGCTTGTGGGCTGTCATCTTTGTAATCTTCTGTTTAATTCATAGTGGATCGTTTCGTGCTGTGGTTTTTTACCCATTGAGGGGTTTTTCCACGTAAATTCGAAGTCTCTTGTGGTGAATGCTTATGTGTGATTGATTGCATCTTGTTTACTTGTTTGATATTGCATTGCTTCACGTGTTTGGCGTTCCGCTTCCGCTGCCGGCTTTCCCAACAAGTGGTATCAGAGCTAAAGTTGGGGTGGAGTAGATTCAAATCTGAGATGAGAAGATGGGATCGGGCGCAAGGTTCGAGGTAGAGAAGTTCTCTGGGAAAAATAACTTTGAGCTATGGAAGGTGAAGGTTGAATCCTTCCTGGTTCAACAAGGGCTTGATGGTGCTCTTGGAAAGCGACCCGATGCTATGAAAAACGATGAGTGGACGAGGCTCGATAAGAAGGCTAGAACCTCAATCATGTTAAACGTTACGGATAATGGTCTCTATCATGTCATGAAGGAGAAGACTGCGGCTGAAACGATGGCGAAGCTAGAAAAGGTTTATGCCAAGAAGTTTCTAGAGAATCGCATGTATGTGTTGATGCAGTTGTTCACCTTGAGGATGGCTGAGGGAACGGAGGTGGAGGACCACCTGAGCACGTTCAATAGGCTAGTTTGCAAGTTGGTAGAGATAGATGAACCGATGAAGGATGAGTATCAAGCATGCATCCTGTTGAATTCTTTTCCAGATTCATATGAGTCGTTCAGGGACTCTGTGTGCGCAGGGAGGGAAACCATAAGCATTGAGACCATTATCTCACCCTCCAATCGAAGGCGATGAGAAAGAAAAGCGGTGATGTGGCTTCCCGTTATTCCTCAAAGGCACTGGTTATGAGGGGAAGAAGTTTTGAGCATGGAGGATATTCAAAATCAGGATCTAGAGCCAAGGGCAAAGGTAAGGCTAATGTGAAGTGCTGGAATTGTGGCCAGGAGGGCCACATGAGAGGTGATTGTCAGAATCCCAGGTTGAGGCAAGAGAAGTTTGAAAATTCTTTTAGAGAGGGAGCCAATACTGTAGAGGACGGTGGCGATCTGTGTGAAGTTCTGACTGTTTCTGACAAGGGATCTCACGGTAGTAAGTGGATCCTTGATTCAGGGGCTTCATGTCACGTTTGTCCTAACCGGAGTTCATTCACGACAAATAGGGAGTGTGGTGGAGAATCGGTGTTTGTGGGCGATGGAGTCGCTCATAAGGTTGTGGGTATTGGTACTGTGCGCATCAAGATGTTCGATGGGGTCGAACGAATCCTAGAAGATGTGAAACACGTTCCCAAGATGAAGATGAATGTGATTTCTCTTGATGCACTCGAGGCGAAAGGGTGCGTGTTTACCAGCCGCGATCGTTGTTGTGAAGTGATGAGGGGGGCACTCGTGTGTATGAAGACACGGAGGTGTGGCCATCTTTACATGTTGATCGGGAGCACAATTCACGGTGGAGTTGCGGGGGAGGCAGCGAGATCCACAGTTGCTCGTATGTGGCAAGTGCCCAAGGGCCACATGAGAAGAGCGGTAAAGGGCGTGAATTTGCAAGGATAGGGTCGATGGTGACACGAAAAGCGGTGGAGCTATGATTCAAGATGAGATGACGTTGCAAGGATGCGTTGATTCGACGTTTAAAGCCTCGGTGGAGTTTGTTGAAGAGTCTTCAAACTATGTGCGTGGACAGGGTGCTTAGACCGGTCGGGCGATCGGTCTAACGGAGCTAGCCCAGATGCGGTGAAGACTGGACAGGTTTCTGCTTGTGCCTAGATCGGTCGGCCGACCGGTCGTCAATGGGCTCCGACCGGTCAGGGCGACTAGTCGGCTGTGAGGCAACGTCGGGTCTATGTGAAGTTTTTCTCCCTGGACTGTTTGTTGCAATGTGCGACCGGTCGGCTGTGCGCGCAGATTCCTTGCCCAGTCCGCAGTATTGCGTAAGGTGTTTCTATTTTCGGATTTCTTCATATTTAAGGTGTTGTAATCCGACTTAGAGAGTGATTGTAAGGTGTCCAAGGTTTCCTATTCGTACTAGGAAGAGGGGAGAGAGTTGTGAGAGAGAGAGAGAGAGAGCTTGGGTTTTCTCTGTTTTCTTTGCTTGTGGGCTGTTATCTTTGTAATCTTTTATTTAATTCATAGTGGATCATTTTATGCCGTAGCTTTTTACCAATTGAGAGGTTTTCCACGTAAATCCGGAGTCTCTTGTGGTGAATGCTTATGTGTGATTGATTGCATTTTGTTTACTTGTTTAATATCGCATTGCTTCACGTGTTTGGCGTTCCACTTCCGCTGCCAGCTTTCCCAACAGGGCTTTCAATCCTATTGATTTCTTGTGAGCTAGCCTACTTGAGTTTCGTATCTCCCTCCAACTTAGCTCACACAAATATCGTAGATGGATGGACGGAGTGTATATAACACAAACTTCGTGGTGGGCCCACCCAGTAACCCCAGTTGCATGCAAGCTGCATTAAATGCGGGAGCATTGTCTTGCCAGCTAGCTCAGCTAGGGCTGTAAATGGGTCAGTGGACCCGATGGAGGACCCGGACCCAACCCATTTAGACCCGACCCAGACCCGACCCATTTGTTAAATGGTACGGGTCTGGGTCCAAGAATAGACCCATTTGTTAAATGGGTTTGGGTCTGGTTTCCTTTATTTTAGGCCCGACCCGACCCAAACCCATTTAGTAAGTGGGCGGGTTTGGTCTATATTACAAGGGACCCGTCCAGCCCAGACCCTTCCAGACCCTGTTTTAAGCCTTGTAAAATGCTTGCATACTTGATCCAGACCCGGACCCATTAGACCCGGCCCATTTATAAATGGGTCTGGGTGGATCTCCCTCTACCAGACCCGGACCCATTTATAAATGGGTCTGATGGGTTGACTCGGACCCGACCCGGATCCGCCCATTTAGTAAAAGGGTCTGGGTCTAAATTTTAGACCCAGACTCGTTTAGTAAATGGGCGGGTCTGGTTTTGGCTAAACCCGCCCCGAACCCGACTATTTACAGCCCTAAGCTCAGCTGGAAGAGAGAGCGGATTAGGTAAGACCCCGGCACCACCGAAGACGGTGCGGCCCTTACCGTGGGGTTACCGTGGGGCCCACATGGATGTATATACTATGTATCCACGCCGTCCATTATTTTTTCAGATCAGTTTTTGGGATTATACCAGAAAGGAAGCAGATCCAATCATCAGGTGGACCATAACATAGAAAACAGTGGTTATTAACCATTAATTGGCCACAGAAGTTTTAGATGAAGCTGATATTTGTTTTTTCCGTTCATTAAGGCTCATGTGACCTTATCAACAGATTGGATGGTAAATAAACACTATAGAAACATGAAGGTGCGTCCTGATAATGTTCTCTTCTTTATTTTTTGGATTATAACCTAAGATGATCTGAAAAAAAAGGATGGACGGAGTGGATACATAATAAATACATCAATGTGGGCCCCAACCCCACGGTAAGGGCCGCACCGTCTTAGGTGAGGCCGGGGTCTCACCTAATCCGCTCTCGCTGGTAGACGCCTAAATGTTTGACAGCAGGTCTCAAGATCCAAATGGGAAGGAGACACGTGGGTAGGTGCATCATGTGAGTAATCGTGCGGGTACATTCGTGCGAGCATGATGTGTGCGGACTTGCTTTACATTAGTCATTAGTGTGGTTACCCGCAACGGACAGGTGTGGCATACCGCTACCAGATTAACATGTAGTGGTCTGGAAATAAGGGTTTTGGTGAACAGTGGATCTGTACTGTCCATTTATAGGTCTTGTTCACATACTCGAAAATAAAACTGTTCAGATGATCCTATCGAAATGGAAGGTAGCCTCAAAAGGACAGTCGAGATGGAAATTCAACGGGGGAAAAATGGTAGTAGGGATGTTGTTTGGATGTGATTTCAACCGAGAGCTATCTATAAACAGGGAACACTAGTTGAATGGTCCGGATCTATCTCCACACCTGGCATGTGTCAGGTATTAGGCAACGAATGGATTTTCCCGATCCAGCGCGACAGATCATAAACGCCCTCCGAGACAATAAACACAGTGTAAACAAGTAACAACGAAGTCAACTCCAAGGTTCGAAAAGATAAAACTCAACCATCACGAGATGAGAATCGTTGGCACATGCCTAATGCGACAAGCACGTGATCTGCCCACGAAAGCACGTGGATTGCAGGGACCCATTCCCCTCTCCTGGGCTCCACATCACGCGGCAGCGTCTCAATGGTTAGAAATTATTTTCTGTGGTAGGACCCACCTGAGGAGCAGATAGGGCTGTTTTTTTTTTTGGATAAGTGATCGTTACATTACAGTGAGGCTAATCTATTGCAAGGGCTGGATGTCACATGCCATTGACAGGTAGGAAGTTATTCTCTAGGTGGACTGTGGTCCAGCAGCAGGTTGGACTTCACACCTTCTCTCTGAAAAAATACATGGCGTACAAACATGGGATCCCATTTTCTGAGTTGTGGTGGCCCATCATTGCATACGTGGCATACACACATGTCAATCCAGACCTTCCAAGCCGTAGGTCCAACTCTGGATGGAGCATGGCACAAAAATCAGATGGATTGGACAATGGCTGGGGGCATCAAATGGAAAGTTGAAACTAGAACTGTCAATGGTCCAAATTCAACGAGAAAATCCACATGGCTCAGCTGGGAACTTTGAGTATGTTTCATCCCACATGGGGCCCACGAGTAGGACAATGTAGATGTAGATTAGACATCACGACTTTAAGGGAAAAAAAAAAGAAGGTAACATCACGTCGCCACAAAACGTACGGCGTGGATTTAGGGCGGCGTTCCGTCCACACCATTGCCAAGGGTCTCATCTTGAGAGATTTTACTTTTTACTGTTTAAGTGGAAAATCAGTGTCGGCCATGGATTAGAGTAAGTGGAAAATCAGTGTCGGCCATGGATTAGAGTCCGGATTGGCCCAGCCCAAATTTTGATTGCCTGTGTCCGGGGGCATTGGAAGTTCTTGTAGTCGGAAGCTGTATGGGACCCGCAGAGATGATCGTGACAAATCCACTCCGTCCATAAGTTTTGCAAGACAACGATAGGGTAGGAGTCTAAAAATAAGGAAGGTCCAAGATTCATGTGGACCACACCACATAAAACAGCGGTGATTGAACCCTCACCATTGGAAACTTTGTGAGGGCCACATAAATTTTGTAATAGGATGAGATTTATGCCTACAATTTATCTTGAATCGCATATAAACATCATGGTCGGCTCTTGAATGGTTTTAATGGATGTTCCGGTCCCCACTATTTCGTGTGGTGTGGCCCACATGAGTTTTGGATCTGAACGAATTTTTTTTTATTCCTGTCATATTGTGGTCGCAAAACTGATGGACGGGGTGGATTCATCGCGGGCCTCTCTGTGGACCCCATACAGCTTCCCACTAAATTATTAATATTTGTAAAGCGTAATATCCGATATAAGTACCCTTCCTGATCTAAACTGGACCAAACAAACCCTACCCAATCCAAAATGGGCGCGAACTAGGTGAGTCCGGGATAACAGCCCGTGGGTGAGTCCCTAACCATGGCCCCACCTTGATGTATGTGCTGTATATACACTCCGTCTATTAATTTTTCCGACTCATTATAGAGTGGTCTCAAAAACGAAGCAGATCCAAATCTTAACACACTCCAGAAACATTGGTCATTAACCATTAAAAACTTTTTGTGGGCCTAAAGAAGTCTTTTATCAAGCTGATATTTGTGTTTTCTCTTCATCCAGCTCTCTATGACTTTATCAACAGCTCCTATGGAAAATAAACATTCCGTTGGACCATACAAATTTTTAATAGTGGACATTTTGTGACCACTGTTTCCTGTGGTGTGGTCCACTAGAGAATTGGCTCTGCTTCATTTCTGAGACCATGCAATAGAATGAGCTTGTAAAAACTGATGGACTGAGTGGATATACAACACATACATCAAGGTGGGCCTATTGTCAGAGACTCACCCACTAAGCTGTTACCTACCCCATATTAGACTTAGAGTTGTAGAGCTCAGATTAGATCTTGGGTTGACTCTAACCATGAGTTAACTTGATGTTGGGTTGGGCTCGTGCTAACCCACCCAAACACCACACAAGCTGCTCTAATTGCGACGGACCATGGTTACAAAAAGCACCATATATGAAAGTTGGATTGGAGACTGACTTTACGGAGAAGGTTGGACTAATAAATGGAAGTGACTCATGCACTCACACGTGGCACTGACCTACAACCACCCAGACCATATAACTTATGGGTACCAATGTGGATAGATAATACATTTAAAACCACCTTGACCAGTCAATCACAACCATCCATAAATGGCTAACAAAGGATCGTTAGAAGTAAAATAATGAACGGATTAAATATAAAGGAAAAGGTTAGATGATTAATAATGTCTTTTATGGGTAATATTTGGTTATTACTATTTAAATATCTATGTACGTTTGAAGGATTACAAAGAGAAAAAAAATGGACGAATCTATGGCCCACCTTCTAAATAATAATCGGAGTGGTTTTTGGGGTTTTGTGGCCGCCAACTGGAGACCACATGTTGAGATAGTTTGATTAATTGAACTGTCCCAGAATATTCTAGTTTGTACCGTAAATATTCTGCGCCCACGTCATGCTCAGTGATGATCATGACCTTTGAGTTTTAGAGTTGAATGTCAGCCGTTGAAATTTCTCTTTCTTACAAAGCCATCTACATATAGTTCTCACGGTCATAATTTTTTGTGGGTCGAGAACCACCGAACTTGGTGGATCTGCAACTTTAGGGCCCACGGCGCATTATGTATTTGTTTTATATCCATGATTTCTATCCATTTTACTAGCTCATTTTAGGGCATGAGCCCATATGCAAAGCTCAAGTAGACCGCACTACAAGAAATAGTGGGATGATGATGCCGGTAAAAACCTTCTTAAGGCCCACCATTATGTTTATTTGCCATCCAGCTGACTGATAAAGTAACATAGACATGAATAAAGGAAAAACGCAAATATCATCTTGGTGTAAGGCTTTTGTGGTCACCCAAAAAGTTCTGCACAATGAGCTTCAAATATTCCCCACTATTTCCACTTTGTTTTTGGACTCATGCTCATAAATGAGCTTGGAAAAAAGGATGGACAGCTGAATTAAACACATAAATCTTGGTGGGCCTTTAGGCCGTATTGTACCTGTTGCCTCTCGGTTTCAAATTTGGTCACGAGTAATGTGGGCGGGCGTGTCAGAACTGATTGTACAATTCGATTCAAACCAAATAAGTATAACCCCAAGCGCCAAGATAGGCAAATACATTGGAATTGACTATATATGACTAAGACCTGATAAAATCGGTTGCCTATTTAACCATTTGTACAATGTTCTTTGAGTACAATCATGCAATTATCGGAGAGCGGGGTTCATCCTCCAAAAGCGTGTTATATCTCTACCTTCCATACGAAAGGACTTTTCAACACATGCAGAACTAAACAAAAAGAAATACTTCCAGTCGATCGCGAAGAGCTGCTATAGAACACCTTTTTGAATGAACAACTTGCTTGATATTAAATTAAGTCCAGTGTATGAGCGTAGACTTAGATTACAACTAAAGTTAATAACTACTCGTGGTTGTAGGATTAAGCTATTGGTTACGCTAAGGAATTTAAAGTACTGACTATGTTAAGTACCATAAAAAACACGGAGTATGCTAAGGAAGACAATGAGCAATTTGAAATATAGATTTGATTTTGTTGGTATGAGATCCCTTGATTTGTTGAATTCCTTTGTTATTTATAAACTTTATTCTTCTCACGTCTTGACAGTTATGGTAACCATTATTTAACGATCTGGCTTTTCGTATCCTTCCTTCTGCTACAATAATTTTCACTTTTACCGAGGAAATTTTTCCTAGGTAAAAGTTAAATTTTCCTCGCAAAAGGTCATTACTAACGAAAATTTTCGTCGCTGTCTTCGTTGCAACAAGACCGTCGAGAAAAACAATTACCGACGAAAGTGACTTTTACCGACGATATATTTCGTCAGTATAAGTTTAAAATTTTGTGGATATTACTTATTTCGTCGGTAATTATGAGACTATTATCGAGGAAAAAGTTCATTGGAAAAAACTATTGTCAAGGAAATTACCGACGAACTATTTTCTTGAACAAAGTAGTCATATAACTGTAAAATTACCAACGAACTATTTCCTTGGAAAAGGTAATAGAATTGCCGACGAATTATTTCCTTGAAAAAGGTAATATCATTACCGACGAGGTATTTCCTTGGAAAAGTATTACCAAGAAAATATTTAGTTAGAGGTGTTATTGCCAACGAAAAATTTCCTTGGGAAACTTACATTACCAACAAAATATTAAATCAGCAAATATAATTTTTCTATAAATATCATAATAACTTGATAAACATGCACTTCACAGCCACCTAATAAAGCATTCAACATCCCAATCACATGATAAACCATTCAACTCATATCCAAAGTGACCATTCAATTCATATCCCAATCACATAATAAACCATTCAATTCATATCTCAATCACATCTCAATCACATAATAAACCATTCAATTCATATCTCAATTACATGATAAACCATTCAATTCATATCCAAAATGACCATCCAATTTGTATCCCAATCAAAATGACCAGCCAACCGTACATGCAAATGTCAATTCCACCTGTACAAAAAACAAAACAAATAAACATTAGCATGAACATCCTCGCTACCACCAACAAACAATTTGCAATATAAAACAACATACAATATTAGTGATCATTTATAATTTCAAATCACATTATGAAACCTTAGAAATAAAACTTGAATTGAAGATATTTATCAAAACTAGGGGTAATCCATATTATGCAAATTAATAATAAGTTTAAATATTATAATTCTTACATGCAGTGGTAGGTGTGGTTGGATGGACAGAAGGCTCCGACATTGACTGTGATGGAGCCTGAGACTGTTGTGGAAGTTGAGACTCTAACAGAAGCTCTGACCTATCTTGTGTTGGAATGGTGGATCCCGTGTGAGATCGTTTTCTGCCGCCCTCCGGTGCCATCGTGATATCCTGTGACAAAGATAAGCATATACATAGATACACCCTAAGGAAAAGAAACCAACCCTGTCCATCCCTTTTGCCAGCTCATGTTTGAGCATGATCTAAAAATACAATCCCTAGGTGGCCACACAAATTTATGAAAAGATGGACGGTATAAATTTTTTGGTAGCATTCTCCAAGTAATGCACCCATCCCACCTTAATTAATAAACGTGATTGGACTAGTAATAGTCTTTCGATTGGTAGAAACCATTGACAGTGAATCCTCCATCGACAGCTATGACTTGGCCATTGATGTATGATGCAAAGGGTAAGCAAAGGAATGCTACCAAAGATGAAACATCCTTTGGCTCTGCTAAGCGTCGAAGGGGAGTTCGGCAAAGTTCTTCCACAAACTCCTTGTTTGCTAGAATCTGTGTAAGGGGGCAAAAAACAGAATGTCAGAACATGTGTCACAATTATTACTTTTAATTATTGAATTACCATTGGGTGGTGTAGCCATTTGATTTCACAGTAGAGAGTATGCGTCTCTTCAGGCCATATGAAAAAGGATAATTGCACATAATGCAAAATGTACTCTCAATTTTCATCAAAACGGCGCACCTTTCAAAAGCTACTGGAGTCTGGGGCACAATGAGTACTATGTGCTCACCAAACGCAACCTTAGGGGATTCAAATTCATAGTGGTGTCTTTGGCTCTCGGGCCATGGGTTCTCTTATTCATAATTCAATAGAATATTACAATGGAGAATTTTACATCTTCTGTCAAAGGAGTCTTTGTCGTCCAAGGTGCAACACTATTAGTCTGTATGTTGTCTTTTGCACACTCACATGCCAAATTCTTTATGAGCTAATTCAATGCTCCTAGTAAAGAGAAAATAGAAAATAAAAATTATGGGCATCATAGGTCATTAATGATGTTATCCAGGAACACAGTAAATACTTGTACATCTGCATGTATAAGGAAACCCCTCTACTCACTACCACATGCTAACATGTCATGCAAGTGAGAGAACCAAGCAGCCCATCAAGTGGGTACAACCGTACAAATGTACTTGCCTATACATATCGTGACTGATTAGGTGGGCCATAGTTTATGAAACAAATGGATGGCTTACTAACATGTAAGCTCTTATTGCTTGAGCGAATATGCTTCTCTAATGGAATTTACTCATGCTCTTAATTTTTCTCCTCTATATTTTCTTTTTCTTTTACCTCTTCCTCAAAATTCCAAGTTTTGAGTTCCCATTGACTCCGGAAGAGTTAGGTTCATCATTTGGTAGAGATAGAGAAAAAAGAAAAGAAAAGAAAAAAAAATGCTATCATTATGTCTGAAAATTGAATAATTGGCATTTCTTGAAACATTTTCCAAGTAGCCTTTTGAAAAATGAGCATAATTATTATTTTTCCTGTAAGCCCATTTGTTTTACAAATTAGGGACCTCGGCTATGTTGACCATCTTGGTTTCATGAATAGAGAAGCTATATGGTTAGACCCACCCGATGGATGGCTTGGAACATGCACATGTCGCATGTTGGAGGGGAGACTCTTTGCATGTGGCGCACCAAAATTATGCACTAATTAACCACAGGATTTCCATCCCTTTCCTATCCTTCTCACAATCGTCTTAATACAAAACGACATCAAACACATGTGCATAAAAAAATTACATCACCTCTCTCTTTCCAATTCATGTTATATTAGCTAGTATGCATATAGTGGTACTGAGGTTGGTTCCTCTACAACGGTTGTAGAACTATGTGGTGTGGGGCTCCTGTGATGTGTGCATGATATTCAATCCGTACATCATGTGTGCATGATATTCAATTGTAACTTTGCTGATGATAATGTTCAAAAGCAGAACCGAAGAAAACTACTACTATCAATTATTTTATTATAGAAAGTTAGGATTTTTATAGTAGAATTCCTCATGAATTCTTATTATATAAAAAAATGATACTTTTTGTAAGTACCAGAACATGCTTTTTGCAGGCTCAAAATGCACTCTCTACCTTTTCTTCTAAAATGTGGAGGTTGAGCATTATGGGGCCTAGCCGCCCATGTGGTGCATGTATGACATCCATCCCTCCCAACAAGTGCAACACACCATGATGATCAGACCAAACAAAACTTCAGGCCTATTCAATCATTAGGTGGGCCATACCATAAAACAATACACACCACCCAAAAACCTCCAATTTATGTGTGACGCACCTGATGATTTGATCTGCCTGAGTTGTAGATGATCAGTTGTACTTGTTGGATGGGTTGGATGTCATACACACACCACATGGACCCAACAGTGCTCTAGTCCACTTTCTAGAAGTTGAACTTACACAAAAAATTTCACGTATTCTTCAATGTTTGAAAATCCATGGAGGCTTACGCCTCAAAGCGAGGCCAAAGGCACACACCTCAAGGAAAATGCACTTGAGGCTTATGCCTCAAATGGTGAGGAATATGGGAGGTGCATGCCTCTTATGCACATGGACGTGACCTTGTTTTCGTAAGGGTGAAACTGAAAAAAGAAAAGTCATTTATTCTTTATTTTTATTTTCTAGAATTTCCCCTCCACCAATTGGACAACACAAGTTCTTTTATCAAATCGTCCGACTCATCCAGTTCAGGTAACCTGTATACACAGCAGGTTTATAGTGGAAATTCCAGCTCCAAAGAACAATACTTTGTTGACATATGCAAATACAAAATTCTATTTATGCATGCAAAAAAAACTTAATACATTTCACTCATACATGATATTTTCATTTTTATTTATCTAGCAAAAATAAATAACATCAACTGATCTTTCTATTCAAATCACATAAATCTGCCTACTGTTCATGTATTGAGAATTGCTTAAATCTGTCCATTGATTTTGTGCACAATCACACCCAAATCAATGGGATCCACCCAACCAATGTCCCATATCTCCCACATGTGTTTTACATTTGGTCAAATGTGCCGTGAATCCCCAATTCAATCTAGCTCGGCATGACCTATGTACAACAGGTGCCTCGATTTGGACAGTTTTTATTTCAATTACGTGTGTCCAATTCTGAGTGTGTAAATATGAACCGTCAAGATCTTAGTTGGAGCAAGAAGAGATCTTTGATACTCTAGCAGAGTGTTATAGATGATACACAAATAATTAGAGATTACTTATAAATTGCATGCGTGGCATTGAAGTAATTCAAACAAAACTACCCAAATTAAGTGTCCGAGTTTAGATTATCATGAACCAAAAAAATTCATTATTTGATTGGCGTTCATTTATTGGACGGTTAAAAATGAAAAATATATGATGGTCCTGTTTCAACAACTAAGTGTCAATGAATCAGAGGTTAGGATTTTTCAACCAATTTACAATTTCTAATTGTCTGCATATCAAATCACTTCTAGAAAATCAATGCATTCCAAAAATCAATCAAAATTTTCACTCAGTACTTCCTCTTTCAACCAAACAGTTACAGCACTTCTCCAGCACTGCTTCTAAATCACCCCTATGACAGGTGAATCTGGACCGTCCAATTGGTGGGCCCTACTACGGATGATCAGTGAATCTAGTGGGCCTTGCCATGGATGATCAGTGAATCTGGACTCTCCAACATTTCTTTCTTTCTTTCTTTCTTTTTTCTCTTTTTTCCCAAATGAACATTAAAATGGAAACATTGCACAACCATCCAACAAAATCTATAGTGCAATATCATAACAATAGGAAGTTCTAAAGCTAGCCTTTAACTCTTCAATAACATGCTCCTGCCGATTGACGGTGATGGTGGTGTGGAGAAGAGAGATTTAGTTGATTTTTTGTTTTGTTTCAAACCCTAGGGTTTCGATTTCGAAAACCCTAGATTCGAAACACTCCAGGGAGAGAGAGAGAGAGAGAGAGAGAGAGAGAGAGAGGACCGAGGGTGGAGAGGGAAAGAGATTTGAGAGTGAAAGGAAGGGACAGTGAAAATGGGGGAGAGGAAGGGAGGGAAAGTGAAAATGGGGGGCGTGCACTTTTTCTGGGAAAGTGAAAATCAGGGAGGGATGTAAACGAATTGGGCGTTACCCCCGATTGGGTGCGGCCCTTACCGTGGGTTGCCGTGGGGCCCACCTTGATGTATGTATTACGTATCCACGCCGTCCATCTGTTTTTCCAGATCATTTTATAGAATCATCCAAAAAATTAAGTAGATGGGTTTTGCGATGGATCATCCGTATACACAAAATCACGCCAAAATGAATGGTTATAAAAAGAAATACCTACCAAAGTTCCTCAAATCCAATGGTTTGGGTCGCCAATCTCCGTTGAATTTTGGATTATAAACCAACAAATGCAAGGCCTACCTGATGACTGGTGTGGATCTAATGCACATTTACCAATTGTAACAAAAAATGCAAGGATGGTCCACTTAAGCTTGTGTCCGTCAATTTGATGGGTAAAACGAGAGACGGTCGATGGTAGAGGTTTGAGCCACTAACCCTGATCAGTCACGGGCTTCCAATTGATCTGATTGGTTTGGGCCACAGAAACAGTGTTGATTGACCATCTAGGCTTATGTGACCTTACCATTAAGAAGTTTTTAATGGTAGGATGGTCAATCACCACTGTTTCTTATGGTATGGTCCACTTGATTATTGGATCTGCTTCATTTTTTGGATAATTCCATAAAATGATCTGAAAAAACGGATGGACGACATGGATAGATAATGCATACATCAAGGTGGGCTCCACGGTAAACCCATCGTAAGGGCCACACCTTCTTAGGTGAGGCCAGGGTCTCACCTAATCCGCTCTCGTGTTACCCCTTATTTGAGACACGGTTTGGCTGGTGACGCTGTGGCTAGTGGTCGGTGCTCTGTGGGCCCACCATGATGTATGTGTTTTATCCACACCGTCCATCCATTTTTACAGATCATTTTAGAGCTTGATACCAAAAATGAGAAAAATATAAATTTCAAGTGGACCACACCATGGGAAAAAAAAGCAGTGATTGAATGTCCACCATTAAAAGCCTCCTAGGGCCCACTGTAATGTTTATTTGACATACAACTTGTTGAGTAGGCAATACATACCTGGATGAAGGGAATAAAACAAATATCAGCATGATTCAAAACTTTTTAATGGCCATTCATCACTTTTAGTGGCAGGGTCACTAGCCAATCCGTTTTCCCTTTTGTGTGGTCCACATGGATGATATTTTGTATATCCATGCTGTCTATCCGTTTCTCCATCCAATTTTAAGATGGGGTTCCAAAAGTTAAGAAGAAAATCTCAAGTGGACCATACCACTGGAGACAATGGTGATTGAGTGTCCCACCATTAAAAATTCAAAAGATCTCTCATGGTAATGATTTGGTTATGTTTATTTACAATCCAAGTTGTTGATAATGTAAAGATGGTCTAGATGAGGGGGGAATATAAAGATCGGATTGATCCAAAGCTCTATTGGCCCACAAAAACTTTTTAATGGCCATTCATCACTTTTTCTAGCGGTGTGGTCCACCTAAGATTTGGACATTTTTATGGTTTGTGATCACGTCCTAAAATGATATGAAAAAATAGATAGATAGCTTAGATATATAAAAAATACATCAAGATGGGCCCCACATGATTAGGGTAACACCAACTAATATGTTCCCAAAGTAATAGCTAATCCGCTTTCAATGATAGATCGAGTGGGGTTTAGTTGGATCGTGAAGGTATGCCTAACCGTGTGGTCCACTGTGATGCATTTTCCTTGTATCCATGCCATTCATCCATTTTTAAAACTTATTTTAGAGCATCCTACCAAAAACGAAATAGATCCAAATCTCAGGTGGACCATAATACAGAAAACAGTGGTAATTAACCATTAAAAATTCTCGTGGGCCACGATAGTTTTGGATCAGGTTGATATTTTTGTAGTCTCTTCATCTAGGTCTTTTTGACCTTATCAATAGGTTGGATGGGAAATAAACATTCTGGTGGCCCCATGAAGTTTTTAACGGTGGAGATTCAATCATGATTGTATTTTGTAATGTGGTCCACTTAAGATTTGAATCTTCTTAACTTTTAGGATCATGCCAAAAATGAGCTTTCAAAAGATGGATAGTGTGGATGTAAGGCACATACATCACAATGGGCCCCACAGTTAGGGTTGTAAGCCTTCCTAGTGCCCGTCATGATGTTTATTTGAGATCCAATCTTTTCATAAGTTCACACAGGCATGAAAGAAGGGAAAACACAAATATCATCTTGATTGAAAACTTTTGTTGCCCCACAATTGGTGATCGACCGACCTCGATGGATTTGGGGATTCACCAAAACCGCGCCCCTATACTCGAATAGATGGACGGTCCTATCAGGGCTTTCGTGGGGCCACCTTGACATATATGGTTTATTCACCCGTTGAAGCCCTAAAATGATATTTAGAAATGGATGTATAGCGTGGATAAAACATATACATCATGGTGGGGCCCATAGAGCACTGATGGTAGATGATATTATTTCTAGTAATGTTTTACAAAGGAAACCATTCGTCGTTAAAAGTATACAATTACCTAAAAAATTTGTTTTGTTGGTGATTGTACTTTTTATCGAGGAATATTTTCCTTGGGAAACGTGACCTTTCACTTAGGAAACATTTACTCGGTAAAAGTGATAATTACCAACAAATTACTAATTCGTGGGTAACTGTGATCTTTTACCGAGGAATGTATTCATCGGTAAAACTAGGATAAACAAATTGGAATTTTTTTAGTTTTTGACACAAAATTACCCACAAAATATATTTTTCGTAGGCATTTGTCACTTTTACCAAGGAAAATTTTCCTTAGGAAAAGTGAATCAGTATTTACCTAGGAAACTAGAATTTCGTTGGTAGAAGTGTATTATTACTCAGGAAATTCGTTTCCTCGGTAAAAATTTCCTAGGTAAAGGTCATTTTTCTTGTAGTGTTCTCTGCTTGCCACATGTATTGGTAACTGCTCTCGGGCCTTTCTTTGATTCAGTCATGCTTTGCTCATACTCATGCTCCTTCGATGGATGACATGGCACCACTCAATCAATGCTACTTGTGCCTTCACAAAACTTGCTTTAGGAACTCCACTTCAGCGAAAAGAGACATATACAGCATGTCACTGTCAGTTATCCATCATTACCATATAATCCATGTAACACTCGCGGCAAACTTACCTCTCATTGTTCCCCCACTATTTAGTTGTTGATAAAGTCATACAGACATGAATGAAAGGAAGACAAATATCAGCTAGGGCTCTCAATGGAGTGGGCAGATCCAAAATCCGATTAGCTCCAAGTCTGTATAATGCAGATTTGGATCTTAAAATAGGTCTGATTAGTTAAGTGGACCGGATTTGGATCTTAAAATAGGTCTGATTACTTAAATGGATCGGATTTGGATTCACAGGAACATATTCGAGTTCGATCCGAATCCAATTAAGATCCGACTCATTGTCACCTTACTGTATACATTATATTCATGCTAGCCATTCGTTTTCCAGATTATTTTAGGCCATGTCTCAAAATTGAGATATGCCACTCTTAAGTTGGCCATACCCCAGTAAATAGTGGGTTTTGCATCATTTTTCTACAAAATTAAATATATTGCATTATATATTTTATATTATATATATATTTTTTAGATTTGTAATGAGGGTGGATTCGGACCTAGATTCGACCCAAATCCGATGGTTATATGGGTTTTGGATTGGAAATGGATCTAACAATTTATAAATGGATTGAATATGGATATCACTTTTTGGATCCGAGTTGGATCCGAATTCGATTCGGATCGAATTCGCATACTGATATATGGACTTGGAGCCAAATCCAACTGGATCCGATCTAGATCTACCCATTGAAAGCCCTAATATCAGCCTAATTCAAAACTTTCCAGCTGCTAAGAAGTTTTTTATGGTAGGCGTTCAATTACCCCACTGGTGGGTGCATAGCTAACAGGGTGGGTGCATTGCATGACTGAAAAAAAAAAAAAAGAAAGGAAAAAGAGAGAGAGAGAGAAGATCCAGGGAATCCACATGCACATCATGAATGGTTAGGATCATCAGACCACTCGTTATTTGGCCCCGTAGGGGGTGACAAGCGCTGGACGGTGATCAGCGAATAAGGCAAGACAAACTCGTGATTTTTTTAGCTCTGCAATATAGCCAACGAATGAATGGTCAGAATCTCATCTACATGCGTCACATGTACCGTTTTGAACAAACGGCATAAAGCTTTCTTCTCTCCATCGTCCACGTGGCAAGGTAAGTTTTCATTCTGGACGATAATTGAGTACGTCTGATTAGTGAGATTAAAAAATAAAACTGATTAATGGTGCACATTCAATGAGAGGTAAACTCGAGAAAAATGGGGATAGGATCGTCTAATAGGTCTACACTTCCAAACATATATAAGTCGTCCATTGTAGGGGCTATTATATGGACGGTCTTGATTTCTTCATCATTGTGCCACGTGTACTTTCGTTTGATGGATATATGGTATAATGGTTCGATCCCATGTACCGTATGTGAACCGACAAGATCGCAACTTTCCTTTCAATCGCATGCAACACGTTGAAATCACGAGCATCAAAGATGTTAAAAGGTAAAACCGTGAAAGCGGATTCCCTGCCGCGGGCGGGAATTTGGTACTGCCCCCGGGACCTACCTACAGATGGACGGTCTACCTTGCAGGGGCTATGTGGGGGTCACCATGATGTGTGTGTGTGTTTTATCCATGCTGTTTGTACATCTTGAAAGATTATTTTAGGACATTATCCCGTAGAGAGGCAGATCAAAGGTTTGACTGGACCATACCACAGGAAGCAGTGGTACTGAATGATGCTCACCATTGAAAACTTCCTATACCCACCATGGTGTTTATTTGACATCTAATCCGTTTATAACGTCAACGTCACACAAATCATCTGAATGAAGAATAAACATGAATATCAGCTTCATCCAAAACTTTTGTGGCCCTGAGAGTTTTTCATTGGTAGGTATTCAATTTCCTCTGTTTTCAGTGGTTTAGTCCTCTCAACCCTTCCATCTGCCACCTTTTTAGGCTAATTGGGCTCATGTCATAAAATGGTACGTAAAAATGGATGTACATAAGAGCTAAACACATATACATGGCCAAGACGTATTTGTTTTATCCGCCGTCCATCCTAATTAACTTTTTGTTCATTTCATTTCTGATACCAGTGTACCCAGGATGAACTAGATGAGCAAGTTCTTATCGGCCGTGCTGTTTTAATACCATATTGACTCAAGATTTATACCTCAACAACCACGATAGTGCTACAATTCTAAAGCCATACGACATGTCCCATTGCGACGGCTGAATCGACAGATGTGTGCACCATCATAATTAATCAACACATGGCAGACAATGCATATGTGTACGTAACATTGGGGCCCACATGATATGAAAATATCAAGCATAGTAAAAACATCGATTTCGATGATAAAAAAATCTAATGCATGTATAACTGTGGTGTCTTCCTTACCCAGCCGCCTCTACCTTACAGAGCCGCCCCTCTCCTACATAAGCCACCCTACTCCTACACCATATCCCCTCATCTTCAACGCCATCAATGCCCTCTATCCCCTTTTCCCTTCTATTCTCACCGTCATACTTTTTAACATGAGAAGAAAAGAAAGAAAGAAAAAAGAGAATCATAGATACTAACAAAGGGAGTGGGTGAAAAAAAAGAGGATATTAGAGGAGGTTAGAAGGCTATTTCAACTGCTGATGTACACTCCAGCTCTATTTCAACCGTTGAAGTGAGTGCATGTACACCCCAGCTCTATTTCAACCGTTGAAGTGAGTGCATGGGTCATTTACCCGTTGTCTGATGTCGGGCTTATCAAATGGACCCCATGTTAACCTATATGTTGATATCTATACAATTTTTCCAGTTTTTTGAAAGGTGGGACCCACCTGACCATGTTGTTCAGTGTGGCTAGCGTGTGGTCCAACTTGATTGTATTTAATTTCTATACATAGCCCCGTAGCTGCAAAAGCCCATGCGATGGCTCAAATTTCTTGTTTTTCTTGTTAACTTATTTAGTTTTAATAAATATGTAAGGTCCTTTAAACCCACCATGAGCGGGCCAACCTTGTGGACGGAGTGGATCACCCATGTGAAACCTTACCCGCCGAATTTTAAATAAAGACCAAATGGGTGTCAGCGTCAAACATGTCTGCTTGAACAGGGGTCACCAAACATGTCTCGTCAGGGTCACCCAAGATTTCACTCACAAACCCAACCTGCATCATATATTTAATCCACACCGTCCATACTTTCTCCGTATCAAACTAGGGCATGCCCCTGAAAATGAAGAAGATTCAAAACAGTGGTAACAATACCCACTGTTAAAACCTCATGGATGTTGATGCATGAAAAATACAAATGTGAGCTGGATTCAAAAGCCACACGGTTGTTGTTCACCTTTTATGTATATCTGGATCCATACCGTCCAACAGCTTTGTCCAGTCATTTAAACCATTAGGCACGAAAATCAGCCCTATCCAAATCCTATGCGGGCCATACCACAGGAAATAGTAAGATTGAACGGTCCTACTTAAAAGCTTTCCATGGCCCACCATTATGCTTAAATATTTTCGTTCAAATTTGGACACCGGTCACGTGAGACTTGTCCCGTGACACGTGTGCGGTCTGAATGAAGGAAAAACACAAGTGAGACCCAACTAAAATGATAGAATATATTTATGAGGTGAAAGAAGCTCTGGACGTTAATATTCAGAGAAAGGGACGTTCCATCCTTTGTGAAATTGGCTGTGGATGCATTGTGGTACTCACCGTGATGTATATACTTTATCTAAGCCGTCCATTCACTTGGGCCGTCTTCTTATGCCCTGGACCTAAAGATGAGACGGGACTAAGTCTCAAATGGACCCCAATGTAGGAAACAGTGTGGAATGAATGTTCACCAATGGAACCTTCTAGGGCCATTCTAATGTTTAGTTTTCATCTAAACTGACTGTTTCCAGGGCTCCTTAGACTCGCCTTGGGCTGGCCAACTTCATGGATGGATTAGATTGTCGAAGACTGACCCCAAATAGCCAGAAAAAGGAAAATATATAGATTTTATATAAAGTGAAGAGAGAGAGAGAGGGTCCTATTATTCTAATACCGGTTGTGGGACCCGTTGTGAACCCACCTTGATGTATCTGTCTATCCACGCCGTCCAGCTCTGTGCCAGATCATTTTAGGCCATGAGCTTAAAACTGGAGGCTAATCTGAAACTCAAGTGGCCTGCACCTAAGGAAACCGTAGTCATTTACGTCCACCATTGAAGTCTCCTTAGGGCCACAGTGATGTTTGTTTTCCGCCCAATCCAAGGGCTGTAGGGCCCACTGTGGACTCCCACTGCTATGCACATGTCATACCCAGGTGGCCACCCGATCTGATCAATGGAGTGGGCCAGGGGCCCTTAAAAGCCATCCGACCAAATGAAGTAGATCCAATCTCTGTTGGAGCAACGCAGCTGGGCCTGTTTTAGGGTCCCACCTTGACATATTGTGTTATCCACGAAGTGCATCCATTTAACAAATCATTTTTGGTGGGGCCCGGGGCCCGGTTTAAGTGGACCACATCACCTGAGGCTCACTGGAATGTTTATTTGATGTACGATCAGACTGTGAGGTCGCTCTGAACCCCACCTTTTAGTATAGGTTCTATCTAGGCTGTCCCAAGTGGGACTAGCCTTGATGTATGTATTTCATTTGTATGGCACATTGGTCTCCATGATTGTTTTAATATACGGACCGTATGAAAGACCAATTCAATTCTCAAGAGGGCCATGCCACATGCATTTAAATTTATAGTAGAGTTTGCCATTCAGGTCCTACTCTCTTTATGGGGCCACATGGGCAGGCGCGCGTGCTCGCACACACACACACACACACATAGCACTCTACGTTATAAACATATATATATAAATTTGTATGTAAGGATTGGTAACATGCTAGTTAGAGCTGTACACGAGTCGAGTTGAATCGAGCATCACCCTGCTCGGTGCTCGATTCGAACCCACATACCCCTGCTTGTTGCTCGGCTTGACTTGGCCGAGTCGAGCAGGCCCCTGCTTGATCAGTAGACCGAGCGAGTTTGAGTCGATTTCGAGTTCGAGTTCGAGCGCGCAGACAACTTCTCAACCAGGGGTGGCTGGCGATGAGCGGGCGTTGTGCGGGTAGAATGAGGGTGGCTAGCGACGAGCGGACAGGGTGAGGGTGGCTAGCGACGAGCGGAGGGTGGCCGATGACGAGCGGGCTGGGTGAGGGGGGTGAGGGACCGAGGGTTGCCGGCCGGCCTGGTGGGTTAGGGTTAGGGTTTGAAAATGTCAAAAGAGGAGTGCTCGGGCGGTAAAAGGTAGAAAGTAAAAAAAATAGTTAGGCTTAAAAAAAATCTTATAAATATACTACGACTCCGAGCTGAGTTCGAGCTAACAAACAAGTCGAGCCGAATCGAGCATGGCTCTGCTCGAAGCTCGCTCGAACCCAATCGAGTATCAGAATTTTGACTCGGCTCGGCTCAAACTCACTTCTGATCTGAGTCGAGTCGAGCAGCTTCTGAGTGAGTCGAGCGAGTTTTTCGAGCTTACTCGACTCGTGTACAGCTCTAATGCTAGTATATCGGATCCTGATAAGGCCGACACTGATAACATGCTTAGTGTATATCATGCTTATTTATATGCTACTACTTATCATTTGTATACTTGACTATGAATATGAATGTGATATAAGGTAAACCATGGATTGTGGTTGGTACTCAGGCCATGGATGTTGGCTTGCTAGTGTATGGCAGAGACATACTAATAATCCTACGATTTAGGACTTTTCAGGAAACCCATATGAGATGGGGTCACCTTGCATGTATGCACGACTTGCATGACATGGTTGCATGGTTCAGATGATAAACTCCGACATTCATGCATTTGCATGCACACCCTAGAGACATCAGGGTTGTGGCCACCATGGAATTATTATGGTTGTTAGTTATGAAATGGACACCAGAAATTCTGTTATAGCATATTAGTCGCTAAGGATGTCCATGGGTGAAAGGCCTTAAACCTTGAGATCATTGGATGCTCCAATGTTTATACCGAGTGGATTCATGAGCGCACGAGTGTCAACTACCAGTAGGCCGCATCTCCCACTGTGTCGTGGTCGGTTGGAAGGAGGTTCTGCCTCACCTGCCCGGAGAGTAGTAGACGATTGAGGTTATGTCTGACTAGTTAGGAAATGGGTCTTCTACTGACGATCTAGGTAGATATTGGCATATTATTAACGGGACGAGTAGTGAGGTGATCTCCTACCTTTGCATGGTCGTGCGCTGCGAACCATTGCTTGTGTATTAGACCCCGGTGATATTCCAAATGAGAACTGTATTGAGATGTAGATTAGACATCAAAATTGGCATATAGAATTCATACATTCATACATATGAGTTTGTGGATGTAGAAATACAATCTAAGTGAAATACAATTGTGAGTCACAGTCCCAAATAGGTATATGCGACTATTCGGGATCAGGAGTCTATCATCTTGGAATTACTTTACATGTTAGGTTATGGGATTAACATGTATTGTAACCTTGGATGCAAGGTCCTTATTGATACACGATATTAAGCACTATGACTCGTTCATTCATCCTATGCTTTTACATTGAATAGCGGTATATGACATTTGACTTGATGGGTTCTTTCATTGAGCAACTTGGTATGACTGATAGCATTTATGGACTTGGTAGCATAGCTCTTCATTATTTACGCATACTCTGATATCTGTATACTTGCCATATGCATGCATTGCTCACGCACACACGCACTCTCTAAGCTTCATAGTAAGCTTACGCATGTTGTTTACGTGCAGGTTATATTAGACAACGACAGTAGTGAGGTAAGAGCACGTGCCTGATCTTTTAGAGTTTTAACTATGCAATGTATTTTCATTTTCAGTATTGTACTTGAATATTTTATAGCGGATGTATGTAATGATGTTTTGGTTTATGGTACACTTGTGGTTATGCTATTCTATGCTATTAAATTTTTTTTTTCTTGAAAATCCTCCTTGTGGAATTTCGTTTTTGGGACTTGGCATACGCTGGGTGCCGAAACTGAGGTACTACGGAGGCCGTCAACTCTAAGTTTGGATTGTGGCGATTGAGTGTCGGGAACCTAATTTGGGGCGTGACAACTATAATGTCCATTATTAAAGCCTTCTTAAGACCCACCGTGAAGTTTATTTTCCATCCACTCTGCTCATAAGGTTACAAGGAATCAGACGAAGGTACACTATGAATATCTGCATGACCCAAAACTTCTGTGGCCCTTAGGAAGTTTTCAATGATCATCATTCAATTCCTACTATTTCCTGTGGTATGGTTCGCTTAAGACTTGTATCTGCTCCATTTTTGGGGTGATGTCCTGAAAAGAGTATATTTTGTGGTGGTATATTTTGATGACATTTTGGTGTGTAGTATGGATGAAAATCACCGTATTATTCACCTTAGACAGGTTTTGTATACACTATGTGAACAAAAGCTTTATGTAAATCTAAAAAAGCGTGACTTCATAATTGATTGTGTGATATTTTTAGGGTATGTTGTGTCAGCCCGTGGAATCGAAGTAGATCCAAGCAAGGTTGAAGCAATTATAAATTGGTCGACTCCCAAGAGTATCAATGATGTAAGGAGATTTCATGGTTTGACATCATTCTATCAAAGGTTCATTCGCAATTTCAGTTCCCTTATAGCATCAATTACGGATTGCTTAAGGGGTGGCATGTTTCGGTGGATAGATGAGGCCGAAGAGAGTTTTCAGCTAGTAAAAGAAAAGATGACTGGGCACCTGTATTGGCTTTTCCCAACTTTGAAAAGGTCTTTGTTACTGATTGTGATGCCTCTCATAAAGGCATAGGGGCTGTCTTGAGCTAAGAAAGTAGGCCGATTGCCTTCTTCAGTGAAAAACTAAATCCAGCCAAACAACGGTACTCCACTTATGATGCAAAATTTTATGCCATAATTCAAGCTCTGCGATATTGGTGTCATTATTTGATCCAGCGAGAGTTTATTCTTACTCTGATCATGAAGCATTTAAGTACATCAATGGACAACACAAATTAAATGATCGTCATGCCAAGTGAGTGGCATATCTTCAAGAGTTCTCCTTTGTTATTCGGCATAAGGTTGGTAGCCAAAACAAGTTGCTGATGCATTGAGCATAAAATCTATGTTGTTGAGTACTATGCAGGTCAAGGTGATTGGGTTCGAGGCCTTGAAAGAGCAATATGCATGTGATCCTGACTTTGGATAGATTTGGGCCGATTGCCAAAATGGAATGCTTCCTAATATCCTTGTGCAGGATGGTTTCTTATTTCGTGGCAGCCGCCTGTGCATTCTGAGAAGTTCTTTGCATGAAGCAATTGTCGCTGAATTACATGGTGGTGGCCTTGGTGGACACTTTGGTCGAGACAAGATAGACTTTGTCATGTGGTTAAAAGTCGATCACAAAATACTGGTCTTTATACACCATTACTAGTTCCCAAAGCACCTTGGGAGGATGTTTCCATGGACTTTGTTTTTGGTTTTCCAAAGACAGAGGGGTGTAGATTCTATTCTTATTCTGGTGGATCGATTTTTAAAAATGGCACATTTTCTTGCTTGCAAGAAGACTTTAGATGCATCTCTCTTGGCTGAGTTGTACTTCAAGAAGATTGTCAACCTTCATAGAATTCCAAAAACCATCACGTCTGATCGAGATTCAAAGTTCATCAGTCATTTTTGGCGAACATTGTGCAGGAAAATGGAAACTCATTTACAGTTTAGTAGTTTTCATCATCCGCAAACGGACGACCAAATGGAGGTTGTCAATGAAAATCTATCAAGAAGTTTGGTTGGAGAAAACAAGCACTAATGAGACTTCATACTAGCACAAGCAGAATTTGCTATCGTTTAAAGAACAAATCAACCAACAAGTGCGCGTTTGAAAAAGATTAAGGTTGAATTCCTAATTGTCCACTAGATCTTATTCGTTTGCCGATTACTAATAGATTTAGCGGAGATGCAAATGACATGACAAGTTACATCAAGGATTTGCACAACCAAGTGAGGAAGAAATTAGAGGAAAGTAACAAAACGTACAAAGAAGCGGCCAACAAGCATCGAAAGTATGTGGAGTTCAAAGAAGGAGACTTGGTGTGGATCAATCTACGAAAAGAGTGGTTTCCAAGAGGCAAACATGGGAAGCTCCGTGATCGGGCGGATGGACCATTTCGGGTGTTGAAGCGTTCCGGAGACAATGCATATCAAATCGATCTACCAAGTGACATGGAAGTTTCAGCCACTTTCAATGTAGCTGATTTGCAGCGTTACCATGATGAATCAAGTGGAGATCATCTTGACTCAGGGTTGAGTCCTTTTCAACCCGAGGAGTATGATGGTGGGCCATCTGAGGAATTAGTCAATCCAAGTCATCAACCAAGTACTGCAACAAGGCCAAGGAGAGAAATTAAGAAGTCTCTTCGTTTCCAGCAGTAACCATGTTCCAATAGGGCTGTCAATGGCACGGATCTTGATCCGTATCCGATCCGATTTAATCGGATTCGGATCAATAATCGGATAATCGGGTCGGATACGGATATCCAAAGATGATCCGTTTAATATTCGGGTCGGATTCGGATCAACCTTGATCCGGCCCGTTAACGATCCGACCCGATAAAATAAATAAATAAATAAAATAAAATAAAATAAAAACATAGGATAATCTCTCTTTCTCTCTCTCTTTCTCTCTCTCCTCTCTCGGATATCCGGTTGGATATCGGGTCGAATCATAATCGGATCGGAAACGGATTTCGAAAAATTTAATCGGGTCGGGTTCGGATCATATACTTGTGATCCGAATCGGATTCGGGTCGGATTCGGGTCGGATATATTCTTAATCGGGTCGGATTCGGATCATCACTGATCCGGCCCGTATCCGACCCGTTGACAGCCCTATGTTCCAATGTTGCCTTGAAAGTGGTTGGTTTGTGGGGAATTTAAAGTATTTTAGGAATTTGTTTTTCTTATTTTGGAAGTTGTTTTCTTACCGGGAAAAAGCGTTTTCATATTTAAATGTCTAAGGTAATGGGTGAGCAATGTTTAGGTAATGGATGGGCAATTTAATATTGTCTATTTAGTGTTTTGGTTATAAATATGGGAGAAGCAAATGTATGAGGCATCCTGAAAAATTAAGAATAAAATCTAAGTGGAACTCTTATTCCTCCCTTCATAAAAGCTTTGACCTTGACAAATTCATGATTTTTGGATGAGTTGTAAGCCTGTATCTTGAAATTTCCTTCTCGTCTAGCTATGCATCTCTCTACGCTCGTGTTTTTCTTTTCATTAGGAAGGCGGCCCGCAATGGTCAGGCAATTCTAGCCTTCCGTAATTTGTAATTTTTGTTTTAATATATTTGCAACCTAACCATGTTGGAATTTAGAATAATCCGATGCTGTTGTATTTTTTTGGCCCATCCATGGTGGGACCAGTGGATAAACTGTTGGATCTCATTCTTGCATAGGATGTGTACTGTTTGAGATCGACTCATGCACTAAAACGAAGGGAATTTGCTCCACTTTAAGGGCTTGTGTTGGGAACGTGGGATTAATTGGTAAGAATTACATTTGGTCCAATGTAAAGTCCATCCTGCATTTCATAATAAGAAAGGACTGGATTAATAGAATCATGCCATCTAGTCCAATGTAAATTCCATCCATCATTTGGAAATAAGAAAGGACTGGATTAATTGTATCATGCCATCTAGTCCAAAGCATGTGATGCTATGGGATATCAGGTGGATTTCAAAGTCCACTACATCTTTGGGGCCCACGTAGATGCATGTGCTTTGTTCATGTTGTTCATCCATACGTGTCCTTTACACACGACAATCTAGCATATATATATATATATATATATATATATATATATATATAGGTGATCAGCATCAGTTGTGAAATTTGATCTGTTTATTATAATTTCTGGATCCACCAAAAGCATGTATCACTTAATAATGTCCATGGGGAGGATTTGATCCTAAAATTGAAATTGCATAGTCAAAATACCATGGTACTTCCAGACATGTAATCATTGTGTAACAAGGGTGTTAATTCCACCTAATGTAATTCAATGCCATTCATTCCTGCATTTCAAACAGGCCCTAAGATGACTGCCCTCCTAAATCTATGTCCTACCACGGCTAAGGTATGGTGTCTTCACTCTATCCTAGTAGTATGAGTGTACCTCAATCATAACCATCCAATCATATACCATAATCCTAGGTAGAAGATTGGGATCATGTAATAAATGCTTAAAATGAAAAGTCATCCATGAACCATGTTCCACGAACAAATGTCCACGTATGTGAAGTTAAGATCATATAATCAACCGACACAGATTTGGTGACCAAATCAAGATGTGGTGCGATTTGATTGGACAACAGGCCACTATAAAAAATGGTACTTCCAAACATGTAATCATTGTGTAATAAGGGTGTTAATTCCACCTAATGTAATTCAATGCCATTCATTCCTGCATTCCAAACAGGCCCTAAGATGACTGCCCTCCTAAATCTATGTCCTACCACGGCTAAGGTATGGTGTCTTCACTCTATCCTAGTAGTATGAGTGTACCTCAATCTAAACCATCCAATCATATACCATTAGAGGTGGGCAACGATCCGAGCCGAGCCGAGTTAGCCCTAGTTTGGTTTGGTTTGTTTTTGTACCACTGTAGTTTGTGGATCGATTTGGTTTGGGTTTCGGGCCGACCCATGCGGCCCGAGTTTGGTTTGCTCTAGAAAAATTTGGTTCGAGCCGGGATCGGCTTGGTCGAAAATTTTGAATCAGGTCGGGCCGAGTTCAAACAGACAATGGCTCTTTTTTTCCTTATTCATTTAAATAGAAAATAATTTAAAAACTTAGAAAAAAAAGTACAAACATATCTTACTATATGATGTTTAACGTCCTTCAAAAGAGTGCAACTTCAAAATAGACATGTAAGAGTATTTTCCAAACGAAAGTACACAAGCATAATCTTACAAGTGCAAGGAAACAGTGTGTATTCATGTAAATGTATTATGTACTATCTATGTCATCATGTATATGTATTATCCATGTTATTCATATGTTTTACATATCATTTTAAGACATGATCCCAAAATGGAATCATATCCAAAGCTCAAGTAGATCACACCACAGGAAACGGTGTGCTTATAATCTACTGAGCCGAATCAAACCGAGCTGAATCAAATCGAGCTTCGAGTCGAGCCGAGTCGGAACTGCCCTAGTTTGAGTTTGGTTTGTTTTTATAAACGAGCTTGACTCGGAGGCTTGGTTTGGTTTGAACTTCTATTCGAACCAATCCAAGCCGAGCTTTTTCGAACCAATCCGAGCCAAGCTTCCGAGCTGGCTTGGTTTGTGCCCACCTCTATATACCATAATCCTAGGTAGAAGATTGGGATCATATAATAAATGCTTAAAATGGAAAGTCTCAATGAACCATATTCCACGAACAAATGTCCACGTATGTGAAGTTAAGATTATATAATCAACCGACACAGATTTGGTGACCAAATCAAGCTGTGGTGCGATTTGATTGGACAACAGGCCACTATAAAAAATGGCCTGATACACTTGTGTGCTCGACTAAACAACTTCCTAACAGGCTTTGCCTGGCCCCATCTGTGACAGTCACACGTGACCCATTCAAATCTCACCAGAATCAGTGTTTCCAGAAGCATATTGCCCAGTGAGCTAGTGACTGGATGTTGTGGGATTTGATTAGGCTACGTTCCACCGGTAGAGATAGGGCCCGATCATGCACGTATTTGAACATGCCTTGCATGGCCATGACAATGACATGTAACCCAATCAAATCTCGCTAGGTGGATTCATGACCAGACAATCCACGTCAGGTGATTTGGTGACCAGGCAATTCATTGACATAATCAATCTAATTTTGAATATATGCCCTACCTAAGTGGGGAACACCAGTCTAGCTTTTTGGATTTAGCCTTTAGGTACATGTATGATAGCTGCATGCATCGTGTGGCTCCTCACGTTGCTTTTCTCTTCTTGTAAGTTATCTGATCGTTTCCTACCCCCGGTCCATTTCTTGTAGGGCATCCACAATTGCCAGCTCACCTACCGGTATTACGTCAGAAGGTCCCACCATCTTCGAAGCTGCCACCTCACCAAACACGAAAGGAGGAGGAATGGTTGCATCATGGGACCCATCTTCCAACCCCTTAAGAGTACATGTGGTACAATTCAAATGGTAAGAATGCGTGGGCCAAGGTAGATATCAATGAGAATTTAGTACATGGCGTGTGAAAATGGACTCGGATTTGGTAGTGACCCATTCAGTACTGAGGTCTATGTGGGCCCCACCATGATCTGTGTGTTTTATCCATGCTGCACATACGTTGCATATCCAAATCTCAGGTGGACCACACTTCAGGAGACAATGGTGATTGAACAACTACTATTAAAGATTTCCTAGGGCTCACTATAATGTTTATTTGCCGTCCAACCTGCTGATAAGGTCACATAGACCTCGATGCAATGAAAACGCAAATATCATCTTGATCCAAAACTTTTGTGGTCTCAAAGAATTTTTTAATGGTCCACATTGAATTACCACTATTTCCTGTGGGCGTGATCCCTAACATTTGGATCTGCCTCAATTTTGGGCTTATGCCCTAAAATTAGCTGGCAAAATAGATGGACAAAGTGGATAAAACACATACATCATGGTTGGGCCCACCATATTGAATTTACAAACAATAATAAGAGGTGTGGACCACTTGTTTAAAGATGGCGGATGAAGCGGGGCCCACTTCTTATCAATGTCTGATCATTGATCAAAATTCGATAGGCTACCCTACATCAAACACTGCCTATATATAGTGCGAAAGTACAGCTCACAAGCAAGATCTATGGCATCATATGGCTGATTGGGGTGGGGCACACTCAGAAGAAAAATGACATAAAAAAGGCATTGAAAAGGACTGGTTGTTAGGTACTGATGCCGTGGAACCTTAGGCGGGCCATGAAAAATCTCCATGAGCATAGGAATCATTAAATAAGCAATGACGTTTTTCAATATTGCATGGTTTCACCTATCTCCTCCTACCTCAACTGTACACTTAATGGCATAGCTAATCTTGACAATATCATCTAAAGTCAAAAATTTCTGCCACTCTCTTTGTTGTAGTGATTCTTCTTTTTTCTTTCTGATTCCTACTCTCCCCTACCGTGCAAGCGATCCAATCCGTTCATCATGTGGGGATCGCCCTGTAACACGCATCAGGTGGGCTGCAAGTGTACCAGGAATGTGAACCGTTGATCAATCTTTTCTGTAAGTTTTACATGAACATGTCCCACCTGATAACCGAACTGATCTTACCAACAGGCCCCAGTACATATACAATGTGGCACATCCGATAAACGACCTGGATCTCGCATCCGGTCCATCTCTCTCAAATCACTTGTTTTAAACTCCAACCCATCCAATTATTAGAATTGAAATGTCGGCACTGAACTAAAGTTAACTAAGGATATTTTCGTGGTTAAGTTGAGGACCCACTTATGATGTGGGCCATCCATTTATATAATTTATTTCAACATCAAACTCCTTTCTAGCATTTTATATAGGGCAATCCTTATCAATTGGTGAGCCCACCATCAAATGCATTGATTGATTAACCTTTGTGGGTCCCAGAAAAGGAGAACCACATAAACAAGTGTCTTGTCTATTCCAACAAAGGTAAGACACATGTGCCATTAGAAAGGATATATGGTTGGTATCGTGCTCCCACACTGCTTCCACTTGCATCATTATTGAATACTTTGGTTGGCTCCAAAGTGACCTTGGAAAGGCAATGGAAAGGAGAAATTATAAAATGGTGGTGACTCTTTAAATGTCCATATGGCATAGTTGTACAGAAATCTAAGACCATCCAGATTTCTGATGAGCCTACTACTGGATGGATTATAACTGAGAAATAATTCTGAGAAGATAATGTATATTAACCATCTGATTTTTTCTGTTCGAATTTGGACCGCTTATTATATTACCTTTAACTATCAATTTGATAGGCATTAACTGGATGGTTAAGATTACTTGATCAGTGTGATTTTGGAGATATGGTCCTTCTAAAGTGGGTCACACAATTTAGATGGTCTGGATGGCTATACATCAGTGGCACGTGTGAGAATGATGGGTCATCACCATTTAAAAAAATGGTGCTAAACTAATAGAGGAGTCTTGCTAATAGTTGGGAAAGATCTGTACAACTAGTCTGCACCATGATACGGTGCAAATGAGCTCTGATGGGCTCATAGAAAATCCAAAATGTCAACATGGAGCGTTCAGATACTCCAAGCCGACTCTTCCTGGACCATTATTATAATATCGTCCTCTTCTGTTATAGATTTCTGTCGTCAAAGGCACTGATTGTATGGTTAGGATATTGGATCCAAGTTAATCCCAAAAGGAGTAAGCAACCTACGCTGGGAATTACTGGATAGGATGCCCATCTTGATGATTGCATCCTTATTGTTTTAACTTGATCAGACCGTCCAATTTTTAAGCCTTTGATCAGATGGTTAGGATCATGCAATCACTGTAATTTTGGTTGGGTAGCCAAAAAAAAAAGTAAGTTTGGACCAAATGGACGGTCTAGATTTATGACCAGACATCCAACCATCCAATACAATTTGCAATGCCAATGGAGAATGGTAGTTATTAAAAATTCAAAGCAAGGTCAATACACATATTCATGAATGTATATAAGACCACGTCTTAAAATCAATAAACCAATCATAAAAATTAAAACCCGTGCATGCATGTGATGCGAGCTGGGATTATAATATCAAATAAAAGCAGTATGCCTGCAGTATCAATTGAATTATGAGAGATGGACCACCCAATCAGCTTCTAGGTTAGTATCACATTATTAAAAATATTGGACACATCAGGTCGCTATTGATAAGCGTAGCGTGCCAATCCAACCAAACATTAGTCAAATATATTATTAATTATATTAAATATTTGTAAATTGTTGTCAATGTTTCAAAACCCTAACTTGAATTTGGGCCCATTTTCGCCAGCAGTTCGCTTCCAGTCGGATAGACCATTTAGTTCATTTTGGCCCAAAAGTCTATGTAACCTAAAATCATAAGAGCTAAATATGAATAATGGGTTTTTGTTAATAGAATAAGTCACATTTTTATCTTAAATGATAATAATATCACTCTATAGAAGATTAGGACGTCAACAATCATTTTCACATGAGATGATTGCTTTGAGATTGTACACTCATCTCATCACATGCTATGCTAAAAATGTTTACATTTGAATTAGTAATCATGCCCTCAATCTCTCTGCACCTGCCGTAAATGCATGATATCAAGATTTTTTCATCTATTGTTTTATACTGCCGACAGGTCGTACACCAAAAACCACATCAATCATATGATCCTATCAACCATAATACATTTGCAGTGAATGACTTTAGTTGGACACTCCCCCAACCGTCCATAAGCCTCAATGTTCTTCTGATCAGTAGGTACTAGCCAAACAAATAAAATGGTGGTGACTTTAGTTGCCCATGTCCACTGTATATATGTATTTATATTGAATGCTTTATGACTAAAATAAATATTGATAGCATTGGATTGGTTGATCCCCTCTCTGTTGGGTATTATGAAAGCTATACTAATGCACTCGATCACATGCCGAGCTTTTTCAAACAAATCCGAGCCAAGCTTTCGAGGTGGCTTGGTGTGTGTCCAGCTCTAATCATGAACATGATTTTGAGAAAAAAATAATTAGGTCAATTGTCTATTTAAATATGTGTGGTTAGTCAATTTCTCTTTTACACTTGTGGCCCACTTAATGAGCAGATCGTCCTGATCATTGGGCTAAGGAGTCTAGATGCTGTGACGTGCCTGATGAATCGATTGGATCTCGATTGATGGCATTTTTTGACGAAGTACTATGTTTGAAAGATTGAATGGCTCCACACTCTTGCACGCCTGATGATAGAAGCGGCCTTGTTTTCATGCCGAGGAACATACATGATGGGCCCACTGGTGAAGGGCTTGGATCTTGCCCAGAGGTTCTGCGTTCCATTGGAACTGTTGAGAAGCTGAGGCAGGTCTTAGGAGGGCCTGTGAATCTAGACTGGTTGCCTCTGCCATCTCTATCACGTGGCAGGCCTAAAGTGATCACATGGTGGATATATTTACTCAATCTAGAGGGTCTAATTCAAGGCCATATCATGTATTTCTTTCATCTTGATGACACACATAAGATGAATTGATTGGATGGCAGATAAACACTATGGTGGGCTTTAACAGAAGCACATCAGTGCCTGTTATGAGGAGGTTGAGCCACCACCCATATTCCTGAATTGACCGAAGAGTTTAGCACTTTCCTTAGATGCTGCAGGCCCATTTTCTTGAACTTGGTTGAATTGTCTCTGTCATGTGGTGGGATTGGATTGGATGATAGACTGCTGTAGAGATGGACCCACTTCACGGGGAGCTCAGATTAGGTACTACATTGGCCTATGCAGAACTCAGGGACATGCTGGTACGTGTGGTACAGTGGTATAGGTGGAGAGCATCTTGTCATGAGAGCCCTGTCACATCAGCCCTATCTACCAATACTGAGGTAACACATATATGCCATTTCTAGCCCGTTTCCAGCTCTGCACATGTGCAGGTAATACCTCATCCGAGCTTGATAACATAGGCTTCATTACTATAGTGGCCTGCTTTTCCAATCAAAACTCACCACGTCAGAGACAAATGGGCTTGGCCCAGGTGGTAAAGTACCCAATCGGCATCTTATCTTCATGGCCCCACTCCATGTAAACCGTACGTCAAAAAAAAAGCCGAGTAAAAAGCTCAGATCTAGGTGGTATGTCGATGAGCAGGTCTGTAGTCTGGACACGTGTGGTCAGTGGATAGTTTAGACGTAAAGAGAAACGTAGTGGTCGGTCTAGATGACTGCTCGCACGACTGAACTTCCGGCAGACCTTCCTTTCACCGTACACATGGCAGGGGGTTGATGGATCGAGACCTTCTATTTAGTGGACCCCACTTTACATGTCCCTCAGTTCAATAGGTACAATGATCAGACAGGTTCTCCCATCACTTTCTCTCTCTCTTCAATGAATGGCCACTGCTGACCAGTTTTTGACCGTCCATTTGATGGCCGCTGATCAGATGGAGAGGATGAATGGATTATGTGGTTTCAAATGTACGATGGATGGCTCCATTTCACCATCCTCCTTGCCACGTGTACTATGGAAGGTAGGCTGTATGGAGAATCTAGATGGAATCTATTTTATATATATATATATATATATAGGTGATGTAATGTGACTCCAAACGACAACTACTCTTTTGGTGGAAGCTAACCAATATAGGTAAGTTGTCCGTATGAGACCTTTGGATCCATTGTTTAGAAGAGGGTCACCAACCCAGTGACATCAGCCGTCCAGATGAGCTGATGCCAAAAATCTGGTAGACCTCACAACACAGAGAGAAGAGGCCATCTGCAGAGCATATGTGCAAGATCAGAGTCATTTATTAGGTGGGCTCACAACCAACATATGCTATCTCAAAATTAAAGCTGGTCCACTCATCCAGTGGGCCACCCGTGTATGGGTAAATGGATGGTCAGGAAAAGAACAATGAAGGTCCATTTTCAATGTAGTGGCCCGTTTGGTGAGTGGACTGGTCCCACCTGATAAATGACCCTGATCTCATACATGTGTGCCACATTGGCACATGTGCTGGGAATGTTCTCTTCAAATCCTGTGGATTTTATGACCTCAGTTGACAGGACTCTCTGGGTCCATTATGTTTCTCAATCCACTATAATCTAGTGGTGTTCAGCATCCAAACCTAACACATGCCACATGTGTGGGATGATTGATACCGTCCAAATTGTGGGGCTGTGGATTGACCATAGCACCCAAATAAAAGCAAAAAGGAAAAAAGAAAAAAAAAAAAGAAAAAAGAAAAGATGAATTGATTAGACCAGCTTAAACATATGATCACCCAGACTTCTATGTGGACACTTGTGGATTGAAGGCATGATCAAACCATTATGTTGGGAAGGACTCAGTCCAGAATCTCTCATTACACGTGCACGTGATCAGAACCCATCATCTGGTTGGGATCCAGCAATTGTGCTAATCTAACGGTCTTAACTATTTGATAAACAGTCATACTAGTTATAACAATACAAACAGCTGTGATTATATGTGATCGATGTAAGTTTTGGGCTACCTTCCGACAATTTCCTGAGTTTGGATTGATCTACACGGCCAAACACTACAATTTCTCCACAAGAAATGTTACCATGTGTACCATCCAATATAGAAGGTTGGGCATTCCATAGATATAATTCATGTGTCACCCACTAATGATTCGACCTCCCATATTTCTGGTTCCACTTGATGACTGCCATGGATCTGTTACACGTGGGACATGTAACGGACAGAATAGTCACATACCACCTAATTATTTGGTTAGTCAGCATCCACGGACACAAATATAAACGAAAATAAAAAATGGGCTTGGGCCATCCTGCTCATATAAAGGGTCTAGGTTTCTGGCAAAGACCCGAGCCCTGATAATGGCCAGTCAGGTGTAAACACCCATCAGGTAGGGGTACAACTGGGTTGCCAGGTCATCTAGGACCCAGCCCACTCCAAGCCAGAAATGGGTTTGGCAAAATAAGCCCAAGTCCGAGCCCAGAAATTGGTTGGGTCCGACTGGGCCTGAAAATTGAAAAATAAAATCCCAGTTCCCACTTTACTTTTCCTGATCTATTCATTGATCAATTGGGCCACACACGTCCATATAAATTAGGGTCAGGCTGGATTGGGCTAAAATGATTTGAGCTCAAGCCCGAAGAGAAAAATGATTGGGTCAATCATGTGAGGTCCATGCCTAGACTACGGGCCAAACTAGTAGCTCCAAGCCCGGCCGAAGTTGGTTCAACAAAAGGAATTCTGAAATTGCTCCTCTTAAAAAACAAGCCTTGATTCTTTTTCTTATAGGGTTGACCCAGGGCTCAGCCCAGCCATTAGTGTTAGGGCTGGGTAAAGGTATTTTTACGCCGTTCGCATTGCACATGAAAAAGGCCCTTGACACATCTCCGTTCACTCTCATAAAAGGTCCTCGTGCTTTTGTGCGAATTTGTAGTTGAGGTGCAGGTGGGCCCAACTCTGATCATGTGAGGCATTGGATGAGAGGGGTTCTTGGTGGATTGTACATGGGCCCAGTATCATTCCGATCGGATGATTACAACCATTTAAATGAGGACCTGCAAAGTTGACGATAAGAAAGTGCCAATTTTTCGTGAGATTACCAGCAGTGGTTATTTTGAAGGTTGTGTGAAATCTACTGTGGGGATCCCTCCTATAAGATTTCTTTGCTAATCATATGTGACCCACTTGGGCCCAAATAAATTCGCATGATAACCAGATACATGAGGAAATAGCGAAAGTGGTGCTGTCCGGATTAGCCAGGGCCGACGCTTAAGATCTATGGTCCGAGCTAAGTATGGGCTGGCATAGTAGGCCCAATGCCCCAAGCCCAAGAAAAATTGATCCTGCCCAGGCATGACCCGGATTGAAATGGAGTACTTGGAGGATATGAGACATACTTATTAGATCAGGTCAGGCCGAGCAGAGCTGTGCCGGGTCAGGCAAAAATAAGTTGAGCCCAACCCCAACTGAAAGTTAATTGGGCCATGCATGAGAATCCAAAGCCCACCCACGTACCCTGGTCCAAAGCCAGGTCGTGTTCGTCAGTGAGGGTGTCACCCTTATTCCAACAAGACTGCCGGCCCATTACCACCTTCATCAACAGTGCTTAGGATGATTGAATGAAATCTGATTTTGGGACCTAGCGACAGCTGTCTCCAACATAATTAATTTAATTTGAGCTAATGTAGGCCACATGTACACCTTTTTGAGCGCCTGGGTATCAAGCATAACCGCCAGAGCATCAAGTAACTCTTCTTTGGTGGATGGGCCATCCACTATGAGGAAATCAACTGTTTGGACTATTGAAACAGGGTCCCACATCTACCAACCAGAAAACTAAAAAAAGTAGAGTGTACAAACTCTGAGCAATCATGGAAGGAGAATATGCATTAGCTGTAGTGTATTAGTTTTTATAGCATTAATGTTTTTTTTGCCACTTCGATCCATCATCACAAAGTTAGCTCTAAAATCGGCTTCCCTCCAAGAGGTAGAATCTACGATGAATCAGAATCACCACAGTTAAGGGTCTCTTTCTTGGGCGGGACACCAGCAATAGCCAATGTTCTAACATGCCGCAGATGCCTCAGAGCTACTTTCCATGACATTGACTATTCATCTGGTGGGCCCACGGTCCATGCAGGTGAGCCACTGTTTCTTTTCTTGTTGGTTGCCAATCGGACTGGTGTGTTGTTGAGGTAGATGATATATATGTCGACACATCTTCCCATGTGAAGATGTCTTTTCATGGGCTCTTTCTCTCCCCCCTCCTCTCATGTGTACGTGCACAGCGTAAATAAGTGGGTGAAGCCTATTACTTTATGGCGCTCTCTTTCTCTCTCCTTCCTTTGCAAAGCTTAGTTCATAAATGACTTTGTCATGTGCTCTCTCCTCCCGTCAAGTCTATTAAAACAGGAGCACAAAACGAGGCATTTGATTCATTCATTCTTTTAGAGTATTCTTAACTAGGATTTTGATTTTGATTTTTTATTTTATAAGGAAAGGAGGAAAAGAGAGATAGGCCTTGTAATTTTGTTTATCTTATTTTAGTGAAGAGAAAAAGTCTCGTACCATGTGTTTCTCACAATTCAATTGAGGCCACATATGTTAATGAAGGCCAAGATTCAATTAAACATATGCATCTATGGTAGTATGGGCATGCCTAGAGTCATACTTAAGTTCGATTGAATATTGGTGACGAAGCAAACTGATTAAGACCAAATCCATGGAATTGACCACCTTTGTCAGCTACCGAGATTAATTAGGCAATTTAGAATGGTAGGGGTTAATCCTTCTAAATGGATTCCTTTTGCTTTGCGTTAAGGACTTTATTTTTAGCAACGATTGCAGGATTTGTATTTCTTAGGAGAACAATGATGGATAAACAATTAAAAACCTAAAGACTAACAATGTCGCTTTTATTAATTTGTATTTGAAGTTTAATGCAACCAACAAATAAAAAAAAATACGTAAAGAAAATAAATGAAAGATAAATGCTTGTAATTTCCTATGTAGACAAACAATCAAGGTGGATAGTTAACATGATGTGACCTAAATTCTAATCTTCTAAGTAAGGATTCGATTGATCGAGATTTAAAGATAGTAGGTTGTGGATATTTATACTACTACTAAGCTTATTGTAGCAATGACATTGAATAATAGTGTGATTTATGCTTAACCTAAACCTCGAACATTCTACAGCATGACTGGATAGAAATGGAAAAGCTAGAAATTAAATAAGTAGCGTTTTGCTTATACATTAATTGTGTTTGGAGTGGGCATCGAGCTCTTTATCGCGTGCTTCTTATATAGCTTGAGAGGATAGTAGTTAGCGCATAAGATTCCGCATCGTGAAAGATTTAAATAATCAGCCATAAAAATTTTCTTAATTCTTTGTATAAACATAGCTAATCGTATTAAGTCACATGTACATGAAAGATCTTGTATGTCCCTTGCTAACTTGATCGATCAATATTTATAGAAAGTTTTGTTAGAATTTTGACATGACCAAACTCTTTCATTTTGTAGAGTTGCTTTTTGTAGGCCTCTATCATTTAATGCCTAGAGATAAACTTGTTGGAATTTTCTTTGCAAAGAGTTATTTTTTATGGAATTCTAGAATTTAATGCTCACAGATATGCACATCTCTAACTCCTCTTGAAGTTCGTCTACACCATATGTGGCACAGCTGCCATGGGAGAACTTCTGGACTGCTTGATCGTAGCTATGCTAGGCCAGCTGTAAACACCAGTGTAATTCCATGTACCTATTATAACTTTTTTTTTGTTAGGCCTCGCAGGCCATCAAACTCCCGAGCCTAGCACCTCTAAAGTTGGCTTCAGCGCAATCTTTAGGCTGGCATCTGGGCTCAAGTCTTTGCAGTCCTAGTAAACATACAGAATGGGTTTAATTCAAATAACAACATTTTCTATTATAGCCGAGCCCAGCTGAAATCTAGACCTTTTCTAGTCCATGGATCAAGAGTGGGCGCAACTTGTAGGTCCAAATGATAAATAGGCTGGTTGAACATGTCCCAGCAACATATACTTGGGTCCGATTCAGGTCACTCATCAAGTAGGTCCAAACGATAAATAGGCTGGTGGGGCATGTCCCAGCATCATAAACTTGGGTCTTATATTCAGACTGTACACTATATCATTGAATGCAGGCCAGTTGATAAATTTTTCTTTGCTGGTACAGTAAACATACTAGTTAGACTGTTGGTCAACGTTTTTCTTACTGATTTTTTCTTTTACCTTTTTTCATGCACATGTGATTCACCTGATGGGGGAACCTTTTTTATCTTTTGACCAGACAAGTTAACCATGGCAAGGAACCTTTAGTGGGTCCGGTTGGGGATGCGCCTCTGCCAGCTGGACTAGTGAGCCAGAGACTACCAACTGTCATCTCTTTCTCACTCTTTTTTTTAGTTTATTACACACAGCCCACTGTTAGCACACCCATCCCCACAGTTCATCTCACACCATCCAACAAGGTCCTCAGCACGTATTTTCAAGGGTACTTTAAAAAATTCCAATAAAAAAAGCTTATGAATTCAAAGACCGAAGAAAGTGTGCGCACCAACTCTCTGTGCTCCCATTGAAAGCACTGTTGAATTTTTGTCGTCATAGAATTGTAGACCATGACATCAAGCAAAATTGCGCCACGACATCATGCCTTGAATACACTAAAATAAGCGTGTGTATGCTAGAGTTGAATGCCAAGAAAGATATCATGTAAGAAAAATCCTCCCATGCACATGGGCGTACCAAGCTTTTTCTCTCACCTTTGTTTGATGGACCCCTTTTGTCTCGGGCCTCTTGTCCTCCTTAATTGGTGGTCCACCATGATTGATGGCTTCTTTACCTATTAAAATGCACATATCATTTTTCAAGTGTTTTGGATTCCAATAGGACTCGTCACCATATGGTTATGTGGTCTATATTCTCATTGTACACATGCCACGCACTCATTGGTGTGGGCCATTAGATTGGAGGGCTAAAAACGGATGGATAGTCCTTGCTACAGTAAAAAGTCCCTGTGCTTGGTCGGTGGTTGTCAACTTAGTGCTGCTATTTTGGCCAGGACGCGGTTGGGTACTCATTACACCATAGCGTAATTTGTGGGGCCCAACGTGATGTATGTTTCTTATCCACGCTGGCCAGCCATTTTAAAGCTCATTTAATTGCACGAGCACAAAATTGAAACATATCCAAAGCTCAAGTGGACCACACTATAGGAACAGTGGGAAATGAACGCTTGCCTTTGAAAACTTCCTGAGAGACACAGAAGTTTTGGATTAAGCTGATATTTGTGTTTTCCCTTCATCCATGTCTGACAGAAAAACATCCCTGTGATCCCGGAGAAGGTTTCAACATGTCATTATACCCATTGTTTCCCACAGTGTGGTCCACTTGTGCTTTGGATATGCTCCAATTTTGGACTCATGATCTAAAATGAGCTGGTAAAACGGATGGACGGTGTGGATTAGATACATACATCATGGAGGGAATAGTATAAACCATGCATTTCAGAGAGCAAATCTAAACCTGACATGGGTTACATGTGATAATGACTCAAATTACTCATGTATTTCAATTACGTGTTTTTGTAATATCCCATAAATATTCAAAATTCCATGCTCCATGAGATTAATAAAGGGGGTAAAATTGTCCCCTGCAACTTTTTTTTTTTTCGCACATCCTGCGCACTCACACCACATTGGGTGCTCGAACCCAAGCTCATGTGGAAACTCATGTGAGTGTGTGTGTGTGTGTGTGTATTAAGGTACTATGTTTCAGTCAAGCTGTGTGGGCCCACTGTGATGTGCATCAGACATCCACACCATGCATTTGGTGGGACCCATATCGGTTATGGGATATCCCAAAAATCAGCTATATCTAGAACTCAAGTCCGACCTCACCTCCTCCTCTCCAGCTCTCCCTCATCTCTGATTTGTCTCCTCCGTCGTTCGACCTCACCTCCTCTTCTCCAGCTCTCTCTCATCTCTTCAGCTTTGCCCAATGCCTGATTGGTCGGCTCGAATTCAGGTTTGAAAGCTTGAAACTCGAACATGCTCGAATTCGGCTCGAAAGCTCATCGAAACCAAGCCAAGCTCACCACCTGGGCTTGAAGACCAAGCCGAGCTAAGCTCAAGCCTAGGTCGCCCTGTTGACCAAACCAAGCTAAACTGATTAAAGCTCGGTTCGGCCCAGCTTGTATACACCTCTAGAATAGATCAAGTTTCAATGGGTCCACAACGTGGGTCTAAGTTTCTAGATTTCCTTAAAGGCCTCAAGCATGGCATCCAGGGTTAGGCGAGTCTTGGTACGGACAGACTCAACACCTGAACCTGTCCCCTTGATAGCGGTTAGCATTTCTCCATTTAAACATGCTTAAATATAGATGGTGCAGTTTCCGCGTGGTAGGTGTGGGAGACATAACACAACACGTCAATGGCGGTAATTTTAATTTCAATGAACCATCCAAGAACATTGAATCTCATGATATTATTGTTTCACCTCTGACCTTTAAAACTACATAAATCAAAAGAGCAGGTAGGATTAGGACAAGAAACCAACGACAAAAATAACCGTCGACATTATGTCATAAAAGGGATATTAAAAAAATAAAACTGATACTCTCTCAAAGCTTGTACGTGCGTGCCACATGTGTAACTCAAATTAAACCGTTAAAATTGTGGGCCCCACTTTAGATGAGTCACGTACCAAAATTTACACTACACAGATATCTTACCAGGCTGATTGGGTTCCATAGAAAATCAGTCAAACTTTCGGTATCAACAGACAAGCTTCCATTAATCAGAGGTTAGGATCATTCAATCAATCTGATTCTCTAGGTATATGAACTATCTAAGGTGGGCCCCATGATTTGAACGGTTTAATCTGAGTTGGGTGTGTATGGATACGTGGACATACGTGTACAGTTGTTGAAGGCCTGTGAATCATCCAATAATTCCGTTTTTCCCTTGTATTGTCTTTTGCCTACTCCGTGAGAGCGGATTGCCTGTGACCCCGGGCACAGAGATATCTTTGTGCCCGGGGCTGTGTGGGAGCCACGGAGATGTTCACGACAAATCTATTCCGTTCATCGATTTTAAAAGACTGCAATAAGATAGAATTATAAAAATCAGGCAGATCCAAACTCAGTGAGCCATACCATACGAAACAGTGGGGATTGAACACCTGGGAGTGACAGAAGTTTCGTATGAGGATGATATTTTTCCTATAGTTTATTTGCGTGGTAAAAACCCTATGAACGGTTTTGATGACATATAAAGATCATGGTCAGCTTCAGAAGGTTTCAACGGTGGAAGTCGTTGTTCTGACTGTTTTGTTGGTGTGGCCCACGTGAGTCTTATATCTCCCTTCCTTTTGTAACTATCTTGTATTGCGGACTTTCAAAACAGATGAACGGAGTGGATTTATCATGGATATTTTTGTGGACCCCATACAGCCCTGGCACAGAGATATATATGTGCCCTAGTTTATAGGCAATCCGCTCTCCAACTCCGTGGGTAATTAAGTTCAAGAAACAAATGACAAAGCAAGCAATACCGGAAATTGAGACCTTTTGTCCTCTGCTTATTCAATTGCATGTTACTCAAGTGAAAAAGACATACATGGCGACATTGGATGGATTTTCAAATAATATTTTATTGATGTGTAAATTATTATTATTATTATTATTTAAAGTAATACTACGTCCATTAGATTCGCTATTGGCGATTGGCCAGGACTGATTCAATGTATGTAAATTCTAGGACGTGGATTGCGTACAAACTCAATATGTACGCAAACTTTCCAGACCAAGCTGTGGAGGGGCCCACCTATCTGTTTATCTACCTCCTTTGTTCATTCATTTTCTAAGATAATTTTTACGCACAACCAAAAATAAGTAGATACAATGCTCAAGTCGGCTACATTAGAGATTATCCTTGCATTTAATGCTTGGAGCATGTAATGTAGCCAAGCTCAGCATTTTGGGGTCGCCGACTTTAACTTTGGATCTGTCTCATTCTTGTTGTCATGCGGTCGGCCTGATCTCGTACGGGAAATAGACAGAGTGGATAAACACATACATCACGATGGCCCCTCAACAACTCAGTTTGGACACTTTGCATGCAATCCGTGATCCACGCTGTCCATCTGATAACTTTATGCACGAAAAGAAAGTTGAAGTTAGATAAAAATCTCAGGTGAACTATACCTCAGGAAAGAGTGGTGATTGATCATTAACAATAATTTACAATGATCTACAAAAGTTTTAGATCAATATAATTTATTTATTTTATTTTATTTTATTTTTATTCTAGTAGAGGGTTATGTGATCTTATCAACAGGTTGGATGACAACTAAACTCTACAAGAACATTACTTTGGGCTTAGGAAGTTTTCCACGGTGGGACGTTCAATCACCACTGTTTCTTTTAGTACGTTCCATCTGAGATTTTGATCTACTTTAGTTTTGGGTTCATTTCTTAAAATGATAGGACGGTGACCTTAGGGCCCACCGTGATGTCTGTGTAACATCTACCCGGTTCATCTGTTATGCCATTTGATGTTATAGGGTATCATTCAAAGATGAATCCGAACTAAATCCCAAGTAGGTCACACCGAAGGGACCAATGGGAATGGGAACGCCCACCACTAAAACCTTCCTAGTTCCGTTGTTGACGTATGCATGCCATCGGAGTCAGATTGCGTCCTTCCTCAGTATGGACGCAAAGCGTCCAAATCTAGCTGTGGAGGGCCCACTGTGATGTATCTGTTTATCCACTCCATCCATACATTTTATAAGATCATTTTAATGTATAACTCTAAAAATGACGAGGAAGATCCAACGTTAAAGTAGGCCACACCAAATAGTGATCGGAACTTGGTGAGGTAAGCGCGCTACGGTAGTGCTGATGTCACTGGGTTCAGCTGACTGTTTGGTGTGCCCCACTTGAGCGTTGGATCTTTTTAGGCCTGTATCCAAATATGATCTTATAAAATATGTGGACGAAGTGGGTAAATAGATACATCATGGTAGCACCCTTCATAGCTCGGTTTGGACACTCTACGTAGAAGGACACGATCAGCTTTCCATGCCATTCAATCCATTTACATTGTAAGTCCCACCAGGATGAAGGAAAAAAAAAAGAAAGAAGACAAAAAAGGGAAGAATAGGCCTGATGCAAAGCTTCTGACCTGTTGGGCTATAGAGGTTTCAGTTGTGGGCGTCGGCACCCTTACTCTTCCTTGTGGTGCGTTCCTCTTGAGTTTTTTGGATCGTTTTGAATTTCCTAATCACGACCTAACATCATGTCACAGAAATGGTGGACGGCGTGGATTTCGTACACACATCATGGTGGGCCATCAAGCTTTTTTTCACGGACTCCCAAGCAGACACAAGAAAGAATAAATTGTGTTAGTTGCTTATTCACCATTAATAAATGGTGTTGACTCTTCAAACGTACATATTGAAAATCTTTACGGTAATCTAAACCGTCCAAATCTCTGTCCCAATCATAAATGGACACAGAAAAAATTTCGATGATAATATAGTATCAACACTCTAGTTTTTCCCTTTAAATTTGGACCATCATCTTTTACTTTAGCAATCCATTAAACATGCATTAATTTCATGATCAATGTTATTTTGCATTTACCCACATATGTAAGACACAATTTGAACGGTATGGATAGCTCTACGTCAGTGCTACATGTGAGGAAATAAGCCACTTGTTTTCTAAAATGATGCAAAACTAACAAAGGATTCTTAACTTTTTGTTCTCAAGTTAGCAGAGACACGTGTCGCTTTCTTTAAACAAATCACCCAGAACGAATCGCACGCCGTAGCATTACTTTTATAGAGCTATAATTTTCCCTCCTGGCCTCCTAAGTTGGTATTTACACGTGGCATATCTGTCTGATCTGATCCTCTCAGTAGAAGTGGCCATGAGAAAAAAAATCACCCTGACGAGCTAATCCTAACCGTGTAAAAGATATCTTATTGAATTCATGGACAGGATTTTAATGATTTTTGTACACCATGTGTACTGGATCTTCTAATTGAAGTATCTGAGACAATCTTTCTTTTGCACATGGATGTCAATGACTCGGGTCGTCCACAACCAAACCCCAACCCAACCTATGTATGCGTTGGCACGCGCGCGTTTGCTAGTGGACTGCACGTGGGATGCTTGAAAAGATAAAAAGGCTAATCCAAAGCCAGAGCCACTCACGAGGTGGGTCCCACCGTGATAATGTCTTAGCCCAAAAATCACTTTGAACTATTTGTTACTTCGGCCATATGTGCACAGTAAATATATATAATTGACTAACATTTTTTTAACGGTTGATCTCTCTCATACGTGTGTGGTTCCGCTTATTTTTAGGACCGTTATTCGGGTGCTGTGCTGTTTTTTTTTTTTTTTTTTTTTTTCTTTTTTTAATTACTTTTTCTATTTTTAGTTTTTTACTTTTAATATAAAATCTATTATTTTAGGTTAATGAAGAAATCTATTTTTGAAAATTATAAATTATAAATGGGCACTTTATAACCGAATAGTTAGCTGTCAACCAATTCAAGCCCGACAGTATCCCCAAGTTCAGCCCGGACCCAGACTCATTTATATCATAAATAAAAGACTTTGCATTTGGACCGACTCACTTGTCAGGGTGACTCATGATTGAGACTTGGAGAGCGGATTAGGTGAGACCCCGGCCCCACCTAAGACGGTGCGGCCCTTACTGTGGGTTTACCGTGGGGCCCACCTTGATGTATCTATTATCTATCTATGCCGTCCATGCGTTTTTCCAGATCATTTTATGGCATTATACTAAAAATGAAGCAGATCTAATAATCAGGTGGATCATACCATAAGAAACAGTGGTGATTAATCATCCTACCATTAAAAACTTCTTAGGGCGTACTTTAATGTTTTCATAGTGTTTATTTACCATCAAATCTATTGATAATGTCACATAAGCATGGATGAAGGGAAAAAAACAAATATCAGATTGATCCAAAGCTTTTGTGGCCCATTAAGGGTCAATAACCACTGTTTCTTATGGTATGGTCCACCTGATAATTGGATCTTCTTCAATTTTTACATTATAACCTAAAATAATATGGAAAAACGGATGGACGGCGTGGATAGATAATAGATACATCAAGGTGGGCCCCACGGTAACCCCACATTAAGGGCCGCACCGTCTTAGGTGAGTCCGGGGTCTCACCTAATCCGCTCTCTGAACTTGCACCTGGGCGCGGATTTCCTGCGGAAGCATTGCGCAGGAAGTTCCTGCACTGGGAACCAAGGTAGGGCCCACAGTGAATGTTTTTTTATAAATCCATCCCGTTCATCCGTTTTGGGAGCTCATTTTAGGACGTGAGAATAAAAATGAACCGGATCCAAGACTTCTTGAGTTGTATCCCTAAAAAATAACCCCATCTATCTATTCAAAACTAGTCATCAGTATGGACATCGCCTGAAAATCACAGCGATCAAGCCATACTAACCATCTGATTGGTGACTATCAAATCGACCGTTAAAAATAAAATCGTCAGCCGGCCAGACCCAACGGACGAATCAGAGGTTAGGACCATCGGATCCAGATAGCCGTAAATGTATGCCACGTGTACAGTGGATGAGTCAGATGCGTTGGCAATTCCAAGGCGGCGTGTAAGATTCTCGTCGCATGTGAGGAACAAAACGAGTGTCGCTATCCTATTGGGGATTTTAGCGTTAGAAGAGGGGAAAGAGTGGGCGAATTCAAATTTCCTGTGAATGTATGGATGATGACATGATTGACAGAATATGGGAATTTGTGGTTGAAAGGTGCCTTTGACCATCCAAGGGTTCCTTTGGGCCGTCCACGTATGCTGTGGGTCCACAGCTGAACATGGGTGGGACCTTTTACTAATCTGAATTTACTATGCCTTTAAAAAAGAAAATAAATAAAAAATGGTAGGAAGGTTGTTGCACCTATTTGAAAATGGACTACTGTATGTAGACAACGGATTCATGATTGTTCTGTTTTCCAACTTTTTGTTTGGCAGGTTTTGGCGCTAGGGTCACACCCAAAACCATCATGCGGACTCCCAGGTCTAACCAACCTAGCTAGCCTGCTGGAGGTGCATGGTTTATTTTATTGGAGTCCTTTAGTTGTCTAAGTTAGAATTTTATGATGGTTAGGCAAAAAAGTACACACCTTCTGGGCGCAGCTCATGGGTTTATAACAGATGGAGCCGCTGGTTCGGTGGTCCAAAATGTATGCATCAAGGGGTGTGAACCGGTGGGCCTGCCTGATGAGCCATTGGAACTTATCATAATACACCGGCCTTGATATGAAATTAGACCAACTGGGTCAGATCTGGTGTCCTATCTACTGGATGGGTCAGGTTCTCAACCTCTCAAAATAAACCTGGACCTGACTTTTAAATGAATTTGGTTTGTACTACTTAAAACGGACCCAACTTAGACTTGATCTGGACCCTTCAGTTAAGTTAATCAAGGCAATTAATAGAAACCTGAGAAGATCATGGGGTCTAGATTAGGTTAGAGCCCACAGCTCACCTGTGACAGCTTGCATTTCAACATTGAGGTCTCAGGTTCAATTCCACAAGAACAATGCTCTCTATAGATCTGCGTGGATTGTGGAAAAGAAAAGAAAACTAAATGGCTTTCCACTATCAGGTGTTAGGCTTCGTTGAGTCTGATCACGAGAAAGGTTCTGTTCATTCAGCTGGCACTTTGACACCAACACCCTCTTGCTTGGGGTTTCAGTGGCATAGTCCTCAATCCATACGGCAATTTTGTAATTTCACATAGTTATTTTTTCTTTTTGCAAAATGGATGGACGGTGTGGATAAGCCATATGTATCACAATGGGCCCCACAAAAATCTGTACCTTTCTCCATTTTAGTGCACAAAAAACAAAACCATCGGTGTCAATCAGTACAAGAATTACATGGCAAGTAATAATTATCTATTTGCTTGTATTTACACAAGGTAAATGGAAATCGAGCATGCTTGTGTAAACTTTTGTTTGTTTTGTGTAGGTATATATTTTGGAAAGAGATGCTTTTTTATATATTTTTTTTTCTTTGAATATAGTAAATTGATAAATACGTAAAACTATAGAAAAACAATTATGTAAATCTCTACATTGTGGTTTTCATCTTTTTCATTTTAGAAAATGAGAAAAGATGAAGACATCATTAACTAAAACCATAGTAATTGAGTTTTAGTCTTTTACAGCCCATCAAAGATGGAGGGTCTGAATGACTTGGATTCCATATACGCAACATTGCACACAATACTAATTATGGGTGTCCCCTCTCAAATTGCTCATTGTGGTGTGGCCTATCTAAGTTTTCGATCACCATTATTTTTGGGCCCTAGCAGTAACATGAGGTGATGCATATGATAGAATGGTTGGATGTTGTGCATACATTGCATGGGCCCCACAACAACCTAGTGCCATTATGTACACAGACGCACTGCTCACATGGGATCCGTGATACCGCTACCTGTTGTGGTATCTAGTTGTTGCAGGGCCCAGCCGGTCCAACCTGTTCTCCTCCTCGATGCTCATTGTAAAAACCAAAATGTATGCAGATCCAAAACTTAGGTGGGCCACGACCCAAGGGACAATGCAAAATCATGCCTAAAACCATTAAATCCATGTGATATGTCTCACGTGGGTTTTGGAATGGCCTGATTGTTTGTCTCTTTTCTCGTGGATTTCTTCGTCTGAATGGATTGGACGGCATATACACAACATGTTGGGCCCTACAAGCCAAGTGTTTATTGTTATTGGTTCCCCTCCCAACTGCTCAATGGCATTGTGGACCACCTATGTTTTCAGTCAGGCTGGCTTTTAGGCCCATGGCATAACATGGGAGGGCGCATCTAGTGAACGGGGTGGATCTGACGGACAAAATGCATGAGCGCCCCAACAACAGCCCCGTGCCACCACAAAAGCAGTGGTCGTACCGGTGCCATGTGAGGGAGCCCCTTAATGTATGTAGACGATTGATAATGTAACATAGACCTTTGTGGGGCCCACCACGATGTTTGCATAAGATCCACCTCATCCATAAAGTGCGCCCCTTCAATTAATGTTATTCCACGGGGCAAAAAACCAGCCCGCTCAAAAGCTTAGGCAGGTCACATGATAGGAAATAATTGAAGGGAATGGCAAACCAATAAAACCTTTCACACTATTTGTGGAGCTTACCATGTATTATATATTCCAATATCCAAATCCATTCATCAGATTCACCCCACAAAGATGAAGGGGTGCCCAAAAAAAAAAAAAAAAAGGCCATTCCAAAACTTAGGTGGGCCACACCATGTCAATTTAGAGATTTGGTCATGATTTTATTTCTTCTCATTTGTAGGACACCCGTATGTCTGAGTAGCTTAAGTTTTGGTCTCCAAGGAATGGCAAACAATAAGATCACAAATTTTTTGCAAGATTTTCAAATCTTGGCAAATTTTAAAATATTACATTTTTTTTATCATGATATTAACTCAAAAAATAGTAAAATGGGGTTTTACCCAAAAATTATTGGGAGCGTATGACATTACCGTAACATTATTTGACTCTTTATATTTTTCAAAACGTTTCATACTACCATAACATTATTTGACTCTTTATACTTATCGAAGCGTTTCCTAATGGTATAGATGGAGGATGAAAAGTCAAAATTACTCTTAACAAGGACATTTATGCATAACTAAGAGCATGATGTTCCTCGGTGTGGAACTCTAAGAAATCAAAAGTTATATTGGCCCTAACTTGTTGAATTTATGAAATTCAATTCGACCTTTAGTTGTGTGACTTAATTTTAAGCGAAAACATGAAAAAAATGAGTCCAATATGTGAATTAGGTGGACCATATGCTTAGAAATAACGTAGTCAATATTATGGATTACACTTATGGATGTGTTGTTCTTTAAATTTCATGTGATGTGTCATTTATATTTTTTAGTCTTTTACCTGTTAAATTTTTATTTTTTATAATTTGTGTAATTCTGTTTATTTTTCTATAAAAATACTTCTCTTATAACAAAAGGGTGTACAATTACTGTCTTTAGATGATCCATCCACCAATATTTACCATTACGATTCCCAACTCTCTTAAAACTTTGGTAGAATTAAGATTCAATGCAATTTATGTAGGGCAAGATTTGCAAATAAGGTAAATCGACTTAGATTACACTTATCAAGTCGGGGGAGACATAAAATCTTGTCTCAAAGCATCACGAGAGGTACAAGTTTTATTGCAGGCTTTTGTAGACTCCAACAGGAAGCCTTCCACCTCCTCCCCACATCGAATACAATTACTCACAAGATATACCATAACAGGTCTATTATAATTGATGAAGAATCCAAAATAGAAAGAATGAAGAGAATTAATAAGGAAAAGGTAGAGGAGGAAGAAGCTAGATCGATTAAGAGCTTTGGAAGAAGATCAATTAAATTTTTTCTTGAAGTTAAGCATGAAAGAGATAGAGGCATTTAAGATGTCTTTATCGACAACATGACGCCGAAGTAATTCTAAGCACGAGAAGTAAGAAGCCATCAAAGTTTATCTCCAAATTAACCTCATTCTACAAGATCTTTGGTACTTGGTATAGATTATCTTACAAAAAAAGTTTGAAAATGTTAGTTGAATCTATAAAAAAACACGATTGAAAAGTCATCTCACTTTCTGATTCAAGGAAGGTTAACGAGCATCTTGGGGAAGATATCAACTTGTGCACGGACGGTGAAAATGATGGATCTAATCCTAATTCAGATGGAGGAGATGAATATTATGGACATGGAGGCTGCGGCTACGAAATTATGTCGGGAAGGCATTTATCCCATGGAGAATATTAAATTGATGAAAGATATATTAAGTTTGTAGACTATAAATACACTAACTTCTAGTCTTCTAGTTTTATTATTATACTTACCTTTTCATTTTTTCAAAATGAAATAAAAATAAAAATAAATAAATAGACAAAGCTTAGCTTAACTCACCTCAACTCGACATAGCTCACTCTGCTTGACTCAAAATAAGCTTGGTTGGCTCGAACAGTCAAGTTGAGCCGAGCTAGCATTTTGAGGTCGAATGTCGAGTAGAACGAGCTCGAGTTAAGGTAGTCATGGGAACGAGCTGAGATGAGCTAAGCAGAGCAGAGATTGGCTTGACTTGACTCGATGTACAACTCTATATTAGAGATGAACGTTTTGGTAAATATGGATAGTCAAAGCATATTATAGTCAATATCATATGCTCCCAACAATTTTCGAATAAAAACCCTTCGTAAAATTATTATAGAATTTTTTACTTTAACATATATTTAAAAATTAAAATTATTTAATAATTCAAATAAATATTTTTATTTTCAATGAGATTATCCCGGTTATATAATGAGAAAAACCCTAAAATTTGAAATCTCTGAGAAATTTTAGGCTGAAAATTTGCTAAGAACCAGATTTATCGGTATACCCAGGGTAGTGTTAAGGTGTTGTGCTTGATAGACACATGAGATGTCATGCAGAGATCATGGTGGGCCTCACAGATGTTAACATTATGGAGCAACTCCATAAATTTTAGCTAGTATTAGTGCAACTGCATAAATCATTTTCATCTCCTCTTTCTCTCTCTCTCTCTCTCTCTCTCTCTCCCCCCATGGTATGTTCCACTATATCTTCAAGTATATTTCCAAAAATATAAAATATTTCAATTTTTTTGTTTGTTTTTTCAAAATATTTGAAAACTTTCCGTTTGTGATTCCTTTTGGAAAGTGTAGTCCCACATTTACAAAATGGATTAGTCTCAAAAAGCATTCCTATCATGTTGCTTGAAAAATACAAAAACTATCATCTACCACCAGTTTGTTGCAAGGATTCAACGGTTGGAAAAGTTAGTTAACCCAAGTGCATGCGTACAGACATGTTAGCTTGTTTGATATTCGTTTTGGCCACATGAATCTATGTTGTGGTTTTCTTCTGTCATGAGCACACGGTTGCTTGGCCGTTGGGTGGAGGTTAGTGTTGGGTGGTTTGGAATTTGTATTTCCTATATTGAGATCTGCTGCACCTTTTTTCATTTTTGATTCAATCTGTTGTGGGGTTTCTTATCTGTTTAATGATTTGTTACGCTTCAAATGGTGGATAGATCTCTTTCAACTCCAACTTCAAAGTAACATAATTGCAGTTTGGAGCTTGGATGATTATGAATTGAATGGCAAGAAAGGATATTACAATTTGGTTTTTCTAATTTAAAGATTAACTATCACAATTAAAATCAATAGAGAATCCAAACACACCATAAGTACGATCGTTGTGTGGATGATCAACCCAACTACCAGGAGTTGAGGAATTATCTGGGAGTCCTCAGCAACACCTATCTGCTTTTTTCCTTTTATTATTTTCCTGAAAGTATAAAAATTTTATTGAGGACTTGTTCGGTGGTCCACCAAATGCCGTGAAATTGGTGTTTTGGAGACCCCTTAATCAAAATTAAGACTTCTTCCATGAGACAGTTCGGTCCGTGGATGCAGTGATAAGGATCCAACCCTGGCTTAGTGGTAGATAGAGTGCATGCATTTCAACACTGAGGTTAAGGGTTCAGTGCCCATGTGAGGGATGTGTGCATGGGTGTAATAATAATAATAATAAAAAAAAGTACATGGGGAGCCAACAATACTTGGGTCATCATTGCAGCAAGGGACTAGGAATTGGTAATAAGTGAAAGATCTAATCCATCCATCAGGTTGGTTTGACGAGTTAGATAACTTCAGCCAAGTTTTTTAAATCTTTACAGCAGTTTTGTAAAGATTTAATGACCTACAGTCTAATTGAAGTTGTGAAAGTTGATAGACTAAAGGCCTGTTTCGAGTGTGGATTTGGAACCCCTGGTTCAAAACCCCCTGGTTTTGGAGCCCCCTGGTTATGTTTGGCACCCTAGATTTGGAATCCCCTGTCATCCAAAAGTATGATATTAATTTGCAGGGATTTAAATTTAATTACTAAATTTACTTTAATATCCCTAATTAGTATATGTATGTAATATTTGACACAATTGTTGACACATTGGAATATATTCTTTGGCCGAAAATGATGAAATTCCAAGTCTTGGATGGGCCACAAGCGAAGGATCACATCCAAGTGACTAACCTGTGAATGTTAATTGTTGATTTCCATGGACAATGTTTGGACGACGCAAACCATCATATTAAAGTAATTTTGGTGATGTTGTTGATGATCTAATTGTTTTGGAATATCATCAGTGGGCCATGTGCCCAATAGATTAGTAGCCTAGTGACACACATATTACATATGTGACTCTTGGAAAGATTTTAAATGTAATCTAAGCTCTTTTCTTGGATTACAAACCCCCTCATTAGGGGATTTGAAACCCCCTGAATTTGAAACCTCCAGTTGCTTTTTGTGCCAAACACACAATGGGATTTGAAACCCCCTCAAATCCCTCCAAATCCATGGTGCCAAACGGGCCCTAGAAGGTGTGGCCCTAGTGACTAGTGGATCAACTTTATTCTTGGGATAGGAATGTTAATATAATGGTATGGTTCTGATTGACGTATTGGATGTTAGACATGAAGTGTCATGCTGACACATTGGTAGGGTATAAACGATTTGTGCACATGCTTGTGACCTTGGCAAAGTCAATATAACATGATTAATTGCTGAAAAGTGCCACTATTTAGTAGGGCGGTGACATGGGATACAAGCAATGCAAGGCTATTCCCAATATATGACAAATATCACCGCCTTTTGAAAACCTTGCAACGATATCATGAAAAATACCGACGCGGACCGCCTCTTTCCTCAGCATGGACGCAAATCTGTGGAGGGGATTCTTGGTCTCATGCCTTAAAATTATTTTAGAAAAGTGATGGACAGCCTAGATAAATAGATGCATCACGGTGTTCCCCTCCACAGATCTATTTGAGTACATATTGAGAAAGGATGCAACAGGCGTTTGAAAAATACATGGTGCTTTTTGTCATGATAATGTTACTATGGTAGCTCAAAAACTTAGTAAAAACATTATAGAATTTGTTATTTAAATATATTTTTAAAATTTAAACTTATTTAGTAATTCACATAAATATTTTTCAATATATTTATTTTGATGAGATTTTCTGATAAAATCGTGAGAAAAACCTCAAGATTTAAAAATCTCTCAAAAAATTTCAGGTTGAGAAAGATTTGCCACCATGGTTGCTACCATAAGCTCTTAGATCCTAACCATGCATTCCACTATCATTGTGGGATGGCCAATTTTCGGACCAAGTTGTTTATTCCTTTTTTCTACCATTAAAGGTAAAATATGAAGCAAAAGATAAGGCTGATTGGATGAATCTTAGCCTTCAAGTATTCAAAGGATAATTAATTTTTGGCAACCGTGCATATGAATACGGTTAACATCATGCAACCAAGTTGCTTCTTAGGGTTCATAAGTAATCCATTAGAGTCATGTTAAGCCGTAGCGGTTGTTACGGGGCCATAACGGCCGTTGTATAAAGATAATGAAGGTGGTAACCATTACACATTATGTAATTGTAATAGTTGTAATGGCCGTTATGGAAAAAATGGCATGCACGTAATCTCTATTATGCCCACCGTAACAGTTGATACAATCTTATAGTGGTTTGATAAAGGATAGATGTGAACTTTTAAAGTTTTTTAAATAAAAGAAAAGATTGTAATGACAATTACGGTGGCTGTAACGACTGCTATAACCTCTATCTTTTTTGAATTATTTTAAATAAAAAAAAAAAAAAGAAAGATTGTAACAACCATTACAACCACTGTAACAAGTGTTATATATAGCTGCTATCGCAAAGGTTATGGTAATGGCCATTATTACCAATGTTACCATTTCGGCATATCTTGATTAAGGCAGATACTACGGTAAAGTGGACAAATTAAATTATAGTAGAGTCATCTATCTACAGCACAAATGTTAGTTGACATGGCAGCCAGTAACAGCTTTGCAGCAGGCTTTCGTTATGGATTGCTTACTTTCACGAAAACCACACTAACCAACAACCACAAAAGCTTCATTTGATCAATTTATGTCCTTTCAACATAGCCATTAATAGATTTTCTTCATCACCGATCTATTGTCAGCCCTTCATCAGTTGGATATAGATCACACAATCTATATGTTACTTGAACCATTTGCCATATATGGTAGGGCCCACTAAATGGACAGTCTCTATGTATCAATCTCTGCAACTTCTACTACAAAATTGGCAATATATTATTCTCATTATTCATACTCTACAATATCATCTATTAAATAAATGTTTTACATGATGACTTGTTTCACTATTTAATCTTGACTATCCATTTACATGATGACTTGTTACCATTATATAACATTGTTATAATGGAGTGTCCCATGACACGTCATTTAAATGCTAGGGTGACGTTGCTAATGTTGGCAGGTGGGGACATTCGGCATTGCAGGAATGGAAAGAATCAAAATGTAATGAGGAAGGAAAACGGAATAAGCAATAATAAAAAATAAAATAAAAAGGCAGTGTATTAGTCATTTGGAAGATTAGAAAACAAGAGTAATCCTCCTCCACACGCTATCCACACGCTATCCAGTCCAAACAGGAAGCGGATTGCGTACTGAGTAACTCCGCACGCTAACGTGCGGAGTAAACTCTGTAGGGCCCACAGTGATTTACTTATTTTATCCACTCCGTCCATCCATCTTAATAGAAAATTTTAGGTATGGTACCAAAAAACGAAGCATATCAAAATCTAAAGTGGACCACACCACTAGAAATGTGTGAACTGAATGTCTACCATTGAAAAATTCTCGGAGGACACAGAAGTTTTGGATCAAGCTGATATTTGTGTTTTCCCTTCATCCATATCCATGTGATCTTATGAACAGGTTGGATGACAAATAAACATCACTGTAGGGCCTGGGAAGGTTTCAACGGTGGAAATCATTATTCCCACTGTTTCCTGTGTCATGGTCCACTTGAGATTGGATATACTTAAATTTTGGGCTCAACCACTAAAATGAGCTGGAAAAACATATGGACGGAATAGATAAAGCACATACATTCTAGGTGGGCCCAACTGAGTTTACTCCGCACGATAAGAGCGTGCGGAGTTACTCCGCATGCAATCCGATTCCGTCCAAACATTCATCACCTACCAATTCCACTTTCCGTCCTTGTAAAGAAAGAAAATGAGACGGCTCAGCTGGTGATGAATCGAATCAAACCGTCCAAATGGTGGGCCTTATTTGTGGATTGGAGTTGTATAGTTCCCATGTGGAGGTTTTCTGCTTTTTTCTTAATTTAGTTTGGACCATTTTTATGTCTGTTTCTTTAGCGGTCTATTTAGCAGGTGGCCAGTCAGAGAAACATTAGGATTATCCCTTGTATGAATATTTTTGGGCATCATCCATTCATGTGGGGCCGCTGGACCTTGACAACTCAGGGAGAGGATTAGGTGAGGCCCTGGCCTCACGGCCATTGTCATAAGGCCCACATTGATATATGTATTCTAAATCCACACCGTCCATCTGTTTTTTCAGATCATTTTATAGAGTCCCAAAATGAAGTAGATCCAATTCTTAGGTGGACCATGCTATTTGCTATAGGAAATAACAGTGGTGATTGAATGCCCTACCATTAAAACTTCCTAAGTCCCACTGTAATGTTTATTTTTCATCCAACCTGTTGATAAGGTCACACACACCTGGATGAAGGGGAAAACAATATCTGCTTGATCCAAAACTTTTATGACCCACAAGAAGTTTTTAATGGTCAATCACTACTGTTTCCTATGGTATGGTCCACGTGAGATTTGGATCTGTTTCATTTTTGGGCTCCTGCTCTAAAATGATCCAGCAAAATAGATGGACGGCGTGGATATAGAATACATACACTGTCTTGGGTGGCAGCACCTAATCATCTCCCGTGAACTCAAGGATACCATGCATATGCTCAGATAAAGTATCTGGGAAATGATCACATACGTTTCCACGCATGTGTTACCATAATTCAAGCTGTGCGGGGCCCACATGATCTGTTAATTAGTGCCATCCAAACCGTCTATTTGATGCACTTCCCTAATGTTAGGCTTAGATTCCAAAGTACAGCCTGATTCATGACTTTGGTGGGCCACACCAAAGGGAACGATAAGGGACATTGGGGACGGGATGCCCACCTGAAATTTCATGATGAAATGAGGCATCGGTCATGTCATTTATATGTTATCCAACCCATTGATCAGGTGCACCCCACCAAGATTATAGGATGCACCGAAGCTCAAAACATTCCTAGGCGACCCATGTGAACACGTTGTCTGTAGGTATTTTTGTACGTTGCTCCCTGTGCTGTATCCCGGCCACGCTTTTGATATGGATGATTCTCGTGACGTACGGTTCTCACGAGGACTCTCACCAGATGAACGGTTTGGATGCTATATAAACATCACAGCTTGGCCCCACACAACTTGAACGTATGTTAACTGCTATGCGTTGGAACGCACGAGATCATCCATATAATTCCACAACAGGTGGAGCATATCCTGAAATTCTCTTTGGATCGGACGATCTTCAACCCCATGTGCCTAATCTTCCATTGACTTTGGAACGCTGATCATTCCAATCCAACCGTCCATTTAATGGCCACCAATTGAATGGTTACAATCGGTCTAATTAGTGTAACTTTCATAATACAATAAACCACCCCAAACCAGTTGGGATTGACGTAAATGGCCACGACACGTGGATGGTGGATGAGGCACCGCTGTTTCAAGGCCCATGGTATTCTGGCGGCCCAAAAGAAAAAGGAGAAATGAAAAAAGAGTTAGGAGGTGGGCCCCACGCGCACTCCCTTAGTGGGTAACCCAGGTATGCGTATTTAATGCGGAATCATGTGAACCCCTGTGATGAAGGAGTGCGCTTTTCCCTTAACCTTCACCCCTCTCACGTCGCTCTTCTCTTCCCTTTTATAAATACCCCGACCCAACTGCTTAGATGGATTTTGATATCCCTTCCTAAACCTTCACCCCTTACCTTTCTAATCCTACGCTCCCACCTCTCTTCCTTTCATCTATCTCTCCTCCGTTCGGTTCACCCCCTCTAACGGAAAACGGGCCCTTTCCAGCCATGCCCGTCGAGACCCCTCCCCGAATCCCGATCCGGAAAAGACCCGCCCCGAAGAATCCCGAATCCAGATGGAGAACCATCTCGCAGGAGAGGATCTACGGCCAGAGATTGCTCGAAGCCATAAAAAACGCCCGGAATTCATCCCAGCCGTCGAGAATCTCCTCTTCTCGCACGATTAAGGAAGCGGCCGACTCGGCTCTGGCTTTGACCGCAAAAGGTCAAACCCGATGGAGCAGGGCGATCCTTTCGAGGCGGTGGCAGAAGCGTAAATTATGGTTGAAAGCCGGGGGAAAGATTAGGAGGTATTCAGGCACGCGGCGGCTCGAGAAGCCGGCTCCGTCTCTGTCTGCAGCATCGCAGCCGAGGAAGAAGAAGGTGGAGAGAGTGGGGGACCGTTTACGTGTCCTCGGGCGATTGGTCCCCGGATGTCGGAAGCTATCGACGGCTTCCCTTCTTGAAGAAGCCGTTGATTACGTGGCAGCTCTCGAGATGCAAGTAAAGGCGATGCGCACATTAGCCGATCTCCTCTCGGCTACAACTCTAGATTCCACCGTGGATCTGCGGACCATGTGACGTCTTCCTTTTCGCAATTAAAATGGTGGGAATATGTGAATTATGTAGGGTTTCCTTGTAAATCCTCTCTAGACTCTATGTAATTTTCAATCTCGGTCTTTGCTCCCGTCCACACCATAGGTGGGTGAATGATGTTATAGTTCACCTACATGAGTTTCCAGTCCATCCGAACCGGTCTTTTCAAAGGATTGAATGCATATCCATCCACATACTGTGAATATCTGTTGAAGATCCAAATTTTAAAATTAGGTTCTTGATCGTATAAAGGTGGCCCATCACTTGGGTGGTCCAGATTTTATATCAATTTAGTAACCTTATGACGGGTAGAACCAGACAAGTGCAGACCGTGCCCATATTTCGAACCTACATACCAATAACGTCTACTCTATCAGGACCATTCAACTTACGTCCTTCTTAAATGGTCGAATCCAATAGCTGACAGCAAATACAGATATTGAAGGCGGGTTTTTTTTTTTTTTTTCTCGTCAAGATATTAATGGATATTCATTTTCCATCGACTTTTTTCTTCTGATAGAAATCAGATTCATTTTCAGAGCATTTAAAAGAATCCAAACACCGGATCGAATGGGCAAGGCATCGTTATCATCATCTGAGACTTATTCCAACTAATTTGGGTAGGGTACATGAATCCTTCATCTAAACCATCGCTCATCCTCATTTTCCATATGCAAAACTCTTCTGGACCGTTAAAAATGGATACAGCTCACTGTTAGTGGTCAGGACCTTTCAATATTGGAAGTATAAAGGCCATGGCCCATCCATGGTGGGATGCAACATACCAACGTTCTGATCACTGAACCAGAGCCCAATTTTCGGAATTTTAAATTGTTTTCCACTCTTTCTTTTTCTTTTTTTTCTTTCTCTTTTTCCTTATTATTGGTGGGATTGCGTGGCGCGAGGATGGTGTTGTTGGAGGGAATAGAAATTCTTGCGGGGGCCGGGGTTGTGATGTTTGGGTTTTGTCGTATTCGTCAGACGTGTCAGGGGTTTTCGATCTGGCATTTATTATTCTCTATAAATATATTTTCAGAGAAGCGTGCTGACTGTAGATTCGCTTTGTCCTACTATCCCTGTCATCCGCTACTCGGTGGATACGGGAATATGTGGGGCTCACCTTGATGTATGTATGTTATATCCACGCCGTCCATCTGTTTAGTCGGACCATTTTATACATGATCCTAGAAATGAAGTAGATATAAATCTCAGGTGGACCACACCTCAAGAAACAGCCGTGATTGAACGGCCACCATTAAAAACGGACGCGGATTGCGTCCAAGCTCAGTACTTTGCGTCCAAACCGAGCTGTGGAGGGGCAACCCTGTCTATTCCTCTTTTAAGATTAGGCGGACCACATGAGACCAAGGCCAAGGGCGGCCACACTAAAATACTAAGCTCAGTTGCATTAAATGCACCAAGTAGGCGGCCAACCTGAGCGTTGGATATTGCCTCATTCTTGGTCTCATTTCTTAAAATGATATTAGAAAGGGAATGAACGGAGTAGATAAACAGATACGTCACTGTGGGCACCTCCACAGCTCGGTTTGGAAGCTCTGCGTCCATTAAAAACTTAATGGGGCAGAAAAGTTTTAGATCAAGCTCCTATTTGTGTAGTCCCTTCATCCACCCAGGTCTTATAATGGTGGAAATTCAATCAACACTGTTTCCTGTGGTGTGGTCCACCTTAGAATTTGTTCAGCTTCATTTTACGGTAGAAAAAACGGATGGCCGGCGTGGATATAAGACACATACATCAAGGTGGGCCCGCAAGTCGGGGATCCAACCTATATCCTACGAAGCGGCGTCCCTCTAGAGAGTAAGCGGATTACCTGTGACGCCGGGCACAGAAGGGCTCTGTGGGGTCCACAAAGATGTCCGTGACAAATTCAATTCCTTTCTATTTCGAAAGACCACAATGGTACACAGGCAGCTCCAAAATTCACGTGTGCCGCGCAAAACAGCAACATCCACCGTTGAAACCTTTCTGGAGCTGACTATTGATGTTTATATGCCATCCAAACCGTTCATAGAATTATTACCACTCAGATAAAATGTACGAACAAATATCACTGTGATATAAAACTTCTGATACTGACAGGCGTTTTATCCCCACTACTTCGCGTCGTATGATCCGCATTAGTTTTGGATCCGCCTATTGTGGTCTTTCAAAACAGATGGACGGATTGGATTTGTCACGGACATATCTGTGGGCCGCACACAGCCCCGGGCACAGAGATGGTCACAGGCAATCCGCTCTCCACCTAATAGATTTTAACCACCTGATATCCCTACACGTCGCATACATATACATGGAAGCGGATTGCGTACTGAGTAACTCCGCACGTTAGCGTGCGGAGTAAACTCTGTGGGGCCCACAGTGATTTACTTATTTTATCCACTCCGTCCATCCATCTTAATAGAAAATTTTAGGTATGGTACCAAAAAATGAAGCATATGAAAATCTAAAGTGGACCACACCACTAGAAATGTGTGAACTGAATGTCTACCATTGAAAAATTCTCGGAGGACACAGAAGTTTTGGATCAAGCTGATATTTGTGTTTTCCCTTCATCCATATCCATGTGATCTTATGAACAGGTTGGATGACAAATAAACATCACTGTAGGGCCTGGGAAGGTTTCAACGGTGGAAATCATTATTCCCACTGTTTCCTGTGGCATGGTCCACTTGAGATTGGATATGCTTAAATTTTGGGCTCAACCACTAAAATGAGCTTGAAAAACATATGTACGGAATGGATAAATCACATACATTCTAGGTGGGCCCAGCTGAGTTTACTCCGCACGATAAGAGCGTGCGGAGTTACTCCGCATGCAATCCGATTCCCATATACATAGAATATAAACCGTTCATTTTCTCGTTCCTACTGGAAGACGTAGGAAGAAAACGGTAGAGCCGAATAATCGGAAGGATGTTTATCGGTACGCATCTAGGTTGATTTGTCGTCACTGGATGCACAGATGGCACCACTACGGATAGCCGCAGTTTACAGACTTGTGGCAGAAGAAAACTTTAGATGAAGTTTTCTAAACCGTTCATCTATTTAGAACCTCACGGCCCACCTGATTATTGGACCAGCTTGATTTTTGGGTGAGGATATCGATTAAGTCGGATCCACCTAGTGTACGGCTTGGATATTGAAGATGCTTAACGCATTGGCATGAGGTTTGGCGTATACGGTATACCTTGTAGATGTGTGTGGCTTGTAAACTTCCTTTACAAAGTTTTCGGTCAGAATAGCAATTACGTTTTCTCTGAAATGATGAAATTAACCCCTGCTATCAATATTTAGCAAGGGGTGCTTTTTTAGATTTTCTTCAGGACTATTTTGCTCTTGAAACATGTAGGGCGAATAAGTTTATGAAAAATAAAGGCCCTCTTGACTCTCTAATTAGACACATGGCTTGTTGATGGCTTCTATAGCTCAACCATGAGACACAATGTTACAACCTCAAACACAAGGTTCCCATCTGGAAGTCATATCTCGCCAATGGGACATATGGCTTGCTGATGACCTTTGTGGCTTGCTGATAAGATAATAAATTTCAATCAAACATATGGCTCATCGATGGCCTTTGTGGCTTACTAATGAGATACATCGTTCTAACCTGAAACACAAGGTTCCCACCTAAAATTCATGGCCAAGTTGGAATTCATGACTCACTGATGAGACACATGGTCCTTTAAATTTTGAGAAATTGGTTGGTGAAGAAAATCTAAAATGAGTGTCGGGGTTGCAATTATTGCAATTGAGGGTAGGGGATATTTCCGTAAGTTCACAAAATCAGTGATATTTTGACCCAAAATCCCGGTGGGGAAATTTTTACTGCATGTGTCGTATCAATAAAAGAAATTACTGATTCACATACAGCTGCCAACGTCGTTGTTTCTTCCCTGTCAACGTGCTACTTTTTTGCGTAGCTTGATCTAACAGCAAATGGCATATAAATTGGGCAATCCTGGCCATTGATTGAATAAATCTTGAATTCTTGATAATTGCTGTTCGATAGAAAAAGAGTAGTCGATAACTTTTGCGTGTCCTCTACTCAACGGCTAGGATAATACAAGTCGTGTGACCTTTGGGATATGAGGTAGGAAATGCATGGCTCGGATCAGGTATTACCCCCACCAGGATGCACGAGGACATCGGCAGCAGCGCAGCAGGCTCCATACCTCGGTATTAATGGGATGTGACTGGTCTAACAACTCTGCCTTATACTTGAGGTGCAGAACTTGCTGCGCGGTGCGTCCTGCTCCTCGTGAGTCTTGGTGGGGGTAGTACCTAATCCGAGCCCAGAAATGCAGGGGTGGACAGTTAATGAGTGGTCAGGATTCCATCCCACGTGTATTGACACTTTAATGCTGGAAAACCAACATGGTAGCAGGCCTTTAGGCATTTGTATACCAGCTCTTGTTTCGTTTTCCTGGAGAAACGTACAGCTGGAAGCCTGTCTTTGTCATTATACAAGGATTTTCAGTAATGATAAGTGGGGTCCATTCTCCCGTAACTCAGACCATCTAATGAGCCTGTGCCGCAAAAATTATTCCTGATTACAGGATCCCATTGACCAATATTGTCCAATCAAAGAAATTTGTGAGATATATCAATCCAAACGGCGAGACAAAACGGACCAATGGTCTGGATTGCCAACCATGCACACGGAACTGGTGGAACCAGTTAGTTTGGTTCGGTTTAGTCCAGTTTTGAAGCGCATTGGTTCTGGTTTCAATTGCAAAAAACAAAGAACCCGTTGGTTCGTTTCATTTCTTGATTTTGGGTTCTGTAGAACAGACCTGGATAGTAGAACTGAACCTTAAACCGGACTGCATAACTGAACTGTGGGACCGAACCTGGAACCTAATCCTGGGTGTTCAGCCTTCACTATTTCATGTCAAGTGGTCCCCTTAAAATTTGGATTTATTTGATTTTTTTAATGTGTCCCACCTAAACATTGCCTCACAATGAGGACTGGCGGTGTAGGTCTAACAAACACATCAAGGTATGCCCACGGTAGGCCTTGAGGATTGGATTAGCTACATTATAAAAAATTAAAAAAAAACCCATGCAATTGGTTTGGATTATAAGAAGCCCAGAATTACAGTGTAACGGTCCTGTTCCGATTCTGGTTTTTCTGGAACGGTTGGAAACAGTTCGGATCGATTTCACCTCAAACTAGGTCGAACAGGAACCATGTGCACCCTTAAGAATGTGCATGAATTCTGTACTATATTCAACAAAAGCTAACTTGATTAAGTAAATCAACTTTAATACTTCAAATTAACATATAATCAGCTTTAATACTTCAAATTAGCATAGGTATATGACATCTGACATAATGATTATAAGAAGACAATGAATTAAACATATACTTTGGCTAAAACGAAGGTAGCGGATTAGGTGTCACCGGGGTAACAGATTAGTGGGTGTTTCCGTGTTACCCATATCGTGGGGCCCACCTTAATGACGTGTTGTATATTCATGCTGTACATCCGTTTTTCCAACCGTTCCCAAAAATTAAGCAGATCCAAATCTCAAGTGGACCACACCACAGGAAACAGTGGTGATTGAACCCCCACCGTTAAAAAATTCCTAGGGCCCACAGTAACTGCCCACTGTAATGTTTATTTTCCATCCAACCCGTTGATAAGGTCAAGAGAACTCTAGTGGGTCGGACCTGGTCACAAACCCGACAGACTAGTTGAAAATCTGAGCCTATATATAAGAATCCAGTCCTAGCCTGTTGAGAAATAAGCAAGTCAAGAGTGCATATAGCCTAGTATAGTAGGGGTGAAAGCTGGTTGGGTAGCCCAAAGAGCAATTGGTTCCATCTACTGGGCCCCACATAGATGGCTTATGTTTCAAAAAGTCAAAACCTATTAGAGAATCCAATATATAATATCTCTTCAATTTACCCCCTACTGATCAGATTGATAGGATTTTCTAGTAGGGATATTTTTAGATAGAAGGGAGAGCTACGTGGATCAGGGTCAGTGATCTAGACTGTTGGTTTGTTGGGCCCCACTTTTGATGGAATGCACACTCAAAAGTCTCCCATGTCAAACAAGTGCCCAATAAAAAATCACATGGTCCAAACACATCAAACAACGTATAATTCATGCACCATACCTTAGCACAGTAGCAAAGTTTTTTCCTCAAATGGACGGCCCAGATCTATGGTTGGGCCTAAACTGATTAGGCCCATCTAAAGCTACCCACCTTTCAGACACATTTTAGGATCCGGTTGTAGGCCTACTACCTTCTAAAATGAAACTTGGGGGTGAGTGAGGAAGTACAATTGTCAATGGCCGGGCTCAGGCCTAGCAAGATCAGTGGCTTTTGTTGGATTTCGAAGGAAATGGGTTTCGATTCACAGCCTTTTGTTGGGATTTCAGAACATGGTGTTTTGTTGTATTTTGATTAACATGGACTCCATTTACTATGGAATAAGTGGTGACAAATGCACCAAAAAGCCTCCTAATTACCAACATAAATGCTCTAAAGGGCATTGAGTGCGACTTGCTTGTAACCCCAAACCCTGTGGGCCCACTTTGATGTTTGTGTTATATCCACTACGTCCATCTGTTTCTCAGAAGCTCATTTTAGGACATCAGCTCAAACATGAGTGAGGTCCATAACTCAAGTAGGTCATACCATAGAAAGCAGTGGGAATGTAGATGCTCCCATTGAAAACCTTTTGAGGTGCACATTGATGTTTAGATGCCATTCAACCCGTTCAAAAGGTGATTTCCACCTGGATGGAAGGAAAACACAAATAAAAACCTGATAAAAATAAAATAAAAAATACTGCTGTAACCCTAATAAGGTTTCAATGGTGGTGTTCAGTCCTCACTCAGTGTGGCCCAGTTGAGTTTTGGATCTCCCTCATGTTTACCTGGGAGTGTCTCTATTTCCTCCATTTGGAATGTTTGGAAAGAGAGGAAATAATTTTTAGAAACTCAGAAAGCAACCCTGATTAGATTGTTTTCTAAGTAGAAGAGCTACTTTGGAGTTCTGCAATCTTTCCAACAAACAAGCCTACCTTTTCTTCAAGAGAACAGGGAATCCTTCTGTGACAGTAACTGTTGAAGTTACAACAATAAGGGAGATGGAGCTAAGATATACTGCTGAAAACACCATTTACACTTTCAGAAACTCTCAATACAAGAGACTCCCACTAGTTGAAAACTAGTCCTATTTAGGAGATACTTTGAAATAAACCCAACAAAACCATCATCCACAACTCTATTACATGTGAATTTTACTGTTTTGTTGGTTTTTATAACCGCTCGGTTGGTAAGTGATGTTGTGAAAGTCAGTAGTATCTTCTAAGATTCTGATGTCAAATTCCTTTAGGCCTATGCACAATCCTTGCCATCATGCACAGTCAATGTGGCTGAATTTGTGACTCTCACGTTCAAATTAATTTCTTGAGTTGTCAATATGGAATTCACAGACTTAAAATCTCCCTTGCTAGTGTTTTATTGGGGATTTTCCAAATCCATAAACCTTTATAAATCCAAGGCTTTTGGTCAAATGCGAATCCGAAAAAACTTAATTAAAGACAACAAATCCATGTAAGAAGGCTCTTAAAATTAGTAAAAGTTATGCTTTTGCAATAGATACTCTACCATTACAACAATTGCTCCTTAAATCCATGGATGTGTAGCTTATTTATAGATCAGTGAACTTTGAAATTTGCCTAGTTCAATGTAAATCCATGAATTTGATGAGTTGGTGGATTTACCAAATGCACTTTCTCATTTACTTATAATGAACTAGCCCTAAAACCCCTATCATGTAGAACAAGTACAGCACCTAAGCTTAGTGAGGCCCACTGTGGTGTGTAACCATCTCTACTTCCATTAAGTGCACCCCTTAATGTTAGTCCCGTGGACCAAAAATCATCCCTATCCACAACTCAGGTGAGCCACACCACATGGAATTATACAAAGGGGATGCCAACCACATGTTTTAGAGCCCACAACGATGTGTACATTCTCTCCAGCTCATTTGCTAGGTGCATCTCACCACTATAAAGAGACCCCTAAAGTTACTAAAATTATCTTGGTCCAATACTCTAGCCTCATCACATGAACTTAAAGCCTGTTTGGTTTTTTAATTTCATATGAAATGCAAAGCAAATGAGTTATCATTATCATTTTCGAGTTCTGTTTAATAAGAATTATGGCTCATAAATCAAGAGTCAAATGCACTTGTAAAAGAAGAAGGCAAAGTAAATTATAATTATTACATTTTCATACTATAGAGCTATCATTTTTACAGTAATTTTTAAGTGAAACAAATAATGTAACAAAATTATTGTTGCAGTCAAACAATAATTTTTTTTCTTATTTCTTCTAAGGTTCACCTAGTGGTGGAGTAATTGTCACACACAATACAATGGGCCCCAATGAGTTGGAGTGTTGTACCCACCATTGGTAAGTGTACCATGGCTGTTGTTTAGTTCCAGTCCTCCAATAAGATGGATAGGAACATTTCCTTCCATGTGATTCACCGTTGAGTCTTCAATCAGTGAAAATTTTGTCTTTATGACCGTCTACTTCTTCATTATGTACCGTACACTTATATATCTCAGTGAGGTCACATCACGACATTGTTGGTGTGGATCATTCAACCATTATCCCCCAATAGTGTAGTACTGGAAAAACCAAAATAAAGTAGAGCCATCTCTCCACAGTATACATGCTATGGTAAGTTTTACTTTAGACTGTTTTTCTTGAAGAAAGAATTTGATCTCAACTGTAGGATTGGACAATCAAAATACCCTGATATTTCTAGGCATATAACCAGTGTGTGATAATGGTGTTAATTCCAACTAATGCAATTAAATATTATTTAATTTTGCATTCCAAATAGGCCTTGAAGGGTCATCCATCAATCTCAACTAACTAATGGGCCTCATAATGGACAAACGATGATCCAAAAACATACTTATCAGAAGATCTTAGTTATCACTTATCATTCATAAATGACTGTTTTTTTTTTTTTTTTTTTGATATGGATTCGAAGGCCACTGTCCGCATGGCTAGGATCATCCATTCCAATCATATCTTAAGTAAATTTCCATCTATAACGGCCCCCACTAGATGGAGAATCCTTATTGAAAGATAACCCTGTTGTAGGTACTGTACCTATATGGCTCTATCATGAACTCTACAGTGATCTCTCACGGAAATCAAGGGAGATGATACAATTGAGGTGAAAGATGTAGAACGTAATACATCCATATCCAGGCAGTACATGTTGGACTCTAGTACATCCATCTCTATGCTATGCATGTGGCTAAGTAATGTGCAAATTAGGTCCACCAATATGTTGGCCCCTCGTATGGATGGTTTACAACTCAAAAATTACTTGTACTGAATTTACATAAAACTCGAGCTAGAAAAACTGGACTATGATCGAGCCATCTCTCTACATTACATGCGACACTAGTTTATCCATCATTCTGAATAGCCTACTTAGTGGGGTGGGATCCCTTACCCTGTGACCCACCGTGATGTATGTGCCTTGTATCTACACCATCCATTCACTTTGAAAACATTTTTTTAGGCGGAGTCCAAAATATTAAGCAGATTTAAATCTCAGCTAGACCATGATATAGGAAAGAGTGGTAATCAATCATTAAAAACTTTTCATGGGCTGCAAAAGTGTGGTCTCTTCATATGGGTGTTTGTGACCTGATCAATAGGTTTGATGGCAAATAATATTCTGATGGCCCCCATTAAAGTTTTTAACAGCCAAGTTGTGGTATCGGTGGTCCATCTAAGATTTGGATCTGCTTCATTTTTTGAGATCATGCCCTGAAATGAGCTGTCAAAATGGATGGAAGGCTCCACAGTTAGGGATTCACCCAAACTGCGCCCCCGAATTAGTAGGCGCCACCGGAGTTTAGAGCCCTACCGATGAAAGTACAAATTGTACAATTGCTGCCATAGAACCAGGCTTTTCTTCAAGTGGCCACAGTGCTTAGATCTTCTGTCTAAAAGATCATCCCTTTTCACTTGGGTCACATCGTGCAAAACAAAATGGATGGCTAGATTAAATATTCTTTGGCCATCCATCTCGTTTTTTACACTCTGGCCCACCTGATGAGTTAAAAGGCATTTTTTTCCTTTCGCCAAAAAGATCTAAACAGCCTGGCCAGCCTGCCAGAAATCTCGGATCTCATATACGTGTTCCATCCTCGCGTGTAGCTGGACAGGCTCTGTACAGTTGGAATTTGAAAACCTCTGTACGCTTCAGATGGAGGAGGGAGTTATTTGATACTCTGGCTGAGTATGAGTTTGATACACAGACACTCAGACATTACACGTGGCATATATGAATTCAAATTAAACCTACTAAATTGTGGATCCTACTGAAGCTAAGTCACAGTTAAGAAAATCAGATTGATCGAACAATCTCAACCCCAGCTTTATGAACGCTTGTTTATTGAAGTAGGAGTATTAGATACGTTACATCTTTAGCCGTCCAATAAATGCCCACCAATCCAATTGTTAGGTAAGTAAATAACCACTGACTTTTGGTTCATGATAAATCTGAATTTGGAGTCCATAATTTGGACTTTTTAATTTGAGTTACTTCTATGCTATGTTTGCAATATTTAAATACATTCTAAGCGGCTGAGTATCATCTATCACTCCCTGCGGGAGTAGGAAGATCTTCTCCTCAAACCCTAATACAATTAGGAACCCTTTAAATACCCTAATCTCGATTATACCCTATTTATATAGAAGAAAAATAAAAATTAAAATAATTTATGCAAATTTGCATAATCATACAAATGACTAACTTATCTGTGAATCAGTTGCAGCTCAACTGTGACTTGTTACGAATGGCCGCAAAATGTTCAGATAGAAAGTCAAATTTGAGACCTGTCATGCCTTGAAATTTAGCTGGTAACCAGCCCCTGATGCTCGGTCGGCAGCCAGTCACAATTGTTTAAAACTGTCTAGCAGCCAACTGTACATTTTGGGTTTAATATCGCTGGTTGCTAAATTTACAAACAGTCGCAGGATCATATTTCAGCACAGTTTGAAAGCTCTATCATCAGGACACAACAAAACAATAGTCAAAATTATCAAAGCACAGACCCCATAGATCAGATTTGAAAATCCTCAGGCACTGTGGAAATCCGGATCTCATATCCGGTGATTCCTCTTTTTAAATTACGATATCATGCGACTGTCTACTTAATGGGTAGCACTTGGATTACGCGTGGGACAAAAAATTGAAAATTTCCTGTGATGCTAGCATGTGATGAGAAGAGTTAGTTGATACTCTTGCTGAGTATGGTATTTGATACAACAGCCACTCAGAAAGTTGGACACGTGGCATACATGAACTCAAACTAGACTGGCTAAATTGTGGAACCCACTTTCCCTAAATCACCATCAAATCCGATTATTTAAATTATCCTGACCTCTGATCTTGGACCCTTATTGTTGAAATAGAACCGTTGATCTGATGGTTCTCTTAGATATATGCTAGATTATTATCAATGGAATCCACATCAAGCTTCCACCAGTATATTTCAATTAATTGTACATGCTCTACATATTCTAATTAATTTCCAAGTGCTTGCATATCAGACAACGTACTCTGCCAGAGTATTTAAGTTTCTTCTTCTGTGATGAGTGGTTTGAAAGAGGGCACGTGGTTAGATGGGCCTTGCATAGTGTTTGCATCGGATTCTTCCTCTTTTCAAAATTGTCCAAGTACAAGAATTTTAATACAAACCATCCATTTTGATTCGTTACACGGCTCCTTGACGTGTAACTCACATGTCATCCTGACAATTTTTTGGGACATTTGGGCAGCTCGTGGGTGGGCCCCACTCCAAAGATCTTCTGACAAACTCCGCACGTGTGCATTGAATATGGGCCGAATGTGGGCCCTACGCATTTCTTTTTAGGACTGTCCGATCTTGTCCTAGACTGCCCAAATCATGCTATTGACACGTGGGTGGACCCAAATCATGCTGGGATTTGCCCTTAGATCTGTGGCCAGTATGAGCCCGTCATTCAAAGCCCATTGTTGGGGGGTACGTTGGTTATTAAGATTTTAATTAGACCGTACGGCATGCCGAAATTGGACGGATGACTCGTCAATGCTCTATTCAATTCAACTGGTCCTGACCGGTCCTGTAGTCCGCGGACCACGAAAGTGAATGTATTGTGGTACCAGGCTTTTGTGGGACTCACGTCAACTTTTTATCCGATCCACGCCGTTCATCGTGTCATTCCTCTCATCAACACCATAGAAATAAAAATTCAAGGCTACCTAGAAAATATCTGGGCGACGACACATGGAAAAAATTTAACAATATACCTGAGATCTCTAAATTCACTTGGAGCGGCCCAACTGGGTTTTGGAATCTTGTAATGGCATGTTTTTGGTGTGTCTTTGAATCCTAGTAAGGATCCTCTGATGAATGGATAAGATGGCATATATACAAGACTGTGGGACCCACAAACAGTGGGGGAAGGTTTTATTAGTTGGACTTCCCCTCTCAACTTTTCCTAATTGTGTGGGTGACCTGAGTTTCACCTTAGGCTGATTTTTTGTGCAATGGCCTGACATGGAGTGGAGCATCTATTGAACGGGGTGGATCTGATGCATACTCGACGTGTGGCCCACATCAGCCCTGTTCCACCACAGTTTAGTGGTGGTATAGTACCATATGAGCGTACTTCTTCCTTTTCATACGTCTAGATGTATATCGTACGAACGCTACAGTGTTTGTTCACCACAAATTTTACACCGGTGATGGACTGACAATATCTCACCAACCTTAGATGTGGCCTGCATGTGCGGCAATGGAACAATCCAATGCCCATCTGATAGGTCAGATAATAACACCATCTCAAGCTGTCAACAATCTTGACCATCTGATTTTCCATCCACTGCCCACAATTGTAAGGCTGTGATTGCTTGGTCAGTGCGATTTGTGGGATCGATATCCACCATCCGACCGCTCATCTCTCACTCTCTCCGTTTTACTCGCTAGAATAATCACACAACCCAAGAGAAATGGAAGTGAGATCTCCATAGCTCTTACAACAAACATTACAAGCCCACAGCGAAACTTCACCACCACGATTGTTAACTTGTGGTGCCTCATTTCCCATACACGGGACAAACAACCAGACAATCCCGACCGTCGAACTCGTGGGTCCCATTGCTGACCAGAGCATAGAACAAAATCCACACTATTGATCCTGACCCACTTGTTTCTAACCATCCATTTGACAGCCTCCGATATTGGATGGGTAGGATCTATAGATAATGCAACATTTAAGCAGTGCTCCATCCACAATGGACCCTATGGTTGGAACGGTGTAGATTGAAGTGCATGTTTGCCAGTTGTATGGTGGATGAGATACCATAACATCAGAGAGCACCTGAACTTTTTCCTCCCCACACCATTGAAGGTAACCAAACCCAAAATGCAATCTAAATAACTCCCATTTGCAATGTATCCAAACAACCGAAAAAAAAAAAAAAAAAAAAAAAAAAGCATTTGCATTGCAAGAACAAAAATCATCAGGAAATTATAAAGAAGAAGAAAGAAACCCAATAGAGAAATAGAATTGGGTTTGGAACGTGAGAGGCTGATCAAGCTCCCACCTTTGTTTTTTCCTTCTCCAACCCTTCAAAATAGGAAGCAAGCATTTTTAAGGCAGTCACCTGCACTTGCAACGCCAATATATAATCAGCTGTCTCTTCAAACAGCCTATCAGGCCCAAGATACTCCCCTCCTGGAACAAGCCTTTGTAAGGCCTTCATCTTCCTCTCCACTCCAACCTTCTCATCATCAGCACCATCACCACCGTCTATCATATCATCCCCACTAATCTGACCGTCCATCTTCATTATGGGCTCTTTCTTGCAGCAGCCTCCATCTTTCCTCTTTCTCCGGAGTCCATGGCCCACTTTTTCTCTCCTCCCTTTGTGGAGGCAGCTGGTTTTTGTTAGAGATGGGAAGAATGTGGGTGAAAAGGGGGATTTGGGTTTTGGAGGGTGGGTGTTGATGAGCTTGTTTTCTTCATTATCTTGCTCTTCCATGGCCATGGATGGGAGAGAGAGAGAGAGAGAGAGAGAGAGACACAGAGAAAGAGGGAGGTTTTGGGAGGGTATATGGAGGAGTGGAAGAGTTAAATTATTGTTAAGGATTGTAGAAATGTCAATGCCAACGAGGCGTGGGGTCCACTAGTTTTGCTTCCCAATCACTGTTTTAGGATCAACCTGTGACCTCAGTGATACGACAGATTGTGTATCTGGCTTGCACAGTTGCACCGCTTGGCTTGGCTGCATTGGAATTCGTGTACCGTACTCCTCTACAGCAGGTCTTGTACCCAGTGGCTACAGTACTTTAGCTCTGTGGGGCCACCGTGTTGTTTCGGTGACATCCACTCCGTCTATCAGGTTAGTCCCTTGAGGTTAGGCCCTCGAGCCAAATATCACCGTGACCCACAACTCAAATGGGACACACACAGGGAACAAGAGGGATAAGGGCGCAGACCATGAAAGATTTCCAGTGGAGGCGCGGTGACCGCAGTAGAGTGTCATGTGATCCAACCCTTTTCATCAAGTGTGGACCTCACCAGTATCAAAGGACACTTAAAAAAAATAAAAATAAATAAATAAATAAAGCCTGACTCCAAACTCAGGTAGGCCGCACCAAGTTGTTCACCATGTAGTGGCCTGCCTGAAGTTTTGGCGGGGTTGATATTTTGGTCTTTGGGTAGGCCCAGGGTGAGCATATTGTTGGGTATGTTGCACAAAAGTTAAAAATTTTGCACCTCAATTATCTTAAAAATTAAGATATAATAATATAGAAAACATAATTAAACAATCAATCACATTAACACAAAAAAAAAAAAAATTTATATGGAAAACCCTCTAATAAAATAAAATTCTTGGGACCTAATTCAAATCTAACAATCTACTATATGAAATCGATTACACAGGCGATCACGAGTACAACTTACTCGGATCCAATGAATCTTCACCTAATGGGAACATAACAAACAAAGAGAACTAAAATACTGAGAGATTTCACTGATTCAAGGACGTAGAAAAAACCAAGACGTTGTCTACTTTGTTGATGAAGTGTCACGAGCATAACTCTATTCTCTACTATCTTTGTTTCTCTCTTTCTCTTCTCTTATTCTTATTCTTTTTTTTTCTTTTCTTTTTCTCTCACTTTGGACATATAATATCTCTATTATGATGCCTTAATTCCATTTAAGAAGTGATTATATAATACTTTGTAAGAGATAAAGCCAAAATAAGAAACTGTGTTTTACAGATCGTGCGTCTTTGAGTGTTCGACCAAACACAATTAGGCACCCGATAATGGGCAAAATTGTCCAGTGAGTTATGAGGAAAAATTAACCAAATTTTGGTTATCCGAGCCCAACTTGGTCAGGCGCCTAATCAAGGCTCGGTCACCTGGTACTCTGTGAAGCAGTCTAAAAGACCAAGTACCACATCTGAGTGAATTTCGATCGCCTGACCCTAATTGGTTGGTGTTGAGCCTCCAATCTATACATGATCTAACCCATTACATCAAATTATATGCATGGTTTGCATGTTTAAAAGTCTCATCTAATATATGTTTTGTGATTGTACGAATGGGAGTGGTTTTGCCCAATTGGTGACCAAAATGGCACATTTAGGAGCCTTGGATGAAGACCCAAGGTGGGCCAAAGAAAGAAGAAAGCAAAGAGAGAGGAAGGAGAGAAGAAAAGAAAGAAGAAAGAATGCAGAAAATGGGTCCGACCAGTCTGCCAAGAAGGCCTGACCGGTCGGCTGCACTCCCTGGACACCTAATAGACAGGCTAGACCGATCAAGATCGGTCAGCCATGCAATTTCAGATTTTCAGATTTCAGACAATAGGCTATTCCCGTTTTTAGATTTTCGGCCCAATTTTCGGGGGCCATCTTGATTTTATAAAAGGCCTGAGTGTTCTAATTTTTGCACCTAATTCTGAAATTGTTTTGGACAATCTAATCCGTCTATCATGTAGAGGAGGAAGTTTGCCACCAATATTTAAAATTTGAGATCAATCCTACCTCTATGCACTCCGGAGCGTTGAAAGCAAGATGATTGGTTCTGAAGGTAACTGAATTGTTCAATTTTGAGAGGCGGTTGCTGATCTGATTGGTGGGCCCATTCAGAAGATAATCTTGGAAATTTAAATCATCTATGAGGAAGATCACATTACAAGAAAGCTATAAATTAAATTTGAATGGTAATCCGACCATTGGTTAAGCCGTACGAAGCGAAATAAAATATGTTATGTTGTGGTACTCTTGCTGTATTATAAAAGCAGGTGCTCTCTTCTATTCCAAATCAGTCAAGGACGTGTGAAGTAAGGAGTTCAAGTCCTAGGAGGCTACCTAGCCTCCTACAACTAGTTTTTCTTCCTTTTCTTAGTTCTAGTTCTAGTTTTAATATGTTTTTTCTTAGTTAACCTCCTAGCTAGAGCTAGAGGTGAAATTTGTAGTTGGTTTCAATGCTTTAATTCTTTTATTTCAAGTACCATTTTCTTAATTTTAGATTTTAAACTTCTAGTTTGAATAAAGTTTGAATTTTTAGGTGAATTATGAGAGTTTGTGTACTCTGGACATGAGTTCCTTGCAATTCTCTAAGATTGTCATAATGAGTTGTTTAAATTCGAATTGTAGTAACCCTAGAGCATGCCATAGTCTATTGGCATGACTGTTACTTCAAAGGCTACAAGTTTGATTTCTATGTGTTTCATTAGAACTAGAAATCTGATTTCCAGATTTAAGTGGGATTGTTTGTGCTTGAATGTTATATCCTCCAATTAGATGAGAGATATGATTTTGATTCTAATTGTGTTGTGCTTAGATGAATGGATTAGCATTGGACTACTACAAGTGAATCCTTGATGCTCTAGGTTCTTCTTAATGTCAAATTTTCTATTTTATGTCAAAAACTATTTTTCTAAACTTCTTAGATTGTAGTTGTTAGAGTAGTTGGAATTGTTTACCTCTTTTCCTATGGATCGACATCGGTCTTACCGAGAATTATTACTATATCGCAGCCTTACACTTGAGGCGAGTAAATAGTTGGGCACCCAATGACCCCCAATCTGCACTCTCTCCTCTCCTCATGAGGAACACCCCATCACACATGAGGTCCGGAGTAGATGTCACATGAAATATTGTAGCCACCACAGAGGTCGGGTGTTGTTGTAGAGGATACGATCCCGACTTCATAGAAAAAGGAGTAGATTAGGTGCAGCCCTAATCTTGGGGCACACCTTGATATATTTATTGTCCATCCATATTTTCAGCTCATTCTAGGGCATGCATTTAAAGATGAAATAGATCCCACTCTCACATGAATCATGTAATAGAAAATAATTTTAATTTAATGCTCACCATTAAAAAACTTTCTACAGCTCACGATCATGTTTATTTGACACCCAACCTGTTGATAAGGTCATACCGTCAACATGATAAGATCATGCTCACGAGTGGTGATAAAAAGCTAAATACCAAGTTGATCCAATACTTTTTGAAGTTTTAATGTTCATTCACCACTCCCATGGTGTGATCCACTTGAGATGCGAATCTATATTTTTTAGGCTCGTGCCTTAAAATGAGCCGAAAAAACAGATGGACAGTGTATATTTATAATACATGCATCAAGGTGGCCTGACGGTCTAGGCGGCACCTAATCCTTTCCCATCTTAAATACGCGCCTGTACCATTTTGGTCACGAGCCAGGAGCCGTGCAATGGGGCCATCTTTCATGGTCGAAAATTAGCTTATAAGGTTAATGCCCCCAAAAAATCGTCCTCATCATGAAATCTTAGCCATTCCATATGGCAGGATTCTTTTAAATTCGAGTTCACTTTAACGACCAGGATCATCTTTAAAAAAATAGAGGACAACTATGGCCCATCCATATTGAAGCCTGGCTCTTGAAGTGGGTCTTTTTATTATTTATTTTATTTTAATTACGCACTCACCCTCACACCACAGTAAGTTACTCGAACTTGAAGTGGGTCTTAATCGGATCCCCCCTGCCCCTGACCCGTCTGGCGGACTCAGATTTTAACTTTGTAGTCCGAGGACTACCTAAGGACAAGACCACCTGATTTTATACCAGACGATCTAAATGGCGTGGCACACCTGATGGATGGATCTGATCTCATGCACGTGTAATATTGACACGTGAGCTGCGTGCCATGGTATCTCACTTCTCCCGCCCATCATAAACCAGTTAGAATATCTGGATGTAATATCCAATCGAGGTGTTATTTGATACTCTGCCACAATGTGGCAATCGATATGCAGGCACTCCGTACATGCAAACGCGGCATAAATTAAATCAAAATAAACGTTCCATATTGAGAAACCGTAAATAGGTCATTGATCAGCACTAGGATTTTGATCATTTCTGATCTATGTTTGTTGGAAATTTGTTTTGCTGAACTTAGACCATTGGTTATCGTCTGAAAAATGTCCATCCATCGGCTAGTCAGTTGACTAAATCTATACGTATTTTTTCTTATATTCTATCTAAACCATGGCCCACTATTTGAACGGTTTATTTAAAGTTATTTTTATCTAATTATATAAGATCATAGTGGCTGTGTATCAACCATCCCACGCTCTTTCAAAGCATGAAAGTCTTTCTCGGAAATTGAGACCTAGTCGGGTGGGTGAGCTGAGGCTCCTATCAATTAGAAAATGACAAGTTTCTATTACTCGATTTGGTAATCGAGGAACCATAGCATAGTTTAGTCGGGCACTGTGGTTGACTTCGGGTATATCCACCGGGAGCGGATTATGTGCAGCCGCCTTACTGTGGGCCCACTTTGATGCATTTGTTTTATATTAACGATGTTTATCCGTTTAGCAAGGCCATTTTAGGAAAAAGAGTAGAAAAATGGGACACATATTAATGTGACCCATTAAAAACTTCCTATACCTCAGTATAATGTTTATTTGTCATCGAACCTATTGGTAAGGTGATGCAAATTTGGATAAGAGGAAAAAGCAAATATTAATTTGATCTAAAGATTTTGTGGCCTATTATAAGTTTTCAATAGTCAATAACCACTGTTTGCCAGTGATATGGCCTACTTGAGATAGGTATTTTCTTTGGGAATTGTTTTTTTTGTTACTTATGCAACGTGTTACTTGGATTACACGCCTGCCCAGTTAGTGACATCATGCACCCATCTACCAGTGGAGTTAGTGTGTTTCCTTAGCACTCTAAGGTGGGACATGCCGCTGAAACGCCTGGGCATCTTCCAAGTGGGCTAGCAGTGAGACATTTTCTTGCTTGAGCTTATGCACTAAAATGATATGGGAAAACGGATGGACGGTGTGGATATAAAATACATGTAAGGGACACACTGTCTTGGATGTGGCCAGGGCCGCACCTAATCGGCTCCCATAGCCACCGTTGTAATTATTGATCTGATCATAATCATAAATCTTCGAGCGATGGCCCAAAAATCGCAGTGTAGTATATCATAGCCGTCTGATCTGCAGTCTACAAATAAACGAAAGAAAGGAAAGATTGGCTGCGGGGTCATTTTGTCATTTGGGCGTGAGACCCATGACATGGATATTGATAGGCTCCACCTAAAGAAATGAACACACACGGAGTTACATGGGATGTGGGGCCACCAAAATGGTACACGGAGAATATTTGTACAGTGATCCTAACCGTTCAGAGGTGTCAATCCTATCAGTATAAGTTTTAAGATGGTCCATCCAATATGAAGGTCCAGCTCATCACCCATCATATGTACGGTTTTGATGACCTCGCACACCATATGATCGTATGCCGCGAAGCATTATAACTTTTCAAAAAACGAACAGCCAAGCCAAGCCCAAGCTAATAGCCAAGCCGAGCGAAGTGAAAGTTGGAGGCAGTGCAGGAGCCGTACCTATGACAAGAACTGGGCCACCCGGGCCAACGGAACGCACATGCAGTCACATGATTTCCTCGAACCTACCACCACGCCCATGTGCCTTCTCTTCTAGGCCCACCACGTGTCAAAATTTTAATCTCCCACATAGGAAAGTAGCCACGTGGGTCCCCACAGGTGGCCCAGTTGGAGCCAACCAAAACGGCGGTGCGGTTCCCGAGGGGGAAACCGGTCCGAAATTCACTCCCGGTCCAGATGGCAGACCGGGCCATGCGCTTGGAGCGATCTTGGAAGCGATCTTGCTGGGCATATGGGGTTCCATGTGAGCAGTGCCGGTACCTCTCATGTTGGGATACAGACGCCTGCTTCCAAATATTTATATTTCTCGGATCTTGCTCACGCCATTCAATCTCTCTCTCTCTCTCTCTCTCTCTCTCTCTCTCCACATGTATATACGGTACACGTGGGACCCACTTCTTGTACGTTCTATCACCGTCCATCTTAACTTTAGATGTATTCATCCATTTTGTCATGTTAAATAATGCCAAAATCTTCTAAAATCACGTGGTGTGTCCCAGCTGAGATTTGGAATGAGCTGATTTTTCAGATGTCCATTCATCCTTATGGGATTCATCTTAGGATTGGATTAGATGATGTATGCAAAACATAGTAGGGGCCACTATAGTCTGAAAAGTGTTTAATGGTGGGCATCCACGTCCCAACCGTTCCCTGTGCTGTGGCCCACTTGAGTCTTGGACCAGCTTCATGTTGGGGATCAAAGGAGAACCTAAGGATCTCATATGATTGATGGATTGGATGCCATACACCTATCACATTTGGTAAAGCTTGGTAGGGCAAACATAGTTTAAAGATTTGCCTTTGGGTTGAGTTGACCCGGACGAGTCGCAGCCGACTTAAGCGAGTCCTAAGTCTTCTACATAACCCATTTAAGGCAATTACGTGGCTATCCACTCAGTCCATCGGTTGCACCAAGTTACGATAGGATGTGATCTAAAAATCCAAGCATAATCAGCACTCAAGTGGGCCACACCATAAGAAATAGTGGTATTGAGTGCCTGCAATTGCAACCCTCTAACGGCCCATTAAGGCTTTTTATATGATTGAAAATTGTATTTCCCGTTAAGCCTAGTAGGATTGATCGTATGAATGGGCTGGATCGCGTGTAAGCATTACAGTCAGCCCAAAAAAAGTTTTGACGGTTGACGTTTGTCCCCACTGTTTCAAATTTGAGTTTTAATATGGCTCGTTTTAGGCTCACGTCCTGACGTGAGCTTGCAAAATTAATGGATGGAGTGGATGACACGTATACATGATGGAGTTTGCAGAGAGATAAGCCAACCAAACGAGTCTGACTCGGAAAGACTCGAGCGTATTGCCTGAGTCATGTATGAATCGCACGAGTCAGCCCGAGTCACCCTCACAACCCTCGCACGTGATGTCCAGCCAGATTGGTGTCTACCAAGTGCG